>JAWNOP010000022.1:0-4800000 GCA_035045925.1 Drosophila atripex | reverse complement strand
CTTACAATGCTGTGGCAGTGATGGGTGGAACAGGAAGAATCAGTGTCATTTTCATCCGGTTCCGGTTGGGCTTCCACCGCCGGCTCGTCGTCCTCCTCCTCCTCTTCCTCCTCCTCCTCTTCGCCGTGACAGGATGACGATGAGTCCGAGTTGAGGAAGACTAGCTTGAACTCGTCGGCTTCGACGCTATAATGCGACTGCGGCGGCCTGGAACACCTAAAGTCCAGCTCCGATGACGACGACGTTTCCATGGTATCATTGTAACCGGAAACAGCTGCAGCTGCGGAGTAGGGTAGGACGAGTTTTAGAAACACCGCGGAGACAACCACTTTGACGTTGACCGACACCACAAACAAATACTGTATACTGGTTAGCACTACACACAGGTGAGTTACCGGTTACCCGGAGGGTGAGTGTTTCTGCACCACCACCACCACCAAAGCTGTTAGTTGCACTTGGGTTAAGCCCGGGCACGGGTGGTTGTTAGACTAAAACTTACAGCTAGCATGGGTTAAGCTTGAATGGTTTCGCCAGATAAAGTTACAAATACAGAAGCATGCTTTTCTTAGTTCTCTCAACCCCCAATGAGTGACACCAAAGAATATTTTATATTGTATGCAACGAATATTAGTTTTAAAAATTTGTTTAATGTTTATCACAAAGTAAGGCTATCCGATTACCATTTGGAGACATTCCCACAAGCAATAGACTTCCACCAGCTAAAAATCACTTGTATTTACATAGCGATCGGTTTCTGTTTATGATACCACAAGCCACGGGCTCTGTATTTATTATTTAGTTTTAAGAATAATGTCCGATGGAATTTTAATAGCTTCGTTAGCTATCTTTTCTATGAAACTTTTTCCGTACCATGCATTTTTAATGTTGGTCAGCTCGACTGGAAAAGTCGCTTGGGAAGTGCATCTGGGAAGAGTTTCGAGACTCTTGATTGATTGCGAATGTTTGCCATAAGCTTCCCCTGTCATGCCAAGGACCTGCACAAATTTGCCAAAAAGCTTTTAAAGTTGCCAACGTCCTCATGATTCTAAAAAACAAAACAAAAAAATCCCTTCTCTTGTGTTTGCAAAAACACAAGCAAAAAATCAAAAACTGCACAAGCCAGTAGTCAGTGCATGTAGGAAGCTAGAATCCATTGGAACCACAAGGTAAACATTTGAACCTTGGATTTACTGCGTCAAGAACAGTTCCCTTTTCTCTTTTCCGAGTTCTAAGACACCCAAAAATATTATAGGGCTTTTATTCAAATATCATTCTCGTAGCATTTAGCATTAATTGCCCTACATATAAAGTATCTTAATAAACAAGTCCTAAAAACACTCTCATTTAAACACCTACGAATTTTATACCACAATGACTACTTTAATTAGAATCTCCTACACATTTTGCCTCTGTGCACTGTGAACATGGCTCTCTCAGTGCAGATTTGAAACAATTTTAGGCTTTCACAGGGCAGGGACCACCACATCGGAGTACAAAAGGTGCGCGAGATAAGATTAACGCTACACTTTTTGGCAGTCCCGCCACCGCACCGCCAAATTCCGGTGGGTGGCGAAAAGCAAAGCTTTGGCTTGTCCGTGGGCGCTGAAAGCCCGAGGACAAAGGCAGTGACAGGGATCGAGGTCTCGGCACCCAGGCCCGCCCATCTGGAAACCCCACATAGACACTCGATGCTTTGACGGTCACCAAACAAGACTCCCACAAATCGCCAAATTGAAACATAACAAAAGCGGGCAAAGGCGTGCATGCTTTCCTATCCTCCAGGGAAGTCCTCCAAAAACTCCTCACGCTGCCGGGTGAAGTGTGTGTGGGCGAGAAATCGATTTATGAGAGTTTTGCCGGTGCCTGATAAAAAAAAAAAAATTTATCCCGCCAGGCGACATCAGTATGGGTTTTCGTATTTTGTGGCGGTCCCGAATTCTCTTCAACTTTGCTATTAAATTTGTTTGCCGTTTGTGGCAATGTCGCCCATAGCTGTTGGCAGAATTTAATTCAAACAACGAGAATGGAATGAAAGTCTGCTGCGGAGATGGCAAAAAATGATTGCATACTTTTCAAAACGCGCACAATGCGAGGGAAAAAAGCGTGGCATTCTTTTGGGGAACGCTGGCGGAAGTCACAGCACAAAAATGTAGGCGGAAAATTAGTTGAAAAAACCAAAGCATTTGTACCCTTTTATATCCTTTATTAGGGTTGTAAGAAATGTCCATCTTTAGAGTGGAGAAAATGCAAGTAATCGTTTGATGCTAAAAGACATGGCCTGACAATGACAGTCGAGTTAAGAGGCAAAGAGCCACCTTCAGTCCCAAGTGGGGCTTAATTAATTGAGCGAAATTAGACGGAAGCCTTTCACAAAGAGTTTGTTAGTCGCACAGGACACCGTCAGCACCAGAATCAGGACAGGCATTAGCATTACCTTCACCAAGTTAATTACGCCCCCAAACATACACTTAACTAAATACAAGCACCTAAGTACGTACTCTCCACTGATACTCGAGTTTCTAAAATCAAGAATACATTTTCGCTTATTTTTTGTATTTATTTTTGAATCATTTTTGATTAAATCTTATTGATTTAATGAAGAAATTATTTGTCTTTATCTAAATGCATTTTTGATATTTAAAATACTTTTCTATCAGTGTATGTGATATGGACAGCGCTATTTGTACTCACCTTCCTCGGCCTTTTCCTTTTCCTTTTCTTTGCGACGCTGCAGGACCACCTTCTTGAAGACCACGGCTGCGGCTTCCACTGCATTCTGCAGCTCCTGCTCCCCCAATGTGCTGGTGTGGGTGGCGGCCTAAATGGGAACGGAGGCGGGGATGTGGGTAGGGGCTTAGTTAGGTTCCCAGCTAAGCCAAGTAGGCATTGGCTCTTTGATGTTCTCTACTCACCGCTGCCGTGCTGTTTGCATCGTTGGCTTCCTTGATCGCTGAGGACTCAAGGGATTTGCCGTTGACCGGCTGCTCGCCTACTTGGCCTTGAGACTTCTCCTCCTGGCTGGCTACTGTGGCGACAGGAATTTCTGTTTTTTTCAAGCGCATGGCTAAATCAGAGTTTCTATGCATAAGCTGTTGATGGAAGGAGTAAATGTGCTGGGTGGTGCTACCTGTGGGGGCGGTTAACGGGATGGGTGCAAAGCGTTCATCAATCGGGTGCTGGAACAAGCGCAGCTACACAAGGTTCTACCAGGGACCGCAAAAATTAATTAACTACCTATTTAATATATATGCTTTATGAAAAATATTATAATTATGAAATGCCGCTAAGTGGATTAGTGTCAATAGGCCAATATTATATATATTTTGTATTTGATTATTATACGGATACTAGTGGTTATTAATATATATTGGGATAATATATTAGGATATGTGTGTAATAAGCTACAGGGGCTTCTAATAATGAAAATCTATTATCATCCATAGTCTGTAAAGTGATGCTCATTGATTTAGTTTTCTAAACTAATTATAGTTTTTGGATTCTTGATTAAATAATTGCAGGATTATTGAATGCTTAATTTTATGTATATTTTTTACAAAATGTTGTGTCTATAAATTAAAAATTTGTGCGGTTTTGCAGACTATACATAATGTAGTATATAATGTATGTGTCCAATTATTTAACAAAAATAATTTATTAAAAATTTAGTGACAGGCTTAGTGGGTGCTTGGAGGAGTACTAGTTATTATAATTGCGGTCCCTGGACTCTACTGATGCGTGGAAGCCAAAAGCGACCGTAGCTACTCAATATTAAAGTTCAATCCTCTACGATACTCACGCTCTTCTGCCTCCCCGATGCCCGTGCGGCTGTTGCGGCGCCTCGTTTGCGGAATTTTCGAGGTGCCGCGCGTTTTATCCAGAATGTCTGCTAGTGGCCTCGGGCTCGGAATCTTTGAGGCTTCCGTTTTCTTCGGGGGCTGGAGGAGGAGAGGGAGGAATTAATCGAATTCAATTGCTTTAGAGATTGAAACTTAAATTTCAAACTAAAGTTTAGTTTGATTTTGAAAACAAAAGTATGAGAACTTTTTGGTGCGTACCTGAGTGTCCTTTTCAGGATGAGAGAAGGAGCGTCGGGTGACTGGCTTTGGAGTAGTTTTGGCGCCCGAATCTTCAGAGACGGAGCGCATCTGCTCCGGCTTTCGTCGTTCGGTGCCATGGCCATCTGATCCGACAGCTCCAGTGGCGGCACTCTCTCCGCATACCCCTACCCCGGCCACTCCGGCGCCGTCTGTGGCCTGGGAGAGCTGTGCCAGCTCCTCCTGTTGCATTTGCAGCTCCCTCGACTGGCGTCGTCGCATTCGGTTGTGCATCAGAGGGGTGCGGGGCAGGGCGGCTCCCCCGTAGTAGCTCTGGGTGGTGGTTGCATCGGGATAGTATCCAGGCACTGCACCAGAACTACCGCCGGCTCCCAGACCCATGCCACCACCGCCACCGTAGCCCGAATCGGCCAGGACATTCTCAGCGCTGTAGATGGGCCTTTGGCCCGAATTCTGGTAGCTTCCGTCATCTGATCCATTGTTGTATATGATGCGGGGTTCACTGCTGAAGCCGGCATTGTAGTTCCGCTCGTACTGCACTTCGTCCGATTCCAGGAAACTTGTGGTGCTGTCCCCGAAGTAGTCCACGTACTCGGGTTGATTCTCCATCTCCTCGCTGACATCGGGAAACTGATGGAACTGCTGCTTGGCCTCGCCGAAGGTGCGCTCCTCCTTGAGGCAATCCTGGCGCACCAGCCGACTGGGCGACCGACTGGCCGACCGCTGTACAGCCGTGGGAATCTCCGGCAGCAGCCGCCGGCTCTCAGTATGTCCTTTGTTGTTGGAGTACTCCTCGTTGCTGTGGCTGCGCACCTTGATCATCTTGGAGTGCGGATCTCGGGAGTGGTGGATGTTCACGCTCTGGCTGCTGGAGTACTGTTCGCCGCCGGTGCCACCGCCACTACCACTGGCCACACTTCCGCCGCTGCCCATGTCAGTGCCACCCACCGCGGGGACGTGCTGCTGCGACAGAAACTGCCGTGGATTCTGGACACTGGGAAAGAGGAAGTTCTGCTTGGCTCGCGGCGAAATGGGCATGAACTTGCCGGGCGGATTGGAGTGTACGGTCAGGGTATTGCCACTGCTGAATGCCTCCGGATTGGGCAGAGTCTGCTGCCGCATGAACTCCGGCGACCGCCGGAACTGTGGCGAGGTTTGCCTCTTCGGCGGCGATGTGGGCAATAGCTTGACATGCTGCTCGGGATTTGGGAGGGTGGCCTGACGGGTCATCCGAGGCTTGGGCATGGGCATCGAGTCCTGTTCATCACTGGCCATGCTCGAGGCCTGCGATTCGTAGTTCAGTGGTGGTGCTGCACTTCCAGTTGATCCGCTTCCTGATACGGCTATGGCTGAGGGCTGCTGCTGGGGCAGCAACTTTGTCCGATGATAGGTGCTCGGTGGCTCTGGGAAGGAGGTCTGGCGAATAAACGGCGGATAGCGCTGCTGCTCCCCGGGAGACCTTTCCGGGGACCGGCTGTACAGGCGATTCGGGGAGGTGGACATGTATATGGCCGGCGTGGGCTGAGCGGGTAACGTCGATTGGCGGCGCACCTGCAGGCGGTGGTGTGTGGGCGTGACCTCCAGCTGAGGCTGCTGCTGTTGGGATTGATTCTGCTGCTGTTGTGCGTAGTTATCGCAATCTCCCACTGTCACGCCCACTCCGATTCCTGGAACAGCTCCTCCTCCCACGCCACCGCCTCCTCCTGTGTTCATGTGGATGACGTCGTCGCTGTTGTAGGCACTCGGATAGAGTGGGCTCTTCTGCAGCTGATGCGGCGATGTGGGCGCCGTTAGGTTTACGGAATTGTAGTTAGCCAAATTAGAGCCACTGCCGCTGAGATTTGGGTCGTTGTTCAGGCTGCTCGGCAGCGTCGATTGACGCAGGACCCGCCGCCCCAGCTGCCACTTGCTGCTGGTAGTGGGCGTGGCAGTTCCACTGCCGTAATTGATGCCGTGCGTCGTAGGACGCGGCTGCGGGGGCAGGTGATGCTGCTGATGGTGCTGGTGCAAGGTGGGGTAGCTGCCGCTGGATTGGGCCTCAATAAGATGTTGCTGCTGGGGATACAGGTTGTCGGCCACTGGCTGCTGGGCGTTTGGATTGTTTGGATCGTCCTCGGGATCTGAGGGGAGGTGGGATGTTAATGCGGAATAGATACAATCTAAAATGTATTTATTTACTTAACCCAATAATGACTTATTTTCATAAAGCAATAAAGTTCTGAAGCAAATAAAGGATTGGATAAAATACTCACTCGATATGGTCCAAGAACGACGAATGCTCTTCCTTAAAACGTCACTGGCGGTCAGATGGTCCACGGCACTGCAGGATCCCAAGGTGTAGCTGTCCTTTAGCCACTCGCCACTGGCCGTTTGAATCTCCCTGCAAGAGCAACAACATTGCCATTTTAGGAACCAGAATACTTCGCCGAACATTTTCCCTCTCGAGCCGCGGAGAGTGCGAGTTGTCGAGAAATCAACAGTCTAATTAGCGAAGTCAACGTCTGCCCGAGTTGGCAGCACGCGGCAGACTGGCTGGCTGAAATCCTCACCACATTGTCTGTGGCACAACACCAACACCACCAGCTTAAGCCACAGCAGCAGCAACATCAGACACCTACTCATCGAGGCGAAGGTGTGTGTTATCGGAAGAGTTGGAGCAGACAACACGTATACTCTCATGGGGTTAACATAAATAAATAGACTTACATACATATATTTATAGGAAAACTTTTCCAACAAAAGCCCCCCAAAAACGAAAAAGTTTCGAGGCTCAAGCTCAAAAGAAATGATTAAATATTTTATGAATTGGAGAACTTTAACCGGAACTTGGTAAGGATTATATTTAACTTTTGGGATGGCAGTTGCAACAGATACTACCTCCAAGTACTATAATTAGAAACAGAACCATAATGACTCGTTTCCTTTGCTTCATAAATATTCCACGAATCGTTGAAAAGAGTGCCTTTTTTATGTCAATTTGGGGGTGCAGCCAGGCAATCGAATAAATTCCAAATGAGACCCAGGCAGTCAGCAAGTGACGCCTTCTATTCGCTTCAAAGACATACTGGGCTGGGCTCATCGTTTTCATAATTATCCGGCAGCTGCAGCAGACGCGGCCAAATTCGGTGTGCGTCATCCGTGTTGACAGGCGACTGGTTCTTCGTACTTGAAGGCGTTAAATTGTTGGCACCTGTAGGCGACCTGCTGGATTTGGATTCTTGGTTTATGAAATTTGCATATTTTGCAAAAAAAAAAATTAAAAGTACGAGCTGCGTGCAAGTATTTCACTTGCCCTGCATGTGCCGTCAAGTTGGCCAAGATTTAATTACTCAAATATCTGGCGTCTGGCCTTGTGGACTCAATACGGGCATTTCTCAGTTGTTTTTGGGACTTGGTACTTGGGCTCGCCCATTAACACTGAGCTGAACTCTCCTAGGAGCGTGTGGGTCGCCGGTATCATCTGCGGCAATTGTTCGCTTGCCAAATGCTGGCTCAAGTTCGGCAACATCAGCATGAGCTGCTGTGATGCTGTGGCAACACAGGGCGTATGTGTAATGTGTGGTTGCTCGTGTTTATGTTGGCGAAATGAGGACAGAACTGAGAGTGAAGCTCATTAAACCGATGGAGCACTTGTTGACAGTTTCATATTGGTTGAACGGGCACGTTTGGCATCGAAGTTTGGGGTCTGGATTCAATTCGATGCGAGACTCCCTTTTCCATTTAAAAGTGAGGCTTAAATTGCAAAATGATATGAACGAAAAAGGGAGGGAAATTAAAACAGGAACAACAGGAATTATCTTTCAGCTCCCCCAGGTTCAGGACGTGCAAATTGAATTTCAAATACAGTTCTGACTATTTGCATACACGTAGGTAAAGTGTAAAGCCCATTTTCATGCCGCATGGGCAATCAAAAAATTGCAGCCCCATGCCGTAACAGAAACAAACAAAAAATAGTAAAAACAAACTTTTGCGTTTCAAAAATTCAAAACTCAGTGTCAGGCTACAGCAGACACAGTCTGCTGCCGAAAAACGAACCAAAAATCTGCCGCATTAGTTATTCGGAGCATCAGTTGACGGTCTGTGACACCTGATGGCCGCAGGCGGCGTCGGGTTAAAATGAAAAATAAACAGAAACTGTAGAACCCTTTTGGTCGCAAAGACAAAGTCGCTTCTCTATCACCTTTGAGAGCGGGGAAAATAAACCGTTCCTGGAAATAATTTCAGTTTATCTTTTCGGCAACATAGATACAAGAACGGCTTATACATTGTTTTCGGATTATACAACATGTGGACAGCTCTCGACAAAGCAAACAAAAAGGCATGCAAAATTAGATTGCAACAATGAAAATTGCAGCGTTTGCGCAACAAAGTCAAGTTTGGAAGAAAAAAAAATGGAAAAGTGAAAACAATAACAAGGGGGGCACATATACATACATCTATAAGAAGTTCAAGGGGTGTACTATACGAATAGCAAGTGCCCTAGAAAATACAGGAAGAGAAAAGGGTAAATAAATTCCTTATAACAAGATACAATATCTGAATGATCCCCATTGCTTAGCATTAATATAAACATTCATTTATCTTCAGAAAACCCAAACAATGCAGTGCCAAACGCAAACATAACACACAGATATAAATATTTATTTAATTGCAAAACACCAAGAGGACTTTATGAATGGCTTAATGAAAATACCCCATAACCAGGACATTTCAAAGGACACATTAGCATACCGTTTCATACATATCTCAGTGGGAACAAAAGGACACAAAGTTGTGTTGTTTTGGACTAGTTTTTCATGTGAGTGTGTGTGTGTGTGGTAGACATATAGAGATGGGGGAAAGTGACAGAGACAGGCAGAGAAAGTCAGAGACAGAGAGAGAGAGAGACTTACATTTGCTTGTGGCACACCACGCACACCCAGTCCGTGGTGCGCGAGGTGAACTCGCGACAGGCTTTGCACACGCGCAACTTGCAGACGCGACAGGGGGCGCCACGGTTGGTGATGCGGCCCAGTTCGGTGGTGCAGCGAGCGCAGTGGCGACTCGGGTCGCCTGTCGTGTGTGCGTTGTGGTTGTTGTATTGTTCAAACTGTTGTTGTTGTTGTTGATGTTGTTGTTGTTGTTGTTGTTGATTTGGCTGCATTGTTGTATTCTGTTGTTGTTGTTGTTGTTGTTGTACTAATTGTTGTTGTGTGACATCAAATTGCTGCACTCCACCAACGACCTTAGCCGCACCCTTACGCCTTAACGCATACAATTCAGCGCGCAAGAGCCTTTGGTTGTTGTTGTTTGTTTGTTGTGGCAATAGTTGTTGTAGTTGTCATTGTATAGTTTATTATTGTTGTTGTTGTTGTTGTGGTGGGTGGCCGGTGGTTGGTGGTTTTTTTGGTTTGAATTTTCGGGGTTTTTTGGGTTGGTAACATAATTACGTGACAGACGCATAGACATTTTAGTTAGATTGTTGGTTAAGAAACGAAAACACGTTACAAAAGTTAACATGACAGATATCAGGTGGGAGGTAGAGCGATATAGCGGGAGATAGAGATAGAGAGAGAGAGAGAGAGAGACAGCGAGAACGAGATAGCGAGACAAAGAAAGTGGCAAAGGTATAGGTGTATGTGTGTGTGTGGAGTGTGGAGTTTGGAGGATATGCGTGTGCGTGATGTAAGTGTAATTGAATGGAAAGAGACAAAGAATAAAAAGAACATACAAAAAATTGTCATTAGTTGATTTAGTAGCAATTAAATCGATTTTCGAATTAAACATGGTTAATTTGGTTCAAGATTTTGTTATGTTTGGTAAACAATTTCACGTGTACAGTAAATTTTTGAAAGCAAACCAAGTAGTTAAAAGTTGCAACAGGATGTGCATGAAATTTAAGCTAAAATTAAAGTAAAACGTGAATGTACATCATTTTGTGATTGCTTGAAATGTGGATTTAAAGAGTGACCATTTGGAGTTTCTTAAATATATTAAATAATCGCAATAAATCATTGTTTCTACTAACTAAGGCCCCTTAACCGCAACAAGCTCAATTGTTTATTAATTCGATCAATTTTGAATTGCACAATGCCGGTCTAATTAAATGTCACATCCACGAACGTCAAACTGCCAGTAAATTATGCAAATGGCGTACGTGTTACGTAAAACTGGGCATTCTAATTAAATTGACAATCAAACGTAAGTCGATGCCCGGTTAGCATATTAAGTTAGAGGCTCCACCATGTCCGGGACTTTGGGGATATATGGTTGGACTCCTGTTGGAGTTTGTCCTTGGACTGCCTGCTTAATATTAACGCACAGCTGGCAGGCGAGAGCCATAAAACACGGCCGAGCTGCTGACACATAAAACAAACAGAAGGCCCAGCTCATGGGATGCGTATGTAAATACAACATGGTATGGGTGGTGGTGGTGGTGGTGGCAAGTGTGATGATGTGTCAGTGAAGGAGTCACGCAGAGCGCATAAAAATCCGAACAGGACTTTGGTTTCTGTGAAAAAATATGTTGCCACCAGTACCCAGTACCGAGAACAGGCATTTTTAATTATACTTTTATCTTAAGCCGAGCATCGGGCCGGGGATTGGAGTGCGTGTATGCTTTATTAGCGCCACAAAATCAACAAACGAGTGCGACGCTAAAAGTGCCTAGACGAGCGGCCATCAAAAAAGCCAGAAAACGGAAACCGAGTCTGGGGCCAAAACTGTTGCATACTCTCGGGAGCCGAAACATACGCACACACACAGTATGGCCGTGGTGCTGAACAAACCACGGACCCGGGACCTCGGACCACAGCCACACAGCCAGGGACATGTTTTATTGGCCTGGTTAACGCACAAAGCCCGCTCCCATCGTTCAACCTACCTCGTCCGATGGTCCACCCATCCGCCAAAAATCCGCATTCATCCAACACTGAAACAAAAGGGGCGCCCTCACATAACCATCAAATTTACACTTCATTTCAAAGGACTTTGATTTAAACTTTTTTATTTCATTTAGGTTGAAAATAACCATTTTTTAGAGCTAGAGCCACAACTTCAACTGATATTTTGATATTAAAAATCTTCTCTTATTTTTTAGTTAAATTTTAGCTTTTTTTGTCTTGTGTATCCGTGCTCATGTTTAATTTTCCATCACAGTGGCATGCCAGGATCGCATTTTCGCCCAATGCGGATGTGAGTCAGAGGATGTGGCCAAACAAGTGTTTGCTGTCGCTACGCTGCTGTCGTGTGTTAAAGTGCTGTTGTAGTTATAGTTGTTTTACTGGTTGTTGCTACACGGCTGGCACGGCTGCGTTATGAATTAATAATCATAATAAGCCATTAGGGCAGTGCCACAGCAGGAGCAGGAGCTTTGTCAGGAACCGGAGAAGGGCGACAATGGACTGCCAAAAAGTGCTAAACC
Source organism: Drosophila atripex (assembly GCA_035045925.1). Taxonomy (NCBI): domain Eukaryota; kingdom Metazoa; phylum Arthropoda; class Insecta; order Diptera; family Drosophilidae; genus Drosophila; species Drosophila atripex. The sequence goes on along the minus strand of JAWNOP010000022.1, from coordinate 4,788,543 downwards.
TAATGGCCATAAATTCACAGTGACCATGAAAACGGTGCAAAGACCTGGATTAGCCGTCGGCCTTTGTTGTGCGGCGGAACAACAGTTTTTGGTAAGAATATGATTAAAAACCCCAACACTGCCTAAACAAATAATTTTACGCATGTTTCTGATTGCCCAGCTATCCCGGTCTCCTACTTGGAGGGCTTATGCAAATAAGCAACTAATTAAACTGATGTAAATCAGCTGCGTCCTGCGCCCTACATCCTGGGGCCCGGGATTGGGTGGGTGGGCTTCTGGCCAAAGGTTTTCGGTTGGACGTGTGACCTTTCGACCAGATCGAACACCTGCTTCCCCAGCAAACCGCCCAGCGATGGCTTATTAGGTATCAAAGAAGAGATAACATTGCCTGGCTGGGTCCTGCTTTGATGTTGCCATGGGGCAGCCGGAGCGGGAGCAGGAGCTGAGGCAGGAGCAAGAACCGTAAAAAAGATAAATAATTCGCTTTTTTCAGGGCTTACATCGGCAAATGCAATCGGCCCAAGTCCAAATGCCAAAGATCCATTTGGGAATAGCAGCATTTTGGCCAGGAATGTACTAAATTACTCTGTGATTACTCTTTATATTGTTCCCATTTCGTTGGTAGGAATCTACACTGAAATTAACTTAAATGCCTACCATTTTTGATATGGCCTCCATTTAATTTAACAATAATAGTTTTTCCATTGCCATTTTATATCCCCACGACCCATTCCAAAAATTGAAGCAATTTATAGGAAAAAAAAACTACTACAAAGTGCCCAAAAATAGCATTTTCCCATGAATCTTTTTCATTTCACAAATTCAAACAAGCTTTGCTGCTGACAGAGAATCCACTAGAGAAATTATTTGCCCCATTCCCAATAGAATTTGCGTACAAAATATGCCATAATTCAAAATATTTGTGACCACAGACAACGCGACTGGGCGTTGACAGGTCCGGCTGCTGGCCCATTTGATTTACGATTTTAATGACGCCAAAATGCTGGCGCTGATGTGCCAGAGAAAGCGGATATAAATAATTACCACGTTAAATATGATTTGGCGCGGGTGGGAGTGTCAGTACGTCTGAAATGAGGTGGCAGGATGCTGGGGGCTGAAATCAGATTGCTGCAAGGACAATGACCAGTAGCTACGGCAATGGCCAGCCGGCCATCCACCCAGATTGCCTCGAGTCTCGCGTTTCCGTTTCAAATTAAAACTTTCTGACAGCGTTGCGAGGCAAAACTTGAGAGTGCGCTGCTGGTGGGGCAGGAAGCAGATACAGAATATGGGAACGCCGGCGGTGGACATTTGAAAATGTATCGCGGCTGCTTTAAATTAAAGCACAACTTACGGCTGGCTGAGCACCGGAAATGACCAGCCATTTGTGAGCCTTTTAATTATGCAATCCACGACAAAATGGCGTCACTGGAGTGGCTCGTGAGCATGTGTGTGCGTGTGTCCGTGTGTGCGCGAGTGTGGAACTAAGTGCTTGAAAATGTTATTAGTTTTAATTAATTTTAAATGTGGCCACTCGCAGGAACCGCGGTAGGAGTCCAAAACAATGAAGCCGCCCGGAACACGCAACCATCCAAGCAGCCTTACTTTGTTTTCCACCAGAGCACCATTTTGCACTCTGGCAGTTGGTTTTTAAATACCGGTTGGCATTTGTTTTTGACGAAAGCCCCGACACGGCGCAGTGTCGGTGTCGGTGAACTGCAGTCGTGAGCAAATGAAATTAAATGCCAATTTTGGATAAATTTAAAGCACTCGTGGGCCACGTGTTGTATGCTTAATGGCACAGGACCATAAACCTAAATAAACGTTGATGCCGTTTGCCTTTTTTCCTGCAACGTGAGTGGCGAAGGGTTGTCGAGTTGAGGGCCTGCCAACAATACATAAACTTTATTAAATGGTTCGTAACATTGTTTCGGGCTACCACCGGATGTGTACACTTTCACAGTTTATTTTATTAAGAGGAGAATGTCTCTACAGGAAATAAATGTAATAAACAATGGTAATGAATTTAAGAAATTTATTTAATCAGGAAAGGAAGGGTATTCGTTCTGTCCTTACAAACCCACAACACACAGCAGCTTCTCGCTCCTGCTGTTAAACTTCGATTTGACACCGATAGCCGGGCTAAAGGACAGACAAGGGTTGGGTTCTCTTGGCCCTCAGCTGGGATCGGGCATTTGCATAATTATATATCGGGGAGCCGGAGATCTGAAGCTGCTTTAAGGGTTGTCCCGGCACACGAGGACATTGTCAGACCATGGCATATGCAGAAATCTCTGTTCTGGCGTTGCTTGGGAATTAATGGCCCTCTTCCTTTTTTGTCAGTTGGCCCCACGCCCAAGGGCTTACGTTAGCTTAAGGCCCATAAGGCATTGTCCTCGCCAGGGCTTAAGTGGCCATCTCGCAGATGAATGATAGTTGTGGGCACCAAAGGCAACCCTTTGCCCATAATTAAGCCAATAAGAAAATAATAATAGTTTGCTGGTGTAAATTGTTGATAAAGTTATCAAGAAATTTGTCAAGTCTCGGAAATTATTTGATGGCGTGCCACGCGTCGTATACGCAATGTTTATGCGCTGCATCACGCATACGCCAGGTGTGCTGCAACTTGAAGCATTCGGGGGATATAAGCGATACAGTTAATATGCAGTTGCCGCCAGATTATTCCACCTTCAGAATTTCTGCATAACTTAGTAAAGACAACGCTTAAAGAGCGAACAACAAGAAACAGCCTCTCGCCCAGTTCTCGAGCATAAAATTCGCGACATAACAAATTTTGATTGCCGCGCATTTGGCACGCAGTTGCCAACACAAAAAGACAATAAAACCAAGGGCTCCAAGATAAAGCTGTCATGTGCCCGCGCAAAAAATAGCTCACGGCCACAGACGATACACAAATAGATCGTAAGATGAAAGGGCCAACTTGAACTGAGTTTCCTGCCCGCTGGGCCAGACTGACATTGCTGCAAGGTTGTTAGATTGTTACATTTGTCACATCTCTGACAGTTGCCAAAAACGACAAACTAGAAAACTGTGTCACTTTTTCTTCATTCGCTTCTCACGAGAGGGGAAATACGAAAACACCTGCTTCTTGGGCCAGCCGAGATTTATTGCGAAATTCGCCGTTTCTCCGGCCAAATCGCAGAGATCTCGAGAAATCCACTTTTGTAATGGCACTGAAATTGCCAAACATTTATTACTTAATAAACGGCGTAAGAACATAACAGAACGGATCTGTGGCCGGCCAAATGAAATTGAAAAAAGCCCCAGTCGGAAGAGAATGAAAACTTTTTGTGTTAAGGGCTTAGAGGGGACTGGGCCCTGAAATGATGTTCGAGTTGTTTTCACAGCAGTTGGCTATGTTGTTGTTGGCTCTTTTTACAGCGCTTAACTGAGCCATTCGTGCGTTAAATTATAGCCAAAAGTCTTTTGGGGCCTTTGGCCTCTCCGCTGTACGCCATCCGTTGTCCGTTGTCCGCTGTCCGCTGTTGGCTTTTAGCTGCTTGCTGCCAGTTGCCTGTTGCCTGAGATTTGCTTCGACGCCAAATCAAACAAATCGTCAATTTGTACTTTCATTTACTTTCCTGCCCGTTCAACGATGAACACCAAAAACAACAATTGAAGGGGAAAAGTGTGTGCCCGGGGAGGGTGTGTAACACTGTGTGTGTGTTTATGTGTGCGGGTGTCAGTGTTAGAGGAGCAGTGAGAGAAAGGCTCACCGGAAATCGCACGGCTGCCATTTTAAGCACCGGTTAAATAACAGTTAATCGACGCATCGCCTGTCAGCGTTGTCATCGTCACCACGATTGCCGGCCATTGTTGCCTTTGCTGTTTTCTGTTGTTATTCTTGGTCTTCACTCTCCGTCGACCATTGCCAGCCACTCCGTTTTGGCTTGTTTGCTTGCCTGTTTTTATTTGCATTAACTTTCCAGCAAGTGCGCCCTTTTTGCAAAAAAAAACACCAAAAAAAAAAAAAGGAAAACGTTTTTTTAATTGACATTAGGGGTGCCTAATTGGCCGGACCATTGCCATTGTCCTCATTGGTTGGGGAAAACGCATAATTTAACTCCAAATTATGACGAAGGGATCCCAAGATGGCCATGAAAAGATTTATCGAATAGCACTGATGTGGCTAAGGTCGGAAGCAGTTAAAATTCCTAGAGTAGTCATAAAAATTTATGTTTTCAATGAAAGAAAGAAGGGAAAGGTTTAAACTTAAAGTATCATTTCAGCTTTGTTCATGGTTTGCATAAAAAAAAGGTACACCCCTTTAGAAACCCGATACATTTGAAGTCTCAATCAAAGGTGACCCATTTGCAGGGGGGTAACTGATATTTAAACAATCTGCTGTCCCCCGAGTTCACTGACCGCTCATTATCCTAATGAAATGCAACCATCAATCATCGAGAACCGGGGACAGATATATGTATGTCGAGGCCGTTCCATACACGGAGTACACGATTTCTTTTTCAATAAGCAATCAAGCCACAGCCGGCTAAATTGTGCGCTGGAGATTAAATTCAATCTATATGCGTGTGTCCTGCTCGGCTCGCTCTTTTCCCGTGGAACGTAGTACATGCCATGCATGTCGCATGTCCTGAATACCAGATAATGCTCTATGACAGCCGACGCGTGTACAACGAATTTCAATATTTTCATTTATGGCCTCTCCGTCTCTGCCGCTCGGAGTGTTGAATTGTGTGTGTTTTTATTTATTTTTTTTGGCGCATGTGCGAAAACAACAACAAGAAAAGCTGGAAAAATGGAAGCCAACATTGTTGGCCATATTTCGTGATTAATATTTGATAAGTCCCACATGTAAACTAAACAAAATCAATACCAGGTAACTGACTGAGAGTCCCAGGGCGAGGAAAAAAAAAGGTGAAGCTCCTGCACAGGCCAGCTAGCTACAGGACAGGCTAGCTAGGATCTGCTATTTGTGTGCTGGTCAGCTTGCGGTGCCTGGGATATATTTTATCGAACCCGGCTCACTGGGAACCGGAGGCAGTGTGTTAATATTCAAATCGGAACCGCTGAAAGGATGTCGAGGAGGCATTGACATGAGAGTCACGTAACTTGACTTAAGTTTCGAGTTTGTTTCCAAGAATTCAACTTATTGACAGGCGCGCCAAAAGTTATGAAAACATTAAAAAGAAACGCCTCGGTTGGGGATGCATAACCGAAAACCCAAACAAGATAAAAAAAGGGTCCCGTTTCTTTTTGCCAAAAATAAAATAACGGTACACAAAAAAGCCAAGTTCTGGGGGAACGAGCCGAAATGCGAAAAACGAAACAAAATTGCTAAACACTTAGTCAAATGAAGCTGCGAGTGCGACCCGGGCGCATTTTCCGGACGAGAGCTTCGGAAAATTTGCTTCTTCGTGTATAAAATTATAAATTTATGGCCGGCGTCTGCACAAAAATAAATATAAATAAAAGTATGTAATGAGCCTGGGCATAGGAATGCCTGAACTGGCCAGCTGAAATGCTTGACTAACTGCCAGCCAGAGTAAAATTTAAAAGAAAACAGACCGTAAAAGTTCCCAAAATAGTTGACTAAAAGGGGTCTTAAAAAGGTTGTTTGTTATTATGCAAAAAAAAAGACTTCAAGGTAATAAAACTAGACAAATAGTTTTCGTACAAAAGGAGGTATTGTTTAACAATGACAATATTACCTTTATATAGTTTTTATGTGTTTCTTTTTAACTCTTTAATGTTGGAAAGTCAAACTTTAAGAATTAATTTTCCATCCTAAGTACTCGGTTTGTTTGCCAAAACTTGTTAGCTTGTAATATGAGCAATCTTGACAGAGCCAATAGATTCAGATAATATGCCTTGTGAGTGCGACTTAGACCGTCTGAAGTGGTCTATCATTCACAGTATCAAACCCCTGGCGAACTTGGTCATGGTGTCTGACCTTTTGCCGGCCCAGAACCCAACCACCCACCCTGCCAATGTTGCCGCTCAAACTGTAGACCAAGTCAACAGCTAACCGTAAATAAAGTTGGCTCGCCGTCGCCATCGACTTCTACTTCGACTTCGACTTCGACATGGAGTGCTACGTGCCGCCGACGACAAATTGTACGTGCGTAAATTGGCTGACTGCCAAAAAGGTTGTTGACTTATGGCCGAAAGCTCAGTGCCTGGTGCGTCGCACAAATTTGGCCCAAAAGCAAGTGCCGTTGCCTGGCACTTGACTGGCCGACCGCCTTCCGTTTCCATTCCCAAACCAGCCCGTTCTGTGGACCGTTTCCTCTGGCCGAGCGTGACAATGTTCAATTCATTGCCGGCCATTCAGAATTTTAAGTAATTGAAGGCGGCGGCGCACACGCTAACTAGCCAACAATTCCGTTTAATTATGTAATGTCTGGATGATTTACTGCCCAAGGTAAATGGATTTACATTTTTACGCTTTTTATCAAATTAGTGGACCAGAAGCTATCGGCTGACAGAAAATAATTTGTCTATTTATTGGACTGCTAATGCAAACACAACCGCAAACAAATTAGCATTAAATCGATGCCGAAAATCATACTAATCAAATACAAGGACTTGACTATGAAGGCTCTTAATTAAACAGCTCATTGAGGGTAAGTGGCAGACATAATCTGTTTACCTTTTGGATAGGTAAGTTTTCGAGCTAAAAATTGAATTTATTATCTCAAGATCGTTGCAATAATTTAATCAAAAGCTAATAAAGTTCTACATTTGGAGCCATTAACATTACTTGGCCAAAAAGTGCTTGTTTACTTCCATAATAAAGTGCACACTTGGAAATTTATTTCTTGTGCCCGGCAAAAAGGGAAGTAATGCTCACACTCATAAATTTCAATTTGGGTCGTTAGTTACCGAAACCAAAACCGAACACAACAAGACCTCTTTGCACTTTTTAATCCAAGCCAGACTCTAAATCCGGCGGTCTCCGTCTGTGGCCTGGTGGCTTGGCCTGGGTGGGCGAAATTATATATATATATTTATATATATATATTGGATCATATATCCCTCGAGCATTTGACTGTTAATTCTGCACATGTGGCGCACACCATGCGGCTAAACAAGCCGCATGCCGTTTTCGATTGTGTTTCTCGTTTTGGTTTATGTCTCCACTTCGGTTGGCTATAAAATTTATGACAACCAACTTAATTCAATTTCAGCCATGTGTCAATCAACAGCTGCATTTAAGTGGAAAGTTATGTGCAGCCAACACACACACTCACACCCGAAATTCCATTGGCCGTTCAACTGATCCACTCTGCAGTGCCAATCTATGCCATTGTATTTTGACACATTTTTACATGCAACCTTCGATGGCCTATACAGTTTCGGTTTTGTAGAAATGTCGCCTGAAGGCGAAATTGATTTTTCATATTTAACTAGAGAATTAATTTAAGCAGTCCGTCCGTCTGGCAGGGCAGAAAAATCTATTATGCATGAGCCGTCTGGGAAATAAAAATTACATTGGCACATCGAACAGGAATTTGCGGTAGCCAGGACTTTCAAATCCATGGAAAAGCAATTTTCCTTGTCCATTTTCCCAACAAGAAGCCCCGAAGGCAGCTCTAATTTCCGTTCTGACATTTTCAATCGAGCTGCACTTCATTAGGAGGATGTCACTCGAGACAGCTAGAGCTAATTACCTGGTGCTTGTCAGCCATAATTGAATTCCAAATTGCACCTGTTGAGGCCCCCCAATCTGCAATCTGACAACTTTTGTGCCGACATAGAACAGAACCCGTTGAAAGCGAATCGACCCGGCCGTGTCAAAGGCAGCCCGGAATGCCAGAATATGTGATTGCCCCGCGAATGCCAAAGGCCAATCGGAGGCGGTGCAACAGGCAAATCGTACATGACCCATGCGGCTCCATGTGTATGGAACCGAGAAACGTGCTCGGGTTTGCGATCTCCGGAGTCCGCTCCCCCGGGGGGCGACAGCTGAATGCTGGGCGGCGAGCATTAAAAATTGATTGTGATGGAAATGACAAACGCACCATTCAAGCCAGCCAGCTGGCAATCAGTCCACCACAATCACTAAGGAAAAATGTATGAAAATCTCTTCCATGGAAATGTTATACGTCTAACAAAGTCTTTTGTGAGGAAAAAGGTTAAGACAGACAGAATATTGAGAGGGGAATATTACGAATCGTATCACAACTTCTAAGCAACAAGTAGATGCTTTCTTGAAAATTGAAAAGAATATACATTTTCAAAACATAAATTTCTTCATTTTACATTTGTTCAAATTACTTTAATTTTAAACTTAAAAAACATAGAATATATTTTTTCGTGTGTACTAATATCCACATTCCACACGCGCGACCACAATGAAAGTGTATCAATTTTATTTGCGATTCGGAAATGCCAAAATGTTGCTGTTCAGCCTGATGGATCGGCATCAAATACAGCAACAACAAAAACGCTTCCGGCAACAAAGAAAGCGAGCAATTTGGCCAAAAGCCACAAGGAAACAGAAACCCTGGCATTGCCACCGTCACATCAATTTGCATTTTGCGGGACGAGGCTGTGAGGAGACATCTTCGGTATGCGGATGACGAATGTGCGTGCGATTGGCATCACATTTGCTTGTTTCCATTGGTATTACTCATACGCCGTGTGGTCCCGCCAAATACAAGGGGCCAGAAAGAGCAATAGAGGCCAGGGCCAGGGCCGGCGGCAGGGCGACCGGAAATTGAAAAATCATCCATTACAACCGGCTAATGGAAACCCGGTGAAATTGTCGCTAAATTCGATTAAGTGTGTAAGCGACGAGGCTTTGATATCGGGGAAATGTTACCCATCGGTGAACCGTTCTCCCGCCACGTCCTTCCCTGCCCGTGTCGGCGGCGTTGTTTTCGGGTTTGACTGATTGCCCCGGTTGGTTGGCCTTTTTGTGGCCTTCTATGGTTTCGGCCACCTCTCCAGCCCGCCGACGCATAATTATGTAACTCAATTTGGCGGAAGGCCCGGCCGAAGGGCCATTATTTATAAACGCAATTTAATTAAAATTCGTCCTGTGTCCTGGACCAGAAACAAGCACAGAAGCATAACGCTAGCATACAAATATAATCATGAAACAAAGTTTTAGTGTCCCACAAAGTAATTTTTTCTGGTTTACCAGAACAGTTTACCTCACAACCAGAACAGATTCTTCCTTTGAAATACAAGTCGCAACCGTTCAAGTTCAAAATCTGAACTATAATAAATTGATTTTAAATAAATCCCTGGGAGCATAAAGGCAATATCGTTATTTTTTAATTAAATAAAACATAATGCTCTTAGGGGTTTAAACTCCCCTTTGTACTAGCTTCCCTCGACCCCATGTCCTTTGACACAAATATCCTTTCATTTTCAATTAACTAAATAAATGCAAAAACCTCAACACATGTATTTCCGACAATGTAATAAAATGTTCCTTGTCAGCAGCAGCTATAAAATAAAACTCGTTAAATGTTACATCGTTTGGCATAAACTGGTATTTTCCTTTATGAATAAAAAAAAAAAAAAATAGTCCTGAGGTCCTGACCTTTATGAGCCTTCACAGCGTTTGCATAGAAATTATATGAAAATTGCACTTGAAACTTTGCCCCTAGCAAACTGCCACTGCCACTGCCACTGCCACTTGCAGTTGAAAGTTTTTCTATATTGCTGCCTGGCTGCGTTTCTATTCGCAGCCACCGGCAGAATTTCTGCAAATATATTGATTGGCCCCGTCAAAAGTTAGCGCCAAGTTTCTATCTTAAATCGAGTCAAAGCCAAAGTGTGGAAATATAAATATAATAAAATCACTTGCAAGAATGGCGGAAACCTGCCCCCAGATACGAAGCGGGCACATAGGAGGTCAAGTTACGTTTGTGCGGTTTCCCAACGGAACACGAGAGCCCGGGTATTTGGTGACTCGCAATCCAAGAGCGTTTCTATTGTCTGCTCGCTGAATCGGGTGATTCTTGGTGGGCATTCCGGGTCAGCTCATCGTGAAAGGCTGGCTTTTGCTTTTGCTTTTGAATGGAGTTGCATTGGATTCAGTGATAGCATTTACATTGAAGACATTCAACGCTTTAAAGATTAAATATCGTAGGAACACCCAGCGAGTTCGTTGAACCAAGTTTCTCTTCAGGCGGTGGCTGGCTTTATTAATTGACGATGACCCAGCTAAAGGCTTAATGCCGAACTTTCGTGCGAGTGGCAGATATACTTATTATATCAATTAAGGTAACCAACAATGTCCGACCAATTCTGCTGTCTCATAGGACCGGGCCACAACTTTCCATTGCCCCCATCCAGCATCCAATAAAATGTGAACAATAATGACCAACAGCATGGAATGCCAGATGGGTCCAGGTCCGATTCGGAATACAAACAAAAAGTATAAACAGCAGCGAATGCAACATTAGCTGCGACAACAAATACACATTTTTCAAAATACATTATGGCCAGAGTCGTGCGTTGACAGTTTCGGGAAAATTGCGTACAATTTCGAATGCAGGCACAAAACTCTACGCGTAATTACGACACTTGGGAAAAGGAGAAGCATAAAGTAAATGTGGCGGATAAATAAAACAAACCGCTGGCAAATCGTATTCGCTGCGCAGTTGACAGTTGTAAAATGGAAAGGTTACAAAAAAAAACCATGGACATCAACAAATGGTAGGAGGAAAGTGCTTCGGTGGCTTCGGCTTCCACTGCGGTAGCTGCAGCTGCTGCCACAGCTCCTCGACATCCTACAGCTTCAGCAAAAAGCTTCTGTCTTGGACAGTGACTGATGGTCTGAATGGACTGGCCAATACCGAGAGCCACAGAGCTCGCGGAGCTGTTGCTCTATTCTGCCACCAATGATTACGATAATGATGACGACGATGACAGGGCAGCATTTAACCAGCTAGTTCAGTAGTTAGATAACTATATATAAATTATGGAAGCACGACTTGAAAGAATGTCGACAGATTGTTCTGGTTTGTCTATTGAATAACGAGATAACAGCTGCGCAACAGAAATCTGACAATCTAGGACAATCATAATTGTATAACTTAAAATTACTTTCCATTTGTTTTATTGTAAAACCTTACACAGCCGAAAGTGCCAATACCTGACCTACACATGCCATTTCCCTTCTTTTATTTCAGTCGCCTCTGTATTGAGTACAAAAACATCTTTAATGTTCAATCGTTTAGTGGCACTGCTGTTTGAAATACAAATTTAAATGCAAATTCAAAAGTACATCCGGGCAGAGCCAATAGTCAAGGCCCCGACTTTGCTTTCCGCCCGGGAAGGGCACTTGAGAGCTACTTTGATGCACATATCCCCATTAAGTTGGCCACCCGTCGGGTGTGTAGGGTCCCCCCTATGTGGCCATGCAGAGATATCTCATGGCCCACTATGGCCCAGAACCCACTCAAATATGCTAATCCACTGGAAGTCCACAAAACCTCTGGCGGCCCACATTCGAGTGCATGTTTCAGAGCCCTGATGGCTTGCTTCTTGTTTGGTTTCGAGTATGCATAGTGCAGAATGTGGCAGAAAGCTACATTGGCTACCAAGAATTGAGCTGGGATGGGTAATTTTTAATGACACCAGGTACCAGGAACTAAGTGAATAGATATGGCAGTTAATTGGAAAGATTATCTAAACTTTTCTAAACGTTGATGGTCCAAGATATTGTACAAAGTTTCAAGAGAAGTTGTCGATCAATCAACAATTGTTTATTGAACTTCTGTGAATTTTGTTTCAGGTGCTGTTCAACCAATAGGTGGCAACCAATTGCGCCAGGAGCTGCCTCCACTTGCTTGTGCCCCTGTCGTTGGCGAAGTGCATACGTTGCAAATGAAATTCACTTTCTTACTCATTCTTTGAGCGGGCTTTTGCATCAGGTCGGGTTTTGTGCCCGAACAACCGGTTCTCCCCAGATGCAGCTGGAAAATTTGTTTACAATAATATGGTTCGCCCGAACGGATATGGAGCGTAAGTGCACTTTTACTTTCCATTTCTGCATTCATTAGCCGTCCTCTTTGGGCCAACTTTAATTTCATAATGTTTGATGGAAACGAGGCACAAGAATTCTTGCAGAAGTTACTTTATCTTCTCTGTGGGTTGGCCCTATTATTCGGCAACAGTATGCATGGTACATACTCTTAACGAACTTTCTCTGCGAATAGCTTTTGGCCCAAAGATCCAGCAGTAGATTTACAGGCCCACAACCAGCACAACCACAACTCAGTTGCTGTTTCTGTTTCAAGTTGTAGCTGACCAGGCGATGGTGTGAGGTTGTTTTGTTTTTTCGGCTCTGGCCATAGGAGGTTGAAAAAGTTTTATGCCAAAAGTTTCTGGGGCCCAGGCCTTCAGCGTGGCCGTGATGTGAGGCTGTGTATCACCTTTTCCACCTGGAAGAGCGTTACTTGCCCCAATAAGAGCGGCCGTCGTGTGGCTGCAAATGGGTTTGCATTGCAATGAAATTGGAAACGAGATCTGCAAAAGTTGAGTAATTGAGCTGATTCTGCTTCGTTGGTCACTCAGGTCTGGAGGAACCTTTTCTGTGCCAGCTGCGTGCCACAGCAATCAGAGGGGCCTCATTCCTAAGTTGGCTTAGAAATTTATTGCACAGAGAAAAATATACAAAGCTTAAATATGATGGTAGAAAATCCCGATCACTGTAACTTTTTTAATAACATTTTTTTTTTCAGTGATAATATAGCTGGCTGGCTGAAGTCCAAAAAAGGGAACAATGAAAGACAGGCTCAGAGACAGTAGACCTGCATGCAAGACCCAGAGAGAGAGAACAAAGCAATAAAAGGCATAAGAAGTGGGCTGTTGTTAGCTTGCCATGCTGGGAAACGGAAAATGGAAATGCTAAGGGAAAAATGAAGGAAATGCACTGTCGTTATGTTGTTTGGGGGAACCAGCCCAGGTGAGCAACGAAGCGGGGCGGGGCGGTGCGGGAATTGTTTGGCAGGCGATACGCATATGCTTGACACGGAAAATGCAATGGCATCGCATACTAATGGCGTGCCGAAAGACAAACGAAGGAAATAGATGCTCATAAAAATTACTTTTGTGGCTTTCAAATGCCATCTACCAAAGCCAATTCAATCCATAAACAGTCGCCAGCTGAAAGCAAACAGCTCACAGCTCACCGCTCACAGCTTTCAGCTTTTGAACTAAAAACACGACCCACGCTAAATGCAACCCACGGATATCGCTGTGAGGTAGCTGCTGCTGGCATCTCAAGATTCTCATGTGGGCGCCGAGTGAAAATTGCGTGCAATTATCCAAAGATGATATCAGCATTTGTATATGTATTTATATATGGTGGCCTGTGAGCTCCATATTGAGGCCCTTGGGCTGCAATTTAGCTTGGATCGGTCTTGGGTTCGTGTGTTTATTTACCATGTATTAATCGATGTGCATCGAACTGGTTTCGAGTCAATCCACTGCTATAAATAAACAATTATTTTTAATGCAATGCGAGCGAATGGGACTCCGACTGCGGCAGACACTGCCCATGGAATGTCACCGTAAACATGAATTAAATTAATAAAATTATGCAAAAATGGACACAGGATTCTCCTTTAAAGAACAATTTAAATTAAATCGCTGATGAACATATTGGTGTGTTTTTAATGAAACTGAAAACAGTGCAAGCCTTTAAGCCAAATTCTGTCAGCTATAGCTTTATGAATCCATTTAATGTCAGTTGTTAATGTTTGACATTTTTGTTTTGTTTTTCATTTACTTAACTAACGTATCCGTTAAGTAAGGGCAACAATAATTAAATTGTTAAGAGCAGCTTAAGCTTATTCGTCTATGACCCAGCTGCCCCGGCTCGGCCCGCCCAGATCTATTCACATCCACCGGATAGATACAATTCAATTTTAGTCAGCTTATGTCTATTGTTATGGCCATTATCGCTGGCTTACATTTCGAGTTGGCAGTTGACCGTTGGCGTTTGTGCTTCGAGCCACACAATACGAAACAAAATGAAAATTAACCGCTCCACACTTGGCTTGACTTGGCATGGGCTGCTCTATTCAATAAGAATTTCAATTGTCTCAGCGACACATTGCAGCCACTTGGAGGCAGCTGATGCCCCACAAAAACACCACCAACCACAATAAGGCAATATAACAATAACAATAACAACTCAAACTCTAGGCCACACTGGATCAACTGGCCAAAAACAAAATTGTTACGCTTCGAATTGTAAGAGGGAGAAATGTCACCGGAGGAAGGTCGTAGCTATAAATACTATTTAGGCGGCATACCCCTACAAATGTCTGACTCACCTTTTCTGCAGTGTATTGAAAAGCTTTGACTTCTCAACTGCATTTCCGTTGACCGCCTTCTGATTCATCAATATGCGAAATACCAACTTCTATAAACGTGCTGCGGCTGATTAAATCAGCCCCATTCTGCCGCTTGTTTACAGATTTTTCCGTCACATTCACAAAAATGTTTCACAGCCATTTTGGCCATTGAATTTGTCAGGTAACAAAACACGCGAAAACAAACAAAGTCGCCGGCAACCATTGACAGACAGACTTGTTTTTGTCGTTCAGATTGTTTATTTCGGCTCGGTTTTTGTTTGGCGGTCGGCTCAATTGCGCTGATTAATGTGATTTGGCCAATTTGGGTTCTGCAACCAAAGGCAGAGCGTTAATTTGCCTATAATTGTTCTGGCATGTCTACTAGATAATTGCACCTTCCGATCTGGCTAGCTATAATGAAAAGATCGTGGGCAATTTCGCTTTTTTTTTTTCTTTGCTGGTTTGCAATTAAAACTGAAAGTAAGTAGCCGCACGAATTTCATTAGCAGATTATATTTTCTCGCGTTCACTCCCAAAACTTTCATCGCTTAATCTGAGGTTCATCATCAGCAGATTTACTTTTGATGGCACTCGTTAAGCTACAGTTAACCCGATTTGCATGTGGCTGGCTTGATTACGGCGTTAGCTGTTTTAGCTGTCCGCCCGTTCTGATGTGGGTTTATCACTGATCCGGCCAAATGTCCAACCCATAACCGGCAGTGTCTCATGGCTGAGCTATCGCCTGCTCTCTAGGTTTCTGTTGTGGCAGCTGTTTTCAGGCGATTTGATTAAAATGCAAATAAAATAGCAGCAGAAACACCACAAGCAACAACAACACGTGCCAAATGAAAGAAAAATATCGTTATTAAACCCAATAACTGTCGCCATTTTCTGCATTAATTATAATAAATTTCTATGCATATTTGGGCCGAAATACGAAAAGCAACTTCTGAGAGATATTTCATGTTTGCAGCGGAAATAGAAAAAGGCCGCCGCCGACAACGGTTGGCGAGGAAAAGCAAACAAGATGGAAAATTAAGGAAGCTGGTGAAATGATAATGATAAATGTTTGAGCCGGCAAAAGGGGGCGTGGCGAGGGATGGGCCGATGGGCTGTACGCCAGGCGAATGAATATTTATGAATGATTAATGAATGGGAAGACACGGCCCCGGAGATGGCCCAGAAAGCCAACGCCAAAGGAAAATCTCCAATTACCTTGTGCATCTCCGGCAGAGTTCACACATAAAACCAGGGAACAGCCCTGGTCAATGCACCCGAACGTGCCGCTCTTATCTCTCCTGGAGCTGTCAAGTTCCTAAAAACCAATCCTCCGGCGTACACATGACATAATGCCCACATATTTGGATCTTGTCCACAACAAATAAGTTCAGCAAGTGTGCTTCGGTTTTATGGCACATCTGATAACCGCCCGCAACTTAGCTCATTCCGACCTTATCGCCAAGCCAGAAGACAAAAGCGAACGCCGAAAGTTACAGTGTTCTTGGGAATGCTTTTCCGAAACTAAAATAAATAAACAAAATAGCCATTTCCAAGTCACAAAATCAGTGTCAAGCCGAATGTCGAGGAGTTTTTTAATTTATTACGGCCATGCAGCCAAGTGCTAATTAAACTCATCTCACTGCTGACAAGCAAAAGATATGAGGTACATCTCACTTAGAGCGAGTGCTGCGGGGTCAGGCGAAAAGTTTCTGGATGAGACAAGCTCTTATTAAAGTTTTGTCGAGAAATCTGTCAACAAATGGGGTTTCAGGTGTGTCTACAAACGAGGGAAAATTTTATCTCCACACACACATTTATAAAATGCTCTTAACTATTTATTTTTAGTAAGTCCTAAGCATCTTGAAGCTGCTTTTCTGACTTTGCGTTGAGGCTTTCCAGGAAAACTTCTATGTTGGCGTATGAAAAAATTGTCTGCAGTGTCAACACGACACTTTCTCAATGTTTCAATCGTTGTGGCACAGAGAATTAGTCATACCAGGACCTGGTTTCCAGCCGTTGCAAATTCAGTTCCAATTGAAAATGTATCTAACTTGAACTTGGTAATGGCTCCGAAACTCCGGCGTAGTCATGGCGGCCGTTTGATGCAAACATCAAAAAGTCTCAGACGTGCATAAGAATTAAGCTGAGCTTGCCGCCTGCCAGAGCAAGTTCAGCAGAAAAGGTAAACAAGACAAGAGCCAAGAAAAAACCAAACAAAAAACAATAACATCACGCTGGCATGTGAATCGACCGAAAGTATCTGCCAGATACCAGGCCAGGCACTCGGCGGGGCGGTGTGGGTGCATCCACACACGCGTGATCTGGGTGTGTAATGTCTGCCTTCGACGAGTCAACTTAACAGATACAGATACACAAGTGATGGGGGACACATAATACAAGAAGAACGGGATGGTCGGGTCGGGACGGGGCGGGGACACTTAAGTATCTTTTACCTTTGCGGTGAAGTTGTTTCTTTGTTCTGTGACTCCTCCCTGGCGTTCTTAATTAAATTTAAACACCGTTAAAATAATCAGAGCCCGGCCGCGAATTCCTACTGTGCAAGCATCTTTCCGATGCAGAGAAACAATTACAAAACGGTTATGGCAACCAACCCATAGAGAGAGTACTGGTATTCTTTACCTTTCGAAGTTCGAGATACTTTCGTATCTAGTGGCTGCTTCGGCGGCTGCGGGACTTCTTGTCGTTCGTTGAAATTGCTTTGGTAAACTTGGCCAATCCGCCAAATTTTCTGGTGTTTGCCAAATAAATTATCCAATTCGTTTTCGGAGTTCGCTGGGTTCGTTGCTTCGTCGCTGCTGCTTTGCATATACCACTGCGTGCGGTATCTTCCAGATACTTTTTCGAATTTCGTATTTGTGTGTATAATTCTGATATCAGACCGAATAAAAAGGCCCCATAAAAAAAAAATCAGAAGATAACTTTTGTGGCACAGGTAGAAATACACAAATCTCAAACCGGCAATCTCATCGCACTCTCGCACACACACAAGCACACTCCTATGTGGCTTAAGATACACACTCATACACGTAGCCGAGTATCTTTCACAAGCGAGACGGCGACGTTCGCTCGGCTCGAGACGCGTTCGTAGACTGAAGTCGCGGCTCTGGAAGTCGATCGCCGAGATTTGACCGCTGCTGCGGCAGCGATTGAAACACGACGAGCGGTTGACGGCAAATTGAAAGCAGGTTGAAAGCAGGTTGAAAGCCGGGCCAACGCTCGCTCACCTGCCCAGATACTCTCCCGCTTGGGAGACACGGAGATACACCAGCTACCTGAGAAGGCGCCCTTCTCGCATTATCATTAGGCGGAATGGCCGCCTGGCGATGTCGCTCGCTATCAGCTAATTACGTATGAGAAAGCGGCTCGGAAAAGCGCATTGTTCTTGTTCTCACTCTTCTCCAGTTTTCGACTTCATTCGCGTGAATTGCTAAAATTTCCCAAACTGGCTGCACAAAGTGCATATTTATACCCTGCCTCAGGTTATATCTAAAAAATAATAAATCAATATCAATAACAAACAATTTAAAACTATTGGTCTATTTTTCATTATTAAACTCTGTTTTATAAGAACTTTAATCGCTTGACTTCAATAGGTTGCGATTACCTAATATTATTCGTAACCTATCTCTCATTCTCATAAATAAATTTAAATTAAACTACCAGTAAGCATTACTATTGGAAAAAACCACAAACTTTGAACAATTTCTGTTCAATTATTTGTTTACCAATTTCCATTAATTATCAAAGTACACCCAGACTTAATTTGGCAAATATTTGCATACATCCGGAAAACAAATACAAATACTCTGATAAAACTTATCGTACTAGAGGAATCAGTTGAATTCCATTTGTTATAAGGCTAATTTCCCTGATAAAGTTATCTCTGGAATAGAAAGAAAGCCGTCTTCTGAAGAAATTATTTGCATAGCATGTGTTATTAAATCAAATTAGACTGCTAAAAGTTATCAGAAAGTCAAGATATTTATTCGAATTGTGGCAGCAAGCTATGGCAATGAAATGTCAACTCCAGTTTCCAATTAAATAGACTTAAAGTTCAAAGGGCAGACGACTGAATAGTCTGGTCTGCTTCCGGAAAGAGAGTGTACAGTATCCACCTAAGCCTTGTTTTCACTTTTTCCCATTCGTTTAACGTGTGAACTTTTGCAGTAAATATTTATAAAAACAAGCGTCCCCCAGCTCGCTGCTATTTCGAGTGCAGTTACATTAATGAATGGCAATAGAACAGGGAATGCCCTGGCTTGACATGCAGCTCTGACAAATATCATAATGGTTGAATAACATTTTAAAATTGTATTTAATTACTGTTTGTCATGCGGCTGGGCATTCTGGGAACATTTGCGCGCTCGAAGCCATTGTTCCACAAATATGTTTACTAACATTCCGGTCAACCGCATGTATGACGAACCGTGCGTGGCGTTATTAATTAAAAGCGCCGGAGGAGCCTCTTCCTCCTTACTATCGCTCGACTAATTTGCATGCAAATTGCAATCGACCTAGACCCCAGCCCCAGGACACGAGTATCAAATGAACTGAAATCAAAGACAGGACCTTAGATACTTAGTTTTCTTTTCCTGCGCCCTCATAGAGACTGAGGTCATTGAGGTCGGACACCTACCTATCTACCTACCTAGCCAGCAGTAGTCGGTATCATCGCACCTGCACAGACACCTCAACAGACGACGACCTAATGAGCCGATCCCAGGCGGTGAGTGGGCGTTAAGCGGCCAATTAAGGCGACTGATGACAAAATACATAAAGGCCGGTGTAATAAAAGTGTAGACCCATGGCAACGTTGTGTTTTATCCGCACTATTCAGCCGCCTTTCAGCTGACTGCGCAAAAGTTTTCAGTTCATTCTGATGGCCATCAAACGGGAAATGACTGCGGCATCGGTCGTGGAAGTCTGAGCCAGAAACAAGACGGTAGTCCGGTAGATGAGCAGCGATTCTTGTCGTTGCCCAGCAGCCAAATTATAATTAAAAGTAATCAACGACATTATCAAGGAAAATGCTCAAACTAGAAAGCAGAAAGCCATGGCTAAACAAACGCCAGAAAGCAAATCCTCAAATACAGCGACGCAACAAGTCAAAGAATAAAAACTACAAATAAAAAGAATCATTTGAACTTTGAAACCGCTTTTTATAGGGTTTTCTACAATGAACTGTATGGGATTTTCTTTAGTGGAGGAAATATTTAATATTTTGTTGGGAAAAGTGGATGCTGCTTATTTAAGTGCGCGAATAAAATTCTTTCCGTGTATTTTCTCGTTGAATATCGAAGGCGGCGAGCGCTGCAGACATTTGTTGGGAAAACATTTAATTAAGTCCCCTCTGCCGGCGAATGATGAACGAGCGCTCCATTAGATTTAATTTACTCAACAAGTATTACCGACATTATCAATGTTATTAGCTAGATGAATGTGTAGACCCTCGTCTCAACTCATCCTACTTGCTCCAGTCTCAGAGAACGTGCCCCCGTTGGTGTCCTCTTGTATGTGTGTGTGTTAACGGAAATGAAGTGAGGGTGTGGAAGCTGCCACGTCGAGTTTGATGGTCAGCCATAACTTAAATTTAACTTTAAAGGAACAAAAGTTGGCAGATATTGGATGTTGTTTTGCAAAGTTTGAAAGCAAATTTCAAATATGTTGTAAACATTACTTAATGAAACTTCATGTTTATGTTGACCTTTTGGCGAGAAATATATTATTAAAGTTTTATTCATCAAAACAAGAAGATAATTATAAATTTTCATTTCAATGAAAATAATAAGGATTCTGGCGAAGCAGAGGAATCCTCACGGGCTAACACCGCACCGCTGTGCACTCGTTCCATGAACTCATTAAGCCAGACCGACAAAGAGAAGTGCACTTGTTGGGTGTTCCACCTGTCAGGACTTTTGCAATGGCAAGGAGAGAGCTATAAGATCTAAGCCAAAGATAATTAGAAGGTAAAGTGTCCAACAAATAAGCATTAGCTTTTTAAAGCAATTCCCAGAACTTCAAAGACGTCAGCTAACTCATATTTCTGTTTAAAACATGGATCACCCCTGGGGTAAGTCCATTAAGTATTATAAAATACGGGTCATTGTGGATTTTAATAGGACCTGGCTTTGCATAATTTTAGCATTAGCAGAGGCAATTGTGCTGACTCTGAGAGCTTTTCACATATTTACATTTCTATTCAAAAGTTGGGCTTCATTGTAGCCTTAGCTGACTTAATGGCGATGAAAGCATCAATTGTTGACCCAGTTGGTTAAGTCCGTGTCAAGTAGCGCGTAAGGGAACATATCGAGAGGACATCGCAGGACCTGCCACATGTGACCCGATGGCCGACAGGCATTTCCTCTCGCCTTCGCCAATCTCCAATGGCGTTTTTCAATTTAGCTATTTCCGCCCCAACAGTGGCCGACATGATTAAGCAATCAGGGGCGACTGAAAGGCGCACACCCACCAAATGGCCAAATGAGCCAAGCTAACGAAAAGGAATTGAACTGGGAATGGAGAGCGGGAGGTGCAGGCCAACTTTGTTGCCAACGGAAGGGATTTATGGGCTGAGATTGCCAGAGCCGGCAAGGCCATTGGAATCGTTTATATGTTTATATGTTGGCCGCAAAATACCGTCATTAAAGTGTACTAACTTCGGTACAGGAACATGTACTCGTGTTGCGGTATAAGTCTCTATAAGTCCATCCAACACGGGAACTGCTTAATGGTCCTCATAAATTTTAAGTGCCGCTGATGTGATTGCATTGCGAAAAGCGTCATAAACTTAATTAATTATGCGCCAGCAAAAATCCATTTCATACCAATTTATTTTGAAATCGTTTTTTTTTTTTAAGAGTGAAGGAACCTATTTTAATTGATTTTTATTTGTGGCACAAAAAGTTTAAGGATCTAACTGACGTCAAGGCAAACCCAAGAATTTATCGATTTATTCTGTAGGCCTTAAAAATAATTGTCTAAAAGGGAAAACGTGTACGAGTACTGACAGTGAATGTCGCACACGAGAAAATATAGAGCAAGTAAGAAGTGAGAGGACAATAAAATTGCTTTCCATTTTGTGGCAGCGCCGGCGTGACAATGAAAACACTTTCCAGTTATTTGAATGCCAATGCAGCATAAAACTCGGATCTGACTACCTTTCCTCACCCCCTAGCGCACTTTATCCCCATCTTCCTCCCAAGTTAACGAAGCATTAAAAGCGGATGGGAAAGCCCTGGAACTAGAACAACAAACAATACGCTGAGGGTCACGAAATACTACGGCACGAGTGTGTGCCCCAAGAAAATAAAAAGGCGGCAAGGCGCCTGCAAAGCGTCCTCGAAAAAGGATGTTTCTGACTACAGTAAGAGCTCTGAAGGTAAATAACTTATTTCTGGGGGAGTATCCTTAAAAATACTTTTATTCGGACAAATATTATTTATGTACAATATGGATATTGTCTTTGCTTACGCAATAAATTTATTAGACAGTTTAGGTCTAAGGTATAACTTGAATTTCAAAAGCTCATGTTATTCCCACTTTCAAACAATTTCACAAAAATCTAAAAATATATTTTGTTTCTAGATTTTGATGCAGATTGATGGAGAATCGATCAACAAATCCTTTAAGGTATCCTCTTAAGAATCGGACACAAATTGCCAAAGTTATGGCCTTCACTGAGGTCTATATTGTCCCCCATGGGCATTTTTCAGGATTTTGAAGGGGACACATTAGAAAATTTCACAAAAAAATGAAAAAATATTTTGTTTCTAGATTTTGATGCAGATCAATGGAGAATCGATCTACAAATCGTTTGAGGTATTCCTCTTAAGAATCGGATACAATTTGGCAAAATTATGGCCTTCACTGGGGTCCATATTGTACACCATGGCATTTTTCAGGATTTTGAAGGGGACACATCAGAAAATTTCACAAAAAAATGAAAAAATATTTTGTTTCTAGATTTTGATGCAGATTGATGGAGAATTAATCTACAAATCGTTTGAGGTATTCCTCTTAAGAATCGGATACAATTTGGCAAAGTTATGGCCTTCACTGGGGTCCATATTGTACACCATGGCATTTTTCAGGATTTTGAAGGGGACACATCAGAAAATTTCACAAAAAAATGAAAAAATATTTTGTTTCTAGATTTTGATGCAGATTGATGGACAATTAATCTACAAATCGTTTGAGGTATTCCTCTTAAGAATCGGATACAATTTGGCAAAGTTATGGCCTTCACTGGGGTCCATATTGTCCACCATGGCATTTTTCAGGATTTTGAAGGGGACACATTAGAAAATTTCACAAAAAAATGAAAAAATATTTTGTTTCTAGATTTTGATGCAGATCAATGGAGAATCGATCTACAAATCGTTTGAGGTATTCCTCTTAAGAATCGGATACAATTTGGCAAAATTATGGCCTTCACTGGGGTCCATATTGTACACCATGGCATTTTTCAGGATTTTGAAGGGGACACATCAGAAAATTTCACAAAAAAATGAAAAAATATTTTGTTTCTAGATTTTGATGCAGATTGATGGAGAATTAATCTACAAATCGTTTGAGGTATTCCTCTTAAGAATCGGATACAATTTGGCAAAGTTATGGCCTTCGGTGGGGGCCATATTGTCCCCCATGGGCATTTTGCATTTTCACAAAAATATTAAAAAATATTTTGTTTCTAGATTTTGATGCAGATTGATGGAGAATCGATCTACAAATCGTTAGAGGTATTCCTCTCAAGGATCAGCTGGGTATTAGATATGTCTAATTTTTTGTCTCATTGTACAAATATCGTCCTCATATATTGCACAATAAATTCCTTTTAGGGTTACAACTGCGCCTCTGAGTCCCTGAAAGATGTTTACCCTCCAAAATGCATACTATTTTGCAGGAATATCATCTAAAAAGAGGCGATGCCAAACCAAGCAGTGCTAAGCCAAGCGGGATTCGCTGACTGGCAACTGGATGAATGCCACTGCCAGTGCCAGCGGCAGATGCACGTGATTTGTCGCCCGAGTGCCACCAGGTAAGCCGTGGCACATAGCCCCATTCGAAAATCTTTATCCGAAGGACTGGAGGACCCTTGCCGCCGCACAAATGTCGGGCCATAAATTGCGACCGCCAAATGTGCGATACGTGCCCTTCAGCCGGAGGACAAAATACCGCAGAGAACGCCAACGCCGAGGGGCAAAGTTTGTGCAGTCAATAAAAAGCTTGTTCCAAGTGCATTAGCAACTGGAACTGGAGTGAAAGTGCATTGTCTGCCAAAAAATAAAACGTTTTTTTGCGCATTTAATTAAGCTAGAAACAAGGGTAGCTGGTGAAAAGGATTCAAACGAAGTAGAAAATACCTGACTTAGTTAGTTGCAGAAGTGCAATGAAGTTCGGCTCTGAGACGAGTTTCGATTAAACTTACAAAAGGCGGAAGAGAAATAAAATTAAGAGCTCCTTTGACAGCCGGATATTCGATCTTTTGGATGCTGATAGGAATTTTTAATAAAAACTTCATTTATTGCATTGCAAGTAACAATAAAGATACATATATATATATAAAGAATTTTATTTTTTGGAACGAAAAACACAAAGGATAAATTAAATGTCCTACCAGCATCAAAAAGTTTCAATTTTAAGGAGTCGTATCATTTATTCAAATATATAAAAAATATGAAAAACTTTACTCACATCATTCTTGTGGCATCCCTTTGGCGCAAGGCCTCGTCCCGATTAAGCACCTCGATGATCATCTGGCGCTCGTTCTCGGACAGATTCTCTAGGACCTGGGTCGTGGCCACACTTAGTTCGGGTCCCAGGGCATCGATGGAATCGACGGGAATGTGCTCCACCTGCGTCTCGCAAGTGCTGCCGATGTTGGAGCCCAGAGTATAGGGAGCGACGCCCCCGGATATTCCGCTGCCCATGCCCAGGCTCATTCCCATGCCCATTCCCATGCCACTGTTCATGCCGGAGTTCATTCCAGCAACTCTGACATTCAAACCCATGCTCACCACACTGCCACTGATGACACTGCCCATGCCCAGGCCTGAGGTGGCAGCTCCACCCGCCGTGGTCGGAACTGTACCACTGTTGTTGCTGGTGTATTGCAACATGCTGTTGCTGTTTGGCTCTCCGGCTGCTGCCGCTGCCGCCGCCGCTGCTGCTGCCGCCCGGAGTTTGTTGTTGGCGGTTTGGGTGGGCGTGGCAGGCAGGCGGGCACTTCGTCCACTTGACATGCTACACCGATTCCACTGCAATTCCAGATTTCAAGTTCGTCCGTGTCCTGCGGCTGTGTACCCGCGTTTTGTGTAGGTTCGTGTATGGGCAGATATTGGTATGCAGAAAGAAAGTCGCATAAACTGGCTGGTTTTGTACCCCGCGGCGGTCAAAATCAAATATCCGTTGTTGGATTTTAATTCGTTTGGCCTTGACGGACCTGACCTTATTGCTGCCGTAGGCGCTCAGTGCTTTACAATTCGATTTTAATTTTGGGCTCCTTTGCCATCGAAATGCGTATCATCCTGCCGGTTCGACCAGTCAAAGTCTGGAAAAAAACAATCAGTCAGTTAATATTTGCACGAGAATGGCTTCGAGCTATTCCACAATCGAACTGAAACTCCCAGTGCACTACGGTAGTGCATAAATTGCGCATAAATCCGGACCCCGTCTATCTTGCCTGTTGCCGTATTTTCCATTCTACCGGATCCTCTTCTGTTCCCAATTAAAATTTTCAATATGGCTTCACTGACCGAGTTCAATGGAAAAACTGTTGCATACCTCATGGGGCAGCTGGATGAGAGGCATCTATTTCCCATGCTTTGTGATGCATGATTCAGGTTTTTATAATCCGTTGCTAGGACTGGCTGAGCTCTCGAGTGTAGCCTAGCCTTTAAAGTTACAAATATACATAGTTTTGCCTGAATTCAGTCTTCTCTGAATATTGAATTTTGCCAAATCATACAAATCTGGTTTTGGTTAAAGCTGGCATCTGGTTGTGGCCAAGTTTTGTTACCGCAACCAATCACCACAAGCCATCAATACATAAAGTGATTAATTGAATATTAGACCCCCGTCACACAGCTGCCACGACGAAAATTCCAGACGCGTCGGAGAGGCACAGTCGCTCTCCGAAATCCTAGAAATGTCGATATCCTCGTTCACGGCTATAGAAAGTACATATACTAGATATATAGGGTTTGGGATTGTGGCGGCAACTCATACGCAAATGTACGAGCTCAGCACTTAGTTCAGAATGTCGATATAAACACAACTCCGGCCTTGCCAGGAGCATTACACCGCAATGTGTGGATAGCATGTGTACACATGATTGTTTGATAAGGTGGCCACTATTCGCCACTGTTTGAGTTACCATTAAATTCGTATTACGATGGCAAACACTTTAACCAGTGAGAGTTTGACAACCGTGCCTTTGGATTAAAAGCTTTAGCAAACTACAATCTGGCCTATATAGTCAATGTAGCCAGTCTAACTTTAACCCGTATTCGTTTCGAAACATTAATTCATTTAATTAAACCCAAACCGTATGTTATGGATTTATTACCTGAAAAAATAAAGCGCAATTTGTATTAAAATGTCAATTTTTATTAAAATATGTTGGATATAGAATGGTAGAGATTTAAAAGTAATATTAAATGAAGATGATATGTCAGAAATTTTAAACAATATTTATTTAGTTCTCTATTTTTGTAGTTACACAAACCACAAAATTTCATTATTTCTAAAAATAAAATGCGCCACATATGTAGGTACTGCAGCCTCTAGTGGAACAACCTGTTACTGGCACCCAGTTGGGTAAATCGCGTGGGTTTCTGTGGAGTTTTTATACAATGGTGCCCAGACCCCCATTTTCAATTTAATTTCTGTGAATAGTTCCCTCCTGGTGGGAGTGTGTGGGACTGAGCCTGGGCATCTGGGCAACAGTGGCAGTCAAAAGACATTTAAATGACAATGACAGTTTTACTGTGGCAGCCCAGAAAAGGACAAAGGCATCGCTTGATTGGCGAGCGAGCTTGGGAACTGGAAAGAGGGCCGTTGCCTCCCTTGGATGGAGAACCTGACATGCAAAGTCCAACAGTTTTATCGACTTCATATGTGGGACACAAATTCACACATTTCACATATATTTATACACCCACGCTGAAGCAACTTCCGCCATTCCGCCGACAAAAGCGTTTTTCCTCCCAGAGCATGTACATAGGTGCAAAAAAATATAAAAAATGTAAAATATCATAAAGTTTGAGGAACACTGCAAAGAACAGGTATCTTTTTGGAAGTCAATACTTTTTCAAAATAATTCACAACGACCTCCTCTCTAACATCTTTCGACTTCTAAGCAACCATACTTTTTCCCCAAAAAACCAATGTAATTTTTACTATAAAAATTTTCTTTTTCTGTGCATGTGGGCTTTCATTCTTTGATAGATAGGCAGCCCGGACTAAAGAAATGCGATAGCTACGCAGAAAAGCATCAATCGGGATCCAGTTTCGCTGCTTAGAAGCGGGGAATCTCTTTGGCAGCCCCCTCGACAATTTCCTGTGCCTCTGTGATGGATGCATCGCATGTGCAGAGCTGCGTGCGTTGAAAATGTAATTAAGTATTTTGATGCCACCGCTTCGCACGTCCTCCAGGACTCGTGATAACTTCAAGTACAGAGCTTTGTAATATTTTTAGCCCAAACGGCTGCCAAGCACTTTCATGTTCCGCAAGGAAATTTAATCTGAACTTTCTTGTTTGCCCGCCAACTCATCTGGTATGCAGCGAGCTAAATTTTTAAGGAACCAATGTATGGAACTCCTCCTGACAATCGGGGTGATGCCAATAATATTTTTAGTTTCAATTAAAAATAATGCTTTACGATAACAAAGCTTGTTTTATTCTAATTTTAGAGAAGCGTAGAAATTCGATTTAAAATACACATGGTTTATTATTTTGACCACAACTGTGAATAAGACAGCACGTTGTCTTATTGAAAATATCTGAAAAGTAATAGGAGGAAAAGAAGATGCACCTACGTGCAGGATGGCGACGTCGTGTATGGTTCTTTTTAATTTACACTTGCTGAATTTTTAATGATGCATGTGCCGTCCTTGCGTAAAGGACCTGAAAACGTATTATCTTCAGCCACACTCGCACTCCCACACCCACATACCCAAGCCCACACACATGCGAAGATGTGAGTTCCTTTTGTGAGCAGGTTGAAATACCAACTGCTGGATGCTTCGAGATGCCTGGCAACGGCTATTTATAGACCTACGCAGAGCCAAAGGAAATCCATCGAGACGGATGGACAGACAACAGGAGAGAGCTTCCGGAGTACGCAGCTCGATCCTAGTAATTGAATTTGATTCGCCACGATTGCAATCAATATTTACGAAAGGATGCGGCAGGACGCCTAAGCTACCTCATCCGGCTAATGGGCGAAAGCCGGTTTCGTTTTACATTGGCTTTTGACCAGATAGATGCGAGATTAAAATGCACATTGCACATACGTCCCGTTGGACGGTGAACGACGTTCACTATGTAGCACAAAATCATAAATAAACAAAATAGAGTAGACGTAGTATGTATCCTCGTTTCAATATTTCACTGTCATTTTCAAACATCTCGGTAGAAGGGTCACAATCTGTGCAAACAGAAACCAGTTCAGGGTCAAAGTCAACTTCCGGGAAACTGTGACATCAAGGCTGCCAGGACATGTCGAACTATACTAGACAGTCGCTTCAAAGATAAATATGCAACAGTCTGGCAAGGAGAAGAACAAACAAAATGTCAGAAGGCCAGTACATTGAATATGCCACACACTCAAAGGACGAGGAATAATATTTAAATAGGCAATTGAGTCAAAATGTCTGCCAAAAGTAATAAAGAAAATGTGATTGCATTAAAAGGAAGTAACATTTCATGGTACTTGAATACTACTTTAATCTAAGGAAATAGTAATAACGAATAGTATAAAAAATTAAAGCCTTCAATTTGAAGTAAGTATATACTTTCAGCTCCACCCGTCAACCAATTTGGTAAGCTCGCAAAGTGGATCATTGGCAAGTAGACACATAGTGCAATCAATGTCAAAGTGTCGTTTAGGCAAGTACACAAAAAGTCAGTGGAATAAAGATAGATATGAGCCCCGGAGACCGACTGACTGGTAATCCAGACCCTGTGTATGTCGGGTGCGTATTTCCGCTTCCCTTGCCTATGAAATCCTCCCAACTCCTGTCGACCTGCCCTCAATATCCCCATAAGACCTGCTCGCAGGGGCATATATTACTATAAAATAAGCGTTAAGCACTCAACACACACAAGCTGAAGACAGGAAATCGGGTGGCAGGGCTCGGGGAACATCTTGTTACATGCTCAGTACGTACGTATGTATGAACATAAAGTGTCTAACTTGCTGGTGTCAAGTGCTTGTCGACATGCTTCTCTATGTAGTTCACAATATTGACTACTTTGAGGCCAAAGGAAACTGGCAACGGGGTTTTCGGGGAAAGCCCTCCGAGGCTGCTGTGTGACAAGTGAGAAGTCATTTGTTTTTCGGCTCTGTCTGCTCAAACATCATAGAAGCCAGACTGAGGGGCTCATGTAAACCTGCTGGTACGTATTAACTAAATATACACACTTAGTTTTGTTTCAGACTGTCACTCATACCATGCTCCTAAAATTTTGTCAAGATTTTTTGTTCTACTAAGGAAACTAAGCGTTTATATTCAGATAATGCGTACCAGAAGGTTTACCTGTTACATCTATGTAACAATGTTTTCATTTAAAATTAGAGCTCAAACCAACTTCCTTTTCCGAAAGCTTAATGAATGGACTTTAATAGACTGAAATTGGGAACACTCAAGTCTGGCCCAGGCTTAATTTTAGAACATTGATTTTGTGTCAATGAGCCGTCGAATCAGGAAAAATGAAACCACAACCGAACCCACAAATTTAGGCTTCCGGGTGATGAAGCTCTGAATTCAGTGGCAGCCACCTACGTGTCCTGCCATGCAACACGAACGGCATGCACTGATCAATAATTAAGCTACATAAACACAGGCTTAAGTCTGACCGAAAAACCTCTCCAAGGAAATACCGAGCGACAACAAATCAAAGGCAATTCCCATACAAATTACAGGCATAAATATTTAAGGAGTGCACATTGGTATTAGGCTTGGGGTGTGGTGTTAGAACACTTAGAAAAACATTAAATAATGGAAAATAGTAATAGCTAAAAAAACATGTAGAATTTTCAGCTGCAACATTACTAGAGAAAATAAAGGCGATGCTTTTTATAATTAACCCATTAAATTTGCTTTGATTGGCACTGTATTTTTTTATAATTCGTCAAAATAATCACATTCATGAGTAAAAAATGGAAAGCAGGAGCCCAAACATCTCTCCATAGATGAGATTTATCAAGAGCTGGTTGGGAAACCCGGCACATGCTCACAAGGATGCTCTGAATAAGAAGCAAAGGGGTTAGTTTCCCTCTACCATTTATTATTGTGTGTGATAAAGGGGGTCTGGGAGCATGCCGGTATGTTTGTGCAGCGGTTTTTGTGGCACACGGGTCGTATGATTTATTTAAAGTAAAAGGACAAACCCAACACCAACCGAGCTGAAAGTAAAACAGCAACAAAGGAAGTAGGTCACAGTGCGCACAAATGAGCAGATGTGTCGAGGGATCGTGGAGAAGGGGTAACCTGTAGCGGGTTAAGTCGTTGAAAATTATTCTTATTGTTTTTAAGGTATGGCAGTCCATACTCTTAACTTTCAACCGCAGAGCGTGTAAATAAAAATCCCACTCAGCTAAAACTATTTTTTTCTCATTGTGTAATTAGCTGTAATATAACCAGCTTATTTAAAAAAGGCTATTTAAAAGATTAAAGGACCTATCTTTCATAATGTGCATTTTGCAATTCATTTGCAGTTCAATGAAATCTATATATTTTTAATTTGAATTATAGCCAATCTCTTTGAAATCAAATATTAAAATTCCACCTTTGAGGCTTTAGGATACAATTCCAAAATGAAAACGGATACTTTGACTATTTTAATTGAATAAAATTTCGGTTGGCAATGGCCATCAAATGGGAAACATTGTAAAATGTTAATTATTTTTAATTTAACGAATTTTAATGGCTTGTGAAGTGAAAGCCAATCCAGAAAAATAAGTATTTAAGTATTTAAATTTTAATTTTAGCCAAGGGGAAAAGTAGGGAAAGCACCATCGGCCAACTGACATTTTCCAGGAAAATTTATATGCATTAGCCCGGCATAAAGCCATCGTGCCAGCCAGCCAACCAGTTAATGGTCCATTCCACAACAGAAACACGAAGAGACAGACACGCTACACACCCTGCCCAGCCGGTACACTGGCTGCCACTGAAAAGGACAGGATGTATGCCGGCCAATCGATGGAAACATAACCAAATCGCATTAATTACGCTCCAACAATTGTTGCGCCACAAAGCTTAAACGGCGATTAAGGGTAACTCGGTGGGTTAAATGGGCGAACGGGTTGCGATGCTGTCGGCCTCACGGATGGCTTTAACTGTTGCTGACCAGGCCAATAGCTTTGGTCCTGGGCCAGCTTTACTCTCGGCCATGTCGGCCAGCATTTGCTTAGTCAGTTTATTTGTTTGCCTCTGTTGGCGCTTAAACAATTTCCGGAATTGCAACCCATTTGTTGCTACATGCAACGTTTAATTAAATGATCAGCAGTCTCAGTTCTCAGTTCTCAGTATGCTTTTGACTGTTTGTGCTTGTGTTCTTACATGTTTATTGGCTTAATAAGTGCACTGACAAAGGGAAATAATAGTTTTTAAACTAGTTATATCAAAGAAAGTATTTATAGTCAATTTATTGGTCTTAATCTTGGTAAAAAAAGGTTATCAAAATATATTATTCTAAGGACTTCCATTTAAGATGTTCTATTAAAGTCTTCCCAGTTTTTTTCCAATGTACAATATAGAGGAGAGTAGATGCTCGGACTGCAACCGCCATTGATTTGTGTCTATATTTGCTCTTTCGGCTGCCGACCGGGCTACATTAGCATAATTATGATGGTACATCGGGGGAGGCGATGGATGCCACAGAAGCAGCCACAAAGAAAATTACGTGTTCATGCTGTCTATTGGATGGAAATTGTTAGCGTGGGTGCGGTGTCCGTCGGCAGATTCTCTGATATAATTTGTATTAAATTAAATGGGGTCAATGTTATGCAAAATTTTCCGTGCCGAGGCAGGACTTCAGATGGCTGCCGTGTCAGATGGCTAACCGGCTGTCTGTCTTGTTGTGGCCACTCTGGTTCCAGGCTCCAAGGAGCATCCATTGGGCGAGTCATTAACGTGTGCAAATATTTGTGTATGCAAGGATGTGTGAAACGTGCGTCAGTGTGTGTAGGTGTTTCGCCTTCGCTGGGTGAGCATTAGTGTGAAATTGCCGGAGCGTGGCCAGATGCCATTTTTGGGGCCCAGTTCGTCGTCTGTAAGGTCAAAGGTGGCAGCCAAGCCGAAATTTGTCCGCCTCCTCAGCACTCCAGCCGTTATGATTTTACCCTCTTTATGATCAAGATGAATGTATAGTATGCCGAAAATTATTTGCTTTCTGTTTGGCGAGTAAATATTGAATTGACGAAGCCACAAATGCACACGTCTCCACTTTGTTTGAGTTCCGCCAGGCCGAGGCGATGACAGATGGCATGAGTTCGGTTAAGTGGGGCATCTAATGAAAGTGCCAAATGTTATTTTTGATGAGCTTTGCATAAAATATGGGTCTTATAATAACAGCCAACATTAGAGGTCTCTGGTTATTACACTCTTAATGGGGGTATGTTTGAATTACATAACAGAAACGTATTTTTTATTCAGAGTTTTGTAAATGTAGGCTGTTTGAAAGGATAAGCCAACTATTTGGAATTTTTGTATTATTAAAATAATGAATAAATGCCTGGGTATATAAACCTTATTCTCCCTTTTGTTTTATTAATAAAAAATAGCTTGTTATTGCTTATAGAAATTGTTTTCCTTGGCCCATATGGCATTAATGGATATTGCTTTTATGCTTTTCCTCCTATCTAATTTTTCTCACACGTTTCTGAGAAATCACATATATCTAATCACACTTGCTCCAGTATCCTTGGAAGACATCAATCATGAGACCCAATTCATCATCTGAGAACGCTTTAAGTTTTAATATCCAGAATCGTTGTAGGCAAGTGAACAAACATCCCAAGTCCTGTTCTCAGTTGAGTCGCCTCCCCTCGGACTCATTAGTGAACTCTCGTGGCACTTTGTCCTGTCGACTGCATGCATCAAAATGATTCCCGGGCTACAATTTTAGATGCTATCCACAGATGGACATGTCATGGATGTTGGCAAGCAAAGTTTTTATGCCCTCCGGTGTTGTCATTACCAAAAAGACCTGCCACGATACAATGAGTTTTCTTTTCGGTTTTTTTCGTAATTTTTTTTTTTTTCGTTTTTCTCTCTGTTGTTTGCGCCCCAAAAACTTTTTTTTAAAATATCAATTTTGGTCTGCAGGCGTAGGCCTCGGCCGCATCCTCGTCCTTCAATGCAAACTCATAAATCAAAATGTCTTCTCAAACAAAGCCCCAAGAATGCCCCAATAAAGAATGTGGAAGAAATCCGGCCAAAATGTCAGATTGTGAGTCAGCGACGGAGTGGCCACCATATGCGTTGAATTACCCACCGACCCACAATCAATTAAATTCGCAGGACTAAACCCGGCTACCAGTTGCATGCCAGACCTTGGCCAGTCCAGCCGATTAGGCAAACACAAAGGCAGCAACATGAATGCCTGTCGCAAAGTGCATGCAGACCCTTTCAGCATAGTTGGTCGGGATGTGGGTTCAAAATTCTTTGGCTTGTTGGCTGGCTAAACAAATATGCACACAATTTAGGAGCTTACTTGTGGATGCGGGAGGCATCAATCTTTGAATGTCACTGGGTACGGAACGGGAAACTGGGAAAATGGCGAAAAAATGTGAGCAGAAAAGGACCTCCATTTAGGGAGATATTTTGCGGAGGCAGAGACGCAGACTGGGTCGTCATAAATCCATGTCAGCTTAAAAAATATACACGCCAACCGACGACAGCTCTTTAAAAAGTCGTTTGGCCAGAAAATAAATTTGCCAAACTGCAAATTTGATGAATGTTGGCGGGACAGAAAAGTGTAACCAAGATATTGAAAACAAAACGATATGATTTATTTAAATTTTTGACTTTAAAGTAACAAAATTAAAAACGACTTTAATCTCGGCCAATATATCTTAAAGCGCATAATCCGTTTTGGATTAGTTTGTATTCAAAATAGACTAATTGGCCTGTTTTTATTCGCAGTTATTATTCATACGAAACTATGTAGCTTCCATCAGGATATGAAAATGGCAAATTTCAGTTTTACATTTCTAATGAAATTTTAATTGCCCCCAACATCATTCGAATTTGAAATTCATGGCCAAATATATTGATATATTTTATGAAAAGGGATCGTGAGCGGACTGATTTGCATAGGTTGGATGCAAACTGCATATTTTATTGTTTAGAAATATTAAATAATAATTAGTAGGCATACCATTAATTACATTCGATGGCCAAAGAGGAGAGAGAGCCAGACTCGACCGCCATTACGGCCAAGTGATGGTATCAAATTATTTATGCCGAACTATCATAATCACGTCTGCCACCGGCACCGGCAACCCAAGGAGAAATGAGGCCAAAATGCCGCAATTATCCCAGCTGCTAAATTGCGTCCAACTGGGACGGGACAATGAGATCCTGACTGATTGTGAGACTGGCATTGTCATCTGCCCATCATGAATGCGTGAGCTTGGTGCAATAAAAGTGGAAATTCATTTCGCTGCCTCCGCTGAATGTTCACTTGAGTGGCGCACTGCCAGGCAGGCATCCAGCCGGCAGCCAGCCATCGAACCAGTCAGCCACTAATGATTAAATCGATATCTATATCTGGGTCTGTTCATCTGGGACGCCTCACAGCTGTCAGGTCTGCCCTCAAGGAGCTTGGCTTCTATGGTTTTTAGCTTCCTTGCCAATTGATTGGGCCACTGTTTTGTCCCTTTTTAAAATTTGCAAAGTCCCCCGTACTACCGTTGACAATAATTTACTGAATACCGAAGCCAAAAGTCAATTACATAAAAGAAAGCATGTGAACCACTTAAATATTTAGATACTCAAGTGGAATGCGTTGCCGCAAAAGTACAAAAATATGAGGAAAAAAAATACAAAAATTGTTAAAAATTTTATGCAACCAAAACCGATTCGGTTTTTTATCCTCTTTTCCGACATGTAAAAAATGTCACGTTAAGCCGGGCGACATTGTGACAATTTGATTATTTCATGTCAAAGCCGACACATATTTTTCTTTTATACATATTATATTACACAAACAGGGCAAAAGAGCGTAATAGCAGCAGCCACAACAAACGCAAACAAACAAAGTTGACTTGGTGCGGCTTCGCAAAAAAAGTGTTTGTTTTGCCGACAGAATCTCGATGAGAGCGGCGGTTTCATTTGCATTCCAGCCAGCTCAACGTGGCGTATACGCAATGTTTGCCGCTTAATGCACGACAATGTCTAGCTGGAACTTATGCTGCCAGGCATACATTCAAAAACTCTGAAAGACATTCCTTTGATTCTAGGATCTTGCTGGCGGATATTCGTAAAAACATATAAATATTTCAAAAGCCGGAAATTAAAATAAAGACAAAGAGCTACATGAAACAAAAATTGTTTTTTATAATCGATGGTTGTCAGGATTGCATGTGCAAAGACATAACTTTGTTAGTAACATATATATTTCATTATTTTTAGCTTGTGGGCAGAGTTTTTAGCTTAAATGGCAGCAAACCACCAGCAGAAGTTTGCATTTTAATCTAATTTAATACTCCTTTTATTCACAACAAAACATTCGACCGTAAACCGGTGCTTTAGTTTATTTTTAAACTTTTAGTTTTACTCTGGCATGACCGTAAAAGTTCTCGCTCTGCAGTTTATGTTGCACGTGTAATTAACAGTAAAATAGATTTGAAAATGGAATTTGGCCAAGAGAAATATTTGCGAGTTTATAGTAGCCCATCAAACGGCTGACTGGAGCAGTCTGTCAACTTTTCCAGCTTACTGGCGGCGTCTCATTCCGCCCATTTTCTCTGGGGAATGCGGTCGGCTCTCGGCATCCTGGTATATACGACTTCATTGCGGAGCAACATAAAGCATCCGCAGAGGGGAGTCGGCAAAGGCCACCCAGGTGAGAATTAATATAACGGAGCTCCTTTGCCATGAAATGTGAATTCAAGGTTTCTTCTGGGAATGCGACGATGGCAAGCAAATTCTACCCAATTCCTTCGTTTGTCTAGTGTGACTTCATTTATAAGGCCGTGGCCCCATCTCTGTGCCACAGTAATTAGGCCTTAATTACTGTGAAAATCGATTATGTTGCAAATGAACTCTTCACATAAGAGCCGGCTGTCCTACAAATTTTGGGCTCGGCCCAGTCTGTTTTGCATGGGCGTGTTGGAGCGAAAAGATTAATCATCAGTACTAAGTGCAAATTGTAATTAAAATAAATTAGCCAGATGCCAGCAAAGGCAGCCGTATCTCGTCAATTTTGATTTTCCCGAGGCAAAATCAGCTTGCCTTTGTTTCTCGAAATCTAATTTTAATGTTTGTATTTTATTATGTTCACAAGTTCACACAAAATTCACATTTCCAACTGCTAATTAATTTACATTCCCTGTTTAAGCATCAGTAAATAAACTAAAATAGACTAGTCAACGAATGAATATATATTACAATCATCAATTTAATTTTAAGGACTGGATAACTTCGAATTTTCACAACAAGTCCTTTATAAACATCACGTATTATTGATATCATAAAATGTATGAAAGACAATCCAAATGATTCTTATGCCTGCGATTTATCATAAAAGTCTATAAAGATATTCCACAGAAATCGCTAGACGATCTAGAAGGTTTACATTTCGCGGGGCAAAGAAATGCTTTAAAAGCCCGCCAGCCAATACAAATTATATAATTTTCTAATTAGTGTGGGAATCCCGAAGGGACTTCCAAGAAGTATGACCAAAGGCTTCGGATTGCGCCAGCAGAGAAAGAAATCAAATCAACTGAATAATTCATGGAGCACACACAGAACCACTGGCACAGATGTTGAAATACAAATTTAAAAGGTTACAACAGCTGATGACTTTCTCAAGTCGCAGGAATTTGGGACAATCTTACAGAGATTTCAAATTACAAGGATAACACATTTCACTTAGTCTTTCTTTTTCGGGTTAAAAACGGAATTTGTTTACCATGAAACATATACAGGATTAAAATGCGTTAAAAAAGGCATTTCATAAGAAATGTTTTTATGGTGTATCAAAAAAAAACAAAGCTTATTAAAATATAAAAAATAGTTTACAGCGTTTTTTTGGAGTTGCCGGTACTTGAATTGGAAAATATTTTTTCACTGCAGTTCACCAAGAGTTGAATAATGTAAATAAACGTAAACGAAAAATAATACGAATAAAAGAGAAACAGTCTGCGGCACAATACGAACCGTTTACCGCAAGACTGACCCAGGAAAAAATAGCTTGGGCTTCGCTTCAGCATCTGCAACTCATCAGGCGATTTTAATCTGAACGAGCAAACAAACAGGCACGAAACAAGCACATAAATATGTATGATTTGAATGAAAAGGATTCCGGCAAGGCATAATTACAAATGCCAGGGACAAAAAGGCAAGAAGTGATTACGGTTATGGGTTTTTGTGAGACGCGGATCCACGAATTCAAATTTATACATAAAGCTATATGAATGTTAAGTGAGTGAAGGGAACAACTTTTCCAATGAAAATGGGCAGACAATTAAAAGTTTTCACTTGCCTCCTCCGACACCGCGTGGCGTTGCCCGAAACTAACGCGCTAATTGTTTCCTAAGTGATGCCAAAGACGGAATTAACATATCAGCCGTGCGTGCGTATATTAAGCATTCGCCTCGTTGGCCGCAAGCTCCCAAGGAGCAGGTCCTCAGAGACGTTAAATGCCGGCGTACCGACTGAATGAATTAGTTTGAGAGCCAAGCCAATGTACCGACCGACCGACTGTTTCGAAAACCGATTTCGAGATATTAAACCTACCGAGCTAACGAAGCGGCCACGGCAAAGGACTTCTGCGTTATGAGCGTCCTGCCAGTCTGCCAACGGCCAGGACTCGCACAATTTTCCCACTCGGGAAAATCGGCTTCACTTCGGCTAAAACGCACACAAGCTCACACTAATTCGCAGTGAGGTCGTGCGTTTGTGTTTGTGCACGGCAACTGTTGCTCTTTTTTCAAGTTTATTGGCTCACAAGTGTCAAGGGAAGTATGTATTAATGGCAACGTGTTGCAAGAAGCAGCAGCGGCTGTAAAAAACGTAGTAGATTTCGCAGTATACTGGATGTAAAAAATGTAGTAGCATTAGCTCTAATATGGCAGTGGCTTCATGAATTTTAGCATACCGCGAAAAAGTAACATTGACAGTAAAGCCTGCTCTTAAACAATTGAACGTTATTTATTATAAATTAAAACAAAAAACGATTATTTTAAAAAATTACAGCCATTTTTAATTTCAATCTTAAGTAGGTTTAAAAAATGTCTTTCCTCAAAAAATATTGATAACATCTAAAAAAAATAGAATATTCTATCCGGAATCCACCTCAGGCAGGTTTAACGACCTCAATGATGGTAGGAATTTATTGTCATCGCCATCATAAGAATTTCAAGTATGATAAGGGCTCTCCGTAGCCTTTATAATCCCCCCAGGTATTCCATTAAGTATTCCATTTTGAGTTCCCTATGCCACTCCCCTGTTGAATGGTAAATCGATAAGCGGCGAACATTATTTGAAATAAAAGGTATAGCGCAATGGAAATACTTATAAAATTACAGGACATAATGATCAACAAGTCTGGCAACGCCACAGGTGCACATCACCCACCCGACCCCGTCACCCGCTCGTTTAGCGAATCTCTGTAAGCAGAGACCAAGGACCTTTAACACACACACTGGCACTGCCACATGAATGTATGCACGTGTTGGCGGCAACGACTGCGGTTTTTCGTTCAACATCTGTCTGTTGACCCACTGTGATTGGCCGGGTGGGAACGAGAAGGCGGTATTTCCAGCGGGCTATGTGGCTTTTTTGCTGCGGGTGGGTCGTAAAATGCGAACAGATGAATTGAAGAAGCGCCCGTCCAGGGGCACAAGATAGGTGCAGATGGTTTTTCGCACAAAGCATGCAAATGGGAGAAGTACAGTGCGAAAATTGGACGAGGCAGTCCATCCAAGGGCAATACACTGATTACATGGAAAAAAAATTTTGTCCCCAAAAACTGGCTGTAAAAAATCACATCTGATGTTCCAATATTAAAAATTTATGATTTTTAATATTATTTCTAGGACTATTAATATATTTTTTGCAACAAATATTTTTTTTGTTAAATTCCAGCTAATTATTTCGCACGGTGCCCAAACTGTCTGACCATCCCCCATTTGGAAGCTGGCAGAAAAGCGTAGCACACTCCCGGGGGCACAGTGTGTCTGCTTGGGTTAACGTCTGTCCCCGTGCTCCACTGTATGTATGTTGGTTTGTGTGCGAACTCCAGCGCGCTTTGCAACTCAATAAGTTGTAATTTTCTTGGTGTTTCATGCGCCAGGACAACGGCACCGACACCAGAAACTGGTACAAATGGCAGCGAATACGCGCGAATGCGCAGCGGAAATTGAAGATGAAAGCCAAACTGATAACAGACACAAAACACCTTAAAGGATGCGTTTCTACAAATACCCATGCCGCTCCAGTGCTACCTAAGATTGCAGATTGCTCGGCAGCTCGGAAAATCGAAAAATTGTGCAAGACAGAAATGACTGAAATAGGATCTAGATTCTAGAGGATCCTGTGGCTGGAGACGCAGTCCTATTAAAAAATATCCGCACCCACTAGATGGGCAGTTAAATGTCCAGGCAATTAGCCAGCTTTATATGTTTTATACGACTCTCGGCGACATACCAGTTAACAAGTTTAATGGCGACCATAAAAGATGCATTCCGTGCACATCCTGCCGTATAAAATCTCGTTTATTTGCATTCTGAGACACTAGTAATGACCGCACGTGGATGGTTGAAGAAAAAAAAACTACCAGCTAACACGCCGAAATCCGACTAAATGGTGTTCACTCATAAAAAACGTTGCCCTCTTGCGTTAGTCGAACGGAAACCGAGAGAGAAAATGCGAGTCGCGCGTTGTGAACGCGCCAACAGCAATCCAGGCACTGAAAACGCCAGCAGCAGCAGGTCCTGGGCTGCCCCAATCTCGCTCACCGACACACACACGCACATACCGAAGCTGAATCGAGTGCTGGGCTGCCAGCTTGCACTGAGAATTATGGTTTTTATAAATTATTTTTAGTTAAAAATACATAAATAAACCTTTATTTTACATTTATTATTTTTAAGTAATATTTATCATATTTATCTTAGAAAACAGGTCGTATACTTGATTTATGCAACATAAAATCACGTATGCGCCCTGTTGACCTGATTTCAATATATTCCCATTTTAACTGTCCGGAATAAAATTGAAATCTTTTCATATAGCTTAACGTATCCTTTAACGGTGTATTCCCAGCTCCATTCACTCATTTTCCGCAGGTGAAGCACCAGTAGCAGCAGCGGCAGCGGCAGCAGCGGCAGCGGCAGCAGCAGTGGCAGCAAAAACTTTGTCCGGGGACCGCGAAGGGTGAGAGAGGAACTTTAACTGTTGCTCAGCTGCGAGGAAGAGAGCGACCCGAAAAGAGTACGTATCGTCCCAAGGGTCTGTTGCCAGTGTTGCCGAGTTGAACTTGGCATTTATCTCTTTGAAATGCGCTCTCTTGAAACTGTTGCGCCTCAGCTTTACGCACAGAGCTTTGCGCGTGGCATAGTTTTTGGGGCACAGTGAAGCTTTTACGCTACTGCGCTGCCTTCGTGGGCGTTTGTTTATATTTTCTTCCTGGCGAGCATGTGTTTTAGCTCACATACATCACACTCACAATCTCACAGTAAATTCTCTGTGTGGCGGCACTTGAAGCCGAGTTTTTTTTTTCTTGGTATTCCTTTTTTTTTGTTTGGCCGTCTGAAAAATGACGTTGCTTGACCTCAGTACCGTCTATTTATGGGAGTGTTTGTATGGGTAGCCGTGTGTATGTGTGTGTGTGTGTGTAAGAGTGTCTTTTGTTATTCTAGGCCACAACGAATGAGTTAATTTCATGTTGGACGCCCAAATTGAGGCTCATTTTTCATGTCCTTTTGTTGCACCAGCGGAAAAAAGAAATGGGCATAAAAAAGTAATGCGTTGACATCCCGGCCTTAAAGTGTCTTAAAGTCTACCAGAAATATAGGAAAAGATAATCATCAACTTTTAAATTGGCCGCTGAAATTAGTTTTTCTTTTAAATTATTGTAAATTTTTTTTTTATTCAAAGCCAACAAGAAGCAATTTCGCTTCTGTACCCATAATTCCTAGGCCGACTCATTAGGCAGATTCATAAGCTCAAATTTGCATATTTTTAGCAGCCAAGAAAACAAACAGAAATACAAAACACCGAAATGAATATGAAAACAAATCAAAACAAAGAAGGAAAGCAAAAACAAAAAAAAAAGCAATTAATTAGAAGGATCCCCTCTGGTATTGTGGAATAAATTCAATTAGGTGTCTGCAAGCAAACGATATAAATTTAAACCTGCGCGAAATTTATTACGAAAAGAGATGGCAAAATAAATTTTGAAAATTTAAACTGTGTCATGGGAGGTCCGTCGTCATTTTTTCATCGTCCTGTTCTGCCGTTAAGAGAACTGCTAAATGACAAACAAATTAAATTGTAATTAATCATTAGGTCGAACCCAAGCCCCCAAACCGCCTCTCCCGAATTACAGCCCAGCACGTGCTGAGCGACCTATGACAACGTTCCACGGCAGTAAAATGTCTGCCAATTAATTACAAAACGCATGAGAGGCCAGATAAGAGCGGCGGCCATTAAGGAAAGCGCCAGCACGAGTGGAGACAAACAAAAACAGCTCACAAAACCAGTATTGGTGGCGCGGAGGGGATACATGAGCAATTAACAGCGAGGATATGCCTTCCCCATCCGCGTTGGTGTATAAATTAATTGATTTTTTTGCGGCCTCATGTTTTTTCCGGTTAAAGCGTAAATGTTCTCACCAAACACAATCAAAATAAAATTATGTTTGAGCAGATTTAATGCTAATAAAGTTAAAATTACGATTTTTGGAGCTAAATAAAAATCTTTCCTCCTTTCATTCGAATTCGAATTGATTTCTTCGTGTTTAACGTTGGCTTTTGGCGGTTGCCCTGTTGTATAATTGTCGTTCCTCGTAGCCGCATCTGACCCAATTACCACACACTGTATGTACTTCCCTTGGCTTTTCACAATTCGGGCCCTAATTGAATTGTTCAGGGTTGTTTATTTGCTTCTTTCAAAAGCCTTTGGTGTCAGGAATTTTATACTAATTGATATTAATTGGAAACGTGTGGGAAATGGAGATGTGAAGCATTTGACTATTTGTTTACAACAGTCCATTGTCCATTACATAAAAGAAATTTACACTAAAATAATCAATTATTTTTGATATAATAATTTTTGATACAAATCTAATAGGCCTGAAACGTGAATTTAAATGCCTTCCGAAAAAGGCAATCAAGAGAATGCAGAAAACATTTTCGGGCTTTGGAATTAGTACATACACTGAAATAAAATCTTCGCAAATACTTACAAAATCATGTAATACTTAGGAGCCTCTTGTACAAAGGATCCATATTATTTTTCTGTGGGTAGACAAGTCTATGGGTGACATTCAACGGTAATCGTAATGCGTCGACACCGAGGGTTCTCCCATTGCCCCGCAAACTGGGTTTGAATTTCCCCAACCGGCAACAAATTCGGCGGAGGATGCCATTGGCATTTGAATCGAAGAGAGTGTGAGAATTGGGTGGCATTGTTCGGTTTTGGGTAAGAATAAAAAGGATAAGGTAGGAAGTGTTTTCGTGCGTTTGGTTACTTGTTGTACATTCCCAACACCATTATTTCTTTCATTTACTCAATTTTCGTGCTTTTCGTCCTTTATTGTTGTTTGCTCGAGTGCCGTTATCATTTGTCGGTTTATTTTGCGCCATATGTGGCCGGGACGGCTCCTCCGTCTCTCCTTCCTCCCCAGTTTCCTTCCAGAAAGAAAGAGTGGGCGCAGTTTATGTGCTTTGCTCCTCTGGGACCCCTCGAAGCAAGGTTGAACCCTCCTAGCCCTACTCCACCTACAACAATGTGGCGTAAACTCGAAAAATGTACAGAATGAAAAATAGTTCTAATCTGGATTAGCTAGAATAAATATTTTTGAATATTAAATAATCTTATTAAGTCTGGAAATTCTTTTTTTTATATAATAGCATTTATATACAGGTTTTGGTGTAAACAGTGTATGCTCAAAAGTAATTGTTTTAATTATTAATCAAATAATTTTTTAATATTGAACAAAAACTATTTTAATTTTTTTTATTATTTAAAAATAACTTTTTTCGTTGATTTGTGCTTTATTGCGGATGAGCACTTACCAAAATAAGCAGTTTATACTCCTTGGTGAATTGGCCTCTTGACCTTTTCAGAAGAGCTGTGTAAATGAACTTTGAATTATCATTCCAGCATACTTGCACGTGGCCGCCTTCTACTTTAATTTCTCCAAACCCAATCTTTATATTTATTTTTTGTTTGTT
Organism: Drosophila atripex; assembly: GCA_035045925.1. Taxonomy (NCBI): domain Eukaryota; kingdom Metazoa; phylum Arthropoda; class Insecta; order Diptera; family Drosophilidae; genus Drosophila; species Drosophila atripex. The sequence goes on along the minus strand of JAWNOP010000022.1, from coordinate 4,745,357 downwards.
TTGCATTAAATATTTTTATAACGGAATGTTTTGAAGCTTAATTGGGAGATGCCAGACTGTCACAACAATACTTCTAACCAGGCCAGGGCTGCAAATACGTAGATCAGCTGATTTTTGTTTTGGTCGCTCTGCTTCTTGTGTTGTGGCTTTTATTTTCCCCCATGATTTTCACCTGTGCCGGCCTCGCGCAACGCACGTTTTTCCCATTTTCTCCGACATAAACAAAAGCTATTTTTAAATGCGATTCGCCAAATGAGCGGGCAATCTAAGTGCGGCAGTAAAGTGCTTTGTTTTAGTCGAACGCCACAAAAATTTCCCGTTTTCGAATGCGTGTGGATGTGGAAGATGGCCAAAAGCGAGGCGGCATCCAATTAGTTCGAGGAAGCTACTGCAAGATTTATTGGGCAGTGATGAGCCAAGAATCCTAAAGGGGTCACTTGTAAACATCGGATCCGATTTGCGGTATGGTATAGATACGTAGATACATCGTTGTACCAGGGTCAGGACCATTTAAAAAACTCGTATAACTCAGTTAAACATTTGTTGTTTGTAGACTCTGAATGGGCATTGGCTAAATAAAATGGAATGACCTCAATGAAATTCGAAAGCACTGTAATTATTATTTAAACACAAACTTTTGTTTATAAATTACGGTTGTATTTAAAAGTTTAAAATCCTCAAAAGATACTTCCCAGTATTCATATACTTTGTGAGCTGTGTCTTGTAGACGAATATATTATACCCTCATCGAATGTCTAAAAGCATGTCTTCATTATTATTTAAACTTTACTTTTATAAATAAATGTTTCTTAAAAAAAAGAAGAAATATCCTTAAGCCAAAAATGCCCGACTCTCATATCCCAAGCAGTAAAAGGACTTTCACCCCAGTAGTGACAAATTAATTAATGTGAACACGCTTCTAGATACTAACACAATTAATTTGCACAACAATGGACTGATGCGAACAGTTGTCGGCCGATGTCTGCCAAGAAAAAAAAACAGGCAACAGCAACAGAAACTGCAGGTACAGCAACAATTACACGACCAGCAGCAGCAACAATTGCAAGTGCAACCGCAAAAATTAAAAAAAAAAAAAATAAACAGAAACAACCTTAGCAGCATGCCTCTGCGGCAGCCCGGCCATATCAACAAGATTTTTGGTAGAATTAAGCATTTCGCCAGTGCTGCAGCCGCCGTTGCGTATACGTAATATTAAAAATAGGCTAGCACCCAGGCGGCAGGATGAACAAGCGCAGCGTAATCATCGCGGGAATCGTGGCCAGCCTTCTGGGCCTGGTTTTGGGTGCCAACTTCTACTTCATGTACTACCTCAGCGCCGAGGAAGGACACTTGGCCAGCGTGCGGGCCCTGGAAAACAAGATCCGACACAAGATGCGCCATCTAAAGCCCTCCTACCTGAACCGGAATCCGCGCTTCTTCATGTTCCGAAATAAGCTCCTGAAGAACTACAAGGCGGCGCCATACGAGAACGCCAGCGTGCTCTGGGACATTGCCAATTGGGTGAGTCAATGGGGCGGGGGAGGGTGGTTTAGTGTAGCATATCTTATCACACCAAACCTATTTACATAATTATAATCTGATTATAATTTCTATACACGAGCTGAAAAACTATATTTATAAACTTCTGTAATCCTCTCAGTGGCCACACGAAAATGAAGTGTACCCGCTATACGATTCATCCATGGGGCAACTCCTGGAGACCCTGCGTCGAGAACCAATCACCAGGGTGAGCAACCTGGCGCGCGGAACCCAATTGAAACTCCTGATGCGCCTGTCGCACCAGCAGAAGGTGATCTTCAAACCACAATGGTATCCGAGGGACGAAATAGTTGAAGGAACAGTCTACAGCGGGAAAGACCGACACACGGCGGAAGTGTATGCTTTTTACTTAGGTGCCGTCCTAGACCTCCGATGGACACCTATCGTGGTGGGCCGTGTGGTGAACTTGAAGAAGGAGATCTACGAAAATGGTGATCAGGAGTTGCAGAACACGATAAACATAGAGAAGGATGAGGACGGCAAGGAAACGTACTGTCTATTCGGAAAATGTCACTATTGCAACGAGGAAGAAAGCGTTTGCGGAAATGAAAGGCACAACATCGAGGGCGTGCTCATCTACATTGTGCCGGGAACTCTTGCGAAGCGACGGTCTCCATGGCAGCGCACCTATAAGGACGATAAGCGAGCTCCTTGGGAGGATGACATGAACTACTGCAAGTAAGTGGTAGCTGTATGAAGTGAAATTTTTTTTTCTAATAGATGGTTCTCATTGAAGGCCTTTGAAGAACAAAATGGAAACTATCCGGTTGCTGGACCTCATCGATGTGGCCATTTTCGACTACCTGATACAGAATGGGGATCGGCATCACTACGAAACAAGGGAGGAGCGCGTCGTGCTAATCGATAATGGAAAAGCCTTCGGGAATCCCAATAAAGATCACTTGGATATACTGGCTCCTCTGTATCAATGTTGTCTGTAAGTAGTCTTAAAGTCTTTTCAAAACAGAGCCTTATACAAGGTATATTCTTTTAGCTTACGGAAGTCTACCTGGGATCGCCTGCAAGTCTTTTCGGGAGGTGTCCTCACAGAACTGGTGGACCGGCTATCCAAGCAAGATATCCTGTACCCGCTTATCACTGACAAACATAAAAAGGGCGTGGAAAGAAGGCTGCTGGTAGTCTACTCCGTGGTAGAGCACTGTATGGACCTTGAGGGAGAGAAAATGTTTAAAACGCTATAGGCACCTAGCAAAATCGTTGTTAAGTCCAAACCTTACTGCACTTGGTCCCCAAAATAATGGTAGATAGGAGCTTATCTAATAATTTTAGACAAATTTCAAAATACATCATCTTTTTTAACAATTTGGATAGTCGGTAATGTTACCTATTTACCATATAATACTAAAAGGAGACAAAAAAATTTAGCAAAAAGATACATATTTTGCCATTTTAAAATTTTAAACTCGCATATCTTCGACATTTTCCAAACGATTCTAATATATTATCTATTAATTATTTACACGTGTATGCTTAGTATACATTTTTGAACAGAGCTCGGCACCATACCTTATGAAAATGTAAAGAGAACCTTAAACAAAAATATACAAAAGCTTAGTTTTAAGAATAGGTATCGTCGTTATTTAATAGGTACAATTTTAGAAAATTTTAAACTGCATAACTATATTTTTTCACTTATCTCAAGAGAATATAAACAATCAAAAATAAACTCTTTTTCCTAATTTTTTATGATTGGATTATGTTGAAATATGACAATACACAGCTCGATGTGTATTTAAGAGACAGTCGCACCTTATTTTTTGCCTTCTTTTTTCACATTGCTAAACGTAAATAGCTTGTTGAACTGTTTATTGTGGCGATTGTTGGGTCGGTTCTGGAAAAGATAGATGTTTTGACGTTAATATCAATTCAAGAAAGTTTCAAATGAATTAAAGTGTAAATATTGCCAAAAAATTAAACATATATTTCAAGTATTATATGACTAGATTAAGTGTTATTATTTATCTCCTATGTTTCTCAAATGATTCACTCTTTTAAACTATTTATTGGATTGACTAGAATTTGTAGAGAATTTTTACAAGGTTTAAAAAAATTACAAAACAATAATTCGATTACTTGAAAATACTGATTAGACGTAACCCCTTATTGAGAAGTAGACGCACCTTGCCATGCATTTGCTGTTTAATTTCTGTGCCGCGGGCCCTCTGCGCTCCGCCCTTGAATTGCCTGAAGTCCACGTTTTTGTAATCAAAGTTACCGGCTGGCTTGGGCTGCGGGACTTGCAGGTTGGAGCCCTGCGGGTGATTAGCCCGATTCTTGGCCTTGAATCGCTGCTGCAACTGCTTCCGTTTCTGTCTTTTCCCCTGGTTCTGTGGGGGTTTCGCTTGGTCGGCGGGTTGTCTTTCAATGGGCACTTCCAAAACGTCGTCTTCATCACTTTCTTCGGTTGGCTCAACCACCTCGATAGATTCGTTGTTCTCGGTAACTTCTTTCTTCACTATGGGTTGAGTGTTTTCGTCCTTTCTCGCCTTCTTGCTTGTGCTGGGCTGTTCTCCGTCCATATTCGATTGGTGCTTGCGTTTCAGTTGTTCTTTTAGTGGAAGGGAGTACATTTCAACTTCTGCCTTCGTCGCAGGCGCCTGCAGTTTGATATTTTCCTCAGGAGCTGACGCAGTTGGGCACAGACGTCGCTTAAGCTGTTCGCTGTGCTCGCGGGCAATTTGGTCTTGCTTCAACTGCTCCATTAAGGGAAGTATCGCCAAATAGCGTTTGTAGGGCATTCGCAGGGCCTGGCTCTCCTTACGCATATGAGCCCAACGCAGCTCCTCCTCTTGGGTTGGACCATCGGTCTTTTCGAACAGTGTCATTGAAGGTTTAGCAATAAGTTCATCCTGGCTTAGTAGCTGCGCCTCATCCGGAAGCTGAAGCCGTCCAGATGTGCTTCGTTTCAGCAACGTAGGGAGATCATCGCGAATTTCATCCTGATGGGAAAAGTCGTGCGGGCAGTAGAGCTTGCTGCTGAAATCCTTGGACGACGGTGGTAGGCATGAGGCTTGGGTGCTGCTGCGTGCTTCCAAAATGGTCTGAAAAGCATAAAAATAATTCGTTCATAAACCCATAAGCAAAATATAATTAATAAATAAGTTATTTATGATAGGACAGTTACAACTAGATGTGTGAAAAATCAAATTTAAGCACACATTTCATTTCATGACTTCACTGTCAACACGAAAGAGTGCACAAGCCCATATATGAAATAAATTAAACTTCATAAATTGGAGGAAACCTCTTAATTTAAAATTAGTTACAATCAATTAATGAAAAAATATCGGAATAGCCAGCGACTGAGAACAAGTTGCAGGAACTGGGCGCCGTCGGTGGGAAACTCACTTTGACCAGCGGCTGATCGCGCGCCTTGAGGACGATTTGGTGCAAGGTGTGCAGTTGTTGGCGCACTAGGGGTGGGATGGGGTTACAACAGGCCAAGATTCCCTGCATCTCCCTGGGAAGACTCTCGGCGATTTGCAGCATCATGTGATTGGGCAGAACGTATCCGTAGCTTTCGTCCTCCAGTCGCGCCGTGGCGTCGCGCCACTCAAATATGCCCCTCAGGGCATAAAGCTGACGATTGTCGAAATTTCTTTTCGTTTTTCGCACCAGATCCAAGTGGGATTCCGGTCCAACATGTGGCTTATTGTACCGCTTTTTGCACACCTCTGTGCTCATTAGGTAGACATTGTTGAGCAGTCCGGCATCGACCTGCTGCTCGAGGAGATCGTTGGTCATCCTTTCGTACACATAAATTAAAAAGTGTGTATCCTGACGAGCATAGTCCACCAGTTGCTGGGGTAATGGCCTCATCCGCCAATCCGCCAGTTGCAGGCTCTTGTCCACGTCCAAATCAATATAGTGCTTTAGCAAAAACGCCAGCGATAGCCTGGCCAAGTTTAGGGCCTTCGCAGCGCGATGAGTATCAAACATATTAACGATATACAAAGATAAATCGCGCTGCAACCATTCAATATCTAAGTCAGCTCCGTGAAGAATCTTTAACTTCTTGGGGTCGGTCAGAACAAGATTTAAAATATGCATATCGTCTCGCAGGATCAAGGTGTCAAATATGTAGTCTTTCGAGCGCGTGGACATCTGCACGAGACATGTAATGCCCATAAAGGTACGATAAGAATGATGCTCCACATCAATGGCAATTTGAGGTGCTTGTCTCAGTTCTTCTAATGCTTGTTTCAGCTTCTCAACAGAGTCCACTAGCATCAGTTCGGTGTCAGACATCAGATTGGGCAGAATGGGCTTCTGTTTCTGGAGCTGCTGCACTGGAGGCTCAAACTTCAGCAACTCAAACTCGTATGGATGCAAATAGGCCTGGATATTTCCGGACTCATCGTATTCGGGCAGCAGGGCTAATGGCTTTAGAGAGTTTGGCTTTTCTCTGAGTCTTGGCACAAACGGATTTAGGGCACTGTTGTCCACTGGCTCCTTAAATAGCATCTGTGGGCGCACTATGTTTTTGGCCGTAAATAATCGTGCGGAAACTACGTTTTTCTGTGGAGTGGCGCTGCTCTTATTCCAGCTTCCTGCCTTTGGGCTGTCTTGAGCCAGCGACGTACTACTATCTGCCGCAACAGATGACGACGAGCTGCTGCTCACAACGTTCATCTGAACCTCCACCATTTGCTGGGGATTTCTGCGTAGCCCAGCCTTTAGATCCAGGTTCGTTGTAACGCGCTCAAACAGTATGTCATTGCACTCCTGCACCATTTCAAACTGCTCGTCTAGCTGCCGTCTGTGGAATAAGGAAAACATTAAACCAAATGATACCAAGAGTGCACGAGAACTTAGTAAAAAGAGTTTTCCTGATAGAACATCGTTATATTCTATCGAATACTTGCTTCCTAATGTCACCCTTGATTCCCTCGACTTGCAGCACGTTTCCAATTAATCCCACAACACGCTGGCTGAGGTTGTCTATAACACGTGCGTAGCCAGGATAGGTCATGTATAACGCACGAGCTGTGCCCTGCGGAAAGGCATTAACTGCTTTTGTGGCGCCCACCACATTCTTGAAGGCTTTCTGCGAGTAGACGCGAAAATAAACAAACAAAATAGCAGAAGAAATCAACTACACCACCCACATTTGTAAATTCCCCTATGTCTCCGACATCGTTAGAAGATTCATCCGGCGCCTGTCCATCTTTGTTTTGGTTGTGGCCCTCCTTGTCTTGCTTTCTATTCTCCTCTTCCTTGTGCACTTTTTTGGTAGGATGCGGCATGTCTGTAAAATATTTGTTTGATGTGTGTTTTTTTCCGTAAATATTTTTTTTCGATGAACTGATTGTAGAAAATGTGCGTGTTTTTTCTTCTTCTTTTTGAGAATGGAATAACAACTACTAAATTTTGAGTTTGTCAACACTATCGGCGGCAAAGTGTTTTCCTACTTTACAACACGACACGGCGTGGTGCCCGCCAAATACAAATATTAGATTCGTTGATTTCTGTTAAATATATATTTATATTTCGCATGATGATTTCGGTCAAATAAAATGTAGAGCCGAACACGACACAATTGTTTCTGAAATAAAGAACAGGGTCTTATAGCATAATTGTCACTGATTTAAAGAGCTTTTCATGGTTTTTAAATTATCGTTGACACGGTCAACATTCCTCACAGATTCCGAACCTTAATCAATTTACTAACATTTTCATATAATATATATTATAAATGGAATAGTATAAATGAGGAAATTTTGTATCTTAGAACCTACTGTAGATAGATTAAGAGTAGAATGAGACTCAGTTTCCTTCTCATGGCTACTTTATTTATTTTTTTAAGGGGAACAATTAGCACAAAGTTTTTGGAGAATGTTTTGAGTAACTAACACAAAATTGTCGATGTCGGTTTCGATCTATGTCTTTCGGCTCGCATGTGCACCAACCTATGACCCGAAGTACGAAAGGTCTGTTCACATATTTCGCAAATAAAGGGACGTTCTCCGGTGTGGATTCGCAGATGTAATCTTAGAGCTGTATTCGAGCTGTAAGATTTTCCACAAACTTGACAATTTACCACAAGACGCTGCGTTTGGTGGACTAGCATGTGTCTGGAAAGAGTGGCTTTAAGGCTAAAGGATTTCTGGCATACATGACAGGTATGTGGCCTAATCCGGCTGTGAGTTAATAAATGCCTTTTAAGATCGTTTGACTTTTTAAAAGATTTCCCGCAAATTTTACAATTTTTGGATATTGTTTCGACTTTTTTGGTTCCATTTTTAAACCATCTCTTGGAGAAATGTACTAGCATATGTCGTCGACAGTTGTATTTTTGCTTAAACATTTTCCCGCAATATAAGCATTTGTAAATTCTTTTCATAAAATGGTCTTGATAGGTCAAGTTTTTCTCTGTCTTATGATTTTTGACTTTTCTATGCATTTGTTTTTTGTGCTCGTTTAAATAAGATTTTGTGGCAAATAGTTTAAGGCATTCGAGGCAAGGATACCGTTTTTCTTTGGGATGAGAGCGTCTGTGTCTTATAAGATCATATAGCTGAGAGAACTCCTTTCCACATAATTCGCAGACATAATAATTTTTATTGACAGGTAGATGGGATAGTTGGTTCATTAAGAGAGCCTTGGGTCTGAGCTCCAGTTGATATGGCGGTGGCAATTCCTTTTCAGACCGGTGACTACTTGGTGCCTCCATTCCGCTTTGCAGGCTTCGAAGTGCAGTAAGGGCTTGATGGACAACTTGGTCAGCATCCTCAACCACGGAAGCAGATTTAAGGGTCTCATTTTCAGAATGATTCGAGCGTTTGTGACGTTGTAAAGAACTTAACTGAGAAAAGCATCGAAAACAATAGTCACAGGCAAAAAGCTTATCCTTGGTGTGGACCACCAGGTGACGTCTCAAAAAAGTGGGCTTGGTAAACTTCTTTCCACAGGTATTACAGGTGTTGGAGTTCATTATCCTGGTTCTTTTCATTCAATATTTCATACTCTGGCGGTGTTTCTTAATATTTATTTTGGGATTTTAAGTTAAGTTTAAGTTTAACTCATGAACTTCTGTAAATAGGAAGGGTTAGTTATAAGACTTTTATAGAAAAATCGAACCTTTTGATTGGGATTTAATTATGGTTGTAAGCAAAACATAAACATTAGGAAAAGGGATGCGCATTTACGAACACTGGTAATCAGCTGATCCTCAGTGTGCCCACACCTACCCATCCGCCGGCAAGAAATTATAAATAAGAAGAAGACTCCTGCTTGAAGATACAGATTCGTGCTTAAAAAGTAATTATTGAATATAAAATAACGTATATTTAGAACGATATCCTTTGAAAAGATGCTGGAAGTGTACAGGCGAGCGGTAAAACGGTTTCCTTTGGGCAGCGTTAGTCATATGTTCGCCTACGGATCAGGTGTAAAACAACAAGAGGGCTACCAAAAAGTTGGAACTCCTTCATCCGGGAGCGTTATAGATCTGGTTTTCTGCGTTCGGGATGCTCTCGGCTTCCATGCAGAGAATCTCCACCGTCACCCAGGACACTATTCCGCCTTGAAACACCTGGGCCCGAAGTTTGTGGCCCAATACCAGGAGCGTTTAGGAGCTGGCGTCTACTGCAACACGTTGGTTCCATTACCGGATGTAGGAGTTACTATTAAATACGGCGTTGTGTCGCAAGAGCATCTTATCGAAGATCTAATCGACTGGACGCACCTCTATTTGGCGGGAAGGCTACACAAGCCGGTCACGGATCTAGTGAATCCATCAGACAATCCTCCTTTAAAAGCAGCTTTAGACAGGAATCTTGTTTCTGCGCTACAGGTGTCATTACTGTTGTTGCCAGAGAAGTTTACCGGCTATGAGCTGTTCCACACCATCGCAGGTCTCAGTTACAAGGGCGACTTTCGCATGATCTTTGGGGAAAACAAACAAAAAGTCCACAACATTGTGAGTCCCCAAATAAATGACTTCTTCGCTCTGTACCAACCAGCTTTGGGCAAGCTCTCCCAATTCGTTGCTGTTGATATGAAGGGTCAGGAACCGGGCAGCAGAAAACCAGCCATTCTGTTCGAGCAAGACAAATCGCAAACGGCGACGGCTTGTCACTTGAGAGAGATTCCTGGACAGCTCAAATCCCGTCTTCAAAAGAATGCAGCGTGCCGTGGAGACTACGCGACTGTGGTAGAACACTTATCCTTGGCTCCACAACTTCCAAAAGTACTTCAGGCCTCAGTCAACGACATCGTTTGGCGCAGCAGCGTAACACAATCCATTAAAAACATTGCCAGTGCCGGCGTAATTAAGTCGCTCGTATACAGTTACCGCAAAGCTCAGAAGACATTCGCCGTTTAAGGTTCTTTTACTTAATAATTAATAACTAAACCTGCCAATTATTAACTAAGTTGCCCTTTAGCTGTATTTTGTTATTTATTTGTAAGCTCTAAAGTTGTTAGCTGCAATATATAAACGCATGCCCAAGGCGAAAACCGAGTTTTTCTAGGGGGAGGGTCCTTTCTGGGAGTGCTGTTTGGATTAGAAAGGAGTAAGTGTTTCATTGACTTGGGCTTGGTTCATGAATTATAACTTATATGTCAATACATTTAAAATTTTCCATTTACAGATCATGTCAAGCGATGACAGTAACAGTGACAGCAGTTCCTCCAGTGATGAACGACATCGAAAAAGGAAACATAAGAAACACAGCAAGGACTCGGACAAATCAAAGAAAAAGAAGTCTAAGAAGCACAAGAAGGAGAAGCGCCGCCACAAGGAGAAGAAACGCAGCAGACATGAAGATGAGCCACCAGTTATTCAACCGCTATTGCCTTTAAATAATTTGTCCGCAACCTGAACTCTCGGGTAACACTGAAGATACTTTTGGTCCTGCACTTCCGCCACATCTGCAGAAACAGACTCAACCTGAGCCCAAACCTGAAACCGCTCCCAAGGCCATGATAGGACCCATCCTTCCCAGCCAGTTCTCACAGCCCGAGCCACCTTCAGACCAGGAGAAAAAGAGAGGTAATAGCGACGAGGATGATGATCTGGCTGGTACCTTTGGACCTCTACCCAACGCCAGCCAAGTTGAGCTGGAGGAGCGAGCGTTGTCCCTCAAATTAGCTGCTCTGGAGGGGGGAGGACTTGGAGGCACAACAGACCATGACGTACGGGAGGAGTGGATGCTAGAGCTCCCAGAGGTTGGCTTGAAAGGTGGTCTGGCAGCTCTCAGCAACATGAAGCGCACCTTCTACCAAGGAAAGGAGCGTCCAGATTTTAGTGATCGGTCCTCGTGGACGAAGACTCCCCAAAGCGAAGCCGCAGCCGCAGCGGCAGGCCCCAAGGCGTGTAGCTCCAAGGAATTGGAGCAAATGGCCCAAGCCAAGTACGAACAAATGAGGGACGATGAGCAGGAGCGCATGGCCAAAAAACACAAGAAAAAACATAAACGAGACGAATCTCTGGTGGAACTGCATCAGAAAAAGCTAAGGAAGGAACAAAAAGAAAAGGTAATTTAAAAAAGTGTATTTTCAAGAAACTATTACAAAATGAATAAATTTTTTCGAAAAGGAAAAAGAGCTTGCGGCATCCGGATCGAAGCCAGAAAGACGACCTTTCAGCAGAGATGTGGACTTAAAGCTTAACAAAATCGACAAAAATCAAACAAAGCAAATCGTGGACAAGGCCAAAATTTTAAACACCAAGTTTTCAAGAGGACAGGCAAAGTATTTGTAAGAGTTATTTGTATTTTAAACAAATGTTTGTTAAGCGCGATTACAATTTAAATGCAAGTTAACAGATTTTAAATAAATTTAAGGAACATCACCAAAATCTTTCTTTTGATTTGTTCATAATTTTTGTTTATTAAAATACCAACAATGAGAAAATGATTGTTGGTTTTCCAATTGTTGAATCTTGAATGTACATTCGACATAAATAAGACATGGAAAAAACTAAATAGGACAATACAAGCTATGAGTCTAAATAAATATAAGCTTAGCGCTGCGGCGGTGGTTTGGGTTTGGGTAATTTGGCCAGCAACATTTGGATCTCGTCTTTCTCTTTCCAGTCCTTCCATAGCTCGTACAGATTCACTATCGCTCTCACGATCTCCTGAACTTTGTCTAGGTCGACATTGAGCTCTGCAAACCATTGTTTAGTGGCGTCCTTTTGTAGGATAACGCAAGCTATCTGTAGGCAGGCAATGGCGATCTAAAAATGAAATCAGGAATTTGGGGACTACATTCTGCAGGCAAGAAATCCCTTCTGTTGGCATACATACCTGATACGGAGGATACAGAAGACAGACATCGGTGCGAAGGGAGTCGTTGACGATGCGCCAACTCAATGTGAGCAGTGGGTCCTCCTGGCCCATGTCCTGCACCAGCTGCAGCAATGGCCGGTATGGTTGGTAGACAATCAAGCAGCAATCGAGGTTCTCCAGAAGGTAGAACTCGCACTCGAGAATGTGGTTGGTGCGGTAGGGAAACTCCTGAGCATAGGCATAGCTAAATTTAGTCTTTATAGCGGACTGGCAGATGGAAATCAGTCTAGAGTTTGAAATGACACCAAACTCCTCCACCTTTGAGGCCAGAAGGATGCAAGTCGGAGCCAGGAGCAGGGGGTCGATGTTTTTTAGGGAATTCCTCGCGTAGAACCTCTTGAAGTACACAGTGGCCGTGGCTATGACCTGCTGCCTAAGCTTCAACTGCTCCCCTAGCACCTGAATCACATTCGCAAAGAATATGAAGACTTTTTGGTACTCATCCTCGTTCAACGCCACCAAATCGAGTTGGCGTTCCCGCAGTAAGTCCTGTTTGTCCAAAATCCACTGTTGCGAGTGCGAGCTCTGCCAAAAATTGCCCGCCATTATTTACAGAGTAGGCCAGGCAACAAGCTCCAGCTAGTACTTTATCGTCGGCTGCCTAAATTTTAAGTTAATTTCGAAAAAAAAACTCGGAGAAAAGCAAGATTTTAGTTGCTTTGGAAAACAGTGTGTGCACACTATACTTTTTGCGTCGAGAACACAGCTGTTCAGCAGCAGCCAACTTAACGTCGCGGTCATCTGTATTCGTTCGTGTGTGTGAGAATTTTTCATCAGCGCCGCGGGCCACAGACGAAAAGTCATAATAATTTTTTAGTTAATAAGCTATTGAACGATTTAACTAAACGATGGCGTTGCGTGTTCTTGGTGTGACGCAGAATATGCGCACCTTCATGCGGGGCGTGGAAATGATCAAGGTGAGCCTAATTCCATGAAGTGATTACGCTCAACAGGATTTAAATTACGTAATTCTAAATTGGCTATAAACCTTCTGACTGCAGCTAGCTTTTGTTTAAAAACCCCATTTAAAAGTACATACTGCGGTTCGTTGTTACAGGATTAATTATTAAAATAAAACGCGATACCAATTGATCTGCAAAACCATCTACATGAACTTTGAGGTTATGTTGGTGCTTTACTTAACTACATTTTATTTTTATTTACCCCCAGCGCCACAAGTCAGCGGTCAGCTTGCAGAAGACCCTGCTCAACATACCCGCCACCCAGGTGACCAAGCTGGACAACGGTCTTCGCGTGGCCAGCGAGGACTCCGGTGCATCCACCGCTACCGTGGGTCTGTGGATCGATGCTGGCTCTCGTTCGGAGAACGAGAAGAACAACGGAGTGGCCCACTTCCTGGAGCACATGGCCTTCAAGGTATAATAATAGTACATAGTAAATAATGTGGATTCATGTTAATTTGCCGTTCTATTCCAGGGCACTGCCAAGCGCTCCCAGACCGATTTGGAGCTGGAGGTCGAGAACCTGGGTGCTCACCTGAACGCCTACACCTCCCGGGAGCAGACCGTCTTCTACGCCAAGTGTCTGTCTAAGGATGTGCCCAAGGCTGTCGAGATTCTGGCTGATATCATCCAGAACTCAAAACTGGGTGAGGCCGAGATCGCCCGCGAGCGCTCAGTGATCCTGCGTGAGATGCAAGAAGTTGAGAGCAACTTGCAGGAGGTGGTCTTCGATCACCTGCACGCCACTGCCTACCAGGGTACTCCCCTTGGCCAGACAATTCTTGGCCCCACCAAGAACATTCAGTATGTACTGCGGATTATCTAATCTTGTTGTTGCTGTGCTTCAATTTCTGTTTTTTTTTTTTTTTATTCAGGTCCATTGGTAAATCCGACTTGACCGACTACATCCAGACCCACTACAAGGCTTCGCGCATCGTCTTGGCTGCCGCCGGCGGCGTTAAGCACGACGACCTGGTGAAGCTAGCCTGCTCGAACTTGGGTGGCTTGGAAGCCAGTGTGCTGCCTCCTGAGGTCACTCCCTGCCGTTTCACCGGCTCTGAGGTTCGCGTTCGTGATGATTCCCTGCCCCTTGCTCACGTTGCTGTGGCCGTCGAAGGATGCGGTTGGACCGACCAGGACAACATCCCCCTGATGGTGGCCAACACTCTGGTTGGTGCTTGGGATCGCTCCCAGGGCGGTGGCGCCAACAACGCCTCCAACCTGGCTCGTGCCAGCGCTGAGGACAGTGAGTGAAGTTTTCATCAACATTCATTCGCATACTAATGTAATTTGTTTTGCAGATCTTTGCCACAGTTTCCAGTCGTTCAACACCTGTTACAAAGACACCGGTCTCTGGGGCATTTACTTCGTCTGCGATCCTCTCCAGTGTGAGGTTGGTACCTCTGTTATGTAATTCACTTGAATCATTTCTTAACTTGGTGATTCTCTTTCAGGATATGATCTTCAACGTTCAGACCGAATGGATGCGTCTGTGCACCATGGTCACCGAGGCTGAGGTGGAGCGCGCCAAGAACCTTCTGAAGACAAACATGTTGCTGCAGTTGGATGGAACCACACCCATCTGCGAGGACATTGGCCGTCAAATTCTGTGCTATAATCGCCGCATCCCTCTGCACGAGCTGGAGCAGCGCATCGACGCTGTGAACGTTGGAAACGTTCGCGATGTCGCCATGAAGTACATCTACGATCGGTGCCCTGCTGTTGCCGCTGTGGGTCCCGTCGAGAACCTGCCCGACTACAACAGAATCCGTTCCTCTATGTACTGGTTGAGGGTTTAAATGAAGGGTTCCATCTGCCCCGTTGTTTGACATGTAGCTTAATTGAAGAAAAAATTTTGCCCCCCGAGGATCAGTAAATCGATAAATACCAAAAGTTATAAAAATGTGCTGCTTTATTGATGTGTGTATTTAATGGGAATGCCGCTGAGGCCTTGCTGCAGCTGGGCAGGCTCTGTTTGCCCGAGAGCTGGATCCAAGCCCTGCCAGGTGCGGTCCTCGAATGTCAGCCCCGTGTCTGTAGTCATCAACGACAGTTTTGCTTGGGTGGCCAACGCCGTGGATGCTGGATCGCCCGCAGTTTCAAGGGATTCGTTCACAGCTCCTCGCAGCTTGCCACTTACCAAGCTAACATCTTGCTCTGGGATAGCTTCCTTGTCAAAGGCCAGGAAACTGCGACCTTCTGGTAAGAGCTGCTTGAAATCGGTGACATATGCTTCCGGATATTTCATATGCCAAGCTGGGTTCAACGCCATCTCGGCCTCGAAAACGGATACTATAGGTTTGTAGTACTCTTTGGAGTCATACATATTGTTGAAGGGGCAACCTATTAGGACGAAGCAGTCGATTTCGAGAAAGTTGGCCAGCTTCGCAGGATTGATTCTTCCCACCGAAATGAGTTGCGTTTTAATGCCTCTACTCTTAGCCATGGATTGCAGACGGGCAACCACATCCAGGTAGCCTTCGGACGTAAGAGTGGCCACTATCAGGCCCAAAGTTTGTGCATCCTTGCACTTCTCGATGTAAAAATAACGCCGGCGTATATACTGCGCCGTTAGAGGATTTTTAGTGCTGAGGGAACCAGTCGAACCGTCGAAAATATACCACTGCTGCGGAGCTGTAGATGTCAGGGAGAGATTAGCAAAGCGCTGATTATCGGCTCCGATAAAAATGCTTAGAGTCTCCAGCCCAGGAGACGTGTCCATAGGGGTCGTTAAGGATTGTTCCGTTGCTGGAAAAACATGCAAAAATAGATCTTTGGGTTGAAGGGCTTCCTTAAGTTTTGATGAGAGTTCTTCGTTCTTTATGTAATGGTATCCAATGTCCAGATAGAGGCACACCTTTCTCTCTCCACACTCTGGACGCAAAGTTTGTAATTGGTTGAGAAGATTATCGACATTCAAGGGCAGTTCCGGATAGAGATAAAGAACCGGTAACCGGAAAACCCGGCTGCGACAGGCATTGCCGAAGTGAATCACACTGTCGGCTTCCACATGGGCAGCTGCAATCTCGTCCACACAACAGCTGCCATATGTGGTATCTGCTAGGATGAAGACCTTCACCTCTTCTGGAGCCAGTAGCTGCTTCAGATCCACACTAATTCCATTACTATGAGGCAGATAGTCATCCGGGAATTGCAGGCATACCTGAAAAAGTTAATAATTAAGTCGAGTCCCAAGAATGACCAATATACACACTCTTTTGTAACCATTCTGACGGATCCAATCGCTGCACACTTTCCGGTGATTTTCGTTCCAGATTTGTTCATAGTTGACCACTTGATTTTCGGTCTCTGTTTCTCGTTCCAACGCGGCAGTGTCGGAACTGGAGAACGCAGAAGCAGTTCCTGTTCCGGATGAGCTCATTTCCAGGTAATATTTGTTCTTCGGCTCATAAAATAAACAAAAAAATTCCTTTCTATTTTTCTTTGGTAATCGGGATAAACCGATACTGCAGTGCGATCGATAGTTGGCTAGTTACCCACACTGTTCCTTTTTTAAAGAATTAATAGATTTAAACATTATTTTAGTTTTAAAATGAATTCGAAAAATGTTCGTTAGAAACTATAATTGTTACCTTTTGGATTTATCAAAAAGAAAATCACTGAGATTATAGATAACACAATGAAGCAACATGCGCAGTTTTATTTATTTAAAAGCATAAGAAAAAATAGGAATATTATTTAATTAATTAACAAAAATTAAATTGGTTAATCGTTTAATTTAAGTAAGCAACAAAACATTATTAATGCATCACAGCACTACCGCACAGAATAAAAAATATATCGATAGTTTAAACATTGAAAATATCGATTGAATCCGAATCGAAATTCTCTGCTTCGTACTTCCAACATAATAGGCTCCTAAAACTTCAGTTATTTCAGCTCACTTTATATAGAACGACGCCAACCATCGTAAAACGCGCGCATATCGAGAAGGGTAGTAAAAAGACAACAAAAGGAAAGGAAGGCCAACCGAAGCTACAGATTTTGACCAGCTGCCCACAGACGCCGACAAGAAAATTGCAAAATGGATGACTCACGCGAAGAAAGCCAGTTTATTGTCGACGATGTCAGCAAGACGATTAAGGAGGCCATCGAAACCACCATTGGCGGCAATGCCTACATGCACGACAAGGTTAACAACTGGACCGGCCAGGTGGTGGAGAACTGTCTCACCGTGCTAACCAAGGAGCAGAAGCCATACAAGTACATCGTTACCGCCATGATCATGCAAAAGAACGGCGCCGGCCTGCATACAGCCAGCTCCTGCTACTGGAACAACGATACCGATGGATCCTGCACGGTCCGCTGGGAAAACAAGACCATGTACTGCATCGTTTCGGTTTTCGGACTGGCCGTTTAAAAGCAAACATGTCTGCATCGATAATAACTATAAGGGGGAGGGATTAACAAGATTGGAGCGTGTGACACGAAGACACCAGTACTTTCGTAAATAAGTAAACCTGAAACACCATCTGAACAAGGACGAAATTAATGATAAACAAAAATAAACAAAATGTTACACCCACAATTCGTTGGTTGTATACTTAATTAATGTTACTTCTTATTTTCAATTAAATCTAATAAAAATAATATAAAAACTTCAAGGAAGACTTATTTAAGGGACAACTTCTAAATTCTATTCTATTGATTAATTTTAAAAAAGTATATTGGTTTTGATGTTCTCTTGATTTAAAGACGCTTCAGAGCTATTTCGAATATAAAAAGAAACATTCATTATATTTTAAAAAGATTTAATTCAAAATTGTATTTGATTTGTTTACTATATTTTTTTTTGTATTTGAAAATGGCTTTAGGAGCCATAGATATAAAAAAAACTATTGACCTGCCTTCGAGTTTGTTTAATCGATGGCGGGCGCGATGTCCTTGGCGTTTACGTGGTCCTACTTCTTGCGTTGAAAACGTCGTGCGGTTTTCAGAGCAGGTACTTTGCTCGGCAGGCGCAGGGCTAGGACGTCTGAGCGGGACTTTGGAAGGGCGTTTGCGATGTGCGCGTATTGTTTAATTCGCTCCTTGCTGGTGGCTAAAGCACGGGAGAGCACATTGAGGTCCACCTCGTGCTTTTCGCTGATTAGCAATGCCAAAACAATGAAGTGGGTGAGTGCTTTCTCAGCACTAAAGTTTGTCCGAGTGCCTCTTTTGGCCACGTTGGGATCCGCGAACCTTTCCCGGATGTCGTTCTCAATCTTTTCTGTGATCTTCGAAAGTTCCACCTTCTGCATTTGCCGGGAGCGAAGCGAAATCAATGTCTGCAAAGCATCCATATAAATGATAAGCTTTATGTGCAAGAAGTCTTCCTTTGAGGTGACCGCTTTATTCTGGATGCGACTTAGGCACTCCTTGAGGTATTCCGATTTAATGCTGTAATTAATGGAAGTATGTTGATATGGATAAGATTACAAATTTTGTCCAGGAATTATTAGTATGGAATAATTAATCAATTGAAAATATGTGAAATAATCGATGTACTTACGGTATTGTTTCAAGTGGTGTGGAAAACACCACCTTGGCCTCCTCATCCAGTCTTTCCAGTAGCGAACTTGGCACTACATCCTCAACGTCGTATACATGATCCAGATTCGTGGCGCCTTTATCAAACTTAGGTACAATTTTGGCCAGGTATTCCTCATTACTGGTGCTCAAATCCGCCATTGCATCCTCGGCTTCCTCGTTTTCGTTCTGAGTGGATGTTTTTACAGTTTCATCCAAATCCTGCCGCACAACCTCGACGTTGACCAGCATCTTCTCATGATTATCGACAAAGCGTGAGGCCTTGCGTCCGCCAAATTCCTTCAGAAGCTTCTTATTAGCATGTTCCCTGCTGAGCATTGGAATCTTGCGCTTTTGTCGATCCAACTCCTGGTAAATGTGATTTGAGAGCAGGGCCTGTTGTATGGGGACAATTTGCACCTTGTTGGTCGATTTGTTCCTAACACATATATAAGTGTCATACTCCTGGCTGTCCTTCAAGTCACCCGTGTAGATCTGGTCTCCTGCTACCACCATGGCCTGGCTTTTCCTCTCATTTTGGTTTTTAATAACACAAAAATCTCCAGTGCCTCCGAGCGAACCATTCTGGAATTTGACTATGAACACTTATAATGTTAATACAGGTAAACTCTTGACTATTCTACTTCTTACCGAGAGTAGGTAGATGCTCATCCCTTTTGTGATTGCACACGGTCTCCACTTGCGTTTTATCATCCATTTCTTGGCATTTATTTTATGCGCGAGCTGCACGTGTAGAAAACAGCAACAGACAATCAGCTGATTGCTGCTCGACACCTTCAGCCAAGAGAGTTGCCACTCTTTTAACGTTAACGGCCATTTTTCAAATTTAATTTAAAATAAGATTTTTGTTTTTGGTGGTTTATTTTATTAAAATCTATAATTGTATCATTTTTTTTTTAGTTCTTCGATTTAAAGTTATATTATAAAGTTAAATATAATAATAAAATAATTTTATGTTCTGTTGTTGATAATTAATCTAATATTGTATGTATTTCAAAATTTAATTAAACTTTTAATACTCTTTTAAAGTTAAATTGTGAATTTACGGACGTCTGCCTGATTCCGGAACTATAGTAAATCCAGAGAAGCTGTAATGTTTGCTTTTAACGACTTTTATTACTTGCTGTAAAGTCAGGGCGTAACAGTTCATTATTATACATTAAATATTAATCATTAACGTACCATTACGAGTTTGATGAGGAAAACTGCGAATGTAAGAAAGTTAATGCTCATGATTGCTGCCTCGGGAGGGAAATCTATTTCCGAAGTATCTAGCAATCCACGTCGTCGTCGCCTTCTCCGCTCCGGTGGCTGCCAAAGAACCGCGAATTGTTGTTCTGTAATATGTCCATGAGATTTTATAAAAAAACGAAATAAAATAATATTACAATTTTTTTATTAAAAGAATTTTTCCTTTTTTTTCATTGGTCAAACAGTTGTTCATACACACCAATCAGTTTCATTAGATTGTCTCCCAAATTTTGTAAAAGTTTAAACTTTTTCTCAAAGGTGAGTGCCGATTTTTTCGCCCAGGTTTTCTGTAAAGTTTTAAGAAACTTTAGAAAGCCACTCATACTGGGCATTTCAATTCCTCCTTCTTCCGGCGGCTGCTCCGTAGATTCCTTCTCCCCAGTTTCTTGACTATCATTCTCCGGGGTGTTCGAGGAGTGCCTTCTGGATGTGGTTTCTACTTTTGGCGTAGCCACATTTAATACAGGTGTGTTTGTGGAGCTTACGGAGAGGAGATGACTATTAAATGGTCCCACACCAAATCTCTCCCTTTGATATTCCAACCAGGCGGGACTTGGGGTACTAAAGTTATCTCTTTGATGGCTGATCCTGCAGACTGTTGTGATCAGGAGTAGTTGAGTCAGAAAACTATACATCTTCACTTCTGGGTTGATGGGGAAAAACTACCGGAAAGAACTAAAGAAGTCTACCATGAAAGGTGTCAGCCGTTGCAGGCCAATGATTTTTGATGCAGTGGTGCAGATTAAGTGCAGATTACTAGACGAGTGACAGAAGGTGTACACCTAAGGCCAAAAATAAATTCCATGGGTGAGAGTAGGTTCCAAGACATCTATACTTTTTTTTTTTTTTAGATATTTTACGTTTAACTTTACCCATAGAATATGTAGGCATTGACTTTGATACAAAGTTATAATGTTTGTCTTACCTATTACCACCACTATAGCATCTGTAAGTACTGTACTGTAAAATAAACACTTTTAAAATTTAATTATCAAGCATTGTTTATTTAGCTTTGTGTTGTTTCTCTGCCATTTGTTCTGTTGGTGTTCTAGTCTGTTGTATGGCAATTGGTTCTGAATTGGATCTGAGCTTTACGTACATATATAGAATATACATATATATATATATATTTTAGACATCTGAGTTTGTGTTATAATTTTTGTAGTGTTATTCATAAGAGTTTCCTTTAGGTGGTTAACAATTAAAGCTATCGACTAATTTTGATTCTAGAGAAAAATTTAGCACAAAGAGTTTTAGTTTTGAAAATTTTTGTGTTAGCAGTGTTTAGAATGTGTTCGAAAAGCAGATAAGAGAGAATAGGATAAACTTAGAACTAGTCATATGGTTGTACTGCTATTTGATGTGCCGGCAAAGATGGAACCGCATCCATTTCAGGGCCCTGTCGCTCATGGGCTCCGTTTTTGGAGAATCTCCGCAATTGGACAGCCGATGACAGCCGGCGCAGTCCGCCGGGGATGGACGATAGATCTCGGTGGTGTTGTTGGTGTCACTGCTGGTGGAGGTTGTGTTGGTGGTGGCGGTGATACAGTTCATCTCCGACTCTGGACCAGCGAGAATTTCTGTTAAAGCGGACTCCGATTCGCAGCCAGGTCACATGTCGCCCGCACAGTCCCAGCGAATATCGTCTGACTCGTGGGTCAGATACCTTCCGCCACCCACCTGAGTTTCCAGGGTCCGCAGATCCCGATAAGTCTGCTTGTCCTGCAGCCAGTAGTGCTGGAGGCTTTTGTCCACCGTGTACCGCTTACGCTGCTTCACCTGTAGCAGGTTATTGATCAAGTCAATGGCTAAAAAAAACATAAAAATATTATAAAAAATATTTATAATTCCTTCGGAGCACTGTACAGACTCACCATTAGAAGAAATCTCCTTCCAGGGATTGGGTGGGTACATAAAGGCCGCGTTTTGGATCTGGTCATTTATGTCCTCCTCCTCGTTAAAGGGAAATGTGCCACTAAGGCTCACATATATGATAACGCCAACACTCCACATATCCAGGGAGCGATTGTATCCCTTATTCCGTAGCACTTCCGGAGCCAGATATGCCGGAGTGCCGACCACCGAACGGCGGAAGGACTTCTCGCCGATAATGCGGGCGTAACCAAAATCGCAAAGCTTCACTTGTGGGAACTCTGCATCCGAAGAGAGCAGGACATTCTCCGGCTTAAGATCGCAGTGAACTATGTTTTGCGAGTGAAGGTATTTAAGGGCGATCAATATCTGGGTGATCAGGAACTTGGTCACACGTTCGCTGAGCCTTCCGCGTGAATGCGACAGAATCATCTCCAACATGTCGCCCTTGAGCTTCTCCATAACCACAAATATACGCTCCGGAGTCTCAAACATCCTTTCCAAGTTCACGACGCCGCAGTGCGAGATATTCTGAAGAATGGCCACCTCGTTCTTTAGCTGCGCCTCCTGTTTGGTGGGAAACCGTAGCTTATCGATAACCTTGATGGCCACCTCGCGCTGCGTCTTCTTGTGTACACCGCCGTATACGACACCGAACTGCCCGGAGCCCAGTACCTCGTCTGGGAAGATTTGATACAGCTGACCCATGTCCTGTACCTGTTCCTCCGACTCGCAGCACTCTGGGGAAGGTAAACGAGATAGGCTCATTTGAATTTTTTGCTTTCCCGAGGAAAATATTGTCGAAACTGAGACTTGTGTCAAAGGTTTCTTCCGTTGTCTAAGTGGCACTTAAACGGATGCCAAAATTAGTTACTTACGTGTGTTGGTCACGTGCATGAACGCTTGGCGGATGCTGGTCTCCCAGCTTTTGGCAATGTCACTGCCAATGCCACTGTCCGGCGGTGGCAGGCGGACGGCTTGTTCCTCCTTGGCCCCAACCAGCGGATCCTGTCCCACGAAATAGCTTAGGTTTGGCAAACGCAGCTCGAAGCAGTAGTTGCTCTCCGGAACCGGATCCCCGCGATGGCTCTCGATCGAAAGGAGCTCCGCCAGCGGTAGCTCCTTGTGGTATTTGCTTCCCTGCTCTGAGACAAACAAAGTAATAGTTTTGGAGTCCAGCCGCCAAAAGTATCGCTTCACTGCCTTGTCTAGAGATGTGTAGTGCACCAACCAGCCCTCTTTCAGGGCCTGGCCACCGCGTTTCTTGGTGTGCTTCACGGACTGAACGATCCGCATCAGCGGGATGTTGGCACTGGGCGAGGAGGACGCCGATGACTGCGACTGCTCTGACTGACCATCGCTCGATTTGCTCGTGTCTCCACTGGTACTGGAGTCATCGGTCAGACCCCCATTTACCAGCTCTGGTGGTGAATTGTGGGCATTGGTGAGGGCTTTGGGCGCTTCTCTAGGTCGTCCAGCCACCAGGTTCACGCCCCCCGTCATAGCTGTCTTGTATTTCCCGTAATCCGTTCCAGAGCTCGCGCCCTCGTCACAATCGCTGTCATCGAACTCCTCGCGGAAGAAGTTGTCCCGCTCCTTGCCGCCTGCCTGTAGCTGCAGCTGACTCAGTTGCGCCTCTCCCGTGCAGTCCTGGGGCACCTTGTCCATGCACTTCTTGTGGGTGTTGTACTGGCAGTCCCGGCACTGCAGACCCTGCTTGAAGAGGCCCTTGAGCAGCTTCTTGCACACCTGGCACACGGTGGGGATGCCGTAAGTGTGCACCATAAACGTGTGCGGTATCCGGACCACGGTCAGTCCGTTCCGGCTTCCCGACGAATATGTGCGCTGATGGCGACCGGGAACATTCTGGGTGTTCAAAAGGGGAAAAATTAATTAGCAAACGGCGGGTCACTGGAGATGGATATGGTTCTGGGGTATGCCCACGAGAGCACTCCTCTAATGACGTTAAGTGGGTGAGAGACTAATTCTCTAATTTGGGGCATTTTTTCTGCTAACTATCTGTGGATTTCTTTTCCTGGAATTTCCCTTTCATTGGATTGATATTTAAAGATATACAATTGAGACTATTTTCTAAAAAAAAGGAATATAAAATAGATAGATAGTATAAAATAGTTTTAGATAGTATCTCCATTTTTAAAATTAAAAGTATAATTATGGTTGTTATTACTAAAACACGTTTATGCTCTCAACGTTACTGTGTTTCAAATGCATGTACGAGACATGCAGATAATGAATAAATTATTAGCAAACTAATTTCCGTAATATAATTGCCCTTGATGGCGTACTTCACACTGCTACTGTAAACTTTGTATACAAGTTTGTGTAAACTTTATGCAAACTTTGACAGGTTTGAAATGAAAAGAACCCAACTCATCACACATCCCAATCCCAGTTCTGATCCCCCCACGAGTATTTAAAAGAGCCATTGACAAAGCATTGAATGTGCACAAAAGAAAAGTTTATTTTTGAAAAGCATGAAAATAATACAAAGTAAAAGAAAATGCCGGGATAAGTACAAATTTAAATACTCGCAGGATAACCGGAAACTGTCAACCAACACCCTTACTCACTAAATCGCAACAGGCACGCACACACGGGCACACTCTCGCATTCACACAGATACACGCCATGGGAGGGGGCAACTGTCAATTCTTAATAATATCATTCATAAGGTCCGACATGCGCTTTACCAGAGAGCTGCTCGAATCGTTCCGTCCGGTTGATTCCTCCGTGGATAGAAGCGACTGCTGGGAGCTGCCAGAAGGACTGCGGGGCGCCTGGAGCGTGAAGGAACGCCTCGAAGTGGCGTCATTCGAGCGATTGCAGTTGTTGGGGATTTTTACCACGCATCGCTTGTGATAGTTCTGACCGCATCCTGTGGGTGGAAAGTGTTTTGCGGGCGTTAGTTTGTTCCAGGACTTGGTTGGGGATTAGTTTGGATGACAGTTCTCCGTACACATACCATCGCATTTGAGTCCCTGACGCACCAGACCAAAAAGCATCTCGCCGCAAAAATCACAGAAGGTCGGTCCCTTGTAGGAATGCACATTCAAGCTATGGGGTTTCAGTGTCGGCATCTCGGAGGTTGGATACAGGATAGCTGCAGAGAAAGAAAAAAGTTGTAATTTTAGGTTTATTAATCTAATATCTGGAAAATCAATGGGATTACATCTGAGCAATTTTAAATTTATTGACTTCAAAGCAACTTTTATTGAATCAAGTAAAACGTTCTTAATAAAGCTTGAATTATGTCCGATTATTTTGCTTTTTTGTTGAATCATAAACGATTTAACTATTTTAAAATTGAAGATTCATTAATAAACTATCATTTGAAGTGAACCCATGGTATCTGCGTTTCGGAAAATAGTGAAAAACCGAGGTTGCTGGTTGGCTACTTACGACTGGCTGTCAGTACGATTTCCACGAGGGTCTCGTCCACCACCTCCGCTGCCGAGTTGATGATGTGCAGCACATTCGGGGAACTGTAGTCGTGGACGAAGAGCAGAATGCGTTCCGAAAGATACGTGAGCCCGCTGTCCGGTATCTGAAAGGGCAAACAAACGTATGAGAACTCCGCTAGCGATTGGTGGCGATGATGACCATTTGCGGTATGGTTTCATTTAACGCTCATTTTTGCATATGGCCCATTATCATATCATATTCCTATCTAAATTGATTTCCCGATAAGATCCGTTCAGGCATATGCACCATTTAGCCAACAAAGTTGACTGATATTGGCTGATAAATAATTGAATGATTTGTTGTTTCGGAATAAATATTTGGCTTTAAGTTTTTGACTTTTAAAGATAGTTTATAGTTTAGTTTATTGTACATTTTATGTATTACTTTGCTGCTATGTGGGAAGTTGTAAAAGTTAATTTACCGAAGCTGTCTGTTCCAGTGAAAAATACATACATATACGAGGCACTTAGAGCTCCCAAAGCCGTAGATCCTGGACAGACCAAATTACATTTCCACTACACCACCACAACGGACTTGGTCAGAGTTAGACGCATGCCGGCGTGAACACCCAAATGAAGGGAAGCCGGATGGCAGTCTTGCCAGGAGCAGCTGTCACGGGCAGTGGCGTTGAATGGTTATGGAAGTACGGAACACCACCAGTTGCGGCTGGATGGTTAATTGAATTGGCCATGGATAGCTGGGCCGTGAGGGGACAGGCCTAACGGAAATGAGTCCATGCCTTTGTAAGGCGGACTTACTTAATGAAATAAAGCAATTATTGCGGACACATACATTTATTAATCCGCCCATCCTTTGGTGCCACTCAGTTTCTATGCTTTGCGTGCTACACAGTTACAGAATTGCAAAAATAAACCTATTTTTCCTAGAACCTCGGTCGGCTTGTTGGCCAAGAACGCCCACCGTATGTTGACTTGACCGCTTTACCGACGGCCGTCAAAATATTTAACTATTGACATGGCCACTGGACGGCTCTTGCATAATTAACCAAATGGCAAAAGGGCAAAATGGGTCACCAGATGGTGGGGTAACTTACTTTTGTGTTTATGAAATCGCAGGCCATATCCTTGAGCGATTTGAGCGTCAGAGCGGTAACGGGCACACAAACTGCATCGCGAACGCTGCCGAATTGAAACAGGAATGTGACCTCAGGACCCTCCATTATAACGGGAACACTGCCAACGCCGACGCCGCTGCCACTGGCGCTGCCGACGCTGCTGCCGTTGGAGGTGGTGTGGTTTCGATGTGCCACGGTTGCACCGTTATTCGTCCTGTCTTGCGAGCCAATAAAATCCCACTTTTCCGCTTCGTCTACTCTGATTCCTCGAGCTAGTTTCCCCCTCCTGTCGCCTCTTGTTATTCCAAATGCCAAGGACGACCGTAAGTTTTATGTTTTGGCTAAGCTTTGAATTTGGTTCGGTGGTCTAAGACCACCTTTCGGTCACGATCCAGCTGAGATATGAAACAGATACAGCTCCACACCGGCGGCGGTTCATGAAAGCAATCTGCAATAATACAACCAGTGGAAAAGGATTATCTTTCAGGTATAAGTAATCTAATTTATAGCATTGGCTATTATTGTTTGATATAAGAAAACCTGTCCTTATCCTTTAGTTGAATAAAAATAACAATATTTCAACCAAATATATATAAGATTAAAAAGGAAACACTTTCATTGAATGTATAAGGATATTAGAAGGGAATTTCCCACTTTATGGAATTTTCAATAAAGAGCTATAATTATATATAAATATTATATAGTTTTAATTATATATAAATAAATATTATATTTTATTTTTTGATTTTTATTATTTCGTCGCACTGATTTCCAATGATCTTAATCGACTCGTGGCTTAGTAAGTTAGGTCATGGAGCGTGAATCGCTGAGACAATGGAGCCATAAATAATCCGCCAATCAATTCTCCGATTCAATTGGGATTACGTAGCCCTCCATTGGCCATATGTACACACTACACCCGTCATTATATTTATATACAAAAAACTGGTTGCTAATTGCGATGAGAAAATCTAGACAGATAAAGAAAAAAAGAAAAAGGCTGGGAAACTGGCGGGGAGATTTGAATTCTTTCCAATTATTCTGAAGTGCCCCGACTGCCTGACTGTGTGTGACCCGTTTATGGAGTGTGTGTGCTCAAGCCTGTGAGACATTAAAAAATAATTAAAAAATCATGACGGAAAATATGTGCCGGCCATGAAAGGAATGCCATGGGATGTAAAGGGAGAGAAAAATGTTAAAAAACAACAAAAAGCAAAATGAAAGCCAAGAAAGAGTCCGCCCCAGTCCGGAGAGCGGCAGCCAAGCAACTTTCTAAATTTGTTTCTTGGCTTCTTTCCTCTGGATTTTATAAGTAGGTGTATCAGTCAAAAGTCGCAGCTGGGAGTTGAGTGCGTTTTGAATTTCAATTGAAGCGCCAGAGGGGGCGGTGGTATTACTTATCTGTGGGATGCGGAGGCCGCAAAAGATTTCAAGTGTTTGCAAAAAATGGATGAAGAGAAAAAAAACGGATACAACCGATAAAATAAACGAGAAATATCAGAAATTGGAGCACAAACAAATGACGCAGCGCAGAGGCCTAAAGTCAAGGCTAACACAGACACAGCAGATATTAAGATACTCGACGGTATCCATGAGATATTGAGATACTTTTGACATTTACATAACAACACAACAAGCAACAAGCTGCCGAAGTTAGCCTCTGGAAAGCTCTTGGCGTATTTCTGTTAATAATTTATTAAGCAAATACACACTTTTGGGATTCTTTTCACTGTCTTGCATCCGATGGATGCCACTTGGACATGGTGACTAAGCCGACTTCTTCTCCAGCTTATGCTTCTTCTTGGCACTGTTTTTACGGCCAGCACTCTTGTTGTTTTTATTGGGGTTTTGTTATTGCTGTCGTTCTCTATTATTCTATGCGCTGCAATTTGATGTCACTGCCATCTTCGCCGCGGCACGTTCTGAGTTTGTTAAGCCAAAAGAGCAACTGACTTGGCCAACTGACTGGCAAACTCGCTGCCGATGCCAGGGACCCAGTCCCCATCTCGGTGCCATAACCAGAGTCAGAGTCAGAGCCAGAGCCAGAGCCAGACGCCAACCCAGACCCAGACCCAGTAGTTGGTGGCAATAGCCCAGGCCAGCGCAAAAGCCACTCAAAACCCGTTTTGCGGCACTCCAAAAAAACTACTACAGTTATAAAATTAAAAAAACAATTTAAAAAAAATGGTTTTCTTTTAGCTGCGGTTTCTAAATGACATAAAATAATTTAATCCAAAGATTTTAAATATTTTTATCATTATCAGATTCACTTCAATTCTTTAAAACCCTATTTTTTTTTTACAGTGTAAGCAAGCTTATAGAGAAAGACAGTCTCAGAGAAAGAAAGAGAGACCTCTAAAAACCAAGAGAGAGAGAAAGGGAGTGGGGCTTCGCGACGTGTGTGTGTGTGTGTGTGTGTGTGAGTGTGGGCCATGAACCAAAGCACTCGACCCGGCATACAAGTCGCCCATTTGCCCATCGTTACTTCGTTGTTGGCCAGTTTGTTTGTTTCCTTTGTTTGGGGTAACGGCAGCACTCTCCTGCCTCTCCTGCCTCTCCTGCCTCCCCTTGTCCCCGCACCCCAAACCACTAAGAACTTTCTACACCACTTTTTGCACTCTTTCTTTCTGTTCTATTGCTCGGCATTGAACGCGCCCATTTAGCGCCCATTTTCTACGCTGGCTGTCATTGTCAAGGCTGTCCAAGAATCTACCTGAAGCTATCTGAGAGTGTATTGGTATTGGTTCTGGGACCTGTCGTGTGTCTGATAAGCGATTTTCCCGTTACCTTTAGCCGGCCTCAGGGCCAAGGCGTTTTACTTACAGGTGATGGGGAAAAGTTTACACACACCCACAGTCGGCCGATGTGCGAAACGGAATTTGCGAGCCTTCATGCCAAGAGTATGGATTTATTGGATGGAATATTTTATAATAAATACAATATTGTATGGTTGTTATTTTTAAAAATAAATATAATAAGAAGGTACTTGAAAAATGCCGCAATAAAACACAATAAATACAATTTTGTTCATTAGGCATTAATGAATAATAATGAGTAATTTACAAATTTTATTTGATTTATTTTCAGCACAACAGAATTGAGAATCTTGTTCTATTTGGTTTGTTAAAAAAAATAAACATATCTAGACTTTGGAAAAACACGATATTATAATCTAGAACTCGCAACGTTTACGTCACGAATCGTTTTGATTGTGATTTAAATTATAAGTAAATATTTGCGAATATTTTTAGATTATTAAATGATCAATAAAATTGAAAAGCTTATTGCCTAGGATTTTCCAAAAATCGTGTTGTGCAATGAACGTGTTAACAAGAAAACAAATTTATTTTTTCAACGTGTTTTGTTTTAATATCTATAAAAATAAAATAATATATTTTAAAACTATTTTTATATCTAATGGAATGTAGCAATGTAAGTAACAAATATTGGGTTTCATGAAGCTAGCCCTTGTGGAAAGTGGAACCTGCGACAATAGCCAAGGACGGTCGCCAAATAAAAAGTTCGTTGAAAGTTGGGTTTTTATGGGTTTTTATTTTGGCCCCCGCTCTATTATCGGATGCTGTATTCTTTTCATTTCGTTGTATTTTTCTTTTTCTTTTTCTTTTTCTTTTTTTTTGTGAGGTTGTGATACTCGTACTCACATGTTTATTCGCTGGAATATTATTAGATTTCTCGATTCATGTGAAACAAACACACGGCGAAACAAAATGCAAATAGGCAAAGGCGACGCAAAAGTCGCGCGCTGTGTTTATTGATAAGCGACCCGAAAGCGACAGGGCAACGGGGAGTGACGGGAGGGCGGGAGGGGACGGTGAACTGAGAGCACGCATTCAGAAGGCAGCAGCATCATCATCATCGATAGATAATTAGCAAGGTGATAATAATTCGAATCTGGGAACGAGAACGAAAGCGAGGCTAGAACGAGATGCTATGATGATGCCACGACAAGTTCAAATTCCACTGGGGGTGGAGCCCACTCGAAATCACCCAGCACTCAGGGCAGAGGAGCAGGGGCATGAGCTGGCGATAATGGCAAATGGTAACCCATGTTAAGTGTGTGTGCCACAGGCTGACGCACCGGCCATAAATATCAAGGCCAAGGAGCCACTGGAGTGTGTGTTTGTTTGTTTTTCTATCCCAAGTGCCGGGGCGGACGCCGAACGAGCGAAGCGAGTCCTGGCCAAAGGAGCAAATAAATGTTAACAGGCGCGGGCGCAGACAAACATTTGCATTAGAGCTTGGTGGGACAACGGCACAGGGATCGCTCGGTAAACAAGACCATCCGCCATTTAAATTATTTATTTCATTTTGATTAGAAAACCAAAAGAATAAATAACTTACTCAAGAGTACGCTGGTTTAATCAGTTTGGGTGTGTATTTAAAACGATAAAAATTCAAAAAGATAATAAATAAAATTGGCAAAAAATATACACTAGAAGATACTACTTAAATAAATAGATCCATATATATAATATTATGTAGTTTACATAAAACATATACTTTACATAATTACAAAACATTGAAAGGTTACTGTCTTCAATCAAAAGCAATATATTCCTCTTATAAACAAAAACAAAAAACACAGCAGTCCATAAACAACAGCCAAGAACAACAATGCCTTCACTTCCACTCATTTACAGGATGATATAATAATAAGAGCCAGGATAAGCACAGGACGCTGCCAAGGAGCCCAAGTGTGACACTTAAAATTTTAGTGTTTCTCAAGGAAATTTCATTTGGTTTAATTTCTTTCCTGCGCCAGATGCGAATGGCGTCACTTGATGACTTTGCCCGAGTTTCAGTCGATTATTTTTTACACCCATTTTAGATGCAACACTTGGCGAACAGTGCCACATGAATATATACAATATTATACTTATATACAGACTCGTTGAAAAATTCTTGCAATTAATTTGAATAATTAATATGCACACGGTTACAGGGCACAGAGAACTAGATACCAACATAAACACTCACACACCTTCACTTGTGCCCCATTTCTCTGGGCGATTTTCCTTAGAATTTTCAATATTTGCCCAGTTGTATGTGTGGGTGAGAAAGTCCGTAGTATTTTCCTTATATTTTCTTATTTTTTTTTTTCACTTGTGTGGCAGCATCGTGGATATCCACGTTGGTTCGCTTTTCTGTCGTTAAGGGTAACGAGGGAATTTCGCGCGTTTGCACTTTGGCACGGTCGCCACACAACTGAAGGCTCGTTTTCAAGACCAAACCAGCTAAGGCAAAGGCGAAATCCAAACAAAATGCCGAGCTCAACTCTCAAATAGTCGGCTCGGGCAGACACTCTCCCTCGAGTTTCTCCGCAACTTTCTCACAGTCCGTGCGATTCAAACGAATTTGAATGAGATTCGAGAGAAATAATATTGTATGAGATTCTTTTGTCTGATTTCAAATACCATATTACTTTACAAATTCTAGGCGTTCTTGACGCGCTTCCAATGTTTGATTTTATTTTATTTTGACTTTTCATTTGTTTATTTACTCTTCTCAAATTTGTTTTGGCGTTTGTTTACATCAGAGGCATAGGTGAAAGCCGCTGTTGCGGAGCTTTCTCACAGGTGTTTTCAAAGCTTCCGAGTTGTAATACGGAGAGGCAAGGGAATTTGGCTAAGAGAGATATAGTTGTGGCAGCAAAACAAATATTGGTTAGGGTTGTCAGGTGAAAAGTGGAGGTTACTTTAAACAAAAACCGCTACTCATACAAAATTTTGTGTATTAATTTATTTTTGGTACGTATACGTAATATTTAATTTTTATTTTTACGTATACGTAATATTTTCAGATTCTTAATGATATAGTTATTTGTTTATATATTTTTTCAGATTATAAATTTAAGTTTCCAATTTCCGAATGCTTCTTAAAATTATAGCTAGAACAGCATTTTTGTTGCGTATACGTAATATTACATATTATGGGAAATCCCATTTATAAAAGCTTAAGAGATAAGAATATTAATTGAAGAGAGTCAAGTGAAGAGAATTAAGTTCAATGACCACTGTTGCTTTTCCACGCTCTTAAAAGCTCTGGATGCACTGTAACAAAAAAAAAGGTTGAAAAAAAGAATAGTTTGTTCTACGTATGTGGCGAAAGGGGTAGCTTAGGGAGACCCCTTCTGGCAGCAAAATTGAAGGGCGAAACTGCATATTACGCTAACACGCCACGGCGGAAAGGTAACCAGAAACGTAAAGCTTTTTACCAACGTAATCGCTTTTCCACGCCAGGAGCTTTTCATTTCGCAAACGCGGAAAATGGGGGAAAGAACTGGGCCAGTCCCACGAAGCAACTTCGAAAAGGGAAGCATGAAATTGCTCCAGCAACACATGGCGCTTGTGGGGATGGGAAGCTGGAGAGGGCGTGGATATGGGGGTGGATGGGAGTTTGTGGATTTTCAGAGGGGAGGCTGCCTTTTGTCGTTGCGACTGTGTGCCGCCTGCCAACTGACAACAAAAGCGTCGCACGTAATATAATAAAGAGATTTTCCATAGCATACAAAGCGGGGCTGCGTCGAGACAGTTGCATGTGTCCTGTTCACAAGGCGGTTCTTGCTCCACCGCACCGTTTCTCACGACTCTGCCACGTCTGCCATTGCCATGTCCTCTTCTAAGCCCCACATTGTACAATGTACACACATTCTAATAGAAATCGGTTTTAGCTGAACTAAAAATAATTGGCCTTGCATCTCTGGTTTGTTTTCTGTCCATACATCCATACATATAGACAATTATCCGTATCCGCATCCACATCTGTATTTGTGTTTATATCCGTGTATGTGTCTGTGTCAGTGGGTATAAGAGTTCAAGTCCTTGTTGTTGGTGGTCCCGTAATCAACAGTTTGTTGGCACGCGTTGCCATTTTGGCATATAGGGTTTGGGGAGAGACCAAATTTAGATGGAAAGAAGGGCATTTTGCAATTAGCTTATTTTCCTCTCCACTCAAGCCTGTCCTAATGGGTTTTCTCAGGGTTTGGTTTTCAAAATTTACGACTGTAGCTGGTAAATGTTACTCGACATTTAAAGACCATAAGGCAATAAATTCTATAATTGTTATTCAATTAGGGCTCAGGACTTCAGCTCATAAAAAACAATATATTTTTTCTAACTTCGCTCAAATAAAATTTTATTATAATTACTTTGATATAAATTTTAAATAATAACTATTAAGCTCAATTACATTTTTGTATAATTGTATATTCGCCAATTATGTATGATTCAATTAAGTCTAATTATTTAAGTGCCTAACTTCTGTAACATTCATAATTGGTTGTGTGCTAAATAGCCAACCTAATTACATTTGTATGAAAAGTTTCATCCTTTTAATGCAACCAAAAAATCCCATCGAAAATTAAATAATGGAAATAATTTCAAGTGGCTTTGCAAAGGTTACTTTTTTCCTTTAAAATCCCTAAAAATACTCCTCCCTTTTCTATTATTTACGCAAATTGCTCGAGACTGTCCCTTTAGGTTCTGGAAGGGATTCTCGCTGAGCCGAAAGAATTTTAAATTGGAAATAAATCAAAGACACAAGCGCCAACATATTTAGCCTGTTGTTTGTCCCATCGACTCCGAAGCACATCCTGTGTTCGAAAACGTACAAACTCAGCAAATTTTCACTGCTCGCCCATTAAAGTTGCATTTATTTTCCGGGAATGGGGCTACATAAAGTCAGGGAGCTGATGTCGGCTTAGCCACGCTTAAAAAAATACTTTTAGAAAAGTATTATAATTTTATACATAAAATTAAATAAAGATCTGAAGCATATTACTTTTTCAAAGTCTTTTATTTTAGAGTTTATTATAAGCATGTAGCTGGTAATAATAATTCCTGATTTAAAATATTTTTTTTAAAGTGTTAGTGTAAGTTGGCAGTTGCCGTTGCAATTGCAGACCCATAAAAAGGCGCTCCTAAGCGAGAAGGAGGCTGCCTAATGCGGCAATTGTTAAACCAAATGCAAATAGACGCTGCAGTTGGCAGTTGGAGTCCCCGAAGACGGCAGACCGCGTGCCAGGCATAAATCACTCCAATGGCTGCCGCTCCTCCTCCTTTCGTTCTTCTTCTGCTCCTTCGCCATGGTTCGTTTCCGTTTCCGTTTCCGCTGCCGACGGAGCCTCCAGCCTCAGTTCGGGCTCCGTTTCCATGCCCAGCGCCTCCTTGTCCACCGTTAGCTTAGTAACACTCTCGAGAGTTTTTACGGTCTGCATATAGAGCTTCTTGGCCAGCTCCTTATCCTGGCTCGCCTCCGAACCTGGCGTAATTTCGCAGTCACTGCAAGGGACAAAAAGCAGAAGGGATGTTGCAAAAAGTGGCCAACAACTGCAGTGGAGTGGCTATGGCAACTCACTTGAAGTACTCGCCGGTGACTTGCTTCAGTTGCGGATCGGTGGCCAAACGGATGGCGCACTGGGCGCCCTCGTAGGCGTTCTTCATGAACAGCCACATCCATGGGTAGGTGACCACCTTCACACAGATGGCCGACATCAGGGGTGAGCTGTGTGGAAGCGGAAATCAAAAGTTAACCAATTACAGGGCCATTGTAAATTCGAGCGAAGCGAGTTTAAGAAAGTGATGATGGAAAGACAGATACTCTTCTGAGAGTTGGTGAAAATTTAAGGAGGAACTTAAAAATTGTGTGAATATGACCAAAAAAAAAAATGAATATTAAATTAAATATTGCATAGGTGTGTTCTATGTAAGTATTGTTTGTTACTCGTATCAGATACATCCTTACTATCTTTATTCCACTACCTTATTCAACTAGTAACTGAAGTTACTTGATTGCTTAGACCGCAAAATTTTTGGTAAACAAACTTGAAAATGTTCTCAAAACTTTCGAGTTATTCAGAAACTTAATATTTAACGAATTTATTGTTAAAGTTTTTGTTTAATATTCAAAGCAGAATCCAGTCCAATTTAAGTTTTCAACTAACTGAGACAAAAGCTTTAAAGCGTCTTTTTGTTGCATTGTTTCAATGACAATTTCGATTGGGGCAATAAAGGAAGGCACCTCACGCAGATGTCCTCCATTGAATACAGGCGCTCAAGCGTTGATCTCCAGCTTTTGGCCATCTCGCCGGTTGGGCGTGGTCCAGTGCCAAGCCCACCGCCTGAGCCCCGACGAGTTGTATGCGCCCTTTTTATTTTGGCCCCCACCCTGGCCTGGGCTTTATTCCTGCCACTGATGCTGCCTTTTCAGGAAGGATTACGAACTTGCGCGCAATTTGCTTAGCTGTCGTTGTTAATGTGTTTCGCCCTCGTTTCGCTCCTGTTATGCTCTTCCTGCTCCGTTTCTCCTTTTGTCTTCACTGGCGGGCAACGAACGATGAACGGTGAGCAAGTTCACCGACACTTGAACAGGATAAAACGATAAATAAATAATTAATGCGTTTAACTTTTCCATTTACGCTTTTTCCGTGACTTGAGCATTAACTGCTTTTCATTTCCATCCATTCCATAGTACGCACACACACACTGCACACGCAGTCGTGGCAGCAGCACAACAGTGCAGATGAAAAGTGTCCCTTAAAATACTGAATTTTGGTTTTCGTTCGAGGAGTCTTTTTTGCAGTGCAAGTGTGCATGTTTTTGATCTGACCCTGCCCCTTCCCGTTTCACAACCTCTTAGAACCATTCAGTCAGCACTGCCCCCTGAAACCATTCCCAGCCCTTGGACCTTTGCTTGGAAAATCCTTGCCATGAGCCGAGGCTGGTGTTGATTCCATTCATCGTTTTACGCCAGCGTTTTCATAGATACGAGTATCTGTCCTTGCACTCACCACTTCCCACAGTATTCAGCCTGCCACACCCACACCACTGGTTGCATTTTTAAAGTGCACAGAAAGCTTCAGGGGCTGCAGATGGCTGCAGATCGAGGAAAAGGGGGAAAAAGAGAGTGTAAAATAAAAACAAATGCATGTGGCGGGGTCTGGCTTAGACTCTTCGGTTACTCTAGGTTCGTTGATTAATTGTTGTTTTTTTGGAATTAAATTTCAAATATACTGGACTATTAATATGATTATATTAATTACTGGGATAAGCCTTAAGGACGAGGAGAATATTAGTTAAACTAAAACACACAGCATTATTTTTCCAGAATAAAGAAAATCTTATGCCCTCAAAGGCAGGATTTCTATGGAATAACTAAATTTGCCAGTCTCTTCTCTAT
Organism: Drosophila atripex; assembly: GCA_035045925.1. NCBI lineage: Eukaryota > Metazoa > Arthropoda > Insecta > Diptera > Drosophilidae > Drosophila > Drosophila atripex. The sequence goes on along the minus strand of JAWNOP010000022.1, from coordinate 4,709,091 downwards.
ACAATTATAAGCTTCCATTTTCAATTTGAATTTCATGAATGGCTTCATGGTGATTTCTATGCAATTTGTGCTTTTAAAATATGTGCCACAACTGGCCGTTCTTCCTTCAATGGCATGAATATTGCGTATACGCACACGACATGCCTGATATACTCACACCTTGATTTGAAAAGTGGTGGGTGGCACCATGGCAAAGTTTAGCTTGACTCGCTAAGCTGCATCAGGGCAAAGTTCATTTAATGCCCCGACCTGCACCACCTGCTTCTACCAACCTGGAAAATCTTTCGCCTCTATTTGGCCAGGGTGTGGGCGAATGTGCTGCAAGCCAAATGAAAAAGCGCAGCCAAAACGGCTTTCAGGGAGAAAGAGTATGGTTTTTTTCTGAGAATTTTCCTTTAATACCACAATAGATGGGGCACGAGCGGAAATTGAATCTGCCCTACGGCCAGAATTAATAGCATATACGCTACGTTAATTGTTTTTATTGGACAGCAATTTCAGCGTAAGAGGTTTCGATGGGGTTAAGTGCTTAGAGGTGATTACGTATTAATGGGGTTTCTGGGGGGACGCATTTATGTGTTTACAGGTCACCTTTATACAAAAATATTTATAGTTGCTCCTAAAATTCATAGAATTTAGTAACTGCAGATTTTATACTTCACTGGCTTGTGGCAAATACTAGATCAAGTGCTAAGTGATGCACACACGAAACTATCAGGAGATTGAAAGGCCGCAATAAATCTGCATTGATTCACCGCCCACAACTGACCTTTTCCCCAAGATGATGTACACTATAAGCGAAGCCTGATGATAAGCATAAGAGCCGCAATCTCAAAAGCCCAGCAGGTATCAGTTTTTCAATCAATGGCAATGGCAGCAAAAAATCCCAAAGTGTCAGGAAGTGGGCGGCAACAGTAAAGGAGTGGCCGTACATGGATGAGACTGACAGCCGCTTCAGCAGTTTTGCAGTTGCCAACGAAAGTCAGAGTTATCTCTGGCATAGCCATATACATTATAGTGGAATGCAGGAAACGAAGCGAGGGAGTTGAAGGCTATAAGGTAAAAAAGAAAGGGGGCTGTACAACAAAAGTTCAATTTGGCGCTACAAAGTCTGTGGAAAGAATATCTACTAGAAAAGGCAAAACATGTAGCGAAATGCAGCAGCAAAAAGCACAACAGGGAGACATCCGATGGACAGGAAGTGACTGCATGTAAGCTTCGAGCACTTGAAAACGTTTAGTTTTCCAAATTTGGAAAATGTCCTCTCAAAATCTATAGTATTTAATATTGAAATTATATAAAAGTAAATAAATACTTTACATTGTTATTGACTTTTTGGAAAGACTTAACAAAAATGTGATATAATTTGGTAAAAAGTCAATCGCCAAGTGTACTCCACATGTGCATGAAGCAGTTGCCTTACATCCAAGCCCGTGCAGGAACTTGGCTGACACGGACACACTGATACACAAACACACACTCGGCTCACCTACAGCCACTTGATGTTGCTTCCGCTGTTCATTTGCTGTTTTATTGCCGCTGTCCGCAGCAGTTGGCCAAGTTCGGGGCGGGCTCTGGGCCACTAGAGGTGGGCATGTGTTTTATTTCGTTTAATTTGTTTTGGCTTTCTCTTTTTTCCATGTGCCGGTTACTATACAACAAAATTGAGCAATTTTTGGCATATGCACTCTGCTTCGAAAACAATGCTTAAAATTTTAAGTGCTCAACAAGAGGTCGTAAAAACAATATATGACAGGAACAGACACAAATGAAGGTTTTTGTTCCCTCGTCTCTTCTCATCTCTATGATTTTGGCATGGCCTAGGTCACGTGCTCCACGGATATAGGAGCAGGACCTATGGCCACATCTCAGTGTCCGCCCGGTCTCCAATCCACATCCACCTGTCAAGGTGCTGCGTTTTATGTCGAAATGATTTGTACGCTGGCCAAGGCATTTGATTTCCTTCATTGTTTCGTGCCTGCCTCTCTGTCCTTGCCCAGTTTCAGGCCACTTTTTGCCGCCGTACGAGTATTGTTATGGCATTTTGCAAATTGTAATGACGCATGTTAACATGTTTCTGGCCGGGATGGGGAATGGATGTGGAATTGGAGTGGAAGCCTTAGCAGATTCTGAAACTGGCCTGGCATCGCCATCCGGTAGTTATACTTGTACATATGCAGACATTACAATTTGTGCCTATGATGGATTATGCTTTTCTGGCTTGTGACAGCTCAACTTTTGCTTGCCACTTTTGGGAGGACGACAAGCCATTGGGGAGTAGGGGGATGCTTCGTTGGAGCATATCTGGCGAACTGTATCTAAATCTGGGACTTTTTCCCGTTTCACTCTCTACTTTACATCATTTATTGCCATTGAATTGTGTAATTTGTTGTACGTGTTGTTCGTGTGTGAACAACTGCCATTGTGCGCCAGTGTATCTGTTAGTTCGTGCGTGTGCCACACACTTGAGCACCTGTTCCATTGTACCTGACTGTGTGAGTCGTGTCCACCTATTGTTCTCCATTAAAGGGCTTTGTGGTTATCCCATTTACATGTGTATCTCACCTAAGCTAGCAATGTAAATTCAAATAAAATAATCCCCAATATCTCAGAGATATGTAATGCTTTACTAATTAAAAGGATGTAAGACAGTTGAAAACTTTGTAAAAAAAGGGAGCTAAATGGCCTAATCGCAAGCTTGGATAGGATATTTACACGCTTGAGCAAGTAAGTACATAGACAACTCTGTGATTTCCTCTCCCAAAACTCATTCAAAGTCTCCAGCTGAAAATAGATGTGTTTCCTGAGAAATGATTACGAATCCAGGGTCAGCCAGCCTCCCCCCCGCCCGCTTTATACTCGGAAAATTCTAATTTATAACTGCCAAAAAAAATGAAGGCAAAAGGAAAAACAAAGAGGAAACTTTTGTGCCAGCTTAGTGAGCATCAATAAATTTCACATTAATTCTAGCCCCATCATTAGAGGACTGGGCCATGGCCATGTTCATAGTCGACAGAGTTGGTTCCGAGAGCTCTGCCATTTTTATAGAGGCAGCTAGAGATGTCCTGATTATGTATGCTGGCTATTAATAAATAAATATTATAAAGTTTTGAAAAGTTGAAAAACAGGAGAACATTTTTGGTTTTTGAAGAATAAAACCTATTTTTCGATGACACTAAGTTTAACTCACATTTTTTGTTACTTTTTAAATATCTGACTTCTAAATATTATAAATTCAGATTTGGAGCAATGAAGGATATAAAGTTTTGTTTAAATTTTCAAAAATAAATATAAAAGTTAGAAAACTCCCTCGGTGATTTAACTATGAAAATCTCAAAAAATAAAAAAAGGAATCCTGGCCAGAATGCCACAACAGTTAGTATCAACATTAACAAAGGCAACTGTCACCATCACGGACCGCAGGGTGTGTATGTGTTTGTGTGCTTGGGTCATAACTCAAACGGACAACGTGGCGGGAAAGAGGGCCAGCAGACTGGCGGGTAGGAGTTGACCCGGAGAACTCCGCACCAGGGCCAGGGCCAAGAGTGAGAGCCAGGCCCGAAGCAGAGCTTGACCCGCCGCTTTGCCATTTCGATTGCGGACGACCCGCGTCTCTGACTTGGCCACTTTTAATTATCGCATTTCACTTTTGTTGGCACATCCCTGCTCGTTGGCTCCGCAGCTGGATGGGCGGAGAGTGCCACTCGATGGCAGCTCATCTGCATTTGATGATGAGATGTGGGCGGGGTCGGGCACAAGTTCATTGCAGCTGTTGTCGTTTTCTCGGGCTCATGTTGCCGATGTTGCTGTTGATGACTATTGTTGTTGCTGCCTGGCATTCTGTCCTTTTGCAATTTGCAACTGTTTGCCGTGTTTGCACATCCTTTTCTGTGTATTGTGCAAATGTCCTTCTTTGGTTTTTGTTTTTCCCGCACCCGCCCACACTAATTTGCATTCCACAAAAACGAATTTAGAAACATTTAGATTTCTCATTTTGAAATTGTAGCGGGAACTATGTTTTTATGGCCAGAGGGTGGTGGCCAAATAAAAATCAATAGAAGCCAGAAATGACCAGTCAGTCGACAGAGCTATGCCAGATTTGTGTTTTGTTAACTGTTTTATTTAATATTTTGCAGCTTCGTGATGTTCCTAGGAACCAATTATCAGAAATGCAATTACAATGTGAACCACATTGGGAGTGAAAATAGTTCCATTTTCTAATGGATGCTCGCCTATTTTCCTTTTGCATTTAGACATGGCATTTAGGTTGCCATTTTCCAAATAATTTGAAATCTTTAAATGAATTTGGCCTTCTGCATCAAATGCCGCTTGGTTACCTTGATGCTGCTGCCAGAAAAGGGGCCAGCCCCGCCCCAGTGACTTGGCAACTTTTTGATTGCATCAAAACTACTCGCTCCCGCTCCCGCTCCTCAACCCCAACCCCAACCGACATCAAACACTTGCAGTGAGATACACCTACAATGAAATAGACTTTATAAGAGGAAAAGAGATGGATGGGGAAAAACACTCGCTTTGCTTAATGAAAGTGCAAAAGTTTGGCGCGGCCACGAAATGAGCTTAAAATTTAGTTAAAGTTTCAGTTGCAGCGCATTTTACACTTTGCTCCGGCTTCGGCTCCCGCTTCGTTTGAATTTCAATTTGGGCTGCGGGCTCCGTTCGGTTAGGTTGGTTGGCTTTTGGTAGCCAGATTTCTCTGATTGAAATTGAGCTGAAACTTACTTGCGAAGGTGGCGAGTGCCGCGCACAAGTCCGGGGGTGCAGCAGTTGACCGTGACCGAGGTACCTGTGGGGAAATTAGCGGATTTACGACGGTTTTTTCTTAAAAGCCCTGCATGTGCAACCTTATCGCAGGGGATGCTTCAATAATTCACACTGCAAGCTATGCAAAAATTTTCCCCAGTACACAGCGAGGACATTTCTTTAAGGATTGAAGGCTGTTTAAAATTTCATATCCATTTTACAGCAATTTTTCAAATGAATTTTTTTGTAGTTTAAGATTTTAAAAGGCAAACGATATATGCATGCACATTTTTAATTCATTTAGTATTGTAATATGTAATTAATAATATTTATGTCACCATCAAAATTTCTCAAAATTTAAGGTAGCTCAATTCAATTTTAAAGAAAATTATAAGATCCCTGCGAGTACAGTGACCCTGTGAAATATTTCTTACCTTTGAGTTCCCTGGCCAGCCAGCGGGTGGCCAGCAGGACACAAAGCTTCGAGTGGGCGAAGGCGTCACGGGCGTGGAACTTGACCGCCCAGGTGCCCACGTTCAGTGGGTCGTCGAAATCGATTTTGGCCGCCGCGTGGGCGTGGGCAGATACCATAATGATGCGGCCCTGCTCGGAGCGCTTCAGGTGGGGCATCAGCAACTGGGTGAGCAGGAATGGGCCCAGGTAGTTGATCTGGCTGTGACGCTCGAAGCCATCCTCGGTGGGCACTTCAGTGTTGGCGAAGACCACTCCGGCATTGTTCACCAAAATGTCGATGCGCTCGAACTCCGCCATCAACTGGGCGGCAAAGTGATGGATGCTGCGAAATGAACACAGATCCAAGTAGCGGGCTTCCACGAAGTACCTATCCGCCGGATCGTCATCGTCGTCCAGCGAAGTAAGAGGGGTCCGGCATCCCAGCTCCCGTTTGATAATTGTGGCAGCCCGCTCTGCGGCCTGGAGATTGCGGCAGGCCAGGATTATCCTGCCCCCACGTCCCGCCAGCGCCTGGGCTAGCTCGAAACCGATGCCACTATTTCCTCCGGTCACGACTACAATTTCCTCCTTGATTTGATTGTCGTTCGGACAGCGCTGGCCGCTCATTATGGTCCTGGTATGCGGGCAAAGGATATAGATTAGATGGAGGGGACAAGGAGGAGTTGTGGGTGGTTCTGTGGCTACTGGGTACAGGTAATGACGGTGTTCAACCAAGTCGCGTGTGTGTACAGAGAGAAAAATCTATACGATGTATGATTAAAAGCATCTGATCAAAAACAATGGAGTTATTTGCACTATTATTTAAAAATGATTTTAATTTTTAAAAATATCGAAGCAAATTAGATTATCAAAAGACACAGACACATATTTTTGAAGGGCTTCATTAAGATTTATTTATATAATTATTATTAAATTAAAACTATATAAAATCCTTTTTTATCAGTAATGAGAAGGAAATGGAGTGGGGCACTATTGTTATGGGGGTTTGGCTCATTGATAGGCGTTAATGGAATCAGCTTCAGAATTTGCATGTTGCCTGGGGACAATTATGGACTTGACTTAAACTGGTTAAATATTTGACGGTTCAATCATTTCAGCTCATGTGTAAACAATGAATGTAATTTATTTAATTTGAAGCCTATGGCAATGTTTGTTTGGCCTTTAGTCTATCACAAAGTATAATCATTACATCTAATTAGTCGTATGTGTTGATTCCTAAAAATACAAATTGGATGAAAATCCAATATAAATAAACATCTATATGGCCAATTAGCATTAGACTCACTCAATTCGCATGACTAAATGCGAAAAGTACTTAGTAAAATTACAATTTAGTGCTTGTATTTTCAACCAAATTCTAATTGAAAGGAAAGTTTTTATACATTATCTGCAAACATACTTTTATTTGGATTTGGCGTTTCGCAGATGGCTGTTTCCTCTATCACTTTTCCGTCTGCAATTTGTTCCACTTCATTTAGCGGTGTCTTATCCTGGCACTTAAATCTAAGTTTCGCTTCCCATCGTTCATTTCGGAATTCATTTGGCATTTCATTTACTTTGAACCAAACTTGCACAAATCCACTTTGTAAATATTTTGAGGTGGTTCTGTGGCGGCACTGAGAAAGGGCGGGAAAATGCCATATTGCAGTCGCTGGCATTTCCGTTTCCGCATCTCCAGCTTATACTAACACCTGCAACTGGCAAGCGCGAGATAGTGTGGGGTCACAAAAACCGCGACAAAAATAACTAAAATTAATTCCGTTGGAATAACGACTATGAACTACTCTATCATGGAATAATTTAAAAAATTTTCAAACAAAATTTGTGCATAAAGTAACTAATATTAAACTCTTTTAAATTATGTTTTTGAATAAGAATTCCCTGTTCTCCTTATACTATAAGAGTAGAGGGTATTAAAAAATGAAAAATAATCGTTAGATATTACATATTATCCGGGTCTCTTCTGCATCAAGCTCTTTCCCTTCGGCCATTCCACCATATCTGTATGAAATCCACTTAAAAACTTTTCACGTCTGGCAAGAGGGGGAGTTTTTTTGCAGGGCTGCTGCGACATTTATTTACGTGTGTCCGGGCCGAAAGTTTTTATATCCCCCTCCAAAAAAAACCTCGGGTCGGAGGCAGTGAAGAAGCCATTTCCGTTGACTCTTCGCACTCACCGCACTGTAATCACAATGCCCACCGCCAGGGCCGCTATCGTGGGCCACCACGTGGAGAAGGGATCCGCTTGCTCGAACATGGTCAGCAGTCGTTCCATCATTTTTTTTTAATACCGCCTTTCGAATGCGCTTGGTCACTTTCTTTCACTGCACTTTCTCTTCCTGACTGCCGTTCTTATTGATGAATGAGCCAGCGAATCTGTAACGTTCTCTGTAGTCTGAACTGCACAATTGTTTGACGCGAACTGACCGGGAATAGCAAGTAATAAGTATAAATTCTCATTGCGTGGTTACTACTGCCAGCAGAATGGGTCATTCATATGAGTACAGTGATCCCTCAATGAGTGGAAATAGTTCGGTATATTCTTAAAAATTAAATATTAAGTAATGGAATAAAATGGGGTATAACTTAGCTATTCTTATTGCATAAATTGCTCAAATATGTAATTTAAAGTTTTATCAAAATCTCTTTCCAGAAAGTTCCAAATAGTGAATTTATCCAGTGATTACAGTGGCGGTGGTCTCTCTCACATTTGGACACTGATTTCAGAGCAGAGCAGAAGCTGAAGCTGAAGATCCCGTTGACAATTGAATTTAAATGTCCACCCTAGCTGTCGTAGTCTCCTATTTTTCCAGACCCCCCCCCCCCAGAAATGTCACCGGCATATTTTCAATTTACATAAATGCTTGTTGCGCGGCATACGAAATGAGGACCAGAACGAGATGGCTGTAGATAGCGAGATTTTCCCCTAGCTTCCCCTTGACCTCTCCGCCCCAGCACTCTGCTCCCTCCTCTCACCTGTCGCCGTAATAAAGGTTAGGTGAAAATTTGCACAGGCCGCAATAAAAGGAACGTGCAAGGGTCGGTGTTGGGAAAATTTTCCTCGCTATTTACACGCGTTTTCCATTTTTTAATTTGTGTTTTATTTTGTTTTTTTTTTCCATTCATTTTTTTTGTGCGGTTTACGCATTTGGTTTGCATATTTTTGTATGTGGAAACTCAGACTAATGTAATTCAATTAATCTTCCAGTGGGTTCTTCACTTAAATCCCCCCCTTTTATCCCTTGGTATATATATTACTTTTTGAGCGACCAGACTTTGTGGCCACAAATTTTAATTACCATTTAATAGCTGTTGGCAGGGATAAGATAAAAGGAAATATTGGGAAAGCAAAAGCAATGTTTTAAAATTTTATCATTTTTCTTAATGCTTTATATTTAAAGGGGGTTTATCTCACTTACCTTTAATAGGACTGTACTTCTGCTTGTTTTCTGCTAGAACTTTTATATACACATTTTATACATATTTTTCAAATGTATTGCCCTAAAGCTATGGCATCAGAGTGCCATAGTCAGTCGTGAAATTTCGATGCCGTATTGTCGCTTTTCATGGACCCTCAATCCCTTACAAACCATTTCATTCCATTCGATGTTGGCACTGAAACGCTCTCACCCTTTGGCACTCCAATTCAATTACCAGCTATCCATAATACATGCCCACAACTAAATATATTTTTCGAGTAATTTAGTCGCCGTCAGACACACAATTCGCCAGAGTAGTTGACGGGCCCCTATGGAAACGAAAATGCATCCAATGCACTTTACGCTCCACATGCGTGTTATGTGTTGTTTCCATTTCCGGTTTAACAATTGATTGAACAGAGCCCCGATACCAGCATCCCAACTCGAAATAATTGAAATTGCACACCCAAATGGATCATGGTACGTAAATTAAAAGCCATGTTCTATTTTTTACTTTCGTTTATTTAACATTTCATCAATTTACATACTCTCGTATCTAATGTCGCCTATGGGCTTGCAAAATTCGCATTTTCATTTCAATTTACTTCTGCGTTGCATTCATGTATTCGTATTTCATGTTTCGATTCATTTACTTGTTCATTGTTACATTCGAGTGTTACTTTTTATGGGTTTTGCCAAGTCCTTCGCTTTAGTTAGTTGGGTTTTATTTGTTGCTCAGACAGCTGTTTTATTTTCCATTAATATTTAATGCTAATTGTTAAATTGTTTCAGATATTATGCTTTTTCAATTGATGTGCGTGTCCTTTATATACGTGTTGGAGCGTGTGTGGTTGTATGATAGATAGATAGATTTTTAAACTGAATAATATGTTTGATTTGCGTGGAACTTGATCATCTTTCATCTCCTAAAGCGAAAGTGCATGTGGGTTAGTGTCACTATGTCTTTGTGTTAATTGGTATACGTATGAGAAGTGCATTTCACTAAATTATAATTAAGTCAACTTTGAACTTAAATATGAATTAGGAAATTTAAAAAAATCTGTCATTTATTCTTTAAATAAAATGATACAACTCTGAAACGGATTCTTAGTCGTAAAGTTAACTTTTTATTTGAAATGGCTATAAGCTAAATCTTACCGATGTGGCCATTACTCTTATATACAGATGAAGGTAAAGTTACCAAGTTTAACAAAAGTCTTAACATAATCTGTATAACAATGTAATCATTCCAAGCCTCACTAATAATTATTAAACAGGGTTTCAATTTTAGGTTTCGTTTAAAATTAGTATCACTAACAAGCTTCTGTTTTATTTTTAATGCTTTTCCGCTATGCCCCGGAAGGTGAGAGGCTGAGATGAAAGGAAATACCTAACTCCTTTCGAATCCTCAAAGTAATTCTTTTCAGCACTGTATCTTCAAGCTCACCACAACTCTTTGGTGTCTTATTTCTGAGTTCTACTTAGTTCACTTTTGTTGTTTGGTTTTCTGCGTATTGTTTAGTCTGCGTGTTGACTTGTTTCTAAAGTTAAAGTTTTACTTTTGCTTGGTCGTCAATTGTAAATATATATGTATATATATTTAATTATATTCATAGGCATAGAGTTTTAGCATCTATAAATAGGTTTATTTACGTGTACTCGTTTATATGCACAACTAATCCCAAGAATCTATGCTAGTTAGCTATGCAATCTTCATTTCCCATACAATTTGAAAAATGTTCTCATGTACGCATGATTGTGTTTGTTTTGTGATATCTACTTAGAGCTTATTCTTAAGAAAAGCGAACTGCCACGCCCATCGACACAGCCTCCCCATTGACCGACACCTAGCCTTACTCCTAGTTAAATATATAAATGATTTACAAGCTAGAAATTGTAAATTGTATGCTACATAAATTTCGAAAAGGACAATAAAAATAATCTCTTGAATATTTACAGCGGACTTCTGTTGGGGCGGGAGCTGTAGGGGTGTGGTTCTTTGGGTGGATATGTGGGAACTACCGAGTGGCTATCATTATTACAATCATGGCCTCGACATTTGCATACTAAACGGGGCAAAGTGTTTGCAATATTTGTGAGCGAATAAATTCTTTCACTATGTAGTTGTTTCTCTGTCTGAATTCTCGTCTATTTTTTGTTCATTTTCAACTTTATTTGATGTTGTAAACTTTTTGTTATTGTTGGCTTGTTTGTTCGCAAAAATGTTATTATTAATTTATTGATACAACAATTTGTGATATTTTTGGAATCGTTGCGTGCCTTTTTTCTATGGATTCATGCATTTTGGTAGTTTTTGGGCATGTCATCGCTGCCGGGAGTTTCCCATTTTACCTAAATAGTTAATCGATTCCGGCAATGTGCGGATTTAGCTCTACACTATGTATGTACAAATTGTGTCAATGTCCAGATCCTCTGATTTATGCTGCAGACTTTTTGTTGTATATAGTTGCTTTCCGATTTTCAATTTGGTGTTAGCTTTTATGTTGTATTTGTTGTCACAAGCTGCTGGTGGTCGCCACAACCTCACATGGCTGGTATTAGGGTCATAAAATCTGCAAAAAATCATGAAAATTCGATTAGCGGTCGTCGTTTCTGCGGTATGTCAAATATTGAACATAATTCTAAAGCCCCTCGATAACCCTCGATTTAAATGGATATTGGTAAACACGAAAATCTGTATGAGCAAATGTGCACATATGTATAGGTATGCTCTGCTTTGCATATCCGTTCAATGAATATCATAGTAGATGAAAATATGAAATTTGTGGTCAACTAGTGGGCTATCATTTGGCGTTGTCCTCCCCAGAACCTCCATTTCATTTTAGTGGTTATCTATGTTTGCGCATTATTAGTGATTTATTAATAAAAATCACAAGCAACCAATGTTTTTGAATTATGTTTATTATACAGCTTTGCTACCTTTTAAGTTAAATACTAATAATGTTGGGCAGTGAAACCTATACCAATATTTATAGAAGCAGGAACTAACAGTATTTAATGACCTTAATAAATTTAGTTCATGGCACCCAAATTAATGAACTTTTGCTGGCAATTAGCCCATATAAATTTATTACATAATGTATGAGGGCAATTTCTGGTAATTTCGAGGAGGGGTGCCTTGAAAATAATCCACTCCCGTTAGGATGCCAGCCCCTCGACGGGTAACTGCCATTGTCATGGCCATTGCCATTAGCCCTCAACACTTTCTGGCCATGGCTCAGACTCATTTCGTATAATGGACCATTCAGTTATTTGTTATTAACCCAAATGGGCATTCAACAAACCTAAAAACCCGGCGGAAAATATGGCAACACTTCGGCTCTGGTGAAAATGTATCCGTAGCAAATAGAATCCAATCGATTTTAATAGTCACAGCCCAGAAGGTTTCCCTCTTGGGAAAACAGGGCGAATGTTTGGCTCAGTTTATGGAAGTACAGTGAGTCGGAGTCTAGATTAAATTAAATTATTATGCAGAACTGAAGCTCCAAAAACTTTTAGCCAAAATAAAGTACAATAACTTTTTCCATTTGAGAAACATTTTATTCCAGGAAGGTAACATTTTCATTTAACTGTGAGTATTTTAATCCTTTGGTCACTGTGCACAAAAGCATCGAGGACGCCATGAATTTCCAGGACCTGACAATTTTTTAATCAACACCAAGCTGGCCAGCAACAAATGAAAAAAAAAAAAAATGGAAACCAGCTAGGAAATGTCGCTTTCACAAATAAAAAACAAATGCAAAATATTCTCTGGCAATTTTGGCACGTGTACGCCCCACATTGTTGTTGTGGTTATTGTTACTGCTTGAGGTGTTTTTGTTGTTGCTGCTGTTGTATTTGTAGGCGATTGTGTGAGCCTTGATTAACGCAACAGGAGAGATATATAGGGGCGTGGCAGTGGGGCTCTGTTGGCAACATTGGTGGCAGGAATATTGTGGCTGTTTGCCAAATCTCTCGGCGCTGTCTCTCTAAATTTTAACTATGAATGTCCTGGGCCAACAATAATAATACAAATACACTTGAAAAAAATATGAAACAAAAGATATATGGAATAAGAAATAAATAATATTTATCCTTGAACTATATAGACTAAAATGAGAAGTGAGCAACGAGGAGTACGTATACGTAATATTTTTTAGTCTTTAGTTTTAAAGACTTTTGAAACTTTCCCCACTTTCCTGGAGTGTACCTGCTGGTAGGGGTAGTGCGGTTGGTTTGTGTGCGAGTTGGCAGTAAAATTTGTTTACCAAAACCTTCTTAGCTTGGCTTAGTAGCCCCCGCACCGCCATTGTTTGTGTATTTGCATTTCGGCTCCTCTGTCTTCTGCGCCCAACAACATCCCAACATACCGCACATCCCATCCACCATCTACCCAACACCCAGTGCTACCCCTTCGCCACCCCCTCTGGGTGTGAAATTTCATGCATATATGTATCTATGAGTTTCTGTCGGTGTTTGGGTGTGGTGTATGTTTCGTTAGAGGGTTCGTGTCTCGCCTTTGGCCTTTTTGCAGCTTTTGCTTTTTAGCCACTTTTGTTTGCCTTGTTGTTGCTGGCTTTGTTCACCGTTCGCCATTCGCTGTTCGCTGTTCCTTGGCTTTCGGTTTTGGATCTGGATCTGGACAGCCTCGAGTCAGTCGCCGTCCCTGTCGCCAGGCCTTTTGACCAGGTTGAAAACATAAAGCAGAAATCTGCGAGAAAAGCCCCGACAGCGACGTCGCCTTAGAACACCCCCGGACAAGTGAATTGTAAATCGTTTTCCCGCCACTTTCACACGCAAATGGGTAACCTTGCATCCGGCTAGGACAATGTATGCAGAATAAAGGGATGATGTTTGCTGAAACCAGTATGCAAATGAGTTGGTAGCTTAAAGCCATTACTTTGGCCTTTATTCGCAAAAAATCTAAAAAATTAAAATGTTAAAAACCCTTAAAATAATGTCTAAATAGAGCCAAAAAATAATAGAACACCTGTCAAAGATATGTATAGAGTAAGCCGAGGTCGAGGTCAGCACCCTTAACCTCTCTAGCCGGCATTATAGCTGGTATTCTATGTGTCACCACAAAACTGGAGGGATAGAAGGCTAAAATATATGAATCTGGCCGTAGCTGCATAGTGGGCGGTGGTAAAACTCAGGTTTATTTTATATTTATTCTTTTTTTTTTGCGGGAACCGCCATGTGAAACGTGTTATGCAAATCTGGTTGTTGGTCTTGCCCAACTTGGCCGCTGTTGCGGTCGTCGGAGAATCCCTGGCCGCATGTTTTCCGCGCCGGGATTCGGTAGTTGTCCTGCAAAGAGCCCTGTTAGCCATCTGCAGCACCAACGGTGGCATCAAAAACAATTTAGCTAGCACTACTCAGCAGTTTTTGCTGCCGTACTCTTTTCCGTTTTTTATTTGATCTACTCAAAATGGTAATTTGAATTGCAAAAGGTCCATTGTTTCGTGCTTATTGTCCTTTTTATGTTTACCTAGGTCCCTTATTTTTTGCTTTCACCGCAATTAGCATTGCAATGAACGGCAGCTAAAGAAGGCGTGGCCCTTGGTTGTTGCATTAAAAATAATATCCTAAGTAGATTGTACCAATGGCTTCCAATTATATTTAATAGCCCGTTTAAGTAGGCTCCATAAAGAAGGAATAAAATTAGGGTTGGGTTCTTCAGCCGTTTTATATTCGACCATTTGCTTCTTCCTTGCCTTGCTCAAAGGTTAAAGCAATTTATCAAAAAACCGGTCAAGAACACTCAAGGATAACAACAAAGGTTGTCGTTCGATATTAATGACTAAGTTTTTGTCATTGAAATATAATTATAAGTGCACTTGGTAGACGTTCTTAAAATAGAAAAAAGCAAAGTTAAAAAAGGCATTCGGCTTTAATAATTCTTAAGTTTGTTCCTGAAACAATACAATCCTCTTAAAAAACTTCCCAATACTTTCCAGAAAATTGTCAAATTGCAAACAACGTTTTCTTTCATCATTTATATGCAAGAGGTCAAGACAACAGCTGGTACCCCAGGAGGAGAATAAATGGTAGAGCCTAAGTAGGTCAGACATATAGTGCTATAAATGAAGCACATGTCCAATCACTTGGGCCATTTTGTTCGCCAATCAAAAGTTTCTAAAGGGCTTGGAAAAAAGGCTAAAACAAAAAACTGAAACTGAAAAGTTTCTGAACTTTTGCAGGCCAACTTATCGACGGTCTCTGGGCCGCAAAACAATCAAAGCGGCTTCCAGTAAAACAAAATCGTAGACGGGGGCGTGCCCCACACACACACACACACACACACACACACTCGTTTGAAGACCTTCGAGGGTAAACAATAAACTTCAATTATGAATATTTCAACAACTGTAGAGCTAAAGTGCAGGCGAAAGAGTTGAAACGAACTCAAGGTAGGGCGGCAGCAGGAAACGGAAAAGGACAAAGTTTGGCCCGCCTGGGAAACTTGGTGACTGCTCGGGTTGGAAGGTGAGGACAGGTCAGGAGACATTGACTTTGATCTTGGTCTCTCTGGCTTCCTTTGTCAACATTGTTTGCCATTCGAACGCCCCTTCGCGGGTTTCAAATTAAACAAGCGAACCCCCTTGTGCTTGGAGCAATTAAATTTGGATTTTCGCTTGGTTTAATGGGGATAATAAGCCCAGCTCGGTCACGTGGCCGGGGCTAATTAATAATTAAATTAAATTTCCGTTGAAGCCATAAAAGTATTAATTGCTGTCCACAAATCTGGCTCAGGCCAATCCCTCAAGTGGCCAATATCCAGCCCTCAACCCCTCCCACCAGTCAAGGCTTCCGATCTGCCGGAGTGTTGCCTTGTTGCTTCCGGTGGCAGCTCAAAAACCAATTGCACATCCATCCACCCAAGGAGCCCGCCGCCGAGATTGGATTGGGCGATAATAAAAAATGAGCAATGTAATACTCTCAGGAATGGTGTGCGGCTGGTGGGGGGCAGGGGGGGTTGCCTTTTCCTCTTCCTGTTGGACAACTTCCGGTGGCAGCATTTTGGCGCCATGTCATATTGACAGCCTCCACACGGTCTTATTAATATTGAAGTAACGTGTGTGTGAGAGTTTGTTTGGGCTCCCAATAGCCGCATAAAATGGTTCA
Source organism: Drosophila atripex (assembly GCA_035045925.1). Classification (NCBI taxonomy): domain Eukaryota; kingdom Metazoa; phylum Arthropoda; class Insecta; order Diptera; family Drosophilidae; genus Drosophila; species Drosophila atripex. Next base: position 4,693,309 of record JAWNOP010000022.1, on the reverse strand, counting down.
GCAACAAGGAAGTGGTAGTGTGACGGTGAAATTGCACTGAAAATAATCTAGAAAGTCTCAAAGAGTTTTGTTTCAACTTTTTTTTTTTAATGGCGATTAAAACAAATTTGCTGTGTAAATTGTTTCCCTATTCATACACAAAAAGTTTCACTCAAAATATTCATTAATTTTTCTTTGTGTAAAACGCGTGATAAACATCCGGCCTGTGTGTGTGTCTCTATAGGATGGAGGAAAACGAGACAAAGATCCGAAATTGTATTGCAATAAAATGATTTATTTGGCCATATTTCCATTCAGCAACCAGGCATGCGAGCAGGCTTCAACTAAAAGTGCCAGTATAGCCACTGACATGTTGAAATATGCCATTGTCTTATGGCACGCGTCAAGGACAGGAGCCGGATTCTTTGTATGTCAAAAAGGACGGTGTGAAGCTCTCATAAAAATGTAATAATTCCATTGCCGAAAAAAAGCCATCCTAGACATGGCATGTGGAGTGTGTTGATAAGACCACGGGCACGGCCGTAGCAACAGATTTCACATCGCTCCCTGGCATTTGGGTCGTGTCTCTTTTGGACTTGTTATGTCATCCGCCTTCGTTTTATTGCAGCCGCAACTTTTATTAAATAGCCATGAGGAACAGCCGAAGGAGCTGAGTAAAGAGAAGGAACCGACAAAAAATAAAAAAGAAAACGTTTGCAAACTGCCCCCGAAAAAAGAGTGAAACCTTATCTGCAAATGTCGTTTGCCTTCCTGTCTTTGCCCTCCTAACGATCCGGAATCCGGACAGGCCCGGATTGAACGAAAAAGAGTGAAGGAAAGGATTCACTTTGGCCATGCCTTTAATGGCCTTAAAATAGCCTGCCATGAATGCTATTTGCCGGGTTTATCAACGCAATTGAGCCAAGCCATTGACGTAGATAAATTTAATTTACCTTCTATTATGCTTGCGTATTTATTTACTCGTATATGCTGATTTTGAAAACGAATTTTGTTGATGGAACAACAACAACGAATTTTGTGCAGCTTATCAGAGCCCAAATTGAGTTAAGCCGGGACAAAAGTCTGTCAAATGTTGGGGGAGTCGGATTCACTTTGACAGGTCACGGCGGCGTATACGTAATGTATTACGCATACGACACGTGAGACTCTCGCTTGCGAATTTCTCACAAACTCGATTCAAACACGCCTCATCAGTGCCATTGGCATTCTGCAATGGCTTTTCAAATAGTTTTATTTGATTTTATGCAACTTATGCGAACAATTGATTGCATTTGCATAATGTTCGTTTATCATCAATCGCATTTGCAAAGAACAAACAATTTGCCATTCAAGTGTCCAAAAAAAATAGATTGATTCATGATAAAACAATGCGCTGCCATATTTGATTAAATTACTTATAAAATTTTAATTGAAAAACAATTTGAGGAGCAAACACAAAATAAACAAGCGCGTTTCCGTTCCAACCTCAAAGACACTTGAAAGGCATTCGTTTAATCAATTTTCGGTCAGTTTATCTCTGGAATTCATTCAATTTTTTCATAATTAATTTAGTGGTTAAAGGCGAACAAAGGATTGAAACAAGTCAAGGGATAGGTAACTTAATGGCATTTTAATTACAAACTGTACCGAAGGAAGGTTCAGTTCGGGTTATGCCCACCCAACACTGTAGCTGCTGTAAATACTATTGCTGTTGTTGGCACAACGTTTTTACAAATGGCCGAGCTATAAATTGCCTGCCCATAGTGTCCATCATGTTGAAATACTTGAATTTTTCATTGCATGCATTTCAATTTCATGGCCAGCCATTAAAATTGACAGCCCCATCACCCAGTCCCACTACAAAAACACACCCCCAAAAATTTGTTGAGGCAAAGACATAAAAAAAGGAGGCGAAAAATGGAACAAATATAAAAAGAGAGTAATATTGGCCTAGGAACGGTGTTTTCAAAGGACTTACCTAAGACTTATTTTAACTATCCTGGCCTTCGATTTTGTTTCTTTTAAGGTTTTTCAGGGACGTTCAATTCATAAACTTATTTTTCTGCGGTGGCAAGCATTTCAATAGAATAATACAAGAAATAATTATTATTTTAAATATTATTTTTCAGAAAGAGCACTGAATCTCTAGGGGGTAGGTAGGAAAAATAATTGCAATATTCCATTTTGTACATTTTTTGAAGTTGAAACCAATCGAAAATAACCATTATATGGTCTTCAATCCAAACAAATGCTGCTGCTCCTTCCTAGCTGAGGTCTATTCCTTTGTGTCTGAAAAAAACTTTGGTCCATGGCTTGTCTAACATTTTTATGTTTGTCTTTCTGATGATGCCCAAATTTGTGTCCAATTTTTTGTAGTTGAAAGCCGATTGAGTACCGCTTATTATACTGAGAGGGACCCTGCTGGCTTTTTCCGCGGCTCGATTTGTGCATGAATTTCCCTGCGTTGCTCTTTGCGATGCTCGCCCTGCCTTAAAAGCATGTTGCATAATTTACGCGCTGCGAACTGCCAAGCGGGGCCATCCTGGGCGGTGGCGGAAAGTGGGGTGAAGATGGGTTCAGATGATTTGGTTTTTGCTTCGCATTGGGGCCTTGATTTTAGTGGCGGTTTTGAGTTCGGGTTCGGTTTTGGGACCCGCTCTGGGGCCTCGAATTGCGTACTCCATCCACATTAAAAATGTTTCTTTGCATTTACGATTTTGGGATGCAGTAGCTGTGGCGAAGCTAATGTTGCTTTTCCAAAATTTCGGCGAAACCATCAGTTAGGGGCTAACTGGGCGTGGAAATGGCTAATGTCAGCGAGTATTACGAATTCATTATTCACTAGGGAGTAATTGGCGGAAAATAATGCGAGGTTTCCAAACCAATTTTCAATTGGCCAATTGGCGTAGGAATTGGCTTACTAATATGGTGGTTTGTGGGATCTAAATAAAATATGCATTATTCTGTTCGATACTACGCTTTAGTAATAGGACCTCGTGAGAAAAATAGAATAGCTAGATAATTGTAGCATAACTGGATGGTCATCTGTAACGTTGATTGATTTATTGCCCGATAGGAACAAATTGATTAGTGTGCGTTTGACAATCACTTGATTTACACAATTGGCGAAACATCAAATAATGGTCCTGCAGTTGTGTCAAAAGTGTCAAGTCAACGCTGACCCACAAACGCCAGTGGCTTCGTGATTAACCCCCAGTTGCCCCAACGCCCTCCGTGGAATTCCCGCTCTTATTGCTGACTAGCCCGGCAGCGACAACATTAAATTTATGCTCGCTAAACTTTATAATTAATTACATTGGCATAATAAACGAACTTAAATATGAAAATGAAGTGCAAATACAGGCAGCACAGACTCACTGGCAATACGGAGGAGGGTGGAAGAATGGAAATGGAAGCACAAACAAGAGGCAAGCAACACGGTGCCACAATTTAATGCCGCTTACATGAAATTAATTTGCACAAAATCGATTTCAATTTGTAATTTTAAAACCGAGGAAAAATGGTGTTAAAAAGAAGTGACAAAAATTGAAAAATACCGGAAAGGAGTGTGATGCAAAGGGCTCTTATTACTGGTGTCGTGTCATTGCGGTTTTTTGTCAATTTGTTGCCTCTTTGCCATGTCATGGCATGAAAATATGCTTTAAATATAAAATGAGCAAACATAAAAAATGCATTAAGCTAAAAAATAAATTCCTTGCCCTCAGAACATTTTGAAAATAATTTCCTCTGGTGGTATATAATATAAATGGATCAAACAGGACATAGTTCGGTATACAATTTCCCGCTTTTAGATCGAATGATACTAAAAGGATTTTTTAAATCTTCGGGACACTTGTGATGTTTATAAACACACAAGAGAAACTTTATTGGTAAAAGGAGAACTATGAAATATCAAATCAAGTCTCAGATCTTGGATTTTCATTTCACAACCCATTAAAGATTGAAATGCCTTTCGTAGCGCAAAATTTGGACTTAAATTTCGAAGATGTGGAATTCTGCGTGCCTTGTTGAATGTTTGGAGCTCTGGAGTGGTGAATGTGGCCGATGTGTGTGGCTTACACCAACATGAAGTAGTCACGGTATGTTTCAGATGGGAATCCAGCATAATATGCACATAAGAAGAGGCTCCAAGGAGCAGACAGATGGCACAATTGCCCGACTTAGTTGTGTGGCTTGGCTGCTGCGGCTGTGTGCTTCTTTCTGTCTCTTTCCTCAGCTTCTGGCCTATTTGTTGCCTTCTCTTTCCTCTGTATAGTAGCACGTTGCACGTATCATCATCAATCAGGAGCGGAACAGATCCGATATGCATGTCGTACGCGTCGGTGCGATTGGGGCATTTGAAAACGATACTCTGGGGCAGGCCAATTGGTAGGCACAAATCAAAGGAGCCAAGACATTTAAGTGACTCGCAGGCGTACCACATATTATCCATATTTTATTTATATTTGATCCAGTCATACAATTCGCAGGGGATTGCGGTCTAATTTATATCCAAACCCAATTACTCTCCGTTGAATAATATATAGATAATACTTGGTGTCGTGAGCATTGCTAGCTTATATGACATTCATAATGAAAAATCGATTACTTTATTAGTTTTGCGTTTATATTTATATAGTGAACTTTAATCTGTAACCTAACGCTTTGATAAAATGGCTTGTTATCTCTGTAATCTCACAATTATACAGACTAGGGGCCTCAGGGCCGGGTAAACAAGGACTTTCATACTGATGAAGTGAACCGCAAATAGTTAAACAAATGCCTAAGTGAGCACTTAAAATGCGAACTATCGTGCCAAGACTCAAAATGGACTGAAACAGCTCGAATATCATGAACATTTGTGTGTGCACTTAAAAATTTCATTGCCTGCTTTCAGGCTGCACAAAAACAATCCCGAATGGAGAGGAAAAGCCGGAGGAAAAGCAAAAGGAAAACTAAGGGCAGGCCCCGGGGCCAAGCCTATGCAAATGTGATCCGAGAACGAGCTGAGCTCTTGGTAATTGAATCACGCTGCGAGTTGTAAGCGAGTTGTAATGCATTCCCCCCTCAGTGCCACTGCGCCACGCAAAAATTTCCCCCCAGGCTAGCCATTAGAAAAGTGCACGAGTGGGTTACGTGGGTGGGGCTTGAAATCGTGTTTGACAAACGGCATTTCAATGCTTTCAACGAACGCACACGCAAACTAACAAACAAACAAATAACAAATATCATTACAGCGACTTACACATGCAAACGGCTGGCTGACAACTACTCGGATACATACGAACAAATGTGTAAATGTATGTATGTTTGTATGCTCACTTGAAAGGATATGAAAGCCAGCGACGACAACGAACATACATAAAAGATGAAGAAAAATTGCATATAAATACGGAAAACACTTGCCAGAAGGGGCGGGGGTGATGAGCAGGGGGGCTGGGGAGGTTCGGGACGGGATCGAACAGGACAGGGAGATGAGATAGCCTGCGACTGCCAAGAAGTTTCTGGGTTGAAAGGATATGCGAAGACAAGCGTTCAACCGCCACCGCTACTTCGAAGGAACTCACCATGGCGTATACGTAATTTATGCATCTATGTACAGTTGAACTTTTTGAATCGAAAAGCAAGCCAGAATAACCCGAAAGCCACTGACAATGAGACAAATGTTTATTATAAATTAAATTTTTATAAAATAATAACATTTAAGCCAAAGAAACTGAATTTTAAGAAATAATTTTATACGATAACCTTTTTTTACGAAATTCTTAAATTCATATATGCTTTACTGTGCCTTAGCATATAAAGTGTATAAAAACGCTCATACATATAAAATTTGTGTATAATGTATGCATAATCGTATACATATCTACACATATCATCTCGACTTGTCCCATACATCTTCATTCAATACCACGACCATTATGTGAGGAGAATTTTCGCGTTGACACCAACAACAGTAACTGTGAAATAGCATTACGAACAAAAAGAAAATGACGAAGAAGAAATAGTGGGGTTGAAAGTTGAAGAATAAAAAGCTCAGTACCCACAAAAACACGTACAAAACAGACTGGCAGTTAAGCCATCAGTGAAGATGTTTAAGAATGTCCTTAATTCTTTGAAGGGAATATATTTCACACTTCTTATTTCTTGAAAACACAATGGTTAAAAAAAAGTTCGTTAAAAAACTTAACCAAAATGCTGCATAACTTAACTAAACCAACAGTGTGCACAAAAAGTTGAAATCTAACAAAATATATTTTCCAATTTTTGTTGTAAAAATTTCAAGAAGATCCCCTCAATATAAAGTGAATAAATCATGAAAGAACAATTAAAATTTGTCAGGGATCCCCTTCAAAAATTAAGAAAAAAATGAAATGCATGAAAGGACAACATAGCCTGGAGGGATGGCTCTATCTTGTCCAATTTTCATCTGATTCCAGAGCGGAACACCTTAAACGATTTGTAGACTGATTCTCCATCATTCTGCATCAATATCTAAGAACAAAATAATTTTTAGATTTTTTGTAATATTTTGTCAGGGATCCCTTCAAAAATTATGAGAAATGCATGGAAGGACAATATGGCCTCAAGGGATGGCTGTATCTTGTCCAATTTTCATCTGATTCCAGAGCGGAATACCTTAAACGATTTGTAGACTGATTCTCCATCATTCTGCATCAATATCTAAGAACAAAATATTTTTGTAAAATTTTGTCAGGGATCCCCTTCAAAAATAATGAGAAATGCATGGAAGGACAATATGGCCTCAAGGGATGGCTGTATCTTGTCCAATTTTCATCTGATTCCAGAGCGGAATACCTTAAACGATTTGTGGACTGATTCTCCATTATTCTGCATCAATATCTAAGAACAAAATAATTTTTAGATTTTTTGTAATATTTTGTCAGGGATCCCCTTCAAAAATTATGAGAAATGCATGGATGGACAATATGGCCCCAAGGGATGACTGTATCTTGTCCAATTTTCATCTGATTCCAGAGCGGAATACCTTAAACGATTTGTAGACTGATTCTCCATCATTCTGCATCAATATTTAAGAACAAAATAATTTTTAGATTTTTTGTAATATTTTGTCAGGGATCCCTTCAAAAATTATGAGAAATGCATGGATGGACAATATGGCCTCAAGGGATGGCTGTATTTTGTCCAATTTTCATCTGATTCCAGAGCGGAATACCTTAAACGATTTATGGACTGATTCTCCATTATTCTGCATCAATATCTAAGAACAAAATATTTTTTAGATTTTTTGTAAAATTTTGTCAGGGATCCCCTTCAAAAATTATGAGAAATACAAGGAAGGACAATATGTTCTCAAGGGATGGCTGTATCTAGTCCAATTTTCATCTGATTCCAGAGCGGAATACCTTAAACGATTTGTAGACTCATTCTCCATCATTCTGCATCAATATTTAAGAACAAAATAATTTTTAGATTTTTTGTCAAATTTTGTCAGGGATCCCCTTCAAAAATTATGAGAAATGCATGGAAGGACAATATGGCCCCAAGGGATGGCTGTATCTTGTCCAATGTTCATCTGATTCCAGAGCGGAATACCTTAAACTATTTGTAGACTAATTCTAGGATCTACTACTGAATCAAAATAAAATTGCCTGGATTTTTTGGATAAAATATTTCAATTTGATTAAAAATCAAGCGAAAACTAACGTCAGAAATTGGTTGCATTGGCAATCCGTAAACTTTGAACTGCTATGCAAACGATGACCGGAGTTGCATAGGGATTGTGGCCAGCACGGCGGAGTGGGCGGAACGGGGATGGAGGTTGGCAGTACATTTGTGCGGTAATCTTTGCATGCACAATGAGTTCTCGATGACGTCGCGTGTGTGTTTGCTCACGGCCTATCTGGCAGCCGCAGTGGCTGGAAACATTTTGGCCTCGCATGCAACACAAACAACTCGAAGAGGGCTTAAAGGTTGGTAGGGCCAGAAAGGGACCGGGTGTGGCTCACAGGGTCAGGCTGGGGAGCAATTGAGGGAGTGTAAAAACAGCCGACGGCCCGTTTTCGCGGCCCGTTTGCACTGCAATTAAGAGTCTGACCAAGAACAAATGCACGCAATTTTGCACTGGCTTAACCTTTGGCACAATGACAAACCTAATTAACGCGAAAGAAACAGACAAGAGAGCCAGAGGGATAGTCAGTTTTAAGGGCCAGTCCACTACAGAACTCAAACCTTAAACTCAAACTCAATCTACAATTCGATACACATTCGATTTAAATAATGGAAATACATTTGGATAGAAAATATCTTCCAGCAAATAAAGGTTTTTGAATACCCAAGCCTTTATTTGTGTATAAATAATCCATATTGCAAATGCACACACAAATGATTTGATTATTATGAATGAAAAGCCATTGTATGAATTGAATAATTTTTAGTTTTAGTTTATAAAGGCTTCCAAATATCTACGCCATGAATTTTAGTGTTATTCAATTAGGGAAACAATCTGGCTGCATATGTTTTTAATTATAGAATCAATTAAGCGCTGAAAAAATTGCAGGAAAATGAATTAGTAAAAACAATCAAATATTTGCAGTATGTAATCATCACTTTGTGGTCACTTTTTTTGTGGAGCACCCTGCCCAACATTTTTCCCGACGGCTACCAATTCAATCTGCCAACGAGCTGACATCGACACTTGCTACCTGCCGCCATAACCGTAACATAAAAAGGCGCACTCAAAACGCTCATAAAACACTTACACACCAGCACTTGCACTTACACACTGCCAGCACACCATACGCACACTCACACACTCGCACGAGACACACACGTGCGCTGTTATACACTCATCTGTGGAATGGGTATAATTAAATATGAAAACATATGTTTCCCCTTTGTTTTTCACAGAGCCCCAACCAAGTCAGCGAAAAATCAATAAGGACTCTGACTCCCAGCCCGGACCAGGGACATGGTATTTGCAATTTATTTATCATATTTATTACGAGCAACCAACTGGATTGAAAAAAAAAAATATAAAAATGGAACGAGTATAATTTGTATTTAAGTAAGTTAAGTAAATCAGTTGACAAGTCCACGAACGCAAATCGTCAAATATTTATAAGCTTTGAGCTGAGCCCGTTACAAATTTTATGACAACCAAGGGTGGGCGCCGGATAATTTTAAGGCAGGCGGCCTAGTGGCATTGTCAATTATGGGAGTTATGAACAGTGAATGCGTCAGAGCGCCAAGGCGTTCAGAGCCCTCTAAAGCCACCGTCCCATCTCCTTTCCATTTCATCCTCCCCTGGCAATTGCGTCAGCAGTTAATTTTTATGTATTTTTAAAACGCTGCCTGCCGTGGTGCCCCCGTTGGCTTAATAAGTAGGCCTTGGCATATTAACGGCCATAAGCGAACAGGCCAGATAAACATCGCAAGAAAGAGGAACACTCGATACTCAACACAAATTTATGCACTTCACTCGAGAGGTGCTTAAGACAAAAAAGAAAAAAAAAAGGTACGAATCCAAAGACAAGCCAAGATTCAAATAAAGGACAATTATTTTTCAGAGACAGCATATTCTTTCTTTTGTTGCTTTTAACCTCTAATTGAGCCATATGCGAGGGAACAGATGGGAAATATCTTGATTAAGTCTTTAAATATATCCTAGATTTGAAAAATCGTACTTTTATATATACCAATAATGTTATATTTATTGAAAACGATATTTAGAAATTGAACACAAGTCTTAAAAAGAATTTAAAGATTGGAAGAGTTTTTAAAAAGAGATAAAAAAAAGAGTTTAAATATGTTCAATACTTTAGGAGTTTCTTTTTTGAAAATTAGATCCTTAATTTTGCAGCCAATAAGCCGTATTGATTTTTCTGATAGTTGATATGCTCCTTGGTAGTTAGTGAAAAAAATGAAACCAAAGCCAAGCTCATTTCCGACGCATTCGAGAGTGCACTGAGCACACGGGGCGTATGGGTAATGGGGACTCACAAAGTACTGGATGATGAGCATGTTGTCGATATGGCAAGATAAAGCCAACAACTTGTGGATGTTGTTGGTGTTGTGGTGATTGTTGCTCCTGATGAAAAGTGTAAGCTTGAAGTTCATACACACACAATTACAAAGAATCTAAGGGTGAGTTGGATGCGGGGCCTTGAGTAGGGGACTTCCTTGCTGCTATCTGTATTATGCTCTTGCCCCGTTATTGTTTCTTCATTCCACCACTACTCCGCCTCCGGCAGCTGCCTCATCTACACAATTGTTGCATTAAATAAATGTATTTTTTGTCGGGCCCCGCTTTACGTGCTTACATACGAGTACACCGAGAAAATCACTCTCCAACACACAAATTTCGAATTATTTTCATAATGGAGAGGCTTCAAAATTTCACAAGAAAAGTTTTATTGGTGGTATAAAAATGTACATAACTTGTATTTGATATATCTCTAAGTTAAATAAGGATTTTTTTTTGTGTTCATAAGATAATATTACAGCAGAAAATAGAGAGAAGCCTTCCAGGCACAGACGTTGATAGATTTCCATGCATGCCCGACACTCCTAGGCGAAGGAAACGGAAATGGACGGGACGCTGGCAGGGCTGTGGAAATTTAGAAGGCTCACTCACTCGTCCTCTGATGGCGATGTTTGCGGTGTGTGCAACGCGTTTTAATGAGTTTTTTGTTCTGTAGTAATTATTTTTGCAGTCTGTTATACTTGTATGTGCAAATATTCCGAAAGAACGGCAATCAGGTCCCGAGAAATTTTAATGAAAAAATGCAGGAATGCAGGAAACGCTAAAGAGTTTTCATGTGTTCTATAAACTGGCACTTTAAAATATTTAACGAAAATTTAAATGTAGTTTCAAATAGACAATCTAAGAAAGTAATCCAATCATATATGTTTATTAGTGCCGCAATTCCAAGAGAATTGTAAATAAAGAGGTTCTATAATTGTCAAGGATTATTTTTCCTCTTAAAATCCTAGAAATGTAATTACTACCGTAACTAACGTACAGATAGTTTGAATTTTGACACAATTATTTTCCGGCTTCTTAGTGGATTTCTCTGAATTGCAGTTTCCATGGCAGCAAAATTAGCAAATTACAAATTTAATGCAAATGTCCAGCCACGCAGGCAGAAACTTCAGCATTAATCGCCCACACATGGCCGACTGTGGAATTATGTTGTTCGCATTTCATATTTACATTTGCAAAATCGAGTGCCCCCTCAACCGATCGGTGGTACAGCCAACTGGCAGTGTATGTCCAACCACCTGACATCTCTGCCATTGTTTACATTAATTTGATTTAAAATGCAACGCCAGCGAATCAAGCCGCTGCCACAGTCCCTTACTAAGCTGCCAACTGTAAACAATTTGTGATTTGGGAAATTCGGCTGGGTGGCCGGCCATGACACGTGTTTGGTTAATTAAAATGTTATTAAAGGCCTCTCCTGCCACAGCTGAACATACATGCAACACAAGCTTGACAAGCGTGGGCTATTGCCACGACAGACATGCATTGTGTATACGCTCCATAATGTGTAAGACGCCATAATTATAAAGCAAATAAAACCCGATTACCTTTGAAATTAAAAATAATATTATTCTCATATCTTTGAATATTCAAATAATCCATCAGTTTATGTCCACCAATTAAACGCATCATAAAATATGATTATGCACTTCCTCTATGGCAATCGTGAAATGATGCATAAAATGCTTTTGACGAATGTGATGAATTTTTTCCATAACAAACTAAAAGAATTTTATTTGCGCAACGGCATGGAAGTTTTCAGAAAAACATAAAGGACATAATCCGAAGAGAATAAAGATATGATGCATTATGACCCAATTTTATTTTATATAAAAAAATCAACAGGCTTATGAGACAGGCTTTTTATTATGTGAAATAAATTCATTTATTGTGACTAAAAATGACTTTCCAGTCTTTATATATACCATGATAAAGCCAAAATTAAAAAAAACGGGAAATAATTAAGGTGTGTCATAAAGGCAATTTAAAAGTAAATTGTTTGTGATATTTAATTCCAGCATTCGCACGCAATTTCTTATTACACATTTAATTCGATCAATTTGCTTGAACAGCAATTTTATTGTCTGTACAAATTCAACGTAACCCACAGACACAAGCCCACCACTCACCCGGAATCCGGTGAGGTCAGGGAATGCTATTTTTATGCTTTTGCTGCCGCTGCAGTGGCGTTAAATTTTGTTTTCAATTTTCAACACTTTTAATAGCCAATTAATTAAACGGGCAAACAACAACAAGCGACTATCTATACAAATGTGTACAAGAACATGCATAAATATCCAGGAGATATCCATACAAACTCACACATAATACTGTACAATGCGTAGTAAATTGGGAAAAAATTTACCCGGCGGCTCTTGCCGTATGAACCAAACATTTTTATAATTTCTGGTCGAGTTTTTATTATTTAACCGCCAGTTGCTTGCTCACAGGAACGAACACCTGATGCCTCGTTCCTCTTTTTGAGGAAAAAACTTTTCGCTATCGTCGCTCACATAAATCATCGTGTGGAAACTTGAATCGGACTAAGTTCTCTACTGTCCAAGTGATTTATAATTTATGCTGCCCAGCAACTGCTAAATAATGATTTTTTAAACAAAAGGCCAGCAAGATGGTAAATTATGAATAAAAGTGGCGAGACGAGGTACATGAATGCGAGAGTCAATTAAGAAAATTACTATTTATGAGAAACAATCTCTTACACTGCTCATAGTACGCAGGCTTATTTGGGACTGGAAAGGAAATGTCGACCCCAGGAGATTAGTGGTAATTTGCAGTTTATCCTTGGCCTAGCACACTGGACCTGTCAAAGTTTTGTATTTATTTCTACGCATGAATTATTTATGCGTCAAGACGGCCCCCGAAACTGTGTGGACCAAACTTGGTTTCTGGTTAATGGCTGAGGGAAAGTTTCCACCATCCAGCCATCCTTCCTCTCCGTCTCAAAATTTCTGTATTCGACACTTTCTATTTCATTCCCCGGGTGTTGGGTATTAAAACTTTTTAGCATATGTCAAACGCCTTTAATGTCCTCTTTGTTGAAATTACGATTTCAATGAATTAAGCAAACACTCTCACTGGAGTGGAGCTTAGCTTCATAATAAGGACTCATCCGACTTTAACAAACTGGAGAGAACGAAAATAAAAAGAACTTTTCAAGTCGCCTCTATGTGCTTTTAGAGATTGGGATTATTATAATCGAAAGTTGTGTGACTTTTTGATCCCTCCTTCCTGGGAATAACTTATTGAATGAAAACGTATTGAAGAACAACAAGTGGCCCACAGTTTCTGGCCGAGGGCTTGACATCAAATTAGCCACACGTAAAGGATGCGGTCGGCCCGAAAGTGAGTGAGAAGCCTATAAATAGAAAAGGCAGGCAGACGGAGGTTATTGTGCTCGGCACTCGGGGCGTATAGGCAATGGCTACTTCAAAAGGATATCAAGCGGTCATCAGGTTTAACAATGACCATATACTCATTTTGTTTTCCCAGTCCTGGACAAAGGTGGGCGTAACATTTCAAAATGACTTTTGGGCGTTACCAGGGGCAACAATTAAAAACGAAATCTCGTAGATACACAAAGAGGGAAAAATGCAGACGGGGGATAACCCCAAACACCATCATGAAATTGGCTCCGGGACTTACTGATGTGGCAACATTTGTCGAGAGCACGGGTCCAGCCTTACAACAACAAAACATATCCAAGGATACACAAACACACACGTATACTAGTGCACACACTCACACAGCATCATCCGAAAGCAAACTTCTGGCTGATTACCACTGCCGGCAGAGCGGAAAGGTGAAGAAGAAATCTTAAAGGAAAATTGGCGTCAGGTGTGGCAGGTGACAATTTAATAACAACTCGCACCCCAACTCACTCAGCGACGTTTCGAATTCATATTGACTCGCGGCAGCAGCTGGGCCAACAATCAATCAAAAAGTTTCCAAAAAAATGTATATAATTGAATATTTATTGTCTGCCTTGAATGAAAATATTCAAATTAAATCTGTGTAAGATGGATGATTGTTGAAAAACAGAAACCCGAATAAAACGATTTATGCTGGCTATTTTTTTAATAAGTATTGATAAAATTTAAATTTAATTGTTCAGGTTTGTTTATGAAATTGTGAATAAAAAAGTAATAAAAAGTTTAATACTCACACATTGAAAACGTCTCCTGCTCCCACTGCTCTTTAAGATGTAGTTCTACTTCCGTTTCCGTTACTTCGACTTCCGCCACCATGTCCACTTCTGTCTCCGTGTCCGACTCCCTCCGTTGGCCGTCGGGGAGATGCTGGCACTATGTGCTGGTCGAGTCTCCCAGGGGCGAGGCTATATTGCTATTGCTATTACTATCTGAGGCGGAGAGGGGTCGACAGATCCCGAGGCGCGTCGGTCCAGGCGGCATAGCCTTTAGAATGGAGACCGCCTCGTCCAGTTCAAGGCCCTGGAGCAGGCGATCGCCCACGCTCATGAGACGATCGCCAGGATATATTTCGTTGGTTGCCTCCGCAGCACCACCGCGTATCAGGCCGCGAATAACGATCACACTGCCCTCGGAGTCCAGGGGATCTTGGTAATCCAGAATGGAGAAACCGAAGCCCTGCTCTGTCTTTTCGATATCGACGATAGTCACCTCACAGCTCCAGAGCGCCAGTCCGGAGACATTCTCCAGGGACTTGGAGCGAGCTCCTCCATTGCCCGCCCCTGATCCACTTCCCGATCCTGCCGCTCCTCCTGCATCCGTTAGAGTCGCCGTGCTGGACGTGTAGAGCGAGCTCTCCGACTGGGCCTTGCTCAGCAGATTTTGGAGACTCTGGTGGCCGCCGGGCAGCAGGCTGCGCGTCTCGAAGGCCTCCGGATTCTGAGAGGTATTGATCACCGATGGAACGCGAGTGCCCCGGGCACAGACGAGCTTCACCCTGGCCGGCAGCTCCTTGAGGATCTTCACTACCTCGATGTGGCGTAGGCCCTGGAGCTTGTGCTCATTAACTTGGAGGAGCTCGTCTCCAGGCCTCAAGATGCCCTGGCGACCCACCGGACCGTCGGCAAGGATCGAGCGAATGTAGTGGTGCGGACGCTTCTCAATGCCGCACTCCACGTCCACGGTGCCTTCGAGGCTGATCCCTAGACCTGAAAGTTTATTTATTTCGGCAACTAAAATTTCACTGTCGGGAAACTCACTTTTCCAGGCCACTCGAAGGGATGCGGCACTGGGACTGGCCACCTTCGTCGGCGCCTCATTTGTGGGCGTGGGCAGCTGGCCGGGATCGATCTCCGGCTCGGATTCCCTATCATTTTCCAGATCGGGCTCTGGCTTAGTTTTCGCTCTACTACCCTTATCCCTATCTATATCCTTTTTTATTTCAGCCTCGGGCTCTGGACACTGTTCATCTGTGTCATTGCCACTGTCGTCGGCCACGTTTAAGCTCCTCCCGTTGGTAAGTGGAGTCAGAGGTATAGCCGTAATCTTGGCCACCCCACCACTGTGATCGCTGCGGTCCAGCACGTGCGACATGTTCGATTCCACGGTGTCCCTGGAGGGCAGTTCCACTAAATCCTCGCCCTTTCCCACCGGAATACCTGCCTCATCCACCTCTGGATCGCCTTCGGTGGCTATTGAATCCGCATCGAGTGATTTGGGCGGCAGCCAACTGAGCGTGGCTATTGAGGGAGAACCGGGCATGGAGAGCTGCGACTCCTGGTCCGGATCCTTATCATGATTTTTTTCCGAACCCGATTGACCGGAACTGCCCTTAATCTCAGTAAGCGCCACTTGGAGATGCTCGTATTTGCGACCCCTGAGAAACCTTTCCAGGGTAAGATGCACCTCGATGTCGGTATTCCGGAGCAGCTCCACCGCCTGGTGGTTGGTTACACCGGCTAGCGATCGCCCGTCCACAGCCACAATACGATCGTTGATCTGAATCTGCCCACTTGTCTCTGCGGCACTGCCCTCGATGATGCTCTTTACGAAGATCCCTGAGAGATCCTCCTCCTCGCAAACATATCCGGCCACCGTGATGCCCAAGCCGTAGACATTTTTACGCAACTCCACCACGTATGTTTCCGTTTCCGGGGAGTCCATGTAGGAGCCACCACTGGGCGAGCCTGAGGCTGAGCCACAGCTGGAGCCGGATGCAGAAACGGATCCCGCCTGACAGCCATCTTCGTTGGCCAACAGCTTCCGTTTGCTGTCGGCTATCACAGTCTCTATGTGCTGATCCTGAACCGATCGCCATTGGGCCTCCAGGGGCAGCTGCAAGTTTGGGCGTGGCGGGGGCGATAGAATCGAAAAGGGCACAATGTCCAGGTCCAGACGTGGACAGGGCCGCTGATTGGCTCCGGAGTCGGAAAACTGGGCATTTTCACCCGGAATAGGAGGCAGGGGGAGATCGGCCAAGTCCGCAAGTTCCGTGATCTGCAGTTGAGCTGTTGTCGCCGCCACCACGGGTGGGGGTTCAACGGCGGACATTTCGGCACCCTCGGCGGGACCACCACGCACCAGGCCCACCAAACTGGCCACATTTACATCCCCGGCACCCATGGAGGCGGCTGCCGCTGCTGCTGCTGCGGCGGTGGCGAAGCTCGGATTCTGAAAGAGATGACGCGACAGTTCTTCCGGGTCGGAGAGGAGCTTAGTTGGTATAATCGGCGCATGACTGGCCAGCGTTTGGTAATCGATGGCCGTCGGCTCCACCGGCCGCGCCACTATCAGACGCACCTGAGCTCCGGTCTGACGAAGAACTGTGGCCACCTGCTCCGAGCTGAAGCCTCGCAGATTGACCTCCCCAATCTGCAGTAGGTGGTCACCCAGCTGCAGCCTCCCATCCCGCTCGGCCACGCCGCCCGGCGTTAGGGCCTTGATCACCACACCGGTGCTCCGTCCGCCGACGAGAATAAACCCCACTCCATTGCCATCGTTGATCAGATCGATAACCTCCACCTGTGACCATTCGGTGCTCAGAACCATCTTTTGGCACCGATGATCCTGCAGTCTGATCCTATGCCTATTTCTATTTCCTTTGAGATAGGTAACTCTATTCCAGATGTGGCAGTTGTTAGTTGTTTTGTTGGGCTTACTGTTGAGTCTCTAATTATCCTTGAAGTTTCTGTTGCTAACATGTCCGGAATTTAGCGGTGGTGCTGTTGAGGATTGTTGCTATAATGATGAATATTATGCTTGCTTCGACTCCCGCTCTTGTTGCCGCTTGTGATTTTGTTGATATTGTTATTGCTTTCGCATCGAGAGTCATTTAGCGGAAAATTTTGGGCCGGGAAGTGCGCTCCAGGCACCGTCACCGCCAGCCGCATCATCCGCGACCGCAACAGCACAGCGCACCTGTAATTATGCAACACACGCCCGCATGCCACACGCACGCACGCACCTATATTTGTTAGTAAGTTGTTGAAGTTTCGTGGAGCACACGGCGTATACGCAATGCGAAAGCGGCCCGTGAAGTACGTGGCGTATACGTAATGTGAGTAGGGGGACAAAACAGAAGCCAAGGCAGAAGCGAAGGCGTGGCACTGGCGTGAAGTGAGAATTTAAATTGTTGCCCTGTCAGGCATAACCGGGGATACCCTTAATAAAGGCATATAAATAATAAAGGTCAGAAAATTAAGTTTTTTTAACTTAGACAATATAATAAACTTTCTTAAAAAGATTAGTTATAAGTAAAGCTTAATAAGTCTCTAAAATAAGCATATATGCAATTTTTTTATCATTCTTTTTCTTTAATTTCTAATCATTTATTAATAAAGATTTCTAAAGCTTAGAAAATTCGGGCCGAATTTCCTGGAAATCGGAATTACACAATTTTATATAATTTGTACGTTTTGACCTTTTTTTTATTTAACCTAACCCATCTGGTAGCGATTTTTATGGTATCCTTGTATTAATTTTTGATCATTCCCGCTAGTGTATACGGAACCCGTCTATGGTGGCTTGCTTTTCCTTATTTTTTTTCGCTTTCTGCCTTTTTAATGGGACCTTTTTTGCACGATTTTGTAATTTACATGCACACACACGCACATGGGAAACGAGAAGTTTTTACCTTTGCCGCTCACGTGCCACGCATGTTTGGCACCAGTCCTGTTACCTCTGGTTGCCCTCGTCCCGCGTCCAGCCGGCGGCAGCCCACGGCAGCTCTAATTGGAAAATGCCATGCCATGGCGAAAGTCGCAACGGCTAAGGAGAAAGGAGAAATGGCAGCTGGAAGTTGTGGGCCAAGCTGCTGACTACTAAGTGCTGCATACTTTGCGGCGCCTTGTTGGCAGTCGAGAAAGAATCTGCAATCGAGCGATAAGTTTCGAGCAGCCGCACCAACTGCCTGCCACCAATCACTGACAGCCATATGGCTAATAATGGGGATTGATATTGGAGGAGGGGATGGCTGTGGTGAGCATGGCGCCAAGGCTGCCTTCAACTTGTTCTGTGGTTTCCAATTTTCCTTTTGGCACCGCTTGTTTTTCCGGCCAGAATCCGCTAATAAAGCTAATTGTGTGGCAGCAAGTCAAAACTCTTATAACGAATAAATTCTTATCTATACAAATAGAAATGAACAAGTTGAAAAGCTTATTGTTTCCACTGGGCAAGGCATTCTTATTTCTGAAACTTTTATTTAATGAGCTCACAAACAATGGGAAAAAATATTTTCATAGAAAATTTAAGTCTCTACCTAAACAAATTTGATTGAAATTGAAATATTCCCAGCTAAAGTCTTTGGTGGAGATTCTTTAAATTTTTGGCGTCAATTTCCTTAAACAATTGTTGAAATTTTGTTTTGTTCTTCTATAATGGAAAGTTTTTCAATGAAACTTCTTCTAAAGCACCTGTAATATTCTTCGTTTTACTAATGACAATGGTTTCAATTTTGACTTTATAATTAAAGAATTTTTCCCATAAAAGACCTGCCTGCCTAAAAATTCAACGGTTCGTCCTTTTTACTTTTTTTTTGGAGAAGTGAAAAGAACACTAATGGTCGGCATCGAAACAGCAGGAGCCCAAAAGCCGCAACCGAAACCAAATCCTGTTCAGTGGGTTGCCGTTTTAATTGTAGTTCCTGAGAGCTGCTTGCTGGGCGGCTTTGCGTCCATGGACGGAAAATTGGGACGCATTGTTAGCCGTGTCTGCCAGTGACTGCAGCTGTCAATTAAACGCTGATTGACTCTGCATCCCACGGACAGGGATTGACGCACGATGCGTATGATTAACGTCGCATGTTGCCTGTGCGCTGGATCCTGTTTTTCATCCAGCGCCTGCTGATTTAGCCCCTCTGCTCAGGATTCTAGCCGTGGCTTTGGCCATTTGTTTGTGGACATACCAGAACTGCATGTGCAGTGAGAAAAATGTATGCGAAAAACGAGATGGCTATATTCTAGGTCAATATCTACCGTGATAACTCTCTACTTTCAATGAATCGCTTCTAATTTAGGCTTTCTAAATGAATTTTTTGAAAAATTTAAGACTTTACCGGTCACCGCTTAATTATTTTCTCTGCACTCACGAGTGTGCTTCATTTAACTTGGTTGTGGTTGGCCGGCTGCGCTGAAAAGTGGTGTGTGGAAATTGAGGAAAAGCAGGAGCTGGAACAGCAGTTGCTGATGTCCCAGGCCCATTACCCAGAAAGTAGGCCAAGCGCGTTTGAAGTTGCCACTGCGTTTGCTTGTGTGAGCTGACTGCTATTTTTATACGCCTCAAGTAGAGCCAGAGGTTTCTGCTCCCCGTCTTTTTCGCTCCATGCCGTGTCGACTCTGTCCGCCTGGCTGTGCCAGTTTTCGGTTTCGTTTTATTGCGCCTTTGGCCACTGTTGCTTCTAACGCACTTCAAACTGCCGAGCCGCTGACCTACTGAGCATTATTAGCCGGCTCCACGGCCCTCGGCTCAGAGTTTTTGGCCCAAGTCCCTGGTCTCTGCCGGCGCCACTGCCTCTGCCCCGGTCGTCTCCGACTGTCAAGCGTCGAAAATCGATATAAAAACTAAAGGAAGAGTGCTAAGAAAGTCTAACCCTGTGCCACGTAGAATAAAATTTAATATTCCCCTGTTATTAAAGGATAATCTCGAGTAGTTTAATTCGTTTATTTAATTTATCTATTTGTGATAGTTTGATAGTTTGAAAAAGTATTACTCTAGAAATAGGGTATTCCTACGTTTTAATAAGATCAATTCGGTTCGAAGGACCCACGCCCAGAACAAGTAAAGACTTCCTGCTGCCATCGAAGGAACTGCTGGTCTAGCCGCACTGACTGCGGCTGTCGGCTGCTTGGCTGTAGTTCCGTGGCTGTGGCCGTAGCTGCGGCTGTTGGTTGCTGTCGTGTTGGTTGGTGGCTGCGCCTTTTGACCCACCTAACCGCCCCCGCAAGCCGACGGTTCCCGCAGTTTCCCCCACCAGCTCTTAGCCAAATTACTGCAGCCAAAAAAAAAAACGCAAAAACAACAACAAAAACAAAAACAAAAACCATCGGGGTGAGAATACTGGAGAGAGGAAGCGAAATAACTTGTAAACTTGCGGCACGCAATTTGCAATTACTTAGCCGTCGACTCCTGGCGCCGATTGTTGCAAAAGGACATTAACGCATGCAAAGGACAAAAGAGCCACAGCCAAAAGTGAAACGACCCCCCCCCCACAACTTTCTTGTTTTCTGTTTTCTATTGATTTAACAACAACAAGGCGGCAGGCACATCCGCTTCCGCCTAGATTGCGTATACGCCGCGTGTACTTCTCCAAACAGGTCATATGGCTGCGTAAAAGTCGCGTGCTCCACAAAAAAATTGTTGGACCGGTTATTCGAACAGGCTAGGATGCCCAAGAACATTCATTAGCATTGGTCGTCGGTGGTAATTACCCGCACTGGCTGGTGGCCAGTCGATGGGCCAGCAAACGATTTCCGCTGCGATTCGCGCGGCACTTCATTCACATTCACTGCACAAACACATGGCTCGACACTCGCGTTGTTTTTTGGGTTTGCTCAGGCAGTTTCCTTGTTTCCCGACGCTGGCCAAAATTTTCTCTTACTCATTTATCAGCGTATTACGCGCGCATTTTCCGGCTCAGCAACACGCCCGCACGCCACGGAGCTTCTTGGCCAAGTGAAGTGCCCGTTGGCCAGCAGCAGCCGCTTCGCTCTAAGCGAGTGCCGACAGTGACCCAGGGGGGTCCTGTGACCGGCGAGGGGTTGCCCGCCCATGCGCACTGGCCCGCCACATGACTCCGTAATGCACTGGGAGAGAACCGGAGACTCGAAGCACCGACAATTCCGTTCGCAATATTTACAATTTGAACCTGCCAGGCGGTCTTTCATTCAACTGTCAGTTTACGGGAGAGATAACCTCAGAGAGGCAGCCATAGAGGCAGAGAGTGACAGAGACTTATGGAGAAATTGAGCAAAGAAAAGGAAAACGTCAGAGCGCAAGCTTCCTTGCTCAGAGGCGTCGTATCTCGATAAGCTTTTTGGGGGTTCTTATTAAAAACATACAAACTTTTCAATCAAATATATCGCAAAATAAAATTTAAAACAGGACTATAAAAAAAAATTTTAAAAACAAGTTATTTTGAAAATGTGTATAAATTTTTAAAATAAATTTGTATTTTTATTTTAAGTTTGAAATTTTTACTTATTAAAAAATTAAAACAAAAAAATTATAAATCATTTCAACACAAATTTTCTTGAAAATTTTGTAATCTTAAATATAAGTTATAAATAAAATCAATTATAGAATTCTTTAGCTTCTGTCATTAATTTTAAAAATCATTTCATTATTTATTTATTTTTTTTTATTATCTAAATAAATCATTTAGTATTAGTATACAATTTAATTATTGTTTTGAAAAAATTAGTTGCAACAAATGCCGGTAATTGCTGCTGGGGCAACCAACAAATCGCCTGCGCCTGCTCTGTTGTCCCCGGCAACCAGTGGCCAGAATAAATAAGTGCCCAGGTGTCAGGTGGTGGGTGAAGAGTAAAGAAGGGCTGGAATGTGGGGGTGGCTCACCTGGGCCCCAGTGACCAAGCAGTCGACGGTTGGCAGCGCCACCGCAAGGCAGCCCAAGAGTCATAGTTGCAAGAAACGTGGAATGTGCCAACTTTTCGCGGGCAAATCTGGAGACGGGGGTAACCAGCGACGGAGGAGCAACTTCTATCCGCACCTGCCCCAACCGGGCGGTCAGGTGTCAATCAGAAAATCTAAAACGAAAGGTGAAACATATCCAGCCAACTGAAAATCGAACTCAGTAAACAATTATCTACGACTCAGGTCGGCGTTCAAAATTCTTAGTTTGCCTTAAATCGCTTTCGGATATTCGGCAGTTCTCGATACAATCTACAGAAAGACACACGTATTTCCCAAAATAGGTCATACAAGGCTCTTTCCCTCAAACAAATAAACAAATAATACAACAATACAACTCAACTATATTATCAACTTATTAACTCCGAGAACTTCATAGAGCTTCGTAGAACTTAACACAAATATGTCGGAGCGAGGTGAGAACTCTGACGAGGAGTATTACGTTAACGAGGCATTCGAAGAGGACTCGCAATCAGAGCTCGAAGAACAGGAGACAGAAGAGGAAGCCCAAGATGAGCAGGATGATGAAATCGAAGGCGAGGAGGAAGATAACGATGAAGATACTGAAATTGAGGTGGAAGAGCAATTCCATATCCAAAAAGCAGCACATCTTGAGGAAAGCGACACTCAGAGCGAGAGCGATGTTGAGGCCGAGTTCATGCGCGGAAACGTAAGTCCTAATCCTGTACAGGAGCTCACCATCTCACAGTTCAGTCTGACTGCACCTGTTCCCACACCACGCCCACAGCCTCATGCCCGCAGGATGTTGGCCGGGAGAAGTTCGGGCCGTGGATTTAATCGCGACCGTATGCCCATTTATCCCAGCTCCTCGTCTGAAGACGAGAGCCAGGTTATTGTAACCAAGACAGTGGCCGAGGTCAATCATATTAGTCTGGAAATGGGCTCGGGCCTTGAGGACGAAACGCCGTCGGTGCGCACCTTGATGCCAAACAGTGCCCGTGACCCGGGTGATGATGATGAGGACACCGAGACCGAGGTGGAAGTCGAAGAGATTGAAGAAGAGGAGGAGGTGGAGGAAGAAGAAGAAGATGACGAGGATGCCCAGAGTGATGGGTCAATTGACTCTAACAAGGGCAATGAAATCGCAGAAGAGAGCGATGAGGAGGAGGGCACTGACGTCGAGGTGGAGCAATTGGAGGAAGATGAGCCCAGTTACGGGGCTAAGATCATTCGTCCTAAGATCCAGCAGCCACAGGAGGACATCGTTTCTTTGGTGGATGCCAGTGACAATAGCAGCGAGTACAGTGTTGTCACTATGGGGAGGGCTGCCGAAGAAACTGATGTCACATTGGAAGATTCTTCTCCTCGTTTGCTGAAGGTACATTTACTTTCCAGTAACTTAAAATGCATAGTTTTAAATTCCATAGTTTACCCCACAAATTAAACTAAATTATATTTTTATGAACAGCCCAAACTTGAAGAGGAGCTCCCTAGTCCTCCTCCCTCCTTCGAGCCCCAGATATCTCAAGTAAAGCGTCAAGAAGAGCCCGACCAGCCCTCCATTCCGCCGCCTTTGAAACAACTGGATGATTTCTTAAATAGTGAAGATGGTTCACTAATCTCACACCCCGATCCGGCCACCGTCAAGTACCTGGAGCATCAAATGAGCCAAATGTCCGAGATGATAATGAAGACCTTCCGCATGAACGGAGGCGCTACCAATAGCCAAGCCTTCGAACAGTTGGCCATGGCAACGGAACTGATGCAAAAGCATGGTCTGCAGCGCGATGAGAGTGAATCGGCGGCGACCTCCGGTTCGGAATCGGCATTGACCAGTGCTCGCAGCTGCGGCGGAGGATTAAGACCACCAATGCGATCGCGCCTACCTCGATCTCAGGAGGCCCTACTTTCCACGAGATCCCCAATGGCAGGTAGACCCAAATGCCGATGTCCGTCCGAGTCTGATCTAATTGAACAGGACCAGGAGATAGAAATGGGTCTAAAAAGTGTTCCAAGCGTTGATATCGGAATGGGTATGGGACAAGAGGACTTCCTTATGGATGAATGTGGCCAAGGCGACGGGCTGATGATGCATCCGCACCAACGTCGACCTCCAGAATACCACCGACGTGCGGCAAGTGGAACACCCAGCACCTTTACCACCGACGTAGGCAGCTATCCCGTCAATGTCTCACGATCCCGCTGTTCCAATGAGAAAATAAAGTAAGTAGAGTCATGGATCATGGAAATAGCAACAATTCATAGCAGTCTCTCAACCATTTTAGTTACAAAAACCTCGGGCGCAAGAGCTTCAGTTTTACCAATCCTCAAGTGCGTGAAATCGAGCGACAGAATCAAATCTTGCTCCGGAAGATGATGACTGTGAAGCCCACGGCAACGATCAAGGCGAGCACCAGTAACCTAAAGGTTAACATAAATGCTCCCGAAAAGGTATGGCTTTAATGCGATCCATCGGGAATTACTTCTTCATCTATTATTCCTTAATTACAGAGACAGCAACCGCCGGCGCCGCGGCTTTCCAGTGCTGCAGTAAATCGTAAAAAGTACCAGCGCCAGATCGACCTGGACAACGATGTCCTCAAGCGAAAACTGGAGGCCATCGGCACCAGGCGCCCACAATTCAAGTGAAGCCTATACGGGCAGCCCCATCTGTGTTCATTACTTGTTTAGATGTGTTTTAAGTGAATTTACAAAATTAAATTAATTGCAAGTTGAGAAGTGTACAAAATTGCATATTTGTCAATAGGGAAAAGTTTGTATATATATGATTTGGTTTTAAAAAATAGAAGGTAAAATAAGTTTCACAACAAGTTATATTATTTCTATCAATTATAAAAAATCCATCGAAATTATTCCAGCTTAATATTGAGCATATAAATTTTGAACAACGAATAGAAAATACTAAATAGTAACATGTTTGACTTTTTGTATAAATGTATAAAAATTTCTTAAAATTAAATATTTAAATTGAAGTCTAGTAAATTAAAACGAATAATTATCCTATAGAATTAGTATAAATATCATAGTAATGCAAAC
Organism: Drosophila atripex; assembly: GCA_035045925.1. Classification (NCBI taxonomy): domain Eukaryota; kingdom Metazoa; phylum Arthropoda; class Insecta; order Diptera; family Drosophilidae; genus Drosophila; species Drosophila atripex. Next base: position 4,668,193 of record JAWNOP010000022.1, on the reverse strand, counting down.
TGATTGTAAAAGATCAAAAATTCCTAAAATGTGCACAGATAACAAGTCGTGCCCAAAACTTTTCACAAGGTCACCTCGTTCATCTTTGAAAGAAATTTCTCGCCCAATGCCTTCACTGCTTTAAAGGCAGTTTCACCATTTTCTTCTTTAAATTTCATTTCATTTTCGAGTTTTGTTTTTTCTCGCTGTTCCAAATCCCGATAAATAACTTGACCAATCTGAAAAAAATGTATGAATATTTATTTGCCGATTTGTGAAAAAGATATTTAAATTCAATACTTACGTAGACATCAATAGAGGCATACATAAGTTGATTCTCGTCCAGCGGAATTACATGCCACTTACTCATGCGCACCTTCTTGCTTTTATCCATAGCCTTCCTGCATATAAAGTTGGCTAAACGTTCCAAGCTCCAGCGACCGCCTGTTTGACAAATCGTATTGCACCAAACTCCCAAATCCACACATTTCTCGATCAACGCATCGGCGGATACTTCGGGAAAGTCCCTTTGCAATTTTCGGAAATCACTAGAAATCAAATGAAATTAGTTATAAAAATTCGTGCAAATATATCTCCTAAATTAAGTTTACTTACGCTTTTATGTTAACTCCATGTAGGCGCACTTTGGGGTGATTAATAAGGGCCACCAGAGCCGATGGCAGTTTCTTTACGTTGGTCAGTTGGTAGACATAGCAGCACTTTTCGTCCACGCATATCTGAATGACAGAGGACTTGCCTGGTCCGGTTTGAAAGGAGAATGGCCACTCCATATCAAAAGCCATAGGTACAATGTCCTCCTTTTGCTTTTCTACCCATTGCCTAATTGGGATTAAAAAGTAAATAATTTTCGATCCTAAGATATATTCATTATACGCACATCACATCGTCGGCCGAAGCAGCAATGTCTTGGCTCTCTGTATAATACTTTATGGCCCCTTTGTACTTTATGAACGGAAGTTTTTCTGGCTTTTCCTTCTCGGGAGATGGAGTTCCACCATCTGCCATAGAACGAGTACTTCTAGTGGTTCTGGTGCTGCGTCGCTTTGGTGGATTCTCACTTTCCACAGACTCTTTGTCCTGAGTCTAAATTAAAGTATTAAATATATGAATGCAACTAATTATAAAGGATATCTTACGACTTCAGGAGTATCAAAATTCTTTCGTTTTGTAGTTGATCTACCAGTTCTTCCTGCTTTGGCTTGCTTAGGTGTATTATCCTCTTGTGTGTTTTCCTTCTCTTTTTCCTAAGAGTCAGGGATTAGTAGATAAATGAGAATATAAAATCGAATAATAGTACCTGCTTCGGAGTATCTTTTTTTCCTCGACGGCTTGTCATTGTGGGAGTATCTTTCTTAACGACCCCTTTCTAATAAATAATAATAATGGTTATTTAAGTGTTTTGAAAAATGTATCTTTAAATTTCCGATACTTACTTTATCAGAAACCATATCAGTAATGTTTTTGTTGGGCAATTTTACTAAATATTTGTCCATTAAATTTGTTGTTGATTTAATTATGAAAGATTTGTTAGTATAGTTTTTTCCCGCCAAAAAATCAAAGTGGCTGTATTTCATTGAAAGAAAATCTTTACGAAAGATAGTCTAGCTATTTTCTAGCTAAATTTCAGTATTTTTGGAAAATTTGTTTTAGGGTACATATTTTATAATGCTCAATGAAATTTTAAACAAAATGATAATTAGTTTTTATTTGATTTATATATCTCTAAATTAAAAAAGAACCCGGCCAATTAAAAATACTGTTTATACTTTTCCCGCTTTGTTGTCTTAAAACCATTCAAATCTGGGCACACTTACCCAAAAGCCGCATTGAACAGAATATTTTTATGTTTATATTCAAAAATCAATTAAGACGGCTGTAAACTTTGTATTAAAACGATGTCTGCCAACGTATCCACTCACTACATATCGGAGAAGGTAGCCCGGGTGCGCTGGCTTCCGGAACAGCTGCAGCAGAGTGAGCGGTTCCTTACCGGCAGCTGGGACATGGAGAGGAACTTTGTGCGTCTGTGGAAGCTCCAGTCAAATCAATATGCCACCGCCAATACAGCTGCCGGCACGGATAATGTGGAGCTGATGCCTCGATGCATGGACAAGGTGTCGGTCGAGGACGACGTCACTGGAATGGAGTTCGTGGACAAGGACACACTGGCAGTTACAACCGCAGATGGTAGGAGTAAATAGATATCCTTCAATGGCTCTTTAATGATTATTTTTTGTAACCTTAAGGTCGCCTTAGCCTGATGAACGTGCAGCGAGCTGTCGAAGAAGACCAGATACACTTCACAGCCCGCAGCGAGCAGCTCCACCGCTTCGAGCGTAGCCAGGACCCGGCTCCATGCACAGATATTTCTGTCTATGGAACGGACATTGCCACAGCCGGGGAGGATGGTTGCGTCAACATTCTGTCCGCCAGTAATATTCGCCAAGTAAAACGCCACATCGAAGCGGATAGCTTAGCACTATTCGCAGTTAGCTTCGTCAGTCAAAATCAACTGGTGGCTGCCAACCGAATGGGCGTAATTCGCATGCTGGACGTCCGAGTAGCCAGTGAGGCACAGCCGAAGGTTAACTTTATGGTGGCTTGTAAAGACGACAAAAGCTCGAACTTTGTATCGTCAATTACCTCTCATCCAATGCAACAACACATCCTTCTGTGCGGCACCGAAGAGGGGTCCATCACGGTGTGGGACTTGCGAAACCTAGACTATCCGGCCTCGTATCTTAACGCCCACAGCAGTCCCATTACTGATATAGGGTTTCACCGCAAGGACCCGTCCAAACTATTTACGGCCGCCGAAGCTGGCGAGGTGTGGATGTGGTCGGAAAACAAGGTTCTGACATGCGACAATCAGAAGAATGGTAGCAGCGCCTGGCTAAGTGGGGATCGAGTGAAGTCTCTGGTCGGTGTGGAGGGTGTCCTGACCAACATACGCAAAGCAATAAACTCCTTCGATGTACATGGAACTCGATTAGTCTGCGGTGGTGATTCAGAGGCTGTGTACTTGATCGATGACATCGTCTGAAGGTCTTATAGGCTGTGTAATTTCATTTTCTATAATTATAAAAATTGTTATAAAATAAAAAAAAATATAGAATATATAAAGTAGACTCAAGTGTGGTGGGTTCAGGCTATTGTCTAAATATTTTTAAAATCTTGGCCATTTTTTTGTAAACTTAAATACGTTTTGGCAGATAATATATTATTTAAATTTTATATTTTATTCATATTTCATTTTCGATATATGCAAAAATTGGCTTAAATCAAAGCACCTGACTTACATTTAGACGTACAAACTATAACTACGTTCCAGTATATATATTTACTTTATCATGCCTTGGCAATTTTTACTTTTAAACTTGCTCATTTTGGGTGCTGCTGTGTAGTTGGTCTTATGACTCTTACTATTATTCGACTTAAGTACTATTTCGTTGGCTAATTTTGAATAGAATTATGCGTGTTTTCAACTACCTTATCGGATGAACTAACTTGGACTCGATGCATATTAGGCTAGGTGAATAAAATAAATACAGTATGTATAGGTATGTATGTACAGTGAAGCACTTAGGCCTACGTCCGTCGAGATCAGTTTGGATCTCTGTTCGGTTCCACACGAACCCACTATATATTTTCCATTTGAGCATTTTTAATTGCATTAGGGTTGGGGCGTGGAAATGAGTATTTCAGTAATATTTTTTTTTAAATTCACTTTTTAGTTGATATAGAAACCCTAACATTTGTATCTTTTTAACGACAAATTTTCCGTTTTATCAAATTTGTAATGATAATAATATTCGTATTGTGAAAAGTCTAAGCCCCTGGATCACGTCCAGAAAAATAATTATAAATTTAAGATATTAGTTGGTTTTTTTTTTATATATTCCTCTAGTTCAAGGTGCTAGTAGAAGCGCTCGAATTTGGGCGGCTTGTTGAGTGCGCAGAAATAATACCCTGAATAGTTTTGTGTGGCTCCGGGTGGAGTGTAATCGCCGATGCTATAGTTCCCGTAGTCGTAGTTTCCCATATGGGCGTGGTGGTGATGATGGTGCACATGATGGGGATGTGGGTGCGGATGAGAGTGTGGGTGTGGTGGGTGGTAGTGCTGGAAACCGCCTGCACTGCGTGGCTTTTGTCATGTAAGAAGGCTATTTCCACCACCCCCACCACCGACTCCGCCCCCTGTTCCGGATCCACCATTGCTGCTGCCGTTTCCGCCACTGCCATTGTTGTTATTGCCATGAACGCGCATGTGCCGATTCAAGTTGCCCGACTGAGAGAATCTGAGGAAAAGGAAAACATTTTATTTATGATTTATTTTCCAAAAATGAGGATTAGGTGATGGGGTGGGGTAACAAATATATACTTATTCTAATGAAGAATTTTCTAATAAAAATGTTTTCAAATCTTAGAAGTAGAAGAAAACTTTATAATCTTCGCTTTAAAATTTGCATTTTCTTTAGAGGATGTTAGATTTAAAAATTAAACTTAAAGGGACAGTGTTCGCGACTCACCTGAGCAGGCAGAGCTTGCACTGGTAAGGCTTTTCGCCGCTGTGGATGCGCAGGTGCTTGGTGAGGGTGCTGCTGTCGGAGAAGGACTTCTTGCAGGAGGAGCAGCGGTAGGGTCGCTCGCCGGAGTGGGTACGCATGTGCGTGGTGACGCTGGAGCTCTGGGAGAATCGACGGTCACAGATAGGGCAACGGAACGGCTTCTGCCCCGTGTGTGTGCGTACGTGGGCCGTAAGGTTGGCGGCCTGGGAGAAGCTCTTGTTGCAGTCTGGACAGCGGTAGGGCCTCTCGCCAGAGTGGGTGCGTAGGTGCGTCTTGAGCGTACTGGGTCTGGCGTATGTCTTTCCACAGAGTCGGCACAAATTGGGCTTCATATCACCGCCACTGCTGCCCTCATCTGCGTCCGGATCCTCGTTACTGTCCTCCTCGTCTTCAAAGCCGGAGAGACTCAGACCCAGAGCTGCGGCCTGGTAACTGGTGGGGCTCTTGTGGGGCGGGGTGTATCCTTGATTCCCCGTCGAATAGTAGACACCCAGGGCAGAATTGACTGGCGGTGATGGTGATTCCTTTTCGGCCACCGTCAGCGGAGCTATGGAACCCAGACCCGCTGCACCAGGAGCCCTAAAATCCGCCGTAAACGAGTAGGTAGCCGAGGCCGGATAGTGACCCGGGCTTAAAAGCGGCGGATATAACACATTTACCGCCGCCGCAGCTGCCGCCGAAGTGGAGTTGCCCGGCGGAGTCCAGTTCACCTGGGAGCACTGCATCGGCAGTGTCCCGCTGCCATCGGCTGCCCCGTAGCCATGGTGCATAGTCATATTCATGCTTACGTTCACACTCATGCTGGGATACATGGCAGGACCCGGTGGGGGAGGAGGTGGTGGTGCCGATACCCCTGTACTGGATTCGTAGTAGCAGGCGGCGGTGGATCCGGAGGAACCATTATTGCTCACGCTGTTGTTGGAGCTGCTTTGGAGGAGCGAGTTGCCACCGTGCGATGCCTGGCTTTGGGACTGCAGATGTTGCTGGTTTTGCTGATGCTGGTGCGTATGCATTTGGCTGTGGTTGTGGTTGTGGGAGTTGCCGCTGGGCGAGATGAGCATCTGGTGGGGATGCACTGTGTAGGAGAGCGAGGCCTGGTGGGGATTGCCGGCGGAAAAGTTGTAGGAGGCGCCGCACGGCGAGAAGGGGAACAGGCTGGGCAGAGGATCGATGTCCAACGGCGGCAGGCCGGGGAATGTGGAGGCCATTTCGTCTGTGCTCCAGTAGCTGGTATTTCCGGCGGAACCTCCTGTAACGCCACCGCTCGTTCCGTTGTGACCGCTGCTGCCGTTTCCACTGTTTTCCGGCGGAGTGGTGCTGATGGAAATATGCTGGATATGGGCACCGCCGATTCCCACCTCCACTCCAATCGTGGGATCAAAGCAGCCGCCGCAGTCGAAATCGCTGCTGGTGAGCGAGGAGATTGGCAGAGCGGTGTTACCCTGGCAGGATAAACAGCCAACGCAGGAAGCGGCGCACTCTTGCTAAAGTTGCGGAAATGGACGAAATAAAAAAAGCCCGTTAGCAGGAGTCGGCTAAGATGACAGAAAACAGGACCGCACGCGAGGAGTGCTCCGGTGAGATTAAATATGGATTCCAGGACTCACCTGCGGGCTGTCCAGCGCCAAACCGAACAGGGGATTGTTGGGCACATAGCCCGTCTCTGGTTCCACAGGACCGCCGTTTGAGACATCGCACGATATGTACATAGCTCCACCCTCTTGATCTTCCAGGGAATCTGCGCAGCGAAAACAAAATAAAGCATTAAGCCCACTGGAAGCCCATCCGTCAGAGATGCTCAAAAGCAACTCATGTATCTCAGGGATACATTTGATGCCAGTGGCAACCACTGTGCAGTTTGCGAAGCTCCGCCCTCGAGCCACACCGATTCACACAACCACACAGCAGTCCGCCATTTGCTTTCCTCTCTCGCTCTGAGCCCGCGTATCTATGTATCCGCGTATCTGTGAGTCTCGCTTTTTATTAACTCACCCAGAATTATGTTCAGGAGTTTGGAACTCTTATATAACAATCCCATGACATGACTCCAGTTCTGGAATGTTTGGGTTTAGCGTTTGGGGTTTTGTTTTTGCTTTTTCTACGTTTCATGCTGAGGCAATAGTTTCAAACTGTAAGGCAAGGATTATACATTAATTTAAAGTTCATCGAATATGTTGTTTTCGTAATTACTATGCCGATTAGGTCGATTAACTTTTAAAATTCTTTGAATATATATAGGATACTTCATATTCTAAAGTCGAATATTTTTTAAGAAAAGAAAAGTATTCTAAGGTTGATTAACATTCCAGAAATAAGTTAGCTCTTCGACTTAACTTTACAGAAATCTGAACCGTTTAAACCCGTTTTATAATAAATTTACCAGAAAACAAGGAGATTAAAATTAATTAAATTCTTCAGACGCGATGCGTTTCTAAAAATGTAAAGATTCAAAAGCCAAAAAAATGAGGAAAGAAATAAAAAAACTGTTTCCTTTAAGCCTTATTGTATCCTAATTAGAGTAAGACTATCATCACTTGACTTGATTTAGATTTTAGGGATTTAGATTTTAAAATATAAAATTTTAAAACATCCTTTTCCTTTTTTGGTTCGAATCTTGGTTAAAAATATTAGTGAACATTTTTTGGTTTTTTCATTTATCTCCTCTAAACTGTTTGCGATCTTGATTGCTTTATAAAGTATCCTTATATTATAATTTAAAATAAACAAAACTTAAATTCAGTTTTTGTTTAATTGAATAATACAACTTTCATATGATTCAGTGATCATTCATTTGTAAATTCTGAATTATCCTTTAGTTTTCTGGCGACCAAGCAGGACTTATCCAAAGCTGATGCAAGATTCTGATTCAAGATTCAAACTTTTACTTAATTTCACAAGCGTTTTCGCACCTTTGAAATGGATACACGGGTATCATGATCTTATTAAGACCAATAACTAAAAACTTTTCACTGTTTTTTGTAACTTTCTTCAGATTTTTAATATTTGTTTTATTCCAGAACTAGTTCGCGATCGTTCGATTTTAGTTAGATTTATATTTGGAATTGGAGCCGTTGTGCAGGTTTTGAGTTTTCGAATTGAGTGCGGAAAAAGAACGACTTTTGGCGACGAGCATAAGACGGCGACTAATTGTCAGTTTCAGTTCGAGGCACCTCGGCCCAATATATCGACTGACGGGCAGAGCGACAGCAAAGCGACAACCACAGAGGAAGAAGCGGGCCGCAAAAAAAAAATACCCACTTAATTATAAACAAGCGACAAAAGGGCGCAAAAGACAACGGCAGCAGTGTGGCAACAACAATCTCACTCGCACTCACACCCAGATCCACATATAATGACACAAGTACCCGGTACTACACATGCACTCACTACCCCTGGCACTATACCCCTACCCCTATCGATACCCAATTCCCATTCCATATTCATCCACCACCACAACAACGTTGCCGTCATCGTTGTCGGCCAACCAATGCGCTCCGTCTACCGGCTTTTGCGGCGTCCTACCCTCAGTGCCCTCTTCAGCCTTGCCCGTCCTTCCTGCCCGCTCCAATCCCGACCGATCCCGCCCTGACCAAGTCTTCGTCTGAGTCTGAGTCTGAGTCTCAGGCCCATTCATACGTGGCCGGCAGCAACAACTACAGGAGCAGAAAGCAACCAACAACGAACAACAGCGGCAGCAGTTTTCAGTAGTTTTTATTTGTCACCCAATATCTGTACAGCTCGACACCAGATATGTGCCAAGCCAAAGGGGAAAGGACGGATAATGCACAGAAAAAAAAAGAAATGTTTTAAAATTAAAAATGCCAAGAAATAAAAAGAATTTTCTTATAGACCTGATCCATTTCATTTAAATATGTTATCCTGTACATAGCCAACTAGTAAACTTAATTCTGCGAATTGTATGTATTATGTATTTTATTTCAGTGCAGGGGTTGCCCCAGGACGGGAGCAGGGATTGGTGGTGTGGTGGGCTGGCAACCATTGATCGTCTTCGCCGGCTTTCTGCTTCCTTCGCTCCATTCTTTTGTGGTTAAATGCGAATGACTGTCCATCAGGCCAAGTCGGCAACCCCTTCGGCTGCTTCTGTAACGCGTATCTGTCAGTGTGTGTATCTGCTTCTGTAACTTGTATCTTTGGGTCTCTCCGTACTAATTCTCATTTGTAGCTCAGCCAATGATGACTGTCTATCCATCGATCGATCGATCGATCGTTGCTCTTGCCGCTGAGCAACCGACAATTGTGAATAGTTGGAATGTTATTTGATAGTTCGATTTGTGGTTGCTGCAGCAGCAACAAGAGCAGATGAAGCAGAGAGGAAAACTCAAGCCAAATGGAAAATCTTATAGAAGTGATGAAACGTCACTAACTGCCAGCGATATCTATGATAGTTCAGGAACGCTTTTTCAGGAACTCCAAATTCAAAGCCTTCCCCTCGGAGCTGCGAAAGTTCACACGCCCAAAAAAGTATTTGGCAATTGGCAAAATCAGTTAAGTGTAAAGGCTTGCAGATATTGGCTATATCCCCCATATCGGCTTACCCTATCGATGGGAATTTCAGGTCAAAACAGAGCCAGCGTCGTGTGTGTTAAAATCAGATCCAAGACAGCCAGAATCTGATCAGAGCCGAACCAGTTTTCAAAACCATTTTTTCTGTTTCGGTTACGGTGTCAGTTTCACGTCAACAACTTGGCTAAGGACATGAGCCTGTCTCCACTGCTGCCGATTGTCAGAACGGATTAGGATCCGATCCTTGGTAGCTGGCTCAATCCAGGGATATCAATAACAATTAGAATAGCTCTCTCAGGTGTACACGTTCAGGTGCCAGCTGATCAAACGGCAACAGAAACATCTCGACTCAATTAGCCGCAAAGGCCAACAAATCTTTGAGTTTGCTACAAATTAAGCCAATGAATAAATAAACCCAACCACCCTCCCGAGGACCTGTTATCACACCAGCTCATCATCCACCTCATCATCTTTATCTAACACGAGGCACGTGGATATGTTTGCTTGCAGGCTCATCGGTAGCTTCTGTTTGTTTTGCGTATTTAACTTGGCACACAATGGCAGGACATGGGCCTGGTACTTTTCCGCCACCCCCCACATCATCTCTGATCCTTAGTCCCTGGTTGCCACCATCAACCAGAGAATTTTCACTCATTTCAATTTTGCGTTCAACGTATTTATTCTGGCTGTCCAAGTCGTTTCATTTCGTTTCTTTCGCCGTTCTGCATTCAGTTGTGAATTGCCTAGGCTTCAAAAATCAATGAAATACTTTTCGGGTGGCACTGATGGGGCTTCCCCGGGTTTTGGCTGCGCTGTGCTTTTTTACGCTGCCTGCCACTCAAGTCATTCAACATGTTAATGCCATTCGGTCATACTAGATGCCGGCCAAAATGGTATCAGCAGCCAGCAGTAACCAACATTGGTGGAAGGAAATGGAAAGAGTGGATGTCAGTCGCAGATGGAAAACCATTTTTCACATAAGTGTTTTGGGTTTCTTGGAAATCACAGAATGGGTCTGCTCTAAATATAAATAGTAATTTAAAAAGAGGAATTAAATGCGAGTGGCAGTCGTTACAGTAGGGTTTTATATAAAGTAATGGAACTAGATATAATTTTGCAGTTATGCTTCTTTATACTTGGAGACATATGAAACTTAAAAGAAATGTATTTGTTGATAATAAAAACTAAAGAAGTTTCCAACCCATCATTGCCAATGATCCTTCCTTTGAGTTCCTTGCATGAATTCATAGTTTTCAGTCCCCAACTGATCAACAACTGTTTGGTTCTATGTATAAGGTTTCTATGATATGCAATTACTTAGTCGGAATTGTTAAGTTCGGGGAGTTCTTGGGACATCTGTGAGTGCAATTGCACGCTCGATACTTACGCCCCCGCCCCAAAGGAGAGTATCGATGACCGCGTGACAGGAGCAGCAGTTGCCGGTTGACATTTGCTGGACAGGATGGAGAAGGACGAACCAATCGAACTGACCTGACAGCTGGACGAGTCGGGATCGGGACTGTCGAATAACCCATATCTTATTAAAAACCTAAGCCAGCTTATTAAATGCGCTCCGCTTATTACAAACCCCCGAAACGAAACAGAAATATAGCAAAGGACTCCCCCACGACAAAAGGAGAAAACTACTTGAATTACATCTGAACTTGGCCACAAAAATTGTCTCTTCGTCCTGTTTGGACATGGGAGTACACTTGAGTGAAGCGCGCCAAATTAAATTTGTAAGACGATACTTTTCGAAGGGGCAGCGAAGGAGAATATCCAGAAGGGTTCTCGTCTTATCACTGGAAGCAATGTCCTGGCTGACAGAAACAAACCAATTCATCAATATAAACGCGCTGGTTGTTTGTTTTTTATTAGGGAATCACTTCCGCAAACAAACGCTCCGACGAAGACCTAATTGATGATGCATTTTTCTCACAGTGACGAATTGAGGGCGTGGCAGGGGCGTTTTGTGGCGCAAATTATCTGCAGCGCCGGCGCCCGTCAGTCACGCTCCGTTATCTGCAATTGCATTTTGGCGAACCGCAAATGATTATCCTGTAATCCTTTGGATAAATATTAAATTTCAATTAGGGCAGTTAACATATTATTAGCTACCAATCGGCACTATCATAATCATCGCTGCAGGTCGCGTGTCCAACCAGGAGCTGATAATTATCTACCCAAAGGAGAACAACCGCAACCCTCCATGCCTGCTCAATTTGTATCTCACAGATACGGATACAAAAGTGGTGACAGTCAGCGTCAAAAGATGCGACTGCAATTTTATCAGATTATGCGTGGTGGTGCAATCCCCTGGGCCTTCTCTTCCTCCCCGAATCCTCAACAGGTGAGCGGAGCTCGCCGAAATTTTGTGTGAGAATTTTTCTTTTTTTTCGGCAATGCTTTCTCCGCCCCGCCCGCTGATGTATCGGGCGTATCGGGTTACTTTACCCGTTTGCCGCTGTGATTCGGCGCTCGCAACAATTCTCATGAACTGAAATTGAAACGTTCTGTGCAGGATGGCCATCAGATTTATGTGAAATGTAATTAAAAGTTCATTCCTTTCGACAATATTGGTAAACTTCTTTAGCTTCTTTACACATTGTCTTAGCTCTTGCTGTTAACAACAGCTTCTTGGCCAAAAGACCAATGTTAATGTTACTTACAGAGAGCTACAGAGGCTAACAGAGAGTTGGGACTGTTTCGGTTTTTAGGGTGAACCAATAAGGCACAAATATGTACGTATGAATGATTTGGCTGTAAAGTTCCCCCTTATTTTAATTGGTAGTGACTAGGTTTAAAGTTCTTTTTTTCTGAAACTTTACACATAAAATATGCCAATTTTCTACTATCCCTATAGATGGTATTAAGTGAACAAAAACCAAAAGCCAATATTTATACAAAAATTTTATTATCGAGATGAAAAACTTAGACTATTAAAAACTCCCCCTTATTAACAAGAAAAGCAAATCAGTTGAATGCAGTAGGCATTGGATTAGCATAGAATTTGGCCAGAGATTGCCTAGATTTTTGGATCCTGGGGTGTGATTTTGGCAATCTTCAATGACTCCTCCCAGATCTTGAGACCCTTCTCCTCGTCGAGAGCAGCGGCATTCAAGGTGGCCTCCTTGCAGTCCATGTAGTACTTTCCAGACACATTGGCTACCTCGTCGGATGTGGCCAAGTAGATGGTGGTCTGGGCTCCAGCTTTGGTGGTCTTGAAGAAACCCTTCGTGATTGCCATCATGGGTAGATTCAAGGGGAAGGGCACATTGCGCCAAATGCCGGAGTCGATCATGCCGGGGTGCAAGAAGTTCACGGTCACCCTGGTGCCCTCCAGCCTCTTGGCCAGCTCCCGGGCGAAGTAGATGTTGGCAAACTTGGATACATAGTACAGATAGGCAGCCGGGAAGGTGCCAATGGGATTCAGCTTGGCCAAGTTAACGGATGCCAAGCGGTACAGCTCAGAAGCCACGATCACGATACGAGCCGGGGCACTCTTCTTCAGGACATCAATCAGCAGATGGGTGAGCAGGAAGGGACCGTAGTGGTTGGTGGCCATGGTCAGTTCTACGCCGTCCTCACTAGTCTGTCCCCGGAAAGCCAGGGCCATGCCGGCGTTGTGGATCAGGACATCGATCTTGGGTTCTGTCTTCACAATGTCGGCGGCAAACTCGCGAACGGATTTCTGAGAGCCCAGATCCAGTTTCTTGACAATGATTTTGTTGTTGTTAGTTTCCTTCACAATTTCATCTGATAAAAGCGAAACAATTAACAATAAACAAAACTATAAAATCATTTATTTTTTTAGTTAAAACCGCTTACCCTTGACAGCATTAGCGGTCTCCAAATTCCGGCAAGCCATGATGATGCGGGCTCCACGTCCGGCCAAGTCCTTGGCCGTTTCCTTGCCAATTCCGCTGTTGGCGCCAGTGATAATAACAGTTTTTCCCTCCATTTTTGTCTGCAATCAATGTCAAAGTTCAATTAGTTAATTGTGCATTTGGGGGTCTCTTGACAATGCCTCGGGCGTGGCGGATTAATGTTTAGAACAGTAATTAGTAAGCACTTGGTCGCGGGCAGTCACAGTAATCAGAGTTCGTCTGGAACGGGGGGTATCTTAGTTTTCAAAGCCATTAACTTGGCTTTTAATTGCTGTCCAGCCTGAGATCTTTCTATGACTCACCAGTAAGCGATCGCTTAGAATGTAATCGAGACTAGAGAGCATCAGATGCTTGTGGCTTGTTTTGAATGCACTGACAGTAACAGTATCTCTCGGATGTGACGTACCCGCTTTTCTCATAAGGTATCTAATATAATTTGTAATTAAGTCAAATCGTCACCACAGGCATAGTTAACAAAAGCTACGTTTCATGCCGGTAACTTTAGATGTGTAGTGGAAAAAATTACCATTTGCTGGATTTAAAGTTTTGAAACGTACCTTTGACTGTTAATTGATACTGATTAAAATGGAAAAATATTTTAATAAGGTTTTAAATAGCTGGATTGCAAATTACCGATAGAGTACCCACATCAACAACTATAATTTGTACTTTCATGGGTAATTTTCCATGCAATATTACTAAATGTTTCAAATGCTTCTAGAGATTCAGTTGGATACTGAGGTATGAAGATTAAATTAAGCATCAGAAGCTTTGAATCCCCAAAACTAATTTCCATTATTAAGTTCTTTTTCATAAAAGCAGTATAATTTGTATGTGAATGGCGACCCCATTGAAGAATCTCAAAAGAATTCATAGCGGAAGTTGGAAGAAGGCCCATAAAAAGTGAGAATTGTCCGAGTCATGTCACGATTTGGGGAACTAATTTTGGGTGGCTTGGGGACTAGGAGTGGGCTTGGGAGGTGTTTTCATTACCTCGGTGAAGCATCGGCCCGCCGTGATGCGGAGATAGAAGCGAATGCTCATCAGGGTGGCGACAAGGGCCGATATCAGAGCCATGAAGAAGATGTCGTGGACATAGTGCTCGGTTGGCAATAAACCGAAGACGAAACCCATCCTACAAATGATCCGATGTGTGTATACTACAATATGCTTACAAATATATTGGTGTCAATATGCAAATAAGATTATATAATATCGGAGACAAACCAAAAGCCAGACGCTTGTCTAAGGCCCCAGGAAACGAGTTTGGTTTTGGGGTTTTAAGGTTTTTAGCTCTGTTTGGTCTCAAGAGGGTTTGTCGGTCAGTCTGCGGCGATTTTCACAATTTCAATCGTTTATCAGTGGCTGTCATGAAATCGATTTGGGGGGCTGTTGTTGTGAAAACTTACACTTTCACTTTCACACATGTGCGTAATTATGGCTTATTATTATGAAACGCTGTCTGCAGAAGAAACAGCGGAAAAAAAAACAAGGTAAAGTTCGTTGGCAGCCAAAAATGAGGAATGGTTTAAAAAGCAAGAAAGAAAGTCTGAAATTTCATGTTTTGAGTTTTGAGTTTCTGTTTTTAACTCCACCGTCCACGTCACAAAGATTTCTTCTGTGCGCTTTCCTTCAGATTGAAGACTCGAAGACGAAGACTGGGTCTGGTTACGCTTGCATGATCTGGTGAAGAACCCCGATCTCTCCAACCAGCCCCGCCCAGAATGCAGTCCGAAAAGCACAAGAATTGGGTAAAACAAAAAGGCGTCTAGAACTGACCCGTTTTCGATTCACGATCGCTGCAGACGAGTTTTTAGTGCACACTCACCTGTTTTGGCTGTTCTTGCTGATCTATAATTTATGGCAATTGCTGTTGGCCTGCACTTTGGACTGGCTGCGGAACAAATCGATATCGAATCGGTAGATCTGAATCTGAATTGGAATCGGAAGATCCAAAAGCTGCTACAACCTTCGCCTTGAACGACTGCTCGGAGACTGAAAACGAACTGGCTTGAATCCGAATCGGAATCTGAATCTGAATCTGAAGCCGAGGTTGCGGAGAATGCGCGATCGTCTCCACTTGTTTGGATCGCCGCGGAGCGGCTATAGTTATAGCCATGGTAACAGGTTAGCCGGCGAAATAACTGGCTTTCTTGGCTCCGTTGTGGTCCCCTCTTCGGTGGCTCCCTTCCACCCTCTTTTTATGGTGGGGTCATTAACGAAGAGTAAGCTCAACAAGAGATACGGAGAAAACTAGTTGGTAAGAGAAACTATGGGGGGAGTGGGTTTTTTCGTACAAAGCCATCTATCGGGAGCTTTGAAAAGCCAGATAATATGGCTTAAATAATGGGGCTAAAATTATGTAGAAAGTAATGGCTGGTGATTAGTTTTTTAATAACCACAGCGCATTACTACGAGAGGTAATGGTTTCAGATTCTATTTAAAAAAGATGAGGAAAGAATATTTGTTTCTTTCTATACAATTTTTTTATAACAATTAAATATTTTTTATCTATTTTTATTGGATATTGTATATCTCTCAACAATCTATCAAAAGCTTAACCTTAAGCCTTTTTAGTTTGTGATATAAATCGTGTATTTTTTTATTTTAAGAGATAATTAGCTGAGAACTATCACAAAAGTAAAATTATTTTCAATGCAATGTGGATTGTATTTTTAATTTCATATTTACATATATTATGAGGTTCAAATGATTTAATTTTTATTTTACTAAAGTAAATTGTTCTATTTATCGATGCTGTTCTCCTTGAGGGTCCTAATTGGAGGCTCCATATCCGAATCGAGGTGTTTGGTCAGAGTATTGTACCACTCGCTCATGTGCTGGGTGACGATGTTAATGAAACGGGACACCTTTGCCTTGACGGTAGTCACAATTCCATCAGCTAGGGCTATCCTGCGGCGCTCTGTAGCTGGGGCATTGGTCTTACTGATTTTCATGATCGTGGAATTCTCAGAGTCCTCATTTGACGGAATTGGGCTTATTCGTGGCCTTTGATCGACCTTGTATTCGTACAAGGTGTATGTCCCCAGTGGCATTGTCTCGTCGCGATCTCCTTTGTCAATAGAGTTGGAACGCAGTTCTTCCAAAGAGTTGGACATGGGAATGGCACGGCGCTTTCGCATCGCTGGAAGGTCCCACCAAGAGGTGATTCCCAAGTCAGCCTTTTTAATTTGGGCGGAGGCTGCAGGTGGAACGGCTTCCTTGGCACCAAAATAGTCCGGCGAGGATGGCTTTTTACCAGCACTGACTGCCTCTAGAGAACTCTCCCTTATTGTCTCGTCTCCTAGAGAAAACTCGTGCTCGTGTTCGTTTATGTGGCTGAGAAAGTGCTTTCCCAGTTCGCGTTGAGCCTGGAGAAAATCGCTGGCCACGTGACCAGTCCTGGAATGACGTCTTCTGGCGGTGGGCACGGGCTCCACATCCTCTTCTGGTTCCTCTACGTGCTTTGGTTTCTCCGAATCATGTGTGGCAATAGTGGCTTTGCTGGAGAACGGCTCTGGGAAGAGCAGGGAATTGAGAGTGGCTCCCAGGTTCAACCTCTTGTTGTTAGCCTTGGGAGCAGGCAATGCTTCGAAGAACTCCGTGGGTAGCAAACGCAGCTTTCTACGCCTTTCAGACGGTTCTGGTTCTGGTTCTGGCTCCTGTTCAGATTCTTCCTCTCTTTGGATTATTTTCAACTGGCTCTTGGCCTTTGATTTGCGCTTCTTTGGAATGACAACTTCCGCTTCCGGTTCGTTTTCCTCGCCATCTATACTTTCAATGTGCTTCAAGTGTACATCACCATCGGGAAGACGAGTGTAGGTTGGTGGCTCCTCCGGCTGTTCTCCGAGCTTCTTAAAGAACTTCTCCTCGTCGAACTCGTCAAAGTTGAAGAGTGGCTTCTTCTTTGTCTCTGGCTTCCGAATCTCCGTGATTTTTTTGGTCATTGCTGTCTTTTTACCATTTCGGTTGTAGAAATAGGGTCCGGAATAGTCGGAAGTACTACGCCGTGATCTTCGGTTCACACCCTGGGCTTGCTCGAATACTTGACTAAACCAAGCCAACGCTTGTGGAACATTAACGGGCTGATGGCTAGGCTTGGTGGCGCTGTCCGAGGCCTCTCTCTTCGCAGGCTTAGTATCACGGAAGGTCTGCAGCAGGCGATCCAATAGATTTCTTGGTCTCTCGTCCTCGTCCGGCAGAAAGCGTCGGTTTCGGTTCAAGGAGCTCTGAACGGCACCCCTGGCTACTGCCGTTTCCTCTATCAAGCGCTGGAGCAGTCGATCGGCGGAACTGTATCGGGAGGAGCGACGTTTCTCCGTCGAAGTGTCTCCACTTGCCTCGTCTTCCGCCTCGATCTCCGAGAACTGGCAATGCTCCAGATTGACATCCGGTAGAACCCAGAAAGCCACCGACATGCTCGGGGTGATTAGCTGCAGGGATTTGCTGGCATCATTCTCTTTGATCAAGGGTCGCAGGGTAGAATTCAAATGCAATCGAACATTGTTCAGTTGCACTCGTTGGTCCAAACTGGTCAGAACGTACTGCCAGATCTCCTTGCCGGCCAAGCGACTAGGACTCCTCACCGTGATCGTGGTGGGCTGGTCCTCCGTATTGACCACCATGAAGGCCAGCCCTCCGGATACGGCATTGGCACAGTGCGTATATAGTTTGTTGCTGGGAGCGAACACATTCAAAGGCCTCGCAGGGAACACCCTTGAGCCCATTACCTTTTTGAACAAAGCCGTCACGTAGAGGCTGAAATTGGGTTGCTCAAAGTCCTGCAGGGTCATGCGCTTGAAGACCACATCGAAGCCAGTGCTGGCCGCATCGCCCAGTGTCTGGGCCCAGCGCAGGGCGTTGGTAGTCTCATCACCAACTAGTCGCTCCGAGGATCGCCCCTCTGGCAGGCTTAACCACAAGGGAACACGCTGCTGCTGCAGAATCCTCAACGCCGGATCGCTGTCGTACAGATAGCTCCCCAGACTGGACTTGGGGAGCATGTTGGAAGGCCTGAAATAAAGTTAAAATTTGGATCTACTACAAAAATCGTTCGTATACATTGTTGCACTTACTGCGTCCATCCAAAGGCTGTGTTTAGATCCTTAGACGTATCTACGTATCTCCTTGTTTCGTCAGCACTGCTGCCTGCCGATATGTCCGCCCCCATGATCCGCCAATCATCCACGTACGGCTTGAAGGTATCCGTCATCAGCTTGAGAGTACGCAGCTCCTGGACGTAGTCCTTGGCCCTTGAAGTTCCAAAATCAGTGCCCAATTGCCAAATGCAATCGGTGATGCCCACCATGTAGGAGGTGTTTAGGATTTTGAGGGTGTGCATGGAGTCCCATTCGTCAGGGGCATATGGCACCGGAATGATCATGGTCCAGTTTACGGCTCTGTGGAGTAAATATTCAAATCAATGATGAGCTACAAATGGCATACAAAACACTTACCGCGTCCATCGGTTGAAACCTTTCCAGATGATCTTTGTGGGATTGCGCAGACGAGTGGGTGCATTGCTGGCGAAATAGAAGTCACCCACAAACTTAATGTGGGCATCACCCAAAAGGGTAGCCATATTGGTCACAGCCTTCCTATTTTTTCCATCCAGGGCGTCGTACAAGTCCTCAGGCCGGACGGCGAAGCTGACAAACTTTTCGTTGACATCGTTGTAAGGACGATTCACATGCAACTGGACAAGGGTATCCGCCCGGCTCAACTCCAGTAGTCCCAGCAGAAGGACAATCACAGGTAGAAGCCACATGATCGTATTTGACAAGTATCCAGAGTTCGAGATAGAGACCTCTCCGTAGCTCGATGGCGCTGCAACTGACCGGAGGTTCGCATAGACTCCGTCTAAATAAACTCCAGGTGTGCACATTCGCACCTTTGCAGTTCCAGCGAGTTTCGCTGCCCTCGGCAAGAATTTTCCGCTGAGCGGTGCCCTCAATGCGATGACCTTTTCCCCATAACCGAAACTTTGAAACTGGGTTGGAATGCTGTGTTTATCAATGAACCGTAAGTTGACCCACTAAGGTTGGGGTTAGACTTCAAAGCACTTTATTCCAATGCATCCTCGTCCACGGTCAAGAGTAGGTTAGAATACAAAGTACGTGAATTTTGGGGAAAGTCGTTAAAAAAATATATCTTGGCCAACTGAAAAAGAAGCAACCGATAACCCCGCTAAAGTGTTTGGTTACTTTTGATGACCCATTATATGATATCCCATCATAAATGTTTAAAATTAACTTTTAGAATGCACTTTTATTAAAGTTTATAATGTTCAAAATATACTCCTCTCAAGGATGGATGCTATTTATTTAATCATCCTCGATGACAACCAAGATATCCTTGAAGCAGAAGGGCGTGAAAGGATAGCCAGCTCCAGTATAGAACTTGCTCATGAACTCCACCCAGTGAAGACGCAGGGTGTGCAGGAAGGCGGACAGACCCTCCATCATCACCATGATGGCGATTGTGAAAAACTCCCAAATGGCGAAAATGAAGAAGAGCCAGATGGCGCCCACATAGCCATTCATTTGCAGGCCCAGGGACAGCACCATGGTCCAGAGTACCTCGGAAAGCTCTGTAACATGAATATTATTTAGTCTTATCGTTATAATGTTACTAATAAATAAATACGCACGGGCATGGGCGAGGGACAGAGCCCACAGACGCAGATAAGAGGCTGTGTGGGAAATGGTACTGAGGATGTACTCGATGGTGTGAATAGCCTGATGAATCCAGATCTCACTCATCGGCTCATCGTCCTCCTCACTGTGGCCGCCAGATTCATGCGACTCGGCAATTTCCGTTACGATGATCTCCTTTCCGGTGGTGATCTCAATTTTTTCCACTACTTCGTCCACCTCCACAACTGGACCAGCGGGCTGAAAAGATTAAAAATTTTACTTTAGCCTTAGCTTAACTGGCTTCAAAACTCACCCTTCCACGGCGCTGGAACTTGATGTAGAGGGGCTTTCCTAGCAGAATCCAAGGGATGCACAAGATCGCCACCACAAGGAAGATCATTTCGAGTTGGCGTTGAATGGGGAACATGTTGACGTCACAGCCTGGACTGGCGGTCTCCGATTTGAAAAGAACCATGTCAATGAACATAATGAGCACTGATGGAGCGCATCCGGGACTATTGGCTAGAACATCGGTGGTGGGACTATATTTCACCCACTTGTAGAACATCATGAAGCACATGTAGCCGAACATGAGCAGCAGGAACAGCACCTGTGGCACGAACTGCAGGATAATATAAGCATATTTCTTGAAGAACACAAAGTTCTCCACCGACAGGCAGACACCAAAAGTCATGTGCAGCACTCCGAAGATGATGGATAACTTCATCTTGTAGGTGTTTAGGAAAATGATCTTGTTAGAGGCCGACTGCCAAATGGGATCGATGCCCATGGGATAGACACCGTTTGTGGCCACCGAAGGGTTTAGTGTGAGGGTAGGATTGGTCAACACGGTGGTTCGGTTGTAGACATTCACCCACCGGGTACCGAAGACATTGATGGACTTTGAAAAGATGTCATTGTAATGGAATCCCGTATACATGGCAAACAAGCCCATCAGCATGATAATGTAGCGACCGGCAAAGAAAATGTTCCAGATCTCGCCTCCTCGTTTCTTGCTCAGGCGTGTTTCGTCGACGACCATCCAGAGACCCAACAGGAACAGGATAGTGCCGTGGCCCATGTCTCCAAACATCACGGCGAATAGGAACGGGAAGGTAATGCAGGTGTACAGACCCGGGTTGACCTCTCGGTAGTTGGCAATTCCGTAGGCGTCGATCAGATTTTGGAATCCGCGAGTGAACTTGTTCAGAGGGAAGTGGGTTGGGGGTTCCTTCTTGGTGTCCAAAACATTAATGAATGAAGGTATGGTGCTGCCAACGGTCGAAGATCCCACGGCTAAGGCGGCCTCCACCTGGTCCAGATCACGTTTGGGCACCCAACCCTCTCCAATCAGGCACTTGCTGCCCAAGTCCACGTTGAAAAGATTGAGGGTGTGATAGATGGCCTTCATTTTCTTTATCGAGGCAGTCCAGTTCGGCAACTGCTTGAGGGCAGCTTTGAGGACACAAGTCCTATGGTCACTCGTTTGGTTGATGATCGCCTGGAGATCGTCCAGACGAGTCTTAACATTCTTCACCATCTCCTGGCGCTCGCCATGCGAACTAGGACAGGGATACATGTGGGCGTGGAAGCCATTGCACACCTTCCTTATCCTGGCCTGCAACTGGTCTCCCTGGAAGAAGACCACAAAGATGCTCTTGTGCAGGACGTTTCCAGTCTTTGGATCCGTCAATGGCACGTCTACTTCGCACTTGCGCAGAAAGACATTGCCTCTGGAAATGCGCCACAGCATCCGCTCGAAGGCAAACTCCCGTTCGCGATTAATTACTCCTGCCACGAATCCAAGGCGACCATTGGACTGCTCCGGGTCTCGATGGGTGCCTCGTTTGTTCAAGTCGAAATTGTGAGACTCCTGATCGGAGAAGAACTGATCAGTGCGCTCCAGGACCTGGATCATCTCGTTCAACTCCAGGAAACTGGTCTGAAGGTTCACATTGTTGGCGGCCAGCTCCATGATCTCCGTCTCGGTCTTCTCCAGCAGGGATTCCAGCTCAATGATTTCACGTGGCTGGGGGGCCGGTGGAAAGTCATCGATCAGGTCTAGTACCTTGTGACCTTCCTTGGCCAATTCGGAAATTATGTAACGTATACGCCTCTCGAGTTCATCACAGCGACGCACTTCGCCAATAAACTTGCGCTGCTGGGCATTCACCTTTTCGTTCAACTGCCATTTATAGTAAAATAGGAGGATTAATTTTGCTCAATCCATATTAGTATCCTTAAGGAGACTCACATCACGAAACTGGACACAGCCCACTTCGCCCAGAGCAGCAAGGGTATCGTAGGCTGCCTCTGGTTGCAAATACATTTGCACCAAGGACATCACCTCACTCCGGAAAATGCTATTGCTCTCCTGATGAGAGCCAAAGCTCCACCACTTGGACATGATTACTGATCCTGCAGCTCCTGCTGGGAGCTCCTGCTAAATATGAACCGAAATACGAACCGCACCTTCCAAGTGCAGGTGACGGACTGATCGGTTTGGTCAAGTGATTTCAACGGCGAAGCCTCTGTGGTAATGGCTGACCCACGAGCAACCTTAAGGCTTATCGGCGAGGTGGGCACTCATGGATAAATATTTGGGGAACTGGTGCCATCCATCAATGTGACGGAATGTCCATTTCGCCGACTTCAGCCAGACTTCTTTCCTTATCAACTGATAGTCTCCAATATCTAGCCAGTTGGCATTAAAAACCAATTACTAGATAATTAAAAATGGTCCGAAAATTACAGAAAACTGCATATATGAAATGTTACAACGCAGTGGGAGCACAAAATAGAACTAAATAAATGCTTAAAAAAAAAAAAAACTACCATATTTGGAATAAACTATTATTTAAGCATATACGCGCTCTCTGGGAAAATATTTTTGTGTTTTTAGGTTTAAGATTTAGGTTTCAGAAGCTGAAATTACTTGAATAAAAATTAATTAAACCCTAAAACCATGCTTCAAAAGTTTCTTGTGTCATTTTTATTATTTTATGCCCAAAAGACGCAAACAATTAAAAACCTAACCATAATCGATAGAAAGTGATTTTTAATAAATACTTAAATACGTTAATAAAAGCCTATTAAATTAATAGTCAGGGAAAAACATGAGAAATTCAGTTGACCTTGAATGTTTTCTAAACCGATAATTCGCCTATTTTTCCTGAAAGGCTCCCTTGAAACCCCTTTGGGGCTTATCCCAAATGGCCCACAGCAATGTCCGTATCCTCTCTAATTTTTATCCGATTCATATCCGGAATACCTTAAACGCTTTCTAGATGGATTTCCCGTGACTCTGCATCAAAATCCTAATACAAAATATTTTTTACATATTTCTTCCATTTTTTCTAAAGGGGTCCCTTGAAAATGGGGTTCAACCGAAAATAGCCCACAACAATGTCCATGTCTTCTCCAATTTTGATCAGATTCTTCCGTGGAATACCTTTAACGTTTTCTGGATAGATTTCCCGTCATTCTGCATCAAAGTCCCGATACAAAATATTTTTTAATTTTTTCCCATTTTTCCGGAAGCGATACCTTGAAAATTCGACTCACCCCCAAATGGCCTGAGAAATCAACTTTGAAATTCAAACACTTTGGCTGTTCTCTTCTTTGCTGCATATTTATTACGATACGTATAAGTATTATTTATAACAATGAATATCAAATTATTGCTTTTGAAACCGTTTTTGAGAATACTAGGCACAACTCAGGTGAGGAATACTTTAAAAACACATGGAATACAAACAAATGTGGGAAGAGCACCACAATACTGACAATATCCAAATAATAAACAAAAAAATAAAAACATTTAACAAATAATCGGGGGGAAAACAAAGTTCGCTGATAATTGTACATAGTTTGAGCACATTCGGATGGATTTACTCCTCATCCTCGCCATCCAGGATGGCCTTGAAGCTGAACGGCTGGAAGGCGTAGCCCATACCCTCGTAGAACTTGCTCATAAACTCCACCCAGTGAAGACGCAGGGTGTGAAGGAAGGCAGACAGACCCTCCATCAGGACCAGGATGGCCAGGGTAAACAGGCACCATGCGCCAAAGATGAGGAACAGGCCGATGGCACCACCCACACCCGACATCTTCAGACCCAGGGACAGCACCATGTTCCACAACACCTCGGAAAGCTCTGCGAAACGTAAAAATATATTAGATCCACAATTTTGATACTTTTTCCGTGGAATACTTACGAGCATGGGCCAAAGACAGAGCCCAGAGACGCAGATAGGAGGCGGTGTGGGAGATGGTACTGAGCACGTATTCGATGGTGTGGATGGCTTGGTGGATGTAGATTTCGCTCATGGGCTCATCGTCATGGCCATGGGCGCCACCACCAGCACTCTCCTCGTTTCCGGAGAAGCCTGTGGGCAGCGGGGTCTCGCCTTCAGCCAACTCCATGTTGCCAGTCAACTGACCATTGTGGTTGGCCTGTTGAAAAAAGAATAAGTTACTTAATACCGATTACAAATGTATTATTATCACAGACTTACATGAGCTTTGTTCTTGCGTGTGAATTTGATGTAGAGGGGCTTGCCCAACAGCATCCAGGGAATGCAGCACAGGCCGATCAGGACAAAGATCTTCTGTACATCGGGCTGGGCCTCGAACATGAACTCATCGCATCCCGCGGGGGGAGGAGTGTTCTTGAACAGCATCATGTTGATGAACATGATCAGCACGGACGGAGCGCAGCCAGGGGTCTGGGCCTGGATGCTAGTCTTGGCATTGTAGCTGAGCCACTTGAAGAACCTAAATGATCCAGGCAAATAACAAAAAGGATTAGGAATAAAGGAGAACTACACCACTTATACTCTAGTACTTACATCATGAAGACCATGTAGCCGAAGAGCAGCAGCAGAAACAGAATCTGGGGCACAAACTCCAGGATGATCGATGCCGGGCGCTTGAAGTGGGTGAAGTTAACCACCGACATGCACACACCGAAAACCATATGCAGCACTCCGAAAATGATGGAGAGCTTCATCTTGAAGCTGTTGAGGAAGATGATCTTGTTGTCGGCCAGCTGCCACACGGGATCAAGACCGAACGGATACACGCCCTGGGCAGAGGTATTGGGCGGCAACTGCAGACTGGGGTTGTGCAAAACGGTGCTGGTGTTGTAGTTGTTCACCCAACGCGATCCAAATACGTTCATTGACTTGGAGAAGATGTCGTTGTAGACGAATCCAGTATAGCAGGCAAACAGACCCATGAGCAAAATGATGTAACGACCACCGAAGAAGATGTTCCAGATCTCACCACCGTTGCGGATGCGAGCCAGTTTCTTTTCGCTGAGAACCATCCAGGCGCCGAACAAGACCAGGATCAGACCATGGCCCAAATCGCCGAACATCACAGCGAACAGGAAGGGGAAGGTGATACAGGTGTACAGTGCGGGATTGCACTCCCTGTAGGAGGCCACACCGTAAGCATCAATCAGGTTCTGGAAGCCACGGGTGAATTTGTTCGTCCTGTTGAAGGTCGGTGGCTGCTCATTGGTATCGATCACGTTCAGGAACGAGGGAATGGTGCTGCCCACGGCGGCGGATCCGTCCGACAGGGCCTTCTGGACAATAGGCAGATCCTTGGTTGGCACCCAGCATTCGCCGATCAGGCACTTCTTGGTCACGTCCATGTTGAACAGATTGAGCGTGTGGTAGATGGCCTTCATTTTCTTGACCATGATCGACCACGACGGCAGGTTCTTCGACACGGTGGCCAGAACACGGCTACGGTGATCCTCAGTCTGGCTGAGAACCAGCTTCAGATCTTCCAGGCGGGTGCGGACGTTGCGCACCATCTCCTCGCGCTCGTTGTGCGAGCTGGGGCAAGGGTATAGGGAGGCATGGAATCCAGTGCACACCTTCTTGATGCGGTTCTTCAGCTGCTCGCCCTGGAAGAAGGCCACGAAGACGGTCTTGTAAATGGGATGACCAGTGGCTGGATCACTCAGGGGCTCATCCAGATCGGAGCGCTTCAGGAAGACGTTGCCTCTAGAGATGCGCCACAGCATGCGTTCGAAGGCGAACACACGCTCCCGGTTGATCACACCAGCCACGAATCCCAGACGACCACGGTGCTGGGCGGTGGCCTCATCCACTACGCCGGCACGGTTGGTGGAGTCCAGGTTGAGCACCTCCTGGTCAGAGAAGAAGCCCTGGGTGTTCTCCAGAACCTTGCGCAGCTCGGTGAGTTCCAAGTAGTTGGACTTCATGTTCACCTCGTTCTGAGCCAACTCAATCATCTCCGACTCGGTCTTCTCAAGGTGCGCCTCCAGATCGATGATCTCACGTGGATTGGGGGCACGAGGAATATCATCCTGGATGTCCGGCAGCACGATACCGTCCTTCTTGATCTCCGTCTCGATGTACCGGATCTTCCTCTCCAGTTCATCGCACCGCCTCACTTCGGTCACGAACTTCCGCTGGAAGGCGTTCACGTTGACATTCAACTAAGGGTAAAATATAGTATGAATAAGATATTCTTTTGGAAGATTTAATCCTTGCTTACGTCGCGGAACTGCACACAGCCGGTTTCACCCAGCTCCGAGACGGAGGTGTATGCGGCCTCCGGCTGAATGAACATTTGGCACAGGGCCATTTCCTCACTTCGGAACATGTCCCCCATCTTGGCGACTGTTTACGTTCCCTGTGGATGAAACAAATAGAAGGTTCAACATTCAACATTCAACATTTCGCATTCCGCAGACTAGCAATTAAAATAAAGAATAGCTAGCCACCATGATTTGTTTTTCCGTCTGGGCCTCGGAATAATAAACAAAAACGCAGGATTTTGGTATCGTACACTTGGATCCACCACATAAATTGCTCCAAAATATTTGAATCTTCTATGAATTTTTTTATTTTAAACATTAGACACACAAGAAATAATTAAATACCTCTGATATAGTATAATTTCTTTTAGTGCACATAAAAGCGTCTTCACCCCCAATAAAAGCATATATGTATATTTATCTACAAAATTCGCTGGCGGGCTTTGCTAGCCATTTAATTTATTTGTCTTTCATTTGTTCTTCTTTGGTGTGGAAAGACAATCACTCTATTTTCAGTTCCATATGGTGCTCGAAATTGGCAGAAGCTCATCATTTGGTAGGTTTTCTGCCAAGTCGGAGAGTTCAACCAAAAAATTCAATAAAAGCTCACTACATTTCAGGTTTTCGAGTCACGTTCATAACAAGTTAACAAGCAGTAATAGCACGTAACTTTGATTTGATCGTAACGAGAATATAAAAATTGTTATATTGATTTCGAACATTAGAATCCACAAATATAAGATCATAGAATATTGATTCTTAGATTGAGATTACTTAATCGTACTTGTGATTGTATAAAATTATTAATAGGTCTACGTCATTTTGATTAATTTTTGGTTGCTAACCAGAAAGGAAATGAAATATTTTGTTCGAGGACGAAATTTGTGATTTTTTTAAAACTTTTTTTCGAGTTTTTTTCCAGCCTCATATTTGCTGATATAAAGGCAGCTGCTCTGAAAATGTCACTCTCGTTGTGTACTTTATGTCGCAATCGTGAGTTATTTGCTCAAGTTATCTAAAATTCCCTGCAATATTATTTACAGCTCAAGAAAATACGTCTTATCGCCTTTTCGACTCTTGATGCACTCTTCCAAGTTCCAAGAAAAACCCACAAAAAATATTACAGGCAAAACATATGCGGGCACATAGAAAAACATACAAGATAGAAATAGTGGCTGAACAAATGAACTGATAGTTAACTCTTTATCGGAAAGTACCAGGCCGTGTGCAAATGGAGTCAACCAAAATGACTACTCCCGAAATCGGTGGAACTCAGATAATGTAAGCAATTACTGTCTTTGATTTAATTAGGTCGCCACTCTGGAGTGACGCACTTGTGCAGGGGGTGAGGCAGGTCCTGGGCAGGGCATTAGTCTATGATCTGGTCTGCACTCGAAAACCATTTCGCCCAGAATGTACACACAAATGACACACATACTCAACGACACGGCGACGTCAGCTTCGCACATTATCGAACTTTAATGGGTCCCTGGTCCCTGGTCCCGGGTACCCATTATAGTTTCCGTACCCCCTTTCCCCCAGGAGTAAATTAGGTTTTGCTTTTTCGCTATAGCTATAAAACGTATGATGTGTTATATGTGGTGTGCTACATAAAATCGTATATATGTACATAAGCAACATGCACTGAAAATATTTTATGTTAAGTTCAGTCTGTCTTGGCAACTTTCTAATACATTTCAACAAAGATTTACAAATACAAGACCAATATCATAAAGTATAATCCTGTAGCAATTAAAAATCATAGACTGCTTACTTCTCAGTGTAGGGACGTTCAAGTCATTTGTAAAACAGCATTAAAATAACAAACGATGGCCCCAGACTATTGGCCAAGAGCCAGATGGAAGAGGACGTCATAGATGGCGAAACGAAAGCACCCAGCCATTGTTGCCTGCTTTTAGATTCATCAATCACATGGCCTAACTTATGCAGTGGCTACTGTCGGATTGTCGGACTGTGGGGATTTGCGTTCCCCCATGTCATGAACGGTATCAAGTTCTCCGGGGAATGCGATCCACTTGATGCGCCCTATCGCCTGTTGCTTCCCTTGGCGGCTCATATCTTGTGAACTGTTCTAGCCTTTTCAGTTTTTTTTTTCGCTTACTTTGGCACTTTTATCAGTCCAACAAATAAGTGGAATGGAGCTTTGTTGTTCTTCCCTCGCGTTTTATGAGCAAAGAGCCAATGGCTGGGGTGTCGCCAGTACGCTAATTATAGCAGAGTCATGAAATTCGCAGCCTTAATTGCTCTTACTATTAATTACGTACATATATGAGGTTATTTGCGGGTCATTAAAGATGATTTTCGTAGTGAGCTGGCCCATTGTTTCCTACATATTTTTATCGCACTATTAGCCAGACTATTGGCGTGTGGCTAAAACAGAAGCGTTGGGAAAACACCTCCATTATGGACTGGTTTCTAATAAAATGAGGCTACCTGCCAATAACTACCAGACCCTGTATACGTTGAAGGTTATTCAAACTTTGAACCGTTTTAAAGAGTTATCAATGAAAACAGACCAACATAAATTGCTTGTATTCTTAATTGAATCAATGATAGATTAAGGTTTTAATAAAATGCCGCTCCTTTGATGTCTTTATCGCCTTCCAAGGCGGAAATTTGCTTAGCCCGGACACAAACCAATACAGTCATCAAAATGATATGCGGGCAGGTGTTAATGTGTAAGTATATATGTATAGTATAGTATACAGTATATATACAGGTTGAAAATTCCACAAACAATGCAATTGAGGATAAACTAAATTCTCAGACAAACAGAACACTTCATTGTAAACATTTATTTACTTCGGATTCAGTTTTTAATTGAAATCTTATAAACATTCACAATAGCCAGAACTCATACGATTGTATTTGAAAACCAGTTAATTGAACAGGTAGTTCAGATGTAACTCGCCTGTTGGACTGCTTTTTGGTGATACGACGAGGGCACTTTCGTTTTAATAAATTCAACAAAAACTAAACGAATAAATATCCAATTGCCCAGCACAACACGCACAGCTCGAACACGAAAAAGCACTGAAACTGAGTGGCTGAAAACAAAAATTGAAATAAAATTGAGGCGGCGGTGGCGATAGCGCAGCTGAATCAACCGATGTGAGCTAACTGTAAACCAGTTCAACTTCAAAACAACAACTAAGCGCTAAGCAACGTTGCCAATGCCGTTTGCTCCACCCACCCTCTCTCGCCCCCAGCCCTCTCTTGGCTGGTCATTTTCGTGAGTGGACTCGGGTGTGCCCTTGTAAGTGTGGGTGTAAGCCACCGCTGTATACAGTCTTGCTTCTAAAAGCATAATCAGTATTTGTTAAATAAAATTCTAAATTCCCGAATTAATTTAGAAGCATTTCCATTCCAGATATTGAATGATAAAATATCTAAGATGGAGTTTAGTTTCTAGCAGTAATAAGGATTAAAATAAAGCATACTTTTGAGCATCATACATACATTTTAATCTCAAAATCTTATCTGTCAATCCTATCTGAGTATTTTTGATTTTTTTTTAAATCGCCGCAATTCGTAATGTACAAAAAATTGATTACTAAGTAAAACCCACTTAAGCACGTCTAACTGTAGTCTATATGCTACTATTGTTATTATTGCTGCTCCTGGCCGACACACGCGAATTGTGGGTGAGCCTTAATCACATTTAATCGAAGTGAGAGAGGCAGAGGATTGGGAGACGTACAGTCAGAGAACGACATTGACAACCCCCTTTTTGGGGGAGCGGCCCACGCCCATGTGTGGGTAGGCTAATATCGCTACGAAGTTTCGTTAACTTTTTCGCTCTGTTTTGTTTGTTTCTCTCACTGAGCTTCTCTCTCGCTGCTATTTGTTTTTAATTCGTTTACGAACTTCTACTTTTTTTTTACTATGCCTTGTACTCAATTTTATGACAATTCCATTTTTTCCACTGCGGGTAATTAAGAACTCGCCAATGTATATAAAATCACTATATACTGTGCGTATGTACATGAATATGCCACATATGGTGGCGATCGCACGGCTCAAGGCAGTAAAAATATATAGATGTACAATATTTATATATATAACAGACCCCTCTTTCATCGTTTATTAACGCCAATTGTCAATTGATTTTCTTAAATAACGTACCTCGAGCTCTAAAAGCCTTTTTAAGGCACGATAATTATCCATTCACACTTTACTACTAATTTCTACATCCCTACAATTGAAGTTTTTAAATAATGTTATAACTTTTAAGAATAGCTTTTTTCAAAAACATTTTGTATAAAAGCCTAAATTCATTTAATTTTTAGCATGGGTTTCATCGAGGGGTTTCCACAGCAAAGTTTATTCAATATTGAATGCAGTGATTGAAAAGCAATGACTGATTATTTCCGAAAAGCTGGCACTGGAGTTACGTAACTGGAGATCACGGCTCGAGTGCAGGGGTATTATAAATTAATACCCCAGACGACGACCACTTGTGAACCAAATACTATATACTCCAGATCAGGGATTTCTAGATTTCTCGACCCGTTCAGATTTTCCATTCATAAACGGTGCCCGCTGCTTTGGCTAATCAGCAAAAGTTGATTGATCGGTGGAAGTACTAAAGAAAATTTATAGAGCAACTCATAAATCATAATCGACTGGAATTTATTGGCTGCTATTTGGAGCTACTTGAGGTACTCAGGTCCAGCTTTTTATTCTTCGGTGCACTGTTTCCTCTCCAGAAGAATATAATAAGATTTTCCACACAGCTGCAGAGGAGTCTCGAAAAGATCACATGATATACCTCATGATTGCATAAAACTCGAAAACTCGCGACTCTGTAAGAGAGCGCGACTCACAGATACTCGCAACACTCATACTGACTCACCCCGCTACTGACATTGGGTGCGTATCTGAGAGATACCCGCGGTTTCAGCTAGAGATAGAGCTACTGTAGCACAAGTACGAGTATCTGAGTATCTCGCGCTCTGACTTTAGCTGTGACTTTTGGCAGGTGGGAGCGGTGTTTGCACAACGGGTCCCATGACAGGTGAATCACCCCCCACGACCCTCCTCCTCCCCAGCCCCGTAGTCGCTGTCATTGGCCAGATATCACGTGCTGAAAGTGCAGTCAGTGTATCTTTTGTTGGAAATTCTGGTCCACTCCTTAGCTTTTAGAGCACGTGTTTGAGTTCCAGAAGTTGAATCACACTTTTATTTGCCAGAAACTAGACGACATACTTTTTTCGATAGAAGACTGACTGCCTTGAACCCGTTCGGCCCGGATTATTCGGTCAATTCGCTTACCTTCTTAGCTCCGAAAACGCTTTTTAATGTCAGAGACACCAGATTCGATTCCCGCGAACGATAAATTTAGAACTTGTTTGTTGCCGAGCGAGAGTATCTGTGTCCGTGACGGTGTATCTGTATCTCAAGCGGAGAACACGTCTGCCCGCCGCAAGCGATCGTCTGCGTTTAAATTTGGCACTCGCTGCGGCGATCCGAGATCCCCAAAGCGGTAGTGCCTATCCGTGCCGTCGTCTCACCACTCTCTCGGTTCTCTCGGGAAACGGGCATGCTAACTATGTATGATCAGGGCTGTTATCAGGCATTTGAAATCGAAATATACTCGTACTAAAGTCGAAATCCTCGAGTAGAACAAATGTTCAAATGTCCGCATTGCGTAGCCACCCTCCCCATAGCCTCCCTGCGATCAAAGGCACTATCAATTTAAATTAATAACGCTTCAACCGAGTAATTCCCTGGTCTAGATAAGACAAGTTGATATTGACAGTTGTTTGTTTTGGTTTTGTCAGCATAATAAATCGCCCCTTTTGACCGACCCAGCAACTTGGTTAAGGTAAGAAAGGACCACTATCCAGACTAAATCGATCTATCTCAGAAATAAATAGGAATTGATAAATATAAACGTTACCTATTTCTATTTTTGAATATCTTTCCACTCGCTTCCAAAATCCATTGATCACTTCTTTCCCACATTTATACAATTAATTTCCTATTTATATTATACATTTATTTTATTTAAAATTAAAAAAAAACGGAGTCTTGTAGAAAAATGGTGATTATTATAATTAAAATATGAACGTATAATATATAGCAAACATTAGTTAGAAGTTTCTTCAAACAGATTTTCAAAATATAGATTTTTTTTAATATTTATATTTTATATATTTAAAATCACAAACATTATTTCATTTCCGATCGATCAGTTGTTTCGCTGATATTAGAAAGTCTGATATAATATAATAGAACATTTTAAAGTTAAATTTGAATTTAAAAATCAACAGGTGCCATTCACAACGAAGCAGAAAACGCGTTAGCCCGTCCTCTACATTAGTCATTACGGTCACACTTTACCTTTGTTTTGATTATTATACTATTTATATTTTTTTACCTACTATCAAAACACATTTAACTTACTCCAAATATACTAAAAAGGATGTCCAACGCCGGCTATAGTCAGCTGCCCGGCGGCAGTGGCGACCACGAGCGACGGCAGGCTCAGCTGGTGGCCAGCACCTACGACGTGCTTCAACGAACGGGGGAGAGTATCCAACGATCGAACCAGATTGCCATTGAAACTGAGAATATGGGGGCGGAGGTAGGTTCCAGAAAAATGCGCATATATCGACATATTAACTTTTAGTAATCCTTGTCCGTCTTAGGTTCTAGGCGAGCTGGGAGAGCAGCGGGAGTCTCTATTGCGCACCACACGCCGATTGGAGGATGCCGACGAGGATCTTTCCAAGTCTCGAGCCATCATTCGGAAGCTAAGCCGGGAGGTGCTTTATAACAAGATAATTCTAATACTCATTATCGTGCTGGAAGTGGGCATCCTAATCGGGCTGCTGGTGCTTAAGTTCGTGCACCTGTAGCTCAGTAGTTTTTAATTTGTTATTCTATTCCAAAAGACCACTTACCTTGGTCGTATTTAAATCAATATAACTTGTATCCATTTTGCCTTAACTGTAAGCTACTGTATATTTCATTTGTTAGGTAAATATGATGAAATTAATATAATAAATTGTTGTTTTGTATCACCAAGAAAACATGTTTATAAATTAGGATATACCCGGCTATAAAACGGGCTATTGATTATGTTTATTCAATGTTTGGTATAACGTCAATGCCTTAGACACCTAAAATATGTATTTGATAATAAAACACAGATAAAATTGGAACTGGAAGTCCACATTCGCATCCCCCCTATCGCTCCGTTTCCAATCCCAACCCCCTGTACATATATGCTATAACAATGATAGTGTGTAGTACATGCAGCACGTGAAATGCCACGACTATTTGGCAAAAGCAACGATAATTACACTCATAGGGCGACATATAGATTCTAAAATATCTTGAGAGTCTGCATAATACTTGAATACTTGATCTATAATAAACGGCTACACATATGTAAGTACGAGCATCCCTGGAGAATGGTCGTTTCGAGATACAAGACATGTTGCGGAGC
Source organism: Drosophila atripex (assembly GCA_035045925.1). NCBI lineage: Eukaryota > Metazoa > Arthropoda > Insecta > Diptera > Drosophilidae > Drosophila > Drosophila atripex. The sequence goes on along the minus strand of JAWNOP010000022.1, from coordinate 4,634,522 downwards.
CCGGCTCCTGCTTCTCCTTAGTCCTTATTTTTTATTTTTAGCAGCTCACTGCTTCAGCCACCTTCAATTGTCCTTCGGTAGGACGATGGACCAGCCGAAAACGCGACGATCGAAGCCGCAGGAGAAAAGGTCGCAATCCAACAAAGGTTCTTCCGCCCAGGCCACCGACGACACCATGCGCCGGTGGCCCTGCCGACTGGTTCTCGGTAACCTTGCCACACGTTGACCATTCAAATCAAAGAGACGAATTTGTCGATTATCATGTGGGATGGCAATTATTCCTCCGGTGGATACGGCCAATCGATTGACTGAGGAATCCGTGCGAATTGTGGCCAGGGCGGAGCGCATGTTGCGCAATTCCCATACTTTAATGGTCCGATCATCAGAGCCGGACACAACCTTGTCGTCTCTGGCGAAGACACTCGACGTGACGGTTTCTGTGTGGCCCTGAAATACAGAAACCGCCGGAATGGCCTCGCGGAAATCCCACAAACGGAACGTGGTGTCCCTAGATGCGGTAACCACCAGTCGCTGTGTGGGATGGGCCGAAACGTGAGTTAATTCATGGTCATGGCCAGTAAGTGGCTGAAGGGGCTGTCCAGTCTCCACGTCCCAAAGAATGGCCGTCCTATCCCAGCTGCCCGTGATAATCTGGTCCATGGAGGAAAGCCAGTCGGCGGCCACAACCACAGAAAGATGACCACCTGGGCCAGTAAATTCACAAAGCGGTGTGCGCAGAGTGTCTACGCGATCTCGGTCTTCAACCTGTTCGTCGCTATCGTCTAACTCCTCCTCGGATGAGTGGCCCTTCCTGAATGATCAATTGAAACCGTTTAAGATTGCTTATAAAGTTTTTCTTGATTACTTACTTGGGCACCTCCCAATTGACGGCCGCCTGCCAGATGTGAGCGGTACCATCTCCACTACCGGTAAGCACAAGATCCCGTTGCTGATGAAACTTTATGGAGTTGACAGATCCTGCGTGCCCTTGATACTGGAGCAAGCACCTGGCACTCTCAACGCCCCAAATGCACGCTGTATGATCAGCGGAGGCTGTGCCTATAATAGGCTGACCTGCCTTGGCGGCCACCTGCCAGATTCCGTCCTTATGGCCGGCAAACTCTCGCACCACCGTGCTGACCACCGTTGGAGCTTTGAAGCTAGATACAATGCGACTCGTCTGTGCCTTGATCTTATTGCTGGCTTTAGCCTTGCTGCCCCCGGTGGCGCTACTCAGTTTGGCCTTCAGTGTTTTGTGTGTGCTAGACGCAGCGGCAGCCAAAAAGCTGGCGCCTCCATCTTCAGTTTGTATGGGTGGCGTGGCTAGGGCTGTGGACGAAGGTTGAGCACTGATGACTCCGCCGCCGGCGGATCGCAGCTCCTGCGGAGGTTCCTTTGCGTCCTTGTTGCTTGTGGCATTATCCAACTTTTCCTGCACTGTAATTATTGGATAGCTTTAGATACGATGTACTTCCAGAACTAAAGAATACTTACAGTTTTGGTTCTCCAGGTAAAGCTGCTCGAACTCGCGTTCAATCTGGGTGAAAAGATTGTGTAGGCGGGCCCGAAACGGTGCATCCTCGGGCACGGTAGTCACATCTTCCGTCAAGCTGGTCAGACGAGCCGCTCTCGACTTGGTTGCTTTCATCTTTAGATTCAGTTTTCCGTCTTTGTTTTGTGTATCTGGCAAACGCTTCAAGTGTTTTCCGCTTCCTGGGGTTTGTGGGTGTCCAAGGGAATCCAATTAGTGGACACTGTTGAGGGTTTAGCCCTGTTATTGATCCATCTTCCACTGGCTGTGGCGGATTTGTTGTTTTGGCTCTTAAAAATGTAACTGCTGCAGCACTTGGTTTTCGCAATGATAATAACTTTAAGTGTGGGTGGAAGGGTGCAATAAAAAACAGCTGGCGGCGATGGGGGAGCTATCGATAAGTCAGTTATCGCTCATTACACTAACAAAAAATTTTATATTCGAAATATATTTGTGACTTATAAACGTAAATACTAAATATTCAAGTAGGAAATGTCTTAATTGTGATAAGCAATCAGAAATTATTATATTTAAAATTTGAAGTGGTTTATTTCTATCAAAACCTTTCACAATGTAGTCCTATTAAATGGAAAAGTGTTGAAAATGATTATAAAAATGTAGCTCAATTATTTTATTAATTTCATAGGACAATAAGTTAAATTATCTTGAAAATTCTGATAAAGGTATTTGAATCTTATTAAGATTTCCTGTGTTTCTGAGCGATTAAATGAATATGCAAATGAGAGATACCTAATGGCAGATTATATTCTGCGTAGAATTTATTTGATTTAAACTCAATCTCAAATGAAAGGCCTAAAAATAAATAATTCAACTTTTGTTAGCCAACACTGCATAGGCCAGATGATTACTGGGAAAAATATGGGTCGCCGAATTGGAGTTTTCCAAACAAAGTTGGCCACCATTTTTGTGAAATCTTATCAGCTGACGTTTAGCCGATCACTCCGTTAGTTTTCCTGAGCGCATCAGGCAACAATCTCACTCTCGAAATCGTTCCACCGCATATTGTCTGCGCCGCTCGTTTTTCAACTTCGTCGAACCGGTTTAATGGAGTCTCGACTTTTCGGTGGCGATTCGGAATCAGATTGACTTCACATTACAGCTGACCAGAGCGTTGCAATCAAGTCTTGTTAGTGGCAACGAACTCGCACAGCGCTTCTATTATTTGAATAAATAAAACCTTCGTATTACAATGAAAAACGTTTTGGATGTAATGTCGCTACAGCAGCACGTGGAGTCGAACAAGGCACAGACCGTCAAGCCCATAGACTATCGGTGAGCTAGGACCTTCAACTAAAGCTATCATAATCCACCATTACCACCCCCTTGCAGTAAACTGAACAAGCCTGGACTGGTCCCCCACTACATTTTCGAATGCGCCGCCAAACTTAAAATGAAACCCCTGACGGCAGCCTGTGCTGCCATTGTCTATCATCGCTTCTTTCGCGAGGTGAAGCCCAGTGACTACGATGAGTTCGTAAGTATATTAAGCTCCTATCCTAAATGCTCTTGTACTTGATCCTAAACCTCTAACCCAGCTAATTGCGGCTTCGTCCCTTTACTTGGCTGGAAAAATCAAGGATGACGAGACCGTAAAGATACGGGATGTGATCAACGTGGCATATTGTACTTTAAATCGCGGAAGTACTCCGCTGGATCTCAATGATGAGTACTGGTCCATGCGCGATGCTATCGTCCAAGCGGAGCTTCTCATAACCCGCACTCTGGGCTTCGATCTCAATATTGATCTGGCTCACAAGGTAAGAGGCTGGCATTTATTCAAAATATCATTCCACAGTATGAATCTCAATCATTTTCAGTATCTTCTCTACTACATGAAAACTCTCCAAGACTGGGTGGGCACCGAGGTTTGGAACTCAGTTCCTATCGCCAAGGCCGCTGCCTCCTATTTGCAAGACTTCCACCATAGCGCCAATATCCTCAAGTACAAACCCACCCATGTGGCCATCGGTTGCCTCTCGCTGGCCCTACAAACCTATGGTGTTCAGGTCCCACTGACAGATGAATCTGACGAATCTTCCATGTGGTACAAGCCATTGGTCAAGGACTTCACACGCGAGAACCAATGGGAGATAATTGAGAATGTGATCGAGGTGTACAAAAATGAGGCATTCCTAAAAGCCGCTTAATATCCTTAAGAAAATTTCATTGCCATTCGAATTTATTTATTTTCCATCTTTTCAATTCATAATGTCTTATTGCCGCATCACACTGCATGCTCGAATTCCCATTACCGCCCAAAATAAACATCCTGGATTAAAATGCAATGTGTATATTGTTATTTGTTTCTGTTATCAGAGAAGACAAATTTTTTAAACAAAATCTGTCATTATGTTTAAATCAGCGATTTTCAGCTAAGCGAAATAAAATGTTAATAGGTTTTTGGGTTAAAAAAGTTACATAATTAAATTGTTTAGATAAAGTTTTATTTAATTTATTTGGTAGGATTATAAACTTTTATATTAAAATGAAACGCATGGAGATTTTTTTTAAATTCATTATAAACGTTTATAAAATATTGCACCAACTGTATATGAGTGAGAAATTTTAATTCAAACTGTCTAGAAAAAAACTAACGCCGTTATTTGGCTAAAATAAAATAAAAACTTTTTATTAAACCATTACTTGAAAATTTAAAGTTTAAATTTATATTTTTGCGAGCATCGACAGCCCTGGAACACTTTTGACGTTTTTCAGCCCTATTTAATCAAATGGTAAAAGCGTGGCAACTCTGTAAAAACAACAAATACAATGCTTCCATAAACAAAACATAGTTTTTTAGCACGACCCATTCCAGGACCAAGGAACAAAAGACATAAGGACAATATGCGGAAGACGTGGGTGAAGAGGGAAAACATTTACTACAAACCATTTTACAAGCAGAAGTCCAAGATGTTTCTGCTGTTCATCTTTCTGGTGGGGATTTCCTTCATCGCCTACCAGGTAAGAAATGCCTATTGCCGATGTGACTCGGAGAAGCTTAATATGAAAAACAATAAATAGGCCTTCTCGCTAAACCAATTGCCTGGAGTGGCAACTCCCTGGAATCTGCAGCAACTGCGCAAAAAACACCAACAGATGATCCAGTCGCTGGGTAAGAAGGAGCGCGATGCGGACGAGTTTGATGGCGGAGGAGGCGGTGGCGCCGGCGGAGTAGCCGCTGTTCCGGTCACAGGTCAAAAGGATGAGGATGCCATCAAGATTGTGCGGTAATTGAAGGAGATATTTTTTTCAGAACGATGTAATTGTCTCATTGTTGTTTGTTTTAAGGAATTGTTGCTAATTAAAAAGCGTTAACTATTAATAGTGCATACTATAAGTTTGTTAAAAACGTTGTATTTTTTTATATTCAAATTGACTAATGAAGACTGATCTAGTTCCTTAAAATCACTAATGTTGTAAACCGTGAAGCGTAACGATAAGACATCATCTATAAAGCCCTTGAACCATGTTTCAGGGGTTTTTTCCACTGCTTTAGCCAAGTTAAAAAAAACTCATTTTTATTATCGTTTCAGGGGCACCCGTCTCTTTGACTACGATGCCTATAAGCCAAACTTCGAAGGAAAGTTCCGGTGCCTGGACGGCTCCAAGGAGATCCCATTTGATCACCTAAACGACAACTACTGTGACTGCGAGGGCGATGGCAGCGACGAGCCCAGCACGAACGCCTGCGCCAAGGGCAAGTACTACTGTCGTTACCAGAAACGACACTTTACGGGCCGGGGCCTGGATGTCTACGTGGCCAGTAGTCGTGTGAACGACCATGTCTGCGACTGCTGTGATGGCAGCGACGAGTGGACGACTGATGTTAAATGCCAAAATGACTGCGCGTAGCGTCCCCTAACCCAAATCCCAAAGTCCACCTCCCTTAAATCCACCTCTGCGGTCCGGACACAATCTCAAGGATGAAGCTGTCGGGCGCATCACAAGCGATATTTTTTGTACGAGTACAATAGATTGTAATTTATTTTAAAGTAAGTAGATTGAATAAAAAAAAGGATAGCCCAAAAGATCGAGTAAGGTCCTGTTTATGAAAAATGTCCCAAAAAGTAATAATAAATTTTTTAATGCTTAATTGTTTTATTACCAGACTCACATAAATCAGTAGAATTTACATTGGGAACTCTTTTAGTCGATTACTTTGCTTGACTTTCTTAGAACTTTTTTGTTTTTGGTTTCAAATTCGGAGCGTTTTCATTTATAATGTTCAATTAATATCTACATACATATATGCAAGAGCGACTGTATTGTTTTTTATTTAATTTACGCGATTCTTGTCTAGACTTTTTATGTTGCGAATTTTAAGCCGTAAAATTTACACTGACACTGACAAACTTTAAAGCAATTTTGAACTGCAAATTCTACAAAGGTACGAAATTTTGTGTAATTAATCCCAGCTATAGCTTAGCGGGGGTGTCTCTCTGTCTCTAGTCTGTTGAATAAGCGGAAGCAGTAATAAGCTCCCCATTGATATATAGTATTATATAAGGAACGCGCGCCATTTATTTATCAATTATTTATCGATCTTGATCCTTGCTTTATTCGCATTGAGTACTTATTTGACTTGTCCAGCACAATCAGAAGAAAACTACGTATACTACTTCGTATGGACGGGCGAGAAGATGATGCTCTTCGCCTACTCGCCTCACAAACTTGATCTGTAGATCGTTCTAAATAAAGTACTATTTGTTTTGTTGTCGGTTCTTGCCAGTTGACACTTATAGTATATCTTATTAACGCTAAGTAATACTTAATCATTTTAGGATTTAGTGGGCCTTGTGTGGTCTAGACTGATTAGGTTGATGCGACTGTGCGAATGATGGTTAAATTCCTCGGGGGTTAATGGGTTTCTTAAAACGAAAATTGCTTGAGTCACGCTAATGTACGAAGTTTACATAATGTGCGTAAATCACAAATATTTTCCAATTATAAATAACTAGCTTGGAGTGTTTGTATACATAAGATGGGATTAAAAAATATAAGAATATATATATAAAAATAATATATATATATATATAGAGGTTTGTGTATGTGTATTATTGCACTGATGAGATTTTTTTTGTTTCAATTTTGGGCCGATTGTAAAAAATGAGATATTCGCAAAAGGGACGAACACAGAAATGGGAATAAATAAATACATGTACAAAAAAACACAGAAAAAAAAAATGTAGACATGACTTGGAGGGTGAATCGACTAAAACTAGCTGAGGGTGCCTGTGATGGTTGGTTGGTGGTTTCAAGAAACATTCTCTCATACAAGTATACATATATAAAGTTAAGTTACAGATCTAACGGCAAAGCGTATAATACAATTTCTGCAGTTTGCGTTTCGAGCGACACTGATGGTGATGGTGGTGCTGCGAGTGGCTGTGGCTGTGACTGTGGTGGTGATGGTGGTGGTGCGAGTGATGATGATGGTGGTGGCGGTGCGACTGCAGTTGCTGTTGTTGCGAGTGCGGATGATGGCGAATCTGCTGCGGTTGTTGTTGCTGCTGCTGTTGGTTTGGTTGTTGTTGCATATGGCCATGATGATGATTATTTACAATGCTCGCGGATGAGGCGCTCAATGCCACCGCCGAGGAGATCAGTGCTGCAGCTATGCGCGAAGAGGAGGTGGAGGCCAGCGCTAGCTCCGGAGTGTTGGCCAGCAGCTGCCGATGGTGCTGGCGCAGCTGGGCGACCTGCTGGCGCTTCAGGGCGGCCGTTCCTTTGCGCATTGCGTGCAAGCGACGCCTGTGATGATGCGGATGCAGTTGAAGCTGTCACTTTGCCTCCTCGCTGGCCTCCAGTATACTGTTGCTTCCATTATTTGTAGCCGTCGACTGATCGTTGATGCCACCACCTCCAACGCCCTGCTGCTGCTGGATCTGTTGCTGTTGTTGTTGCTGCTGCTGCTGCTGAACCTGCTGATTTAGAGCGTGGACATGCTGGCAGAAGGCTTGGAGCACCTCGAAGTGGGTCATTAGATTGGCCGGCTGGTTGTCATAGTGCAAGTGCCGTGTGATCGGCGCATTCAGTCGCCTCAGCATCTCTGTGAAAAGCTTCTCCTCCTTCCTAATCCACGGGCGCCGATCGTCCTGCACCTGGTAGGGCGTCAAATGAACATGGATGTTCATGCCTGCTTAAAAATGTTACTTGGTTAGTTGACATTCTGGGCACTGGTGCATCTTGACTAGCTTACCCATGCGCGTGAGTGTCTCCAACAGGCTGCGCGATGTGATCCATGTGTTCTTCTGCCCCCCATGGCCACCATCCAGCCAATACATGTCCGAGATGCGTGAGAGCAGCCGACACATGCTGCTGTCATCGGGCGTTAGAGTCTTCAGATAATGGAACTCGTAGATGAACTGAAAATGAATAAGGAACAAGAGATAGAAGTGGTGAGTCAAAAAATCAAATTCCATTAACACATTTGGAGAAAACAATTCCTCCTAACCAACCAAACGCAACTCACTTGATTGAGAACGACGCAGCCCTTGCTGAAGCCAATCAGCACTAGCTTCGACTTGTCCAGGTTTAGGTTCTCGCGCCACCACAACGGATTGCTATCACTGGTGACCGTTGCTGTTGCGCCCGAAGTAGTGGCTGCTGGGTTCGCACTGACAACTGACGCCTGTCTCGCCTGCCCCGTGCCGCAGTCATTGTTCTGATGTTCGATATTGTTGGATGCAGTTGTTGATGCCATCTTGATGGCTGCCGCATTCTGGGCCTGATTGTTGGCTTGTTCCTGGTGGTTGTTGATCTGCTCCTGGTGGCTATTGCCATTATTTCCGGTGACATTGTTCACCAACTCGGCCGCATCGCTTCCGACAATCGGAAAAATAACTGCACCGTCTGCATCCACTGTGACGTTCTCCTGCACCTGCAGGATATCAATGTCCATGTCCTGGCTACTGTCATTGCCCGGTGACGACTGCGAGTTGGATTCCGTGTTGACGGTGGCGTTGGAGAGTGTTAGAGCAGCGGCCGCAGCAGCAGCAGCCACAGCCGCCGCAGCTGCCGCCGCCTGGGCCGCTTGATCGAGTATCTCGTTCTCGGGTATGGAGATCAGGCGTTGCGATAAGTTTTGTAGCAGCCTGAGAAGGAGTTATTAGATATTTTTTACCAAAGAGCATAGATACATAACATAATACATACTTTTCCAGGTGCTGTAGGGCATGATTCATGGGAGTGTGATCCGGAACACCAGCATTGTTGCCCCTCACAAAGTTGTCGAAGCAGCTAAATGTCTTAAACTCCATGCTGATCAAAAGATAAAAAGATTTTAATACAAAACCTTTATTAATATTTTATGCTAGAGGATATTTTCTGCTTACCGAACTGGCCGGATTACGATTATATGCGACCTGGGGAATGCCTCACGCAGCAAGATGGCCGAGTTCTCAAGGTTGTACTTCATGTAGCCCCTGCTGTCGCGGTTCGTCTCCATGCTCTCCGGAAAGTCTTGGACGTCGCCACCAAAGTAAATGATGGCCGTGGAGTCTTCGGGGACATGCTGCGCCTGCTGGCGTACAATCGGCGGACAGTAGACGATGTCATTGGCCCGATTCTGGAAGCCGGCCACGGAGAAGATGCGGAAGGGACCGGCCGAAGTGCTTGGCGTGCACAGACGCTCCCCGCTGCCGCCGCCAAGCATGCCCTCGAAGTTTCGAATCCGCTCTTGCAGTTGCAGGAATTGATCAATGATGAGCTGAGTGGTCGAAGCGAAATGGGTCAGTAGGGGACTTGGAAATTGAAGCAATGAGACACTTTTAGTAGAAGTATTGTAGAGGGGAGTTTCTGGCGGAAGAACTAAACTAGGAAACTAAACGAATCTTGGAAGGAAACTAAAACAAAACAGAAACCCTATCGGTATCTAAAGTCTTTGCTAAACCCTAGTAGTAGTCGCTATCGTAGCCATCCCGAGGACTCCCACAGCAGCCCACAAAACGCAGTCGCGTGTCCTCCATGCACAACTTGGCGTCCTCGCGCATCTCTCGCAGCTTCACCCGGACCTCCTCGCGCATTAGGTTCCGGCACATGGCCACTAGCCCCATGCCGAGCAGCATGTACACGAAATTAATGGCCAGCTTCGAGTGCTGGTCGGCGGCCACGGACTGCAGCTGAGCCAGCTCGTCCGGATCGGCGGATATATCCTCCTGCAGCTTCTGAGTGGCTGCGTTAACGTCCGCAGCAGTTGTCAGTGATGCCCCTGGGACAAAGTCCCCAAAGCCAATCTTGCAGAGCGACGTCATGCAAAAGTAGAAGCTGTTGAGGAAGCTCCACTTCTCCCAGTTGGCAAACATGACGGTGCCGGTGAGCACGTAAAAGAATATGACCCACAGGCAGGCAGTGGAGGGCACAATGATCTTCTTCCGAGGGAGGCTGACACCGCCCTCCAGAGCGTCCAAGCGATCCAAGCGCGGATGCTCCTGGGTACAGTCGTGCATGGACCGGTAGAGGAACTTGAACGAGCGGGCCAAAACCCGTCCCATGTTCAGGAAGTACAGTATGTACAGGGGTATGCCGATACTGGCGTAGATCACTGTGAAGCCCTTGCCCCAGGGCGTTCTTGGGACCATGTTTCCATAGCCAATCATGGTTATTACCGACAAGCAGAACATCAAGGCCGCCGGGAAGCTCCAGATCTGGTCAGGACTCCTGCCCACGTATCCCTTTTTGATGACACCCGCTATTTGGGCTTGGTAGTCGCGGAGCACGGCGTTGGTGTCCTCCGACCACTTGCGACGGTCGATCAGGTTGTGCTTCTCCGTGATGCTCCACAGGTGCTGGGAACAGTTCTGGCGCAGCTCCAGCACCTCGTCGGCAGTTCCATCGATGAACTGCCGTTCGATGTTCATGAACGCGAAGGCTCCGCAAATGGCGTAGATCACGATCAGGGCGCCCACACCCACCTGGGTGCACATGAAGGTGACGAAGTTGCGGCAGCAGCGCTTCACCCGCTTCCTCGGCTGGTTGCTGGGAGAGGAGGAAACGCTGGAGGCCCTTGCCACTCCTCCTCCCCCGGTCATGGGAGAGATTTTCCTCTGAAATTTGTTGGGCATGGTGATGTGATATTTTTTTTGGGATTATATAACCGCATCCATGGATGTCCGGCCAGAAGAGTTTCGAAAGTATTTCCAGCGGAAGAGGAGGTGCAATTAGTTGGGCAGTTGTCGATTCTCAACTCGAGCTATGGGGAGCACTGGGAGTGTGGAAATCGGAACGTTGGCTAAAAATAAACCCACGCCTTTGCACGGCACATTTTCCAAAGGCCAAACGAACTGTTTTCCGAGCCGCCACTCGACTGATCCACACGGGCGCCAAAAATCAACTGGCCGAAGACCATCTCTGAGAATGTGCGTCAAGGTGGAGAGCCAGTGAGAGCAGGTCCAGAGTGAGAAGGTGGAATTGCGGGTGGAGGATATGTACATGTTTATGTGGGCAAGTGCCTGCCTGCCGTTCTAAATAAGGCAATTTACGTCAAATTTATGAACGGAGCAATCAAGACATCATCCCGTTGGAGGTGTAATATTCAGCGAGGAAAGTGCGAAGTGCAAGTGGTTCCAATATGGTTTATTAATAACTAACTTTATGGAAAACTAACTTTACGAATAACACCAGAAGCAGACCTTTAATATTTTAATATTTTATTGCACATGTAAGTCGCAAAACCCATAAAAAGTAATTGAGCTCCACGGAATTCTCAACAAAAGTGCGACATATGTGGGTGAGTTGCTTTTAATTGCCTTTCTTTACGAAATACTCGAGTATTTACCTTGAAATGGGTCTGTTTTGTGAAAAAGCTATTCCTTAGCTGATTGAATTTCTAAAAAATAAATTGTTTTGGGTTTTTTTGCGCAATAAGCCCTTCGGAAGGAGGTGCTCCTGGCCATTTCACGGCCTATCCGAAGGGTTAGGATGGTGTGTGCCTCGGTAAGTCGTAAAAAATTATGGCACTTTGATTAACGACTGTGTGTGTGGAGCTTGCGTCTGGCCACTCTCAGAGAACGAGAATACTATTTATAAACGCTATTAATAAATCAAATCGGGAAGAGCATCCGCCGTCGGGCAACAACAAAAACAAATAATAATACGCAGCCAAACAAACTATACGTAAATATAAACAAAGAATTAAAAAACGAAAGCACAGGGAACACATACCTACTCACTACTCACAGATGATACCCAGAAAGAGGAGAAGATATCAAATGAATACGCAAAAACGGGGGGTGAAATGCGTACGAAGAGATAGATTTTTTTCAACACCACACACACACACACTCACACACAGAGGCACAGACGCATACAAATTTCACAAATTTATGCGAAAATTTTCGGTGCACAACGCTGTGCATTTATCGTTATATAGGGTCCGCACTTAATCCCCACTTACGCTGTTTCTTTCGATTAATAGTTGCGCGTGAAAATTCTGGCGTTTTGGCTGCACTTCCCGCGTATTTCCTCGTCTGTTTTCCTTTTATCTTTTATCTGGTCACGCACACTAGCAAAGTGGAGGTGTATTTGCGAAAAAGCGGGCAGCTAGGGATGGCAAAACATCGATATGATTAATCTTGGTATTTTACGATTCTAAAATACTGACGGTTTAGTTTCGATTAGCTGAGCCGCAACGCACACACAAACATTTGAATTCAAATCCATGGATAAAAAAACTATTGGTAGCCAATATTGCGATTTATCTGCTTTCTGTTGGAAAAATACCATGTATCTCTGTGGTGTGGTATTTTTTGCGATTTTTTAGAGATGGAACTTTATTCAGATGCGATAGTCAGAAAATCAGAGTGGCAACTCTCAAACACCTGGCGGTACTTTTAAAATAACTCCTTAACTTAAGACCTCATTTGATTTTAATTCTTGAAGCCAGAGTTCGATAAAATTTGATTTTATAAAATTTTTATAGTAAATTTCTAAAGTTACATAAATAGAACGTTGAAGTGTCTGTGCTTTGAACACAATCTATCTTTTGGTTGTGGATAGTTTCCATGGGTTCAAGATTTCATAATTATCCATTTAATGTATTTTATGGTTCCATTTTTAAGATGAATTAAACAACTTTATTTGTAAATTACCATAATTCTAAAAAGCTTCAATCATTTTTTAATTTCATATTTTGTAATTTTCTTCCGTTACTTACCCTACTTACCGAACCGCTCATATCTGGTTACTTAGCTTGCGAATTACATCCTTGAATTTGCCTGAAAACTTAAAGGTTTACCCCCGAAATAAAGACCTCCGAACCCCAACTGAATCCCCAACCTAGCGAAGTGAATTGTGCTTCCAAATAGAGACGAGGTCGTAAAGGGCAAAAACATAAAACGAGTGGTATTGATATATGTAATAATAATAATCATAAATTTTATTTGGTTTTGCTTGACATTTAAATGCTGCTAGTGAATTATATTTTGATTTTAATTTGAATAAATTTGAAATATATATTTCGCTTGGTATATATAGATCTTTATGGATTGATTTATTTAAGCTGGTAGACGACGAAAAACTGTTAATAATATTTGCCATTGCTGTGCTGTGTGCGCACATCCACACATTTACAAATGGATTTGTATTTGCATATTGATTAATTGAGATTTTAAGTGTAGAGCAAAAATAATGTTCAATTCGCAGCTGTGTGAGTTGCCTTTCCACGCAACTTGGGCGGACCAACATTAGATCTGTGATATAAATCCAAGTCCGGAGTCCGCGGAGCAACCCTCCAGCCCCAGGATCGTTTGGCGATTCTCCTTCAATTCGACCGATTACAAGATGGATGTATAAAAATATTTTGTTTACGATTTATGCTTATTTATGGAATAAAATTTTAGAAAAATCCATTTACGTTCCTTGCAACATTCTGTATTACGGTATCTTTTGGTTTTTTGCTGCATTAGTTTTGATTCGATTTCGTATTTTTTGTTTTGTTTGTTTTTGTGTATAATTTCATATTTATTTTATTTTTGGTACATAAATCTGTGTGTAGTAGTGGTTTTCCCTAACATCTGTGCTGTTTCTGTTGTTTTTAATTTTGTGGTAATTTATTGGCTTAAAGTTTCTCAACTCAATTCACGTAAAACTAAATAAAATTATAAGCTCTGAGTATACAGGATATGAAACAGAGCACGAAACTTAATATTAGGAAATCAATCAAGATTTTAAAGTTAAAGTTAAAGTAATTTTAAAAGATAACTAGAAAGTAATTTTATACATTTTGTGCTTTGGACCGAAACATAACAATTTTGAATAAATCTATAACAAAAACCATTACTTAAATAAATATTCAAAGGGCAAGCAACTTTATCCAAATGTTGCTTTAACCCTCTGATATTTTATTTCTATTCATTTTTTATATTCTTTTCTTGTTTTAATAGTCGTTTATGTAAAGTTTTGTGCCGAAAATATCACATTGAATTTTATATTTTATTTTATTATAGCTGATTTTTATTTTGTGCCGAAACATAATTTTGTCTATCACAAAATGTTTAAAATTAATTACTTTTGCCGTCTCTGCGGGGACGTTTTGGTTATTGTATTCAAGAAGCAAGAGAGTAGATAATTTTAGTTGAAATTAATTTTTAAATTTCCGATTCCTTGCCAATTGAGCAGACAGTTAAGCAATTTTACAAATTTTTTTTTCTTTTCATACATGTTTTTTTTTTACATTTTTGTGATATGATCTTTTACGTGAAAGGCGTCGTCATATCGTTTTTCTTATACGGTTGTGTAATTAAACTAAATAAAAAGTTGGCCATAAATATAAACAAGCTTAAAAAGAAAATGAGGTGGTTCAAGTGGTTCAAACTAAGCCTAAAACCTTTTACTTAAATCATAGGACACAATAAGAAATTTTGGGAACACAAACAAAAAAAAGAGGAAAACATTTTTAAACTATTGGCTATAAAATTGGAACCGATTAAAATAACATACATATTTAAATGGTAGTTTTATGTGTAAATGCTAACGGTCTATATAGATTAAAATTAAGCAATCAACAATAAAACTGAAATGCATTTGAGGTATATGAAAATTTCTTTGTAGTTGGTTGAGTAGCCCTCTTCCTTCGCATACTCTGCAGAACATATTGTTTAACTTTACGCTCTAAATAGTATAATAAACTAAAACCTAATGTGACCTTCGTATGAGTAGTAGTTGTGGGTGACTGTTGCTGTGTTGTATTTATCCTGGTGACCCCACTTCGGTGCTTCTGCTTCGGTGGTGATCCCGTTGGCTGAATTAGCCCAAAATTGATTTCTCTGCATCGACTTTCCTCTATCATTAGTGATAATTATTACATTAAAATTGTTTTTAGGAAACAACATTTAGAAACCTTCGAAATGGTTTGTTGTAGCTTTAAAAAATGATTACATCAATTCTACCCCGAACTTCGTACGCTGCCTTCTTCATTATAATCTTAGTTAGCAACTGAAACCTTTTCCTAATATTCTTTAGTTATACACATTTATATAGCATTATATAGTTTCTTTCATTTTCTTTTGTATACATCTATAAATTGATGGGACGACTGTGTCAAAGTTAAAGTTAATATTATCATTAATGTGTGTTTATGTGATTAAGTTTTAGCATCTTCGGTTCTACTAGTTTGGGTTATTGCTTGGATAGCTGTGGGTAATGTACAGACGACTAAATGCGAGAAGAAATCCTTCCTAAAACCCTACATTAAACTCTTCCTATCGAAGTAGTTGTATTTGTGACTGTAGGGGCTGTAGTTGCTATAGTTGTAATAAACTTGTTGATGTTGCTGGTGTGACTGTTGCTGCTGCCGGTTTTGCTGTTGCTGCTGCTGTTGGTGGTGCTGCTGCTGTTGCTGCTGCTGTTGATGTTGATGTTGCTGATAGTAATAGCGTTGGTGGGCTGTACTGTGGCCCCTACCACGCCCTTAAATGGACGAGTTGAGCTTCAGCAGGCGGTCAGGATGCTTTACGCGCAGGTGCGAACGCAGCGTATCGATCCTGCTGTAGGTGGCCGGACAGTAGGGACACATCGAGCGCTGAGCGGTGTGGGAGTGGAAGTGGTGCCAACGGTTGGTCACCTCCTTTCCGCAGGACCGGCACCGCCACATTGTGCCCGGATCGCGGGACGGCGTAAACATGTTGTGGTAGGACATGGTGTGATGTGAGTTGTGACCTCCAGCCGCTCCACCTCCTCCACCGTTTCCACCACCTGATCCACCTCCAGCTCCGGATCCACTATTTTGCGTAGCTCCCTGATTGTAGCCATGAGCGGGGGGCGTGCCAGCGGGATAGCTGTGACCGTTTCCGGCGGCGCGGATGTAGTGCAGAGGATACTCGCTTTTCAAAGCCGCCGACAGGTGCATCCCGAAAGGGGGCGGCGGGGGCGAGGCCGACGACGAGGTCGACAGTGGGGTCGATAGGTGATGGCGGGCGCTGCTGCCTGCGGTTCGAGAACGAGAAAGAGAAGAACAGAACACACAACAGCCCGTCGAGCGGGACGAAAATCAGCCCAGAGAAATAGAATTTTTCTTTTGATTTTTTGGTTTTTGATTGGTTTCTAAATTGTTGTTTGGTTTTTTTTTTTTTTTTTTGGTTTCATAGACAAAGATAGTGGGGAAAGTGGTGTAGAAGTGAGTGTGTGAGACAGAGCGAGAGCGATAGATAGAGAGGGAGACAAACAGAGGTAGATGTACGGCTTGGGACAGAGATAGGTAGAGTTTCACTTTGTGAGCAAATTATAATTAAATTACTTAGGCGGCTTAATACAAAAAAAATAATCAAACTAAACTAGGAGGTACTAAAGAATTACAATAAATAAAACAAACAAACGTCACTAACTACAATCAAGCAACTTAGGTCAACGTAGAATATACATAAAAGTGTGTCTAACTCAATTCAAATCATAATAAACTCATCAAACTTTCGCATCCGATCATTCTGTCTCCTTATATTTCAGCGTGCAATTGAAATATTGTTCCTTTTCATTGTTTTACTAAATAATTGAAATGATTGAATATAAATTGTGTATCTAAACATTTCGAAAATATATTTTTGTGGAGTACGACGCAAAAGTAGGCAACAAATTTTGTAACAGGAATTTCGTTATTATTGCGAATTTTTTGCGCGCACTTTTCGTTTACAAAATAACTTATAAAATGCCTCCGTTTGTTCCTAAAAAATTCATCTTGAGAATTTTCCATATTTAGTTTTCATTAATTTTATACAAATGAAATTAGTCACAATCGACGCATACATAAAGATGTACTGATATAATCATGTTTATATAAATATATTTTATAGCACAAATGTTGATGAGCAAATGATAAATTATCAAGGACTTAGCTGCTCTGAGTCTTCTCTGTCGCACATTTTCTTGAAATGCTATTTTTCGGGTGTAACTCATTTGTGCGAAGATCATTTTGGCTTAAACTTAACGATTTTAAGGCTGAAACTCAATTGAAATCGATACATAATAAATCCACATACATTTAGTTTATAGAACTAAGGTTTTCATAATTATTGAAAGAAGATTAACAAATTTAAATAAATATAAAAAAAAACAGGAAATTGGGCCGAGGTTTGAAAATTCTCTATGTGTTTTGTTTTATGTTTGTGGGTGTGTGCGCGCGTATGTGTGTAGACATAGGTGTTTGTGTGTGTGTGGGTGTGTGTGAGTGTTTTTGGAATATAGTATCTTAGACATTAGTTCGACTTTTCATGGGCACCCCTAACATCTTTGGAAGCACAATTCAAAGCGCACAGCAGAGCGGAATTCGAAGCGTCGCTTCGATATTCCGATTTCGAAGTCAGAGGATCAAAAAATAATAGGAATAAGTGATCACCATTTAGTTTTGTTTCCATAAAATTCAATTTATTTGATTTAGTTTTGATTCATTTGTTTTTGTTTAAATCGTGTATGTGTGTTTCGTCTGTCTGTGAGGGGTTTCTGGGTGTGAGATTGGTTCGTCTGCCTGTTCTTCAGTTAATGTTATATATGTTTTATTACGGTTTATATTGTTTTAGTAATTCAATCTCTTTCATTGAAAGGCTGCCATAATAGATAGAATGTTTATTAAAAATCGTTTTAAAAAATATTGTAATATATATTTATATGTATATATATATAAATTGTAACAAATGCTGCAAGCATTTTGTGGACTTGCTTCAATTTGCTTAACTTTAATTAAACTGATTCCATTTTTTTCTGCGCTTTTCTATTTTATATTTTTGTTTTTAACTTTCTTGTTGTTGCTGCCGCTGTTGTTGTTTTTGTTTATAAATAAAACTAAAAATAGTTTGTATTGCATTTATTAATACAAAAATTAGATTAAACTAAGTTTACATTGAAACTAGCACGTCATTAAAATTAAAACTTCAACATCTCTTCATCGACTGCAAAAATGCTGTTAAAATTGGTTAAACAAAGTCAAAGTCAAAATCCAAATCAAGGACAGAAGTCAAAACGGTTCAAAAAGGCACAAAAATAAATATGACAGTGTATTTTGTGGGCTTGTGTATGTTTTGGGTTGTTCGTGGTGGGGTGTGGGTGGTGTGTTCGATAATTGATAAGCTTTATGACAATTATTTGTAAATAGACACAGAAATTGTAGCGAAAAGTTCTCATTAACTAACTGCTCTTTTGTCTGCTGCTATATCAGATGTATATATTTATTTATAATCATATTTATAGTGATATGCTAACATTTATTTAGTTTTCTAGCGGTGTTTTCCCCATATATTTTCATTCCATATATCCTTGTTTTACCCCATTTTATGAAATTTGGAGAATATCTAAATGGCGCCTACCACAAACATATTTAAATGTGGGGCCAGCACCGCTCTCTATTTACACATATTTTTCCAATTTATTATTTTTGTTGTTTTTTTTTTTTTTTTGTTCATTTATTTTGCTATGAATAATTTAAATGGTTTGCTTTTGCGTGGTCTCGTCAACTTCCTGTTCCTTAAACGAAAACTAGTCATATTGCACATACGATACGATTCAAAGAAAGCTGTCGTCTCCTTTTGCTGGTTTTGCTCCATTCCCACTCCTTTGTATTTCTCCCTTCTCGTCCTACTCATTATACTTTAAAGTATATTTGGATTTAGCACCATTTTGCATACCACACAAATTAATGATTACTTTCTTGCGTTTTTTATAAAAACTTCAACTCTCTCTATTCTCCTGCTTAATTAACATAATTTCAATTTGTAATGTGTGTGTGTGTTTCTTTTTGTGGGTGTGTGTGTGTGTATGAGTGTGGTTTTTAGTTTTACTATAGTTATCACATCATATATAGATAAATTTCTTAAATTTTTGTTTAACAAAACAGCGTTAAAAATAAACATTAAACAAACATTAAGTCAGGGGCAGTATTTCATGTAGAATTATTAATAATGTAAATTTACTTACTAAACATTTCATGTTAAAAAGTAGAACAAATAAATATTATGAATATATGTGTATATAACTATATGTAACTATATATATTTAATAGAATTATGCATTAATTCTTTAGGCAAATAGACGTGTGTTGCGTGTTCGCTTTTTTTTTGTGTTTCATTTTATTTTGTTTATTTAGTTTTCATAATTTTTTTTTTGCATAGATGCATATGTCTGTGTGTTTGTGTGCGCACCAATATTTCGGGATTTGGCAAACAATTTACAACAACAAATTATAAAAAAAAACTGTTTTAAATGTATATTAACTAGCAGAAATCGTGGGAGAATCATCAATCATATTTACACCATAGGAGGAGTCTGTAAAAATTAAGACCAACTCACGCCTAAATTGCGTCTTTAATAGATTTTTTTTTATAGACTGGATAACAAACTCGGCCACATGCACTGATCCAATTGGATCTGGATCGGTGAGGATCGCTCGCTAACTATAATACATCAGATCGGATTGGATCAACCACAATCGCTCTGTTCGAGACTCATTCGCACACTTTTTAAAAATGGTTGTAAATAAATTAACATTAGTTTAGTATCCGTATTCAGCGAATTAGTTTAGCTCGGATTAGATTAGTTTAAAACTGCGTTTCTAAGATTAGGGCATGTCTTCAAAGGTCCATTAACATCGACAAACGCACAGATTTGTACATCATAGATATAGATACATGTATGCAGAGAAATTTTCATTGAATATTATTACTCGTCTCTTCATTATAAATATTGATTAAACTGTATGGTTCTGTTATACTATTATACATTTCTTGTTATTCTTTTTGTTATTCTGGTTGGGGTTTTGTGTTTTTAACACCAAAACGACAATTATCGTATTCGTAATTAATTATACATTTATGTAAAACATTTAAATGGTTAGCAGCATAGAAATCTCTTGTTTAAAATGTCTTCAATGTTCGCTCCTAACTTTTCTAGAGTATCAGAGTGGTTTCGGGGTGGGTTAGTGTGTGTTTTCTTCGTGGGTGTTTGTGTGTGTGCGTATGTTTGTGAGTGTCTGAGTGCACATATTAGTGTTAAATGCAACAACGAACAGGTGCAAAGAGAGAGAGTGCAGCCAAGGATGTTGGCACTACCACCAAGAGAGATTTTGGCACAAATGTCTGACAGGTCCAACGATTTTAATTGTTTGTAAAATTTGTAATTCCACATATGAGTAGTTCTTGAAATACAATTAGTATATTTTATAGTATCTTCTCTTGTTTTACTTGTAAATATTTGAGTGCTACTTATTAAAACCTTTATTCTTTTTTAAATTTATCCAGATTACTATCCACCCTCGTCTTAGCTGCCTTGGAAACCCTTTTAGCTTTACAATTAAAATTTCATTAAGAATAAATTCTCTTACTATACGGTATAAAGTGCGTGTGGATGTGGGCTTGTGCGACGGTTGCAACTGCAACATCTGTATCTAGTTGAAACCATGACAATATATGTATGTTGCTTCCTGCACAGATCAGCATTAGATTCCTTTTTCGTTTCTATGCAGCTGGCTCGATTCCTCCATTTCGCCTACATAATTGACAAATTAATTTGGCTTACCCTTAAATTGTTTCAACATGTTTAGGATCTAATTCGGTAAAATTGTTTCTTTGAGTATCAATTGGTTGTTGTTGCATGTTGCTTCTGTTGCTGCTTACGGCTGCCTTTTGTTGTAATTCCTAGTACTGTTAGCATAACTATTATTATTATTAGCATTATCGTTACTATTAGTAGTAGTTGTAGTAGCTTCCATTTGATTGGCATTTGTGGGATCGCTGTTGTTGCTGCTGTTATTGTTTTTGTTTGTGTTACTATTATTGGTGTTGCTATTGCACAAAGTTTCTTGGGGATCGTAGGGCGCGAACTGCTTCAGCTGCTCCATATAGCGCTCGAAATTCAGCCTCATCTGCTGCTGATGCTCCTCATCTATTTCATTGTCGTCGCTCTCGTCAATAATGATCGACTGTAGTTGCTGCTCCTGCTGGTGTCGTCTCTGCTGGTGCTGCTGTTGTTGCTGTTGTCGCATGTTGCCGTTGCTTAGGGAACTGTGTTGTTGTTGTTGTTGATGTTGTTGTTGCTGCTGTTGCTGCTGCTGTTGGTAGTAGTAGTCGCGTGCATAAAAGCTAAAAGGCTGAGACTTGCGATGCTGCTGGGGATGATGTTGCTGCTGTTGGTGCTGCTGCTTGAGGCTAAAATCATCGAGGCGCCAGGATCCAGGATAGTTCCAGCCCATGTACTGACTATATCATTCACTTGTGGCATTATGCTGCTGCTGTTGATGGTGTTGCGGTTGCAACTGTTGATGCAACATGTGTTGCTGGGCCAGGGCATGGGCATGCTGCTGCAATTGCTGCTGCTGGGATTGTTGCTGTTGTTGCTGGGACTGCTGGTGTTGTTGCTGCTGGTGCTGTTGCTGCTGTTGCGCCGCGTTGAAGGCCGCTGCGGCGGCTGCCGCCATAGCCGCTTGCGATGCCACCGCCAGTTGGCTGGCCGTGGGCGTGGCTGACGCTCCAGCGGCGGCGGCGGCAGCGGAGGACATGAGGTTGTCGAATTTGCGCGTATCCGGATTGTACATGGGATGCTTGAACTTGCAGTGGGTGCGCAGGTTATCGCTGCGCGTGTACGTCGCCCGGCACAACGGGCACTCGAAGCGGCCCGGAAAGTGGACGTGGTAGTGGTTCCGGATGTGGGTCACCACCTTGCCGCACAGCTTGCAGCGGTGCAGGTTACAGCCGCCCGAGAGGCGCTCGAACGTGAGCCGCATGTGCCAGGCCTTAGAGCCTGCGTAATTAGTATTCAATATTTTATTTGATTCGATGGTATTGGCATTAGCAATTTCATATTGTTTCATTTTCAGTATTCAGTATTCGGTATCGATATTATTTGTATTTATTAATCGGTTCGATTAAACGCGCAAAGAAAAAAAGAAGAGAAAAACAATGTTGTTGTTGGTGATTCACAGAAACAGAAAAATCATTTTTATAATAATTCTTAAACTGTATAATTAGATGGTTTTCAGAGTCTTTGTGTGTGTGTGTGTGTGTGTTGTGTTGTATGTGTATGCAATGTATGTGGTTTCTGGTGTGTGTTATTCGTAATTTCTTTTTTTCTTTTTTTGCCATGGAGTAAATGATAACTGAAACGAATGTTGGTTAAATCAAATTTCTCTTTTTCCCATATTCCTGAGACGGAAGGTAAGGTGGGGTTTCTTTTGTTTTTTGTTTTTTTCGTTTTTGGGTTGCTTTGTTCAAAATTAAAAGCCAACTATTCAAGTGTCATTGCTTCGAACACTTTTCTTGGGGAAATTATACAGTAAATTTTCGCAATCAAATTTTGTTACACCCAAAAAATCGACAAATAAATAATAAATACAGTTGAAAATTAAATATTTGTTTTTCGTTCACTTTTTTTCCATGGATATTGAGAAAACATGAGAAATGTGTACAGCACTTGAACGGGAGGTGGGGGGGGAAATGATTACCACATAAATAATGATTGTTTAAATAAAATCATTAATCGTCTCTGAAGTGGAACGATTTACTTAAAATATGCTCAAGGAAATTATTTACAATAATTGGTAAGAATTAGAGGGAACAACTGGAGCGACCCAAACCAAATAATATGGAGGCATGTATGTGCAAATGATGGGGGGTTTAACACTTAAAATAATGTTTTATTCTTCGGTTGGTTGGCTTAATAAATATGATCGCTTGAATTGATTCAGTCTGGTATTCTTTTCAGCTTCGTTGTTAATTTTTTGTTTTGTGAAGAGAGCCCAAGAACCGTATTAGTGTCTAATTTGTTGTCACTGTTTAAATTTCCGCGCAGTTGCGGGGTGGTGTTGGTTGTTTGGTGAATGTACATAAGTTGGGCAGAGACAGAGAATGAGAGAGGGGGAAAGGACAGGGTCATTGGGGGCCAAAAAACGCAGATGAGGTTAAAAACAATGAGACAATCGAATAAATAATAATTAAAATGACTGATTCAGGATGAAGACTAAACTGTAGCGCAGCAACATCGATAAGAGAAGACATCGAACACATTCAATTCAACACCCCTCCTGCCTGTCAAAACATTTAAATTTTAAAACTTAGATCCTCGCCATAAACAGAGCGAGACAGACTGCATACATTGAAAAAAAAAGTAGCGAGATCAAGACAGTAAGAGATAGACAGACTGATTAAAAAGGGAGAGATAAATAGAGCTATAGAGTAAGATAGTAGATCGAGTGAGTGAGTGAGTAGAGGCAAGTGTTTCGTTTAAAAAGTTTAAGTAACTAAATCAAATTTTCAATCGTTTGGCCAATTCCTGTTTTTTTTTTTTGTTTTCTTTAGATTTGTTCGAATTTGTAGCTTTTGTTGTAAATAAAGAAGTCATAAACATAAATCAAATATATTTAACTTAGTTGTAACATAAGCCTAAAATTAAACGGGGGAAGTATTTGTGCTTAAATAGATCTTAGAAATTTCAACTTACCGTTAAGAGAGTGCGCTTGATGTTTAAATTTTTATTTAAATTTTGGATTGTTTTGTTTCTTTTTATTTCAAATATAATTATGAATTGGGTTCGTTTAATTTAATGTGTTTGTATTTGTTTAGTACCTAGGGATGAGGGTTTAAGTCGAAAGAGTTTTTGTTTTTTTTTTAATTAAAAGAACTGGAATCTGATTCGAAAGAGATTTATTAAGTAAAGTTAAAGATTTTAAAGATTGATTTATCTGTTTTACATATGTGTACTTTTATATAATTTTTATTTAAGTATTTATTAAGTGGATTCATTGCTTCATTGGTTTCTATTGCTTTTAAGTACATTTCTCCTTCCATTTTGATTTATGATTGGCTCTTTAGCAAAGCACTGAATTCTTCAACTGTTGATTCAATTATTAATAAGCAACACTAATCAACTTCGGTGGGTGTTTGCCAAAGATATTATTCGGAGGCGCGTCCGATTTCAGAAACCATTGCTTGTATTTGGGGGCTCTGGCCAATGGATTCGAAATTGGATGCTGTCCGAGATGTAATTTTTTTCAATGGATTGATAAAGCCAATTTTCGAAAAAAAAACAAGACAATCTTATAGTTCTTTCATAGAGTATAATAGAGAGAGAATCCGATAAAGTTCAGACCGACGTCTTGCCTTTTGAAGTCTCGTTGTTGCTTGCCCTACTCGTTCAACAGGAGCAGTTTCCTTTATTTGTTGATACATTTATTTTAATTAATTTTTTTTGACCCTAAGGCCCTAAGGACTAGAAGAGAGTTTAGCTAATATGGCACAAAATGACACGAACAAAAATTAGTCAACATTCACTACAGCACATGTTAAGTAAATAAATAAAATAATAACTGACGCGGAAATCGATTGGAATTCTACATATAATACTTGTCAAAGTTTCCTGCCACTGAGTACTGGTCTCGGTATTACTAAATCGATAAATATTTTTTTTGTTATTTTTCTTATTTTTTTTTGGTTTGCTAGTGTTCTAAAAAAAAGCATCTAGAGGTTTCGAAGATTTAACAATATAGATAGTTCAGAGTCTTGAAATCAACTACGATTAGCATAGGTTAATATAAGGTTGTATATAAATATATATAAATAGATATTGATGTACATCCAACTGATGACTGTTGGCTCCTCACTCTAACTTGCATTATATTACGTATACGTTGCTTGATTCTTGATTACTAATTAGTCTGAAAACCTTTTCATTCTCTGCTTTTGATTTGAATTTATAGTTCTTGCTTCGGTCTGCCTGCCTAGAGAAGTGATCACATATGTACATAGTGGCTGAAGAAGCGATCCTTAATGTCCGCGTGCTTGATTTTGCAGTGGGCCTTCATGTTGTCCCGCCGGGTGAACTTTTGCCCACAAACAGGACACTCGTGGCTCTGGGGCCGATGTATATTGGCGTGATGCCAGCGGTTCGAAACGATCTTGTTACAGCTCACGCACCGATATAGCGTTGGTAAGGTGCCCGACAGCTGAACGAACAGGGTTGAGTAGTCGATGTTGTGATCCCGCCGATTGGCCGCCGCTGCAGCGGCTGCTGCTGCCGAGGAGGCAGTGGATCCGCTCGATCCACTGGAACTGGGTTGGGGGGAGACGGCCGTGGTACTAATTGAAGTCGAAGCGGATACGCCTGATCCAGTCGCGGTCACCGATCCAGATGCGCTTTGATAGTGTGGCGAGTTTTGGGCATGAGTGGGCGGTGGTGGAATGGGCATGGGTGGTGGCGGGTGGTGACCATGATAGTTAGATAAATCCAACTGCTGCACGGATCCATTGCTGGCCAGGTAGCCCGGATTGCCGCCGACCACTGTGGCCGGGGGTGTGTAGGCCGCCTCCGCTGGGCAATCCATCAGCGTTCGATGGTGGTGCGGGTGGTGCGGTGGGTAGTGGGCCATAATATGCTGCTGGCGACTGCAGCGTATGGCGCGCATGTTGAGTTCCTTGCACTTGTACTCGCAATTGTAGCCACCATCGACATAGATATCGGAACCGGATCCGGAACCGGAAGCCGCTTCTTCATCAGGCGGCGCATACACCACCGCCCTTCTATATTTCGGAGGTGCGGTGTGGTAAGCTGCCTCTTCGATATCTTCTCGATCCTGGTCATGCTCCTCGTCAGGCACGTCCTCCACATCAATTTTGGGATCCCTGCTTCCATCCCGATGCCGACTCCGATTCCGATCATGGTCCCGTTCCTCATCCTCATCGATAAGCCTATCGCGATCCTGATGCCGATCCTCGTGCTTACTGTTAAAACACTTGACGCGACCTGCAAACATTTGCTTGGTTCATATTAGGCGTCATCACTGTGGGGGTGGGAGCTGAAGGGGACGGAGAGTTGGAGAAATGGAGAAAGTGGGACAGAGAAGTGGCGAGGAGAATACGCATCTTTTGCATTCCATGCGTTCGGTGGTCTAAAAGCCAATTGTTGTGTCCGGAAGGTGGGAAAAAAATTCTAAAATCAACTAAGTAGCCACAGAAGGAGAGAGGAAAAATGTCTGGGATATTTGTGTATAAAATGTGAAGGATAAATTTTAAATTTAATACTTTTTTAAAAGGTGGGCCTATACTAAATTTTAAGTTTTTTTTTTTTTCAAATAAATTTCTAATTTCCTTCATAATTTTTTTTTATAAAGTACGATTTTATTTAAAAAATAAATAAGTTTTAAAGCAAACGGGATAACATTCTAGATTTATTGTGAAGATTAAAATCTGGAAACCTAAATTTCGAAGCACTCTAGTAGAAATCGGCCCACCTTTTTTGTATATTTTGAATATATATTTTAAACAGGCCTAATATGGTTGCGATCAGGAGTGAATGTGTATGTTTTTGGGATAGGAAATGCAAGACGAATTGAGCAAAAGTCAGCTACAAGAGTGGTTTCAATGGGTTTGTTTCTGGACATTTCCATTCCTTTTCGATTCCGGAACAAACATTGTGTTTTAATGCGTGTGGTGATCAAAAGACAAATAACAAATTGAAAAAAAAAAAACTTAATTGAACTGATCGGCAGGGAAATAGGATGGTCTATGCCTGGAAATCATAATTTACAATTCGATCGATGGTGGGGTGGTTTCAAATCAATGGTCTTAATTATACATTTGGCAGAGTCTGTGGAAATAAAACCAAACAAATCAAATCAAGGCTGGACTTAAAGCTAAGGCGGCATCGGTTCGGTTCGGCAGGACATTATAGCTCTAAGAAAACAATTCAGCTAAATTATTATACTTTGCATCAAAGCAAATCAATCAATTAACAGTGTGAACAGTGTGGAACGGTTTGGGAGAAATCATAAGAAAATAAAATCAATGTAAACAACTTTTGTTCGTGTCATATTGTGGCATAAACAATTTTTGGTGGGCTTATCATATAGTCAGGTATTTTCGATTCTTTATAATACAGTTCTCATACATAAGTAGTATTGAATGTTTATTTTTTTCTGGCTCTTTCGGGGAGAACTATCGTTTTAGTACTTCAATGTTGCAACAGATTTTTAGATGTAGTCGATTCAGTTTATACAAGTATCAATATTTTTTTGTATTTTATGATAATACATATTTATAATTCCAGTTCTTTTTCGGTTTTATATTTTTATTTTATTTTTTTGAAGGTAGTGAGGGGTGGGGGTCGCTGAGTGCAGGTTTTCTTTTTTTTAGCTGTAAGGTAATTTTAATTTCAATTTCGATTTAATTTCAACTTAATTAATTCTTTTAACGTTTTTGTTTTTGTGCGCAATCTGGAGCCTATGTGCGAGTGTTGTCTCTCTCCTTTCAATTTTACCATTTTTGTTGGGACTGCTCTCGATAAAACATTAAAGGATATGTGCGACACACACACAGATACAAGCATACACACACACAGACAGTTAAGCTCAGAGAGAGAGACAGAGAGAGAGAGAGAGAGGTAAAAAGAGATAGGCAAAAGAAAGATAGTTGGAAAACACTTAGTTAGCTTGGCAAAGACCAATCGAAAAAAACACAGTCAGTTACGGTTATCTCGTTAAGAACAGTGTGACAAAATATGGTTTAACGGATTGTTCACATCAAATCATAAATGCAGCAATGTTAGTAGAAATATCCAAAATTAGAGTCAGGAAAATTAGAGTCTGTGTCTGTGTGGGGTGTGTGAGTGAGTCATTGTGTGGGTATGTGTGTGGAAATAACGGAAAAAAGAATACATCGATTTTTGAAGCGGTTTTTTTGAGTTGTATTCACACTGAAAAGTAGGCAATTGTTTTTTTGAACTTGCTTTTTCGGTTTCGTTTTCATTTCTTAGACAATAAGTTGCAACATTAAAGACGAAAAGAGATTTGGAAAAATTTCTAAGGGTTTTCTTGTTTCTTTTTTATAATTTAATTTATTTTTTGGTTGAGTTTCGAAATGAAGCATGTAGAGAATAGAAAGAAATTATAGGTGGAAAACAAAATTAAGATAAAGTGAATCAATTTCTGAAAACAAAAAGCATTTTGAAATAGCTACTCGCTTGTGTGTGTGTGTGTGTGTGTGTGTCGGTGCATCAATCCAGGATCAAGATGAAAATATTTGAACTTTTCAATGTTTTTATTGTATGATTATCTTTTATTATTTATAGGTGTTTTTGTTTGTTGTCGTAGATGTATTCGCCAATTGAGCTAATTAACATAAATTGTTTGTTTTTGGATGAAAACGGAGGCATTTTTGTACTATGGACTAATTTTGTATTTTCCAGAAATGTTTCAACTGACTTATGACTAAATATGGAAGCATGGAGATGGTGAAATCAATTGATAAGTTTTAAATAATACATAATTAAATTAAATAAATACGTAAACGATAACAGTATGTGTGTATTGTCGAGGGTTTGGAAGTGTTTCGAATGTGTGTCTGGGGTGATAATGTCTATGTATAGGCGTCGTAAAACATGCAACATGCGGCAAACATATAGAAACAACCAAGTCGCAATCATAGGACTACGACCCACTGTCGATTCCAATGGAAAACTTTCCTAAAATCTTAAGTTTAAGTATAATATATATATCAATATAGATTACCATACGATACGACAAACAACGAAATAATAAGGATATGCATGTAAAACAGAGAGAGATAGAGAGATATTCTGGTAGGAGAGGTGTTGATCTGTTGCTCTAGCTAGCACATGGGTCTTACTTCTCTTAGGATCTATCATTCGGAACGTAGCGTGGGCTACGTGTCAAATATCGGTAAATACATAGGAAAATTTTAAATACTGTACTTACAAAAGCATACAAAATAGGGAATTTAAACGAGTATTACTTGTCTCAGGGTTTTGGAGTATGTGGAAGGGGGTTCTTTGGAGGGTGTTTAACAGATACGAATATGCATGCAGGAACATTCAGAACATATATGTAAAAACTGAAATCGGTTTTCCAATTATCTTAAGAATATTCGAATAGTTTGAGTTTTAAAAACGCCAATTTAAGACTAGTTTGTACATATATTATCTAAAAGATTTTGAGGGCATCTCCAGGACTTTTAACTATACTTAAAATTAGATTAGAATAGTTTGCTCATTTCGGTTAGATTTTTATTAAGGGGACTGGGGGAGGAATGAAACAGAAGTTAAGCTACGAACTTTCTACAGTTTTCTATACAAATTCTCAATATAATAATGGTTTGTAGGGGTATCTCGCATTTCTTTGAGTTTCTAACAGTTGAACGCGTGGTAGAAACAAAGTTTGTTAAACAACGAAAAAATGTATATCAACCAAAAGCTAATAACAAATTACATACGCAATATATAGATATATAAGGTAGATATTTTCTTTCGGTTTCGGTTTTTGGTTTCGAGTGCGTTAGGTTTTCAAAAGCTCAGAGAGAAGAAGATTCTTTTGTGTGTGGTTTACTTGTAGTAGTTATAGTTGTAGTGGTGCTAGCTCGGTTCTGGCTATGGCAACTAAATGGCTAAATGGCAATGCTCAGCGTTTGCTACTTACCGTCAATGTTATCCGTCTGGTCCAGCTGCAGCTGCTTGGTGTCGTTGTGATCTTCCCGTGCGTCTGCCGCTTGCAGCGGGTGCTGTGACAGCAACGTTGACATATCCTCGGCATGGAGCTTCAGAGCAGCGCTCTTTAGTGGGACAAGAAAATTGGGAAAATAGGAAAAGGGATATGGTAAAGTACTTGTCTATCAATTCTAAAAACTCCATAAAAAAGCCAGACTTCTTCTGATCGCCAATTGCAAAATGCTTCCATGGTTAAGCCAAGTGATATTCTTGTATTTTATTTCATATATTTATTTGATTAACAAAAATTAAATCTAAGGCCTACGGCTAATCCTGAGCGGTTTGTGTTGGATCCATTTGCGAGCGGACCTGTCTCTAAGAGCTGTCTTTTCCCACATTTATGGTAATGATGTCCGGGGAAGGGCGCTTGGCGTTGCTGTTGCCACTTCCACTTGGCAATGGGTGTTGCTGCTGCTCCTGCAGTTCGCGTTCATAGCACAATCGATGGGACTTGCATTTGTTGTGGTGGTTGACGATCTCCAGACGGAAG
Organism: Drosophila atripex; assembly: GCA_035045925.1. Lineage (NCBI taxonomy): Eukaryota > Metazoa > Arthropoda > Insecta > Diptera > Drosophilidae > Drosophila > Drosophila atripex. Next base: position 4,604,523 of record JAWNOP010000022.1, on the reverse strand, counting down.
TTGGAGTTTCCCTCCACGAACGAGGTTCGTATATCGGCCAGTTCGCTACTCCATTTCCGGCAGTGCCTGCAGAACATCGTGTTGGCCCTTTCGTCATATTGTAGCCATTCGAATTGGTAGAGCCAGTTGGCTCGAAAACGCCCGCTTTTCCGCGAGCCTCCACCAGAACTGCCTCCGAGGCCAGCACCGCCGGAACTGCCCGCTGTTGCTGGCGGAGACATGAGGGACTTCGTCGGTTCCCTCTGCTCTTGGTGTTGCTGGTGTTGCAGCAATCTTTGCATTGCAGTGTCCAAGCTCTCATTCTGATAGTGGAGCTGCAAGCTTTTCAGCTGGGCTTCCATCGCCTGGTGCAATAGCAGTTGGTGCATGGACTTGTTCCCAGCACCGCCTAAATACGCTTCGGACTTTTTCACCTACATACAGGATTAAGAAAATGTTGTTGGCAAAACATGGATCTGATAGAAGGAAGGATTTTCTGGTCTTTACTTTACTTTAGTCTTTACTTTTACTTTTACATTACTTTACTCTTTTTTTTTAAGGCGCAGCATTGTTACGATTTTTTCTTTCTTTTTCATTGGCCGATATTCCGCTTCGAATTTGGAAAATTCAATTAAACGCAATTTACATATCCTTCGTTCTGCTCCCATTTTGCTTCTTATTTTCTTAAAACAAATTTAACACCATTGAGGACAGACTGAACACCACTGTCCCATTGGGAAGCATTTTGCAATTGGCTAGCTTACAGTTAAGGAGATGGATCAACAAAAAGGCTTTACAAGAATGTACAGTAGCTGGAACCATCGAACCGGTTCAAAAAAAGAAAAAACCTTAACAAACTAAACGATGCAGCAAAAAAATCATAATCGAAATTCAATCAAAATTAAGATTCATCGACTGATCTAAACTGATCTTATTTATTGACTGAAAATGGCCAATGAACTTACCGGCAAGTAATCGGGCGGCAGGGCCACATGATGTTCGCGATGCTGCTGTTGTTGGGCATCCATCAGCTCCTGTTTGATACTCAGGGACTGGCTCAGGCCACTGAGGGCGCTAGCCGCACCCACATTTCCACCCCCACCCAAATGGCCGCTAGTGGTCATCGAAAGCGGCGAATCGTGACGTCCACCGGCGTCCTCTGATTCCGATGTGCTGCCGCCCGTCTTGGGCACGGGACTCGATTTAAAGTTGGCCTAAAAGAATATAATTATTTGTTAGTACAATTTATCTAAACATATTAAGTTATGAATTATTTTATATAATAATGCGCAAATTAGAAAGTTTCGTGCAAGAGCATAAAAATAGCAATCGTTATCAGCACGTGTGGGAGAGCAAGATAGTGGCATGGAAAGGTGAGAGAGGGAGAGCGGCACGTGCCTAGCCCACAAAACTGAGCTCTGCCTGATAAGAGGCTAAGAGGTATAGCTGCCAAAAACACCAACGAAGCATTATTTGATCACAGATCACTGGCCACAGCTGATAGGCACAGTCATGTGAGCAAGCGTGTGCCCGGGTTCCCTCAGCTCCGCCGCTTCCTACGTCTTCACGTCAAATGCCAAACATAAATGTTGATATTGTTTGCTTGTTTGCCTGCTGCTGCCTCCTGACTCCCGATAAGCGAAAAGTTTGGCAAGTTACGACAATGGAGCCACGAAGGCCAGCCCAGGCGAAGTGGTGTTGCTACCTTTATTTCCATAGCCATTTAGAGATCATAAGACGTATATGGTTTGCATTAAAACCCTTAGTATAATGCTAGCGAGTCCATAATACGAATAATAAACTTCATCTAGCTTCAACTAGTATGTATATCTGGAACAGGCCTATTATAGTTGATATAAACAAATACTGTTTTAATTTATTTTTTTTTCTGACACCGTTTTCGGTGCTAAAGTTCAACACCTAATAAATATTTCATGCAAATGAAAATATCTGCCACAGTTGTCCCAATAAATGTGTTTGCTTAAATGTGTAAACGATAACTCAATTTACGCATAATGAATAATTTTCACGCAGTTCCCTTTTAATTATTAAATAAATAATGGATCTATCCACAACCACAAACATTATATTTTAAATTTGAAGTTCCAAGTGCTATGATTAAAAATAAAATACCAAAAAGCCTTTATTTAGGACTCCCATCTACGAGTTTTAAAGTCATTTAACTAATTAAATTTATAAAGAAAAAGCCATACAAATTTAATTAGAGTTTCCGTTGTAACTAATAAATATTTTACGCCCGTTTTGATGAGCTATAATTTCTAATTAATTTTAATTGTCAGGCAATTAAACTACCCACAAAAACATCGCTTTTTATTTCAAATTCCTGAACGACTGAGCAATGGCACAGTAAAAATGTTTAGGTTTGCCTGAAGGCTACAAAAAACACATACTCGGCAACAATTTAATTACTAGGACAATGAGCTGGCCAATAAAACAATTAAACGGAAACAAACCTCTAAATTTGAATTAAATTTAAAAACAGATATTAAAGTTCTAAATAAAATATTTTATTATAAATTGCCAAATAAATGTTTCTTACCTGAGAGTCCTGCGGGTAGTGCCTGTCCTGGTGGCTCGAGGACAGCGAGTTATCACAGTTGGATGATGAGTTCTTACGTCTGCGCTTACTACTACTCAGCTGGTCCACCGGCGTGGTAGACAGCTCCCTGTCCCTGTCGCGCTCACGCTCGCGATCTCGCTCCCGTTCCCGTTCCCGCTCTCGTTCTCTGCTGTTGTTGCGCTCCCGATTGATGTTGCTGTTATTATTATTGTTGTTGTTGTTGCTATTGTTGTTATTATTATTGTTGCCGGTACTGCTGCTATTGCTGTTGTTGTTATCCTTGGTGCTATAATCTAACTGCAACAGCTCATCGCGACTATCCGCCCGCTCGAGCGTACCGCGCTCACTGCCGCGGTCGCTGCAGGCATCGGCGCTGGCACTTCGATTAGCGGCCGCTGCCACAGCAGCTGCCACCGCCGCCGCAGCCGCCGCACTGGCGCTGCCCACGCTCGGAGATCGTTCGCCGGCGCTGGGCGTGGTTAGGCCCAAGGCGGCGACTGCCGCATTCACATTTCCGCCGGCTGCAGCTACCGCCGCTGCAGCGGCTGCAGCTGCTGCTGCCGCCGAGCTGCGCTCACTCAGGCTGCTGCTGCTGCGTTGTGTTAGCTCGTCGCGCAGGTCGCGTTCGCAGCGGGAGCGCATGGAGTCGCGTGAGTCGCGCATCGCATCCACACCGGATCCGCCGAGCCCGCCTCCTCCGGCAGAGCCCCCGTAATTGCTGGGACCACGGCCGGTGGGCGAGCTGGCGGCAGAGTCGCGCAGCTTGTCGCAATCGGAGCGGTAATTCAGATTGTTGTTATCTGTGAGACCGCGCACCTGTGGAAAGGGATAAAAATAAATTAATATTGAAATAGAAGTAATTATGGCAAACAAAAAAAATACTACAATTTAAATAGTTTGTAATGAACAAACTTTGTTCACTCTGGCGTATACGTAATATTTCTAAATCCAAGGGTATCGGTTTCTGGGATCTTGCAGCAATATTTTATACATCAAATAACTTTATACAGGATTACATAAAGATTTGATAATGCGCATAATAATTCAAGATTATAAGTTCACAGCACATGTGATTCACGGCGTATACTTGATATTTTAACGTATACTTGATACAATGTGATTTGTTCTGGCTAAATATTATTTATGTTACATTGCGCATTTAGTTCCACTCAGTAAACATATTCATAATCGATATGTAGTAAAATAGAATTTCTCATGTACACCGTGACGTATACTTGATATGTGTATTGATATTACGTATACGCCCTGTAAACATTTCAACCTATTTATTTTACAAAAAAATAACACAGTTACGATCAATACACACCTGTAGACTCTCGGCCGTCTTGAGAAACATGGGCAGTGAACTCTGCCCCACATTGACCTCGCCCTTGTACATAAAGTCGAGCAGAGAACGCATCTCTGAGTATCTGACATCTTTTAAGTAGATGATGGGATGTGGATGCTGGTTCTGCAGGAAAATCGTCTCGAAATACGGACTGCAGGCTGACAGTATCGTTTGGTGCGCCTGAAAATACAATTTAATATTAGTTTGATTTCTAAAAATTAAGAGAAATGGGCACCCACCTTGACTGTTTCGCCTTCGCAGGCGAGCGTAACGTCGCATAGCGCCTCCCGCTGCAGCAGTGAGGTGAGCACGCCGGTCAAATTTGTGGGATGATTGTTCCAGCGCAAGCAGAATTGCTGGTCCATCGCTCCTTGGTCAGTGTTGTACCTAGAAAATTAAATATATTATTATAATATGATGGATAAACAAATTTTTGTTGAAAAAGTTAGTCTTAACAAAAGATACTTTTATCAAAATCCCGACCACTTTAGGCTAAAATTTAAGGCGAAATGAAAAGCTTTTGGCGAAAGTATACCCAGAAGAAGTATTGTTTTAGATAATGACTACACCTATTTTCGTTTGATAAAAGTATTGCCGTCTTTTTTGAGGTGTTTTATTTATAAACACCTCGCAAGGCGGAAGCGGAAACGGAAGCTATTTGCTTAGCGGGCTAACGTTATCACATCTAACCAACCGAACTATGGGCGTAGTAACGGTAGAAGAAATACCAATGATAATTTGTCAATGAACACAATTGCTCATTACAATTGCCGAGAGCGCCAGAGGCTGTTCTCAATTATTTATTGCATTTCCGTTGCCCGATAACAAACCGCACGGTATGTGCTATTGTGGCCAAAACTCCACAACCACTGTTTTGGATTGCATTTGTATTAGTGGGCATGTGCATGTGCAGTGGCACGGCTATTTGGATGTCCTTGTGCGCCTGTGTGTTTGTGTGAGCGTGCCTATGGAGTGTTAATTACCATTTGTTCCCGCCATGTTTGGCTGCTGGCTAGCTGTTAATTACTCGGCCAAACAGACGAGCAATCCATGCAAATTTAGTTGACAGACCCAAGGAGGAGGGTGAGTGTGTGGGCTCTGACAGGAGGATGGCATAATTGATGGTGTTTCGGGCTTATCAATTGCAAATTTATGGAGCCCTCATACCCACTTACAGTGTGGCCCAAGAATAGAACTGCTCTTGATATTTCTTTATTACAATTGCTTCGAATCCATTCTAATCTTAACGGCCTTTGGTCAAAGTTCTAGTACGTAGTACTAGGGGGGACTACAGGGGGCGGTGGAGGTTTGGCAGGCAGGGCAGGGCTGCGGGATGTTCAGGGAACGGAATGTTGATAAGAACCACTTTTGCTTTTAATATCCCCGCTGGTATTGTGTTTATTTTTATACCATTACGTTATCCGAAGATTACACATCCATTTAAGGCATTTATTTTTAAATATATATAAATTATAAATTATATATATTTAAATTTAAATTTAATATTTTATTTGATAAAAAAATATATCAGAAGTTCTATACTCATTTTTTAAAGGATTTTAAAACTATAGAAGACACTCTAACTCTTTCTAAACCAAATTGACTTTCTTATACATTTTTATATTTTTGTTTAAATATAATTTAAAAAAAAAATCTCATTTAATACTCAGCTAAAAAAAAGAAAAAATAGAGAAATGGACAACAAGATCGGAGGAAAGAGAGAGCTTTAAGCTTTTGCCGGCAACGCGTTGCGCTTAACAAAATAAATAAACAAAACGTCAAAGAACTTTTTCGCAAACGAATGCTGACCGTGAGAACGGGGCACCCTGCAGAGGTGGCCAGAATGGGAGGGAGGCATCGAAAGCGAGATGGGAATACAGAGAGCAGAGTGCGAAGAGCGAGTGGGTGCGCGTGCAAGCGAGATTAGATCGGGGGAGCATAGCAATAATAACAATTACAGCTTGTGTGCGTGTGGGGCCGCTGTCGTAAGCGTTTTTATTGGCGTTCTTCCCGCTCCGTCTGCCACCCAACCATCGTGCCCTCTTCTCTTTATCTTCCGCCACCACCATTCATGCCGTAATCGCTTCTAAGTTGCCTTCTTTGTGTTGCCATTAAGAAATCAGTATAGAAGCTACTAATAACTAACGTGGCAGAAAAAAAATATACTTTCATTTTCATGTTCACAAAACTTTGTACTTCGTAGTTTTTTATTTTAATTCTCTTTTAAGATCAGTCCAAAACTACACAAAGACATATGTGTCTGGATATGTATCTGCATGTCTCTGAAAGTATTCAAAAGATATTCTTTCCAACATTTCGCAAGGCAAATTGGGTTGTGCATTCATTTTTGAATTTGAATTTGGTTGCATACATTTCTCCGATCTGCTCACGTGTAGCTTACTGTGGATAGAATTCTGAATTTCTTTCTAAAACATTACTGAACTTGTTCGAAAAATGTGGCATTTGTCATACAAACTTATTCAGAATAGTTTATTCTATTTTCGTTTCTGTAGTTATTTCCTAATTGATAAGAAATTTTTTATTATGATAACAATGTCGGTTGTAAATTATTCTGCCGAAAATAAGTTAGGGAAACCCAACACTTATCATATTTATTTACACTCTGATTCATAAATGTTATAATTAAATATGAAAGGCAAAGTATTTTGAAGTATTTCATTTTTAACTTCTCTCCGTATTAATTATTCAAACTTTTTTGCCCCAAAATTATAAATCATTCTGGATATATAAATTTGCTGCTTACGGTCTGCCGTCCATTTAATTGTGTCAGTTTAGTTAAACTTTTTCTTTTTAACTTCCACTTGCCATTTATTTACAAAGTCAGAGAAGTGACAATAAAAAAAATATATAGAACGCAACGTTGCCAGCGCCGGCGCCAGCGTTAAAAAGCAGCCAAGCAATTTCGCCGTATTTTGCTTTTTTTTTTTTATTTTTTATTCAATTTCGTTTTCGTTGACGAGCAGCAGTGCCGCCAGCGTCGCCATCGCCATCGCCATCGACGTCGACGTCAGCGTCGGCGTTGCATGCGATTGCAGTTTTTATTTACACTTGCGCTTTCAATGCAAATTTGCTATGAATGCAAACAAAATAGTTGTTGTTGGTCTCGTTTCTGCTGGCGGCGATTGTTCTGTTTAATTAATGAGAACTTTTACTTTCAAACAACAGTAGCGCTACGTCGCTTACGTAAATTGTTTAAAAATATGTTAGCGCTTATCAGGTAGCCGAAGCGAAAGCGAGGTAGCCAGAGAGCGATCAGCAAATTGCGCAATATGTTAAACGCCGCTCATCATCAGCTGGGACGTGTCGCCTGCCCACACCCGCCGCTGTAACGGCTCCAGAATCAATATCAAAGATGCAGATACAGGTCTCAGGTACAGATAAGCGGCAGAAGAGAAAGAATAAAAAAGAAACATTTTGTCACGCGTCAACTGCATACTTAGATAATCAACGCTAACTGCCAGTCACACAGTAAGCGAAAAACGCACACACTGGTGCGGTAAGAAAAAAATAAAATCATGCGGCGCACGGGGCGTATCAGTAATGGCCTTCAACTTTCAGTTAGTAGCGCCTTATCGTGCGAGGCGGCGGCGTCGCAGTCGACAGCGCAGCCAGCGCTCAGCTGTAAGCGAATGAGAGCCCAAATAGTTTTTTCTCCTATTCCACTACCTTTTTTGTTGTTGTTGTTGTTGCTGTTGCTGTTCAATTTACACGTTCTAAATAGTTTGCGCAAAGCCGAATGAACCGGTGTGTTTGCGTGTGTGTATCTGTATCTGTATCTGAGATATACGAGTGCGAACAGCGAGCGAGCTGAGCAGCACTTGAGGGGGAGCCGCGATAATAATTATAAATACAAAGTAGTTTGTTGATATTTGTTGTTGCCTGCCGCTGACGTTTGACGTTTGTTGATCTTCTGGCCAGCGCAATGTTGGTGTTTTTGTTTTCGCCGCTGTTGGCTTTCAATATTCGCTTTGCTGTTTATCTTTTGCTTTAGAACTTTACATGTTGGCGTAGGTTGTTGTAGTTGTTGTTGCGTTCGCGTTGTAAATTTACCGTTGCGAGTTCAACGAACGCGAAAATAATGGGCGCCCACATGGTCATTACACGCCGCCGCGTCCGCATCCGCATCTGTCAGATACTAATTTTGGAGATCAGTAATACGGTTTGCCCTTCGCCCGAGCACTTCGAACGTAAATCAATAGAAACCGCACAGCGATGCGTTTGTTCAGATAACCAAAATGAATATATTTTAAATTTGCCAACGCAAATACAGGCGCAAGTGGAGATACCAAGATACACACTTGCAGAAGGCAAACGAGATCAAGATTAGCGCGCGTTCGCGGTTCACCTTGACTCAATGGTCAAATGTGCAAAATGCCGCAAACTAAACTTTGAACAACAACAGCTTAAATGAATCAGCAGCCCCGGCCGAAAAGCATTTGCAAAAGGTTTGGCCAGCCAGAGCGGCTTGTAAAAGATGAAGGTCGCCAGTTACAGATACAGCCACACCGGATCGGATCATGATTGATTAAGCGCGGCCTGTAAGCTGAGGCCAAAAACTCCATTTAGCCTTTAGCTTTCCGAGGCTTGGTTTGGTCTGTGCAAAAACAAATACAAACAAAAAAAAAGAAAATAAAAACAGAAAAACGGCAAAATGTTGAGCAAGGTCAACTGTAGGAGGTTACTGGTACTGGGAACCTAGCCAACAGCTAATAGCTCATAGCTACATAAGCCTAAGTGGGTCACGATGCTTTATGGTTAGGTGGGCGAAGTTGTGGGTGCGAGGGCTATATATTAGGGTAATGGGCCCGGTAAATTGATTTATGCACGTGTTTGTGGGGCGACATCCAATGTTTGCCAATTTAATTGGAGTTCGAGCAGTAGGGTTTTTAATTTGGGGTTTTAGGTGGGCTGGAGTTTATTACCAAACTCATCAAATATTCAGAATAATTTCTGGTTTAAAGTGAAGTTTACTAACAACATAAACAAACAAAATCAAAAATCCCCTGGAGAAAATTTTGCAATAATTTTTGCACAAGTTTCAATTAACACCATTTTCTTTAACTTAATTAGTTTGTTTACCACTTTATTGTTGTGGGTATTTGCTGAACGTGTCACACCGATTTAAAATTTAATGGATACAAAAAATAAGAATTTTCCAAGGCGTTTACATGGCGACTGGGGGGCAGATATAATAATTTAACTTGTCGCTCAGTGAGAGATATTTTTAGAGAAATGCATTATTAAGCGCGGCACGGCCAGCGCTGCGAAGGGGGTCCACCAAAAGATACATTTTACATTTGTCAGATACAAATGTGTTAATTGCCTGGCAGTGCGTGCACTGCAGTTTACCGGCCAGGAATAGAACGCCCACACGCAAAACTGTTTATGCACTCATGGGCGGGTATATGGATATGAAAGGGGATAGTGTGGGGGGGTGGGTGTGGGAAGCCGAGATGCAGACATTAGTGCGAAACTGTGTCGAGCAGCGTGTGGGCGGCAAAGAAGTGCGAAATTGTGTAAAAGGCGACAAATGAAATTAGCCGACTGCTCGCGCCTATCAGAGACATTCACTACGTTACTGGAGAGGGGGGAAACGGAGGGGGTGTAGAAAGAGGCAGTGAAAAGGGGGGGGAGGGTGGTAGTCAGCAACAGAGCAACAAGAGACCTCCATAACATATGCTGAGTTATGATCTGAGGTGAATTGGAATTGCCACTCGTTAGCAGGTCATGATGATGTCATTTCCAACTACTCACAACTGTTCTCCCTACACTGAGGAAAATAATGTCATCCATGCTAGTTTAACTTGAAATTTTACAATTGGAATTTATGAAAAAAATAATAAATAAAATATATAATAGATGTAAAGAAATATAAGATTTAAAGTAAGCCCTGATTCCATTATATACAACTCATTGCTCTGAAATACTGACTCATTGACAGCCAACGCTTGTAACGATTACAGTTATGTAGCTTAGCTGAGGTCTGTGGGTGCCTGTGGCCATAATCTGGAACCTGGAATCTAGCCAAGGGGCAGCAGCAGCACCCACTTGAGAAGCTTCAAGTACTTCGGATGGCTTGGCTCTCATACTTCGAAACTCGAGGAGCTGTCTTCGATTATTGAAATCTGCCGTGGGCCGAAATTTTGATTCAATTTGAGTGATTCTTACAAGAATCTTCACTGCTCATTCAGTTTCTATGGGGAATTGTAAGGGCACTTCTTAGAAAACACATAAATGCCAAAAGTCATACATTTAAATTATAATTTAAAAACTGTATTATAATATAACATAAAAAGTCACTAAAAGTGAAAGAAAATAGTAACTTGGACGTAAAAGGAATACCCTTTGGGCTAATAAACGAATTCTATCATTTTATTGGCTGCTAAACGAACAGCTTTTTCTCGTGCTACCTGGCGATCGTGCTGCCTGAATTATACGGGGCGTATGCTTAATATATTGCGCATACGTCACGTGGTGCACAAACGCAACTCAATTAGCACACGATGCCAAAAGGAATAAAATGCATGCTATTTGCATTTATCGAAATAATCAAAATGAAATTCACTTCGTGTCAGTTTTACAACTTGCCAGGGAAATATTTTTGGCAAGCATAAGTGGCCGAAAGCACAACAATAACAAGAAAACAACATTTTAGCTCGGCCAATTACGTCAAGTGTCTGTGGTCAGACACTCTCTGGGCAATTAAATGCGCTAATTTCCCCTTGATACACTATATGCAAGGAAAAAGTAAGGATGATGCACAAATTCTGGCAATTTTTCCGTAGCGTGGGCTGCCGAAATGCCCGACATTCAGATATTCATATTCTGGGGCTGCTGGTGTCGGTGCTGGTGCTGGTGCTGGTGCTGGTGCCTGGTCTTGATGCTGTATCTGTATCTTTTTGTCCCTGCCTCAGATATTTGCAATTACAATGACACGCTGCCCGCCTGACAGCGGATGGATGGGATGATGGCGGAAAAAGACCGAGGGGAACGATTTCGCTGACTGACCCAAATTCGCCAAACACACTTAGAAATTGTCTATGAGAGAGCAGCGACAACAACTTGGATAGCACACTAAGTACACGCAAACAACATGACAAAACAAACAGACGCGCGAAGGCGTACATATATGTATCTCTTAACTCAACTATATAGAAGGTATGTGCCTATATGCAAGTGCGTCCGTGTGTGTGTTTGTGTGGGCCCACTTAAACCCTGCCAAAAGCAAAAGCAACCTCAGGCACACATGAGCAAGAACCGACAATAAACACTAAGGCAGCAGCAAAATAAACGAAACTTTTGCCGGCTGACAAATCGCGCGCGTTTCTGCGTGGGCAGACCTTATTGCCTCTGCCTCCCTCGGTCCTCAGAGATCTGGCAGCGCCTCTGAAGCGGCAAAGGCACCGTCGATCGCCGAAATGTGGCCCTAATTTATGAAAAAAAAAAAAAGGGAAACATGTGCCTTCGCTTTTCTGGCTATAATTCCCAGGTAAAGTCAGAGGACAATCTTATGACAAAGATTAACAAAAAGTTATACAGAATACCCATTTTCTACATTAATAAATGGTTAAAAAAAAGCATCAATGTTAAAAATAATTCGGCACGATCAAAGGAAAAACATTTCTCTAATGAGAGTTCTAATATTAAACTTGACCAACAAAACACACCCCAAAAGTGTTAAAAATAGCTAAAGAGTTCTCGCAATGGACGATTTATAAATATGCAATCCATTCCCCGCAAACAAAATAATTTATGTTTTTGTTTGCAAATACTTGGGAGGCATTCGCATTCGGCATGTCTTCCGATTCCTGAGGTGGGCCAGGCCATAGCACCAACACTGGGATCTACCAGAACTTGTAGGTAGAGGTCCAATGGACCAGACGAATACCAGCGACCGTAGAGCTTTTATCCTCTGTCCCGTTCCGCCTTTGAAATGTATTTATAAGTCGGCGCGAAACTCACGAAAATAAACTGGCAACAACAACGCAAAAAATCGCTAAGGGAGAAAAAAGAAAGGCAGAAATATCGAGGAAGCGAGAGATCTTACCCGAGGAGAGAGAGGGCGAATATTGGCCCTGGGCCTAGGCTGATATGTGTGCCACACACAGTGATAGAACCCATTAGGGTGGACCATCCGCATATCTAGATCTAGGGGGGATCCCCTCCCCAGCCAATCTTAAAACTCTTATACAATAGCCCCAATAAGTGCGCACAATTTGTTATTTACACAGTTGGTGCGAACAGAACTCGTTCAGAAAAAATATTTTACCTACTCTTTCATTGCGCTCCACACACACACACCTCAGGAAAATACAAATCGCAAAAAAATGTATAATAAATATATTGCATAAATACATAAATAAATAAATAACTCAACTCGAAAAGGTAACAATGCACTGCCTCTGTGAGGTGAAGTGTTCGCTTGGTACTCCCTGTCTTTTATTATTTTAAGGCCGCCAATCTCTTTGTTACCAAATATTTCGGATTTGAATATAAAGTTCTCAAACGCTTATCCCCAGAAATGGGCCAGAATGCGTTTAAAACTTTAAAATTAAAATATGTATTAAGTATGTATGTATGTAAGTATTAAGTGACTTATCGATCAGCCTTTCAGTCTACTTTTTGGAATAGATTCTATAGAATCCAATAACTAAAAAATTCAAAAAAAAACTCACGTTCACCCTTAACCTTATTACTGGCACTTGGGATCTGAAACCACAAAGTAAGATCATAGGAATTCTATTGAATTTTGGGTCTATTGGGTCTGTAAACCCTCCACCCTCTAGATAACCTTTCTTTGTGGGTTTTTTTGTTTCTTTCCTGCTCGCGATTGTTTATTTTCATTTATTATTTGCAAGTTGGGTGGGCCGGGCCGGGGTGGCGGGCTGTGAAAGGGGCGTGGTCGTGCTCGTTTGCCTTTAATCTAAATTGGCACATAGTAATGAGTGTGTGTCCGTGCGTGCGAATGTGAGAGTAAGTGTGCTACGAGCATGAGCGATCGCCCATGTCTTCCATATAGAATATAGAATATATACACATATCTCTCTCAATCTCTCTGCTTGCCTTTCGTGCACACCCTTAATTGTGTAAAATAAATTGGCGCTGCCAGCAATTCTGTCGCAGTTCTGCCGACGCAGCACGTTTGACGTCAGCTCAAAGCTTTTTTTTCCTTTATTATTCGTCTATTTTCTTTTTTTTTTTTTTTGGTAGCACTTTTTGTTGCTGTTGTTGGTATAATCGCGCACAGATTGTAAAAATTTAAATTTATAGATAATTTTCGCATGTTTTAGGTTTTTCGTACAAGTCAGTGGTATGTGAATTTTCGTTGTATGCGAACATTTTCGTGTATATTTTTAGAGATAACTTTTACGCATGACTTGATATGCTAAATTGAATAGAGGGTGGGTGGGAATCGGGCGGAGGGCTAGGATGGTAAATACCTTTGGTTTACATCACACACACCCTCGAACCAGATAATGGACAGTTGCCCAGATAAATCGCCAGTTTTGTCATAAGGTTTTTCGCATACATAATGGATTCCACTCAATCGGATTGTGATGTAAGTGATCCGAGGGTGTTACTATTTGCCATGTCTGCGCATATATATGTAGTATAGTCTGCCTGTTTTTCATAGATAAGAAACGTCAAAACCAAACACACGTTTCGGACCGTGTAGGACAGTTGAAGGTCCCTTCGACACATACATATATATTTACATACCGTATATGAATTTTGGGGATTTTTTTTGATTCAAAAAACAAATACATACATACATATGACTTCATTTAAGATTACAAATTATCTTTACTTGTAATTTTCAAAGCTAATTGTATAATCAAAAAATATTTGCAAAAAAGAACTTTGAATTCTCTGAAGATTGCTGAGGAACTTCTGTAGATAGCACAAAAATTCCCTATTTAACAAAAATAGTACAAAGAATTCTTGGTTACATAATGCCGGATGGATGACCTGATGATGCTATGCTAATCGGATTTTATAGCTCCTTAGTTTGAGAAACGCCTTAAACATTTTATCTTGAAATCCCTTTTACAACGGCACATATAGCCCTCATAAAACTGACCCAAATCGGGTGAGTGGAGAGCAAATGTGTGAAGGAATGCCAGTTGGAAATTCGCAGGAAAAATAAACCTTATCTACACTTGTTCATACTATATGTGCAGTATGCGATTATGGTTCCCAGTAGGGGTGTATGTGTGCGTATTACTTAATGCGCCGCAGTTGGGAACTTTCGCTTTCGGTTCTCGTTTCGATTTCGTTCTGAGTTGCCATTATAACAGTTCCATTCTGATTCTACACAGCCAAGCGGATCCAATCCGTTCACTTTCGCTGGGTTGAGACAGGTCGTATACGTGATGTGCGAGCATTGGGTACTAACCTTTCCCAGAGTGACTGCAGCAACCAAAAGTTTGTGTAATCCAATTTGATGGGCTTTGATCGGCGATCGTTCGGGGGGCGAGAAGTACAGTTGGTTCAGTTAATGCTAAAATTTAAATTTTTTCGCCGTCCGGTCCGAGTTTCAAACACAAAACTTTAAAATTCTATCAAGGCACCACATTTTTCTTCACTTATCCAATATTGATCTGATATGTTGTAGGGATAGAATTATTTTTAAGGCACTACTTTTAGCACAATAATTTGTGGGTATTTATTTTTTAGCAGACTTTTTTGTTACTGCAGTGGTGTAGCACTTTCGTTACAATTTCCTTTTTTTTTGGCGCGTATGTTGCGGTGTTGTTGTGTGATGTGCTGGTGTTTGTGTGTGTTTGGTGTGTGTTAGAATTCGCGCAAACGCAACCCGTCCGTTTTCGCCGCGTATCTGCCGCGCAACATCACAACAAAATTGTAACTAATGTTCGGCTCGCGAGAAAATAGGTTAAGAGTGCCGCGCGAAACGCACGAAGTTGGCGGCTCAGTCGACGCAGGCAGGGGCAGCACGATTTGTGAATTTTATTTATTTTTTTTTCGCCTTATGTATTTTTGAGCGCACGCGAGCGCTGATCTGCGCGCAGCAATTTGCAAAAACAGAAGAAGCGAAAAACGCAAAAAGCAACGCAGCAGTCCAACTAGAAAAAGGCAGCGACGGCAACTGCGACTGCGGCAGCGACAGAGGCAGAGACAGAGACTGAGGCAGAGACAGAGGCGGGGCAGAGCGGCTGGCGACGACGACGCGACCTACCAACCGACTGAAGCGGCGGACGCGAACCAAATTGCCAAAAACCTTGATACCGATCGCAAAAAAAAGAGAGCTTGCTCTCTCGCGATCTGCCTCTCTTTTTCGGCAAAGAGTGTGTAAAAAGCGCAAAATGTTTGCCAGCCATAACGTTTGCATAAAAAATGTTTAAAAAATAAGCAGCATTAAAGGATTGCACTGTAAAAAATATCATAGGATGTAACTATGAAATGCATCCTTTAATTATGCAACATGATTCTTTCTAAATAACGCACGCTTGTAGTTGTAGGGCTTAAAATAAAGTAAAGTAGATGATTAATCGATAAAACATAATTTCCTCATTGAAGGTATATTAATAAAAATAAGATTTTTCAAATTTTAATATTTTAGTGGCAACTGCGACGCAACAGCGACGCTGGCAGCGATCGTCGCTCTTGTGCGCCTTCGACTCTCTGTAAAAATACGCTCGCCAAATTAGATTTTATGAGACAATAACAAAAACAGCAACAAAAGGCTATCGTGGTATGCACATAGCGTTACTTCTAAGCCCCCCTCTCTCCCTCCCTTGCATGCACAATATATGTATCTTATAGTGTGCCTAGGTGTGTGTGTGTGTGTGCTTGTAGGGGCGCAGCCCAAAAGCAAAGCCATAATAAAAAAGCTTGCAATTTTTTGGCCAATTTTTGGCTGGTGTGCCTGTCTGTTGAATGAGTCTGTGTGTCGGATTGTCGTTCATCGTGTTTTGGGGTGTGTGCGTGTGTGAGTGAGTGTGTTTTTTGGTTGCTCGTATTTTTTTTTTCGGCAAATGTTGCTGTTTGAAGGTCAACTTTACGACCCATAAGCGCAAAAAAATGTGTGTTTTGCGATACCCTTGACGAGGGCATTTTACTTTTAGCTACAAGCTTGTCTATCGATTGAAAATTATTGCTTAGATTCTTGAAATTAATTTATTAATACTCATGCTTTTTATCAATTAATAATGCCTGATTAAAATAACTTTGATCTGTAACAAAAAATTGTCCAATGCGTACATGGGGCGTATGCGTAATTTTTATGATGCTTCAATGAAAAGTGATAAAGTGAGGAAAGCGGAACCGGAAGAAGGCTAAAACATACAACCACAGAGCAGAAAATACCGTATTTCCATTGTAAGAGTATTGAAATCTTCGTTTAGCCCTCATCCTTATATATTTTTTTTTCCATGCTGCCTGGTTTACTTGGCGTTAGTTGCGTCGCAGTCGCCGTCTCTGCCGGCGCTTCTGTCGCCTGCTGTCGTTGTTGTTGTTGCTTTATTTTTGGCACACTCGAGTGTTCGCTTTGCACTTGTGTGTGTGGATAACTTTACATGCGCGTGTAGGGCCCGCTTTGCTGCTTTTTTAACTGCCGGCGTCGACAGCGCAGCCATGATCACTCACCAACACACACCAGCCGGTATTCACAGTGCGCACCAACACACTCGCACATCTGTTTGCGAACCCAATTTGTTGTAGCTGTTAGTGAATTTAATACATAATACACACATGTGCGAAACATGTGTATACTCTCATGTATGCGAATTGATTGTTGCCTTTTTTATAAATTTAGAATTTTTGCATTTTTATCAATTTGATTTTTGATTAAGGGTCGAAATAAGCGAATTGCGCATTAGACCTCTTGGCTAGCCATTGAATTCAGTTCCTTATCCTGCTTCGGCACTAACTTCAATAATAATAATAAATATATGAAGTGAAAGTCACTTTGAGAGCTTTATGAATGAACCGCAATCTGGTGAATTAATGCTTATTGTACGTGCTGGTGGTATTTTTTGATAACGCTGTTTGTATAATCCGCCAGAACGAGCTAAGAATGTTATTTCAAGGGCCCTTCCAACCTTATTTGTTATCTTGATATTACCCAGAACTTATCTATCTTAAAATTGTTTATTTTTTATGTGGTATGTAAAAAGCTCATCCATTATGTAATCTTTATGTTAATTTCATTGTTTGAGTAACTAATTTGAAAAAACTTATCCCAGAATCATAGCATGGCTAGTGAGTTTATTCCTTTTCAGTTCAGAATCGAGTAATTAAGCAGTAATGTGTTTAGAAAAAGTTAATAAATAACAATACATACATTTTAATTTGCAAAAATATTTGGCATTTGGTTTGTTCAAGTGTGCTTATCTGGACTTCTGACCCTTTTATAGATCGATCGGTTAATGTAAAGGAGGCTAAAGCTCGACAATCAATCACTCTTGATTAGGCGCTATAAATACGCATTATTATCAAACACCAGCACATATTCACGTCAATTACACAGCTTTAGGCGTCATCATGATGTTTTAGCTTTTATAACACATACTGGGAATCACGCACGATCCAAGCGATCCAGCGAGATATAGATTTAGATACTGATCGGAGAGCGGGCTAAAATATTACCGTGATAGCAGCGAAAATAGAGTTCGGAAAAGTTGGTGTGATTATGAGAAGAATTACAACCGCATGCCGCTTAGAAAAGAAATCAACTGAGCGATGCCGGCGGAGCGTCGGCAGCGCAGCGACATGCTGACAACGAAGTCGACAGCGCTGCCCGCATAATCGAGAAGAGGCAAAGTCAAGAAATGAGTGGCAAATTATTAAATAAATACACATACCCTAACCTCACACATTCATAAAGAGGTTATGCAAAAAAATAAATAAAAAATAAAAACAAAAAATGGGTATTTGCGTCGCAGGCGAGAAAGGAAAGAAGAAAGAAAGAGATACTGGAAAGAAAAAAGGTTCTTTTAGATGATAATCTTCGAGTTTCTTTAAAGGAAGTCTTTTCAAATAATGGCATCAGATAGACTCCACGAAGTCAAAAATTATAAATATTATCCTTCGATTTAAGAATGATCTCGGTGCAATAATCATAGTATGTTTCCCTTTGATACACGTGAGCCGAAACCGCCTCAATCCGCAACCTTCCAAATCGGCTTAGAAGTCCGGGCGTGACTGCTATAAATTAGCGACCATTAAATATGAGTCCCGCAAACAACAAAATCCCCTAAAAAGGCTGTTAGCCAGATCGGCGGGTGATCTGACCCGATCCGATCCAATCCGATCCGACAGAAGTGGCATGAGTTAAGATCTGGTCAGTTTGAGTTAACTGAGTTTCAGTAGCCTGGCACTTGCAGCTCGGATTTCAATTCGCATTTGCAGTTGATGCCTTTTTGAGGGTGGCGCAGCTGCCTTGACACACTCGCCTGAAATGTAACCTGTGGCGCATGTGCTGTGCTAAAAAGTGCATTAAAAAAAATCCATTTGAACACCAGCAACAGCATTTTTGTCAGTCGAACCTTCTGGCGCCCATAAACGGCAATTCTCTTGCCGCCAGCCAGTTTACAACATCAGAAACACACTAACAGCAGCAACTAGCCAAGACAATGCGAACAGCAAAAACCATATTTTGAGCGTGAGAAACTGTTATAGCCGCCTGGCCATATAGTCAGCAGATATAGCCGGAGCTGATAGTCGATCCAAAGTTCGCATTCGGCCAAAAAAATAAAGGCGTGTGGGTGGCGCTGTAACGGCAGAATATCAGTTCACCGATGAGTGGAAAAATGCAAAAATAAAAACAATAATGCCCTCAGCACTCACGTACTTTGCCCAGAGATATGGCTGGTTGTGAAAAAAATCATACCATCCGCACGCAGCGGTAAATGCCACAAACTGTGGCATGTTGGATAAGAAAAAGTATTTATACCATAATGAAACCAAGCCATCCTATTATATAACTTAGATTATAAATTGTATAATTCGGTGACAGTTTTTACAATTATTATTTAGTGGCCTTCGTATTTACATAGTTGAGTGAGCTTTGCCCGAACTCGACCACAGAAATTTTCGCATGTTTACATAAAAAATTTAAACAAATCAACGACGACAAATCATGCCTTATGTCCGAAAACAACTGATAAACTGTAGGCGAATCGAAATCAAATCAAATCAAATCAAATGAAATCAAATTAGCGCCTCGCTAATAAGCCAAACAAAATGGTCTCACTCAATGGAATTTCTAATTAACTGACAACATATTTATTTATTGTCAAATATTCATTCCAACCATTTCATTTGGCCATGTAACAAAACATGTGGACACACCACCAATTCACACAATCAGAGTCTAAACACAATAAATGTTTAATTTCCAGCCGTGGCATGAATTTCCCATTTCAAATGGTAAATAAACTTTTGGCTGCCAGCGTATTACATTCATCAATGGAATCTGAAAATTCGGTAGGGTCAATGTAAGGTAAACATTCAGGAAATTATTCTGGGCTTGTTTTCCTCCTAAAAAGTGAGCAATATAAAATTATGGGAGGTATTCATTTTAGTATAAAACTTAAACAAATTTTCAGTAGCTATTGCTTAAAGAATATTTGAAATATACACGAAAAAAAGAACAGCTACCACTAAATGGCAATGAATATGCACATTTTTTAACACGTCACACCTCTAATGAACTTAACTTTTTAAGCTTTCAAGGGGATTTCAGGTGCAATAAAATTGTTCAGCAATTAAAGAAATTCTAGTTAAAAAAACATAATAAATGCATATATTTACATACTCATACGGTGGTTGAGAGAGTTGCATAGGAATTTATATAGAAAACTATTTTGATACGGGCCGACATTATTTTTATTTGAATAAAATCAACAATAAAATTGTTGGTGGTCAGCTCAGAAAAAGAGAGTAAATAAATATCAAAACTGTCTGCTGTTCGCCCCCTGACGAAGCTTCGAAAAATGTTTTTACAACATTTGTTCTCGAATGTGAACAAGTACTTATGTGTGCATGTATTTATGTACTGCATGTTTTTGTTGCCGCTTTGCGTTGCATTGCATATTTTAAGGCGCATTTGGGGGCTGGGGACTAAAAATGGCGGACGGAGAAGGACCTCCCCTGGAGGCGTCGTCGGTTTGGCTGTGTAAAAACAATAAATAAAAGACAAAAAACCCTTGTCGACACACATGTACATCTGCTTGTTTAATTTAATTTTTAATGCCCACAAAATATGCATAAAATATTAAGCGTGCGGTTTTTGTTAAAGTTGGCTCATTTTTTATCCGCCACTGCGCTTCTTTTCTTTTAGCGTTGGGAAATTTGCATTTTCCGTACCGCTTTTGCGGAAAACGATGGATTGGCTCTCCGGCCGGAAACCAGGCACAAATATAAACACAAATAGACCAGGCCGAACGCGAATGCGAATTCGAATGCAATAACCCGTGTGGAAATGCGAAAATGTGAGAATGCGAATGTGTTCGGTGTGCACATTAAAATCAATTAAATGACAAATTGAATTTCGGCAAAAAATGGCGGGCCATAAAAATTACATGTCCTTCTGCCGGGAATTGCAATCAACGCGTCATCAGGCAGTGCGAATGTCAATTTAATAACTCCAAAAACAATGACCATAAAGACGCAGGACCATGCCGAGAACCCACTGTACGGTACGTCCATCGTCCATGGCACTGCCCTGGCAAATTAACACAACAATGTTGGCTCATTAACAGCCCGATCCCACAATCCCGAATACCGGCTCCCACTCGAGCTGGTTATCCCGTTCTGGCTTCCATTTACAACTCCACAAAAGTTGGGCAAATAATTAAAAAACAATGCGTGAAATGGATGCAGCGCAGAGACAAGGCTCTGACGGATCAAACCGGAGAGTTAAAGGAGCGAAACACTTGAAAAAATTATAATTACAAATGTAAATTAAAACCATTTTATACGTTAAGTTTCCTTTCATATTGTTTCCTCAGTGCATCGGGCATAGCGGAATCAGAACAGTGCAAATTATGGCGTAATTAAAAGTCGGTTGGAGGCCGGACAACTCACTGCTATCCCGGCTCCTCTCGCCACCTCCACCAAAGTAATCTGAACTTTTTCGCCACAGGAGGCAATCGACGATTGCTGTAAATCCCTGTAACCAACAAAGCCAAAAATAAAAGGATGCCAGAAACGGCAAACAGTTGCTGTTTCAGTTCCTCATCCGGCCAAGTCAAGTGACGCAGGCGGTCATTAAAAATGCTCCACAATGCCGGAGAAACAAAAGCGACGGCGGCAACGGTGACGCCTGCAGCGGCTGTGGCTGGGAGCGAAAATTGACTTTAATTCCATTGCATTTAATTGTCAGCACAAGAGATTTTCAATTGCGCCCGCCATGGAAATCGTTTATTATTTATGGGCTTTCATACCCCAAAATATACAAACGTACGGCCGACAATGTGCGCTCGTGTGCGCCGTCTCTGCTGAGCATTATCGAAAATTTGTCAAAGTTATAGCAAGTAATTGACTTTAATGGCTTTTCAATTTGCCCACGCCCACAAAAAACCGGCGAAAAAACACAATTGCACATCAAACCATTCAAATGTAATAAATAAAGAATAAAATGGAAATGCAATAAATAAGTGTAATAAAATATCCGGCGTCCAAATAAAAATTGATTTGAATTAAATGTCAATATAATTTTATTTGCAGGTGAGATTTTCATTCAGGATTAAAGATAAAGCACTCTTATATTTCAATTAAAATTAAAAAAATAAATACTTGACCATATTTTAAGCAAAATCTAAACCATTGCTAACGTTACCTATTGTTTACTTTATTAATTCAAATAGAAAACCTAATTGAGAACTCAAAAAGGCTCAGTAATTTACGACATTATTTGTCTGAAACTAAATATTTTTGCCCCATAAATTATCTAAAATATAAAAACATATGACCTAAAATAAATAGTTTTGTTTATGGAATCTGAAAAATATGTTTTTGTAATCCTGGCCACAAATTAAATGATCCTAAAAAAATGGTAATTACCAACCATTAATAAATGCAATCACGATTGCAATGCTCGGATGTAACCAGTCTGCTGTGTAATATTTATTTATTGTTGCCTAGTTAAAGCCATTAATTTTGTACGACCTCGGCGGAAGGGGAAGTGGGGCGAATAAAGCTGTTTGTGGTAGAAACTCTTTGAAGGATATGGAAAGTCGGAAATTTACATTACGTTGAAGCCAGCCACCCATCCAGCTGCTTCGAGTGATGCATAAATTTTCAGCAAAACTGGCTGAGAACATCCCTGGGTTAAGGGGTCAAGAGGTGGAGGGGCGCAGGGGCAAGGCTGCGTCAAAGCGACGCCGCATTGAACTTCCGCTTTGCAGCCAAGGTTGCCTTTTGGCCAACTGGCTAGTCTGTCTAAAGACTTTCAGCCAGCTAGCTTTGTGGCCTTTTGTTTGCCAAAAATTTTTAGTGGGATGTAGAAAGCTATGTGCGACTTTTAAAGGTTTTGAGATATTTAAGAAGTGCGTTACAAAATTGTAGGGCAACAAAAAATTAATTTAAAATATGATTAGTTGAAAATATAAGTCAAAAGTAGTTTATGTTTGGTAAGCAAAAGGTTTTTGAGAAAACAATCAAGTATAGTAAGCTTATTTAACTATCAATACTTTCTCGAAATGGACTGTACCCACATCCACACATTCAAACGCAGTTACTATAACCATATGAGGGTGGGATGGGCGCGTCTAAGCCGCGATCTATTCGCCCCAAAACGCACTGAACTGTGAAATTAAACAACGCAAAAATGTTCAACTTTTTCCAAACCTTTATTTTATTTATTTTTTTGCTGTGAAAACAAAAGGCCGATGATTTCAGACCGAGCTTGTTACGTTACGAAGGTGGGCGTTGGGTTATGTAACCTAACGGATTGTAGGGCTCAAGCACTCAGGTAGGGCACTAAAACCAGCAATAAATACAGCCATTAATATCTGCTCAATCAGGCAAATTGCCTTTAATCGGATGCCTTGGCGATGCCCGTATCTGATCATTCAAAAGCGATTTGCCAAAGGAAAGCGAATCAACGCTGCGGAAACCTCAAGCAAAAGCAGCAGCTTCATCCAAACTGATACAAATTAAATGGGTTTCTCTCATTTTGCCTGAAGTTGAAGAAACAGTGGAAACAATTTAAGAAAAATGTATGAAAATATTGAAGTATATTGGCGTTTTATTCCTAGAACCAAAAATAGGTTTTAATCATTAATCATTTAATCCTATCAGTCGATACATTGTAAAGTTCCAAAATTCTCTTTTTAACACTGATAACTTTTTTCTATTTAAAACCAGTGTATTGTTTATAACTATCTTTAAAAAGCGAAGGCACTACCTTGACCCCGAGAAAAATGGGTAAAAATTTAACCAAAGAGGAGGCACTAAAAAAAAGAGAAACTGAATGGAAGCGGGTGTGAATGCGAAAACGGGAATGACGGATTGAATGGCTAAATGATTGACTGGCTGACTGACTGAAGGAGTGAGTAAATGGTGGGTGGATGGAAGCAATGGAAGTGGCTGCAAATGAGCGAAACGTGAGTCAGACGGGCCCATGATGATGGTAATGGCCCCCAACAACAACAATAACAATGGTGATAAAAGCAACAACAATGGCGGCGACCTTCAGAAGATTCAAGGGGAGTTCAGAGCGGGGCTGAGGAGGCAAATCCGTCTGCTTTGACAGACAGCTTTGATGCAGAAGGGGCACGGCTTCAAGCTGCGGCAATTGCATTGTTATGTCTTCTCACACTCCGTCTCTGTCTACCATGCCTTTCATCTCTGTTGCTCTTTTAGGCCAGGATTTGGTGGCCCTGAAATTTGTGCCTAAGCAGGCTTTGTGGGCTATTGGTTTACTAACACGTTTCCCCAGCACAAAAAATTAGGGAACTTGTTGCGCTCAATTAAGCTACTTTTAATGAACTTGATATAACCATGCAGTTTAGTGTTATTGTGTTATTAAATAAATATAGCAAATATCGGATATATTATGAGAATTATATATATATTTGACGCCATTGATCTACAAACCATTTGAGGTATTTATGGCAAGAATATGGCTTACACTGGGGCCATATTATTCCTTATAGGTATTTGGCAGGATTTTGAAAATTTCATGAAAAATCTAAAAAATATTTTGTTCTTCGATTTTGATGTAGAATGGTGTAGAATTGGTACACAATTCGTTTAAGGTATTCCGCTCAAGAATCGGATGGGAATTGGAAAAGATATGGCCTACACTGGGGGCCATATTGTTCCCTACAGGCATTTGGCTGGATTTTGAAGGGGACCATCAGAAAATTTCATGAAAAATCTAAAAAACATTTTGTTTTTCGATTTTGATGTAGAATGGTGTAGAATTGATACACAATTCGTTTAAGGTATTCCGCTCAAGAATCGGATGGGAATTGGAAAAGATATGGCCTACACTGGGGGCCATATTGTTCCCTACAGGCATTTGGCTGGATTTTGAAGGGGACCATCAGAAAATTTCATGAAAAATCTAAAAAATATTTTGTTTTTCGATTTTGATGTAGAATGGTGTAGAATTGATACACAATTCGTTTAAGGTATTCCGCTCAAGAATCGGATGGAAATTGGCCAAGTTCCGTAATATATTAAAAATTAAATACCTAAAGATTTCCTGTTGACTGAATGAACAATTAATAAAAATTTAGTTTTTTACTTTAACTTTTCATTCTCTGAACTTGAATGTATTTTGTAACAAAGCATAAAATTTCTTTACAAATAGTTTCATGCTTTTTGTTGTTGGTTGCACTCTGTGAATGATGTGCAGCACGTGCACGTTAGCAACAGCAACACTATCAGTTCACGCTACAATTTGCAGTTTAATTACTTGAGCTGCCGAATCAGGTATAACTTATCTTTGGTTTGATTATTTTGTGGCTAATATTGGATCTAATTGCCACTTTTACACGGCTCATTGGCGGGCACGTGTCGACAATGGCCCAAAACTGACCTCAAAATAATTTTGGCCAATCGCTGGGGCCTCATTTGCAAAAATAGAGTTCCTATACATATGGGAGTAGCTTTAAATTAGGTGGGATTGTTTGATCAGTTGGTGTGTGAACAGGTGGAAAAAAAAACCAAGAAAAGGTCTCAAACTTTTAACTAGAAATTCCAATAAAATATTTTTTTATCATGTCGAATAAGCTATACATATTGTTGCCCAATTTTTGTGTCAACAAGTAATAATCAATAAATAGTTTTCAAATAAATGTCATTCTCTTTCCAGCTATATTATCTCAATCATTTACAACATATTTGAGATTTCTGTATTGATACGGAAAAACCATTTATCATCCCAGTTTGTCTATCGTTTGTAACTTAATCCTGTCAGTAACAAGCGTTTAATTTACAATCAACTGCGCTTCCTTTTTACACACTCGCTGGGTTCGATGCGTTTTCCTTTGTTATCCCCAAGTGGCTTCGGACAATGGCAATGGCAAAAAGCAACTGCTGGCTCATTACTTAAGCTGGATATTAATGCCCAGTCATACGGCTGCCCATTAGCGGACACCCCATCTCAACGCAAGCGCAACGCTTGGCCAATTACACATAAATTAACTGCCGCTGCTACTGCTTACAAGTATAAACTGCTAACTGGCAAGTGCAGATGAATGTAAGTATGTATACTAAATAACCGTTAAGTGAGCAAACAAGCAGACAGGCCAGAGGGAATGTGGGGCAAAAAAAGGGATATGAGTATCTTGGAGATATACAACGTTGATGCGCGCGCTGATTACACGTTTCTGCCGCAGATTGAATGAAGATGCAGGCGAACCTGCAGACGGCTAAAAAAATAATAATCATAATAATAAGCGCACGGTATAACCAACAAAAAACACAATAAAAAATATATGAATTACAAGTCAGGCAGCCAAGTGCAGCCGAGTTAAGTCATGAAAAATCCACAGACATAACGTGAGCTATGCCCTTAGATGTTTTTTGTTTGTATTTTCTTGTTGACTTGGCTAGCACTTGCATTTATACTCTCGACTTAAAGTAGGAAAGTCCTTTGGAAATATTACTTCTCATGAGTTTACTCAAGAACACTCTATTACAGGAAATTTACAAAATAAACATTAATATTAAAGCCGTGTGTTTTAAAAACCTTTTTTCCTCAAAGACTACCCTGGCTAATTGCCAAAGAAAAGCGATGGTTTAGGTCAACCTTGCAACTTAATCCCTCTTTTCTGGCGTTGCATGTGCAGTTTTATATTTTTTTTATATACTTGGTTCTTTGCATTTCTTCCTTTTTGTTAAAAAAGATTTTTTTTTCATTTCACCCCCTGATATTTTTCTTTATGTGTTTTTCTTATTCCTGCTTTTTTTTGTTAGTTAGCCAATGGAGTTGTTGCTTCTACTGTTGATGTTTTTTGTTGTTATTGTTTTTGGCTTTTTGAGCCACACTGGCAACAACTGAAACTGGCGACTGTTTCACCAGCCACCAGCCACCAGCCACCAGCACTTGCAACTTGCAACGAGCCACCAACAACTGGCAACTGCAACCGCTTTTGACCCGCGAAGCGTGTCGTGGCGCCAGCGATTATGTTTGTTTATATGCTTGCTTTGGTTGCTGTTGTTTCCGATATTGTTGTTGTTGGTTTTGGTTTTTACTGTTTTTTAGATGCCACTGTTTTTGTTGCTAATATTTGTTTAGTTATATATTGTTGTTGTTGTTGTTTCTGGCACGCTGCAACGGTTTCGATGGCGCGCATTACTTCAGCACCGTTAAAAATATTTACGAGCCGCGTTAATTCTTAAAGCGTGGCCTTAATTTGATTAGTTCGGATATGCTTGGCTAAGCTCGCCAAGCTCCAGACACTGTCCAGTTGGCTGCCTTAAGGGTCTAATAATCTACTGCCGTTAGGCAGCACCTTTGTTGAATTTTTTTCAATTAGAGGGAAAAATGTTATCTTTAAATATAAATTTACAAAAAATTATTGATAATGATACAAGCCCACATTATCCAAATGATGTTTTTATGAATTACAGGCAACTATTAATCGGTTAATATTATATCTAATGTTCAGGAATGTTATCAAGATTTATAGACAAATTTATGCG
Organism: Drosophila atripex; assembly: GCA_035045925.1. Classification (NCBI taxonomy): domain Eukaryota; kingdom Metazoa; phylum Arthropoda; class Insecta; order Diptera; family Drosophilidae; genus Drosophila; species Drosophila atripex. The sequence continues at coordinate 4,577,470 of JAWNOP010000022.1, read as the reverse complement.
CTCATGTGTTAAGTGCCAAAGAAAATTATGGAAAAATACTGTTAGACAGCCGTGATAATGGACCTGATCGTGATGAAGCTGCTGTTATTGCTGCCGTTGGACTTAAAGCCATTCCCAGAAGCAGCTCGGAACCCAGGCAAATAAATCAAAGTTTATCGCTCACGCAAATCTCGGCTATCGACCATCGATGACCAAAGACGCGTTGCTCACACCTAGAACGGAGATATTCGGAGAATAGGGTAAGGCCATCGCCATTCAAAGTGCGCACATATGGCCAAAATGGCTGCAGCATATTTGGCCACGTTGCATATTCGGTTGCTTGCCGCTTGCCGACGCGGCTGGCTCACAAAGCTGGCCCAAAGTTAAAAGTCAAATGTGAGCTTGAATTACCAGTAACAGCAGCGGTGGCAGCATCTGGAGAGAAAATGAGAATTCTTGGGGATTTATGAGAGGCATGCAAAAACAAAAACCGGCCCAGGAGGACTATGATGGGAGGAGGCATCGAGAGGCAAGGGGCAACTGGCCTAGGGCGACGTCTAACCAAATACGAGTAAGACTGGCAAGTCAAGTGGCGTGCAGTGGATTTTTTTGGCCAGCTCAGCAAATGCAGTTTTGTCCAAATATGGTGATCGCATGCTGCGAGCCCAAAAGTGGCCAAAACCAACGACACAGATACGAGAACTTTGGCTTAGACAGCGCCTCTTCCTCGGCCCCTCCGTCCTTTGGATAATGTCGGCTCAGACTTAGGCCTGGCTAAATGCCGCCGCCACTTTGGCCAATTTTTGCACTTGCGCAAAAGGTCTCAAGACAGGTTACGCGCCTGTGGCGATTTAACCGTTTTCAGGCGGCCAGAAGCAGCCACAAAAAAAAAAAATGGTTAGAAAGGCTGCGACTAGCCAAAGTCGAAGTGAAAATGCCCTTGGTGGCAAATCTTCCATTCTATGGGGATTATTTATTTTAAAAATAATAGGATCGTATAAATCGCAACACACTTATAATTGATTATAAATTTTTAAAATGTAACTTTAATTTTGTTATTTATATTCTAAGAAAAATCACAGCCTATTTGTTTCTAATCATTTGTAAGGGTTGTCAAAACAACAATTAAAAAATAAGAAAAACGAATAATAACTGATCAAATCCTTGATTATAAATCGCTGCATCGGAGCAGAATAAATTCCCAATTTTCGAGTTGACTGGAAAAGAGAGAATTGCATTGGAGGACCCTCCACTTGTGGTCACGCCAACGTCGGCCCAAAAAAGAATCTTCGAGGTGGAGGTACCATGCATAGGGTCAGGCGGCATCGGCTTACATTTGGCATCCATTAGAAAGCAATCCGTCAGTGCGGTTTTGGGCTAACAAGATAGCTGCTGACCACAGCGTATTTTTTATGGTGATGCAGTGGTTTGTGGCACACCCACGCGATTGGGTTGGCTAGGGAGCAGCCAGAGCCAAAGTCGAAGCTGACGCTAAAGTTAAGGTAAAACCGGTCGTTCGGTGGCCCCACAAATGTTCTCCTTGACTTCATTACGAATCACGAACCAGGGCCCAACCTCCGGCCACCAAGAACAATGCCAAAAAGGAGCCATAGTCTCGAGATCTGACCCAAAAGCAACGCCAACGCAAATGGCCGGCAAAAGGTTTGCTATTTATTTTATTTCATTTTTCAGCAGGTAGCTTTTTTCGGCGACACATTTATGACTAATGCGGGTGGACAAGGAACAAGTTGGGACGCGATTACGATCGCCGAGGGATCTGCAGTGGTTGCTGTGCGAGTATCTGTATCTGACAGATGCACGCAGCCTACGCTACACTAAAAAAGCATAATCCGTGCAAGCTCTTTTTTTGGGCGCTGACATCATGCGGATTTGCATAGATGCTGTATTTTGCGCTGCTTGTTTTGCTTTTGGGCACTCCATCTCCGCGTTAGAGCCATGTCTTGTTTCGGTTTTTGTTTATTTGTTTAATTAATTTGTAGCTGCTGCTGCCTGTCGCTTTATTGCTGCCCACGTAGCCTCCCGGTTCGCTGCAGTTTCAGTTGCATTTGCATTTGTGGCGTATTTACAAAATGAAGTCATAAAAGAATGGCAGCCATAAACCGAAAGTATGACAGCCAAATGCGGACCCACAGTGCGTATTAAAAGTTGCGCATACGCCGCGTTGTCCCGCCAGAACAAAAAAAAAATGAAAAAGAAATAATGAAAAAGAAATGAACAAAAACAAAAAACGGAAGACGATCCGAAAGACTACGGCGTGTGCCACCTCCGCTCAGTTGGCTTAAACGAAAATTTATCTGCGCACATTAAACTTTATTGCATTCAAAATTACAGCAATTATTTGACCAACAATTATGGCAGATGAAATTGTTGTTGTCGCCGCTCCTGCATGCTCTTCTTCTCTTCGTGGGCGTGTCCAAGTGGGGCAAACACTTTATTATGCGTTTTTTACGACACTTTGGGTTAAGCGCTCTCCAGTTTCCGCTCCTCTCCCTGGTTTATTTTTTTTTGTTTGCCCTTCAGCTGTTGCGCTTTTTCCCCCCAAGAGGCCAATTCCTTTTTTCCACTCAGGCTGCAAGCTCTTTTTGTTTCTTGTTTTTGTCCCCCCTTTTTTTTTGCCATTTTTGGTTGTGGTCAGTGTTCAGGGGGCGTGAAAGAGGAATGCCGGGAAAAACAACAAAGCCAACAGCAAACGGGAATCCTTGACCACGGGAATTCCGCGTTGAAACTGTTTTCCGTTTTCTTCGGCTTAAATGTTTCGCCCACGCAATTAAATTTGCATGATAATTTGTTGGGAATTGTTTTAAAAAAGAGTGAAATTAATGGCAGTTCGGGGAAGCTAAGGGATTGAGAACTTGTTACATCAGTGAGCCCGGGTTGGGTTCTATATTCTGTTGCAATTACCTGATTATGTTTATTGTACTTTTGTTTTTATAGAAGTTGTCAATAAATATGTTTGTTAGAAATAGACATCCTTCATTGGAACTTACCTAAAAAAAGTAGAAAATTAAGAGTTAGTTTTAATTGTCATTTTGGTTAAGTACTTCCTTATGCAGTTGAAAATAAAAGGCGATGCATTTTATTGAAAATAGGAAAACTAAAAACTTTTACATAATACCTAATGATGCTGTTTCTTTAAATACGTGTATGCGATATATATATTTTGTTTTACATTTTTTATTTCTGAGCAAGACTTTTTAATTAGTTCGGTTTACCAGTTTTACCTGAAGAGCTTAAGTCTAAGCTACGTACAAACATGTTCATTGATTAGATATAGATATAGATATAAATATAGATAGATATTAGCTAAGTTTGCCAGGCTGGAGCTGTTATACTCTTAGGACTAGCTAACAAACCAGGTGCGACCACGCCCAAATTGCCACAAGCATCATGTAAACGGAGTGCAAATTACAATCATTTCTTTTTGTTGTACCTCTACTGGTTTTTTGTTATTACTTTACTTTGGTTGTTATTTTACTGGCATTGGCTACTTGTGTTTGCGATCTAAGCCTGCCACTCTCGACCAGCAACATGCAACTCAATTTCTCTCAAATCACAGCATCAAGTGGGTCAGCATTTAGCCGACGGATAATTCAAGAAAAAACGATCAGGAAACTGAGCAACTTTGCCCCTTTTCTCCTCCAGTTTCGAATTGCAGCGCCTGCAGGCTGATCAGGACACATTGAGCACCTGTCAGACTTTATTGGAGAAGTCTAAACTCAGGGAAATTGAAGTGAGTCCACTTCAACAAAATATTAACATTTACCTATGTAGTTTGGATTGGATGGGATAGCCCATAACGCACATTCCACTTCCATTCAAGTATATTTAAATGCCTTTAGCTTGAGATAAGCAAATAAAAAATCCCATTTGCATAATCGACGAAAATCTTACAGCGAAAATGTCCAGCACAAATTGTCGTGTGAAATTCCTCGAGCTGCTTAAAACAATGCCAGGCTGGCCCCATCGAGGTGGCAAAAGTCAACTCCCAAAGTGTTGGCTCTGTATCTGAAAGTGCCTGTTCCCGTATCTGTGAGTGTGTGCATCTGCATCTGAGCAGGGCTCTCCACTGGGTATTTGCTCGTCGTTCAACTGGTGGCAGCTTGTCTCAATATTGACTTTCAAAATGTTGTTGCTGCTGCGGCTGCTACTGAGATTTTCAGCCAACTTTGAGCTGCACTAAGCCAACAAGGGGTACTAAGCCCCGATTGTGTTTGTCCGATTAATTAATTGCCCAAATAAAAATGGTTCTTTTTCTTATTCGCATCATCAAGAAAATGGGAAAAACCAGCGGGAAAAAAGCCAGAGAGAGAGAGAGAGAGGGAAAAACTGGTCAAACTGGCAAATTATTAAAAGGAAATTGTTGACATTCCTGGGTAAATATGCAACTGCAACGGTAACTGCAACTGCAACTCCAACAGCAACATCAACCCGAAGTAGCCTGCTTGATTGCCCCTATAAGGAAGCCAAAGCTATCTCTATTACAACAACCAGTCCGGCCAGCAGCTAAGAAACAAATAACAAGACAAGCAGCCTTCCTTAACCTTTTTTTTCTTCTTTGTAGGACAAGCGATTTCCGCAGGAGAACTTGCAACATTAGGAATAAGTTAAAGAATGCCAGGTCTAGTAGTTATCATTATTTGATTTCTTTTACGGCCAGCTATTTGTGACAGGCAAAAAAAATCCGATTCACTATTAAATGATAAAAAGCAAGTCCAGAAAACTTCCTAATACTTTAATTACTTTTTGAATTTATTATGATGTAATCTTTCCATATAAACGTAAAATCTAAGATCTATTTCTTGAAGGATTTTATGATACCGACATTTAAAACTTTTAAAATAAAAATAATTATGTAGATTGTAAAATTTTATGATCTTATTATTTGTAAATGTAAAATTGAACCAATAAACTTGTTGATTTTTCTCCGTGTTTATTGTTATTCTTTGCTTTACAACTCGATCGTGTTTGTGTATTGTGGGCCAAATAAATTTTTATAAATAATAAGCCTCGGACCTGGGCCAACGGACGTGGATGTTGCTGTTGCAGTTGCTGTTGTTGCTGTTGCACTTGCAAGCACAGTTAGACAACGACAGACTCGACTGGTTTTCCGAACAACAAGTGCGGGCCAGCTTCCTCCTTCCAGCCTCCTCCTTGGAATTGCATAAAAAAAAATAAAGAAAAGCCAGCAATACCTTTGGCTGGCTAAATTCTTGGCCAAAAGGGTATTTCGTGCAGCAGCAGCAGCAGCGGTTGCAGCGACTGCAGCAACAACTTTTTTCCGCTCGAGAGCCAGTTCGTGCAGCTCGTTGCAGTTGCTAGATAAAAATGCAGTTAATAAAACTGTAAAAACTGGACGCATGCGCAGCACCCAACACACACAAACACACACGCGTAGAGGTATCAACGATTTATATAAACACACTCGGAGAGTGTGCTGGCCTGTGTGTTGGTTGGGCTATATACTCGAGTGGGGCTTTTTTGGATCTGGGCAAGTGTAGCCAGCAACGCCATTTAATTGCCTGTTTGCATTTCACATGAGCCGCAGTCCCAACGCGAAAGGGAGATGCGACGAGGCTGAGGCTGAGGATGAGGATGTGCTGGCCCCGGGCCAGAATATTATCCCAAATCTCTGGGTCTGTATATTTATGGTATTTTTCCTGCCGTATGTTTGCCAGGCGGTCGCTTTGAACCATCTTTGGTTTTGATAGATCGCATGTGAAAGGTGACTTGACTCCGGAGGTAATCTATGGCGAAAGGCGAGAGAATCCGAGAAGATTCTAGGTTCTTGGGGTGTCAAAGGCTGAAATATGTATGTATTGAAGGGAGCGTTTTTGTCTTTTAAATAAACCAATAAGATTACCAAAACGAGCCCACAATTTGACATACTTCTTAGTAAAACCTCTAACTTTAAAAAAGTTAGATATAAGAAAATAAAGTTTTCAACTAGTTCTCAGTTAATAAAAGATATTCCAGCAACTTCAGCTTAGCGATTACAGCTGTTGTTGTTTGGTTTTCCTGTTCACATAACTAAACCGTGCAAATTAGTTGCCAAACAAATTATTTCATATTTTTTTTGCGCTTGCTATTCGGTCGTAGCTCAAATTTTGGGTCTGGGCTCTGACGGCCCGGCCAGCAAGCCGAGCGAAACCAAACCGAGCCAAAAACCAACATACACGTAAGCTGACCTTCGTTCATTAACGACAGCAGAAGGCATAATAAGACATAAACCCCAAAAGGCTCCACATTTGGCTAGCAGTGGACAAACCAGTTAACTGCAGCAGCTCTGGCCGCTCTGGCCAGTAACTAACAAATAGTAAAATTAGCCCGAACATTTTGCATTTGATTAAAAGATTTTAATTTGCCAGCCACAAAGCACAAAAACAAAGATTACAGAGACATGAGACCAGCGACCAGCAAAAAAACTTGCTGAATTAATTTCACATTAGAACACGCGCATGCAATGCGGCCAAAACGCAGTTCGCCTTTGCCAAATGTCGACGACTATCTACGAAGCCAATATAGTCACATTTATATGTATCTTTTTGTGTGTCTGTATCTATCTTTCCTTCTGAGGGTAACCCAATCCAAGCTACCTAAGCCGGAGTTAGCGGGCGGATGTTTCGCTGACGTTGCAGGTAAAATCATTCAAACTTGTTCTTAAAAACTCGCACTCCTCCTCACATGAGATCAGTGGGACATTATTCGATTCAGTAGAGCGTTCATAACTGTGACATTTTTTAGGGATTATGTTTTCTGTTTCCCGTAGAAAGATAACATAGTTTTAAAGGCATCTAAATTATTGAAATTAATTAGCTTTCAAAAAATTAAACATCAAAGGAAGAAAATAAACAAATTCCTGACACAATTTTAGTCACTTTATGGTCACATAAACATGGTATTACAGCACTTTGTTGTCGTGCTGATACTGTGTTGTAAGTTGACTTGGCCCAATGGGCAAATATTTTTACATGTTTATGTAGCCAGCATGGGTATGCGTGCAAATATAGTTGGCGTTTCTGAATTGCTGGGGCGATTTGGTTGGAAGGTCCATAGTTTTGGCGCCGAACGTTTGCCATTGTAAGCTGAGAGGCCCCAAAATACAGCCCAGCTGCGTCAACAAAAAAGAGTTGAACAAAAAATTGGCCGAAACAATCCAAAAAACAAAAGTGAAAAGTTTGCTGTTTAAACAAATCAGCAGAAATTTTTTATCATCTTGTGGGCCAAGCTTGCTGGCGCTTGTAAGCGTATTTTGATGACACGAAGAAAAAGTATAAATACCCATATTTAAATCATGAAAAAATTAAGTCATTTAAATTATTTAGTTGAGGCAAAAAGTCTGTTTACTATTGTTCTGATTGTTATTTGCTTCAATTTTTTGTACAATTTTGATTAACCCCAATTTTAAAATCAAGTTATATATATTGTTTTTAGACATTTTATTATAGTTAAATAGATTTTTATTGGTATTTAATCTATTGAAATTTTTATGTGTAAAGGCAACAAAAATATTGCACATTTCCATAATTAAAAAACAAGCCTGTGGCGTTTTTTCAAGTTCACATCGAGACCAAAACAAAGCAAAGAAAACAGAAACAAAATGTTAATATGCCTATACCTTCGCATGTATTCCAGTCAAGTGTAAGTTTACGAGGCTTTTGTTGGCAAAATTTGAAGGTTGCCTTCCTCTTGAAAAGCCGAAAAACAAATTATTCATCAAGCGAATAGACAAATTGAATGAAAAATAGTTGTGTTCATTGAAAATTACAGCCTTGTAGGTGTATCCTAATTTTAAAACAGAAATCTTAACAAGAGCTAAGTAAAAGTCAATAAAATTATGACTAACTGATATCTAAGCAACTCTAACAAATATTTGCTAGAAACTACTACTAGAAAAGTAGTGACACACCGGCACCACCAGCAACACGATTAGCCAGCCATTCGCTGGCCGCTGCTGTCGGTTGATTTGCATAAAATGTGTGTCAGCAAGGTAAAGGGCGTTCGTTTGGGGCTCCCCGTTACACTCCGGACGCTATATGATATACACACTCCCCTCCCTCGATTTTATCTACAACTCTGTCCCACGCTGGTACTCGGTGGCGGTGTAAAAATTTGAATACCTAAATAGGCTGGCTGGCCTATTTCTTGTAGTGTTTGTTGTCTCTTACCTCAACGAATGCGAAATTGGGTTTTCATTTTGTTTGTGTATTGAAGTTTTGCGAGGGACTTACAGCTAAATGACTGTTGGTGTTATTGCTTGAATGGTTTTTGCTGAAAATTAACCTTGAATAAAGGTTAGTTTACAGCTGCTGTTGTTGGTTGATGGTTTTGGTATCAGAAAACTTACAGGAACTGGTTCTAGAAATACATCCAAATTTTATTTCACCAGAAAAAGCTGTCAAATTGTGAATGATTTTTGCCATCAAATGAATTCCAATTTTTAGATTACCATAAAATATATATTTATTCATGTTTTATGGGACTATAAAACGAAAAACCGAAAAGGGCGCTTTACTGTGACCAGACTTTGATGAGGAATAAAATGTTTTGTCTATTTTGAATCGACTCAGAGACTACTCTGGGACAGATTGTAAAATGATTTACATTTACTACATCCTATAATTGTGATTTTGTACCCTTGAGGGATCTATGGTTTTGGACAATAAATGGGACTTTATATGGGATTTGTGTAACTATTCTAAATTCTTCGGAAACTCATTGGCCACTTAACTGCAAGCGTATATCAACTTGGGCTCTGCTTGAAGTCAGGTTTTCATTGATGTTTTTATTTAGTTTCTGTTGCTAGAATGTGTTATACATTTGAATTCATTTCAATATAAGCATCTTGAATCTTCCGTTGGACTTCTGCATAGGTAACAGAGTTTTAAATAAATTCGAAACTAAATTGCGTCAGACATGCTAGAATGGTTCTCCGGGCACAGGCAAGCTTCCTTTTATCATTTTGGGTAACAGGGAGTGGGCCGAGAAACTTCCCGTTGAAACAAAAACATTTACGGAGCAGTAGCGAAGGCTCATCCTCAGCAAACACTTGTCAGGTTTGCAGCAACAGCATGACACATGCCACTTTGCCACTAGCTGCATCTCGACTTGCTGCGACCCTTAAAAGTTGCCACAACTTGATGCAGATGAAGTCGAGAATGATGATGATGATGGCGATGACGATTGGCGGGATGAGTTGCGGCTCTTGTGGTAACTTCGTTGCCATGCTTTTGTTTTGTCTTGGCTGTGATTTGATTTGCCAACGACTTGCTGATTTAGCCACATTCCCATGTTACCATGTTGCTTGTAAGTTGACGCTTCGCTGCCGCAAAGTGGCAGCCACGAGCCGGCATTTCTCCGCTGCTTGTAAGTGGCAAGTAGCGGAGCGGAGTTTTTGCTGGCTTGACTGACTCATAACTGGGTAAACTAAGATCATCTCCCTAACCCCCTCCTTTCGCGGTGTGATTGTGCTGGAGGGGCCTGGCATGAGTCAATTAATTTATATGCCACAACGTCCAGACGAGTGCACACCATGCCCCGCCTCGTCTGCCCAGAATGCGGATTTTGATTCTGAGCTCTGGCTTTCGACTTTCGTTGAATATCCCTTTACCCGAAAGCCTTTAAGTGTCAAAGATAAGGGTGTGTGATCAAGGCGTCTTAATAATTTTTAATTTTCTCATTTTTATTGTACACTTAAGAAAAATGATTCAATTCTCATAAAAATAAATAATTCCACGAATATTTAGGATTAAAAATGGCAAATGCTATATAATTTTCTGACGAAATAATAATATATTATTCATTAAGTAATGGAAGAGTTTGAAGTGCATAAGAAGTGACCTAATCTCTGAAAAGCATCATTTGTGATTCATAAAGAAAAGATTTATACGCGAATGGTAGCCAAAAACATAAACAACAAATTAAATAAATGTGCGCACATAAAAAACGCAAATAAACAAGCAACTGCAGCCGGACTCTGTAATAATACTGTCCGAGAGCAAGAGCAAGAAATAATATTTTGATGACGGCACTTCCGGTGCAATTAAGTCAAAATGTTTCTAGTTAGAACTCGACTGGAAGTCATCTAGTCACTGACAAGAAATATGAATGTGTCTAAAAATATAAGCGACGGCTCCCTTTGGCATACATAATTTGTACGAAAAACATAGAGAAACACTTTTGCCACTCTGCCTGCGCCACTTCACACTTAATAAGACATAATTTGCAGATTTTTATGAGTTGCAGCTTGGCGTATTTCGGCACGCGTTGCCCACGCAGGAAAGAAATATGTAAATACTTAATTAAATGGTCAGCAGAGGCAAATGCAAATGTTCTTGCGCTTACAGAGAGAATAGAAAAGTATTTTGCATTGGGCCAAACGCCTTCGCTTTGTGCACTCGTTCTGTCAGCCGCAGGCGACAGGTTGGCCCCGCCACTTAGTTTTGGGACAAGTTAATTTTTGGCTCCGTTTGTCTTTTGTCTGGTGATGTATTTAATATCTAATTGTGCCAGACATGAGGATTTTTGCACAACTCGAATGATAAATTACAAGCATGGGCCTCGCTCTCTGCGGTTCTTGGCCCATGCGGCGTATGCGCAATGTGCAATTAATTATACGCCGTGTGGTACGCGCAGAGGTGTGACCGAGCGATCGCCCGAAAGCCTATTTCGCCTGACAATTTAATTAAAATTCTCAAATGAAGATATTAGCACACATCTCAATCTGAACACAAATCCGCATCTGCTATCCATTGACATTTTGGTTAATTTGAGTGAATTAGCATGCGGTCGATTGTGACTGAGTGCAAGATGCACTCGCCTTCGCTTTCATCTCGCAAACGAGGCGGAAGATTTTGCTCGGCCTGTCACAGCCGTCTGTCATTTTGGAAAACATATCTGACCACTTGACAAATTACCCTACGAATGACAGCCTGCCCAAACACTTACAGCACTTCCTTTCCCGGTTTAGAAAAATATACAAAAATCTTGTATTTGCGGGCCTGGCCTATGTCTTTTAAAAACTGGCCAGAATATTCGTACTCTTCTTCAGCTGTCACACGAATTTGGGTCAAATTAATATTGTATAGTGTGGCCGAGTAATGCCAAACGGCTGAAACATATTCACCGCGGCGGCCAAAAGACACTTTTCGAAAATAATGAAGGAAAAACATATTAGAAATTAAATTAAACGCCAGCAGCAGCCAGCAAGCGGCCAAAAGCCAACAACCAACAGCGAGAAGCTAAGAAGATGTCGACAAATTTACAAAATAACAAAAACAAGCTGCCGTGACACTTTCGATTTCAATTTCGTCGCTCTGCTCTCCGTTCATCTGAGTGTGTTCTGGCTTGTAGCTGTAGTGGTGCATCTGTCCGTCCGCCTGTCTTGGCCGTATTGTCAGTTAAAACTTTTTATTTTCGCTGTTTGTTTTTGTTTCATATTTTTATTTTCAACGTGTAGCCGTGTCGAAGGTAGCGGCGACAGGTGCAAAAGTTGGCGACAAATTTTAATGAGCTGCAAAAGGCAGCAGCAGAACATCAAAATATCTACGGTTCCCATTGGTTAATATAAAACTATACAATATACAAAATAATTAAGTCAACTTGACTTGGCTGCACTACTAAACCCAAGAATCCCACGCCGAAAATTTTGGCAAATGTTTGACTTGCAGTAATTAATAGAAATTAATTATGTGCCTGCGAGAATTGTGTTTGGTTTAAGAAAATACGTTTTTTGATAAATATTCACCCAATTTTCAGATTGATTTCCTGGTTCTCGAACCAGACACCTCATATTCATAAATTTTGTGTTTTTATTTTAATCATTTTAATTGCTGGCTCAATTTGATATCTAATTAAATGCCCCATGTCATGCCTTCCAATGGCTTAAGCAGACTTTTAAAAAATTTAATTGCACTTGGTACATAAGTAACTAAATTAAAATTGTGGGTAAAATGAATAATTATGAACTCATGACAGAGCGTGCGCTTCTATAAGTATGCTATTGTCCAGTTATTTGCGAATTTAAATTATATATATTTTTTTAATTTTATTTCTGGCTTTTTTATTGTTTTTATTATTATTGCCTGCTGCTTTGTGAATATTGCTTCCTCTTCAGCAACGTAATATAACAAAAGAAATATGTATGTACGTTTATACTTACAACCACATGCATGTGTGTATAGGAATACGTATAAATTTTGAATAAAAAAGATATAAAAAAAAACAACAGTAACGCAGATACAACAACAATGAAAAATACAAACGCAAAAGCAAAAGAAAAAATTTCAAGGTCAGCGCCGAAACGTGCATGCAAAAATGAAGCGTTGAAAAAACGAGCGTAAAAAATAAAGTAAGCAATAAAAATAAAAAATAACAGCAGCAGCAGAAGCAGCAGCCAAATCCCAGAGAAAGAGCCAAAGGAGAAATCAAAGCAATTTCGTTGCCGTTGTTTGGTTTCTTTTTGGCTTTCATTTATTTGCTGCAATTCGGGGCTTAAACAACAAATATGAGGAAGACAACAATAGCCAAAGTTCCCAAAACAAATCAAGCTCAATTTCAAGCTAACAGTTATATGGTAAATAACTTATAAACGTTATTTTTCAAGGCCAAGTTTAAGGTTGATTGCAATTAAATGGAATAGAAAGATTTATGAATTTCTAGCAGTTGGTAGTATTAAGTCTCCATCATCGGCAATCCTTAAAGCATGTGTGTGCTGCCTCATTGGCATTGTCGAGGCGAAAACCAATTTTCAACTTATTTTGTTGTCAGAGCAACCCTTTCCGCTGTTGTCGCCATCCCCAGACTCCAAATTTGAGTCAGAGCTCCAAAGACTGCGGTTGGAGGGGGCGTCTGGAGGAATGAGGCATCCAATCGCCAATCGGCACTTGTCCTTGAACGCCAGAGCGGAGAGGAGGAAGACAAAAGCCGGGGCAGACGAGGCGCTGAAGACGGCAAGCGCAGAATTAGCAATATTGGCAGCGCTGCCAAAATGCAGTCAACAGCGACGCCATTAGATGTTGATGCTCTGCTCCCTTGATGTCATCAGTGGGAGCAGCAGCAGAAGCAACAATAACAACCAATACCACAACATGTACAGAAGTAGACCCAACATCACCAGCAGCAAAATCAGAAATAATTCAATTAGTAACAGCAATATTAGCAACAAACTCAGCAGCAACATCTATAACTATCAGCAACACTAGCACCTGAGGGAGCAATATTAAAGATTATTACAAGATCAGATGGTTGATAAGGTATCTTACTAATATAGGCTAAAAACTGTATACAAAAAATCATGTTTTAAAACAATTTTTATAAGTTTTGCATCTTAAAAATATGAGATACTCTAGGGTGTTGCATATCAAGTTTATTGCTTTGTTTGCGGTAGATTTTGGTAGAAATTAATCATAAATTCTACAGGAATTCAAAAATATTTTATTAAAAAATATTTAAAAAAAAACTGATATATGGCATTTCAAAACAGATGGAATTGAATTTGCCAGAATCTTTTTTCTTTGTGTAGCAGCAACAGATACGTCAGCAACACGGCCCTCGTCTTTTGGGCTTGGCTGCGTTCTCTTTTGCTGCCATTGGCGCTGCTGCTGTTGTTGCTGCTGCTGCTGCTGCTTCCGCTCCTCCCCCTCACCAGACCCCCATCACACTCTCGCCAAATGAACAACTGTCGCTGTAGTCGCTATAGGTTTTTGTTGCTTTTGTGGCTCAGCATAAATTCGCAAAGTATGCGAAATTTATTAGGGTCTGCTTCGCATGTGCCGATGTTGTTGGTGGTGTTGTCGTGCCTCGTCTAATTTAAAGTTCACAGGCACACACACACACACACACACGTCCCCATCGAGAACTGTTCTGTTGTGTAAGTGAGTGTAAAACACACAAATAAAAAACCCGAAATAGCGAATAATAACAACAACAGCAACAACACAATATGAACAACAAGAGAAGCAATAAAAAATGTTTATATTAATTTTTTGTTGTTGTTAAATTGGTTTTGCTTGCCAGCTTGTTCTCTCCCATTGTTGTTATTGTTTTTATTTACTTTATTTTTTATTTTTGTATTATTTTTTGCTTTTTGATATTGATATTTGCAAAATTTTTGGCAAAAGGCAAACTAACACAACTTCAGGGCTTCTGCTATCTTTTGTGTATTGCTTTTGACAGTTTTTGTTGGTGGTGCGATTGTGAGAGCAGCGATTAAATTCGCGAACCGATCGCGCGTGTTTTCGAGCAATATGTTGTAAGTACCGGCTTTATTAAATTGTGACGAAATTACTTAAATTTGACAGATTCTTGGTAAAAACAATATAATTGTTCGACGAATCGACGAATAAAAAAAAATATTAATCAAAGAAAAAAGGGCTAATTTTAGAGGGTTTTTTTAAATGATTTTTGGTTTAAGAAATAGGGCATATATATTTTTTAATAAGTTTTAGACCAAATAAGAATCTGCCAAAGGACCTAAAAGCCTTAGCTTCATACATATATCCAAAATGTCCATTAAATAGACCTTTATCGGGAGACTTTTCTGTCACCTTGTCAATTACTGGAACCGACTTAAACTAGCTATTACATAATCGGCACTTTGGAGGCATATGAGTTCGGTTTCTGCCACAAAACAGGCCACAAGACGTCAAGAGCCCAACATGTAGCGGCCATTAGGAGCAAAAGCAAGCGAAGCGGACCTAGTTCAAAAACATGTTTTAACCTTTTCCGTGGCGTGCAAAAGCCAGAGCCAACTTTACAAGCCAAAAAATTAACGCAAAAAGGTAAGAAATAAATAAAACATAACACACACACATTCACACACATCCAGAGGGCCAGACTTGGCAACAAGAACATGGCCAAAAAAAAAGGGTAAGCGAAGCACGCGAAAAATTTTGCAAAAATGGCCAAGACAAAACGCAGAACCGAAAGCCCCCGAAAAACCGAAGCACCAATTTCTGCGCATGCGTCGCTGCCAGAGTTGGCTGAGAAGCGAGCAGAGACGTCGACGCTAGCGCTGACGCTGCTGTCAAACCTTTGAGCGGGGACTTAGACGTGACTTACAAACTAAATGCGCTCACTCAAGGTTAAAGCCGTTTATTTGTAAGCCAACGGCAACGGCAAAGGCAGCGGCAACAAAAACGAAACTGAAAACGCCAAAAGAATCTCGCGAAAAAAGTTGAAGTTGATATTTGCCGATGTTGTTTCTCTTTTATGCGAAAAAACATGTATTTGAGAGTGTGTGCCTGTGAGTTGGCTAACTGCGCGTTTCAGAACTATAAAAACATTTGAAGGTTTTCAATTCAACGATCGATTCATGTATTTTTGGTTCAATTCAAAATTAATTCAGAACTTTAAAGTGTAAAAAATGGTGTTACTATCTATCCAATTGACAAGATAATGTACTTTACATTTTAGGATACACTATATCCTTATCCATATTCATTAATCATATAATTATATTTATTATGTTATTGTATCTTTAAGTCTCTTAAACACTCCTATAAGTCGAGTTTGACGTCATGTTTAACCTACTGATCAAATTTAGTTAATACTTGTTTTTATAAATAAAAATTTGCATGCGAAGAAGATGAATTTTAAAACAACAATTTTAATTTGCAGCGAGTCAGGTGGTTTTTAAAACTTTTTTATAAATTTGATTAGAACATGATTTGACTAGATTAAGATATTAAAATGTTTGAGGAGCTCATAAACTAATGTTTAGATCATAAACTAATAAACTCTAATAAAAATGAGGTATTGAAAAATATGCAGTTTAAAAATAAAGAAAATTGTAAAGACTTAATTGTATTCTTTTATGGCACGTAGTTTTATGGATATATCGTCTATTGTAATTGCGATGACGGATCAACTCCATTGGGGCGTGTTGGCAAATGCCTGTCTCTATAAGGTTCTTTATTGATCTGACTGCACTTAATAGTACGCATCTGGGGGCTATTGTTCAAGATTGGGGGATTGATTGGCCGAGTGGCTTTTGTGCGCGATAAAATGGGACTCGATTAATTAGCGACCGAGTCCACAGCATATCAATGTGCGCTAAAAGAAAAATCGTGTTGCGAAATATACAAATGATTCAACTTTAACCTGACCCTGCATGTCTGTCACAGATTCGCAACAGCAGCTGCTGCGGTGACATCATTCCAGATACACTCCGATGCTCGACGAGAGTAGTGTCTCAGATGCCAGACAGCCTGCCTGGTTGGCCCGGCCTGGCCTGGCCATTTGTTTTAATCGCAGCCGAAACAAAAGTGTTTAAAATGCAATAAATTGCAATGCGCACAGTTGACCAAAAATGTGCATTTGCATTGATTTCGAGTGGAAGCAATGCAATCCGATACATAGCCACATATCCATCCACCCACCCAGTTCCCAAAGCCGTAATGTCGCCCCCACAAAAAGCTGTCAAAATATCAGCAGCAACTAAATTAGTGAGCCTGACAAATGCCAAACAAGTTGTTGTAGGTGCCACAATTCAAATTATTCAATTAGCATGCATTGCGTATTTTCATCTATTTTCAATTGGTGACGTCGTCTTCTGCTCTTGCAGCTGCTACTGATTTCGTAGTAGTTGTTTTTTTACAGCTGCTCCTATTAGCCAACACGATCGAATCGGGTTTGTCCTTCACCAGCCGTTGACTAAATTGGCAGCGATTTGGCAGCGCGGCTTAGCGGCAGTTACTTTGACCATATGGGCGCGGGCAGACGATTTACCAAAATTTAATAGCTTTTTTGCAAAAAAAAAAAACCAGATACATAATAAAATCGAAAAAAATCGCCAAATCGACACACCAGCCAGAACATGGAGAAAAAATCAATTTTAAAAGCCAGGGCGCGCCACGTCAGATACTTTTGGCAATTAGCAATAGTTGGATACTAAAACCCGAACAGACAAGCAAACATTCGCAAACAAACGATCAAAATTGGTCGCTATGGTAGAGAGCGTGGGATAATTAATACACCGAATACCACTAAGCCCCAACATTTGCAATAAAAAACCGCAGAATTCTATGAGTAATGGACTAAATCGGCGATGCCCTTGACAGTGGATGTTACGCCGAAATCTTTGGTAACTTATAGTCTTTTATCAGTTTCAGAATCGTTTTCAAAGAAAATAAAATGTTAATTAACCTTTGATTTTATTCAAAAGATTTTTAAAAATATTTAAAGATTTCAGATACATATCTTGGTTAGGGATCTTGAAAATCTTTGTAGTATTTATTGACATTACAAATTATGATCTATCTTATCGTTAGAAACCGTTGGGTTTAACCAAAAACCCATTCATATCGAATAATCGACTTTGGTAAAGGTATTTTCATAAAATATTGGCAGATAATAATAGCGAACAAACCTTGTCATTTCCGCAATAGAAAGATAAATGAAGCACTATAACATTTGCACTGCGCTTGTGGTTGGGCAAAGTATCTTTTGGTATTTCAATTCGATTATCTAGAGTATGCAGCTGTATCTTTCAAGTTCAACTGGCGCACCAATGCGTTGAGGCATTTGCTGATGATGATATTTTCTGCGATCAGTTTTGATTGTTTAGTTTTTATTGTATCTCACACACTTTGTAGCAAACACTCGCGCACGTTCTCCGCTTGGAATTCCTTTGTGCAAGTTATTACACAATGCCTGATGAGTCCAAACACCGATAATACCAAAGACGTTATAATCGAGGTAGAGAGAGAGATGGGAAAAAGAGCAGATGAAAGACTGGTTAGGGTTAAAACGGTAACCCTCTGGAGGCCACTCTGCGAACTGACTACCGGCAACTGTCCCAGCTTAGATTCCAATTCCGATTCAAGCCAAAACAGTCCGGATCCCATCCCATCCCAGTCCGAAACGATTCGATCCGATCCCTTGGTGTGTCGCTCAAGTAAACAAAATAAATGAAATACTATAAAGGCGCAAGCTGAGCAAAAATATCTAAAGGCGATACTCGTTATGCTTTTGCCATACCCTTAAATAGGAGTTTATTTATTGGCTTAAGAGACTTGTAACAGGCTACTGGAATAATTGTATATTTATCTATAGGTTCCTAAAGATTTTTAAAGCCTAAACTTTCAGGGATTCTAGGCAAAGTCCCCTTTATAAATAAATAAACAAAAAATAAGAAATATTTTAAGCCTTTTTCGAACAAACATTTAAAATAGTAGCTTCGATTAAATATTAAATTCAGTTCAACTATTCAATGAGGGAATCTAAGTCTTCGGTCTTCGGTCCATCTTGAACTTTTATAATTTTTTCGGTGGATTTATTTTGCGATGCCAAAATTTGGCAGAGGGGTGGTGGGGGGGTAAGGGATGGGCAAAAGCTTACAGCGCTGCTGCTGTCTCTTTTCTTTGCTTTCCGTGCGACATTTCGAGCAACGATCAAGGGCACGTTGGACATGTTGCTGCTGCTGTCGCTGCCGCCGCTGACGGCGCTGCTGCCTCACCCTTGAAGCGCTTACAGCGATCTTGCGGATGTATCTGTGGCCTGTATCTGTATCTTCGTCTATGTCGGTATCTGTGTATCTCTTCCACCGGGGTGACTTGGCCTGTCTATGTGAGTGTGTGCGTGTGTTTCTTTGGAGGGTTTTCGCTTTCAAACGAGCAATTTGCGAATTTCGTCGGCTGCTTATAAAATTTTGTATTTATTCCTCGTTTGCCGTTCGCCGTTTGCCTGCTAACCTAGTAGCCCGCGAGAGCTTCTTGCGTCTTTTGTGCCGTCTGCTCTTTTTTTTGTATTTTTTTTTATTGTAAGCCTCGTTTTGTCTCGTTTCGATTCGTTTCATTTTGGGTTTCGTATCATCATCCCCAGCCCTGTGAGTTCCTCTTCGGATCGCTTTTAATTCTATGGAATTGTCTGAAAATTAAGCACAGGAGGCAAGCACACAAAACAAAAATGAACAAAAAAAAAAAAAACGTACAAAAAAGCAGGCAAAGTCTTTCATAAAATGTGCTCCTCACATGTTAAAGACATCCAGAAGATTGTGTTAATGATGATGATCACCGGCCTTATGATGATCATCAGCTGATTTCAAGCCCTGCCTGAATCTGTCGCCTTCCTGCTCACACTCCACATACCTTAAGTCCCGTCTCGTCCCTGAACCCCTCCCTCTTTGTTTTTTCACCTTTTCGGCTTGAATGGATTATTGTTTTTGTGAATTTCAGGTTTTGCTTTTACAGAAATGATTTGAATTTGCATTTGTGAGATGATAGTGGCATATTGCATTACATTTGGGGGAACTTCTGGGATCCGACAGGCGGCAGATAATGGGTTTCTATTCTAATGGGTTACTGCGAATTTCTGGCCAAATCGAATAGTTTCCCTGGAATCTACAAAATCTGCACCTGACGTTGTTGATACCTTTTGGATTATCATTTCCTGGCGATTATTTTACGGTTGTTAAGTGTTTTGTTTATTTTTTCATTATGAAAGTTTTAAAGATTTTCCTATTGTGTGACATTGCTTGTTAAAATATTATTTATTTTTAATAAGGATATTCCAATCCTAAAAATCCATAAAAAAATAATTTCTTATATCTCAAAACACAATTTTCCCAAGAAAATTAATTAGGGCCTAGAGCAGTCTTAAGATTAGGTCCTAAGAGGTCCTTAATGATCCTTTGTCTGCTTATTCGTTTCTCTACCTTCCTATAAATAAAAGGGATACTCAAACTCAATCAAAATTACCTATTTATTTTTATCAAAGGTTTATTAAATGGCTGAATACGTTGAAATCCTTCGAGTTAAGTCAATATTTTTACTTGTTATCCTTTTAACCATTAATTCATCCTCGACGCATTCTTTAACATCTCTCTCTTATTTTGATTTTCACAATGAATCAAATATTTGTATTGATTCCACAGTCTCATTCAAGTTCTTTATAATTATTTAACACACTTTAAGCTTCAATCCCTTATCTCTTATCTCTTCGAATCCTTTGGACTCGCACATACTGTATAGTGTTGAAGTTTAGGCCGCAATGCGCCACTTGTTGCACTGTCGCTGGCTCAGCGAATGTTCACAGTTCACTGTTTTTGTTGCTTGTAGCATATTCACAACACTCGCAGATTATTGTTTTCATTCATAAAGTTTTTGTTTATTCAGATTGAGTATTTTATGTTTAGTTGTTTTTTTTTCGAGATTTTGGTTCTGTTGTTGTCGGTTGTCGGGTGTCGAGCAATAGAAACGCGTGCCACAACGTTGCGGTTGCAGTTGTTTTTAGCGAGTGTTCGTTGCAAATGCTGCAAATAATGCTAAAAGTCTAAAAAGAACACGTCCAGCAACAACTTAGACGACGCGACGTCGCTGTCGAAGTCGTCGTCGGCAGAGATAGCAGCAGCAGCAACAGCCGTCGCAGCAATATCGCTAGTTGCAGTTGCGGTGTATCGCATGTGGCAAATGCTGGAGTTGCAGTGCTCTCTCTCCCAAAGAGGGAGATGGCGGCAAAAGCTTTTTCTCGCTCTTTCTGGCATTAGAATGGGCTTAGACTTAGATGGGCAAGAAACGACGATCGTTCTCGGCTTCGGGTCCCCCGATTGAACCTACACACACCCTATCCCCACGCCCCTGTCCCGGCTCCTTTTCTTCAATTTTTATATTTTTCTTACCAGCCTTGCCGGTTTCTGCAGCTGAGCAATGAATAGCTGCTTCAGTGTGGGTATCCCTAGTATCTGTGTGTGCGTTAGAGATGCTCTGTTCTTGCGGCACATGTGCTCACCGCTTAAGTGGCTCTGGAAGTGCTGTCGTTGCTACTGACTACACACAAACCTTGCACAGAGAAAAATATTTAGGGTGTGTTCTTAAAACCCTTTTTCTCATAAGTAGCTATGATCATCTATTTCTTATATTACTTCCTTTTAGTATTCATCCAATTTTCTTTGAGTGCATTCACCTGATAAAGTTTTAGGTTGTTTAGCAATCAGATGCAGAATCAGCAATGGGGAAAGCTTCTAAAAGGGGGCTTCTGAATAATTGTGACAAACTTCAAGATACATTTTTAATATTATAAGACATAGGATATACGATCATCAATAAGATGTAGAGCCCCTGTTTTCTGGTTTCAAAACAAAAACAAATATGAAATGTTCGCAAAAAATTTACGCGCGCTTACCCTCGTACTCCATACCGCTTTTACTCCCTCCCGACGCCCCTTTCTACTCTTGCCCATCTATCTCTTGGGTGCTCGTGTAAAACAATTTGAACGCCCAGCACGATACACAGCTGTATCTTTGTATCTCACGGATAGCAGTCGGCACACTCACATAGTTAGCTATGCGGTAACCGCGATCGCACGCACGCAGCACCGAATTCGATAGCCGAACGAACCAGAAGCCCAAAAACCCGAAGCATCGCCGAGCGTTAAATTCGCGCTAATTATTTGCAAGCTTTTTTTCGCATCACGCCGCAGAGAAAACATCGAAATAGCTCTCTCTTACTTGCGGGCAAAGAGAAAGCCAATTGAAAACACTGCCAGCCAGTGAGATAAAAGCCAGTTGATTAAATTTAAGGTATGCACTTAACCTTTCACATGAAGACGGGGGGAAAACAATCCAGCCCGCCACCGCCCACTCGGTATTCGCAAATAGGGCAAAACTGAAATGCGGGACCAGGAGCGAACGGGCAAAGAGAAAGCCGAGAGAAGAGAAGAGAACCGGAGACAAGGGGGCGGACAACAGCCATCAGTAATTGGCAAGGTCGTTCCAACGTTTGTCGTAATCACTGGCAACGTTTACGGATTGGCGCTGCGTTTGCTTTTGGTTTTCCGTTTTCGGTTTTTGGTCAACAGAGTAAAAAACAGCAACAGCAAAAGCAAACTTGGTCCGTTTGCATTTGTTTCCTTTATTTTATATTTTTATTTACCCGTACGTATTACGTATTAGCAAGTGCAAAAAAAATAAATATTTAAAATAACTTTTGCCATTTAATGAATACTTTTTGTTAGAAATCAAAGAAATATACATAATTCAAAAGATGCTTCTAACTGAGCTTTAAATCCGAATAAACTAAGAGTGTAAATATTAAATTCACGATGGGCTGCCTCATATTATTAAGAATTCACGAAGAAACTGTAAGAGTCAATAACCTTCATAAAACCCTTGGAAAGATTTTTTTTTAAATGGCCAAGAGTAAAGGGAATCCCCTTTCTGAAAAAGCCCTTTGCTTGTTAATTTCATTGATTCATTTAGAATTGCATTTTGGCCTATGAATAATTTTCTGATTAATTAAACTAGTTGCCTGTAAGGCCACTAAAAATACAGCAAGTGCATGCGATTTTGGCCATATCTTATCTTCGATATCTATCAAGAGCCGTTGCCGTTAGTTGCCACAACTTTTAACCAAACGAAAGTGAATTTATTTGCCATTCATGTTGCTGGTGGCCATAAACATGTAATTGGTTTTTGAGCCAAAGGCTAAGCAAAGTGATTACAGGGGTCTGAGTCGAATGTATTTATTCTCAGTCGGTGGTCATGCACCACGCTGCGTATGTGTAATATTTTTTTGTTTTGATTATGAATTTGTTTCAATGCTTTCGCTACAATCTTATTTGACTTCCAAGGGGCTGAGAATTTCCGCACATGTGTTTCATTTTATTTAACAGCAACCGCGTATTAGACATTAACCATTTTTGCTTTACAAATAAACCCAAATAGATGCCCTAAATTGCGCCCAAAAATTGTATAAGAATCGGCACACAAATACTCCTGGAAAGTAGGGCGCCATCTGCACACCTTACTTACACCTCGCCCCCCTTGCTGATCGGAAAACAATATGGTTTTTATCGGAGCGCATTTTGCTGTTGTTTTCCCCGCTGATTATAATGCAAATATTACACGCTGGTGGTGATCTGTTTAATAGAGCACTATGTGCGTATATATATTGTACAATCGTATTCGGAGATATATAGATGGATTCGCCTTACAAAAGTTCTTTGTTTACCCGCCTGGCTTGCCTGTTTAGCTTTGGCCAAATGCGCGTAATTTACTTAGCCCAATTTTCCAAGTTTCCAAATAACTGAATTTTTTGCCATAATTTCTTGTTTACTTGCGTTATAGTTCCGGTGGGTTGTTGAACCTCTTATGCCAACAAAAAAAAAACCAAAAACGAGATTTTAGTGGCTGCCACTTACTTTGGATCAAGTTTGGATGAGGCCTCTTTGCACCCTCAAGTATTTGCAGTCGCTCATAAATTACGTTGAATGAATTTAATTGCCACGACGCATAAATCTAAAGCGCTTCAGTTGAGTTTTCGCCGAAACCGAAGTGCCTGGGCTTGGCGCCGGGCAATTTATTAAAATTATAAAGCCAAAATTAGAAAACGACAGCGAATAATGAAGTCATTAATAAAGACTATTAAATGCACTTTAATAGAATTATAACCGAGATCTAAAATGGGTTCTTTTACAACATTTCTTAGTAGGAGACTATTAATGATTTATTATTTGATCTATTATCAAAAATTGAAAATATTCTGATTCATATTCCGGTAAATATTTTATTATTAATTGACATTTATTTTAAAATTGATTATTAAAAAAATCTTAAAAAGTGCCTTTTTCAGAGTATCGAAGAGCTGATGACGACGCACTGCAATGCAAATAAGAAACATGGAGAGCTCGCCAAAAAAATCGCACAGTTGCCCTTGAAATAAATTTTAGTTTGCAAAAAAAAAAACTTCAAAAGTGTGCGATTTTTTGACTGCTCTGCTTTTGTGTTTTTTTTTTTTGTTCCTTTGTGAGTTTTATGCTGTTTGCATTTTGCTACAATTTTTGATACACACAAACAGCTTAAACGCAGGAAAAGAAACGGAATGAAATGAAATAAAAATAAATGTTTTAGTTTGCATTTGGAATGCTTTGCATGTAATTTAAAAACTGGTCTAGCGGGGCCCCGTCTCAGACCTTCGGTCGCTAGCTAAGTTTGCCAAAATTATGCGAGACTGCCCTCAGCCCCATAGCCCCTTAGCCCCCCTGCCCGGTCACCAGACCCCGGCCGATCCCTCCTGCCGTCACCCTTGCTGCTGGCTGGCACTGGTTTTCAGGTTGTCGTAATTTATCGTAGCTAAGCGACAGCGACAACAACAATTTGGCAAATACGGAAGTCTATATATCTCGCTGCGCTTTCGGCTTCGTCTTCGCTCGACTTGGCTTTGTTTGCTTTTGTTTGAAATGTAATAAATTTTGGCCGAGTCTCGAAGTGGCTGCAACCCATCCACGAATCGATTTGTGTCCCTGGTTTTATTTTTAATTATTAACTTGGCTAATGAATCTCGGTGCTGTTGAGCTCAGTTCGGATTTGAATTCGGATTTGGACCGCGCTGCATGAGAACAACCTTCAAAGCGTTATGCTGACCTTTGCTATTTCAATTTTGCATATTTCTATCTTGGCTTTTGGATCCGAAACTAAAACCAAATTTGATAAAAAAAAACATGTTTTGCAAAAGCAGCAGCAGCGCAAGCGGATTTATAATTGTCTTGAAACTAGCTTGGTTCATTGATTCGCTCCCTGGGCGGATTTCTGGATTCCAGATTCCCAGCAAGTGCCGGGCGGTGCATTCACCTCTTGCGTAATGAACACCAACAGCGCCACCAACGGAGCCAAGGACTGGACCTGGACCTGGACCTGGACCTGGTCTAGCATTTTGAGTTTGGAGCTTGGAGTTTGGAGTTGGGAGGCTCTGTTCTAGAGTCCAGAGTCTAGAGTGTGGAGTGTGGAAATGGCGCGCAGCTGCGTTGCAGAAATTAGAATTCGCCTGGCTTTCAGCGCAGAAAAGGAGGAGGAGATGGCCATGTTGGAGCCGCTGATAAAGCTATGGACAAAAAGCCAACGCCAAAGTCCCAATCGTAGATGCACACTCGCAAAAAATTAACTGTTTTACTAATTATGTAAATAGGTTTTTAATGTAAAATAATTGCCAATCACTCTAAAGACTTGAGGTGGACTCTTGTTTTACTAAAAACAACATTGAATACGTATGTCCATTAGCTAAAAAATGAACTTATGATATCCTTTAAGAAGCGAAATTTAAATGTGATTAACTAGACTTTTTCAAACTCTATTGAAACGTAAAAATATCTATTATTTTTCTTTCTGTGTCTTTCTGGCCAGGTAATTCCTTTGCGCTACAAAAATAATTGCAAATAAAATGCAAGCAGCCTCGCCGCTGCACCTGAGCAGCAAACAGGTGAGACGAGGTGAAGGGAGGCTGGGCCAGCCAAGAAGACATCTCTTGGCCAGCACCTGTGCGCCAAGGCGTTTAATTCCATACGAAAACAAACAGCCCAGAGAAGAAGTGTTGCGGCATCTAAAGCAGCAGCAGCAGCCGCAGCAGCCGAGGCCGCGGCCACGGCAGCAGCAAATGTTGCATGTTGCAGTTGCAATCCCTGTCCTCGGCCCGAGCAATGCGGCTGTTAAAGTAACAGCATCGAAGAGCCGTTATCAATATCTGGTTTGTCCACTCAGCGGGCGCTGCAGATGCAGCCCAGCATCATCAGCGCACTCACACTCCCGAGCCTATTTACTATACTATACCATTCTATACAATATATACTATGCAGCGGGAGTCGGGGAGGGGAAAGCAGGGCGGCAGATTGGGCCAATGGACCTGAGTGGCAGCCACTTTCAGGCAGAGGAATGCGTTCAGCAGCAACACGGGATGAAGCTGGAAGCGGTCCTAGGGTAACTGCAAATGTTGCCATTTATATAGCACAATAAACATTTGGTCTTGCCCCCGCTCGCATGGCTACACTTTTAGGAAAGACACACCATTCCAGGATATAATGAATAAGGCAATTAATAAGCCAATGATTAGGATAAGAAAATAGGTAGACTTATGATATGATACAAGATTGTCCTGGGATCTAAAGGTTTCATTTAAAATATACATTCGCCATAAACCTATCCAAAATCTATAATAATCATTTCAATATAATAAGTTAATTTATTTTCTCAGTGTTATTTGCCCCCTTTAGATGCTGTTGTTGCTGTTGTTGAGTGTTATCCCGTGCCGGAGCTTAGTTAGCCAACTATTTCAACGCCCAGCGTTTTGGCCTGGCCTAGGCTAACCAACGGTTCGCCTCGATTTTTTTCTATTAAAATTACCATCAAGATTTACATTTCAGTAGGCAACAGGTTTGGGCCCCTTTTAGGCAAATGTGGGCAGCAGTATCCAGCCACTTTCCAAGGCGGAGGGTGGCGTGTGGAGGAGCTGCCTTGTGCTGCCTTGGCTAAATGTCTTCGCCACAGCCTCATCTGCCCACTCGCCTGGCTTCAAGAGTCCGGCAACGCTCAAGTCAAGTGGAAAATTGCGGCTATTTGCGGTTGCTCCCATTTTGTTCGCGTTTAATGTCCATATTTAGCTGGGGGAATCAAGCCAGCGAATGAATGAACCGAGCCACCAGATCAATCTGGAAACAATGGCTTTAGCAAATATACTTTAACGTTGGCTCTGATTGGTGGCCAGAAAGGTGATCTTAGCCAACGGATGTGGGAGGACTTAAATGGGGTTCAATGGTTAAAAATAATATTAGAAAAAGCATAACAGAATTATTGAAAAACTGGTAAAAAATCATAGCGAGTAAATATTACGTATACGCAATGGTAACTTATTTTATTCCATATAAAAAAAATTATCCGATAATTTATATTAGGTTTCTGTAAATGAGTTTATTAACTTTAAATAAAATTCATGTAGTAATACTTATGTATTACTACTATTTTTTCTACTACTACCTCACCCTTTTCTACTACTTATAGGGTAGTAGAATTTTAATAACCTGATTGAAACCATCATTTGAAATTGTAAAATAGTCAAATAATTATTTTGACTTTTACAGAAGCTCTTTACAAGCTTGGAAAAATAACTATCCGCTCTTGAAAGTACAAAGTTTATTGCAATATCCCCATGGGCTTGTCAATAAATAAACAAATGCCTTGACTTTAAATAAACAATTCTAAAAGGCTTCGCCATTATTGCTCAATAAACCATTTGGGATCGTTTGGTTTACAGTTAAGAGAAAAGTGCCGAGATTCAACCTGGCGATTCATAATCGCCTTGCACAGTAGCCCCTGTCCTGGCCAAGTGCTTTTGGTACTATCTGGCCATCTGGGCAGCCGACTGGCTTCGCCTGGTCATGTGCAGACGTCAATCGCCGGCTGGCCAGGCAATAAATTTTAATTTCATTTAACATTTTACAAGCCTTCAGAAGGCATAAACGGAAATTTAAAGCAGGTACGAGTATACATACGACCGACGAAAATCAAATTGCGGCCCAACTAGGAAGCAACAGTCGCCTGCCTCACTGCCTGCCTGCCAGCCTGCCTGCCTCATCCTTGTGGCATGCCTCGAAATCCCCTCGTTTCCCTCGCACGCATTAGGACATCCATTGGCCCAGTCAGAAAGTCAAAGAGGCTCCAATGCGAGAAGGGAGACAAGGGAAGGGGATGGGGGCCATCTAACAGCACAACGATGTATAAAACAATTTAAATATTGCCGCTGCACTTGCAACAACAACGAAGGAAAAACCTCAACGATGTAAGGAAGCGGGATGGGAAGGGAAGGGAAACTTGTTTGCCAGATAAGTTCGCGGATGCATCTGCAATCTGAATCGGCCTGCCGACGCTAATCTTCATCATCCGCATCCGCTTCGTCATCATCGTGTTCGTCAACGGTGTCAGCTATGGGCATCCAAACAGCAAAAGCGGGATCGGGATCAGATTCGAGTCGGAAAACTTAGGGGAAGGTACAGGAATGAACCGAAAAAATAGGCTTCAAATAATTTTTAAACAAATTTTTACTAGGATAGAGAAACGTAAAAATGTATTTAGTATTTTCTTTATTTATGTTAAAAGTAGATATATGGTTTCCTTGTCCATGAAAGATCTATTATATAAGATTTTTTTGCAATGCAACACAGGGTCCAAATGCCGGACTTGAGGCCTACGACGGAGCGGAAGATCAACACGCATGGGCCTGGGCATTAGCCAATGTCTGGCTGTCCACTCTCGGCCAGCGCCATGTTCATTTAAATCTACAACTTTTGGAGGGACAACTTGACTGGGAATGGGAATGGGACTACGACAACAACAACAACAACAAAAAATACTATAAAAGAATGGGGAAAATAGGTGCAGGAGGGAAGGGCAAGGCAGCAGCTACAGCGACTGCCATGTGAGAAAATTGCGCACTTGAGCGGGCCCAAAGTCTCCGATTCAGTCTTGCAGCCTTAGCTTTTACTCAGCAGCGAGCTGGCTGCAAAACCTTCGGGGCTGGTCCGGTTCACTGCGATTGCCTCTTATATAAAATGAAAATTCCTCCAGCAACAAATGTTTGTCCATCCACTGGCACAGGCATAGCCACATCCTCGCCCATGCACTGAACAAACGTTGTACATTTTTATAAAGAACTAAAAATATTTAATTGACTATGAAATTATTGTTTTAATCAGCTAAAGTTAATAGAATCCTTCAGAATAAACTTGAATTATTTAGGAGCCATTTTGAATGAACGCTTTTGAAGACAGTTATTTAAGAATTTTTTGAAGTGCTTGAGCATGCGAGTGAATGGCCCCAAACCTGGGGCAAGTGAAGCCAATGCGCTTATCTCGAATTCATTATTGAAATACTCGTCCCCTTTTCCGCCATGGCATGGCCCTAGAAAAAAAAATTTAAAGCCAGGGGGCGGCGAAGGGGAGGCCATCTAACGGTAAATGGCAAGGGATCAGGCAACATCTTAATGAAAATTGAATTTTATGTTTATTACGCAGAGGAAACACTTCTAGCTGGCAACCAGCCCTGCACGTAACCCTAACTACGATCCCCAGTCTTTATTGGCCAAAACATTTCCGGAATCTAGGCCTGGTACTCAATTTTATAGGAAAAGAAAGAATTTAATTAGCTTGAATTAAGCCTGGAATTAATACTGGAATTAAGCCATTCAGACTTGAAGAAAATAGAAAAAATTATACCATATAATTACAAATTATAAGGTTATATCATATCAAGTAAGGAAAACACTACTTGCATCAAATTATAATTCTCGAACTCCATAAAAATATTTCCAATTTTTCTGCAACATTTTTCTTCTTTGGTGTCCAGGGCCCAGCACTTTGTGGAGGGGGATCAGCCTGGTGGGATCCCACCACTTCGACCTCAACCTGCCTGTCCAACTGTCATGACAAAGTGAATGCATCCTCGGAAATTCGATTAGCCTGGCATACCAGGCAAAGTCAAGGGATAGCGACATTCAGAATCGGAGAGCCGCGATCCGCGATCCGCAATCCGCCAACAACCACCAAGAGCTAAGCCAACTCGCAGCGAGTGGTTGCCCCACCCCACTCCTTTAATGCCCACCTTTCCCCTCCTCTTTCCATAAAATCTTCCCCTCTATTTATCACACAAACGCACATATATATGCACCAACATATGGGCACACAATTACATGGGCCACATGCAACTAGGAAGCAAAATGATCTGGCCTGCCAGCAGCAACAGTAACACCAGCAACAACCAACAGCGAGCAACATCCAACGACCAACCAGCAACAAGAACCGCTCTGAGACCTTGGTATGGGGCCAAAGCCCATTGCATTGAAGAAACGGTCACTACAGTGAAATAACCTTAAAATGGAATTTCTTGGCGCAAAGCTAATTTTTATTTAAAAAATGTTTTAATAATTCCTTTAAGCATTAAATTTTTATATTTTTTTAGTCAGCAATTGCTGAAACTCCATAAACGATACTTCCGTAAAAAAGATATAGAATTAGAATCTTAAAATAGAAAGTACCACCTGTAGTTGCAACGGCAACCTGCCACACGCGGCCTACGTAAGTGGCAAGATCGCACACAGCCACAGTTGGAGTCGCTCTAAGGATGCCAGGCGAAAGGTGGGCAGGTTGGTTGGTCGGTGGCTCGCCAGGTAGGTTGGAAGGTTGGTCCATGTGGGACGCCTTCAAGCTGTGGCTGCAACTGCGGCTGCAACTGCGACTGCGACGTTAGCTGAAGCAGCAAAGGCTGCTGCCATGCCCCCAAGTTGTTGCATTGATTTAGCAAACATGCATTTTTATAGCCTTACAACGCGCCCAGCTAACAGCAACAGTAACAACGGCAACAAGTTTCTCTATTATTTATTCCGAGCTGACGGCCAAAATGCACCGTGAACAAGCTAATGATATAAAATGTTACTAGCATATATCAATTGATTTTTGATTAAGCTTAAAGATCCTTAATTTTTGTTACTCTGCATTTAATTAAAAAATTGTAATTCTGTGCAGTTATGTCTGGACCTTTTTTGAGTATATTCCTAGACTGAAGTTACATGATATTTTTTATTGCAAAAAAAAACATTCATTTTTTTAGTGCATGCACTGCACTGTTTTTAAGGCATTAATGTGTCCTATCCCTGTGTCCCTCTCTCCCTCTTCTTTTTGTGTCCTGCTCACCATTTTCCTTCTCTTCCGTTGGCTGATTATTTTGATAGCGGTGGCGCAGAACGGCAGGAAAGTCGCCAGGCTGAGATACTGCGCATGCGCAGCAGCATCTCCCCCATTCGGGCTTCCCAGTTTCAGTGCCCCCTCCTCGTGCAACGGATTAAAGTGTTATTAATGTTTATTATGGCTGAATGAGTTTTAATGTTCGTCGAGGTTATCATTAAAATGTTGTTAAAATTTGAATACCACGTGAGAACAAACATAGACCGATCTGCTGGCAGTCACAGTCTCGCTTCGTCGTCTCTGCCTGTCCAAAACCAAGTTAGCAAGTTTTTTTTTTTAGCCAGGGGGAGCAGGAAGAGCGCGTACTTTATTTTGATTGAAGCTGCCATGGAATTTCTTTTGTGTGTTCGCAGAGATTTTTTAATGATCGGTGACAGGATTATTAAAGTCATTAAGCGACCGCTAGCAGTTCTTGTTTTCTGTTGGCGGGGCCGGGATCTAATAATGTTAACTGTAACTGGCAATGGCAGCCGTAAAAGCAGACACTTGCAACACGGCCCCAAACATGCACCTATGTTGCATGTATGTATGGCCAAATGCATATGCTGATGCCAAAGTCGATGCCAAAGTTGCGGTTTATGCCGCCGACGATCATAAAGGCCTACTACACGGACTCCATTCGTTCGGCGAAATTCTGTTTGGGTTGCGCGGGTTGTGCTTTTAATTAGGGTCATCAGCGGTGAAATGGCCGAGAGCCCGAAATTACAGGCAACTGGCCAAAATGTGCCAAGCCAAATGAGGTATGCATAAAAATAAATGCTCTAATTACTTGTAATTCACCTTGTACTCCTCGCTAACTAAAAACAACCGTTTTCCACTTGTCACGAGATCGAAATAAATTTTTTCTTTTGTTTTTGGCTGAGCATCAATTTGTTTCAAATTATGAACACTTTACGCCAGGATATTTTCTCAAAATTGAAAAGCAATAGATTTCTTTTTATGACATTAATAAGGCCTTGCATCTCACCAATAGCATTATTATGGCTCAAAAGTGAGCTCATGGATGGCACTATTTAGGAGAGTTTATGTATCCGCTAGTTATTTTCAAATTGAACTTTTTGGCCTGCCGGAAATTAACATTTTCGAAAAAAGCATAGGTGCTTTTGCTAAATTAAAAATAAGATGATGATGCTTATATAATTATTTATGGAAATGCGCTTTCAAACATAATTTCAGCTTATATTATTAACTTCCTCAAATTTCTTATTTCACAGATTTAAATTACCTTCTCACTTACAGGATAGCACCTTCGTAACAAAACCGGCATTAATATCCTTTGTAAAACTACCTTTAGTATTTTATTTCTTGAAGGAAATGCCTGAGGGCCGAGGCGTTGTACAAAAAAGCTGCCAAGTCCGAGGGTGTCCTTGATATTATTTTTTTCGTTTTACATTTATTCCCCTGCTCCTGTTCCAGTTTCTGTCCACGTTTTTTTTCATTGTTTAGTGTCCTTATTTTTCTTCTTCGCCGGCTTAAGCCGTAATTTCTCCAGAAACTTCAGCACAAGTCGGCGGCTGGCTTTTCATGTCAGGCGGCATTAATGTCGGCACGTTTATCAAATTGCATCCAACAGCGGTGCGGAGTGGTGGTGCTATTGGCGGTGGTGCAATGACTAAAACTAAATTACAGCCGCGCCGAGTAATAACCGTGAAGCCGTCAGATGACAGTCGAACACGTACGCATCAAATTATTGACACTTGACTGGAAAATGGAAACAGCTCCCTCAGTTCCATTCGGTTCGTAAATAAAGTTGCACCAGCTTCCTGGGAAAATTTGAAGGTCCCGTCGTCACTGCATTATATAATGAAAAGTTTTGAGCTCACGCAGCTGCCACGCCCACTTACACCCACGCCCGCACAAGAATGTGTATGTAAAAAGTGTGTAATGCCAGAGACGAGTGCAATTTCTTGGTCAAGGTCAAAGCGGAATCAGCGATGAGGAAAAAGGAAAAGCCAGCAACTAAAATTGCGAACACGAGCCAAACCACCCGCCCAGCCATGTGGGCGGCCAGCCATGTTGGAAAACGCTTTTATAATACGCCAGGAATAATAAAGACAAAAGGCTAAAAAACCAAAAAGGGAAGTGAGCCAGAGGTGCAATGCACTTGAAAAAGGTCGTTGGATGTCCTGGTAATTAAGGAATAATAATAAAGTAACATAAACGAAACAAAAAAAAAAAGACATCTTATAATGATGTGTAGCCAATAAAATATAGTTTATCTCATAAAATAATATTTATTTAAAGGTGTGTTAAGCATATTAATATATTTAATCCATTTATTTAATTATATTAAACTTTTCAGTGCACTAAGCAATCGATTGAGATTTTAGCAAAGGCGAACAATTGATTCCAGTTGGAACGAACCTCGGAAAAAGTTACCAGACAAAGGCGGCCCCCAACAGCGAAGAAGGTGTAGCTCTGGTGGTTTCCACGAGGGCGGGGCTGGCCAGACGGCGGGGGAGTCAGTTCGAATCGGTGCTGAAGATGGAATATAGATGGAGCTCCAAGCCGGGCGCAATTAGCAGGCAAACCGAGTGGAGACTGCAATTTTAATTGCTTAGTGCTTCGCCAGCTGGGGGACACAAGAGTGCTGCACTTTTCTATTTCTATTTTGACCGTTAGTCGCGAGATGGCTAGATGGAGTATGGGATTGGGATCGCTGTCTCATTTTGCAATAATCAGCGACAGCGAAATGGAGCACAGAACGTGGCTAATTGTAAATTGTTGCAATTTAAATTGTTGGCAACCAGCAAACTGTTCACCTTACAAACTGGTCATAACAGACAACATACGGCAACAGGAGCAAAAGTGCTGTTAAGGCCCAAAAGCAATTTCTACACAAACAGCACAGCAATAGCAGACGTAGAAGTAACATCATCGACTCGATCTAAAACTATTGAGGAGCCATTGGCCGGAGCTCCAGAGTCCAGAGCCTGGGCGTAATCGTTAAAAGCGATCGTTAAAGGTTCCACATGGCATCGTAAAATTTGTGCATTAATAAACATTATGCAACAAGCGACAGCAAAATGATGCGTCGGCATATCCGCACTCTGATTCTTGAAGGCATTTTCTATTTCACACTGAAACAAATTCTGCTTAGTGCTTAAAAGGCTATATAATAAAAAGACAACTATCTATGGACCTAGTTTATTCATCCAATCCGTCTACAAACTTTCATAAGGATCGATGTATCTTAGAGTTGCAATCACCGGGAATTGCTATGTTTTGGTCAATTTCTATCCGATTCTTAAGTAAAGTATATAAAACGATTTTTAAATCAAAATCTAAAAACATAATATTTTTTAAATTTTTTGTCAAATTTTGTGGGGGATACCCTTCAAATACTATGAAAACGCATGGAAGGACAATATGGCCCCAGGGATGGCTATATCTTGGCCAATTTCTATCCGATTGTTGAGCGGAATACCTTAAATGATTTGTAGATCGATTCTCCGCCATTCTGCATCAAAATATAAGAACATAATATTTTTTACATTTTTTGTCAAATTTTTTGGGGGATACCCTTCAAAAACTATGAAAACGCATGGAAGGACAATATGGCCCCCAGGGATGGCTATATCTTGGCCAATTTCTATCCGATTGTTGAGCGGAATACCTTAAATGATTTCTAGATCGATTCTCCGCCATTCTGCATCAAAATCTAAGAACATAATATTTTTTACATTTTTTGTCAAATTTTGTGGGGGATACCCTTCAAAAACTATGAAAACGCATGGAAGGACAATATGGCCCCCAGGGATGGCTATATCTTGGCCAATTTCAATCCGATTGTTGAGCGGAATACCTTAAATGATTTGTAGATCGATTCTCCGCCATTCTGCATCAAAATCTAAGAACATAATATTTTTTACATTTTTTGTCAAATTTTGTGGGGGATACCCTTCAAAAACTATCAAAACGCATGGAAGGACAATATGGCCCCCAGGGATGGCTATATCTTGGCCAATTTCAATCCGATTGTTGAGCGGAATACCTTAAATGATTTGTAGATCGATTCTCCGCCATTCTGCATCAAAATCTAAGAACATAATATTTTTTACATTTTCTGTTAATTTTGTTACATTTCAAAATTTTGGATGCGACTCTTAAGCGTATTAAGTTATCAGTATTTTTCATGAGGATCTGCCAAATATATCCCAGTTTTGTTGTATATTTGTTAGATATAACCCGCCACTTTAATGCATGAGTCAACTTATTTTCTTACTATCTTTTATTATTTAAAAAACAATATCTTACAAGATTTTGATATTATTTTTCTCAGTGAAAGGTTCTGTGTCCAGTTGACAAAGCACCGTATCCAGGCGGATTCCTCTGTGAATGGCAATGTGACCCCCCTGCGGTGTGTGAGCTTTTTGTGTAATAAGCAGTTAGCGGAGGGATCGCAGTTATAACGAGATTCGAGTCGATTCAGCCGGGCTTACTAACTGTTGTAGCATTTAACGATGCGTTTATTAATGCCACAAGGGAGATCGTGATCGAGAACCAAAGGGGAGCGGAAGCGGTAGCATTTTTAATGCGTCGCCTCATTTGGTTTATCTATGTTATCAATACGTTCGAAAATTTATTTTACGATCGGGTAATTATTTGGCTCTGGCAACTAATATCCCGGCTACAACAATGTGGCAAATTGGCAGCCAACCTGCTGATTATAGCCAATTTAAGGGGCCTCTCCGAGAACAGACGAAAGATATTAAAAATCCTGCGGTTGAGACTGGAAGAAAAATAACGAAAAGTCTCTTGAACTTTCAGCCAAATGACAATTGACTGCGGTCAAATGTGAGAGCTCCATTCAATAAGGTAAAAGTTATGCAACAGCCTGCCCAAGATTGCAACCGATACATTTCCCAAGCATTGAGCAGATGCCACAGCACATTTCTCATGCCTGGCCATTTATGGCATATGGATTGCCAATTGTCGATTGCCAAGATCCCAGATTCGTCCAAGATCGATGAACAATTTAACGGGCAGACCAACTCGGCGCGGACCAG
This sequence comes from Drosophila atripex, assembly GCA_035045925.1. Taxonomy (NCBI): domain Eukaryota; kingdom Metazoa; phylum Arthropoda; class Insecta; order Diptera; family Drosophilidae; genus Drosophila; species Drosophila atripex. The sequence continues at coordinate 4,541,969 of JAWNOP010000022.1, read as the reverse complement.
CCTTCAGTTCTAACTGTCCCTCTGACAAAATGCCGCAACCTGCAAATGTAACTGACACACAGTCAGGCAGGCAGACAGACAGTTGGTCAGGGCAACGTAAAATAAAATATATACATATATACACCATTCTATGCCTGTATAGTTAGCAGAAGATCCGAGGATGAGAGGTCTGGCCAACGAGACTAAGTATACAATGTGCAGGCAGGGAAAAAAATAAATCAAATTTTCTCATCAATCTCATCGAACATGAAAATGCACTTTCAAAACGCATTAAATAAACCATAACGGCACGCATGCGCCGAGGTAAGGTAAGGGAGCAAAAGAAACAGAAACAGAAACCGACTCTGAGACTTCGATCGAGACTTGGACTTGCACTAAGACACACTGGAGGCAGAGGCCGCGTAAATCTTTCACTTTGAGCCAAATGCAGCACAGCTAACTGCGGCTAACTGGAAAACTAGCGGCCAAGAAATAACGCAAACTATAAATGCGCTTAGGCAAGTGCAGCTCCACAACCTCTGGCCGAAAAGAAAAATTGGGGGAAGGAATGGAAACCCAAGCAGGCAGATGGCCAAGAGAGCTGATATTTATTGATAGCCAGAATGTAGCTGGATAGACCCTTTTGATAGCCAAAAAATCAAAATAATTTCATTTAACATTTCATTTCATTTAAAACTTGTCTCTTAAGTAATAAGATTGTTTTTTTTTAAGCATTTAAATAAGCAAACAAGCTGCGAAAAAGCCAAAATTTGACTGAAAAATAGCCAAGTTCGCAACGCTCCTAGCCGCACTTTAGCAGTATTCGCCATGGCCTGGCCATATTTGGCATTGGCTTTGCCCAAACCTCTGCCTCTCAGACACGCTGCGACTGCGCTGACAAATTGCTGTGGTTGTTGTTGCTGTTGGTGTCGCCAGCAACATGCAACATGCAGCAGGAGCAGCCGCCACAGCAGCCGGAGCAGCAACAAACAGCAACAGGCAGGCGGCAGCATCCGATATGCCAGTGAGTCCTCCGGGCAGCGTGGCACACAAATTTGGTAGCACGCCGCACGGCGGCACTCAATAGTGTCCAATAATTCATAACGCAGCCGTCGCCGTTGCCAAAATTGGCAAGACGCTTGATAAGCCGACGCTTGTTGGTGTTGCTGTTGCTGTTGCAGTTGTTGTTATTGTTGTGGCTGTTGCTGTTTTGTGGCTACTTCTGCGCAGCCGCGCGTAATAAATCTGAGCAATTTGTTGCACACTAATCGGCAGAGCTGAAGCAGCGGCTTTCGTTGGCCGTTTCAATTGAAAGTATCTATCAGCTTATGGTTTGCAGGTGTTTTGGCCAAAAAATAGCCGCAGCGGGAACTTCAATTAGTGGGCCGAATAAATCAGTTTAGTAATTGCAAAGAAGATACGATACAAGACATTACTAAATATGGAAAGCTTATTTATAAGATAGCACGAGCCATAAAATGATATTTACACAAAAGGGGGTTGAATTTCGGTAAGTCCAGGAAGTGGCCAATTGGAGAAACGCCCAAAGAATGTTCCTTATAAAGTCACCTTTATTTCGATTAATTTTCTTCGCCTATTTAGGGATTTACTCTTCAACGGAAATTTACAATTTTTCCACTCCATCAGACAATTTTATTCAATAAGTGCAACCGCCAAAGATTCGCCCCAACCGCTCTGTGCACTGACTAATAATAGCCATAATTTGGTTTGGCAAATGAAATTAGCATGCATTACACAACGGCAATGGCCAATAACGGCACAAACCTGCCATTGATCCTTGGGGCGTCCCAATGGGCCGTTTTTCGTGTTGGCCAACTCGTCGGTCGGTTAAAGCCATCAGTTTAGCAATTCCCTGCGCATGTCTGACTGACTGACTGACTGCCTGATTGACTTGGCCTGGGAGTCCAAGACTGGTATTGGTACTTGGTACTTGGCCGGGGACTGGGACTGAGACTGGGACGTGGACTGGCACTGGGCATCAATGAAACCGGGCGGATGTGGCGGCTGCTGGTTGGCTAACGGTATCGCGCCATCGCTGCAGCCACTTCTCCAGCTCCCCTTCTCCATCCATCCATTGCTTTCCCATCGGGCATCTTTCTAATGGCGCACGCATCTGCATCTGCATCTCCATCCGAGCATCTGCATCGCATTTGCCGCTTCAATGCCGCGATTCCTCCTCGATTTTCTCTGCCCCGGAAAATCTCAAGGCCCGAATCTACTGAATGCTGGGCGCCATGGTGAATGCATTTTTTATGTAAATTGATTTTTTTCCGCTCATAGTCATTAGTTATGACGGATGACGCTCGAAATTATTTAAATATATTCAATTAATTCCAGCAGACACAACATAAACAACTTGGCAGCACCAAGAGCAAAAGTAAAGTTGCATTTAATCATTAGAGAGCTTCTTTAAATTAAAGTGATTTATCTATTATTATATAGTTTATCATACTTTGAAGACATGTATTTTCCATTTTAGTTTATAAATATTTTATAAAAAGCTAAAAATAAATTCAAAATATTAACGACCTTTGTTGCAATAAGATGTATCAACAAGAACCAATCAAGATGCCAATAATTAAAAGAATTCTAAAAACATTACTCATACGCTCTGTGGCCCCTCGTTGAGTCTATGGAATGTCTTCATTCTCGCCTGCCTGGGAATAAGTTAATAAAATAATTGAGCTACATGACAATAACAAGTCCGGCCCGGCATAAATGTGTGGCAATAACGAGAACAAGCGATGTGGAGATGCAGAGACAACAAACGAGGCGAACAAGGAAAGCGTGAAGCAGACAATCAATAAATTTCTGGCAAAAAGCGCCAGGCAATGGCAACAGGTAAAGGCTATTTCCAATTGTTGGATTGCCCTAGACTGCTGCTGCTTCTCCTGCTGCAGCTGCTTTGCTTTTGTTGTTGCTGGGTTCAATTTCAAAGATTTCTCTTGAAAATTGAATACCAAATAAAGCGCCGTAAAACAGAGAGGAGAAGTCAGGATAGAAAAGGCCAAAACAGGAGACTCAGTCGAGGCTTGAATATGATTTACATGCGGCACTAACTTGGAAGCTGCTGCAATCTATGGCAGTGGTGGCAAATGCGGCTGAAAGTGCACTGAGAGCAAGGATTAATAGGTTATTATAAGGTTAGACATGCTTTTTGAAGCACATGACACAAGCCCAAGTTGACTCATAACATCATAAGGAAGCTCATTTAAGAATCCTATTCAAGTTGCAGCGTGGCAACATCAGCTGCCATAGTTTGATTTTTGTCAATTTTCCATTTCATTAAAGCCCATTTGATTTTGTCTTCATAAATATATTTAAAAAGTCCATCCAATTCTCAGTGTGGCAATATCAGCTGCAGCATTTGCCGTTTGTTCTTTGGCTTGGTCGTGCCACGTTTGCCACCTGTTTCTGTTCCTGATGCAGTTGCAGTCTCTGGTTTTTGCTGGCTTCTTTCTCCCGTTATTGTTGCTTGCTTAGCCTTGCCTTGCCTTGCCTTGCCTTTATATCGTTAGCTAATTTTATTGTTACAATAACTGTTGTTGCTGCTGCTTCTGGCATAAATGGCATTGCAGTTGTTGTTGCTGCTGCTGCTGCTGGTGCTGCTGCTGCTGCAGCCTGTTGATGGGGCTATCTCTCGCGCATCTTATGACCGGCCTTGCTTCAACTCGTATCAATTCTATTAAGCCTGGCAGTTTGCCCCCCTGCATCCCTGTTCAGCATGTGACTAATCATGCAGAGCCAATCATGCCGCAAGTTTATTTATTTTCACGTTGCAACTGCCGGGCTTTGGGGAAACAACAACGGTAGCATAAAAAAAAACTAAAAAAAAAACTAGGTAATCCACTTGAAAATTCCTCGATTTTTGCTTCCTTTTCGCTCTCCTCGTACATATAGATTTTCCATTTTCTATTTTTTGTGTGCCTGTTATCGCCTGACTATCAAGGCTGCTGCTTGTTCTCGTTATTGTTCCCTGTTATGTTGCACGTTGCTTTTCCGTTGCTTGTTTGGCTTCGTTTGGTCCGATCGTTGGCAGTTCAAAATTTTATAGAGTGAGTTATCCGCTGGGCTGCCTTTTTGTATGTCCATCGGTCCAAAGACGGTATCCCCACACTTGAAAATAAAATAGCCAAACTGGTTGGCTTTGAAGGTTAAAATAAAAAAAACTGTTTTTATTTTTTCAACTAAAGATATATAAACTAAAAGAGTAACAAAGAGGTTTTTACTTCCTTAAGGTATTATATTATAAACTCTTGTTGAATTTTTCTACCTGTATTCCCATTGCCATTACCATTCCCAGCTGCACTTGTTGTTCTCGTTCACTCACCGCGAGCATCTGTATCTGTATCTGCATCGGTTTGTGTGCATCTGCACATCTGAGCAGTATCTGTGTGTGACGTTTACCGCTATCGCAGCTGTCACTCGACCGGCCGGCCGTTATGTGTCCTTGAAAGATCTCTAACTGGCTAACTGTACCTGCTGCTCTCGGCTCAATCCACTCCCCGCCACCTGATGCCCCCAGCGATGGCCACGCCGGAAATTATAATCCATTCAGGCGATGCCGCTCAGGCACATCCTGCCCTCCATCGGAACAATAAGAAATTGTTTCAACTGACAGAAGTTCAGGATACCGTCATCTATCATCCCATTTTGCTGACGTGACCCAGGAGTGTGTCATGTAACGTAGATTTGCGGCTGTTACATTTATATTGCTCCGATTCAGACACCTCAAAAATGGCTTTGTGTGAGCACTCTGATTGGATTGGGAGCAAATAAACAAATCTGTGGCGTATTCCAGTAATGCAGGTGTCACATGCAAGGGCCAACAGTGGTTTTTGCCACAGAAAAATAAAATTTGATTTGCGAGAAAAACAAATTCATTGAAGTTGCATGATTTATAGTCTGCATTTGAATCCTTTCAATGGATTTGTGTTAGTTTATACAACACCCACGTTTTTCTTAAGTATGAAAATAAAATATATAACAATTGCGTATCTCGTTAATCTTTCGTTAATCATTTACCTGTAGGTCTATCTATCGGACTATCTCTTCAATGCCATCAACCTACACATTTCCCAAATAAATCTCAATCACACATCAGCCGAACCTGTCAACATTGCATAGCGGATTATAACTCCTACCTAGGCAGGCATTCTCCTCATCCTCATGAACATCCACATCGAAATCCACATCATCGTCAGAAGATGCGGTTGTGGGGGAAGTTGGACAGATGTCGAAGTCCATATCGCTGTCAATGGCACTTGTTGTACCGCGATGTCCCCGCAAATATATCGCAAGTGCTGGATGCTGGATGCCGAATGCAGAATACAGAATGCAGCCAGCGGAATTGATAAAGACCGACAAATCCGTTGATGGCTATGTTAATACATAGGAGAATGGCCGATCTTTGGGTGCAGGATTCCATGGGCGGGGAAAAAAACAAGCGCAAGGAGGCGGATCAATGTCGTTCGAAAACGATCTTATTGATGGCAGGAAGACAAAGACCTAAGACTGCCTGTTAATGCCAGTTTTAGACCTGATTCAGCGACGCGTGCAGAACCAGTTGTACATCTAATGTCCTCACTGAGAAAAATTATTACGAAAATTGGGAGGCAAAGGATAAAAGAATTTAGAAGAATTCCTCCAAATTTCTTATTTTGAGTATAATAATAACATACGTTTTAAAGCATTTTTATGAAAAAAAAGTAGACCTTTAAGTGGGCTAGACCATATTTTCTAGTATTCATATTTAAAATTAGGAAAAAAAGATTTTTTTACAAGAACTGCTAGATCTTTCCGATTTTTGTAATGATTATCGCCGTTACAGGAACTGCCGCTGCATCTTTGTGATTGCGGTTAGCAGATGATGGCGGCAACTACTGCCACTAGTATGCCACACAAAAGGCGGCTAACAATGCAACTGCAACTGAAACAAACTGGCTGCAATTAGAGGCTGGGCGTGGGGCATGGGGCATATAACGTGTAACATGGGGCGTGGGGTGCGGCTGGGGCAGGGGCTGGGGCTGGGGCGCATAAATTGCGTTAGGATAATGATCGCGCTTTGGCACAGTAAATCGCATTTCGAAATGCAACGGACACCGGAGGTACAGTTCGAATGTGCAACCTAGCCCCTCTCCAATCTATCTATCTATATTTTTCCCCACGATGCTGAACTGGTTCGGCAACAAATTTGACGCGCGCTGCTACAAATGAGCGGGCCCCGAAGAAACACACAAAGAAAGGGGCCAAAAGAAAGCAGAAAGCTGAAGGAAAACCAGTAGATATTGGTGGTTGTGAATGTGGATGTGGAAGGCCAGGCAGCGGGCACCGTTTTGGCCACGCATGCTGGGGCGCCATTTAAATTGAGATTTATTGCCAGCCACTTTTGCTGCAGGTGCATCACCGACTTGCAACGGCAGCAAGTCCCAAAGACAAAACTGTAAACCGCCGCCAGCTCGCCAGCCAGCCAGCTAGCTTTTGTCCTGGCTGAAATATAACAGTCAACAAATCGCTTACCAATGAAGATGAAGTTATTAGGCGACTTATTTCGCAAGCGTGTTGCCAAGATTTCCAAGCCATTTTCCTCTCACCTTTGCGGCGGCAGCTTTGGCAGCTTTTCTCGGCAAAATGGTGCCAAGATTTAGAGTAATGACAAAGCTTAACAAGAATTTTAATTCAATTTTCTTGATAGCAGGAAATTGGTCTTGTATATTTTCAGGCAACATTGCTCGGAATTCAATAGAAAATAATTTCGGAATATAAATTTAAGGTGACTTTATGGAGTTTTCTGTTGTGGTTTTAATTGGATGAAACATTCTCTAATTTGCGATGTTTAAAATAAAACAATATGTGACGTAAATATATGTTGGAAAAAGAGTAAGAGAAATTAAAGAAAAATTATCTTCAATAAAATAATAAATTAATAATGATTGAAAAACAAGCATAGTTCTAAAATGAATCGATAAGTAAATGATAGCTGATTTTGTTTTAAAATTTAAATAAAATTTATAAAAATCACATCCAGTGTTATTATTTTAAATGGGCCCTGCCCCAGTGTGCCTGCCATTTATTTAATTGCAATTGACACTGATTAGCATTCGCACGCCAATGCAACGGGGCGTTAAGTAGCCGAAGGCATCTAATGAGTTTGCCATGTGGCAAAACATAATTTCTGCGAGTCAGTCACTCAGTCGGTGAAATGCCAAAGAGTAGGAGCACTTTCATGCAGGGAGGGGCGAAAAGGTGGGCCAGGTGGGGCAGGTGGGACCGGGTGGTTCAGAGGCGCTGTCAATGTTGCGGCTAATCCTGCTCATCATCTACATCTACAGTTGCCGGCACGAATACGATTTTGAAAAATCACTAAAACCGGTTGTCACCATTTGATGGAAAAGTCTCTGAGGTTGTTGGTGTTGTTGTTTATTTTGTTGTATTTGTTGCTTCACTGGCACCTGCTGATTTTATCCTTGCCGTTTTGGCCATTTGCTTGTTTGGGGGCTGTTGCTTGTGATGCTGGATATTTTTGCTGCTGCCTCTCCATTTGATTGTCTGCCGTTGATTACCGCTGATGTCTTGCAGCTGTGTCGCCTGTGTCTGTTGCAAATTAAGTTGCTGCCTGCTAACGTTTACATGCTGCCGAACTGGCAGCTTTTGATGTTTTAATGATAAGATTTGTGCGATTGATTTTTCCTGGGTGTCGAATCTGCTGTTAAGCCACCAGGGCACCAGTGAAAAAAAAAACCTGCCAACTATTAAAGCTTTTGAATAAAAATTATGAAAAAATAGTGCCTAAAATATTAAATTTATTTTAACAACCTCTCTTTGAAATCTTTTCCTTAAATTTCAACAATCTTCAATTTTCAAAGTGCATTCGTACCTGAAGAGAGGAAAAAACCAGCAGACGTCGAAAATTGGCGCAAAAACGTGCCACAAAGATTTGGGTATCAGCCCCGCCCCCGCTGACGCCCCGTATCAAGGTCAATGGGTTAATGCGGCATCAGTCGCGTTTCGGTGGTCCACCTCGTCAGCACCACCTCTCTGGGATCACGATAATTGCCACTGCCGACAATCCGACAATCCGGCAATCCGCAAGTGCAACTGTGCAACTGTAAGTGCCACCGTTGCTAGCCGGCGGCAGACGAGAGATTGACAGTGGAGCTGGAGCTGCCACTCAGCCACAGACGGCGCATGTTGGCCATCAAATGTCTAGGCTCAACATTTAGATTAGACCTGAGACGACTCCAATTCCAATCCCGACTAGGAGTCTTCCGTCAGGAATGCCATTTTTATGGAGCATCGGTAGCAGAACAGCAACAGCAGAACAATCGACGCGACGATGGGATCTAATCTGGTTAAATTGTTGCATGCAACAATCGCAGCCGAGCGGCAGATACCGATACAAATGCAAGTGAACCTACAGCTACACTATTCCAGGCTGAAACTCGGATAATTTCGTCGGGCTAATTGCGAAAAGTGCTCCCGTGGCGGAGGCCAAAGCAGCAGGACAAGTGAAAGACAGCGGCGCACGTGCGGCGGGGGCTCAGAAAGTCAACCCTCCCCATTCCGAGGCTCTATTAGTCCATCCTCGCTGGAAGCCACAACAAGTCAAGCACTCGAAAAAAATTCTTATTGAAACTAGTCAACAAACTAGTTTAATAACAACATAAAATATATTTATGTATATAACTTTAATGAAAAGGGGATAAATCAAATTAACCAAAGAAGAAATCCCTTGCCAAAAGAATTATATCCACTAATTTTGTTCAGTGCACCGTTTGCCATTTATGTAAGTGACACCTACGAGAAGGAAGCCGAAACAGGAGGAAGTCAAGCGGAGCTGGGACAGCAATTGTGTTCTGCGGGCCCACAAATAATAGCTTCATTGGGCGGCCCGGCAGCCGACAGTTTAGTTTGGAAATAGCCATGGCCATGGCAATGGCAATTTCAATGCCAGTGGGCAGCCAAAATGGGCAACAGGCACAGTGGCCGGGCCATGTCATGGAATGGAATCTGGTCTGAAATTTGCATTGTCTCTGGCCCGGTGGCTTTGGCTTAACTTTTGGCCAAAAATGGTCGTTGGCATGGCCCGGACATTATTATGCTGGTGATTCTAATGCTGATGCGACTCCCTAATGGCTCCCGTTTGGGCATTTAAATGTCCATCAATTTATCAATTAAGTTTGTAACTAAACAATTAATTGTCAGCAGCCAGGACATGGGAACTACTCACTTGTGGACGGAGCTTTGTTTCCTGCATTCCCGAATTTTTCCAACATATAGCCAATTTAAACCGGAGGCTGAGCGATTTTATGCCCGCGACGTTTCGACATTTACTAACCGTTTGCATTGGCAGTCCGTCCGCAAAATGGCCTAGACGGCAAGTGAGAATCGCAACAGCGCGAAAAGCTGGCGGGTTCATAGTAAAAATTTGAGACGGTCTTGGGCGCCTGACCGGAATTTATGGGTTGCGCACATGGCGCCAAAGGTAAATGTGGGCGACCAGGTAACTGTGACAGCGGCAGCAGCCTGAAGGTTACCTGTGAAACGTTTGCCTTCTCGTTTTGGCCAAAGAAATGCCCCGAAATAGGGGGGCAAAATGTTCAAAATTACTAAAGCCGCTTATGGAGAATGCAGGCATATTTGTTTGCAGTTTCGCAGTTTTATTTTTTGTGGCACGATAGCGATGCGTTCGTGTAACACATTCTTTGTGATCTGAAATATTTGTTTACAAGACACCACAAATATTTGCATATATCTTTGCGTAAAGGCTGCTTTATCTCTTTGTTTATCCAACTACAAAATTTATAAAATTACCGCCCACAGGACCAAAGCTCAAGGATCATTAAGTTAGCTTTCGAAAGTCCTATAATTTTATCTTACATTCAATAAAGTTTACAAGAGCACTCTTCATTTACAAGCAACTCGGGTTTAATGACACACACTTAAGGTTCCGTTGGAAAAGTTATAGATTAAGAGCCTGTAAGTATTCAGAAAGTCATGTGAATAGTCCTGATAAAAAAAAAAAACAGGAATGGCAAAGTTTGTTTTTTGAAATCAACATATTAATATAACACATAGACAGCCTTATGCATCAGAACTATTATTTTCGAAAATATTTTTTACTGAGAACACTACTACTAGAATAGTTTTTCAAAAACCAATATGATTTGTACTTCCTCTAATTCTCACGACCTATCAGCTGACGATGTTTATCGTTGTTTTAGTTTTTTACCTTTCTGGCACAGTAGTTCAAGCTAAATGTCATAAGTTAATTAGATTAAATCGCAAACGTTGGCAATATATTGTTGCATGTTCTTCTGACTTTTCTTTCCATTCGGCTGCTTCCTTCGGTTTGTCTATTCTTACTATTCAGTCACTCATAATACTCTTCACTCGATTCTGTTGCTGCTTCTGCATCGGTCGCCGTTGTCAATGCCATGTGGGCGAGGGGCGTGGCTGGCTTAGTGGTTGGCTGGAAGGAGGAATTGCATACTTTGTGACTTGCTGGAGACGCCGCGCAAAAGTAGGCAACAATTTTGCGTGGACTGAGAGGCGGCCAAGTACAAAAGGCGCTCTATTATATAGTATGGGCTACACACAATATACATATTATATATGCTTACATTTTATTTGCAGTCGCGTGTACGTAGGACTTTGCTCAAGTACAAGCCAGCTGCATTAATTAAAAGATGCAGAATAAAAAATCAACTAAGCCATGCACTCGAAAATTCAATAAGTTGCATTAGGCTCCGAGTAAAAACTCGTTGGTCGCAAGTTTTTCTCAAACCCAAACCCTTGTGGAAAAGTTTCACTTTTGCCGGGCGAAGAAAATAAAGGAACAAATGGCTCGGGGGCAGGGGTAAAAAGAAATGGGAAAAAGGGTAAAAAATGAATAAGAATGGGGCGGTATGCATCTCGAACGCCCACGCACAAATAGCGGCGGCCCTGGCGATGGTTCTCGACTTTTGCCTGCTCGCTCACGCATAGCACCCACCTACCAGACATCCAGTCACCCACAAAGGCCGCCCCCGCACGCACTTACGCACTCGCCTGCCAGGAGCTTAAGTGTTACGCATGTGTGTATGTAGAAATGTACATGTTTCTAGGTATGTGCATTAGTGTGCGTCATTTTGCAGCTGCTCGACATCGGTCTGAGTTTTAAGCTCGAACTGAATCGGAGGGTTGTTCTGTAGGATCGGGGGTAGCCGCTCTGGCATGCAATATTTTTAATGAAATATGCAACACTCAGATACACTTTTCTAGGCACTGAAAAAAAAATATACTCCTAGCCATCCGTCGCTGTATTTTATAAAATTTTAAATCTCAAATAAGAGTAAAGTGAATTTGTTGCGTTAAAGCCATTACAACAAATACAAAAACTATTAATTTTTAACAAATTGTTTTATGAAAACTTTGGATTAATGCATCCAACCTATGCTTTTTTCGTCCCACGTAACAATATTACACTGATTTCCCAGGCATACTGATGCTGTTACAAAGCCTTTTCTTCAGTGAATAGTGACAACTTCCTCTGGGAATGGCGACGATAGAGGAAAAAAGTGTCTGTGGATTCGGCGGGGCTTTTCTATTTCCGTGTAATCATTCTTAACTTCCAGGGCTTCGCACGTGCCTGTGTAAGCTGGGGAAGTCAAGTGCTTGTGATTTGCCATTGTCGAGTCACTTGGCACACGCACATTTGTCTGGCAATTTTATAAAACCCGGCGCATATTACATTCTCCAGCGCTAAGTGACCCAAATTGTTGTCAAGCAATGTAATTTATGTATATATGCATATTCGCCCCTGTCCCTCAGTGCGTATACTTGATCACGACAGAAATTTCTCTATGACTGTGGGGCGTATTATGAATAATGTAATTAAATTTTCCCTCGTCCAAACTCCAACATTTGGAGTGGTCGCTATTCGTTTAATTAAACTAATTCAATTTGCAAATAAACACCTGATTAATATCACTCTAACGCCACCTCGGCGCACTCGGCTTTCTCTTTAATTGTTAAATCTTGAGCCCCAGACTGGGATTTGTTTATGTGCGATATACATTTTAAGCCGAATCGATTCCACAGACATTTGCTGCGAATAAACTGCAATCAGTAGTAAATCAAGTGTCGCATCAACTGCAGGTGGAAACTTGAATCCGTGTGGCAAATGCCACAATAGAAAAGTTGACGAGCCGAGGGAAAGGGAGCCTGAGCCAGTCGGTTGCTCCTGGCCAAATGACAAACAAGTCACGGAACACTCACAGCAAAACATATTCGGTGCAGAATATCTAAAATTATGATTTCTGCCATTGGCCACACACAGATGCACTCTAAAATTCCCTTGCTTTGCCGGCCTTTTGTCTCCATAGCTCCACAAAGGCGAAAGAGGGTGTAAAATCTTTACTTGCCAGTTGCCGAAAGTTAATTATAAAGAGCATTTCGTTTTGCTCTTTCACCTTAAGCTTTTGCCCCCATCTGGAATTTGTTTGTCTGTTCTTAAGTCTCGCTTTGATGGCATTGCTTTAATAAATTATGAAATGGCAACCGACTGGGCACAAGTTGAAATCAAATTCATCGGCAATTGGTTAGCTTCTGCACATAGACTTCTCGGCAATTAGTCAGAGTTTTTATCGAATCCAATCAAAATTCTAGATTGCAAATAAAACATTTTTAAACCTAAAAGCTTTTTAAAATAAAGTTTTATCCTAAAGGAGAAAGTGAGAGTTATAATGATTTTAACGATGACCGAGTCTTGGAATTTTTATATTTAAGCTGACCTTTAACACAACTTTGGGCAGACTTTTGGACCCAGGGGTCCTAATGAGTCAGTGGTGGCAGTTTATGAAGTGCCAACATCTGATTCTTATCCAATTAGCGAGTCTGCCAGACGACACGCTGCGTTTGTTGCGCCGAGCAGACTAACTTTTCCCACAAGGAAGTGATAAACAAAGGGCCAAATGTTGGCTAAGTACACAGAGAGAAACACACAATTTTGAGTTGAGTTTAAGTTTAAGGTTGATTCTACCAGAAATGAAGTAAAGTTTCTCTGTGTACCACCCCACGAAAATTACGCTTTGTTTTTGTTTTGAACAAAAGTAAGGGTAAAAAACATTTGAACAGGCAAAAAACTTGAACATTTTAAACAGCAAAAAGCTCAGGGGGAAAATGTGTAAGTCAGATTTCTTGACTTTAACGCGGTTTTAGCTATTATCTTATAGAACTATTTTACCATTATTCTAATTTGGTTTAATCTTATCTAAAAATATTAAGCTACCATCATCTACTTCCTATTTACGATTTCCATTCATTGGCCATCCTGGGGCCTCAGGTGCAAGGTTTTATCCTTTTTTGAGACACTTCCGGAATCATAGCTGACACTCGAAAGTGTTTGCAGCAGGTCAATAACAATTTTGCCTCTATTGCCTTGGCTTCCTGCCGGATAAGTGCACATAATTCGAACGGAAGGATGTGGGGTGTACAGTTTTTAATTACAGGTTCAGTTGGCCATAACCATGCCAAAGGCGATGCCTTTTCACTTAAATCGAGCGGGGTAAGAAGGATAAGGTGAGTGCGTATTTCTCTCCAGGATGCTTGTTTGCAACCCCAGCAACATGAAGTGAAATGAAATCGGGCAGGGAACGGGAAAGAGAGAAGCGGAGTATCCGGCGTCATGCTCGGCCTTTTGTATTCGTCCTGTGCCAGTTCCACAGTCTACTGCATTCATTAGACCTGGCCAAGTGCCGCTCACAGCTCCGGCCCGGAGAGTGAAGTTACCTGCTCTGGATACCGCGCTAATGGTGTAACATGACTTAGGGCCATCGTGCCATTATAATTATGGTTATTATGATTACTCTCGGCCTTCGGGTATTTCATGCCGGAGAATGTTCTTAAACGCCTTCATATTATCGCTTAGCCTGGATTAGACCAAAACAAACACTAGACTGCAATGGGCTGCATTTAATTTAATGAAGCAGTACTCTTAACCGAAAGATACCCTAGGGTAATACTTATTGTTATTAATATTGTGATGCACTTGAATAAATTAAATTTCGTAGAGATGCAACCGGAAAGCCTAATAAAGGCTTCTTAAAATCTATGGTTAAAGACACACATTATTTAGTGGTGACTTAAGAATTATAAATCATTATTTAATAACATTTCTGCCGCGTCTATTTAACAATTAACATATCTCAACAGTCGGACACCTGACTTGGGTTGGTAAATTGGCCGATTACATGTGTTTCTTAATCAAAAGGCAGCTCCGCCAGCTACTGAGCCGGAAGTGCATGACCCGAGTTGGCAACATGCCATGCAAAACGTCACAGTTACAACAAAAATGAAATAAAATTGGCCCTAGTTGAATAAATGTTGAAAAGAACTTTTACAATAAACGGAAAAGTTCCACATCCACAGCCTTTAATTCAAAATGGGTAGGGCACTTTATTGTATCTTAAAGTTGGGTTCCAATGTACGTACGTTTATGTACACTAGGTAGTCTTTCCTTAAAGGGAAATTAAATTAAAGAACCATTGTTATTCAGTGTGACCATAGCTCTAATAAATTATTTCAAGTGTGACCACTATTATACGTCTACTCTAACAGCCATGTAGCGTGTAAGATCGCCATTGGTGCGATTGCATATTTAAGATGCTTGTTGCGACATTTCCGCTAGATTTGATTATCGGCCAGCGGGGATTCAAGTAACTCGATGCGGGAGAGGAAATGCCTAAAATTAAACCTGCTCGGACCAGGAAAAATAATTACTCAATTCCCTTTTATTTTCTCGCCTGAGTTGCATGTGTAACATGCTTTGCTGTTGTAAAAATTGCCTAGAAATAGCATGTTCATTAAAGGAATTTCGTTGCATGTCGAGGTGCCTAGAGTTAAATTTTTTAAAGACTTTATGTTTTTTTAGGTTTAATATATCGTATTTTCATTTGATTGGCATGCGCACAATGCAGCTAAATTAGTTTTCCAAGGGCCTATAGCCGGTTAGCTACAGTGGTTTGCTTATCCCTTGCTAATCACATGCAGCCAGGATCATCAGTTACAGCCATTTAATGGGCCATATGCCGCCGGACTTCACTACGAGGTAACTACGTTCGCTAGTCAGTGGCTAAGGGCTTACGTCTAGGATTAAAATGGCTCTTCACTTACCGCGCCAGTTGGTTGGGAATTTGGGTTGTTGATTGTAGTTTTCGATTTTTAGTTAAACTTACGAGAGAGAAAAGGTTGCTAACTAACAACTGATTAATGATAGTTTTAGATGGGACTAACTTTAGGTTGCTGGGTTGCCCCAGTTCGGGTTGAGTGTTGATTGAAGAGCAGCTCCTCCGGGGTGGAATGTTGATTGAAGATCTTCTCTGGGGTTGCTCCATATCGTTACACGGCCTCGAATTCTCACAGTTTGCTTGATTTTTTCACTCACTTGAAAAGTGTTTGCCTTACAATTGCTTACATCTACGTTAAGAGTTATACTACGGGGCAAAAGTTAATGGTCTGGCCAATTGAGCTTCAATGGGGTTTTGGTTTTCCTTTACACTTTGTACTCATGGTATATAATTTTTGCATTTTACATGGGTGCATATCCTATCGCCGTGGTGCTCGGTTTATGCCTAGGACTTAGGGCTACTAATAGTGGTTAGGCATAAACTAACTCCTAGTATGTTGACTTTAATTATTGTTTATTGCTTCGATAGAATGTAGTGTAAACTTGGAAAAATTCATTATTTTCGATTTACGTATACTTTGAGTGGTTATTTATTGCTCTACTAAGAGTTTAGAATATTTACTCGCTGATTAAGTGTATCTTATTAATGGGTATCTGGTGGACCCTTCCGTTTAGCTGTGTTCGCTTACAAAGTATATATGCAATGTTCTCGAACTTCTTAGTATACAACTCCTACTCTGGCTTTGGCTATATAATACTCTTTAAATTTATGAATATGTTATTGAATATATTGTATAATCTTTGGAAGAACCTCTACTAGTTATTGTAATTGGATTGCTTGAATTACGTATACTTTAGTTACTTAAGTCTAGAACGGTACAAGTGCTGTCTGAAATGCTCTGCCTTAATTCTAGGATATTCTTAAATAGTTTCGCTACTTGAATAGCTAATTAAGTATTCGATAGATTGGTGTTAGTTCTTGCAGTTAGGTAATATTTTGTAAAGTAATTAACATTAATCTACTGGCTTACATTTCAATAGCGTAGCAAACACTTTTCATTGCTTAAACTGAATATTAATATGTTTTTCTCTCTCTATTTTTCTATTTTATTTAATAACTTTAATTTCGGATATTTTGTAGTCTGCTATTTAGCTCTAATTTTACTTGGGCGTGATTATTTAAGGGCTTTTTAATTAAACTATCTTATGAAAAACGAAAATTATCTGATTTTGTATTCCTTCTTTTAACTCATTGTTGGTATGTTGATTGAAGACTTAGCAGAGAAGAGTTGATTTATGTTGCTGATGATATGCAATTGGTTGGAATTTGATTTCTTTTTTGATTTCCCTTCAATTCTTTGCTCGTCTTGGGTGTTCTGATGTATGCTTTGAAATTCTCCCCCATCTTCTGCTCCCTTCTCCTTAGATTTTTGTTTTTTTTTTTTAAGGGGGGAGCAGCCTTACCTCGGCGATGCGGGCGGAAGTGGCGGGGGCGGCAATGGCGGCGGTGGGGCCCGCACATCCGTCTCAATATTCCGCTTGTGCGGCGTCTGCAAGTCCAACGCTGCATAATGCGAGTGGGCGTGTCCGTGCCCGTGGGCGTGCCCATGCATATGCCCATGGCCGTGGGCATGACCGACGCCCAATGGTGACTCCCGCGGCCTCAAAGTTGTGGGAGGACCGCGAAATAGGGCGTAGGGATTGCCAAAATAATCTTGTGACGTCGCCATCATTTTCTCGGTAGCTAAAAAAAAATTGGAAAGGAAAACAATTAGCTCGCAATTGACAAATTATGACAAGGCAGTGCACAGCTGGCGAAATTAAAAGCAAACATTGAGCGATTGCTGGCATGTCAATAAACCATTTTTATGGCCACCGATTGCAACTGACTAAACGATGGCTTGTGCAACAGAGCACTGGAAAATATTTATGGTTCTTCTTTGAAAAGGCCTTCCAGTATAGTTCCTATTCAATTTCAATGAAAAAAATATTTTTTTCCCCTTGGAGTCATGAGAAATACATGTATTGTTCCCCGTGTAGCTGTTGCCCTTCCTCCACAACAATCCTTTCATCCGCCGTGTCCGTATCCGTGTCCATTCATGTTTTTTAATTTAATAGTCGTGTCATGTAAATGGGCCCGGCACGCGACTGCATTTAATTCCAATCGTGAAATGAAATTATTTTAACATGTTCGCTGTGATTGATACTCATTCCCGGCTGCTGTCCATTGTCCGATGCGAAGGCTCTATGGCCTTTTACCCATTACCATTTGCCAGAGCCTGTTGCAGATGCAGTACACATGTCGGACACACCATAATTGACAGCAAAGGACATGCCACGAGCGGACTACACATGTAATTAAGTGCCGGCTTGTCGCTTAAAGTGCCGGCCAATTGCCACGAACGCACAACCAGGCGACAAAATCGTGGGTGGCCACAGTGTGAGGAAGATAATAAATAAACAATTCAGACAGTTGGTTTGAGATGAAAGCAAGTCTGTGTCACCTGATTGACCTTTTTACATTACTATGACCCTAAATATAAATTACCAAGACCGTTTTCAGGTATTTATGCTCCTATGAAAAGCTACTCGTGTATTTAATATCCAATTATATTACATGTATCAATTAAAATTGTTTTCGCTTTGCTAATTACATTGTGCTAATAGGGCTCACATTGAATGTAAATTCCTGAAAGCCATGAAATCTGATATAACATTCTCGGTGTGCTTGTGCAAACATAAACGGCTCATTATTTCCCAACCATCAAATCGACCAACACTTGAAGTCACTTGCAATTAAATGCTTACACTGCGGTCCGAACCAAAAGCCCTTCACCCAGAACTAATTCCCGCCCCTCTCCCAACCGACTTTACACACTTGACGGGTTTACGCAATTTCCAACCAATTGGCATTAAGTGGTAAACACATATAAACCGCATTTCGTCAGGATTTCGCAGGATTTCTCCACTGCAATTATTCCAATCGAAAAGAAAAAATTCGCACAACACAGTAAACGCTTAGCCGGATGATGACCATTCCTGCAATGCTGAATTTTTTCGTTTTTTAATGAAGGAAAAGTTCCTTGAATTTTGCACGACCTTTTTGCATAATTTAACGCGACACCGACAGCTTAAGTGCTGACTGATTTTCTACCTGGCTGAATGGCGAGACGTGCAATTGGGAGTTGGAATATAAAAATGGAGCCGATGATGGTTGCTTTTAACTTTTGCATAATTATGTGTAAGAAAAAAAAAGCACATTCCGCGAGCTGGTAGCCAAAGTTCGGAGAGGTAGCTAAAAACTTTACATCGGCATACGGATATCGAAGATCTACGTGGATGCTTGCGGCACGCACAGGGCGAATTGTTTTAACTTACTTGGCTCAACTTTTTTTATGGCAACGCACCGCGACACTAATAGCACTCCCCCAGAGTGTTGTTGGCCAAAATGGGTTGCAGGGCTTTGAATATAGGAGGCAGAAACTCTCTCTCCATGTACAATGACAGGTAAAATAATAGTATGAAATTAAAATAAAAAAGAAATTATATAATTTAAATACTCATTTAGGTATATTTGGGTGAATGACAAAAAATTAAAAAATAAATCAATAGAGGCAGCCATAAACTATTTGCAGAACTATTATTACGCCTGCGGCTGTAGATACGCACTCTAACTCTGTAGCCGGAAGAAAGTGGAGCAATAGCGTCAAGTACACGCAGTCTGCTGCACTGCATCGAGGATGCAATATGGACTATACTCTATATAGGCCAGACGTTGTGGGCCGGCCAGAGCACCTAAGCGCAATCGTGTCACCTACTGAACTGAGCGTCGAGCGTTGCGAAGCAAACGCCAAAAACACTAAGCCCCAAGGCGCTGAACACCAGTGATGATACAAAATTTGGTAGTAGCTAACTGCATTTAAGTATGATTGATATATTTAATTATAAAGTCATAAATAATAGTCATTTCAGATAAATACATAATAGGGGATATGTAAAGAAAACACATTTATTTTAACCAAAAAACTTAAATGTAGTTGTTACAAATTATTTTTACCGCATAAATATTTTTCTAGCTTAAATAAAATAGCTAAGAATGGCATTTCCACTAACTGGAAAACCCAGTAGAGTGCCTGGTATATCAGGCAAAGTAATCTCTGCTCTGTAACGCTTTTACAGCGCAGCGCCCAGGAGCTGTTAATGAGTCAAGATATACATATATAGTCAGTGTATTTGTGTGCGAGCTATATGCATTTTGTGTTGGTGTGGGTGTGAGTGCGCATGGGATGTCCTAAGTGCGTTGGCGTCAAGTTGAAAGCCGCTAGACGGCAACAATGGCGGCGAACAACCATGCCGCCGGTTTTTGTTGCCTACTTTTGTGTGCCGCGGAGACCGCCATGGCGGTCTTAAGCCCAGTAATACACACTTATTTGCATATATGCACACATCTATTTTAATGACTAGTGATGAGGCCCTTGGAAAGTAAGATAAATTTCATGGCCAAGGGATTCTCTTACAAAAACGACTGTAAAATAAGCAAAGCAACTATTTTTCAAAATCTAAGTATAACAATCAAGACTATTCGAAAATCGTATTCGAAAATCGTATCTGGATAAATGGTGGGATAAGCAAGTTGGTCTAATTAATTTCCATCGGAAGGCTACCTTTTCGTAATGAGTGAATTGATATGAAAGTGTTCAAGCACTCATCGCAAATTTGCTGTTGAGACTCACTCGTTGCTGCTTCTGTTGTGGCATTGACGGCAGCGTTTACCCCATCAGTCGGAGTATAATGCATGATAAATATGGAGCGAAGGGTGAATCGGGGTGGAAATGTAATAACTCTGTAACTTGATGGAGCCAAGGGCCCAGTATCTTGTGTGAAGAGTGTGCCTTCAGAGCTCATTACGTATCGGTGTGAATTGCAATTAATTGAACCACTTTCGGGATCCTACAGCAATTCATTCAGCATGCGACTCGAAAAAAGTTTTCTATCGTTTAAGAATATCATTTTTTTATGTCTCATTATAATTCTCTCTTTTCCATTTTTTGTTGGTTACAAAACTTCTTTGTATCTTGCTATCAGCGAGCTCTGTGCAACTTAGCTTGACTTTTGTCGGGGTCTCCACAGCAGTAAGTTTTCCTACGACCCCACTCCTTGGGGTGCATTCACTGACCCAAAGGAAAAGAAGGAGGTTCTCTCAGATAATCCTTTTTCCGCCTTATTGCTTTATGGCACTGGTGACGCTTTAAGACGCAAATAAATTGAATTTGCGGACAAGCCAAATCTGTTTAGCCGTGCTGGCGCATTGAGCAAAATTCTGATACAGTTTGTTATTTTGTTGAAATATTTTTACACTTTTAAAAGAAATAAATAAATAAGAAAAGTAATAATAAATTGGGTATTCTTGGGAAATAAAAAAGCTTGTCTCTCATTATAGAATATTTTAACAGAAATCCTAATATTTAATCCATATATTTTATAAGTGTGTTAATGTTGTCCTATAGCTTTACTTCCAGCTGTGGACTTGTTTAGTCAAATGCTTCATTTGTTAGCCGATTTGTGCCGCAAACCCCTTCCCATTCCACTCGAAATGGACTCTTTCTTTGTGCTTGCGGCCTGAATAGTCTGCTTGCCAAATGGCTTTGAATGTTTGCCCTCTCGACTATTTGATTAGCCGCACTGGAAATGTGATTTTGTTTTTGTTATTACATAATACACAAAGAGAGTGCGAAGCAGTGCTGATGGCCGGGGCACTTTGGAAGTAACCCCTCCATTATCCCCGCCCCTGAGTACAATTTTTGGACTGCAGTCATGTGCCTGGCAGCTGATGGCGCTGCTCCGGTTTGTTTGCATGCAATTCCGTAAAGTCCTGTGCGTGCATTCAGGTTATTCCGCCAGCTCAGGCGTTTGACATGAAAAATGCATTTTATTGGGATTATTTTTATAACGTGTCCGACCTCAGGGCTCCGCCGCAATTAAATCAGCCAGCATCACGTCATTAAAGCACACGAACGGGCACGTGTGTTGAAAATGCATATTCAATTAATTTTACATTTGTGCTTAGCACGGGGCCCACGCCCAGCACTTACGATTTCATCAAATTTGCAGTCAATTTTCGCACTTTTTAATTCAATTTCTCTGAATTTTGCGGATAAAAATATTAAGCAAAAAAAACTCCAGTCCTTTGTGTCGAATGGTTGCTGTTAATGGCCAATTACGTGCTGGCATTCCACGACCAGGTGAGTGTGTGTGTTGGTGGACAAGTGGGTCTAAACTCACACAGTGTTCGCGGGTGACATTTTTGGCACATGTCCATGACGGGATCCATTTCGCGGTAGCCAACAAAGAGCCGCACGTGCCCGTCTCCCAAACTTTGCGATTTCATCAGCAAATTTGTTTTACGAACCTCCACTCTTCTCGTACTCCTGTTTCAGAATTAGTTTATAAATTTAATTCTTTTTGTAATGAAATATTAGCAATGAACAAAGTGCTATCACACTTGCTATTTAGTAAAGTTTTGAATGTGTGAATAGAATTAATGGACAAAGCAATGAAATAACTTGATTAAAACGTATAACAATATTTTGAGACTTTAAACCCATATGCTTCTTTCATTTGTGAAGTAACTTTAAGGAACATTCGCTAAAATTCATATATTGCCTCTTAGCAATTACAATTAATAATGCGGCGTGGCATGAATTCTAATCGAAAGTTGCCAAATATTGATGGCCAATCCCCCAGTTGGTCACAAGTGCAGCAATCGCACGGAGACAGCCGGCGTCGAATGCGAAAAGGCAAAGCCATTACTTGACTTTCAAATTAAGCGAAGGCGCTTGGCGAGCTGGGAGCAGAAACTTTTATCGATAGATGGATGCCAAACTTTGGCCATTGCCAATTTGTAAAGACTCCCAACACTTACAGCTGTCACAGTCCTCCCCTGAGTTTTTTGGCCAAGTGCCGCCGCCCATCCGGTAGCATAAATAAACTATTACGCAGCCGGAAAAGTTTACCAGCTTTCCGGTCTTGGTGTTAACCAAATATAATCTGTTCTCGACCGGACAACATATTCAATTCGCTTCGATTGTGAAACGATTTACAGATATTGCTTGTGTAATTTATTTTCAAGTGCCGAACTGTTTACAAGCTTACTGAACCAAAGAGCAGCTCATTTAACATGCTGATGTTCAATTTTCCCCGATGCTGCCAAATGCCAAACGGCAGGCGGCAGTTGTTGCCCATCGACGAAGGAGGGGCCATTACATGTTGCCACAACTGTTGCCATTGAAAAGCGTAGCAAAGCCGGGGCTAAAGCCTTTAAACTCTGGCATTGCCCTCGGCCATTAAGTTGAAGCCTGATTTAAGTGACCTTAACTACTCGGAGCTGTCAGACCGTCATGATCTATAAATTGTTTTTTATATGAACTTAAGTATATATATTTATTCAATATATGTATTATATCAATGTTAAATGTTCTTGAAATAATCTTTAATTTATTTTAAAATATTATTAAAATACAAATATAGATTTCTATCCACTCTTAATGCAATTACAGGTTCCATCGCCCGATTGAAAACCTTGGCCAACAGCAGGTTACTCCATTTCAAGTGTAAGTGCAGTATAAACGCTTTTCCTGGCGCCTGTCGGTATTCTGTACTTATGCATTGTAAAATATGCATTAATGGCAGCTCCATGCGAGTATTTGCATTTATATGGAATACCTTTTATTTTGCTGGAATTTGAGAAATTCCGGCACGTGGCTAATAAACTGCAAAGGCAGTGCTGCCATAAATAAGAATGCCAGCATGTCGGCTCGGCTGGGGATATTTGCATGCATGTAAAATTTGCTCATGATGTCCTCTGTATGTGTGTGTTTGTCTTATCGATGAGTGTGTCAGTGTGTGTGTCAGCTGGCGAATTAACACGTCAAGCGGCTTCTGCATTGACAGGTCCGAATAGTTACCACATGCCACACGGAATGGGAAGTGCCTGCTGTTTTGGACAGCGTGTGAGTGGAGCTCCTTAAAGGGTCCGGTTCGAGGTCCTTGTTCGCGCCCAAGATCCCAACGGATAGAGTGAGAGTGAAAAAATATATCGACAGGATTTTTAATCTACAGAAATAATTTTAGAACCAGCAATGTTCAGAAGAAATAAAATTTTTAAAAATTAGGCCACATAACGTATGATCAATGCACTTTCTGTGTAATAATTATGACTTCTCCTGGGACCTAAAAAATAATGACAATTTACGAAAAACTACTGGGCTTAACGAAGAAATTTGTAATGCAAATGTATGACTAAAATTTTTGTATTTTTTTTCCGGAAGTAAAATATAAAAGAAAGAGCTATTAAAGACGAAAAAACTCCCAAGAAAATATTGACAAGGCAATTAAATTTTTAATTACCATGTGTGCAAATAGTTGCGAACTTAACGTTCTTTCTGCCGACATTAAAAATTATTAACAGAATAAATGCGAAAAGTTGAAGAAAAGACAAAGGCAAAAGGCGAAAGGCAAAGAGAGCGACCCAAACCACAAGAAGTTGGCCCCGACATCAAAGCAAACATCAGTGGAAAAATTGAAGGCATCACACAGACAAAGGAGTTAAAGAATTTTCCTGTCTCTTTTATTTTGCGATTTTTTATCACTTTTTCCCGAAAAGAAATGGCGTGCTAGTGTTGATACATTATTCATGGGACCAGCAGAGTTTTCAATGCTCTGTCATTTTCTTTAAAAGCATCCGGCAATTAAAAGGCGTTAGTAGGGATACTTTAAATCGATCTGATTCTGCATGAATTAAATAGCAAATATTTGGCAGTGAAATCTGAAAGAGGGAAAGTTGACAAGAGGGATGCATTAAACATGCAATATATCTGTTCCAAGGACTTTTTTAATTGGCAGATTTGCAAAGAAATTAAAAAGATGTAAAGTGGTTAAGTGCAGGAATCCTAATGAAATCACAGCTCTAATTAAATGCAATAAACACTCCAAGTATAACCAGTTTTAACTCAATTATCAAGATACCAAAATGTCACGCATACTCCCCATTCTTCACACCCAGAATGCCGGAAACATGAATAAATTCCGTGTTAATAAACATTCATGCCCACAACGAAATCCGATTTGCATTTTTCAAATATTTTACAAAACTAACCAAAATGGCAGCTAAATTGCACTCACACACTCGCATTCGAGCCGGGGGAGGAAAACGGGTAGGAACCGGGGAAAGTGACATTGCTAACTCGTGGATGTCGACAACGCTGGCGGAACGAGCGCCTCTGGCCAAGCTCGAAATGAAAGGCACGCGCTCTGTTACGCAAAAAAAAGACAAATAGAATGTTCCTTTTTGATTCGATTTTAGAAATACCCTTTCCAAATTTATGTAAGCAATGGTGGATAAAACATTTATCAAACTAGTTCAGCTCAATGTAAAAGATCCTTAGAGATCCTTGTAGATTTTTACACAGATGTAAAATGCATTTGGACCTCTCCTTGAAAAGTGTAAGCTATCCCTATTTAGGGTATAAAATATATAAGAACGAACACGAATCTCCGAGCTTGTCTGACTGACAGGCCCAGTGCGAATAGCAGCCGAAGAGCCGCTGGACGGGAAACCAGGGCCGGGAGGGCGGCGGCAGGTTGGAAAAAGAGGCGGAAACCAGGCGGGTGAAAAGCGGCGTGTAAATTTTCCAACTAAGCCACAGCGAGCAGAGCGACTGACACTCGCACACGACAACCAACTCAACCCAACTCAACTTGCAGCTCGCGCCGTATATCTTCATTAAAATGCAATGCATCCTTGGGAGAGCAGGGCATTGGGGCAGGCAGGGGTAGAGGTGCCAAAGGGGGTAGGGAGATAGGACAGGGCAGCCCGCTGGCGGTGTGCAGGCAGAATCCTGGCCCCTGGTCCACCAGTTCCCATTTCTGTCAGGCCAACGGGGCCGAGTCGATCCCAATCCCAAACCTTCAATCGTGTAAGCGTCCGCGCGTGTAATGACAATGGTGGCGCGTGGCTTTGACTTTGACATGGCCAGCGGCAGGACTTTGGACGCAGGACATCGCAGGACATCGAGTCGGGGCTCTAACACCATATTTTTCAAATGCATTGCCCCGTGACCAGAGCTGCGGCCGGGCCCAACCTCTCCCATCAACACGTACGTAAAAGTCAAATCAACTGGAGCTGTAAAATTGGAACTTGGCAATGGGAATGCGCCGGGTAAGTTGTGACTGCGGATGAGCAGCATTAACGAAAATATAAACAAACATCTCGACTGGCAGCTAAAAGCAGCCAACACCTTATAAACTTTAAATGGAAAACAAGCAGAGGCTGGCAGACATCCACTGAACGAAACACAAACCTAATATAATAAAATACAAAGGGGAAAATAAATACCATTTAGAATGAAAGGGCTATGAAAAGGCAATCATAGCTTTATCCCACCTGCTTAGATGAATTTCCAAAAATAAAATAAACAAATTGTATTGCCCACATTTTTGTTCAGATTTTTCTCAAGTGCAACCAGAACTCAGGGAGCTGTGAAAAGGGCGTGACATGTGGTAAGTGCAGCGGCAGCAACAACAGCCGCCGACAAAAGGAAAGGATAGCAAAAGGACGAAAGCAGTTCGGTATCAGGAGCCATCATAAAATGATGCGCCCACAAAATGCACATCCTGTATCCTGGCTAGGTGTAAATCACGTAGCACTCTGACGCCTTTTACAGTGCCAGTTGTTTTACCCACAATAAAATTGAAAAGCAGCCAAAACAACCAGCCAACTAGCTGCAAACCAAGAAAAACAACCACATCGAAAACGACAGCAGAACGCAAAAGTTTTAAAAGTAAAATGACAAGAGCACGTGCGACCTGTTCGGAGGTAGTCGAAACTGAAGGAGTTTGTTTACGTCGTCTGCCCACCAGCCACCAAAATCCCACCAAAACCCACTTTACCACCCATTAGAACCCCTCTGTCGGGATGTGGCTGAGTTATGGTTAGACATCGATCTCTGGGGAAGCCCAGTAGTTCTAAAGCTGGCTTCGCTAAAGCCAGAGCTACGCTCCCGAAAAGTTTTTGCATTTCTCGTGCGGCTCATTACAACTCCGTCAGAGCAGTAAAAAATACTCATATCACAGACAGGAATTCCTTCCCTTTGCTTAAACCGGAAGTGAAGTGCACAGCATCTCAAAAAATGAACAGAAACAGAGCTTCCCTCCACCGACACCCATTCATGCATGTATTTTGCTCTCAATCCTTAACGCTGGCCCACGCGCCGAGTATTTTGTTTATTAAAATTAAGTGTCCTGAGCTTGGCCCAGACAGGAACAGTGGGGTAAGCTTCAAAATGGTTATTTTGATCAAAATAAACAATAATATACATCGCAATTGTATGTATATTATTTGGCATAACTTCAAGTAAAATCAAACTTTGAGATTTCCAAGATTGATAAACAATTTTATATATTTTTTTTTTATAAATATTCTATCCACTGTGCAGTGACCACTAGCATGAGCATCATCAGCTAAGACCACCAGGTGGTCCCAGGACTTCGGTATCCTCCTGGACTCCTTCTGCCGTATTATTATTATTGCTGTTGCTGCTGTGGCCTGTTGTTGTTTGTCGACAGTTGCTATTAATGCCACACAGCAACAGCACAAGCAGCAGCAGAAACACTCGTTGCCCCTTCTGCAACCTGATGCACACTTTTTTACGAGCTGCACACGCACACGTGCCGGATGAGTCCCGCAGCAAGGACACTGGAACAGGCCACTGGCCAGTGGGCGCTGGACGGCCAAATGATGCCAGCAGCCAGTGGGCAGGAGGTAAGATACGTGCCTTTTTGCTTTGCCATTAGCCTGGCGCAGTGGGCCACATTAAGTGATATTTGTTTTACATGAAAATCAACTCTTGCCTTGCTGTCTACCTCTGTCCCACGTCTCCTATCTGCACGTCTGTTGTTAAATTTAAATTTCAATTGCAGAATTGCTGAATTGATTTGCTAATTGCATTGCCGGCGCGTGGTTAGTTGAGCTCATCATGGTTACTTACGGTAATTTTAATCAATCATCAGGCGGTGTGTGTTTTGTGTGCATTGCAAATCGAGGCATGGATATCGAGGCATTGAGCTGCGTTAAATCCATAACTAAGCAGCCATCGGATATGCAGACTTAATGAGCACCAGAAACATTAACCACAGTTGCAGCTTGTTGTATGCACAAATGTGTCAAGTATTACACCAGAACCTGTCACTGGCATCTCTAGGCTCTGCCCGACAGCCACTTCACCCTCACCATCACCATCCAAAATAAGAGCCCCAAAAATAAAAGGAAAACATTACCTAACCTAGATCTCAGGGAATGTTTTCGACTGCGCCAAATTCAAGCCGCTAAATGGTAATGCACTAATTAGTTCACCCTCTCAACTTGGCAGTCTGACTGCTCAGACTTTGCAATTCAGCAGCGTTTAGCATTGGGTATTCGCAGACACATTGAGACAGAAGCTACGAATGATTAAAAATTCGCAGACGGTCCGAATGTAAAAAAGAACGTTCGTCTACTAATAAAAGTGAAAATAATTTGACAAAACAACTTTTAAGGGAAAAACCTCTCCGAATAGTGCATTGAGATATATTCTAGTCCGGCCATGTTTTTTCAAATTGAATAGCCCAGTAGTCTGCTTATATATGTATCTAGATTTAAGATCCATTTATCTGCTTACAATTTAACCCATTCAAATTATAGAACAAAGCATACTAGTTACCCCAAAAAATTTGGCTGTAATGTATTCTTTTCTAATTTCAATGGGCTTGTTGTTATTGTGGTATTGCAATTGCATTGAAAACAAACCGGAAAAAATTTCGAACGCCAAATCAATTTTGGCTTTACACCTAACCAAATCTGTTCAATGAAAATTGTAATTGAAACTGAGGGAAAAATCCATTCGCTATTTGAAAATATGTATATTTATTCATATTTGGGACTTAGTCCAATTGAGTGTTGATTGCACAAAAAAGAATTGGCCCATAAAAATTTTAACTGCCCAATCGTGTGATGTAAAATATTTTCAAAATATAATTTTTTGTTCATGCCACCATTTTATTTTAAATACTCGCCGCATGAGGCAGAAGTTCATTTGGCTGGCGTAGCTGTCGTTTTTGCTGCCCTGGCGGTGCACGTAAAGCGTTGCTCATAAAAGCCAAAGACATTTAAACTGATGGCGGTTCAGGTAAGGTGGCCCGAATGGAGGCAACTTGGCTAGCCACAGCAAGTTATAAAGATGTCCAAAGGCCACAACACAAAAGTTTATTGCAGTCGGGCGAGAGACTGAGGAAGTAAAGGTATTGCAAGCCCTTCACACCTCACACCTTCATGGTGGGCCCCGTCGTCGTGGTGGACATTTTTCTTGCACTTGACTTTCCTTCCGACCTGACGGCGGCTCCACAACCCAGGTGATATAGGTAACACGAAGAAATAGTTGGAACGTTAAGTGGGCAAAGAGGTAGGCAGAAAATTGGCAAACAACTAATGGGCGCTCCAACATATGCACCATATTTATTGCTGCGATTTGCCCTTTTTCTTCAAACTGCCTATTCTTATGCAGCTGCTAATAAATAAATTTTACTTTGAGATGAACTATAATTTTATCAAAAGTAGATATTCAAGATAATGATTTTTCTTGGTACTTAGCTCGAAAAATGTAGGTTCTGTTGGACTTTAGTTGTCGTCGTTGCTGCGTTACTTCACTTGTAACATACATTCTGCGTGCACATTTGTTGACTTTTACGGATTTGGGTCTCTGATTTATTGAAAAGTGCCTGGTAGTTCATAGCCCGGACTGTTATATGTAAGCTTGTTGGGGCACACAACTCTATAAAAATATGCATTCGCAGTCAATGCTGGGGCCACTCAGACTGCTTTGAGTAGTGCTTCAGTTTGAAGGGGGTGGCAGACTTTCGCCACCCAAGACAAGCTAGTAAATGTTGAATAGACCGAGTTGTGAGAAATGGTAGAAAGCGAGAGGGGGTCCACACTGTCCTACATTTTCTCATTAAATTGGCATGGTTAACACCCGGAATTGCCATAAACTTGACGCTAACAAGGCTGACAATCTAAGGTAGAAAGTGTCTAACATTTTTGGCCACCACTCTGTTTGTGTTTACTCGAAACTTTTAATTGGCCTGAGCAAATGCCAATTGTTTATGGGATTCTTTTTTTAACCAAAACTTGTGGCTATGCCAATATAATGGTCAGAGTCGAATAGTTTTAGAACTGGCACTGTATCACTGTTTTTTCGCCCCATAAGGATGTTCGTATTTAAATTACGTCCATAAATTGTGGCCAAGTGTCAATAAGTGCAATGCAATCCAGCGGATACAACATTGTAATGGTGAAACTTTCTGCAAGCCTCACAATAAGCATTAAAAATGCATAACTAAAGGCAAATTTACGGCAATTTCAGTGCCCCCAGAAGCCTTTTTAGCGATAGACTGTTATATTAATTTTTACTTTAACAGCGGCCTGTTACTGCGTAACATCAGTGTTTACAGCTTCCTGTAAGTGGTGGCATTACAGTGCTCGCAGCTGTGCAAAAACTTTCGTAATGAAATTGCTTTCCATTTGCCGCCTCCGCACGAAGTGAATGCCGCAAGAGCTTCGAGGAAAACAAAGTTTTCCCTGAATAATGGCTGGGATTTTTGCTTGGCAATATTCAGCACAGCAAGTAAGTAAGTACGCGCCACAAGCTCTCCTTAAATATATTTTATTTAGGATTTAATAATCCGTCCTTAAATATGATGTTGATAAAATTAAGTAACATTAACGCACATAGTCTTTGTAGGACACTTTATTCATACCACACATTTGGTGGCTTATTTTGAAAACAGTATTTTTACCCACAGTGTCCAGTTTCTATACATCCTAGGCTAAAAGTGCGGGCCTCCTATCCGGCAGCAGTCACCCCATCATTCTTGTCGTGCCCCACTCTCCAAGCCCGTGCCACTCTCTTGGCCTGGCCGACGACACCAATGCATGCTGGCCACGCGCTCATTTCAGTTTAAATTGAATTGAAGCCAAATGCATGCCATGATTTTAAATTGTTTGGTTTGGTTTGGTTTACATTGCATTACGCAGCAGTGGGCGGGATGGATTCCGGGTGGTTTGGCTTTTAAGAGGGGCCTGCTGGGTTCGGTGGCAACTTGGCGCATTGGTGCACAAAACTACACAAATTGCTGACATATTCAAATCAATGAGAATGGGATTCCCACTCCGTGTATATGTGGGTGGCTATGGTTGCATCTTTCCATTTCCAGCCATTCCCAGCACTTGCAAAAACAAACATCGAATTAAATAAATTGCAAAACTGCTCTGATGATGAGCAGAGACTTTATGCCAGAGCCTTGTATTTTTTGGCTCATTCCCGATTTGCATTTTCGGCATGCAAATTCAAGGCGATAGTCGCGATAGCTGGCTGTGGCGATAGTGAGTACCACACAGCCATTTGTTTACTACATTCCCGAGCAGGGGGCAGGAGCTCGGGGCCAATCAATGAGCCAAAAGAAATAAAAAACGTTTACGTTGGTGGCTTGTTAAGTGGCATATTTATGTAAGGCGAATCCCGCGCTTGATTCTGTGCCAAAAAAGAATCCAGACCGGAATCGAAATGAACCGGGGACCAATTACTTGCAAGGGGCGGCGCCCGACTTGTGGTTTTTATGTCCCCAAATCTTTCCATTCTCTTTGCTTACACCAGCTTTCAAATAAAATCTATTCAATTTACTAAATTCTTTGGATAAGAATGGAGAAAAATAACGAACTGACTGTAAATTCTCCGAAAAGGAGGTAAACAATCTAACAGTTGGGACCTTGAATGCATTTTTGCTAAAATATATTCAAGAATTTAACAAATTAAGTATACGCAGTGGTTAACAGGGTCAGCTAAATAGAAATAATGGGCATTATTCTGCAAATACTATAATAATAAACACAATATTGATAAAGAAATGTTGAGGATTGACAAAAAAATCTTAGTCATGATTTCATTAAGTATACGCAGTGGTGAACATTTTATGAAAAGCTATAATCCAACTTACAAAGTTAATCAATACTTGTTTGAATTTTTTTTGTTTTTATATTTGTATAGTGGTAAATAAATCTCATTTCATTTTAGTTTTTGTATAAATCTTCTCCAATATTCTCAATCTCGTAAACTACCGAAAAGCCAAATGATGGCAAATTGTAGCCAAAATGCAAGTGGAAATGACCCCGACAAAAGACAAACCATGGGAGAAACAAGATAGACGGTCGAATAAGGATGTGGAATGGGAAAAGCAAGAGGAAAGAGAATCTCATAGATACAATAGTCGTGCCTCGATGCAGCTGGAAAGTAAGAACACAAATACAGGCGACCAGACAAACAATCTGTTGGTTTGACGAACTAACTGACTAGCTAACTGACAGCGACTGCGGCGTCGACGGGGACTGCTCGGACAGAGGCAGAGGCAGAGGCAGAGGCGTCGACTTCGTTGGCGCATCACATACGCCCGCCGATGAAAAATGGCTGCCCTTGGCGCCGCAGTGACGCCCAACTGCCAGACGGGCAGACAGACAGACAAAGGAAGAACAACAAAAAAAATCAGAAGACGGAAAGAAAAAAACCTAACAGTCCAAATGGAAGGACAAAATATACTCACTACCCAGATACTTTTACTTGTTATAGACACTTTATATTTTATATTATTATATATTTTATAATTACGTTTTTTTACAACAATCTAAATATCTTTGATTCCAAATTTCTGAGTTTTTTAATATCGGTTAAACCTATTCTTACTCAATTCACAGCTAAACATAAAAACGCCCCCTAATTATTCTATTATTTATATTATTTTCAGTTCATATTTGGTAAAATTATAATAACATGAAATTTTCCTTTAAGAATATAATACATAGTTGTAGTCCAATTTCCGTCACATCATATTAAGTATGTCTAATTCATTTTAATAAATTAAAATATAGAGTATGTAACATAAATTATAGCCACTCGTCCACGGTGGCCATTTCTATCTCTATCTGGCGGTTCAGTCCTATTTTCACAGCAAAGCTAAAATGGCCAGTAAAGCCTTTACCACGTGCTTATGGCTGTGACTTGGTCCCTACATAAAATGGCTCTGTAAGTCGTAAGTAGGTTGTTTCCAGAACTTCGTTTTTGGCATAGAAAATAGCTGAAAATCGAATTCCCTTTGTCTGACTGTTTACTGTGCCTGCGATTGTGTGTTCCAAAATATCTAGGAAGCGAAGGTAGTTAACGGAGTAAAGGCACAGACGTGCCCGAAAGCCAAATACCAATTAAACTTACTGCACTTACTTGCCGCCAGTGTTGGGATTCAGCTCGAGGATATTTTTGTGTCCCAAATAAGGTTACAACATTTTGGTTCATTTAATACTCTCTTTAAAAGGAAAAAAAACTCTTGTTCTAGTATATATTTTTTCAAATAGAATATTAAACACCTATTTAAGCTGTACAGTTTTCCTTACATTTCTTTGAACCAAGTTGGCCAACACTATCTTCATTTCGGCCATAATCGTGTTGATCATCATAATGCGCTTTGTGACATTGTGTCAGCTTCAAGTGCCCAGGTCCACAGTGCCTTCTGTGTGCTCCTTCTGGGCGGTTCCCAAAGCTGTGCATATTTTACAAAATCCATAGGACCTACATCCGCCTCCCTCCATCCCTGTTCGGACTCTTTTTCACTGGCACACAACACACACAACTTTTGGTTGAGATTTATCGCTATCGCCCAACTTGGCCAAAGAGTTTCGGGCGCAAGGAATGGTTTTTAGAGACTTGCGGGAAAATCTAGACTATGCCTTTGCTCTGGGCTTGAGCGGGAAATACGGCATATTTCCGTCCTTTACTACAATACATTTGTTGGATGGTTCCAAAGCACAGTTCTTGGCCAAAAATCAATGATCCACGGTGGAAATGAAGTAATTTTGTTTATATAATGTTATAAATATTTAAATATTGTCTAAGATAAAGACATTCTGGCAATAAATCGCACAATTTGGCTCGACAGTGATGATGAGGATGCGAACCGTAATCATATTGGGCAAATGAATTGAAAGTTATTTTGATTGCCAATCGATTCGACATCGGCGGCACATGCATAAATTTAGGCATCGCTCTGGCCTGCATGATGCATAATTTTATGCATATGCTGTAAGATTTTAGCATTTTAATGAGATGTTTACGGGATGGCCAATCAATCAGTTGGCCAATCTATCGTGTTTTCGTCTAATTTTCATGTAAATAAGCCACGCCCACACCTCTCGGATGAAGTTCAGCTGCAGGTGGCCCTTAAAAGCGACAGCCTGTTGGCGAGTCAACTGGTGCCATAACTCCAGAGCCTGCTAAGCGACCCCATCTGCCTATCAAAACTGACAACAATCCGTTGTTTGACCAGCAGCACCCAACCCAAGGGGCGTTTGGGGGATGCACAAACATACCTGATCCGCAGTAGCTCCACAAAGTATGAACACACACTCGGCAGACGCACCGTTTAGTCATGGTCTGCCTTTCAAGAGCCTCGAAAAAAGACGAAAAATGAGGCAAAATCCAACGTAACATGGCTAAAAGGCATACCAGCCAGTAGCCAGAAGTCGGCTCAATCCCCCCCCACACCTTCCCATTGCTCATTTTCCACTACTTCGCAAACGGTTTCACAAAACGTTATATGCAAATCGCATTTGGCATACATATTTGCAGTTGTTGCCAAACAGGAACCGACACGGGTAAAAAATATTATAACTTAAATTAAACTATATATACAATAACTTAGAATTATTAACTTTTTATTATAGGATTTTCGTAATTACCACTCCCAATCTAAAATTCACATTTTAATAACAAGTTTGCTTGCTTTGAAGTGTTTCTTTCAGTGCCTGAGGAAGTCGGAGCTTGGCTGGCCGGCATTAGCATATGCCAGCGACAGTTGGCTCCTGGCAAGGTTACACAAGCAAACGCACAGGATAAATAGGAGATGGAAGTCACAGTTGGAGGCCTCGTACCCCCAATATCCACAAATATCCACAAAACACCACACCCACAGCCACCGCCCATGTAAGGACGACAGAGATGCACCCCTCCATCTGGTACCGTTCTTTTGCATTAAAAGTAAAAGGAAAACATTTTTGTGCCGTTTGCGATTTATAAATGTGCTGGCCATCGATATGGATGAGATGAGATGAGATGAGATATCTCTTGCAGAGCCGATAATTTCGTTTAACTTGGCCTGATAAAAAATGCAGCCGGCTTTTAGGCGCAGAAAATGCTCCGATGAGGGGCTAACTACGAAAGTCAGCAGGAAATTATTGCAATCGTTTGCCTTAAGCTCGAGCCGGGGAAACTTTGTGCTTTGCTAATTGAAAAGCACAAAACGGGCAGCGGAAGCAGCCGTTTGGTCAAAAGGAAATTAATTGCAAATGACAAACACTTGACCGTAGGATATCCTTTCAATTTTAAGTTTTCTCCAATCCCCAATCTCAGTTCGCTTTAATGGATACTCCTGTGCCATTTGCCAAACCATCGATGGCATTTAATTTCCGTGCCGGCATCAAAAACTTTAAAACAGCCCCCCGGGCATTGCTCAAAGTTCCCGTGAAAACTTGGCAAGGTGAGCCGAATTTTCCGCTTTCCTCTGGATTTTCCAGAAGTATCAGTACCTTTGGAATGGCTAACACCAACAAATCATCGGGCGTACCGACTATATAAATAATCCAAGCAAACAAAGACGACCAGCGATACATGAAATGGAGCCACGAACAAGGGTCAGCAGGAGTGAGAGAGAAGGTAAAGGATAATGAGAACGAGACAGGATATAGACCAACATGGGAGCGCAGTAAATGAGCCAAATATTTAGTATCAGTGGTACAGTAAAATCGGGCACTATAATAAATTAGTTGCCGATACGATATTTAAATAAAAATATCTATAAGTATTATATTAAAAACACATTTTTGGCTTTAATAGATAGCTTTAAGTATAAATACGACACATTTTTTTTTTCGTTATAATTTAATACTAAAAGTCTGGACATTTTAGGTAATTTTTTTAAATAAATTGTATCTGAATATTTAATTTAAAAAAGCACTTTATTTAATTTGGTTTCTACTGTATCGATGTGACATTTCATTGGCAATCAGGCGACCATCTAGTCACGGTGCTAGTTGTTGTAATTTTAACGGCACCGCCGACAGTCGCGACAGATTTGGCTCTTCCCTTTTCCTCATCGCGAGTCTCTGACTCGCTTTCCCATGTTACCTTCAACATTTTCAACAGTTTTTAGCCCCCTGTCGTCGGCGTCTGGCAATGCGGTTAATGAAAACTGCGATTTTACTTTGGCGAAATTGGGTCGCTGCTCTTGTTTCTGTTTTCCGCAACCGACGCGTCGGTCCCGGTATCGCCATCTTTTTCCACTGGCTTATCCCCATCTCTCTCGCTGTCTGTGTCTGCTGCCATTGCTGTTTTCCTGCAACGGCAGCAAGTGCTCGTTTTGCATTTACTTACTGGCTTCTGCCATTTACTGGAGCCCTTTTTTTCTTTATTTTGCATCCTTGTTTTGTTTCTTTTCAGTTGTCGCTCTATTTTTGCCTCCCCTTTTTTTTTGGCTGACTGCCGACACCAAAAGCGGAAAATCGCGGAGAGTGAAGTGTAAATCTGTCTGCCGAGAATTTCCATACAATTTACACTATACCACTCTACTATTCGGAGATAAAAAGTTAACTACGAAAGTTTATGGATTTCATGTTTGGGTTACTAAGTTAAAAGCACTCAGAATATTAACTTGATACACGTAATAGTAGAAAAAATGGGCTAGGACTAACTTTGACTTATTTTAGATTCACATTTAATATATTATTTAAGCCTTAAAGGCCTGCGTTTTTTCAAGTTCAAGCTTTAAACGTTCGAAATTTCTAAGCTGACAAAATTGCAACATTATGACTGTGGAGAGAATTGTAAGCATTCTTTGAAATATTTGGAGAGCTCCACTTGTTGGACAAAAGACAATTTTTTTTGTTGGCAGTGTTGGTTTTTTCTTGGCTTTTGACACATTAAGTCCGCTTACTGTGAATGCGTTCGAATAGTGGCGCCTCTATGTCTCCTTTTGAATGGAAACCAAGCATCCTTCTATTTTCAGTGGCTCTCTATCCCAGCTCTTGATCCCTATTTGTAGTAAATCCATAATCAGTGTCGACTTAGCCTCCATTTTAGCGGTTGGCTTCGGACATTTCCATAGATAATTTAAGAAGTCGCCAGGCAGGACCATAAATAAACACCAAGCCACCCACATTTTTACACGGCAAATTACTCACGGCTTTAGGGGCAAACGACGGGAAAGTAAAAGAAAGGAGTTGCTTTCCCCCCGAATCCAGCCATAGACGTCCATATATGTATGTATGTGTGTTTATAGTGGAATATTTTCACGCCTCAATAGCGCACATTTGTCTTGTGTAGACGGGCCAGCGTTTTCAACGTTATCATTTTAAGCAGGCGCACAGGGTGCCCGTGTCCTGTGTTCTCTGTCCCCGAACAAGGACGAGAACAGGCCAAGAGAAATGGGCCAAAGCGTATGGACAAAGGGAAGGTGGTCGCCCAATCGGGGCGTCTGAACATAAAATGCACTTGGCCGTGTCTCTGGCGTCTGGCTGGATTGGATTAGAGTGG
This sequence comes from Drosophila atripex, assembly GCA_035045925.1. Lineage (NCBI taxonomy): Eukaryota > Metazoa > Arthropoda > Insecta > Diptera > Drosophilidae > Drosophila > Drosophila atripex. The sequence continues at coordinate 4,505,087 of JAWNOP010000022.1, read as the reverse complement.
ACTCCACCGGACTGCAGTTTAAAGTCAAAACCAACCGGACGAGGGCGAGTGCTTAAAATTCTGTAAAATTGGTTAAGGCCAAGCCGATGGTTTCACACACCAAAAAACCCAAAGGTGTAAATGGAGCGAAAACACAAAAACTGAAAGGGAGTAGGGCATTTACAGTTGAGCTTTGCCGAAGGGGATATTTTTGGTTACAAAGCTCGCACTTTTAAATTGCATCTCTTTAACATTATAGTCGGCTAAATTAAATTTTACCTTCCTTAGCTGTATACAATTTTACATTCTACCAAAATATTTAAAAAATTTAAGTTATTAAAACTAAATAGATGAAATTTTAATGATTGTACATAAATTATTGTACATAAATAATAGATAAATTGTACATAATTCTAGATGTAAATGTAAGCTGTAAATTTAAGATGTAAATTTACCAACAATTTAAAGTGGTAGTAGACTGATTAGACCTTAGGTAAATGTTATTTTCAGACACTCAATGTGTCCAACTAATCGAGCCGACAGACATATAACGCATCTAATAGGTTTTGACCAGAAGGGATGCCTTGCACCCAAGTACTAGATGGAGATATTTTAAATAATTTATCAAATGCCATGTCGTGCTGTGGCATTGTTGATGCTCTTTTGGCTTTTTTGGCTTTTAATGAAATTAAATATTGATGCAACCGTTTGTGGGCCCAGAAAAATACTGCATATCGAAGGACCGAAAACCACAGGCCTAATAAAACTGCTCATGGGTATTAGGTAATCAAAATTTTAGCCTAGACCGAGCATTTTACAAATTCAACCTCTCGCCTTCTCTCTTTCTATTTGTATGCATCCGTCTCTGTTCGTCCGTAGATTTATCTGGCCTGTCTTGAGGTCCTGTCTGAGTCATTTTATTACTTTGAGCATTTTTGAGCATTTGGGCAAATACTTTTCATGCATTTTTAAATTGAAGCAATTATGAAGCCACTGGCCTAGTAAAGACATTTCTGCCTCCTTTAATTGGCAGCCAACTGCAGTTGTGAGCTGCATTTTCTTAGTTTTATGTAAGAGCCGAGTTGATTGTAAAGCCTTCATCTTTATCCGGCCAAAAGATGTGCCGAGAAATTCATTTAACAATTTGTGGTTTTGCTCACTAATTGTTGGTCAAAAATACATAAAACTAAAAAAAAGATCAACGATGGCCGGAGTAAAGAAAGAAGAGTTTAAAAGTGGATTCACTTGAGGTGTCCGAGCAAACCGATAAATTGGTTGGCAATTATAAACCAAATATTTGCATTTCTCGAAGGCATCAACAACATCAGCTCTTGTATCCAATTCAAATGGAATTAGAGATGCTACTGGTATCATTATTAGAATAAGAAAACTAATATTTAAAATATATTTTCGTTGGTCAAAAAAGAAATATGTGAAATGTTCGTATCACAGGAAATTTTATCTAAGTGCACTTAGCATTTAAATGAATCATTTAATATTTATTAAATCTACTTTTTTCCTTTTGACTTACTCGACAAATTGGCGGACAAGGTCAAAGGGCTCGGCAAGAATAATTTGGCAAACTCAAACACTAGCTTTGGCTTTATTCGTTCCGCAAACTTATTTTATATAAGTGCTGGGAACAGAAATTTCATCACAAAATTCTTAACATTTGGTTTTTTGAAAAAAGTTAAAATAAATTCCATTACTAGGACCAATACAGGACCTGGGTCTTTTTTTAGAAATCTCTCCAATAAGACTAAAGCTTGTCTTTAACTTTTTTAAATACTTATTTTTCTAAATTTGTTATTCTATCTCTGATATAGGAAAATTCAGGGCTGTGTTAAGCATTATTAATTTGTACATTTTCCCAACTAATTTATATGACTTTGGCGAAACACACTCAACAAATAACACATAATTCAATATTATGACTATTTCCCTTTTAGCTAAACCACATTAGTAAACATACCCACAAAATCGCGTAATCGCCTAAAAACAGAAACAAACTAATGGGATAATATCTGTTAATGGCATAAAATTGTAAAATCATAAAATGCTGTAATTGTTCAGTCCATGAAAATACAATTATGTAATGCAGAAGTCCTATATATCGGATTGTTGCAATTGTGTTATTTATACAACATGTCGCCAGTAGAATTGCAGGGTCATGTTTGTTAATTTTCATGTTGTAAATAAATTATTAAATTACATCTAGGAAATGAATATCACAATAGACCCTGCACCGGAAAGAGGCCCAATAAAGTACACAATGCAGATATTAAGTTGTTTTTAATGTGCTCGAAATGTTGTCTTCCTGTGAATCCTGGGGGCTGGGAATTACACAAGAGTGTCACAAGGGCCAGGGGCCATCATCATCAGCCTGCCAACAAAATCGAATTACTTCCGTATGTTGTGGCAATGTACTCCCAGTCATTCCTTTATACATATATCCCCGTACGTCTATACATATATCCACCAATTCAGGCCGCACAACAGCAGCTCCATCTCGACACTTCACTTGTCCTTGTCATCCTTTACAGCCCCCGTTTTCCCCGACTTTTCCCACATTCTCCTAGACCCCGGACACATATTTCAGTTAACTTGTTGGACTTTTGTAACGGTTCGTCTGGTTGTTCATCAGGAGGCACTCGCAGCAGTTCGGCTTACACACAATTTACAAAATAACCTCCACTCACTCAATCCCGGCGCCCCCTTCGAACTCCGCCCCTGTCTGATAGCGCCAGGGCGGCCCTTCAGTCACTCAGTCAGCCGGGCTGGGAGAGAGTGTGTAAATTGTCTTGTGTAAATATGCAAATTCTTCTTATTTCATACCCTAGCTAGGAGGTCTTATAATTCAACCAAGTCTCAAGAAAAAATGCAGGCAGAGAAGCTTTAACTCTTACTGTAGGAGTCACAGACTACTTTCCAATTATTTCATTAAAAATATTATACTCTAAAATAATTAAGTTGGTGGAAATATGAATATGAGGGGTATGACCAAACATAAAAGATATTTTACTTTATAAAACATTATATTTAAATTTAAGGTATTAAATTTACTTACCAACAAAAAATAATCAAAATTACAAATAGAATGAAATAATTAGAAATAAAATGAAACAGAAATAAATTTTTCAAATCATATAAAATATGTTTTACAAAAATAAATAATAAATTAAATAGGAAAATAAATCCATTAAAGAATACATTTTACAAACATTACGAACTCACAATAAATTCGATTTTTTCCATGAAACAAAATCCTGATAGACTTTAAGCCCAAATAAATCTTATGTAAAATTTTTCAATCCACAAACAATTTCAGTGTATTAAGGGATCGACTGCCAGAGTTATCCTGTCAATCCTGTTTTTATTGTCAATGTTGTTGTTTTGGTTAGAGTGTGTGGACCAGGGGCGAAGTGGGCGTGGCGTTGGCAGTTCGTGTAAACAAACCAAGGCGTCGGATTAAAAAGTTTTGCATTACAAAGAGTTTTCGGTGGCAGGGTGGCGGATGGCATGGCATCAGAATGAAGCTTGTGAAAATGTTTTGATTATTTAACTGAAAGTTACGATAAAACTAATTGCAATTACAAGAGGACTCCCTCGCTCGCCTTCTCTCGTTATGGCCGTAATGAAATTGGCAATGCCAAGGGTGGCGATTCAGCACAACTCAAATCAAACTCGGACTCAAACTCGGAAATGCAATTTTATTGGCTCGGTTCGAATTCAAACAGTTTCCTTTCTTTGTTGGCCTCCGCATAAATTTTCCCCGGGCTATATTGATTTCCATTACAAATCCAATATTAAACTATGCCCTTGAGAGCGATTACTCGATTTCTACCTTTTGCTTACTTACTTAAAGCTTTTGTGATTCGACAAAATTGAGGACACAACCCGAGAACTCCTACACGCACTTATGTAAGATATGTGACAACAAACATTTTTTTTATTTTAAATAAATATTCTTCCCATGGGTATTTTTTATCTTACAAAATATTAACTAGGGATGTATTTGTTCAGAAATTGTTGTTGGGCTTTCAAATTCCTCAGCAATTTAGTAAAAACTAGTTAAAACTAAATGTTGATTTAGTTTCAAGTATTCAATAAATATTTCTATATCATAAAATAATATCAAGAACTTACATTTTTTTTTTTTTTTATTTTATATCAGGATAAAATCTTCTAATATAATAAATGCTATAGAAATCATTTATTTTATAAAGTTGGATGAAAAAATTATCTTATTAAAAATATGTTTCAAGGAAATGTTATAGAAGATTAAAACCAATCTGAGGCTAATATTGAAAATTTAAAAGGTACTTTTACATGACTTCGAGCTATATATAGAACTTAAAAACTTCCTTTGTTTCTTATTTTTTTTATAGGCTTGTAATGTGAAGATTTTATTACTGACTACCAAGCTTTGCAATAAATTGTTTAAAAATATTTTTTAGGAAATGTTTCTCCTTTTTAATACAAATATTTTTAATGTAGCTCATAATAACAACTGCAATTCTAATACCGACACAAATTGTGGGAAATGTAGACTGCCAATAAAGTAACTTAGAATAACGTTATTTTTACCATATGCACTTTACTTATTCCGCAAACCACTTAATAAAATTTCCCCCCAGAAAAATATATTACAAGCACTTCAAGTAACTACACAGGAAAATCCTGCTCTTAGTGGCGACAAACGCCAACTCACCTGCTTTTATTTGACCTTATGCGGCTGCAACTTGTTGACTTTAATGAAAATGCACTCAGAACCTGGCTGTACACATATACAGGATGTTGCGATGCTCGGGCAACTCACAACAAGTTAATATGAATTAGCTGGGCGCTATTGTATACACCAGTATCTTGGCAATGTTCACTGGCTAAAATGGCACACAACGAAAAAAAAGGACAAACAAAAACGTGCCGGCTCAAATATGTCTGCTCACACACCGCACAATAAACCACTAACGCGAAAAAAAATTTCAAAACTTGGCTAGCATGTCTGGCTAATTAGCGTCTCTAGTGTTTGTCATAGCAGAGCCCTAGCATTTTATGTAAGCTGCATGTAAACGCTTTACAGGACTTTTACGTTGGCATTTGGCGTTCGGTCTATGGCCTTTGGATTCTGGTTTCTGGTATCTGGTATCTGGTTACAAGTTCAGGTTGATGTTGGTCTGATGTCGATGTCCTTTGAAGGGAGTGCTGTGCGTCCTTGCTGAAGGAGTCGACGCGGCCAACTGACTGCTGCTGGATGTGCAAGCTGCGATTGTTGCAACGACTCTGCTACTGCTGCTGCTGCTGCCTTCGTTGTCGTAGTCGTCGCTGCAGCAGCAACACATAAACGCTATTCATATAAAACCAGACCCATGTATCTGTGGGATATGTACTGTGAATAGCGTCGGGCACGAAGCTCCTGCTGGACGAAGGGTTGTGTAGTTGCACTGGCAGTTGTCGTTGTAGTTCCTCGTGTTGCAACATTAGCAAGGCGCCAAGCACGACCTCAACTTCGGCCCACATTGTGCAATTGGCTTAGTCCCAGTCAACAACCAGCCGCTTTACAGTGCCCGCTTACAGCAAAGAGCATGCAAGAGAGAAGGTGTCTCTATCGCCAAAATTCTCATTTTCTCCGGCTGTGCTCTCTTTATCCTTGCGAACAGCTGTTCTCCATTTGCCGGTTCTTATCAGTGACAGTTCTACTGAGCTCTGTTAGAGTGCAGATGCACTTTATATCCAGACTGTTCAGAACGTGGGTTTTCTTTGCATTCAATTTCCTTAGTTGGGCTCTGATTTATTATGTAATATCTCAAGGACATTATGTACAGTAAAGGCGTAGCATGGGTGACCAATTATTTTTATAAATAATATATTACACTTTTTTGATTCTAACCATTAAAATCTTTCTACAATTTTAAATATTTAGTATCATACAATTTGGATTGTTTTAAATTGTATTATCATTTATATAGGTAATTTTTTTCCCTATTAATGTTTTCTGTTTTCTAAGTAACTCGAATTATAATTTAAAAATAAATCTGTGTTTTAAGAGATCACTGTATGTTGCTAAGAAGTGGCGTGTGCGTGCCAAGTGTCGGACAAACAAGCTAAGCACTAAAGCCCGAATACATTGGAGACACTTGCAATCGACTTAATTCAAAGTGGTCGTGGGAGACTGATGGCGGACCAGGCACCAGGGAAAATCGGGTAATATGAAAATGGATTACCGCAAATTGCAAATCGAAATTACCAATTGCATGTGCCGACTAATTGATCGATTTAATCACCTTACAAATGCAAAACAGCCAGCCATTAATTACAGACAGTAAATCCTCTTTATCAGTTACTGAGCAACAATGGCGTAATCTATTATTAGGAGGTGGTCGGAGCGGGAAAAGCGATGGAAAATCTGTTGAAAATTTTCCACCAAGTTTGTTGCCAACCGGCGATATTAACAGAGCTCTGTCAAAGGACCTCTGTTAACAGGGCCGGCACGTGTTTCTCTCGCACGCACACAGGCAAGCGGTCTTTTTGATTCTGTTTTGATTAATAGCTTCGTTGCAAGCTTATCAGGTCTCATACCCACACTCATGCAGGAAGTGCAACAATGTCACGTGGCCGGCATTTTCTACGATTCTCTCTCGTTGCCTCTCTCGTCCAATCTCTTTAAGGACCTGTCTGTTTTTCCGCTCTCTGTAAAGCCTGCGCTGTAAACAGTATAAACTCGGCCACAGTTAACTTTTTCGCCTCCTTGCAATCAAACATGTTGCATCTATCGTTCTCTTTCTTACCTTTCCCCTCCTCCACCAAATGACAACAACAAATAAACGAGCAAATAAACAAATAAAAATAGTGCGAGCAACAAAAAATGAAGTATTACATAAGTCGGTGCTCCACCCACGCGAATTGTTGGTGGCTATAAGTACGTATGTAGCTGACCCTATGTGAGCTTCTATATGGTAGATCGGTTTTTTGGGTTTTCGGTGCTCGGTTCATTGCTATAAGCGAATGGAAAGTGCCAAAATGGGTTGTGCGTTTTAATTGCCATCTCGTGTAGCATACATTTCGGCTGTATCTGAATGGCTCATTAGATTAAATATTTTTAAATGAATCAGCAATCGATATTTATCAAAATATTATTTATTTATTTTTCATTTCGATGGAGCTCCCATTTTAAAACATTAAGACTGAATAGATCTTAAATTTAATTAGATTGCAGCTGGCGTGAATTGTTTTTAAAGTTAACTTATAGTTGATTTTAGAAACTATTGATATAATATTATTGATATTGGAATCAAACATTCAATTAGTTTTTCATTTCTAGTCAAATTTTGTCTGTTTTTATTTTCAAATACTTCCATTTTTATGTTTACTGCAATGAGATAACTGAATTCAAACTTATATTGTAAAAGAAGTATTTTAACTTAAATAAACATTTTTAGCATTAGTTCTTTTCTGAAACATCACTTACGGCTTCAAAATTTATTTATTTAAAAACTTAAGCTTTTAAGGATTTTATAAGACTTTTAAGAAAGCCTGACAGGCTTGTAAGTATTTAAAACTATACGCAAAATTCATTATCTTAAATTTAGTTATACATTTTAAAATAAAAAATAATTTCAGGCCAATATAGTGTAAAATATTTTAAATGGTAGGTTCTGGCAGGACCTTAACTCCTCCCCTTGCAACATGTTGCAAGCGTAATCCTTTCCCCTATTTTCAAGAACTCCAGTTTTGTTGGTCCTGCTGCCAACGTTGCACGTTGCAAGCTGGTGGTGGTATGGGCTCCCTACAGATTTTGCATTTACTCCGCTGCCTTTTTGGCCATTGCCATGACTCTTGTTGCAGTACATGTCACCTACATACACACAGACCCGACGCACACCCAGACACTGGCCCAGGTACGGACGGAATACACACAAATGCAGAAACGACTGCGTGCGTGCGTCGTTTACATAGGCTCCACTTTCAGCCAACCAACCAACGACGTTCATCCATGTCGCCTACACATGGTGGGTGGCGGGTGGCTCGATGGGCGGCAATTGGGCGGTGGGCGGTGGTGGCAGGGTTCGTCATTCTCATTCGTCGGTCGCTCAAGGCCCCCCGCCCTGTTTTATCCTCCCTCCCGCCCCCGATTGGCATACAATGTTGCTCGTTTGGCCTCGTGATCGGGCTTTCGTAACCGAAATGTCAAATGGGCCTGCAGAGGGCGGTGGGCGGGGCGTTTGAGACGAATGTGTTAAGTTTACAAAAAATATTTTTGCAACAAACTGCATTTAAATCTCCTGCTCTTTGCTTTCATTCATTTTCGTTGTTTTTGTGTTTTTATTTGCCTTTGGCTGTTTGCTCTTATTTCCTCTTGCCATGTTTCATGGCGATTGTTCTCTGCTTTTTGCATAAATTTTAATCTTAATTAAATGCGATTTTAATAGCATTTTTAATTACTTATCCACTATAATAATGATAACACAATTTTTGGCGTTTAACAAACTTTCCAGTAAATCTAGGCATATTTCCAGCAGTTAAAAATGGTCAAAGTTGTTGGCCAAATTATTCATTTAATTTCATTTCGCATAACTGATTGTTAAAATATTTTTTTTTTATTATTTAACGGAAATAATTCACAAGTAATATCAAAAGTTAGATTGTGATTGAAGAAAATTGAATGGATGATAAGAATGAAATGAAAAAAAAGATCCTTTTAATAAACATTTCCTTTCAATACAAATTTTTGTATAGTTAATATACTGGACCATTTTTTCCCTGCCTAAAACTAGTTAATAAAAGTTTCGGGTAATAGAAACTTAAATGAAATTTTTAAATCTTTGATGTAAAAACTTATTGCATGCTGGATCACGGTAGTGTGTGTAGCAGGACAGGATCTCTTCTAGTTGACCGATCCTTTTAAATTTTCAAGTTGAAACGTTCTCTTTATATTTCTATATATATTAAGTAAATTGATAGAATAATATATTTGTTAAAATAACAAATAACAGTGTTTAAACGACAGTTCATGATCTTTTCAACCCATATCTTTTTTAATTCTTAAAAAATATTAAATATATTTATAAATTTTCTGGGTACATATGCAGGACAGACATGTATGTAAGATCGACCACAACCCTGCTCATATTAAATAGAGCTGCTTATCTTCTAAACTAGAAGCAGGCAAAAAACAAAGGCAAACTAAGACTAATCCCGAGAACAACAAACAACAATTCCCATAAAGAGACACAAACCATTTGGCATTTCCATCATGAAGCAGCTCACTCACATCCACATTCGACATTCGCATCCACGGCTGCCTCGACATGTTCATTCTGGGAGGACTCATTTGGCCGTCGCCGCCTGTAATGCGACTGCACGGAATACCAGGGACCCCGATCTGGGTTCCTTGCTCGAAAATTTGTTTGTTTTCCACGACAGATTCGAGGCCATGCCAAGTTCGAGGATTCTCCTCTGACGAAATGATGAAATCCACTGCTGGGATATGCAGTCAGCCCATTTGTAAGCAAAAACATTTCAGCTAAATTAGTTTATGCATTCTGGGAATTGGAAAATTTCCTAATGAGAACGTGGTTGAATATACTAGAAAGTTTTCTTTAAGACAAAAACTATTGTATTTCCAAGGCATGCAGAGTTTTCAGTTTAATATGATGAAATCATTTAAAATGACTATTTTATGGAAAGTGTTTATACAAAAAATAATAGTTTGCTAACATTTTCCATAAAAATTTAATGTGTTTTAAATTTGAATTCAATGGTGCTCAAAAAAAGGGCAAAAACTTAACAGAAACCAAGAAACAACCGATGCTTTTTTTTTATCAATTCAGGACTTAGGACGGCTTAGAGTAGCATCCTGCAAATAGCGCCAGGACAATCCACTTCCGGAAAGAAGCAAACTTGGAAGCCACTCAAAAGGCAAATTTCAGCAAGGCCAAAAGGAGCAGGAACAGGATACTTGCAAAAACTTTCATGTTCGGCAGCGGCTGCTTAATTTTAATTATGCCTTGCTTATAAATTCAATTGCATTTAACAATTGCCAGCGGAAACTTTTCTATTACTTTCCAAGCTAGACACCAAGCAGACGGAAATTTTACAGGATTATTCCATGGCGAAATGGAAAATTAATCCCGCAACTTTCTAGAAAAAAGACAAAAGACCGTGGCAGTTGGCTTGTTAAACATGACTCTTAACTTGGCTGGTGGCGTTTTAATGGGCACAGGCCACAGCTACTTCAGTTAATGATGCGACAATTGTCCCAAAATTGAATTATTCAAAACGCAATTTAAGGACCACCACTTGACAAAGACTTCATGCAGTCCTGTTGAATAATATTTATTTTGGGAAAATCCTTTCACTGCCTAAGCGCCATGGGTTTTCCTTTCCATTTTCCATTCAAAGATGATCAAAGATGGGGAAGATGTGTAGGAAATTAAAATTCAAATTTGTGTCTACTAGCCTTGGGGTTGGTCTTCAACCAAAAGAATTCTCCTTAAAGAAAAAAAAATCAGTAAATTAGAATAAGCCTTTTCTGATCCCAAACTAGCACTGAAATGGAAAATCGTGCTTGAAATTATAAAATATTAATCGGTTGACGAGTAGTATTTGAATTAGCTTTAGAGTGGGCCAATTTATACAAGTTCATTTGGCTGCGACGTGCCCGAGTTTCTTTTCGATTCTGACGCATTTTCCCTTGAGCCAATTCAGATTTCCACCTTGGCAAGGCACAACATCCGAGCAGCCGAGGAAAAACTAATTCCATGGAAATGGTTTGAAGTGTGAAATAATTTCCGCAAAAAAAAATTCCACGCCACAAGGCGATGCGAATTTCAACAATCGCCAGGCTTTCAGTGGCCCTCAGGTGAATGGAATCCTTTTTTCCTGCCATTCTTTGACTGTCACACTCGTTTTCCCTCTTGCCAATTAGATGTTTATAAAAATGTGTGTGCATTGAAGCGACTGAAAAGTTTTTCCATTGCCGGTCTAAGCTGGCCAAAGAGAATTTGGGCAGTTGCTTTTCCCCAGTCTCGCAGTCTGTTCTTTTTTTCTGGCCAAGCCTCGGAAATAGAGAGGTAATGCCAAATGAAGAGGTAGAAGGAATTATCTTAAAGAAATCAAGGACTTGGGAATGTTTAGGTATTTAAAAAAGGTATTTTCAGAACCAAAAATAAGAAATTTTCTTTACTCTTAAAAATGGACCAATACTTTAAAGTTTAAACTATAAATTTTATTGATCGTATGGTACAAAATGTACAAAATTTAACCAAAAGTTTTCCAGCTCAAAGACAAAGAAGCATTTTTAGTTTTGAACGCCTGTGAAAGTTGGGGTGAATTTTAAAACAAAAAGTGCGGGTATTTAATTTCTAATTAAACTGCTAGAGCCAACGAAGGCAGTATGATGCCGTCAATTGTAAAATATGAAAATATGCAATTATAATTTACAGTCTCTCCCACACCCACTATCATTTTTCGGTGGTTTTTGCGACTAGCTGCCACATAAATTTCTTTCGACTAAGACAACTTTGTGGAGCAATATATAGCGCACCTCAAACTGTGGAGCATAAAACGCGATGGTGAAAGTTTGCCTGCTAATCTTCGAGCTGAAACTGCACTGCAAGAAACTACAAGTCGGCAAACACTTAACAATTAACTTGCCTGGCACCTGCAACAACCAAACACGAACACCCACACACGTCGTCCTCCTGACAGGATGCGTAATTTATGTTAAGCGCCGCATTTTTATGTTCAAACAAGCGAGGAAGCTGCTTATCATACAAGGCGAAGCCTCAGCTGCGTTCTCATTTCACATTTCACTCGCCTCATCTTTGGAGTCATGGCAAAAAGTTAATTGAAACACACGCAAGAATGAAGCACGATGTGGAGGACCAGCCAGGAAATACGGTTTACACGGACAAAAGTTTTGAAAAATCGGAAATATAAGTCTCCTTGTCTTAAGAGTTCAATATATAAATGTCTAAGTCATTTAAATATATAAATTGAACTTGATGTCTCCATATTTATTAATGTCTCTAAGATACCTTTAATTGTGGTATCCGTGAAATCTACATCACATATACTTCTCCATAAACGATGCCATCTCTTCGTCTTGCCTTGAATTTTTCACATTTCTCTTACCTCTTCGCCGGATTTAATCTTTGAAGCTGCATGTCAAGCCGAACAAGGCAGATGAAAGGACCATTGGATGCATCTTTAGAAAGGAATACATTTAAAGCGAACGAAAAGCAATTAAATAACGCAATAACCGACCAATAACCAAATGGGAAAAATACGGCAGAACACCCACAGAACAATGTAAAAAATACACAATCACCGCAATGAACACAATCGCCGGATCGCATTTATTTAATTAAGAACAATATTACGAGAGAATTGGGAGAGTCCGTACTTTTGGGTGGGGCCAATTATGGCTACAAAGTGTCTTCATTAAATTATAAATTCACGAGCTTAACATAATTTGCATGCCAATGCATTTTATGAAGTACTTTGTGGCCATGAAACACATGAATCCGATGAACACAAAATATAAAAACGCAGTACAGCATAGCAGCATAATGGAAAAAACACAACCTGGGCCTCGTAATTGCAAATGGCCAGCGGCCTGTTGACACTTGCGGCATGTAAATTAACAGTTATTATTGCTGTTTAAAAACTACAGCCCAAACAAAGCAACAGTGAAACCAGCGGAGCGCCAGACAAACAGCTTTAAAGTGGCAAATTGATAAATCGCACGACATGGCAGCCACTAAGCCCAAGCAAAATGCGTATTTTTATGCCAGCCCATAAATTATTTGCTCCGATAAGCAAAAACAAATGCGCAACAGATTTGTCCAAACAAAATCTATTTATTGTTATATAAGCCCATCCATTCTACACACAAAATTGGGGAACCGCGGGCTTTGGTTCACGTTTTATGATTTTATTTATGGTCGAAATTTTTGATTTCGGAGCCGAAGCATTGTTTTTTTTTTGTTTTGTTTGTTCTGCGATGGACACAATAGACCTGGGAACAGTTCGTCCTTTTTTCTGTGTGGTTGCAAAGCGAAATGAAATTATTAATTTGCATGTGTGATTATTTTCATATAAATAACCGCATACGGGTTGGCTGGCTGGGGTATAAGGGGAAAACTGTAGAGCAGGAGTCCATTTTTTAATGCCCTGCGGTGCTGAAAAGTATGCTACGACTCTGACTATGACCTAGGTTTCCCCTCCGTGTATGTGTGCGTGTGTGCAAATTAAATTTGCATATACGGTGCATATTTTCTTTACTGTGGGCTATGCAATAAACAAACACACATAATCAAACTTGTATAGGGTTTTTTTGTAAGGACTAACTTTTGAATGCATTTTTTCCACTGAAAAGCTCCGGAAGAATATAGATCATGCCTGGCCAAAATTTATATTTTAAACCTTAACTATTTGTACAACATAAATTTCCCATTGCGTATGTGTAATTGCAGCATAATTCAATAAATATTTATTTGGTATCTGTGCACATTATTATTGTTGTGTAAATTATCAAGCGATTAATGCAATTGCCCATGGCCTCACTGATACAACCTCCATTCGGCAACGGATCGAACAAGCTACAAGGATATGGCATATCCTTGGCCACAGGTTCGCATCTGCTTTGCTAGCTGGCCACCGACGAGCCAGGCAAACAAACTTGAACAAATAAATTTGGTACGTGCCAGCTATGACTTATCGCCAGGCCAACAAACCCGGCCAGCATACAAATGGATCGTTGAATAGCCCAAGTACAATGCTAACAATAATACCAGTTGCAACAGAAGCAGGAAAAGGCGTCGGAACAGGAGCAACAAGCATTTGTCATGTGACAATGGCTCGCAAAAATCTACCAACAACACTGCCATTTCATGAACTAACCGCAAAGATAGCGACCAAGTCCACTGCTCCCGACCACATGGTCGGATGCCATATTTTATTTATGGGCGCAATTCCGTTGCACAAATTTGCCGGCTCGACACTTGGGCATCGGGGCTGGCCGCACTTCTGGCCAAGTAATAGACCTATAACGGAGATACGTTGTGTACGTGTTGGCAAATTTGCTTGTTTGCAGCTTAAATTTAATTTATAAACTAAACAAAATGCACCGCAGAAGACCTTTGTGCCGGCAGTTGTTTTGGGCGTTTGAGAGTGGTCACCTCTAATCAATTTAAACGGATTTACACAATGGGAGTATACAGAAGAGTGTTTTAGGAGGATAGTTGGGTGCTTTTCTAGGGCTTTGTTTGTTGGCTAAGGAAGCATAATTGCTGGTTTATTTTAACGTGGAAACAAGCTTACAATTAGGCTCAAAATTTCATAACCCTTGGGATAAATGGCGACTGCAGAATATTGAGGCTGGCCATAGCTCCTACAGAGCCTCCATCCTAATATCTTTCCTGACAATTTTTGCATTGCTATGCCGGACACGTAGACCGACACTGGCCAAATGCAATACAAACTTTTGCACAAATTAACAAATTTTCCCCAAACACCCGAAAATAAAGTTCTATTTGCCTATGTCGCAGTTTGTTTATGCTCTAGCCTTAGGTGGGTTAGGGATCGAGTTAGATGGAAATAGAAGTGCGGAAAAGGATGGAGGTGTCGGCTTTGGTCAGGCCAGGCCACAAATGCTACAAACAATTGTGTTTTTCTTTAGTAAATAACCGGACAAGTAGCATGGGCTTTGGCACTTTTTTCCCATACATACATACATACACTTTGCGGCATGCAAATTTAATTGCCAAACGCCTGAAGGAGATTTGTTGTCGCAGCTTGATTTTCCGAGTATTTGATTAAATTATGAATTTTTATTTGCTTAGGATTTGTCGCATATTAAATGATGACAGAAATGTTTTTAGTAAATTCACCCCGATATTTATTTGTGACAGAATTTCTCAAGGAAAAACTCTAAAATAAATGCAAAGTGCAAATGGAAATGAAAATCCATATTCTTATCCCGTAGTCGACAAAAAGGCAAAACAAAAATAATTACATTTTAAATGGGAAAATTGTGAAATGTGATTCGTTTGTGTCGTGCCTTTACACAAAGGATTCCAAATACTGCCGTGCCTCGTTTTCGGGCTTTTTCCAAATCTTAGGATTGACAACCTGCCGCCGTACTTCATTTATATGTTGATGACAAAATTTGCAATGCAATCTAAGGCATTGGCCTTCTGGGAGGTCGCCAATAAAAGAGCACTCCTTTTGGAGCTGCTGCCAAGCATGGATTAAAGTAAAAGTAGCAATTCAATTCCTGATGAGTTTGACGTGACTGAGAAGCAACGGTACTGCTATTAAAAATTAAAGTAAACGCCTAGAGCTGAATTCTGAATAATTTCTTTTCACTTCACATTTTTTTGCTGGAAATTCTGTGGCCAACACAAGTTTTAATTACATAATAAAGTTATGGCCAGAGTCTCATTTGGGTATCATTGTTGGTGCACAAGCGTGAATTAAATTTGATGAAGAAAAAATAGGATATCTCATTTGTCGTACATACATATTTAATTCGACATGTCGACTGTGACTAGCTCGGGAATTACTAGCTTTAGTAGCTGTCTACAATAAAGTGCCTGCCAGCTGCCATAAAGCTTGGCAGGCAAACGCAATTTCGATGTTTGTGCACTTGAAATAGATTTTTAATAGTCCAACTGGCATACACAAATAAACAGAGATACACACTCTCAGATGATGCAGAGAAGGATTGCAACTACTTTTTCAATGGCATGACAGTCCTCCTTTTATGCCGGCCTTTTGTTTGGCAGTCGAAAGCATTTATGCGATGTTGTCGTTTTTGGGGGCAAGACACGAGGATGCCCCTACGCCCATACACATTAGATAGACGTCGTCCTTATGGATGTGCTATGGCAAATATAAGTTTATGAAAAATGTCATTTGTTTGGTCCACAGATATGAAGTATTTATGGAGACAGAGAGTTGTGAGCATAGAAAATTTGCAGTTGCCGAAACGAATTAATGCTTAGCTGGAAACAATTTTGCCTTTGTTGTTGTCTGGATTATTTTTGTTGTATGTGCCACTGGAGGCTATTTTCACTGATTGGTACAGTGCGTTACGTGACTAGATAGCCACTCATAAATACTTAAAGAATACATTTGATTTGATATATTTTTGTTTGAATAAATGCACTCAATTGAAGTTCTTGATTCGGCTTTTATAAAAATTTGATCCACACTGTAGACGAGATTGATGCACTCCAAAATGACCCAAGTAATTTGCTGGCCCAATATTTTGTGGTCCTCTTGGCCATTTAACAGCCAAACAACGAACTGGCGGTAATAAAGTGCCAAATAAATGCAATAAAGCTGTTCGGAACAAGTCGTTGTCGAAATCGGAATTGGTTGGGGGGCAGGAGTGTTGGGCACATAAATGTTTTCTCTTCCGGCTTTTATTACAAAACACACTCAAAAACGGCAAATAAAAAATGCAAATAAATAAACGCAGCGAACTGCCGAACAATTGAAAACTTCTCCACAATAGAGTTGGGACTTAAGTGCTTACTGAAGGAGCTGCACCACCAACGTAAGCAGCGGAACAATCCTTAAAGTCCAAGAAGCTGGGTGGAGTTGGGTGGTGCACAACAGGATTACAAGCAAATTGCGAAACGTCTTTGCATGTCTTAAACAAACACACAAGCACACATCCCCCTAGCCAACTAATTTTATTGCTCAACACATTCGAGCCTTGGTTATTGCCTGGCTACTAGAACATCCATCTACTTCTCTTTTCATTTCTCTCTCCTATGCTATGCTCTCTTTCACTTGCTTTCACCGGGACTCTCGAATCCATGCGCAAAAATTTTAACAAGAAATTGTTTAAGTGCTTGGTCTTGAGTTTACCGATGAGGGACTTGACTGATGCCCAGACTTTAAAACATTAGGTTTTCCTATTTAATGTCCATATTGGAAATTATTTAAAGTTATCATATTGGTTTAAAGATAAAAAGTAAATATATGTAGTAGGCTTTATTTGCTCAGAATCGCATAAGGCTTTCTGCTTGACAATCAAACAAGTATTACTGCCTCGCGGTGGGTCATGGATTGGCCTTCCCATGGATATTCCACATTTTGAAGGGGATCCTCCAGGAAATTTCACGAAAAATCTAAAATATATTTTTATTCCGGATTTGGATGAAAATGAATACAGAATTGATCTCCGAATCGTTTAAGGTATTCCGTTCCAGAATCGGATAAGAATTGACAGAGTTACGGCCCTCCCGGTGGGTCATATTGGCCTTCCCATGGATATTCCACATTTTGAAGGGGATCCTCCAGGAAATTTCACAAAAAATCTAAAATATATTTTTATCCCGGATTTTGATGAAAATGAATACAGAATCGATCTACAAATCGTTTAAGGTATTCCGTTCCAGAATCGGATAAGAATTGACAGAGTTACGGCCCTCCCGGTGGGTCATATTGGCCTTCCCAAGGATATTCCACATTTTGAAGGGGATCCTCCAGAAAATTTCACAAAAAATCTAAAAAATATTTTTATCCCGGATTTTGATGAAAATTAATACAGAATCGATCTACAAATCGTTTAAGGTATTCCGTTCCAGAATCGGATAAGTATTGACAAAGTTACGGCCCTCGTGGTGGGTCATATTGGCCTTCCCATGGATATTCCACATTTTGAAGGGGATCCTCCAGAAAATTTCACAAAAAATCTAAAAAATGTTTTTATCCCGGATTTTGATGAAAATGAATACAGAATCGATCTACAAATTGTTTAAGGTATTCCGTTCCAGAATCGGATAAGAATTGACAAAGTTACGGCCCTCCCGGTGGGTCATATTGTCCTTCGCATGGATATTCCACATTTTGAAGGGGATCCTCCAGGAAATTTCACAAAAAATCTAAAAAATATTTTTATCCCAGATTTTGTTGAAAATTAATACAGAATCGTTCTACAAATCGTTTAAGGTATTCCGTTCCAGAATCGGATAAGAATTGACAAAGTTACGGCCCTCCCGGTGGGTCATATTGTCCTTCGCATGGATATTCCACATTTTGAAGGGGATCCTCCGGGAAATTTCACAAAAAATCTAAAAAATATTTTTATCCCGGATTTTGATGAAAACGAATATAGAATCGATCTACGAATCGTTTAAGGTATTCCGTTCCAGAATCGGATACGAATTGACAGAGTTACGGCCCTCCCGGTGGGTCATATTGGCCTTGATTTGGCCTTAAATTTTGGTAAAGGGTAAGAAAATGGTGAAAAGGTGATACAGGTGCCAAAACACCTCTTACAAAGTAATAAGTTTCAGTTTATCTCGACCATATCACAGCAGGCCAGTCCATTGCTGACAGGCTTGGCAGAGCCTGTAAATTTGGAAAATTTCGAGAGAAGCTTAGTTGTGAGGTGGATTCTAGAGACATGCCAAATATTTTTCGCAGCTTTCTATCCGATCGCTACAGCGACAAAGTCGAAAGATTCTATCAGCGTTATGATGGTAAGGTTCATTGTCCTTTAATGAGTACCACAAGTCCCCTTCACATATATTTTCAGCTTTTTTTCGAAAGATACCCAATTTAGCGCCAATGCCGAGGCCAAGAGTGACCAACTATGAAAGGAGTTCAACGAAAACCAGACAGTTCTCAAAATATACCTATCATTACGGTACTGAAAACCCAAAGGACGATTGGCGTACCGGCGATAATATACCGATTTTGGTCAGAAGAGAAATGGAGGAGCGACTTGGGGTTCAATTAATGGCCATTCAACCGGTTTCAGAAAACCATGTTTTCAGCCACACCATCTGGCAGCTGGCCATGCCGGATCAAAGTCCACAGATAGTCCCCAAAAACCTAGGAACCACAAGAGTAGGAACGATCCAAGTGCGTGCAAAAACCACACAGCGCACTCGAGGCAGGAAAGCCGCAACTCAGTCTAAGTTGAGCCAAAAGAAGGCGGCCGGGAAATCAGAAAAGCCACCGCCACTGGCACCACCCACTCCACCACCACCCCCACTCCGGCTTCAAAAAAGAAGCCGGCAGAGAAACGTCGGTTCAAAGCAAAGGGTGAGGAGTTTCAGTGCAGCGGTTGCATTAAGAAGTTCGAACACTCCTGGATGCTGATCGCCCATATGCGTGTCCACACAGGAGAGCGTCCTTTCGTGTGTCCCGAACAGAGCTGTCAGAAGTCCTTTGCCGATCGGTGGGTTAATATTTGAAACGCCTCTATCGTGTCACTGCTTATGTCGTTTTTGCATAATAGCTCCAACTTGAGGTCACATCAGCGCACAATGCGCCACCACAATTGGAACCATCAGTGCGGGCAATGTGGCAAGTATTTTAGTCAGATTTGCTACTTGAATCGTCATTCCATGGATGCCTGTCGTAAGTACTTGATGACAGTGATGCACAAAAAGAACTGAAATTCAAATATCAAATTTAATTCTTCATTCAAAATGCGATATATTAGAGTGTATATAAATAATAAATGTTCGTTTTAAGATTACAGTTTGGTAACTTAGAATATATGTTGATGCTCGTTTTGAATTTTCGTAATTTGATCCTTTGAAGGTGGCCATTTTCCGCCGGCCATGTCTACCCACTTACCATTTCAAAGCGAATCGCCTCAGCCTGAATGGCATTTGGCCCAATGTATTGGCCAAGTTTCAAGTAGCACCGACCAGACGGCGTTTGCACACACTTACCAAAACTGTGGAACACACAACCGATGCGATTCCGTTCAATGCAACTAAATTGGCTCATTAGCAAACAGAATGGGTTGAGAGGCAGGATGCCGAGGAGGGTTAGCGCTAGGAGAATCGTTTCTTTGGGCAGTCAAAACATTCCCGAGGATTGGCTCAATCCTCAAAAGTTCCAAGTCCACAAGTGTTTTGCGCAGCGACTAAATCAAACAATGCCAATGAGACTGCACTGCTAAAAATTACTTACACGTTTTAAGTCTTGTTATAATATTACAGTCTTCCATTCTGGATGAAATAAAAAGTATCAACAGTTTTCATATTTTTTTTTCAAGTGCATGTGTCAAAATGTGTATTGAACTTACCCCCAAAGTTTTAGCCACACGCACACTTCTTCTGGACAATTAATGACCGGGTCTGCTGGGGTTCGGGCTGGGGAGGCTGGGGCATCTCTTTAAGGATACGACTTCGATTGTGGTTAACCCCGGCCACAGTGTAAATCCCACATTTAGCGGCAGCAGCTGCACGGGAAAGTGCCACGGTCGCTATGCAAACAGTTCGATGCAATTCAGGAAGGACGACGGCTAATGCCTTAATTTATGGTCGCCAGATAAACACAAGATGATTTAACGTGCCCCCTCTGCTATTGTAAAACGAGTGTCCACTAAAATGCAATTACTTAAACGTGGCCAACAATGCCAGACGACCATGGTGAATGTATCGTTTTATTTAAATATTTGACGAGCTCTCGCGTCACCTAATAAAATTGTAAAACACGACCGTTTTATCGAGCCAGAGTCTGTCGAATTTCCGTCGCCTTGGTATTTTTTACTTATATTTTTTTTTGCTTGTCGTTTTTATTGAACCCTCGTCCGGGGAACTTGGCTGCAAAGAAGCTAGGAGTGAGTGGGAAGTTGAACTAAGTGAATTTTTACGCCACCCTGAACGCAAGTCGCGTGCTGCTGCCACAGAAAATGATGAGCATCCTTTTCCTTCTCCGAACGTATTTTTAAACTAATTTTCCAACTGGGAGCATTCCGATGGCATTTAACGTGCCAGCCAAGGATACTTCGGCAGGATCCGGATCCGAAAACGGAGATGAAACTAAAGTTGGCCAGTCTGTGTGGCTAGTTGGGCCGTAAATTATTTTAGCGTTTCAATTTGGCCAGAAGGGAGACAGCGGAGCACCAGCACTGCCTGAATGGGTCCCATAATAAAAAGTATATATATATATATGTATATATATAGTATATATGTCTATTCATGGCAGCTATTTATCGCTTAGGAAAGTTGGCCAAATTGATGGACAAATTGACTAATTCAAATTCAATTTAGTGTTCCCGAATTCGAGGAAAAGTTTGGACCCAAAATGGCTTAGAACTTATTGTTAGTTGGAAGCTAATTTGTCTCTAACAACATTTTAATTAAGAGATGCTGGCCTATCAGCTTAATACTAACGCACAAACGACTTCATCAACCATAAGCTAGTTATGTTCCACCTTGGTTGAACCTGCATTATTAATTTAATTTAATTTGGCTTATTACCTGAAACAACTTCATTGCCTGGAAGTCAAGAAAATGTCATTTATTAGTGCCTCTCTTCCCGCCACTGAGGGCCATCAAAAACCGCCGTGCAGCTCTAAATTTTGCAGGTCGTGAAAGGTAACGTCAGCGAAGATGCATAGCCAAGTTTTTGGCTGAATTTATGACCCACCGTGAGCCACCAACAAGACACAGATACACTGACTCATAGACACCTGGAGCCATCACGTTCTGTTTTAAATTGTATTCAAGGGTACTTGCCATGAACTCATCAAACATTTTATTACCCACCCAGACGACAAATTTACTTCCACATAACATCGAAACTTTATTAAGGAAACGAATCAAACTTTATAGAAAAATTAATGGAAATCTTAAGTTTTTAGCATACTATTTTAACGTTTTTTTGTCGGGATTTGTGTAATTTGAATTGTTTTTTAAACAACTAGATAATCAAATTTTTTAAACAATGAGTTAATTACATATTTATTTTTACATTACTTATTACATTTGATTTTCATATTTTTCAATAAAGATACATTAAGTAAAAAATGCTTTAAACGTGAATATTTTCCATTTTTATAAACATTTTAAATCTATTTTTTATGTTTTATTCAAGCGTCAATAGCTGATAAGAACAATGACATGCTTTGCATTGTGATTCACTTCCGAGAGATAAAATCACTTTGTTATTAAACGCTTACTTCTGAATCAGTAGATGAAACCCCATTGCCTCGCGGTCTTCGACACTCACGGATATTCAAATAGAGATAGTAGCAATACGGGAAAATGAATAAAAAAGCCACTGGGGCACAAATTAGGTATGAGAGAAATTTTTGAATATCAATCATTTTTCTATGTAGAAAAACATACATAAATATTATATTAGTATTTAATAGACATCTCCCATATTCAAACTATGGGTTAATTTGGTTCTGGCAATATTGGGACATCGGGGACCGATCGAAAGACGTGCGAGGGGCTGTGGTAGTTCCTGATCTTTTATCCGAGCTCGCCGACGGTTCTCGCAACACTGATGACACAAATGACAAAGGTACGCGAAAGCCATCGCAAACAGCAGTCCGCAGATTACAAATATGAAAGGTTCGATCTTCCAGCACCGTATTTTAAAAATATGTATCATTTTCGCAAAATCCATAACGCGAATGATATTCAAGAAAGCAAGCAGAAATGAAACTAAATGAGAAACAATGGAAAACTCAAAAGAGTGGGAATTTATATCCTTATCGCATAAATACACTGAGGAATGGTTGTCTTCGAGAAACTATATGTCGTCAATAATAAATTAAAAATTTATTAAAACAATAGGTAATATTTATTTATACAAATTATTGAGGTATCGCTTAATTGTTATCATTGTTGTCAATAAACTTCTATTCCATGTATTTGTTCGTATTGAGCTCTTGTGAAATAGCGAGAATTAGCCCGCCGTTGTGAGCTGCGACACGCCAAGATATTGAGACAGCAATAGAAGAAAGTTAAAAACATTATCAATGCAAAGACTGGGGCACAAATATAGTATATTAAAATATTTTCGTTTATCATCTCTGTAGATTGCCTAAAAATACAAGCGCTAAATTATTGATCACCAAAATTTTATACTGTTCTCACTTTAATATTAATTAATAAATATCATTTAAAAGCTTGGATATCTAGGACCAACGTAATGCCATGTGGTAGGAAGATTGTGTTCCCGAAGTTTAACCCGATCTCGTCGACGAACATAAAAGTACCGGTAGCAAACATAAAAAATTAACACTAAACTCAATAAAAGCACAAGTCCAAGGAGTACAAACAGCAAGACTTGTATTGGAAAACGAATTCCTTTAAGAAAATTTAAAATGCCCGGATCGATAAAGTCAACCATTTCGATTCACTATAAAAATACGACTGAATATGTAAAAAAAAATACATTTTTTATATACATTTTTACTATTGAACAAATACAATAAAATAATTTTAAATTAGTAATACATTTACAAAAATGTGATATTTAATAAGGTAGGTCTTTTTTTATAAAAATGTTAAATAATATATGAACTTTAAGAGTAATTCCATAGCAAATTTTTATAAACATTGAATTATAAACATTTTATTGGATAATAAAAATGTAATTTAAATTTAATTTTTTTAGTGCCTTTAATCATGAATACAACTTCTATATTTATAATCCACGGTATTAAGACTGAGATTGAATAAATCATATAGTATGTAGTAGACGCTGCCGTCACTCCCAATACTGAGGTTTTGGTGAGAGTACCAGGGGAATTCCATGAAGGGAATCTCAGCAAACAAAGCAGACAAATATTATATCTATATGAACGAGTGCTCCAAGTGGAGCGCCAGCTCAGACGCAACTCAATTCAAACTTTGAGATTGTGCGTCGCCGTTGACTGCGACTGCTTCTGACGTTTGATGCTTTATGATGAAGTAAAGACCCAAGCACAAACTAGAGGCCACCAATGTGATATGTGCCAAATCACAACAAACCGGAGAGCGCCGAGCCACCTCGTATGCCACATTCCATATTTCAGACAGATGGGCAAAGTTTTTTGTTTAATTTAAAATTTGCCTGAGAAAAAACCACTGCATAAGGACGACAAATCTATTTTAGAAAGAGGGACTTTTTTAAATATTTTAATTTATTTATCTATATCCTATTGTCAATAGACTTCTATTACATGCGCATATTTTTGTGTCTGAGACAGCAAAAGAAGATAATGAATAATATCATCAATAAAATGACTGAAGCATAAAAATAATACAAAAAATAATATAACTAATTTTTTTGATCCCCAAAAATAATAAAATTTTCCTAAACACTTAATGTTTTGCATATATTTATTTATGTACATATATTACGTAAGGTTTTTGGTGAGAGTGCCAGGGAAATTCCATGAAGGAATAATCACTTTAATGATATTGATGTTGTGATTTTATAATGCTATGACTTACCAAAAAAAACTCAATAAAATTGGCTAACCAAATAAAACTATACTCCACTGCACTTTTTGTTGGTAACCTTAATAAAAAAAAGAACCAATTTTCACTTCATGCATTGCAAATCCTTTTGTATTGCTTCAAATTCTTCAATGAAATAAAATGGTTTTTACCAACTATGTTCGGCTACTGATATAATTCGTGGAACGGATTGAGGTTTTTCGTTAGAATTAAGTTTGAACGGAATAACAACACCCACGGCCCATACTCCCACAAAAAGCACACACAACGCACCCAGAATGGATATTTCTCTTTCAATTTCGCAGGTGTTTGACTCCGTGTCGGAGGTGTGTTTGAATCGCAAGAGTGGAAAGGCCTTTGTCGATTTGAGGTGGACGTGGTTTGGTTCGCTTCAGTTGCCATTTAAGCGGATTTTTAAATCGGAAAAGTGCAAATGGACCAGTGTTGGGTATGCCGTGCTCAGATACTTGGTGAATAAGATATTTTACATAGGATTATTTTCGTTTTTTCCACTCTGTTTCCCTAAAGTGAACCTTTTAAAAAATTGTGCAATATTTAAAATGTGTAACCGTTAACCCGCATTTATTGTTACATTCGATTGTTTGTTTGCATTTCGCTGGAAATGTCGCCACACTAACCCAAACCTCTTTTTAACCCGCTTCCAAATTGCAACCCCTTTCATCGTATGGGAACGTGTTGCATACTTTGTGGCTGCAGCTGCTGTTTGTTTGCCTTTTGCTTTCGGCGGCACTGCCTTTCAGCATTTTATGATACTCGCGATAATGATGGTTGGCCACAGACACATTACCCCCGACCACGAAACCACCCACCAATCACCCAGGAACCGCCCTGTTTACACCTTGCTGCTGTAATTAGATGCGAAAGTTAAGTTCGGGCGTGTGAAATTAATTAAAACTTTCGCTGCTTAAAGTTTCAACCAGAAGGGAAAATAAAGGTAAACTTTTACTTCTCATATTGAGCGTGAAACGAAAAAAAGGACTTCGACAATGCCCGACAAATTGCCCCGAGACAACGGAGAGCCACAAAAGTCAAGTGCAAGAGCGGCAAGAACATAAGTTCCCAGTGGCAAGTTGCTGATTGTAACTTACAACATAAATCAGAAATAGTTTAGCCCGTCTGACCCCCATTTGTCCATTTGACTGTCTGCCGACGGTCTATCATCGAAGGCCATCACCAGAGGGAAGTCGAGTTTAGTCGAGTCTGCCCCCAATGCCCAAATGCCCAAATGCCTTTGTCCCTGTTGCTCGATTGTGGCAATCTTTTCAAGGGTATTGTGTATCTTATTTTTTCCCCTTCGCTGTAGCTTGTCCGGCTTGTTTTCTTCGCTGGGCCCCAACATGCTGCATATTTATGGCATGCCGCAAACGTTTATCTAAACTACATAAAGCAATAAAAGTTAAAAGTCAAATAACTGTACTACGGCTCCTTGAAGTTAGCCTTGTTCTTGTGCTCCTTCGACTGTTATTGTTTTTGTTTTCGCCATTGTTCCAGGGTGTTTTTGTGGCAACTCCCAAAACAGATGCCATTCAGTGAGTTAGGGGAGGTAGCTGGGACCACATTTCCAACTCGATCCCTGTGGCCTGGTCTGCCCTTTTGGGAAGCTCCGGAAGGTTCAGGAAGCTGCCGACAACCGACAATGATGAGAGTGGTTATGGTTTCGGTTTTGTTGGCAGGACCAACAGCAGGAAAAGCTAGATCTAAATTATGCGGAGTGCGAAGGACTGATAGGTTTATCTTTTAAGCTAAGGATACCCTTATTTAAGCGCTAAGATAATGGAGAATTTTTGATACGTTGATTATTTAATTCAAAATAAAAGTATTATAATTTATTCTGAAACTAGATAAACAGACAAACTATGCCATCATCGCTGTTGAAACTTGTTAGTGGCTATAGCCATTTACCAGTTATCCTTATCTGATCCTTTTCAATCGCCTTATCGCATCAACGCCATTATATCCATTTTGCACACCTGCAGTGAATTCCGATAGTCGAACTGGCTTCGGTGTTGATATCCTGGCGTTTTATGTATCTGTTTACACTTACAAGCTGTCGATGCAAGCTGCAGATAACTACGAACTCCTGACTGCAGTCAGGTTGGGAAGTGAACGGAATGAGGGGACTCACAATGGAGGTCGATCCATTCCCACCGCCATGTTCTTCTCCAGTTTGCCAGTCCCCGTGGCCCTGCTACTATTTCTGGTGTATCCTTTTAATCCTTTTGCCAATGCATTGCATTGCCTTGCATTGAGTTTGATTTCACACGCGAGCACAAAAACAATAATATTATGCCACAAACACTCGATGCCAACGAACATGGCCCATGTAATCACACTTGAGCTCCTCGCCCAGCCACACATATCCAGTGAGTCCTGCTGGAAAAGCCCGTCACACCCATACAACTGCAGTGAGATTGCAAAACTTCATTATATGCCCGTTGGCGTAGCCCTGCACTGAAAGAAAATTCATGAAAATGATCTGGAAAATGAAACGAAAATATTTCAATCAAAAGGGATTGTAATAATCGCGGGAATGGTATCATATCCTAGAGGAATCATAGAAATTAATGAATCATAGGGAATAATAGAGACCTGCACACTAGAACAGTATTAAAATATTTTTTGAAGTGCATCACCAAGAGTAGCTGGCGCTTCACTCCTCGCTTCGGCTCGGCCAGTTCTTTTCCAATTCTATTTCTGTGCCGGTTTCAGTTGGCGTTTTCTGTTTGGCTTTGTTCCCGTCGCCCTGTGTTGCCGTTGTTGCGCCTTTGGCCTGGCTGGCATTGAGCTTGAAAATGTGTTTATTCGCCCCAGACCCCTCCCTGCTCGTCCCTGCCCCTGCCCCTGCCCCTGGCATATTCAGAGATGCTTGTCGGGGCAGCAAGTGCCTGCCATAAAATCGCTGAATCCGTCCACGGCGACGCAAACAAGCTGCCATGTGTGAGAAGATGGTGGCAGGGTGCAATCTTACCACCCAGCAGCACCACCCTTTCACCTTCCACCTTTCGAAATCGACATCGGCATCATCATTCCCGTCTCGGGGCAATTGTTGTGCATGTTTTTGTTATCTGCCGACTGGTTGGCTGTAAGGAATGCTAATGCCATTGCCAATGCCATCGGTACTGCCGTGTACCATAAGTGCACCTCAGGTGTCGGCCAACTCCTCTGCTTTAGGGTCGGGTCTGCTTTACTTACACATTGCAAAATGGTTTTGTCAAAAATTTAAAAAATATATCAAAATTTAGTTTATATTATGAACATTTTATTATTTTACATTTTCAAGAACTCTTAAAAACTAATGACAAATCAAAGACCTATTTTTAAAGTGTATTCTGATGCTGATGACATTTGTTTGGGTTATTTCTTAACTTGCCTCGACTTGAAATTAAATTCCTCTCGAGGATTAGGTCTGTTTTTGGGGAGGTGGTGAGGGTGGAGTGGTGCCGGAACGTGTGCTGCTGCCAAATGAGGCAAGTTCGAGTGGCACTTGGCATCGCCTTTCAGCCAGGGATCTCCACACAAAGCGAGTGACGGTTTCATTTGCGGCAGTGGCCAATATATCAAAGCACTCCAACTGATTGCATTTATTGGGGTCCAGAGCTATCCCAATCTAACTGAAAGATTTTGTATTAAAATAATATAAAATGTATCTGGGTAAACCGATTATCATAAATTAGTTTTTCAAATTAGTATAAACTATAAGTATCATACCATTCGATCCGTTTCCTTAAGCCTCTCAATGAACATAATCAATCCAAATGACATCGAAACATCATCGGTTGCTTTATGAGCACCACGCGTTGCAATGACACGTTCCACAAAACGCACCACCAAGTGAACTGCATGAGGACCTCTCATCTCTTTGTTTGCAGGACAAACTCATCACTCGACCCCCTCGGCCCCTTCTCGATTTTAATTGTCGCACAACATTGATGCCACAGCCTTAATTGGTGTTTCCCTGACACAGCCATGACACTTGGTGGAGTGCCAGAAGTGAATGCCACATGCCACTTTGCCTCTGAAGGGCTCAACCGGCAATTATGTGGATGAGCTTCTCCATACCAGGCCATTGGCTGGGGTCCAGCTTCGTTTTCAAGGCTGGACTCTAAATGGAGCCAACCTCCTGCAGTTTAACTTCTCCTAATAGTCGGCAATGAATAGAGATTATATCTGGACAATTTCGACAGTGATGGGTGTATTCGCTCTTACATAAGCGAAAGGATTCTCCCTCTTGCATTGCAATTGGGAAAAAAATAAATTAATCAATTATATAAATAAACTCCCACATTGGTAATGCTAATGATTACATTAGCGATTAAGCCGTGGCATTTACTCATCGCATCCACTGCGCCTCCTCATTACGTGTAATCCCATGTCATGAAGGATTATGACGCGCACCGAGTCTGCCACAACTTTGGGGATGAATGTGCGGCAGCTAGCAGCTGACATTTAATTATATGCTGCGCTGTGTTTGATTTCCTCCGCTGCAGTTGACGACAATGCAGCTTATTCCGAAACATCCGCCTCCAAAATCCCAACCCCACACTTGCATACATTCCACATTTGTTGCGTGCGCACGTAACTCAAATGCCAAACACCTGCAGTTAACACGTTCGCAGTGCTTACATAGCGGGCAAACAGATCCGTAACCGAGTCCCCGACCCGTATCCACACCCGTAGACGTACTCGCATCCGTGTCCGTATTTCTCCCTCTTTCCGTGCGGACAAAGCAGCGTTAAAACTGCACTTAAGTCAAACTTGCCAGACAAGTGCCGGGGGGTGAATGGAGTTCCTGTCGGGGGGTCCTGTCGGGAGTTTGGGGGAGTCCTTTGCCTAAGAATGCTCAGGATAAGTGAAAAGGGAACGACTATACTTGCAAAAATTATTCAAGGTTGCATACAAAAAAAAAACAGAAAACATGTCGTATACGCGATATTTTGTTTCTTTCACGAATATAATTCCTTGTTTCCCAAGTCTTTAATTAAAAAAATTGTTATAATAAGTTTAACATTATATTTATATTACAAAGTCCATTTTTATAACCTATTTAAAACTTGACAAATAAATTCAACATGGCGTATACGTGATATGTATGGTATTGAGGCTTAAAGTTTAATGTTTAAACTTATATTTTATTTCATTTTATTATTTAACATTTTCAGGAAACTTCTGAAAATTTTGTATTCAACATTAGGTAAGAATTTCATTCGTAAATTTTTATAAAAACAGTTTTCTAAGTGCATCCCAAAGCAAGTTGGAAATGTTTAGCTGACGTGGGCGTTTTACGAGCGCCCTTCGGTTGTAAAATTTCATTACGAACTAAACGCTTTTGAGTCTCGAACCACCGGACACTGAATCCAACCCCTTCCACCCAAATTCTTCTTATTCTCCTGCTGATGGTGAATTATCCCTGCAGTCTCGGCCGGACGCTTTCTTATGCTAATTCTTGGCGCTTGGACACTTAGTTGATTGGTTTTTGTCAGAGTCGTCATCAGCGTTGACTGATTGGATTTTGGTCATTTGCGTCCGACTGACACTGCCGGAGCTAGCCCCTTTCTCTCCGAGGAAAAGCGACTATGAGTCCTTTTCCCCCGAGAATCAAACTTAAAGTTTCCGATTTAAACCACATTTTACATCCGATTCAGAGTACATACTATAAATCACTATTCGGAAGCTTGCGGTTGTCAAGGACGTGTACTGGCCCCTGTGACCTTGGCCTAGACCCATTCACACTTTACATAGGCCAAAGGGAGGGATGGATGGACGCGATGAAGTGTGGGCGGTGTAACATTCCCTTAACATTGTGCTGGCACTTACATTGCCCAAGCTTCTCGTTATAAACGCTTTCGAAGCTAAACGAGGAGGGTGATTCAGCGGAGCTTTTAATAAGTTTTATTTTAAAAAAAATCAAATAATAGATTAAATAATTTTGCTACAATTTTGCGAAAATTAACCTCTACCTACTTAGAATCTCATTATTTACAGAGTTACTTAACCCAATCGCACTGAATTGTATTTCGGCAATTAGATTTTAATTTTTATCATATAATATATGCGAATGTAGTAATAGTGAACATTAATATCTCAAACTTTTAAGGATTATACGAATGAGTGCAATAGGATTAAGGCTTAAGTACCAATGTAGTATGTATCAAATAAATTAACCCCTACCTTGTCTAATAACCCCACTGAGAATTCTTCGGCTTGGTAAGTTTTAAACTTTAAATCGCCCGCCAAATTAACAGCCCTGCACATTAACAGAGACTGTTAACCAGCCCCGCTGCTCTCTGGCCCACAAGCTTTTTGGATACAGATGGTAAACAACCAGAATAGAAACAGTGGGAACGAAACTGAAACGGAACGAACTTGAAATGGTCGCACTGAGTGAATTTTTATTTATTTCGTCGAGACGTTTCGGTTTGCCACTTTATTAAACTTTTAGGAAGCCCAAAAAGCTGAAAAATCGGCCAAGTATCGCCCAAAGATATAGCGACAGTCCAGGCAATCGGTGATTTGGATAATTTGCAGTGATTCAGTGATTTTGCCAGCAAAGCAGAAACAAAAACACGAACAACGAAAAACGTTTCGTCACGCTGAGAGCGCTGTGGAATTTTTTCGCAACAAATACACTAAGCGTCGGCGAGAGGCATAAATCATAAAAATCAATTAGTGAATAATCCCCACGGATCGAAAATCGGTGCAAGATAAGTTTCAAGAGGCTACAGAAGTTTCGACGATTGGTTTTTCATCGATTTTGCAAAGGAAAAACAGGTTGGTACTCTCTTCGCCCATCACCCGGTCCTCCCCCCGCCCCCTCCGGGTAGTATTTTATATTTCCCATCTTTTTTGTAGATTTCATTTCTATGGGTGGGTAACTGGTTCTAGCCAAGTGCCGCTGCTTATTCTTTTCTGTTGTATTTATTTTTGTGTTCCTCGAGCTGGACTTGGTTTTTGGCTTTGCTTTTAAGCTTTTCGTTCGTTGCGGAAATATGTATGAAAATACCGGCTTGCTTGTTGTCATCTGTGCGGGGAGAAAGAGAGCCACAAAGAGAGCGGGTGACTCAGAAACTGTGCTTGTGGTTGTGTGAGGTTATGCGTGTCACACCGACACGCTGGAATTGGAACACGCGCGTGTAGTATTGCCAATACACAGTCACGGCTTGGAATATTAGTGTATCTGTGTTAGGGTAGTCATTCGACCTAAAAGTTTTTAGTTTAATCTAATTTATATTATTTTTTAAGTTTTTATTGATTTTAGAAAAATGTATAAATAGAATATACTATCGACAACCCTGCAGTGCAGCCACAGCCCTCGATTTGATGGAATTGCTGCATTTCTCTTAATTGATACGAACTTCAAATGGACGGGCGCTCAATTAGCGGCGTTTATTATTTTTTCTGCTTTCCCATTTCACTCGGAAATTTTCATAGTCGTGGGTGCAGCAACAGTTCTTTCAAATTCCCGCGCAATTTGCATTTTCAATTGCACCCCAGCGAAAGAGACGGCAGGATGGGGCTGGAAAGAGACAACGAGATTATGCAATATGCTTGCATTCATTTAGCGTGTTATCATCCTTTATTGCAACTAGTTTTTGTCGGTGCACATGACAGGTTAATTTTCACACACCAATTCCCCAAGGTTAGCTATAATTTGAGGAAATTCAATTTTCAACTCGGGCGGAAGTTACTTGGATCACCGAATAGTATTAAAATCTTCCATAAACCAAGCATTGATTTCCAGAAGCTTAGCGACTTGGTCGGAAAGTTCAAAAGTTGTGTACTTTACGATTTTCCGAGGGTGTTGTCTATTTGACTTTGATAAGAAACTAAAATAATTTTAAAATTGATATTTTATTATTTTATGTCCTACATACATAAATATATTGTGTATTATTTGTAACCCCCCCAACGAGATTATCTACGACGTTGGCAATAGTTCTGTAACTGAGTGATTACTTACAATAAAAATATATCATCTTTAATTATTTGCCATGTACTGAAGTATTGGGTAATACCTGCAAATGGACTGCAGTCTTTGCGTCAATACGTTAATTGTCAGATAATGAACGCTCGGTAGCCAAATACAAAAAAAAAACAATGTTAGCCAGTAAATATTATTGTAAAGTCACTAAAAAAGCTAGCACTCGGTCCTCACTCAGTAGTTATCACTTTATTAAAATATTTTCTATTGTGAAAGTTTTTATGCCAAAAAAGAACAGCGTAGAATATTCATAAGCAGCTAAGATAATATTTGTCCCACGGACAAAAATACTCTGGCTAATTGCTGAAGAATTTCACGCCTTGGCCGGCCACATGCGGGAGTCGCGTGGCTGCAATCTATTTGACCATCTTAAAGCGATAAGGGAGGGATTTGAGAAAGGCTGCTAATTCGATTGATCATCAAGCTGTGAGTGGTAATCATAATAGCATAATCGTGCCATTTACACCTGCTGGCCAAGTGGCAATTGCCGATTGCCGATTGCCAATTTGCGTTTCTAATTAGTTGCATCCCGTGCTGGCAATTTATGCACGGTATGCCCATCGACGATTGCTTAGATAAGTTCGACGACTATTGTCTCTAATGGCCATGTGACAGCGTACGAGCCGTTTGCAATTGTCGCCCTTTCTAATTGGCCATTGATTTGAAGCCAGAGGAGAGCTTCATCATTGTTTATAAACTAAAGATACTACAGTTTGTGATAGTATCTTTCCTTATAGTTTGTTCTCTTTTAAACTGGATTGTTGTTTCAAAATATTCAAAAATATGCAAAATATATATATACAATAATAGCAAAATAACTCTTATTAAATATTCTTTATAGAAAGAGTGTGGTTGGAAGTGAAAAGTACCGTGTATATATAGTATAGAGTATGGAGTATATTAGTAAGATCCCATTTGAGGTCTGACTCTTAGTGGCAATCCTAAATATAGTCACCCTTTGTGACTATAAACAAGCTAATCAATGTGATAAGATTAATCCCAAGTGTTTTAGTTTTAATTTAAAAAAAAACCGTGACTTTGTTAATGTATTTTTAAACGCTTTTTATAGAACCCCCTTTTGGAAGCTTATTTGAAATATTATTTCACACTCTTCGCATTCAAAACAAAAAAAAAAAACAAAAAAAAATCACTTAAATAATGTATTAGCCTCCGAGTTTTGCATTATTGACCACATTTCGCATTTTTGCATTTGTTTGCGGCGTGGAAGGGGCGAGATCTGAGCGTCTGTCATAAATTTAAGCGCAATTTGTTTGTCTTGCATGCCGTTTTGTTGTCCACAAAGATTTCATATTTTAATACGCTCACAATTTTCTAGTTTATTCTCGTTTTATACAAGGCATAAAAGTATTTTTAATGGGTTTTACAGCACGTGCCGTCTGTTTTTGTTGATTCGTGTCTGGTTTTGTTATTATTTTTCCCCAGAATTGTTTTTGCATTGAAAAATGAATATACATACGGTATAACGTACTTATTTAAATATTCAGCATAACCTTTGTTTATTATTTATGGCAAGTTATTAAAGTCGGCAGCTGTCTTTGCTTTTTACAGGCCATATCACAGTCCATAAAGCATAAAGTTCTAGCTATCTGGAATGCCAATATTTGATCAATAACTTCAAACTATTTTCACCAATATTTATAATTTTTCTAATGAGTTTCTTAAATAGTCCTAACAGACGTCACTCGAAGCTGGCAAAAAACGTCAATCAGTATGGTTTTTAACACTTTGGCACAGCTTAATAGTTAATCCAAACCCAGAGGGGGATATTTTTGGGAAAATTAATTACTGTTTATTTTGGCAGCAAATAAATATTATATTTTGGCCGCTTCTCGCTAAAAATTCCCTTATTTATTTGATAGTCTCTTTTTGTTTAATGATATTTTGCCTAATTTGTTGCAACAGGTGCTACACATGCACCACTTCTTATAGCCACTTTTGGCATAGAAATTGGTGGCATCTCGAACCGAGATCCTCGATGCCGCCCTGGTGGCCTGCTGGCCATCGGCTGCACATAATTTATATGCATGTGGGATAAGTTTTATATTTATTGGCATGAAGATAAGTTCTGTGGCCACATTCGAGACTCATTTATTTTTGGCTGCCGCCACCTCCAAAGTGCCAGCAAAATTGCTCAATAAATTATTCGCAAATTTACAAATCAAAATTTATGTGCTCTAATTATTTATTATTTATTTGCCACAACTTTTACATGTTTTAAGCTTTGGTGATTGTTGGCGATTAATAATTGTAGATTATTATGTTTTATTCTCCCATGTTTATGACAAAACCTTATTTATTGGCTATCCTTAGTTAATTAAAAAAGTTTAAAGTTTTATAACTGACTGTTTTCTGTTTTATTTTGCAGTTTTTAAAAGGCGAACTGGTAAGTAGACTTAGTCTAAGTAACCTTTTCTAAAAGTAACTGGCCTCCCTGAAGTCTCACTTTGCAAGGAAACTCTCATACTTTCTCATAGAAGTAGAAGTAGGCTTAGAAGTATTATTAAAAATATACCCTTTATAAGCGAATGATCTCTGTTTCCAAATGACTTAGCTTAGCAGCTACAAAGTACTAGTATATTATTATGCCAATTTGTTACAATTAGTCATCGGGGATCGGAATAATGTAATAAAGTCATCAACCGAGCACGCTTCAGTGGAAACACAGACGAAACGCATTAAACTAAATTGCATTCCTCAGAACGGAAATCTAAATGGTGATCTGAAATCGAAATTAAATTGAGATAGGTAAAAGGTAGTGCCGATCTGCCGGGGTAGCCGGGTGGGAATCTATCTGATGGGTCACGTTCTGCTCGGCGCTAATCACTCTATTTGCCTCACCGCCAACACGCGGAAGTGTGTGGGAGGGCATGCGACCACCCGACCACCGGACCACCAGGCACTGAAAATAAAACCTCCCAGAAATCCAAAAATTTCCAATTGCAAAGGTGAATAGAGATCGTTTAATTTTCGTTTCGGAAAAATATCAACTCCTGGGGGAATGCCACAAGTACCATGCCCCAAGTACTGTGGGGTAATGTTAATTAAATTTCGCTGGCCGGGGCACGGCGCCCTCAGTCTTAATTTGTTTGCATGCTCGGTCGAGCGGAAAAACAACAACAAATTGGCATAATGATCTTGTACGCGATCAACAACAACATCATTATCATGCTGAACTGGCTGACTGGCCCGACTGTCCGTCTGACTGACTGACTGACGGGCAGACTTGTTTCTCTGCCGCTTGTTGTTCAATTGCTATTTTGACTTTGAACTTGCGTTGCTGCCTGTAATTTACAATTTCTGCACTGAGGGACCTGAGAAGACCTGTAAAGAGCCTCCCCCTACTATACTATATACCACATAATATATACATACATATAGCATTGTGCAGCATAGTTATACGATTCGTGAACCATTTCCTACCCCCACTCAATGTGACGTTCGGCGATTTAAATTTAGCAACAATGACAAGAGAAAGAACGAGCTATAACTGGGACTCCGGACTTAATATGGAACGACATTTCAATTGCGATTGCTATTTTTAGGCACTGTCATCTCGACTGTCTCGGCTTAACGATTTTCATCATGTTTTGCATATTGTGGGGCCACATCAGAGCTCTCGATTGTGCGTCTTGTGGCAAGGTACTATAGAGTTTTTTACAAAAATATAAATGGTTTCATTTCCATCTTAAAAATACATCCACCTCGAGTTCAATTCGAAGAAATATTAAAGAGTTTTGTTTGTGAAAACAATTGCTTTTAAATGACACACATCAGGTGTAAAAAACACTTTTGAAATGCCACAATAACCTTGTCAGAAGTCTTTAATGAGTACCATTTAGCTTTAGTTTTATAAAATTATGCGCCATTATTATTTTTGTCATAGCTCTCATCCCAAAAAATTGTACTTCCTGCTATTTGCGCAGTTTTTTGCGATGAGTAGCTGAAACACCATTGAACTGAAATACCCTCGAACTGGACAGAATATTTA
This sequence comes from Drosophila atripex, assembly GCA_035045925.1. NCBI lineage: Eukaryota > Metazoa > Arthropoda > Insecta > Diptera > Drosophilidae > Drosophila > Drosophila atripex. Next base: position 4,468,873 of record JAWNOP010000022.1, on the reverse strand, counting down.
GCTATGAAGAATATTGATTTATTTATACCTGTTTTATTTTTTTCGCAAAAAATGCTTGCGAGTGCAAAAGTCCCAAACGTCCTTACCTTGAGAGATCGAATGGGAGAAACAGAGATCGCATGAGATTTTGACAAAAAAAAATTGAAGAAAACATGTGAGCTTCGATTATACTGATGAGAGATGGCACATGGCAAATTTTTGGCATTTTTTAAAGAAATCTTTATATATACATTTGTTTATAAAAATGTATAAAGTTTCACGAACCCGACGTCAATTCTAGTAGATATATTTTTAAAAATATTGTGTATATTTTTAAAAGGTTGCCATAGAATTCAAGGTGGCTTTAATATTGGTTTTATTATTAATATTACTAATTAAAAAATGTATATTTTTTGTAAAAAAATAAAAGTTGGAACCTTATTTTAATCACCTTTTATTTATCTATACATTATATTTTTATATCTTTTATTTATACATACTGATACAGTATTCGGCCGTCCTTTCCTCTTTTCAGTACTCTTTTTAAATATATAATATCTACTATAGTTTTTACTATACGGAGCACCTAGTTCGTTCTGGTTCATTCATTAGGCCTCGCCCTCGAGCTGTGGTGGTCATTCATGAGTTTTCCCCATTTTGATGTCACCGACGTCACGCAAGTGAAATTTTCAGCAAAGCTATTGACCAACGCCTTGGCTGAGATCAATGGATGTCTGAACTGCTGTGCGTGAGGCGCTGAAACTCGCAACCTTTGGCCCGCCCACACACGTGTCGAATAACATTGGGCGCTAATTAAAAATCGCAGGTTTTCGGCCTCCTTTTTTTATTTCTTTGTGTGTCAAGAGTGTTTTGAGGGCGTTCGATCCGATCACTTGACTCGTATTGCCGGTGCGCATAAAAAGTAAGCTACCAACCGATCATATAGATACAAATACTAATTCGCAGAGCCTGACAAATTTCACACATTTTGATTTTCAACTTTTGTTGGCTTGGCTACCCCAAATACCCTTGTTATAAATAAGAAGCATTCTGAGGGTAAACAATAATTTAAAAATACACCGCATCATCGAAGTCTCATGCAAATTGCTAAAATAATAATAACATCAAACTGACTGAGGTTCCTGCGCATGTCTTTAGAAAAAAAAGCCCCCAGTTACAGTGGTGCTAAGAGGTGTTTAAATAACACCACCCAAGAACGATGAATATATTTTAAAATAAAAACAATATTACTCTAGAAGAGTGAAGAAAATTAATATTTATAGAAAATATTAGAATAGCTCTATCTAATATAATGATAAAATGTATTTTATTGTAAAGTATCTATGGTAGAAAAATCTAGATACTAGCTATGCAAATTTTCCAAGAATATCCCTTGCCATAGATAAAGTAACACCAAAGTAAACTCAGCACTGGTACTGCCAGCCATCCGGGCTTTGGCAATAAAGCCCGGTATATCCGTACTTTAAGCAACCGACACGGATACAGATACAGCTGTAGATACAGATAGAGAAGCTATGACAGAGTGAGACGGGCTCTAGGTAGGGGTGAACTACATACTAACTACCACTAACTAACGCCGACGCGTTGATGGAGGCGGCAAAATTTCGCACATTTCGTATATTCGTCGATCGGCGAACGGCGTTTCTATAGTATCGTTGTTATTTCACTGCTCTGCTGTGCTGCCTGTCGTCGTCGTGTTCCGCCATTTGTAGAGCTCATTTAATTTTTATTGTTGTTTATTGCTTAACGAAAAAATGTTCATTTTAAATGTTTGATTACAACGATTTGTGAAGTTCAGTCGAATTTGTGATTTTCGCGCTGGAGGAGCGTCCGATTCAGTGATCGCGGGCAATGCGATTCTGAACTGCAATCGGATCGAATCTCAATCGCAGTTCTGCTGATAACTTCCAACTGTCAGTCCATCTCAAGTGTCGTGTGCGAAAGTATTTAAAACTGAATAAAATCTCAAGAAGTCAAGAAAGAACCGGACACAAGGACCCTTTAATAAAAAGTGATACGGGTGCCAAACCAATACCAAAATGCAGTTGCTTAACTTGGTCTGCCTCAAGCAAAGTGGGTTTTACTTTTAAACTAAATTACTCTTATGATTTCTTCCATATTCCAAAAATATAATAATTTTTAAAATGTGGACAATTACTCATTGTGTTACCAAACTAATTTGAATTTCATGTTATCGCTGAAAACACTCTTCATATGCGCCGCATTTGTCATTCTATAATCCAAAAATAATGCATGCTTATAGCCATATGCAAATAGTAGAAAATATGATCCCTGTTTGATAGATAGGAGCGTAAAATGTGTGTACTGTTCTGAAAATTTTAATGTGAAATTTGTTTTTGGTGATAGATTTTCTTCACTCGGTTTGTGATTTATGTGATATGGGAATTAAATCCCAATAAAAATAAATGTAAATTGTAGAAATTAAATTTGTTTCAAGGCCTCTATTTGTTGCCCAACTTGTTAATTGATCGTTTAAAAATTTTACGCAATACTCAGCCATGAATTGATTTCTATGAATACGCCATATTCATTTGTCAACGCCAGTGACGCCAAAAAATCATTTAAAATCTCAACTGCAACTAAATGCAAAAACACGGAATCATTACTCTTTCACTTGACGTGCTGATATGTCGATACAAGCGCCCAAACCCCATACCAGAGATCTAATCTAAACAAACCGTCATTGGGGCACTTGGCACGGCCCTGTACTCATCGGTTATACTATATGGCATATAGTATCTGGGCGTTTTACGATGAGTATTTCATTCTTAGCGGGTGCTTGCAGTGCAAATTGTGTCAACAATTAATACGAAACGAGCGTACGATATTGCAACTGCAATGCAAAGTTCAAGCAACTGCAAGACGTCGTGCTCGTTAATGTGTCAATATTTAAATTATGGCATTAAATTAATTCAACACCGAAATTGAGGTGAAAAATATTAAGTTTTTTTTCTATAATCTCGCTGTCACATATTTTGAAACGAAGAGTACAAGACATGAAAATTCAATATAGACTGTGTGCAAGTTGCATGAAATATGTATTTTTATGAATTCTAATAAGAGTTAGAACCAACTAAAAATATATCAGATTACAATCTGGTTCCAATTTTTAAAAATCAATTTTTTTTTGCAATTTCTAAATGGTTTAAAAAATTAATAAAGTACTTAGTAAGTGTATCTATAATTCTAACTAATTCAGTTTATACGCACAATGATGATGATGATCACCTTTTGCCAGAACCTCCCCCTTCTTGCCACCCGCCGCAACACCTTGCCACGGCCGAACTGCATTGGAATTATATGCAAATAGCGGCCGAGACGGAGACGTTCTAAAAATAAAGACACCACGCAAAAATCAAAGGTGTGTGTGTGCGAATCTTATTTTTATAAGACTTCGCTCCGACGATGGCGCATTTTTATGCAGAGCAGAAAAGAATTTCACGCTATGGCTAATGCAGACTTTTGATTCTATAATATCTCTATAGATACATTTCTATCTATACGTATAGGCGAACATCTATCTGCAAGATACACACATGTGGCAATATCACATGTGGTTTAATGGGAGTTCTGCGAGTGCAGTCTACGAATTTTCCATGATGACTGTACGAGTAAGTTTTATGGACTTTCCCCCAAAAACCTCCCCCTAATTATCTGGCCCCATTGAGATAACACGATATACATAAGAGAGAGACACTGAAACGGAGAAAGAGTGAAATATTGGACACCAACTGGATTCCTCTGTTGTATCTGCTGGGTGCGGTATAGAAAATACATACGCCTGTTGTATCTATGCTCTACTTTTTTTTTTTTTTTTTTTTGGGTCTCTATTGTTGCTAATTGTTTTCGTTTGTTGTTGTTAGTGCCGCTGGAAACGTTTTTAACTTATCGTGCGCGTCAGAGCTGATAAAATCCGAGTACACAAGAGCACGGGAAAGCTAACAAAACAAAATAAATAAAGCCCTAAAAATTAAATTTGCAATGGAGGAAATGTCATAATGTCAAGATCAAAAATTTTTTAATTAAAAAACTGGATATATTCGGAATTTGTATTTATTTTATCGTACTAGAAAGATTATTTTTTTGGCACGGATTTTCTTGACATCGATCCATGTCACCCACTGTGCGTTCACTCAACCCTCTCCTGCTGCTCAACCTCTTTCTCTTTCCCCTCATCTCTTCGTGCAACTAGGAAAGGCGACCGGCGCCACTGCCACTACCACAAGCTGTCCCCCTGAAAGCCTTTGAAATTGTTGCTTTTGATATTTGCTCAATACATTATTTTTGTATTTTTCTAGCAAACGTCGCTTGTTGTTGCAGCTTTTTTACCGACTTCTTCGTTCATTTTAATGCTCTTTCTCGTCGTATTATAATTTGTTGGATAAGTTTGTAACAAATTGAGTATATATATATCGATCAGGATCACCTCTAAGCTTGGTACTATAATTATATATGAGAAGGGTATATGTCAGTCGGCTTTGCCCAAAAGCTAGTCATCCACTCTTGTTTGGTTTTGTTTTTGCTTTTTGTCGTCAGTCGTTGGCGCACTTGTTACGTCGAAGCTCTACGGCAGCGTTCTTCTGTTTTGTGCGCTCATTTGTTGCGCGGCTTTTGAACCGAGCGCTACGATAGATCGCGGCGAATCGAGGCTAGGCGAAGAGAAACGCTTTGGTGGAGGAACAGCAGACGCGCGCGTGCGTAGATCAGGAGAACGAGGAAGAAGCAGCAACAGCAACAGCACCCAGCGACAGCAGTCTCCTGTAATTAATTCTTCACAAATTTGCGTAAATTGTTTTGATTTCTTTGGCGTGAAATCAATAAGGCAAAATGAAAATTTATTGAACCAATAGTGGCAGTGTGAATGTGCCTGTGTGTGTGTGTGTGTCGAATCGAAGTCGTGTGACAGAGCTTATCAGTTGCACATGATCGTGGATCGGGTCTGCTCTCGTGTTCTGTACTTTCCTTGCCTCTCTTAATATTGATTTATTTTGACCAGAAATAAGAGAGGGACACATCTTTCAAATAAAATTTACATTTTTTTTAAAAAAGTCTTAAATTAGCTTTCTTCTTTTCCTTTTTGTTGCCAACTGTTTTTTCGTACCGTTTCCTGTCTCCCTCTCGCTTTGCGTTTTGTTTGTTGTGTAAACATTTAGATATTTGTTTGCTTTGCACGGTACTTTTTTTTCCACCCCAAGTGTTAAATTGCGAAATTCGCCAAAATTTAGTTAGTTAGTTGGCTTTTAATTAAGCGGCACATGACACGTCCGATAGCTGGAAGCGGCTTCTTTATCGCCGCCCTGTCACAGATATCGACTTGCGGTTATTATTATACTTTTTCTAGCCGCAAGCTTATCTCGCTTCTGATTACATCAAAGAAACGCAATGTCTGGAAACAATGTAAGCGCTGGCAAACAATATCGGAGGAATTGTAAACATTTTAGCTGAAAACTTAATTACAATTTCCACACATTATCATTGTTGTTGTTTTTGTTGTTTTTAAGCTTCTATAAATAGCCCAATGCGGTCATTGGTCCCTCTCGCACACTGTACCCTCTCTTTCGTCCTCTCTTAAATTTATGCTGCACGATCGAAGAGAGCTCGACACAGTCGAGGGTTACTCCATTAGCCCAGTCATGGCACAGTAATGGCAAGGCGTTGTGACCACCACTGTGAAGTACTTGATTCATAAAAGTCTTATCAGCGAAACGTGGAAAAATTTTGCATAGAGATGACGGGTACTAGAATAATATGAATGCGGAATGTGTTGGGCGTAAAACTGTTTGCCCTTATTCCAAAACATGTACGGGTAATTTCCCAGACAAAAGTTGGGAATTTCTGTACTTAAAAAGTTTAGTTGGATTTTTATTTCTTTTTTTTAAGGTAGTTATGGTTATCATTTTCCTAACTTCCTTGGGCTAATCAACATCATCCATAAAAAAAGAGTCCTTTTTTAAATTTTACTAACTCTTACTGTTTCCATCTCCTAATTTTCACTAAAAAATGCCCCGCAAAATTTAAATAATCACAATTGAGGTAATAATTAATTAGAAAGTTTAGTAGTGGAGTTGCTTTCCTTTTGTAATGCTTGATGATATGGTTGATATGGCAAGGTCCCGATTTTTACCCCCAATTTACTCTTTCTCCACTTGCAGAGGTGGCGCACATCGCCAACAACAACAGCAACAAGAACTGTAAAGAATCCAAGGAATCAGATCCCAAGGATACAGGAATTTTCGGTTGTTTTTCCAAGAAGGAGGAGCAACAAGAGAATCCCGGCAAGAAGAATCAGAACTCTTCAGATCCGCGACAAGTTTTCCAATCGGGCACCTACAAAGTGCAAAAAAGTGAGCAGGACCAGCAGAGGAATCTAGAGGCGTCACCTTCCGTTTACCGCCACCACGACGAGGAGTTTCATCCGATCAGAAAGAAGGAGGAGTTTGAGACAACACCACCGATCTCCAATCAACCCAGACCGCGGAGTACGCAGAGATCGCAAAGTCAGCCGGCGATAGTCCAGAAATCAACCAACCAACGACGTCCAGGAACTTGCACCACCTCTGAAAACGGAACCGGAACCAGGAGCATGACCTCCATACCCGCCAATCTGTCCAGCAACAACGTAGCTGGAGCAGCAAATCTCACCGGAGCAGCGGCTCCGCCAGAGAAGCAGCCATGGCCAAACTCCAAAGACGATTACGAGCTGAGGGATGTCATTGGCGTGGGAGCCACGGCAGTGGTGCACGGAGCCTACTGCATTCCCCGGAACGAGAAGTGCGCCATCAAGCGCATTAACCTGGAGAAGTGGAACACCTCCATGGATGAGCTGCTCAAGGAGATTCAGGCCATGTCCTCGTGCAATCACGAGAATGTGGTGACCTACCACACGTCGTTTGTGGTCAGAGAGGAGCTCTGGCTGGTTCTGAGACTCTTGGAAGGCGGATCGCTGCTGGACATCATCAAACACAAGATGCGAACGGCCAACTGCAAGCAGGGCGTCTTCGACGAGGCCACCATAGCCACTGTCCTCAAGGAGGTCCTCAAGGGCCTCGAGTACTTCCATTCGAATGGCCAGATTCACCGCGACATCAAGGCGGGAAACATTCTGATTGGAGACGATGGTACCATCCAAATTGCTGATTTCGGAGTGAGCGCTTGGCTGGCCACGGGACGGGATCTCTCGCGTCAGAAGGTGCGTCACACCTTCGTGGGCACACCGTGCTGGATGGCTCCGGAGGTGATGGAACAGGACCATGGGTATGATTTCAAGGCGGACATCTGGTCGTTCGGAATAACAGCGATCGAAATGGCCACGGGAACAGCACCTTACCACAAATATCCTCCTATGAAGGTGCTTATGCTTACGCTCCAGAATGATCCGCCCACTCTGGACACCGGGGCGGATGACAAGGATCAGTATAAGGCCTATGGCAAGACATTCCGCAAGATGATCGTCGAGTGTTTGCAGAAGGAGCCATCCAAGAGGCCCACGGCGAGTGAGCTGCTGAAGCACGCCTTCTTCAAGAAGGCCAAGGATCGCAAGTATCTCACCCAGACGTTGCTGCAATCGGGCCCCAGCATGGAGACCCGGGTGCACAAGGCCGCCAAAAGACAGCCCGGCGCTTCGGGAAGGTTGCATCGCACCGTCACCGGTGAATGGGTTTGGTCCAGCGAAGAGGAGGACAACGGTGGCTCTGCCGGCGGCTCAGGATCCGGAGGTGGCCGTAAGCAGCCCTCTTCCGATTCGGATTCGGAGGACAGGCCGATGAATCGTTTGGAGAGAGCCGATTCCTCCGACAGCGATCGGGACGAGCCGTCACCGGAGGTCACACAAAGTGTATCCTCAACAACCGTTACGCCTGGAGCTGTACCGGCGGGTGGAGCAGCCCAGGAAATCACAGCTGGTCTGTCACAGCTCCCATTACCCAGCGACGCATCCGCGGAGGCGCCACCCGTCAATCTTGTACTGCGTATGCGCAACTTGCGACGGGAACTCCATGACATACGCTTCGAATTTGTCGTGGGAAAGGATTCCGCTGAGGGTATTGCCACGGAACTAGTGGATGCCGGCCTGGTGGATGCTCTGGACACCCAGCCGATGGCCCAGCACTTGGATCAGCTGATAGCCGCCAGTGCCACGATGAAAACAATCACTTTCCAGTTGAGCTCCGGCGTGCAGCCGGGCGAGGTGCCCGACGAACGGTCACTGGTGGGCTATGCGCAGATTTCCATCACGGACTAGTTAGTAGCCATGGATCCTAGGTCATCATCATCACACCATCAGCACCGCCACCGCCACCTCCACTTCCACCAACCTGAAGCCAGCACTGCACCCTGAAAAGAAAAGCCAGTCTGAAGATACGTAAGGCCAGAAGGAATCGGGATCTGTAGTCCCCCCCCCTGGAGGGCCGTTGCCGTTTGCTGCTTTTAGCATCTAGACTAGAACTAACTGTATATGCTAGTGATAGATCTTAACGCCAGCCGATCGTTTACTTTAGTGAAAGTATCTATACACACATATATATGTTCAATAGGATGGGTCGAGTTTGGATTGTAAGCTATAGGTATAGATTTTAATTTAAATCCTCCAGAAACGTTTAGGAATTCTCCAAATTTTAATTGTTTTAAATTGAAAGAGTTTTCAATAAAATTAAAATTTTGAAAAATATTAAAGTAAGCAAGCGAAGAATGCCAGTCGTTTTTCCATGCCAGTCGAAATTTTCAAAATTTTTCTAAAAACCTTTCGGGTAATACTACTACTTGATAAGCTTTTAGGAAACTGAGTATTTTGAAATTTATTTATCAATATTTATTTATGTATGAAAGTGAAATGTAACATTTTTTGGAATTATTTTCAAACTGAATTTTTTTGATTGATTTGGCATAGAAGTCGACCCGTCCCCAAGCTTTATATATGCCCTACTATATGAATCCTTTGCGCATTGTAATTACTCCATGTGCCCCACTTCCGGTTCCCTTTCCGGCCACGGCCCCGCCCCCGCCGCCGCTGCCGGTCCGCAAAAGTAGATAAAGTAATTGAAAAATCGTGTACTTATTCGTTTTCGTTTCGTTTGACTTTAAGTAGCTCTGTACATACACCACATACGTATATATCTTATATATAGCTCCTGTTTTTAATTAGCCCACTGAAGTCAGTTGATTCTGATGCAGTCCTGCCTCTAAACCATTTATCAACCGCCCGTTCCCCGCAAGGCGCCTCTTATTTATTCTCTAGCTATCATAATTGCTAATTTGTAAAGTCTAGCGGCTAAGTTTTGTTTTTTTGTTTTACTATTATTTACATTTTACCTTATTATATTTTATCATTCTGCTCCAAAACAATGTATGAGTTTTTCAAAAAGCTGCAAGGATGTAAAGTATAAGTGAGGCCAGTTTACCTTTAGAAGAAAGTAAGAGAGATCAAGAGAGAAAGTAGAAATAAATCAAGTTATGTAACTACCTTGAAATAAATCGTAAATCAATTACTTTAAAACAGTGAATATTATTAAAAATCATACAAAAATCAAGAAATCTAAAAAAAAGAACTAAAAAAGAAATTACATTATGTGTTTTTTATTGGCTGATTTATAATTGGGTGACATTTTTTTAAGGAACTTAATATTAATATGTATAATTAAAATTTTTTGTTTGAAGCATACTTCTTGGATTAATTTTGATGAAATCTTAAAAACATACAAATTTAAACCCAAATAATAATAAAAACTAAAAGCAATGCTCATCTTTTTAAAAATAACAAATAATAACTTGTTCTGCCGACCTTCCACCTTTATAAATATTAAAATTTCATTTAAAAAAGGAATGCAAAAATCAATTTTCCTAAAGGCTCAAAACCCTAAAAGTGTTAAATTAAAGAGACAGTAAACCCTCACAAGTGTGAACAATTCCTCTCAGCTCACGTAAATAAGAAGTCAATATACGCCCGTAATTTTAGACATTTAATTGAAGGGTTGGCCTGCCAGCAATTAATTTAGACATTCTACACGTAATACAGAAAGTGTTTTAAATGCAAAAGACCTCTTAGAAACGTAGTCCTAACTATTTAACGTTTATTGAATAGAGTCCTAGCCAAGATTGACTGTTATCAATTGTATACGAGGAACTTGAATTTCAAATAAAAATTGCATTTGGCTCTCAATTGATTATTTTGTACTTGTTGTTATGACAAAGTAAGGGGGCTAGGATCTGGGGATTTTTCTATCAAGCTATCTATCACCTTTGATTCTCTACTAAACACTATTGCAGCCATGTCCGACTATTTTGAGGAACTGGGTCATGTGCCCACCGGACCGGAGGGAGCCAACGACTTCGAGAGGAATTTCAGGCGCCTCCAGGTACTGGCCATAATGAATGGCATCGACATGGAAATCGAAGTGCCGGAGGCCTCTAAACGGGCTATAGCCGAGCTTCCTGTCCACGAGATTCTGGAATCAGAGGTGTGCGACTCTCTGGAGTGTTCGGTGTGCAAGGAGCCAGGGGCTGCCGGCGAAAAGTACAAGATCCTTCCCTGCAAGCACGAGTTTCACGAGGAGTGCATCCTGCTTTGGCTGAAAAAAGTAAAGCTTCATTACTTTCATATTTAACAATAGTTTATTTGTTTTAATTTATTATTATCAGGTGAATTCGTGTCCTTTGTGTCGCTATGAACTAGAGACAGATGACGAGGTGTACGAGGAGCTACGTCGATACAAGCAGGATGAGTCCAATCGTCGAGACCGCCAAAACACTCTCATGGACTCCATGTTTGGTTAATGGGAATTCCAATGAAGCTTTTTTCGAAAAATATCATTCTGAATAGGTGTGGGGGTAAATTACTGGTGTGTTTCAATAAAAGATCTATAATGAAAAAGTTTTTTCTATTATTGGGAGGGGAATAAAAATAAAAAAATATAGAAAAAGGGCGCGAAATTTTAAACAATTCAAATTTGAAATTCTTCAAAGCGCCTCTGCTGGACACTGACTCGAAAACACTTAACAGTCTATGGATTACCGATAAAATTGATAGATTTCTAAATTTAGTATCCATAGAGTGATCTAGTGAATTAAAAATTAACTTAAATGTTTATAGAATATTTTTAATGGGCTATACATATGTAGAAGCCTGCTTGCGCTCATTACGAAGTGCTCATTATGGCGTGCTCGTTTCAGCGTTATTTACATAAAGCTTATTATCGATATATCACATGGTGTTCATGGCACAAACTTGCAGTGATCACACTCGCAATATTTCCCATATTTTTTGTGGCAACATTGGCTTTGAGAAATACCAGCAACACTTTCTTTACCGAAAATCCTTGGCGCAGTGCGGCGTGATTTTCCCTATTTTTTTCATATTTCTATTAAGTTTGAAGAAGTTTTATAGCATAAAATCGACATAAATCAGATTCGATTTCTATTTCAATCATGGAAGACGACAGCTTGGTTAAGCATTTTGATCGCAAATTTGTGGCGTCGAGCTTGAAGGAACTTTTGCTCTGCCCGAAATGCTTCAATACTTACACCTTTTCATGCTTTAAAAATCAGGCCGGTGAGTATTCAATACAAAGCTAGAGACGCTTTCCATTGCACATCCGATTCGTAAACATTGGCGAGACTTCTTGGGACGCGCAAGTTCTTGAATTTTTGTATGCATGTGTGTGCTTGGACATTTTCATGGATATGAGTACCAAGAGTTAAAAAAAAAGCTACATTTGGGACGACAAACAGACAAGTATTAAATTTGAAAAATATTAAATACCTTAATATTATTGCATAAACATTATATTTTATTATTAATTTTAGATTTACTGAAAATGCACATGTTTGAGAATGTCTTGGCGTTGCCAGACAAAAAGCTTCAATTCTATAAAAATGAAAGTCATTATTAAAAATATTTGGATGCACTTTTCTTTGCCTCATTTGTAAAATATTTGTGCTGAATAGCGGCTCTAGCTTTTAATTTCAAATGCCAACCCTGCAGCTCTGTCCCGTTAGGTGGCTCAAGTTTCAGTTTGCTCCTCTTTAAAGTTTTCTTCTAAACACTATGCATACATACAATATGTACATACATACATATGTATACATACAAAGCTGTATATGTTTATGATTTACATATGATTATAAAAACAAAAACCATTTAATCCGATAGAGAGCCACCGTCCCTTTCTGCTGCCATGTGGGCACAACCTGTGCGAGAGGTGTATTTGGCAGGACCGCCATGATCTGAAGTGTGCCGTATGCCTCGAACCGGCTCCTCCGATGCTGAAGGCCAAAGATCCGGCCACCAAGACCGGCGTTAGCGTGCGCGACTTCTACGACCTGAACTACCATGTCCTGGGCGAGACTTTCAGCCTCTCATACCTGCGGAAGAGTGGATCCGGAGGCGGAGTATATTCCTCCATGGACACGGTCAACAATTCGATGACCGTTAGTCCGGGTCCCAGCGAGGTGGTTCAGAGGAGGAAATGCAGTGAGTGTAACTTCAGGACAGCACCGGGGGAATGCCGGAAATGCGACGCTTTCTTCTGCAATCGCTGCTTCGAAATGGTGCACAAGCACAGCCGTGTCCTCAAGTCGCACATGTTCCAGAAGTTCAAATGCGATAATCAGACCTATCGTCGTAACGGCTTTCGCGTCGGTAATGATTTCTTTCCAGTGCCAAGCGATATGAAGTGCAAGCACCACAGCTTGCTGCGGAATTCGTGGTGCGTAACCTGCAGGATTAGGGTCTGCGAGGAGTGTCCCTTGCATCAGCACAAAGGACACAATGTTCAGACCTTGACAGATCTGGTACGATATTATCAGTACTTGATATTATTTTTGTAATTTCTATATTATTATAGATATATCTATATATCTATCCGGTTCCTCTATTCATTCACTTTAATTTTTAGAATCTACGCTACACTAGTGACATTCCGGCCGCCTTGACTGCCCTGAACACGGCTCTGCAGTACATCCAGAACAGCCAAAAGGTAAGTTGAACAATTTGAATTTACTTACTAGTCACATTTTATTTCACTATTGCTATAGGTATGTATAAGGTTGCAGTTACAGCTAGCTATTTACAGTACTTGCTCGCTAAAAATAATTTAGGGATGTACAACCAACGCACACGCAAATTTCACATTACAAATATGGCAAGCTTTTTGTTTTTAAACTTTATCCCCTGGTTGCTCATTTGCTGCTGTCCTTGATGGGCATCAGTTGTCCTGTGTTGCCATCGGTCTTAATCTCGATAACCTCCAGTTTTTCCACGCTCACTTTCGTGGTTTCCCGCTCCTTTTTGTCAGCCGCCTTGGTCTCCCGCAGACTCTGAAGCTTGTCCTCCTCCTCGCTGCTCTCCGGCGCCGTGGGTTCTATCTCGAAGTCCACTTCTGGCAGTGGCTGGGGAGTGGACGACACAACGATGGGTTTCAGCACATAGGACTTGGTGTCCTGGGTGCTCGTAGGTGCCATGATGGTGGTTGGCGCCGACTGGTCGAAGGTATCGAAGGTTCCCCGCTCCGAAATATCATCAATTTCATCATCGATTAGTAGATTTTTTTCAGAACTCTGTTCGTAGACTTGGGCGTTTATTCCACTGCCGTGTTTCGGTTCAGGCTTGTGGTTTTTCGGAAGCGAGGGAGTGGACGAGGCCTCGGCTGGTTTCTCCGCCTGCTGGGATGCCTTACGTTGCTTCTCCTGACGCATCTTTTCTTCCATTTCCTGAAACTTCATTGCAAGGTATCTGTTCAAAAAATATTAAAATAAATATGTATATTTCTGGGATTATTAATTTTGCCAAATCTACTTACTTGTCCACAATGGGTCCATTGTAGTCCTCTGGGAACTTGGGGTTAAAGGGCAGTATGTACTTATAGAGTCGTTCGTTCAGAACATAAAGTTGGGGAGTGGTTGAACACTTTACATTGAACCACCAGTCGCAGGTCAGAGCAATCTGTAAATGAGTTTATTTTTTTTTTTAAATATAATCCCATAGCCTAGAACCTCCAATATCTACCTGACTAAAAATGGTTCCGTTGGGACAAAGGAAAGAGGCTTTTCCTCCATTGAGATCACAGTAGTGCCACACCTGGCAACTGGTCTCTGGGTCGCCGAAGAATCCCTTGTAGCGTTGCTGGGTGCACTCGAAACTCGTCTTTGGGATCTCCGCATAGTTGGGATAATCGATGCCAGGCCTTCCCGTACTCGGTCCAGGATGCTTATCTGCCAAGGTGTCACCTTTAATAATGTCTCTCGATTAAATAAGTTCTACCCACTTGGTCCTTTTAGATTAACCACTGCCTCGGTTATCTCCTCTGAGCCTGTGGACGTTGTGGGACGATCCTCGCCACTCCCCGTATTGTAGTCGTAATCCTGCGAGCTGTGCTTGTGCTCTTCGTGGTGCTGCGGAGGATCGGGAACTATCGTCTGGGTTTGCTTGAGGTTCTGCAGAATGCGTATCAGTGTCTTGATCGAGTTGTCAATATTGTCGGGCGTCAGAGTCTGGGGCAGATGGTTGCTCGCTTGGAGCTTGTGCAGGATCTCAGCCAGCGATGAGGTGCGGATGTCGGGCAACTGATCCTCGTCCTCTGGCACGTAGGCTGGTGTCAAAGGAGGCCGTTCGTGGGCGTACTTGTAGACTGGTTTCAGTTTAATGGGAGTGTGGGTCGAGGGCTCCCTGCTGGCCAGCTCGTTTTGCGGTCCATTCGGTGGCTTTCCGGATACGTAAACATATTTGGGCGTAATCTCAACCGTGTGACTCGGAGTGGGCGCAGCTGCTGGCGAGGGCGTGGTCACATAAATGGGTCGTCTGGTGGCCTTGTAGTTATGTACTGGTTGCAGGCGCAAAGTTGGCTGCTGCTTGTAAAGGATTGGGGGACGCGGAGTGGAAATGTCGTGGTGCAACTGGGGGGCAGGTTGGTGTTCGATGTGCGGCGCCGTCGTGGTCACCAGGATGTAAGCATGCTGCGGTGGCTGGGGCGCCGAAGGACGCTCGTGCTGCTGGTCCTCATCCAGGGACTGCCTGGGACCGTCTATCAAATAATCGATGTACTGCTGGGGCGGTGCTGGGGAACTGAGGCGGAGTAATTTTCATTAAAAAATTTCAAATCCAATCAAAAATTAAAGAACAATGATGAGGTGTTATTATATCCTATCCCTATATCCTTATTTCTGAGTGACTTACCCGAGTGGCTCATCCTTTATAAACTCTTGTCGCGGCGGTTGCGCCTGCGACTCGGACTGGGACTGGGACTGGGACTCTTGGACATGGGCCATGAGGGCCCGTAGAGGAATGTGGAGAACCTGCTGACCGGCAGAAGCATCCGGCCTTACATACAGGGTGTCATACTTGTGTGAATGATGGTGGGTGGTCTGGGGATGGTGGTGCTGGTGAACCGGAGGCTGTTGGGGATGCAGATGAGTGGATGGAGGATGGTGGCTGCCAGTGGCCAGATTATTGCTTTGTGCTGGCACCACCGGATGTGGGTAGTCGTGATTCTGTTGTTGGTGTTGCTGCTGTTGCTGTTGCTGTTGCAGCAGTTGCTGATGTTTTTGGTGTTTCATGCGCTGTTGTAAGTAAAGCACGTATTTCTCCTGGGGCGTCAGGTGTTGCGGATGCGGCTGATGCTGCTGCTGCGGATGAGGATGGTGGTGGCCACTGGTCGAGGGCGGGGCCATGTTGAAGTAACTCTCGTATTTACTTACATGCCCGAACGGCGACGGCGACGGCGACTTTTGATGCAATATCAATGCAGTTTTAGAGGATGTGGTGGCGGTGATGGAGCTCGGCTCGGAATCGGGTACCGAAACGGAGACGTAGCCAATGCTGTGGATGGGTCATCATGCAATGAGGTTATGGATTGGATTAGAAGCAGTTGTGTTAAGGTTTTACTTTAACTACAGGACACTCTTGTCCTATTTTACCCAAACTGTTACCGGCATATACCAATTAAAGGATTTAAATCGTTTCATTTAAAGTGTGCCTGCCGCTGGTAGGTTGTAAAAATGTTGCCTGTTCGGCGAATATGTTTCCCTTCTCTGGGGATGGGATTGCATAACAGATTTTTGACCTCAGCCCGGCGGCTGTTTATGACATGAATTTGCAATTTGACAATTACTACAAGAACACGGAATGATGAGTGGTGCATGAGAAACTCGGCCCAATTTGCCCACTGGCAGTGCCTCATGCCTCATGCCGAACATCGAACAGCCATCTGAGCTGCCACTCGGTGTCGCCATGGATCTTACGTCATCCGGTTGAAGATGCATCGAAGGAGATGGTCAGCGGACGGAGTCGGAGACGACTTGTGCCTGATTGGGTCTGGGTCCGGTGCATTTAATGCAATTGATTTTTCTGCCCAAGGGCATTGTATGCCCAGTATCCAGTATTTGGTCACAGTCTCGGTCTCAATTCAAGTTTTAGTTCAGTTTTGGCCGTCGCCGACTTAATATTTTAAATTTTTCAGATTTTGAGTTGCAAAAATACATATTAACCTTTCTGAAGTGTATTAAAAAAAATGATTTTAATTAAGAATCACTGTCTGGCACATGAAATGAATTAAATGCTGTGTTACGTCATGCGAGTTTGTCGTCTCGACGGTGATGGAGAGAAGTTTATTGCAAGCATCTATTGACATGAATCTGTTGTGGCAGCAGCGGTGGCAACATTATTTTTAATTTGTATTCTACATGCAATATTGCAACTGCAGGCGAGACCCGGTGTATCTGTGGGCGGTTTTTGGGGGTGTGGCTGTGAGAAGTGGCTTGCCAATCAAAGCTTATGATGTGAATTGTTTCATGAGATCGGAGCTTGACTTACATTTGAGCTTTCACACAAAATGTTCAACGTGTTGCATGCGGCATACAAATCTTACCTTGGTGTCGGTTGAGGCTGCTGCTGTTGCTCCTCCACTTGGACCACTGCCAACTCCTCCGGGGATGAGTGATCCTCATGCTGCACTGGCCCTTGCGGCTCCTTCTCCGACTCCTCTTCGGAGGAAGAAGTCGCCGATGATGCAGTCTGTTCGGCGGAGACTCCAGCTGCTGCATAATCCGTGGCGATTGGTGTTTGATGGGGATTTTTATGTGGCGCCGCATGGAACCCCATTTCAGGCCCCACCGCTGCCGGCTGCTTCAGGTTGTTATTGATGTTATTGTAATTGGCACTGGAGGAGCCCGGCTTGCTGCTCACTGGCGTATAAATAATGGGTATAAACTGTCCCGGCAATGTGTTCTGCGCTGTAAACGGCGTTAAATTGATTTTTGATTGTTTGCCTCGCTGGCGTTGCAACTGGGATTGGGATTGGGATGATGCCACCAAGCCCGGTGATAGCATCTCGAATTGCACTGGTTGCTGTTGCTGGTGGTGTTGTTGGTGGAGGTGGTGCTGTGGTTGCTCCTTTGATGGTGGCGGAGGTGACGGCGGGAGCGGTGGAAAGTGCTGCACCGTCTTGTGCTGTGCGTGTGTAAATTTATGATTTTCTTGATTATTTCTGCTTATTTATGTCCCATGAAATCAAATGTAATCACCGGGGACTCAAAAATATTCATCTACTGGTTGAGTACCCTTTCAAATCGGACCAATAACATAGAATATTTCAAAAAATATTAAAATCCAACTACTGGTTTAAATTTTAAGATATTCCCAGTTCTGTTTAGATGGATTTATTTGAGATATAACCCACTTTGAGAGTAAACTGTGAAGACTGTAAAAAAGAGACACTTGCCTTGTGCGGTGGATTCAATGGCTTGTAGGCAATAAATGTGGCACCCGATTCAGAGTGCGGCTGCTGCTCCTTGGCATGCGGATGGGGATGCGGATGCTGGTGGCCACCAATGGCCAGGGTATGGTAGACCTCGCCTGCTCCCGATTGATAGTGCGGCGCTGGTGGTGGCGGATGAGGCGGTCCATGGTGGTGCGAGTGGGCATGATGCTTCTGCTGGTGCTGCGGCATGTAGGCTACAGGCACTGGGATCCTTCCAGGGCCGGGCGACGGTGCCTGCAGCTGGGATCCGCCGGCGGACGATGAGTGCTTGGCCACATACTGCTGATTAATGGGCAACTCCGGGGCGGGCAAATAGAAAGCCATGTAGGGTATGAGGCGTCGACTTCGCTCAGAGGCACTGAGCTCGGAATCACCGATACTACTGTTGCTGCCGCGAGCATGGCTCGGCATTTGGGTTGAGCCAGTGGCTTGGCAAAGAGCTGGGAGTGTGGAAGCTGTAAACAAACCAGGTTATTTATTTCAACTTTATTGCAAACTAAGTATGTTGGGTTAAATCTTCAGCTGTCGCTTGACTACTTGAGCTTAAGTTTGTTTCCAGATAGAGCCAGTATGTTCTACTATTACTATTTGTTTATCGAAGCAAATAATGGCCAAACATTGGCTAACAGCTGAGGCTATATGAGCTCAGTTTGTGGCCAAGAAGTTGAATTGGTTTATTTTATAGGCCGATAGGTAGTCGAGAATATCTACAAAAATTTATTTTCATGTCATGTATACCAGTACCTTAGTAGTCCCTGATCGGTTAGGCAAAATTCAGTATCACACAGTCTAGTGAAGGTTTTATACATTTTTGTATTTGTCTTTCCCTCTCCGTTACGTTTGTAGTTTGTCAAAATTTCTATATCCTGATTTTCGTATGAATAAATAGATAGATTACCTTAAATTCCAGTTTTGTGAAATCAACCAACGAAACGGTAACTATCACACTCCAATACATGAAACAGCCATCAGGCTATTAACTGCTGCAATTTTTTAGTTGAAGAACACACTTAAGGAGGAGGAAAAACTTTTCGCCATTTGTGGCGAATCTTTTGGCAATAAAATAACTGAAAATTTGGGAATAAATTGGGGAAAAAAAATTGCCACAAGGAATTGTCAAGAATGTCAAAATTTAATGGTAGCTCTGGGAACCGGCAGTTGACCACACGCAGCTCAGATGTGGATGCACTGGCCCAGCGGGGCTATAATGTGGGCCACAAAATCGGCGAGGGATCATACGCCACTGTTATAACAGCCGGATATGCTGATGATGCCGGGCACGGCGTTCACTTGGCTTGCAAGATCATCGATAAGGCCAAAGCACCGACCGATTTTGTCAATAAGTTTTTCCCGCGCGAACTGGAGATCCTCACCAAGATCGACCATCCCAACATTATACAGATCCACAGCATTCTCCAGCGCGGTCCCAAGATATTCATCTTTATGCGCTACGCGGAGAACGGAGATCTGCTGTCGCACATCAAGAAAACTGGCCCCATCGACGAGAAACAGTCGAAGATCTGGTTCCTGCAGATGGCCAAGGCCCTGAAGTACCTGCACACCCATGACATTGCCCATCGGGACCTTAAGTGCGAGAATATCCTGCTCTCCAAGCGGCTCAATATCAAACTGGCCGATTTTGGATTCGCTCGCTACTGCCGGGATGATAACGGTCGGGAGATGAAGTCTGAGACCTATTGTGGATCTGCTGCCTATGCTGCGCCGGAGGTTGTTTGCGGACGACCATATGACCCAAAGCTGGCCGATGCTTGGTCCCTTGGTGTCATCCTCTTCATTATGATGAACGCCAAGATGCCCTTCGACGACAGCAATCTGACCAAGTTGCTGGAGGATCAGCGAAACAGGAAGTTCGCCTTTCGTAGGAAGCTGCAGGACCTGATTACGGCCCAGGCCAAGGCGACAGTCTCCGTTCTTCTCGAGCCAGAGTCGCATGCCCGCTGGAATCTTCGGGAGATTCTCAACTGTGCCTGGCTGCGAAATAGCGAAGAACCACAGCCCGCTACCTCTTAAAAAGAGAAAAAAAAAAACAACGAGAAACATGGTTGGATTGGATAGTATTGTTCGGTTAAGTCTCAAGCGAAGAGAGGACTCGCCACGTGCGTTGATTTCACAGTTCGGTGTAAATTAAAGGTATCACAGAAACTTCCAGGTTTTTGTCAGATGGAGATCTCTTCTACCATCTGACTAAATTGTCTCCTAATAAAATATTGGGATTCGTGTATATAAATAGCTAATATCAGTAAAAGGGATTACAACTTTTGGTATAACAAAACCTGCTATTTTTTATTAACCGAATGGGCAGGTATTTTATTTCTAATATAATTAAATTTTTCTAAAGAGTTCGAGGAGAACGTATGGGACGTGTTTTCCCTCCTTACCAATGCATTTAAAATTGTGCAATCGATCAAAAAAACCTCACAATTTATAACCGAGGGGAACTCCAACACGTCAGACTCAACGAAGCCTGACCACAAAAACCAAACTGCACGCTGTCATAACCATACAAGAAAAACTATTATAAAATAGCATTAGGTAAATTTTTAAACAAATTTTTGTTGCATCTTTCCCCACTGCAAATGGCCCACTAGCATTTGTTTGTCGTGTGCATCGTTGGCCACACTCTCCACTGTGTTTTTGGCCGAGTTTAGTGAGCCGTAGCATTTGGCTGAGCGAAAATATTCATTATGGAACGACTCTAAACTCGCATAAAAGATGCTTTGGAAAAGTGGAATAATTTCTAGAACGGCCTACTCAGATTCTGCTCAAACTAGGTTGTGGTTTGGAGATGATTGGGTCTATAAACTTCTTCGATGGCCGTTAATTATTTTAGAACCTAAAGAGAAGTCCCATTAAACCTTGTGCAAAGCCCACACATATTGGATACTTCAGAATCAGTTTGATTATAATTATGCCATGGTGTTATTTCTGAAAACAGACCACAAAAAAAGGTCTAGCTTCCCAAAAATGGTCAAAAATAATCCTTACTTTGAAGATTAATGGCAACAAAGGAATCGTTTTTGAAAGGATCATTGCAATACTGGTCTAACCTAATCAGAGTCTGTGTCTGAACTCTCATCAATATGGTTTATAATTTGGGGGAATTAATTTTGGGTTAGTCGGTTTTAAGCCATGCGCCATGTGTCCAATCTTGTGGAACATAAGTAAATGGTGATTCGGCCGCTTTACCATTCCTGGCTGCCTCGGATTGGATTGCTTTGTTATGGATTGGCTTGGCCTCGCTTTCGTGTCCTGAACGGAGGCATGTGTTGCAAGTTTCAAGTAGCCGGTTGCCAGTTGCCAGTTGCCATGCCGACTAGCAATCTCCAGACATTGGAAGTCGGGCCACGACAATGGATGTCCGACAGTACGGACCAAATCAGAGCTGTGGGGCAGATAATTTGCATTGGGGGGAGCGGGCCAGGCTTAAGTGGCAACTTGGATGCAAGGAAGGTCTTGTTGCATGTCTCGTAGCGTGCATGTGGCATGTGTGACAGTAGAGTGTTGCCATTCCACCCACAGCATTGGGGGAGGCAGACCAAAATTTTTAGTCTTTATTTCTTGTTAGCTATCCTAGCTGGAGTATTGCTCCAGCTAGTTTGTTGTTTTCTTTATCGACCAAAGTCTTTTTATTTTACGACTCTTTTTCATCGCTTTCAGGCCGGCAGTCGCTCGGGTACACCTGTGCGTATGCGTAATGCCATTTGGCATTAATTAATATAAGTTGTCTGTGTGCGTCTCGCCTGCGGGGCACTAAAATGTTTTGCGATGGCTCATCTGCCATCTGCCATCTGGCTATGGCTCTGGTTGTGGCTATGGCTATGGCTATGGCTATGGCTGTTGCTGTTGCTGTTGCTGTGGCCAATTTCCAGTCGAGAGGCGGCAGTCGAGTCTTCTCCCAAGTGCCTCGTATGGAATTAATTTTGGGGCAACGTGTCAGATTTATGCTGCAGTCATTGCACCACTCTGAAGCTTATTAGATCTGCCTTCCCTCCAACTTCCGGCTTTGGTATAAATCCTTTTCAAAATTCTGTCTTCCAGTCGAATGTTATTCGAATATTATGGAAAAATATATATGGCCTCGGAAACCAATTCATTCAGTTGATTGCAAGTAAAGTCAATTAATATAAATACTATGTACAAACCGGAAATCAAATAGATAAAGAAAATTTAATAAATAATTTACGATCACCTTGTCTTGAAGAATATTCTTGATTTTATAAGCAATACTTCCTTGGAGTGGACTTGCGTGCCATAAAATGATTAAAATGTAGTTACCAACTCACGGCAATGACAAAAACTCTGTAAATGAGACTTGTTCTGCAGCTTTTTATGATTGGCGGCGGTCTGCAATTGAACTTTTTATATTTCGCACACACTACTTAAAGCAAAAGTTTCTCAGGCTGACTAAAATAATTGTGTGTTTCTTTAACAGCATTAACTATTTGTTCGGACAGCAAAAAATCACGCGACGTGTCAGTTTAGTGCCAAGGAATGGAAGGGAGGAAGCCTCTCCTAAATAAACTTGTCATGGACAGTGCCACACCCTCCCAGTTGCGATTTCAATTACAATATAAACAGGGGAGTGCGGCATAGCAATGTTGAAAATGCAATTAGGCGGCCGCAAAAACAAATAAACGGAAAGCCCCAAAAGTTTGAGAATGATTTCTGATAGAATGAGAAGAATGGCCAGGAGTGTCGAAATTTCCCCCCATTAGATGGATGCAGGGGGGAGCTGTTATCGTTGTCATTTGCGTGTTTCACACCGCTATCGTGGACCAGAGAATTTTCAGCTGTTTCGGCCAGTTGTCAGTTGGTTTATGGCCAAAACACATTAAGCGAACCGCATAAAAACATTTTAGCCGCAGTCACAGTCACAGTCATAGTCGCTGTTTGGCATCGTGTTGCACCCATCCTTTGGAAAATTCGGGAGATGCAGTCGCCGAAGCGTTCCAAAAATGCACTGATACAGATACAGATACATATACTGGATACAGATACGAATTGTGATACAGATACAGATACAGATTCGGATACCGATACTGATCAGGCCATATTTGCCAAGCACTTTTGCATGTATTTTGCATAAAATTTGCAAATGATTTGTTGAGCGCTTCTTATTTTGTGCAATTTTGATGCGATTTCTAGTGGGAGAGCAAATGTAGAAGATGGGTTATATAACACATCGATAGATATACACATTGGACACGGGACACAGGTGAACCAGACATGGAGTACTCACCTGTTCAATGAGCAAATCTGGGGGTTAATTCGCCTAAACCCGCCCCGAAGCCAAACATTTCACGCTTTTTTGACATTTCTGGCGCATAATTTGATTAGATTTTCGCTACTACGACACAATAGCAAATTGTTTTGGTCACTCGACCCATCCAGGGGCCGGCCTGGATAGAGTTGAATTTTTGAAGTGGAGGAGCGGCAGGACAGCGCAGCTATTGGTGGATGTGGATGGTGGATTGTTTTCTAATTTGATTTGATTTCGGACAGTGTTTGGTGGCCACATACCAGGATGCTCCGCTCAAATGCAATTAAATGCAAATTTATTGCGTAAATATTTACTTGAGCGTGAATGAATTTTAATTTTGTCATCGTGTGCTGCCGATTCCCCCGATTTATCGGCCACCCATTTCTAATTTTTCGGCGTATTGTTGTTTTGAAATGCTTGTGGCGGCCATCTCATCTCATCATTCGCGGAATGCCTGAGGTTGCACGACGCTAACTGATTTGGTTAGTTAGTCCCCCTCCCTCCCTGATTCCGAATCCGATTATTGTGCCACTCAGGCCACGAGCCGAGTCCAAATTATAATGGCCAAAATGATGCCAGGAAACAGAAAAAAAAAATCGAAAAACTCTCGCCTTTAGCCATTTATGGTCCAAATTGTAAAGTCGCCCATGTAAGCCATAAAACTCCACATCTGTAAAGCAGCCATTACACGAGCCGGGCCAAGAAGTCGAGCCAAAATTGCTGGCTGTCCGATCGGAGCTGAATGTTGGCCTCAGATTTGCCTTCACTTACGTTTTTGGCCAGAAGACAAATTATAGAGGTCGTAAAATGCAATAAACCAATCGCACAATTTCGGGTGGTCCAAATATTAGCCAACTAAAGTGCGAACTAAATTACCATGTACTTCTGTTTTTATGTTTATGTGGCTAGGTTTCAAGACCCTCGAATTATTGGCGGGCAATAAAACCTTTCCAACAGCCTTTACTCAGTTTGGAATTGAGATATAAACCTAGATTGGTGCGACTATTGTTTATGTCTTGAGGCATAACTGTTCAACATCATCGTAAAGTTTTAATTTCTTCATTACAATCACATGCATCCATTTAGCAAGGGAGAATCATAAAAACAAAAGGTAAAATACAAATATTTATGGTCGATAAATTTACTAAAATTGGGATTGTATCATAAATCATGGTATGGTATTTTTGAATGTTACTTTGTCTTAAATCAAATCCTGTAACTAGCTAAGCTAACTATTGTGATAGAATCATATTAAGATCGTTGAGTCACGTCAGAGCTGAATCCAAATGTTAAATTATTTTATATTCTACTCCCACGTGTGAAACCTGCAATTTGCTGCAATTCACACCCAAACCTTTAATGGATTTAGGTATGCTATTGTTTCGGTTGCGACCTTTAAGCTGCATTCCTACAAATCGTTGAGAACTCGCTAATCCGTACTATTATATATCATGAGTAACTCGCCGATCGAACCCAACCATCACCCAGAATAAATATCCGCTTGAGGCGGAGCTGTAACTTGATCACATCGCCATAGCTATTATAAATTTGTATAAAATAGTACAAAAATTTAAACTTTTTTGTTGTGGCGGGGGGTATTTTGTTATTTTCCACGTTTTCCGCTCCTCGGCGACAACAATTGCGCCAGCAAAGCGGACAGAAACAGAAAAGTGAATGGGTTTTCCTTCCATTCCTCCAATCGGCCGGCTATCGCGGTTCGTTTGCAAATGTCGCAATCCGGCAATGGCACCCATTATAAGCATTTGAACTGTGTGTTGACGTTTTGCGGACAGTTTACAAAAAAAAAAAAAAAAAAATTAACCGCCCATTAAATAAACATTGCAATAAGTTCCTCAGTTTGAAATCAAATCTGACTGCGTTCATCAAAGTCAAAATCGCATTGGCCTCGTTGTCAACCGAAGAGTTTGTTAGGCAGTCATTGGGATTTATCCCCAAAACACAATCCTTTTCCATTGATTATGATTTGTGGCAAAGGAAAACTATATTTATTCATAGAAAAAGGAAATAAATTACAATATTTTGTCAGCATTGTAATAAAAATATTTTATTCCATTTATCCAAGCTAGTTTTGGAAAGTAAAATCCCTAATAGGGGACTGAGTAAAGCTGAATGGTAAATGGCATTTTTTGAATATTCATAAAATAAACTCTTGGCAGAAATGTTGGCAAAAAGCTTCAACTCCAAATCTTAGACCTCCACTCCAGTCCAGCGATCCGTGGAAATGTTTGGTGCAGTAATTGTTATCATTGGCCGAACGTTAATTGTATGGAAATGGAAATGATTGTTACACTCTCTGCTTACATTTAGTTAAGTGAAGAAAAAAATACGAAAAAATTGCAACTCATTCCGCCTTCCATCGGTCAGTTGCATCTCATTATAAGATTTACATTTCACGGCCAGGTTGGCAACACGAACACTTCCTATTGCGCGTATATATTTCCTCGAATCGGAGTTGGATGTGTAATTTGTTTCTTTTCTGCTTCAATTGTATATGTGTGGCGTTTGGCTTAATTTTATAGATTATGTTAATGGTATGATTATAAAAATTTAATTCACTAAACGGTTGAAATGAATAATGAACTGTGGGTGAATTTGTTGGCAATGTTTCAAGATTAAACAAGAAATAATAGGAATTCTTTAGATAAAGATTTTAATTCGTCATTTATGACTGTGCTAAAAGGTTTGTGTTTTATTATTTCTGGCTTCGTGCTTATTTAATGTTAGGATCCATGTGGGTTTTTGTGGGTTTTAGTGTTTTTCTTGAACCATTAAATGTATTGGAATAAGATTTAATTGAATTCCCGCCTCGTCTCATTTTAGTGGATATATCCATAATAAACAATTTATCTGTCTAATTTTGTATCCCAAGGCTTCCCTAAATGGAAGTCTATAAATTTGTCTCTCACACACTCCCCCAGATAGTCACATTGCCTCCGTTTCTTTGGTGACCCAAACGCTTGACCCTCTCTATCTTATTCGAGCCCCAAATCCCACAGTGGCCCACGGGGCGTATGGAGCACGATTTGAAAGGCTGTTCGCTTGACCCGGCGACAATCGCCATGGATTCGAAATTAGTTTTGAAGGCTTTCATGGAGGTTCTGGCCTCCCGTTTTGATAATTATGTAACGAACTTCTGCCCAACAATGCCGAGATCAAAAATATTTGTATATCCAATGTTTGCCATTGAAAAATGATTACGCAAATTAAATGTAATTTATTTGCGCATGCAACAAAGTAAAAGCCACAGCAAATGGCTCGAAGCCAGCCGATTGTTATCACTCGAAGCCCAGCCAAGCCAGGCCAAGCCGAGCTGAACAAATTTAAATATAATTCACTTACAACCAACACAAAGCCAGCAAACCGAAATGTAATAAAAGCCAGAAATGAAAACAGTAACATTGCATAAATTAAACAACAGAGACTGCACAACTTCAATTTAGATTTTGCTTTTTATGGCTACGGTTTCGATCGATTTGCGGCGCTCCAGAAATCTAGCGAGCAATCGATTTAGATAGTAATAGTATAGATCGATCGGCCTGGCAAGGTCGCCCAGCTGCTGATGGCTGGCTGGCTGCTAAATGTGGTTCAGCAGTACCCGTAGATCCGCCAGCGATTCCTCGGAGTTCTCAGAATAAAATATTAGTTCAGATACAAAGAATAGGTAGATGATTTGTGGTTGCTTTTTGTTGGCTCAGAACACGGTTGAATTATGTTATAGAAGGCGGAAATTGGGTGCTGAGGTTTCGAGTACATGACAAGGCCGGCAGCGCCACAATGATCGCCGCTACTAAATGGCAATTAATCCCAGCCCACAACCAGAATTAATCGCTAACAACTAGAATTAGTTTCCATTGAGTCTCGCTCTGGTCATAGAAAACAAAGCAAATCGTTAAGGTTCAAAAAAAATACCTATAACAAAGCTACATAAAAAGTAAATCTTGTTAATTAGACCGTCGAAGTCACGTTTTAAAACCGTAGCCGTAGCCCTGCTGGGTTGGGCTGACCAATGAAATTTATAACTAATATGGTTGCAGTTGAGCAGGCATTGAAAATGTCATAATCTGTATCACGAATTTGTTTGGGCATGAAGCGTGCTCCAACCAAAGTCAAGCATTGATGGTTGATCTTAATTCGGAGGAAAGGTACCAACCTTTGACAAGTACATCGAATCAATCATTTGAAAACAAATGTTTACTCATAAGCACCAACGATCAAGAATTCAAAACTTTCCTAACATAATTAGTAGGGTGTTTGTCTATAATTTAATTCCGATTGACAGTTTTGATATTTGGTTAATAAATTATTCATATTTAAGCTTCTTAACAGAGGATCAAAACAAAACAGTATAAAATCTTAAAAAATTGACGAGTGATTCATTAAAACAAGCCGGACATAGCTTAATAATTTTCGCATAATTTCGATTAAAAAAAAACAGTAGACCTGCTATTATGCCATTTAATATTCAGTCAGCAAGCCATTAGCAGAAACTTAGCCAGGGGATTCCCATCATAATCAGATCCAAAGATATTTTAGTTCAATGAGTGAACAAATTATAGAACCTCCAAGTGCTCTTTGACCCACAACGGTCAGGGGCGCTGCCAATGGAAGGAAAAAAGTATCTGTGACCATCATGAAATGACCAAACAAAAATGATACTGACCCTGTGCACTTTTCGCTCTTGTTGGCCTGCGAAAACTTGGAAATCTCCCGCAGACAATGGAGGAGCTTGGAATTTCAGCTGACTCACAGACAAGGCCCATAAATAGTGATTTCCTGAGCTCAAAGTCAAAAAGTTTGACAGTTTTTCCTTCGGCTAGCCTAGTCTATGCGAAGCACTTTAATTAATTACGCTTGAATTCTATTGCAGTTTATACAACATTTTAAAAACAATCCGTTTTTGGTTAGTTTTTGCGTTCCCTGAGTTGCCAAATTTACGGGCTAGAGCGCAAATATCAGAAGCCACGGCTTGGCCAATCGAGTTAATTGTTTATTCGAGATCGTTTCGGCTGCCTTTTCTAAACTGTGGCTCATGCCAAACGATTGTTGTCTCAGCCAGCCAAATTAATTGGCTGAATTTGGAAGCTTGGCTGGCTGCTTTTTAGGTGTTAACAGTCGTGTTTGCATGTTGGTGGTGTATTGCCAAACACCCAAAGCCTTTTTTTCGGCTACTTTAGAACTTGAAAGCAGCCAAGCCACCCCCAAAAAATGCACACAAAAAAAAAGAGGGAAATAAAAAACGGTTTCCTAATCTAGTAATCCGTACATAATAATTAGCTTATCCGAGCGGCGACCTTCAACTTCATCAATTAGCTGGCTAAACCATGTCGATAAATATGCGTTGGCCACCGGCCGGTTTTAATTGTAGATAATTAATGTAAATGATTGTAAGTTTAGCATACCAAGCACTACCACCGAGCCATGCCACTCCAGTTCAACTTGTTTTAATAATGGAGTAACGCTTCCTCCAGGGAATGGACGATCTTAATTGAGTTAAGGTCAAGAAAGGGGTCAGATAGGTTTTGATTGTGCCATAATTGGGTTAATGAAGACCCAGCTGAGAGCTGTACAAACATTTGGGCAAAAGCTACCATAAATTATCACTCGCAAAACCGCAAACTCAACCTTGATGGTCCACTTTTCGAGCACGATTCGCGGTTGACAAATGAGCACTATCATCGGCCAATAAGTGACAATCGAAGATTAATTACAGCCACAGATGGCCAAGTTAGTCGCAACCCATTTGGCTAATCACCAGATCCGTATCACATTTGTTCTTCGAAGCATTCTTATTCATTTCCCTCGACAGGTTGACATCGAAAACGAGATAGTGGCCGCTCATTCTGGACCAAGACCCGATTAGTTTGGCTAATAACTCACACGATATTACTATATAGCGTGTGCGATTCGTCATGTGCAATGCAACGGAAAACGCAATTGAAATCGTTTCGCCACCTTTGATTTTCCTGCATGGAGTGAGTCAGTTTTTATTGGATTTTAAATGGGACTTGATGAATAAGTGATTCACTTTGTTAAAATATTACTTTGAGGCTTTTGAAATAATTTTTAAATTGCTTTTAAGCCAACTAAGGAAGAAGCCTTGCGAGTAAAAGAAAATTCCACATTTGATTGAGCCTGCTTACATTCCCGCTGCGATCACCATCATTACATCAATGAAATACCAACTTTCCACCAGTAGGCCAATTAACCTGTTCCATCCCCGAGTCGCATCCCCAATCGTTGTATATCATTTATTTGCAATAAAGAAAAATATCCCAGTTATGTGTTTACTTTGTGCAATCAATTGCAACAAGGTGCACTTGGCTATCGAGACGGGTTCAGTTGGTTTTTAGCCATATTTGTTGTCAACCCCTCCGATTGTGCGCTTGGCTCTAATCCAAGCTATTCCACCAATGCAGGTGCTTGGATTTTTGAGTCTTTTGTGGTTTTTAATTTAACACGCGCCACTTGGCCCACAAATATGCGTTGCACTAACTTTCACTCCAGCCTGGTCTCATATATCACAGGCTTGGTAATTGGATCACTAATTAAAGCCAACACTTCTTGGCCCAAAAGTCTGGTGTGGGACATAATTTAACTGGCCTGAGCCGAAACTTCATCAGCGACAGCTACAAAGCAACAATTATGTCACAATGATTTGGGGTGAAGGAATGAAGAGTTATGAACTGAACAAAAGTTGGGTAACCCAAAAATTCAAAATATATTTGTGTTAAAAGTAATACATTTTTTTTTTTTAAGATTCTCACCTCTTAAGTAAATATTTTTCCCTGTGTGCTAGTTTAACGGGTTGGGTTGTTTTAAAGTTACGCACGAGGCCGTCATCACTGCACTAAGTACATCAGCAATTGCTAGGCTCAGTTACAGTTTCAGCGATAACCAAAACAATAACAATGGCAACAGCAACAGCAACAATGGAATGTCTCTTACCAAATGCGGCATTTTGTTGGCATTACACATCGTCTACTCCAACCTCACCCTTTAATACTACTGCTCTACTTGCTCGTTTTTAATAATCATGAAAAACATCGCCTCATGTGTTGACATTTTTCATTTAAGACTTTATTTGGCCGAAGGCTTCGTGTAGTTGCCAAAAAACAAAAGCCAAACCGGGATGGAGGAGGTAAATAGTAATAATAACAAAATGCGTGTAATAACCGAAAAATATTCACACAGTTTACACCTGGGAGGCAATGGTTTTTCTTTCTACTTCATGCTGACTTTATTCCATGGCATCTCGCTGCTTTTGATTTTGTGGCTTTTGCTTTTAGCCCACTTTTTATGGTCGTATGAGGTAATTTAGGACTTGTCTTGGCTTGGCAGCGCAGCGGGTTCCTCTTATTCAATTTTTTGGTTGTGCTGCACATAAGTGGGGATTTCAATAAGCAAATATCGCACTGCTGAAATTGATATTTTCGCATAATAAAATTTTATCAATGGAGACTATTCATTGGGGAATAGAAGCTTAAGCTTCCTTATTATTTTATGAATGATGAACAGTAAAAGTTGTTCTCTTTTTAACCTTTATAGTAGAGTATCCCTCACTAATTACATAAAAACAAAGTCTTGAGGCTTGACTCTTAAATCAGCCAACCGCCTAATTCCTTTTTTTTTTTTTGTATTATGTGTACAGACTTTTCTTATGAAACTAAATTACAAAAATTTTCCTTATGCTTAATTATTACAAGTGAACTTCTTTGTTTGTTAATTAAGAGCGCGACAAATGAGTTTTGGATATCCAATGTTAGAGTTTCAAGTTTCTGTCATTAGTAGCGATGAGACAATCAAAACTTAATGACCCAAACTTATAAAGGCACATTAAAAATCAATTCTTGGCACCGGTTTTGGCAAAGAGAATGTTTTTTATGTTTTCGACCCCCGCAAAGTGACAAAACTGAAAACGGGACCATCGTCTAACTATTTGGCGGGGAGAGAGCTATAAATCAATTAAGTTATTACCGAAGGCGTTGAACAAGGCGTTGAGCCAGTTTCAACTGCAGGAAATTTGCATTCGATCGGAAATGTATGCAAAGTACATGGCATGGCTTGGATTCGGGTGTATCTGTGATCGAGTTAGGGTAGCATGTCTTCCGCCTGGACCCAGGCACTTGACTAGTGCAGCCCGCTTCTCAGACAAGTTGATAACTATTCGGCTTGCGATTGTGTAAACTTGCCAACGGCCATAAAACAATCAAATCATTGGGTGAAAAGTGGATGCGAGACAAAGAGAGTGAAAAGCTCCGCAAGAAATGTTAATGCAAATGAAAATGAGGTTTATAAGAGAATTAGGTTTCAAGATGAGAAATTTGGAATACCCTTACAGAATAGTCTTTAATATTAATATATTTTAATTTTCTCTTCAAACAAAATAGTATTTCAAATGCTATTTATCAAGTACATCTAAATACGTCCATCTTAATTTTTATAAAATGTAACCTAAGTGAGACTCTCCTTGCCAAAATAATAACAATACTCCTACAGAGTGTGGTAAGGAAAAAAAATCACCAAGGTAATTCAAATGAAAGCAAATTCAAATACGTGGGCTGGAACTCGAACCTGGATCGGTCGATGCGGTCTCCGCAGCTCTGAAGCGAATTTTGCAACAACCTCGCTCGGACATCGCGTAATTGCGAAACTGCCCCCAGGACATTGGTGCCGCAGCATTGAAGTTTCTTCTTTGTGGTGGTCTCTTTAATGAGTTTTGCATATTGAAAATGCAAAATTTTCTTTAATTAAATCCGATCAATCGCCGCCAATCAGGAAGCGAGTGGTGCTGGCCAGGCTTAAGCTGGAAAATCCAAACAGCATTGAACTTGAATTGCTTGGCCAGCCAGTTGCTGCGTAAAAGTTGTGCAACTTGTTGTTGGGGTGACCAGCTTCAAGACATTATTGCAAAACTCATCTGTGTGGCAAGCTCTGCTTTTATTTTCGTTGCGACGCTGTTGCAAATCCTGTTTTTGGTCAAGGCGCTTTCAAATAATTGGGTTAAAATGCATTTAGGGATCGAATAGTACGTGTCATGTCCGGCATAAAGCCAAATCCAGTTGCTGAGTCGTGTAACACCGGCCAGTGAACGAAATTAGTAGTGGTTGCAGATGTTGAATCTTTATGTAAACATTTACTAGATAAGGCTATTGCAAAGGCAAATAATAAAGAAAATAACATTTATAAAGACTAAGGATTCCAGTAAAAACGATGTAAGAATTATTGAAAAGTGGCACTCTTTTAGCCAACTGGTTGCTCGACACACTCTCCCATTGCATAGTAGGAGTAAGCTGGACAAAAATGGTATAATTACTTTATGGAAAGTGTAAGTTTCTTGTTTAGCTCACGTTGCTCATTGGTGCAAATGGAATTAAGCATTTCGCACTCGTTGCTGAAGGTGATGTATTCGTCTTGGAAGATTTGGGCACAAACAGGATCGTAGGTGTCCCCGCAAATACGCATACAGTGTGGCTTACAGGTCTCCCTGTCAGTTTCGACGAGCTCTGTCCTGCCGCTGCTGTTGCGGGAGCACTGCTCCACCTGCATCAGACACCTGTTGTGAAAGACAAAGCACAGCTCGTTGGCCATGGCCCAGACTAGGTCTTTGTCCGATGAACATTTGTACTGAACGCTGCACCTGAAACGGGCACCCTCCTGGGCCGTTGTGAATCCCAGGTAAAATAGCAAGGTGCCCAAGGCCAAGTTCAAAGCCAGTTTAGTAATTCCGTGCATCTCGTTCGCTGACAGGTGAATTGAAACTGCAAAGCCCTAATCCCACTGCTGTTCATTTATACAACTCACACTGTGTTTAACCTTTCATGTCTCCCTTTCCCTAACTAATATTTATTAAAAACATTTCGATTTTTATGAAATCATCATTAAAAGTCTCATAATGGGAAATTACTCTTACAAGATATATGAACGTCTTTATTCAACTTTTGGATTCTACTGAAAGCTTCATAACAAAAACGCCAAATGATTTTGAAACCATCAAGGGGTTAACGACTCGACTATATATGTGTTTGATTAATATTGATAGTGTCCAACAAAATGAATTACGGGTTAAAACCAGCTCTTTGTATTGAGTTGAGTGAATCAGATACACGTATTTTTTATAGACCACAATTAAGATGTTAGATAAATGAACCCCGGACTTGCTAAATATAATATACCTTTTATTTCTTCGAAATTTACAGAAAAATTAATTTCGAAATGTGTTTTAACAGATCACATTGTATACCTAGTGAAATGGTTGACGTCTGAATCCACATGGATGTATTTCCCAGAGGGTGAGGAATAAATTGAAACAATTAAATATGAAATTAAATTTGAATTTGTTTTTAACCGCAAATGTATAAGAATGTAAATTGGATAACAATTGAACTCTATTGTTTCTGCTGTGGATTTCCCCAAAGACGGGACTTAACATTTGGTTAGCGGGTTCAGATCTCGAAAGTGGCTCTGAGACGTGCGACTCTTTCGGGCAGATCAATGCTCACCGTCTGCTTTCTATCCATTTGAACATCTTATTATGTCAATTATCCAATTGCTAATAAAGTCCACGTACACCGATCTCTGCTGACTACTGACCACTGACCCGCGGTTGTGGATCAGTGAAATGTAAGCGGCGGATTGAGAAGCGAAACGAGAAATTCGCGTTGAAATCATTTCAAAGTCATTGACACAGACAGTGGCCACCGAACAGAGGAACTGTTGTGTCCGCCAACATGTGATTACATTCGGTTTTCCATTTTATTTTTTCGGCAAACATTTTACTTTTTCTTTTCAGGGGATTTCACGCTCCCACGTCCCCACGCCCTCTCTTTATTTTCACTTCATCGAAATGCAAGTGAAAAATCTTGTTTGCCGCCGTACATACAGAAAGCATATCCGCAGCTGACCGGTGTCTGGCCCAAAGCAAATTTATGGACCTTCAAATTGTGGGTCTACTGCTGCTGCTGCGACTATTAGGCCCCGGCACCACCACCGCTTGAACTTGCCGCAGAAAGTTGACAAAACTTGTTGCAAATTATGTAAAATACACAACGTTGGCGGCAATTAGTCAGCATAGGTTGAACTTCATCAAAGTGAAGTTTTTTGCTTAATTTTTGGGTGGCAAATTAATGACTTGTGATGACTGTAATTGGTTTTTCACATTTTGGACATTGGGCAAGCCGAGTCGCTCGCTTTAGGAAGTTATTATCATAATTGTCTCGGGAGTTTTTGCCTTCTTCCCGCTTTATTTTGTTTATTTTGGTGAAAGATTGCAATGAAATTATTGGTATTTCATCTCGTGTCGCTGCGGCGCACTTTGCCCCATCGAAGTGTGTTTTTACATGGATCACAACATTCCGTAGCATCTGCCCAATCTCCCACGAAGTCACTGGCAGGCAAATGTACACATTCCTGCATCCAGAGCTGGGAAATTGCATTTTGCACACCAAATGCCGCGCACTCGAAGTGGAGCACGTTTACCTCAACTTTGCCCGATGGCTCCAACTCGGTCTGGGCTCTGAAATACTCATCTATGCCCCTTACACCGTATCCCCCATTTCAAATCCCGTTCCCAGGACCAGGGTCCAGTTTAGTTATCCACTTGGCGGTGTAATGCCCGTCACCGAATGCCGAATGCCGTCAATGTTGATGGCGATAATAATTTTTATGTCGCCCCATCAATACACGGCTTATGGGGCTCAACTCTGTCAGATGTACAGTGGAAATTAGAATTATGAGCCAATCGAATAAAAAAATGAATCTAGATTTTATGATAAATAATTGCTTTGTGAATGAAACCATTTAATAGCTCCTCCAGATAAAATTATAAATTATAAATTATAAATGGTGGTTGGTCATGTGTACCATAGTGCGAATTATCCGCAGACTTGTAGAAGGAGGACGCATTATGAATCCGCGATGGATTCGCTGCGTACTTTCGCTCCGGTACACAAATATACATAAACGCAACTTTGCGCACGTATTTGGGATTTCGTCCGCTTCTGGTATTTAAACTTCATTTTCATATTGCGAACTGTCTTCGCTGGCCGGCAATTGTTGGTCAGAGCCCTGCAGCGCTATTGTTGGCATTTCGATATGATACCTCAACCCCCCATGTCCTCAGCTGTGGGGGAGTCGGGGATTCACTCCAGATTGCATAATCTCTAGTATTTCGGTGCGCAAGCCGAAAACGACATTTTTTAGTAGTGCGACATAAACGACCTTGCTCCCGTTCAGTCACCCAATCGGCAAAAAGGCGAAATGGAACCAAAAAACTGGTTTTCGGTTTCTTATGGTTCTAACTAAGTTGGCTTAGCGTTAAGACCGGGTAATTTAAAGATCTGCACTTACCGAATGCCAGTATTGGCAGCAAGCCGCCGGTCAATCTTCCCTTGGGGATCCGCATTATTTTCACGTTCGTTTATTTATTACTGCCTGAAATCCTGTTCGAATGCAGCTTAGTGAAACATATTTGGTAAACAACTGAAAGTATTTATCGTTTGTCAAATAAAATGTCATTAGTTGATTGGAATTTTTCATCAACGAAAATAAATTTGCATAGAAAATGCTCGGAATTGTACGTTCTATGGTGGGGCGATGCCTTTTTATCTCAAAACTGCATAAATTAGTCTGCTTCAAGTTGAATCAACAAAGAAAAGAAGAGTTTTTGTTTTAGGGAATACTGTATTGGTTTTGTGGGACTTGAATTCAAACAATTTTGTAAACCAGTCTACGAATTTATTCTTAAAACTCTACAAAAAGAAATGTTTTCTTAAGGTGAAATTTTTTTTGTGTTTCTTCAGAGCTTTGAAGTATTTAGACTAAACCTCCATTAACATAGATTTCTTTGCTATAGTTGTGTATTAAGTTAAACATTTTAAAGATCTAACAATCTTTTACAATTCAATAAATTCTTTAAATCTCTTTCACTCCATCTTGTTAGAAAAAAATTGGGGCGTTAATCTAGATACATTTTAAAGGGTCATTGATTTGCTTTGTCTTGGGTCACAATATTTCTAATTTCGGTTTGGAGCTTTTTTTTTTCATCTTGTTCTACACATCTTTTCATGAGTTTCACAATTTATTTGGTGTGTCATTTTACACCGTATGCAAATTTTTTCTTATAAGAATTATAATTTGTTGTTTATGCCCAACTTTCACAAGCCGAAATATTTCTTAAACACCCAACGGGCTTATAATGGCAACTAATATTGACAGTTCATAATTTACACGATTTGTGTTTGGGTTTTTCAGTTTTTTGTTTTGAAAAATAAAAACGAAACTGTTTTTTATGATTTGTAACAAACGAACCGAAAGACGTTTAAAAAACCAGCGAAGCGCGCGAAATTTTATTCACGGCGCACGCTCAGCGTTCCAATTGAAACTGAATGTGGTTTTGCGGCTGCGCGTTTGTTTATTTGGTCTCTGGGGTAAACTGCTTGCCTCAGCGACTGCACTGCTTGCCAACGTTTTCTCTCTCACCTGGGGAACTCTCGCAGGTCTACCTGGGAGACTTCTCAGCTGTTTTGACCATCGTCGCGTGCTCTGTGACTCATGGCAATGGTGGAGCATTTTTCAGAAGGGGCGGTGGGAACTGCTTATATTGCCTTAGGTCAGGTCTTAGCCCGGCTTTGTTTATGCTTTTTTTGCTGGCCTGCCTTTAACTACCGTATTCGCTGGGGTCTGATGTCTGGGGGCCTGTAATGAAGCCATTAACAGACAATTACCAGGGCGACCATCTTATTACGTTTAAATTGATTTTGCATGACACAGACCCTCTGGTTGTATTGGGTTCTGCCTTCATTCCTTTCACCCATCACCGGCTTACCTTTGCACTTTCTATTGGCTTAAAATTAGCCACAAAATATGATCAGCTCATCCCACATAATTATTTACCAAATTTTCAATTCAATTTCCGAAAGCCACGCGATCGGATGAGGTCTG
This sequence comes from Drosophila atripex, assembly GCA_035045925.1. Classification (NCBI taxonomy): domain Eukaryota; kingdom Metazoa; phylum Arthropoda; class Insecta; order Diptera; family Drosophilidae; genus Drosophila; species Drosophila atripex. Next base: position 4,431,868 of record JAWNOP010000022.1, on the reverse strand, counting down.
CTTTCATCCTGAATTCACTTGACGATCACGCTATGCTGTGATATATTGATAAACCACTCCTACATTTCAACTGCTAACCAATTTAATTAAAACTAAAGCTAAAAATTAACTGGTGAGGCTCAAAAGCTGCGCCCCTGGCCTAGTCCATTAACTTAATCACGTCAACACCCGCATTTATAAGTTCAACGATTGGGACTCCTTTCATTTTTAATAAGTGTCTTTTTATTCCCCAGCATTTACATAATTCGCAAGTATTTCAAGTTTAAAAAGATAATGCAGGTGAACTATTTCCAGTTTAATTGGTAAATGAATTGAATAAAATAGAAATTATAATTCCTCTGTTCACCCATAAATATTTAATGAACCCCACCAAGCAATGGAAGGAAAGCACAACCATTAAATAGCGTGATAAGTGTCTTTGAGGTCGAATTTGTGAGAGACTGAGTTTCTTGAAACGGATATAAGTTATAATGTTTTTAAAGAAATAAGTAAGTGTTCTATGAACTATAAAATTCAAATAACAGGCTTGTTTGTGGAAGTCAATGAACTATAAAATTAATCCAACTTACTCTTGAGACCAATTTGAATGTTTATTCATTATTTAATTGAAATATTTTATTGTAATGACTATGTTTATGTTGTATTCCATTAAACAACATTATAATAAAAGTTCCCCCAGAGCGCTTTTTACGCCTAAAAAAAAGTGCAACTCCAATTCCGTGATGGGGTATGGCGTATGGGGTTCATAAGTGCCCAATTCGGGGTTATTGTCTGTGCAATTGACTGAGCGGCGGCACCCCAGGGCAGTCATAAAGGGAAACTCCTGCGATTCGGAGAAGGGGAGTTTTTGGGTGGGAATGGCTCTGGAAAAGAGTGGACACTGGCGGCGCACGTGCCAAAACATGGTTTAGAAAGTGCCCGAAGCCATTTTGATGGCAGAAAGGAGCGGCCAGCAGGAGCTACATCGGTGAAATCGGTGTATGTACTTTTAGTTGGCAATGGTCGATAAAAAACAGATTACTAAATTCAATTTAGTCACAAAGCAACGACAACACCTTTGTGGGATTTTCAATTATAATGCCCAGGCCAATGAAATATGCTTGTCGATGGAGTTACTTTTTTATGGAATTTTTCCCTAGCATTGGAAAATGTGGTCCGCAAAAAGGCAAAAATGCAAAAGCGCCAAAGGCGTGAAAATAATCCATAAAAAGAAAATCAGGATTCAAATGAAAGAAAAAATTCCGTGGAGATGACGAAGAAGGGAGCCCAACCAGCGGGGCCTTCAGTCTTGGCCTTTTTTTTTGTCGCTGGTGCTGGGGCTGGTAGAAATGGCAGAAAGTGCGCTTAAATGATTTTGAATTGTGGACAAACATTGGCGACATGGAAACGACGGAGGCTGCAACAACACGGACGCGGACACGGGTTGACGTTGTCAACATTGTAGCTGCGGCTCCTGGCTAAAATGTTTGCGGCTCCTACTGTGGTCGGTCAAAAGATGGGAGGATGGGCCACTGGCGGCTGGGTAAAAATAGTTCCTGGCAAAGCCGCGAACACAAGTTGCAAAAATCACGCGCCATGAATCGTACAAAGCACAATTGAATGGAACTTTCCCACAGTGAGGAGGGAGAAATGTAGCTGACTGGGCTGGGATTGTGGCTCCTGGTCTGACTTTGGTTTTGTGATGACGGTTGGATGGTTCTTTTGGGTCATGATTTTGTTTTGTTCTAGTAGGTGATAGTATTTGGCTGGGCATTACATCTGGTCTAATAGAATTTATTTTGTTTAAAGTAAATTTAAGTCTAATTACTCCATTTACTAATGGAAGAAAACGAAAATGCTTACATGAATAACCAAACTATCCACTTCAACAATAATCTTAAACAAATGGAAATGGAAAGACTTGAATTAAAGTTCTATTTAGATTTTGCTTACAGATTTTCCAGGGCATTGCTTATTCGTTTCGTTTATCACATGTCCATCTGTCTGAAACACTTTCAGTTTATTTTCTGTTTTGAATGAAGAATTTTTCTTTTTCTATTGCCTGACTGCCGGCCTGCCTGCCTGCCTGGATGCCTGGATGCCTGGTGGTGCCACAAACTAACAAGTCGCCGGGATTGCCAGCAGAAATGTACATATTTTTTATTCCGGGGCAAAATCAATTGGCATTTCAAATTGCACGCCTTTGAGTGTTGGCCACAGCGTTTCGTTTGAGGGAGTTTTTGTTATAATTGAAAAGTGGCCAACGTCGAACCACAGGCGGTTGGTTGCCATGGAATGGTAAGATTGTATATTTTAGAGCCTCCGCCAGCTCACTGGGTGAAGAAATCGTGGCAAATGGCTGGGGCTATTTAAGTTTTGGCAAGTCTCGGCAGTTTAGGCAAATAGAGCCATAGTCGTCATTGGAAGAGCCCCATCATAGCTATAGCCATGGACATAGCCATACAATTAATGCAGATGACGATGCCGGGGCCAAACCAGATTGAATCCATGTAGGCGTCCGGCGACAGCAGGTGCAGGTGCAATTGCATTCGCAAGTACAGGGGCCATGTCTATGTGCTCTCAGCCAACAGCAGACACCAAATACTTCCTTCATTAGGCCCATTTCCCACCCCCCACACTCCAACGCTCTCTCTGAAGACTCGATGCACCAAGCGACCAATCCGTCCCAGTCTGGCCTCCATTGTCAGTTGGATTTCGTCGGGTGCGTGTTTTGGTTTTAGGCACTGAAAAATAAACCATTAGCTTTGAGGTAATAGGTATTTTCAAATACACTAGTACGAAGAACCATCATTACTTTAGGATCTTCAAGCACACATTGACGTTTCAGATTGTTTTGAACATTTTATTAACCAGACTCAGTTTCGATTTCTCCCAGTGAAGTTAGCTTTGTTTGCTGCATAAATAATTTTAGAGTAAATTAATTTATTCGTTGACATGTGTCCTGCGTTTATTTCAAATTGCATTCTCATTATGCAAATGCACTTTATTGCCCTCTCGCCCCCACATTTTCTGTTCAGTTTAGCTTCCTTGTGTTTTCAACTCTCTTCAGTTGAGTGACTGCGAACGGACTTTTTCTGTGAAGTGGAATGATTTATTTGTTGATACAATCGAGTTATTTACACTTAATTTGACAATGCCTGTAATGGTTTGTTGGCCACATACAAATTCAGGGCTAAAACTAATAGTATTTTGTCATTGGAGCTCTGATTTAAGCGTGCAAATGCATTCACTCTTCACTCTAGGGAAACGCATTTAACAATTTCTCGTCCATTTGATTTGAAATATGTACATATAGATATATCTCTGCCGAATCTGTGCTACCTTGAGCACGTTTAATTGGCTATATATTACTAGAATAAATACAATAAATAAATGAACTGATGCTTCATAAATGCATAAGTTTTAGCAAAATTCCATTTTCGAATTTCTTTAAGCCAGGAAACAAGCCAAAGCCTGCGAGCTATTGGTCGGAAATTGCTTGATTGGTCTAATTATTATCTAGTCTTTTTTATAGTCCTACTTGGATAGTGTCCGTGACATTGTTATTTTTTTGTGAAATTTTTTTGGGGGTACATTTTCATGGAACGACAATATATCCCCCAGCGTTGCCTATAGCTTTGGCATTTTCCACCCGATTCATGAAAGCAATACCTTAAACGATTTGTGGAACAATTCTCCATCATTCTGCATCTAAATCTAAAAACATAATATTTTTTACATTTTTTGTCAAATAGTCTTTTTTATAGTCCTACTTGGATAGTGTCCGTGACATTGTTATTTTTTTGTAAAAATTTTTTTGGGGGTACATTTTCATGGAACGACAATATATCCCCCAGCGTTGCCTATAGCTTTGGCATTTTCCACCCGATTCATGAAAGCAATACCTTAAACGATTTGTGGAACAATTCTCCATCATTCTGCATCTAAATCTAAAAACATAATATTTTTTACATTTTTTGTCAAATTTTGTTAAAAGTTAGGAAAAATGCATGGATGGACAAAATGGGCCCTAGCGATGGCTATATCTCGGCCAATTTCCATCCTATTCTTGAGCGGAATACCTTAATCAATTTGTGTACCGATTCTCCATCTTTCAGCATCAAAATCTAGGAATTAAATATTTTTTAGATTTTTCGTAAAATTTTCTGCAGCATCCCCATCAAAAGTTAGGAAAACAACATGGAAAGACAAAATGGGCCCTAGCGATGGCTATATCTCGGCCAATTTCTATCCGATTGTTGAGCGGAATACCTTAAATGATTTGTAGATCGATTCTCCGCCATTCTGCATCAAAATCTAAAAACATAATATTTTTTAAATTTTTTGTTAAATTTTCTAGGGGATCCCCTTCAAAAGTTAGGAAAAATGCATGGATGGACAAAATGGGCCCTAGCGATGGCTATATCTCGGCCAATTTCCATCCGATTGTTAAGCGGAATACCTTAATCAATTTGTGTACCGATTCTCCATCTTTCACCATCAAAATCTAGAAACAAAATATTTTTTAGATTTTTTGTTAAATTTTCTGGGGGATCCCCTTCAAAAGTTAGGAAAAATGCATGGATGGACAAAATGGCCCCCAGCGATGACTATATCTCGGCCAATTTCCATCTGATTCTAGAGCGGAATACCTTAATCGATTTGTGTAACCGATTCTTCATCATTCTGCATCAAAATCTAGGAATTAAATATTTTTTAGATTTTTCGTAAAATTTTCTGGAGCATCCCCATCAAAAGTTAGGAAAACAACATGGAAAGACAAAATGGCCCCTAGCGATGGCTATATCTCGGCCAATTTCCACCCGATTCTTGAGCGGATTACCTTTATCAATTTGTATATTGTTTCTCCATCATTCGGCACCAAAATCTAACAACAAATCTCCTCAAAAAATTAACGCCTTGATTTAAGTATGTTTATTTTGATTATCCAACGTTCAGATGTCTGTGGGTATTGGTCTACTGGCTGGTACTGCTATCCCCTACTGACCAAATAACCGACTTTTCACGCCAACTGGTATTACATCTATGACCAGAGCTGTGGTTACACCAACCCCCTCTTCATCAAGCCAACAAGCCTGTGTCCAGAAAACTTTGATGCCTCTGCAACATTCCGTAGCACCCGCAACCATATTGTGGTTGCCTCATTACAAGAGGGAAATGCTCACGCTTTTCTTTGGCATTCTCCGCAAGCTGCAACAGAAACAGCTACAGCAACAGCAACATGTTGCATTTTATGAATGAAGAAAATGTAATTTTACACTTGAATTGCGTGACTTGAAGCGGCTAGTTCTCATATTTCAGAGGCAAAGAGATGCCGCAATCACGTCAATTGAAAAAGAGCATTGATAGGCAAATTAAGGGCCGCTTGCGCAATCGAAACTTGTGTTGTAAACACTGAAGAAAACTTTTGATCAAGAAATATACTTTAAAGTTCCATTAAACATTCTTTGAAGGTATATAACTATGCCATCACTATCCATTCTTTATATGATTGTGTTATTTAGTGGCTTGTAAGTATTTTTTCTCTGTGTTGTTGCAACATTTGAGGCAGATGAACGATGCTGAGAATGCCCGCCCCGACTCCGCCTCATTAGCGGGAATCCCAAACTCAGACTGATCCTTTCACCAACGGGGGTAACGAACATTCACTTTCATTAGCCATAGCCAATGACATTCACTCCAACAGGCAATTGATCAGCAGCCTGATGCCTGCTGTTTTGTGATGTAGTTGTGGCACTCATTAAATGTGTTTCCATTGCACTTTGAGGCCGCCACCGAAAGTCATTAACAGTTATGGCAGCGCCGCACTGCACCACACCTGAGACAACGGTGCAATCATTAGTCGATCTGGTCCGGCCCGATCTGGTTAAGACTTCTTGGTGCTGCTCGTGATTTGTTCGACTGTTTTTCGGATTGATTTTCGGTTCGTGCTGGGCTGTCACAAAAATGTACAAACGTTGCAAGACATATTACACATACGCCACCGTTGCCGGTTGTCGGTGTTGAAGCAAGAATTCCGATATATTCCACCAATTTTTGTTGTCATATTTTTTTTCTGTCGCTGCTACATTCACAATCAGTTTAGTTGTGTTGCACAGCGATTGCAGCGTGTATAATAAAAAAAACTGTTTATTTTAAGGAATTTTTTAGATGTCAATTGGTATTTTTTCTTTATATTACATGAACTGAGGGGCCTGTTTTCTTATAAAAATATTCTTTAAGGCATCATCTATCTCTAAGACATCCTTATATGTCTTAACTGCCCAACTGATCCTAGGTTTTTGCTCTAAAGCAGACTCTAAATCCAGTGGGCCATGTCCGCCAAGACAACCACTTTTGGTCGTTTGTCTGGCTTTAGCTGGTCCGACACTTGTTACCATCTTGATCTTATCCCGCCAGCTGCGGATGCGAAGGCCATAGATCGCCAGTCTCTCCGCACTTTTTGTCAGTATAAAAAACCGACTGCGGATCAAAAAACTTGAATATTACTGGCTGATTTTAATTCCGTCTCCACTCATAGTGAAAGTAGTTTTATTTTTGGGAAGTGCATTGGCTGAGAGGCCTTTGGATTTGGTAATTCGATGCGATAGCCATGTAAGGCCATTACAAAATATGATGGCTTCATTCTTTGAGCAAAAACAATATTTATAGATACCAGTTATAGGCTTTGACGCCGCACAGAGAGAAAGAAAGATCAGGGAAAAATAGTTTGTGTGGGGTTAGTTACATCATAATCACGACTAGTTCGAGTTTTCGGCTGCAGCATTAAATCTTTCACACTTTCTGTGAATGCAACTCACAATCGGTTCGTGTGGAGTCTCCGTTTTTTTTTTGGTTGGCCTGGCCCCAGAGCGACACTCATTGTTCAATTTTCCAATTGTCGACGATAAAACACACAAAGACTTATCGCCCAAGTCAATCGTAAAGGCCCCAAACACGTTGCATGTGGTCGGTGGCTCAAGTTGGTAGTAATATGTATTAGCCATAAGCCATCCGGTTGGCCTGACTCTCATTACAAGTCGGTTGCATTGCACGAAATTATAAATGTGATAATGTTTCAATCAATGCGAAATTTTATAATTTAATGTTTATAAAAATAAAACGATGTAACCATTCGAATTTCACTATTCTTCAAATTATAATTTTATCTAATCCTTTTTTCTTTAAGTGAAACTACTGTTCACTTTATTTTCCATCCAATCAACGCGTTGCCATCTGCAACGTTCGTTTATTTGTTGGCCGAAAATGCCTTGCATATCTGCTCTTTTCAATCGCTCATTTCGCCTCGCTTTTGTTTGGTTTGTTAATTAACTTAATGCCACTACCATAACAAAATTTAAAGGTAATGTCAGCTAAAAAAAATTGCAAGCTGGGCTCAACCGGGATTTGAACCCGGGACCTCTCGCACCCAAAGCGAGAATCATACCCCTAGACCATTGAGCCTCATGGCCAGCATCTAGTCGAAAAAGCATATGCTCTTCGTCGCAGTCTGCAGCTTTCCATTCGGTTACCTGATGCTTTTGCTGACGTTGATGCTGCTGAGTTGGCCAAAATAGTTGGTTTTTATTTAGTCTTGGCCTAGTTTCGGATGTTGTTCGTACGGTTCGCACTGTGCCGAACGGCAAGAAATATGCAACAGTTTCCAGTCTGGTTTCTATTTTTAAAACGCGCCTAAACTTTGGCAGCAAAAAGCTTTCTGTGCTTCAAATACAAAATGGACTGGGAGTTGTGCAGAAACTAGTCTGAAAATGCACATACTTCGAGCATATTTCCATAAACGTTTTTCAATAAATAACTCTTTTTTGTCTTGCTTATAAATAAGATTTATTACAAATTTATTTTTCAATATTAAAAATATATACAGAAATTTTTTGAAATGCTTGACATATTTTATACTAATTGAATACACTAATCTAAAATGAACTAAGTATTATCGTAAGGCAAAGAACCGATGAAGTGAAACAAAAACAATGTTCAGCTATGGAAAAGATGAATATATCTCTAGTGTTTATGTTTATTTATGATGCTAGTCCAAGAAACGATTTTTAAGAAGCAAGTAAAGTGTGAAATTCGTAATATTTATTGGGAAAATGCTATATTGAGAAATTAATAGAGATAGATTAAAGTCTTTGAAGAATAAGTCTGCCATACAGACTTTGTACATGAGCTAAGCACGCTAAAAAAATCGAATTCTCAAATCTGTTAAAACAGAGCATTAAAAAACACTTTAGAGCTAATCTATTAACTAGTAGGCATCGGCAAACTTAGGATATGAAAAGTATCTGGATCCTTCGGGGCTCAAGTAAAGATATCTTCGACCAACTGCTTCGTTATGATGCGGTGGGGCCGAGTAGGATTCACCTTGGGACGTTGATACAGCCGGGCATTGATGGCATATAGCCGGGGAGAGAGATCGCAACGCACATTGAACCACCAGTCGCAGACGAAGACGGCCTGGGAGAATTGGGTGCCATTGGGGCAAAGGAACGAGGCCTGACGTCCATCAATGTCGCAGTAGTGCCACCCTGCAGAAAATATATTGTTTTCGGTAATGCTTAGCAATAAACTCTGTTTAAACTCACCCTGACACCTAGTTTCCATATCGGCAAAGAATCCCGGGTACTCCTGCTCATCGCAATAGAAGTTGGTGTAGGGCACAGCCGACAGTATTGGATAATCAACGCCGGGACGACCTGCAAATGATTTTGTTATTGCAATTAGTGAGAGGCCCGGCCGGAAAATAAACCTATAAACCATCGACAAACCGAAACCAAAATAAACTGCATGTCACGCAGATGGCAGAGGGTGTGGCGGTCATGGGGGGCTTCCAATCAATTTCACTTTATCCTGCAACCTTACTTGAAAGAAAACCAGCAGAAAAAATGGTCACCCCATCAGACGCCGAACTCCATCGGACCTCCCGGAAGTGTCAACTGCAGGCTGTGGCCCCCGGGTCACCGAAACATTGGTATATCCCAATAAAAAGTTAACAAAAACAAAAATAAGCGCGACATAAACAAATCCCCGGTCCGATTTCAGTCGCCTCTCTGGCACTAATAAATGAATTTACGAGTAGATGCACTTCTGTGCCAAATATTCATTCCGTTCGGCGGAGAATAATTTAAAATCGTGCATTTTTTTTGGGACTGTTGGTGATGGTCTGAAATGCATTTCGCTGCCCCATCACCTCCTGTTGTGTGCTTGTGTCTCTGCCCAAAAAACGGTAAAAAAAATATATTTTGGCAATGCCCTCAAATGGAGGAGCATTGTTGGTTATGGTTGTGGCAGGCTTAATGATGAGATTGAAGGCCGTGCATATTGATGGACTTGGCAATGAAAACACCAAATGGCTTTAGAAAAAGGGTTCGCTAGAGTTCCTATTTTTATCATAAATGATGAATCATCTATTTGAGGCATAATGATCTTGAATACCTACCAGGAATTGATTTTCCCAATTCAAGATACTCCCGTACTGAGGGGCTCAGGAAATTATCTGGTATTTGCGGTACATCCTTTTCCTGGCTGCCGCTCTCATCGTTTTCCAGATCCTGTTGAGGTTCCGGCTCAAAGTTGACCGGTTCCGGGGCGCGTGGGCGTTTCGCCCTCTTGGTGCGAACTGTTTCGCGGCAATCTGAAAAAGACAAGCAAATAAATAAATAAATTACCCAGATGACCAAGCCTAAAATTTGCAAAGTTCAAGGTTTCGACGATGGGAAATACATTTGAGTAATCATCGCTTTAATGTCCATTGCCCGAAAAACCACTCCCTAACCCAGTTAGGGTAGTCGGCGGTAGCCAAGTTAACTTTAACCTCAGATGTGCCTGACCCGGTTTTAAGATTCGCTTGTGGCGTTGTAAACAACAATTGTGCAACAATTGTTCTCAGATCATGTTAAATACGACGTTGTTTGTAGACAGGCCAAAAAAGAATATAATTATAGGACAGGTTTGAAGGCTAAGATCTAAAAAATAAAATGATAACTTAAAAACTTTTCCCATTTATACAAAATGTATATTTTATTGTAAATATTTTTTTTTTAATTACTAAAACACAAGAGCCTAAGGAGCATTCAGGCTTTTCTTTATGTGTAAACGTACCGCCACTGATGACAAGTTTCGTGCGGTTGCCGTTTTTGTTGCTGACCTTGCCAGTGTTGTTGCTTCTTTGGCAGTGGGAAACGATTTGGCTCAGACGGCAGAACTTTGCGGTAATTGCTCAATATTAATTTTAATTTAGTTGGCTTTTGCATAACTTGGTTTCGAGGTTCATTAGCTTGATTTGCAGTTGTACGTAAACTGCTCTGCTTCCTTCACAGCCCCCACACCAACCTCATTTCGCCTTGGAGATCTCATGCATCCACAAATCGTTAAAAATTTACAGGGTATAGTGTTTTAGTTTTAGAACTTGTATAAAAAAATCTCCGAAAATTCTCAAACCAAAATAAAAACTGAATTTCTGCCAGGTACTTTGGGTTTCTGTCTACTCATGTTGATCTTTTAACCTTTTTTGACACAACCTCTTGACTTTGTTTATTTACATTTTGCATGCCTTTCTGCTGCTGGTGATGTTGCAATTGGAAGCTGGTACAAAAACTTGTTCTTAATTTTTATTCTACATTTCACGCGTAATTTATTCGCAACGCTGGCAGTTGTCGGTTGTATACTGTGTCTGCCTTTGCCTTTTGTAATTGACCTTAACCTTGTTCCGCAGTTGTCTGTTTTCAGTGTTCAGTTCTCAGTTCGTTTGCCGGTGTTTTTGGTTATATAATTGAGTTGAGTGTGTGTGTGTGCAGCCCCTGGCTATAAACTTGGCCAATGATCGCTTGTTGCATCGAACACGGGCCTTTCATTTAAAATGTAGATCGAGTGTGGGTTTTGTCGTCAGACTATCGACAGTGCAGCTGACCGATGAGTCAGCTTACTGGAGACTTATTTAGGATTCCAACTGAAGCTTCCGAGACGTCAGACTTATTATGATATTTGAAACATAAATTCCAAACGCTTTTCTACAATTTTCTACAATTTATCACCATTACCCCCCAAAAAGATCCATTTAAAAATTATAGTCTCAACCGAGCAATAAACTATAAAAACCATTTACATATTCAGCTTGGTAAGCGGGAGCCATTAGTTAGCCGTTAGCCACAGGTTAGCTAATTATTTAGCCCGAACAAATTAACTGCAAAAACACAGAGCACACGCCTCAAAGAGCAGAAACCAATTAAGCCAACTCCGGCCGACAGCAGGCAGCCGGCAGGCTGGCCTCCTCTCCTCCCACACAAAAACCAATCGAATGCAGAAAGCATAAAATTAAAAATGAAATTATTAGGCAAACATTCGGAGTGGGGCACGACCGACAAATTGCAACATTAAATTTCGCAAAAGAGCAACTAAATTTATTACAATTGAAATAATTACTGCGAAAAAGAAAAACAATCAAATTGTAATTAGGCGCACGTTGAGGTGAGGCCAAAACTGCAATTGCTGCGACAAATTGTAAAAACTGCTCAGTTATTCACACATTCGTATGTCCACCATGTTGGAGTATAAATCTTTATATCTATATCTGTGGCCAAGTCCATTAGCCACGCATTTGTTGGGGGCCTAATGTCAAAAAGTTTAGTGCGTGAGAAAAAAAAATGCATTGTGGCTTAGAAGAACCCATAACTTTAAATACTCTTTCCAGCGGACAAGGTTATAAGTTTGCAGCTTCTACCATATAATAATGCTAATATTTCCATGAAAAAATACTTAAAAAACTAGAGTGAATAAATTAAAATAAGTGAGTTGTACAGTTTTGTTGTAAATTAGTGCAAATCATGGAAGAAGTAGGCTCAAGTAGGCCACACAACCTACCTTCTAGTACCTGGAAATAAGTTGAAGGTGAAAATCTCAATTTTCTGTTTGAGCCAAAGGTTGCAATAATACAAATGAATTTCTTGGAAAAACTATAACTCCCTTTGCCTATTAGGGTATGGCAATATCCATAAAAGATTTGAGATTTTTATTTTGGAATCACGGATGGGAGTGCGTCGTCATTGGGGCACGGGCACACCCCTTTGTCACGTCAGGCGTTGTTGGCCAGCAGCCTGTGGAGTTGGCTGGCTGGCTGACTGGCTGGCTGGTTGTGTTGTCCGTGGGTTAGGTAACCCAAACTAAACCGATCTGAACGGACGTTGTTGCCGCTCTCCTCCGACAGTGCAGCGGCGGCAAAGTCCCCTCCTGTGTCCGCATCCCGCATCCTTCATGTGTTGCTCCATCCAATCTGATGATTTGGTTCGCTTCGGTTTTGTATGGTTTACTGGCTTGTCGTCGCCCCTGTGATTGGGTTTGCTGGCTGGCTGGTTCGGTTCAGTTTGGTCTGGCTTTGGTTTCGGCTCTAGTATTGTTTGTGTTTTTGTTTTTTGTGCAGTCGCATAATTAAAGTAATTGCCTTTCGTTGTGTGCGCGAAATTGAGTCAGCAGCTGGGGGAAAATTAAACAGCACCAGATACTGCACAACGCATTTCACAATTGTAATTGTTATTTGGTTTTGCGTTGAATTTGGCACCTTTTCCACCACCGGTTGTACCCCAACAACCCACCACCACTCTGCACCACCCAATGCCCGAACCGGAGCCCAAATCCAACGAATTGATAAAATCCCCCTTGCTCTGGGCAAATAAATCAAATTGCGCCAAAACTTTTATCAGCCCAGGTACATCTTGGCCTGTTGCACGCCATGTCTTTGTCTTTGTCTGATGATTTTAAGCCAGAGAGACTAGGACTCTACTTGGTGGGTTGGTGGGTTGGCGGATTGGTGGTTTGTGGCATTGTGGCATTGGAACTGCAGTACAGACTGCACATAAATAAAACAGTTTTTGGTTTCGGTTGTTATCTGTTATCCGACTCTTAATGGGGATTATTAATGTTTTTTTCTCATTGCCAGAAGTCTGAACTTCGAGTTAAGGAACTCAATTGGCTAAATGACGGAAATTATTTTCAAATCTTTATGGGAGTGGGACAGCTGAACTCTTGACAGCATGATTAACTCACCATCAGTGGTTTAAATAAAACAAATACATCTATTTAACTTTAATTTTTTACTAACCAAAGCAAGGTCAATGGCGCCTTGTATTTCCAAACAGACTTCCGACACTGACCATCGATAAATGGTATCTTGAATAAATTACCCGCTTACTGCATCTTAATGTCAGTCATAAAGAGTCAGCTCCATTAACAATTCACATTCTTCTTGGCCATAATCGGTTAAAGGGCTTAAAAAGCCAAGCCAGCGACTGACCAGCCTGCAGGAGGAGGGAGCTTTAGTTGACAATTATGAGCAAATAAATCATTTAAATAAAAAAAAGGAACAAAGAAGATGCTATGGCATATCCTTCCATGTCCACAGAAAACTGCCAGGGACAGGACCGAAACCGAAAAAGCAGTCTCATCGACAACAGCAACATTAACGAGGATAATTCAGTTGCCATGATGAACATTACCGGACTCGGGACTGGGGCCCATGGAACACAAGGCTGTCCTTGTTGTTGTCGTCGCGTAAATCGGCGCAAAATAAATTAAGCTCATTATATAATTGAATCCTTGATAGGCTGATTATCCACACGGCTTGCCATGTGCCTGCCGCCTGGTCGCCGGTGGATACCTCCTGCCCACTCGCTTATTAAAAGGATAATGCCCAGTCAAGCGCAAAGGATGCGAAATGGCCAAACGCAAAAATTATGTAAATGAATTTCCTGTTGCATGCTCTGCCGGCCGGCCGTAGTGGTCGGATGGCCATCGACATTTCCGTAAATCTGCCAGGTGGTGCCGCAGTCAAATTAAGGATGGTTAGCCTTAAAAATTCATTAATACTCACACGCCTTATAATAGTATCTTTAATCATTTTTTCGAGCAAATAGCCCCAAAATTAGTTCGAAATTCTAAACCTATTCAGATACCTATAAGAAAAAAATAAGTGCTAGCTCCACCTTAAAAAATGGGGACAAAAAGCTTAACTAAAATTGTTTTTTATGCCGCTTGATAGCCAGTTGTGCGGGACAGTTGTCGTATACTTTAACGGCAGCCTCATGCAGTCACGATTTGTTGCACTCGCACACATACACACACGTGGATATATAAATCTAGATATTTATTTATATATATGTAGGTAGGTAGGTAGGTAGGTAGTCACAGGCCTCCTTAATCTATTGACTAAATGCATTGCATAAACTGTCGGTCGGCCAAACCTCCGAGCACAAACCTAAAACAATGCCACAAAACGAACGAGTTCAGTTTGCCGGCAATATTCGTGCAGCGCCGTTTTCAATGGCCGCAAATAGCTCAAAGGCGCTTTGTCTAGCCAGTATAAAACGTACTGCCTCCTCGGTGCGACTCCTTGCCATACCCCTGAATACACGGCAACAGCAACAGCAACAGCATCAAATAAACCCACTCCCTGGTTGCATGGTTAAATTATGAACGCAGCCAAAAAATCTATTTTCTGGCCGGGCTCGAAGCTCAGACAAAAACTCTCTGGTTAGGCCATAGAACTTTTGGCTCAATTCGAATTGCCAAATAAAATTTAATACGAAATGCCGTTAGAACTGGATCCGTTGGATCTCTTGATTTTTATCGCTCGGTCATAAGACACCCACCAATTTTCAGTTAACAGCTTGGCTTAATGCTTGACTAACCTAACTGCTTAGTGCACAACAAAACAGCAAGAGGCTTGAAAGTATTTCAAAATTTCTAGTTATTCAAATATACAAACCGTAAATATGACTAAATTAATAGATCAAATTTATTGGTACTAGGATACTTGCTGCTAGGTATTATTTAATAGGGTTATACCACTTTTCTGTGCCACAAGTAACCAGGCCAAAAGCAGCTTGGGGCTAGAATTCGATAGGAGGTGGCGGTCAGATTGCCACGAAAACATACAACAAAATGTTCAACTCCCCAATAAGATTAATTTGTTAACTTCTTACATAAGTTTGCGGCTTGTTGGGCTGCTGTATCGGCTCATTACAGCCATAAATTTGCATTCAGGCGTGGGCGGTAGGTTTGGATATTTTGCTTAAGGAAGGGTTTCAATTTTTGCAATCAAGCTATACGATCAATCTTGGTAAAAATCATAAGCCAAAGAGTAGACTTTTCCAGTATTTTCAAATAAAAATCAAGTTTTAAACTATTTATTATTTTATACCCAAAATATCGCACCTGCTTTACGGCATAAAGTACATACATCCCACTCTGAAAAGACCTGATCATCGTTGTCTGCTACAAAATCAGTTTAATAAGCTTTTATATGTAATTATGCATTTTTTTTTTAACGTTAATTGCATTGAAATGCCTCGAATGATTCCCACAGTTTTCGCCGTCCTGCCACTCAGATTTTCCCACATCCTGGGGACAATGGAGGTCGATTTTCATGGCTGCCTGGGCCGTTTTTATGTCGCGTATATCTCATAAATATAAATGACTGCATTTTTCCGCAATTTGTCGCACACAAAACAAATTTCATTTTAATTGAAAATTATGCCAGAGCATTAACATGAGCCGCGCCATAATGGATTCTGTTCAAGATATTATAGTTGATTCTATCGTAGAATTTATATATCTGGCTGTCTAAGGCTTCACCAATTTTGTTTATTTACTAATTTAAAAATTGTTTAGTTCTGTGACTGTGATATGCTAATTTCTGACAAATTGTCCCAGGCTTCGAATCGGAACTTTGCATTCCAGTAATTTTTTGTTTTTGGCAAACTTATCGCTTTGTTTTCCAAGTCTCCATTTGCATATGTCAGCTGGGCAGTCCACCGCTGTTTGGCTGTTTATTTGTTGTTTGGGCCGATGTGTTGGCTGACAGCCGCATAAATTGTTTTCTCATGTGTGCCAAATGTTTGACTTACGCGCAGAAATGTTTGTGCAGGTAAGTCTTTTGTGTGTGCCCCGGATCCCGGATTGGGTCAAATTTTTGTTGCGTTTCTTGTTTTCCGCTTCAGAATTTGCGTGTTTGTTGTATTTGTTAGCCATGCATTGCATATAAATCAATTAATTTCGGCATGCAAATGCAAAATTGCGTGCCGCAATGTTTCGGGCGAAGTTATTTCCTCCACCTGGCGACTATTCGGCAGCTTTTAGCCCACTTGCGAATTTATCGGAATGGTATGGTGGTCAAGAAGTATGCATTTGTATCTAACATTTATTTATTTTTTTGTTGTTGTTTTTATCATAAAAGTTTCCGCTTTGAAATAATTTGTGTTTTCTCAAAAGCATTTGCAGCCGCTCGTGCAATAATTGAAAATCATTTGCATTCGAATGGCAAATGGTCGCTTGGCCAAAGCATCTATCCGACAATCTATCTGCCCAAAGCGGATGTGCTTGTACAGCAGCTAAAAGGTTATTTGCCAGCTAGTTGGCATGCATTACGTATACGCCGCGGTGGCTTGACGGATGCTGTGCTCACCTAATGTGAGTGGGAAGCCATTCGTTGTGGCTCCGATGGGCCTTAACTGGAGACTGTAGGCTAGAGGGTCTCTGGCGCATTCTTCTTCCATCTACTGCACAAATTCGAATTCACGAAATGAAGCATTTGCCATTACTGGCAACTTTCAAATTTTAGATTGTAGTCTGTTTTTGGTTTTTTTTTTTTTTTCATTTAGAAGGAACGCTCTTCCTTTACATTTTTTTGTATAGCTTCTAAAAATGGCAGGGTAACATTCACTAACAATAAGAAAATGTATAGGTAGGTCTACTAATTAAATATTTTAATCGAATGCACATAACTTTTGCATTATATTTGTGATGGTTATAAATGTAAAGACATGTTAATAATTTATTGGTAAGTAAATAGGTTTTGATAAGAACACTGCTTGTCTGGTAGGTCTCTCCTTCACCCAATTGACATTTTGCCATGTTTTAAAGCCATAACTTAATGGGGTGTGTGGGCCACAACATTTGACATGAAAAGTTTATTAAAAACCAAGTAATAATCGAACACAATGCCAAGCAGAGCGACTGCTAATTAGAGGCGAGCACAAATCGCACCTCATTCAAATGGCAAGCAGCGGAAGGTAGACAGACTTCATATTAAATACATGGCTGCTTAAAAGATGCCAGACGGCAAAAGGCGGATCGGTTCGCATAGCCTTCGACTTGGTCTCTTAATTTCGCTTTTTATTGTCTGTGGATACAGTTTTGTTGTTTCTTTGCATTTGCCACACAAAATGTCGTGCAGCATTAGGTTTCATTTTTTTGGGGTGCGGACTGAAGCAACCTTCAAATCAATGCAAATGTCAAATGCCAAAAAGAACTCTCCTGGCTGCGAACGAAAGATCAAATCAGTGTTAGAATGAGAACAGAAACCGAATCTAAATATTTTTGGGTAACTGCATGATGCTTCTATTTTGTGTTTTTATTTATAGAAAAACTTTACCGACATAGTTGTTGCTGTGGAAATTCTTCCCAGGCGGCAACACTTCAAAATGGAATTGCCGCAATACATGCTCATAAATAACCTGAACTTTTGCGTTGCCAAGCTAATAAAACATACAAATATTTCGCATGGTGTCGTGTCGGTCTTGCAGATGATGGTGCAACTTGGCCAGACTCTTCCCAACGGCAGCCGTTACGCATACGCCGTGTGGCCAGCGACTTCTATTGCCACCCGATTGAAAGACAGACAGGCGAGCCATAAAATAAAATCCAACACGCAGCATACGCCGCTAAAAAACGCAGTTTTGGCCTGCGGTTTTGTCAGCCTGTGCTTGACACATCAAGGCGCCCGGTCGGTCGTCCGCTCTGCCGCCTAAAACACATTTTCTTTATCCCGCCTCCGCTTGTATTAAGACAAGTACAGTGTGTACTTTATGAGTGTTACTTTTCGTAAAACTATATATAATTTAACTTATATACTCCAATAATAATGATGAATAGTTGATGTTTGTTTTAATACTTATTGGACATAGTTTGGGGTTTCTACTGTCCTAAGAAAAGATTACAAGTGTATTACTTTAAAGTAGACGGCGATGAGGTTTAATATTCTAATCGCCAATAATGTAAACTTACCATAACTTAACTCATAATTTATACCATAGAAAAGCAATAGTATGATATTGCTTTTTTTATTCCTTCAAATATGGATAAATCATTCAAATATCTCCAATATAAATCAGACACTTTATCAAATACCTGAAAGCTATAAGGCACTCAATCATTTTGAAACTAAAAGATTGATGTGCATATTCTGATTTCAAATTTAAAATATTTGATAATCAAAATGTATTTCGGGAGAATTGATTGATCTAGGCAAAATATGTCTATAATTCTCCTACATTCTCCTCAAAATATAAAACCCAATTATGGTTATAAGAAATCAAAACAGCCTTTTCAACAACTTATCCATGTAAGAGCATTAAACGTCTCGATGAGACTGAATGCCCAAGTAAATCAGCAACCTCTCTACTTAGCATGCAAGTCGCATAAATACTGTGGGAACTTTTGATTTATTGTTGGTGGGATTGTCTTCACAGCTTACCAGTAAATAATAAATATCCACAAATGATGATGAATACAAAAGTTATCCTCGGCAACATGTTGCTGCTGTGTCTGCCGCTGTTGTATTTCCTTTCCTTTTTTTTCGTTGGGTTATACTTTATTGTAAATCCTTCTTAGGTGTGATTTACGTTATGCTGTGCTTTGACCTTTCTCAAAAGCAACAGCTTAGCTAGCACTTGCACAATCGTACTTTCATGCACTTGAGATTAATCCACAAGGTAGAAAAAACCGCAACGCATTGAGCGAGTTAACGAGTCGTTAAATTTCGCTTTAAGAAACAATTACAATCAATCGGTTTTTATTAGCAACAGAAATTGTTGCCAGCTACCGCTGCTGCACTGGATTGTTATTGAGTTTGTTTACTTTTCCTTTTTGGATATTTAGCTTTTGCTTTTCCCAGCCACAGTTAAGGAGTGGAAAATGGAAAATGGAGCCACACCAAAGCCGGAGATTGCTTCAAATTTGCATGGCCTATAAAAGAGTTAGCCCGTATGTGAAGCAATTGCCCAAGAGGCCGCCAAAATAGCGGGCGGGTGGGTGCTTCACGTTGTAGCTGCCACCGAAGTTTCAGTTGCAATTGCAGTAGTAGTTGCCTTAGTTTTTTTCGATTTGATTTTCTTTGAGACAATGGGGCACAAATATGGCACAACACAAATGTGACCGACCGGGGATAATTCAACTCCTACAGTAGACACACTTCTCTTCTGGCGCACTAGTTGTTTCACTTTTTATTGTTATGGCCAGCAATTTTTTTGTTTTTCGCTGCTGCTGATGCGGGTGTGTTTCAATTCTTACGGCAAGGAGAATCAGTCCAAAATCAGTTTGCTATTTATTGAGCAGCGCACGCGCAACCGTTCAACCAGATGCTTCAACCTCAACTGACTGCAATTGCGGTTGAATAGTTGGAAACAACAAGATTCACTCAACTCTCCAGCTCCAGCTCCGGCTCTGGGTCGGTCTGAGTCTAGATTTGAGTGGCTTTTGGCTTGGAACTCGTTTGTCGTGCCTCCAAAAAATAAATGTTTAACTTGAGCGCGCACTCGCCTGTCTTACTTTTAATTGTACTAACTAACTAGCTCACTAGGCTCTAGCTCTAGCTCTAGCTGAAGCTATACCTTTAGCTTTAACTCTAGCTCCGATCTGGCCAAGAAACCTTACGCAATGGCCAATTGTCGATGAATCACTGCTGGCGCTGTTGAGAGAGCCCCGAACCCTATTTTGGGCAACCTTCGCCAAATAAAAATCCAGCCAAAAAAAATGTTCACAAAAGAACAAAAAATATGCTGCGATCATGGAACCCAAGCCACAGCTTCTAATTAATCATGTAATTAAGTTTTTCCTCTGATATTTTTTTATTTTTGAAAGCGGAAAAACCTTTGTTAAGTGACACATGGTTTTTTTGTTTTTTTGAAGGCCTTTAATATTATTTTGTGGTTTGGTGGATTAACTGATCCTTTTTCTTGATTGATTTCGAGATATTTTTATAATAAATCAGTAATTACTGACAGCCAGATTAAACCTTTTTAGTAATAATAAGTCCACCTGCTTGTGTCCACACATTCAACTCTTAACTATTATTTTTACAAGTGTACTGGCCAAGAGCATCTAGAGTGCAAATAGCTGTGCTGTTGACCTTGTAGATTGGAACTCTTCGGGTGCCACAAAATGTGTAGATGGCCCCTCTTCTTGACGAGATTGCCGCTTCTTCGCCCAACTCTTTTGCTTGTTTTGTTTACTTCTTTAGTCTGGGCCTGCATTTTAATGCAGCTAGTGGATATGAATGTACTGTATGCGAAGGGGTTGTTGATTTATTTGGTGCTGCTGGTGCCATGACGACCAGCATGCGCAATTAGCCTTCTTCAGATCGAATTGGTGGCTCAAAGCTACTGGCAACAGCAGTCACTCAGGGGGGAGCTCAATTCGATCACTTTTGGGGTAATATCGGTGGTAGGCAGCACCTCAAGGCCTCCCACATAAATCATATTCACATTAGCTTAGCTCCTCCCCCCCACTCCGAAGCGAATCGTGCAGAAACGTGTGTTTGATCGCTGGCTTCCCCACGGTTAATTGCAAAAATAAATATAAGAAAAGCGTACACAAATTATGTATTATATAAAACGAGAAACAATTATTAATGGCAAACCCCGAGCCGGGGCATTACGCAGCCAGTCGATCTGAGCCGGGTCGGAAAGCGAAAAGCAAAGCTGGCTAACGAGGCGGCACAAAACGCCACCAAATTGCGTGTCCGGCCTATCGTCCGATTGTCTGTAATTGATAAACTGTCCAAAATGAACTGACCGACCGACCGACCGACCGTCTGTTGGCGATTGGCCGACGGAGGCTTATTTACCGCAAAGTTAGTTTATTAAACAAAAATCTATGTTCACTCCAATTGAAAATTGCGTTTAATAATCGCATTTGTATTTACTTAGTTTTTTGTAACTTTAATTGCACACTAATAGTTTTAATGTTTCTACCAAGTGTTGGCCAGGCTGGTACGTGAATGAAATCACAGTAGAACTGCTGAAATAGCCATTATCCATGCCATTTTCTGAGTGATTATCAAACGGAGCCGCAAGGTTATGTAATCTCCAAAGGTATATTAAATCAATGTCTACTGCGGAGCCAAACTGATCAAGTTATGACAGCATTTATCTCGAAATAAATAAAATGATGGCAACTATAAGATGATTGATATTTGGCCAGTGAATTTATGACCAGTCTTTAATCACACATCAGCTGGGGGCACCTTTAATGTTCCTTAATTATATTTTATAAAAATAAATTAAGGATATCCTTTGGCTTGATAATTGTCCATTGCTCACTCCAATATGGACCAGAAATGTTTGTTTTGATTGAAAATATATATTTCTCTGATGGATTTGACCAATCATCGCCTAATTTTTGCCCAGTTTGTTGTCTTCTAACTCTTGAATTCCAACCGGCCCAGAAGAAAATAGATATTTAGGCCGGGCTTGGCCAGGTTGCTGTTATTATTGTTGGCCCACTCGCAGAGTTCTTAATGCGACCATAAAGCCAGTTGGCTGTGTAGGAAGTTGGCTGGTTACTGGCTGCCGGGGCTTTGCGATAATTCGGAATTGGGCTCAGTGAGTACAGATTATTGAAAAGTATTTTTTCGTGGCCATTAAAACTAATTGGCGAGGTCTGGATATCAATTTGAATCGGGCCGGGTCGGGCTGTGTGCTGCACAGTTTTGATAGACAAGGTAAACAATAGAAATGTCTAACCCAAGCGAAGCTTAAAAAACCCTTGACAAGGTCAAGTGAATTGATCTCGCATGGCCCGAAGCGGGACTGACTGACAAAACGATCCGAGTTTCGTTTTAATGATGTGCCAGATTCGGGCTCCTACATGGTTTCATTTACACGACAACTCTTGAGATTGGATCGCGCGATGGATGCCCTTTTATGGAAGAACGGCCCGTTGGCGCGAACTTGCCTGTCATCTGCTACAAATCAGCTGTCATAAGCCCAATCCGATCCAGTCCAATCCAAGCCAAGCGAGCTAGCTATCTAGCACTTCGGTGATTTTTACAGTCACTTTCAAAAACCCAACTAACAGCCAAACAATCTTTTTGATAATGATCATTGCCCCTCAAAATGCGGCAAAGAAGATTGCAGTTGAGATGAACAGAGGGAAGCAGTAGTGCTTCGCTATTTATCTTTTTGTAGAAGGAGATATGTATTAATAATATAAATAAATAAATATCTAAATAATTTATGGTCCTTAAATTGCATTTAAAAAAAAATAAAAGTAAAAGCCATTTAAACCAAAAAGTAGCTTAACTGGTTGCATCAAGAAGAAGTGGCCACCGATGGTCTGCTATTGAGAAATTCACAATTAAAACCCGAGACGCTCGGTCGGCCTGACCATTCCATTCACCTAGAGAGGTGGCGGGGTTAGGCTAGGTGGCAATCGCACCGAGTCATTAGAATGTACAACTTATTAATCTGCATGGCTATCATCCAGTACTAACCACTTCTGGTATTTTCCTTCACTTTTTTGTCTTCTTAAACTCACAGACTTTGCGCGCCACCAAAATTGAGCAAAGTCGCTATGCCACCGAGGCGATAGGCATCATGTCCAAGCACTTTTGCCACCTGCACGGCCTGCTCCAGGTGGCCGAACTCCAGGTCATCGAGAAGCTGCGCGAATCCAGTCTGCCGCCCCAAATTCAACTCAACGAGGCGATGGGCAAACTAAGAGGCTACGAAAGTGTTATTTTGGTGAGGATTGAAATACTATTCTGGTCTTCTGGAATTGTTCAATTATTCTATTTATATTCTTTTAGAAATTCAAACAAATTCTGGAAAGCGGCCTTGACACTCCTTGTCATGTCCCCGGCAATGTCGACATGGAGGATCTTCTAAAAATGATCTACGAGAGCCTTGAGAAAATTCCCAGTACGGTCGAAATATCCTCAAACAAAGGATCTCCCTATCGGTAAAAATTGTAGTATACATAAAATGAATTTATTGTATTGGAACAATTTTATTTTTATTTTGGTTGCAGTATGGCCTCCAGTTCGATTGACTTGTCCAACTTAATAGACTCTTCAATGAAATGCCATTTTGTGGATCCCAACATTCGGGTTGTTTTAAAGACTGACTTCCATCGCCCCCAATGGCTACCGATCACCACGGGTGACAGATCCTTTTCCCAGAGCTCTGTCAGCGAGAAGGAGAATGTTCGCAAATTTTCGATTGCACCTTCTCAACGAAACCTGAACCGTGGTTCATCTCAGCATTCAATGACCCCGCTAAGTCGTCGGGGACAAAATACAAAGGAATCTCAATCTAGTATTAGCTCCGTAGTTGACGGCTCCCAGCCGAATGATCATTATATTGTTAATACTTTCTCGGCTCTGGATATAACCAATCAAAATATGGCCAGAAATGCTGGAGGAAAACACAACGACGACTGGCTAAAACCGGGATCCTTGGTAAAGTTGCTTTTCATCAAGTCGCCGGATGATTTTTACATTCAGGGTGTTCAAGTCGCCCAGAAGGTTCGTGACGAACTGGAACGGTATGCCCAGAGACTCCACTATAAGAGTTCCTCCGCGCCATCGGTGATTGAGATGGGCGAGCGCTATATTACATATTACCAGGAAAAGGATTGTTTCTATCGCGGCATGGTCATAATGAGACTGGGCAACAGGGACACCTACAAGGTGTACCTTCCCGATATGGGCTTCCATTTGGATGTTCACAAGAGCAAGTAAGTTTGTCCATATAGAACAAATATCAATTGCTTATATTAATTTATTTATTTACAGTTTTCGTAATTTGACGACGAATCTGGCCCACATTCCTTATGCCGCAGTCCGTTGCAGCCTCAAGGACTTGGTTCCCATCGGCGAAGCATCAAAATGGGATTCGCGAGCTACTGAATTTCTTAAGTTAGTGGTGCAAAAGTAAGTAAAACGCTTCAAGCATTCTTGACTCGAATTCGCTCAAAAATTCGCTTTACTTTCCCTTATAGCAGCCCAGTGAACGTGCTCGAAATTAACCATTTATCCATTGATCGATACGAGGTGGACTTTCTTGTGAAAAACAACAACACGGATATCTCGGTGCGCGAGTCTTTTTTATATTCTGGCCTGGCACGCTCCCGCTCCGGAACCGGATTGGTCACTGGCCGTAATGCTCCGCCAAACCTTCAATTGCCCAAATTCCAGTTGCAGTACAGGGACATGTTCATGGTTCAAATGCTGCATGTGGAACATCCACAGGAATTTTATTTAACGCGTCACAACCTGGAGCGCCAGCGATTCACTCAGAATATAGACTTGCAGGAGTTTATGGCCCGCATGAACAACTTTCAGCTGGGAAATATATTCTTGGGGCGAGTTCTCCTCGCCTGTGCCGTCCAGTCGGATGGAGTCTGGAAACGAGCCCGAATCGAGAAAATCTTGCCCAATGGTGGGTCTGTTCAAAAGTAATAGAGGATAAATGAAATAAAATTTATTCACAGGTTACGTGTTGATTCGGCTGGTGGACGAGGGCTCCACCCAGAGAGTGTACTGGGATCAGCTGTTTGTGCTACCACCTAGCTTCTGGAGTCCCGAGATGGCCATAAAGTGCTGCCTAGCAGACGTGGAAACTCGTCGGGAGACGGACTACATGTGGACGCCAGAGGCAACAAACTACTTTAAGCAGCTCACCTCAAATCCGAAACTATATGTTGATGTACTACTCTATAGTGGCGACCTGGCCTATGTGGCTCTGAATTACACACGCAGTGTCGGTGGTGAGTTAACCAGCATGAGCATTGGCGTCCAAATGGTGGCCCAGGGACACTGCACATCGAGTGGTGAAAGCAGCAAAGTGATCAAGCCATCTAACCTGGCACGAGCTCAGCGCCTCGACGTTGACACCCGAAAGTTCATGGAGCAGCAAAAGGTGAAGGCGGTGGAGCTGTCTCCGTTCCAACGTCCAGAAGAAAAGGAGCGCAACAGACGCAGTCAGGTTACTATTCTCTATGTTCGTAAGCCAGACGAGTTCTATGTGACCCTGCCCTACTTCCAACCAGCCATTGAGGGATTGCAAAAGGCGGTACAGGTAGCAGCCGCGGCAATGTATCGGGATCAGTTACCAAAGACAAACTGGCAAGTAGGCGACATGTGCTACGTGAGGGTTGTCGCCCACTTGGATCAGGACCTACTCTGGCATCGCGGTCTTATTACACAAGTCTATGCGCCCGAAGGCGATTCGCAGCTTACACGTTACCAAGTGCAGCTCCGGGATTTGGGAGAACTGGTCGAGAATGTTAACAGCACCTGTCTGACCAATATCGACGAAGCCAACATGAGCATCTCCAACACTGCCAAGCGCTGTCATCTTTACGGAATTCGTCCGTCCGGGGATGATTGGTCTGCTAATGCCATTGATTTTTTTAAGGACCAAGTTCAGGCCTACAATTGTCTTCATGTCACTGGGCATGGGTCCTCGGATAATTCCTTGAGCGTGATTCTCTGGGGATCACACACTGTAATAAGTGGCCCTTTCTCGCCAGCTCGCACCAAGTTTGTGAATATCAACAATACACTTGTATTGTTTGGGTTGGCAGAAAAGGATCAAGATTGCGGTGAATTGCATTGGCCGGACAATGCCAGTGTACCTTCTGCAGTCTCAGCCGACACCAGTGACAATGGAGCCATACAAAATAAAATGGATAGAGTTGACAAAATCGATGTAGGAATCAAGAGTCAGACTGTGGAGCCACCACGACTCCATAGCGATTTCCAGCATAATGAGGACATGCCGGCTATGGAACTTTTACAGGATCTGGGAAAATCGAAGCCCACGACAGGCCAGAATGCGCCACCAGCGGCATGGATAACACCACGTCCTTGCGACAAAAATCTCTTCCCGGCTATTGCATCTAATGTGAGCTATGAGGGTAACATTTACTTGAGTCTGGCCAACGATAAGACCTTTTTGGAGCATATGCGCGGTTTGTTGGTTAAGGAATATCTGCCAATGATGGAAAAGCAGCAGGAGAGATCAACATCGTTCAGCTACGAGGTGGGTCAGCCGGTACTGGTCACCTATCACATGGACAATTTGATTTATCGTGGTATTGTACAGCGTCTTAAAAACGATACCGACCAGTACACCGTATACTATGTGGACTACGGTAACATGGAGCAAGTCTCGGCATCCGAGATGCTGCCATATGCGCCGTTCCCTCTGTTGCATGCTATGTGCTGGCAGGTTTCCGTGCACGGCGTAAAGCCAAAGAGAGTAAAGTATTCCATTAAGGAAATGGACACAATTCACCAGCAGGTTGTAATGAAACTAAGTAGCATTCGTGTCATAGAACGAAATGGTGGCGAGACCAACAAAATACCGTCTTGCGAAATCAAGGTTAACAATCAAGACCTGGCTACTTTCATGATTCAGTGCGGCATGGCAGTAGCTGTGCATACCCAGACCCCAAATCCACATTCAATTTTGATGAACTCCAAAAAGGCTTTGGAGGAGTTTAAGGTGTTCGATGAGCTAAAAAATCTAGGTTCTGGCAGTGTCGACAAAGAGAAACCGACCCAACGCAAAGATGAGACCATTTCTACCACTCAACCCCCGCCAGCCAAGAAAAAGTACGTGGTCGACAGCCGGGAGGTGGATCGATTTGAAAGCGACCAGGATTTTGATTGCCACGAGGCGGCACTAGAGATGTACAACAACATGAACTATCCCGATCCCGTGATGGATAATTTCAATCCTGAAAATACTACCAGTTCTGATGAAGACGACGATTCTGGATCTTCGAACGATGAGGACGGTGTGGACGTTGTTGTTGAGGAAGACATCAGTGATGTCAGTGATTCCCAAATGAAGCCAAGTAACGTTCCATCCGTAGACACCGTAGCTAAGCAACTAAAGCAACGTATCAGGTTGCATCAAGCGGTAGGTTTCCCGATATTGAATATAAATACAAATTTTAATTAAAGCATATTTTTTTTTATTTTTCAGGATATGAGTCAACAGGCGTGTTTCTCACCCCTGGATACATCTACTGTACGGTCGTTTTACCAAGCCGGAAGTAGTTTTAAAACACACCATTTGCCCACCGGCGTCAAGCAGTTTATGTGCACCGTGGACAGTATTCGGTCGCCCACGGAGCTCCTGATCTCGCCGTGCCTCTCCGAGTTCACCAAGCACGACATTAGTTTGCTCCAGGAAACGAGCGCTCTGATCGATACTGCAGAGCCACTGCTTCCCAAGCTAGGTGACTTGTGCCTGGCCAAATACTCAAAGGATCAAAAGTGGTACCGGGGCAAAATAGAAGAGGTTCAGCCCAGTACTCATCATGCCACCGTATTCTACATCGACTTCTACGACATCGAAAGTGTTCCCTACGATCATCTCAAAGTGATGCCCGAACAATTGCGCATGTTTCCGCTACGCTCCTTTCGCGTTAAGTTGCACAATATGAAAAAGAATATGAATTTAAGCGACAAGTCCGTGGTGCAAGCCCTGAAGGCATGTCTCTGCAAATACACAGAGTTATTCGCTCGGGTTCACTACCCGAAAAACTACCATGCTAATAGGAGCGATCGTTCTGAGGAGGGATATGATCTTATCGAAGTGGATCTGTTTGAAAGCAAGAAACAAAAGAAGCTTGTGTACCAGGCTCTTATCGACAGCTGGCTGTTCATAACGGAAAAGTGAAAGTAAAAAGAAAATCTTTAAAAATCTTTAATAATCATTAAAAAAAACCATACTTGATGAAAGGAATTTTTTTGGATCTGCGATACACGCACTTTTGTTTCCTCAAATACTTATTTTTTAATTACATAAAAGAATATGTATAAATTATTAATTTCATTTATCCCAGTTATATTAATCATTTAAATACTTTTGACTGATTTGAATCAGGCTTTTTATAATTCACCGTCGAAATTTAAATATTTGTGCGAACACATTCCATATTTCTCTCCTCCTCCATATTATTAAATACTTTACTAGTATAAAAATGTTTAAAATATATTAAAAATTTCAATAAAAACAACCTGATTCATAACTTTTCAGCGTGTTCATCAGTGTTTTTTTCAAACCCCTGGCCAATAAACCATCCTTTAAATTAGTCAGCAACTACTTTAAACCAAAGTTACCTAGTTAATGCTTAGATTTAACGCTAGTTTTGATTAAAGCTCGACAGTAAATGGATTATACGAGTGATGTATTGTCAGATGCCTGTTGTGGGTGCTCTTGGTGGCGGAGCTCTTGCCACATTCGGTGCAGGTGAAGGGTCGCTCGCCGGTGTGCATGCGCCGGTGCTCAATAAGATAGTAGTGCCGGTGGAAGGTCTTGTCGCACTGATCGCATGTAAACTTCTTGGTTCCTTGGTGCTCGCGTCTATGTCGCTTATAATCACACTTGCGGATGAACTTACAGCCGCAGTACTCGCACGTGTACGGCTTGATCCGCCTGTGCGCGTTTATGTGGTTCTTGAAGTCCAGCTCGCGCACAAACGCCTTCGGGCAATACTCGCACTTGAATGGCTTGGCCGTTCGATTGGCATGTACCCATGAGTGGATCTTGAGGTTCCACTTGGTGGAGAAGCTCTTGTTGCAGATTGTGCAGTCGTACTGTGGATCCGTCGAATGCGTCGCCATGTGGGCCTTAATCGAGGTTTTGGCAAAGGTCTGCTTGCACATCGGGCACTCTATCGGCTCGGAGTAATCGAATTTCTCCGAGTGCGCCAGGCGAATGTGGCGGCGCAGCGAGTTCGCATGCACAAATCGATCGCAGCAGTATGGACAGCACTTTGGCTTCAGATCGTGTGTTTCCTTGTGCCACAGGAAGCGAGCCTTCGAGGGCAGCACTTCCCCGCAATGGCACACATACTCCATCTTGCGCAGGATCATTTTGGTATCCCTCTTTCGGTGCTGTGCTAGATTCGAGTAGCGTTTAAGCTTCTTACCTGTGTGTTGCCTTAAATACGTATGTATATATTGCTGATATGTAAATGGGATTTATATAAAATGACTCTTATTTCAACGATTGAAGAAAAATCTTTCTAAAACGTTAATACCTCAGTTACCGCGTATCTTTCAGTTACCTGGGGCAGGAGTATATCGAAACCTGCCACCTGCGGTTGCGTGCAGATAAGCCATCTGATCCATGAACCAAATACAATAAACGTTATGTAGATGGATTCCCCTCATTCTACATCATCCAGAAGCAACCCCATTTTTTTAGATTTTTCGTCAAATTTTTGGAGCATCCCTTTCAAAATGGGGCTTTCAATACGACAAAATGTCCCCCAGCGATGGCTATATGTTGGTCACTTTTTATATGTTTTTTGAGCGGAATACTTTAAACGATTTGTAGATCGATTATCCATCGTTCTGCATAAAAATCTAGGAAGAAAATATTTTTTAGATTTTTCGTCAAATTTTCTGGAGCATCCTGTTCAAAAGTTGGGAAAAATGTGTAGAAGGACAAAATGGCCCACAGCTATAGCTATATTTTGGCCAATTTCCATCTGATTCTTGAACGGAATACTTTAAACGATTTATGGATCGATTCTCCACCATTCTGCATCAAAATCTAGGAACAAAATATTTTTAAGTTTTTTTGTCCTAATTTTCACTTTAATAATGAAGGACACCTATTACTTGTTCTTTTACTAATCCTAAACTACTTAACTGTTATGGAAACATTTAGAATGTATTCCCAACTGTCAGCGGATTGATCAGTTTTGTCCGAAACCCTGACCATTAAAAAATGCAATTTTTTTAATTATCCATAAATTGAATTTATTTCTTCCATAGAATGAGTTTTCCTTCATTAGATCTCATTGAAATTTGTAATGTAAGTTGTAAATATTTAAAATTTGTTTTCATTTGTTTCGTTATTATTTTAGCACGGATGCATGGTATTATGAAGTTTGTTTTATACTTAAAAGATGTTGTGTTACTTAACGCTAGAAATTTTAACTAATTACTGCTTTAAACCATTGAAACAATCCTTTAAAATAGCCTAGAGAAGTTGCAACTACTATAAATGAAGAATATGCTACGTACATCGAAATTTTTATCCAATATGACAGTTGTGTTCGCTTACGTTCGATTGCTGGCAGAGGGGATTGATTCGCCTCCTCATTAGAAAAATACAAAATATATAACAAGTTATAGATGGGTATTCGTTTTCAGTGTATGTGTTTTTCGCTCGAAATGTGCTCAAGTTTGGGGGAAAACTCGAATGTTCAAAAACCAATTGCGGCTAACTTAAATTAACTAGTCGGCATGCATGGGCGGGCATGCACGATAAGTGATACATAAGTGATAAAACTTAATGCGAACTAAGCTACATTAATGAAAGTATCGCGACATATGTATGTATGAATTAATCGATGTATATTGCACTGAACTAGGTATGCCATTTCACTAAAGTGTGTTTAAAACTAAAACTTAAATTAAATGGGCATTAAAGCGGGCGAAACGAATACGATTCGAATCGAGAGGAAAAGGAAGTGAATGGGGAACACTTTCACATTTAGCTACGTTCTTAAACCACATCCAAAATGTATAATGAGTAAAATGTAATTATTGTGATAATTGTGATTTCTTGTTCGATTTCCATTCAACAAGAGTTGGCATTCGCATATATGCAAACTATCTGTATAGTTCGATAAGTAATACTAATTTGTTTTGTTTTCTTTGTTATAACCACATACACACAGTACACACATAGAAGAATCATGAACAACTACCTAGTTAATGGTTAGATTAAACGTTAGTTCGATTAAACCTCGACGGTAAAGGGATCGCGCGAGTGATGGATCTTCAGATGCTTGTTGTGGTTGGTCTTGGTGGTGGAGCTCTTGCCACATATGGTGCAGGTGAAGGGTCGCTCGCCGGTATGCATGCGTCTATGCTCAACGAGATAGTAGTGCCGGTGGAAGGTCTTGTCGCACTGATCGCATGTAAACTTCTTCGTTCCGTGGTGCTCGCGTCGATGTCGCATATAATTGTACTTGCGGATGAACTTACAGCCGCAGTACTCGCACGTGTACGGCTTGATCTGCTTGTGCGCGTTGATGTGGTTCTTGAAGTCCAGCTCGCGCACAAACGCCTTCGGGCAATACTCGCACTTGAATGGCTTGGCCGTTCGATTGGCATGTACCCATGAGTGGATCTTGAGGTTCCACTTGGTGGAGAAGCTCTTGTTGCAGATTGTGCAGTCGTACTGTGGATCCGTCGAATGCGTCGCCATGTGGGCCTTAATCGAGGTTTTGGCAAAGGTCTGCTTGCACATCGGGCACTCTATCGGCTCGGAGTAATCGAATTTCTCCGAGTGCGCCAGGCGAATGTGGCGGCGCAGCGAGTTCGCATGCACAAATCGATCGCAGCAGTATGGACAGCACTTTGGCTTCAGATCGTGTGTTTCCTTGTGCCACAGGAAGCGAGCCTTCGATGGCAGCACCTCCCCGCAATGGCATACATACTCCTTCTTGCGCAGGATCATCTTGGTGTGCCTCTTTCGGTGCTGTGTTAGATTCGAGTAGCGTTTAAACTTCTTGCCTGTGTGTTGGATAAATACATTAGTTAGTTGCTGTTGCTGATATGCGAAAATTACTTTTATTTCGCATTTACACTTCACTTACCGCATATTTTACACTTGAGTGGCGTTTGGCCTGTGTGCATCCGCATGTGCTCAACCAGGGCGCTGCGCACCACGAATTTCTTGTCGCAGACATAGCAGCCGAACTCCTTCCATCCGAGATGGCGTTTAAGATGAAGGGAAAAGTTCTTCCAGCGGTAGAACTTCTTGCCGCAGGTGAAGCACTCAGCCGGATGCTCTGTAAGATGAGCATCGTACAGCTTCACTGACGGAAAGTCAGTTCGGCAGACGTAGCACAGGAAGATTGACTTCTCCATGGCCTTCTGTTCCAGCTCGTTGAGGTTGTTCCGCTCTTGGCCAAGCTTGGACTCATTGTAAGCGATGAGCATCCGATAGAGCGCTGCTAGCTTCGCAGCCGGAGTCGTCATGGCCAGCGGTGGTAATACAATCTTTTCATCCAGCTGGCTAGGTGGCTTAAAATCACCCTCGCCATCCTCGTCTCCATCGCCATCACCGATTCCCAGTAGTTCCGAATCCTTCACATCGGACAGCAGTTCGGAATTGGTGTGCATTTGATCAACCTCCGTCTTATCTTGGCATTGTTCCTGCTTGATTTTCACAATGCCGTCTTTGGAGTCCTCCTGAAGTGCAGCCCCCTCTGCAGGTGGCAGGAGCAGTGCTTGCTGCTGGGGTGGGAGCATCTCGGAACCTGCCACCTGCGGTTGGGTGCAGATGAGCCGACGGTTCTGACGGACATAGCTGTGCTCTCCAATCATATGCGCGTTTCGATCCTTTAGCTTCTCGAAGATAGACGCACAATGGGGGCATTTGTAGAGCTTGCGCCGATGTTGTTTCCGTTGGGCGATCGCCATGGCAGCCGCCTCCGCCTCGGCAGCTGCCCGGGATGTCGAGGCTATGGGTGGACCTGCCAGCAAAGCCGAAGACGTGGAAGTGCAAACGGAGGAGGTGGTGCCCGCCGTAGGGTCAACATCCAAGAGGTCGCTCTTTCTAGAACTGGATGAAGCCTCATCATCAAGCGCATTGAAGTCGAAACTGAAAGAGTTCCAATTAAAGATATATAAATAATTGCTAAGAACATTCAGATGCAAGCCGATGAGGAGTATTGAAAAGAAACATTGGGACTCACTGCTTTTGCTCCCGTGGCTGATCGCTCAGATCATGAGAAGGAAAATAGTCCTGACGCCATTCTGGATTGTATCCTCCGGAAAACTGATTTCTAAAGTACCGCTGAGAAATATCTCCGTATACCTGAACATGTTTAAACATATGTTGTGAAAGATCCCTTTTAGTAAACCTGACTGGCAATAATTACCGATTCACTCCATGAGTTTTCAACATCGCAGTTGCTTTCCTGCTCTGAGATTTCTCCCTTGGCGGGCATCTTCTCGTCCGTACGAATGTTCAAGCCACCCACCAGGCTGCTTTCCGTACCTGCGCCAGCAAACGATGACGAAGTGGTCGATGTGGACGCAGAAGCCGAGGGCAGGTTGCTGCTGCTCAGCTGCTCCCGCTTGCAGGCGTCCAGATCCAGATATTTTGCATCGCCGTCCAGGGCCACACTACAGCAGTCAACGGACGCCAGAGCGGCATTGAAGTTAGTGGGCTGGGTCACCGCATCGTGACCGTGATTATTTCCAGAAGCTGTACCAGATCCGGCACCCACACCACTCTGATTCTGGGCATCCTGGTCGTGATCCTGCTGATACCAGGACTGCGATTGAGGCTTGGCCACACGGAATGTGGCGTTCATTGAGTCGTGGTCCATGGAATTACTCGAAGATGAGGCCAGAGTGGCTGCGTTGGTGGCATCGCTCGCTCCATGGTGTTGGAGATTCTGCTGTTTGGAGAAGGAGTTGAAGTATGCACCGGTGGTGACTGTGGTAGTGCTGGTGGTCTGCTGGTGGTACAAGAAATTAAAGTCCGGCGGTTGGAGCGCCGCCTGCACCTGCGCCGCTGAGGAGGCGTAGGAAGATGACGAGGATATCACAATCTCATCCACATCTAGGTTGTTGTTGTCTGGAAGGATGTATTCGTCTTCTGGTTTGCTTAAAGCTGCTGATTTGGAGGTGCTAGCAAAAACGGATCCGGCTGAGGGGAATCCGGTATTGGCATTTACCACAAAAGTGGTGCTAGCGGCAGCCAACGGAGGCGGTTGCTTGGAGTTGGCGAACTCCAGCAGGACGCGGGCATCGTCGTCATTCGCCGCCGAATGATGTAGCAGCTTGCGGCTGCTGTTGGTGGTCAGATGCTTTTCCAGAATGCTACTGCTCGTTGGAGCCTCCACGTTTTCACTCTTTACTTGCACCAGATCCTTTGATATGGTTGGGTTGCTGCTGCTGCTGTTGCTGTTGCTGTTGCTGGAGGAAGATGGGGGGTCAGTCTTTTTCGTCGCTGTGGCTGTCGCGGTTGCCGTCGCCTTTGGTTTAATGACTAATTTCTTGGGCCCACGCAGTTGCTGGGCAGGAGTAGAAAAGCGCTGCGGCAGGAGCTTGGTATTGGGATCTACTTCCACTTTCATGGGAGGCGGCTGCGTGAGGTCCTCGGCGGAAACTGATGTGGCCGCCACCGATGTACTGGCCATTCGAATTACGCTAGTGGTACCGTGCTCTAGGCTGGGCTTCTGCTCCAGCTGTTGCTGCTCCGCTTCATTGTCATATTCGTCCAGCGGCTCCTCCTTCTCCACCTTCACCAATGGAATCGGAGCCACAGCGGCAAAGGGACGAGCTGCTCCGATCCGGCTAGACGCCACAATGTTTCCCATTAGATCAAGGTACTCGTTCATGTTAAGCGGTACGTCACTAAGCACTGTAATCCGGTTCTTCTTTGATTTGGTGGTGGTGCTGGCGGATATGGAATTTGAGGCAGAACTGGAATGATTTTCCGCTAGATTGGATGGCGATGTGGCCGTCGCCGCCGCCCTACTCGTTGAGGGAGCAGTGCTCAAGGGCGGGAGGGACGCCGCTGTGGAGTTCGCAGTCTGATGATCCTTCTTCCGCTCCCGTTCCGGTTCACTTTCGCAACCACTGCTGATGCTCATGAACTCCTCTTCGTCCGACAGACGCTTGGAGTTTCTCTTCGACTTCGTTTTGCGTGATTTTTTAGTTGCCTTGGTGCGACTTCGACTGTTCTCTTCCCGCTCATCATCTCCATCATCATCCTCCAAAGGCGCTTCGTGGGTGTTTTCCTCGGCGGTGTTTTCCTCCTCCTCATCGTCCTCGTCGTCATCGTGGATATGTAGGACACTCGGCGGAGACTGGTATATACGCTCAATCACTGAGAACTCGCCATCCTCCTTTTCAACGCACTCCACAATGTGCTTGGGCGTCTCTTGGACAATAAAGTCTCCGTTCTCGCGTTCCAAGTAGTGGGCCACCGGCGACTCTGCGTACCGCAGCACTGAAGAGGATGCAGTCGACGAGGCAGGCGAGGGGCAGGCCACAGCCGCAGCAGCATTGAGCAATGCGCCAAAGGGGGAGTTGGTCTGGCGATGGCCGCGCATGCTGGTCGACGTGGAGGTGGACGCAAGCGAGTGCGAGGAGCTGCAACTGTTGCTGGTTCCTGAGCCAGAAGCGTAGGCGGCCTGCAGCCCAATTGGCTGATGCTGTTGGTGTAATCTGCCGGAGGCTGGGTGCAATGTTCCCAGCAGCTGGGGGTTAGCATGCGTATTTAGATTTGGATTCTGCTGATGCCCTAGGCCTTGGATCTGTGCTTGGGACGGCGGTGGTGGGGGATTTAGGAAAACTTCCGTATGCACTTTGTTGGAAACAAGCTGCTTGCCAGCTGCAGGTCCCACTGATGACGCCGTTGCTGATGTCGGTGGTGTCAGGGTTAGGTTGTGATTGTGATTGTGGTGCACGGTTACGTGTGGTTGTTGCGGCTGCAGCTGATGTTGCTGAGGCTGCTGTTTGTTTTGGTTGTGCTGAGATCGTATTTGACTGATAGCGGCTCCATAGGCGGGAGGAGGTTTCACGTGTGGCGGCGAGCTATTTTGTGTTGTGTTTGCCGGCAGTTGCTGCTGCTGCGTGAAGAGCTGTAAGCAAAATTGGTATAACTTCAAGGACAATCTATTTATAGACAGAAGGCAGTAGCATTACCTGCAGCGGCGGTGGCGGCGGCAAAGCAGTAGCGTAGGTGTATTTCAAGGCAGGCTGTTGCTGCGGCTGCTGCTGTTGCTGCTGCTGCTGTGGAGGCTGGTGTTGCGTTGACGGCTGCTGTTGCGGCTGGTGCTGCTGATGGGTAAAATGTGCCTGTTGCTGGGGGTTGGTGAGAAAGT
This sequence comes from Drosophila atripex, assembly GCA_035045925.1. Classification (NCBI taxonomy): domain Eukaryota; kingdom Metazoa; phylum Arthropoda; class Insecta; order Diptera; family Drosophilidae; genus Drosophila; species Drosophila atripex. The sequence continues at coordinate 4,395,934 of JAWNOP010000022.1, read as the reverse complement.
GCTGCTGGGGCACTTGAGGAATCACCAGTGTGGCTGTTGGAGCGTTGGCGCCACGCCCAAATATCGGTTGCTGTTGCTGTGCTTGATTAAAGCGGTAATCCGTGGTAACCAGAGTAGGTTGGTACAGATTACTGGACATGCTGGTTGTGGTGGGATGTGCGGATGTGTTGGCTCGCGCCTCAGTCGGGGGCGGTGCGCATTTCTGTGCTTTTATCGGTGGATTGCTCAGTTTGTTGCTATTTGGGGACTTGGAGCTGTTTGCGGCAGAGGAGGTAGTGGTGGTAGAGGTGGTGGCGGGCGTTGGTAGAGTTGAGGAGAGCGGCGGCAGCGGCAGCGGCGACGTATGTACCGCTGGCGTTCCAGCTGATATGGATTTGGCTGTCACAACTGGTTTCACTTCGACATTTAAAGGCGTAATAGCTGTTTTGTCATCTACTACAATGGTTTCAACACCATTCGCTGCACTACCTCCCACTGATCCTCCACCGCCTCCAGCTCCTGCCAGCATAGCGGCCGCCAGGGCACTGCCGCCGCTCCCAGATCCAGTTCCGACGATCGTCATCTGCACCAGTGCCTTGATCACCTGCTCCTTGGGATGAGTCTCCAGGTGATCGGAGAGATTCATGCCCGCATGCAGGTACAAGGTGCACACGGGGCACTGGACGCTGTTGTCGACCATATTGGCAGATGCTTGAATGCTGAATCTCAGTGATAACTATTAACTTCTTCGGTTCCTCCTCGGCGTCGAGGGTCTCCTCTCTTCGGCTGGTCTCTAGTGCGACGGGTCACTCGGTTCGCTGCCGCTCAAAGTCATAAAACCGTTTCTCTCCTTGGTGGGGCGGCCATTGTGCTCTGAATCCTCTGGTGATCCGACTCGTGCGAGCTGCAAACAAGAACAAAAAGAAATTCAGTTTGTGGAATCACTCGTGCCAGCGCCAATCTACGCTCCGATATCAGCCCCGCGGCCGCGGTGAGTAAGTTGATACACCAAGAATGCGCAGCCCAGCGATCCGTCGGATCAGTTGGCAAGGAATGCGTGAAGCATAATCTCCACGAATGTGGAGTTTGGCCCCCCAACTACAAGCCTGAAGGTGGTGGTTCAACAAATTTGTTTACATCGAAAAATAAAGAAACTATGACTTTTATGATTCATTGCATTTTAATTATTTTTTACTAAAATTAATCATTATGCTAAAAATACTTAATTTTTTAAAGCAAGTGGCCTTCCCATTCGGCACAACAAGGACATGTGTATTCGGACAAATATTGAATGCTGTGTGACGAGTCAGTCGGTGGTGACTTCCAAGTGGGAGCAGCATGGAAGTGGCGGATTGGAATGCTGGCCATCGAAGAGAACTGAGGTAGGTGTGAGGTGAGACCGAGACAACTTCTGGAGCAGCTTTTTGCTCGGGGAGTGCACCGGGCAATGGGCAAGAGTCACAGGAAGATGCAGTGGCATATGCAGAGGCAGAAGGAGAAACAGAGGAAGAGGCAACGACCCATCGGGCCGATGACGAGTTATGGGTTCCTCTTTTTCTCATTTAATTTTTTTTTATCTTATTGTTTGTGGGAATCGGGAACTTTTGCTTTTATTTATAGCTTATTTATTGTTTGCTCGCCTGTTTATTTTTTTTATTTTAATTTTTTGGCATGCCCGTCTGAACTTGGGGGGAGGGGGGTCTGCAAGGGTTGCTGCTGCTCGTGCTCCTGCCTCCTGTCCAAGGGATGGAGGGCTGTACATGAACACGGCACATGCAGATGGCAAACAAATGTCTACGTCTGTTGCTATTGATTTTTCCTTTGCAAAGGTTACACACACACACACACACCTCTCCCACACACACTGTCCACCCGAAAATGTATGGGCTCCAAAGAGCAGAAAGTGCGTGGAGCACGAAATCACTTAATGAATGCGTCTAAAATTTCACAATTAAACACTAATATCACTGGCGGAGGCGAACCTTTCTGCGTTGCCCGCAGTGGGTTGCCGCAGTGGTCGTGCCCCTCCAACTAAAACAGAAACACTTGCGGGTAAAATAATAAAAACGAGATACTAAATATCCTACTTCTTTATTGGATATTCAATTTTTTCTTTTCTTTTTTTTTTTTTTGTTGGAAATTCTTGCAGAAACAAACATGTGTATATTAAGAAAAAACCGGATATTAGGATGATGTACGAAGGCATACACTCGGCTCTTCAATACATACAGATCGAAGACAATTTTTTGTACACTATAGTGATAATTGTACCTACGAGAGAATAAAGAAACAATTTTTTATTTCTGAATGCTAATGCGATAACCTGTGGTGTGTGTATGTTAATGTCAGTGATCTTGGCCAGTTTTTTTTTTTTTTTTTCATATCACCGCAGTTGCTTCTTTTCTGTTTCTCATAATTACAGGCACACACACACACACTCAGAGAGGAATACCCCGAAAGTAGACACAATTTTAAAAATGCACATAATTCCGCTTTTGTTCGCTGTGCTGCCATTGAATCGATTTCGTTTTCGATTTCGTCCATGGAAGTGGATGACAATTATTCCAGAGGAGAAAGAGAGGACCAGCTAGCCAGCTAATTACAGCCCGTTTCTGACTGACCGAGTCTGGTATCCTTGAAAAGAGTATGCACCTGATTCTGTATTATTATGTGCGCTCCTTCTGCTTCTCCAATATACAACGACATGAGCTGTATGAGCTTTTAAATGTTCAAGTAAAAATGCGAGGCCATCGCTGCGTTTATCTCCGTCTCTCAGTCCGTGTGTGTGTGTTTGTACGAGTGTGTTGAGTGCGTGTGCGTGCGCCTCGGCTACACACAAAGTAAAATTTTCAATCGCGCTTTGCATGCATTATTCGCCCGATTTTCTCCGCTACTCTTATGATAACCGATAAACTCCTTTCTTAACTACACTTTGGTGCGGAATCTGAGCATTTTAATTAACTTTTTACTTGCAAAAACCGTTTAATTCGTCTTCACCTTGCGGACAAGAAAAAAATTACAACACCACAGTGTTGCCAGATGGGTGGAAGTAGAGCTGGAACAATAATCCATGCTAGCTTAAATTGTTTGAAATCGATTTTTACCTCCGGCCATCGATTGTTTTTATTTCATTATTATTGTTTTTTGAGTTAAAATATAAATAACCAGATTTTGTGGATTTTATCAATCGAAGTTAATAATCAAAAATAAATATTTTACAATATTGCAGCCTTAAGTTAGAATGATTGCTATTTAAAACGACATACTTATATGACTTACAGAGAAATTTGTAAAATATGGCTAAAATGGCAAAAAACGGTTAAAATGTTAGCACTATTTGCTTGCGTCTTTGTGGTAATTGCTTTTTAAGAAGAAGAAGAGTGCGGCATCGTCTTCTGAAAGTTTCTCAGCAGTTACTAAGTTTTTATTGTCGAATAATAAGGATAAATAAATAATTAACGAGATGGCAGATAAGGCGCAGGAACAAAGCATCATGGACAAGTCCATGAGGTCGGTCTTTGTGGGCAACATACCCTACGAGGCCACCGAAGAGAAGCTGAAGGAGATATTTAGCGAAGTGGGACCGGTGCTGTCACTGAAGTAAGGGCGACCTAGGAAAGCCTAGAATAGAATTCTAGGGCCCAAACCCATGAACTTGAAATAATCCTCCATTTTGACAGGCTAGTGTTCGATCGGGAGAGCGGCAAACCCAAGGGCTTCGGATTCTGCGAGTACAAGGATCAGGAAACCGCACTGAGTGCCATGAGGAACCTGAATGGCTATGAAATCGGGGGTCGGACACTGCGCGTGGATAACGCCTGTACGGAGAAATCCCGCATGGAGATGCAGCAGCTACTGCAGGGTCCCCAGGTGGAGAATCCGTACGGAGAGCCCTGCGAGCCGGAGGATGCCCCAGAGTTGATCACCAAAACGGTGGCGTCTCTGCCACCGGAGCAAATGTACGAGCTGATGAAGCAGATGAAGCTGTGCATCGTCAGCAATCCGTCGGAAGCCAGGCAGATGCTAATGTTGAATCCACAGCTGGCCTACGCTCTGCTCCAGGCGATGGTAGTCATGCGTATCGTAGATCCGCAGCAGGCCTTGGGTATGCTCTTCAAGGCCAATCAGATGCCTCCTGTGTTGGGCGGGAATCCCCACCAGCAGCAGCAACAACAGCAGCAGATTCCCATTCCCCAGCAGCAGCAGATGCCGCAGCAGCCGCCACCTCAAGTTCAGCCCATGCCTGTGCCCGGTCCCGGCTTCAATTCCAATGTCCACTCCAATGATATTGACCTTCGCATGGTTCAGGGCGGCCCGATGCCCATGGATCCGAGGATTATGGGCCGCAATATTGACCAGGACATGCGCCAGGTGATGCCCAATCCGGTGCCACCGCCGCTATTGGATCCTAGGACCCGAGCCCAGATGCCTGCCCAACAGCCCCAGGTTGCCCCACAGGTCCCGCCTCCGGCTCCCTATCCTAGCGATCCGCGTCAGCGCCCGATGGATCCTCGTCTAAGAGCTGGGCCGGGACCACAGCAGCAGCCACCGCAGCAGGTGATGCCGCAGGCACCGCCGCCAACGCAGCAGCAACAGGCTGCCGCTCAACAGTTGCAGAGCAGGTTGGGGGCCCACGGGGTTCTGCCCTCGGATGCTTCGGATCAGGAGAAGGCAGCTTTGATTATGCAGGTGCTGCAGCTATCCGATGAGCAGATCGCCCAGCTGCCCTCCGAGCAGCGTGCCAGCATCCTTATGCTTAAGGAGCAGATCGCCAAGAGCACTCAGCGTTAATTTAAAAAATGCAAAAAATATTTCGAAAAAATCAATAAAAGAACATTCTCACATTCGGAGATTTATTTTGTTTTGGAATGAGGAGCTGATCAGTGGGCCGAGACTAGGGTCTGATGCAGCTTCTGTACCGTTGTGCTGAGCATCTGGCGCAGGACATCGTCGTCTGCACAGTCGACAGCCTAGAAAGATCAATCGTGTTGATAAATATTTCAAAGTATAAATTTGAAAACTCATACCAGTGTCTCCAAGTTAATTTCCGCCCGCTTCCCGCTGACAACTACTGGTAGGAGGTCGCCCTTGAACATTTTGGGCACACAGCTGTCGCCAAAGGTGTCCTGCAAGGTCTCGATGAGGCACTCCCTGAAGCGCGAATCCTCCGACTTAGTCTGTTTGGTGGCCCCCTTCAGGGTGGTGCCCCCCAGTTCCGATTGCATGATGCATGCCAGCACGGCATCCGCATACACATCGTTTACATGCGTCGCCTGCCACTCCATAATAATGATCTTCTGCTCTACGGTCAGCTCAATGCATCCGAAGGCCCTTAGCTTGCGCTCTGGCTCCACAACTTCAACGCATCCGGTGCCAATCCGATCTAACAGGAGCTCCAGAGTGCTCAGGGAGCTGGCCCAGGGAATCGACTGCCGCTGTGTCACCACCGACATGCTCATGTCAGTGTATTCTGGGAAGAGAAGATGCATGAATCTTATATTGAAACTATTTGTAGGGTATTACTTACTGCCCAGATCGGAGGGAGCCAACAGGTGGTATTTGAAGTCCCGCTTAACCAGCACGCCTGAGAGCTTGCCACCCACCTCGGGATTCTTGGCGGCAAGGTTGCCCATCACCTTGGCGGTCTTCTCACCGCGGAAATACAAATCAACGGCATGGGTGTTGCGCGGGTTGTAGAACTTAATGTCCGTACTGGCGTCTGCCTCGTATTCGCGCTGCAGCGCCAGCTTAAGGCGGGACATCTCATTCTGTTCTCCGTGAACCAGAACGACGTGAGTGGGCTTGAGCATGCGGATGAACTCGCTGGTCTGCTGGTAGTCTGTGTGGGCAGAAAACGATATGTAGTCGACGGACATGTTCAGGGGCAGTTTCTGGCCGGAAAGCGTTGTTATCTCCTCGGGTTCGGACAGTATAGTTTTGGCCAATGTCCCCTCCACACAGTAACCGGCAATGATCACGCCGTTCTTGGGATCGGTACACCAACTTTCGAAGAGCTCCCTCGACAAGCCGGATTGCATCATACCGGGCGACGCCATGATAACACAAGGTCCAATGTCCTCAAAGTGGTCGATGCCCTTCAGATTCGAGATGTGCCGAAAGACAAACGGATTGTTGACTGCGATCTGTCGTCGGATCCGATCGTTCATGGCATTGATGTATGTCTGGTACACGGCCATGCACTTCTTGGCCAGCGAGGAGGCATAGTAGATGGGAATCTCATGCAGATCCGGATTCTGGGACCAAAATTCATCGAGGATAAGGAGTAGCTCCTGGGCTCGGCCCAAAGCGAAGACAGGTATCAGACACCTTCCTCCTTGCTGTACTGTTTTCTGCACCAGCGATGTGAAACGATTTTCGCGATCCTCACGTTTCTCGTGGATGTGAGTGCCATAGGTGGATTCTGTAATCAGGACATCGGGCTTCATGGGCGGCACCTCGGCTGCCATTAAATGCCGATCCTCCTGGCGGGAGAAGTCGCCGGTGTACAGAATCTTAATGCCAGCAATTTCAATCATAAACATGGCAGCTCCGAGAACATGTCCAGCATTGTAGGCGCAAAAACGAACACCCATCACGTCGCGTTCTTCATGGAAGTTGATGGTCTCGATCTTCTCCATGGAGGCCTCCAGATCAGCATCTGTATACAGCATCTGTTCGGTGGATATATTGCTGATCTTGATGTAATCTGATAACATCCAGCGGTAGATGGCCTTTGTGGCATGGGTCATAAAGCAGCGTCCCTTAAAGCTGGTTTTCATAAGGAACCATGGCAATGCTCCACAATGGTCCAGGTGAAAACTGGCAAACATTTTCAATCCGATTTAGCTTTCAAGGCACATTTTTTTGAATTGCATTTAGTGGAAGTACTTACTGCGAAATGAAGAGCAGATCGATTTCGTCCGCTTCTATGAGATCCACATAGGGCAGAGCATCCATGCCAGACAGACCCGGATGAATGCCACAGTCGAGCATGATCTTTTTCCCCTTGAACTCCAACATGATGCAGGAGCGACCCACTTCCTGGCCAGCGCCGCTAAAAGAAAGAACGTTTTCCCAATAGTTCCCTTAGCTTTTATGGTCTTAACTTGACATCTCTTACAGGGGCTTGATCTGCAGAAGATCACTCTCTTCATCTGGCACCCGGGCATCACTTGTCGGCTGCGTCATTCTGTCAAATTGATTAAAATAAACAAAAACACAAAATTCACAAATCGCCGGCAATGAAAGCAATGCGATTTGAGTGTGATGGCACTTTTCCAGTGATAAGTTATCGATAAGTCCAGGTGGATTTGATCGTTTGGCGGGAAAATTGAAGAAAGATTAAATTTAAAATATCTACTAAATTTCCATACAAATATAGATCTTATAAATAAATTTCTTGTTGAAATTATTTTCACTATAAAATCTTTAATTTATATGCCCAAGATATGAGACTTAATGCAACCAAAAATATTTTTTCAATTTTGTAATAATATTGCTTATTACTCATAAATAAATTACTTGTGCATATAATATAAATGTTGTTAAGCTCTAATTTTTATTAGATATTAATAAATCTCTCAATTTACGCTTTTAAAACTATATTAAACATTTTTCTTCCCATACATGACATGGCAATACTGGCGCCATTGTTTATTTTACATACTCCCGGACTGGTCATACTGTTTGCCACAGTAAAGACGAATAAATAAAGAAATTAATTTGGACAAATGGGAGGATCAAGCTATGATGGTATGTTCTGTGATCGCATAGTTCCATTAAAGGACAATGTTCACCCAATAACTTCTGACAGTGCTGCGCAAACAGGCGAGAAGCCTGGAAAACGAAATTGATCTGAAGCTTGTGGCATTTAGCAAAATTGGAGCAGGTAGCGGTAGCGGAGGAAGCGGAGCTTTGGGAGGCGGTGTTGACACATCACCGCTGCTGGGCGAGCATGTATTTGACTCGCTATCTGAGGAGATCGAACAAATGCTGGAGAAGGTGCCAAAAGACCACGAAAACATTTATCTACAACGCATTTAGTTCACAAATCAATCATTTTTAGTTATCCTCCCTGAACGAATCAATGTCGGATCTGCCTGCCACGGGGGCCGCCGCCATGCACACGCTGCAACGGCACAGGGAAATCCTGCAGGGCTATCGCCAGGAGTTCAACAAGATTTGCGCCAATCACACAATGCGCATCGAGCGCGAGGAGCTGCTTCGCGGCTCCGGTCTGGCCACTAGCTCCGGCAGTCCCTCCATCTCCGGCTTGAGCAGGCGCGAGATGTATCTGAAGGAGAGCGGTCACCTGAGTAGTGCCAGCCACTTGGTGAACGACCAGATCAACATTGCTATCGAGACACGAGATCACCTGCATGCCCAACGTCAGGCCTTCAAGCGGTTGCAGACCCGTTTCAACGACATCTCGAATCGGTTCCCACTGATTTCCAGGTGGGATTCAATATTTTCATACATATTATTTGTTTAAAGTTTAAAGTATTATCTTTTAAGAGTTGCGGTTGTTCTTTTCCTAGAGTTCCACCCTTTTTTTTATCTTGATCAAATGAGTCAACACTTGATACCTAAAATTAGACATAACATTGCTTAAAATTATTTTATTTTATATTTCATTTTATTTAAGTTTATTTAAAGAAAAGGTTTTCACTTATGGACCATAATTTTTTATATTTTTCAGTCTTATTCAGCGCATTAACATTAAGAAACGACGCGATTCGCTTATTCTGGGCGCGGTGATCGGATTCTGTGTCATCCTGCTGCTCCTCTACGCCTTCAACTAGTCTCCCTTCTGCCTTCGGCCAAAGATAGAGCTTGTACCCAACTCCAGTACGGACAACCACTATTTTCGTTTGTTTTTTCCAACGGTATATGTGTATGATTAACTTGTGATAGCAATAAAATGTATTATATAAGACGTAGCACCTGGTGCCAAAGCATTCGTCGACAAACATTCCCAAATCTTGAAAAAGGGTTCAAACACCAAATACAGATACACAAGAATATATTTTTTGATTTTAAAGACAGCCCAGTGTTTCGCCCTCAAAGAATGGCCGAAAGTTCAACCCGAAGAAGTAACCCAGGGCGCTCCAGCTCCTGAAGTAGCTGCCGAAGAAGCTCCTGCCGCGGATTCAGCATCTGCTCCTCTTGCCGCTCCATCTGGGGCTTCCGAAGAGGCTCCACAAGAGGAAGTTGTTGGGGAGCAGATGATTGCGGTTGTGGGGGAGGAAGCGACTGTAGGCGACGATCAGGAGAAAGTAAAAGTGGAGGGGCAAGATCCTGAGAAGCCTCGATTAATTGTGCAAGGACTTAAGAATAAAAGCGAGGAACATAAGCGTCTGAAGCTTGAGAGGATCAAAAAGAGGCTCGAGTATGAAGATGAGAAGAAGAAGGCAGACGTAGCCTTAGAGGAGGCCCAGAAGCCGAAGTCAGTCATGAAGTTGGAGGAGAAGTCTTCGGAGAAGGGTTCCTATAATTCGGAGACTGAGGGTGGCGAGGGTCTTGGCGAAGACGACATTGCCGAAATGAAGGGCATTATAAATCAGTTCGATAACTTGGAGGTGCCGGAGTCGCCGGACGACACCCAAGATGAGAAGGTTGAGTCGGATAGCGAGGAAACCCCTTTGCCGAGGGTGGGTACCTCCCTGAAGGGGGAGTTCATTCGCACCTTTGACAGCCTGCCGAGCATATCTGATATTTCGCTGGACATAACGGAGGAGCCCACCGAAGCCGAACCTGCTAAAATAGAGACGCCCCGCACTTCCGACCACGGAAACTTCGTTGAGTATGGTCAGGAGGAGGGAGCGGGCGAGGGCGAGTCAGGGGAGTCCGAGGGCAGTCAGGCTGGTGGAGGGGCGGTTGCCACAGTGGGAGGATCCGAGGAAGAGTCTAGCTCAGAGGAGGATGAATTTTTTGACGATCTCCCCGAAGAACCGGAAGAGGATAAGCGTGTCGCCGTCAAAGACGAACCGGATACAATGGCTATGTTTGCCGAGGTCATTGAGATTCAGGTTGATGATAAGAGGGACGATACCGTTAAGCCGGACGAACCCTTCTGGTTCCGCCTTACCTACGATTTTATACAGTATCTGATAAACATGGTGGTCTCCAAGGTTGAATCAATCGACAATATCGCCAAGTTGCTGGACAAGCACAAGTTGGTCTCCGCCCTGCAGCAGGAGGTTGACGACTTCCTGATCGAAAAGGGCATAAACAATTCCCTCAACAACATCGTTTGCGACTACTTCCGGCGTCAGGGCAAGTTCCAGAACTTTGCCACCCTATCCCCGGAGGACTCGCACAACGAGTCCATCCGCTACATGGCGGCCCTCAATATGGTGGACTTCCTTATGGAGCGCGTCAAGAGCTTGAAAAAGAATCACCTAAGTGTGGCCCACAAGGCCATGTTGGAGCTGAATTCCCTTACTGTCCTCTCCTACAGCGAGGAGCAGTGTATGGATTATGTCATGCGCAAGACCCTCGTCCATCGAGACATGGAGCGGCTACGTCGAGCCCTGGAATATGATATGAAAAAGATGGTGGAAATGCGTAACCAAATCAGCCAAAAGCGCTACGAACTCAACCTGAACCTACACGCTCTGGCCTTTGTGGACGAAGTGGGTTCTTGTCATCACAAATCATTCCTTGTTTTTCAAACTTCTTTCCACAGAAAGTCGCTAGATTTGAGAGGGTCACGGATACCTTGACTATTTCCCAGTTGCTGTGTGCCAATGAGTCTATTATTCAGATAAGCAAGTTGCTTGAGGGTAAGTCTGGGGTCCCCTATATAATTTAACGGAAAAAATGTACCCAAAAATATCCTTTGGAACTTACTCCCACAGAAAAGAGCAAGGATGTGTCAGTAATGCAGTCCAACTACAAAAAGTCAATGATCGAGGAGACATGCGTCCGTGAGAAGCGGGATATGATCACCTGCTCGCTGACGAAGGCCAAGAAGGAGTACAACGATCTCATAAACCGTCGCACCGAGCTGCGAAAGTTGCTGACCAATCTCCAGGCGGTCCACGCCAATCTGAAGCTTCAGCGAGCCCAGCTGGAGGCCAAAGGAGGACTACTCTTCAAAACGGCTCTAATGTACGATTATGACAAGTGCATGGCTGACGTGATATCTAAGCGCAAACGAATTGTTGGCCTTAAGAAAACCATCGCGGACTTCAACAAGCGCATTTACGTGATAGAACAAGGATTTATAGAGCAATCGCCAAATTAATTTGATTACAGCTGTAATACATAATTTTCTATTTTCACACAGACAATATATTGTTATTGAGCTCGAATTTCTCTTCTTCTTTTATTTCTTACATTTAATTTTGATCAGAGGTTTATTGATGCTTCCCAATTTAAAAGTATCCTTTTTCCCGCCAGTCCAAGGGCCACAATATTTTTTAGTATTTTTGTATATCGATAAAAAAAATTCCCTTATTAAAGTCCATCCCTAGCAAACAGCTGTAGAGCGATGTGATAATAATTTCGTTTTTTTTTTCTAAAAAAAACACGTTTGACCCATTACAAAATCCATTTTATCTGAATAAAAACGTTAACTGTGATTTATATACGGAGATGTCCGTGTTGCCGAACGCCGGGACAAATGCTCAGGCAGCCCCGAAATCCCGCCTCTTTGATGACGCCGATCTGGACAAGATGGCCATGCAGTTTGTGGGCAATATGCAGCGATACCGCGAGAATATTGTAATCCCCAAGAGCAATGGGCCGGTGAAAATCAAAACCAACGAAGAGAAGTTCATCGAGACCGCGGTGGAGAGCTGTGGCTTCAAATGTGCAATGGCCTGTGTTATGGGTAAGTCCCTAGTCGATCAATTTTCAAACTGGGTCGTGGATACTAAATACAAATTAATTTACATTATTATTTTTAAATAGGTTATGGTTTGGGAGCTGCCTTGGGTTTGTTCAGCGCCTCTGTTAATCCCAACATGGCTGATCCTTTTGCGAATGAGAAGAAACAGACAGCTCGTGAGGTTTTCCGGGAGATGAGGGGAACCACCCACTCCTATGCCAAGAATTTCGCCCTCATCGGTGCCGTGTTTTCTGCCGTTGAGTGCACTATTGAAAGCGTAAGTTTCCCCCTTACTGAATAAAGATTAGATGCATTTTTGAACATGTTCTTTTCTGTGATCCTGCAGCATCGAGGAGTGACGGACTGGCGAAATGGTACATATGCTGGCGGCATCACCGGCGGACTGATTGGCCTGCGCGCAGGCATTAAGGCGGGCATAATCGGAGGCCTAGGATTTGCGGCCTTCTCCACGGCCATCGACTACTATATGCATTCTAGATAGGCTTTTCTTTTGGTTACCTTGTATCGTATAAATGTTTGTTTTCAACTAACGTGCGTTCTTTGAAACTTTGCCGCCAAGGAAATGACTGCATCACGATTGGTGCTCCCCATTTCCGCTGCATGGTTGGGGTATTGGGAGCCCTGACATTTACAGTGCAGCTGCCAGCCATTAATATTGCTCTCATCAAAAGGCACACATATTGTATTGTATAGGCTCGGCTGTGTGGCATAAACAATGTGCCACAGTCTCGATTCCAAATTCGGCCAGAGTGCCCCCGACCGGTTTTAGTTTGTTGCGGTGGGGACTGTGTCCAGCCTGTGGGAACGTGAATCTCGATTCCTAGCAGCAGCAGCAGCAGCGGCAGCGGCATTCGAATTTCCAGTTTCAGTTCGATTTCAGCAGCGGTCAGGTATAGATCAGTGCTTCTCGCGAGGGTTTCCTCATTTGGTTTCGGCTTTCGCGCGTTGTTTTAAGACGCGGATGAGCATGATTTCAGTGGCAGCTGCAAAAGTGCAACATCAACCGCAGCAGCATCATCTTGAAACGGGTTTTATTGGCAGCAAGTCTGCGGTTGGGTCGCGTGCAGTTCCCGAGATATGCAAAAAAGGCTTAATCATTAAATTAAACACAGAAGAACGTCTCCTAAGCACATGGAACTTTGCGATCGGATGTGCTATTCTCTCCTCACCAGTCCTAGCGGCTTGATGAAAGAAATAAAATTGGATAAGAGGCGATCAGAGATCAAATCTGTTTTGATGTAGAACTCTACAGTAGATCTTGGCTACAAATCCAGTTTATAATTACATTTTTTAGTCAAATAAATTTGTAGATTTTCTTTATTATTTAATCAAATACAGACATTATATTTTTGTGTTATAATATGTAGTGATTTTGAATTCGATTTAGAAACAATGTGATATCATAAATCGAAGCTTTAAATATAAAAAATATTAATAAATTAAAACAAGTGATTTTAAGTGCAAGTGCCTTTATGAATTTTATTAAAAGTGAAGTGATATTACTCATTTTTGAAAAATATAGGAAAACTATAGCAAATCATGATAGAAATATAGTTATCATCTTTCACTGTTTTTCTCCGCATAATATATTTACTGTACTTGCCCCCAGTGGGATAGTGACTCACAAGTGTCTGGACAACAGTGGTCGGGCCCTGGCTTGGCTCTCGTCCGTCTACATCTCGCGTCCCCCAGTCGGTCCGTCCGTTCGGACAAAGTGTTTTGTTTATGCAACCAATTCCAGAGCCACAAACATTTCTTGTTTGCCTTTCTCATCGGTGGCAGCTGTGAACAGCTCAATTCCCCATTGTGGATGCTCGGAGCAAGTTCAATGGATCCCAGTGACACTCGCAATTGCGCTCGCTCTTAATTGGATCGACCGGCAAGTGAATCAAAAGTCAGTCCGAGAATCTTCGCCATCGGCTGAGTCAACTGGGAGGAGAAATGTGTGTTGTCTTTTTTTTGTTTTTGGTCTCCAACGCCATATGTTGGCACATCGAGAGTCAGCGGAATTATCTTATCTGGAAATAATCCCCCCAAACCTAAAAAAATACAGTGCAACTTCTGTAAATAAAAAATGGGTTAAACTTTTATTTGTTTTCAATTTGATAAGAATTATTTTGAAGCTAAAATGGGATTAAACGAGAGGTTATTATTGTAGTACTTTTAGGGAATAAATAATAATTTTACTTGTTTTCTTTGTTATTTTGATTCTCAAATTAGTTTTATTTAATTAAAATAATTTGATTCAGGTTGAAATTTTATTTGTTTTAAATTCTATGTATTTCTCTTTCAATATATTTTAACAGAAAAGGAAGAAAAATTATATCTATAGTTCTATAGCTATTTGTATCTAGATAGTATCTAGTAGATACAATTCAGTTCTATGAAGCTGCACTGTCCAGTTGTATCTATTTGATGAACGTGTTTGCGGTTGTACTTTAGCCATCGTAGATAGGGCTTGGCTTCTTACTAATTATCTGGCAAAGAAAGCCAGAGAACCGGAGCCGACGACCTTGCGCGGAGAGCTGTCACCTGGAGGGAGGGATCAAAGAACAGCCAAAACGGAAGGCTTCAGCCGTATATGACTCCATTTAAATTCACTTTTACCTGAACAATTGCCCCGCCAGATAGCCAGAGAGATTTTGAGAACAAAAAACCCACGAAATAGAGAGGCTCCGAGAGGTGCTGAGAAATGGGGAGCGACACGTTCTCTGTTTCTCTCTGGGGGCTGCTATCTAATCAAAACAAATAATGCTGTCGGCCCATGGCAGCTTGATTCATTAATTCAGTTCCACTTTCCGAAGCAGGCGGTTCGATCGTCCAGAGCTGTTAAAACAAAATGCAGCAATAACAAAATATAGAAAGAAAGAAAGACAGAAAGAAAAACTTACTTCAAAACCGCATACGAAAGTGCAACAAAAGATAAAGTTACTTAATATACGAAAGAAGCTACCCGATACGGTAGAATCCAAGGAAAAGCGAAACTAAAACCCGAAACTGATACCAACCACAATGAAGCACAAATTTGTGCTGCTGGTGAGTAAATATTTTATACTTCGAAAACATTATCGCTATCTTATCGCGCATATTTTCGAGTAAGATAGTAGAAATTAGAGAGAGTAGGTGGTTTTCCATGAAAAGGTCCACAGTGTCGGGTTCAGTTGGGGGACCTTTTTATGAGACACCTTTGACCTCCTTCTGGGCAACAAAAACCAAAAAAAAAAGGCCAAACAAACCAATTTATTTCAGAGGGATCGAGGATGTTATGGTTCTGCCGGTGAGTCAATCAATGTGACTCACTTTGATGATCGATGATTTAAAGACAATTTGTGTTGTTTTCCTTTAACCATAAAGTCAGAAAGATTAATTCAATTATAGTCTACGTGTAGGAAGAATATTAATAATAAAATATACAGGAAGGGACTACCGTATTGATGGTTAAAAGGTGGAATTTTATTTTCTAATAAATTATGTTTAAACGTCCTTAAAAATGTGTTAAGAAACCAGTCAGATTTCATGTTCTACTTTGAATAAGTTTAATTTATTTTCAAATATAATATACATTTATTTAAAACTTAGATTACTGTTGAAAAATTAACTTTTATTTTAATCTTTCCTTGATTAATATTTCTCTTCAAGCTATATGGCTATAATAGAATTCTAATGTGTGTATTGAAAAAATAATGATTGAACTTTAAAATAACCTACATACTCGGAATAATTCTTGACACACTTATTTGTATGAATACCGACTAGAAGTAAGGCACAGATAAGTTGTTAACTCCTCATGGTCAGAATAATATGGAATCAGATTGTATTTTGGAGTAAGTTTCAACTCTGAAGAGTTCCTTTCGTATCAGCTACCCCCTTTTTGAAAGCGTTTTTTACTTTAAAACCAAGAAAGCAGATAAAAAATAATAATGTTTCGTAAAAAATATCCTACTTTCTTATAGCTCCTGGCCGGAATGGCATTACTTCACACAACGGAAGTCCTGGCCCAGCATGAGGACATCCCATACCAGGCGGTGGCCGACATTTGCAAGACTTGCTCGTGCCAGAATGGCCAGGACAGCGAGCATCGGACGCACTTCACGCTGGACTGCTCGGTGCGGAACTTCGAGCACATCCTGGCCCGCTGGCCGACGGAGCTTACCGCACAGGCCCTGTCCGCCGGCGCAAGCACCGAAATCCTTCTCTCGTACTCCGGCAATCAGATAAAGTTGCTGCAACAGGTGCCGGCCACAAATGCCAGCTTGTCGCTGTCCTGCCGTCACTGCGGACTGAAGGATCTGCAGGCTCCGCTCTTCATGGATGTGCCCAACGTGGAGGGGCTGTACCTTAGCTGGAATGAACTGACTGATGATGCCCTTGTGCCGGATCTCTTTAGAGGTCCTTTTCGCATTAATCGCTACGAGCCGATCGGCTTGAGGGACTTGGACTTGAGTCACAACTTGATTGCCCGCCTGGACAGGCGGCTCTTCGAGCACACACCCCATCTGGCTGGCTTGAACCTGGCCTACAATAAACTTAGTGTCCTGGACGCAGCCACAGCTGCCTCCTTGGCGGCCGTGAGCACTCTCCAGCGATTGGATCTCACGCACAATGGCCTGATGTCGCTGCCTGCTGACCTTTTTCCGAAGCTGGTGAGCTTGCGCGTTTTGGATATATCCGGAAACCACTTTTCCGCTGTTCCGGCGAGCATCCAACAGCTGGGCAAGTCACTGTTCCAACTGAACTTGGCGGAGAACAAGCTCAGCCACATTAAGTCTGGAAGCCTCCACGGCTTGGACGCTCTGAAGCGCCTCAATGTCAGCGGAATGCATAGTCTGAGGATTGTAGAGACGGGAGTTTTCAACCTACCAGCCTTGGAGCAGGTGGATTGCTCCAGGAATGTTCATCTGGAGCGCCTGGAGTTGGCTGACTTTTTGGTTAGTCGTAACCTGTCACAGTTGGACATATCCAGGAACTCCCTGAGTACTCTGGTTTTGAATGTCACCACTAGCAACTCCAGCATCCAGGAACCGTGGCCACGTCTTCGTCGCCTCAGCATTACTGGGAATCCCTGGGATTGTAGCTGCGAACTTTTGAAATCCCTGGAAGTGGTTGGCCTCACCCACATAGAACAGCAGGCAGATGGGTCGGAGGCTCGTTGCGAGACTCCCTATGTGCTGGCCGGAGCACCAATCTCCACCCTAACGTCCGAAAAGATATGCAACATGGTGATTCCCAGGAAGTACAGGCCTGTGGATGAGGAGCCGCCGCGTTTCCTGCGACGCCGCTACATCATACTCACCGCCATCATAGCCAGTGTGGTGGTGGTGATCGGCCTGATCATTGGCTTCATTGTCACCTGCGTCCGCCGGCGGCTCAAGGGCACCGATTACGGAGTGCAGCCCATACGATACACCAGTGTTAGAGGCAGCAATATATCGGCCATCTCGCAACTTCAACCCACTTCGGTGGCGAGTAAATTCAATAATGCCCACGCCGCCAAGGGCTCTGCTCCCGCAACGACAGGTGCTTCGCATGCCTGAAAAGGAGGCCAGATTTGAAATCCGCATCATCTCCGAGTACCGGGTTAGATGCACAAGTTTCGAGCCAAAGATGTTCACGAGAGTGTCCCTGTCCAGCCACTGAGAATGGCGTGCTATCCTGTACATAATGTGTGTCCCTTACATTAATTGCCCCAAAAAGGAGGTTGACCTTCATCATGATTCCTATACCCCGATCGAAAAGTAACCACCTAGTTTTAAGAGCCGCCATCGATGTTTGTATTGTACTTAAGTTTCGAAAATTAGTGTGTAAAAAATAAAACATTTCCATTGAGAAATTGAATAACGAAGTCCACAACTCCACAACTTCTACATAAAAACTTTTATTTTCGCACAAAATTTCTTTTTACAGCAACGGAGCATGGGAAACAAAAAATGAGGAACAAGTAAAAGGCAGGATGCAGGTGGCGACAGATTATCTACCCAACGAGTGAGATAAACACACAAAGATAATACCCAGAGTCGAGGAGATGGTAGGCATGTGACTGGGAAACACAAAAAGACTAGCACTCGCTCTCGAGTAGCTCCTCTTCGGCAACGTTGACTGGTGGAGGTGGGAGCTTGAAGAGATTAATAGCTTGTTTCTGCGCCAGAAACTGACGCATCTCGGCAAAGTTATCGCGCTCCTTGTGCTGCTTGCTCCGCCGATTGTAGGCCGAATCATCAGCTGAGTCCGAGTCCGAATTGTCGGAGGAGTCGTAGCTGGGAGAAGTGACATCCGTTAAACGATTATCCTCCTGCTGCTGCTGCTGCTCCACCTTCTCGATTTTTCCAAAAAGCTCGTCCACGTTGATGCCCTTGGAGGCCAGGACCTCTCGTTCCTTTTCCAGCATCACCTGTCGGATGGGATCTATGCGATCCTTGAGCTGCTTAAGAACGGGCTTGAACTTGCCCTTGGTTATGCGCTTCTCGAAGTTAAGCAGTTCCTTTTCGGGTGTAGGAAAGGGAGCGTGCTGCTCCGCCTCGAACTGCTGCTCCTCGTTCTCATCGTACATGTAGGCATAGAAGTCGTCCTTCTGCTGGGGAGCATCCACATTCTGAGAGAACTCCACTCGCAAAATGCTCTCGGGGAATTCCTCGTCCAAATTATCCTTCTTTGCTTTTGGAACCTCTGCCTCCAAGTCCAGTTTGCTGTGCAGGAACTTGTTGTACACCAGCATCAGTCTCTGGAAGTCGTCGCAGCAAACTGCCAGGGCGTTCTCAATGCCTCGCATGTTACTGGCCACCGCTACCAGCTCCTTGGAGTTGTTCTTTTTCGCCGCTTCAGTGGCCGTGAGTCTTTGGAGTGTTACATCCAGAGCCTGGCACTCCCCGGCAACGGCTACCATACAGGCGCTCAGCTTCAGGGAGGAATGCTGCAGCACAGCGATCGGGCCGCTTCTCTGCTGCTCCACTTTGACGGCATTCAGCTCGTCCAGTTCCATTTGTTTCCTGTTCTGCATCGCCAAGGCCAGGTTGCTAAAGTGCAGCTCCTCCTCTTGGACCAGCTGCCGGATCAGCGAATCGATCTTGACCAGTTCCTCGCTCAACTGGGAGATCGAAGGCCTGGTGGTGATTGTTAGGGCCAGCCGGAGAAGATACTGCGACTGCACGTAGGCGAAGATGTTGTGAAAGTCCTGGAAGATGGGAAGATAGGTTAGAACTAAGAACAATATGTGCCTCTTTAAAAAATGTAAATATTGGCAACGAAATTGCTTTGTTGATACCATATTGCTGTTTATTCTAATCTCCTTCAATTAGAAGATAAGAATGTATGAATGTACATTAGGGTGGCCCTGTATCAATGATACTCTACACACCATAGTCATATATTTAAAATAATACTATTTTGTTTACCTTTATGTGCTTGGGACTGTAGTCCGTGACATTGTTTTTAAAGTACTCGCACTCTCTTAGCTCCTCCATGGGCACATAATACGGGCCATATTTTGCCGACAGGGGATAATCCGTCTCCAGCTTGCGGGTGGCATCGTAAAGAATCTCGGTTACCTCCTTGGCGGCTGTTATGCAATCCCAGGCGCGCTCAATCTGGCGGGATCTTGAATTTCAAAAACAATTAGCTACTTTTCATGCCAATATAAAGATGCTCTCCCTCACTCTATAAGCTCGGCTTGCTTCATAATGATGATTTCCTGAAAGTACGTCATATTCCGCCGGATGCAGTTGCCGAACTCATCGATGGTCTTCACCAGTTGCTCCAACTTTCGTTCCACGATTTTGTTGCGGCACACAAACACGCTTTTAACTGCGTACAACGCAGCAAAGGTGCCAGCGATGAGGATGGAGGGAACCATTGTGTAACGAATTTCCTTTGGGGTCACCAGGTGCTCCACCAAAATGCCGCCCAGCAAGAGGCTGGCATTCCGCGTGGTCAGAAACTGCCGGCTGGGATTAGGCGACTTCGACAGTTCCCGCATGCATTGCTCCAACGCCTCCACATGGTCCACAAGTAGGCGCTTCGAGAAGAGGATCTTGTGCAGCAGACGATCTTGGATTACCTGTTTTGTAATAAAT
This sequence comes from Drosophila atripex, assembly GCA_035045925.1. Taxonomy (NCBI): domain Eukaryota; kingdom Metazoa; phylum Arthropoda; class Insecta; order Diptera; family Drosophilidae; genus Drosophila; species Drosophila atripex. The sequence continues at coordinate 4,376,035 of JAWNOP010000022.1, read as the reverse complement.
CAATGTTATGTTTATTTTTAGTTTCATTTTTACGGCATGGCACTCACCTGCTTTTGCTTCAGGTCATCCGCCAGCTGGCGGCGCTCAAAGCGTTGCTAAAATGTGTATTAAAATAGAATATATATAGTATCTAATATATAGCTGATCTCTTGACATCCAACGCACCTTGAGCTCCTGCATTATTTCTGCTTTTGTTTATAATTGCAAATTGTCTAGGGTTGTACACAACATACCGATATTCCTGGTATAAAAACCTTGATAAGGTCTAAATATCGAAACAACGATGATTTTTTATACCTTTTATTCCAAACTTATCGAATATAAGGTTTTTTTTTTCAACTGTCCGGCACCACTCTTAATTTTAAATCGATTTTTAACTTCCGTTTATTATATTTGAAAGTTTTAAAAATTTATTAATGAAGATAATAACTACAAATATAAGTCAAAATAGGTTTTAGTTCTTTTTAATTACAAATGTATACAAATAAAATTGAAAAAAATAAATGAAATGTAATAAATAATTTGTAAAATATAAATATATTCACTAACAATAGTAAAAAACCAAAGAGTTGAATATTTTTATTTATTTTTATTTGTAGATACTTAGAGTAGTTTGTGTGGTTCAAGATTACATAGAAATTTGTTTACATATCTATAGATCAATATCCCATTTACATAGAGTCAACATCATAAAAAATATTTAGCTGCAATTTTAGTGACACTCTTTTTGGTTCCTAAATATGATCATTCGGGCTGCGAACAGGGGCTAGAATGGTGTGGATAGTGGTTAGTGGTAAGTGGTAAGTGGTAAGTGGGTTACATAATAGGCGCGTTACAATTTTGCTATTTGTTAGGCGACAGATGTGCGACATTATAAAATAAATAACATGGTTGCTGCTCGCTGCCCTCGCCGATTATCTGTGATGGAATAGTGGACTCTCGTCCTGCATCCTACATCTTGTAGACGGCGGGCGTGGCGGGGGGATAGTCCAGATCGTACATCTGGGCCTTGATGAAGGCCAGCTTGTTGGTCGGCTCGGGATGCACAGTAGCCAGTCCGTTCTTATAGGCGTACTCCACAATCTTCTCGGCGATGGCTATCGAGCAGCTGACAATGTTGTTCAGTGGCGGGTAGAGGCTGCCCTTGGCCAGGTCGTCCTTGGAGACCAGCTCCGCCAAACGTTCCGCCGAGGTCAGGAAGATCTCCTCGGGAATGGTCAGCATACCGGCGCACAGAACGCCGAGTGCCACTCCGGGGAAAATGTACGAGTTGTTACCCTGGCCAGGATAGTATTTTCGGTTGTTGTAAGTGACCGGGGCGAACGGCGATCCTGAGGCGAAGATGCAACGGCCCTGGGTGTGGGTGTAGGCTTCCTCGGCGGTGCACTCCGCCTTGCTGGTGGGGTTCGACAGAGCGAAGATAATGGGAGTCTCGTTGATATCGGCCATCATCTCGAGGATCTCCTGGTTGAAGGCTCCGCCCTGGGCAGCGGCTCCTATCAGGACATTGGGGCGGATCTTACGTACAGCCTCGACCAGGGAGTCGATGGGTTCGTGCACCTGGGCGAAGTGCAGCTTGTGCTCGTTGAGGCCACCCTTTGGGCGATCGCGGATGATCACGCCACGGCTGAAAACGGAAACAAATTGGTTAATAAACTAAACACTTCAATAGGTTCTGAAGGTCCCTCACCTGTCCACCATCCAGATGCGGGACTTTGCTTCTTCCTCGCTGAGACCTTCGGCCTTCATGGCCATCAGGCAGAGATTGGCAATACCCAGAGCCGCCTCGCCAGCACCCAGGAAGAGGAGAACGTTGTCGCTCAGCTTGGTCTTCTTGATTTTCAGCGAAGCCAGCAGACCAGCGACGGCCACTGAAGCGGTGCCCTGGATGTCGTCATTGAAGGTGCAGAACGAGTCGCGGTACTTGGACAGCAGTCTGAAGGCGTTGGCGTTGGCGAAGTCCTCGAACTGGATCAGGACGTTCTGGCCGAATCGGCGGACACAGGCGTGCATGAATTCGTCGATGAACTCATCGTAGGCCTGGCCAGTGGTGCGGCGCTCCCTCAGACCAATGTACAGAGGATCGTCCAGCAGAGATTCGGTGTTGGTGCCCACGTCCAGGGTGATGGGCAGGCACTGGCTGGGCTTGATACCGGCCAGAGCGGTGTACAGAGAGAGCTTGCCCACGGGGATACCCATGCCGTTGGCTCCCAAATCGCCAAGGCCCAGGATACGCTCACCGTCCGTAACCACAATTGCCCGGATATCAGACTCCGGCCAGTTCCTCAGCACATCGTAAACATGACCCTTGTCCCGGATGGAGATAAACAATCCCTTGGCCGCCTGGAAGATCAGGCTGTACTTCTGACAGGCCAGGCCCACGGTGGGCGTGTAGACCAGTGGCATCATGTAGCCAATGTCCGAGCTGAGGACGTTGTAGAAGAGGCGCTCGTTGCGCTCGCTCAGGTTGATCAGGTACATGTACTTGTCCAAGTCATTCTCCAGTCGGTCCAGCAGCTGGCGGGCGTGAGCGATCTGTTCCGCGGGCTCACGGACCGCGTACGGCAGCAGTCCGTGGATGCCCAGTTGCTGGCGTTCCTGATGGGAAAAGGCCAGACCCTGGAAGAAGAAAATAGGTTTAGTTTGGTGGACCAAAGATGCAATTTTATTTCCGAGTTCAAGAGCCATCAGTTTATGGCCTTAGCTCTCTCAACTATCAGCTGAATATATAACCAGCCAATTGGGAATAAGTGTGCATGTACTTGGTTTTAATGGCCTGATCTTGTTCAGCGCAAAGGCCATAAATCAGTCCAAAAAAAAAACAAAAGTGGGCTGGAGGAAAAGTTCGCCGGTGCTTATCATTATTGACCCATGGCCTGAGCACGCGCCGGAGCTGTTCCTGCCCAGTCCGATTGCGATCATGTCCACTGAGACGGTAGTAATCACCTGACCATCGCAAATCTTCCGAGATCTCACGCCCGGGCACGAGCCCGGCTCAAGTTCAAAGTCATGTTCTAGCATTCAGTCACTAGAGAACTGGAACTGGCAATCGATTTTTGCATTTCGAAAGCACTGTCTGGGATTACGCGAGTTGGGATGACTCAGCGCCGACCTCGTTTCTCACGCACAATGATGCTGCCGATTTTGAAAGTTTTGCTCTCCAATTGCTGCGGCAATTCCGACCAAATAGACAACAAAATGAACCTATATTACGTATACGAATCTTGGGGGCGTTGCCAGCAACCTCCTGACTAGGTCACCCCGACAGATAGCGAAAAAATACGTGCAAGTCGACATTCGACATGCTGGATTATGTGGGATTTTAACAAGTGGCAGCAACGGATGTACCTGCTAATATGCACATTAGGGAATAATTACTCGTGCCTTAAAGGCAATTTAAAAGTGGCAGCTGTTGGGAGATCGTGACCATACAAAGGCTATTACCATTCCATTCCAAGTATTACCATTTCAAAGTTAGTTACAAACTTCTCGTTTTTGTGCCACTCATTTTTAAGCAACCCAGAATCTACAATGTTTAGAAACTATCTTTATAAGTAAGTCATCTTTTTTTTTTAACTATCTGGCCAATCAAGTTATTTTATTTCAATTTCTCTGTTTTACAAATCAGCAGATTATATTTATGTAATTTCCTAGCCCTGAGGGCGCTTTCAAATTTATATACCTAATATTAAGGTTGCGTTTAAGTTTTTTTTTGATAGATTGAATAATTATTTAAATTATATTTTACAACAATCCGTCATTTGGATAGATGTGCTATTATCCTCTTTATTGATTATTATTAAAACTAACCTCGATTTGTGGGTTATTTTGTAAGAGTTTTGGCAAAAAAAAAACGAATTCCCTCGCCCTCATAATGAGTCAGTAAAAAATAAAAATCTCCCCATAATTTAATTAGTTTTAAATGACTAATCAAATAAATGTTTTTAGCCAAATCATGGTGGAAAAGGGTTTATTTTCTGGAGGCCTGGCAACAGAAATTTTGTATTCAAATTCTAAATAAAATCAGTTCTTTGCAATGAAACGTAATAGTTAGAAGCTAAGCCAGAAACATGATCTAATCAAGAGCACATTCAATAAAAGCGAAAGGGAAATCCTAACGTTGAGTACGTCAGGTTTTGTTTGCCTTTGGATTAAATTCACTTATTTCCCCGCTTTTTGTTGGACAATCAACACTCTGGTGATACCCATAAACAATAATTTACTGCCAGAAGGGGCCCGAAGCTAACTATCATTGGTGGGACTACGTCACAGGTGGGCTGGTGAAATACGACAGCCAGAGGGAACGACACTTTTGACATTGAAACCCAGGCAGCACCTGCGATAAGCGTGCGAAAGTGTTTCGGAGCCGCTTGGCAACAAGTTTCTCCAGTCATTCCACCACATCACCAGCTCCGAAACAAGCATAAAAATGCAATCAGGTATTGGCAACCAAAAAAGTAGCCACAGGTAATTATACTTTTTTTGTAAATTAAGAACAAAGTGTTAAAGTTGTCAAGATGGTTTGAATTCGGAGCAATATAATTAATTATAAAAAATACTATGCTTGTGCCCACAACTGTATGTATGTATGTATTATATCCAACACCGACACCGACTGCGTATACGTAATGGGCAACTCCAAGATTACGCATACGCATTTTGTATATTATTGCAAAAAAACAAAACAAAAAAAGGCCCCAAAAATCCAAAGCCAAATTAGCGGACCAAAACACGAATTAGCAAATGCTCAGCTGATTTTTTTCCGCTGTCTGGCCCGACCAGTGATCATGATTATCAACGATGAACTTTGAATAGATTCCGATGACGAAAGCGTCGCTTCGATCAGCCCCAGACACATAACAGGCCATTTCAAACATTCGCAGACATGAGCCGATGAAATGATTATTTTTATTTGCAAATGGGGTTTAATCAGAGGAGCGAATAAAGTAATCTAGACTAAGAATTGGGCATTAATTTAATTGAAAAAACCACCATTTGTTGCCATTGACAACAGCTATGGGAATAATTCTCTCATTTCCCGTTTAATATAAACAAGCCATTGGGTAAACAATGAAAGAATCCAACTATTCCACCAAGTATCGAAGTCTTTGCTCTTTCAGCACATTGACCGCTTGAATTAATTTAAATTTTTAATTTCCTTAGCGAAACAATAAATAACAACACAAACAGACACAAAAGAGGCGAAAAGCAGGGGGGCAAACAAAAGCGTAGAAATGCAAATATAATTTGCTGTTCGCTAACTGTGTCTGGTGTGAGCAAACACTCTGATATTTCTATATATTATTAGCTGATTATCGTCATACAGTTCTTTTTTTGTGATTCGAAACAAAGTTAAATTTATGGCTGAATGTAGGTCAGTGTTTGCTGGTTGCCGAGGGTTTTTGCGGTTGTTTCATTAATTTGATAAGTTCTTTAAAACTTTCCGCGGAGGAAAAAAACAAGGAATTCAAAATAAACATCAGCTGTTCGTTGAAGTACAAGTTTAAGATAAATGAATGTCACTTGCTGGGAGCGTGTAGGCAGTATAATAACAAACTGTAGAACATAAGTGGCAGCCTCTATTGATAAGAATGATTTGCCAAGATAATTTCTGGTTGTATTATTAATTTTCGGTCTTGAATGAGATTACGGCCTGACGTCAGCTTGCAAATCTTTGTAGCGATAGTTGTGGGGAAAACTTATTTGGAGAGCTCCTTCATTATTCTTAACAACGCTTCTGTTTACGTTACGAAATATTCCCCCCTTTTAGCTTGACGACTCTTGGCCATTTTCAAAAAAAAAAACACAAAAATAATATGTGTTTGGAAACAGAGAAAAAAAATTATCCAAAAGAATGTCATTTCATCGACTCATAGTTTAGGAATTTTTTGTTTTACGAAATATTTTATAAAAATATCACTTAAATATTCCATGTTTTTTTTAGATTTCAGATTTGAATATTTTATGGGGATGTGAAAAGATTTCTTTTCGTGTGGAAACCACTCAAAGCCCATGCGCCATCTCTCTTCTAAGGCTAAGGAGCATTTTTAGCAACAATTCGTGCATTAGCTCTCTCATGTCTTTATCGGAAAATAGCGTTCAAAACAATTGCAGGCAAAAAGCACAACCAACAGCATTGAACTTGAAATGCAATTCGTTATAAATTATTTTATAAGTTTTCGAATCGATTCGTTTGTTCTAACCGTTTGATACCCTCTAACATCTAATATTTGACCGGCATTTTAATTGGCTCAATTATTACAGTCCACTATCGATTTTTGTGCCTCTGGCCAGCCGCCATAAAAATAAAAAACCCGAAATACTGTGAGCTTTGGTCTTCCAGTGTGGCGCGTGTTTGCTTCAAACTGGACGGTCTCTGCCAGCTGTCTCTATGTCATATAAAGGTCACCCACACCAGCTACCGAAAATGAAGCCACTGCCAAAAAGTATCTTTTTTTGTTGCTCTGAATTGCCAGCTGACATTTCCGCCTAATAGATATTTATGAATTTTTTATGCTCGTGCTTGCTTTAAATAGAAAATAAATATAAAGAGCATATTTTTCAAGAACAAGGGCCTATAATTAATCAACTATCAATATTAATTTTAACTTATTAACGTTTTAAATAACTTTAAAGGAAAATGTTTAAAATTGTATTCCAGTTTAAAAATATGTCATACTTTGGAAAAAGTACCTCAGAAAGGGTTGTTCATCTTTAATGTTTATAAACCCGATGTCTAATACATTTCCCTTGGGCGAGAATTCCCCAAAAAATTCACACACAAACACAGACACATATAAGCGAACCCGAAAGCGAAACCTCACGAGAAACCCACCCTGGAACCTTTGCCTGGTACTTTTCCACAGCTTATTTAGAATCGAGAAGACCGGGTCGGAGGGGTGGTCCACAATAAAAAAGAGGAAAGATGAGCGAACAGAACCAGTAGTACTACTCACCTTTGCATAACGTTTTCCGTAGAAACGATCAAGTCCGGAGATGCTGCCGGAGATCTCATTATCGCCACTGCCCCAAAATCCTAGGCGATCGCGGGGCGCGTATTTCTCCACGTTCACTGGCTTGCTCATGTTTTCGCACTGTGTAGTGTCGTTGTTGTTATTAGTGGTGTGGTTGGTGTAAGAACGTTGCTGTTGCAAGCAGATTTTGCTGTTGATTTGCTGTTGTTGGGTGTGTAGGGCGTGCAAGCTGCGCTGCAGTTGATTCCAGTGATGGCGCGAGGATAACGGAAGTCCTTGTGGCAACTGGCCAGTAATTTCGCTATTTTCCAACTGGTGGGGCTGTTGCGGGTCCGCTGTTGCTGCTGCCGCCTCGGCGTTGCTTTGCGTTGTGATTCGTGTTGTGAGTTTTGCAAAATTGGAAAGTTCGTATTCGAGTGTAGTTGTGGTTGTAGTCGTATGATTTTTACACACACGACTACTACACTCGCAGCCACGCTCGGTGTGTGCGTGCGCATGTGTGTTATTGTTGTTGTTGGTGGTTGTGGTGCGGGAGCGCGTATCAGCTGTTCGACACTGAGAGCAACCGCTCTCAGAGCTACCGGAAGTGGGGTAGCCATTCTCCCGCTCTCTTAGGTTCTCTTTATCTGGGTGGTGGTGGCTGTGGGGGCGGTGGGGCTGGAGGTACGGCGATATTTGGCCATTGGAAGGACTCTGGGAATTGGCGGCCGTGGGGTAAATCGGCGTGCTGGGGGGATGCAAAACGAGAGAGCAAATAAAGGGGATTCAGTGAGTGGGTGGTTGGGTGAATTGGAGGTAAATGGAGAACGATGAGCGAGGCAGACAATGCCGGAATTGTGAGGGTAGAATGCAAGCAATGTTCTCTGTAATTCAATTAAAGCCCTGAGCTCATCGAGTGTGAATGAATGCGGGAGCTAAACGAAACGATATTTTCAATCAGCTGACAAAAATGCTCTTACTCATTGCATGAAAAATTTCTATCAATTTCAGGAATTACCTTTCATATTGCATTCTCATGTGAACGAAGGCATTACAATTTCATCAGCATAAATTATATAAATTCTAGTTAGAGTATTTGAATAAAAATTTGCCTTGTACTCAACTGAACCCGCAGAACAGGTGATGCTCGAGCAGACAGGCCTTTGAGATGGATAGTGATAAGCGGTGACAAAGTGCCACTGATTAAAGCTCAATTAAAAACACGCCCTCTCCGTTTCATGGTCCAATAATACCCTATAATATATATACATATTCTGTACTCACAGTTGCTGGAGACGAAGACCTAAGGTTTTTTTGAGGACAGAACAACGTTGCAGAACTGAATACATGACTTGCCCGTGATTTAAACTATATTCTCAACATAAATTATATATTTTGGTTGGTATTGATTTGCAATTATCTCTCTGTATTTGTCTGTTGTGTGGCAGCTTTCGAACTAAACTGAGCTGGTGTGTTCGATTTGTTTTGCCGCCGAGTCTTTTTCGCCTTTACATTTTGCACTTTTGCAGTGTTTGTTTTGTTTCCGCGTCTTTTCGCTCTCTGATTAGTTTAATCACCACTAGGCGAGGGTGGTGGAGGGCGTGAATATCAGCTGACTGATAAGGGCGGTACAATTTGTTGTTTGTAGACTTTTATGTAGTATAATGACCATAATAACAGTGATAATAGTCACAGGAAAACATTTCCCTTTAGCGTGAATAACATGCGAAAAATATTGTGCGATAACAATGGCGGTCACAAATAGGAGATCTAAATGTGTGATCAAACAAGCTCCTCAGATACTAGCTTTTAGTTATCAGTACTCCTCCGCTAAATAAAAAAAATTACTTTAATGTTCAGCTACGTCAGTGTTGATTACTAATAGTAATCGAAAATATAACTTGTACCTGACAGTCGACTTAAAAATTCGGCTTACTCTTTTTATGTCACGCATCAGCTATAAATTATTTAAGCCTGTTCCAGAGACGGCTTGAAGCAGATATCTAATTACTAACCGGCCCGAATCGAAACCTTTAGCTTGAGTGTCCGAACCTTTAGGACCCCGAAACAAACGCCTTGGTTTGCACTTGAATCAATCATACGCCCGGTGGGCTACAGCGGCGTGTGTTTCAAAGTCTGATTCGTTCAGTTATTACCCAAAAAATTGAAAGTAAAACACGGCATGCCAATAAATTGGAACCTATCAAACGTATCGTATGTGCCTGAGTAACCTTCATAAATATAAACAATTTACTTCAGCTGCGGTTTCTTACAAAATATATTTCGTTTACGATGGGTTTTCGTGCGCAAAACACACCTGTCGATTGTTTCTGTTTCTCTGCTTTATTTAATTTGAAAATCGGTAATTACAGATCTAGAGTTGTGTACTTGCCACGCCCCTTGATATCGGTGGGCGGTGTGGCGTGTGCCAAGTGTTTTTTTATTCGTAGCGATGGGTCGCTAGTAAATCGCTGATAAATCGCTAGTAAACCGCATCGTTAAACACTAATGACACCTGAAGGTACAGATTTGGGAAGGGCGTGCTGACTGGCGTTTACTGGCACGGGGTGTGCAGTGGAAGCAAGTTTGTTAATTAAAGGATTCATCTACTAGTTAGGGTGTATTGATATTTTAATATTTAAAACGTGAAAAGCATCGATGAATGAAGATGATTAAAATAATTTAAATATTAAATGTATTATAATTAAAACTAAAAAACTATTAATTGGATTGATACACTTTTGTATAATTTAAAATTTTAAAACTTAACGTAGTTTTTGAAAAAAATAAGAATAAAAAATGTCACTATTTATTTTAACAAGTTAATAATTTTAAATATTTTTAAAACCACTCTCGCATTCTTTTTTTTTGAACTCCTTTTGATTTCACCTTTATATTTGGGTTTGAGTATCTACTTTTGTATTATTCCTTACCCATTTTCATCGAAATTTCTTATGGCATTGCGATCGGCGCAAATGGAGCTGGAGTTTCCCATTTCGGCTGGATTTTTGATTAATTAACTGAGCTGGGAGTCTAATTCGTTAACTTAAGCTTGAGCAAGTGCACTTGAAAACTAAATAGACTTTGGGAACAACGAAAGACAAACAACAACTAGAACTTTTCACACGCGATTGCTTTTTTGGACCGTTGTCCACACGATATTTCACCTAAATTATTCAAAGTTGTTAATAACTAAAATTAAAACTGCGTTTTAGGAATTGCGCTGGATATTGTTAAACTGAATCGCCTGAAACTGAATCAAAAACTGAACGCGCACTCGAAACGCGGCTTTGCCAAAGGCCACTTGTTAGTGAGCGGCCCAAAGGAGAACGCCAATGCAGGTGTGAGTGGGACAGGTGGCAGAGCAGGCCTACTCACTTCCTCGCACACGCAGGGAGCACGCGACATTAGTCGGTGTGTTGAGTCATTTCGGGCGGCCCCAGGCGGACACAGGTCTACCTAGCTAAGACCCCACCAGAGATTCCAGTATGAAAAGTTTTATTCCTTATTATTTTCAAACACTTTCAAAAATTAATGTAAATTATTGGTCTTTTATTGTTAAAGTAAAAATTTAAAAAAAATTCCAACTTCATAGGCTTTACTGTATTTGATTAATCGTTTCAGCCTTAGAGACGCTCAGGTGTTGAGTTGGACTCCACAAAACATGAGCGGTTGGCTAAACGCAACGACCTTTGGGAGCCGCACACAAATCCATGCAGCAATTTGTTGCTGCTTAATTATAAAATAATAAGTTAAGATATAAGAGAAGGCGACCCGCTGACTGACCATCGCGTCCCAGTCGGTTGCACTTGGTAACTAAATAAAAATAACAGACACACAAATGCGATTGCGGGTCATTTTGAAATCAGTGGGGCAAAACGTTTAAGCAGGCCATTTACTAGTCGGATTGGTGGAATCTTTAGCGTTTTGATTTTATCTGTAAACGAATCGTTGCCCAATGGTCCTCAAATTTTAATTAGATTGATTATACTATACTTTACAAGTATTTAAAAACACTGTTGAATTGAGTCAATGTGACAAAAATAAATTATTGTGCTTAGCTTCCTGTTCAAAAATTGTTTGTAGTGTGGAAAAAATCATATTTTGTAAGTAAAGCCTTGAGTTGTAACTTGAATTGCAAAACTGTCACAAAAAAAATTGCAACATGCTTTTTACTGTGGCCAGGGTCAAATGTAATTTCAATTAAGCCACTAAAATCTAACTTTAAACAATGCATAAAAAAGAGGCAAATAGTTATTAAGGGTATTAACAGATTCATAGCTAAAAGTACATATGTACATTTAAATATTTATTGCCGATTTACAATATTTATTATTTTATTTTTAAAAATATAAAAGCCATGGAATATTTTAAAATGGGTCAAACAGTCTAGACATGTTTTATTATCATTTAAGGAAACCGCAAAATCAAGCTTGAAATATTTTTTTTAACACCGCAGGGTTTTTTATATAGTAAATAGTTCAGTCTATCATTAGAAACAGACTGTTTCATATAAATTATATTATAGGCAATTTAATTATTTTAAGTGTAGCTTAAAAGAGCTTTATACAGCTTTCGAGAGCTTTATATAGTCAAAAATAGATGGCGCCAAGAGTTACATAGTTCGTGAAATTTCCGTACAAAGCGAAATCAAGTGGACTTGGTTATAAATGCAATAAAAAATCATATTAAATATAAGTTTTTTGATGGATAGAATTTTTTAATAAATATCTGAAAATATTAATTTCACATTTAGTGTATTCTTACCCCAGAGGCCTGTGGTGCAGCCAACACCTTGATAGAATGTTACATTTCTTCTCCAGCAGACGGATTATATAAAAAATGGAAAAGAATAGGTTTAATATACATTATCATTTACTTATGAATTCCAATAGTTTTTTTTTTATAAATTCAGTTAAGAGAATCAAAATCTCATACATTTTTGACCAGTCAACTTAATCAGTTATGATTACAATTTCAAAAGGATCTGTCTGTAACATTCCGTCGCACAAATTTCTCATTTTCTGTAAATTTTTCACTTTCTGTCTAGCTTCAATTTAATAACAAGCAGAAAGTGGAGTAGCAGCGACGTGCAACAAGCAACAAAGCAATTGAGGGCCACTTTTATCATCAAATGATTTTGCCCAGACTAAGCCGTCGCTATTTCCACGAAGATGTATGAGAAAAGGTTAAATACTGAAAAAATATATGCGTAAGACTAAACAATTTAACAGAAAATGTTTAATATGTATAGGATTATATACTTTTAAATAGAACTATTAATGTTACAATTCACATGTATTTTATTAATTTTCTAATATAAATCTAATATTTTTACCATTGTTTTTTCAGTGGAAATGGGGCACTGCACATCCCAGTCAAGTGCAAGGATGTGTAGGAACCAGTGTAGGTTTGTGTATGGGAATGCACGGTAATCTATCATAATTTTTATATCCTAAAATCCCATTTTCGTATTAGAGCGAAAATGTCTGCGAGCAAATATAATAAAATGGCCAGCACATCGGCGGAGACAGTAGCCGGAAGGCATAAAGGGGTTTGGTCACAGCTCCCTCCGATCCACAGAACATTTATGCTCCTTGTCAAAGGATAACACCCTGCCTCGCCCACACACACAACCTGGCTTGAGATGCCTTGCCAACAGTATGAAATTCCAGCCAGGCTCTTGATTTTTCTTTATTTTCGGATTGCTCCTTGCTTCCTTGTTTGGTAGCCGCGTTTTATTTTTCAATGCCCTGGCTTTGTCCAACACAAAAACGTCCAAATAGCCAACAATTTTATGAGTCCCGCGCAAAGGATCTAACTATGTCCTAGTCTGGGTCCTGGCCTCTCTATGTCGGAAATGCGAAGAAAAACAAAAATGAAAAGATATGAGGAAAAATATAATAAGTGCCAATCAAACATTACTACATAAAAATTCATTAACGACTGAATCATAGCAAATCAATTCTTTAAATTTTAAATGGTCTTTTTGAAATTAAATTATTAAGAAATTCTATAGAAATTTTAACGTGTTGTAACTTAAAGGCGGTTTTAAGTCATTTTAAAGGTAAATTGCAAAAAAGATACGTGAAAGGCGCGATATGGTTGATCGGCTACGGCAGTAGCGGCCAATGCAAATTTAAATTAATATGTGATAACTATTTTTTAATATATGGTCAGGAGGTGTAGGGCGACAGCAAGTCAATATTTTATTTTTAAATTAAAAACGGCAACGACCGGTAAAAACTCGCTTCGAAGTAATGCGGCAAAACCCCCAAAGAGCCAACGTGGCGTATAATTAATTTTTAAATAATAATATAAAATGGAGTCAATAAAAAAAGTGGAGACACGCCGTCAGAAAAAATAAATGCGCACAGCATGTTGAACACTCTCAGAGGCCACAGCTTACACACGCAGTTAAACCGAAATCAAGGATACATTATATATACGCAATATACATAAATATATTCCTGTCGATGTTCGGCGTGTTTTAAACCGCTTTAAAAAATCACCGGCTCATCAATGGCTGAGTGAAGTGGGAAGAGTCTTGGCCGGCTCATTATGCATTTACAACTGCATTAAAGGGGCTGCATGGCAGTTGGTCGCAGCCAAATTATAAGCCTCCAAACCCTTTCGGCCATCGCTTGTGGCCCACAGCAGATGGCGCCAGTATCAGATGTCCGGAAAGTCATGGCCGGCGGTGCCCCTTGTTTGTAGGCATTTCCACTCTACCACTTTAATGAGTTTTCCCAAAATTTAAGATCATTTTCAGTTTGCTTTAAAAATACTAAATTTATTATTTAAATTATTTATTAAAGAACTTACTTAAGTTATTTAGATAAAAATTATCGATTAACTCTTGAAAATATTTGTATTTCTTACCCTTTACGCCCTCAATACTTTTCAAACATTCTATCTATAAAGCTTTTGAAATATTATCATTAATTTTAATTCTAGACAAGATTAGGGGCGCCTTGACAGTGTGTCCCCATAAAAAGAACGACAATATGAAAACAAAGAAGCGACAATCAATTTAATTAAAAGTTTTAACAAGCTTTGCCTCATTTCACTTTCTCCGCTGGTTAGGTGAGAGTGTGTGTGTCTCCCTGTGGGCTTTTGATTTCGGGACATTTTTTGGGATGTCCTCGAATATGGCAACGTTTCATATTTGATATTAATTAAAAAGTTTGCGCTTTCGGTGCCTGCTTTAAAACAAATTGTTGTCGGAAGCAGCAACAACCGACAAACGAAAAAAAAATCACGAAATCTGTTCTCTGATGGGAGAGACAAAAACAATGGCAGTTGCATGTTATCCATCAGGCTGGTATATTCCGAAAAGAATGAATAAAAGTGAGGGATTGGCCGGGGTTTCATGTTGCACTGGCACCCAAAAACGAACGCCCGTGGCGCCGACAGCTGCTAATGTCACGCCTCTGCCTGACATTCCTGAAAACAGTTATTAAAAAACTTAAAAAGAATGGCCATTCAACAAAAAAATTCAAAATCTGTAACACGTTAAAAGCCAATAAAAATTGTGGATGACCTTCAGAGGGTAATAATAGATTACGGTGGTTTTAATAATAGTTGAAACGAATTAGATTACTTTATAACAGAATACGAATAGAGCCATGTATAAGTGCTACTAAGTACTATGTTAATTACTTATCGCTATAAAGGCGTGTACCTTTAATTTTCATTTTCAATTCGATACGGCAATAGAAAGTATGCGAAGTGTTCTTTGTACGTAAAGATATCCAACGCATCTCCAAAGTCCCTATTGAAGTTGAATTGATTTTAACAATTTGGCAGAAAAGGGCCGTATGCAAATTTGCTTTCTTCCGAGATATTATTATATACAAAATGTAATACGGACTTGACTCATTTGTTATATTTCCCATTACATAAACATTATAATTTTTGTATACAATTTTTTCAATCAACATAGACATGTTATGTATGAGCTCTGGCAGGTGGGGGGATAAGGCAAAGATATATTTTTACATATGTGCTCTTTGAAGACATGAGAATGGTTCGCATAACTTATAAGCCCCCCAGTAAATCCCGACATGCAAATAAGTATTTGTACACATGTGCTGCGCCTATGACATTTTCAAATCAAGGAACATGGCGACGACAACTCGCCTTTCACTTTTACCTCATAAAAGTCAAGCGCTTTCCACCTTGTATTCGCGCATTTTCCTAGTCGCCCCTGCCTCCATCCCAGACCCAATTCCTCATCGCAAAACAATATATCCAGCACACATGAAAAAAATAGAGTCACTAACACAAAATAGTATTATTTTAATTAAATAATTTCCAATCTAAAGGATGTACGATTTTAAAATCTATTGTACTGTTTTTAAGTTTATCTAACATTTTTAGTCATTTATTTGAAAATTTTTTGCAGTGAAACCCAACCGAACTGAACTCAACTTGTGCACAATAAACGAACGCACTTGACTGAAAATGTAAGCGATAATCCCTCGGGGCCATGACATAAGGGACTATGGAAGGAGTGCGTAATTGAACTCGGCAGAATCCTGGCACTGGGCTAAGAGGGGCAACTGGTTGAAGAAGGAGTAGCGGAAAAATCGAGGGAAGATGATGGAAAGGCGAATATGGGGAATGCATATTTATGCCAAGTTGCGCCTTTTTTCGTAAACTCCATTGAATTGGTTGTTGGCACAGTGGGACAAATAAAATAGTTTGCATAGACCCTACAAAAAATCGTACAAATCTAAACGAAGGACAATAGCTTGGATTTGTGTTCAATAATTAATCCAAGTTTGTTTATTTGATATTTTTTTTGTGACAAACATATATTGTGTAGAAGAACACACTAGGACTATTTCATAGCTCCAAACCACTGTGCTTCTATGTCATCTCCTAGGTTTTTGGATTTACTCGTCCTCGATTCCTGTTGCTAATAAACTCTCACCGTGTTGCCGACTCGAAGACTGAGCATCTCAAGCACCAATAAGCGCCAAACTTCGTCGATATTTATCGAATTTCATAGCCGCTGGTTAAATGTTTCCCGGTTTTTGCATGTACGTAGGGTATGTGTGTATGTGGGTATATTTGTGTAGCGGGTAGCGATTCCTTTGGCATTGAATAAGTATCTGGGGCGGGGTGTGGTCTTCCACATCCTTCGAGTCAGGCTCTTCTTCCGCCTTTGGGTTTATGGCATGTACTGAGGCATGTTTTAAGTGGTTTTACAGGACGCGCTTCATTGCTTCATGCAATCAATTTACCCAGCTCGTTATGTTTACCAAACGGTTGGCGAATTGTCGGCTCACAAGCCACCCAACCCCCAGCACACTGCCACCCAGCTCATATAAATTTATTCATATTTTAACTAATATTTATCAATACGAGCTGCGGAATGCGGTCCTCAGGTAGTGAAATTGTGTATATGGGTGCGTCCTGCATATTTAGTGCTTATTATGGCAAAATGATTGTTTTTCTTTTGCGCAAGTTACATTTACATATTCGCTTGTTGGATACAACTCTCGTAGATACACACATAGACGCCAAAATTTCCAAAGGTGGAAAAACATAAAAAATATATATTTATGCGCATACATTACCTCAGCGTTGTTTTGGCATTTAATTGGTCTTCAGCTACTAACGTGCATGATGAAATCAAAATTCGTAGAACAGAAACTCGAAATACAGAAGCAATAAGTGAAGAAAATAAGTTCAATATTTTTGTTAAAATCAAATTATTAAATGTTTTTCCAATGGAAACTGGTAACCATTTTATAGGAGCCCCATTAATTTTGCTATATTTTACTCTTAATATAACTTTTAGTTTTTAATAATATTTTGGCAATTCAGTTCAAGATAGCCCAAACCAACACTTATGTATATAAAATAGACAGACATTCGCATTGCAATTTGCCACTCACTGGGGCTCAGAGGTGGCTCAGAATACGAGCATATACATACATATAGTACACAAAAGGTGTCAGGGTCCTTTTGTCTGCCTGTCAATGACAACCGGGCGAAAGTGTGCCAAAAAACTCGGCAGAAGACTTTGTTAACCCCAAAAACGACAACGACGTAGACTTTGTCAGCTAAGATAATTGTGTGCAAAATTCAAATCTCCTTCTTTCGGGCCAGTTGACGATGTCGATGGTAGGCCCTTTTGGGCCCGCTGCCATGTCTAACATAATTTAAAGCCGTTGAAAATCGAAAGGTTCGGGGCAGGAGCAAAAGCACGAGCAGAAGGAGCAGCGGCATCCGCCTGAGTTGAAATGCCGGCCGATTGGGGGCCATAAGCTAAGCGCTGTCAGGCCTTCCAGTTGACCCTGACGAGCAATCGATTTGCCAACGACCCAACGACTTTTACAAGCCTGTCACTTGACTTGGTCGTTGGGCCCTTTGTTAGTCGATTTTATGCGGCAACAGAAGCGGAACAACATCGACGTGTGGTAATCGGTGCTGGGCGAAGCCTAAGTCGGATTATTGACACGCCCACACACAGAGAGACAAAGGAAAAAAGGAGGCCCAAGGAGGCCATTAAAATAAAATACCAACCTTATACAATAAAATTATTTAAAAATGTAATTTTTTTGTTCTTCGATTTAAAGTTTTCTATTGAAGTTCCTATTTGTTATTCTATTTGAAATCTGAAATTATTGATGTATCAAAGTTGACAAATTTATTTTATATTGTCTCCAGAGCAACGGCTATCTTGTATTTCAATTAAACGTTCCCCGCCCTTTAATCGAAAACGCTCAAAGCCATAACTCAGTCAAGGCTGAACCTTATGAGTGTCCTGCGATTCAATTATGCTTTGGAGTCCCGTGTCCTTCTTCGTCACAAACTAATCGTAATTGAAGACTGCAGCGCGGCCTTCACATTCCCAGGTGTGGGTGTGTGCTAGTCTCATTATTTATGGGTCTGTTGTGCAATTTGGCTTAATTAAGGTGCTCGGATGTCATTTGATCTTGTGTTTGGTGTACGCGAAGATTATCTGCGTGGTGCACTCGAAGCGAATTTCGAAGTACAATTTAAATTTTTCAAATACAATTGTTGGCTTGTTAAAGGGGATCTAATTTTAATCAAAGCACACACAAAAGACAACACAATTTTCCTTTTTGAAATGCAATTATTTTTCCTTCCTAACCATTAGCAATATGGTTAGGATTTGGTTTTCCTCAGGCCTCGTCTATTTAGTTTCAAGAAAATTAAGAGCCATTTGTATTTTAATTTCCAGAAATCGTTCATCATAACTTAACGCACTAATTATGCAGTTTTCAGTGCGTGTGCTCGGAGAGGAATGTGTGTTGAGCATTTGAAGGTAATTTTTCAATGTTATTTTTGCTCGCTATTGAGAAACATAAAAACCATAATGCACATGGGTATGTATGAATATGGCTTTGTGGGGGAGAGAGAGTGTGCTGCACTTATCCTTTCACTTGATGCGCATAATGAAGAGCACTTTGCGCTTATAAAAGCAATGGCTAAAAAACAGGCAACAAAACAAACAGCCAAGCAAACAAACAAACGTCAACGAGCGTACGATTCGCATAAAGAAGCCTGTTGGTCCTTCCCAAAATGGGTGGCCAGGAGGCGTGCCGGTGGGCGGTAAGTGGTGTGTTGCATTTAGCATGCTTAAGATCGCACCCACACGACCATGCAAACACACATTCGGGGCCAAGCGTGTGCGAAGGACATGAGCACTGACTGCAAAAACTGCAACGAGGGTAGATCCATAAATATGCTATATTACTTTTGATAAATATAATATAGTTATGATTAAATAATAAAAGAACTTTAATTTTAACTATTGAAAGTAATGTTTTTTTAACCATTTGATTTACCCTCGATACTGTAATTTCATGCTTTTTTGAAATGAAATGCAAACAATGTAGCAGAGCCAGGAAGGGTGAGGTTGTGGGAGCTACCCTGCTGTCAGTTGACGGCCACGCCTTCTTTTCATAGCTTTTAATTCACCATGGTAGCCTTGTTCACAGTTTTGCTCATTTAATATGTTTTTAAGTTTTTAATATTTTTATTTTTGATATTTTTAATATTCAAACAGAAATACTTCAATATACAACTGACTTAGAAATGATTAGTCTTCTTGTTGAAAAAAGGTTTATTTTTTGTTTGCGGTTTTGATGTGATTGTGTATTTACAGCTCACACACATAAATCACAAACACACACACCCGCACTGGTTGGAAGGGGCGTAAGTGGCTTTAGCCAAGCGTGAGCAAGAGATGGGGGGTGGAGGGGCAACAGTAAACAGCTGCGAGATAAATTGCTCATCTGCTCGACCTCGGCGTTGATGTCGCCTTCAGCTGACCCCGCCATCCCCATTCGTCCGCCTCCTCGGAGGGCCTGGATTCAGTGACATCGCATTGCAGGGCGGCGAACTGAAGTGTTAAGTACATAAAACCCACATACAGTGCGTTTATCCATAATGATGACCTAACTTATGACTCGCTCGTCCACGCCGCGTATACGTAATGCGCATAAGAAGCGAAAAGCAGAAACGAAAAGCATTGCCGGAAAGCAGAAATCCCTTGGAATTGCTGGAGCTTGTGCTTGTCTCAGTTATTCGACATAAAGATTGGATTTATGCCGGCTGTCACTTAAATTTGGGAGAATAGCCTGCGCAGAGGCTTCGTGAACAATGAATTTAACAAAATAATGCTGAAATTGAATAAATTTGACAATATCTGTGTTATAATGTGGTTCAACCCATTGCCGGCCACTGTAGATGGTTGTGTCCGAGCAAAACTCATTTCATAGTAGCTCGTTTACTGCAGATGCCAATCTCGTGAAACAATTGAACTAAGTTTTGTTTAGTAGTCCAATGCACATTTCCCGCCGTCACCTAGTTTGGAACGATTCCGGATGTTTTTGTCCGTGAATGGAGCAATCGTTTCTGGTTCTCCTGGTGCTCCTCCTTGCTTCCAGCTCCTGGCTCCTTGCGCTCAGCCCTTTTTGCCATTTGCCTTTTCCATGAGGATGCCATAGCCAGCAACCAATGGGGAGCACTTTGCCACTCAAGTGCCAAACAATTTCAAAAATCAACACCCACACCACTGCACGTACACCGAGAATGAAGGGAAAGGTCAGGAGAAAAGGAAAGAAAACCAATTCATTTGTGGCTCTGTGTTCGGATTGCACTGACACAGACAAAGCCAACCAATCTTTGGGCTCAATTAATTAACTTGGCTAAAAGGTAACTCGGGGCTTGGCTCTAATGAATACCAAATGAGCATATCAGCGTGTGTACCGTCAGACAGCTCGCGATTTATTTTGAGTAATAAATTCGCTAAAAAAGTGTCACAAATTTATGGAACCGCCGACATTTCAGGCACGGATGACAGATTGTTCTGGATGCGAATGAACAGAGATTGCCCGGGGTTTGGGCTGTTGGGTTCCAGTCCCTGGATTTATGTGGCAGCGTGCACGCCAGACTCTCGACTAACCCCGAAGCGATACGGATCCATATGTCGTTGTCCTCCTTTGTGGATCCTTAGACTCCTATCTCGCTTAGTCATTCGTGCTAATGTACATTTTTTATGCTCCCCGCTGATAAGAGCGCCACAGACTCTGGCCTCGACTACGAATCCAAATCCATCTCAGTCGGCCTTTCGGTCGGGAAACGGTCTTTTCGTTTCAATTTACATATGGCCCGCCTTTAAAGAACACTGAAAAAAGTTTGAATTTTAGAACACAAAGTGAAAATAAATGGAATTCATACTACAGATAAATAAAATATAATCATTAACTTTTATCGGTACTCGATATATAGGTTTATAGTCAATATAATTTTTATTTCTGTGTAAGACATAAGATTGCATTTTGAAAAGTGCATATTATTCGTGCCACATATAAATGATGTGTCAGTTTGCGTTGCCGGTTACGTTTTTCCATCCAACTCGGTTTCACTCATTTTACGCTTCGCCACCACAGCTCATTCGAGGACACCGCTTGGCTTGCTTCTTGGTCTTGGTTTTGGTCCTGGGCCATGTCCTGGTCTTGGCCTTCTCCACAAAAAATTCCGGCCAGCCAGGTAAGCGACTGGATGTTGAGAAATAGGAGAGTGGGCGTGTAAGTAGGTGGCACTTTGGCGTGCGCGCGAGTGCAAAAACAGATTACAGTTTGGGACATGTTTTGATAAGCAGCAATTTAAAACGTGATGCTATTTTGGGCTTATACTACGAATAAGACTAACCGCAAAATCAATGTTGACTGGCAATCTACAGCAAAATACAACAGAGAGAATTAAAAAAGGAATTGACTATTTCATTCGTATTGAACCGTATTAGGAGTATCTTGAGCCTCAATGATCAGAGATTCCATATCCCATTGCTTTTTATTCTTAATAGAATAAAATTGATTGATTCAAACAAATTGAGTTTTAGAACTAAGTACTCGTAGTAAACCAAAAAACCGATTAATTTGACAAAAAAATGTACAACAATTTTTGGAATGTCAACTACGGTAGTCGACTGCCAGGCTGTAATATCCCACATGGGTGCCATTTAAGCAATCTGTCATATGCCCGCCAAGATGCCTAACTTTTCCCCCACTTCGATTCCCACTTTTTTTATGACAAGGCCCGAAAAGCAAGCTACAAAACGATAACAACAGAAAAATAAATGGGCAAACGAAGAGGCGTGTGGAAATGTTGGCAGATCTAACACGTTACAAAGCAACAAATATTACCTTGTATTTAGTTTAGTTTTTATGATATTAACTTAAAAGTATGTAAGAATGACAGGCATATTATGTTTGAGAAAAGCTGTATACTTATGTAAATTTTTCTCATTAATAAATTTGATTTATTTTGTCAGTGCATTCAAGGCCTAACTGGCACCAGAAGTGGATGAAACGCTACCGTGTAGTTATAAAAATTGTTATCTTAAAGCTTCTGTCAGTTAGCCGGAAGTCCCCTCCAGGTTCTTCCAACTGTCTGCTGATGAAAACGAACTTGACAATACGAATGAGTTTCTTATAACAACGGCACCAGAAGGAAAGGAAAAAGTAAAGGCGACCGAGTGGAGGGGCGGCAACAAAATGAAGCGACAGCAAAAAGTGCGAACGTGCCGCCGAAAAAAAATATAGCTGGGGGTGGCAAGATGGCCAAGCAGGGGAATCGAAATGGAAACTTTTGGCTCTTGGCTCAGATTGAGCTCTTTGGTTTGTCGCAGGTTTCTAGGATGGTAAATCTAGAAAAAAACAACGCAAATGACAGAACACCAAATGGCTTTTTGTCTTGGTTTTCTATCATTTCGAAACGTCTTCTAGTAAGTTTAATAAATCAAAATTATTGTATTTTTACCTCATTTTCTTATACGTATATATACGGAAGCTTCGAAGCAAACTGTCAAATATTAATTTTGTAACCCCGACTTGTAAACACATACAAATTGATAAAAAAATATATGGGATATTTTCCCATAGTTATGTAATATATAAAGTTATGTAATAAATAAAGAATAAAATTGGGAATTGCAGGGGATCCTCCTGAAAATATCAAAAACTTTATGGCAGATTTTGATGAAAACGAATAGAAAATCGATCTACAAATCGTTAAAGGTATTCCGCACCAGAATCGGATAATCATCGGCGAAGTTATGGCCTTCGCGGTGGATTATATGGAACATCCCATGCATTTCCACATTTTGAAGGGAGTCTTCCAAGAAGGTTGACAAATATCTTTTGTTTGTGTGTTTAGATGTTGATTGACGAGACAAATGTAATTATTGAACATTTCAATACATCGCAATTTGCAAAATTATTGGCAATTCTTTGGAGAAATTATATTTTCATTACATTGGAGTTATGTGTATGCTGAATTTTTCGTTCATTGGGTAATTTAATAAAGAAAGTATAGAAAATTGCCGAACAGTTTGCTTTTGATTTCAAATAGGCTTCATTTGGACGTCAATTGTAGAAATTGTAATTGCGTTTCATTATAGTAATAAAAAGCGTAAAAATATGATATATTTTTAAACCATAAAGCATATTATATATTATATTACATTTTATAGCTTATTTTTAGCAATAAGGTAGTAGTAAGTAATCCCTATGGAAAAATCATTTTTATAATAAAAGTAATGGCTACAGTTCCATTTTAAATTGGTGGTGTCTGTGAAAAATTTTTACACGCGTTATCTTTATGCCATTGGCGAATGTAATATCAGAAATGCCAGAAACAGCAACTTCAACCAAAATAAAACATTACAAAGGACTTTTTCGAACATGTCCTGCAGCAAAGAGGAATTCGTTGCCATACTCGTCCATCGAACGATAAACAGACCCGATTAAATGAGCAAATCGTTTAATTATAAGTCCACTTAATGCCAAGCGTAAAGCCAAAGGCTTTATGAGCCCTATTTTGCGAGGGACTGGGAGAGAGAAAGGGACAGGGCCGGATATGTGAATGGCAATTTGGAATGCCTTTAGCCGGTTTGGGCATCGTGACTGGACATTTTGACATTTACTGCGACATAAGAACACTCGGGATAGCCGATAGCAACAATATGTCAATGCAATTTGCCAATGATACGGCTGGCTGTGTGAAAAACCGCCTGCCAGGCACCCACGACGCCCATCTCGATTTTCGACCCAACTGCCACAAGTCAAAATTCACTGGGCAAGACGACTGCTGCCTTTGGCAGTTCTTTCTGAGGACTCGCAATGGAAATCAAAATGGTGCTGGGCCTACCGACGTGTCATTTGGCACACCTTTGGCGATTTTCCATTTAATTAAAACACAGGAAACACTAGTCAAAAATTTGTACATGCATTTTCGGAACGCTTTTTGGCAGATAAACCAAAGGAATATACAAAATTTTTGTTAGAATAAAATGAAAAAGGAGCCCTAAACTACAATTGTTAAACTAAATATTGGTTAAGCTCCCTGTAATGTAAAAAAAAACATCTATGAGTAAAACATACATAACAATTTTCCCATTAATAGGCCACGTTTTTTGGGTAAAGTGTACAACAGAGCCTTGAATTGCATGGTCATCACATGATCTAGGACCCACAAAAAGGGGACGAAAGGAGCCCCAGAGAAGGATCCTGTGTACGTTTAAATTGCCATCATCGAGTTGAACGCATGTCAGGCTCAGTTCCAGTGCCTTGTCATGACCCTGCAACACGTTGACTGACACTCGCGGCTCAAAATGTAAAATCAATGCTTGCACCATCTCACTGCTCCTCGTTGCTCTTCACTTCTACAACTTGCCCAGAAAAACTTTTAGGGCTGTCACTGACTTGACAGATTTTCCTAAGCGCCTCTAGTCGGGTCAGTGATTTTCTGCGAATTCCAGGATTTCCCTTTTTTTTTCAGAAATACTGTTTTTTTTTATGGAATTGTTAGAATGATCATGGTTATTAGAAAATGATTTTAAAAGAAGAAAATGGTTTCAAAAATAATTTCTATATTATTTATCTATAATATTGAATTTAAAATGTATCTATGGCCATCGTTTAACTTTTTAAAGGACTTATTGAGTCAGCCTGTCACTCACAGATGCTTAAAAAATCAATTTCGTTTTAGCCAGTTATTTTTAACGGGAATGATAAAAAAACAGAGAAGTGAAATTGATAACAGGCAAGGAAACAATTCAGAATGCAGTCCATGTTTATTTGAATCCGTGTTGACAGACTGACAGAGTCGGACCGGCCAAATATTTAATTTGAATCAGTGTCACTGTCTATTAGACGAGTGAAGTGGCGGGGATGGATGTATGTCGATGATCAGGCCAATTGTAAATCGGTTAAATAAAAACACCATCTGTGGAAACGCCAATGCAAATGGGACAAAACGTAATGAAATTAAATTTAAATCTCGTCTCACATTGTTTTTACATTAAATTGTCTGGTGGGCGGGGCAAAGAGGATTGGATTGGGGAAAAGACGAAATTAACAATGTGGCAAAAGTGGGTTGAGAGGAAGAAAAACAATCCTTGCTACATGTTATCACCTGAGAAGGGACTCTTATGCGGTCGTTTTTGCTTTTGTTTCATTTGCCTGAAACTACAAGGGAACCGCCCAGAGATTGTCGGTGGTTGGTGGAGCCATTTACGTGTTTTCATTTAATTTAAAACATTTTCTTTGCCAAAATTACAAAATTCATCTAGCAGTTGTGCTCCGACAGAAGGTAATGCCTTCACGTATAATAAGAATATTAAAATAGCTTTAAACTAGAGAAATTAATTATAATTTCAGAAATGTGAGAATATTCTTAGAGCTTTTCTTACATCTGTATTTAAATAATTGCACATAAAATTCTGTGGTTTTGTTGGAAAGAGCAATTTCAAATTATATTGCCACATGACTTACTAAATTCCTTGGATTGTGGCATCCAATTTCTGTGGCATCTAAAAAACAGAAATCAGATGTGAAAATAAAAGGACTCCAATCCAATTCCCTTGCCCGGGGGATGTCGCCAGAGATGACGGCCTGACAAATCGCGTGCAAAAATCTGTGAGATCTTCGTTTACTTCTATCTATATCTGTATATTTTGGTTTTATTTTGTGCACTGCCAAAAAAATGGTAAAAACAAGGAATATATTGATAATGACTGTTGATCGTACAAAATTACAGAAACTCTTAAAGGGTAAAAACCTCATTTTAAAAGATTATCATTACTTGTTTATTTTCATAATTCACATACTACTATTTTATTTTAGCATTTATTTCAAGTGTAAGCTCCTGAGATACTCTTTCGCGGACTCCATTCTTTGAGTAAGGTTTTGCTTTAGCGCCTCGCGAAAAAAAAACGAAAAGGAAAACCTTAGCTGGCACCGCTGGCGCCTCTTTGGCAATTTGTTGTGTTTGCTTTTTTTCCATGTTGTTTCTGTTTTTGTTGTTTCATCCCATTCCACTGGCCATGGTAAATTTTTTGATTAATCAAAGGACATTTTTTGTGCAGTACCGCTGTGTCTCTTGGCTGTTGGTTTGTCGGTTATCCAAAAAGGAGGCCGAATTAATGCAAAAATGATGAGTGGAAATTTGTCAAGCTTATTTACTTCCGTCATTTAATGGGCCTGCGGCGAATCGGGGAGGTGGTGGGTGTACGTTGGAGTTTTCCGGAAGCACCGGAATCCGGAGCTGGAACTCAAGGCGAGCCCAAACCAACAGACGCTGGAACTTATCTTTGTTTGTTCCTTTATTTTTTTTTTGCTCTTGCTTAGCTCGAGGCAATTTTATGCATAATTTTCGGTCAATGCCTGACAGTTTTTGTGTCCTTGTTGTTCTTCCTGCTCATGGCCGACTGTCATTTTTACCTGCGGCGGCCATTGGCCATTGCATATTTTAGTCCGGATTTGTCCTAATGCGTTGAATATTTTTCACTGCCTTGTAAAGTGTTTGGTTTTTCATTTTTTTTTGTTCGGAGGGATGCTAAATCGAATTTTTCGTTGTTGGCATTTTCCTTTCATTTTGGCTGTGTTTTTGTTTGTTTGTTAGCTTGACTGCCGCCGTTGTATCTGTTTGCCATAAGTTAGGTAAATGACTGGAGGATAGGAAATGAGGGGCATAAGCGGTTTTCCAGGGGTCCCCATTTGGATTTGGGAATTGAGGAAAAGTGGCATTAGGTTGAGGGTTTTTCTCAGACCGTGTTTCACGAGGCGGCTGGGCGATATTTAGGAATTCTTCGAATTGGAGCCTACTTAAAATATTAAAGCATATTTATTAATTTACGAAATTGAAAAAGGCTTTGTCAACAGGAGCCTATTACTTGGCAGGTCAGGTTAGCTCTGCCTTTCACTTTATACACAATTTGATATATCTAGTTCAGTACATATCTTCTGCTGAAACAACCCACTCAAACTTTTATTACTCTTCTTATTCGGGAACAGTATTTTTTTTTTTCAAAATGAGTATCGATAGAGCTTTTTACGAAACATTGAACTTTTCGTCGCTATTTATTTTTGAGGTGATGCATCTTCGGAAACTAGTGTTGCAACCATTCGGATGTTCGCCGCCAGATTTAAATTCAGTGATTTATATACTGGCGATGCATATATATCTTCAAAAAATGGGACCACTCGGCATATTGAGGAACCCGAGGGATCTGGGCCTAACAGTTTTTCTTGGTCTTATGGCTCTTCACATACTACTCGTCTACATATCGCTTGCCTTTATTTGGGACATTTCTGGTTGCCTCGTCAGTTATCTGTTGGAATTCCCGAACACCATGGACCTAACTGACTATTTATATATATGCCGTGTTGCCATGGCTTGGACTTTTCTATTGGGCTCTATTGTGCTTCCCGATTATCGGAGATTATCGGCTAACAGATACTTTGAAATGGTGGAACAGGAAGGAGATGAATACCATGATAACTCGAACCGTTATACATTCTGGGACGTCGTCCAATCCGAGGTTATGTTGGGCAGCTTGGGCGTTCATTACCGGGAGCCAGATCCGCCGACGAGGCAGCCATCGCATAATAATCTGCCGCGGCCGGACATTCATATCTAAAGTCTTATCCTAATAAGTAAAACCTTTTTAAGATTTTATATGGTTTGCATTCAACTGCTCAAAATTGAAAATGTTCAAAAATTTCACAAAACAAAAAAAAAAAATGGAATTGTTTTAGGAATTCAAATAGTTTGCATTTAACTGATCAAAATTAAAAATGTTTAAAGACAAAAAAAAAAACAATAACATTTACCTCATGTCCTGCTTTACATTAAAATTGAATAGACATACATATATTTATTTGTATTTATTTATTTCCCATACATCATTTAATACAATTAACAATTCACATACAATAATTAAGTTTACTTGCCATTGATTGTGTGTGTTTCCATTTTCCGTGCTCAAATATTCATGTGTAAATTTGTTGATATTCGAATTTTTCATTTCTATTGAAATAATTCTGACATTTAATAGTATTTGGTAGCAAATATTACGTTTAGATACCTAGAATATATTAATATTTTATATATTTCGTTCTGTGTTGACTCTTGGGTTTCATTTTCCATTGGCTGGTTTACACATAAATAATTGTTTCGTAATACACTTGTATAGGAAATGGCTGGGCTTCCTGCATGGACCTTAACTAATTCAATTTCGACTATATACAAATTCAACTGTTGCTGCCTTGGCTTGTTAACTTTTTCACTTGGCTCGAAATGGTGCAAAGAATCCAATTTATGTTGGCACCTCTGCCGGACTTTTGATTATTTTCCAGGATCTGTATCCACTTATAGTTGAATCCCGGAAACTTATGCTAACAATAGGGCACCCGTCACAGCTAGCCACTAACTTTGGGATCCGTGCCAGCGTAAAAAATGGACAAGACCCAGCAGCCAGGCGGCTAAAGAAGCTGTACAAATATTATAAATTCATCGTTAAACTTTAAGGATACATTTCTTATGACTTTCACGTCGAAAGGAGAGTTGGAACGCACCTGGTTGGCCATTTATGCAGGAACCGTTTTCGGTGAGGCGCTGGTTAAATCCGGCATCCTTCAGGGCCAGGACGGTGGTGCGGATCCGGCTCTCCCTCCGGACATTCGCCAGGTCCATGATGTCCGCGCTGCAGCGCAGTTCCAGCACCTCACTCTTGCTGATGAATCTCTGGTCTTCGAGTGACAGGCGCAGCTGCAGGTGGCTGATGAACAGGTGGAGCCCATCGGTGTTGCGTGTGACTTCGTTAATTTGCGGCTGCAAGCTGTACCCTGGGACCTAAGGGCCGGAAGCAAAGGGAAACGAGAGTGGAAAAAGGGTGAGTGGATTTTTAAAGGTGACAGAGACCGAATGCGGGCGTGACTGACAGCAGGTTCTAGTTGCGTTCCTACTTTTTGTCAACATTTGGGTCAATTCAATGGCCAGAACGGGACGAGTGAATTACCGACTGACTAACTGACACTGCTACCGCGCTGACATGTGACTTGTGGTTGGCCCAAACACGTAGTTGACATGTCTCAAACATGCAACGGCCAAAATACAGTCGAAGAAAAAGTAGTGTAGCTTACAAAAATAAAATCAAACAACTCTTTTAAAGAAGAAAGTATTTGAAACTCAAACCAAATGTCGATCTAAAATGTGAATATTGATTAAGAGATGCCATCTATAAGCCATAAGTGCAATTTAGTTGAACTTCTTTGTCGATCCCTTTTCCCACCGTCATATCCTTGGTTAATATTTGAGAAACTATCCCATATCCCACCAATCAAAACTCACCGTCTTGTTGTTGATATACCACATCAATTTCGACGCTGGACTTGACCAATCGGAACTGCAGTTGGCTATTAGAGTGTCGCGGTACTTGTAGGCATGTCGCCAGCCAGTTATGAAAGGGCCCAGCTTCGGTAGAACTGAAATAAGAAAAAAAAGTATCTTTAACTATAATTATTTTTCCCTGGAATGTGAAATCAGAGTCTATTTTAACTCCTTAAAACCATATTCCCTTTAGAAATTTGGAAAGTGCCAAACAAACTTTAATATAGTACTTTATTTTACTAACTACTAACTACTAACAATATTTTGCAATAGAGTGCAATCCGGACACAAAACTTATCCCAATTAGGAGGAGCCCAAAGTCGTTGCTAATATTCTATATATGCACCATGGAGTGGGAGTGCTATGTGGTAAGGTACGGACGGCACTTAGGCAATTACCGACACGCCAACACCAAATATTTATTTGAAGTGTTAATTAATCTTAACAAATAATTGCCCAGGACAAAGTTTTTTTGATGAAAACAAGCGTAATTTAGTTTATGGCTAGGGGTGGCAGAATGCGCACGGCACTTCCTATGACCGCAAGGCAACAACAAATCCGAGATCCAAATGAATGTTGTTTTTGTCGAGAATTTGTGAAATATGCTAAGGACCTGAAGGCCTCACAGTTGGCCAAGAGACAATGGTGGGACAGGGGAGGCGAGTGGTCGGTTGGTGTTTGACTGGTGGCTGTGGGCGAGGCATCAAAAGTCAGGCAGCAGTCAGCAGGACTGTAAACTTTTTAATTGACTTAATACAAACCACTTTGGAGGAAAGTTTCTGACCTGTTTCAAGTACAACTTACGGGCACACAGACGGATGGGCAGAAGGCGGACGGCGGACGGGATCCGGAGTTCAAGTTGATGATTGCGGCCATGTTATGCCAGCTTTCCCATTCCCATTCCCATGTCCACTCCCTTTCCTTTACCAGTCCCATCCTCCAATTGGCCTCTCGAATTGTGTGACTTGCATTGCAGGCGGAACAAAAGCAGCAAAAATGAAAATTTAACGAAAAACAAAGCAATCAACCAGGGTAAATAAACAAAAAAATGGCCATGTACCCAAGTACCAGTAAAGCACCACAACAAGATTGAAAAAATACTACTCCGTTCCAGTTTCGGAAGGGGCGGAAAACCCAACAGGGAAAAAAAACCAGAAAAAGTAAAACACAAAAGTAAAATCAGTTCTGGGAGAAAATTTGTATTGTCGGAATGCTAAACGAGTGCAAAATACAGAGTGGATTTCAAAACTGGACAGGTGTAACAATTTTGGTAAGCCTGTTTATTTTGCGGGAAGAGCTAGCCTCGATTGATAAAGGCTTGAATGATCACTTAAAAAAATCAAATACTTTTAATAAAAAAAAATCTAAATAACAAATACTGTTTTTTCCACTGCTTAGGCGTGATGAAAGTACTGCCAGCTTGTTTCCAAAAAGCGGCAAATCTCCCAAGTAATTAAGTTCGGCTCAGTCGCCGTTTAATGGTCAATGTTGAACACACATTGCTCCGGGATGTCCTGGCATATCCTGCCTCTCTGCTGACCTGTGCAAACTTGACAAAGTTAATCAGTGTGATGACACACGGCACGCAGCTAAGCGGCAAAATATTTGCCCAGCAAAAGTTTAAAGCAAACCTCAAAGCCCCGGGCCCGATCCGGTTTTCCTTCGCATCCCAGGTCCAGGCCATAGTGTTTTTCTTGTATACCTGTGTATTCCTGTTCCTGTTTCAGGCATCATCAAAGCGTCCTGGGTGATTGCTGTTTGAAAATCGAGAGCTCTCGGCCGATGTTGTTGTGACAAAGTTTTTAAGGTGGTTACGATGGCGATGGCACTTTAGTGACAAAATTCCCAAGTCGATTGTTGGTCTGTCAACAGCTTCGCCTTCATTGAAACAAAAAACAGGCGACACCAGCTAAAACTACCATGGGGTTAGCACTATGTACGTGCATAGGATCCCTTTTCCCAACTCTCTTCTCCCGACCTCCTGCCCTTTCTCGATTTGACCCCACAGTACCAACACTTTCACATTTTCCCAACACACCGACACATTGTCCTGAAAAAGAGGACTTTAAACTTTGCCACTATCTCGTTGATGAAGTTTGATGCCATGGCTGGTTGGCTTTACTATATTTTGTTTTGGCTGCCCCCGGGGTATTGTATTTTTTTACAGCTTATATCTTGGATTTGTGCTGCTCTGTGTGAGTACATATAAATTAAAATGACGAGACCAACTGGCCACTGACGCTGGCATATGCCAAAGGCACTCGTGGCTCGTCGGACAATACAGCCAGCCACTATGATTATATGGCGGTCGGATTGCCCGCCAGCCACCATGTTAAGAGCCATCTCTACTTTATCAGTGAAAAAAAATTTTATTTAAATTTCATATAAGCTCTTAGCTTTGTAAATAGTATAAAAAGCAAAGTAGTCATGGTGTCGGAAATATTATTCGAAATTATGTTTTTTTTTTATAAATATCAATGGGCTTAAAGCAGTTTTTTGTCTTAAATAGCGATGTAATTGATTGGGTGTAAGTAGTTCTATATGAATAGTTTCGGATTTGGGCTCACGAATCGTCTTTCTGCTGCATTTATTTCAATATTTCTCAATTCCCAATCAATCACTGTAAAATGTTTTGTATAAATCCATAAATAAATGCCAACTATTAATAGAGAATTTGCTGGTATTGCAAAAAGGCTGTCAGGTAATGGAGAAAGTGTGCGGGGGCCAGGGATCGAGAAAGCACTCCACGTGGCTACTTGACTGTAGTCTGGCACTTAATCTAGCCACTGGGATTACCATGTACATTGTACAGCAGCTTGAGCATGGCTTACTTTGTCTATTTAAGTACGGTGAATAGATAAAAGTCAAATTGACATGCAAATAGCGAGCACAAATACGGTCTGCCCTTTACCAAACATCCAATTAAAGACGCAATACAAATACGAAAATGCGAATTCAAATTTGATTGTTACGCGTAAACAAATGCTTAAGTGCGCATTATGCAAATCAATATCTCTTAAAGTAACGTCAATAAATAAGGCACCCACAATCTACACCCATACCCCCCCCAACCCAGAATCGCAGTCACAGTTGTAGACCCAGTTACTGCCGCAACCACTTCAACATCGCCTACCCCCACCCACCGGGCAAAAAAACCGCCCACTGAAAGCCGCCCATTAGCATCCATCCAGCTACAAAAGGAAACAAATCGCTGAGCGTCGAAATTGCGACAAATAAATCATTTTGAGCCGCATAGAAACTAGAAACAAAAGACATAAGCAGGCCATTTCCATTTGCCTCGAAATGACATTGGACCGAAATCAATTGATTTGAATTTCAAAGTAGAACCATCGCAGTAACCGAAAGTCTGGCTGGTTGTGTGACGGAATGCCTGGCGGTTACTTTTGGTCGAAACCGACCGCAGAAACAGGGACGAGGTTACACCAAAAAATATATAATTAAAATTCCAATATGAGATTGGAATATTTTAATATTAAAAATAAAGTGTTGATCTTAAAATAAAATGTTTTATTTTATATTATTAGTGACAAAAACTTGATAATTATTATATATATTTTGTGATTTTTTACTGTGTGAGCCAGTGGGTTTTTGGGGAGAATTCATCGTCATGTACGCCGCCAATCAAGTCGAAATCAAAATGGCGGGTGACGCGTTACTGGCGATGGTGTCGATGGGGCGGAGTGAGCGGTGCTGGTGGTGCTGGTGGGAGTGAGCGGGTGTGGCGTTGACGTTAACAAACCCAACTACAAGTGCCGCAAACGAGTTGGGCCCGGGATTTTAGCAATGGTTGTTGTCTAGGCCCAGCACGTGACAACGCCAAACGACCGCGCATTGTAGATTATAAATTGATTCGTACAAAACTCACAATTGAGTTGAATTTGTTCACTAGAGCGTCAGGTGCCGCCGCAGGACTCTGCCAGTGGCTGGAGGACGAGCTGGGAGTACGGTAGGACCACCCTTGGTGGTGGGCGGCGCCTATGGATGGTTGTCAGGATTTATTAACAATCATTACTCATACAAATGGCTGACGCGTGTCACAATTTTCCAGCATTTATGTGACGCCCTTTTGAACTGCCTACTGCCACTGCCCGACGTTGGCGCCCCTCCACCATTCTCCTCCGTGATCCGTGATTCCCTCCGCAATCCACCCGGAAAATACTCCGCCGTGTGGCATTGATAAATGGAAAGGAGTTGTCGGTTGAACTCCTACCTACTACCACTACTACCTCGAAAAAGCATCGGGTTCGGTGGCCGTGCAAAGACCATTTATAATTTTATTAAGTGTTTGCAAAATTGCACATAATTTGTTGTCTTTATGTTGCAAAACATAAATCAAAGACAGCTACAAACATTTCAGAAAGTGCACAGTGGGATCAAAAGACTTTTGTATAAGGAAATTGTTATAAAAAAAAGGATATTGTGTGAAAGAGTCTGTTTAACAAATAACACAGATATGTTTATACAAACTTTATTTTTTTATACTGTGTAGTGTGACACCACTATTGGGATAATTAAAGGATTCATTTCTTGCTTATACGTACCACCGACTGTCATATTGGCCGACTGATCGATCAGCTTGAACTCGGGCGCATCGCCGGAGACCTCGCATCTGTACTGGCCGGACGAGCTGGCGTTGAGCTTCTCCAGCTCCACGTTGCAGATGAATTGATTGCAATGCGGCGAACCGTTGGCAATGGTGACACCTTTAACGGGAAACCAATTTGTTGTCGGCGGAGTTAGAGGCGAGTATCTGCAAAAGGAGAGACACAGATACGTAGCGTTAGGTCGAGACGGGGATGGGGCAATTGGAGACTGCAGCTTAAGCTCAAGTGCTGCGCCAAAATCGAAATCATGAAATATTGATGAGGGAATCAAGAAAAAATTCTTTTCTTTTTTGTTTTTCCGATTTTATTTGAGTTTCTGCATCGGAAACGTTCATCGTATTGCAACCATTTTGGGTGCAGGGCTGACGATTTTATTATGAATATTATGCAGTTGCCACTCCCTCGCATTCTCTGCAATGAAAAAATAAAATTCAAATTCCGAAAATTCGAAATTCAAATTCCATTCGTAAATGTATGTTCGCTAGGAATGTTGCATTTGATTACAGCAATTAGCGCTGGGTTTGGCTCAAAATAGTTTTCCATTTGGTAAATGTTTCAAATTGCAAATGCCTGCTTGGAGCGACAAAATAAAAGGGGATTTCAAAAACAGGAGAATTTCTGATGCCAGCATATTGAATAACAAATTAGATAATTTTTTTAAAATCACAACTGAAGTTTAAAATAACATTTTCTAAAATGATTAATTCTAATGATTTATTAAATTTCGTGTTTCCGAACCCTAATTGGATTGGAGATTGGTAAAATGCTCAAGTCTAATATATTATTTGGGAAATAAACACTCAATTTAGCAAATGAAAAAGCACGGTCCGACTATTTCGAATTAGCAAAAGTCTTTGTGACGTTTTTTGTTACAAATGGAAGCAACCGCAGTGTCAAATGTGCATGAATAATTGAAGCCGAGTGCAGACCACACAATCAAAACGTTCACACAAAAGCGTAATTGATAAAAGCCAAATGCCTACGGCAGTAAATTACTGTAGAGACGGCTCCAAAGACCGCCCTCGTTCCTATTTTCCTCTCTTGAAATAGGGCGACCCCCGCGAATATGTCAAAAACAATAATTTTGGGGCTGGGAATGCCAATTGAATGTGGTCGCCAAAACGTTGCAAATTTACATGCAACGATGTTGCAAGGGGCGTAACTGCCAAAGGGTTGCACTGGAAAAATAGGCTTTATTGTGAATACTTGGTAATATTTTGTATAGCAATTTTTAAAGTCAAAACCCATGTGAATTGTTATTTTAAAATTATTTTTTCAAGTGAATTTAACAAAAGTTGGGCGTGTCAGTCCATTTGGCAAAGAAAATAAACCGTTAAATGGCTCCAATATGTGACATAAATAATACTTTTTTGCCACCATTTAAGATTCGTTGGCATATTTGGCGGCGGCTTTAAAATCAATAACCAAAACATAACCAAAAAAAAAACAACTTTAATGCCCAAATATACACCTTTGTTAAAAATTTCGCGCTCGATTAAGCCCCGGATGAAGCACAGATCTGGCTCCGGTTCAGTTCTCGGTGGTGCAAGTGTGAATATGAATGCGGCAATGTGCAACAATTAAGCCAGTTAAATAAAAACCCTCTTCGCACATATTTGGTCCCGATACGTTGGTAGTGCCACCTGGCCGCAATTGCTGGAGCCCATAAAAATCCATTTCAATTAAGCATTTAAATTAGTTGCGACACTTTCAAGCGACCCATTGCCATACCACGAATTTCCTTGCCACTTTTTTGGGGGTCGGGTTTCACTTTGTTGCGGACAGTGTTGCAGTTTCATGACGTTTTCAATTTGCGCCATAAAATCTGCATGAATGCACCAGCACATTTTCCGATCTCGAACTGCCAACTCACAGTTACCAACTACCAACTGCCAACTCCCTGGCCGCGCACTTGCGACATTTTATTATTTCAAACTGAATGCCGAAAAATATTTTTATGGAGCATTTTTATTTGCTTTACGGCCACAGCCGTTGGCTCACCTGAAAAACTCGAGGCCATCCTTGTACCATTTGACAGAGTTCAGCGTCCGATTGCCCATAGCGTAGCTGCAGAAGAGTTTCGCCTTTTGGGACACGTCGATAATTCGCGGCACGGATAGGTTCGACAGGTGCAATCCCTCCGCGGGCAGAGGCGCCATTCCTGCAACGAGAGTGGTATGCGACATGAAACCAGAACGGAGTGCGATTCGAATGGTATTATTCGGTAAGCTGTTGATAAGTGCGAGCTTGCCACACGGGCACACGGGGCGTATGAATTCAAGTGTGGGACTATGCGGCAGGTTGACCTGCCCATGAAAAAACTTAAAATAATAGATTTTGTTTCGTTATCCTTTGGAATTTCATTGTTTGCTTAGTGATTTCGTTTTTTTTTTTGGATAAACCTGATTGAGTGGATCATGGGTATGTATGTAGGGTGACAATGGGTTAACCAAAGGAAAAAATATATATATAGTTTTCTCTTAAAGGTAAATTTGATACATCAAGTTATTTAAGTTTATATAAAATTTTAACCATGATACTCATATACTTAAAAGCATGAAAGTCCCACTGTAAACAAAGAAACGCCGCTTTTAAAATGTGCTCTTCGGTGGGAAAGGTGCCAAAAAGGTCACCATCATTAATGCCTTGACTTTGGGCCTTCGCACTTTGTGTGGCCGTACTTTGCACATTTTTATTCTTGTTTTTATTTTTATTTTTATTTGCGTTTTTATTTCGCGCCGCCACATTCATTATTGCATTTAAGCCGGACCCGCAAATGCAGGCCATGAATCAAATGCCCGGCCCGACATCCGACGCGGGTATTAATTAAGTTTATTTTACTTGGCCTGATAATAAAAATTATACAAACGGACGAAATGAAACGAAATGGCGACCAAGGACGAGTGGGCGTACTATCTTTCCATGGCCTCACAGACCCAGGGCCACCCTTCCCTGCACTCATCCTGATGATGCTGCCACCGTGGTATGTGAACTATGAACTTTGGCTGACCGACAAAATAATTAGCCCGGACTGTGGGCCTCTCTTTCGTGGCTAGTGTATATCCTTTTTTCGCACGCAGCTAGCGGAAGCAACAGTTTTTCGTTTGTTTATGTTCTCGGCATTTCCGGCCAGGGACGAGTTTTAATGGCCCCTGGGACAACGGCTTGAACGTCGACTAATTACAACAAATAACAGACAAACAGAAATTAACTTATGTGCTACATAAATTAGCGATGTAATATGACTTTTTCTGGCGTCCTCCCCGAAGGTCTGAATTTATTGCCCTGGCAACTATGGAATGATGTTTGTCCTCCTGGGAGATAAAGCAATGACTAATCTCCGTGACACACTTTGCTATTGTAACGAACTTTGCAACTCATTGTTAATTAAATTTAAAATTAAGTAAAGCCTAAATGTGTATATATTTGATATTATTTCACATTATTATTATCTTGCAAACTTTTACTACACAAAATTAGTAAAGCTAAAACTTTTTCAAAAGTTGTTTGTATATTTAAAATAGTAATCATTAAAATAATTAATATTAAAATTGACATGAGTACGAATTTTTTTTCTTTATATAAATATAATGTTTAATTTAAAATTACTGCATTTAATTAATTTATTTTTGTTTGTTTTGGGAGTGACATCATTTGTATTACTTTAATTATAAAACATTGTTTCTCAATGGGTTCGCAATGCAAATTAAAGTTTATTTAGGAATTATTTATGTTGCAAGAACATTTAACTTTCGTTATTTCAGATGTTTGTCAACTTTTTAAGCATTGTTCACCGGCCATCGACCATTTGTAATGATGTTTTGTTTGCATACGAAATTAAGGCCAGATGACATGTGCGATTATGTTGGGTTTTGCATATTGTCCTGGGGTATTTTTTTATTAAAGACTCAGTTTATTTGTCGGTAGATTACATTACAAGTACGATTGTACTATTTATTGCCCACTGGAATAGTTTAAATTGGGGGGAGCTTTAAGCAATTTGCCACTCGTCGCAATCTTTTCGACAAATTGCTTTATGGGGGCATCCCAGACACATTACTCATAATGACGGGCAAAAAATGCGATTAGCCTGGAAAGCAATTATCATGTGAGGCACACTTTTGTACACTTTAGCAGGATTTTAACCCATTGAGTGATAACTGAATGGCATTGAGAGAGTTTATATCATTTTTGTATACAATTAATAAACTATCTGCCGACCTTTTGGTTTAAAATAAATTTCGTTTTTTCAAAGAATACATTTTTCTTAATAATTCATAACTCCATTGAGCATTATTTAAGTTTTCTTTGGGTTAAATAGAACATCTGCGAAAATGACTAGGACAATTTGTGGACAGGCATAAGAATCCTCTTGTGCCTCCTGAAGCCCGAAATCTGGCCTAAGCCTCTTTGGGGAAAGTGTGTGCTTTGGCTGCTGCCGGTTCAGTTGTGTTGCCCTTGACTGATTGTCGGTCAGTTAATATCACTCAAGCATGCTGTGGCGACCAAGCTCCCGATGACAGACAAGCATACAGAGAGACAGACAGCTGACCATGTGAGGTCGGCGATGAGTTGGCCAAAATCAGAGGGAAAGCAAACCCAAATGCAAAAGCTCCGGCTCATCCCCAAAGGCTCACATGCGATGAGATAATGAATGCGTTGACGTTCAAGGATTTAATGTGCCGAAACAATGATGAATTAGTGACGAGACAGAAATTTCTCAAGCCCAAAATAATGAGGCATTTGGCTTGCTGTATCCTCGAGGACAATCATGATGGGCCTGGCCCCGGGCCGCTGTCTTTTGGGTCATTGTGCGGACAATTTGCTTTGAATTTAGTTGATTGCCGGACGGAATTCGGCGCCATTTGTGCGTGTATTTTTTTTCCAGTTCTTGCCGGGCATTAAATTTACAAAAAAATTACCAATTTTGCAAGATGTCGTTTAAGGGGACCAGAGATACAGGAGCGGCTATTTACTAATTTAAATTTTAATGGCAAATACAACGATTTTCGTATAGTCCTTGAGACTAGGTAAATTTGTCATTGTCATCGCTGTTGACATTGACGTGTGGTACGTTTCTTTTGCTTCTTTGTTTTGGAAAGAACTTGTATTTTCAGAGTATAGTCCAAAGAAATATGGTCATGGAGTTTATTATATAAGATAAAAAACTCTTTAAGCTCCTCAATTTAAAATTAGATCCATTTTTGTGGAATTTTTAAATAACTTTTTATAGAAAAGTGCTCCTCTACATGATTCGTAACGCCCTAAATGGTAAGCATTCCTTGAATTTCTTGCTAGTTTTATGCAAAGCTACAGGACTATTTGTTGCTTGTCAATGCGCCTTCGTCCTTCTTGGCTTTCATTATTTTTTCCGTGTCCTATTTCCATCTGCTCCGCATTTCCATCATAATTTTTTGCTCAACATGTTATTGCTGCTGGTTGGAGCACACATTTCATCACGGTTACATTCTCCAGGGGGAGTGAGAGCTCTACTTTCCCTTTTCTTGTCTGAGGCCATACATTTATTCTCCATGTATTTTAGTTAACATTTTTAGTGGCTTTCAGAGTCGGGAAACAACAAAAGATTCATCATCCTCCTTCTTGCTTTTTTTTTCTTTTCAAATAGTTCGTTCAGGGACTTAAAGAATAGCTTTAATATAGTGTATTTCTGAGGGGAAATGTGGTTTGCAAGTTTCGTTCATGGCGGTAGTCGGGGTGGATGTGTGAGTGCTATACCCTGACAGTTTTATACACTTGGGGATTGCTGGATTTTAGTTTTGGGCGGCTTTTTGCTCACGATATGCGTTGATGGATTGCTTCGGGGCAGTTTTTCTACATGCCTTCGATGTCGGCGATTGTACCAAGCTCCGCAAAATGATGTCTTACTCTTGCTGATTAAAACGACTCCTGAATGAACCTGGCTTTTATGGAATTATGCATAAATTTCACTTAAATATTTAATCAGATGAGAATCCAGCAGCTGCTGCCCAGCTGCAGAAATACCTACAAACTTGCAACTATAATTTGCAGTAAGTCGTCACTTGCTTGTTCCAGGACAGAGCTGCAAAAATGAGGGAGAAGATACTGATGTTATGGTAGTGTCAGGTAGAAGCCTGTAAACTAGAAAACTGGCACAAACGAGCTGAAAGTTGATTTCAGATGAAGATGACCATGATTATGGTCGGGGCAAAGAATATTGGTTAAGTTATTAAAAAATAAAGGAAACTAGGGAAGGCTACCTAATCATTCAGTCAGATTCAAGGTGTTGGCCCG
The DNA here is from genome assembly GCA_035045925.1 of Drosophila atripex. Lineage (NCBI taxonomy): Eukaryota > Metazoa > Arthropoda > Insecta > Diptera > Drosophilidae > Drosophila > Drosophila atripex. Next base: position 4,335,963 of record JAWNOP010000022.1, on the reverse strand, counting down.
AACCAAGTATGGTAGTGGCCAGGTCTCAATGCCATTTGCACATTTACTTTATTTATTACGTGGCGTATACGCTATGCAAATATTCCGAAATGCATTGTTTATGCCCATGTTTTGTTTATACTTTTCCCGCTTCCATATTTTTCCATTTCATCTTAGCAGTTGTTTTTTTCGTCGTTTTTCTAGTTTGGCCAGTGACAAATTTGTTTTTGTTTAAATTTATTTCCGCTCCGTCCAATTTTTGCGATTGTTTGTTCTGCCTTGTGCATTTTGCAACTTTTTTAATCATTTTTATAAATTCAGCGCTGCAGTAACCATTTCCAATCTACCGCTCCCATTCTTGGCGTTCCTTTTGCCTTTAATTAAAAAGAACTCTCAATACAATATGCTCGGCCCTGGGAAAACGACGCTGGCCTTTTTGTTTGCTCTTAATTTTTCCGACTTCTTTTTATTTTTTTTCGGAGTTTTTTCGTCATGGCTTTTGTAGCCAACAGATTTCCCACGTCCCACGTAGTTTTTTTTGGTTGGTTTTCCGTCTCTACAGACGGTGGGGCTTATTTATTGTATGTGTGTACGTTTCGAAAACAAAAAGTTTCAAACTAAAATTAGTAAACTGGGCGCGGCCGAGAGTTCCCAGTGAGATGTGGCCTACAAAACGGGGTAAAGGCTCTTTGATGGGAAACTGTGCCAATTGCACAAGTTATGGCCGGAAATTGAAGAACACCCCACCAGTCTGGCATATTTCAATCTTCATATTTTTTCTGTGCTAATTGCTGTTCAAGGAACTTTTTATGGCCAGCGGCCCAGAAAAGCGAGAGTAACTGAAATTCAAAACTGCAAACCGAAGCTAAACTGGCGAGCTAAAGATCATTAACGGCCGGCAACAAGAAGGGAAATAAATGTACAAAAAAAAAAACAAAAATATATAGAGAGGAAAGGGAAAAGGACACTTCACCTGCCAGGAAGGAGTGGAGCCCAACTTACACGAAAAACTGCAACAAACACTCAAGAAAACTTTTCTCATTTAACGTCGACTCGAACTGAAAAGCTACTCAAAATCTATTTGAGTTGCCAACGACGGCGGCTTGGCTCTGCAATAGAATAAAAACCATTGGACACTTTCGCAAACTAATAACAAAATATTAAGTTTACACAAATTCGAAATTGCCTGCAATTGACAGCTATTAAAGTTGTCCGCCTTGCGGGGCGATATCAATTTTAATGTACATTTTCAATTGTACCGTTTAGGGCGAAAGAAGTTGGTACTGGCATAAATATTATCCTTATTTTCTTACGTTTATTTTTTTCTTGGTCTCGCTGCAGCATATTTTATGGAATGTAGAAAGGGGAGAAAGGAGATTCAGTCAGTATCCGTAAGATACTTTCACATCAGTGCAAATGTCGTCGCATAATGTTTAAGAAAATATATATTTTTCTCATTCGATGCAATGTCGCTGCGTTGTTTTTTCCACATCGTCTGCTTATTTTGCCAAAGTCAAATATTAGCTGAAAAGTTGAGAAAGTTTTCTCAAGCAATTTTGCGCTTACATTTTACGGAGAAGCGAAAGCAGTCGAGGCATCCCAGAAACTTCACGCTGGCTCATGGTCTATCTGTCAGGAATGTCCCCCTGCTTTCTCCGAGTTCTCGGCTTTGCGTTTCCCGTTCATTTTTTCCGCATTCGTTTTCCCAGTCCGGGTCCAGGGGTTTTCCATTTTCTCACCCCCGCCTCCCGACGATCTTTATCCTGAGCAGCTGCCTGCGTGTCTGCGGCCTGAGCATCCTTCTGCCCTCTTGCGTTTCATTTTCCCCCAAAGTGCATTAAAAAATATTGTTGCTGCATGGTCGGATACGAACAGCGCGTATCATTTTTGATAAAATTCATGGTAATTGTTTCAACTGTGAATTTATCGAAGTTTTTCATGTTACGCACAAAACTTTGCCAAAGCCAACACACTGAGAGACAGCCGCAGAGACTGGGACGGAGACAGGAGGATAAGGAGGAAGAACTGTGATGGAGACAGGGCTGGAGAAAGAGAAAGCATCTGCGGAGGAGTCGAAGGTTGCGGCTCACATTGCTTTTATGGTACGGTGGGGAGGTATGGCGGATTTTCGGGCAGATTGAATGGAGAATGGATGCTTTCGACATCGACACGGCATTGCTGTCAGTTAGCTGCCTCAGTTTGACTCCATCTCCTGTTTCCCACAACTTTCACCCCCGCTGCAGGAGTCCTTCTGAATCGTATGTGGCATGAGGTAAGAGGAAATTAACTCTTTAAAAAGAAGACGGTTTTTCTAAAGACTTACCGATGAAAATAATAAATAATAGAAGGCCACAGGAAATACGTTTTTTTTTTGGGATTTTTTATATTAAATAATTTACAATTATTTGTTATATGAAGTATTAGAGTACTAGAACAAAATTTTGAATTTTTTTATTTAAACAATAACTATAAAGTTTCCTCTAACACTATATAAAATATTCTAGACTCGCAAATTCAAATGCTACTGGTCACGACCCATCTAAACTTTCAGACAGAAAGTGAACTTTTTCTGGGTAAATAAGCTTATATGGAAGCAGCTTGCATATCACTTTTATGGATCAACTCCCAAGTGTCAGCTTACTTTGATCAGAGTTTCGCCCCTTGGCTCGGCCACATCAAAAAGAATGGCCAAGCAAGTCGGAAGTTTTAATTTGGAAACCCGAAACCCCCAGCAAACTGTCTCACTGCACAGGGCCACAACATTTACATTAACTTTTGACCTTATCACAACAATGCCAATAGAATCAATTTGGGCATCCAAAGACAACAACAGGGTGATGCAGGGTCCAGGAACAGGGGCATTTGCCTGGGTATATTGGCAGATGGAAATGGAAATGGGAAAATGGGAATGTAAATGGAGACCAGTTTCTGGTGCTGGTCTTGTTGCCAGAACGTACAGACATCTGTGTATCATTGCCAATAAAACAAACACTAAAGGTTAAAGTTTTTCATCCAGACTTGTGTACTTTTGCATGCAGATGTGTACATGGAGAGCTCTTAGTGGTCAACTGCCGTTTAAACGTGGTCAAAATAGGCAAGAAATCGAAAAATTGTTTGCAGTCTTAATAGAACAATTAAGGTGGAAATGTCACGTTAAAGAAGTATTAATGATTTGTGCATTTGCCGTATTATGCAGATTTTTTAGTCCTCCACGAATAGTTCGCCCTGAAGGCAATTACTCCTTATTGCCACATTATTGAATTAGCAGTGGGGGGAGGATAAATAAAGCGAACGACTTTATCATTGTCCCCATCCCCAGTGCAGCATATTTCATCTTAAATTATTACAAATGTACGTGTCTCGGTGGCACACATAGGGAAAATGATAATACAATAACAGGATTGGAGCAAACTAAAGTAAAATTTAAACATATTTTCAACCCCCTAGCGGGTGTGCAGCACTATAGGTATGGGTTTGGGGTGTTGGGTGTTGGCTGAGTGTGGGTGTGGGTGTGCAAGGGTACGTGGCCTTCTTGATTCAAAGTTATGACTGCTCAAGACGCGGCCGGCGGCTCTAAAATTTATTGTTCGCTACTATGAAAAACTGCTCCCTGCCCGAGGACTGGGCTGGGCTGGCTGTGAACGTGGCCCAGGCACTTGGTTGTGCAACTACACGAGATTATGATTAATTGTTTAGCACCCTCTCTGCAACCGAAAAGCAAACCATCTTCAATCTACAGTAAACTGTTAAAAAAAAAGACAAAAATAAAATACAAATGTATTTAAAAAAATTAAATTACTTCAACTAGAGAAGTATTTTTCGTACATTTTCGTAACATTTGTTTAAACAAATTTGTATATATATTGTGTTGAAACTTTCGATAGTTCCCTGTACCTACTTGGGGGCGTGGCACGTGTGATACCAGCACGGTCGATGACATAAAAAGCATGCAACTTGGTCATGAGGCAGCTGCTTTGGCTCAGCACATAAATATGGAGCCGCGTGACAAAGCCAAGGCATTAAAAATTAATTTACCCCGACCATGACTAGCTTACAGCGAGAAACATATATACTTCTGGGGAATGGGGAACAAAGCTAGTACAGCACTCAGCGGTAATATTTCACGCTCATTTCTGCGTAATTTAAAAACATCAAATATCCAATTAAACTTGCCACAAGCATTCATCCTCAATTTATAATAATTACAAACTAATTAACTCTGATCCCTTGCCGCGGCAACGTTCGCTGCCATCAACCGCAAGCAATGCCGAAAATGCGAAAATAATTATTAACAAAAATTAAGTCAAATTATAGCCGAACCCCAAAGTCCAACCACCCATCGACCCATCGACCCTCAAATCCTCAAGGAACTCACCATAGCAATCAAGCTGAGCAATGGGGCTCGCAAAAAATATTTAAATTTCGTAAATGTATTAAAGCAAGCCACAAAGTCGAACTTAGTCCTCGGGCTACAAGAATTATACAAAAAAACATCTTCCACGAGTATAATGATGAGAAGATAGAGGCCGAGAAAATCTGCTCCCAACTACAGCTCATTATTGACGTTGTCCTGTTGTATCCTGTTTGTTAACTTTAAAGAACGGACATGGCAAGAAATTGTTACATGGGATCATTTTATCTTGAAAATAAATATTTAAAATTATTTTTAATTTAATATTTAGTTTTTATTTAAGTATAAGCTAGCTATAAATTTAGGATGCCACTCTCCTGTGCGTATGGATGAAGCTTATTGGTCTCTTTTCCGCCCAGTGTGGTCTTTGTCCAGAACCGAATGCACGTGGCGTGTGGGCGGGGCAGCAAACTTCATCAACCACAATAGAACCACCGGAAAGATGTAGAGAGCCGGAATGAGCAGCCTCAGCATGTGCGTAACGTTAATGGAATTAGAAAAGTTTTTAAGCAAAGCTGAATATATGAGTGTGATTTTGATAAAAAGTCCCTCACTATGCCACCGAATTGCGGATACGGAGGCAGAGATCTGGAATGCGTACACAGGCGAAGCACAAAAATTGCTTAATGAAAAAGTTTTTTTGCTTTTCGGAGAGCTCCCTCTGCACATCTTAGCCTCACACACCTTAAAATCTACTCAACACGCATACGACGAATGGCCGAGCATTTTTCTGACATTTTTTCGACTTGCGGCGAAAATGGTGGAAAAGTTTTTGGCAAACGCAAATCACTGTCACCGACAGTAGTACTAGCTATGGCATATAATCAAAATCCATGGCTATTGACATGGGATCTCTTGCGTAGAACTGAGTCCATAAAGCACAATGCAGTACGCTCAGGAGGAAAGTTAGAAATCAAAAAAAGAGTACCTTTAGGTACGAAGAGTTTAACTTTCATGAAAATAAAAACAAAAATTAATATTATTAAATTATTTTGTATAGAATTCATTGTTTCTGGCATGAAGGTATCTTTTATAGCGTGTCAATCTAATCCCACAAGTCGCTGAAACCAACATTCAATTTATATACGTCCATTAAATCGAAGCAAATAAAATTAATGACTTTTTAAATTAAACCATTTTATTTTACGACCAAAGTTTGGATATATTTTATGGCCACTAATGCAAATAGAATCGATGCAAATGAAACTTGAACGGCATTTAAAGCTTCTCATTGGTGTCCTTCTTGAATATATGACTTTAGGCTGGGTATATGTTAGTTTTTGACATCTGTAACCGGATTCCGGGGTCGGAAATTCGATGAGATGTGAAAAGTTTTTCTAAAAGTGTTGCCACACACATATCAAAATATGTGAAAAAAGAAAAAAATAACAAATTTATATTTATGGTTTGGCGCCAGGACATCAGACGGCTGGCCAAAATAAGTTTGCCGCCTGGCCGGATGGCATTATAATTTCAAATTTTCATCCTGCCTGCTAATAAGAGAGCAGAAAAAAAAAATCTAGCCAGACAAACGAGCCGTTGGCCTCAATGTCCGTCTATCCGTCTGAACGTCTGCGTGTAAAATTATGCCCCTTGTCTGCCCAGCGGCCATTACGATGGCATTCGATTTCGATTTCGTTTAGCAGCAACAGCGGCAAGCTGCTTTGGCAACACTTACAACTTTCGACAGTTCAAACGGCCTCGGGAAAATCGGGGAGAGAATTGTATTGTACGAGCGGTAGGTTGGGGGTGGAAGATGGGAGGTCGGTTTCGATACCATAGTCAAGCGCTGCGGGACACATAAATCATATTTCCCAGTGCGAGAGCTTCAAGGAGCTGCCATTGATAAATGGAAAGGATCAACTTTAAGCGGAGCGGTATAACAATGATTTAGCAAAGGACAAGTGGCGGGTACAAATAAAGCATTATCTGGTCGAGAGCGATTTCCATTTAACCGATTGATAGCTTAAAGCATCAAAACGAGTTTAAAACAAAGTTATGCATTCAATCGTAGCTGCTTCTGAGTTTGGCTGGACGAAAGCAGTTCAAGAATATACTTTTAAGCCGTTTGAGTAGATCTGATGGCTTATTAAGGTAAGAGTTCAAATGGATTATTAGATATAAAAAAAACAATTGAAATCATTTTTGAGTAGAGCTTGTGGAGTTTTTAGTTTATCTTTTAATAAATGTGTTAACAAGCTCTTCATACAAATCTATTAAACAGTATGCATTTCCTAACAAATTTTGTATTGTTCCCGGTTTGTTAGTTTAAAATTTCAATTTCTGACATTAAATCAGAATGATTTTTTTCATGCGCACTTTAAAGATTGCTTTTATTGCAACTTAATTTCGGTTTGGCTCACTCAACAAGAATTGGTCCGATAAACTAATTGTTTATGAATCAATTTGCCATAGATGGCTCGTTAAGCGGAGGGTTAAATTTTTTATTCGGTCATTAACATTTTCCTGATGTGCAGTTTATGGGGCCACAGACGAAAATCGCTTTGGTATCCTTGCTTTCTTTGCTCCTTTCTTCGGACTTTCTTTTTTCGCCATGTTTATCTATACATTGATGCGAAAATGGAAAAATATTAACAGCTGGTTTTTATGAAGCGCGCTCAACTATTGCCAAGTAATTCTCGTTGTTATTGATATTATTATCATTATTATGGTTATTTTCGGGTTTTTATGGGCAAAGTTGGCGCATCGCTTTGGGGTCTCGCATAAATGAATTTAATTATTCCATTTCCCCCGAGCGCAATCCCCCACTGGAGCAAGCCGAATAAACAGCCGAATATGATGTGTTCAGATGGCGAGCTTCGTTCGCAAGGCAGGGTGAACCGGCAAGGACATGGGCATTAATATGGATGCCAACCTGTTGCCTAATGGCTTAACAAATCTGGCTGAATAGCGAGAATAATTACAATTACGCAACAGTTGTGGGGGAATGTGGGTGGGGGCTTTCCGAAGTTTGAGTGGCTCTCAGAGGTAAAGTCTTGGTGCTAGGAAGTGCCCATGGCATGGCGGTCACATTGTTGGCAGCAGCCTTTGTTGACAGCCAAAGCCGCAGTCGCACTTCTCACAGCAGCACCAGCAGTGCAGCAGTTGGAAGGGCAACAAAACAGCGGCACACTACCACAACGCCTGGCATCACAAACACAACGCGGCACAACAACAATAGCAAACAGTTGTTGACATTTATGCCGGAGAATGTCACATGCCAGCTATGGCCCTCAACTTCAAAGTCCTGCAGGCCAGCTATAAGGGAAAGGAAACGAGCATATCGCGACTATCAGATACCCGGTACATATTAAACAGAGTACTAAGTTAAATGACCTTTTGGAAAGTATATACTGGTAGTTCTTTTATAGTATTTGGGGATATGAATATTAATTTTTCTTTGCAATAAATAAAGGGTATAAAGGGGTTAGGGGTCAATAGTAAGAGAGAAACATGGAGCAGCAGACTTACATTGCAAACTGGGGCAAGGGCAGTTTTAAAAGTAACAGAAAAATGTTTAATATTATAAAAAAATATAATAATGGCTTCTTAAAAACGCAATAAAATTTTGTAGAACAACATCAAATTTATTTAAGATAATTTTCTAAAATATCGAGAGAAACAAAAATATATTCATCCAAGCCCCTTAGTTTTCAAGGCCCTTCTCGTTTAGAATGTGGGGTGATGTTGAGAAGAAATAAGTAGTTGAGGCACATAATCCAATGCCACAACAAACTTGCCTGAAATGGCAATGCAATGTCACGCAGAACAACAAAGGCGACGCGACAAAGAGAATATATATTTAGACAGACTTTCCTATATGGCGCTCTGGTAAATACGGAAATATCTTTATTACCAAAGCAATGTCAACAGTAATACCAGCATCACATTTTATAACGAAATACGTGCGGCTAAAGATGTAGTTTGAAATTCTCAAATGCATTTAATATTGAAAGCGAACCAATACTAAATGTAATCTAAGCACCTTTAATATGAATTATGGAGAATTATTTGATAGTTTTAGATTCTAAGCTTAGATAGCTCCAATTGAATTTATGTGTTTGTTTTAAGTCCAAATTGCAATTAATGCTCAATCAACTGGACTTTAGTGCTGAGACAAAATCGTAACTAGTTTCACAACTTGGAGTTAAATTTCAATTTAACTGAACTTGACATTCTCTCTTTCTGACTTAATGTAAAACTATAATAAATTTTTTAATTTAAATAATGGCCAGGCCAAAAAGCAGTGCCCGAAACGGAGTAAAGAAATGAACCCATTTATTCATATCCTTGCTTATATATGGCCTGGGCCCTGTTATTGCAGTGAATTTATGTTGCTTGTGCGGCCAAGTTATTTTAAATAATTTATAAGAGTTTACGGTCTTTATGCCAGCTGCTATAAATTAATAAAATATTTTAATTAAAAGCTGACGTATGTTGACGAATTAAGTTACTACACGTACCTGGGAACGATTGTCGTTCTCTACAAAACTGTAGGTAAGAAAATTTCAAGATTAATTCCCTGACTTTGACACTTTTACATATTCAAATCAATTCAATTGAATGGCTTCTAGTTAACCTCTGACATTTAACAATTTGTAGAAAAGAGACACATGCACACGCACAAACACTTGTTATAATTGAAAAGCAATTACTTAAACTGCCAGCCATCGCCAAGTTGACAAATCAACGACGGCAATATACCAATCCAAAGTCAATGGCTAAATGACACAGTAATTACTTCCAATGATGTGGTAACATTTTTACAGCCTGGGCGACAAAACATTAACAGGATGTCTGACTGCAGCAGCTAACTGGCCAATTTGCTGCAATCCAGTTAGCTGGAAAGCTGCTGAGCAATTTGCCCGGCCATTATTCATGGCACATATTGTGACCAGCTACCATTTACCAGTTACCAGTTACCAGTTACCAGTTAGCAGGGAGCAAGAGCCCTGTCAAACGACCGGCAAAAGTGGCAAATCTTTGTTCACACCTTCTCAAGGGAAAGCGGAGAGGTCCTGATTCCGGTTCCGATTCGCTTTGGGTTGAATCAGTGGACTGAGAGGGTCGGGTCGCATGTGTTTGGTGAGCTATTTTTATGGATTTCTGCGTATGTCCTTTTGGTCAACCTTAAAAGTGTTTTCCTCTACATAAATTTGCTATAAAAACCATTTAAACGGAAACGTTTCAAACATTCAAAGAGGGAACCAATGCCAAGACGTAGACTGAGAAAAAAAATGCTTACTTTTCTGGAATTAAAATCATTTTTACTATAGTTGTTAAATTGAAATAAAATAAAAGTTACATCTTATGCTTAGAGTTTTTTTCGTCTGGCTTAAATTCTAATTTTTTTAATCATACAGCTTAAGTACTTTTTCTTCAAGCTTAGTCCAGAAGAAATGCAATGAGTCCCAGCTTGGACACATGGGTACGCTCTAGTTGTCCTTTGACTTGTGGTCCGGATCAGATCGGTTCAGTTCGGCTCGATTCGATTCGATTCGATTCGGGGGGACCGTTCTGCTGGCCAAATCTAAACGGCTTCAATAAAGCAAATTATCGTTAAAATGCTGCTGCACATAAGAAGATTTACGATTGCTCAGCTCGTTGCCCGTTCTCAGAGCTTGGGGTTTGAATTGGGATTGGCTTTGGGTTTTTGCCAGTAGTTGGAAGCGAAGGTGGAGCTGTTGTTGGGGGTCTGTTTTAAGGGAATGGTAACATAGAACCTTTGGCCATGATTCGGTTTTGGTAGCTTGTTGTCCGTTGTACATTTGCGGTTCCCCTCTTTGCTTGTTTATTCGCCAGCTCTTGATTTTTGTTCTCCTGAAGGATACGTTTAGTCGAACCTTTTTGCTTTAGCCTTCCTGTGTGGCCCTTTTTGCTGTTTTTCCTCGAATGGATTTTTTTCGGCTTGTTCTTGTTTTCGTGAGCTCTTGGGGTCGCTCCTGCATTCGATTTCCCTAGCACAAGCGAAATGAGCGTATGACCAAAACAAATAACCCACAAAGTGAGTTGTTCGACGGGAAAGGGTGTACGGTTCGAGGGGATCGGAGCTCCCATGTGTGCGTATACGTAACGTATTTTTGTGTGTAACTGGTGTGGTGTGCTCTGTATTCGTTGATTTGCAGTGCCATGAATGCTTCAACGCTTCTGGCCACAGCTGGTGCGCAAATCTCGCACAGTTGGTTATTTGACAATTGATGATAGCATCAAGATTGGGTCGCCAAAATGCCTGGCACAAAATCCCAGTCCTATTTCACCGCTGGAGTCAGAGAGGAGAACGTGACCAGTGACAGTGTCACGGAAATTGTTCAGAGGGTATGGCAATTAGCCTTTGACCCCAGGTTGAAGTGCGGAAATTCGAAAAGGAAAAGGTTAAGGAGATTTAGTCATGAAATATCATTTATTATTTATGTGAAACTGTATCCTAAAAGGCTTCTGAAAAGGGAAAGTAATTTAAATGGTGTAGCTCGAGAGAAATGTATTAGAAATTATAAATTTGAAATATAGTATAGCATAGAATAGCACGTTTTCATCTCGAAAACTTTATCGTTTTGCGTTTATGTTTTTGGAAAAACCACACCACCACTACCATTAACTTTTGTCATTTCGCATTTTGGGGTTTTAGATGGCTAAAAGGTTTTTTGCGGCAACTGTTAAAATTGAGGCAGTATTTAATTGCAATTTAATATTTGCTATTTGGCGAAATCAGCCGCAAACCACTTCCTGGAGGGAGGGCGGCATTATTAATGAGTTGGTAAATTTACATAGCATTTTATAGGCCATGTGGGCTTTATTTTTGGCCCTGGTCCAGCTGATAATACGCGCAGCATCCGTTATTTTCAGTTGGTAGCCTCTTGATCAGCGCTAATGAACTTTTTGCTATTCTGGCACAGGACCCCTCCGGCATGTCCTTCGCGAGGACTGGTGTGCTTTCGCCCCACCGGTTCGTTATCAGTGTTAATGCATGCGTTTTCTTTGTCTCCTTTATCGGGACTTCCTGTCATTACTCCTGCTATCGTCCTGTCCCAGCCTCCTTGCTTCCGTGTCGGCGCATTACCTTGTCGCCGTGTCCTCATTGTCGTCGCATTTTCGCCACTTGTTCTCTCGTCCTGTTCCCGTGAGATTACAGCCCTCACACTGGGAATAAAATTTTACATTTTTATTGGAAAAGAATTTTTTTTTATTGGAAGATTTAATTTTTAGAAAATGCTTATATGACATAATATTTTATAAATTTCAAACCTAGTTATAATACACTTTTGATTTAATTACTTTTATTTAGAATAATGTCAAGTATATATTTTTTTTTTGAACTTATCTACCAGTTCTCTTTTATTGGCGCACTGGCCATTGCTTAATTTCGATGGCAATTATTTATTTAAACCGCCTGTCGCCCCCGCCATTCAAACATGGCCGGGCTTAATTGTTTGACTTGGCGTCTCTGAAACTATGGCCAGTATTTCCCATCGACCATCGCCCATCTCCGCTGCTGGTGCCGCTTTGACAACTCGTTGACCGTAAATTTCCAAGTTTTTCATTAGGCTGCCTGCCAGTCCCAGGCGAGACTTTCTGCTCGGCTTTCTAATCAACTTGGCCGCAGTTTGTCGCGCAGCCGCCTCCTTTGTCTGCCACGCCCGCTTCAACCGCCCCGCCCCTCAGACCTGTGTGGGAAAACTTTTGTACCTTCATTCTGGCATGTTTAATGAAAGCGTTTTCACTGCGATTTCATTTCATTTAGTCGCCTCCTTTGCCGGTCCATGGGCTGTTCTGTTCTGTGCCGTTCTGCTCTCTGCCGGGCTCCCGCCTTCATTCATTATGCGCTGCTCAGATTTGTAATTTACACCTGAGGCTAACAAGCAGTTGAACAATGGCAGCCGCGAGGGCAGTTATATAACTTTGGGTGCACGGGGAATTAGGCCAATTGGCAAGTTGTTGAAAACAACATAAGAAAGTTGTTGGGGACAATGCGCTATTTTATCATAATTTTAGGGTCATTTGACATATTTTAAAAAGAAAATATACTTAGAATTTTGAGATATATTTTGGAAATATGTTTTATTTTTCTATCAGGATTTAAAAAAACTCAATGACATTTCACATGACCATTTATCAACAGGCTGCATGAATAATAAGCAATTATAATAAACATTTTCAAAGATTTTGAACATTTGTTTTATTTCTTATCTTCAAAAAATATAGTTATTTTTTACCAAAACATGTTTTGCTATTCATTCTTCGTTTTTAATTTATGACATTTCATCCGTATTAAGGAGAAAAAAGGTATTTGGCTTAAAGGCTTAAAAATTTGTGTTTATACACACTCTGAAACACAGAGAACCGCTCGAATAAAGCCTTCCTAATGCCAGAGGACCGCCCACTTTTCCGGGACTAGGCCAAAATGCGAAATGGCTGGCTGCAATTATGAGGGTGGGAGGAACTGAGGACGGCACTGTTTCCGTTTGCTAGGGCAGTTTCCTGCAGCAACTGCAACTGCTGTAAAATGTTTATGATGCTTTTATGGCAGCTGCCCTCGGCGCGGCAAGAGCCGGAAAAAGGGGCGCGAGGGGTGGCCCAAAGAATTAACAATATGAATATGAATTATAAATATGCAAAGGCTGCAAGAGGAAAGATGAAGTGCTAAATGGCTTATTACGATTACAGTTATTGTGCTCATTGTACGTTCTATGTACTAGCAGCAATTTAAAGCAATTTTCTTGTTTACACGAACAAAAGTGGCAACTGGCAACAATAAAGCAAAGGGGCGAAAGCCAACACATTTTTCTGGCATTGACGTCACACGAAATCCCAAATCCATCATACGCCACGTGGCCCAAGGTCGAGCTTTGTTCGCATATTTAAATTTCAAATAGGTTGCCCCCTCTTGGCACTCGCATGGCTACTTTTTCACTTGTGCATAATCTTTAATTTAAACAAATGCCGAAGGCAAAAAATAAAGCCCAGCATCTGAACCGAGAATCTCTATCCAAGCCGAGCTAAAACTGGACGTGCCATGCGAACCAAATAAGCCACAGAAAATAGGAACAAAAATATATATTCTACACAATATATAAAATAAAACGCCGCGGTATATGGTCAACGGACTGGGGTCAGAACCGGAACGGAAACTGTCGTCGAATGGATGTGGTCGGAGCTGGGACTGAGCAGGGCAGTTGCTGTTAAAGGCAACGACTTATCTAAGATATTAAAGTTATTCTCTGGGGATTTTTTTGGGAGATGGTGGAAAAGATTGAAATTATACTTGAATAACTTGGGCTATCCTTCTTAAATATAAATGAGTTCAAGCGTGAGATATAGATATAAAGGGAAATTCGTTTTAAAGTCTTTAATTAACTTGATGTTTAGAAAATTTAGTTGTACCAGTAATCTCTATATTTTTTATCTTAGTAATTGTTTTGGCCAGTCTTTCTCGTATAGCATTTTTGTAAATTCCTTCAAAGCCGCAACGGACATCCTATCTTGCCAATGTGCCCAGGAGTTTGTTGGCCAATGTGGTTGACTGTTGCAGTGGCTTAAGAGGAATTGGGGGAATTCTGTGTTGCCAGTGGCAACTTGCCACACATATAAAACGCGACCTGCAAAAATTTTAGCACGCGCAGAACTCAGCAATCGCACTAAACTGAATGCTTTAAGTGTCAAGGAAATAGACCAGAAGTGTGAGAAACAGATCTTGACCTAGGTAACACGTTTCGTCTTTATCTTAGCTTAGTGCCTTTTTTGTCATTTTGAGTTTTGTATTGTATTTTGACTTTAGGTATGGGCTTTCTTTTCGGAACTCGGTTTGTTTTGTTAGAAATTTATTTATCAACGCTTTTTGTATTTCCGCTGTGGCTGGCTGCTGGGTGGCAGGGCCGCTTGGGTTTTTGTTTATTTTCATACACTTCCTCATTTTTAATTTATGACAATGGCCCCGGCTATTGTGAGAGCCACGCCCCTCAGCCCGGCGGTGTTATTGTAACTGATGCTCTTATAAATGGCCTCTGCCCGTCAGACAGAGTTTCGTTTGCTGCTTTTATCGCAGAACCGGAAAGTGGCGGATGCGAAAAGTGGGTGGCCCCAAAAAGGGGCTCCTGTTTAAGGAATGGGTAGCTCCGAGTGGCGGCGGGTGTTTTCCAGAGGGGGCCACGTACACTTTGTATTTCCGTTAGCCCCCATTGTCCTTGACAGTTTCATTATGACAGCTGGCAGGAGTCGCCAGTTGCCTCCCATTTTTCGTTGATTTTGGGTTTTGTTGTTTAGTTCCGCGTTTGTGCTATTAAAGTGTCATTTTGTTGTTGTTGTTGATTCTTTTCGCCCGGCTACTAAAACAATGGCCAAGTGCTGGACTTAATATAATTATTATTATTATTATCAAACGCGTTTCCTTTTCCTGCCGCACAAAAGCAAGATAAGGGACGAAGGACAAGCGCGTAGATAAAACGCCGCCATTCATGCTCTTGACTGATTTTTAGTTAATTTCATTGCCTTTGTGTCCACGGATAAGGGACAATAAGGGTGTTTATTGTCCTATCAACTCTCGGACATCTTCCACTAATTATAGTCATTCCATTCACTGATTAAATGACCTTTAAATTGGCCAAAGTTTTTAGTGGTTACAGAGCTTTGAATTCATAAAGTAAGAAGTGTTCAAAGAAGTGCAGATAATTAACTCAATCAAAAAAAAAATATAAATAAAATTGAAATTGAATATCTTGAAACCTTTTTCAATTAAATTATAACGCCTCCTGGACTGTCATAAATCCGCAGAAATGTCCTTGAAACAACTGTCCCGTCCGCGTAAATCCCGAAATGTGCAAATGTTTAATTGAAATAAATTCAAGCCCCCTGCCGGGCAGTTGACGTCTGTCTGCCCTGAGAATTCGGAATATTACGAGCAGTCAGACATTTGCGAATTTCGGTTTCGAGTGCGTTATATTAAAAGCTGGCAAGCCGCTCGGGATTTATGGCTGCAACTCGCCTTTTTCGGCGTCCGCTGTTCAGCTTTCAGATTCCCCAGCAGTTTGCAGCTCCCTAGAGCTCCCAGCTGCTTTCAGCTCCTTTGGCTCCAGTGGCCGGGCTCACATAAATATGCAATTATTTTGCATTTTCCGCTCTCCGGCTCGATTTTTATTTATTCGCAGCTGCCATTTGCTGCGGCGTTGCGGTCTCACGCACATTTCGCCATGTTTATGGCGTTCGCGACTTCTGGGCGGCGACAGCAAATTGACTTTTACACAAAGATGCTGGCGGTGGCTTTTCGTGGGCGGGCGGGCCAGCATGGTTGGAGCATATCTTTTTATGCGACATATTTATTTGTTGATTCATATATTTATTCTTATTTATATGCATAATTTGCATTTGACATATTTTTATGAGGCCAGTGCTGCCTGCAACGCCGGGCCAAGCCAGGAGAAATCAAAATTCGGTTCGCAGAATGCAAATATTTTCGCATTTTTCGAATCATCTGAAAATCTCTTCTCACATTCAGTTTGTTCTCACGTTAAAGTTTGTTTGCCGGATGAATAGTATAACCTATACTGCAATAAGCTAACTTAAAAATGGATTATATTTAATCTTTAGTAAAATCAATGGGTTCTCGAAACAAATAAATAACAAAAGATTTGCTTTTACATTCAGTTTCTTTCTTAAAGATTACATGGCAATTTTATCCGAATATTTCCCAATATTTATTTCGATAAGAGATCCTTGACCTTTTTGAGAGAATATCATAGCCAAATACGAAAATCCTCAGTACATACACAAATGTGTATTATTTTGACAAATATGCTTGACAAAATTCCATAACATAGATGTCGAAAAAGGTTCACTTTCTTGTTTCAACTATTTTTATTAAATTTTTGTTTGGAGTGTCCTGTGGTCCGTATGTATGGCGATGTGTTTTAACAAATTGAAATGCATCGGAAGTGCTGTCGAGGGGCTTTTTCATAGTGCAATTTGTTTGTAGCTTCGGTTATTACTTATTGTTGTTGCCGCATTGCCTTTTGTGGCAGCGATAAGCCTTTGGCATATCGCATTTTATTTGCCTGGCAGGCGGCAAAGCTGCAAGAAAAATGTTTGTTCATTTAAGATAAATTTATTGTTGTTGTCGATGCAAATTGCAACATTTATTGAATTGTTGCTGCTTTCTGGCTCCACTGTTATTATGATTGCCAATGCCAACGCTCGTAAATAGTTGTGCAAATAAATTGCGAGCGCAAATAAATCGCAGCTTGCAGGCGATTGCCGAACGTTTATGACACTTGCGGGTAAGGGCGGGCTTACCGTTAATCATGTTCATAAATATAGAACGGCGCTTTAGTCTACACATGGAGAAATAACTGTTTTCAAATTTGAAAATGTGTTTAAAAAATGGGCTTAAGCTTTAAAGTACTCTTGTAATATCCATATTACCAGGTTCATGGTTCATTAAGAATATAAGATAAATTATATACCTGATATTTAAAAACGAGTATTCATCCGAGTGCACTCACCATTGAATGTGGCCAGCAGCAGGGCTCCAAGCAGGCGCAGCAGGCTCATCCTCAAATCCTTTCCAATTTACTTGTAATCCAGCGCAGAGCCGCTAGTTTAGTGTCGCTCCCGATGCCGGGAATGAGCCTTCGGTTTGAGACCCAAACGGAAACGCGTTTACATTGCCGCGATAAGAAGCGGAAGTGCTCGGCTGAAGGCTGAAGGTTCAAGGCGGCAAACGCAGGAAACCGGGTGGCAGTAGCAGAAGCACCACAAGGACTCTGGGACAGGAAGCACTGCCAGTTTGACTGCCTCTAAATGCGGCGTGCCACCCGCCGAGCGTTGCGTTTCCCGTCTCCTTTTCCCCGTTGATTTTTAGCCCGGCTTTGTCTTGTCCCGAAGAAATCCAGTTTCATTGCTCGCTGTCTCGGTAGCTGATGATATTTATGGCTCCGTTAGTAGTCGCATTTTATTGGGCAAATTAACGCCATTGCAGTTTTATGTTCCGTGGAAATTACCAGCATTAAGTGCAAATATATCTGTTAAAGAAAATGTGTATAGTTCACGTTAATAAAAAGTTAAACAGATTAAGCTTTGTCGTATATAGAGCTATGATTCTTTGAATATAGCATTAAAATGATGTAGACTATAAATTTTGCTGCCAACTATTAAAGCTGTTGCATTTTCACAGCTTTTGAAGATTGTGTGTGCATTTAAGATATTTAAATATTAATCCCGCAGGCTGAGCTCATGCATCATCTCATGGCGGAGACTTTTGCTAGCTTACATGCATGAAATCCACGTTAAAGATTTATTGTTCTTGGTGTACGTTATCCTACTGTGCTCCTTCTACTGCTGTTGTTGTTGTTTTATGGCTTTCTGGTTGCCTGCCACTGTTGCGTTCTCGGAATTTCGGGTCTGTCTCGCCCCCCTGACATTCAGACTTTGGCTTTGGCCTGTTTTTGCATTGGCTTTAAGCGAGACGAGACATGCCGGGAGCAGGTTTGGATTTTCCTTGAGTTACCGTGTCACCCATGTGACCCATGTGGCGTATACGTCATGCGGATTGTCTTTGTGGCAAGCGAAACGCCACAAATTGAGCAAATGGAAGCTTTGAGCGATGTACAGAGCCAATCTTCCGCAAGAACGCGTAACGTCTTGCTGAAGTCTGTTTTTAAGAATTTTAGAAAAGGTTGTAAATAATAAAAAAGAGATGAAACGTTTTGTAATGATATGAGAGGCCTGTTCTAGTTATCATTTCGCTAATTTTATAATAGTGATAGAACGAACTATAAGCTTGATATATTAGAAATTATCATTGCAAATACGAAAATGTATCAGCTCATTGATGTTGCGGATGCCCACATAATATAATGTTTTCTCCGTTTTCTGTCAGTTTCCCAACACATTCATCTTGTTCCATCGAGTTCGCTTCAGCAACCTGGAATGCCAACAATTCAAAACTCAATCTGTAATACACTGCCGGCTACTTGGACTTTTTCCGCCACTCCTCTCGTACCAACTTGACTTCCACGCCAACTGTCTGACAAATCGACAGTTGTATGCTGCAGGCCTAGCCGATGGGAGCCGTAGAATCAGGCTGGGTTCCCCGAGAGGGCCAAATCAAATTGGCCGCCAAACGTTGCCTGGCGTCAAAAGTCATCCATCAAGGACATGGAGCAGGTCATACAGGGTGGGCGCATCCAACTTTGCATGAAATTGGCTGTGTTTAAGCCAACGGCAATGGCAGCATCATGAACTTGGACTTGGACAAAGGCAGATGCACTGAGAAATGTTTTCTATGTTCTGTTTATTTTATGAAAAATTAGCGGAAAATATCAAAAGTTTATTTTGAAAATGGGTTATCTATATGTACATATATAGAAATGTTTGAGATTTATTTATGGATGAATGGAATTGTTTCCAAAAAGTAAAAAGCCTTTGGAAGAAAATAAAATGCTAAATTCTTCCTGTGTTTTTTTTTTTTTTTTTTTTTAACGAGAGTGGGAAAAGAGTTTGATTAGCTGTCGGTGGGTATGAGACTCACCACTTGAGACTTAATAAACTGAGCCCGCCGGGCAGTACGGGCCGAATAAAAAACAACAAAACGTAAATAAATAAACGCTTAACTCCTTTCAAAGCCAAGTTTTCAGAGTGGAAAAATACGTGCTTGTGTACGTGCATAGGGAACGAAGTTGGCCGACAACAGCGACGAGTTTTTTGCATTATTTTTGCCTAAATCCCCGGCGGCATTATCATCAATTCATCATCACAGTGGGCGGAAAAGGGGCCGGGCAGGAAGAATAGCCGTTTAGTTGTCTGAGCTGCCTGCTCTGTTTATTTAATTTCGACAACAAAAAGTACTCTTGCCAACAAGGAAAAAGAAGAAATTGCCTGCTGCCTAAAAAGAGTTGGCCCGAAAGCTTTGTGTCTGTGTGTGTGCGTATTAATGTGTCTATTGGATGGTGTGTGTGTTAGCCATTGCGGCTGTGGCAGCGTCACCAGCATAACCATAGCCGCAACTAACGCCAGCGGCTTGACTGCGACTCTCAGTGATGGTTGGACCATCACTTGCAGAAAATTTAAGAAAGCTTCGATTTTTTGTGTAATTTCAAAGAATTTCTGTTTTTAAAGCAGGTCTTTTTTCATTCTGTGAACTCTTTTAAAAAGTAACATTCTTCTGCATGAAACAAATATTGTGTGGTTTCTTCCAGTGCATATGGGTGTATTTGGTTTTTTTACATTCCGCTTTTGCTGTTGCTTGTGCTGCGGCTTTCTATGCCCAAACAACAGGCGAGCTAACAGCAGCACATGAGTCAAATAAATTACCCCCACATTGTTGTTGGCAAATTTTTGATGGTTTAATTTTGTGGAAAATAAGTTAAGCCGCTACTGCGGCGACCATATAACACACACACTCGCACTCACGCCATTCTAAATAAATACGCACACATGAGCAAATACAAAGCATGCGAAAGCCCACTCCGGCAAAAATTGTTGCCTACTCTGCTGCGCCGCGTATACGCAATAAAATAAACGCGTCGCAGTTACATTTCCGGCCTCCTCAACTCGAACCAAACTGGAAACGGAGTGACTGTGGTACTGGGATATGGGTGGGTACTGGGTATATGTGCTCAGCTTTACTTCTCGGCACATTTTATGCCGCATTGCCATTTTTATTTATTTATTTTTATTTGCCTTTGGCTGCCACTGCCACTGCCACTGCCGCTGCTGTGCGCCCTTTATTCATTCATTTATAAATTATTATTGCAAAACACTCTGACTCCGCCTTCGAGTCCTAAGCACTGTAACTGCCACTTCAATTTTTAGAGAATGTGTGGGCGTGTGTGCATTTTCTTGAAAACGTTTGCCATTTCCAATTTTCGTCAGCATTGTTAGCTTAAAAATGTATGAGTTAATGAGTTTCTACCCGCAGCGAATTGCTGGCAAAACAAATTAGCCAAATGCTTCAAAATCTGCATGATTCAAAAGAAACAAAGCTAAGGCAACGGAGCTCCAGAGAAATTAAAGTGAGTGGAAAGCGGACACACATATTTTCTAGCTTTTGATTTTTGTCATGCCGTTGATATATATTTGGACCAGTCATCTCTTTTCCCCATTTTTTAATGTTCTTGCCATGCATGGAAACTGCTTTTATTTTTCCCTTTTTGATATTCGGTTTCGTGCGACGGCTGTTTTGAATTGAGCCACATCATCATCATCCACTTTGTCATCGTCATAGCCATCATCATCATCATCTGAGCCTGATGGCTGACATTGTCAAAAGGGTTTAAGTGGCTATACTTGAACCAGGAGGAGAATCAGCAGCAGAAGCGGCAGCAAGAGCAGCAGTTGAAAGTCCTCACCCCTAATACTAGACAAATATGAAAGCGCCGGTGGAGTGGGCGACTAGAGCTGTGGGTGGTGGCTTGAGGCAGCATGACATGGAACTTATATTTTCACGTTTCCAAGGAGCAGGTTTAAAGCAAGACCTCCGGCTGCGCAGAGCGGAACGAGCCACTAAATGAAAATTTAATGTTATATTGATTCCGATATTCTATAAATAATATAGTACATTTCGCATGACTAGCTGAGCGTTCAACAAAAGAAACAATAAAGGAAGTTCCCCTATTATTGTTTAATGTGACATTAAATTGATGTGATATAAAATGTGTTCCATTTCAATTTTAAATCAATTCTTTACATCGAAAATTTGTGTCGTTTAATACTCTATGTTTTCAAATATAGAAAGTTCAAACTTTTCTGCTAACCATTTTAACAATAGTATCAATAAACTCTGTTTACGATTAACTTCCCATTGAGAACCCTCTTCTTCATTATACGCTCTCCAACACCCGGCAATTAAAATTCCCACCTTCCAGTTACTCCAATCACACCTTTCTTTCGAAGAACCGCCGACAATAAACATTTAATTACCAACGATTGTACCTTGAAAGGAGCGGTAATTTGTCAAAGGGTCTAATTAAAAACTTGTAAAAGCCTCGAAAATACCAAACTTGACAGGAATTGACACGTGAAAAAAAATTATAACAAAAGCCGGAGATTTGAAAACGTGGAAATGTTTGGTTACGAGCTGATTGGACCATTTTGGAAACACGCAATTCACCTTCGTCATTGTCATGTTAATTAATTTGCCGACACTCGAAGAGACAAGTGAACATGGTTGGTAAAAAAAGTATTTATTGTGTTAAAGGGTAACCGAAACTGTCAAAAGCATTCGAAGGAGCCCATCTCGAGTGGCAAGGGTTAACTTCCCAACCTTTTACACTTGTTAAGTCTTTCCGATGGGCATCGATTCCTTTCCCTGTTCCAGTTACCTCTCTGCCTGGGGCATTACACTTTTCAAATGGCAAAATTTTGACCTCCTTTAAGGTATTTTTAATATTTTTTATTAAAGCTTTAAACAAGGAACTATACCTCCTTAGTGTCTGTTCTTTAGATGAGATTTATTTTTATTAGATGATTCACCTTTAATTATTTTATAATTTTATGAAAAGAATAAATTAATGTTTCGAAAATAAAAGTTCCTATTTATTGTATATTTTTTTTCAGTGGACTCAAAAACAACAACAACAACAGCAGAGAGACAGACACAGTTCAATGCCTCTGGCATGGTTCATTGCAGATGGTAAACCGGTAGCCGGCAAACGTTAAAATGGGAAATGGCCAGGCCGAAACACTCATACACTGGGGCACTCACAATTTGTATTCTTTCCTTCGATTTTTTTGGTTTCGTATTCGTTCAGCTGGCGAAAATTACGTCTTTTTGGACTTATGACCGAGCTCCGTTGCGTATACGCCGCGTGTGACACATGTGGCGCGCGCTGAAAACCCCTGCACGCACAGCAGGCTCTTCGAGACTGAAGCACCGATGCTGCGAATTCACGGCTCAGGATTCCGCTGGCTGCTGCTGCGACGGGGCAGCGCTGTGGCAGAGCAATAAGAAGAAGAGCGAAGCGTTTAGGACCGGAGCAAAGAAATTCGTCGATGGTTCGCTGATGTCATGGGAAGCAGTTGGGAGCAGTCGAAGATGGCCATTCCTTCGCATCAGCGAAAGACGAGTTGGAGGGGGCCATGCCAGCGAAGCGGCTATATAGTAAGCCCAACATATTGTCGCAGGGCAGCATTCTAACGAAATCAAGGACGAAGCTAAGCACTTCGTGACAGAACCAAGAGTCCCAGTTTACTTGGGGCTCTTCGTAATGCTGATATTTACTCTTTTGTAGCTTTGTAGCAGGCAAAGGTCTGAGCTTCTCTTAGACGCGACTCTCGTTTTTGGGTCATTTAGGCGGGTCAGATTACAGGGAAATTAAAATCATTATATTAATGTATATGACAAAATGTAATACCATATTATTTAGAAACGTTGAATTTATTTTAATTGTAATTCGTTTTTTTTAATTGTCTAATTAATCTGAATTTTTTGTTTACCTATGTTAGCATTACTAAAATATTCTTGTATTTAACAGTGAGTTGCCAGAATGTTAAAGATCTTTTAAAAAGTCTCCAAAATGCTATTCAGATGTTAAAGGACCTTCGGCATCCTTTCTGTTAGCTTAGCATGATCCAAACTCTCAACATTTAACTTTTTAATGTTCAATACGCTTCTCAAATGAATTTAAAGTATATGCAGTTTATACTACTCATTAAAATCGAATAAAGATCGATTGAATTGTGGAATAATTTAAATATGCTTAAAGGACTTTTGTTTCATATTAAATATTTGGTGGACCATTTCCAGACCCTTTAAATACCAATCAATATTGCACGATATAAAAAAACGGAATATACGGTGTAATTTGTTTTATGTTGAAAAGAATAGCAACGGGAGAGTGAGGAATAATCTTCTGACTCACCCGTATTCCCTCTAAACTGACATTCAGTGGACCAAAGCCAAAGCAATTACTGACTCAGACAATGGGCATGGAAATCGGGGCTTTTAACATTTTTTGATGGCCGGCAATAAAAGCAAGCTCCAGCTCCAACTCACCCTTCAGTCCACACGCCCTTTCCCCCGCCGACCACTTGCAACTTGGAAAACTAACCCAGATGTATCCGTAAATGTATGGGAGGAGGGAGGAAATAGCGCTGAGCTGAGAACTTCACGTAGCCAAGAAAGTCGCGTCAAGTACGTTTGGATATTTAATGCCATTTGGGGTCGTAAAAATTTTGAGTGTATCTTCTTTTTGGGGCCTGGCTTTTTGGGAGCCGAGGATTTCCAAATACAAAATGCAAAGCACTAAGGACAAATTCAGGCCAGCGCAATTATCATGGTCTTGGACTTGGTTCAGCCATTAGATGACCCAACTATTTTTGCAAATATATTTTACGCATATTTTATGGCTTCGAGTTTTGTTCGCTTTTTTTCCCCCAAAGGACCATTTTATGGCCTGAAAGTCAAAAGGAAACATGCCTCCCGGGGTAATTCTCATGTCGCTTTAGATGTTGCTCACAAATAAAGATAGAAAATAGTTCAGTAGTAATAGAAATTACTTATAAGTACTTTAAGTAGGCTCTTTTCTTAAAGAAGATTAAAAAGAAGGGCAGCGATTGAGAGCGGCAGTAAATATTTTCAAATTAACATTGCTTATTCATAAATTTTAAAGGTCATTATGTTTATATATAATATTGTATGTTCCACCTGTTTTCGGATTCACTTAAAACGTCTGCAATAAACTATTAGTAATAGTTTTCCATTCCCTGAAAGAATGTTACAAACATGCCAGAGGCAGCCCGTATGTGTGAAAAGCTACAGGAACACTTTAGGTTTTGGGATGGTTGGTTAGTTGTTTGGTTTTGGGTTGTACTCGCCCTTAAATGCGCATTAGTAAGTTTCATGAGGAGACAAAACCTCTTATGGAAAAGCAACAGCACAGGCAACAAGAACAATGTCGAGAACAATTTAGAAATTGAGCTTGAAGCCAGGCGAAAAGTTTTTGCATTTCATGTGTTTTTGTCATTGGAGCTCGCTAATTTCCGTGGATAATAGTTTCATCTTCGTGACAGCACCCCATCTCTCTTCGGTTGTCTCCTTTCCCTTTCTTGTCAACCGATATGTATATCTATCTAACTGCTTCCCTCTAATGCTCTAATGCTTGACATCTTGAATTTGTCTTCAGTTGGGTACGTTTTTCAACTTTCTTCTCGCATTTCTCTTGTTGCGTGTGCGGCTTTGGAAGTGTTTGTTTTCCCTTTTTTGTACGAGTGTGTGTGAGTCCGTGTTTATGGCGGCTTTAACTTGTCGCAAAAGTTTGCAATTTAAAAAAGTAAATTGAAATGGAATCATTGTCTTTGGGTTAGAATCCGGCTTGTTGGCCTGGCTTTTGCTGCGATGCCAAATGCAGTCAGATCGAGCCAAAAATATCTACACATTAAAACCTTAAAGTTAAAAGGGAGATAATTATTGAATTAGACCGATTTGGAATGAACATATTTGTTAACACTTTTGCAATTATAAAAAACATACTCTACTACTCGAATTAAGAAGAAAACTTTCATAAGTGATTTGGTAATTTTTCATTTCTGCACAAGTTTTACGAGGCAGTTGCAGTTGGTGATTCTGGGTGGTAAGGGGCGCGTGTCACACCCAAATTGACCCCATTAATCGTTGTGGCTCGGGACTAGCAGTAGCGAGGCAAATGCCAAGCCAAAAAACAAAGACAAAACCACTGGCCCAAACAAGAGCACCAGATTCAGAGCCGGGCCAGCCAGTGCTATGGACTGGTGGAAAATGGACCAAAAACTTGTCGGGAAAGCGGCAGCAGGCAGAAGGCAAACGGCAAAAGACAGTAGAAAACGTCGTTTTGCACTATGCCACTCTGGCATGGCTCTTTTTGGCGTATTTATGGCTTGTTGATCCTTCCAGGGGATAAGGCATTTGTATTTGTCTGACGTCAGTGAGTGGAAATTATTCAAATGCAGCCAAATACCTGACTCTCGAGCATGAGTTGATAGTTTTGCATTTAGCAAATTGATTTGATTTACCCAGGCTAGGGGGACCCTCAGATTAAGATGGCTTAATGGGCCATCAGTGTTTATGGAAATGTATAAATTGAAATTAATATGAATCAATATGTCATGTCTGTATGCCTACTCCTTTAAAAGGGGCAACATTTCATTGATTCACATAAACTACATAAATTGTAATATTTAATCAATGAATATTTTCCATTCTCATAAGACTTTTTATTTTCCCATATTTGCATTGCCATATCACTTAAAATATTTTTACCAGCTGCACTTAAAGGCTTAAGGGCTTAAGTCCCTCCTCGCACAAACAAAAAAACCCCTTCATATTGGATAGATGTTTTTGTGAGCGCCCTAACAAATGATCAATGCTGGAAACTGTTGCGTTTAATCTTGGACTTGGCTCGATTTCCCCCACATCCATTAATCATTTCGGTCATCAAGCATGAAAGCGATTACTCATACATAGATGGCTACCCCCACCGCAGCTGCCCCCCTTTTGGCCAAACAGAAATTGCCACAACAAACACTGCCTAATAGGCAGGCAAATGGAAAAACGAAATTTGTGAGACTCTGTGTGTTACACACACACACACACACACACACACTGAAAAGGGATGGGGATAGGGGCCGAAGGATAGAGTCCAATGCTGGCTAAAATTGTGAGCCAAGGCTGATCTAATATTTGTTCAAGTGTTATTTCTGTCGGCTTAGTTCGCCCCAGAATTATGCTACAATATTCCGCTATATTTATCACATTTGATTGTGCGTATTAACGGCAAGTTTAGTGGGGCGTGATGACAGGGATAGCTGAAGGAGCTCCATCAGGAGGAGGGGAAGCCTCCGAGGGGAGTGTGTGAAATGTGGCGAGGAATTAATAAGATAACTTTTGTCTATATTGGCCGGGCCAAGACAGCCGCTGGCTTAGGACTGTCAGCGGGTTCAGCGAAACTTGTTTATTTAACATTTTGGCTTAATTTGTTTTTATGGCTACGAGACCGGTCGACTTTGGCTTCATTTCTGTGTAAATCAGCAGATTTATATTTCACCAGACTACGCGCTGACTGGCTAATTTGATTTTGAGACCACATTCGAAAAAGGGAGAGAAGCACATTTAAATGGAAATGGAATCAAAGTTAGGGACATGTTGTGCAAGTTAATTAGCACAAACAGAGGGGAGGGCGTTCGGGGGCTTGATTTTTTCAGGGCTACACATTGGGAAATTTATTAAACAGCAAAAATGATATTTCTGTAGGAATGTGGAATTAAATCAATAAGTTCGATAAACTCTCCCCTTAATGAAACAAAATTATCCCTCCAGCTGTCATTAATTGGAAAAAACAATACAATTGTTATTCTAGCCCATTGACTACGCCCTGCAGACTGATTTTCTCTAGGTGTTGTCGCACAGGCTGTTCGTATTTTGTGCACAAATTGTTTCAAGGCCTCGGTTCCAATTCAATTGCCTTAGTGCAATACCATTTACAATTGTTTATTTTAAGTGGACTCACTGCACATGAGTGTGTGTGTGTGTGTCGTTTATTGCGGCTAATTAAAAACAAACAATGGCCGCACAAAGTAGGTTGCATGCGGTTGCCCTGCAACGACTACAAAAGGCCAGCCAATCAAGTCAAAGCCACATTACACGTTACGTTATTTTCAAATCTTCTCTTCCACTTTGCAGACACTCACACACACACACACATAGTGAGTATTTTTCTTTCAACATTTTGCGAGAGGACGCTCAGGCTTTCTCCTACTTTCTCCCCGCCTCCGACCACCCCTTTGGTTTCGGGCCTTTTGTTGATGCGGCGCCATAATGAAACAATTAAGTGCACAAAATTAGGTTACAGCAGCAGTCGCGCAGCACAATGCCATGCAAATGCTGTGAGTAAAGTAAATACAAGTTGAATGCAACATCGGGACAAAGGCGACTGAAAAAAAAAAAGAAAAGACAGTAAGACAACAGTGAAGGAAAAGCCGGCTGGACACAACGACCGATGGGCTGAAGGGAACAGAAGCGGGACAGAATGTGACAGGAAGGCGCTTCTGGCAGGCCACAAAAGGCAGGATCAAGGGGGAATTAAAGGTTTTTGAGGAGAGCGGGTCTATCGTTACTTGGCACAGTGATTTAAGAACATGGGCACTCCATCAAAATATTAAAAATAATTGTTTGCGAATAAAATGAATGGAATATAAAAGATACAGTGTGCTCAGATCTAAGTTCCTATATTTTTGGTGAAAAATAAAAATGTTTCGGCTTTAGGCACACAGTAAAAGTGCTCTAACTGGCTGCAGAATGTCAGTGCCCAGAACTCAGAACCTTTGTCCATTTAATGCACCGGGAGCTCGGACTCCAGGACGCAGGCGACGACATGTGTTATCAGTGTCAAGAGCTGCGCTAAAGTATGCTACAGAAGTCGCATTGTGCAGCTAGCGGGTTAAGAGTGTGTATGTGAATGGGCTAAGCATTTGATGGGCCAGAGGATGGGAGGATGGGAAGAAAGGGGAACGGAGGGCAGATGGATGAGATTGCTTTATTATTGCCATTGTAGCGAGTGAAATGGAGCAGCCACTTGATCTACTTACCTAAGGAACCGAATCGAGTGCTAAACTGTTGCTTTCCGTTCGTTGTTCGTTGAAAAAATATCTAGGCCACAAATTGTACAAATTGTTTACTGAAACTATCGAACTTTGCTAAATTTAATAAAAACATTAAATCACAACACTGCCAATGAACGATTAATAAGAAATCTTATGTATATGCCAATGGGTCTCATGTTGTTTTGATGCAGCATATCGATAAAAAAATAATTTGGCTTGAATGTTTTTGTTTATTCTACCCTTTAGCTTTTCTCTCTTCTGGCGTCTTTTTTGTATATATGAATGTTTTTCGATATTTCAAAAATTTCTTCAGTATGATATAAAGTTCTTCTTTATAATTATTATTCAATAATCAATGCGAAAATATACTATAAGAAAATAAACAAATTCTGCAGCAATATACTGTGTCGGGTTTTTCCTATTCGATCCTAACTAGCTCGCAGTGTTTTTGTTGGCCTTCTGTCAACATCAGGCCACGTTCATATGTATGAGCAGGTCCTGTCAGGACGAGGGAAAGTTGCCTATTTTCGTTGGCCTGTTCATATGTGAAATGTGTTTCAAGCGAATTACGTAGATGCCCTCGTCAATCTCCAGCCCCACCCACCCCCAGCTAACCCTATCTAAACATACACTGAGTAGAACCTTTTATTTTCGGTGGTTTTTCGCATGCTGGAGGGCGCAGATTGATGTTGATTTTAGTGTTTATTTTTCCGTCCTTGCATTTTATGAGTGCATGTGTCGTTTCAATTCGGCTAAACAAAATCATAAAAGAAAAACACAGTTGACTGCAAACATAGGGCGCCGTCAAATTATAAACAGTGTACTACCAAATGAATAAACTAATGCAAACATTATTTATATGGTAGGACGCTCTATCGATCGTTTACTGTATAGCTCCCACTTGAAAAGCCAGATGGCCTCAAGCTATAGGGGTTTTCAATTAATAGAAAAGCTTTTGACTGTGGGAATATTTAGCCCAACTGATTTAATTAGGGAAATGAATTCAATGTTAATACAGTGACTTAACTGATTTATGCACTTGCCACTGACTCTGTTCCTGGCCATTTGCAATTTGCTCAAATTAATTTGGTAAGAAATCACGTAGATAAGCAATTAACATTGCCACCAAAGACGCAACAGGGTTGCCTTCTCCCGGTCGCTAGTCCTGCTCGGTGTCCTGTCATTTCATTTACAGGCCACGTACGAGATGTCCGTTTATTGTTAAAGAGCGTAAAATATACAGACAGCTTTCAAATGCTGCAGATACTTTGCTACGGATGCAGATACAGATACACAGATGCTTTTGCACCTCGGGACTGTCGTTGGTCGCTGGAGCGTTTCCATGAATACTAACCAACTAAGTATGTTCTTCTGTTGACTGATTTCCCTATCTTTCAGGAGAATATTAATATAATGGTCCAAAACAATTATCAAAAACGTGATTTGATTTTTGGGTTGGTTGAAAGGTTTAGCGTTTGAATCTACTTCTAATAGTTTTTTTTCTCCATGTATAAAATTATAGTTCCTAAAAAATTGTAACTTTAATCTCATATTTAGACCATCCATTGATCTCGAGCTAATGTCACTTAATGGCATAATGAAAAAAAATCGAGCAATAATTTAAATAAAATATCCAAAACTAAACGAATGCAAATTAGCATATTTAAAACGTAATGCCTGCTGACAATTAGACAATGCTCTAGCTCGCCCAGAGCTGCCGTTTTATTATTTATATTGCATTAAATGCCAGGCCAAACAAAACTGGGCCACGGGGAAACAAAATTCACTGCACTCGGTGAATTTATATATATTTTTTGATTCCATAGTATTCAATGCAGAAATAATAAAATGCAAATTCGGTGGGATAAAAAGGAGAGTTAGGGAGATTCGTGCAGAGCTTAATGCGAATTTTCAGCCTTTTACATTGTTTTGAAGGCTTTAATGCATAATTATTGCCTATGATAATTAATAATAATTGTTTTAGGCGGTTTATTTATGGCCTCAGATTTGTAATGAGATTAAATAATTGTATTTTTGGGGTTTTGCACTTGTTAAATTAAATTATTTCTAATGCACTCTAAGCCCTTTTATTACGGATATCCAATTGGAAAAGAATGCATTAAATTATTTAGAAGGACTTGCGTGGTGGAGGCTTATTAATGAAATGAAATGGCTGCATAAAGTCCCAATTATTTAAAATAACAATTTCAAATTGTTCAAGGAATTCAAGAAAATGAAAAGTTCGATTTTTATTTTTAAATGAGTGTTTGCATATGCCAAGAACGTTTTTTTTTGTGTGTCTGTGTGGGTATCAAATATTCAATTGACTTTTACCCGAAATATTTGCCCGGTCACGTTTTATTGTTAATTTCAACAAATTTTTGCAAAATGCATATAAAATTTAACGACCTCTCACAATGCCGCATACAAAATGAAAACCACTGTATTTTTGTTGGCCAGAGATGGGTGCCAATGGGTGGAAAAAGTCGGGGGGATGGCTGTGGGTGGCATTGTCAAAATGATAAAAAAAAAAAGTAAACAAAAATACACCAGGCGATACGGACATATTGTAGGCAAACATACATATTTTGTTATAGGCCGATTTGCGCTTTGTGCCTTTGCGACATATCTTTCGGCGTATCGTTTTTTTTCCTCTTTTTTTTGGGATGACTATGGACCGCATTCTCCGGCTTGTTGCATATTTAAGCGCTTTTAAAACATTTGTTACTCTGCTTTCCAGGGCGTGTGTTGGTGTCGGTGTGCGGTGGTCCCACTTTTATTGTTTTGGTTATCAATGCTCAGCGCTTTTAAAAAATTCAATTGCGGTCGGAAGTCGTCGCACTCACATAAACTGCGACCCAACCACCTCTCGTCCCCTGGACGGCAACAATTTACATTTAAATGGCGATAAAAAAAGTGATACAAATGTAAAATTCTAGACTAGACCCAAGCTGGACCGCTTCGCTTTAATGACACGACATTTTCTGGGGACATGGAGAAATGGGGCAAGGCGAGGAGAGAGCGAGAGTGTGAAAAAAAGGACCTCTTACAATTTTGCGCAAAATGCAAATTTAAATTCTTTCCAATTGTTATTGTTGCTGTTCTATTTGCACTTTGGTGCAAACACTCGACGCCTCTTGCCCAGGCCACAAAACAAACGACAAGCAGGAACATACGTTAGCTCTCGTTTCCTTTTGGGGATTCCCAATCGACACTTTTCCGCCCCCGAAAAACTTCACTTCCCCCGTCCATATCCTTTCCAGTTTGTTGCTGGTTTTTTGTATGCTACCAGCTCCTGGCGTCCCTTTTATTCGCTTTTGTATTGGCGAAAGATTTTTAAATATTTCATGATCTTCGTTGGTGTTTCGCCGTTGACCACATTCCCACAAAGTGCAGGGAGAAATTTTCAATTTACAACCAAATGAATTTTTATCGATACGAAACAATAATTGCAATGCGTAAATATGAGGATGATTCTCTTAACTGATGTTTGCTTAAGCTTCACATCATTTATAAGCCATTTAAAATAATAGTTTAAGAGTAATTGTTTAAGGATTTTATGCAAGTACGTAAAATATTTTATAATGATAAGTTGATAAGAACTATTTAATAATGCTATGAACTGGATATTCCGCATAAATCTAAAGAATATTCAAAATCCATTTATTAGAGGATACAACACCACCCATAACTTGGAATATTTCTCATATTTTAAGAAGTATTTATTCCAAAACGCATTACCCAGACGTTTTGTTGCCTTTGGCGGAAATTTTGCCAATTTCCGAAGTGACAGAGTCAGAGAATTTACAACGCCGTCAATCTTTATCGAAGCCATTGCACTTGGCTGGCCAAAAAGCAACAACCAATGGGCGGGACTTTGAGTTTCTTTCGCCCGGGGCGTGGCACGTGGCATATTTTTTTGCCCAAAACCCGATAAGCGAGTGCAAATCAGTTGGCAAGCTGACTAAACGAAAAAAAAAATTTCTTCAGTTGATTTTCTGCGGCATTTTATTCCTAAATTTGCCGATTAACCGAATGCGGCTTTTTTCCCCGAGACTTTTGAGCCAGTGCCAAGAAGTTGCCATGGCCAGCAAAAGGATTCTTGGCAAATCTGTTATCTGCCCGACTTTTCAGTTGACTCACAAACTGTTCCAGTCCACTGCAAACGGACTGCGTTCATAATTGACAAATTTATGACTTGTGGGGGGTGCCCTGTTCGAGATGAATGATTTACAACGAGGGGCCTTAAAGACCCAGGACTTCAATTCGAAATATTGTTTTAATTATGCAGTTCTATCTGACAGCAGATAAGTGTACAATGCACATTTTATGCTCCAATTGGCTTCAGATTCAGATGCGGATCCAGTGCATTTCTGTTGTAGATGGGATGGCTCTGTTTCTGGGCACGCATTTTAATGAAATCAAAAATTTACGACACTTTTGCCGAGTCAAGCAGAAAAATTCAGCTTGCGCTGTAGCTTTCCAAAGACTCCGGTCTTCCCTTTTTTCATGAAGTCTCTGCAAACAAAAATCTGTTTGCGCTTAGAATTGTGCAGCGAGTGAGACCAAGGAAGAGCTATTCGGAAGGGGGCGTTTCAGGGGGCTTGTTGGGGAAGGAAACTTCTCATACATGCAAATGGTGCATTGAAACAATAAAAAGGGCGCAGCTGACTGACGGCAGCAGGGGCGGGATGGTACCAGTTATTTATGCAACGAAGCGAAACAACTAAAATTCAAAATGCGCGAAGATTTCGTTTCGCCGAAGTGACGAGCCATGCAAATTGGCGAAATGGTGGCACCCAAGCTTAGTGCCACCCCACAACCACTGTGCAACATGCTGCAGTATCTGGTGAAAAGTTTTGGGTGCCACTTGAACGACAACTTGGTGAAAACTTGGCTTACTATAAATAAGAAATAAATTACTTAAATGTATTGCCATTTGAGATAGTAGCGCTCTATTTGTGGCATTATAAAAGCTAATTAAATGCAAGGAAATAGTTTTGAAAATTATTTCTTTCCAACGTCTGTGTATTTGTGTTTATTTTCCAATGAGAGATAGATATTATTTTGATGGGCTTTCACTTTCGACTTTGAATTGCATCTGAATTACATGGCTCCCACGAAACCAGACCCTTGAGCTGAACAGCTCTTCATGTCAACCACAAATGTTGCAGCTTTTGTGTTGCCGTCTCCATAACGAACACAATGCACTATGTTAATTTCTGAAGGAGATCTTCCTGTAACTGTCCTGTGTTGTTCTGCAAGCCCTCATAAACAGAGAGCCACTCCGAATTAAAGTCAAAATGCCAAGTAGTGTCTGTCAGCGTCAGGATTTGGTCAGGGAAAGCCCTCAAGCTTCTCTCCAGACACCGAAGCAGAGGTACGGGCTTCTGATTCCTGATTTCTGATTTGAGACTCCGCTTTTGCCCCGAGACCCCAACTCCTGTCCAGATTCCACAAGGCGAAAATTTTGCCAGCGACTCTGGCAGTTTGGCATCTTTTCTGGTGCTGCTTTTGTTGACACGGCTTTTGCGGCGTTGTCACAGCCGATGTCTCGTGTTGCATGTTGCACATCCATGTGCCACATGTGCAACACTCACACAAGCAAAAAAAGAGGCAACAAAATGTGAATGGAGTGCGAACGCGCAAAGCTGACGTCTGCTGTCATTTGCCATTTGGCTGCTCCTTTTTGCATGCCACCGTTTCTTTGGGCTTACTGCCTTTCATCGCAGCATTTTTATTTTTTTATTTTTTGAACACTTGCATTCACTTGGGAACGTGGAGCTTGCGGCTTAATTGTGGTACCTTCAAGAACGCCAAAAAGTAGTTGGCAAACTTCACATATCGGCTGAAAGCTCCAACCAAAGAACAAATTTCAATTGGAAAGCTTTCTTTTACAATCAAAAATATATGCATCTTTAAAAAAATAACAATGGTTTAAAGTATTCGACTCAAGGATCGGATGGAAATTGCACAAGATACAGTTATCGCTGGGTGACCCAAAACAACTATCGCTGGGGGTCATCTTATCCTCCAACGCATATTTCATTATCTTAGAAGGGAAAGAGTGATGAAAAATTTGAAAAAATATTTTGTTTCTAGATTTTGATGCAGAATGATGGAATATCGATGTACGAATCGTTTAAGGTATTCCGCTCAAGAATCGGATGAAAATTGGCCAAGATATAACTATCGCTCGGGGCCATATTGTCCTCCCACGCATTTTTCCCTATCTTTGAAGGAGATCTCCCAGAAAAAGTGATGAAAAATTTGAAAAATATTTTGTTTCTAGATTTTGATGCAGAATGATGGAATATCGATGTAGGAATCGTTTAAGGTATTCTGCTCAAGAATCGGA
Organism: Drosophila atripex; assembly: GCA_035045925.1. Taxonomy (NCBI): domain Eukaryota; kingdom Metazoa; phylum Arthropoda; class Insecta; order Diptera; family Drosophilidae; genus Drosophila; species Drosophila atripex. The sequence continues at coordinate 4,301,656 of JAWNOP010000022.1, read as the reverse complement.
TGAAAATTGGCCAAGATATAACTATCGCTCGGGGCCATATTGTCCTCCCACGCATTTTTCCCTATCTTTGAAGGAGATCTCCCAGAAAAAGTGATGAAAAATTTGAAAAATATTTTGTTTCTAGATTTTGATGCAGAATGATGGAATATCGATGTACGAATCGTTTAAGGTATTCCGCTCAAGAATCGGATGAAAATTGGCCAAGATATAACTATCGCTAGGGGGAAAATTGTCCTCCCACGCATTTTTCCCTATCTTTGAAGGAGATCTCCCAGAAAAAGTGATGAAAAATTTGAAAAATATTTTGTTTCTAGATTTTGATGCAGAATGATGGAATATCGATGTACGAATCGTTTAAGGTATTCCGCTCAAGAATCGGATGAAAATTGGCCAAGATATAACTATCGCTCGGGGCCATATTGTCCTCCCACGCATTTTTCCCTATCTTTGAAGGAGATCTCCCAGAAAAAGTGATGAAAAATTGAAAAAATATTTTGTTTCTAGATTTTGATGCAGAATGATGGAATATCGATGTACGAATCGTTTAAGGTATTCCGCTCAAGAATCGGATGAAAATTGGCCAAGATATAACTATCGCTAGGGGGAAAATTGTCCTCCCACGCATTTTTCCCTATCTTTGAAGGAGATCTCCCAGAAAAAGTGATGAAAAATTTGAAAAATATTTTGTTTCTAGATTTTGATGCAGAATGATGGAATATCGATGTACGAATCGTTTAAGGTATTCCGCTCAAGAATCGGATGAAAATTGGCCAAGATATAACTATCGCTCGGGGCCATATTGTCCTCCCACGCATTTTTCCCTATCTTTGAAGGAGATCTCCCAGAAAAAGTGATGAAAAATTTGAAAAATATTTTGTTTCTAGATTTTGATGCAGAATGATGGAATATCGATGTACGAATCGTTTAAGGTATTCCGCTCAAGAATCGGATGAAAATTGGCCAAGATACTACTATCGCTGGAGGCCATATTGTCCTCCCACGCATTTCTCCCTATCTTTGAAGGAGATCTCCCAGAAAAAGTGATGAAAAATTTGAAAAATATTTTGTTTCTAGATTTTGATGCAGAATGATGGAATATCGATGTACGAATCGTTTAAGGTATTCCGCTCAAGAATCGGATGAAAATTGGCCAAGATATAACTATCGCTCGGGGCCATATTGTCCTCCCACGCATTTTTCCCTATCTTTGAAGGAGATCTCCCAGAAAAAGTGATGAAAAATTGAAAAAATATTTCGTTTCTAGATTTTGATGCAGAATGATGGAATATCGATTTACGAATCGTTTAAGGTATTCCGCTCAAGAATCAGATGAAAATTGGCCAAGATACAACTATCGCTAGGGGGAAAATTGTCCTCCCACGCATTTTTCCCTATCTTTGCAGGATATCTCCCAGAAAAAGTGATGAAAAATTTGAAAAATATTTTGTTTCTAGATTTTGATGCAGAATGATGGAAAATCGATGTACGAATCGTTTGAGGTATTCCGCTCAAGAATCAGATGAAAATTGGCCAAGATACAACTATCGCTTGGGGCATATTGTCCTCCCACGCTTTTCACTATCTCTGAAGGAGATCTCCCAGAAAAAGTGATGAAAAATTTGAAAAATATTTTGTTTCTAGATTTTGATGCAGAATGATGGAATATCGATGTACGAATCGTTTAAGGTATTCCGCTCAAGAATCGGATAAAAATCGGATTGGCCAAGATACAACTATAGCTCAGGGGCATATTGTCATCTCCACGCATTGAAAAAGTGATGAAAAATGTAATAAATATTTTGTTTCTTGATTTTGGGGCAGAATGATGAAGAATCGATGTTAAAATTGTTTAAGGTTTTCCGCCCTACATATGGCTATAAATGTAGCCATCGCCGTCATTGTTGTAAAGGGTTTTGTCTTTGTCGATCGATTATTTAATAATTCCCCGATGTATTCTGCTGATCGTTGTGTAGTTTTGTAGATGAAATCGTATATCCGGATCGATGCACGAGGTGATCCTCCTTAAATGATTTTAAATGATGAAGTTTATACTGCGTTGATTCACTTGTGACCAAATTTAGAAATTGTAATTTCTAATGGTAATTGTCTAAAATAAAATTAAAATTGAATCTGCTTTGTTGTCAAGTTTAAGATCAACAATCTACAACTTAAGGTTATACCAGACTGTAAATTATAGATTTAATTTCCATAATAATTGGGGTGGAAGCGATTTTCCACACAATTTCTATGATAATTGCACAAATCGTAGACTTGACTCGTAATGGCTGCGAAACTAATCAAAACTTGGCTGGCTGGATGTAATAACTTCCATTTGCAGACATCACTTCCACTTGCATTTCGACTTTTTCGTTTTCTTATTTTCAAACCCTTGTTCCGGCTCGTCTTCGGGTATTTTTTGAAGTTGTGCAAAACTTTTAACTTGACAAACCCAACAAGTGCCGATGACAATGGACCGGCCATGGACGTCGAAGAGAAATGGTATAAAATATTAATAGTCAGGCGAACTTTTGCAATTGACTATCATCAGGGAAGTGGGTGGTGTTGGCTGGTAGGTAGTAGGTGGTGGCTGGTGATGGGGTTGAAGATGGCGATGAAAATAAAATTGGGAGAGGCCATCAGGCATCAGCATCTATAATTTCTTACGCTCAAACAAACTTGGCCGGCGAAAATGCACTGCAATCTGGCTTGTCCTCTCCTCCATTTCCCGTCTTGTCTATTTTTTTTGTAGTATTTGTGCCCTGCGTGCGTTTTACAATTTGTTAATTACTACAAAATGAACTTCTTCCCTGATGACGACTCTGCAACACGAGACTGAGACTCTGGAACTGGAGCTGCGAGATTGTGACTTTAGCAAATGGCAGATGCTGTTTCCTGGGCGATCCGGAACGAATCTCTGAGACTGAAATGCTTTCAGTGCAGCAGCCGAGTTGCTGATGGCAAAGTTCCTTTCGCAGGACTCGTCACTTTCCTTGTCGCCATTGTTGGCTGACGTGACGTTACATCAGAGGACATTCTCTCGCCAATGTTCTGGCAGTGTTTGCACACTCGAAAAAGTCAATTAATGCCAAACCAAAATTGCTTAGATACTGTTTAAGAAGAAAATGTCAATCATAGTTAAAGAGGACGTTTGGCCTTTCACATAAATCTTTTTTAAATATTTTAACTATACAGAAAATAAAACTTTAAACCTAATGTCATTGTTAATTTTGTTAACTTCCCATTTAAGTTTGTTTAATTTTTTTCAAGTGATATCTATCTACTAACTAATGCGGTTTGTTTTCGCCATTTTTGTTTTGCGCTTCGTTATTTCTTGTTTTGTTTTAAGTTCTGCCTTCTTCACTTGCCTCTCTCTGCTCCTTTTACTGTTTCTGCATACTTCCTTCGATCGGCGCTTTTCGGAAGGACAAACAACGTCACTACGCGGCCAGGATGCCAAACAAGCTTGAGTCGCCAGGCGCAATTTTTCATTCTGGGCCCAGGATGGGAAAAAGGACATGGGCAATGGGACAATGCCACCCATTCATTACCAGTGCTTTGGTTGCATGCAGCCTGGCCATGTCCTGCGTCAGGATTGCGCAGTTAGCTGCTTTTAGCTGTAGCTCTTTTTGAAAAGTTATAAAGTGCTGTTTTCGATTTGTTTTTTTATTTCCTTTTTGTAAATCCTTCTTACATCATAAAATAGCTATGTTGTTAATACTTAAAGAAGGAAGATTCGTTCTTACTTTAGGTTTTTTGGACTAACAATACTTGACAAATTTTAGCCTTTTACAATAAAGCTAAATTATAGCCACAGGAACAACACTACCCGCTGTCTGTTACCCTCTGTTCTTTTTTGTTTTACCATTCCGGGATAGTGTCCTGCAATCGCCGCCTGTACATCATCCGCTGGTCTATCTGCTCGTCCTCCGCCGCTGGCTCGTCTTTCCTTCCTTCCTTCCGTTTCATTGCCAGCCGCGCATCCTTCCGCATGATGACACTGTTTTTGGCGGCCACCATAACCACCATCCTCCATCTCTGACTCCTCATCCGGACCACGACCCCTTGCCCATTTTGCCGTTTCCCATTTTGCCAGCTTCAGTCCCAAGTCCCAGCCGCGGTCCTGGCCTCATTTAACTTGTAATTACGCTTGAGCAAAAATCAAAGTGGCTCAAGTTGCCAACCCAGCGGCAGCACCACCAGTAGTCGCACCCAAAGCCTCCATCCTCCGAGCTTGTCACCATCCATGGTCTCCATCTTCCCCATCTCCATGGTTTAGCACGTGCCTTGCTTTTCTGACTTTTTTCACCAGCTACGGTACTTGAGGATTCAAAAGCATATTGGACCCACAGTAGGAGCTGTTGATTGGTAAACATAGGCTCGTTTAGGACCCCAGAGCTCTTTAGACAAAAGTTTAAAATATATATCTCATATTAAGACATCTTTTTGGAAATAGTATTTCAATCTTTAAAATTGGCTTGAAAAGTCAACTTTTAGTCGTATATAAAATAAAAATCTTTCTATTTTCCAGTGCCATTTTTGGTCGTTTATTTTGCTCCTTTTTTTTGGTGGCCGCCAATTTGAGCTGCATAAAATATTTAAAGTCTCGCTTGACTCTGATTATTACAGTTGTTCGGTACCCTTTTTTTCTGGGGACTCAGTTTCCCGACCGATGTCCCCCGATCCTTTCTCTGGTTTCGCAATCCCTTGACGTTCCGAGCTCCCAAGCCTATGACAGGTTTTCATTAAGCAGCTGCCTGCGACTCCGGTGGCTTCTGTTACATTTTTTGCCAAATTATGGCGCAAACCTTTTTCCTGTTTTTCGGTACTCTTGTTTTCGTCGATTTCCTGTGCGACTTTTACGCACTTCCGTTGCGGGACCTTTGGGTTTTGGGGAGGAAGAGCCTAACTGGAATGATGTGCTGATTTGCGCTTAGGCTTTTAGTACATAATTTATAGGAGAGGTCGCGCATAAACAGCTTAAATTATGTGAATGCCAGCAAGAGCTTGAATAAAACGAGAGAAAATTTGGCAAAAAGTCAGAAAGATTGTGGAGCATTGAGTGAGGGAATGTTAGCCCACAATTGTATCCTTTGGGTTATTAGAGGTCTATTTGAATCATATTTTTTTAGTTTCTAATGGCTGTCGCCAATCAGCGTTGCTATTCCAGGGTCTGTTAGATCTTTGGCCATTTGTAATTAGTCTTCAGCTTCAATAGGAATCTGACGCAACAAAAGACTGGCTCCCCTTTCAAAACGAATCAAACTGATGGCCATTCCACAAAGACTTCCATTTACCCTGATTTGAATTGGACTGTCGGCTCCTAGTTACATCCATATTGACAGATACTCGGTGGGCTTGAATTACACTGCAAATCTACATATGATTTTTTTTGAAAATATTCTCATAATCTTCTGTGAATAGATCAGTTTTGTGTCATTGCAGGAAAAGGTATAAATATATTGTGTCCTCTGGATTAACTTATTTTGAAAGATCTTCGCATATTTTTTTCTGGTGCAAGCGTTTAAAGAGGAAAACTGTTTTAGGACCGGCTCCAGCTATCTGCCGGTAAACATGGCTTAAGCTGCAAATAATCAGAAACGCTCATATTTGCGCACAAGCACAGTGGCCCACTCATTTGGGCAAAGCCCCTGGAACGAGGAGAGTCCAACGAGCATTGAACTTCCCATATCGCTCTCCTCATCCCTCCTTTCGACCACAATATCAACACATTTGGGTTTCAGCCATAATGAAGTTGCTAACTTTCGAAGTGCGCCGGCAATGGCAGTAGCAATGGCGGCTAAGACCAAAACATAATCAAAACCGAATTATGTGCTTTAAATGCGTCCAAGTCGTTGTCTCCGTCCCTTTACCCCATTTCCCCCTTCTCCATCCTTTTCCACCAATTCCCCCCCTCATCCCTGAGTTGCCCGCATGTTCCCCCTTTTGGAAAGCATTCAAACTATCATTTTCCTACTTAGGAGAATGTGTGCCGACAGTCGCCAGAAGTCTGTCCCGCTTCCACCCATATAGTCGCATGCATATAGTAATTAGAAAAGAAAAGAGTTGCTTGGAAAGAAAAGCAATTAGTGTCTCTCTCAATTTCTATGCGCATAGTTTCACAATCTTCTGCCACACAAACAAACATGTATATGCGGCTGGCTGGTCCTCAAGTCGGGGCTCTCATCATCATCTCGGTTCGAAGGGATTTTCTTTCCCCATTTTCCTGGGCTTATTCGGTTACTTGGTGACTGACCCGAGCTCCCAGCTCCGGCTCCTTCAAGTATCCTGCGAGTATCCAAGAAGTGATTAAGCGCATTTGCGCTCCACGCACACAAAAGAGTAAACATGGAACAACTGGCACCGTCAGAAATGAGTTGGGTTAAAATAAATTTTAGGCATTGTCAGTTGGACTTTACACTGTGCTATTTAGTAAGAGCAACTGTACCATTTTACTCTGATTATTTTTTTAATTTTAAAGCTTGTTCGGTGCCTCTGAATTTTATTCAATTCGTCAAGTGCATTTAACTCTGTTTCCCAACGCAAGTCTATCTCCAGTTTATTGGTGGCGCCAACGAAGAACACAAATGATCAACATGGCGTATGAGTGTTGGGTGGCGAGCCATTAATGGCCTTTCGATATATGTTTTGTGATGAAAACGAAAACAATTAACACCGAAAGATGAAACGAATCATGGTCAGGGCTGGGTCAAAAAAACAGAAGAGGATAGGCATTTGGAAGGACTAAAGACAGGAAAAAAAGTAGAGGAAAACGACAACTGGGGATTGGGGAAACTACACAAAAGTTGAGAAGTGTTGAAGCCAGGCAAAGTTTTTTCATCAACGAAAACATTTTCCGACCGACGACGAGTAGTTTGCTGGTCAAGCGTAGTCGGGGTTTTCCGTAAGTTTGATGGACGCGTTCGCCGGACAAACGACGGACAGTGGCCGACGGACAGCGGACATTTTGGACGGCCCGCGGACGGAAGTGAGCCAAGAAAGTTTGAGGGACGACTGGTGGGTGGATGTGGGATAGGTAAACAGCAACAAAGTAAATATCAAGTTAACGCCTGCGGCTCTCCACTTGGAGCTGCTTGGCGGAGAAACTAAAAGCGGAAACGGAAGTTTGCCATCGAGCAGCGAATTTTGTGCGTGCGCTGATGTCGATACCGAATCGGATGCTTCTGCTTCTGCTGCTCTTGCTTGGTACTAGTGGTGCGTATTTCCAATTCCAATTCGAATTCCTATTTGATTTTTGCAGCTCAATGGCTACCTTACCATGTCGTATCCTTCACATTTGTCTAGGCCAAAACAAATAATGGCAGAGATTCCATTTCGCATCGAAGTTTCTATATCAAAGTGCTCTGTGCCTGATATATCAGTAGCATTCGGTGAACTGCTTGCCCTTTGTTTTTGGCTTTCAGTTATTTGCATGCCCTTTGCTGCTCTAATGTCAGAGCGAATACATATGTGTTTTCGATGGTTCTATGGTTCAGTTGAAGGCCAGCTTGTAGTTACATATGCATATATAGTATGTATGTTGTGGATCGTGTGAATTCTGACTGTATGTAGTTTTTTGACAAACTAAATTCAAAAGTCTGTAGCCCTATCCTATATCTAGTTTTATTTAGACAAAATAAAGAGTGTTACCTATTCTTCCTATGCAGGCGTAGCAAAGAATGCATTTTTTTTAATTGAAAAAATTGCCCAGAAAACTTTGTTTGACATTTATTGCCGTAGGCCACACATTTTTTGTTTCCACTGCGTTCTAAGCCGAGTCTGCGCTTACAACATTTCAACAAAATTAAAGAAGTTTTTCGCTTGCAATTTGTCTCTGTTCACTTCCCAATTCCTGCCTCTGTCATTTGATGCCTTGCATACGAAAAAATAGAAAAAGAGCAAGAGTAAGCCAAAAAACGAATACAAAATATTCCATTTTTGCCAAGTGAAGCGAAATACGAAACCGTCATAGGCTTTGTCATCACATCGCTTTGCAAAGCCCAGAAAAGTATGCCGCAAAATATTTGGCGTGATAGAGGAGAACAACAGGCTCATGCATATGCAATTGCTGATTGCGATTGTCATTGCAAGTGTGCTCTGCCAAAGGATCTGGAAGGCAACTTGAGCCCGAACCAAAATATATTTGCATGGATTTGTGGAAAGGAATTCCGTTAAAGTGGTCTAAAAACTTTTGTCGATTTAAGCCGGTTTAGGTTGCAACTATTTTTGATCTCTTACTATTATCAGAATGTATTGCAGATTTTGGAATTTAGCTTTTGTATTCAGCTAAGTATGTTTAAACTTATTACATTGAGCAAAGGCAGTCTTGTACAGAGAAACCTTCAACAGAACAAAATAAGAATACTATTATAAAAAATCCAACACCTAGTTGCCCCGCGCAATGGCCCTGCTGGACACGGCTGCAGGACGCGATTTTAATTTCATTTTTTCATCGTCGCAGTTGGGAAAAGTGCCCCAACCCATCGCCTGGCCACTCGGCGGCAACGTCCTTTGGTGCCAATATGAAGCTCACAACGGCCAGCCCCCACGTCGCTCAGGAGAACGGCTCTCCTTGGCCTAAGTATGCAACAATAACAATATTTAAAGGTATCTGCCAATTTATTTTAATGGCCGCAATTAAAGTTAATTACTCGCGTAGACAAAACGTGCAAAAGCCAAGGCGATGACGAGGATATTGGAGGGTCGGGAAAGGAGGGGTAGGTGGGCTGTAAGCGGAAAACAGGCGACAGCTAGGTGCTCCAGCATCTTTTTCCTGGTACTGGCAGCGCCCAATTAGGCATAATACGCTCGACTTGGCCGGGTGTCGCTGCTCGACGTTGGCTAAAACTTTGCGGCCTGCTGACTACTTCTGTTCCCCCCACCCCCTCCTCAAACCATCTTCCTCAGCTCGGCTTGCCTTTTACATTTTCATTTCCCCCGTCCAATTTCCGGGCTCGTGTTTAATTTTCCTAATGATATTATTGCAGTTGACCCTATTAGAATTTGACTGCGGCAAATGAGTCAAAATGAATATTTAGTTTGGGAGGAGTGCAAATTTAAGCGTTTGCCTAATTGCCTGAAATGTGATATGGTTACTCAGCCAGAGCGGCTCGATCAATTAATTTCGACGGCTAAGCCTTAAAGTTAAGCTAAGCCCATTGGACGCGGTTAATTGCCAAAGCGCCAGAGTATCTGGGAAAGAAAACAAACGAATCCGAATGCCAAGAAAAGCCAGACACTGTCGAGGCCATTTATCGCGACTCCATTTTCCCAGCCGAGCTTTTCTCTTGCCAGTTTCCACTCATTTTTTTTATTCTGTTGCCAATTTCATCACCAACCATCGAGCTGTTCAGAATTCCATGGAACATTTCACAACAAAGACAAGCGAGTGGATTGTTTTACTCCAAATCTGTGACATCTTCTGATTGATTAAAATTGATGGAAATATACACTGATAAATGGACAAGGTTTCTAATTACAATTTTTATTTGATCGTTAAGAAATATTTGTTGTAACACATAAAAATCTTATACTACACCTATTAAAGGATCCCTTCAAACTTATCCCTTCAAACTTTACCAGTTTAACGCATGAGAGCCAAAAGGAAGCCTGTTTACTTGCAGAAAAGCCATACTGAATGAAAATTGTTTTCATGCAGCTTCTGGCTAAATAATATCTCTCATCCTGCCACAATCGCACAAGCGACAAACACTTAAGAACAATAGTTGCCAGGGGAGACAGCGCCACGGGTATTGGGCAACGGGTGGGTCATAGGCAGGGGTAAAAGTAGCTGCTCCAACTGCTCCAACTGCAGCCACAACAATAATGACTTTATGAAAAAATGATTATCCTGCCGAGCTGTCTGCAGTGCCAGCTCAACGTCTACGGTTTACGGTCTGAGCGATGCTAAGCATCCGAGTCTGGCCAACTCTATTAAAGGGAAATAATAATTTTTGGCTAGAGATGGTTGGCCAGATAATTGTACCAGCTCCCTGGTACCTGAAAGAAGCTAAAGATAAAATAAACTTTTTTTATTATGAAACTTATCCAAGCACTTATCAAAGACCTAATAATACTTGCTACACATGTTTATGAACAAAATTCTCATTTGGTTATAGTTAATAGATATTGATGTTTATTTATATAATAAATATCAAATAGATATTAAAAAAACTCTAACAAAATAATCGTATTAGATTCAAAAAAATGTTTCCTCCCATCTCTAGATTTCATTTGGTTCATTTTCTTTTGTGGCAAATAAGCAGAAAATCGTTTGCCAAAAATGTTGTCAACCACGGAAATGGAAATGACCAAGCCCTCAGTCAACAGACTGGGACTCCAGGTCCAAAATCATGTTAGCACCAAACCCAGAAAAAAAGTTGTCTAACCGTAGTCGGTGGCTTCATTCGTCTGGGGCTGGGACCCCTCTGTCTGCCCCGATTCCTTCTCTTTTATCCGAGAAAATTCTGCTGTTTACGCAAGATGACAAAAGAGCGCGACGGTGAAGGAGCTGCAGCCGGGGGGCAAATAGGTTCGGTCTATATAGTTCACCGTTAGATATATGGTAATGGCCTTTCGGTGGCCATACAAAAGCGTTTTCACTGCGTAACTTGGCCAGCCACTTTTCCAGCGATATCTCTAGGTTGTCATCAAAAAGCCAGCGACAGCCAGACAACGAGCTAGTGGCCTGGGTGCTTGGTGGACTACAGAGTTTTTGGTTTGCAGCCAAATTACTCGAAACTGTTTGAAGATGGCCACGGATCGAGGCTGAAGGTAAGGAGGCAAAACTGATTTGAAATTGAAATGAAACTGAGAATTTGAACTTTTGCATCGCTGGCAAAATTCTAATGAACTCGAATTCTATAACCTAAGAACTCAATCGAATGCAACATTTTAGTTTATTTCGGATTGAACTATTCGCATCGATAACTAGTCTTTGAATCGCCCGTTGATATAGTTTCTTAATTAAGTGCTGGATTCTGCACAAAATGTTGTCCTCCACCGAGTTGCTTATTAAAAGTTTAATGCACTTTTCCATATTGTACTCGACAAAGGGCTCTTGTAGATTTCGTACCGGCATCCTCTGTTTTTTTATTCCATTTTTAGAGTAAACCAATTCAGCAAAGTGGGCATTTTAATCTGTGTCTCTGCGAGAGCCGGACCAAATTTATGGTACGGCGAGGAGGAAGTGGACAATGCATTTGACCCACTCAAAGGGTGGTGAATAAAATAAATAAACTGCAATTGCTGTGCAAAGAGTTTTTAGCTAGCAGAAAATCAGGCGACCAACAAGCAGTAGCATTTCCACAAAATGGGCAAAAATATAATTCCGAAATGGGATAGAGATGGAGGGGGGTCATCGAATAAACGAAGCGATGACTTACATAAACATTTGGACAAGCTAACAGCGGAGCAGAGTAAACAAAAATGACACAACACATAAAATGGCGCACACACACAAATCCAATGGATGAACTTAGGATGGCGAGGGGAGGTGGGTCAGCTGGCAACTTAAACGAGCATCCGAAAGGATTTTGTGTACAATTTCCGTTTTATGACTCTCCAGAGTGGCAATAAATCTCACACAAAACTATTTCCGTTGCATTCGAGCTGCTGCTTAGACCTCTCACATGCAACTGCAGGAGATCGGGGAGAACGGAGACCGTGGCATGGAGAAAGGAGAATGGAGAAAGGCGAGAGCCATTGCTGCACATTATCTTGTGCGCAAATCCGAAAAATCCAAATCCATTCGCTATAAATGGCGGTCGTCTGGCTGCGGCTTTCGTTTTTGGCCCCCCCACGGGCCAAACGGTCCCGGGTCATTGTCGGCCATCGAATCGGCCCAATCCCCTCCAGGTCCCCTTGGCTGCTTATGACTCGACTAGGTCGCGTGTTTTGTTTGGCCCATGGCACGTACACGCTGGAATCAGGCACTAAGGAAAAACTCTGGGAAATATTTCAATTTAAAGGTAAGGAATTTATTTAAAATATTTAGCTAACTGTAAGAGTCTTAACAAAGTAACATCTTTATTATTTCATTATATTAAATTATTAAATAACTTATTAAAACATTTTGTTTCAGTTCAAAAAAATCGCACATTGCTCCTTTTGCCAGACCCTTTTTCCAACTATTTCCGTTGCTTGTCTTTGAGCTGAGTACGCTTTTAGTGCTGCATCCGCTTCGGCTACGCCCATCGAAAATTATGAAATACTTGCACCGAATCAAAGATATAACAAATGAATAAAAATAAAAAGTGAAAAGTGAAAGGAGATTTGCAAGTCAATTTGTCAAGCATCAACAGAGAGATTTGCCGGCTCGTCTTTGTCCTTGTCATTAGCGCCAAAGTCACGATTTGACTTTATTGAAAGCACTTTAATTTAATGTGCGTGGATTTTGCTTTTCACGTTTCTGTTTCTCTTCCTTGGGCATTTTTATTTTTAGCATAATTTTGCATAAACCTTTGGTGTATGGAGTTTGGCTTTTCGTTCGTTTTAAGTCTGCAGCACGGGGCGTATACGTAACGTGTAATTTCATTGCATTTGCATGTTTTATAAGACATGCTCTCAACTTTGCTCCGTGATTCTGTATTCCCTAACCCGGTTTCTTGTTGGTTTTACTCCCACACACCGAATGTTATATATTTTTTAAAGGGATTTTCCTTCTCTTTTTATTTGGCCGGCTCAAGCAAAGTATTATTGACAGTAAACGTGGCCGATATGAAACTAAAAGTTTTTCCTCGCTCTGGAGATTTCAATGGCTGTGCTTTTGGTGCACATACTCTCACACTATGGAAGTAGCTGTGATTCATAAAACAAAAGCTACGTATGCTTCAAAAATCGAAAACATTTTGCTGTTTGCAAGTGTTTAAAACCGAACTTTTACACGTGTCCAGCATGCGGGTTGCTAGTTCTCGCATCTTCGAGCCACAGAGTGTGGTGGCACAATAAAATGCCTGGCATTAAAAGCTATGAAAATACTTGAGAGAATTTCTCGCATTTGCTTATTGTTGGCCAAAAAATAACTTTATCCGAATTGGCTAAAACTTTGGAACACGTGTTACGGCATGTGCCAGGAGCATCGAGTAAGCCATTTCTGGAAAGTATAACTTTACTTAGATTTGCCAATAAGTGGCAGCAGTTTATTGAAGTTGGATTTTGATATTAAACCGGCATTCGGAGTATATTTGCGGTGGCATTCGTCTATCTATGATGTATGCTTTCTATACACAAGAAACCAAAAGCATTTCTTGGAAGTATTTTTCAAAGTATCAGATAATTAATTAGCCGTGGCTTGCTGAGCCTTGACAGAGTCATCAGATATGTAACTTAAAACTTCTAACTAGCTCAATGCATTCAACCGTAGCTGTCAAACCATCTCAAACATCTTATTAGGCTGCACCATGATATGCACCAGAGTGATGGCGTTCACAAAAGAAACTAAAATTTCGACAGCGATGGTGGAAGTTCATTAGGAGCCACTGGGTGTAAGCCACTGCTTGTCAAACAGACTTGGCCAACGTTTTCTTTATACCGGTGCCACCGGCAACGCTGCGTATGCGTAATTTATGTTGCAGCTGTTTGCCCAACTGCTAAACGTAATGCTAATGCGGTAAACTAAATGCAAAAACCATTTTAATTAGCACGAAAATCATTGTAACTCGTTAACGGGACCTGGCTGCCATGGCAGCGGGTATCGGTGGCGAGGGTAGAAAACGCAAGAGATACCTACGTGCGAATAAGCCGGGTTAGCTTACCACCGCCTCTTTTTAGCCCATTGCAGCCTTTTCGACATGAAGCCGAAGAAAAACAACTACATGCTCACCCGGCAAAAAGAAACCAGTCGAACCTGGCAGAGGTGACTGAAAATAAGGCTAAAAGCGAACCTGGCACTCCGACTTGCTTTCAGCATTTTACCCGCATTTTTCCGGAGTACCGGACAGACTGCTGATGAAGAGATAATATTGTGATCACGTTCGGCAACCTGCTGAAATGCAAATACTCCGCTCCGAGTGCCCGTCGTTGCCAAACCGTGTATGTAATGCGAGTCGCGCTAATGAAACGTTCATTAATCATACGCCACTTGGCAGCGGCTGGAGCTATGTATGGATCCGACTTAGTCTCAGCCTTTGCCTTATTTTGGATGTGGGGTCAGGGATCAAGTTAGTTAGCAGAGCCGGCTATGTAAGCGGGAATGTGCCTTCAAATCTGACAACGCCAAGTGCCAACTGCCAACACGAGGACACACACACGAAGGCTAAACGTCGGCATAGTTGTGAGAATGTCAGAATGGCAGTGAGAGAAAAATACTTATAATTAATATTAAGAAATGTAACTGCCCCTAACAGTATATTTTGAAAATTTTTAAAAATCAGAATTATCATATTTAAATTATTAGAATTTCCTAATTGTATATTTGTAAATGGTTTTTTTTCACTGTCTCTTTGATTATATTGCTTGTGTGTGGGAGTGCGGTGTGTGTGTCCCAGGTAGTTAGTTAATTAATATTCCCGTTGCCGCACGTTTCATGTTTGCATTAATTTGGCAGGTAACTTGTCAACATTGTTGTTGTTGCCGCTGTTGGCCCTTTTGGCCTGATGAGGATGTTGGCGATGCCGGGCTTTGTCTAACAAGCTGCACACATACTTACATACATACATGCCTACAGACAAAGCGGACACACAGATACTCGCACATACAAACACAAGTTCATATAGACTAAGCCAAGGAAGTACGCGCTCACGCTTCTCGTATAGTTAAATGCATGTTCTTGCCTTGTAATTAGCAAAGATCGAAGTGATTTAATTACTTGGGCAAACTTTTAACATTGTCTACATGGCATACAAAAACTCCGGCTTGTGCATAATCAGCTCAAGTCGTTTGGCGAGCTGTTATAGATATTAGTGGATGTTAAGTCGCCAATCCGAGGGCTTGTTTATCCACCTTATAATCAGGCGTTGTATTCTTATCATTGATGCGAAATGAATGTAATTAGAGTTTCCCAATTGTTCTCCGCCTATTTCTTCAATAAGCCTCTAATTAAGCATTTGTCGAGCTCGAGAAATTCCAAATTTTGGTGTGAGGATGGGTCAAATGTCTATTCTTTGTTAAATACATTTTTTAATTTAATGAAATTTAATTTTTTGAAATTGTTTGTGAATGTATAAACAGAGTATCCTAGTTGGAGTGACAAAACATAGGCTAATCAGGCTTATTTGTTCTGTCTCTGGCAGGTCTGACTTTTTGCCGAACTGACTTTTATTAAAAGCGACAAAAACCCTGCTAACGATTGCGCATACGCCGCGTATCCCACATCAACCCCAAAACCCAACTCTGTCGCTTGTTCAGCGAGTATTATGCCGTGCTTTGTGGCTTCACATGTACAAGTAATCTAATTAGTTTTATGCTAATTAGCACGCGGCTTTAATTTAATAAATTATTATAGCGCATTATTTGGCCAAAAGTACACGCAATTCCTACGCCAAAGAGGGGTGGACATGGAAAGTTTACGGCCAGACTGATTTGGGCTGCCACTGTGGTAATCTCTGGGCAAAGGCAAAGATTAGTTTATCCAGTTTAAGGTCACTAGATTTTATGCTTATTTTGAATTCATTTGGAGTTTTTTGACTGTTATTCAATTAAAAAAAAATGATTCATTCTTGAAATAAATTTAAGGTTCTAAATATCTTCCACGCCAACCAGCCCCTTACTGAAAAATGCATAACTAGAGTCCTTTTTCAACGTTCAACTGGTAAATTTAATTAATGATTAAAACATTGGCTTGGCATTTAGTTAATAATACATGTGTGTGCAATTGATTCAACTGATCAAGCTTCAAAGGCGGCAAATGGACGTTAAAATTCTGACTTCAAAGAGGAACACTATTTAGAGTTTGTAGGCGCGTCGCATCATCAAATCAAAGTAGGCATCATTGTCGATCGAGGCACTGATCGTGGAATAGTAGTTGAGAAACTCCTCCTTGGTCACAATACCGTCAGGATTCGGGGCGCCTGCCTCGAAGTTCTTTAGGAATCCCGTGAAGATCTCCGCCTCTGTCATCTCACCACTCAAGTATTTGGGATGTTCGCGCACCGAATAAACATTTTTCATATCGGCAATAGTTATTTGTTCATCGCCGTTGACATCCATTTTGTCGAAAGCCTTTTCGATGACATTGATTCTCGAATTATTCATGGGAGGCTGGAAAAAATTAAATACTCTTTAGCATTAGCTGCACCATTCAAACTAATTTAACTCACTCTCAGTTTAACCAAAAATTCAGTCATGTTGATATTGCCACTTCCGTCTGTATCGAAACTATATAGGAAAATAATGAAGCAACATAATTGTCTGGTTGATGAGCTTGTAACTCTTGTTTACCTGGTAAACATTTCTTGAATTTCTTCATCGCTCAACTCCAGGCCCATATCCGTTACTCCTTTCTTGAATTCCTCGGCACTCAAGGTTTTGCTGCCATCGTCGTCCATCACACGAAAGGATCTGAGAGGGAAGAAACGAATTTAAATGAGGACCGCAATGATTGATTCTCAATATGGATGAGCACGCAAAAATGAAAAATACATTCCTATTATTGGTCCGGACAAAAGCATAAGAATATGCCATTGATAGGGAGCCTAGCAGCGGGGACTGAAGCTCATTCAGCTATGCATTCGATGCATTGAATTTTCCGGCTGGCAAACAAACAAATTGCATAAATACAAATGAAAATGCGCGCTCACGAGCACGAGGCCAATAGGCGCAGTCACCATCCAGCCGGCAAACAAACAAAGTGCACACACCAGAAACAACCGCCCGTACATACATATGTTGCAGATGGGAGGATTTTGTACAAAATGTCTATATATTCAAAACGAGAAATTGTTAGCAGACAACCAAGCAGGAGGCGCAGGACATGGTGGATGGAGACAGGTGGCCGCGGTTGCTCCTCGAAGCACAAATTGAAATAAAAACTAGCAGTGGGCTGGGCCGACTAGCATGTTTGTGGGTGGGTTGCGGGCAAGAGCGTAGTACAGGCCAAAAAAAATTATAGTTAAATAAATAGGAGTTATTAACTCCTGTATCCTGTAGTATGACGACTACATATATTTATCACACTGCTTATCCTTATTAAGCTCGAATCATGTTGAAAAACAATAAAATATTTTTCGAGTGTGCCTATACTCTACAGCAACTAGAGAAATCCAATTATGTTTGTTTGCATTCAGTCAGCGATTTTTGCCACTCTCACTCAGCCCCTTATCGGGCTCATAGCCATACTGTTTTTTCTATTTTTTCTGCCCGGCCTGCATACACTTGAAAGCGCTTTCGAGAATGTTAGTTCAACATGCACTCGAACTCTCGGCATGCTTGTATTTACATGCGCCTAGCTGGTCCTGAACTTAACATCATCATCAACGGCAGGGGCAGGAGCACCCTGGAAAGTTTCAGTTTCATTTGCCATATTTTCCTGCTGGGCCCAGTGCAATACCAACATCGACCATCTTCCCCGTACATGCTCCTATCACTTGTCGGACACTCAACAATTTCATAATACACCATCCCGAGGACGCTGCGCTTCACAAGAGCCCTAAAAGCAGAGCCTGGGAAATGAAAAGCGCTTTTTTAAGACATAGTAGCCAAAGTCCATCGCATACACCAGGAATGAGTAGAAATTGGTCGAAGAATCACATACACGTTTCAGAAAATCATTCTGATTAAAAGTAAATATCCCACTAAAGTCAAACTTGATTAAAACCACAATTGCGAAATACAAATTGATACTTTGCTTTAAAAAAAATAATAACCTTAAAGGGTATTTAGAGTTCTGTAGAACCAAAACTATTTCCAGATAGTAAACAAATAGAAAACAATTCACCGCATCAGGCCCACCCAACCATAAACACATACCAGGCACATTATGCAAACAGGCATACCTCGCCTTAGTCCATGATTTCTAGTCCTGGTTAAACCCATGAAAGAGGAGTACAGGAATGTGATGGTTGAGAACCAGCTCACCTGGACAGGCCCAAGATGCCCGTGGCGCCGCGGCTTAAGCACTGCAGGCGCAATTTGTAAATTGGATCCTTTTCGAGCCCATTGGCCAACTCTCGCCTGGCCAAGTTCTTCAAAGCGGCCTCCTTCGAGTAGGCGTTTTCGCGTTGCATCTGTGGAATATAAATAGATTAGTAATTTTTAGTAGATTCAAAGAGTTACTGTGGTCTAGTTTCCTTTGAAGCTATGAAAAGAGTTGAGCGTATTACCTTTTATCATTTTTTCTTTTTACTAAAACAAACAATTTTTAATTTGAGAATCCTATTAAGTTACTTAACGTTAAAGAAACTGAGTATTTACGAATTCTACTACTTTTTTAAAGATTTATTTAATAACAACATTGCTTTGTGGAGTATAATCTTGTTTATTATCTGCCAATCGCCTTGAGGGAATCTATGTAAATATGTTTGATATTTAATTTTTGTTTCTATGATGCCACAATAATTGTCGGATCAGCAAACACCCGTACTTTCGATTAGCTTTAGTTGCCAGGCACCAATGACAGTCACAGCCATAGCCGTGGGCTATTACACCCGGAATTAATTTATTTCAGCTCAAAGGCCCCTAATTATGCCACAGCGTGTAGGCAAAGCTATCTGTTTCTAAGAAACCGAAGCTATTTTGTAATTTGCCGGGTTGATTAACATTTTAAATGAATCATTCCAAATATGACTTGCCAGTCAGTCTGTATGGCGCAGTGGATTTACGGTTCAATGCATTCAAAGGCTTGTCAGAAGATGTTGGTTTAGTTGACGGCATAAAAATGATAAATACTTGCTAATTTATAGACGTTCAAATACTAAGGCCGAGTTGAATAAAAGGAAATTCAAGCTGACCGCTATAATTATTTGCTAATAATGGCTTCTGCCACATGATTTTTTACGAATTAATCGAGATTTACACGTTAAGGTGTGTTTATTTTATATAATCCCAATAATATGTACCTTTTAGTCCGTTAATCCGTTAGGAGCTAATACATTCCAAATATTTCCAAATTTTTATGCAATAAACTGGTAGGCAATCCTTAATTTTGTTTGAAATACTAACTTACTTATAAAAGTGACTATCTGTCAAAAGTGACTTTATTTTCCAAGTGTAGGCCAGCTAGCCTACGTTAACCCACCTTTGGGCCCACAAAAGAGCAGACATCGGAAGGGGGGAGGATGGGTTCTGACCAGGTGGCGCTTGACTCAATGAACTGTGACGACTCGAGGTTCAACCAGCTTGATTAGCACTCAATTTGGCGGAGGGCGTGAGTGTGTGCATTCACCTCAATATTTTACGCATGACATCACCATCATAATAGTTTCTGCCTCATATATGTGTAATACGCGAGCATTCAATTAGCTTTTATGAGGTTAAGTGAAGCACTGATTTTCCAAAGAATTCAACTTAGCGACATCATTTTGATTTTATTCGGCATGTCCTCGACCCGTTCGAGTAGCTTCCTAATTCATGTGACTTATTGACTCATGAATCGGTCGACAGTAATGAAGTAAACATCCCCGACTAGTCAAATGTTTGTTTTTTCAATCAATACCATTGATTTGACTATTCAGAAAGCAAACGAAAATAGACAATTACTGGAAAACTATCATAGTCGGAGGACCTTGAACGGGAAAAAGGCTTTCGAGGACAGTGGAAATTACATCGATTGATGTGATTCGAGTAACTGGCATGTCACACCACGTAAACAACCCCATAAAGCTCTTAGAAGCTACTCAGAACTTTTTTTGTTTTCAGTATATAGTATAATTATATATCCGTTGGGGGTCCAAACAATTCAAACTCCCTGCGCTGATGACCCCGTTAGATAGACCGTTAGTCAGTTACGACCAATACGGCGTGAGTAATGAACGGTGCTCTAATTAACAGCCCCAGGTGGCATGTTAGTGTCCTTTAATGAGACACGCCATTCGGTCACAGGTCACTGAGAAAGAAAAGTGACTTAAAATTTTCAGTGACTTGTTCAATAAAAAAAAAAAAAGCGAATGGAGCGACAAACGGTTTTATAGAACATAAAAATGTAAGCTCTATTATTTTCAAATATGATCGTTATATTTGAATGAGAGTCTATCCTCTTGTATTGCTTCGTACAATTTTCCAAGACATAAGAAGCTTCGAAAGTGTAGAGCTTTCTATTCAATGGGGTTTCCCGGGTCTTGGCAACAAATGTTGCCGGGCAACAAATGTTGCCGGGCAACAAATGCACCTTGAATTTGGAAACTGCAGCATCCTCGGTAAAAGTCAAGGTCGTCAGTTGTATTGATTTCACCAAGGCTCGCTGCTGATTCTTTTTATAATATTGCGCATACGCCACGTATGCAAAAAGTGAAATGCCAGCTAACGAGCTGAGAAGGAAAATAAAAGAAGTATGGAACCAAAGGAGATGCTAACGAACTGCGATAGAACATGAAAAATAAATTATGGCTTTATTGAGGGTAAGGGTAAACAAAAAGACGATTTAACACGTCAGCAGGACGCTGAGTGCGACAGGGATAATGGTGACACACACACACACACACTGGGGCCGTCGGAGACACACAGGACTCAGAGGACAGCGGCAGAAGACCTATGGCAAATAAAGCAAATAGGTCACGTTCAAAGACAACATCGATTAACCATAAATTGCGAGTTAAGCAAAAGGCAGCCAGGACAACGGTAAAAGCCGGCAAAAAGGACCCTGGCACAGGCCGAGTTTAAGCATGATTTGTGCGTGTCTTTATGACACGGAACACATTCGCCACCACATTCCCCTCTCCATGTTCGGTATCCTTCTGCTGCTTCTGCTTCAGATACTTTTCATCGGGGAAGGACGACACAGTTGCAGATACGAGTAGATGTGGAGTTGTGATGACAAGCCGCTCGTTTCGCTAACAAGCAAAGTATCCGCTACTGACACCGCCAGCTGTCGCTCAAGCTTCTCCTTCTTGTTCCACCCTCCCTCCAAAAAAAATGAAGTAAGAATGGAAAAAGCCAGCACAGCAAAAGGAATGACATGTGTGTGTGTGTGTGAGTTCGGGAAAACTTTCACCATAATTAACAGACATGTCGATTATTTCGTTGCCACACTTTTTACCTTTCCCGGCAGCTGCTGACACACAATGTCTATTATTATTTTATTCCAGACTCATCGGATTCAACTTTTCACAATGCACAAAATGTCGCTGCTACAATGCTGAGTTTTTGACGCACGTGTCGCGTGTACGGAGTGTTGCCAACGAATGAGGCAACCACCACCGGGCCAACCACTCAGCCGTTGCAGCTGTGGATAGTTTTACGCCCCACCCACTAGTTATACCATAAGCGGCGTCCTTAGGCAACTACCAAGTACATGGTGAAAAATATAGCTTAAATAGAATAATCATTTTAAAACAATGTAGACGTAGTTGAGATATAGAAATGTATTACATACATTTAGTCGCTTAGTTAGTCTTTGAAATGAGGCTTTTCCTGTGAGGTTGCTCTATGCTTTTAGATATTTTATTCCCCAACTATATCTTAGCTTTTTTTTCTCTGTGTATCCTGTAAAGAAAGCTTAGCAACACATTTATTTTGCTTCCAATAGCCAACGGATGCATAGATACATTTTTACGCGAGCTTTTGTGGCTTGTCGCATTTGTTTAGGGACATTTTTTTTCAGATCCCCTTTTCCGTTTATTATTGGGGTGCTCACCTTTTCGGGAAGGAGGGGTGGGCAGGGAGTGTATCACATTTTTATGACGCGACACGGCATTATCATTACCGCTTTTGTGGTGTCGGAGTGCATAAAATTTATGCGCACATATCATGCTTCCGTCATGCCGAATTGATGTGCTCTTTATGAGTAGTACCTTCCTTATGCCGATACTCTCATCGAAGGTGCAAATAAAAGAAATAAAATTAATCAAAATATATAATATTTATAAAAAAAATTATTAGACAATTCTTTAGTGGCAATTTCAAGACATTGAATTCATATTGTACATAGTGTATTTATAAATTCGAATCAAAAAAATGTTGTTTGTTTATTTAGCAGAGCTAGATATAAGTTGATTGCTGACAATGTTGATCAATTTTATGTTTGATTCGACTAACAAGTGTAATAACATTAGAACATTTGCATGCGAAGTAGTTCAGCTGGAAGGAATCGAACAACCAAACAGAAAATTATAAACAGAATCCCTTCCGATTGTGTTGCTGCTTTAATAATATTCTTTTAAACTGAATTCAAGCCCTTCAGGGCATTTGTCTATATTTTATTATCTTCTTCCACGCATTTCTCATTTCGGGGTAATGAAACGGTTTCTGCTCTTATGTGGTTCTCAGTCCGTGGGAATAAGTAAGAAAAATTACCCCATCTTGTGGGCAAGATTTGCGCCTTCCTGTTGGCCAACCGCTGGCTGTCATCGCTCCTCATCCCCCGACTTATGGCCCTCACTTCTTGGCCATATCACTCTGCCAGTGGTATTATGGTGTTGTGCATGTGTGCATGGCTCGCTGCTTTTTACTGTCAACTACATTTTGTCAAATTACTTATGCAAATCTTTCAACTTTTACAAGCGCGTCGTTGCCACGACATCAGCGACACTCTGCCACTCTGCCACTCTCCAGCTCCTTAGCTGTTCCTAGTTTTATTTTCATTTTTTTGTGGCAAGGCCAGCGTAAAAAGCTCGTTTAGTGATGCTGCTCAAGTTATTTTCCCCAAGAAAAATTACGCTCAAAGCCTGACGTGAAGTGGCTGAAATGCTGCTCATATCACGCACAGTCACACAGGCCACGCAGCCATCCATGGTGGGGGTGGCCAGTCTCAAGGGCGCACTGCCCACTCAGAGCTGCGGGTGGGCGTGGCAAGTTTGTGGTGCAGGAGCTGCCGCATTGTCAGGACAGTCTACTAAGAACCTATTTTGAATACCGCGACACAGCAACAAAGTGTTGGCCAAGCATCTCAGGTATTAGACAAACAATGTTGCTAGCCATTTGGCAGGAAGGTGCCTTTCGTTGCAAAGGCAATAGTAGAGAAAAAAGGAGATGGAACCCAAATGGCTATCCAATTTATGATATTTAAACATTTTAGTTTATTTCTAGACAATTTATAGAGAATAAAAAGATATCGTTATTCTAGAGGAAAAAAGATTTTTATTATATATAAAAATTTTCCAGTGTGAAGTCACCTCTTTTGTGTGACCAAAGACAGGGGCTTTATGCTCTTATAAAATAAATAAAATTTATGCTGTGACGCATTATTGCCATGTCCTTTGTCCTTTTCCGTCCTACTCCCGGCAGTCACTCGCTATACTATGGGCTGATGTTGTTCTTGTTGTATTTAAAAGATGACAAATCGTCCCCAGGTGGAAATAGAGGGGCGGAAAAACTCCGTCAGTGAGACTCATTTTGTGGCACTGATAAATTTGTCGTCTATAAAAATGCTTCTGCAAATTTTTGATATCCTCGAAAGTTCCTTTTTATTCATGCTGTTCTTGGCCTTGAGGATTTGAGAATATTATTATGTAACTACAGGTAGTTTTTTAGAAAATGACCAATAATTACCAGCAGACTTAGCAAAACCTAACAAACTATATTAAAGCTTATATTGTTTTATTTAGCTTATATTATTTAATACGGTATCAGTTAGCTTCTATTTATGGATGGAGACTACTCGCCCTGCTTATGATAAATACTGGCCTTGCTTCCTGCCCTAGTCTGTACCTGGCCACTTGAATCTGACATTGCTGATGATGATGATGACGCCGCTGGTCGAGGTGGCTTTGAGGCGGAGTAGTGGCCCGTCGGGTTCTCAGTCCATTATTTATGAGTGTGTTGACATGGAATTATTCTTAGTCTCCATTGTGGTAGTCATGGAATAGATCTACCACTAGCGGGAAGTGCAAATTTCAAGATAACTTTTTACCAGACCGAAGGGCAAGCGGCCAGTAAATATTTGCTTAATTAGTGAAATTGGGTCCAGCCCACTCCAGCACCTCCCACACCAGCAGGAACAATGGGCGTACCAAGGACATAAGCCGACTTTAAAGCCACGTTTTACGGCTATTGACGCAGGAAAGACATCAACGGGGAGTGGATGTTGTGGTTTCGTTGATTGTTGACCCGCCGCTTATATTAATTGAGTTTGCTTTGGTTTTTGACCTTGCCGCATACTTAATTGGGACGCCATTCGCCATTCGTATCTTTTTCTGCAGAAATTCTGTTGCTTTGGCAACAGTCGCAGGCTCAATCATTAATCATGGAAAATTTTTCGGTCGGTCATACATCATCTCTAGCTGGCAGGCATTTCATATGCATGAGGTAATCGAGTTTAGCAAATTGCAACACTGTCAATAAAGAGCAAAATATGCATGGGTCGAAGGAGCTGGCAGCAAAACAATTTACTTCTAATATTTCACAGAAACATCAAACTGTCGTTGACAATTACTACAAGCTAACTTTATTTTATTTAATGAATAGTCCGGCTCGACCGGCAGCACAAAGGATCTATGCTTCTCCTATGCACTTGACAAAATATCAGATAAAATTTAGGAAAATTAAAGATAGTTGTTGCTTAAAACATGTTTTATACTTTTAGAGAATTATGCAAAATAGCGAATAAATAGTGCACACTATACAGTTTTACTTAAAAAAAACTCATTAATTATTTTTTCAGTACATTGCAATATATGTATGTTCGAAGGTAGGTGCGTGTCCAACGCCTAAAATAACTTTGTACCCAGTAATAAATTATGAGCATGGACAGCTCACTGTGTTGCCTCCCAGGCATCGTCCATATTACATATTGTGCATGTTGCTAGGTATATGTATTTGCTTAAATCTGACCATCTAGCACCATATGAGGTGAACATTTTAAATACCTGATTCTATGCCACAAATTGTCCATTGTCTGGCCCAGGCTTCAACGTCGTTTCCATGGGCGATGGACAAGGAATGAGATCTCCCAGTAATTTGCAAATATTTCAATAGAATATTGCATGCAAAAAAGTCGGACCATGTGCGCCACACCAGGGAACAGAACAGAATCCCTGTTCTGGCATCTGCAACAATAAATTTCAAACGAGAAAGGGGAAATGAATGGTGGCTGCTACACTGAATCAACTCCAACTCGCCTGTCCAATCCATGAAGACGAGTTAAAAAATACAATTCCTGCTCAGTCCCACCGATCCTTTGACCATGCTCCAGCTCGTGTTGCTTTTGTTAATTGTCGAGCAAGCTTTGATTGCGATGGAAAGGATTAAGTTTTAAAATAAAGCCATGGATTCATATTCGATTCTACGGTTTCACTCCAATATGCTTGAAAAAATTGTTAGGTATTTAATTACTGAGTTTTTATATAATATATTTTGACTTTAAATCTGTAGAAAGCAATTTTTAAAGGAGTAATTTTTACATTAAAACCAGGAACGAGTCTGTGTGCTGCATACTTATTAAAGTTACTGTATGCCAAGGGTGGTAGGCATTGTTGTAATCACTGTACAAGTAGTGTGAAGTTGGTACAACATCAGCTGTACTGCTTTTCCAGCCTTTGCAGGACGCTTGTTCCTTTTCCTGCTCCGGGGTCCGAGTTGTCCTGGTCGACTACTCGTCTGCTGGTGAAGGCTTTATTAAAGCAGGTGCCTAAGCAGGTCTCCATGTGCTTGGGAAAAATATGTTAAAATGGCAAACTCGTACAAGAAGTACACTTTGGTGGGCGGTCCTTCTGTGCCGGAAATTTGAGCTGTTGCAAATGTGAATATTCCTGTGGCATGTACATCCATTGTAGGCGTTTTCTATTGCACTTGACAAGTGCCGGGCCAAGATGTTGATGGGAAAATGCACAGGTCCTGTGGAAAGTAGATTTTGGAAAGAGCATAGCGAAATCAAATTTCCTCGTGACATGTCAATACTGAGGTGTATATGTAACTGACGAGTGCTTAGATTTACAATGATTATTTTGGTCTCATTGCATTTGCAAATTCAGAACATATTGATACTAAAAAAACTCTTAATATAGGCAAAGTTAAAACCTTCCAATAATAGTGACATACAGTTCAATTTTGGTACCACATTTCGAAATATGGATTGGCACGCCTAATTTAACAGCTTCAAAAGCCCTAACAAAATGTGGCTGTTGCAACCACCCACTACATCGACATTGAATCGCCATTTATGCTGCATTTTTCGCCGACAATTGGCACGAGTCGGCCAAAAATTGGCGCACAAAGCAATGGACTAAGCAAATTGAAAGCAATTTGCATAAATTCCACCGCTGCGAACGCAGAAAGTGGCACCTAAAACCGCTAGAGGGGGATTTCGGAGCACGGATACCCCTTTTAGCCCTACTCGATGACCCCTTTTACACGCACTCCGCACCCCTTCTTAGGGGTCTACATCATCTGCCCCGAACCGGATGGACATTGCAGATTTGCGGCATTTCCAACAGCTGGCGAGTGGGTCAGAGGCCAGCCAGCACTGGTGGTGCTCCGGTTTTGGGTTTGGGCAACGGTTTTGTTTTACACCATTGTCTGAATTATTTCTCAGGGGTAGACGGATTGTGCTTGAAATTAAAATGGGTCAAATGAGCATTATACCTCCATACTAAGTAAAACTTCCTTAACTTCTTTAATTTATCTTTAAAATAGCTTTCGTAGGAATACAAAAGCTAAATAATCTGTATTAATAGTTTCAAGTGGAAACAATTCAAAAGAAAATAAGGGCCCATCAAAAATTAGGCTGCATAATAGGCTGTGGTTTATAATTAGTAATTATGCCCAGCTCGTGATTAGGGCCTCCTTCTTTATTTGTGAAACTTTGAAGACACCCAATTGATATGCCTCCCATATGGTTTCTGCCCACACCTCGGTCCCAAAAGGGACGACGCGCAGTTGTCGGGTCTGTCATCAAACGGCGGCGAAAAGCGAGGCAATTGCATATTTGATTATGAATAATTAATAATGTTTGGCGTTCATTGAATTAATTAGTAACCCTCTCGAATCCATGGCTCCGCCCATCGGCCCTTCCGTCCTTCCGGCACTGTCTTCCGCCAATCCCTTTATCTCCGTCTGGGCCTCATTGTAATAAGTTTGGCGTGTGCACATTGTAAATTAATTAGAGACCAGTTTTCATTGCATTTATGTATGTATCATAATGGCGCGATCCGGTCGACATAATGTCATGGCGACGTGAAAGCTCACACCTCGAAGCGGGGAGAAAATTGTTAACAATTAGTCAACTGAGCCAGCAACAATGGCAAATAATTAATTTTAATTGTATGCCACGCATAAGTGCGCTGGAATGCCAATGTATGGAAGCCTCATGTTAAATCATTTAAAATTCAAATTAAATAGAACGTATAGAGGAATTGAATGCATTGCAAATAATTGAATCGATGTCACATTCGGTTGCAAATCACTGAGTATTATTTGTTCAAAACATTTAAATTGTTTAAGGATTAGTTTATTAAGCGAACATATTCTTTTTTATACAATCATTTAAAGCCCTACAAATCTGTCAATTGCGGTAAAGCAAAAAAGAAAATCTTCATAAATATTCAAACGAAAACTACAACAATTAGCGAATTATTTGAAGTTCAATTATAAGCCAGCTCCCCACACAAATTGCAAAACCAGCTCTAATACCCCAGACAAAAAAAACAAAACTCGATATAAGAATGGGGGAAAAAAGCATAGAGAGCTGCTGAAAAACAAACCGCAGATGCGGGAATCGTCTGCTTTGGTATTAATTTTTAATTACGCTCTTCAATTTGTTGGAGAATCAGTAAAAGGAAAAGAAATTCCTGAGCTCTTCAGAGTTTAAGGGCTATATATACTTAAACCATATGAGTGTGCCTCAAGGGTGTAATTGCTGCAGCACTTTGTGGGCTTTGTTGTCCTGAAAATAATATCAAATTGAATAATCAAACAAGAGGAACTCACTATCAGGAAAATAATATGTACGGGAGGAACCAAAAATTGTTTTCAAAATATAAGCCAGCAGCTGCTTAATGCTGGTAGCTCTAATTTCTGTCCTAGTATTAGGTTTTGAGTTTTCTGCTCTTTGGGAGCCACTCACCATAATTGTTGAATCCATCAGCATCAAGAACTTTTATCCCCACCACCACCGTCCTCAGCCTGTTCAGAACCAACCAAACAAACTAAAATGTGCAAAGTTCTGCAAAGGACTCTGCGTAGTAATAGCGTCGACCACAGGTAACAGTTTTCTTTTTTACCTTACTCTGGTCTCTTCTCTATCGCAAATCCACATCTCGACCCCTTTGGCCAATCCTGGTGAGAGCTCTTTCAATATCCTTCATTACCCCAAAAAATAATAAAAAAAAAGAAACTGGAAAATGCGCAAAAATAAAATCATTGAAATCCAGCTTCCCGGTGCTTTGTACGTAATGCGTTTGATTCCTCGGCGAAAAAAACTGCAGGTCGTGGAAAGTCTGAAAGACCAGAGCTCTCTATAGTTGCAAATAGATAAAAAGTTGCATAAAGAAGTTATCGAAAAGTGCTGGTCCAATCCGACGTATCAGCATTGCCGAGAACTGCAATCGAGTGCACTGTACGATAAGTTTGTAGTTCCTGATGAACTACGTTTTATCAAATTCAAATGTCTGTGAATTTTGATGCCCCATTTTTTTACAGTGCCTACTACCTCCTTACCCTTCTTTACCAGCTGTCTGTATTCTGTCTGGTTCGGTTGCACAGCAGGCAGGCAATAAGATTTCGGCAAGTTGGCAAAAGGCGTTCCCAACGATGACGACTTATTGGCGTAAGCTTGTTTGACGTATTAGGCATACGTGTACGGGTGTTTGTCTGGATTCCTAGCCATATCAGAGCATATTCATCCTCCACTGGCCGGTCATGAAGCGTGCCAATCTGGTTTTACGTCAGAATTCTCCTTAAGCTAAGGAGCGATGACATTAAAGACCTGGCGGGAAGCCTATATTGCAGCTACACTCGCCTAATGACCCACGGCCCATTGCTAATGAACTCGTTGGCGGCCCTAATGCACTCAGCTCAGAGCAACTCATTCCAACTGGCCAACCACTGGCCGACGACTTTTGTGGTCACTTTCAAGCCCAAGCTCGCTCCTCCGTCAGGCCGGCACGTTTTGTTCAAATCCCAACCCATATATGCCATATCCTGAAACGAACCAACGGATCCTTTGCTGATGCCGCCGACCCATTTGTACTGATAGAGGGGCTCTAATGAAGTCACTAGCTCCGTCAAAAGGCAAAATGCCTCGCAGAGAGACTGTGTGGGCGGGTTATATATTTTTAACATTTTTGGGGCACGGCCAGTTAAATTCACCTTGTACATTCGCTCTCTTGTCCCTCACGAATTACACCTTAAATATTGTTCAGAATCATGAAATATAATATACAAATAACTATTAAGAATAATAATACAAATAATTATAAAACCAAAATATATTTAAATAAAATATCCTTTTGTGTTTAAGAAAAATAACGTAGCATATCTATATGGGTTTGCTGATTTAAAACTATAACTACCAGAAAGCCAAGTGTAAGCTGTATCCTTCAGCTGAAAAGGAAAACCCTAACCACTGTGCAGGGATAGGGCCGATGGCGTAATGATGCCGACGTGATCGGGATGTGCCGCCCAGGGCCTAACGAATGTGTGTGAGCACGCGTGTGAGTGTAAGTGTGAGTGGTGAAAGTTTGCACCGGCCAGCGAAAGTAGCCAGAGGCACAACACGCTCTGCATAGTTAAGGGCGACAGCAGCTAGAACAACCGGAAGGACATCTTTATCAGCTGCGTCATTGTCCGCCTCTGTCTCTCTCGTATACATCGCCCTCTCTCTGTCCCTAGCCAGTAGTGGCCAGTGCCTGTCTCTGTCAGTCAGCCTGTCTGCCTCTCTGTCTGCCAGGCATGTATGCATAACTTGGCACATTCTGTGTGGTATAGTTTTGACAGCAGGGCCTCGCCCGCGTGATCCCAACGGACTGGTTCCCCCTCCTCGTTTTGGCCAACTCGGAAGCATTTAAATTGTCAGAGTCACGTCCATGTCGCCCGATGGTGTTTACCAAGTCCATTGTCAGCTTCTTGATTATCCTTCGGCTGTTTCTTGCGTGTTATATGAAGATATGCTAATGAACTTAATTAACCCTTTCTGGAAATATTGAAGTTTGGTTTCTAGTCTTTTAAATCAGTGTGTAACCAATATTTACATGTTAAAGATGTTACAATTTAACTGAAAGAATCTTTAATCCGGCGAGTCAATAAATTTAAATGTCGGCCGCAGTTTAATGGAGTACATTTATTTCCATATGTGAACGTACTTGTGCATTAAAGTTGATGTGATTAAGTTGAATTATTTATTAAAATAAAGAAAGTAACAGGAGTGTACAGGGGTGGAAGGAATTGTTTTGTTTTTTTTGTTTGTTGGGGAGTGTTGGAGCACATAAAATTTATTTACGCATTTTTACGTTTTGTCGTGAAATTTGCGTTGATTGTTTGGAGGGTCAGGGTCTCCGGACCTTTCCACTCAATCTCCCTCTGTACCGCTAGCCGTCGTCTTTCCATCTCTTTCTGACGGCCGGCTACCTTTCTCACTCTCGCCTCGGCCAGTTACATGTGGTCCATTTGTTTGTTGGCCACATAAACATAACAAACTCATCGTTAACTTTTTATTTGTTGCTCTCTTTCCTTTGTTTGGTTGCTAGTCGCATTATTGCTCACTTCCCCCAGCCTCGAAAATTTGCCAACCCGTCGCGCACCGTCCAGCCCGAATCCCTTTCTTTTATTTGGCACCATTCGCATCGGTAGCACCGCCCATTTGACCACGCCCACAATGCGTTACAAATAAGCGTATTATGGGGCCGCTTGTCCTGCGGAATGGACAAAAGCAAATCCTTGACACGCTGTGATAAGGATTTCTTCATTTTTTATCTGCCCCCAGGGAAATAAAGTGAAAAGGTTATAAAACAACCAGCCAGTACAGGAGGAACAGGACTCGTACAAGGACCAGAATCAGAACTCCTAACAGGACCAAGTCTGCACTGAAGAAATTCTGTAGGAGAAAATTACAAATACTTTGATTTTCATAAAGTGATAAGTAGTCCCTAACTACTTATTTCTTAATTATTCAAAAAAAGAGAAACCTTACAAAAATAGAAAAGTTAAAAGTGCATATAAGCTTAAGTTAAAAAAAAAAATATTTCGTAGGTGCAGAAACCCAGTTAGAGAATCGAGACTAAAACGCAAAAGAAATCAACTCCGGAGTCGTCGACACGATGACTTCGTCTTTCTGCTCTTAACTACCTCAATGCTTAAGGATATGTGGGCATCAGTCGGTATCCTGACCGAGTGTCCGACTGGCCGTGAGTGTGTTTGTGAGTGAGTGACCGAGAGAGTGCTCAATCCCTCAACCTCAACCTCAACATCAACCCAACCCACGCACTTTGGGCTACCATTGCTGTTGGTTTTTATTTGCCAAGTCGTTATTATTTTTAGACACACACGTCTTTTGTTTTTGGGTCACATGTTAACCAATCCCCGGGTTGAGTAAGTGAATCAACTGTGATTTCTGGTGAAACAATGATCACAAGTGTGGGGACTTACTGGGTATTAATTCTGAGACCTTTAAGCTTACCTATACATACATTTAAAAAAAATTTTATTCTTTCAAAGAGGTTTTAAATTAGATTTTAAGTCCATCTTCGAGTTCCTAAATTGGAAGATCCGATGAATCTCCATTATGTACCGCCTTCATTTCTGACCGGATCGGTTCCGGACAATGACAGCTCATTGTCCGACAGAACCCCTTTCCCCTAAGCCACTGGACAGGAGAATACAGCGAGCTATATTCTCCAGCTGTATCTCTACAATCTTTCCCTTGGCCTTTTGCTACTGCCCGGTTGTAATAAGAATAAAATGTTTCTGTATGCTATAATACTTTGTAGGTTTGTGTGTCTTGTGTGCGAGCGTCGCTTGTTGTGGTCCCATAAGTCCAATTCAAATGTCCTTTTTTATACATTTTCATTTCAACTGTGATTCTCCCTATTCGCCCTTGTCTTTTGTGGGCACGCCACTGAGTCCTTTTCCTGCGCCTGTGTTTTATTTGCGAATGTAAACCGAAGGCGAGCATGCAGCGAGTTAATGGCTAATGTCATGTTCCGGACTTAACAACAACATTACAAACGAGCACCGAGGACTCGGGACTCAGGACTCAGGACCAGCGGGCAAACAGCAGAGGTCCGATGGCTGGTTTCTGCAAATGTGAAAAACTGGACCATGGCAGACATCAATTGTCCATAAGAAAAGGTTGCGTATACGCATCGTTGTCCTACTGCACACTCACATTCGTACATAAAGACAGAGTAGGACCGTGAGTGCGTTGTCGTCCTAGTGCCTTTATGTTTCGGCTGTGATTTGCAGTCATAAAGCGAAATTACAGTTATTGTGGCGAAGGCCAAGGGAGGCAGGGGTTAATAAATATAAAAAGTAAGGTTAGAGCCTTGTTTCTCTCTCTTTCTGGTCCTTACAACCCCTCGCCCTGTCTCCATCTAATTTCGTTTTATTTTCGAGTTAATTAAAGCTGCACGTTATTGTCGTTAACCTGTGCCAGTGACTACCTGTCCTCGAATGAAGTCATTGTTAGCAGGACAATGCCTGATTACCCACAGACATTCTCTCAAAGCCTGTCCCCTCTCGATTTATGTTGCACATAAAATAAATGCGTCACAGCGGCAGCTGATGTCCGGCAACAATGAATGTGCCAGGTCATGACGGAATAAAATGTATGGAAATCAAACAAAAAATTAAACTAACTCGCACAAAAAGTTGGCTAAAACACGAGTTTGTAAAGAGCAAGTGCCACATATACGATTTTACACAGTAAAAACAAAATGCTTCAGGCCTTTGATATTCAACCTTTTTAGTGGAATAGCGCAGTATTTGTGTACTGCATACATAAGTGGTTTAATAAACCACTGACTTTGATTAACAAACCATGGCAAATATGTACAAGGGGAATTTTTAAGTACCTATTCTTATAAAAATGTTTCTACACTATATCCAATAGCTGTCATACATAACACCGATTTATCGCAGATCCCATAACTTTTGTAACTTTAAAGTTAGAAGCCAATCCGATTCTCGAGCGGAATACCTTAAACAATTTTTACA
This sequence comes from Drosophila atripex, assembly GCA_035045925.1. Classification (NCBI taxonomy): domain Eukaryota; kingdom Metazoa; phylum Arthropoda; class Insecta; order Diptera; family Drosophilidae; genus Drosophila; species Drosophila atripex. The sequence goes on along the minus strand of JAWNOP010000022.1, from coordinate 4,268,488 downwards.
TCGATACTCTATAATTCTTCATCAAAATCTAAGAACAAAATATTATTAAAATTTTTCGTCAAATTTCATGGGGAAATATTATGAAATTATTATGAAAATCCTGTGGTAGGACCATATGGCCCCAGCGATGACTATATCTCCGCCAATTTCATCAGATTCTTCAGAGGACTAACTTAAGAGATTTATATGTCCGTTTTTCATAATTCTGGTTTAAAATCTAAAAACGAAATTTTGGTAATAAAATGCTGATAAATATCGGGAAAACATATCTGATCTTTGCAATATTCATCTTTTAGTACGAACTGAAATGGTTCTTTAATATAATAATTTGGTTTAATTTGATGCTTTTGCCGCTCGAAATAATCTTTCTTTTCTTGTTTTTAAATTAGTACGCATATTTAAAGACACATATTTAAAGAAACTATCTTACGATTTAATCTTTTAAAAGCTAAAATGTTGCCATTCAAAAATTTGGTCTTTTAACAGAAATCAAAGCACTCAAAGTGTGTCTATCAAATATACACATAGAACCTATTGCTGTCGATGAAATTTCTGTTTCCTACAAGTGCCCATTTGAAATTTTCTCTTGGCGCATTTAGCAGCAGCTGTGTAGATAGAGTCGTACGAAATCCTTCGGCCCACGTAATAAGTTGCATACATAACCAAATGGCCTGGCAACGGCCGATTGTGGACTGCCCCTGTCGTTTCAGCTGTTAACCCAATCAATATTAAATTATGAGCTGGCACTACGGCTGATGACAAGTATGAGGATTGGGACTCAAACCGAGCGAGACACATTTGGTCAGGCAAATGAAGCATGGAGTTGATCGGTCCCATAAATGGCCTACAGACCGCACTTGCACACAGGTGTCCCGGGGGCCTGGGGTGCTTCGGGCACATCGGGTATTCCAAGGGTGTGGGCTACGGAATGATTGAAGGAATGATTCGGATGGGTGGTTGACCAAGTGACAAAACCACAAAGGCTCCGACGTTAACTTTAAGCATTATTTGCCAACTTAACGTACACGCCACGCACCGCAAATGTTACTAATTCTGCGGTTATGCCTGCAACAGTTGTGCGTGGCCTTTCCTGCAACTCTGTATGTATGTTATATTAATGCGCCGTTTGCGGCTGCTTTTGAGCATTCACCGCAAATCAAAGTCATGATCTGACCCATCCACCCACCCAACGTACAATACCGCCGTCTGCTCCGGATCGCCAACTGCCAGATGCCATTGCCAGCTACTGCTGCTTAATGAAGTTCAAACATCGCTGGGCTTTTGTTGCTTCTGCCTGGGTCCGGCTCCATCTCTTGCTCCACCTCCTTCCAACAGATCTGAGTCCTTTCGGTACTCCGACTTCTGCACCTGCTGCCGACGGTGATGTCAGATGGCCGGCCTCCTGACGTGGCCCTGTGAGCGGCAACTGTTGCGGCGTTCAAACAGCAGCAAGTCAATCTATGATAGACAAACAAGACAAAGGTACAGTGGAAAAGAAATTGAATTAAAAAATAAAACCGGCTAATTGAAATGGTTTAGGGAAATAAATGAAAGCAAATCTTTTGGCTATAATTATTACTCTAATCCTACTGAAATCATATAACAGCATTTTATAAATATATGTAGCCCAGTGTGCCTTATGATTTCGTCTAAGCCCCACAATTGCCATTCTGCACGTACACGCACCACCACAGCATCGCACCACCCATTCCTCTCGACTGCTGGTGTTTGCATAGCCAGTGATGCATGCCAGTAGCAGACGGTCGGTACGGCCAGTAGTGTCCTGTTCCCCTTCCAACCCGTCACCCAACACAAACTTCCTGTATTTGATGCGGGCAACGGGCCTATCATAATATCACAATATGCGACACGGACATCGTCATTTGCCGGACCAGATGCGGCTGCAGGTGAAGAGGTTGCTGTTGTTGTCGATGTCGCTAGTCCGGTTGCTACCCCGTTATCGGGCAGTCGAATGTCTGGCCCCGGCATTAAGCTCAACACTAAGCCCAATCCAGGGCCCCGGAAAATTGCAATAATATTGTTCGAGAGGCGGTCGTCGGCTCCAAACTCTTCAGTTTCCACTCTGGCAAAGTTCAATGTTAATTTTGGACATTTACCTGTGCTAATATTGGCCATATGCAGACGAACAGCTATCTTCAAGATGGTAGAATTATTATTTATTAATTTTTTATTATTTTAAGGTCTTAAGACTAGCTAATTAATACAAAAAAAATTGATTGTTTTAAAAAGAATCAAGGACAAATCTTCCATAATTATTAGTATGATAATAGTAATCATACATAATCATATGCGTATATGTTCAGTAATCTTATATACATAATTATTATTTAAAATAATTACCCTGTCTGTATCCTCACATGTCTAGCAGTCATTTCTAATACCATTGAACTACCGAGAAGGGGGTAAGCCAGTGTTATTCTACTATTACCAGAGCTGTTGGTTTTCTTACAGCCACCCACTGACCCACCGATCCATCGGATGACCGCCACTTCCACCCACGCCCCACATACCATGCAATGTTGTTCTTTCCGATGTCGTTTGTTTTTGTTCGAAATTGCGCCATCAGGAATATGCACAGGTGCATTTTAGCACAATAAAAACGTAATTGCCGGCAATTTAATGCTGTTGTTCTTTCAACGGCCACGCCGACCAGAAATCAAGCCAGAAATCGCACTCGGAATTGTTCAACTTATTAACGGCCAATTGGTGCACCGAATACCTTATTCATGCCATCGTCCACATGACGTATGAGCAATTTTCCGGAGCTGTCATGAAATATTGAGCGAATAATACAAAAGCCTGTCGAATGGCCGACTGGTCGACTGGTCTACTGGCCATCTGGATATTAGCCTCACAGAATTTGATTAATGTGCTCTTTAAGCAATTTTAAATTGCCAGCGCAAGAAGGCTGGGAAAAAATGAACGAGCAGCGAGTCGAAAGTCAACCCTTTTCAAAGACTAGCCCCCCCTAAAATAATTTGCGCCCTCTTGGCAACATTTCAAATCGAAGTCATCCGCTCGTTTTTCACTCCGTCTTTGGCCGCCTCGCTTTGCGCCTAATTAAATTTGGCATAAAGTCCTTTTTTTATAGCACCGCCAGCCACCCGCAAACCGAGGAAGGAGCAAAATTACAAATTGCCAACTTCATGCTCGCACAAAAAAACTTTGCCCATTCAAATGTTATTGGATACAGATATAGATACTCGCACATTGGGGTCGGCTTTTCGACTTTTCATTTCCTTTTATTTTGTGGCATCTCTTTTTTTGGCTGTAAATAATTTTGAAAATTGAAGGGCAATTAATCACAGACACTCGATTGAAAATGAGATACAAATTTGTAAGCGGACCGCCCATGGGTCTTCAAAAACAGAACAAAAAAAAAGAAAATTCTAAACCAGCAAAGGACCGCAGCGGCTGAAAAAAGAGAAGAGAAAAGGTAAGGACACGCTGTGGCTATTACAAACGGAATTTGAAAAAAAAGTTAAATAAAATACACAAAAAGGGCGCAACTAAATGGACATTTATTTATTTATTTAACCAACTTTCATTAGTCGTAGATGCCGATCCGAGGAGGGTCAAGTGGGATACGCCGGTCCGGTCCCTTTAAAACGTGACCAAGGGCTTCAGACGCAAAATTAATTTGATCTTTTGCCTGGCCATAAAATTGAAAACAATTAGGCCGCCACACAAAGCCAAGCCGCAGTATCTCCCCTCGCAGTCAAGTTATTGCCAATGAAAAGTAGTTACCAAAGTGCTAAAAAAACATGTACAAGGATACCACATTCTCGAAATGCTCTATTTCTAAGATCTCACCTGTATAATTGATACTCTTCTAGATGATAATCTGGTGTTGCTTTTTAATTTCAATTGAAATCACAAAATGTATTTTGATTCTCCTTAAAAGTAGTTCTAATAGTTTCAGCTAAAAATTTTAACTAAAGTTAGGGTATAGATGGGAAGCCATGTGCCGGAGCAGGACATGGTTGTGGCCATAGACGGTGGTCCGTAGCCCGGAGGCCGTGTTCCGTTGCCAGTGTCGTTGTCGTTGTCGTTGTCGTCGCTTAAACAGAAGCAAAAGCCAAAGCCATAGCTGTAGCCGGTGAAGTTTCGACTGCTCGAGCCTTAGCAATGTAAATCCAATCCGGCGTGCAGCCATCATGCGGTTAACACTTCGTATGACATAAATTACGAAAGTTTGCACATACTTTTTCACACTCAGCCGCACCAGCAGCCCCAACTGCCCGGCTTTTCCTTCTCGTTCGCTTTTTAGCTGGATCTATGTGCATTGCCCCGGGCATATTCTTTACCAAATAATGCTTGCCAGCGTGCAAAATGGTTTTCAACGGAGCGAGTATAGCCTCCTGCCCACTTTTTCCCCTTCCCATCTTATTGTTGCCCCTCGGCTGTGCTGTTCGTTCTAAAACAAAAGCCTGTGAAGTGTGTCTGGCATTCTTTCATTTCGGCTTTGGCGCGGCGTTTTAAAAAAGTTTAAAAGTTTACCCAAGATAAAGGAAATGTATATGTACAACTCACACATATACATATATTTAAATTGTCCAGCTAAATGTGTGTGTGAGCCATAAGCATTTTTCCAAAAAAAAACAGGGAAGTACTGTGAAACCTGGAGTGGAAATATTAAACAATATTTTGTGAAAAAAAAACAAAATATATGTTTTCATTGTTTATAGGTATTGAAAACAATTTATTAAAATAATATTTTGTAGTTAACTAAAATGGTGTCTACCTTTAGACCACCATCTTGGTCTGAAAAGTAAAATATTTTTGAAAAATGGATAAGAGCACACTCTTGAATATTTTCGTCAAGCCTTTTTTTTTTTTTTAAATTTGGAAGCCATAACTATAGGGAATCTTTATTAAGCCAACTTAACTCTTTGGTGAATCTCCGTTCAGCCAAAACTTCCCCCTTTCGTATTATTTATGCAAACCACTGTGCCACACAGATTGGCGGTGGTGCGTGCCTACTGCGACTTTATGCGATGAGGGGATCACAGATCGCGGCGGAGAGTGGGGGGATGGTCGGTTTGCAACTGAGAAACAATAGTTTGCCCTTTCGCCTGTTGTCCTGTGTCCCGTGTCCCGTGTCCTGGGTGTCCGATGTGTGCGCCTGTTTTGGGTGCGGAGTGTGTGAAAGTCTGCACTTAACACTTTGAACACGCACCCACAGACAAGTGTCGCATAAAGTTAACTGCGCATAGAAAAATGGAAATTTTTATTAGATTTCGATTTTCGTTTCTTGTTTGTAATTTTTTTTTTTTTTTTTCGTTTAGCCTGCCTGGCTTGGTTTCGCTCAAAATCTTTATAGTCGCAATACATTTGTAAATGTTTGCCATCATTTTATATGCGCGCATTACATCGCCCATTGATATTGTCTCCGTGCGTGCTGATGTTCAGTTCGGTTGGGTTGGGTGTCCTGAGGCGGCTTCGACACTTCCAGGCCAAGGGCTTCTTTCGATAAAATTGTCAATTTGGACGTGAAACGTCGGATGCCTTCAAGGCTGCCTGCCAGTCACTAAAAAGTGTCATTTCGATTGTGTTGATATGCAAAACGATATGTTTAGAGATCATTACATTTTTATTAAGGAGCTTTAATGGTCTTTAACTATTGAACTTTTATTTTCTAATTCAATTGGACAGTTTTCTAAGTTTCTTGATACAGTTCTCCCCTCAATTATAATGCAAACCCCTTTAGATTTCACCTCATAGTTTCCTTTGCCGACAAACGCAGCCGAGAGCTCACCTTGAGCTCTTTTGTTTTCCGTCCTGTCATCTTCTCTAAGCCAGGTAATTAAATATAGCGGCTTCATCCGTTTATGTAAATACGTGTACATTGTTTAGTTGAATTATTTTCCGCCTTTTTGCACATTTTTATTTTGCCGATATTATTTCCATGGCTCATTCCCAGCGTCCCAGCGTTGTCTGTAACCAGATTCCTATGCCCTTCCCCCATTTCGCCTTCGCTCCTTTTGCTTTCTCCCAGCTTCTCTCTGCATGGCCGCACATGAGTTTTTATAGTTTTTCATTATTTGCATAGGGCTTATCTCTGGGGAGAATTAGTTGAAGGGAGACAAAGCCGGCAAAGGGGGTTGAATAGATATGGGGGCGTGGTCCAGGCAGCAGGCTCCGAAGAACCAACCGTCGATTCTCGTACCGCTTGTCTCTACCATACACTTAAAATTTAAAAGTTTTAAATAAAAATTAAATACTAAATGCACTTCAAAGGACTATGATTATTTCTTAGCCAATATTTCATTTTATCCGTATTATATTCATTATAATATATATACATTATAATATCCTGTTCGCCAAAGTATTTCAGATTTCTAGTGGTTTTTTTAAGCTAAGCGTATGATGCGTGAGGCATCGCTCCCTCCCCACGGAATGGCTGTTGCTCTGGCCTCGCAAAAATGGAAATTTGCTACCGCTTATTTATTTTTTTCTCCCAGCCATCCCGCTTCCACCTGCCATCCACCTGGCCAGGCCCAGTCCCAGCCCCAGTTCGCCACCCACGCGGGTTGTGCAAACGAAGCATGAACCGGGAGCGTAATTCAAGCGGAAAATTGTCGCGCAACGTCTTGCCATCTTTTCGTCCTGGCATCGTCCTGCGAGTATTCCCGGCACGGTGCAGCGAGCTATGTAAACGGCACACGGCTCTCTGCGAGTTAACAATGTTTTTAGCCAGGTTTCAGTTGCTGTTGCCACTGCTGTCGCCGCTGTCGTTGTACTTGTACCGTACTTGTCGCTTTTGTTAATATTCTCGGCTTGCACACCGCCTAAAATTGACGCACATTAGAGCCAAAGTTCTGGGTTGCGCCAGCCAGTTCCTTTCGGCTTAGACCATCCTGTTCGGTCTGAGGCTTCCGGGTAGCCAACCAATCGGACTGTTTGATCGGGCATTGCTTTTAGCTCATCATTTCCATCGGCCCTGGCCACATCAGAAGGAGAAAAGCGGGGAGGCACCGACATTCTCTTCATCGTACGTATTCGTATCCGCACCGCCCTCAACCTCAATTGAAATTCGCGGCCTTTGATTACACTGAGTTTAAGTTTATGGGCTTATAACTGAAAGTGGTGCCGATAAACTTGAATTATTTGAATATTTCAAATGCTAGTCTAATAATGAAGCAGATGCTATAATAATGCTTCAAAATACAGCCAATTCGAGTTATCAACAATTTCTCAAAGTGCATTTGTTGCCGATTTTCGATTGCTGTTCTAGCCGCAAATCGTGTTAGCCACGCCATTAGCAAAAGCTTGCAGAGAAACCGGCACAGTAGCAACAACAACGCGAAGAAGCGGTCATGCAATCGCTGAGGACTCTGAAACGGATCCTGGGTCATGGATGTCGGGGTCGTGGGTATCCTGCTCCTCTAATGTGCGCGCTCCAATGGCCGTAAACCAATTCAAAAGCATATTTGCAAGCGCTGATGGACCATGGACCGCAATGGGCTGAGTTGGGCGGATGAGCTGCCATCGAAGGGTGATGTATAGAACACCGGATTGGGGGGGTCTTGAAATATAATATTTAGCCCGGATGGAGAGTGTTGAGCCCTTGGTTGTGTGTCTGCCCAAAACCACTTGAAGTTTAAGGCACTTGCAGAAATATCTGAGATATATTTTATTCAGTTTGAAGAGCCAAGAAACTTACCTGACTCAAAGTTATTATTCATTTTTCCAGGTGTATATTCAGTGTAATCTCGGCTAAGAAGCCCTGCCTGATAGCTGGCCTATGTCACCGATGAAGATGGCAGCAGCAATGCCTGTGAGTTGCCTTTTGCACCATGTGCGGGCCATAACAATGTGGAAAATTGTTTCCTGTATCAATTTCACACATTAAGGAAGCAATTCGATTTTATCGCTTCCTCATGACTACACGTTCAATTATTGAAGAGTTTACGTTTGCCGTCGGCGTTGTTGGCCTGAAATTCCTGCGATGTCGATACTTTTAGCATTTTGGCACCCACACCCCCTGGCCATAAGTAGACCCTGTGTTAGCCGCTTTGCCAAAAAGCATTTTGCATACATTTGTCTGACTTCTTTTCATCGGTCTGAGCCCCTTTGAATGGGCGTGCGTGTGTGTTTTGCACTCGAGTTAGAAGGTAATTCTTTTCAATTGTTGTCTTACAGGGCGTTTTACAAGCCATTTTCTGTTGTCTGGTTTTTGTATCTGATTGTGTCGGATTCCATGCGATCTGTGCCTTGTTTTGCATTTTTGTTTGCTTGATTAGCCAGTTTGTGTTTTGTGTTTGGATTTTATGCGACAAGTTGAAGACGCCTCCATCTAACATGATATTCTAATGTTATATGAAAAATTTTGTTTTGAGGGAGGATTTTTGTCTCAGGTACTATTGCCATTTCCATTTTCAAATACCATACCTTAATAACCACAAAGAAATTTCCTAAAATTAATCTATTCCCCGAATGGCTATACATTTTGTTTTTAATATTTAACAACTTTGATTGTGCCACATTGGGAGAGGGCAGTCCTGAATCAAAATTGAAATCTCTGCGTCGACAATAGCATTAGGTGAGCAGGCCGGCCTTCGACCTAGCCTTTGCCGCTCTCCAGGATCCAGGACTCTCGGCCGCTTTTCCGTCTGCTGTTTGCATATCAATTTGGGAATAAGCAACTCGGCTCGGGAGCTGACAGCTCCAGTTTTATGTCAACAACTGTTTGGTATGCGTGGCATGCGGAGCGATGAGGTTGCCATCCGGGCCACATACAAATGAGCCATTGTGGGTCACGTAGCACTCAATAGGTCAACGGGTCACAACAGATTCGATTCGCTGTTTGTTTATCGATGGCTTTTGGCCCGACTGCATATGTAATTAATAAACAATGGACTGGGCTCCCCTTGGTCAACTTTTTGCCAACAAATTCAACGAATTAGTGAAGAAATTAAAAAGTAATTTCTGCAAGGCGATGAATGGTGGTTGGGGCGAAGCATTTGCATTTGCAAGTTGGTAATGTAGCGCATGCAAATGACGAGGAGGAGAGTCGGGAGAAATCCGTAAACGGCTGATGATGATGGTCTGACAATGATGCCCACTGCCAGCCCGAAGTTGAAACTTTTAATTTGATTTGCAGTATTTTAATGGATTTTAATGAAACGCAAACAGGCGACGATTGCAGCAGCTCAAGAAAAAAATAAGAAAAAAGAGCAAAAAGAACTCAAGCCAGTTGAGTCAAAAAGGACACTCGAGGGAAAGAGTCCTACGGAGGCGCCATGGAGCGGGGGTAGAAAACTTTGACAAATGCCAAAGCGCGAAAAATTCACTTCACTTTATTTTGGATCCTGCTCGTTCTTTTCGGTAACTTAGACGCAACTCAAGAACTTCCACTTGATAAGCGCCTGTCTGTATCTGTGCCTCTGCCTGTGTCTCTCCCTTTCCGTTTCTTAATTGAAAATGTTTGAAATTCCATGCCCATGCCGTCTGTCGGCTCGAAATAAACACCAGAAAATCATGGAAAGTCTTTGGGGAAAATAAAATGCAAAATTAATTTCAATTAAGTGTACTTTGCCAAATCAGAAATATGACAGCTATGCGTCATAAGTCATGCATGTTTTGCGACGAAGTCACTACAACAGAGGGGAATGGGGGGCTAATTAAAATAACATAAATTACGCATACGCCATGTGGCGTCCGCGAAATGAAGCGAAAATGTGAAAAGTTTCGCATTTTTGATCAAAAGTCCATGGGCCGGCTAATTTGATTAGCTCCCATGGCCAGGCTCATTAAGTCCTGGCCCTGGTCTTTGCCCTTCGGCCTCTCGTCTCGATCTTTTTCTCTTTTATATTACGGCCTTTTCTTTTTGGGGCCTTCTGTAGCTTTTCGTCTTGGCATCTTCCTTTTTTTTTGTGTGTCCTGTCCCATCTCTTGGACAGAACTCATGCAACATTTAGTGGCAACTAATTGCAGCAGCATTGAAATTAATTATTTAACCCTTTTTATTGTTTAAGCCTTCTCGGCTTTCCTGTTTCGCTGCCTTTTTGGCCCGGCTTTCGGGTTTTGACCGGGACGCGCCTCATTAGCATAATTAATTGTGCAAATTTGTGTAGTTAAACAAGTTATTATTTCAAATTAAACGACTACATTTCATCACGGCCAAGAGTTGAAGCTGTCAGGAAATTTACTTACTATCTCTTTATGCACTTGGCAGTCGAACAGTCTCATCATAAACTTACCCTCGTTGATGAACTTAAAGTATTACATTTCAGTTAAAAACAAACAGAACTAAGGCCACAATTCCTTTTAAAGTTATGGCCTTTGTTCATTTAAAACGTATTTACCTTCGGTTTAATTTAATACTCTTGCTCCAATATGTCTGTTGTAATACAGATTAGCGAAACGAACTTTGAATAAACGTATTGAAATCCATAAATTGAATTATTAATTCATCTTATTTATTTGAGTTTTACATGAACAGCAGGTAAACATAAACAAAAACATTGCAGTTCGCCTTTGAAATATTTTACACAATTTATTTAATGGCCACTGGCCAAAAGGACAAAAAAATTAAAATAAATGCGTTTATATACATTACCATTAGTTTCTCACGTTTATTTTTTTCTCGTGTATTTTTTCTTTACAACCTAAAGATGTGCGAATGAGTAGATAAATTAATTTATACATTTATGTTTCATAATTTCCATGCTTTTTCATCACACACTCTGAGTTTTATTTTAATTGGATACATTTTCAGACGATATTCAGGCTTCATTTCATTTCATTATTGTAGTATAATATTGCATGTTTTATACTTTTTTTGTGGCTGTATTTATAGGGATTTGACCCAGCGGATAGTAGTTAGTGTTATTTTTATAGTCACCCAGCTAAATAAATCTTTTTCGGCTGATTATTATTTTGCTGTTCGGTTTTTGCCTCGCCTAAGTAAATACATGAGATATATAGCGAATAGCTTTCTATACATTCATATTTCGTTGAGCCTGGCATTGCGACTTGATTTATTTAATAGTTGTGTGTCCTCTGTTTTTGATGTTTAAAATTATATTTACAGCACTGCTATGCTAGACTTAATTATAGTGATTTTTACAGCGCCTGCCTTTTCATTTTAAGCTGATAAAATCTCATGTTCTTCCAATATATTTGTTTTTATTTTTTCACATTTATTTTTATTGTATAGTATTTGTTTGCGTTGTGTTTTTTTACCATTATTGTGTGGTGTGATGTGCGCGAATATATTTGCTTGAAAAATGTTTAATGTGCACTACGAATGAAAATCAATTGCCAAATGGCAATTGAAAAAATTACGCCTATATACATATATTCGAAATTCGATTGGTTTGCTGGAAAGGGACTTATTTTGGCTAGTATCAGAGTCAGGCAGTTAAAACAGTTTTTTTTTCGTGTCAGTTGCAATACGAATGAATATAAATTTTCCAGTTTTTTACTGTATAGTTTTTATAGCAAAGCTGACAGAAAAAATTCATTTACATAAAAAATATAATTTTTACTACAAAGAAGTATATAATATGAGTGTTTCACAATGTGAAAAGTGATAACATGGTGTTTTCTAAAACGATTGTGTTAAACATAAACGTTTGTGGTGTAAACTTTTTTATACCTTTGCAGTGGATAAATGAAATTGAAAAAAATATGTAAAATATGCATATATTAAGACCCCTTAACTCAGTTATGCTTATAATTTTTATATTTTACTTTCATAAAAATTTTATTTTTACGAAACAAAATGGAAAATAATAAATAGTTTTAAACAAATTGCACACTTAATACTATTTTCTCCTATAGCATGTATAAATTTTAACACTTTAGCCCTTGAGGCTGCCCTTGCTCCTTATGCCGTATTTACACTTGGCAACCCAAAGCTGATCCTATTGGCTAGAGTCACGATCTTACCTTTGTCTGTTATTCTAACTAACTAACTAACTAGTGACTAACTGACTGACTAACTAACGTGATGATATAGTTGACAAGGTTGCCAAAGGAGGCAATTTCCATTCCAAATCGACAGTTTTCACTTAATCCCCAGATTTTCCTACAGCTGTGAGTGTTCATGACGGGCGCCACAGGCATTGGAGCAAAGAAATTGCCGCCAGGATTGCGGAAATTATTGATGTCCTGCCACCAAGACAATTCGTTCGCCTCGCTCCCGAATCTTGAGTGGTAGAAAAAATCAAAGACAAAAGAAGTAAGAAATTAAATTTATAATAAAATACATGCAAATGATTAATAAGCTTAAATTAAATTATTATTTAAATTTTTAACTTTAGAAATTAAAACAGAAATTAAAACTCACTTGTATTTGCGTGTCTCAACGGCATTTGATTGTTAAAGTTGTCAAATTGCGACAAGGATGCACTGAGCGTCGTCTCGCGCCTTAGCTCTGGATAATTTTCAATTTCCGCCACGCACTTCAGTTCCAAGATCTTTCCGGCCTGGAAGAAGCGCTGTCCTTGCAGATAGAAATGAACCTGCAGCCTTTGGCGCCGCAAAACGTAATCATGGGCCGGAATACTTGTGTCAATCGATGGCTGCAGCTCACCCAAAAGAGGCTGAAATGAAAACGATAATCAAAAGATTAGTTTTAGGCTTAGTTTTTATTTCGTTTAGGCTTGATTACTCACCTGTTCGCCATTTATGTACCAGGTGAGCCGAGTGGGCAGACTCGAATAGTCTGAGGAGCAGGTGGCACTAAGAAACTCTTCCATGCGGTACATTGAATTGAAACTTTCGATTAGCGGATCGCTTTGTGGCAGGGCTACAAAAATAATTTAAAAAAAAAATGACGAAATAAAATACGAATTTTCGGAAGAAATTTTCGGCTGAAGGACCCACCTGCCACCGTCATATTGTCGGCCTTGTCGGCCAATTTAAAATGCGGAGCGTCGCCACTAACTTCACATTTGTAAACGCCCGTCGACTTAGCTCCTTGCAAACTCAAGTCCAGTCTACAGCTGGATTCGTTGCATAAATATTTGCCATCTAGCACCTGCAGTCCCTGAACACCAAACGTCATATAAATCGGACTCGTCAGGGGAGAATATCTAACAGGAATACATATTAGGAAAAAATATATATTTTTATAAGCTAGCCTTACCTAAAAAACTCCTCATGATCCTTGTACCATTTAACAGAGTTAAGGGTGTGACCTCGCATATCGTAGCTGCAGGATAACGTCACATTGTCTCGAAAGTCTACGATTTCCGGGACACTTATGTCTGTCACAAATAGGGCTGATGCAATGGGGCAATCTAAATATAAATAATACAATTTTAGGTAACAGAAATCGTAATTTTCCCCCGGTGTCTTTCCGTTATTTGGATAATTTATAAAACTTAAAAACAAAAACTGTAACAAGAAGCATTAAAATTACCCTAGAGCTATATTAGTTTGATAATAAACATAACAAATTCTATACTTTTTTTCCCATATTAAGCAATCCTGTTAGGACCAAGTCCCAAAAAAATGCCACAGGGCAGTGACAAAATTTGGTAACCAAAATCCAGAGAGATGCCCGGTGATGCGGTGGGTGGAGGTCGTTCGGTTGTACGTAATTTTTAATTCACGCAGGTGACTGACCTGGGAAAATGAGAAAACTGGGGGAATGTGACCAAATTTCGGCAGGACCTGGCACATGAGACATAGAATAAATTTGAAATTTCATGAAATGAATATGCAAAACAGTTAGTTAGCCAGGTGGCCCAGCACCAGAGGGAGATTTGGAGAATCGGTTAGAAACTAAGAGAGAAGGAAGAGGAATGCAAAAGCCATGGATACAGAGCCATATGTAACTGGCATATGTAGTTATCCCTACATCCTCTCGGTGATAGTTTTTGGGGGCAGAGTTTGTGCAAAGCTGGCTACCGACCAAATAAACAACCAAGTGGGCGGTTGGCCCAGACAGCTGATAAGAAAGAACTAACCAAATGTCAAAAGACTTGGCATTGGCAATGCCAAAAATAAATTAAACATGAGCTGAGAGATGCGTATTCTGTAGAAGGACTCTAAAATGATAAAAGTTTCCCTCATAAGTTCAGAAGCTTTGCATGAATTTCAAGGGCTTATATTATTAAATTTCATTCTTTTAATTAGCGACTCGATTAACAAATTAAGCACTTAAGATTCAACATAATACTCTCGTATTGTTTGCTAAAAACTCTAAAAATATATCTGAACAAAGGTAAAATTTAAGTCACATGAAAGCCAAACCAACACATTACCCTTCTGTGTGGGTTAAGCTGGTTTCCCGCGTAACCACACAAAGAGGATGAAAAAACATGGTGTGGGTTGAGCCGAGTCAGAGAAACAAGCACACATAGATATATTTTCACCTCAGCATAGAAAACTTTACTGATAATTAACCTACACATTTCATTTGAGAGTGGCAAACGCATTCATTCCAGGACACCTTTCCTCCGAATCTCCTCCCACTTGTGGACAAATTTACATAGGAATTTCTGGGGACAGTACGGCCTGGGCTGGTGTACAAGTTTGGTGATAAATTCATTTGAAGAGGCCCAGACTAGGCATTTAGGCAAACATTTTAGCTCTGGCTTGTTTTTTATTTTTAATAGCTCCTTGTGGTTCAGTGGTCAAGTGTGTGTTTATATGTGTATACAACAATCCACACAGCTCGGTTTTCTCCTGTGGCTGGAACATATGCATAAATATTCATTTCAGCAGAAGGCCTAAGCTCGGCCACTAAAACCCACAAAGTGCCGAAAAAGTATCTATAAAATACTAACAAATATCGAAATTGTTTACTCTTTTTTAGTCGAGAACAGAATGCATCTGGATGCACAAATTAATTGGGTTCCGAATGATAGAGCAGTCCAACTGATTTTTCAATGTAAATAAACAGCTCCATGCCTCTAGTTCCTTTGCGGTTATTCAGGGCGACATCGTAAATTGGATGTCCCAGAATGGACAATATTTAATTCCATTAGGCTGGCTAAATAGTTGTTGCTGGCAAACACTCTAAATATAGAATGTTCACAGAAAATTGAAAAGTTACAACTCCCCAGCAGAACTTTCTTTCCGCCACTACCGGCTCCTGTTTTCTTTTGTTAGGCAACCCTTTGTGTGAGTCCTGGACTGCATGAAGCTGGATGTCCTTGGATGAAAGCGCTTTTAGGTGAGTGTGTGGGAAAATGTTTCTGCCAAAGTCATAGAAAATTGCAAAAATAAAAGAACCAAATCCCTTCAGTATTTCACACTTCAGTAGTTTGTCAATTTGGTTTACTTTTTTTTTTTAATTATTCTCTGATTAATTTGAGATTATCAGTTTCCCAAATGATTAGATCTCAGACTTTAAAATTTTAGATCATTATTCATATATTTTTATTAAATTAATTTCTTGCAAAGATTATAGATTTAAATAAAACCAAAATCAGAAATTAAAGAGGTTTGAAGGCAAAGCTAGCACACATGATGGAATACAATTTCCAGGTCCTATAAGAAAGAACGCAGAGAAAAGTGAGCCAGCTCATTTAATGTGCTGCAAATTAATTGCCCCATTGCCATTGGCAATTCGAGTGCTCCGGCAGCAGGGAATGAAAACCGAGCAAGGAGTGAGCAAGAGAAATGGTGGGATGCCTTTGGCAGTCTGCCTAATTGCGAACATTTCAAAAATACAATTTAAGTTTAAACTGCACTCAAGATGTGCTGCAGTTGCTGCTGCCTGTGCTCCTTTGGCCAAAGTTGCGGCAGCTGAAATTACCAAAATGCCAAAAGGGATGACGGCAGCAGCCCAGCTAACCAAAGTGCAACTGCAACCGCGCCAGCCGTTGAAATTATGGCAAAAGTCATTAAAAGCGCTGAGTTTTCCCAGCACTCCACTCACCAGAGGCAAAAGTTTCCCAATATTGATTTGCGGTTGCTGTTCCGCGCAAACACCAATAACAATTAAAATAATAATAATAAACCGATTCGGGAACAGAACTCAACAGTGGCCAAAGCCCGGTGATTTGACCGGATCACGTTACGCATACGCACCGTTGTCCAGAAATCCCCGCCATCGCTTCATTAACCAAACAAATATTGTAAAACCAGGAACACCAAAAACAAAACATAAATTGAAAGCAATAACAGGAAAAAATAATAATAATTTCCTCGATTACTGGCGGACACAAAAACTTACCAATTAAAAGTGCGATGAACAGAAACATCAGCCCGCCGTAATCCATTTTTTTGCCGGCGTCCTTATTGTTGCTCTTGGTTGAATAAAATTAATTGCTTCCAGTTATTGTTGCTCTTGGCTTTGGCAGTGGCGTTGATTTATGCAGTTTATCCCTGTCCTCCCTCAATAGCACGCCTTTATCTCTTCGGATCCTTTTTATTGTGTTTCGAGTGCAGTGAAGGGGATGCGGCAAAAAACTAGAATCGAACAGCCAAGTGGAGGTCAAATGGGTAGCTCAATTAATTGAACACTGTGTCAAAGGAAGATGTACAAAAGAAGAATGCCAAATCCAAATCGAGATGGAGAAACGGAAAAAAGAGAATATAAATAAATAAAACTTGAGCGACAAACTCATGCAGAAAAGTTCAAAGGATACGCTCTGTCAGTGTCGTTATAAATAAATAACAAACATTAGAGCTGCTCGGAGTAGAAAAAAGAGAATGGAGTTGGTACACAATAAACAAATCTTTGTAAGTTTAATATATAAAGAAAGGATGAATTTTTCTTTACTTAATTATATTATTCATCTTTCGTTTAAAGAAATTTTTTCTGTCTGAAATACATTTAGGCTTTAATAAAAATATATAACGTATTCATCATGTACTACTTTCTAATTCTCAAATGTCAAAATAAATAATTACCAATTTTATTCCTTTCCTTATTATTTCATTTACGAAACCCACTCAATTTATTTCTTCGTGTACCAACTCGCATGAAAGGGAAAGCAGGAAATAACAGGGAAAAAAAAGAAAAACAAGGACATGTGGGCGTGGCAGACGCCCTGGCATCCTGTTTTGTAGGACTGGCTGGAATGTGTATGTGCGTTTGTCAACTTAAATAATTTAAATACCAAATACAAACGAATCCATGTGTTTAATATTTGAATAAGCCATCAACTGCCACCAGCCACGCCCCCCAACCCAGAAGCCCTTGTACTTCAGTACCTTTTTTTGGCCGTTCACTTTATTTTTCTTGGTTGCTCGTGCCAATTGGGTTTGGTTAGAGTTGACATTAAACTGAAATTGAAGCACTCTGCTGAACCGGAAGTTTCCAATCCTGTTCAGTTTGTCGCCACGTCCATGTAGCAGTTTTAAACTTATTTTGTTTTATTTTTGTTTTACGGGGCCAAATGTGGATTCACTACAAATGTAAGTATTTCATTTTATTCACTTTAACTGTTTCTTTACTCGGTTAGATGGAGGTTCTTTTTACAATCCTTGATGTTTAATTGACCATTCGCAAAGGGATGGAATAGTAAATTTTATTCTCTCCTTATCTTTTAGTCTTATTTTTCAAGCACATGTATTCGTAATTATGTTTCTTTTACTACAGTAAGTGAACTCATGGGCAGTTTTATGCCTTTTTTTATGGGACACCAATCGGGGTGACGATTCGGGAACGCTGTGGAAAAGTATCTCCGCGCGGCTTCAGGCTTACGAGTTGACTGAAGCTGCGAATTCAAAATCGGGAGTTCCATTTCGCAGATGCCATCGCTTTTGGCAGCGCAGCTGGCGTCGCAGCCGCCAAAGGACTTCGTGGCCGGTTCTCGTGTAATAGCATCGCTCAGCATCAAACTGTGGCCTCGTGTGCTGACGAACTCGGTTACACGACAGCTGAGCCTGTAACAGGACACTTGGTCCATGGTAACTTACTGCAAAGAGAGTTAAAGAGAAACGCGGACGAGAAAAGAACATTTTGTAGCTTTGTCGCTGACTGTTACGAGTTAACAGAAAGGATATCAAGCCAAACAGAGGTCTGTTAGTTATGCTAACAGAAAACGTAATGTAAGACTCTGTTATTTTTATAATTTAAGGATAAAATGAGGTCCATTCATACCATCTTGTGTAATTGGACACCAAAATCAAATCATGTTTTCATCTATTTTTTTTAATTGGAACAGCCTTTGAACAGTTTATTGTTTTGGTATTGTTTGGTTCATCAAAATAATAAATAGATACATTCATATACGCTTATACTTCGACTAACTTATTGTATACCAATAAGTTCTTAAACATTCTTACAACTTTCTTTTGTTCCGATTTTTAAATCCTCATCTTTGGCTCATTATTAATTTTTGGTTTCAATTTAAGCTTCTATAAAATAAAAAGCTCTCCTAATATTTAAAACACCAAACACTAAAAAAAAGTGTTCAAAAGTGTAAAAAAAATACATAAGTAATTAAATTAAGCCAATTTTTTCATCCTGATTTTCTACATAAAAATTTACAAAATCCGGTCAATAATGGCAACAATTTTATAAGTTGGCCTTTGAATCAAAAACACCTCTTTGGACATAGCTGCTGTCTTGCGAGTTTTATGGTTAACGGATATCCTTGGTAGTTAAATGCAGACAACAAACAGTGCAGGCCACAAGCAAAGTCCGTGCTGCAGCTGCATGTAAAAATATTACGTGCACGGCGCGAAGTGTGGGGCATGGATATAGCCGTGGATGTGGGGTGTATCTAAAGTCTGGTTGTGTGGGCGGAGCTCTGGAGCGAATGACGACGACGGCAGCACAAAGTCATCTTATCATTTCATGAATAATGCAGGGATTTGTTAGGGACACATGACTGGAATTTTACGCAAAAGTTGTGATGATGTTGCTGCTGCTGATGCTGCTCGTCTTCTTCTTCTTTTTCTTTTACCAACCGCCAACACTTTGAGGTTTTTGCTATTGTTGTAATTTTTGTTGCAGCCGCCAGTGGTGCTGCTACTGCCGCTGCAGCATGTTACTCTATAACTGCACTCTGCTGCTGGGTGCGGCAATCAACAGAAAATTGCAGATTTTAAATTCAAAGCATTTTCCACGCTGTCCCTTTTAAGCTGCCTTCGTTGCTTGTCTCATCGCCTCTTTCCATTTCTTTCTTCTTCCTTCACTCTCTAGTTCCCTATCTGCCCTCTTGCTGCGTAACTTAATTCCGGCGAATAATTTCTGATGCCCGAATATGAATATTAAAACAAAAGCAACGTGCGCCTGAGCATATGCAACACTTTCTGTGGCTGTAAATACCGTTTCCGTATCCGGTACCTCCACCATCCCTAAAATTTTGTACCAGCTTCTGTAGCAGCTTCTGCCTGCCAGGTATTTATTTTATGCGAATTTCGCTCGTCTGCGTTCTGAAGTCACGTGACAACTAAAACTTTACGCCAAGCTGCAAAATAAATATAAAAAAAAGCAAACATTCTGCAGAAAAACTTGCCAAAAAATGCAGGAGCTACAAAAAAAATATGCCAACTTCTTTTACACTGCATATCCTTATACACATACACACGTTGGGATCCGACGGAGTGGATATGTTTCGGGGGTGTTGGATAGAAAGTTTTCCTGCAAATAAATCAGAAATTTTAAAAATTCATAACTTTAAGTTTGCTTTATGACTTTTGTTTATAACGTGTTACCCCACTGCGTATGCATAATGCCAGCCATGTATTCGCTCTTCGAAATCCCCACCTGGAATGCAGACACCTGAAACTTGTCGTGGTTGTGGCTCCAATGGACTCAATAATTAATATGGCTTACCTTAAAATAGGGGTAAGAAACTGGACTTTCAGTTTTTTGGATGTTAGAAGTCAGGAAAGATAGCCTCGGTCCTCCTAAACCATATTTAGACTTTTGCAGGTATGGATTTATTTTTTCCCAACAACTCTAAGGAATGTGCTAAAGCTACATAACCATTATTTATTTTATAATTTTTTAACGAAAATAAAATGTAAAAAGCTGAACAATTTTTTGCCTAACTTTCAGCCAATATGCGAAAGTGCATTGTCTACAGGCTTTAAATTTAACCTAAGTCTTCGTACCTCAACTAGTGGGCCACTTTCGGTCCTGAAATATTTTCCTGCATTGACATACTTTTCTCCTTGAGATGCCAGCAATCAAGGAGCCGCCATATTTGGCCGCAATTTCATGGATCAGCCTGGGAAACATCCTTGATGATTCGATGGCATTAAACACTGAAAAAAGCCAAGCTGTTAAAAAAAAAAATACAATAAGATATAGCAAATGTATGATTAGTGATTAAGAAATGACTTTGTGTAAACTGATTACATTTCATAAATAAATACAAATGATTATAAATATTTTCCCCGTGTAAATATGAATTTTTATGCAGTTACCTTAATGAAAAACTAAATTGTCAATCAGCCATGAATTGAATCAAATGAAGTGTAAAATTACAATTTCATCCAATTTGCAATTAACTCGACGAGAAGATGGCAACAAAAAAAGCCCGGCAACGTTTTTTTCCAATTTCAAAT
Source organism: Drosophila atripex (assembly GCA_035045925.1). Taxonomy (NCBI): domain Eukaryota; kingdom Metazoa; phylum Arthropoda; class Insecta; order Diptera; family Drosophilidae; genus Drosophila; species Drosophila atripex. The sequence goes on along the minus strand of JAWNOP010000022.1, from coordinate 4,248,031 downwards.
TATTCCAATGGAACGCACATGCAGCTGGACGGCGAAGGGTTTCTATCCATGTGCTTGTATTTGTATCTGTGTCTCGGCGAGTGCATGTGTCTTTGTGTATCTGTGGGGTAGTGGGAACTTTCACTGTGTGCAATACAACAGTTGCGGATGCTACGGTACGAAATAGTGGCAATAACAACACTTTGCGGTGGGGAATGCCGCTGACATCATTCCTGGGGGCGTGGGAACATAGAAGGTGAAAGGTGAACGGAGAGAGGTGTGAAGCGGGGGCGTTTTGATGACCAAGCAGGAGGCGTGGCAAGTTTGGCGAATTTCTTCTTACCTTGCTGAACGGTAAAGTGGAAAAGTGCAAGTTTAATTGCATTGAGCGTAACTAGTTAATGGCTGAAATTGCAAATTGAAATGGTGACAAAGTAATTGAGGTCAGAAAACTCCCCTTGGACCTTTCGAAACGAATCGAGCGCTAATTACAAAACGGACATTGCATCTGCCAATGGGGTCACTTGGCAGCATTTCGTGCATCTCGTTTCGTTACGTTTCGTTTCGTGTTGCAACCGTATCGGAAAATATGCAACAGCAATTGCCACCGCAGCAGCTGCCAAAGTTGTGCGTCGGAATGTCAAAGTTTCCCGGCTCTGTCTCGCTTGCACTCTAAAAACATTTACAAATTGATTTTTTGTTGCCGCTGTCATGTTCAAAATATATATTTTTGGCATATAAATGGCTGTGCACGAAGCCGCAACGGGACTTACGCTCCAACACATTCACATACCACACACCCATGCGATTCGAACATAACCTGATGTATTTAATGGCACATTTTGGCGAAATAATAAAATGTTCGTAATAAAATGGTCATTTGCATGTTCATTTTTCCAAAAAAAAAAACACCAAAATGCTAACAAGTGAGTTTGGTAAAACTAAACTCCAAAGAGCTAATGCGCAATATTGGCTGAAATTAATGTTTCACATTTCCTCGTTGAATTAAATATATTTCTCGTCTAAATGCCTTTTTAACTGAAACTTACAAACGTAAATGCATACGATTTATGTTTAAAAATTGTTTTCCATACTAAAAGCTTATAAAAGGATGTTTCTATTCACAAGTCAATCAATTATACTTCACCCACTTTACTTCATGACCAGGATAACCAATTAAACTCGTAACTTTATTTATCGCACTCGAATTGTGCAATATATAGCTTGTTAGTTTTTTTTTATAAATTTTTGTAAATTTGAATGGCAGCTTTCAAATATAAAGAAAAGAATTTATCGGTTACATAGAATGTATCATACATCATTTTTCGTATGTATATACCATAAAACTATTCCTTATAACATTATTATTTATTTTTAGTAAATGCCATTCAGAAGACTGTTATGCCAATTAGTAATGCCAATAATTTTACTAAAATATATGTTTTTCTGTGCTTTTGAATTGAATAATAATGTAGAATCTTAACAACTAACTACTATAAGAATTAATAGACCCTGTTGAAACATTATAATCAGAGGAAAAGCTTCGATCCACCAAGGGAGAATGGTGTGAAAATCATACGAGTTGTGTTAAAAGGAAACGGAAATTGGTGCGAATTGTGGTGCGCTGTCCACAGGTAAACATATCCGTTTGTGTGTAAGTGCTGGATTGGCTGCTTGTGCTTGGCCAACGATAAATGCCACTTGATTTCAATATTTCAATCAGCTATGCGCACAGTTAGTTAAGCTTTTTGCATACATTATGCAATTTGAGCGGCCACAAATGATGCAACGGCTGGTGTGGCAGCAGCAACAATAACATCATTAGATGCCACCGCGACAGCTCATCGAATTCGGTCCGCAATCCCGCCAATAGCGACATTAAATCATCGATCCAACAAGTACCTGTTAAGGGCTTTTGCCGCATTTCGCGGACCCGGCTTCGTTACGATTTTCAGTTGGCCAAATGCCCGACGCTCTGGAATATCGTTTATATTTGTGCACCCTAAGAAAAAGGCGGGACATACATATATATATATTTTTTTAAATCTTTATGAATGATAGTAATGAATACTTCCTTACATTGTTCTTAAAGCTTAGACCTTATTAAGATAAACAAATTTAGTTGAAAGTGTATAATTTCTTCTTTTTCTTTGGCTCTTTAGTTGTTGCCGAAACTTTTTCCTTGTGCATATTGTGAATGCGCGCATTTCGAGCACGTGATTGAGATTTTTACATTTAAAACGTGACTGAAATATTTTGCAGTTTCGTCACTTCGATGCCTACCACAGAAGGATACATTTTCGCCATTTACCATTCCGCCTACTCGCCCGCCACTCGTTCTCCATTATCCTTTCTCCATTTCCTGCCTCGTATTGGGCATGCAATGAAATGTATTCAATACTCCGTCAATGAGGTTCCAAGGACCATTCGCCTGCGGCTGCCTTTTATTATTATTATTTTCATGTGCTGCTCTTCCATTTGTCCTGTCCGACACACTCTTTGCCGTCCAGCGATGTCCTTTCTCATTTCGCCCCTCCGGACCGCCGCTCCTCGACCTTTTCAATCAACGGCAAATGGCCAAGTGTTAACTAGATTTAAATAATGCATTAGTCGTCGCCCTCGTTTTCGTCCTCAGCTCGATATTTGAAAAATGTCCATGTCAATTTCACACGGAATATAACAGAAAACTTCAAAGTTCTTGGTGCCATCATTTTCATATTGAAATTATCTTAAAAGAAAAAAAAAACTACCGTGTATTAAGACGATTACATAGAAAAGACTAGATAGACTAAATTAATATAATATGTAGAAATTTATTTAATGATATTCTATCTTCTTTTATTGCTTGGAAAAAAATGGGAATTGTAAATTTCTGTTTTCTGATTAGCCAATCCATTTGGGACTTCGACGGGAACTTTTGCGGCAAATGAAAAGTGCCACAAATTCAGAGTTGTCGTTGGCCAACATCTTTCCGAAAAGAAGGAAAACTCAACGACAGTTGCAAGGCTGTAAATAAAATTTAATGAAATGATACGATAAAGTTGGGAGTGTGTGATTTACACGCAGTAAGCCTCCATTGCATATACATACACTGATGGAACCATTAAAATAAAATAAGGTTCTAACCCTTATAAAGTATTGTTAGAAAATTTCTAAACTTTGTTTATATATATATATTTTTTTTTTTAATCTTGCAATTAACCTAATAAATATGTGATTTTTTGGCTCCTTGTTTTTTTTTTAAGTGTATGACTTGTTAGGAAAGTCAGTTTTCTCCGAATTTTCTCACCCTTTTTGGTCTGAAAGTCTGGCTCCCGCTCGTCCTTTGTCTCAGTGCGTAATTTCAACATTGGCAATTAAAATTTTGTATGAGTTGCTTGCAATCAGAGCCCAAACTTGCCACGCACAAGCAAATGCAGACGCAGTTGCACACACACACAATCACAGAAACGCACAGTTGCATGTGGCGACAAACTCAGCTGGTGTCTGCATAATTTAAAGCATACATTTAGGCTGCCGGTCCTGGCTGTGTGATAAATGCCAACCAGTCAGGGCGATAGCACTAACACACACTCACACACAGATGACATTAGTTCGCTGCTGCTGCTGCTGCTGCTTCTGGTCCTGGTACTGCTGCTGCTGACAATTCCAAACAATTTGCCGAGTGCGGCAAGCATTTTGGGCTTCGGTCCGTGTTTGTAGCTCTGATTGCCGTCTTTGGTGCTCTGCCTTGATTATGGGCCACGCCCCAACCGCCCGCTTATGTACATATATATCATATCCAGCCAGACTTTAAATGCATGTAAACTACGAACAAATGTTTAGAGAAAACTTGTTTCTTGTTATTCTGCATATTTGACAAACACTTCATATGCTCTGACAGCTAACGAATCCCGATATCCAAATCCTGCCAAGCCGAAACTCCGAAAGTCATCGCAAATCTTGGCCAAGTATTTTAGATTGGAATTAAAAGCAAAAATAGACAAGTTCTTTGCCATTGGAACTTTGCCCGAAATTGTAGCCTAAGATTTATTTAATTGCATAAAAAAGATTCTATTTTATTTGCACAGCAGTATATAAATTATGCATGAGTCGTGATTGAGATTTAAGTGAAGTGGTTGCATTTTGTTCAAATTTACATGGCATAGGCCCGTCGCATCATCAGATCAAAGTACATATCGTTGTCGATTGATGCACTAATTGTGGCGTAGTAGTTCACGAACTCCTCGCGCGTTATCTGTCAATAAAATATCTTTAATAAGTGTATTTTAAGCGAATGATAAATTGCTAACCTTGCCATCGAGATTGCCACGACCTCCCTCAAAGTTGTGAAGAAAATCGGTAAGGATTTCATCTTCGCTCTTCTCTCCACTCTGAAACTTTGGATGCTCCTTTACGGAATAGACATTCTTCAGATCCGCTATGGTAATAACACCATCATCATCCCGATCCATTTTGTCAAAGGCCTGATCGATAATATTCAATCGGCACTGTGGCATTGGTGGCTACGAAAATATTCAAAAATTGTTAATTAACTACATTTGATAAATGTGTTTGTGATTTTTTGTTGATTTCCATTTAATAACAAATAATGGAATATAAATAACCAACTTACCCGCAGCTTAAGCAAAAACTCTGTCATATTGATGGATCCACTGCCGTCTTCATCGAATCTAAACAAGGTGTCCACGAAAATTAAATTTTTATCTGGACCCGATTTCACGCCTGTCACTCACGTTTGAAACATCTGCTTGATCTCCTCCTCCGTGACATCTAGTCCCGTGTCCCGGATCCCAGAGATGAACTCCTCCTCGTTGAGCGCCTTGCTGCCATCGTCGTCCATCGCCCGGAAGGCCCTTTAATGAATAATTTAAAATTAAACTGTTTCTTTGCATAATTCATCGGCCACGGGGTCATAGCTCCTAGGTCCGATTCAAATATCGTTTAAAGTCAATCAAGTGACCCACCTGCCAAGTCCTAATATGCCTGTTGCTCCGCGGCTAAAGCACAAAAGTCGCAGCTTTGTGATGGGGTCCTTGTCGGCACCATCTGTTAGTTCCCGGATCGCCTTGCTGACCAGGTTGGCTTCAAGGGTATATAGGTCGCCATTGGGTGACTGTTGGGAAAAAGATTCATGATTTAACTTTCAATAGTAAGAGTAGTAGTAAAATCTTATATTGTTCCATATACATAGACATAAAATGTTTTAAAAAGTATTATTGATTATCAATTTATTAATTTTTCCCATAGGCTATCATTAAGTAAGTGGGTCACTCATTATTATATTTGTAATATGGCTTAATTTTAACCTGAAATAAGGGCTGTTACTGAATGATTCATAGTCATAATTAAAAAATTTAAGTATAATCTATGTGTAATTCCTATTGTGGTTTAAATTCGTTAATATCACGATGCATTATTCACTTACTGAGTATCCAGTTTAAAGATAATAAAACCCTCTAACGTGAACCTTATTAAGCTACTGTAAATCGAAGCCAGTTTATTTTTGTTAAATATCTTATGACTTTTCCAAGCACTGTAACAATGCCAACGCACATAAAAATGACTAACAAAAAACTCCATTTATGGATCAAGTAATTAAAGCTGGTGTGTAAACCCAAACAAAAACAACCCATCAGATCTGAGGAAACACAGTGAATCACTCCGTTCGCCTCAGCCGATCTGTTCCAGAAGACGTTCGCCCATTCGCCCGTTCGCCCATTTTTCGCCACAAGCTTTAATCAGATGCTTTCAATGCTTTCGGTAGATTTCGGCATGGGAGGAGGAACAGGGAGGTTGAAAAAGGTTTTCATTTTGGTGAAAGCACTTTTCGCAATTTCTCTAATTGGAGTCCAAGGTGAAGGTCGCCACAGATTGGCCCCAGAAAAAAAAAAAAAACAGAAATGCAAAGAAAATAAAAAACTTACATCCATGTTGGTAAACTTATTTTTTAAAAAGTCCTTTTCACAATTTGTATATAAAATTTTGAGAGTCTTGTTCGCTTTATTTTGGCCTTTATAGTCGCCCAACTGAATGGATAACTGCAAGATACTTGTTACTTTGGCGGCTTTGAAATGCAAACTGAAAGCGAAAAATAAAGCGCCGGCAATGAATAAACAGCCAAGTGAGCATGGGGAGTGAGAGGGAGATAAAAGCGCGGAGACAGAGACAGCTACAGCGAATGAATTATAAGCTTTGCCGGCTGATGTGGGGAGAGTAAAAAACTAGTTACTAAAAGGCATATACGGTCATATAGAGCAGACAGCTCGCCGCAGACGGAAACAGTAGCTCTCTCTCTCATTCACCTGACCCACCTGGTTCATTCGGAAACTAACTCTCGGGTCTGGCCCCCTCATTCCCTTCCTACACTCTTTGCTTTTCTAAGCATTTTACTTCAATTAAAGCCCGATGCGTCGCCCACTGGCGGATTGTTTATCTACGAAGCAAACAAATTTAGCCAGAAAAAAGGGAAATACGAATAGAGCGCAGTCTGCCAAATGTATCTAGATAAAAATGAAAGCGCCTAAGAGTATGCAGTTCAAAGAGTCCACTACTATGGACCATGGAATTCATTTTGTTTTTATTGCCACCGCCATGGCGCGCCACACAAAAGGGCCAAGAGCAAATATCTGTGATGGCTTTGATGAATGGCTTTTAAACGAGTTCAAAAAATTTATGCATTTTTTTGTGATTTATCTTTGTTTCACCATCAGCTTTCAAGTATTTCACTTAAATTTAAATGAAGAACTTATTATTTTTCCGATTCATTGTGGCCAAGTGTAGTGACCACTTAATATCCGTAGTATTGATTTTTCGACCTTTCCAAGGTTTTTCCATTTTAACTCTTGTTTTATTCAGTCGCTTGTTGTGTGGGAAAGAAAACATGTAATTTTCCAAATTGCGGAATGACACAAACATATTACCACGCATCGCATGTGTCGCATGCAATTAGTATTCCCTCCAAGTGCATTTCCATGCCAATCGACTATAAAAGGATACAAGTCAAGGTAATATGCAAGGATGATAATACTTTTTAGCTTTTTATTGCACGTAAATGGAACCCCGCGACCAACACTGCGTATACTTTATTTTCTTATGATTCCCTTTAAAAATTCGATTTTAAACTTCACTGTTTTTGTTTGGCAATTGAATAATTGAGAATTACCTTGAGGCTCCAGCCCTTTGTCCGAATGGCCTTCAAGAACATTCCTTCTGGCGCTGGAAAATCCGACTAAACAAACCCGCCGCAAATTCACTTAAAAGGCACGAAAGCAAATGGAACTAGGCAACACCTAACGGGGAACCACAACACAAAAAAGCCACCAATGACCCATATTTTGAGTTGTTGTATTGTAAGTAAATGACTCACCTGAAATCAGTAGAATGTGGCGAAAAACAAAAAGAGGATTTTTATAAATAATTGCTTGTAAACTTGTTGCCCTACTAGAAATCTGACCTAGCCAGCTGACCTAAAGATATGCAACCTATACGACATGAAGGTTTTTCACCAGTTCACTGACAGCTCTCAAAGGTGTGAGTGTGTGCTAAAAGGACATTTAAAGAGGTGGGCGTGGCTTGGTCCGAGAGGAGATTGGGAGAATGTGTGCACTGATGTTGTCAACGCTTCAACTGAGTCTGAACTCAATCAGTGAATCACTTCACAATTCGCTGATCAAAAGGAAAACAATCATACGCATTTGAAGTGTCAGAAATTGCCAAAGAGGAAAAGCCTGAGCTGGGTGGATGAAAGAGATGGCCAGAAGTGACAAGCAGAAGCACACAAGAAAGAGACAGAGAAGATGATAGAAAGAGGCGGAGCAAGAGGTACACAGAGCTGAGCAGGACCCTTTCGTCCTTTGCCATGTTGACACACTCAAAAGTGTGCGACTGTGTGCGAGTGTCTGTCTGGCTGGCATGTATTTTCTTTTTAATCAATTTATATGCAAATAAGTGAAATGCTTAACTGAATTTGAGCTGTCTCTGTGACTGACTGACTCTTCCATGCCCCCAGACCCTCACACGCCCAATAATTTTGCTGTTGCCTTTTTGCCGGTTGCTTGATTGAAAACGTTAAACGCATTGATTACCAAAAGAGGCAAAGGATACGGCGTGACTGGGATTTAATTGAACTTGTTTTTCACGGCCTTTCCTTTGCCACGTCCACTGATTACACCACAGAATTACCTTCCTCCTTCCTCCAAATGCCTCAAGCCTCCCTAGACAGAGTCAAATATTTGCCTGGCAAAGAGTCGCAAGCAGTCGCTTGTCAACAACATTTAACTAATATGCCTTAAAGCTAGTCAACCCTAAAGTTACGAAATATAGCAAAAAATTTAAAAAATAATATTTTTTATAAATATATCTTAAATATCAATCTATTATATTTGTATTTTATACTACTAAGAAATACCCCATTTACATATTAATTTAAACTGATAGCCTGCTAACTATTTGCTTCAGTGCATTGAAGACCACCGTCGCTTCCTTTGACTTTTCCATCAAAAAGCGAGAAAGACTCTCACCTAATCCCATAGAGCACCTTCATCACACCGGCGCCAGTTTTGACAGGCTCTCAAGAAATTTAGGGTTTTTGTCTGTGGCGACGGCTGCCAGTGTGTAAATTGATAAAATCAACTTGATAACTTCATTTCATTAAGTAAACATTAATCACATTAACTTTTGTGTCTTGTGTAGGCTTGGGACTGGTGCCGAAATTAACCCTAAATGTGTCCCAACTCCTTGAGCCTCATCTGCCCCCAAGAACTGTATAATTTTAATAAGAAAATCTGCTTTTCTGCCTTCCACACGCACTCGACCTTTGGACCACAAAAGGCAAAAGTCTACCAGGAGTGTGTCAATACAAGCTCTGTTTGAATCCTTGGGAGAGAGGTTGTCGGTGTCCTGCTATGGTTTTTGTCTGTGTATGCGTGTGTATCTGTGTGGTGTGAACCCTTGAGGTCAAGTCGCATAAAACTTATTACTTAATTTAAGTTGGGTCCGTCCTGAACTTGGCAACAGCGAGACACCAAAGAATTTATCATGTTGGCAGATTTAATAAAATGCGAAATACATTTTAATACATTTCTTGCTGCTTGAACTTTTCTAGCTTTGTCCTAATTTTTGAAATGAGCATCTGCATATTTCAATTTCGAACAGATTTACATAAATTTCATAAGCCGATCTCTGTTGAATTGAGTTATTCATGAAAAGGGTTCACTTGCCCTTGGCTAGGCGGGTAGTATGGAATGATTATTCCGTTTATAATATGGGCTTGAAAATAAATTATAAGTTATTTAAAAAAAATAAATAAACTACTAAGAGAGAATTCTAAAGACGTAGTAGTCCTAGTAGTTACAATTTGCAAGTGCATTGCAGTTTCGGTGAACTCTAAATTCACAATTTCAATTTGAACTTTGTCCTTGCTGAACTGTCATCCTGTCTGGACCCTAGTCTGCTTTGGGCCTGGACCCGATTCTGTCTGGGTTTTGATTAGCTGTGGTTGAATGGGAAATTATTGAAACTGCCTCGAATGATAAAAGTCCTGTAATAGACATTGGACTCGCGTATATCGGTTAACTTTTTTCGTTTACTCATCGGCGGAGTCGGTTGCCAATTAATCGGTGAAATCTTGTATGCAAAAAGTTCCCAAGGCTATTGCCAATACAGGTGAACATGATTTGATAGCTGTGTGCTTATTACACCTGGTGGACTTGGCAGGTGTTGGTTTCTTTAGTTTTTTTTTTTTCGCCTCCTCCGATAGGGTGCTGTGGGGCTGAGATGTCAAACTTTTCAAATTAAGCGAAGATTTTCGCTTGCACGCTCTCTCTTGCTGGCGTTTATTTCCTAGTTTACTTAGTAACTAAATCACGTTTCTTATTTAAGCTTAAGAGCTCATTAACGCCAGGTTTGAACATTATCATAAAATGAGCCAGGAAACTCGGATCGGAGTCGCGTTTTCGGTGTCTGAGGGTTCTTGCCAAACTTGTTTCTTGGCCTTCACGAACACACACTTGCTGGCTTATAGCCGACACACACTCACACACACCCACGCATACAGTCAAGAAGCCGTCATCAATCGCCATTGAAATTCAATCCGCAAATTCTAACGAGCGTCGCCGACACTCACACACTCCCAGTTTGATGGGCACTGGCAATCACAACACATCAAACACACACACACACACACTCCTTCTGGTAGAGGGGCAGAGAATTCTTCACACGTTGCCATAAAAATGTAAAAGGGAAGTAATATAAAAATAGAAAGTTTTCGCACTTCACGTGTCAAATCCTTTTTAATGAGTTTTTTGAAGCATCAAAAAGTTTGCCATTTCTTGCACACACCACACACACATTCACAAAGTACCTGTTACCCCGCCAACATCCGTTTCCCTCCCCAGTATCCTTCCACATCCTCGCACTCTCACCTCGCACTCTCACCTTCTCATTTTGTGATATTTCTTTGGATGCTTCGTGAAAAGTTGCCGCCACAACTTTTTTTATTTGCTTATTCTTTTTTGTGCATTTTCAGGTCTTGTAATTTCGCTTTTAATCCCGCATATTTTATCGAAATCAATTAAGGTCGTGTATATTAAAACCAAACAAGTACACTGAAAAGATTCCTTTCAAGTTTATTACATTTAGTGTTAATTACATTAACACTTGTGATTCGATTGCTTTAAATGTAGATATGATTTAAGCCGTCATATTTAAAGATAGTTTGTAGTTAATAGATATTTATAGCACTGCAGCAGATAATCACAACAAATCGTTCTGACATCAAGGGGTGCATTCAATCTACCGGACTCGATCCCAAAAACCCACTTCATTTGTCTGGGCCCGGGCTCATAAATGATGTGGCACAATTAAAGGCCTGGCCTGGGCATCGCTTCCGTCGTCTGGACTGCGCCCGTACTGTTAACCATATTGCTGTTGGCCAGTTCTCGGCCAGGTTGTGGGGCCACGTTCGCCACGTTCGTCATGGCATCAGAATGCGTGCGTGCCCGCCGTCTGGTAGTCCTGCAGTCCCGGTGGCCTGGCATCTGGCATCCTGCCGGGCATCCTCCGGACTCTGTCCGTGGCCATGCAGCCCGTCACGCAGCAGCGTTTGAAGTCAATTTAAAATGAGCATCCGAGCGTGCAGTCATGAGATGCACCCACCAATAATCCGAGCCTCACGCCCAATCGCTCACTGAGAAATGTTGGCTTCCTAAAATGTATAATACTACTCTTTAATATTTTCATTAAGCATTAAATAATAATAATATTTAGTTAATAATATTTTAATAGAACTTTTAAACTTTGAACTTTGAAGTATATTTTGAATATAAAACTATTTTTGTAATACATTAAATGGTAGAATATTCATCAGTGTAAGCCCTTATTGTACCATAGAGCTATAGTTATGGTTGTGATGACTGGTCAGATGATTTGCCACTTGGACTGCTTCGAACGGATTGATAATTCAATCAGCTCTGGCCAACTTAGTACCGGAGTTCCGAAGAATTTCTACATATTTAATTGATCCGAGACAGGCCGAATATATCCTTAAACAAAATGGCCCTTTTGATGCCATTTTTACAAAACTTACGCTAATTGGGAGACCATTTCTAAAAGTTTCAATTTTGTATTATTTTCATCGTATAATAGCCTAGCAAGCTCACTGTGCAGCGATGAAAAGCTGCAGTCATAATTAGTGAGCGTCGTCTCATAGCCAGTCCAAATTCGAATCTAATTACTGGCCACACAAACGAAATTTCTCTTGTCCTCACTTGGGGCACAGGGCTTGATTCGGGGAACTTTCCTTTGGTTGCCTTGGTTATCTGTGAATGCAACGGCAGAAGCTACAGCCGGTGGCCAAATTAGCCCGAAAACAGCGGCAACCAGGCTCCACTCCCTTTGGCTGATGTGCCAGAGACCAAGAGCCAACTTGGGGAGCGAAACCAACGAAAATTGACATCGCCATCGCGTCTGGCACGCACAAAAGTTCCAGCTCACGAAATTTTTCATTGCTCAACACACACAAATTAATTGAATTTTAAGCAACTTTCCCATTGGCCTCCCAAATTGTTGTCAAATTTATCTAGTAGACCGACGAAAAGTAAAATAAATTGAAACTAACCAAACACAACAAAATTGCATAAAAAATAAAATTAGAAAAAAAGGACGGTGCAAATAGCTGGCAGTTATAAATAGAAAACTAAACTGAAGTTATAATGAAATACACTTTTATAATGCAATATATTTAAAATGTTAAATTTTATAAATATAAATTATAAAAAATTAACACATTGTCAAACAAAATGAATTACAATTCACAATAGTATCCGGTAAGAGTATGCTAATAGTTGCTTTTAAGTGACCACAAAAAGTTTTGGCCGAAGCAATTGGTAGCAGTATATTGTGGACAGAGAAGGGGTTGTGGCGACAAGAGGGTGTGGTTGGAAAAGTCGGGACAAGCAGGAACAGCTTTGGCAGCATCATGTACCGGGTAGCTGCGCTGGGACATCATTAGTCCTTTAATTGCCATAAATAACCACAGCCACATTCGTCGCACCCGCAGCGCCATTGCCGCTGAACCACTAAGCCCCTGACACATCTCCACCCCCGCACTCTGCATAAAAGTTGTCAACGTTATTTTTGCAACTCGCTTCCACACACACACAAACACACACACACACACACACGCAAAGCAACAATTCCCACGTGCATAATACGAGTGTGAGAGTGTGTGTTGGCGCATAGTTTACAGTTTTCGGAGCATCATGTTGAGCATATTGTCAAAGGGAAAACGCAATGCAGCAGGCTCAGGAGACAGGATATAGGATATATCCTATAGGATATAGGATGGTGGATGGAGGACGGAGGACACGGTGGCTGGAAGGGAATATATCCGAACATCTGTATGTGGGACACTGACTCGGGCACTTTGGCCAAATGCTATTGCTCAGCCAGTCAGTCAATGTCCCTAGCCAATTCCTATTGTCAGATGCGTGCAGCTGCGTTCCAAGCCACCAGCCGCACCGCCCACTGGCTGCTGCCAAACTAGGGCCATCCCTATCCATCTGGCACACGCTGGTGCGTCGCTTGGCATTTTGGAAATCAGTCAACAAATGCAACCGCACAGCGCCCGAATGCATTTTCTACTCTGGAAAGAATTTTGGGTGAACGATTTTTTTTTTGGGTGGTTTTTTTTGGTGATGGTGGGTGACTTATGTGGCAGGCCAGCGGCATTGGCTCTCCACTTGACAATTAGTTGGTTGGTCAAAAAGTTTCAAATGCAGTTGCTGTTTCTGGTTGCAGCTGGGACAAGTTGAAAATGTTGCTTTTTTTGTGGCATTTCGCTGCACACTTAGAAATTCTGGGACCCACTTGACTTTACGAAAGGTACCTTTAAAATCTGTAAAATAATAACAATAACTAACAAGTTTAGGCTTAAAGACAATCAAATTTTAATGGATGAAATGGAAGCAAATTGGCATGCATTTTAATGAAAAAAAGCTTTCAAATTTCCAATAAGAAACTTGATAGAATTACTGCAGTCAAAAGCCAGACTCCTCAATTAAAACGAAAATCTGTCATTTAAATAAACTTTAATTAATGCAAATACAACGACTTTTAGGAGTGAATTGAATGCTTTCGGTGTGAATCGAATTTGCATAGGCGACGAAATTTCCAACCAAATAGGAAATCGAATTAAATTCTGCTTGAGATGATTCAAGGCGCACAGTGCGAATGCCGAAATGTATTGATACATTGAAAGTTAATTTTAATTGCCAAATACGGTTCCTTGATCCGAATGTAATAAATCAGTTCTTAGAAACATTAGAGAGACCACTCACAAAAGACTCGCGCAACCTAATTAACTTGCATCGGTGGCAGCAGTGGCAAATTGGAAAATGCGGAAAATCCATAGAAGGCCTCTCCTGCTCCAGAACCGGCTTGACAGAATTGTAATTTCTGCAAACAAAGGCGGAAAATTATTAACAATAACAATTGAAATAGCAACGATGATGGAAACGGCAATAAGCCACTCTTTCATCTGGGGGCTGTATTGCGAATTGCAATCGGAGTCGGTACTAGCTTTGGTTCTGGTACTGGTTCTGGTCTTGGTCCTGGTCGTGGTCCTGGTCCTGGCGAATTGTAAAACTCTATTTAGCCCTCAGTTGGCAGACTGTGGTGCATTCGAGCGCATAAAGTTTACGCTCAGACGCATCCAGTGAGTGACTTTGTAGCTGACTGACAGCCCGACTCGCTGGGATTACGGCTTAGACAATGGCACAAGTCGGGATTGGGGACTGGTTAGTAGCTATGGGATGGCGTGGCTTCGGCCCTCGAGCTGAAACATAAATGCAAATAAATACATAAGCATTGTTGGCTCAGGATTTGCGAGTGTCAGAGAATTCAACAGATTTTTGGTGAGATTTCCCATTTTTTTCCGAAAAGCAGCTCCTAAAGCAACAAATTTTTGCAGACTACCGGTGTGTGCCAAGCTGTCATGGAAATTCTACGACATGAACTTTTCTTTTGTTTTTAGGATATAAAGAAAATATTTTGTAACTTTAAACATTTAAAAATTCATTGTCTCATCATATTTGTTGAATTTTTTGTCACATTTTCTGGAGGAAATGCTCTTCAATATGTGGAAATACATGGGAAGTACAATCTAACCTGCGAGAGCCGTTGCATTCACAATACTCATCCATTTCTTGGGAATTCCATAAACGATTTGTAGAACGATTCAATATTTTATAAAAATCCGCGATCAAAACATTCGTTCGATATGTTGCCTAATATTCTGGGGAATCCCCATCAAAATGTGGAGAGTATATGGGAAGGACAATATGACCCGCCACGACGGCCGTAACTTTGTGAACATTACTCTGATTCTCAAGTGGAATACCTAAAACGATTTGTTGAACGATTCTCTATCAAGTTCCATTCAAACCTAGGAACAAAATATTTTTTAGATTTTTTATAAAATTTTCTGAAGGATCTTAAAAACTCTTAAAAACTAGAAGAATGCATGGGAAGGACAATATGGGTCCCAGAAAATGGTAGCAAAAAACAGGGTATTCCCGAAATGTTATTACAATCCCTACTTAGTTGCCTTTGGTGCCAATGTCCTTGTAGAACATTGCTCCACTGAATGCTAATTACACGCGCATTTTCCTTGTTAATTATCAATTCAGTTTAGCAGACATCGCCGCCATCGTCGGAGTCGTAAAATACCAGAGCAGCGGACATTAAAAATTGCTGGCTGCCTTTGAATTTCAATTGGAACAACCCAGAGCAGAACGCTTCTACATTGCTTCCACATTCTATAGCTCCTGCACATATTAAATATATTTTTGTATTTTTGCATAAATTAAAATGCAAATCACAAACAGTTTCATTAATAAACATTGCAGGAGGATAAAGTGCGCAGCTTATGGCGGACCATAAAAGTTCCATCCCCTTCACGACGGAATTGGTGAAGGCGGCGAGGTCAATGGGGCGTGGCCACAACCACACGACTCACAATCTGGCCTCTCGGTCTCTCGTTCATTGCGGAATGAAAATCCAATTTCTTCAAGTGCCATTTGTATGCGTAAGTCGAATAGAAAGCGAAGGCCTCGCCAAGCCTCCGAGCAATTAGCAAATGCTTAACGGTTACTCCGGAGTGTGCCCCATTAGTGGAATAATTCGATTCCGGAGGTAACTCAATCAGGGCTAATCTCAATGCAATATACTACAATGTAGAGGTTCATTTAACCGAATTGACCCAGAGGCTTGAGCTTCAGCCAAACGTTTCCCATTTGGATCAAGGTCTCGTTATTATCTTTATCAAATCAGCGCAATCTAGAGGATTTATCTTCTCTTTAAATATAACTCCATAACTTGCCTATTCCAATCCCAAGTCCTTATTCGCATCTCATGGCTTTTTAAATTGAATTTCCATTACCAGAACTCCAAACTGATTCAGAACTTCGACTGATATTCCGGTTATAGCCCTTTCTAATATCTAACGCACTTGTAGGCTGGCCATTGAACGTCTAACAATTTGCCTTTCCTATTTTGAATCGAACACTCATAGCCCATGCCCCATACAGACCGTCCGATTGGGAATCGGCTCTGTACTATTCATTTGCAATCCAGCAGTCGGTGCACTGAAATGAAAAATTTAATTTTCATAATACCGACTGCAAACCCATGGCAACCTCCCCTTTGTAATGGAAATTGAAAATATTTTTCATCGGCCTGCCATGTTTACCCTATTGGTGTAACTCCTGCTACCTACTGATTTTGCAACTCTGGTTGATGCTTTTCCAAAGTTGGCTGATTGCAATGATTTTCAATGCAGAAACAGGGGCATACATTTGTATGCTTTTCCAAGGGATATTTTGATAGGTAACCGGCACCGAATCCGCAGACCGGCACATATGAGTTTTGTGGCCGAGTCCATTAATTGAGTATAAATATTGGTTAACCGCTGCCAAGTCATAACTTTGGTTGGGCTGCAATTTAATTAAACGCCGGAACTATACAGGTTTTCAATTATTAAAAATCATATGTCAACTTTAAGACTTTCAAAAATAAAATTAATTGTCAGGTTTCGTTCTTTGTATTCATTTATGGAGCCATTTTAAATAATTTTTTGCAGCCCTAGCACTCTAGCACTCTGGAAAGTGTATTTATATTGGCGGCAAGGGAAACAAGATACAATATTCCTTGTGTTTTGTATCCCAAATCCCTAATCCTAAATCCCAAGCTAATAACATATTCATACATCTGCCCTGACAGCCCATAAAGATGTGCATGCGAAAAAATAAATAAATATGTTGCCATCGTTATGGTCATAAATAACACATATGCATTGCCTGTGATGTGTTATTATACAATATTTTATACACATTTCGCCGCTACCCGTAAATAATTACATGGACGTGTCTGGGCCGCGAGTTAGCGCAGCGAATTAAAGGCGCAAACGTTGCGTCAAATACGTGACTCCAATGCCAACATCCTGCAAAGGATCGGGATGTCAGTGCCCATCTACACCATACTGTATACATGCAGTCAATATCGAGAGCAAGTTCATAATTCGGTTCCCCTTCAAATGGCCCTGCCAGCCATAAAGCTGCATAGCAGATTGGCCAACGGCAAAGATGCCGGCGCGGCGATTAGTCCGAGTTTAACTGCCTAAAAAGCAGCATTGGGCCAGAATCCAGAAACCAGAATCCAGCAGCTACCAACTACTACAGCCGAGCCAAGCGGTGCCATGTCATTCATTTGTCCACGCCCGACTTCTTGCGGCGCATGTATAAATTTCCCGCCACGACATCCCGGCCAGGATCGCACGGAAGGAGTCGGGCAGCCGGAGCCTGGACCAGCTCTCCGCTATCTTTGACTACATAAATCACGGACTAATAAAGCCGCAAGACTGAATGTAGTATGGAAAAAAAATAAAAGGAAATGGTTTAGAAACTCATCGAAAGTTTGAATACACTTTGGTTTTGAAAAGAATATGGGTTTCTAGTTATTTTAATTATTAAATAGTTAATACGTTATTGAAAATTAAATAATTAGAGTAAGAAATGTTAACTTAATGCCATAGCAGGGCTTATTAAATTTATTTAAAAATAAACAGAGGGTAGTTCGTAAATAAATAGAAAACATACATGTTCCCCACAAAGTTAAACCTTTCAAAGTATTTTTCTATGAAAGTAATTGTACCATATTATGAGCCCATGATTTGTTAGAAAAGCCTAACAAACCGTCCAATGCAAAAGGACATACTCTTTCGAAAGGGCAAACAAACCTCCAAGTGAACAACGTGCAAAAAAAAGAGGAAAAAATGGCGACATGCGACATATGAAGTTTATTAAAATGACGGCTGAAGGAGGTGGATATGGATGTGCTCGGGAACAGGACTCTGGGCAGGACCTCGTGCCGGTTAGTCATACGCATAGTTCAACGTCATGTGGCGCGCGTCGCCATAAATATTGTGACCCTCAGCCCCGAAAGGAATGGCAGCGCCAGTGAAAGAGTGGAAGAAGGCTGGATTCTTCTAAAGGAGCATTGGGAGTGAATTCTTGCTACTGGACAATGGCAGGGACAGGGCATATTTAAATTTTTATTACTCTGGCAAACATTTGAGCAGAAGTTTTATGATAATTTCGGGCCGGACATCTTGTTGTTTCTGCTTTAAAAACTTGCTTACTTTGTCCATTTCTGTTGTTGCGTTAGGAAAACTTACAATTACGGCCAATTAACATGTGTTTGTACAAGTGCAGAAACACAAACACAACAGCCCAGAACCGGAAGAGGGGTGGCCAAAAAAGGAGTGTCCAGAAGGAAACTGGGGCGGGGGCGAGGTATGCAAACAGCAAATACAACAATATTTTATCGCTTCCCTGACATAAGCACAACACAACAAACCGGGCCCAAAAACACAACAAAATGCCAGGGTGGAAAAAAGCCAAAACGAGGAGACATCGACATCCATCGCAAGCAGATCCAGGCAGGACAACCAGATCCTCTTGGCAATCCTTTGCAGGCCAGAGTCCCGAACATCCTTGCTTGCTAATGAGAGCCGGCATCAAAATTCATGGCAGCACCTACACACGTACACGTATATCGCTCACAAGGATACGAAAACTGGCAGAGCTACAGATACAGATACAGATACAGATAGAGTTACAGCTACAGTTGCAGATACAGTTGATGGAGGGACCTCCGAACGTGCTGATGAAAACGGCACAAAAATGAAATATTTAACTAAATTAACAATCTTGTTTATTTATTCAAAATTTGCATAAACAATTTGGCCCAAAGACGAAAAACCAAAAGTCTATTTTGTGCCGGCCCGGCCCGGCCCCCATGCCCATCCTCATCCCAACAACATCTCTCCCATCCCTCTGCCATTTGTTTTTGGCCTTGACTGTCTGGTTGGATTTTGTGTTTCTATAGACGCCAAGTTTTTTACGCTAGTTGATAAGGAATACAAGTCGAAGAGGAAAATAGGATTCCCCCTTCAACCTTTGCCCTGCATATTCATAAGTCAAGAAGGGCAGTTCCTTGGCTGAAAGCACTGACAGAAACTCAGCTCCAAAATGTACCCAAAACTCATAGAATCCCCAATTTTTTGTTTTAAGATCCTGGAGTTTTAGTTTCAGTGCCCTATCCCACTAAGCAGAAAAAGCGTATAAACACTTTGATGTGAACCTTTGCAGGGCGAACATTTATTCACGTTTTAGTTCTCTTGCGGAGTTTTGTTTTTGTTTCGCCAGCACTTCATCAAAAACTTGAATGCTAAATATGTCGGTGAGCGGAGCACATCGCCGAGTGGCAAACAAAAACATGACACAGCACCCACCCAGCATATCTATCTTTCGAAGGTTATATCCCTATTATACGAGTGTGTATGAAAAACCCTTGCCTTCTCCACCTTCCAGGCGTAGTTTTGCGGTAAGCGGTTCCTAGGTGAATTATGGCTTCCTTGTGCGTGCGAAATTCGTGAGTATTTTTTGACAAATACGCGTAAGCTGTTTAATATTTAAATTTAATTATTTTCGCCGCTGCTCGCTCCATTTGTGACTTATAAATGGCTGGCCATAAATAACGCTTATTAATAGATGAGCGTCGAGCGACATCCGGCTTCCAGGCATTCCGGGTGCCTGGATCCGGGATCTCCGCTTTTAATGAGCCTCGGGCTGAAGCCTATATGTCATCTGCCCGTTCCGGCAGCCTCCTGTGTGCTCCAGCATTAATTTCAATTTTAAAGCGCCTGGCAATTATTGGCTATCAACTGGGCTTAGTGACAAAGTTGACAGCCAACTAAGCGATGACAGCCAACTACTTATGCAAGTCTGGCCGTAATAGGGATTGTGTATGTGTGTGGGCAGGGGTGGTGCTGGGTGTGTGTGGTTGACACGGAACAAGCGACAAGTATGTCGTCACAGTTGTCACTATCGACACCCACACTCCGGGATTCGAATGCTGGGGTATGTGTGTGGGCGTACGGCCACAGTCAACCCTTTTGATGTCACTTGAATTTTAATGAAAAATTCACACATGCCACAAGCGCACAAGAAGAACAAGAGACAGAGGTAGAAGCCTCTTACGTCCCACAACCACCCAGAAGCTTCCCACTGCACCACTTTGTGCATTACGTTACTGTCACATCGGTAGGAGGGTGGGGCAAGTGCCGGCGGTGGACTGTGGTGTGGTGCGGTCCAGGCAAGTCCTGGGCTGGACGTTGACAGGCTTAGTCTCGGCGGCACCATTCGCGTTGTTCTCCAGCCCAACCACATTCAAGCCCCCCAACTTACACTTGGCACAATGGTCTATCAATAAGAAAGAACTTTAAGCAGCATGAACTTAAACTTAAAATTTAAACCAAAATAGAGGCTGGGAAACGCAATATTTTTTCGATGTCTTGAATTGCAAATCATTCGATACTTTTAACTTAACTATAAGGCCATTGGACATAAATTTGTAAGCAAAATTGGAACCAAATGAAGTCTTGGATACCCTATATTTCTTGGATGTCTTAAATTGCAAAGCATAGTTACTTTCAGTGCTGCCAGTCCCACGTATTCATTTCTATATAACGATGTTCAGCATTCAACTATTTATGTAGCCGACCATGACAGGAGAAATTGCGAAGACAGTACCCATAAGAAGTAAATAATAGTACAGGCTCCATGTCCAAGTCCTAATTGAGAAATATACTTTAAAAACAGAAAGACTTAGACTTCAACTCCTAATAAGCAAATGTTCATTGCATTTATGAACAATTAGCCATAATGGGTTTGGCAAATCCATAATCTTCTAAAATGCAACGTTGCTATGGATACCTCTTTAAAATGGAATAAGATGCAGGAGAGTTCAAGAGCAGTTTCAACGGATTTCACCAATTTATATATAGGAGCCATTGAAATTCTCTTGTGATAACGATAATGAGGTGTGCAAACATTTCAGGCACATTAAGAGATCAAAGACAGTTTAAGCTGTTCGCTTCTCGGGATTGGCGTATAAATGTTTCCCCATTTCAGCAATTCTCTTCCGTTCTCGGCTTCACACTTAATCTCACAAATGCACTCTAATATGATTAAGCACGTTTTTAGCTGACAAATAAATCAAGTGGCGAGCGGGAAACGCGTTTATGAAACCAACTGCCATCGCGCCAGGCAATCCAAACAAACAAAAGTATACACCCCACCGCCCCACCGCCCACTGCCCACCACCCGCCAGGCCCACCCGTACGAGTCCCACCCATCCAACGAACCAACAAAATAAACGTCTATATGGCTGCGGGTGCAAAGTCGGAAAATAAAAAGTGGGTCTGAAAAGCCAGCAGGAAAATAAAAATAAGCAATTCCATAATTTGAAAAGGACGAACTTGAATTACTCTTGATAGAGGGAAGGTAAGCTTCAGATTCAAATTATTCGGATAAAATTCTTTTATAATGGTAGATACTTGTATGTAAAATCTAAAAAAATATTATAGTTTTTTTTGCGCAAATGTGTATACAAACCAATTTAATAACTGCAATTTAATAAACTCTTATTTTAAATGTCCAATGTCCCTTTCATAGACCATCCTGCTATATAATGGCATTAAACTTTCAGTTAGGGGATCCATTACAAATAGTAAAGGATGAAGTGTGCCAGCAGAGAATATCCAGGAGGAAGAGATTCGTCCTTGCCAAGAAAAGCTATAGCTATAGCTTTGGCTAAAACTAAAGCCAAGCCAAGTCGGGCCATCCTCTTACTGCAATTTTAATGACACTCACATGTACGGGTGGGTATGTGTGGGTGGATGCATAAGCCAAGTGAGAGTGTGTGCGTTTGGCTACAAAAAGTGCACGTGTCAAGGTGTTGGTGTTAGTTTATGAGCTCAACGTGAAGGTAACATATTTCAAGTCTCTGGCAAAAAACAATAGCAAGCTGTGCAAAAAGAGCAGCAGGGGAAAAATACAAGAATGTGAGGGAGGTTGGGTGGTTGGGCAAAGAGACCGGTGGGTCGGGACGGGGTGGTTGGCGAAAAATGTGACACACATATACATTATCTCATTTTCACAGCTCTTGGACGCAACAAGAAAGCGCAAAGTTAAAAGCCGCAAGCAGCCCCCGGGGGCGGGTGATGTGTTGGGGGGCGTGCCAGGAGCTATACATAATGGCAGCGTGCAAAGAAATTGGAACAGGAGCCATGGAACGGGGAGTCGGAGCCGTCAAGGCAGTAATATACGACACATGGGCATAAGTCCATGGCGTGCCAAGAAACGAGATACCAACAAATGATTGTCAGAAGCCAAAAGGATGTGTTCCTGGTGTCTCAGACAGTTATCCTTTCGGCTGCTGCACTAAATTTGATTCACTAGAGTGACGAGCAGCAGTCCACATATTCAGTGTTCACTTCCTGTGCCTGCCTCCGAGCAGTGACTGCAAATCAGGATTCGACCGCACATAATGGGTTAGCCACACAAGGAGTGCAAACAATTTGAAATTATTTACATGACTTGGAAAGGGCCGGAGTGGTGGGATGTCTGCATTGAGCCATCAGCTAGCATAAACATCAAAATCAAATATAAATGGACTGACAGAGACCCACCGCTACATATATTCATACGGATCTGTGTCTGAGGAATACATCCGCTGCAGACCGAGCAATAGACACCAAGCCGAAGCACCGGAAGAAACTTTTTATGTAGACGATATGAAGGAATTCTAATATTAAATATTACTTCGAAGGATGCCACTCTCTTCCATGACATGTCTTAAAAAATAATAAAATGATTCCAGCCCACAAATCGTATTATTTTTTTCTCAGTGACCTGTATACACCAGCAGTAACAGCTTAATGTTGGCAAAAGGGGATAACGAGCCATAACCGTAACATTACACGACTCCCTATACGGTTGCAGCATCCCCCAGCCTCCTCTAGACCCATGGCCCTTTAAGTTATCCCCCGGCTACCACTCATATATACGTACGTATATCTGCTGCAACGGAAACATCCAGCATAAATGTAAGATATGCCTGGAATGCTAATCACAGACGAAGACACACATCACGGCATACCACGCATACTAGGACATACATACATACGCATAACATAACACACAGACAAGGGGACGCCCACAACCCCATAAACACACACACACACACACTGGTACATTGGGAGGCACTAAAACATTTGTAAATGTTGCAAAGTATCATCTTAAAGAGATTTGCAGCTTAGCGGCCGCATGATGCGTCACGCATACGTAAACAACATCTCAGGCGTCAGAGTCGAGTAACTCTCTTTCACTTCCCGACCCCCAGCTGGTGCGAGTCATGCCCCTCCCCGGATCATCACTTTGATGTATGCCACATAACGCATCGCAGTCGCATCCATTGATTTCCAACAAAAGGACGATTGCTGTGGCAATATCATATCCAATGCATTGTCCGTGTTCATCGGAGGTCGGAAAAGTGGAAAACGTGGCCTGAAAGGGGTTGGACTGAGGGAAGGCACTGAGGGGGTTGGCGGGAACTTTAATGTACAATAAATCATGATATCACATTAAAAAACATAAAAAATGAAAACGTGGCACAAACTGACAGCCTCCGGACCCCTCGGCAGTGCATTTTCCAATGCAAAAGGGAGCGTCAATCGATTTTATATAATATTGAAGTGTTCTCCATTCCCACATAGGGGACTTTATCAACATTTATAATAAGCTCAAAAGTATTTCAAGGACTTTTTAGCAAGAATACTTTAAGCTACCTACGTTCTACGTAATAATATATTGCAAGAATTCCTTTTAATTTTAAATCGAATCTTTACATTTGTCATAGTCTCTGCTATAGGGTCCTTATTTCAATTCCGATTTTGAGTTGACGACTGTCTGAGAGTTCCTTTGAGTTCGTCACCCGTTTTATGACTGCGGGGCATAAAAATCCTGACAGCAACAGCACAATAAGCAACGCACACGCATTGCGTGCCGACCCATTTTTGTCATTATGCGTGAACTAATAAAGTCATGGACCTGCCGACCGATGAGTGGGGCGGCGGGAGAAATGGCCTAGTGGCCCGGTGGCTAGAACGTGCTAAGCCAAATGGAGAAACGTGCCCCAAAGTGACAGACAAACAACCGAAGTCACAAAGGCAGATTCCATCTTTAAGCAGTTTAAAGTTTACGCCGAATTGTAGAGGTACAGTGTTAATTAAATTTTGTGGCAAACTCTGTTTCCGTTAGCCAACAATGATAAAGCATGAGCCTATTAGAGTGTTACCAAAATCTTTAGACAATAGCTAAAATATTTAATTAATAATTCCCGGCCCTGTTTAATCCCGGACTAGAAATCGTTAAAACAAGGTGCTAGTTTGTCGATTAACAGCCCATTCTTCGATCCTCCCTATTGTCCGCTGCTATTTAGACAATAGCTAAAATATTTAATTAATAATTGTATCTGGGACCTAATGTACTTAAGACTCCAGGTGCTAGTTTGACGATAAGCAAGTTTGTTAAGACACGGTATTGTTTACACACAGTAGTGATAGTTTTAGATATAAAGCATAAGAGGCCTTAAGAGGGTCCGGCCCTATTTAATTCCGGTCTATAAATCCTTAAAACAAGGTGCTAGTTTGTCGATTAACAGCCCATTCTTTGATACTCCCCATTGTCCAGTCTATAGACAATAGCTAAAATGTTTAATTAATAATTGTATCCGGGACCTAATGTACTTAAGACTCCAGGTGCTAGTTTGACGATAAGCAAGTTTGTTAAGACACGGTATTGTTTACACACAGTAGTGATAGTTTTAGATATAAAGCATAAGAGGCCTTAAGAGGGTCCGGCCCTATTTAATTCCGGTCTATAAATCCTTAAAACAAGGTGCTAGTTTGTCGATTAACAGCCCATTCTTCGATCCTCCCCATTGTCCGCCTTTTGGACCAGCTTGTTAACTGTCACTTGCTGTGGATTATAACGGATTTCCAACGGCACAATCGTTGGAAATAACGGCATTAAAGCGCCTTATCATCATTCACTCGGCGACCGGTGAGCTTCACTTTGGGATGGACAACGTTCGATGTTTCCGGACAAAACACTTGAAAATAAATAATAATTTTCAAAAGTTTTTATCATGCTAAACGCTTTTATAACCTTTACCAATACGTACTTTTATCAAGCCTTTGAAAATATTTGAAAATCGGAGAAATAAAGTAAGTCCATTTAAGTATTTTCAGTGCATCGCTTCGTAATTCGCCATGGCATTAAGATTATGGGACTTATAAGGCGTTGCTGGAAAAACACCATAAATGTCATCGCCAATGGTCATAATGCGGAATGGATGTGCGCGTTTCTTTCCGGATCTGCAGTAGCGGAGCAAGAGCGTGGATGCTAAGCAATGAACACTGTAGAAGACAATAAATTTTTGCCGGGAATCGGTCTAAGCAAACGGCAACCCCATCGCTGTCTGTTTGGTTAACATGTGCAACTGACTATGAAAATCCTTGATTGTCGCTGGCACAAAGTTACGGACACGAAACCAAACTCAAACGAAATCTGGAACTGAAACTGAAAGTCACAATTGCATTTTCAGCCTCGGTTCCAGTTCCAGTTAAAGTTCAACCCAAAGACCGAGTCATGGAAGTTGGGTGGGGAACTTTCGCAAAGTGATATTAACTTTTAATGGACAAACTGTACGAAAAACTGTTCTCTGTTGTCCTGACCCTGGTCTGGTCTCTGTGCTAAGTGCTGCCAAAAGTGCAGCAGAATGTGTCGTGGCCGATAAAATAAACATTATCACAACTGGCAATGGTAAAAATCATGTGCAAAAGCACAAAGCGGAGCACAGCTCCTGCAAGTGGGTTGATTTGAAAAGTTTTCATTCTTTCTTCGGCACTAGTATCTATTTTGCACTTAACTGTTTGACTTGGAGAGTAAAGAATTTTAATTACAGATATAAAGTTAAATAAAAAGAAAATTCATCTATAAAAAATGATTCAAGAATATTTGGCAATAACTAAGGGGATTCAATTGGCTGTGGAATAAAATCTATCTTTCAAACATCCCTCGCTTGGCCAGGACACACAATGTTTGTCCTTGTTATTGTTTTGACTTCTTGTGCAAAACTTTGTTCTTAATTCTGGTATACTCCACTATTCCACATCCACTGCCACATCCACAGTTGCTGCTGCCCGTAGAATTTTGCGTTTATTTTACATTTATTATCATTTGCTCAGCATTGAAATTTATTTATGTTGCTTGCCAGCATCGAGCACCGAGCACTAAGCGGCTGGATGCACGGGGCGTATGCGTGATCTGAGCCAGTACTACAGTGTCTCTCTTTAAAGTCCTTTAAAAATGTCTTTTGTCTGGAAATTGCCGCACTGTGATTAGTTCTCCCCGAGTTCCAACAGTTTGTTGCAAAAAAAAAAAAACAACATCCCGCTGGAGTGGGAAAGTGGAAGTTGAGTTGTTTCCTTATCGCACTCGAACCGCTCAAGTTTCGACTATTGAGGATTGCCTTTTGTGTATTGTGTCTTTTTTGCCAGCCATTGTCACTGTCAGTGCCATTGTCTTGGCCATGGCGAAATTACAGATGATAAAAAGTGCAAGTGGGAGTTGAAAGAAAGTGTTGTGTCGACGGTTCTTTGTTTGCTTAAACATCTTGTTTTTAATGAATGCCCGCCAAGCAATTTACCGCCAGGTGGGCAAAGGCAACAGCATCGCCAATGGCAACAACAGAAACAGAGACTGCAAAAGGAGAAGGAAAAGCAAAGTCAATGTCATTCTTTATGCCGGGCTCTTTATGTTTTAATAAAAATAAATAAAACAAACGGCACAAAAGCCGCAATTGAAACTATTTGCACACCACTCACGTAGCGGGCGCTTAAGACTCAGCTAACCGGAAGCTGGCAGCACCACATCCGGCCGAAAGAGAAAATGCCACCCCGAGAGCTCATTAACATTTTAAACAGCAACGCTAAGCGGCAGCCCCGTTTTCATTGCCCCAACCCCTCACTGCTCCCCATCCGCAGCCAGTCCTACGGCGGAAGGTGTTAAAACAGCCCTAAACGCACCCTCAGCCACACTGCCCCACCTAAATTCTATGGGTGTGGATGGGCGGTTGGGTGGATGGGCGGTTGGGTGGTTGGGCGGTTAGGTGGTGGCTAGGGGCAGTGTGTGTATATGTGTTGACATGAAGCCGTTAAAGTGCTCGAGCGCACCTCAAGTGGCTTTGTTCAGTTGGCCCTTTAGCGAGTTTTTGAGCTTCAGATGTCGCCGCCAGTCGAAAAAAGGCCCTTTCCCGATATTTCATTCAAGGTATCTTAAAAAGAAGTCTTTTATAGAAATAGATTTTAAAATATTCTGGACTTATCCAAGTCAACAGTGTACTCCTCTTAACCTTCTCTACAACAGAATAGTACGCCATTTGCACAAATGAAATGAAAATTCCCAATGGCTCCCAACTGCTTAAATTGTCTTGGCTAGATGGTAATTATCATGATAATTATTCCTTGTTTATTCACTCTAAAATTTCACGTTTTATTAGCAACATGAAGTTGCCGATTTACATGCAAAGCCCGGACGAAAACAGGAACAATGGAAGCTTAACTCAACGAGCAACTTTCGTTATGCTTATTGCCTTATCTGGTCGGGTAGAGATGGGATTACTTAGCACTCTAGCCGAGAGTCTTTTGACTGCCCCATTACCCAAAATTGGTTTCTCCTTAGGCCCGAAACTCAAAGGGGCTTACAATTTTAGTTTCGGCTTAGAGGGCTTATAATTAAATAGTTCACCCAAAAATAAAGCAAGAAAAGCAGCTCAGAGGATAACAACACCTTTACTGGAACCCTTAAGCACACTCTCAGATACTGACTTACTGGCTCACACATAGGATACACAAACTAAGGCACATAATAAGCAATTTTGGGGCAACTTTTATCAGCATCATTAAAATTCTGACACATGTAACACGAAATCAAAACTTTGACTAAAAAGTGCAAAAAGTGCTGTTGCCCTCACCATGTCTGCTCCTTGCCAGTCGACACTTTTCCGAGCCCGTTTTCCCTGACCCCTTTCTCCTTTCCTCCCCTTTCTTTCTGTTCCCCTCTACGTCTCCCTCTGTTTTCTCTGACATTTTCCGGCCCGAAGTTCGGTGACTGCTTTCGGCTGCCTTTGGCGCATTCTGACTCCTTATACTAATTTCCATATAAGTAGCGTTAACATATCATTTGCATAAATTCTGTTGACATCTTTTCAAAATCACACGAAAATGTTTTAAGGTGTTTCCTCTCCACACACACTTGCACACATTGTTATCCTTACGTTTCCCGAAATTCGGCACTGAAAGAAAACTTTATATTCCACAGAGAAATGTTTAATTAACATAAAGTAATCTATATTGCTCCTATGTCAAATTTCATGTCATGTGACATTTATTTCATTTTATTCTCAAGGATATTTCTGTGTATATCGAACGGCAAGGACTTAAATTCATGAAGAGATACATTTCAATTGTCGATAAATTTCATTAATTTCATTGTTTAGTTCCTATTGCTCGTTAAGTCGTTCAATAGCTAAGTTTATATCTTGGTGTTTTGATTAAAGACATTTTAAGGATACACAGT
The DNA here is from genome assembly GCA_035045925.1 of Drosophila atripex. Taxonomy (NCBI): domain Eukaryota; kingdom Metazoa; phylum Arthropoda; class Insecta; order Diptera; family Drosophilidae; genus Drosophila; species Drosophila atripex. The sequence goes on along the minus strand of JAWNOP010000022.1, from coordinate 4,219,448 downwards.
TGGTATTCCCTTTATGCATTAATCTTATTTAAATAATAATTAAATCAAGTTGAAAGCGAATTCTTCTGGCATTAGAATTATAATTAAAGGCATGCCACAGAAATGATAAAAGAATTCGCCCCGTAATCCCAAAGCCGCATCAAATGAATGTGAGAAGATTTTTTAACATTTTCCAGGTGACAAGGACACAGGTAAGTCGGGGGGAAAAACGGAGGAAAGCGACACTCGTAGTAATTTTATTGAAATGAAGTGAAGTGAGCGACCGAAGAGTAAAAAAAACTTTTTTTTGCCACTCTTAAAAGAAATTACATGCGCGAATTGCCAGGGGCGTGCCACGGAGGGGTCCCGTGGGGTCGGTGGGTCGACGGGGGTATTTAGGCCCGGCTGATAAATTTTCATGACACGCTGCACACTGTCGTGTGACAAGAATCAGTGTCAAATATGTTGTCATTTAATTTCGCACTCTCGCACACATGCAGACTCAGATTTGTGGAAATGTTAATAAGCTTTTGCCTTTTATGGATGCCAGTGTGTGTGTGTGTGTGTGCTAAAGAGAAAGCACTTCAAGTATGTCCTTTCACTCTCAGTCTCACTCTTTAACTTTAATTGCTATTTTTCACCATCAACGTCGCATTATGAATTTTACAAAGCCTGATGTCCTTTTAGACTTTTTACGCCGTTTTATGGGGGTGGACTTGAATTCCGCCCAGGAATAATTTTTGGGTATATTTTTCCAAGACAATCCTTTTTCTAAACTACTTAATTATTTCTATAATTTTCACTCCCTTCATAATTAATAAAATTATTTTATTAGAAGCTTTTTAAAAAGCTTACTTTTCCCAGAGTATTTCAAAGGTATCACTTTAATTTATTTTTTTTGCCATCTGCAGCTTTAATTGAATGAAGAAAACTGGCTCTGACCCGGCATTTAGGCATTTATCACAGCTACACGATTATGCTTTTAATGGGCAGGTGAGTGGGCGGAAGTCCCCGACGATAAGCGAGGACATTTTCAGGAGAGAGGGAGACATATAGCAGACAACAGAGACCCACAAGGGTTGGACTAGCATATGTGACAGTGACAGTCGCAGGGGCGACAATGTTGGCGCAGAAACCGCAAATATGTCGCTCTAGATGTGTTGTTGTTGGGCCACAAAGGACACAGGCTCGCACACACGAACACACATATTAGCAGCCAACAGGATGTCTGGAGCAGGCGAGGATAAAAGGCAGGCTGACTGCCGCCACCGACAATGGAACTTGTCTTTTTAATTAAATGCTAAAAGAAAATGCAAGAGATAAATGAAGTTGTGCTAAATGCGTGCTGTGCTCGATGACAATACTGTGGGTGAAGCGGTTAAGGGACATATCCTGGCATCCCCCGGATCCTGGGGAATTCACAGACATCAGTAGGTGTCCTTGGATTTCCAAATCCAGCCGGCAAACTTGGCAACTTCATTTAGAGCCCAGCGTCTCTGATGTGGTATTATTATTGAATTATGCGTTTCAAGCTGGAATAGAACACCACCAGCTATCCGCCACCCACCACCCACTACCCAGCTACCCGAATTAACCAAGCATTCTGGGCCGCAGGTTTAGCGATGGGTTTCGGTTCGGTTTATGGGGATCTTAATGGCGGCCACATGTGTATGCCAAGATTTGATTAGTAACTAGAGCCAGGAAATGGAAAGCGAACTGAGTTCCCTCCCAATCTTTAAAAATCCAGTTAATTCTAAAATTAATTTGATTAAACTAATTCATACTCCCCTTAAAGTCACCAGGGTTTCTTATTTAATATGTTTTTTCCCTCTGTGTTCAAATTCCAATAAATTGAAAAATCCAGTCGACAATAAACCCAAAATTGCCAAACAATTAAATCCATGTTGTTAGAGAATAAGCCCCACAATTGTTGTGGCATTTGTAATCGCTGTTCAATAATTTTTGTCATTTTATGTAGCCGGCTTTGCGCCGACATATTGATACTGGGCCTAACAAGGCTTCCATTACAAAACGCTCGCTTACGAGTGTCATGTATCAGACATCCTCCGCCTGCCAAGGAGGACCGAAAGGACATGGGGCAACATTGTATATGTTATGTGTTGTGGCAGGAACACTCCCACGAATGGTGAATGGGCGGTTTGAATTCGCATCGATTACAGATCAAATTAGATGTATAAATAACAAAACGATTAAGCGATTGAAGAGCTAAGCCAGAGTCTGCAAGTCTATTTGGAGGTGGAGGGAGACTGCTCGTTGGACAGAAGTTTGTTTGATTTTATTGCCAAGGCGGATTACTCCAGAGCCGGCCAATTGATGGCTGTGTTTGTGTGTGGGCCTGGGTGTGCGGCTCATTTGGATTATAATTGATGTCCTTGGCTCGTCGCAAACTAATCGGCTGACTCCGGCCCTGTCGGAGTATTTCCGTATTTGCCTCTCCCAACTACTATATATTGCCATTATTCTGTGGCGAAACTCATCTTGGGGCGGGATGGGACTCAATTTTCAAGTTATTTAACGCCGCTGATCCTCTTGGGTGCCTCTATCCTATTTAGCTGTGAGTGGTTGCTCTGCTGTGGCATGTTGAGCCCCGCTTTGTTCTGTCACATGAGAATAGTTTTAGGTTCTGGATGCACACTTACTCTATCGGCTCAACCAGGGTGCACTTTGCGAATTTTTGCAAATATTTTCTATATATTCCTTACTATGCAAATGCCTTACAAAATTCCTTTTGCTATTTTTTCATGTTTTCTTTATACTTTCTAATATATTTTTTTAATTCCATTTTAAACATCAAATGACATCATTTTTGAAAGTGTGCCAGCCGTGTTTTGTTGCCCACACCGCGTATGATGAATATCATGAGTCTGGCCTAATCAACTGCAAATGAAATGGACAATTGCCAGCAAGCATCCGGCAATATAAAGAGTCCGGCTTTCAGTGAGGGGATCCAGGCATGGGGCATTCGGCATGGGGCAATAGGGGGCGAAGAGGTGACCGCACGCATCGATACATCAAATTGACACTGCGGACGCCAAAACCAACACAATCACGCTCGCACACACACACAATATGTATATACACAACCAAAGCACACACACACATATGACGACCGGAAAAACAACAAAGATGGAAAGAATTTCGGTGGCGTTGATTTGCTACCTTCCTCACTGGTTGTTCATTTTATGCTTTCGGCTTGGAAAATAAATTGCCTCGGCTGTTTGTGCCAACAAATCCGCTCATTGCCGTTTTGAGCTTGCTCTACGCTGGTGAAATTACACTGCAAGAAAGTAGTCGAGATACCCAAGATAACTATCCAGATTCAAGAAACACGGTTTGGAAGCAGGTCCTATAGTGTATTTTGGGCCTTGTTCCCACTGCCGCTTAATAACCTTTGTCCAACTGTAGCCAGTAGCGAGGATCCTAAAACGTGTCCAACGTGGGAGCTATAAACTGTCATTTAAGTTGTTGTCGATGTCATTCCGCTGGCGCGGGCATTGTTTCAGTTTCGGCCAAGATTTGTGGCTGCAACCAAAAGAATAGGCGTCGGCGGCGGTGGCGGCCAAGTTTTTGTAACTGCAAAAAGCGAAAGTAAATATATTTACGAGCCCAGCAGCAGCAGTAGCAGCACGACTAAAAATACTCCTGTGTAAAATAAACAAGCAAGGCCAACTTGTCGGTGCTGGGGTGGAGTGTGTAATGGGCATAAGCTTTGAATAGCTCCTGGACCGGCTCTTAAAGGCATTTAAACGGTGCCCAGAACTGGTGAAGACAGGTGTCTAAGATAAGCTAGAAGTAAGTTTAGTTTAAAGAAGTGCCCAGCACAGAATGGTATACTAATTAAAACTTTGATTAACATAAACATTGTGCATATTTTTGTTGGATTTTAGCATTATAAACTTTGATTTGCCAGGCCCCGGCATTTAATTATTATTATATTACATGTGTAATGACTGCTAGGGGGAATTAATGCAGAAATAATTCCCCAACAGATTATTAATTGGAGCTTTTTGCATTTCCCATCCAAAGCAATAAATTAAATAGCATTAAATTGAATTTTAAATTAAACCAAACAAGTCAAGCGATGTCAAAGTTTTTCAAAACACCAATTGACACTCCTTCCGTATCAAGATGAACAGTCCTTGGCAAACATTGATGGATGCACACATACTGGATTTGTGGGGGAACTTTTCTCACACAGAAGACTTTAATTTATTTGCACTGCCAATCGCTCGTTAAAAATTTTACACAATTGAATTCAATTTATCAAAAGTGGAATGTGAATTTGTCAGAAATCATAGAGATATTTAATTCAATTACAGTTGATTATCAATGGCCTTTGGATCGTCTGACAGCTATTTAAGGTAAAGTTTCAAATGTCAAGTGAGGCCAAATGGTTGATGGTTTTGAAATAGTTAATTTTTTTGCAGCATACTTAATGAATATTACCCCAGCATTTAAAATTTATATTTTTTATATCGTAAAAATAATTTTTATTATAATCCACTTGCCATTTCAATTGCATTTTTTGCTTATTTCTATAAGGGATATTATGTCGAGAAACCCTTTAAATTATTTGCTGTATTTTTTTATCGAGACACCTTTTTAGCATATTCATTTAATTAGTAGTATTTAATTAATATTTCCCCAACTGCATGCCCATAAGTAAAGGTGTAATACATATATTTCATGTCGCTTTGGCTTAGTTTGTGTTCATTAAAACATGTTAAACACATAATGGCTATCTAACCGAGTTCACTGTGGCTGAAGGGGCGCGGCCAGGGGAGGCAGTGCAACTGCAGCAGCTGCAACAAGCCGCAAACCCGCAATGCTTTCAATAAATGCGGCTTGGTTTGTGTTGGGGTCAGTTATTTTTGACCTCGCCGCATTCGAGTCGTTGCTCCGAAATGTGAGGCTAATTTTTCACTTCAGATTTGATGGCGCGCCGCATATGTCAAATGCATGGCAGCATCCGCACAAAAAACAATTTCCTGCATTCGTGTTTTTGTGGCATGGCGTGAGTAGAACCCTATTTATAAATTATACGCCGGTTGCCCTTCAAAGGCTCAACTGACCTCTTATGAAACCTCATTCAGACCGTATTTCTATTCAAAAAAAATCCCCTTTGCTTACTATACAAGATTGTTCTGTTAACAATCTATATATTTAAGAAACTGGATGATAATAGATTTCCACAACGATTCTTCTGTCATTCTGCAACAATATCTAAGAATATTTTGTAGAATTTTTTGTCAAACTCTCTGTCCCCTGTTAAAAGTTACTAAACATGAAACTACAGACACAGCTGCCAAATAACTAATTGATAACGTTTGTATTTTCTAAGTAAGACATAATTCTATATTTTTATTATCAAAACTTCTTGCATTAACTAAAATACCATTGAGAGATAATCATTTCTTCAGTTGCCATTAACTAAATTAGGTTTAGTTTAACTTGATGGAACTATTAACATTAATCTGTGTGTCTCCATGTTTCTAAAGCTTACTAATTTGCCTCAAACCGTTCATTTCAATTTAGCCGTTGCATGCCCCCTGGGGAAACGACATTGTTTTATGGATGCGGTGGCGAGTGCAATTCGAACGGCAGGCGAACTGCGTGCGTATAGGCCAGGTGAGGGTCGAAATCAATTAGTTTCGGGCCAAGCAGCTGCACAAATTGCTGGTGACAACAGGCCAGACCCACGGCCCCGATAAATCCAATACTGGTAGAAGGACCTACAAGGATACGAGACAAATTGAACGGAGCTCTGGTCGGGCTTTGTGGCTGCGTCTGTCAAAGGCGCTAGCCCTGGCCCATATTTCCGACTCGCTGGACATATTACCAGTAAGACTAACTTAACACTGAAGGAAATGGAAAGGACATTTTTATTTTTACCAGTAAACCTAGATTCTTCTCAACTGTTTGATACTTCTCTGTGTATTCTCTCTTACCTTCAGCCTCCGTAGGCCGGGCAAACATTTGCGCACACACTCTTGGAACTCGGTCCCATTTCGAGTGTGCTCATATCATACACCTTCTTTTGCCTTTTTTTTTTATTACATGTGTACTTTTGTGATTACATGAATATTTTAAAAGCGCGCACTCTCACAAAGGTAAAAAAAAAAATCGTGGGTGGGGTAAGGGCTGCCGCGGGAGGGCTACACGTTTAAGGGATGGGAAACTGACATGAGAACTACATTAAAATAATTTATTTTAACGCATTTTTTGTCATAACCCGATGGGGAAAAAACTCATTTCCTTTAATGATTCCATCTTGTACGCGCACTGTTAGTGAATTCGTCCAGGATGTGAGTCCTGCTCGCACGCACATGGTTATTTCATTAAAATTGCCTTTTGTTGTTTGTGAATGTTACTTATTATTAACGCTCTGCCATATCATTTGTATCTGTATCTGTATCTGCCCCAGTATCTGTATCTGAATCTCGTGTATCTGTGAGCTGCATTTTTATGGGGTCAGAAGACACAACATTTGCATTACTGGTCCGCAGAGTCGGCGACCTACAGCTTAATAAAGACTAATTGACTTTCTGACCATAAATGGCCCGGATTCTGGCGCAAAAAAATGAAGAGGGCGTGGCCCCGTAGCCGATTGGCAATTAAGACAAGGACAGCGATGGGTTGACAAAACGCGATAAACAAATTAACATTTAAATTAAGGTCCCCCAGGACACTGAACGCCTCAAAATGCTGGCACTATATTTGTCATGGGCGACGGACAAATTTCGCAGAGCCCAACATGTCGGACACAATGTGACGGGTCCTTCAAGTTGCATTCCAAATTTATGCAAATGAAGTCCTGCTGCAATTTGGGTGGGCGTTTCCTTGTTTGGCGGGGACAGGCGCTGCATCTAATTAGCCCAAGTAAATTACAAGACAAAAACGGGTCAGGGAGTTGGCCCAGCTGTCGGCGATTGTTCCAGATTGAGTTGACTAAATTGAATAAGCCTCTTCTGCATTTTCGGACAATGGGCCCTTGCAGTAGTAATCTTCCTTGGCAAGCCGCTATCAAATAGAAGCTTATCCTTAAACAACAAAAATAATCCAAAAAACACTACAATTTCTTAACAAATATTTGGATAAAAAGAGCAGTGGAATGTCTGAATAAATTAACCGAAAAGAAATTGGGCCTCTGGGCATCTATAATGATGATTGCTAGACAAACGTCACACCAGGGCAGTATTAGCTACTCTCGATGATGATTGGGAAGAGGCCATATTGCGCATACGCCCCGTAACTAACCGAAACAGCTAACGAGACACAAGAGAATCGGTAAATAGTTTGTCGTAAATTTGCTGGAAGCGGTTGGCCGCTTAAAGTTGGCTTAACTCATTGGCAGCAGCATCGACAAGCTATTTGTGCCAATGTTAATTGGGTTTGGAGCATCGGGCTTAATATGGCGAGGCAGCAATTTATTTACGTGCCATTAAAAATGCACATAACAAGCAAATTGCATTTTACACCGTACAGTAGTGGGCTGTTGGTAGTGGGTGCCGCTGTTTGGTGAGTGACCCTTAAGTAAATTACAATAAATTCGGTGAAAACTTGCATATGAAATGCGTAATGTTCGTGTGGTACAAGGGCATTCGCTGTCGGCAATAATATAATTAAAAATTAAATGGCAAATTAATTGGTGAAAAATATCAAAAAGACTTTCTACGCAAGCCGGCATTTGTGGCATTTAAAATGCCATTAATATTGCATCAACACCTGCAGTGCATACTCGCTTAAATAAACATCCACAAAGAGCCCGCACACTTTGCATTAAAACGGTCTGGCCAAAAAACTATTGATGAATAATGAACGCGACCTGGAAACAAAGCCAATGCAACCGCAGATACAGCTCCAGTTGCTGCTGTAACACCAACTGCAATTGCATTCCGACAGCACCACCCCAACCAGCAGCATCTGCAACTGCAACACCAGTGGCACCAACAGCTGCTGTTCGACTTGTAAGTGACACGACCCGAGTCCTGCTCCGGCCATAAATCAGTGGACACCGGCCTCGCCTTGTTTACTTTTAAACAAAACACCAACAAATGGCGTTCGATCATATTTATTGCTTTTACGGCGTGTAAATGCAAAAAATAATTCCGGAATTAAACTTATAAAAACGGTGTAAATAACAATAAATCCCTTTTATGAAATAAGCCTTAATTAACAGTAATTAAGAGTGGATCTAAGCCTTTACCCATTGCTAGGTGTTACTGAAAATTGAATTAAAGTCAAATGAATATTGCGGCCATCTATGAATTTTCAATGACATTTAAATCTATACTACGAATAATATTATTGAAGCTTTTATAGCTAAAAATTATTAATCATAGCCTCAATCTGTATCCTCTTACTTTTTAATCCCTTTTAATGCCATTCAGATGACCAATGTGCTGAAAAAAAAGTAATATAATTACAGCAGATGTTGTGTCTTTTGTTGCCTTACAATTAGGCAAAATAATTAGGTGGCAAACAGCATTCAAGAGCTTCATATCCGCACAGGTCGTGACCGTTTTTTAAATGCAAAATAATTACATTCCCGTCTGCGTCCTTGCCGCTGGTCTTCCATACAGTATCTCTTTGCGGTTTTTTATGCTTTCATTTATTTCATAGTTGCCTCGGTTGTGGCAGTCGTGTGTCTGCGGCGAAAAGTTTCAGGCATGTTAATAACGCTCATAATTAAAAATTAAATGTTATAATTTTATGTGTGCTGCCGAGCGGCTTTACCCATTTGGTTGAAAATTATTTCCCAGATATGTGGCAACAGACAATTATTCAACCAGACCGTACCTGCTCAGATTTTTTTCACATTTTCCTGATCCTGACCGGGCTGCAGTTTTAATGCCTTGGGCCTTCAGAATCACAAGTAAGCTGTCGATGGGAAGAGCTGGAAGCAAATATGAATTACAAGGTCCTTGTTTGCCAAGATTCCCAGCAAGTCATGTATTTTTGATGATCATCAGACAAGGAGACCATCCTGGTCTTTATGACCAAAGGAAGAGTTCACCAAGTGCCGGACAGGCAATAAAAGTTGCCAACTACTTACCAAGTTTTTCTTAATATTTTTACGAAATGAGCAAAAGCAGCCGGCAATGCATAAAACACTATCTTCAGATATATTTTATTTTTTACTTGAAACAGTGAAATATATATTTATTTAACATTTAAAAACTCTGCAATTAAAGTAATCCTATCCAATGATTTTTATGAAAATATAGAAAAGAAGCTTAAACCGTAAGTCGTTTAATTAAAAAAAAATAAACTTTATTTCCCAGTAAACTCTATATCGAATTAAAGTAAAATCAATTGGATCGAAGCCTTAAACTGCGTGGAACTCTCAGCAGGATGTGGGCCTGTGATGCCACTTTGAATAATTATTGGCGCTGTTCGACGGACTCCGCAGAGGCAAAAAGTCAATCAGTGAGACTGCAGCGGGCAATTTAATACAATTGCGAACCAAGGCGCTTATTCAATTAATTACTGGAAACAGTGCGTCAAAAAGCGCCCAAGTAATGCAGAAAAAGCCGAGTAATTATTTTACACTTCGCTACCGCTGTCGCTCACTGCGATTTTCACTTCCATTTTCCAACCCATTTTCCTCTCTACCGCCTCTCTACAGTTGCATTTTGATGAAGTTTTTCCCCGACCCGGTCAGTTGCCTTCTCAGTTGGCGTTGGTCATTCCATCTGTCGCCTCGGCATAATATTGTTTACTTTAAGTTTGTTAAATCCATGCCACGCAATAATGTGACCCAGTTTTCAGTTTTCAGACGGCGGCTGTGGGGACTCGGACCGAGCAATTATCGCCAGCTGATTGAATGAAATCAAAGCCAAGCCAACACAATCCAGAAGATGGCAATATAAATTCGCATAAATTCGCTGGGGCGCTTTAAATGTCAAGTGGCGTGTGTCCATCGATTTTTATGCCTCACTGGCTGCTGGGGTCATTTATCAATATGTAGATTTCCCAGGCAAAATTCAATGGGTCCCGTATACACAGAGAAATTCGTACAGGACCCCTGGCACTCCCAGTGTAAAATGTGTAATTTTTTAACACGCACACACAATTGGAGATAAATTGACTGATGTGCATGTTGTGGGCCGCCATGGTCTGTCCCACTTTCTGTCTGCCTGTCAGTCTGCCGCCCAGTTTGATGTATGTGTCTGTCCTGAGGAGAGCCCTTCGGCCCACTCGACTTTCACTTTTCTGCTCTTTGATTTCTCTCCTTCAAATAAATCTCGACCCCCAGCCACTTCCGGCGACTGCACTAAAATTCTACAAAAGAGCGTAATGGCATCAATTTCCTGCAGCCAAAATTTAAATTTGACGAGCACCAGGATCCCTGACAACCTTGGCATGTCCCCTTCTACAAATTCTAATTTAAGTTTTTGAAATTTGGTTTTCTTTGAACATATAAATGGCCGAAAAGATAATCAATCAGCAATATTAGATTCTTAAATAAGATATATAATTTTTAGCAGATCGAATGCCCTTTTGTGTATCTTTCATTGAGGACACAACACACTATCGTTAACATTTTTGTTTCAACAAGTTGCGTTCTGTAAAAATTATTTAACTTTTTATGGTTCATTGTCATTGCACTGGAAATTAGTTTTTGTAGGTTACTTTGATCCACACATTGCCAGAAAAGATGAAATTGGACCTCACCTTGAACGACCGTCACAACCTGCGGTTCCAGTCCGTATATGGTAGTCTGATACCCCAGATCGCCCGAATGGTGCCCTTTAATGTGGCAGAAGTAACCTGCATCCTGATGATATACTACAAGTATAGCCTCCAAAATGGACCCACAGCCCGAAGGATAACCAGCCCTCAGCTGGTGAATATCGTCATTGGCTTTCAACAACTCTATGACATGGATGTGGTAGATCGCATCGTGACCCATATCTGTGGAGGTCGAAAACATGTCACCCCATTGGAGTTTGTCAACTACATGGCTATCATTATGACCCGTGATATGGAGCAAAAAATGAATTTTGCATTTAGGGTAATAGGGATTTAATAATAGGGATTGAAATAATAGGGATTTCAGATCTTAAGGTCTTATAGTATTTTCTTAACCATTTAATAAATTTGGGCTAATACTTAGGTTTACGACAAAAATGGAGTGGGCATCAATCGCGAAATTATTTCTGCGGCGGTCGAGAGGTTTTTCCCAGGGGACGATGACGAAGTGATCGAGATGCGACTGGTGAGCATTTGACCAAATTTCTCACTTCCATTTCCACAAAAGCATGTGACATTTAGGATATGGTCGATTTTCTACTCCTTAAATTTGATGATGACCAGGATGGCATAATCACATATGAGGAGTACAGCAAAGTAGTCCGTAACCAGCCGTGCCTGCTTGAGTTTCTCGGCCCCATTTTTCCCTCCGAAGAGGCGCGTCTTGTAATCGCCTACTGCACGGCCATATACTCCCACATTCCCGATATGAACATATAGGGTGTTTGTGAGGAATGTATGCCGTGGAGCTGGCAATTCGCCAGGACACCCTTGTCGCATAAATCTTTCAGGCACAAATAAATCGAAAGCAATGCAAATCAGTGCCTCTTGGCACCGCGCTTCTCTCTTCTTGGATTCGGTTCAGCTCGGCTCTGTTCTGCCATTGTAGCCACTCGAAAATGTCAATGACAATGATGATGAACTGCAAAATAGAGCGCTGACAGCTGCAACGAGACTTTGGATAGATGAATGGATGGTTGTATGTATATACCCATGGATATGGGAGACCAGCTGCCTCTCAGCGAGTGGAACTGCCTTTGACTTCGGTGGCATAATTTTAAATATGGAGCACAGCTCCAGAAATACTTTGCCCCGGTTGAATGCTTCACTGGTCCGTCGACTGCCTTTCTCCATTGCCCGATGACAGCTTGATTTGTTGGCAGTTGGCATACAATTGACATTTGATGGATGGTGTTCTACATTGTCGGGACATCCTACACAGCTGCAGTCACGTCCTTCGAATATTCGGTTTGTTCTAATTACGGTGAAATAAAATTCGCGTTTCGGTTATTGAACTATTTTTTACTATTTTAATTGAGATATATTGCAACTATTTGTAATTTAATTATGAACAATTAATAGGGCACTTGAAACGATTTAATAGCTTGTGAGTTTGGGAAACACCAGATTATGTATATAAAAAAACCAAACTGTTTTGTTTCTCCAAAGTCTCGCAGTCATACCCCAATATTCCGTATATACCCCAATATACAGAAATTCCGAAAAATCCTAACCCGTATTTGCTGAGATTAATTAGAAAATCCAGAATGACTTGGCAGGCCTGTGGGACATGCTAATTGAGATCCTTCAAATAACGAGGTAATGGATAGAAAAGTGGGCACATTTGCATAACAGAAACAGAATGTTACGAGTCAGTGTAACGTGAAACAAAAAAGTAAATAAACAAAAGTCTTGAAATTCTTTGAAAAGACTCGAACAAAATTTCAAATTGTTCTATTCGTTCATACTCTATCTAAAAGCTTGTTTTCCTTAGAAAAATATTTATTTTGAAAAAAATTTGTTTCCTAAAACCAAAAAAGGTAGAAAAAAACATTTCTGAAATTTAAACAGAATATTTAAATATTTAAATTATTTCTGAGATATTTAAAAGTACTTTTCACAGTTTAATCTTTTCTAAGGCCGTAAAGGATCATTGCCGCCTAAGACTCTAGAATTTGTAATTATTTATGCAAAAATTGTTGCAAAGCAAACTCAATTTAGTTAAATGTTTGACTTTAGGCAGGCGCTCGTTGATTAACCGAGTGGTGCGAGTTGCGACTGCCTTGCCACGCCTTCGGATATGCAAATAACAATGGGGGCGGAGGCCAGATCCTGCACCCCGTGGAATTCATTTACTTTGTTGTCTCCGGGTGTTTGAGTTTGCCACTCGTACTTGCGTGTAAACATGCATGATTAAGCTGATTAAGAAGGCACAAAAGTCACAAAAATATCTAACATGGGAGCCTCATAAGGGGTGTTGTTAACTTCTACATTTCATCTATGTTGAATTTAAAATTTCTTGATGAGAAATGTTTAAAAAATGTTACATCTTTGTAGCCTAAGAAAACTTGTCCCCTGAAAAACTCGTATCTTGAATCAAATATTCCTTTCAATCCGACAGGACTGATGCAATTTATCCAATACTCCATGCCTCCATGCCGGATAACCAAATTTAAGCTCAAATTCGTGGCAGTCAGGTGCGACCTTATATCGATCCAGAAGGAAACCTGTCAGAGAATGCAGTGCCCCGATAATGATGATGATGATAATGATGCTGCTGCTGCTTGAAAAGCTAAGAAACAGTCCGGACTGAGCCAAGGCGGAAGCTGCACTCAGCGCGTTGCATTGCAAAGTGAACTTCACTTACATGGAGTAAATAAATAAAAAGGATGCCCGTACAGAGCTCACAATTTATGGATGCACTTGCCAGGCAAGGACAACAGCGAAGGAAATGGCAACAGCAACAGCAAAAGCAACGACAATGACAACAATGGCAATGGAAATAGAAAATAGAGAAAAGCCAAACGTTGACAAATGTAAAATAATACGTGACAATAATGCTGCCAATGGCTGTGTTGATTAGGCTACTTTATTTATGGCTAGCCTCGGATCAGCTTGAAACTTTGAATGGATACTCGTCGGTTTCAGTTGGCCGGAAAGGCGGTATGCTGGTGTGGCGGCAAGACGGCCAATCGTTGGTAAATTCATTGAGCTGCCGCAAGCTGAAGTTGATCTGCAGCTTTTGTGGCCTAACTTGCTCTTTGGGCCTAATGAACCGAACACAGCCACATGTGTGTATAGTGTGTGTGCTTGTGTGCCGACTAAGTAAATATTATTTGATGCTGTGTTGAAAGCCATTTCCAGGTGGCAGTGGCTCTGCCACTGGCAGCAGCTCTGGCTGTGCCCCCCTCTGTATGTGTTTATGCATAAAATATTTACAAAGTTTCGTGTCTCCGTGTGGCTTTCGCCGAGTCCAATTTGCCCAAATGCAGAAGTAACATTCGAGGCGAGCTTGTGTGGCAATTCTCCTTCGTTTCCATCTTTTTTCCCTCTTCCTGTTGCCTCTTATTATTCCAAGTTTATTTAGGAGCCGGATACGGCGAAACGGAGGCTGGGAACACCACATCAAAGCATAGCACGTGGCACGCATGAGTGGCAATAGCAAAAAGTGCAGGAGCAACACAAGCAACAAAACCAGCACCAACAACATCGGGACGAGGCAGCCCCAATTGCATTGCCCCAAGTTGACCACAAAACATGCGCCCGGCTACGAAAACCAAACCAAACCAAGCCAAGCCAAGCCAGGGCAGACCAAAAAGAAGTCATAGCATTCCGAACCGGGCAGAAGGAGATAAAAACTCAGTAACTACACTGAGAGTTAATTCTTCATTTTATAATGAAGAAAGGCAGTTAAGATTGCCTTCCATTACTTTCATTTCTCTCAGTGTAGAGCTGGGCTGTAAATCAACTGCTGACCACTATACGGCTGCAGTTACGTATGTGAATTTGTAATCTAAACTTTTATACTCGTTGACTCGTTGCCTCGTTTTTCCATCAGCGGCGAACAGGAAACGGAAATTGCTGCTGTTGGCCCGTTGACAAAAACACGACACTTGCACCTCAAGTTGCCAGGAACTTTCAACTTGATTTTCCCGGGCAATAGTAACAAACAGCTGCAATAGCTGCAACGACATTATGGGATTGCCAATTGCTTACGGTTGCCGTTGCCGATGCCGTGGCTGTTGCAGTTGCAGTTGGTGTTGCTGTCGATGGGCAACTGAATGTGTCCATGATTGCAATTGCAGGTAGGCGATCGAGCTGTTCCCCCTCCTGGTTTTTTTGGCCATTGATTAAGCGTGGCCGGGTGGGTGAAAGCCCAGCTACCTCTCCGGTGTACCCTACTCTTTTGGCCACGTTCACTCAATCAAAGCAAACTAAAAGTTTGGTCTACGGTTTTAACCTCAGTTTGCATTCTTTATGAGTGCTTCTGGGATGGGTGGTGCTGCTTTTTGTTGCACGCTCTGAATTTTTTTTGCTCTACCTTTGAATGTTTAATGCAAATTGATTTAGCCGCTTCTGTTTTTCGTTTTTCACCAACAGCAATGGAAACCTTTTTGCAAGTTTTTCTTAAGCGAATTTGCAACAGCTTTAAGTTACAATTAAGCCCGCCGAGAGGGCCGTGCAACTTGTTAACTGATTTTACCTCGACCACACCCACTAGTCTTCCTACTAGTAGCTACAAGCCACCAGTTAGCAGTTGCCACTTGACTGCACATTTGCCACGGCACATAAAAATTTTTAACTTAAATTACTTTTCGTAATAACTTTATTTTGTAATTTACGTAAGTAGAAGTAACATTTATGCAGCTGCATAAACTGCCAACGAAAGTAGCTGACAAACTATGACGGCGCACGTAAAAAACTTTTGTGCACCAGAAGCCTTTGCGAAAAATCTTTTGGGGTGAACCGCGGCAAAAAAGCGCCGAAAAGTAGCTGCTCGGGTGTCGCTGGTCGGCCTTGGTCCACAAAGTTAATGCCACTCAGCTAGATAATTTGCATAAGGAAATGGCTACGCTCTTTGATGGGTTTTCACGATCTTTGGCAATCTATATGGACGAACCTGTTTCACTTGCCCGTGAATGAGAAGTAATCTCTATTTCATGTTCTTCTCCTCCCAAACAATTTCCCCTTCTCCTGCCACAAGTAAAGGAGGTCTCCGGTGGCATGCTCCTGCCGATGGCATTTTAAATTTTTAATACAGCACTTGCCCGAAGGGAAAATGAAAGAATACTCGGCGATGGAACACGGAACGTTGTTTTTCTTTGGCCTGCGTAATGAGGAAAAGTTTCGCTACATGCAATTTGCTCTTGTTCTCCGGTCTCTGGTCTCTGGTCTCTGTTCTCTGTTCTCTGTTCTAGGTTCTGTATGATGTTTTTTGCCGGTCTACTTGTCCTTGCAAAATGCCATTTGCATTTGCCAAAAGCACAGCGAAAGCCGCAGAGCCATAACAGCAAGAAGAAAGCAACACACTTACCTCAATAGTCAAACAAAAGTGCGGCATACTTTGTGGCGCTTGGCATGCCAAACATGTGGCTCCCATTCAGTCCCCCGTCTGACATACAAATCATTTTGCCGAGTGCCTAGAACCCAGTTTCGAGTGTCGAGTGGGGAGCCATAATGTAACTGAAATAAAAGCCGCAAAGAGAACTGAGAAATATTTCTTTTCCTGCCATTTTTAATCCAAGGGATAATAAGGAAGCGTGCTGCAAAAATTTGTTTTTGAGAAATATTCTCGGCAATGTCCTAAAGTAAAGCATAAGTAATATCTGATAGATTCTATAGCCTAACAATCAAATAAATAAGAATATTATTCACTCAAATGCGTGGCATTTACATTTTAATTGCTTTGATCACACCAGTTGTCTGGAAATCACTTTGGCAACTAATCAATGAATCAGAGATAGTAGCCAGGATCTTCTCAATCAAGATTCCCCCCGAAGAGAAGAGGGGGCTTTGCTTAAAACTAAGTGTGGGCAGCAATTATGCAGACCAGCAGAGAACGGCTCAAGAGGCACTCAGTCCTGGCTGAAGGACTCAAAGGAACTGCAGCTGGCAAAACCAAACAAAGGGCTGCAGCAAATGGCGAAGGGAATCGAAATCGGAATAGAAATACGAATCGGCAAAGGCGTAACCAGAGTGAAAAGTGTAAAATGCAAAATCTCATTGATGATTGAATGCAGCGAGAGCAGGGGATTCAATGGCACTACCAGAGCTGGATCCTCGGCATTTTTTGCGACGCTTTGTCTCAGTCTCAATAACGAAATGCAAATACGGAAAAAAAGCGAAAGCAAACACACAAATACGCATGCAAAAGAAGGAAAGTGGCAGGACGATGGGACGGCAGGATGGGAGGCTGGCAAAAGTAAAGGCAAATCGAATGGCATAGAGTCGAACAGAAAGCTGCCAAGTGCCCGACCAGGCAGTCTAACAAAAAAGGAAGCTACAAATTGCCACCGTAAACAGGAATACCCTTTAAATGTACCATTTGGAAGTGTTTTCCTAATCATTAGCATAAGTTATTTGTAATTTTTATATCGTTAAAACTCCAAGCTACTTATTCTGATTATTTTAAATGCAATTTTTTTAATTTTATGAATAGACATCTATGCCACACGCCACATATCCATATCTATTTGAAAGTTAGCAACAAAAAAGTTTAAATAACTTTTACATACGAAGTTCATATGCATGCCAGGAGACTCCCACCCAAGGGTAAATAAAATAAAAACACTATAAAAGCTACACAGTAGGATGAGTGCTCCGAGACGCAGGGTGCCAGAGGGAGAGGTATGAGCAGGAGTACCCGTAACTGGGCTGGGGCTTCCCGCACGGCAAAGAAAATGGCGTTAGCTGCAGCGCATAGAATTGCAAATTCAATTTCAATTCAATTGAGCATGTGTTTGCAACGGCACATCCATATGCTCCTAAGTTTCCAACTGTGTCGATATGTGAGTGCGGCACACAGTGCGTATGCGTGATGTATTGTGGGTGCCGGGGCATTGTTGGATTGGTGTTCTTTCGCTACTCCGCTTGTTGCATTGTCACTTATGGGCTGAAAACGATACTGGATCTACAGCGGCTTTGTCCCTAATCAAAATCGATTTAAATCGAACTTCTCACTGCGCCAGGGAATGCACAAAATAAATGCGACATATTTTATAGGATTCCACGTGATCGGGCCGGCTGATTTTTATTAAATTACACGCTTTGTAAATAATTGGGATGGCATTCCGTCTGTCATTAGGCCGCCGACAATAAATGCCAATCGAAGCTCATTAAAATTCAAAAGCCTCGCCAATCGCCGCCATATATATCCATCGGCCATTATAAACATTTTTGCGCCAAATGTTAATTAGATTTGAATTTCGAATATTTTCGCAGCCGAAAGCAAATAAAATGCGAAAACAATGCCAGTGCGACAAAAGTGCGCTTGCATGAAATGCAAACACGAATCGACAAATATTATTTTTATGTGCTTCTAATGATAATGATTTCGCATTTCCCATCAAAAGTGACAGCCCGGATCGAAATGAAAATGGCCAATGGAAAATGGGTGGGAGAGTGGTCGGGCTCATGTGGTGTCTGGGTAATATGGTATAATCAAATTAAAATTAACAAAAACGCTCATGATTGCAAATTAGTTGCCGAGAATAGGCGTTAAATTGAAATGGCTATCGATCTGTTTCTACTTTTATTTATTTTTTTTTTTTGTTCAACCCAAATATTTATGCGTATGTATTGGCCTACGGATATTCAGGTACATATAGACAGATATTGATTTTGTGGGCCTGAAAAATTATTAGCTGTTAGCCGGAAAATAGAAAAGAGCTGCAAGAGCAAAGAGTTCCCAACACTGATTGCTGACTCTTGCAGCCAAAACGGATCAAAAGTTAAATTCCTGTTTGACTTTTCATTCGAAAAATTGGATTTTGCATTTAGAGCTTGCCGACGAAAAAGTTTCCACCCACCGGATCAGACCGGGATAAGCCGCTCACAGAACGCAAGCAGCCAATGCAGTGCTCAACTGAAATGGGGAGCAACTTTTTTAGTTTCGCAACTAATTTATCAAATTTCAGAGATTCGTTTCGGCTGCTCTGTTTGAGTTGGCCGAACTGGATTACAGATCGCAGAATGGCCCAGCCGAAACAATGGCCATAATAATTTCAATTATTTAAGTGTCAGCCGCTATACCGACAGCCCTAAGCCATGGAAATGCATAAACAAATCCGGTTGTCAATTTGCTAATTGCTGTGGGCTTGCCTTTTAATTGCCACCGCAATTCCACAAAATGTATAAAAATCCCCCCCAAAAAAGTGACCAATAAAAATGCAAAGCCAAAAAGAATGGGGTGTTGTTGTCCTTGGTGTAGTATCAAGGATTCGGGATTCAGGATTGAGGATTGTGGGTGTGGGTGTGGCAACGCCCTCTGGCGTTGCTGGGACAATTGAAGCGTGTTATTAGCTCTAATTGTTATAAAGCCCTTTTAATTGGGTGTCTGATAAAGTTGCTCCGAAAAGAAAACCAAAGTGCCAGTCCGTTTTTCACACCCACTCAGGGTCTCTGGGTAACCTCCGGAGATTCGTCCTAGGCTTCACCTTAATGGAAAAAAGGCTTTTGTGAACCCATTAGAAAGAGCGAGGCTGGTGAAATGAAGGTTTAACAATTTCCTTGCCGCCTCTTGGATGAAACTTTTCCCCCAAAGTATTTTTCACACGCGCCACAGTGCGTATGCGTAATCTTTGGTAACCGCATAACAAAAAATTAAACATGTGGTGAAGGTGAAGCGGGAGCTTGCTTCGCTTGTTGCCAAGAAGAACATTTTATTTTAAGCTTCTTGTTAACAAGATCTCAATGTGGTATTCAATGTGGGTAGACTAGGCCCATTTTCAGGCTAATGAAAACGAGACTTCGGGCAGTGTGCCGAAGCATGAAACGCTTGTAATCCAGTTTCAATTAGCAGCCCATACATATAACCACACAAAAAGCAATAATTCAAGAACACTGGGGGGACTTTTATAAATATACACCACGGATTTTAGACCCAGTTCTCCCAAATCTGTTTAAATGAAACAAATAGTTGCAGCTATGAACCTTAAATATGACAAATTTTATTCCATTTAGCATTTTTATCTTAATTGTGTCTAGTAGCCCTGTTTTAAAACCCCACCCTCGGGGCAATGAGTCCAATTTAGCTCCCAAGGATTATGGCTTTCAAGAAATTTGTTTAAATTTACCATTTTGGGGGTGAAATGAGAGCAGATGCTGCGGTCAGACAATGCCAGTGTCGCGGATTTGGGACAAGAAAAATGATGATGCATAAATAACTTGCCGATAATCCCAGTTAAAAGCTGTAACATTTGTTTGGATTTGCTTGTCGCTTTCCAATATTTCCTCCATAGACATAATTTTTCGCTATTACTTTTTTTATTTGGTGGCATTTCTTTCGACTGGTGGTTAATGTCGCCCAATCCAAGCCAAGATGAATGGCCATCGATTTATTATCGATGTCTGGCGGAGCGGTTTATTAAAACGCTGCGCGACGGCAAAGGTGACGGACGAGATTTTTGTTCGGAAAGGGGCTGGGGAAGGTGCTCCATAATCGTCTGCGGACGTGTAGTTGTCATCAATGCAAATACCATGCAGCGCACTTGTCAGCGCCATCTACATCCTCATCCACTTCCACAGTCTCCTCCAAATCCACATGCTCATCATCCTCCAACTTGGCTACATCGATGGCGGCGCATGATTGATCAAGTGCGTGCGTGCCAGGGCCATTGGAAAGGTGGCTACACTGAGCGAAACATGGGTATATTAAAATAAATTGCAAAATAATATACGATTCTTTGTCAAGCAAGTTAAGATTTTATTTTGATCTTTATAAAATTGTTCTAAATATTACAAAGTTTTTTCTAATTTTTTGTCACTGTATGGACACAGAGCGGACTGAAGCAGGAAGCTCCAAGACGGAACTCGTTGGCGAACCATTTTTCTGACATTTAGTTGACAGCGCAAATTTTTGTTTGCTCGTAATGTGCCCTCGACACGGACCCGTACTTCTCCGCCACCCGTATCCTTCCATCCCAGGCAACTTATCCATTCGGAAGGCCCGTAAGTGCGTCGGAAGCCATGTGAGTCCTCAAAAAGCATTTCACGCCGTCCAAACGAGAACGAAAATGAGGAGTAGGGAAAATGATGCGGGGGGAATTGCGTCCTGGGCGCTGGAAACGAGTCCTGGGCTCTCGGCAGCTGATTTGACATTTATCACTGCACTGGTGACTTGCGACTGGCGATTTTACGCCGACCGCCCTCCGCTGACCGTCCGGAGTGGAAAACGGATTTGGATTTGGCATTGATGGAACCATTCGAAACATGCCAAACGCACTTGGCGACGCCGGCAGCCAGCAAAATTTTAATGACAACTGTCAGCGAATGCGCCACTCTTAGTTAGTGGAAGCTCGAGATCTGGTATGGACCAAACAAATGTGATAATCCAATTGGCAGGCACTGTGGCAGCGGCTGTGAACCGGAGTGTGTGTGACGCTCCGTGGCAGAGCCAGGCCTTGTCTAATGTAATTCGTGATTCAGCATAAACTGCCGGTGGTCACGCCCATTCCGCCCTAATGGATTTATTGGCAAGTCCTAGTGGACCTATATCCCTGCACTGTGAAAAGTATTATAGTTATCATAATTGTTTGAAGGATATTTCAAATTGTACAAATTATATTTCTGTTTTTCTTAAAGTAAATTATTTCTTACCTTAAGATGAATAGGTTGAAAATCCCACTTTCCCCATGTTTGATTACCCCTGGATGTTGGAATCAGGATATCAATAGGACTAGCCAGGGCTGGCAGATGGCGGGTCCTTGTTCCAGTTCCAGGACACCGGGACCCTATCAAACGGTCGGATAGGCCAATTGCCAATTGTCAGATACAATTTATTCCCGGGCCCCTAGCTGCTGCCACGGCTGCACTAAATGCGAATTGAAAATAAAATATTACACAGAGATTGCAGCAGTCGGGCTGCCGGATAGGGCGGCGGGTAGAGGTGAAGTGAGATAGCATGCAGGAGAAAAGAGACAGAGGGGCAGGAGCGACAAAGACAAACAAACATCCAATGCAGCAAACAGTAACACGATTATGCCCATGGCCATGAGGGGAGCCGGTGGTGACAGGGGGCTTCGAGGAAGGACGGGCGAAGGACGAGGGGACCGTGTCGATCATCAGGACCAAAAGGAATCGTAAAACAAAAACGCCAGATAGTTTGCAGCAACTACAACCTCGAAAATACCTCACTGCTCCAGCTTTTGCCTTCGCTTTTGCTTTTTCCTGCTACTGCCAGTGATTGTGGGCGCCATTGGAAGCAGCGGCAATCGATTGTGTGCATTTTTTTTTTCGGTGGCGTTAAGTGTTGGATCCTGGCAAAATGGGTTGCAACAGCAGTAGGGGAGGGGGGGAAATGCTGCTGTCGTCGTCCTGATAGCGGGCACAGACAGACTGCACCAACAATCCCGGAGAGCCGCGGGGAAGCAGTTGCACCCGCGTCATCGACGGTTGTTCTATGCGTTTGGGTAGATAAGTTAGGCTGGTCCTTAAAACGATATTGACCTTTAGACGGGTTTTTATATTGGGTTTTCATACAATGTTCAAAGAAATAAAGTAAACAATTAAACAAATTCAAAATTGTATTTTAAATAAAAGTAGTTCAAATAAGATATTAAAACAAAAAAATTAAAAATTTTAAATTGAATGTTAAAATATTAAAAAGTATGAAATTTGGCACCACTTTAGTTGGGAAGAGACAGATGGAGATACGAGTGCAGCACAGTGCAGTGACACCTTGAGGCGCTGTTGGCAAACTATAGAAATCACATAAACGCTCGGCTCCGCCCCACTCCGCTGCTCCGTATCCATAAAATTCCAGGATCCAGCCCGCATTCGCAGAATCGAAAAAAAAATAAAGCACATGGCCGCCCAGAGAGACGAGGTAGGGAAGGTGAAGGGACCTAAGGACTGAAGGACTGAAGGACTGCAGCAGGAGATCAGGGACAGCCCACATGCAATGGCCGTGGAAAAGAAATGCCAGAAAATGCAACGTAAAAATGCATAAATCCGTGGGATTTAAAGATTTTGCTGGAATTTGTGATTTCTTGCATTTACTTTTTATTTTTGCACGTTTCTCCCTGCGGCTCCGGTTTGCTTTTTGTTTTAGTTCGAAACGCCCACCACTCGCCGCCCTTTTGGGGTGTGGGGCGTGACTGGATTTACGCGATGTCCCATTTTTGTTTTTTTCCTGGAGAGTGAAAAGAGTCCTCTATTCGCCACATCCACATCCACATCCACATCCGTATGCAGTCCCAATTCCCCTCTTCGACTGTTTAACACGCGCAATCAGCACCGCTACAAATTTCATATGACATTTTAAGTTGTTTTGCATTGCCACGCCCCCAAAACGCCACGCCAGAGCGCCAAATGCGAAGCGATTTGCTTTCAGCTGCAAAATCCCCGACTCGACAGCCCTTTGTGCATTGCATTTCTGTGACTTTGGGGCACAATATTTCCGCACCCGATCTGAATTGTTTCCCTTTTTTTTTGTGGCCCAGCTAAAATGCAGATTTTCCATTTTTTGCGACGGGTGCCACTCCGCCACCCACTCTTCAGGGTTGTTGCTTATTACTTATTTGAGGCTGCCACTAACATGTTGGACGTCGGCCGTAATCAGTTCTATGCCCAGGAGCCAACTATTTATTTGCTGTTTCGTTGTAAATTCGATTCAATTAATTAATTTAATTTTAAAACTCTGACAGTCCCGAATTTTATAACGAGTTTGTTGCAACACATGTTGACGTCTCGGGGGCAGAGCCTGAAACATTGCAACTTTATTTTCAGCACTTCACTTAATTAGCTTTTGTTGATTGAAAAAAAACAAGGCAACACCTATTTCAACACATGGTAACCTGTCATTATTGAATTAAAAACTTTATTTAATGTTTTAATTTTTTATTTAAAGCTTGCTATATTGACATATCCAGCTATTCAATATATAAACCTATGTTTAAGGGACTTTTAGAGAGAATATTATATTATTGTTAAGAAGAAAGATAAAAATAGATATATTTGTAAGGTGTATTGCATACATTAAATATTTTGTATATATATTTGTTTATATTTTTGGACATATCAATATTGGTCATCCATCTGTTTTGCTTTGTTTTTTATATAAACTTTTTTGTGTTGCTCCCGGGGCATGTCCGGCAACATTCCCCTCGTAAGCTACGTGATTTAATGAACTGTTGATTTGGCAAATGCGCGATCCGACGATGGAAACGCACATATTTACGAACCATCTGCCATCCCACTCATATTTAACTTTTGTGCTATGCGTTTCAAACTGTTTTCAAAAAATTGGGTAGGTGGTAGGTGGCAGAAATTTGGGGATGGGGTGGGAAAATAAGAGGAAACTGGGAGAGCAGCTCCAAATTATTTAACATGTAAATCAAGGCAGAGGAAAAAGCGAAAAATCTAACAGAGCTCAGTGCGAAACTTTTTTAATTTCAAAGCAAATAGCGTGGCATCAGGGGCATCAGGGGGCGGGAGTAGTGGGGCTTTTGGGTCAGTCAGGATTGGTGGGCGTGAAGCTTGTGCAGATTATGAGGCGGTGGCGGTGGGGGCGGGAAGCGTGGGGTGGCGGTGAAATCGCGATGATTATAGTCACGTACTTGTCACCCCAACCACCGTACTGCACCGCCACGGCCCCTGCACCATCCAAAAATCCCGGCTTGTAATTACACATGTGTGTGTGTGTGTGTGTGTGTAGAAAGGGGGAGTTGGTACATGTACCATATATGTATGTGTATGTGTATGTGTATAGGTTGGCAAATATTGACGCTCAACTTTTATTTACGCACACAAATGTTCAAGTTTCCAACAAAAGATAAATATGAAGTATTCTAAATCGTTGCCATGCCGTGCTCGTACTCCCACTTGCCATACGCGTACATCCCCCTACGAAGGGGAGTTCCTGTTACTCCCCGAATGGTACTCTGTGCCATTTACTCATTTAACTGACAGTTAAAATTACAAACGCTTATCATGTACCAGAATCATATCATACGGAATAATTTATTATGCCCAACGCTTAATGTAATTCCCGAGCAGCGAAAATTTCGCTTCAAATGTGGATTCTGAGGCAGGATGTGTGCGGATATACATACATACATATATCTGTATATATGTGTGTGTTAGTGAGGATATAGGATATAGATATAGAGTATGAGTCGTTGTGTGCGCTGGTTAACTGACTGGTTTTGTCTTTGAGATAGATGGAATAAAGTGCGCAACATACAAAATGAATATGTACCCTGGCACCCAGACACACATCCCCACGCTGGCACATAGTTTTATTTGCTCAGCTTGCCTTCTTTCATTTGAGGCCCTCGCGTAATAGACGTTCTACACATATACCATATATACACTAGGAGATATATACATATATGTATATATGTATCTAGAAGTGTGAGTATGTGTGCTGGTTTATGCTCTGCACCCTGAGGTTAATTAAGATTTTGCCATGCATTTGTTTGAACAAATGGTGTTTGTGCTCGAAGAAGTGTGCGAATCCAGCACAGTCAGCGAAATGAAAAAGTTTTATTAGTTGTAATCCCTAATTAAATTAAAACTGTTCCCTCTAATTAAATGCGGGCCTAATGCGTGATGTATGATGAATGTTGAATTAGATTATTAGCGAAGCTTTTGGCTTGCCATTCATTAATCATTTGGCCAGATACTTCCCTAGCTTGCGGCTATGAGTGCCGTTTATTGGCTTGAATATCTGATTCCCAACAGGTTTTAGGTGAATGATTCGTTATTAAATTATTACAAATTCTAAAAATAACTGATTTCATCCAAAACCTGTCTACTAAGTACATGATGTAAAAATTCATATCTATTCGGATGTGGGATTCTGTATTTGCTTGGCACTTTCATTAAATTTATTAATTTTACTCCAGCTACTTTCATTAATATGCTGATAAATTTTCACATGGCACTGAGGCATAAATAATTTATGATTAATTCAATTTTGTGCACAGTGTGGCATTATTTAATGCAAAAAATAAATATTTCACAATTATAAGCGCCATTTCAATAATTATATTTGGCTTATAGTCAATGATTTAACATACAAATAAGCGATTATATTGCTTTAATCTATGTTTTTTGTGAAAAGTGCTCCTCTTATTGACTGAAGGAAAAAAAAAATAAATAAATAAAAACGTATAATTGCCTACGAACCTTCAGTTTAATCAAATGTTCGATTTAAATAATGAATTCCTGTCGAAATTAATGCAAATTAAATCTGATCTCCAATCCTAGAGATGAACTTCAAAGTTTCTGAATTTTAGTATAAAAAAATTCCTTTGTTAGAAGTAAGAGCAAGTTATAATTTCTAAAAAATGTCAAACGCCAGGCGAAGGTTTCGGCGTGAAAAAGCTCGACTGGCCAAGGACCCGAGCCACGGTCGAAAAACTGGGGAGACCACTCAAGGACCCCCAAAGCAACCAGTCAAGGGAGCAAGGGCACAAGGGCAAGGGCCAGCTAAAAAACAAAATCAGGTTCCCAAGCAAAGTCAGACTCAAAATCAAAATCCATGTCAAAATCAGGATAGGCCAGGGTCAAGCAAGGAAAAGACTACCCAGAAGGAATTAGCTGCCAGCCCGCATAGCACCGTTGAGTCCCATCGCCACTGGGGTGTATTTCTAAGCCGGAATCACACGGATGCCATCCAGTTGCTCACCCGGAACACCAGCTCTAGCAGTGATGATTACGGCGAGAAAAGATTTCACGCCGACTTCAGGGGCAAACGGTGCGAATTTCGGGTCTGGTCACCCTTCCAGTCCAAGCTGGCTGCCGGCATAATGGGTGGTATAACCGATCTCCATCTGAAAAGTGGAGCCAAAGTGCTCTACTTGGGCGCCGGATTTGGGCGTACGGTGTCCCATGTGGCGGACATTATCGGAGAGTCGGGAATGGTGTATGCCGTCGAGCAGGGTCCTTGGGCGGCCCGTCAGCTATCCGCCCTAGCCGATCGCCGGCCGAACATCGTGCCCGTTATCGACGATGCTACAATGCCGTACAAGTACCGCCTTCAAGTACCCGCCTGCATCGATATTATTTTTTGTGACTTGCCGCAGGCGGAACAGGTGCGATCCCTGATGCTAAATGCTCGCCATTTTCTCACAATCGGAGGATACTTTGTGTCCTTTGTGCGGGCAACCAGTTCGGATGCCAATGTCGTCGAAAACTTGGCTTTGGAAAAGGAACGTCTCAAGCAGCATCAACTGGAACCGCGCGAACAAGTCCTCTTGGAGCCTTTCAAGCCAGGCTTTGCCCTCGTGGCGGGCGTGTCCACGCGGAAGGAGCTGCGCGCTTAGTTTTAGTAACTTTTAGTGGGAGGGGGATCAATCAGGATTTAGATTATAGATGGGGGAGGCGGAAAATCATATTCAATCGACTATGATAGCGTCAATCGGTAGTAAACATAAGAGATCATTAAAAACCATAAACTATAGTACCTGCATTAATTCATTTCACCGTTGATCGGATCATTTAAAAATATATATAATTCATCTATGGATGGAAATCCCCTAGAGGAGAAGAATGTAGAATTTCCATTTATGAATATGCATAAATGGCAGTCATTCATTGAAGTTATTCAAAACTTGCACCAAGAGCGGATTTTTTATGCGAATAATAATTAATTTTGTTCCCTGCCCGCGAAATTTAGAACGAAAAAGGGCATTGTTGGACTGTGGGGTGGCTATTTTTACAAAGGTCACTTGGGGGGGGGTCTGCAGTTGATTCGGCGCGTATAGCAAGTGTACCCGCAAATGCTGCACATAATTTAACAAAGTGTACTGTAGCGCGGCAGCAACAAGAAGAGCGGCAGCATCATGGGCAATAATAATGGTCCAGAACAAGTCGAAAAAAAAAACAAAAATAAGAAAAACAGGAGGCGAAACAACAGCAGGCAGCAACATTTCGACTTCATTTTGTTGTGGTTTTCCTTTTGGCCCACTCGCGCTCTTTCTGGCAATGTACATAAAACTTTTTCGGGCCACTACAATTTTTAATGCACTCTCTGACATTGCAATGGTTTTTGGGATCGGGCGCAGTGAGATGGTAGGTGGTGCAGATGGTAGGGGCATTCTGGCGAACAAGCAAATGAAACTCAAGTGCATGTAGCGCTGGCCTGGCCAAGTGGCGTAGTCAAAAAAAAATAAAAATAAAAAAATAAAGAAACAACAAACCGTCGGCGAAAAACATCACAAAACGAAGAAAATCGCAACAAAAATAACACAGCAGAAATGAAATAAAACAGGCACAAGAAAGGCCAGTAGGAAAACAATAATAATACACTGGGGGGGCGTTGGTAGAGGGAGGAGGGAGGGTCGTGGGTAAAAACTCAGATTTTTAATAAACTTGCCGAGGCTCCTTCCTTTGGCTTCGTCTTCCGCTTCTCGCTTTTCGCTGCATACTTTTGGGCGCAGCGACAATAGTCCCGTTATTGTTGCCACAGCGGCTGCTTATTTACGAGTATTTGCCTAGGAATGTGGCAAGCGTCTTGCCAAGTGGCAGCGAGACCCCAACCTCCAACGATCCCGCCCTCCCCAACGACCGGCCATCCGCATAATGAGCCACCAACGCCAGACGACGGCAGTTCATGAAAAATCAAGAGCCAAGAACTTTTAGCCCCCAAACTTTGGCTCGCTGTAAATTTGCCCAGATCATGTTTGAAGTTTATCCAAAATGGAAGATATCCTGAATGGAATAAAAAAGGAGGTGGAGCAGGCCAAGCAAAGCAACATTCTTAGCCATGTTGGGACCACCTACACAACACGTCTGTTCCGACTCCATTAACCCGGTGGGGTTCCAAAATGACACCGCAAACTCGTATGGCAGAATGTCAGGCAAACGCTTGAAACTGTATGACACAAGTATATTTGTAGGGACTATTTAAAATGGATACTTTGAAGAAATAATATTAAAATCCAGGAAACGGAATTAGCTTCTCAACACACATGACCAAATTGATAAAAGGGTATTAAAAACCAAATAAATTAAATATTCAATCGAGATTGTAAAACTATCCACTCACCTTTCGGGTCAGTATCATACCGTCATAAGTGGCAAATGCTTGTGCCCCAGCTTGGTTAAGTTGGCTAACACGTGATGCAGAGGTTGGCCTGGGTGTTACGGTGTTGGGATGTTGCCGGAGAGGGTGGGAATGCATTTTTAAAATACTCGCGCACATTTTCGCAAATGGCAACAAACGGCGCCAAGTTTAGCAGCTGCGCTGCCGCTGCCGCTGCCGCTACCGTTGCCACTGCCGCTTTCGATGTCTTTCGGGCGCTGTAAAATGCAAAATCCAAATGCCCCCCTGCCCAAGATCTCTTTGCCATAGTTCCATGGCTTTTGGCATAACATTTTTAGCATATTTGTTGCAGTCTAAACACGTGACAAGTATGCGTGTGTGTGTGAGAGTGCCATTAGTCCCTTGGTCATGCGCTGGGTACGGAAAACTCACGTGCCATCTACGATATGTAGCTATAGCCAAAAAAACAAAAAAAAAAAAAAAAACAAGGGTAAAAACAGCAAACTTTACCGCAGGAGCTTCGGCGGAAAAATACGGGCATGACCATTTTCCGGGGGATACTCTCTGTGGTCATACATACATACATACATATACCATTGTATCGGCATACTTTCTGGTGCACATTTTAATAAATTTTTCACACATTTAAGCCCGAGGGTTTCTAACAGTTTCTTAATATTAATTAGGATTAACTATCATTATTATCTGAATTTTAAGCAATTAAATAAAACATTTAACATTTATAAAACCCCATTCCTTCACTAAGGGCATCGCGTTAGCGAATCGACCCCCATTTCGCATAGTTTACAAGCTTACCTCGCGACCTAGTACAAATCCCTGGAGAGGACAGGCGACATTAATGCCTGAAATTAAATAAATATGCTCGAATATTTCCAGTTTATGGCCATGTAAGTTGGTGGTAAAGTGTGTGAAATATATTCGATAAATACTTGAATATTAAATCAGCTTAATGGGCGCCAAACAATTGAGGGGCGGTAACGTGAAGCGGAGAGGCGTGCTGGAGTCCACCTAGCACGCTCATTGAGCTCATTAAGCCCATAAGCTTTATTGATTTTTAACAAGCTCCCAATGGCTGTGACGTCAATTTACAAAAATTAATTATTGCCAGACAGCCTGGCTGAGTGGAAAATGCATTTGAATTGATTTTAGTGGATTTTATTTAAAAAAAATAATTCAAATCCATTAAGAACTTGCAAGCCATTTAAGAGGAAATGGTTAACATTTTTAAGTGATATTATTTCCGTATTCTGCATTAATCCAGGTTTAAAAAAAATTGCTCTGATTTGAATTAATGCAGAAACAGTCTGCATCAGCTAGGAAGGAGCACAGCAAGCCACCAAACCACAGCACAGCATTAACATCAGCATGCCTGTCAGCTGCAGGAGCAGCAGACTCGAAATCAGGAGCAGACAGGACTAAAAGGAATGGGATAACCCTTGATATGGCCTTGCCATGTGCAGCATCTGGGACTCTGTCTCTGGGAGTGACTGATAACTGCAGCCATTTGCCGCTTGTTTCCTGCTCTCAACAGCCCCCCTCCCCAGTTCCCCAGGCCATTCTGAACCCCATTTCCAAGCACAACAAATGAAATCGATAAGAAACTAAGCGGCTTGCCGGCGAAATTCCATTTCTTTTCGAGTGGAGCCTGCAACTGCAGCTGCGGCTTATGCGATGCATTCCGCCATGTCTGCCGGCCAAAATGCGCCCAACAACAAAGAGTGGCATGTGGCTAATAGGATTTGGCTGCCGCAACTGCTGGACTGGGCGGAAAATTCAGTTTTCAATTGTCTACTTCGATGCACAAGGCCGCCGCCGTTAATACTGCACTAAGCAGCTAAGGTTTTCGTTTAAGCCATGGATTTGACCAACATTTTCAGTTAGTAATAAACAGTCAACTGGGAACTCAGTAACTTTTTTCCAGTTATTATTATTATTCCCTTCAAAAATGAAACATAATCAATATGCATAAAAATACAAGCACACAAACAACTTTCCTAGGAGGCCCCATCTATATAAAGAAATGCATAAGTAGGACGGACACTATGGCTTCCAAAGACAGCTGTAATTATGTCAATATTAATCTGATTCTCGAACGATTTGTAGATCGATTTTCTATCAATTTTCACTAAAACATAGGAACAAAATATTTTTTGTTTTTTCGTCAAATTTGAGGATGAGGAAAAGGATGCATGGGAAGGACTACATGGCTCCCAGAGTTGGGTCGTAGACTGTATATTTGCCAATATTCACCTGATCCTTGAGCGGTTCATCACCTGATTGAATACCTTAAAAGATTTGTAGATCAATTCTCAATCAATTTCCATTGATATCTGGGAACAAAATATTTTTTGTTAGCAAAATATTATTTTAAATCGGGATAATGCATGAAAAGGACAATATGGCTCCCAGGGAAGGCTGTATCTTTGCCAATATTCATTTGATTCTGGAGCGGAATACCTTAAACGATTTGTACATCGATTCTCTATCAATTTCCATTAAAATCTAGGAACAAAATATTTTTTGGATTTTTCGTCTAATTTTCCAGGGGATCCCCTGAAAATCGGGATACTGCATGAAAAGGACAATATGGCTCCCAGGGAAGGCTGTATCTTTGCCAATATTCATTTGATTCTGGAGCGGAATACCTTAAACGATTTGTACATAGATTCTCTATCAACTTCCATTAAAATCTAGGAACAAAATATTTTTTGGATTTTTCGTCTAATTTTCCAGGGGATCCCCTTGAAAATCGGGATACTGCATGAAAAGGACAATATGGCTCCCAGGGAAGGCTGTATCTTTGCCAATATTCATTTGATTCTGGAGCGGAATACCTTAAACGATTTGTACATCGATTCTCTATCAATTTCCATTAAAATCTAGGAACAAAATATTTTTTGGATTTTTCGTCTAATTTTCCAGGGGATCCCCTTGAAAATCGGGATAATGCATGAAAAGGACAATATGGCTCCCAGGGAAGGCTGTATCTTTGCCAATATTCATTTGATTCTGGAGCGGAATACCTTAAACGATTTGTACATCGATTCTCTATCAATTTCCATTAAAATCTAGGAACAAAATATTTTTTGGATTTTTCGTCTAATTTTCCAGGGGATCCCCTTGAAAATCGGGATAATGCATGAAAAGGACAATATGGCTCCCAGGGAAGGCTGTATCTTTGCCAATATTCATTTGATTCTGGAGCGGAATACCTTAAACGATTTGTACATCGATTCTCTATCAATTTCCATTAAAATCTAGGAACAAAATATTTTTTGGATTTTTCGTCTAATTTTCCAGGGGATCCCCTTGAAAATCGGGATAATGCATGAAAAGGACAATATGGCTCCCAGGGAAGGCTGTATCTTTGCCAATATTCATTTGATTCTGGAGCGGAATACCTTAAACGATTTGTACATCGATTCTCTATCAATTTCCATTAAAATCTAGGAACAAAATATTTTTTGGATTTTTCGTCTAATTTTCCAGGGGATCCCCTTGAAAATCGGGATAATGCATGAAAAGGACAATATGGCTCCCAGGGAAGGCTGTATCTTTGCCAATATTCATTTGATTCTGGAGCGGAATACCTTAAACGATTTGTACATCGATTCTCTATCAATTTCCATTAAAATCTAGGAACAAAATATTTTTTGGATTTTTCGTCTAATTTTCCAGGGGATCCCCTTGAAAATCGGGATAATGCATGAAAAGGACAATATGGCTCCCAGGGAAGGCTGTATCTTTGCCAATATTCATTTGATCTGGAGCGGAATACCTTAAACGATTTGTACATCGATTCTCTATCAATTTCCATTAAAATCTAGGAACAAAATATTTTTTGGATTTTTTTTTTCCGGATATCTAAAGGACAATATGGCTCCCAGGGAAGGCTGTATCTTTGCCAATATTCTATCTGACGGAAACCTACTTTACATCATCTCTATCAATTCCATTAAAATCTAGGAACAAAAATTTCGCAATTTCCAGCCCTTGAACGGGAAATGCATGAAAAGGACAAATGGCTCCCAGGGAAGGCATCTTTGCCAATATTCATTTGATTCTGGAGCGGAAACCTTAAACGATTTGATCATTCTCTACAATTTCCATTAAAATCTAGGAACAAAATATTTTTTGGATTTTTCGTCTAATTTTCCAGGGGATCCCCTTGAAAACGGGATAATGCATGAAAAGGACAATATGGCTCCCAGGGAAGGCTGTATCTTTGCCAATATTCATTTGATTCTGGAGCGGAATACCTTAAACGATTTGTACATCGATTCTCTATCAATTTCCATTAAAATCTAGGAACAAAATATTTTTGATTTTTCGTCTAATTTTCCAGGGGATCCCCTTGAAAATCGGGATAATGCATGAAAAGGACAATATGGCTCCCAGGGGGCTGTATCTTTGCCAATATTCATTTGATTCTGGAGCGGAATACCTTAAACGATTTGTACATCGATTCTCTACAATTTCCATAAAACAAACATAAAAAGGCTCCAGGGAAGGCTGTATCTTTCCAATATTCATTTGATTCTGGAGCGGAATACCTTAAACGATTTGTACATCGATTCTCTATCAATTTCCATTAAAATCTAGGAACAAAATATTTTTTGGATTTTTCGTCTAATTTTCCAGGGGATCCCCTTGAAAATCGGGATAATGCATGAAAAGGACAAATGGCTCCCAGGGAAGGCTGTATCTTTGCCAATATTCATTTGATTCTGGAGCGGAATACCTTAAACGATTTGTACATCGATTCTCTATCAATTTCCATTAAAATCTAGGAACAAAATATTTTTGGATTTTTCGTCTAATTTTCCAGGGGATCCCCTTGAAAATCGGGATAATGCATGAAAAGGACAATATGGCTCCCAGGGAAGGCTGTATCTTTGCCAATATTCATTTGATTCTGGAGCGGAATACCTTAAACGATTTGTACATCGATTCTCTATCAATTTCCATTAAAATCTAGGAACAAAATATTTTTGATTTTTCGTCTAATTTTCCAGGGGATCCCCTTAAATCGGGATAATGCATGAAAAGGACAATATGGCTCCCAGGGAAGGCTGTATCTTTGCCAATATTCATTTGATTCTGGAGCGGATACCTTAAACGATTTGTCATCGATTCTCTATCAATTTCCATTAAAATCTAGGAACAAAATATTTTTTGGATTTTTCTCTAATTTCCAGTCCCCTTGAAAATCGGGATAATGCATGAAAAGGACAATATGGCTCCCAGGGAAGGCTGTATCTTTGCCAATATTCATTTGATTCTGGAGCGGAATACCTTAAACGATTTGTACATCGATTCTCTATCAATTTCCATTAAAATCTAGGAACAAAATATTTTTGGATTTTTCGTCTAATTTTCCAGGATCCCCTTGAAAATCGGGATAATGCATGAAAAGGACAATATGGCTCAGGGAAGGCTGTATCTTTGCCAATATTCATTTGATTCTGGAGCGGAATACCATTTATTCCTACTTTCCAATCTAGGACAAAATTTTTTGGATTTTTCGTCTAATTTTCCAGGGGATCCCGAAAATCGGGATAATGCATGAAAAGGACAATATGGCCCCAGGAAGGCTGTATCTTTGCCAATATTCATTTGATTCTGGAGCGGAATACCTAAACGATTTGTACATCGATTCTCTATCAATTTCCATTAAAATCTAGGAACAAAATATTTTTTGGATTTTTCGTCTAATTTTCCAGGGATCCCCTTGAAAATCGGGATAATGCATGAAAAGGACAATATGGCTCCCAGGGAAGGCTGTACTTGCCAATATTCATTTGATTCTGGGCGAAATTACGTCTAATTTTCCAGGGGATCCCCTTGAAAATCGGGATATGCATGAAAAGGACAATATGGCTCCCAGGGAAGGCTGTATCTTTGCCAATATTCATTTGATTCTGGAGCGGAATACCTTAAACGATTTGTACATCGATTCTCTATCAATTTCCATTAAAATCTAGGAACAAAATATTTTTTGGATTTTTCGTCTAATTTTTCAGGGGATCCCCTTGAAAATCGGGATAATGCATGAAAAGGACAATATGGCTCCCAGGGAAGGCTGTATCTTTGCCAATATTCATCTGATTCTTGAGCGGAATACCTTAAACGATTTGTACATCGATTCTCTATCAATTTCCATTAAAATCAAGGAACAACATATTTTGTGGATTTTTCGTTAAATTTTCTGGAGGTCCCTTGAAAACAAGGAAAATGCATGGAATGGATAACATGGCTCCCAGAAAAGGCACTATCTTAACCAATATTCTTCCGATTCTTGAGTGGAATACCTTAAACGTCTTGTAGATCGATTCTCTATCAATAACTTTCAAGGCCAGGGATAAAAATAATTGTTAGTTCTTGTGTCAAATTTTGCTTGGTCATTTTGGAGTTCATAAACAAAGAAAATGTACAATTTTATGTTAATCAACAGCTGTGAAAGTCTGAGCATATTCTGTTGCAGCATATCCTTCTTCTGTAGAAAGTCTCCACTCTGTTGGTTGAAAGGTTAACAGGAGCGTAACAGGCGCAACAAAGCGACAAGCCGGCGGGAGCAGCATCCAAACAAATAAACTGAAACAGCGAACGAGAACAGAAAAAAGTACAAGAGACACACCGCGCCCAAACTGTTCGGCTGCCGCTCTGCAATTTCTCTTCTCGAATGTGAATTTCTCTGATTGCTCGTGGCGGCGAATTCCGAGTGAAAGGCGAACGGAAAACGATGCTATGGACGTGATGCCGAAGGTCCTGCGAGGATGTAGCCAAGCCATCAAAGAGTTGCTCTGTGGCAGCATCCGCGCCGAAATCGGGTATAGCCTAGACAGAGTCAGTTTTACGGCAACTTTGGTGCGGAGCAGAACGAAGGACGAACCTTTGCGGGCAGAGCGGTACGGTTGGTTGTTATTGTTGTTGTTGCCGTTCGACGTGAAACCCAAAACAAAAATATAAAAATAAAAGCCAACAAGGCAAGCCGCCAAACTGAGTCCCAATCTGCAGAAGAAATAAAGTGGAAGGGATCGGTGAAATTATGCATTTATGCAAATCAGGCCAAATATGGCCAAAACACAAACTGCAGCGGCCGGCTGAATACTCATAAATATTTCAAGAGCCAGCAAATCGTGTGACACAGACAGCGTGTAGGTTTTAGACAGCGGAGCAATAGAGTGGGTTATGTTTATGAGGGAGAGAGATGGTCCAGTGTATGTGTATGTCATTTGAGCCAGTCAATGAAATGTTTGTTAATTATGTATGTGTATACATTACATTGCCATTAAGTAATTAACTTGGCTCCAAGCAAAGCTGTTTAAGTCTGTCTCCCTCTATCACTCCCTCTCTTCCTTTCTCTCTTCCTTCATGTGTGTGTGTGTGCTCCAATTATTGGGATGTGTGTGTGTCTGTGTGGGCGAGCACTTGACATTGTCTCCGTCGATGGGAAACATGTTGCGTATACGCCATGTTAATGCACAACAAATCGAGAGCAATTTGTTATGCCAAACTAGTGCAAAAGGCATTTGGGTTGGCAAATGCAGCTGGGCTTTCAAACGTCAGTGGTAATGGAAATGTCGAGAGCGATCTGGAATTGCCATTAATTTGCTATTTTCAATATAATTGGACGGCATGCAAATTTTGAACGCCTCGGGGACATGTTGTTGTGTCTTGACGAAAGTCACTGCAACAAAAAGTCATTCTATAATTGGCAGGCATTGCTGTATCCTGAAACATTCAATTGCGAAGCTAGCTACTGAATGGCCAAAAGTTCAATAGAGGAATGCGTATGTCCTGGCATTGACTTGGGAGAAGCATTCACATATTTGCCTTTGATTTGATTTGGTTATCTGTTATGTACATGTTTGATTGGCATTTTGTACAACAGGGAATTGCAGCCGATTGCCAAATCATTTTTCAGTCAAAATATTCATATTGTCTCGAATGTTTGTCAGCGGAGATCATACCATGTAACAATGATTTCATTGAAATAATTTTATTAGGAAGACAAAAAACTTAGCTTTCTAGTGTCCTGATTGCATTTTTATTAAATTCAAATGTTTTTTAATTAAATATGAAATATCACAGCCAATCAACAAATTAGAATAGATATAGTACTTGGCCTTGGAATCCTTAAATGTTGCGTTAGATGGTTATATTTTTAGCAATAATAATCAAATATTTATCTCCTACACTTTACCTTCATTATTTCCGTCTGCAGCCATTTCATTCCTCCTGTCCAGTCCAATCACCTTTGTAATTTGTCCCTTCAGATTCGTCTGGCTCCTGCAATTTTAACGAATATTTTTAGTAACAAAAACATCCGGATGCTTGAATGTCGACCATCCCAACACTCACCACCCCAAAGGGCAGCTGCCTGTCTGTCTGTTTTTTAAAATAAAATGCCGTTCCGCAGCAAAAACTTTGCTGCCACGGTAATTTTAATAAACGCGTCAATGAAACCAAAACAATGACGACAGCATAAGCAACAATAACAACAACATTAGCGAGGGGAAGGCCACAAAAAAAGAAGCCACAATTTGATTAGAGCATTAAAGGACTTTGTGCCACAAAGCCCGAAGCCCGGAGCCAGGAGCCAGGAGGCCGGAGCGAAGCAGAAAGCAAAAGCGTCCTGACCTCGGACTCTCGGAAGTCTGTGCCTCATCCTTTTGAGATATCTGGTCCTGGTGCTGGTCTTGGTACTGGACCTCGGCCAGTAGCTATTGGAATTTTTGGCTTCCGAGACAGACAAAGTTGTCTGCTATTTTTGAATTTTTTTGTTTTTTCGGTTGGATGATGTCGGACCCCGGTGAATTTTTAAAAACTGTCAACGTTTAAATAACGCTGACAATGACAATAAACAAATGCAGTGGCAACAAAACAAAAAAATAACAAAAAGAAAAACCGAGAGAAGTTTAATAAAAAAAAAGTCAAATCGAAAACTTTAGAAAAGTCGAACACGTGCAGGCGGAAAGCGGGGCGAACAGATGAATGTTTTTTGGACTTTGACGCCAAAAAAGTTTTCAAATTTAATAACCTTAAAACAAAAAAGCCATCGATTTCTTTTTAGTAACAAGGCTTCTCCATTCCATTTATTTTTCTAGCTCATTGGCCCGCTGCTGACCTGTCAATGGCATTTATCGATATCGAAACTATATCTATGTAGATACACGACGATGTAATCATGAGAGACGTCGCGTAGGGTCGAAAAAGTTTTCCATAAAAGTTTCGACTAATAGAAAATATGGCCGGCCATTGAGTTTGGCCAAAGAGCAAAGTTTACCGCTAACGCTAACGCCATCCCGCAGTCCCGCCATCCCGATACCGTTCCATGTGGCCAGGGACCAGGCAAAGGATCGCAATCGGAAGCCGGGAGCTTTAAGGACAATGGACCTGGGCTACTGGCTGCTACAGCTGGTCGTGCACATTCTGCTGGGTAAGTTAAAGCTGCGGCCGGTTATAATAATGAAAATATTTGAAACTTTTACATTTTATTGCCTTTTGCTTTTAATCCTTTTGCGAGCCATGGCAACGAACCTTTTTTACGGCAAGCTCGGCAACTTTTTGGCATCCAAACTCACAGACAAACGCACCCTCGAACTCACACAACGGCAGCGGCATAGTCATTTAGGCATTTCCGGTTCCGCTTGCCACCATTGTGCATTTGGCTTCTGTGTGACCCGAACACGAATTAGCATAGCAATAAATGTGTTTGTTTGGGTGTCGCCACCTTTCGACCCGATTCTCTCTCAGCTGACCCGACCTCGACCGCATCAATTTATGTTAATTTTATGCCTCCGAAATTGTTTTTTAAATACACTTTTAATTATGACCGAATGAAAGGCAAAGTGAACCGAGACCGAGACCGAGACCGAGACCAGAACTTGGCATCGAAATAAAAATAATAATTTCAATTAGCCGTAATGTGTCTGCCGGAGATAAACAGAAACTTTCTTTGCGAACTCTATAGTCTATGGTGGCTGTAGTCTATGGTGGATGATAATTGAAATACAAATTAGTTCCCACGCTCCCATGGCAACCAGCTGGAAAACATTGTCAAATATGAGTATTTTGCATTCACAATTGTATAAAATGGAAATTGACGAACCCAGTCCTAAATAGAAATATGCATTCCATCAACTATATCAATTTACCATGTTTATTTCGCACTCGTTAAAAATGAAATTTGCATCGAATATTTCCCATTTACTATTTTTCAATTTATTGAACGATTTTTGGTTATTCAAATTTGGGATATGCAAATCATATTTATTACAAAAATGAACCAGTAAAAAATGACAAACAATGCACACAGTTTCCACAGCTCTGAACTCTTTAACGAGTTCATGCATTGTTGAGGCAACCTCAAATGGCAAGGACAAGGACAAATGCCATGACACTCGCTTGCGATGCCAGGACATTTGCATAAACCAAACATAAATGCGACAATTTCATCCTGCTGTGCGCCTTAAAGGATTTACCCCCACCGAACCACCGAATAAAAACTGTGGCAAGGCAGTCTCTGGCGCTGTATTTTATTTGCACTTTTCTAAAATTTATAGACGCTCTTAAAACTCACTGCAAACAGTTGGGCAAAATATGATGGGTAGGGGGTGGGCGGGGGCTGCTGCAAAAATAAATATTTGGCTACAACAGAGGCTGTTGGAGTTGCTTGCCTCAAGTGCCATAAAGTTTATTTAAACAAATTGCCGATTTTATAAGTGTCTTCAATTTTAGTAAGTGTGCGTTATGTCGACTTCTCTTTCCGCCATCTCGTATTATTCCCATCCTGCCGTCCTTTCCCCTGAGGCTGGGTAAACGATGTGATGTCTCAGCCATGTTTGCACACAAAAATTACACTCCCCCACTTCGAAATTGGGCGGACAGTTTGGCCGGGGAAAATACTGACAAAGCCTCTTGCCAAAGCCAAATCCAAGCTGCAGCTCAAGTTCAAGCAGAAGCTTGAAGCCGTAGGTCCTTGAAATCAAGTTTAAACGTTCACGCGTTTGCAGCTGCAATCCAAATGGGATTTGGCCAAACTAGAAGCAAAAGAAATAAAAAATAAATAAACAACAGAACCACGCACATCAGTTGAAGAATCTCGGCCATGCTTTTTGTGGCCAACTAGCCCAAGCTCGTGTTGCTCGTTTCGCTTGCCATTTAGATGCTAGAAGTTTACTTTTTTTTCCTCTTTTTGATTCGAAGGAGCTAGTGCGCTTTGCTGAGATTAGCATCTTTATTTGTGTTTGTTTGCCGCAACGCAGCCCAGAGCCAAACTAAAACAAACTCCCACCTCGGACCCGGATCCAATCCAATCCAGGACTTGAAGTCACCCACTTGTCGTTGTCCTTGTTGGCCCCGCATTTGTATGCAAATTATAGACGCTTGGCCCCTCGTTTTTCCATCGCTTTTCCTTTAGATCCTTGGGCTGCTTACTTTTTACTTGGTTTACTGCAGATTTGTCTGTTCGAGCGTTTATCGTTTGTTGGCGGCAAATGCTTAAAGCGGATTTTCCCTCAGCCAGCTAAAATAGGCGAAATATGTACATTCCGAATCTTCAGCAACTATTCGGCTTTTCTTTTTCCCCATATTAAAGAGGAGCCTTCGAAGTCTTCAAAGCAGAAGAGCTTATTGAACCGTTTTTGGCCCTTGACTTTCATTAGAACTGGCTGGGATGTCTTCTTTGTTTGTGGAGCTTCATGAGCTAAAAGCGAACAGATGCTTCCAGACAGACAGAGGGAAGGGAGCGAGTGTTGAGGGGAAAAACAAAATACACTTATAAAAATATATATTTCCTTTCTTAGTCCATGCTATTGATACAGAAAAGGGTAGAAAAGATCAATAAACAATTAAAAAAGATCCATAGCTTAATGTGATCCTACTAATGCTAATTTTTTATACAAAATGGCACAAAAAACTAGTATCCTGATTTTTAAAGTTAAAAAAAAAATATCCTGATTTTTAATGTGCACATAAGCAAGACAAATCTATGTGCTGCCTTGGTTGTTTCTCAGTCTTGGACTGAACCTCTCCCTATGCCTCAGACTCATTCCCATACTTATCCCGGGCTTGAGCCTCTGGTCCTGATTCACAATCTGATTCTGAAGCTGGTTCAGGTTGTTAGGCAGCAAAGTTCACTCAAGTGCGTTGATTGCCGTGCAAAAAAGTTTCGTTTTGTCTGTATTTGATGTACTTATTTTTATTATTTACATACATATATATAGTACTAGCGAAAGACAACGCACACACCCGCACAACCGCAAACAGTTGTGTCCTGTTCTCAGTCGCGCAGGTGAAGTTTTCCATTTACTTTTCCTCTACGGCTGTCATTAAGCTGCGGTTGCCGCTGCCATTTGCAAATGTGTTTGCCATTGTTGTCCTTGTTTCTGTTGCTGTTGCTGTTGGTATTGCCCTTACAGTTGCTATTGCTGTTGCTGCTGTTTTGTTGTTTGTCGGCTGCTTTGACATGCTTCAAAGGACTCATGTCAGAATAGGAATCAGCATCAGACTCCGCCTGCAATCGCAGCCAGTCACTTTTGTCTGTTTGTCTATTGAAAGTTTAAACCAGTTACCCCCTTTCCCTATCCACACAAATTCCAATACACTTGAAAGAATAAGAATTATGATAGCCTAATAGTATACACAAAAATAGTTTCATTTAAAAGCAGTTTCTTTTTTTAATTGAATATCTTGAGATCACTTGTACCTTTTCTTGCTAATTGCCCAAGGTCGAAACAAAACTTTTTTCTCAAGTGCATAAATCAACTCAAAGAGTTTTTCGGCTGCGAGCACACCGAAAATAAATACACTGCTCATCCTGCCTTCGGCAATTGTAACTTTTGACATCCTTGCAAGTTATTTCAACTGTAAACTGCGACAAATTAAATTCACGAGTGCTGCCATTGCAACTGTTGCTGTAACTAGTGTTGCTACTCTTTCTGATGTTGCTGTTGCTGTTGCTGCTGCTGTTGCTAGTGTAGCTGCTGTTGCTGCTTTTACCTAATGCGATTTGCGAAAATTATGCTCAAGTTGTCGGCATCCACTTGGCGTCGTCTCGCGGATTGCTTGCTTATCATGCGGCAGTGTGCTCCAGTTGCAATTGCAAGTTGCAACTTCAACTGCGGCATGACAGGGCCAAGATTATGGAAATTTTCAGCAGCAACTTCGACATTTAGCAAGAAATATAAGAAACTGGAAAAACAGCACACCAAGCTCCAGCATCAGCGCCGTAGCAGGAACGACAAAAACCCATTGCAGCTAATGATATTAACCATTTTTTCCGGCATTTTCTCCCCTTTTTTTGCCTTTCCCTGTTTGCACTTAAAAACGTTCTGCAAATTGTAAAAACCAGAACGCGGTTACTACCAGTTGTAGTTACCACTGTTGTTGGTGGCAGCATTTAGCGTTTTTTTGTTGCCTTAGACACTGTCTGAGTTTTAGTGTCGGGACATTCTACAAGTTCATTCAATTAGTAGTTTGCTCTTATTTTCTTGTATTTCTAATTTAGTTTCAGTTTCCATAAGCTTTAAATGCTCCAATGGAATGTTTACTAGGATTAATCTACTCATAGAGGAAAAAAATAGTACATTTTAAAGTTCAAATCGTA
Organism: Drosophila atripex; assembly: GCA_035045925.1. Classification (NCBI taxonomy): domain Eukaryota; kingdom Metazoa; phylum Arthropoda; class Insecta; order Diptera; family Drosophilidae; genus Drosophila; species Drosophila atripex. The sequence goes on along the minus strand of JAWNOP010000022.1, from coordinate 4,177,071 downwards.
GCAAGATTCTATGAATTTATCTTTCTTGTTGGAGAATAAGATTTCTCGCCCAAATGTTTTTGAAAGAGGATCAAAAAATAATTTTTATTACCATACAATCTCTGACATGGCATCAGGATTTTGTGGGACTGGTTTAATGCCTCAATTTAAGGCAGACGAATGCAAAACATTTTCATTTCGTTGCCACTTTTTCGTATTTACTCTTTTTTATTCAGCATTTTTATGGCATTTCTCATCATTTTATCTGACGTTTTTCATCTCGCTGCACGAGACTAACCTTCTACCACCACTTTCTCCTCTCATCCTTGCTACCACCACTCTGCTATCGGAATGTGCCACCGACCATCCCAAAACCAAACAACTCCAACTCTGGGTCCAATCCGGCTGTGGCACAGTTGTGCGGCGCATTCAGTGTCTACGTGTGACTGACATCAATGTGCCACAAATTGTTGATTTTCGTGATAACGTGACATTATCCTGCAGCTATGACATAAGTGGTCACACGTTAAATTCGGTTAAGTGGTACAAAAACGGAAAGGAGTTTTTTAGGTAAGTACGAAACGTATTTGGGTGGGCTGTATCATTACATATGTATAACTGGTACATACAGTCCGGCACAGATTTATAAAAGTTATGGAATTGTAAAAACAGTTTACCTTATTCCACCACTTTTCATTTTCAAATGAATTTACCCAAATAAGCAAAATCATTGAAGTTTCTTAATCATGCAATGAATCCATTATCAAACAATTGAATTTTAATCAACGTGAGAATCTCCATCAAGGAGCTATAACTTAATCATTGGAGCTTACTTCCTTAAACAGTTAAGCAATATTATTACATAATAATAATCATGGTAACCTGATCGTTTTGAGACGCACAGTCTCTGTTCATAATTTATGATATTTATTTCAACACGCAGCTGTCAGATGCACGGGAATCTGTGTCATGGTTCCCCGCCGACCTCTGACCACGCCACACTGACTCCTGCCCTTGCGAGCCCAGTGCACAAATATGTTCATTGTCAGGCCAAGTTTCTTGCTCAATTAATTATTAAATAAATTAATTTGTGTTTGCAAATTAATTTAAATGTTTGACCAAACAGAACGACCGACCTCCTCGCAGCATCGAGCCGTTCATCTCGAATTTATTATTTATGCACACATCGTTTCCAGCGAAACAAACAACAAATTAATTGCCAAAAGTGCGCATATTTCGGTAGTGCTGGCCAAATATTATGATTAAAAGACCCTTTGGCCGCAACTTGGCCACAACAAGTGGCAGTTGGTCGTTGTGGGGCTAGGGCTTTGATTATTGTCAGGTTTCAACTAAAATGCCGCCGTGGTTTTGATGGTTGTGGCTGTTGTGAGGGCGGCGGCATAATGAAAAATCTCGAGTAGTTGCCACTCGCGTTTTGCTTAATTAAAAATGAACAGCGCGCACAGATACTTTGGTTCACATACTAACAGCTGCAATATATGAAGAGAAAAGCCCGGAGACGGCAATGGAGAAAGGCAGCGAGACAGTTAGCGGGTCCTTAGGGGGCAAACGAAAGTTTTAATTAGACAGCAGCACGTAAAAGTCAACTGGAGGCAAATTGCAATTGCAATTCCACTTGCACTTGCCAGCCGAATGCAAATTAAGGCAAACACAGCTCGCAAAGGGCACCAAACAAAAGAACAAGTTTCAACTTTAAGACAAAAAAACTTGCAACATTTGCCAGTTTTTTCAACCGGATAATCGCCCACTCCTTTCAGTTCCGAAACTATTTTTAAAGATATTTTTTGTATATTTCTCGACTTGTTTGTTGGCTAGTAATTGAGAAAAACCAACCTAATTAGATGTAAATTATACAAACTCTTTCATAAAGCCATGGTTTTTTATAATGAATTCTTTCTTTAAATTTATTCTTTAGAATAGTCTAGCTTAAATTTCTTAAGAAAGCCCCAAAAACAAACAGAAAAACTTTAGCAGGATTCTGTCCCAAAACAAATCCCCTCGTTACGAGCAAGGGACGGTAGTGGTTGGCGTTTATATTGCTTATCAAATTTGTTGATTTGCTGCCGCAGTTACCGCCTAAGCCGCAAATAATGCGAAATCGGTTCTGTCCGCCCCCCTGGGCCCCCTTCACCACATCATTCCTATCATGGCTATTAACAAGTAGCGGCTCAAAGGCGACTTATCAACACAACGGCAGCGCAGAAAAGTAGGCAATGTTTTTTTTTTTTTTTTTTTTGCTTCGGCCAGGGTTTTATTTATGTGATCCTTGGGAGGGGTTGAGAAAATACCACTTGACATCTGTTTGTATGTGTGTGTGTGTGTGTGTGTTGGACAAGTTTTCCACTCGAACACTTTTTGTTGTGGATTCCGCTTTTTACATGTTTTGAGGCATTTGTGGGATTAATGAGCATCAATCCACAATACCAAACAAATTAAAGGACTGCCCTCGGCTCCCAGTTCACTTCTGGCTCCCACTAGCCCCTCGTATCGGGATTCCCCCATTCCGAACAAGCTCTCCACACGTTGAACCCACATAGGCAATCAGTTAAGGTTGAGTGCATGTAAGCCACTTGTCTGCGGAGTGGCGAAAAAGAGAAACGATTCCTCCATTTCCTGGCCAGTTTGCGTTGATGGGTTTGAAAGCTTTTAACCCAAGCCTACGACACACATCTGCAGATTATCAGTTGGCTTCCGAAAGGGAGAAGGGTTTCTTGCAATTTGCGGCCACTTTGCCAGCTCATCTCTCAGCCACTTTGCAAGTGTTGGCATTGTGGCTTTTTTTTTTTAAAGATTACGCACAGATTTTTAAAGCTTTGATATTACAGTTTTAATACACACAAAGTATTATTATTATATTTGCTAAGAAGCCATTTTTGCACTCTTCTTACTACCAAATTTTAAATTTTTTATAAGCTAGATATACCACCACTATCAAAAATTTGTATCCATCACTCACCCAATCTTTGTCTTGCACATTCCGCAGATACTCGCCGCTCACACCACCCACTTACATCCCCTTCGATGTGGAGGGGGTGCGGCTGATCGATGGCGGCAACGAGTGCAACGAATACTCCTGTCGCGTAGAGCTCAATTTATTGGGCGTCCAGTCGTCGGGCGTTTACAGGTGCGAAGTGTCCGGAGATGCACCCCATTTCCAGCTAACAGCACGCGATGCCAACATGAGCGTCGAGGGTGAGTACCTGAGTAATGAAATGCAATTCCAATTGTTAGTCTTATATTAACTGGAGTGGGCAAAATATATACACCAAGCATCCAGCCCATCCACAAGTGCTACGTACTTATTTAAAAACTATCTGCGAAGTGAGATGCAAATGCGGCAACACTAAACGAATAACTATCCTACACATCAAATCTTATAGCAAAAATTGCATTCCGATTTTAAGTTAATATAAGACCCGTACAAAAATTGTTTCAGTGCACAGGTGTATACTCCTTGTTGCCTTTACTGCGTCAGGGAATTCTCCACGGACTGCTGCTGCTGTGCTTCTTTTGCTGCAGCACAGCATAAACAGAGTAAAATGTGTAATTTCCGTGATATTTTAATAGTAAACAACGGGGGAAGAAAGCGGCAAGAAACATTCAGCGCCGCTTGCATATATGACGAGCCGGCAAAGTGGCCAAAGAGGGGAAGGCGAATTCCAGTGGCTGTGGGGGGGATGGGTAAGGAGGGTGATTGGGCGGTGCATACGCACAGGATAAGCTGTGAAGCAGCACGAGCCATGCAGCCAGCGAGTCAGCCAGCCATTCAGGATGTGCTCGCGAGAGGAACAGCGGCGCGTTCATAAAATGTAACCAAGAGATGCATGTGATTCGCATCCGTACACCCAAACACCCAGGCTCCCGCACAGCGCACCCTCGCAGCTCCTACACTACCCCTACACATACATATACATGAGTTTGTGTGGAGCTCTGTGATTTACGGCAGCACTTTATGCTTAAAAAGGATATCGCTAAAATGAAAAGCTCCGCCACTGCCACAGAGCCTGTGCCTCGACTGTTTCGTCCTCCTGACTCGTCCTTTTTTTTTCCTTCTTGCCGCTGCCGCCCATGTTCCTTTTAGCTTGTGCGTGTTGCCTTCCTCTTATTTTCGCTTTTACTTTTGCTCCACAGGATGTTTCTCTGCATGTGTTTTATGATCATCTATTTTTCCGCTGATATAAAATAAATATCTTGTAGATGCGGGGCAGCCGTGCCGCTGGCTCTGCAGTCTCTCTGCTGTTACATTTCCCGGCGCTACTGTTGCTAAAATATTTTTAAAAATTTATCAAAAGCAAATAGAGAATTTGAGCAAAACAAACAAAAACAACCATAAAACCCAAAGCACCGTCAGCAGCTAAAAAGAAAAACAAGGTGCACCATTTGCATGTGTAATGTGCGTTTAAAATTAGCTAAGGACGTAACTGAGATGCAGTCTGCCAGGGGAAAAGTTATTTGTCCCAACTTTACAATCCTTCAGAGCCATTTTCTGGGAAATTTGACGATAACCTAGACGATAAAATAGCCTTTGTTGCTTTAATTTTCAGCTCTCCCGCAGAACAATCCACTTATAAGCAGTTTCCACTCCATGTATCGCTTCGACGATTTTGTTCAAGTTAATTGCAGCACCGACTTCTCAAGTCTTTTTACCCGCATCACCTGGTACATAAATGGATTGAAGGTAAGGCCCTTTTATATTATTCCCATAATAGATAATTAATTTTTGAAATTTTTGTAGGTCTCTATAGTGGATCTACTACCAAGCATTGAAACTACGATCGCTGCCCACGACTACAATATGCGTCGTGTCGTATCTCAATTGAATTTCTATGCCAATGAGCCGCGATATCATCAACTGCAACTCCAAAAGCTAATTCAGCAAAAGCGAACCATATCGCCAGCTCGACTAGGTCTGGAACTGCGGTGCGTGGCGGAAATAGATCGGTATCCGGACTTGCAGCGTGAGGCCACCATGTCGGCGCAACTCTTCCGGGACGACTTGGACCTCAAGAATCAGAAGCTTACCAACTCCAGATCGGGTAAGGCAGAACCCTTTAAGAACTCGATAAAATTACTTTTAATTTGATTAAAATCATGCTGTGAATGGCTGTTAATGCACTTGACCGCAATGTCAATGGCCGCTAATTAAAAATAAATACGATTCCAGACAGAATGACAGACCGCGCACTGCCGCTTGCTTGTTTTGACAATTTTAACGCAAATTAATAAAAACGTGGTCTCTTTTCTTTCTCTCTCTTTCGGACTCTCCATCTCGTTTACTCCCCCTGAAAATCCCCTGTGAAATTCCAGTGGCCAGCATACCGGATGGCAAAGTGCATCATCTGCAGCTCCTGGCGATGGCGATGGCAATGGCTGCTGGGATGACCGCAGCGCGACTTTTGACGCCGCTGACATTTCAATATGGCGCACGGAAGTCGGCTCGCTACAAAATGGCGGCGACAGGATGAATTGCGTGTTTTCTGTTTTCCGGTTTTTATTGCGTTTGTTGAAATACTTTTCTAGCTCTAAGCAACTGAAATGCACATGAGAATTTATTAAAATGAAAAACACAGACGATTAAAAATGCAATCTAACAAGAGTGTATAATTGTAATTAAATGTCACTGAGTTTAAAGAACTAAATAAGTAAAAAAACACGAGGGAATTAACTTTAGTCTAGGCAAGCAAATATTGTAAATAGCCTTTAAGTGTGCAATGGAATTATAAGAACACAAAAGAATCATCATCAATAAATGAGAAAAAAATAATTTAATGTGTTTCCGTTTTTTATTTTTCCACTTTTAATCCACTTTCGAATCTGTAGAACAACCACAAAAGTGCCGTTAAATATTTTCTGTGGTCTCTTCTCTCCTTTATTTATTCATTTATTTTTTAAATTTATACTTTTTTCTTATTTTTTTTGTTTGGTCGCTCTTCGAATTCTTTTGGACATGGCAGACATGCCCCATGCCAAAAAATGCATTCATTCTGCATACGCTCGTCCCGTTTCCATTTCACTTTTAAATCGAATTCAATGAACTCAATTGAAACCCCCTTTGCATATACATGTATATATATATGGAGGTTTGTGGCAGTTAAAATGCCAACTCATACCAAGGGAGCCTTGTAACTACACTGAAAAATAAAGTAACCTTTAAAAAAAAGGAGATGGAAAACTTGTAAATATTTTTATACTAATTTTTACGCATTTTATTTTCATTATTAAACCTTTTAAAGAACAATACACTGAGACCAGGCATGGTCTATGGGGTCTATATTATTAATGTACAGTAAGCACTCAAGCGACTAAACCTCGGCATTGTTCGTTTTCATATGCAACTGTCGCAGCCATGGCCTCATATGGTATAATGTGATATACTTAAGCAAGAACTTAAGCAAGTAAAATAAAATTATCTCCTTTGTTAAAATTAATTGATTTCCTTACATTTTGGTAACACGCCCCTTAAAAATGAATCAAAAGGTACGACCACATTAAAACATCCCAGTGGAAGCAGGACTTTCCTCACCCCAACAAATAAAAAGGAGCGACTTAAGTTTCCTGGCCAGGAACGACAGCAACAACAGGCAACGCAAAAAGACTATTAAGCGATAATTTATTTGTAATCTGCAATGTGGACGGAGGGAACAGCTTTCTTCAGGCGAATGCATTCGAGTTCGAAGGACCAGCAAGCACAGTGCACTGAAAAAAAGAAATAGAAAACAATTTAAGCAAAATATATAAAAGAAATAAATATATTGAAATAGGATAAAAATTAGATAAAAAATACATGTTATTTTGCAATAAATCCTATAGTAGCAAAATTATTTTCTTGGTTCTCCTAATGATCCTTATTTTTTCCACTACTCAAATAAGATGGAAAGGATTCCGCTCCATTCGGGGAGCAATAAAGCCAATGGCAGCGGGAGCCATGGAGGGAGAGGCCGCCAAGGGTCCTGGCAAATATTTAAAGGCGCTAAGACGGGCCAGTCAACAGTCGCCGTGGGGAGCAGGATTTACCGGGAAGGAGGTGGAAAAGTGGGCGTGGTTAAAAAGAAGCTGCCAGTCGCGGGTGGAGTAACCAGTTGAAAATGCCCTACAATGTGGACAGGCGAACTTTAAAAGGAACAAATAAATGATTTTGCCAGCTTGCTTAAATAACAACAAATGCCAATTACAATTTCTTTAAATGGGAAAACGAATGAGGAAGCTGAGAGGAGAAGCACCGGAGAGAGGGAATTGGATCCAGGATTGAAGGAAATGGTCACAGAATGCACTTGCTGCTCCAGAAAACCGCAAGGATTAAGTAATTTCTGCCAGACATGCAGCAGCCGCAATCGCCAAATGAACACAAAAACTTTGGCCCAACATTCGGGCCAGGGAGGGAGATGGTAGACGATAGAGCACCCGAAAGAGACAAGACGACGAAGGAGCGAGAGCGAGACACTGCCAAAGGACTCTGGCACTCTAATGCACTCGTGTGTGCAATAAATTGGCATATCCTTGCAAACTCACACATACACGCAAATACCGGCAGATGGAGGAAGATACGGTGGCAGCCAAACACAGATATGGACACAGAAATGCACAGTGACGTGTTTTGAAGGGGTTTAAAGTTTCGTATTTGTTTCAAAAATTGTCAGAGCATACAATTTTTTCAAAAATATATACATAATATATTACATTTGCTTTTAACCAAATGCTGTTTTTTTCCATTTAAACGCACTCCAATTATGAAGATTGTTCATTTGAAGGTGTGCTAGATCTTTCAACGCAAACAAAAGACATAAAAATGGGTTGAGATGGAAATTTCTAGTCAGCTTAAATCCCCTTTTGTGGCAATCCTACCTAAGCCACTGAACAAATACAATGGCAATGAGTTTTGCGTGTGCGGAGGCCGCTGTATTATGCACAGGATGCGCATAAGAATGAAAATCCTTTTGCACTTAATGGCAACACGGAAAAAGGCAACGCAGGAGCTACATCCCTTTCCTTCTTTCGCTTCTACCGCTGTCTGTCGCTGTCTCTTTTTACCCACTTTGGGTAATATTATTTTGTGCAAAATTTCTTATTTCACCGTTGAAACTCATAAAATTCGCCAGCGCTCTTTGTGGACTCGATGAGCTACCCGGTGGCCAACAAACGAAAGGCGAGCGGAGCGTCCAGCGAACTGCATCTCCTGCTGCTTAACCACTTTGAAGGCCATTAATTTGCAATGACCGTGACGGAGGAGAATCAGGAGGAGTGGGCGGATAGGAGACGAGAACGAGAACGAGAACGAGAAAACCAGTGGAGCATACTGGCACATCCTGGCTGGCTTCTTGTCTAGCTTGCTCCACTTTACGAGCGTTCCTGCGGCGCTCCACTTTGCGCATTTATTGTTTTAAATGCATTTATGCCAACCGAGCAGAGGGATACTGTGGCAAACCGTGGGTGGGGAAGGAATAGAATTTGGGGGGACTACCCGCAGAAATGGCCAGGACCAAAATGAAAATTAGTCGCTTTAAAAACACCCTCGAACACACAAAGAAAACACACATCCATCGCGAGTCGATATGCCCTGCATCAAAGTGCAAGACATACGACCATTATTTATTTAAGCCTCACACACACGCAGAACTTCCTGCGTGGGAAAGGAGAAATTTGGCCCTGCAGGATGCTGGATGCTGGATACTGAATGCAGGATGCAAGATGGGAGAATGGCTGAGATGCTGAGATTGCATGCAATCTGCTTTGGCAGCACATTTCTCCTCCTTTGCCGAGTGTAGCTAATGAAGCTGAGTGTACTTCTGGCGGGATGTGCCAAATCTATCTAAATATTCCCGATCCCTGACACAACCGAAGTGATTAAACGCAGCCCAAACTATTCTCCAGGGTATGGCAACAGAAAACAGTAAAGTTAAGCGTTTAGAAAATCTGAAATTTTTTAACAATTTAGCAATAACAATTTTTTAAAGCCAATACTTACATACAAGTCTTTTATTTAAACGAATTTCTTAGTGATGATATGAGAAGAGTGGTGAGAAATATATTGAAACCATAGTAGTATATTGGCTGTTATCCTTGCTGATCCTGACCATGCACAACAATTTCCGCCAACGCCTGACAGCCGCAATTGAAATGTTTTCATGGTGGCAACTAAAAATTGTCATCGGTTTTTTCATTACCTGCGGCCAAGTTGGCTTCTCGGTCACGCTTTATTAAAGATGCTGCACCACCCAACTGCCATTTACTTGCCTGGCAAGCAACCCACCCACCCATACCCGTAGGCAGTTGGCATTGGGGCTTAATTAAGTTTGTGCCCCCGCCCCGGAGGACTTCTTCTGGTTTCCTCGCACCCATCGAAATCAGTGGCAGGCACCGAGGATGTCCAAATCCCTTTATCAACGGAAAATGGCGTGAAAAAAAATGCAATTAGTGTTGCATTCGTTTTGCCCGCCATGCGTTTAATTGCGAACTGTGGTGAATTAAATAATTTTCATGGCTCTGTTTTAAAGCTCTTTAAGGAGAGAGTCCTGCCGGCAGCGGTGGCCCACAGGTCCCACCTCGAACAACAACAAGCCGCAGCGAAGTAAAGGGAAAACGCATAAGAAAGTATGCGGCAAATGGAAAAAAAATTGGAAAAAAGGAAAATGTAAAAAGAAAAGCAGAGAAAGTGGTAAGAGATTTGTAGACTGCATTTTTAATTACACTAAAAGCAACCAAGCAGGAGTCGAGTGAATGACTGTTCTTTTGGTTTTGCCCCCATCTTCAGGTCATTTCAGATCTTTTCTCGTCAATTGGAAAAGGGTTTTTTTGTACCAACTAAAGCACAAAAAGTATTATTTTTATTCAAAAGATACCAAAAGTGTAAGACACTTGTTATAACATCTAACAACTGATTCAGTTTTTTGTTCTAAAACTAGTTGATACAAATACTATTTTCTTGACCGCATACGTCGGCAAAAGTGTGACAGAGATTAGCATAAAGATGTTGCCAAAAGAACAACTGGCAAATAGAAAGTTGTAAAAGCAAACACCATTAAGCACATCAACTGGAAAATGCCAAGAAACTCATTTCGTCTATGACACAACACGAAATAGAAACAGAAAATACTACACACAACCAACAAAACAAAAAAAGGAATATAAAAATCAAATTGGACAGAGGACACAAAAAAAAATAAAAAAAAAAAAGGAAGAAAACAAGACCAAGAATGTCCAGCATGTTGGGTGACCAGGACTTGTAATATAAGACAAACAAGGGGACGGCGACGACAATAACGAAATGTTGTTCTTTAAATGGGGCAAAATGTTTTCAAAGCTTATTTTTCATTTGCTCGTTGCGCCGCACGACAAAAAAGGATATCGAAGGACCAGGGACAGGACCTGGACCAGGACAAGGCAAGACAGCATAATGTGCAGCCGAAACAAGAAGGGCAAACAAAAAATTTACAAAATATAAGAAAAATAGCTGAAGAGATAGTGAAACACTAGCAGGAAAATTTTTGGGTAGAAATTGCTGGTCGAGTATGGGGATAAATCGGAGGGAAAACAACCAACGACATCGGCAATGGCAACGGCAACGGCAACGACAACGAGCGACAAATAAAAATAAACAAACATGGCAAATAAAATGAAAACAAAACTCTATAAAAATGTTTTTTCTGCCCAACGAAAAAGTTAAACATATAACAAGCGAATGTTTATGCACATGCGAGAGTGGCCATCATGCCCCATGCCCCATGCCCCATGGCCCATGCCTCATACCTCACGCCGCATGCCTCTACGGTCTGTCTCCCTTTCTAACCCAATCTAGATCTATTTTTATGCGAGTGTATTGTGTATGGGTGGGTGGATGTTAGCCGCATGCTGCTTTGCAATTTCCCACCAAATATCCTCCCACCGTTTCGCTGACATTCCATTCGGTTATATTGCTTGATGTTTTTTTGCAGTTTACTGCAGTTTTTACAACACAAATCGAAATTGTCATCCATTCGCTCAATTTGTCGTCTTGGGCGCGACCTCGACAACACCACCACATACCCTAGGAACCACCCAGGGTTGCCTCAGGGCTGTCCCGCCCACCTTCTCGTATGCATCCACCCGCCCACTTGCTTGCAAGCATCTTTATGCTTGGTTACACAAATGCTGTAGAAACCGTTTCGCTTATTTCTTTTTCCAATTTTTTCTTCGGTTCGTAGCATTTTTTGTTTTGCTGCCCGTAATCTTCCATTCCATTTTTGCTAGTTTGCCAATCTAATGGCAAAAACAAAATCAGCCACTGAGAATGCGAATACGGATCCGAAAAAAAAGCATCTCGAACTTTGCTCCTACTCGCTCTGCTCCTTTTTGCGTAACAGATTCCCATATAGCCCTCCTGCAACTCGCTCCAGGAATTGTTTGCGGATGTAATGAAGCGGAAATTCGCTGGATAGCATATGTATGTCAAGCGAGGGAGAATTAAATCAGACTTCACTCGATGACCCTCCAGGTAATAGTAATAGCCAAGTGCCACCAGACACCGGATCCAGTTAGACAAATGACTCTATTTAAAGACATGTTGGGAATCAAAATAAATATAAATAGCTTACTCTTCAGGAATATAGTAAACCATATTAATTACTCATACGCCATGTTGTTTTGGCTTGTTGGCTAGATATATTTATTCATACTTTATACGCCTAGCTGCCATTGACTCAATAATTCTAATCATTACTGGTTTGTTAAATTCAAAATCTCACAAAGCAATATTGTTATTAAAATATTGTTATTAAACGCATCTAGCTAAGATAATTACTCATACGCCTTGTTGCCTTCGAATCAATACTGGTTATTGATGGTTACCTAAATCCAAAATTGTAACGTTTAAATACCTATCTTCGCCATGAAAGGAACAACTACAAGTTCAACTACTATTACTTGCAACTTCAAGGAATAACTACAAAGTACAACTCAGTTCGATGCAGCTACCTAACTTAATTAGCCAATTACACATTCTAATTAGACAAAACACGGACGGAAAATTGAAATCGTATGGTTAGGGCTTCACATTCCAAAACAATAACATCCTTTCAATTATTGGATTATAGCATCATCGCACAACAATATGCAAAATTAACAAGTTTTCAGTGGATAATTACGCATTAAGGCATCGACATCAGCATCGTTATCCCAAAGGACATAGCCAGGCAATCGATAGAGTGCAGGGTCCATGCATGGCCGCTACCGAGATGGCCGAGAAAGTAAAGTACAAGTAAGTACATAAGCCTTCACACGCACTCCAATTCCCAGTGGGGAATACATAAAATTACGGCGGAAATAAAAGGATTTCCAGCCCGGAAATGCTCTTTGGGCCATGTCACCGATGATAACATAAAGTTTGCACAATTGCTGCCAAGACAGCTCAACGACATCATTAACGAGAAGGCATGGCGCCATGGGAAAGTGCCGGAAAAGAGGAGGAAAAACGGGGAAAATCCGGGGAAAACTTGCCTGTATTGTCGTATTGTTTAATGGCCAGCAGCCGCGACAGGCGCATGGAAATTATGGACGACTTTTGCCAACTCAATTAATGAAAAGTAAACAGGCGGGGACAAAGGATTCGCAATTCAATCCCCCAATCGGATGTTGGCAAGTGGAGAATGGAATGGCTTGGAAAGGGCGGGGAGGTGGGAGGCGGCACAAGCGAATGGCACGAGGGTCAGCACACAATGCAAAATTAATTAGCTTACTTCACTTAAGCTCCAGCAATTTGACTGCATCCTATTGCTCGACATCATCGCCGTCGTCCCCCATCATCGTCCCCATCATCATCATCTTCCTGACTGTTGTCCTTGGCTTCATCCTTCGCCTGAATTTGCAACTGGCATGCCGTAAAGTAATTTGCATTTCAGGCTAATGCCATTTGCATGCGCATATTCCGATTACAATTTAGTTAAATTTGCAGCCTCCTCGCTCCTCGCTCCCCGTTCCCTCTTTCTCTTCCCAGGTTGATGTCCTTGTCTTTGGTAGTCCTGAAATTTTCAACGAGCAAACTATTGACAATGAACTAATTGCTATTGTTGCCGTCTGGGGACATATTTCGACTGCAAATAAACTCGTTGGTAAAACGAAAGTCACTGCCAGAGACAGGGACAAGAATAGAGAGCCAGAATGAGAAGGGACAATAGGATGAAGATGCCAGGAAAAGAAGAATCCCAGCTATGGCCCAAGGCTGTTCGGGGGCAGCTTTAACTGGAACTCGTTTGCTGTCATCGTTATGCCCTCCCTTTGATCCTGCTACCGCCCATTTGGCCACTCAAATGTCTCAAGAGTCTCGCCATCCATGGCTGGCTGACTGCATCCCAATCCCAAATCCAGCGCCTCCTCGACTGCCCCAGCCTCAGCTGCATCTCCTGACATACGCCACACACTCTCCAAATCGCAAACAATTACTTTTTGAAGTAGTGCAGACGCCCACTCCATGCTGCTGCACTCCATTGCCACTACCGTTGCCGCTCCCGCTGCCACTACCATCCAGAATCCTTCTCCAGTTCTGCAGCATCACCTGTGCCACTCACCTGCGCCACATTGATCTCGCCCACGCCAAACACCAGATAACGAACCATCGATGGGACGCCTGGAGCTGGAGCTTCTGTCAGGACAGGGTGTGTGTAACATGATTACGGAGTGTGTGGGTTGAAAGAGTCAGGACTCGTCAGGACAGTGAAATCAAGCTGGGATTTCAAAGGAAATCCAGTTTATGTTTAAGTTTCGGTCAAAAAAATGACTCATACGACCTGTATGTTATTCAAATCTGTTTGCAAAGTTCAATAAACTTTAATTCCTTGTCACAAATTAATACTTGAAGTGGTAAAGTTTATTTGTGATTTTTGATTATAATTTCTGTTTATAAAGCAACAAGTAACGTTAGCTAGTATCTACTGTAGTTTCGGCCACCGCCTTTGGTAGCACACACACCCCAACATATCAGCACAGTCTACCGCTGCAGACCTGAGAACTTTTGCCAGCCATATTTTATAATTAAAATTTCAAATGTTCGCTGGAGGGAAGCAACCGAACCGAGAGCAGGGAGCAGGAATCAGGGAGCTGGGAGCTAGGAGACGAAACAGGCAGCGGCTGAGCAACAAAAGCGAATTGAATCCCGGGTTCCGGGTTCCGGAGATCTCATTGATATTGGCAAACGTTGGGTTGGCTTTTCCCCCGCTTTTCACCGCGCTTTTCAATTGCAATCCAGCTCGAAGCTAAAATCCATTGCGGCGGAGGAGGGCAGGTCAGAATATGGCTCTCTGGGCGCCAAGCAATATATAACTAAGTATTCAATATGCTCGATTCGATTTTATCGTCGGGCACTTACCAAATAGTTGCTAGCCATTAGGTTTGGTAGTTAGCTGGCCCTTAAACGAACTGCGAATGGGCGAAGAGGGCTTAAACCCCTTTCAATATCGGTATATATGTTATGGCCAATCAACTGATAATGAAGTCCAGTCGAAGATCCCATTTTCAACCATAAATTCAGTACAATAACAATTACGAGCCGGTGGAATCAGAAGGCTACTTGGCTCATCCTTTGCTGGATAAACCCGACCAAGTTTCTCAAGTATTTATGAACTTTGTTAACAGGCCAAGAATTACAAACTTGTGAGCGCGCAAAACTTCTTGGCTGAATGAGAAATTGTGTGCAAAAGCGACAGTGTTCGGTGCTTCCTACACCTCAAATGAATTAAATGGCCACACCCACTCCCTCACACAAACACATCCTTGTACAAGCATACACATACAAGACACACCCCATGCGAAGGCGTTGTGAAAGGTGCACTAATTGCCAGCCAGTCGCCGGGCAAGTTTACGGCCAAGGTAAACGCGGCCAACCTCCGTAGGCCAAAGTTCATCCAAGCTCAAGTTTTTCGACCGTGCAACGCCTCTATTTTTTGCATGTATGCGTGCCTGCCGGTCTTTTCAGGATTTTCAGGACCTTGCACAACTTTTGCTTTTACTTTTGTTACTCCTTTCCGCTTTGAATTCAGCTTGCACTACCGTTTCCTTATTTTTTATAACTCTAAAACGTCGCTTTAAGTCGCAAACTAAAGCCCAAAAGTCCTCTTTTTATTGCCTGTTATTTCGTATTTTTCTGCCTTAATTATTTTACGTCTGAGCTGTATGCAATTTACAGGTGATCTCATTAAAGTCCCATAAACTTTCTAGGTCCAATTAAAAAGTTTATGTTCATTCAGAATTTCAAAGCAAAAAACAATAAAGTAGAGCAATATCATTCATTACCAGTTTGAAAATCAGATCTTCTGCCAGATATTTAAATAAGGTGGAAATTAAGAAATAAAATATTATTCTTCTCTTATAAAAGGTTTTTCCTAACTATTTAGTGTGTCAAGAATATAACCAATTATTTGACTTGTTTGGTAAACTATACAAACACCTTCTTGTTCCGATCAGCTCCAAATAAATGGCTTCGAATAAGCAGTTGGTTAAATTCCAACAGAAACCTTTTGCGGTTAGCCATGTGTTATTATTGGCATAACCGATTGCAGCCAAATGGCAAAACTAATATTGATTGAAAAACCAAAAATCAAACAGACTGACAATGCAAAAACATACTCCACGTAGGTAAGAACTCTGATAAGAAGTAATCAAGCTCAGCTGATATTAAGCATTAAGGGTGTACTTGAGATGCTGTTTACAGGCGGCAACGTTGCGTGGCCGTTGTGTAATTTAATTTAATATCACGCATACGCCCCGTTCAACCGTCTCAAAGTGCATGCAGAGAAAGGCGAAGTGCCTGCCGAAGAGGCGGGAAAAGATGTCCAAAGAGGCAAGGCGGCAAAGAGCCATGGAGGAAGATGAAAGAAAGGACGAGGAAAGAGAACGCACTTGAGTGCAGCTTATTTTCCTAGGCTTGCATAATTTACGAGCATTTTCATTGATGATGGCAAGCTGAACGGAAAAGGCAGATGAGCAGCTTAACCCGGGACACTTTGGACCAGGTAAAAGTCGTAGTTGCTCCTCGAATCCTTCGAGGGTCCTGCAGAAGGAGCAAAAGACACGCACCCTGAACATTCTCACACACTCACACATACATACACCCATCCAGCAGCCCACTCGGGTAAAGATACAGATTCAGTCACTTAAATTAGCCTTAAGTTGGCTGCAACGAGTGTTTTGCTTAGTTGCTTTGTGCACTTGGATAAGTGCAAGGATGCTTGCATCTCCTGCCGCCACTCCTGCCCCTGCCACTATGAGTCTTGCTTTGCTTCTTTTTTCCAACTCCCTGCTGCTGGTCCTTTTGCATATCCGGCCACCAGGAAGATGGCAACAAACTATCAACTGCACAACTCCATGCAAAACTCATGAGCTATGCTGTGCATTAGCTCCTGCTCATGCATATCCTAGTGGCATATTTTTTCTTTTTTTTTTTTTGTATTTTATTCCGTTTCATTCTTATTTTATATATTTTTTGTGCCTGACATGTCCAAGTTTGTGACTTGACTGAAGCTAAAAGTTAGAGCCATCCCATATCCATGACCGTCCCACTTGATTACAAGCTTTTTATTAGCTACCCAAAAGCAATTTAAATATGCTCATGTTGTTGTCAATCCTGGTTCTTTTTAGACAGTTCCTTTTTTGACGCCTTCAAGCGATTTTCATGACTTTTTTTCCTTACACCCTTGATTACAAAAAGATGTGCAGAAAGGAATAAAGCATATATTCTTTTTAAGCAATGCACTTCAATAACTTTTTTGACGAGGGCCGAAGAACAAAAGAAATAGCGAGTTAAAAAGTTGTTTCAAAAGTAGAATCAATAATTTAAAAACCAATATTTTTTTCAAAAATGAATTCTTTCAAATATTTTTGGAAAAAAGGAAAAAACCGAGAAATAAAAATGCGTTCGCCTACACTCCAAAAGCAGACATATTCTAACATTCAGCCACCCAGGAGCAAAGTAAAAGGCTCGATTATGCTCCCAGCGGGCTCTGCCGGCTGCCATCGGGCAAGTTTTATTATCAACCTCGCCAGGAGACAAGAAAAAGGAGCACCACCACCAACAATAAAACTCATAAAATATGTTTGCCATCAGACTGCAACGCATACACTCGGAAAAAAAGTGGCCTAAAAGAAATATGTACATTAAAAAAGCTGCTAAAAATATTAAATGCATTTAACCAAATAAAACCTTCCCATATCATAATATAATTGATGGAAAAATTGTATAAAATATTCCTTTGTAAAACTGTCCTTTGTGCACATCGACAGACAATGCGGCGCATTTTGTATTTGTATTTGCTGCTTTATTCTTCATTTAACAGAGCACCCCCTGGGAGGATCATGGATGGTTGTATGGGTGGGTTAGGTGGCCTATGTCCTGGCCCCCATTGCGTCTCTTTTTGTTTCGCTTTTCGCTGCCGACCACTCGCTGCTGCCGGCATATGGCTTCTAGCTGTTGGCTCTTTTATTATGCGCTTCTTTTGGGCTTATTATATTCTGCCCTTACACTCATTTAAACCATTTTACAGTAATTTTGCTTATAGCTAATTTTAAGCTATTGCCCCATGGCCGCCAGAGGGAGGCCATCACCCGACCTCACCGCCCACCACCACCACCTGCTCTGCGGTTACTTTTCAAGTTTTCCAACTGTTGTTGGGTTTTTCTTTATGACAGCTATTGCTCCTCGGAGAGAGCAGAAGCCTCGAATTGTTTTCTCTTTTATTCAGGCCTCACCGCAAAAGTCTTTGGTTAATTTATTATTTATTAAACTTTTGGCATCCATTAGCCAAAATTAGCTCAAATCGTTTTCTATTATTTATCTGTTATTTTTTTCGCGCACACTGCCAGCAAAAATTATTATCTATTTTTCATATCGAGCAGTGGGAATTAGGGGGAATCTCCGTGGCTCGCTGGCACCCTGCATAATTCAGTAGCCGTAGCATAAAAATTAAACATTAAGATGGCAACGGCATGCTAAGCCGAGATCTCTGTCACTTTAGGTGCGGCAAAGAATTATGGATCTGGGCGGGATTTGTTCGAAACTTGTGCAGCTTAAATGCTATGCTGGGGTTAAGCTGTCGTGTGGCAGCAACACAAACACCAGCAACAAAACAAAAAAACAAGAACAAGGATGCTGGGGAGAAAAAACAATGAGAAGTGCCACAAAAGCCACACGGCCCGGCAACAAATTCTAATATTGCTTTTGTTTCTTGTGTGTTTCTCGGCTGTCTTCTGTTCCACTGCCATGGCACGCACTCTATCCGTTTCGGATTCAGCTTCAGCACACAGCTTTAGTCTCTGTTTCAGCTTCAAATTGAGTTGTGAGCATAAAAAACCGACCAAATGCTCTTGGGGGCAAGCGACAATGCGGCTAAAGTCAACTGATGCAGAGGCATCCGACTAGAGGCAATGGACAATGAACGATGTTCCACAGAAAACAAAGATCTTTGGAAAGCAAAAATAGTCACATACTTCCCTGATATACTTTCTTCACTTTACGTATGTTAATTTTAAAAGCATATAAGGTCTAAAAACAATCTCTTAGAACTTAGGTTTTAGGAAATAAACATATTTTATCTTTTCTTGAAGTGTATTCAGTCTGTTGACCAATACGCAGTGTGAAGATATTTATGGCCACTGGCCAGAGGCTGCAGCTCCGACCATCGTCCTTCGAGGATAAAACACTGGCTTGAGTCCTGCTGGTAAGCCGTTTAGGGTCAAACTCTTTGGGGTCGAGGTCGATCGCTTGCCGCCAACGCGTCGTATGAGTGATATGTTTGCAGTCAACAATCCGATTTCATGGCCGTTTGTTTCTTTCCCCAGTTTAAATGGTGGGGAAAAATCATAATTTGATATTGAAAAGCCAAAAGCATACATTTAAATATTGGACAGGGGCATTTATGCTTCCGGTGGCATTTAACACTAATCACGAAATAAAAAATATTGTCGCATCTGTCAAATATTTGTGCTGGCTTTGCAAATACCAAAGCTGCTATAATTTTCGCATGTGTGCAGAGCGCAAATAATCGCACCGGCTAAGCTGACAGCAGGTTTAAGTGTAGTAATTCAATTATGCAAATCATTTTATGTGTTTTAAAACATGAGTTATGTAAATAATCTAGGAGAAACAAACGAAATCATATAAAGTGTTGAGCTAAATATGTAGGGTGATTGATTTAAAATGTTATTTTTAATCCATTTCATTTAAAGCACACTTGCTACTTTGATGGCCTTGAATTCCTCAATTCTCCCCAACTCCCCACTCAACCTAATCCCCTGTAAGGATAAGCTGGCAAAACACTTCGAATCCACTCAGGAATGTTAAATGCACTGGCAGCATGTGCCACCATTCAATGGAAAGTGCAATAGCAATCGCAATCGCAATCCTAGCTTGAGTAAGGTGGGGAGACAAGTGCGAAGGTCGAGTGATCCCCGCGGGGCCAACAGCTCCACACTCCGGTTCGGGATTTAACAAATCACCTGAACACAAAAACAACCAAGCACACACACACACACAAACACCAGAGAGCTCACCTGACGCGCTGTTTACAGCACTTACAAATGAAAATAAACGCATTTCAAGCTAATTAAACAATAAAAGCGCCCCGAAAAGCAAATGGCGTAACAAAGCAAATAAAAATTGAGGCAAATTGGAGGAGACGAGAGGGTAGAAAATAAAATAAAAGTGCACGGCATTGGCATTAGTCGTGGGCGTTGCCATGGGCGTATACCCTCCTGCTCCTGCTCCTCCTCCTCCTCGGCGGGGGATCCCTGACAGCTGACAAACGCAAGCGTGAAACTCTGGTGCGCAGGAAAGTAGGCAACAAAGACGGCAGCGATGTGATGCGACGACGTGGCACAATGATGTTGCAATTTAATTTGTTCTGTCGGCGTGAATGGTTGCCACCAGCCAGCACAGTTGCACTATCGCAAGCAAAGAGAATGCCATTCCTGGTGATCATTTTGACGATGACGATGACGATGATGATGATGGCGTCGGTGATGGTGATGCTGATGAATCCACTTAGACGTCGAGCACCAGGCAAGAGAAATATATGCAACAGAAATAGCACTGCCACAGCAACACATGCCCAGGCGACATTCGGAGTGTTGCTTAATTGAACAGCCAAAGGATGACATAAAAGTCAAGGACCGTACTGGTGAACTGCACTTGGACTTGTATTAATTAAACCAATGGAACAATACATATAAAAGTGTACCAAATGTCCATCAGCTGCCAGATAAAATATTTAAATTACGAGCGAAAGCCCTACTTGCATTGCACATGAGAATATCCCGCTTCTTCTAAAATATACTCCTTTTAAGTAATAAAAAGGCCATCCTAAACAATTTATATTTAATTAATTTTATTGTGTATTTCTCAAGCATCATTAAAATCTGAATTAAAAAGTAATGCATTCAATACTAATATATTTTAAGAAAATGACCACAGTAACATCATTGCGAACTTCATTTATTTCTATAATAGTTTTTGAAATCGTAAGGCCTGTTGTCTTGGTAAGGCCTATAAACTAGCTGTTGCTCGGTTGCAAGTCGCATGAAATGCACATTAACTGGTTAGGCACTGATATACGGTGGAAGAGGGACCACCTAATCGCGGCACAGCCGCTTGGATGGTGGTTCCTCCCCACATGGCGCGATGGATTGGAGCAGCTTTGAGTTCGTGTGGTTGCCAAAGAGCGTTAGCAGCAGGGCCACTCCATAGCCGGTGGCTCGTTCGCCCTGAAAATACATATGAAAATATAAGAAATAATAATAAAATAAAGTCGATTGGCGCTGCCGGGAATCACTTACACAATGAACGGGCGTGGCCATGTCGACGTGCATCCAGACGCCCGGGTAGTCGAAGCCCAAATGGGCCGCTATGAAGAGACCAGCGCAGGAAGATTGTGCATTCTGTCGATCCTGCAAGCGGAAGGGAAATCGCAGTAAGACATGGTGACATATACAATCGGATGTGTGCGTGTCCCTATGTGGTCCATATTCTAAAGCTAAATACATATATCTATGGGTGTTTGTGAAGCATGCAACAAGCAAAACTTGGCGGCGCTTTATTAAAAAAGCGTCCTGCCGTGCAGAGCAACAAGAATGTATATTTATAGAGATAGATGGAAAAAAACGAGGGCAGAACGAAAGATATTTCTTATACAGTTTAAAAAAAAATTATAGAAATATATTGAATTTAAAAAGAATAAGAATGTTTATTTAAATGCATAGTTTTTAAATGATTTTTATTTTCATTTCCAAATAATAATAGATATGCCTCCTATATCCTTCAGTCTCCCCTCTGGAAAGTGGCAGCTCTGGGTGTGCTAATGCCTAAATTATATGCCATGCACTGGCAGCTGCGTAGCGGAAGCAGTCGCTCTACTAACTTTAGCGGAAATTGCAACGCTTAAATGCCAAACATAAAGTACAGTTTACACATGTGCACCCATACACACACACACACACACAAATAAAGGAAGAACACTCTGCTGCCTGCTGACAGTTGGCCAAAAAAAAAGAGGAGGAGCTACTACCAGACTTTACCAGCAGGACTTTCGGAACAGATCGGACAGGACCAACGGACGAGCAGTGAAAATTACATGACAGCGCGCTGGGTTCCGCCTCAAGACGAAAATGCCAGACACACTCATTCGCAAACATCGGAAGTCAAAAATCCATTGAGGCAACACATCCAAAAACTCCACTAAAGGTCTGCCGGCAAACAATCTCTTTATTAAATTTTTAAACTAAAAAAAAATTAGTTTTCAATCAGTTTTTGGCAGTTTTTTCTATTCATGGAAGATAGATAAAACAAAGAATATATTTATATTATATAATATTATATTAATATTTATTGCCGAGACTTCTTTCTGTGTATGATTGCTTCCTGTTGCTTTTGAAACTGCAATTCATTTTCCAACCATGCACTTGGAGTTTCTGTTGGCGGTTTGCAGCTAATAGCCAGCTTTTGTTATGAAACTTGCGGCCTTCGCTGAAAAGTCTAGAACTGCTAAATTTTCAAACGCTTAGTGAAAACAGTTTGATTACCCCGGGGCATATGTGTGCTTCAAAACTTTTCAAATGCAAAATCTCCCAATGAACCGATTCAGTTGAAAATGAACACGGAAGTGGTAACCCAGACTGTTGCTGTCAGAAAACTATGATTTTCTAAGTTTTCTAGTTTGTTTCCCTCTATGTGAGATGTGAGATACTATAACGCATTTCCCATTAAAGATATTGAATTCTGAAATTAGACCCTTGTAAAATAAAAATGTGATTACGCTTTATACATAAGCTCCTTTTCAAATTGAAAAGCCGCCGAGGCTGAGGCTCGTTGTAACTTTGGTGCTAATTAAATGTTTAACATTCGACAAATCTGACAGCGAGGTCGGATCACGCACATCCTATGCTGCACACTTTCGATATAGGGGCCGGGCCATGGAAGCCCTGAAAACCGAATGGCCAAATCGAATCAAATCGGGCTTTCATCAATAATAGCAAACATTTGTCAACATAATGTCATTAACATTGATTGCATTAGGCCCTGGACTGATTGTGTGTGCGTTTGTCTATGTTTGTATCTCTCTAGGCCTTTTGTAAATAACGAAGCTTCATTGGATCTCCTTGCCGTCCGCCCGCGCCGCCGCCATCAACCCCCCAGAAACTGACAATGGGTCGCCGACTAATTGCGGTTGTGAACGTGACCGGCGAACACCGGCGTGCGAAACCACCCGACGACACCGCCGTCACCACACCGTCACCCATAGATTGGTCCAATCCTGACACCATTCGAATCCGTATCCGCCCCAACATCCGCTAAGCGCATTCAACATCCATGCAATCGCCGATGATGCGATTCATTTGCGATTAACTTGAATTGAAATTAGCCAGCTGGCGACATTGTCTCACATTTAAGTCGTAACTATTGATATTCAATCTGTGCTAAATACGCGTACATTGGACGGAGCTTGGCTTACATCAGGAGCCGATGCACGCCCCGGGGGCATCAACTGGTTGCGAGTATCAATTACGCATTCATTCAATAAGCGATGCGATCTCTGAAAGGATTTTCCAACGATTCCATGACATCGAACGATGTACCCGAAGGCGGCAACCATTTTTATTCAATTTTCGCAATGTCATAGTCGTCGCTTTAAAAACTTTACCGCCGCAGGCCAAACGTCAGAAAAATAAACACAAAAGAAGAAAACATGGCGAGGCAAGATATTCGCTTAACAAGAAATATTCTTTTCACAACGCTCTTAGTTTTGGAATCAACTCCATTAAATGCAATACATTTATCGATTTTTTAGTTTCTTTAAATCCATTTTTTTAAGAAAGGTTTTCCAGTAGATTTGAATTCTTTAAAAAGTAAAGGAATACACCCAGCAGCACTGCCGTGGCAGGATAAAGTTGAACGGAAACCCAAGCATAACAAGCGGAAAGATTTCTGTTAACAAAGTCGCCGGTATTCGGTTCGCATTCGCCGCCCCCTCAAGTAGGCAACGGAAATGGGGATCATTTCGCAAATTACGTGACTTCCCCCATTCCCCCACCGACCGACCCGACCAGGGGCTCTTGGACTGTTGTTGAAATCTGCATTTAAACCACTGAGCTCGGGCATTATTTATAAACTGTTGCGGCATACTTTAATCAAAAAACTTAACCCATGCTAAGCATAGCCGCAGAAGAGCAGCGCCCAGTCAGCCTCTGGCGGCGGGCTGGAAAAATATTAGGCAGCGCCTGGAGGTCGGGCCGTAAAAAACTTTTGCCGCATAAAAAGTTCAATTTAATTCATTAAACCACGTAAAAAGTCGCCCTACAATTGAATTTAAAATGTCGACGCCCAATAAAAATGAACTGAACTTCGAGGGAAACCAAAACCAAAAAGAAAAAAATAAAGAACGCAGTTACGCATACGCCGGATGTGCCGCTTGTGCCGCTTGTGCCGCAAAACGCTGCAACACGTTGCTTGTGCCACACGAGTTCAAACGAAATGGAATGGGTTTATCTAAAATTCATGCTCGTCTTCAGAAAGCGAGCACAGCTTTTTACGATTTAACATAAAAATCAATTACCAACAATGGGAAAATTTCCCAGTCATAAAACGCGGAGTAAGTTTCGACTTGGATTCCTTCGCGCCGTCACCGTCGCCGCCGGAAATTGAGAAACAATTGGAAATGTTTAAGCAAATTTTATTGTCCCGCTGCCGTGTTGCTTATGTTTTACTTATGATATTTACATCTCCTCCCTCAAAGCTAAGGGCCAAAAGCCAGACAAAAACGTCTGAGAGTGATTTACTCGGAAGATCCAACCGTGGACGGATGAATGAATGGTTGGATGCATAAATGGCTTCTAGGTCGGACAGTCGCGGTCATAAAGTTGCCGTAATTTGGGATAATATTATTTTTACTTTCTTCCATTTCTGTTTGCTTCTGCTTAGTGACTTGGAAGAGGAAATTTCGTCTTAAAATCGCAGCGGGGGAAGGCCTAAAGGTTAAAAGGAAAACGGAAAACGGAAAGTAATTCGCAGAACATGGTAATTTAATGAGAACTTTCTGCTGCTTTTGATACGAAGCAGATTGATGATGGTTGCTCATCGAAAATTAATACGTTTTCCAACGTTTTTTCTGCGGAATTTTCCCTTTAAAATATTATCTTTAAACCAACTTGATTCCTACATAGTTTTCTGTTTCATTTTGGCTCAATAAAGTCCCAATTTAAAAAAGGTAAGCCACAAAGAGACTGTTTCATAAATAGCAACATTCTGACATAGTCAGCCGGAAAACCAAAACCCCACTTCCACATCGATTTCTGCAGTTCCGAACGTCAAGAGACATCCCCTAATTATCGGCTTAAATGGTTTCATTTAATTCGCGAACTCGCAGCGTGTAATCGGCTGCAGGGACAACGCTCCTGATGGCAGACAGCCACAAATATCGCCACACGAATGCAGGGATCACAACTCGAAAATGGTGCGGAACAAATGGGAATCGGTTATTTAAAAGCCAGATGGATGGTAGATAGGGGACAAGGACCGCCTGCCCCACCGCCCAGATGGCTAGGTACCTGCTGACGGTTGCCAAAATGAGCTGAAACGAAAGCCAGGCAACGAAAGCCAAAGCCAGCGGGCAACAAAATGCCCTGGCGACCGCTAACAACACTCATAATCCCTCCATTTAGTGGCAAACTAGGGGAAAAGACTCTCGTAAGGCAACGAAAAAAAAAAATAAAAGGCACCAGAAGGGAGTCCGAAAAAAAGGCGAGCTCATGTAATTTAAACGCAACGCGTGGGAATTCGCCTCAAAACCAGCCCGCCAAGTGGCAAAAAAAAGGGGGACTCGGGCGGACCGTGATGGCGTTTGGGGGTGTGGTTTAGTGGGCTGGTATTTCACCTTTTTCGCATTTAACGTTGAATGCATTTGGAATTTAAAACACTTTATCACAGACACCAATGACAAAGTGCGCGGCGCTGTCACATCAACTGCAGCAGGACGAAGAGGAGTGTGCAGGCGTGCGGGTGTGGCGTGTGTTGTGTGTGGCATGGCCAACCTGCAATGGTGTGATATTTTGACTTGATTCCCATTTTTTCCGAGAGGAGACACAACTGGTGTGGGGCAAGCCGAAGGGAGAGCCTGACGAAAAATCAAACATCCAAACATGCAAGCAACTGACGAAAAAGGACACAGGACAGTATTTTTCCTGTATTCTCTAAAAAAATAATTAAAAATTTACATAAAATAACCTAACTATAATTAAATATATCTGAATTAAATAATAGTTTAAGAACAATATCTTTTAGTTTTGGGACTTTTTTTGGTTTAGTGTACCCATCGAAGTGGGGCTGGATGGGCGATTGGCAGGTGGCCAAAATTGCCACGCCACTTGACCCGCTCCGCTCGGCATCTACGCACCAGCCATCCAGCCATCCAGCCAGCCAGCTAGCCATCCAGCCTGATCCCAGGCCCCCGTTGCCTTATCCCCGCCAATCCACATCGGATACCTCCGCCCACGGCGTGACAATGATGAATGACCATTGATCCGAAGCGCTTGCGACGTACAATAAGGTAACTCGATTTGGTTGGCTGTTGTGGCAGGAACTGGTACTGGGTGCCCAGGGCACCGACGCACCTCGCGCTCTGCTAGCTGGCTGGATGGCTGGCTGGCCATCGCCCAGAGATGGGTTTATGGCTCACCAAGCCCCAGACCCAGTGGGTTTCCTCTCAACTCCCAGACCATTCCTCAATCCTCTGGCCTTTCTAATGGCTGCAAAAGTGGCTGCTGGCGTAGATTGAACGCCAAAGTTTTTGATACATGTGAATGCTACATGGACCTGAGTGAGGTGCTAGTGGGGTGTACTGTTGTGCTGGTATGCTGGTGTGCTGGTGTGCGTGTGTGGCATAAATCAGAGTAATACTAATCAATCTTTAAACCAAACATGACGTTCATCATTTTTCCGCTACCGTGCGGTCGTGTGTAAGACAAAAGAACAACATTGAGAGTGCAAGCGATAAAGTTAATTAAAAATGTGTGTAAAATATCTAGGGAGTTCAAAAAAAAGAAAAAAATAACTGTGGGAAAATGAATTGAAAACAAATGAATAAAGTTACATCGAAACTTGATTAAAACTTTCTCAAAGTCACTCTCTGTTCATCGATGGAAGATTTCGATGTGGATGGCGGCCCTAAAAGTTCGGCACGGGTGTCTTCGATAATGCATAAATTAAACTACTTTTGGGGATTGATTTGGGACAGGCCATGCTTCTGTTAATCTACAAAAAATCTACAAAAAAAAAAATAGGAAAAGGAAGCGTGCGGGATGAGATGGAAACTGTAGAAAGTTTGATTTAAAAGGATTTAAGTTGAAGGAAACTTTTAAAGATTTGGGTGGAAGTTATGTACATTATTCGAAGAATCTTGTGGATTTAAAATGCATACTATTGCTATAAATAGATATATTCCATCAAACATAGACTTATTGTTTAATCTATATTCTTTAAGTTTGGAATAAACTTTTCGAATTTCACGTTGGTACTTACCGAAACAGAGTTCTTCATATCAGCAAGGGCTGAGGCGAATTCGGAGAAATGCAACTCGGGGCAATAAATAATGGGTGCCAATAAATCGCCGGATTTGCGTCCAGCCTGCAACGACTTGGACTCCCATGTTTCCGAGTTTGTCAATATAGCACCGTGATACTTGCCTGTTGCTACGCCCTGGAACACGAATTTCCAACAATAGATATAGTATTGCTTAGTTGTGAGTAATCGGAAATAAAATATTCAACGGCATGGCCGTGAAGATGTACCCAGTCTGGGGAGGGTTTGATAGAAAACAAGTAACAATCAACAAAATGCCAGCAATAAAACCGTACAGCAACTAACAATGTTAAGAGGTGGAACAAAGGGTGGGGGTGCTTGCTGTTGAGAGGAGTAAGCACGAAAATTGCGAGCTTCCGACGCGACCAGCAATAAAAAGGTGCAAGGTTATTTAGCACGAGCAACACCCAAACAAGAGGCAAGGACTCCGTGGCGCGCGTGTTCAACTGCAGCTGGACAAATGAAGGCAGCTCCAGCGGCAGCAGAAGCAACAAAGGCACCAACACCAGCAATACACTACAAAATGTAAACACATAAAGGCAAAAACGGATATATTTAAATCAATTCAAACTTGAAAGAATTAAAAAACAAAAATAAAATAAATATTGAATAAAAAGTTATTTCTAAAGCATATCCCTAATGATATCTATGCTTTTTATTCACTTTTAATGAGTTCTATTATTTAATTAAACATTTAAATTTAAGATTAAATGGTTCTTGTTTCTTCCAGTGCTCGAATAGCACCAGCATTCAGGAAAATACAGCAGCAAAAGGTGTAACAAGCAGCAGGAACATAAAATGTAAAAGCGAAAAAGTGTTGGCTGCCATTTGTTGTTGCTGTTGCAGTGGCAGCGGCAGTGGCAGTGGCAGTTGCGCCAATGTTGGCAATTAATATTATTGCATCCTGTCTAGGTGTGTGTCTGGGTGTAATGAAATTAAGCACAACAAGCAAAACGCCAAAAACGGAATTCTAAACAAAATGGCAAATGGCAATGTTGAAAATGTTGCCTGTGAAGACCAAAGGCGAGTGGGTTTTTCGCTGTTTTTAGGCTGAGTACCCCAAGGAATTTTCAGGACAAAAACAAAAAAAATAGCAGCATAGGGACGATGAGGAGGACAATGCAGCTTTCGGTGGGAGGACAAGGGAAGCTCAGGCCACACCATGGCCAGTTTCGATTTATTTCCCATCGAACCACAAATAACGTAAATTGGCATCATATTTTAAGCAAATTGCAGTCAAGATTTATGGTAATTGTGCTCCATCGCAGCAGCTACTCAGTTTGCTCTGCCGTTGCAGCGGAAAATGGGAAACCCCACCACCGAATCAACCGTACGTACAACCACCACCCACCTACCACCCACCACAACCAGCCAACGGCCACAAACTACGAATCCTTTGCAGTTGCTGGTCTGCCAATACTGCCGCTGCTATTCCTCCAAGTTGCCAGCGAAAAACCAAATTTGCAATTTATTTTTCCAATTAACCTCGTGACTTTTATAAAGCATGGCATAAATTCCCGCACAACAACGCAGTGGCCCAAGTAGAGCCAAGGCCACCCGCCCGCAAATACACCTGCTTGCCCTGGATTCGCGGTGTAAAGATCTCGAAACTGAAATTACTTGCGAGATTGGTAGAATTATTTGCTGGCTAGTCTCCTCAAAGTTAACCACAAAATACCATTAAAGTGGATAGCCTAAAAGAGGCCCTCTAGAAGAACCCTCAGAAGAAAGTAAGTATTCTGAGAATAAGTCTTGGCATTTCCGGAAAATTGATTCTTTCTTACCTGGGCACCAGTTAGAGTGGCCATATCCAGGATTATGTTGGCCTTTAGATCCTTGTTAGCAAAGCATACGCCATCGGCCAGCACCAGGCGGCCCTCAGCGTCCGTGTTGTTGATCTCCACTGTACGTCCAGAGTACAAAGTGTGGATGTCATCAGGCCTGCAAAATGAAAACATATTAATAAATGAAACTTAAGAGTTATATTAGAAGAGATATCCCCACCTTGTGGCATTGGGTCCAACAGAGTTCTCTGCCAGGCAGAAGACAGCGTGCAGATTATCCGTGAATCCGCACTTCACGGCGGCATAGAAGGCACCTAAAATAGCAGCTGCTCCGCCGCAATCCCGCTTCATGCCCGGCATGGCAGTCTTGCCCTTGATGCTCAGGCCGCCGGTATCGTAAACGATGCCCTTGCCCACCAGAGCAATGGTCTCCTGGGCACATTTCGGCTGGTGAGAGAGCACCACTAGAGCTGGTGGCACAGCAGCTGCCTTACCCACGCCGTAAATTCCGCCGAATCCACGCTTCTCTAGTTCCTCGCCACGGATAATTTGCGGCGTAATGCAGAGCTCGTTGCCTATCTCCTCCACGGCCTGAATAAAGTGGTCAACGTTCATCTCGTTACAGGGCATGTCGACAATACGAGCAGTCAGCCTGATGCCCCTGGTGGTCTCGGTAAGGCACTTGATCTCGTCCTCCGTCAGAGGATTACAATCGACGCCGCCATCCTTGTCGATCACCACAAACTCCACGTTGACCAAATTACGGCTAGGGTCTTTAGCTCCGTCACCACATCCGGCATCACCGCAGCCCACCTCGGACTTAACTGAAGTCGGGGATCGTCCGTTGCCGGTTTTACGCGAATATAGGGGAAAAGCACGAACCACCGCACAAGCGCTGGCAAAGAGGTTCTCCCGCTCGCAGACCAACACCACGCTCTCCTCCGGCACGTTCATCACGTGAGTCTTCACCAAACGAGTGATGGCATGAGCTCTCGAGGCGGTATTATGACGGGATGCCTTCAAAGGCAGCGCAGCTACAGTCGCCGAATCCAGGTAGAGAGAAACCTTATCAGTGGGTGCCGGATGTAAGCAGGCAACTGCATTCAGGAATGTCTCCTCGCTGACTCTGGGACTCAGTTTGCTGGACAAATCGGCGAACTTGACGAGATTCAGATGGCGCAGCTGGCCAATTATCAGAACGGGATGGGTCTGGGGATCGCTGGTCCCCAGCGAAGCGTTGAATTTTAGGTCCGTGGCCATCTGTGGGAGCAAAATTAACACGAATGAGTTGAGATTTGGAACTGAAGCTCGGGGAATGCGACTGAATCCCAGCGATAAGCCACTGCGATAAGATATCCGTGCTAATCTCGGATTTACAATATTGCTAAGTACCCTACATGCTTATCAGTCTATGACTGTACCGCATTGGCAGTGCTAGCCTCCCTCTCAGCGCTACTACTCGCAGTCAATTGATGCAGTCATCCATAAATCACGCGAGTTTTTGAAATGGCAAGATAAGGATGTGCCGGGTCTTAGGTGAGCAATATTATTGAGCAATATTATTAGCAATATTAATTAAAGGGTATTGGGCATATTCTGTACAAGGCCAAACTATTTTTTAACCAATTTTTTCTGCAAGTTCAAGGTTATCATAAACACGTTCATAAATAAAGCTTCTTAGGAATTTTATGATTTCTTTGGATATAAAGATTAGACTACAGCTAATAAAAAAAAACGTATATAGAGACCACCAAGAGAAAGAAAAAGCCAGCGTGACCTTGAGCCGCGAAGCACGAACAACAAGTGGGTCGTTGACCGATTCGCAAAATTCCTTTTGAAAGTGCGGGGCATCTTTTGCATTAAGTTGCAGTGTCATCATGGAATTTTGATTCCCTGCATGCAAGTCCAGTTCTAAGGCGAACGTATAGTGTGCACTCATTATGCAAATTTTTTCCCCACTATTTTTAGACTTGCTTACTTCGCAAAAGATGATTTTTGGCACAAAGCTTGCAAATTTTTTTGCATTACTTTTTCGTTGTTCTCACCTTTCCAACGCGACTGCTGAAGTTACGGGCGAGAAGATTTCGTAAGGGTTGAGTGCAATTAATGAGCAGCCACCGCATGAATGGTTGCGAAATAGTCCGGAAAATGCAGCGTTTCCGTTTTTATTTTATTTTTTATTAACTTGATACTTTTTGACTGATTGGTTGCCGGCTTTCAGAGATGGCTGATGGTATTCAGTCATCGATATATTTCCCTTCGCCGAATATACCTTCCTTTACTTTTTATTATCGATAGTTATATCATTGCTATCGATAAATTGGCAGTTGGCAGGATCTGGCAACGCTTTAAGCGCTGGAAGTATCATCTCTAACTGGAAGCCAAGCAAAACAAACGCCGCTGAATTTTAAAACAATTTTTACGAAAACAAAAACAGAAACCTTGACGAAATGGCCGTTGGACCGGATAAAGTAGATCAATCAAACTATGCCCTTCGTTTGAAGGAAATGTTCAACAAACAGATACGCTTGCAGTGCCGTGAGACCAACATCAGCAAAATGAGTTCAAAATTTCATGACAATCTGCGTTAGTTCCTTTCGAACCTTTAGAATCCTTTTAAAACCCCAAATTTAATGAACATTTGGTATTTAATAGTTACTGCTATGGAAAAAGCGGACTGGCAACAACGCGAACATGAGAGGATCGAAAGACAGCTTGTTTCGAACCGCCAGGAGTTGGACAAGCGACTGCTACTGGAGAAGGAGCTGACTCGGGAACTGGAGGCCACCAAACTGCAGGAGGCAACAGTGCGGGAGCACAACAACGAGCTAATGGAATGGTTAGTGCAAACTTTAAATATCAAGAAAAATCATTATCCGTTCCTCAAAATAATCTTAATTGAAAGCCTATTTTATAAACTTCAAGTCATCTTTTAAAGAATATTAAATGGTCCACATTCTTCTCTCTTCATTTTAAGAGATTTTATTTTAAACAAAGAGCCGAATCATATAAATTTACATTTTCTGTATGATACAAATAATGACACACACGATTACATATGCTCCTTTGTTTACCCTTAATAGCATACACGCGCTGAAACAGTCCACTGGGACAAGTATAAATCACGATGCTTTGCCGGCACGTGTGAAAGGTGTCACTGTACTGAGGAACACCGACGGCGACCAATGGATACCCTTTGACTTGGCAGTAACGGATGCCGAGGGATTGAACTCTCTGTGCCTCAGACTTCAAAACAATAGCATAGACGTAAACAAATGGCGTCAACTTGTCTCGCTTGCCACGGAAATGTCGGTGAAATGGAACTATTCTACGCCGAAACGCAAGGAAAACGCCAAGGTGGACATAATTGAAATTGATCTCACCTCGCCCACAAATCAAATCATACTTTGAACTGTGGAACACAACCCTCATCGAACTTTACCGCCACGACAACATTTCAAACTGAAAACCTAATTACTTATTCAATAATTAAAAGTGTTTAGCGGCAATTATAAATAGATTTATAAAATTAATATAAAAAACTTTAATTAAGTAAAATATGTAAATTTTTTAAATAATATTGTACTACCTAAATAAAAAAAAAAGTTTATTGACACTTTTATTAAAAGCAAAAATGCTAAATCTCTTGGCCGCCGCTGTTAAACTGGCAATCAAACTGAGACGGAATGGCACTCGGTGCGTCCGATCAGCTAAGTACCGATTTATATACTTAGATTGCCTTTGTGTAATTGCTCCTGTCCATCGGCCAGCGAGAGAGTATGAGTCGATTATCATTGGACATGGGACGGCTACAAAAACGCAACTGCACGCCAGCGATGGATTCAGTCGGTGGCCGGACTTTAAAATGATCACGGGGCTTCTCTTGCTAATTTTCGCTGTGGCATTTTTGTGCCTATCTTATCGATATGCAGTGGCGCGACCCAATGGATTTCCTCCTGGTTCGTCGGGTAGCCAACGGATATATTTTTCATAAGTTAATCGGATAATTAACAGGACCCCCGAGGATACCATTATTTGGAAGCTACCTTTTCCTGTTGATGATAAACTTCAAGTATCTGCACAAGGCAGCCTTAACCCTCAGTCGATGGTACAAGTCGGATATCATTGGACTTCATGTGGGTCCTTTCCCCGTGGCCGTCGTCCACAACTACGAGGGTGTCCGCGAGATCCTCAACAACAAGGCGTTCGATGGACGGCCTGGACTCTTTGTGGCCGCCATGCGAGATCCAGGCGATGAAGTCCGGGGTAAGATGGGTACTGTTTGTGAGGTCGTAGTCGCGCCTGATAATACCAGACTAATAATAGCTTTGTTCTAATTAATAGGGTCAATATGAAATTAATTGACAATACAGGGAAAAACAAGCATTCTTATCACAAATGATACGCATACCTTGTTTTAGGATTTTTATTTTTAACTGGAAGCCTAATCGGGGATCACAAAAACTTGTTATCTGTTTGTTTTATTTTCTTCCATTATTATAAAATTTAATAATGAATTTCTAATAACTTTTAATCGCAAAGATTGCAGCACGATGGCTGGCTGGTGTTTGTGAATTTCTAAGCTCCTTGCCGCAATCTAATCTTATTGGGACGCAAAAAAGTGAAATTCTCGTTTCTGATGGGCAATTGGGGGGAAAAAACACTCTATTATATTAAAAAAGCAATCTTTTTCCCATATGCAGGTATTTTCTTTCAGGACGGGCCCCTTTGGAAGGAGCAGCGTCGTTTTATCCTGCGATACCTTCGCGATTATGGTTTTGGTCGGCGTTTCCAGCAACTGGAGTTAGTGATCCACGAGCAGCTCACCGACATGCTCGACCTGATACGCAACGGGCCAAAGTATCCGCATGAGGAGGCCATGGTTAAGCCAGGTGGATACCGAGTGCAGCTACCGCTTCTCTTCAATCCCTTCTCGGCCAACTCGCATTTCCACATCGTCTACAATGAATGCCAGCCACGTGAGGAAATGGGCCGACTGATTAAGCTTTGTCAACTGGGAATGCAGTTCCAGCGCAACGCGGATGACTATGGCAGAATGTTGAGTATCCTGCCCTGGATCCGTCACTTTTGGCCAGAATTGAGCGGCTACAGTCAAATGTATGAAGCCAACGTATTTGTTCACAAGTTCTTTGCCGATTTTGTGGACCGTCATTTGGCAACCTATGAGGAGGGCGTGGAGCGCAACTTTATGGATGTTTATATAACAGAGATGCGTCAATCTCCGGGTTACGGTTTTAATCGAGATCAGTTCATAATGGGCCTTGTGGACTTTTCATTTCCAGCCTTCACCGCCATTGGAGTGCAATTGTCGTTGCTGATCCAGTACTTGATGCTTTATCCGGAGGTTTTGAAACGAATTCAAAGCGAGGTGGATGAGGTAGTGGGTTGTGGGCGGCTCCCCAATCTGGAGGATCGAAAGAGCATGCCCTTTACAGAGGCCACCATTCGCGAAGGACTGCGCATTGAGACACTGGTGCCTTCTGATGTGCCCCACAAGGCATTAGTGGACACGGAGCTGCTGGGCTACAAAATACCAAAAGTAAGCATCACTTTAACTTCGAAAGCATACATTTCTAATGGATCCTCCCTAACCGTAGGATACAATCGTCATACCTAGTCTGTATGCCTTCCATTCGGACACTCGCGTTTGGAAGGACCCAGAAAACTTCCGCCCAGAGCGATTCCTTGACTCGGAGGGCAAACTCAATCTCAAGTTGGATGTCTCTTTGCCCTTCGGAGCAGGAAAACGGCTCTGCGCTGGCGAAACATTTGCCCGTAATATGCTCTTCCTAATGACCGCCACCATTTGCCAACACTTTGATTTTGTTTTGGCCCCGGGCGATAAATTACCGGATCTATCCCAGAACCTGAATGGCCTGATCATATCTCCACCAGACTTCTGGGTTCAGTTGCAGGAAAGGCACTGAACCGAGCTAATGGAGCCAATACCATTTAACTTAGAATTAATCGCCTTTATCAGTTAGAATAATTCCAAATCATTTTAAAGTATTAACAATAAACTATACTTCAAATCAGTTAGAATAATTCCAATCATTATAAAATATTAACAAAAAATTATACTTTTGGAATACATACATCTATCTATTTCTGTTAATCTATCTGTTTCTTCCATCCTAGACATCAGATCAACTCTAACCCTTGGGGAACCTTCAGTTCTCCAGAATCCCCCACGAAGTTTGACAACAAATCCACAAGAAATATATTGTTTCTATATTTCGCCATATTGTCCTTCCATGCATTCTCCTCTTTTTCAAGGGATATCCCAGAAAATTTCACAAAAAAATCTAACAAATATTTTGTTCCTAGATTTTAATGGAAATTGATAGAGTATCGATGTACAAATCGTTTAAGCTATTCCGCTCAAGAATGATGAATATTGGCAAAGATACAGCCTACCCTGGGAGCCATATAGTCCTTTCCATGCATTATCCCGATTTTCAAGGGGATCCCCTGGAAAATTAGACGAAAAATCCAAAAAATATTTTGTTCCTAGATTTTAATGGAAATTGATAGAGAATCGATGTACAAATCGTTTAAGGTATTCCGCTCCAGAATCAAATGAATTTTGGCAAAGATACAGTCTATCGTAGGAGCCATATAGTCCTTTCCATGCATTATCCCGATTTTCAAGGGGATCCCCTGGAAAAAAGGGCGAAAAATCCAAAAAATATTTTGTTCCTAGATTTTAATGGAAATTGATAGAGAATCGATGTACAAATCGTTTAAGGTATTCCGCTCAAGGATCAGGTGAATATTGGCAAAGATACAGTCTATCGTAGGAGCCATATAGTCCTTTCCATGCATTATCCCGATTTTCAAGGGGATCCCCTGGAAAAAAGGCCGAAAAATCCAAAAAATATTTTGTTCCTAGATTTTAATAGAAATTGGTAGAGAATCGATGTACAAATCGTTTAAGGTATTCCGCTCCAGAATCAGATGAATATTGGCAAAGATACAGTCTATCGTAGGAGCCATATAGTCCTTTCCATGCATTATCCCGATTTTCAAGGGGATCCCCTGGAAAAAAGGGCGAAAAATGCAAAAAATATTTTGTTCCTAGATTTTAATGGAAATTGATAGAGAATCGATGTACAAATCGTTTAAGGTATTCCGCTCAAGGATCAGATGAATATTGGCAAAGATACAGCCTACTGTAGGAGCCATATAGTCCTTTCCATGCATTATCCCGATTTTCAAGGGGATCCCCTGGAAAAAAGGCCGAAAAATCCAAAAAATATTTTGTTCCTAGATTTTAATAGAAATTGGTAGAGAATCGATGTACAAATCGTTTAAGGTATTCCGCTCCAGAATCAGATGAATATTGGCAAAGATACAGTCTATCGTAGGAGCCATATAGTCCTTTCCATGCATTATCCCGATTTTCAAGGGGATCCCCTGGAAAAAAGGGCGAAAAATCCAAAAAATATTTTGTTCCTAGATTTTAATGGAAATTGATAGAGAATCGATGTACAAATCGTTTAAGGTATTCCGCTCAAGGATCAGGTGAATATTGGCAAAGATACAGTCTATCGTAGGAGCCATATAGTCCTTTCCA
Organism: Drosophila atripex; assembly: GCA_035045925.1. NCBI lineage: Eukaryota > Metazoa > Arthropoda > Insecta > Diptera > Drosophilidae > Drosophila > Drosophila atripex. Next base: position 4,140,611 of record JAWNOP010000022.1, on the reverse strand, counting down.
TGCATTATCCCGATTTTCAAGGGGATCCCCTGGAAAAAAGGCCGAAAAATCCAAAAAATATTTTGTTCCTAGATTTTAAAGGAAATTGATGGAGAATCGATCCACAAATCGTTTAAGGTATTCCGCTCAAGGATCAGGTGAATATTGGCAAAGATATAGCCTACTGTAGGAGCCATCGAGTCCTTTCCATGCATTCTGCCCATTTTCAAGGAATTTGATAGAGAATCGATCTACAAGTCGTTTAAGGTATTCCGCTCAAGAATCGGATGAAAATTGGGGAAGCCCTCGCGATGTGCCATTTTGTCGTTCCCATAAATTTCCCTTTTCCCTAAAATTTGAGTTTTAAACTCATTATATTTTTGCAATTTGAACAAGCATTTTATAATATGTAAGCGTTTGTTTCTAATCCCCATCGCTGTCGGAGTCAGAGTTGTAATGCTCAGACAGACGAAGCGGCAATGAAATCGGGGACGGAACGGCATCATCCTCATCGGAGCGAATTGCTTCGCCTTGAGTAAGGTCGAGCTCCGACACTGAACTGATGTCGGAGCTGTCCAACGAACTGATCGAGGATAAGCCCAATGAAGTTAAAGAGGCCACCGAAGATGCCGAAGCCGCTGAAGCTATAGGGGAACGCGGTGTGGGGCAATGCGAGCCCCCGGAGTCAGAGTCGGCCTTGTACCCATCCTCCTCCTCGTCATCATCGCATATGAAGGAATCATCCAATGCGGAGGAGCATCCTGTTGTGTTAAGCACTTCGGCTGACATCGAAGCAGCACGACTCTCCTTGCGCAGCTCCACCACCTCGGAGAGGATCTGGTGCTGCTTGTTAGCAATGGTGGTCACCAACTGCTCCAGATTCTTAATGGTTGCCTCGTATTCGATTAGCTTCTTTTTTAACTGCCAGTTCTCAGCACGGCAACTGGCCAACTCCAGGGAGGCGCACATGGCAATCTTGTTGTCGTCAGTCTCCGCGGACTTGGTACTAGACGATATCCAAATTGTATCCAATAAGAGAATGGGTTTCCATTTTATTGGCTTTTATAACTTACATGGATATTACATCACAGTCCTTGGCATGGGACTGGCGAGTGTGCGACATTTTGAGACTTGAAATTTACCTACAATTCAACAGCTGTCAATCGACCAACTGACTCGACCAAGAGATACCTTAAAAAATGTTCCCGAGACAGCCTGACACTGTTGACCTGATGGCTACGATCTATATAAGAGCAAATAAATTTGTACACTTATGAATCTGCCATATAGTTTGACAGATATTTCCTGACGACTTTAATTCTGTAATTTACAAGAGCCTACTTGCTTCAAAAGAATTTATGGTAAAAGATATTGCGATTTATGGTAATCGAGATAAGTTAAATGAAATCTGTGAAAGTTTCTTCTTACGATTTTTTTAAGCTTTCCCTTTGGCTTCTCGCTTCAGCGAGAATATTTCATGATTTATATTTTTAAGGCATTTATGTTTAAGAATAAAAATAAATTTGGCAAAAACTACGCATTGTTGGAAATAATATGTTATTTGTTTTTTGTTTTTACACAAACTTTTTCAAGTGTCAATTGTTAAAATTAAAAAATATACTCACCTTATTCTTATTCTTAGGTATGCAACTGGAATATTTCTTGCATGGAGCTTTTAAAACAAGGGCCGCTACTATATTTTAGTTCCTTCATTAAAGAATTAATGACTTACATTTACGTTCCTTTTTTGAATGACTCGAGCATCGCTTTCCATGTTTTGAGCAATGTTTCTTAGATTTCCGTTTAGGGCATCTTGTTTTGAAGCATCTAGTGCTCTCGACTGGACTTAAAAGCGATATCGGCATTACGCTTTTTCTCTTTAGTTTCTTTTGCTTTTCGTTGCGATGGACATTAGGCGTGCGGGGTTTTACTTTCCGCTTAGGAACCGTCTAAAGAATTATGATTAGAAATATAATTATTTTTTACTCAAGACCTGTTCACTTACCTTGATTCGGTAGGTTCTCTTGTGCTTTTCGCTCATTATATTCCAGTTCAAAGCTCCTTGACGGAATGCATCCTCGGCCGAAATACCAGGACAAAGGCGCTGATGGTCAAGCAGGTAACTCAAAAATCCATTCACAACTGGCTCCATATTGTGGCCAAATTTTTATATCACTAAAAATTTTCACAAATTTTTGATATTTTTAGAATTCACCATATATTGGAGACGAAATAATAGGTTGTACCAAGTCTGACGATGCGATCTGATCTGACAATAAACTGAAAGTGCTATGATCATGAAAAATGTAATTCACATTTCAAACAAAATTTTCTAGATTTGATACAACTTTCCGTTGGCCTTAGTTTATTAGAAGGTATATTACAATTTGGTTAAAATCTGATCAACAATCAGTTAAACTCGAAACCTTAAGCTAGTTTGTCTTTATTTTTAGCCACATTAGATAAGCGAGAGACCCGAATGGGTTCTACTCCGTTTATTGCTTGGTATCTTATATATCAGCTTAGAACTACTTGATTCATTTTCACGTTGCGTATGGTCCGTGTTAGGACCATGCCACTGGCTTGGCTAATACTGGCTTCTCCAGTCCACCAAGGTGGGGCCAACGGGCCCCGGGTTTCTTGCCATTCGTTTCCACCTTCAAGTTATTATTTTAATCACTACTCCTTCTACAATATTTAGCAAGATATGTATGTTGGCTCTTAATAGTAGGCCTGCTTAATGGCCGCACTAGTGATCAGGAAAGCGGAGCCAATCAGCACGAAGGTGATGATTTTTAAAGCACTGGGTCTGCCGGAAGAATCTGAGGATGATTATTAAAATGTATTATTTTAAATTAATTTTATAGAATTTTTTGTAGGAAACTTACTTTTCTTATTGGAGATCACCCTAATACACTGCTTCTGATCAGAGTTCGTTGTATATCCGAATTTGCACTGACAGACGGAGTTGCGGCACTCCACGTTTTCGGGATCCTTCTCGATGAAGCACTCTGTGGCCTTTGTACAGGATTCACCAAGCTCTGAAATAAATTTGGAAAAATGTATCAATAAAGGAGGCCAAGAGCTGGAATATAATTACTTACCTCGTTTTACCTCACACAGCCCGTTCTTCTCGTGCTGTTCTTCGGTGCAGGCGCACTTTCCCTCCGAGTTGCAACTGGCCAGGAGGGGCTTGCACTGCTCATCCTCGACGCACTCGTCTTCCAGTTCCTCAGCTGAAAGAGGAAATTTTTGTAAACAATTTTTCTCAGGTTTTGATTAGACATTCCACCCACCTTCCTTCAGGCATTGGTCCTTGAAGTGCACATAGCCCTTTCGACACTGGCAAGTGCGTCCTTGCTCCTCATCGGTGCTCTTGTTCGCACACCCTGTGTTCTCGGCTATGCACTCATCATCCTCCGAACACTCGGCGCCGATGCCTCTTACGCAGGATTCGTCCCTTTCGAAGAAGTTATCCGCGCAGACACACTGGCGATTGGAGCAAACAGAGTGATCCACTGGACAGCCATCATTAGACTCGCACTCGGCGCCCAGACCCTGCTTATATTCGCATAGCTGCTTGATGGCATCGTAAAGAGCATACTCCTCGCAAGTACACCGTCTGGGAATCTCCGGGTGGCAATAAGAGGCTCCAAAGGGACTACACTGGCTATTCGATGTGCAGGACAAATGATACTGGATGGCTATGGATAGGAGGATAAAAATCATTAAAAATAATTAATTTTAAAGTTCAAAATTTACGTTACTTACGTTTTCTGCAGTTTCGCAGATCCCGCTCGTAGAAATAATTCTTTTGGCAATTACAGGTCTTCGTCAGGTCATCAAACTCGTACTCGCACTCATCCGTGCTCTCGGCAATTTCCCCCAGTTCTAAGAAGGTTTATTTGATTTTTGATTAATTAAAATATCCAGATTGGAGATCTTTATGACTTGCCTGCAAAGCACTTTCCGTTGCGTGCATAGTAGCCCTGCCGGCACAGGCAAATCTTATTGGAGCAAATAGAATGGGGCAGTCCCGTGCAGGTCTTGCCATTATCCGTACAGCTGCTGCCATCTGGACATATAAATAGTTACATTTAATCTTTCAATGCTATTGAATGTTTTCCATGAGACACTCACACTTTTTGTCATCGACGTCATCGTCCTCGCGACTGGATCCCAGGGTGGAGTAAGTCTTGATGTCCTCGTCATCGAAACGGAAGAGGGCGGGCAGGCGGCTGCGATGGCTACGGCTGAAGCTGCGATTCCGGCTGGAGTTGCGGCGACTACTGGTGCTGGTCGAGGCGGTGGCTGTGTGGGCGCCCCCTCCTCCCATGGTGGTGGTAGCAACGTTCCTAACACTACGCCCCACTTCCTTAAGCTCGAACTTCTCTATGCTCGTCTGAACGGCGATCTCGTGTGAGCGCGGTGAGATGAGGGGCTCGGTGTCTCCGTTGCTGAGGGGCGAGAGGGGGACAAAGGACACCTGTGCGGCGGCATCGCTATGAGTGGGCGGGGGGTGTGCACGAAGGCCTTGGTTAGCTGCCTGCGGCCAAAGATCGTGGTAACCGTTTCAGTCGGTTGATCTGTCGTCTCGGTGATTGGCTCCTCCGTAGTGGAGTCATCATCCCCGCCTGGTGTCTCTGTGTTGGTGGGCGGAACCTCGGTTGTGCTAGGAATCTCATCGACATAGGTGCATACTAGACCCACGCACTCGGCTGTGGCGTCCAGTGCATCACAATCCTCATTAACGACGCAGGCATCGTTTTCTTCTGCAATAAATGCAATGTTTGGATTATTAAATAAGTGAGTAATATATAAAATTTACTTACCCATTGATTTGCGACGGCAGATGTTTCCATATCTGTTATAATAGCCATTGGCACAGCCACAAACGTTTTCCTGACAGCTCACAGATGCTCGATCGTAGCCAAAGTAGCAGTCCAAGTCCTTTAAATATATGTGTGTAATAATTTGATTTAAAAAATTGGAAGAAAAAAAATTAAAAAAGGCATATCCTACCGTATCGCAGGACTCGCCGAGTCCGTTCAGTGGGCGACACTTGCCGCGCAGATAGGTTTGGCCATCGGCGCAATCGCAGACCCCGGCTTTACAACTGGCTCCCGTTGGCATAAGATTGCACTGGACGCTGTCGTCGCACCGTTCACCAATGAGCGACGTCGCCAGGCATTGCGTGAAGTTCTCCGCTAGCACTGAGTCGAATGTGGAGCACCCGCACTGCCCGTTGGCCAAGTCGCAGCTCGAGCCGTCAGCTGTGCAGTCTGCCTCGCTTTCACATGGCCAAAAAACGGCCAACGCGCCGCCGTCGCCTGCAAATTACAAAAACAAAAACAAATAGTACGGAAAAAATTTTAAAAAAAAATTGGTAGTAAGAAAGTTTCCAAGCCGTAGTAACAACAACAGTAGTATGTCCAGGCGAAACTAAAACCACAAGTTTGCTAATTAAAAATTTACGGCTAATACATGTAGGAAGTATAAAGCCGGTGCCTATGTCCACACTCGGATGTGACGACCCAGTTACGGAACTGGCTTTTGGGGAAGGCCCTTTTGGGCTGGTTGAATTATTCAAAACCGGCCACAGTTCCCACAGCCAAGAAACCTAATTGTTAGTACCTTCTAGACATTTGCTTATTTTATACTTCAAACTAAAAATATATTCTTTAGACAACAATCTTTTAAAGAGTCCTTTAAATAAATCCTCATACAATTTCCTCAATCAAATCCATCTCGTCAATCTTGGCAAGACCACACCCATTTATCTACCTGCTCAGCTGATAATTAACCTTATATAAAAGCTATCCTGTGGTAGAAAATTCCTCGCATCCTGACTGAAAAACTTCATTCGGCACGCAACGTGTCGGGGCCGCAATTTATTACGTATACGCCAACGACTTCCGGATGAGGTTGCGGCAAACGAAAAAATTTCCATATTTCCACGCAGTCACAACAACAATGAAAAATATCAAATAAAAAACAAGAAAACAGGACCTGGAGTTAAGGCAGGACTACAGGGGGAAGCAGCTGAGGTATTAGCAATAACAATATCAACGCTAAAATTCGCTCGACGCTTGCCACTTTAATTTCCATTTTCCGTGGCCGGCAAAACAATTTCTCAAAGGAGCCAAAGGACCTTGGGCGCAGGATATCGTGTGAGAGCCTTAGACGGGTCGGGTGCCGGGTCAATAGGGCAAAGTACTTGACCTTGATTGCGTTTGCATTAATTACTCCGGTTCTTTAATGTTATGACTGCTGATATTTGTTCACCAATTTGGGCTGCCCTTTGGATGTCCTCACACCCGATTAAAGGCGACTTTAATTCAATTACCGGAAATTGCTCCCAACATTTCGGGAATGTTAGTTAGCCACATACTTTTTGGTTTTATTTCGATTGGGTGGTTTTTTTCTTCTCTTATTTCTGCGCCATTTACCTTGAGGATTAAGGAGCGCGACACACAGGACACTGAGGGTCAGAAAAATGTGGAAGTTTGACATTTCCGGTGTTAGAGGGAACTGTTCCGAACTACTGCCAAGTGTGGCCGAAAGGCAACTGGCCATTTAGTGTGGGGATTCAACTATATCGAGTGGCCGATTCCGGTTAATCTTATCTTCAGCTCGCCCATAAAATACATACTCAAAAATCGATGATTACCCGGTAGCAATTGGAAACTGCTTATTTATTTTTGGAGGTTCTGGTAGGAGGTTGGAGGTAGTTTTTCCAGATAATCCTAACTTTGGAAAAATTACATTTGAGTTTATCCAAATGGAGTTGTCATATCGCAGCGGAATATTAACGGGTTTCCAGGGGTACAGTGATTACCCACTTTGTTGGCCTATCTTTTTTCGGGGGCACCGTATCAGTAAGAGGTGTAGTTATCAACATCCAACACCTGGCTGGCCCACCTGTTCCCAGGTCTAATTGCTGTAGTAAAATGTTAGCCCCTTTCGGACGCGTCTCGGAAAGAGTTGAGCTGATAACACTAAGGCAGCTGTTTCCTATCACCGGAAAAGTATCAATGCGTGAATCACTCAACTAAAAGATTATGTATTATATATATTTAAAGCAATTCGAGTTAAGTCTGGTAATTGGTCATTTCTGTGGCAGTAAATCATCTTTAAATCAAAATTTCATCGTTATTAGGCATTGATTAATATATTGATTAATATTATTATATTATTATATTATTATATATTATTAATATATCATTAAATTATATAAATGGGTTTATCCTGCCCATTGTTTTTTAATTTGTTTTTAATCTAATTTAAAGAGTATGATTCATATAAAAGAATAGTTATAAGAAGGGTACGAATCCTTATGGTATGTTCCTAAAGAGGCGAATCATTAAATCATTAAATCGTATAATTGTATTCTGTCTCTCGATTGATATAGCCATCGATATTGCACTGACCCAAAGACAAAACTTTTTGAAACTCTCTAAGGGGCGTTTTCCGTGGAAGCCCACTCTGCGTGTTTCCAATTCTTCATATGTACACGTACGTACGTACATATAACAAATATATTTTTGTCCTGCGCCTCAGGACCTACGTTTCTCATCGGTGTCGTCGCGAGTACGTGGAGTTTGTAAATTACTAATCGCATTGTATTTAGAATTCAATATGAATTATGTGTTAAAAATAGCGTAACAATAGCGGCGCCGAGTGTCGCATTAGATGACCTTGAAATTTATCGAATAAGTGAAAAAGCAATCGAGCTAAAAGGGGTTAATTGGAGTAAGTGGTACCCCCCAAGGAATTAAAAGTGCCCTCAGGATTATCTAATCCCTAATCTGTGCACAGTGCATTCGGGTATTAAGTCTTTTGTTCAGACTCGAGTGGAATATAATCTGTAATGAAGCCCGCTGCTAGGATTCCAACAATGCGTAAGCCTTAATTTGTCTCTAGATTGCGTTTCAATTTTCGCGCTCGCTTGGCCAATGATGTTGTTGCTGCTGTTTTGGTTTTCCCTTTGAGTTTAGAGACATAACGTAAAAGGACATTTTGTGGCTATAAAAATACTATGCCACGCACGCGATGAAATGAAATGAGCAGCGACAGGTGCAAGAGAAATTATAGACCTTCCGAACCGCCTTCCAGCCCGCCCGAAAACACATTATACCCAACTTTTTATAAAAACCCCGATATGGATACACGTGTGTATGTACATATGGGTGCCCAAAGTTATTTAGCACAAGTGCAAGGACGCACTCTGGAATTATCGACTCGGAATGTCCCATTGAATTGAGTTTTTTTTTTTGTTTTTTTGTTGCTTACATATTTCTTGATGATTAGCTTAAAGTTGGCCAGTTGATACTCCTTTTAAGATCTGCTTCATCAGAGGATAAAGTCACTATTATTATTCACAAATCACTCTCTTTTTGGAAAGTTTTTTTTTCAAAAGCCTTTATCACTTTTTGTCAGGATTTCCACTTTAAAAACTTTCAAGTTTAAGTTACTCAAAAATATGGCGTGAAAAGTTTTTAGAATCTGGAATCCATCTTTAATCAACTAATGCATTCAACAACGAAATCAACGAATAATACTAATAATAAACTAAATGAGTGGATTTCAAGAACACATGCGATTAGGCTCGTTAGTTACCTGGGAACGGATACCAGTAACGGGAATGAAAATTGGGAAAGTGGGAAAGTAGGGAATGAGTTCCAAATTCGATATGTAATAAATGACGCCCTATTAATGTTTGTGTTTGGGAGACCTCGCCTGTGAGGGTGTAGGTGAGTAGGCTGGTGATTTTGGTGTGGTTATGCATATAATGGATTGAAATACGTTAAGCGTTGGCCCCCGAATGTGATGACCTCCATGACCCGTCCTTTGTGGTCAAGACGTTCCCATATTCTCTGGCCAATCGATACTCATTCAAGTTTTTGAACCAAAAACAAAATTAATGCGACAAATTATGTAATAACAAAATTATTAATTTCACATAATTTTGGCTTTATTACTTTTGTTTCATTAAATTCCAGGTATATATTAATTATGGTTTTAGTAGATAAATGAATTTTTTATTATTTTTAAAATGTTAATTAATCGTCAAGGATTCACTGCATAATTTTGCGCACAATTTGTCTAACCGCGAAACTGCTTTGACGCCACGAATTGGTCGAAAGAGCCACGTTTTAAGGCCCGATCCTTACGTAGCAAGCTTCAAGCCGCTACTGTGGGCTTTTCCCTCCGATTCGTGGGTTTACGACTGCCTGCGAGACTCCACGACCACCACTGGCAGAGCGAAAGTGAAAGCGGGAGAGCGTTTAAGCCAAAACATTACCAAGACGGCCAACAGGAGAGAGTGCACTCGAAAATAAACAATAGCTCTAAGCTACAAGAGTACAAATATGTTTTAAACAAATATTTAACTAAGTTCAGTTATTTTAGTATGTTACAGTAAACTTCAATTAATCAAACATGATCATACAATTTTAAATAAAGCCTCGAGCCTTCGAAGAAAGAAATACTGTCAAGTCAAAACCAAACTTTAAATAAAGATATTTTTAAACGTATAATTTTTTATACTCTGCCAGGGCATAAACTAATTAAAATTAGTAATAAGAAACTTCCAAGTGTAGTGAAAGCGTGAGAATGTCTATGCTAAGTGAGGGAGAGTCAGTCAGTGGGCCAAATTCGACTCACGTCTTCGGGTCCTAAAGGTAAATGTGATTGTAACTATATTTCAACCCACTGGCGGAGCAACAATTTTCCGCCCTGCAACCGTCGTTAGTTTTTGATAGTAAGAATATACATACATAGACATCCTTTATATATATTCGGGTGAGTGTCCAGGTGAATAAGTGTGTCATAGGACTGCCATGGACTATTTGATGGCTTATAAAGTTCTCTCAGGTTGAAAAACTACACAAAAACACACTGAGTATCATGGAATGCTAAAACTGAATTATAGAAAATTACTTTTAAGCACTTGGCCCAGGTATGGCTTACAAAATTGTTTCCTCACTACAACTGACTGTATTTTTACGTAGACCACAATAAATCTCTGACAGAAATTGAGAGAAGAAAATAAAAAATTGGGTCAAGTGGCCGCATTGGAATTGAACCAACTACCGTGCTCGGAACATGCCATGCCTCCTATCCCTCAGGCAGGACCTGAAAGGATTCGATAGCAATGCTTTCCTAAAAAAAATATACTCATGAAAATAAACTAAATAGAGAGAGCGTTAAGGGGAAAGAGATACCAACACACCAGACAGGATATTATCAGCTGGTCAGGTGGATAAATTCATGGCTGTCATTCATTGGCTAGCAGGATATTGTGCACAGCTTCTATACGATTTAAATATTTACTTTATTGCCAATTTTAAAAGTTTTCTTTTAGAGGTAAATATCATATTTACATTTACATGAAATATTAAAGCTTTTAAAATGACTGTCACATGTATCACCACTGCTACCAATGTGGGTGTAATAAGTCAAGACCTTGTATGTGATGACGTATTGGTCGGTCGTGGCCAACGCAGAGACAGATGGCGAATGGGGCCATCACGGGGTAATGACTTAAACACTGTTGAAGCACAGTCTTGAGCTGAGAATGGCATATGGGCCGCCTCAAATTGCCACTCGGAGACTATTTTGCTAGCCATATATTATTTAAGTACTGTAATTATATGTGTTGCCTTTGCATTTTTAATCCTGTGGACTAAAGATGTTTAAAATTTACCAAGTTTGGTATTGTTCTGTCATTTCTATACCATTTTGTTATCAAAGAATCATTTTATTCAAATATATATTTCAGTTTCAAACTGAAGTCGAAAGTATTTCCATCTTTCAAAATATTTACTCTATTTCTACTGTAGTTTGCACACGTGTCGGAGGCTATTTTTTCTTGTCTGGCGTTAATTTTTGTCATTTTCAGTTTTAGAAAAAAACATTCATGTACTCACACTAAGGCGAGTGCGAGTGAGAGCGTGGAAATTTGTTGGATTTTCTCCGCCCCACTCGGTGAGCTCCCCAGCGACCGACAGGGCTATTTTTAGCTACCATAACAAAGTGTTTTGCTGGCCGGGACACGCGACCAGGACAAGGTAACGTTATGGCCAGTAGTATGGTGTACCATACTACAACATGTTGGCTATGCAAATGCAAACAATGCATTCATTGCCCTCGAGAGTCGATGGCGACATATGCGCTCAAAGAACTCAAATGACAAGCCAAGAACAAAAAACGGAAAACGACAAATTTAAGAATTTGAAATGAGGAATGTAGGAGCAGTTTAGTCACTCGAATGTAGGCGACATGTGTGCCGTATGAATAAAAAATCAATCAAAAAGTCTGTAAATATATAAAACGTCCCAGTCCCAGGACGCCCACAGCCACAGGATCGTTCCCACCCACCCATACCACATTCATGCAAAATGAGCTAACACCGAACATCGGAAAAGAATGAAAGCAATACCAACTCACCTGTGTGACTCATAAAAAATGCAAAATTTTAATCGAAATATAGTGCCAGTCAGGCAAAAAAAAATAGGACCCGGTGCATTGAGAATAAGCGATGCGTCCATTTAGATAAGCAGAAATGCATTTGTCTACAAATGTACATGTGTACATAGAAAAAAAAAAGAAATTAGAGTTATCCAAATATATCACATTCAGTTACACTTTGTTGCCATCTTAGATTAAATTCTGGGATATAATTAAACGTAATTAAGCCATGGATCAATAAACTGAAAAATATGTGAAATACAACTTTTTCTATAAATAAATACTATCATAAAAACAATACATTTTAGGATGAAATATAATCATATAAGACCTTTTATAGTCCTTCATAATAGTAAAAAATAAAATTTCTAACAGTAACATTCTAAAGAAGAGTTCCAGAAATATTTCGTTTTTTAAATATGTATAAAATATACCTTAGTTATCTGTTTCTGCGCCTAAATTAGTTTAAAAATATTAAACTTATATATAATTTTGTTTTTCTTTATATCTTTTAAGAAAATATTTGATACTTTTGTTTAACAAATCTTTAAATATTTTTATTCAAATATTTAATATTTTTTATTTCAGTATATATTATAAAAGTTAGCTCTTGCCCAGTGTACTCGATACCATGTGAACTCTGGCTAAGGACATGCAAAAGCCAATTGCCTGTCAGGACGGTCAAAGCGTGCACTTTGGCTGGACTGCACTCTATATCCTTCCGCACCTCCCACTCCTCTCGGCAACTGCCAATGCTGATAGCAGAAATCGGAATGTGAAAAACGTTTTCCGACGTGCCGGGTATTACACACCATCACACTGTTTACATTTTCTTTTTGTTTTCATTTTGTACCAGTAGCATTGCTTTCTCTCTGTTTGCTTTTTTCACCTGCTTTTTCCATTTCCTTTTATTACGTGTGTTAACTGGGCAAGCACCAATCCGTGGGGGAATCCGTTCCGGCTTAAAATGAGTCGGCGAAATAATTGCTGGGATTAGTAAATGTCAAAAGGCTAACGGGCTTGTCCCTCCATCTCCAAGTCCAAATACCCAGCTGGACTTAATTAAATTATGGAACAAGGAATTTTTTATTCTCCTTATGACCAGGACAATTTAAAATTCCAGTTTCTTAAACAACAGAAATTATTACAAAAATTGTATAATAAAATTTAAGGTCAGTTACTTTTGTTTATTTTTCAAAAAATAATTTGTTCTTATATCTCCCTATGGCCAATTTTGTTGCGTCACAATATATTTAATATTTTAATGACAGTAAACAAAATTTTCAACGCTTTAACTAAAATTTAGCTAAAATTTAACTAAATTTTTGTTTCAACTTAAACAATAACAATATTACCTCACGATTTATTTGAGTTCGAGTTCTCTAAATTAAAATAATGGACAATCTATCAAATCTGTAGCTCTCATCGAAACTTTCTTAAAGCGTTGAAACGTTAAAAGCTAAGTTTGAATGCTGGGGCTTAGATTTTGGAGCGCTTTCTTATCGCGGTTTGAACGAGCATGTGTTCGCTGTCTAGTTTACAGTTACCAGAAATATTCCCCATATTTTGGGGGAGAGAACAACGATAAACTAACCGACAGATCGTGACAAATTGCAAATAATTCCGCGTTTTTACATCGCCAGCCGATCGCCTAGCTTTTGTAGCGGTGTCCAAGTCAGTCGCTCTTTAGCTCGGGTCACCTGCGGTTTTGGGACCGTCCCCCATGTTTCGATAAGTGTTTTGTGTCTGTACTGGCAATAAATTGTATAAATTTTAACTAAAATATGTCATGCAAATCGTGGACCCTGCCGCGCATGTCCCAATCGCGTCCATCCACCCACAGTCTCCTGAACTCAGTGCGCCTCACCTATGCCTTGTGCGCTTTTTTCAATTGTTTTCTTCACGCCGCCATGCGAAACATGCTCGGCATGATTATACTGAAAATGGTCATGCCCCGCCCAGAGGATCACCTGGAGACTGCGTCCCAGGTGGCTCAACAGCTGGGGGAGCACAATGTTACCACAACGGGACGATGTGGTGACTATCGTCTCGGGCCCAACCCCATAATCCAAGTGGCCCAGGCAAGTTGACTTTGCTTGTGTATTTTACTCCAAAACCAAAGAGCATAGTTTAAAGTTTAGTATGTTTATTAGAATCCCAAAAATTCTACTAATTTCGAAATATATAATATATTATTTGTAGACAGGTGATTTGCATTGGACCCGTAACCAGGAGTTGACATTTCCCGGAATTTATTATTATGGCTATGTTGTTTCCATATTTCTTGCTGGCCATTTGGCAGATCGATACAGCAGCAAGAGGATTTTTATCCTGTCGCTTGCCCTGACAGCTTTGGTCTATATCCTGTTACCACTAATGGCTCATTACAGCTTCGAAGCGGCAGCAGCCAATCTGGTGATCTGTGGAATACTGGCGGTAGATTGGAAAATCATGATAATTAGTTAAAACTTAAAATTAAAGGAAATTTTATCCAGGGCATCGGAAATCCTGCAATGTATAAGCTCTTCGTTATTTGGGCGCATCCCACAGAAAGAACATCTTTGATCGCGTTTGCCTACAGTGGGATTCTTATAGGATCTCTGATGATATATCCCCTGGCCGGTTTCCTAAGCGAATTTTTCTGGGAGCTCCCTTTCTACGTACTAGGCTCCGTGTCTTTGATTTTTGGTATCATTTGCTTCTGGTTTATATTCGACAATTTGGATCAACATCCTCGTATAACAAAGACGGAATTGGAGTACCTGCAACAAGGATTTTTGGTACAAAACAATCAGGTTAGCTTCTACAAACATAAAAATAATCCAAAGCATTAATTCCTTTCCGTAATTTTCTATTTTTCAGGCGGCTAAGGTTCCTTGGAAAAAATTGCTGAGCTCCCTTCCGGTATACTCCTTCATTATGACCCATGTATTTCATAATTACACGTTCCTGGTGCTTGCAATTTTAATGCCACGATTAATGCGTGAGGCCATGGAATTTGATTTGAGGCATGTGGGTGTTTTCTCATCTATTCCGTTCTTGGGCGCATGCTGCTCCAAGGCAGTGTGCATCCTTGGCGGCAGCTACCTAGAGCGCCGCATGGGATCTCATCAAAACTGGATTCGTCGGCTTCTTTATGTGATCAGTAATTTCGTACAGGTAAAATTATTACTAATACTTATTAATATGTTACATTCACTACAGGCTGCATTGTGACAATATCCTGCACCATCGTTATCATTATGTCTGATTGTGGGTACAAAATGTTGGTTCTGTTTATGTTTTCCCTACTCATGTGCTTCTCGGATATGGGATTCGGCATCTACTGGCCCTCCTTGCTCTACTTTGGGCCCTCTTTTGCGGGCCTAATTTCGGGAGTGGCCAATGGACTGGCGCATCTATCCGGATTTTTGGCGCCACAACTTGTTGCCTCACTCGTGCATACTGTATGCTGTGAGAAATATTATCAAAACAAGACTAATTGTATAACTTTCAGGGTAGTAAATCCGAATGGAATATGGTTCTGTTGAGTTTGGTTGCCTTTAACATCATGGCCATGCTGGTATTTGGACTGTGCAGTAGTACAAACTTACAACCCTGGGATCCAACAAGCAATAAGGCCCCAACTGGAAACAGAGAAGCCAAAGAGAATAATAGTTAGCTTTTAATTTGTTTTCGTTGTTTTAAATTTTGCGCGCCAAGTTGCATTCACAATTTTTTGTCGTTTCAATAACAGCCAGAGATGTAATAACGGAATAATAATTACTGTTTTAACTTTAAAGCATTTATCAACTAAATATTTTACTTCTAAGCTAACTACATCTAATGTGGAATATTTACGTGGAATTGAAAATTCTCCATTAATTCACCAATAAGTATTAATTTTTCTTTCCAAATTTGACTAAAATGAACATAAATTTTCAAATTGTATAGTTATCGGAAGATCCAAGCCTATCGATAGCTACCGTTTTAGATCAGAAACACAGGGCAACTCATGTATACTCTTATAGCTATCGTTTGGAAAGTGACGTTGCCAGACTTTCCAAAAATAGCTAAATCTAGCAATAAAAAAGCAACAGTGCTTTTTAAATCAATTCTTCGTGACGTTCAATTTAGTTTCAAAATTCAATCTAAACTCAAATTAATATTGCGCTATATGTATATATATCGTATATATACATAAATATAAAAAAATATGTATATTTATGTATATACATAATATGTATTACATATAGATGGGAAAATATATCGTATGTTTTGACAACTCTGTTTTTGGCACCTCCACTTGCTTTTTTAATCATTAAAATTAAAATTCAATTCAATTCGTTTGCTTGACGTTCACGGACGTGTATCCGCACACAGCACTTACTCGAATATTTTTCGCTAACCAAATATCAAAATTCTCCGTGTGGATTCGATGCTAATCTGAATGCAGCACTAAATTGCATGTGTTAATAATCATTCCCTTTGCGACGCAAAATTCTCAGTGAAATAAAAAAAAAGAGCACCTAAAATAACAGAAGCAACAGCAACGACAAATCGTTAGAGGCAGTGGTTCCAACAATATAAATACATACATATTCACAGGCAAATTCGGACAAGTTTCTCGACGGATTTGAATGTGAGTAGAGAGTACCAGAAGTGCAATTAAATAAAAGGAATAATAACATATTGCATTCATGCCATTCCAACTAATTGGGCGATCGGCGAAAAAGCGATCGCACTAGTCCCGAGATAGAAGATGAGGGCAAAGAGGGTGGCGGGAAGGAAAGGCGGAAGTCAGAAGTCGAACGAAGCTTCCTGATTGCATTCGCCTTTTAACTTCCGCCACGGCACTTGGCTGGTTCACTTAAACAGCTTCTTGACAAATCAATAAGCGCCAAGTATCGTAAAACAGCAGCGGCCAGAGCACTAGTCTTCCTTAACCTAAGCTTTAGAATAGATTTAAAAAAATGCCCAACCAACTGTGAAGTAAAATAACCGTTAAGAGGATCACTCTATTTTTTTATGCCAAAAATGCTAAATATACCGTAAGTTTTTAGAAGTGGTTTCATCTTCTTTTAAAAAAAAAACTCGTATTTTTTTGTGTTGGAATAAATACTTCCCAGACCCATAAAAAAAAAAAAACAAAATGATGGAAGTTCAAGCACCACTATTCATTTGACCTCCAACATATTTTGTTTGCCCGCTGAGCTAGGCTAGATTCTAAGTACACTAACCTGAGGAATATTAATTCCCTTGTCGAATGTTTAAACACTTGTTACCTTGAGCGAGACGTGTTTTATTATTATCAATGTTATTGTTGTTTTTTTGTTTTTTGGGTTGAGGGAGGTTCATTCAATCAGTCGCACCAACACTGGCCTACGTGCGTGTGTAAATGTACTATATACGAATAAATATTTAATATGTATGCACATACATTAGTGCGATTGTTTACCTCCTTTGTACTTTTTGCATATTCGCTTAATGCATGCATGAAATTCGTGAAGTCTACCGAGTAAATAAATTTTAATTTTCGCAATTTCATTTAAAATATATGGCAACTGAGTTCTGTTTTAGCTGGCTAGCTGGTATTTAGCCTTTTGTTTTTGTTGGCACGTACACCAGCGCATCGGCAGAGTTGCCAAGTATATTGCTTCTTTTTGTTTAGCTGATAAAAAGCAGCTGATTACTATTATACTAAATTGGTAAACAAACCAGAAAAATATTCCACTACTTGATTGTATTTATTTATAAGATAAGGTAGAGATTATAAATTAGACAGATTTTAAAGTTATACAGTCTATTCCAATTAGACTTCAAAACATCTCCTAACCAGGCTGATAAGACTGTAAACAAATCAAGCTTCAAAATGTTATTACTTTGTTTTGAAATATTTACTCTGAAACATAAACACTGTTGAAAAGTATTTATTACGCATACGCACCATATACGCCAACACAATTTCGGTCAAGCTAGTAGCTCCGCCCATGAGCCGATCTGGCTTATTGCGTTTCTGCATAAATTGTGTGGTGTTTCACACGTTTGCTTGTTTGTTATTTTTCAGCGTTTGATAACGCTAGGGGTATAATGCCATAAAATGTTTAATGAGTGGCTTTGATACGAGCAAGAATCCAATATTCCTCCAATCAAAATATAAACATTCATACATACATATATACGTGTGTATGTATATGTTTTAGGTATATGTGACAAGTATGGTCACTTATGTGGGGCTCTTTTTGCCCGTGCACTTTGAGCTGAGTCATTTTGTTTTCAAATTTTTGTGTGCCGCGGCCACAACGCAAAAAATAGACATCGCTGGCATAAACCGAAAAAAAAACGTTGCGCAAAAAGAAAAGAGAAAATGTTTAGTTAGTTTATTTATATAAACAAATATGTATGTATGTGTGGGATCAGCTCACCTGTATGCGTGAGATTTTGTTTTGTTTATAGCCTGCAGTTGTCGAGAGAACCGGTTTTTTAGAACGACGCAACTGGTCGGCTTTTCGCCGGTAGAGTAAATAAGCAATAATTTACATACAGTCTCACCTGGCTAGGCGTTTGCACTAAAACTTGTCATTATTCTATAAAATATTTTACATTCATATAACTTATGTGTCTTTAACTATTTTGATTCAATTATTCTAGAAGCAATAATCATGTTGTTAAAAGTGCCATCTGTGGACTGGACGGATCAAATAATTTACGTGGTGGACGATGACGAGTCGCTGTCAGACATCGACGATGAGCCAGATTTCTCCGAATACATGTGGATGGAGAACGAGGAAGAGTTTGACAAGAACGTAAGAATAACATACTTTTTTTAGCAATAGCAATTATATTGATTTACTCATTTCTTAAAGGAATTGCAACGCCTTGAGGAGGAGGAAATGATGCAAGAGTGCTTCGAGGCCATGATCGAAGACGAGTTGGAGGAGCAGATTAACGAGTGGGAAAAGGCCAAGTGAGTGAACCGAATATTGTCATTATACCGGAATATTAATTATAATGTTAACTGTGCGCATTACAGGACGGAAGAGCAGAACACGGCGCTTTCCGCACTGCCAAAGAGCCAGTGTAACGTGGAAAAGTCTATTCTGAACCCCATGGCCGATGAGTTTGTTCCCCGTAGTCACATAATGGATTTTCCTGCATCATAAAGCTAGCTTATGCTTGCCCGTCCCGTCAAATTCGCAAACCCCCCGCCCCATGACAAGTGGACCTCATTTGCGCAAGTCTTAAGAAATCATAAAAGATCCTTTGCAAAAGGTTCACCTAACGATTTCGCCAATGAGATTGAGATCGATATTCTGACCAAGTTGAGCAGCTAAAGCATTCGGAGGAACCATCCAATGAATATCTACCTATTAGATACAAAAAAAAAAAAATAAATAAATCAAAAACACAGTTGGTTCTGACTCCAATGCTGGCGACCGAAATGCAAACGAATCATATTTTTAAAATTCATTATAAAAAAGTACAATATCATTTAAAAAATATAAAAAGTCTAAAACGGAAAAAACAAACTAAAAAAACAAAAAATATAAACTGAGAACAGACAAATAACAATGAAAAAGAACAATTAACAACTATGCCACGTACATAAACGTACATTGTAATTAGAGTTAAAAACTAATTGTTTGCCGAGGAAAACGGAGCCGGAGCCCCAAAATTTCCCAAAAAAACAAAAAACAAATGTTACCGAAAATCGCAGACGCAGGCGCTTGCTGAAGCTAGTGAAACTTTGGTATTATCGTACAAAACGAAAACAAATGACTTTATACACGCGACAAATTGTAAGTTGCGATTTCTATCGTCCTAGGAGCCAACAAAAACCAACTTATATGTACACTACAACTTAACTACGCCAATTTCCAGCTAAAGCAACTGTAAGCAACAAGAAGACTCGATTGTGTTAGAAAAAATGTAACTAAAGTTAATCCAAGAAACGAACAGAATTTGTAGCCGTCATGTTAAATTGAAATTCTATTCAAAGACTTTAATTGTAGTTTAAATCGTATTTAACTTAGCGTCCTGCCCACTGTCCCGAAACTTGTTTTAAGTTATTCGCCTCGTGGAATATGTTTACGTGTTTACTAGTTTTTTTTTTTATTTTATACCATTGTTAACTCGTTGTACGTTCTACACCTACGTCACAAAAAGCGCTTGTTAACTTCCCTTCTGACTCTCGCAATACTTGTAATTGAAACAGAAATACTTTAGTCTACTAAAAAAAAGTTGGGATACTAACGTCTAAACGCCTCACTATACAAGAAACCTGCATAATTATTTAAACATAATAAAAATTGTAACAAGAAATTTTTTTAAATTTAAGCAGACAATTTCTTTAAAACCTTTGCCCTAAGCAGATGCACAAAAAAACAAAACCCTTTTGTTTGAAACGTTCAAATCATTTTCGGCATGTAGATAAATATAAATTCATATTTTTTTCAATCAGCTTAGATTTAGCGACTTAAGACAGCATTAAAAGATCTAATAAATTACTTACGTTATGTGTGATATAAAGATAAAAAAAAACAGAAAAAAATATCAAAAAATGATTTTAAAAATCTCAATAAAAAGAAGTATTATAGCATAAAAATATCTTGTATTTGTGTATTTCTTTATGGATTAAATATTTAAATTTAATGGGAGTTAAGAATGTATATTTATTCCTTATTAACATTTTAGTTTATTTTTGACATCCATAGTTACCATTTATTAGAATTTTTAACATAAACAAAAATTTAATTATACTTTTAAACTTTTCTTAATTTTAAAAGAAAATTATCTTTTTTTGTGAAAATAAAATATTTGAAAACTTTGAATAATTGATTTAATTTTTAATTATTTTTTATTTATTTGTAAATAGATGGTAAATTATAATAAAAGGAAAAAAAATTATTTAAAAATTACTTAATGGATGAAAGATGTAAAATATAAAATTTGTTTTTAAATCTTATAGATAAAATTCATAATATCTGCAATATATCGTAAGGGAATCATCGCTGCAATCGATAGCATATCCAATTACCGATACCAAACATGGCGTCGTAGCTTATCGTTTCGTTGTTTTTTGTTGCGTTGCCGTATGAAGCATATTTCGCCCAGAAAGAGCGTATGAAATGTGAAATCGAGAAACCCAGTGGCCAAGGCATGCAAAAAAGACTATCCGGAGGCATTAATCCACACTGAGGGGAAAGGGGATATGGCTGCGGCGGCAGCTGCACCTGCAATATCCAATGGGAATACACCTGCAATGGGGACAGCCCCCGCTGCTGCTGCTCCCGCAGGAGGGAGCGGTGGAGTGGGTGGTGGATCAGGTGCACAGTTCCGGGAAATTCACAAGAACACATGGCTGAAACGGCTGACGGCGGATGGCAAACGATTAACTGTGGGGCCCAAGGTGCGTCCTCAAATCAAAAACAAAAAAAAATTTAAATATCAACTGGCGTGTTAATCCTATTTCTTAAACTTTCAGAAATCGGAGTGTAGCTGGGTGGTGTTTTGTGTTCACGATGATACTGAAGCTTTGCTCGAGGGTTACGCGGAGCCGCGGCAGGCGGCAGGACACTTGCCCGAGTGGGCCGTGTCCTTGCGGGAAACTCTACACATTTCGCACGCCCTCATTCCCAATTCTCACGAGTTCGAGTTTGTGGTAACGCTCAGCAACGAGGTGCTCCGCTTCCACGCCGTTTCATGGTGAGCTAATAGTTTCGCACGCAACGCCAATTATGGTTGCACAAGTCCCGATTACACGCTTGCCGTTTACTTTCGCTCTCGTTTCAGGGAGATTATGCAAGAATGGGTGGAAACACTACGATCGAAGCTGAGGGAAATGAAGATTCTTTCGCCCCGTGAAAATCTCTACACGAAGCTACCTGAAGTACGCGCCCCATTGCTGCCCACAAGGGATCCCACATCACCGCTTCCGCCACCGCCACCCGTCCCAGCAGCTCTAGTGCCGGGCGTTGAGCGTGTGGTGGCGCCCAGTCAACAACCAGTGCACCAGTCCCTTCCGGAACAGCCATCCAGTCCTTCTCCTGTGGCCAATCCACTTCCAGTACATACAACTTCAGCTCCAGCTCTGGCTTCCACAGCTCCAACGTCGGCTCCCCCTCCTCCACCACCCGCTGCCATGTCGAATACTCTCACCCAACACTTGCTCAACATGCTCTCCGATCCCATAAGTACCTACAGTGAACAGATTAGCGAGGAATTGGAGCCTTCCGGTGCAGAACTTGATTCAACAGTAGAAGGAGCCTCAGCTTCAGATCCTCCAGAATTGAATCTGTCCGATGACGAATTTCTGTCGCCGCTGCTGCGAAAAGCCTGTGTGCTCACCGAGAACGGAGTCCGCGTAGATGTTGTGGCGGCTACTGCTCAACGTGTTTCTGCTGGTGAGATCAGATTTGGGATCAACAGAAGTTTGAAACCATATTTATTGAATTTCCATGAAACGGCTTAACAAAATATAACTTTTAATTGCAGATCAAATTCTCAATCTGGAGCACATGCTGCAATGTGAACGTCTGATACCCAGGTATGTCCATCTACGATTGCTACAGCATCTCAGCCAGTTCGTCGTGACTTCGTTGCAGAAATTTGGACACTTCCTTCTTGGTAGTTGCTTTTCCGGTGAATGTGTTTAGGAATAGTTTGCGCAAGATGGTCAGATAGCGCATGGCGCTCAAGGTTAGCTCGTGCTCTTGGGCATCTAGTTTCATGGAGATTACTTTCTTGTACCTCTTGCTAACCTTATCGCGCAGCTTGTCGTATTTGTCACTGGTCTTCTCTATCAACAGAGCCTGTTGTTTCTTTTGATAATAGTTCGTATGGCCGACTAGCAAGCTTCTGAACTGACTTTCCAATTGATTCACCTTCGAAATATCTGATTCTTTCTCGCAGATGGATTTGAAGAGGGTGCCGAAGAAAGAGGCCTTTGCGCTTGGATGGGAGCAACACATCTGCTTGAGCGCAGTGATGGCAGATATACTGAAAATTCGTTTCATGCAGCGTGTTTCCTTTTCAAGGACTTTCAACTGCTTACTTTGTATTTGAAAGGCCTTTTCGTTCTCCTCCCGCAACTCTTGCAAATCTGCATACTGATTCTTAAGATTCTGTAGGTCATTGGCCAAGTCCACGTTGATGTCCATCAACTTTCTGTTTTCAAACTCCAAGTTCTCGCCAGAGCTGAAGCAAATGGACTTGTCCTCAAAGGTTTTCACCTCCTCGTCGCCATCCGTTAGCTCCCCTCTGATATCTAGTTGTCGCATTTTCTCCTGCAGAGAGCACAAGTCCTTTTGGGCGCAGCTGGAATCTGTAAAAGGATACCCCAAAGTCTTTCGACTATTCAGCTGCTTGTGCAGGAGAACTAGCATGTAGTTGCGGGCAAAACGCTCCTTGTGCGTCGCCAGTTGGAAAATGTTCAGCCAGAGGGTACAGGTGGGCATGATTTTGTACTTTTCCGGCAGCGTGCCGATCAGCTTCACCACACTGGCCACTTCCTTGACGAACAAGTCGTCCAACGCGCCTTCGATTAGTTCACTGTTGGACATGACTGACTGGTTTTCTGGATATGTTCAGTTGATTTGCATTTAAGCACACGGCTACTAAGGTCACGATCGATTCTGAATGAATTACAATGAACACAGCTGAGAGGCATTGGGTTTCAGAGAATACTAATGTGCCACGAAATCTATATTCCAGACCTCAAACATCCAGGTCGATGTCCGCCGGTGCAGCAGATAAGTCTAGGCGGCCGCCTCGCAAGCCCCTTCCAGCTCAACCCACATCCCAAGCCGCCAGTACTGCTTCGCCTAAAAGCGAGGAGCCTCAGGACAATGTTACAATCATCCAGGTGTCGAACACTAGCACCGTCAGCCAGGATCAGGATCAGCCGCCAGAACTGCCGCCTAAGAACACCGCCACTGCGGAGGTCTTTCGCTTTCCCGAAGTAAAGTCCAAAGCGAATGGGAAACAGCACTTACCGCAGGCCCATCAGGAGTATAAAAGCAATGTACAAATCATTCCGTCCAATGTCCAGTCCAGCAGCAGTACCAGTACCATTCAAGTGGGCAGTAGTAACTCCTACACCACGCCGATTAAGCAAAGTGCTTCCAATGGCTCAAGTTCGAGCACGCCGGCCAACTCCTCGGGCACCACCAAGGTTAAGGTGTTAAATGAGGGCGAAGCCACCACTGTGGCCGTGTACGGAACTTGTTATCCATCGCCCTCCTCCTCAAGTGCAGCTTCCAATCCGATCAAGCCCCAAACTCCAAAGCTGAGCAAGAAAATCATACTAAGTGCGAATACCTCGGGCATAACGAACATAAGCATCAACAGTGAGCAAGGTAGTGACGCCATTATCAGTGGCAATGTGCACTACGAGAAGGTATTCTTGTCGTCCAGCATTCCCATAAGCAGCAGTGCTAGCCCCACGAGAAGTGCCCAGCCCGTTTCCAATGGAAGTCCAGTTCTGTCACGTCGCAGGCTGGCATCGCCGCAGACCCAAGTCCAGCCAGTGCCCCAGAATGCTCCCAGAAGGACACCCCAGTTGACCCGGGGTCTAACGGAGCTGGTGATCAGCTCCCGACCCAGTCGCAGGGACTTCCACTATCTGAAACTACTCAACTCGCCTCTAAAAACCAAGACAGCCCAGAAATCCAGCAGCGCAACAAACAACAACATTGAACATCAGCCGGCCAGCTCGTCCCAAGTGACAGCCGTGCAACGGGTCACGACCAGTGAGAGCCAGGAGCAGCGCCGGCGGAGCTCATCCACTTCAGATGCGCAGGCGCCACTTCAGCGAGCTCCCCGTGAATCGGGAAGTCAAAGGAACGCCAACAATAACGAGTTTACCCCGTCCCGCAGCAGCGCCTTTAGGATGCAGCCACCGCCGCAGGGAGCTCCTCCCAGCAGCAGCATCCCAGCATCGACCAATCCCGCTCAGCAGTCACCCAACAAGCGTTTAACACTGAGGGAGCAGCAAGTCATGCAACTGCGCCGTGAGATAATGCATCCGGGTGGAGTGCGATTGAATTTACGGCGCAAGGACTGCGTGGGCTCTATCGCCTGGTTAGATGCCTTCGGAGGCGTTTGGTAAGTCCCGAAGCGATCGTATGTAGTCTAACCTTTATCTGAGTAGGACTCCAATTATTATTATATTAATTATTATTTAATTTTATTTCATTTACAGGATTGGAGGCTGGAAGCAGAAGGAGCACCCTGTCCTCTACAATGCCCTCCACATTGGCGATCAGCTACTGACCATTGCTGGAGTGAACATAAGCAGTGCTGCGGAGGCCAATAAGATTATCAGGAATACGAATACGTTATTTGTAAGAATGACATTGAATGGATATATTTTTTAGAAATTATAACTCTTTTGCTTAACAGGTCGAGGTACTGCTGCGTCGCATTCCTTTTGGACGTGCCTATGCTATTAGACGGGATCGCGAGGGGCAGTGTCTGGGACTAATTCGTGATGGAAATACGGCCACCATTGTGGACGTGGTGCCCAACAGCTTGGCCGCGCGCCACGGGCTTCCTCCCAAGGTACAGATCACTGACCAGATTGATATTCCCAAATAATGAAAACATAAATCTTGCAGACACAGTCATGCGACGGGAACTCGCTCACCTTTTGGATGCTCACCGAAATCAATGGGCGTCCCTTGAATCTGTTTTTCAAAGATCTGGAGATACGCGATCGCCTGAACTCTGTTGGCCGAGATATATCCATTCTAGTGCAGCCATCTGATCTGATCACCAAGCTGAAGAAGCAGCTGAAGTCGCTGCGCGGCTACAAGGACTATTTGGTGCAGTGATCGATCGTTCGAATTGATGCAACCTACAACAACATACATACATATAACTCGCAACTGTAATATGCTGCAATAGCTCCGGGCCAGTAATCATTCCATATTTTGCATACAGAACCGCTATATAGTCAACTAGTAATGGTAGAATCACTTCACTATATCACTCATGCTATGATGGAGAATACTTAAAGGACTTAGGTGTTTAGTCGAGGGTCATATACAAGAAGCAACCTATAAATACATATATATATATATATTTTTGCAAATTTTTATATAAACTCATATACATATATATACAAATCAAACATATATATATAGATATATATACAACACATGTATAGCTGACACTTTAAAATGTTACCAAATTTACACCACGAATTTGTTTGGATGCGAAAACGTTATAAAAAAAATGTAAAAAATTTTGAAAAAACTCGAAAATTCAAGTATTTTAGGTTTACATATACAACACACATTCACACACACACACACACACACACACACACAACACAATACACAGCCTATGCAACTTAGTATCCTTATGCAATATTGGAGTGCCTCTGATTTAGTTCATTGACGTTGTTTAATTTCATGTTTTCGTATGTTTTTGTGACAAAACACGCAAGGCAGAAGCATCTATCGTAATTTTTAAGATGTGATAAAAACGAGTACTCAAATTTAGGCAATTTTTAAAGGTACATTTGTAAATGCTTTTTGATTTATTTTATGTATAAGTTTCAGTGGGTAATTTCGATACACATATTATTATTCCCAATGTAACGATCTTGCGAAACATTCATTAAAGCAATTCCACTCAAAAATCACTCACACACTGTTCCTCTCTTGGCCAATCTGGTGCTCTGCTTCCAGATCCGGAAATTGTACACATTCGTGTCCAGCGTTGAATATATAAAGATGGGCATAGAGTTGCTCATGACCCAAATGGTGCCCTCATCGTCGATCTGAGCCAAAAATGTATCAAGAAATTTATTTTCTAAAACTCAACTGTAACATATCTTACCGATAGGTCACTCGGATAGATCATGTCCCTGGCATTCGAATCTACTGTCCCATGGTTCTCCACCGTGAAGGGCTGGCTGCTCTTCCAGCAGCCCACTCCGTTCTTCTGGATCTCGGCGAAGAATATCACCCCAGTCTTAGGATCGTACTCGTGCATCGTGGACTGGGTAGCTGGACCCCGGGTGCCCAAGACGCGGAAATCGTTGCCGTGATCGGAGCGAGCTACGTTGGACTCCTGCTGCAGCACCTTGTTGGAAACCACAAACTCGTACGTGCTAGCCATGGGATGGAAGAATACGCTCCTACTACCATCCGGTTGATGGGGTCCCAGGGTCGTTGAGAAGATTCCATCGTCCCAGCGGAATGTCTGGCCACCAATATTCAGATCCCCGGCCAGCGGATCAAAGTTGAAGTAGTTGTGTTCGAAGGCCCAAATCCGATCGTCAGCCAGGTGATAAACGCCGAGGCGTCGGTAGACCAAGTCCGGAATGTAGGCATAGGCGTCATCACAGTTCCCGGCTTGCACATCCACGGTGATACTGGCCAGTCCGCGACCTGTCTCCGCAATGTTCTCCGGAATCTGAAAGCGTTTCAGCACACGATCAGTGGCCAAGTCCACCACCCAGATGCTGGGTCGCCGAATCTGCTGGCGATTATCTGACGGAAAAAATGTGTTGTGGCCATGAGGAGGTGTCACTTTTTTTTAGAGATATGCATCTATAAACTCACTCGGGTACTCCAGCATTCCTGTATCGATGAACCAGAGTCGTTGGCAGGCATCTACGCTGGTTCTGTAGACGGACACCAAGTTCTCGGCACTGTTGTTGAACTGATTTAAGGCGAAATTGGGATACGCCAGCAGCTTGGGGCTCTGATTCCGACCATCCCGCGACAGGTCAATGTAGTTCAATGTCGACGGGATTCCCACACGTCGGCGAGGCATCGTAACGAACAGCCGGCCCCGGAAGTGGGTGACCCCCATGGGGACATTGTTGTACGGAATGTAGGGGGCATTGCTGTCATCGCTACCCACTCGACTAATTATGGAGAGTGGAGTGTCGCGGGACGTTAAACTTTCACGTTTGGCGCGTGTATATTTGCCAGGGAAAGCTATAGGACCTGATGGGAAACAGATACAATATATAAATATTTATAAATATTTTTATTTAAATGTCGGAAATGTATTTAAAATTAAATTAAGAACCATATTCATGAATAATGGAAATATATTACTTTTATCTATCTATTATCTAAATTATTTTATAAAAAAAAAAACCATAGTTACATCATGTGATGTATCTATAAGATAGTTACATCATGGAGTTATAGAACAAATACTGTGATCAGTGTAAAGTGGCTCACCTGAGATGGTGGGTCTATCGGGTCTGTGACCCTGACCATAGCCATGACCACCCGAGTAGCCATCTCCGCGGTTGTAGAAGTCCATCTGCTTCCATCGAAACACTTCTATGAGGGGATCGCCTTCTACGGAGCTGAACACATGTAGTCCAGCGATTAGCCAGAGGATTAGGGCCGGTGATAACATTGTTATTCTTGGGTGCTTGCTTGGGTAACCGTCTAAGCTGAGCTTGTTCGCCTTGCCAGCTTCAGATTTCAATACCAACTGAGAACCGACTACAGTTCGCATATTTCCCACGTACTCAGTGGCTGGAAAGTTCAGGTTCAGAATTGATAAGAACGTTGGGTGGCTCTCTCCACTCACTAAACCGGTTCTCGACTTTTAATAGCCAATACTCTGCTAATATTTGTTCAATCCCTGATTTATTGATACAATAAATTTTATTATTTTTTGATGCAAAATTAATATTATAAAAATTCGTAGAATAAAACTTATTTCAGCAAAATCACAGCTAGATTTATTGTACAGTATTTTTTTTGTTTAAACATTACAATAAATAATAAATGGGGACTCATTTTTCATTATACAATTTTCGTGGAATTTTGCAAGGAAACTAATCTAATTCGTGGCCAGCCAAATTTTTCAAGGCAATCCTTAAATCCGCCTCGGTAAAATTTTGGTCGTTTCCGCCTTCGAAGTAATTTTTCAAAAACACCCGCTGTGTTTCATCGTTTTGCAACACTTTTTTTCTCCTCCACAATCGGAAGGGATTTTCGCTGGGACTTTAAAAGTCCGTTGGCCACAGTGGCTCTCAAACTGTGTCAGCATTGGACAGTGGCTCCACAACGATGTAACAAAGAATTCATGTTTTTTTTTCTATAAAAAAAATTGGCAGACGCTGTAGATGTCGAGTCGACGACACCCTAAAATATTTAACATAAAATCTAAAATATATTTTGGCCCAGGATTTTGATGAAAATTGTCTTTTATAAAATATCCTTAAGCACCCTGACTAAAATGCCCTGGTTGAAAAACTGGCTTATACAAAGGTTCATCCCCAAATTGATGTCATCTCTAATTGTCGTATATACAAAAGTATCTTCTCTA
Organism: Drosophila atripex; assembly: GCA_035045925.1. Taxonomy (NCBI): domain Eukaryota; kingdom Metazoa; phylum Arthropoda; class Insecta; order Diptera; family Drosophilidae; genus Drosophila; species Drosophila atripex. The sequence goes on along the minus strand of JAWNOP010000022.1, from coordinate 4,111,871 downwards.
ACCAAGTCTCATAACTAACAAGTGCAATCGAGACTTTGTATCCCTGGCGTCTTTTCTGCATGCTATAGCGAAACTGCAGCTAATTAAAACCCGAGATTTGCCAATACAATACATAATTTAGTTGGAGGTCGGATGGCAGGACGATAGAAAACAAGTGGCGAAGCTTGGCGCGTGCAGTGTTGCGGGAAAAATCGCGTTTTCTTCGCGTTGCGCTCTTTTTCCATTCCAATCCGATTCACACACATACACGCACACGTACACGCGAACACAAACACACACACACACAACAGGAGCGCACACGGAAGCGAGTGAAAGTGCATCTACATCTGTGATTCTGTGTAATAATGCGTCGCGCAATCGCGAATTTCGGTGGCTCCAGCAAGGACTAACAAGTGATCCTATAGGGAGACTGTGATACGAGTGCTAGAGTGAAAAGCCTTCCAATGGCCTCCAAAGAATCGGAGGAGGAGCAACCGGGAGGGTCAACCACCCAACCTTCCACCCCCATCGAAGATCCCATTGTAAATGGCGATGAGGTGGAGGTGGAAATTAATTTGGAGGTGACTTGCTGCCATGTGAGCGATGCCACCGCATGCTCCGCTATCACCACCGATACCATCTCCTACGCCACCACCTCCTCCTTCTCAATTGCTGCCATCGAAGCGGCTGCATTGCCACCGCCTGACCAGGCGAAGCCGGCGGGCTGCCAGCTACTGGAGCGTCTAAACTTTCCCGAGGGCAACATCATTAACACGCTGCACACCATCCTGGCGCTGCCACCGTTCGATCCCTATGCCCCGCCACCCAAATCCGAGACGGTCTACAAGGAGGTCGTATCGTTGATGCAGTGGAGTCTGCGGGATGACAATGCCATCGAACTGGAACTCAGCGATAAGCTGTTGCATGCCTGCGACCAGAAGAGCACTGATCCCAACGACAAAACACGTTCGTATTTGGTGCGTATTCCTTGCAAGGATTCTAAACAGGACTTCCCTAAAGCTTCAAATAATTCCATTTCCTTAGATGGCCATTGAGAAGATGCGTCTGTTTTCGGAGGATCCAACAAATCCGCTCGATGCCGACGGTCAGCTGCGTGCAATTACGGTGTGTTTTCCCATTAAACGAAGGAGTCAGTTATGATAGATAGTCCTAATCCATTGTAGCTCTATTTCCAGAATCTTGCCTTCATATTTGTGAAACACCGGAAGGAGGAGTTCTTCACATTTTGTTCCTGCAAGGAATGTCTCGAATACCGCGAAACCATTATGGCAATCATGATGGACCAATTTAAGGCTGCGCACATGGTGGTTATGCTGCTAGACGTACTGATCAAGGCCTACAGTCCCATGTTGAAGTAAGAATGTTGTTTAATTTTGCAACAACAAAAAATACATAAATCTTCCAACATCTTCAAACAAAATATGTAAATTGTAGAAACGATGCTGCCTACAACAAGTTTGAGAAGCTGCTTGAGTGCAACAAGGAAATCTATTGGATCACCAGCGGCTACCTCTACGATAAAAATGCCGAATATCTTGATTTTATTGATGACACAGCGATCTCTGATAATATGATATTAGTGCTATTCAGCGCCATGTAAGTGGAGCTCCCTGGAGCCCAGCCCTATGCCCATCCCCATCCCCGAGACAGAGTCCGATTATTGTTTACTAACTATTGAATTTCGTTTACTGCCCACCAGCTTGATGGCGAACAATCCGATGTTGCTGCTACAAATACTCGCCTATAACGTCGAATGCATTGTGAAGGCATTCTCCGAGGGCATGATCGAAATTGCTCAGAACATTCAGGAGAACGAGAAGATTTCCGCAGAGAGGATGCTGACCTGTAAGACTAAGACTTGAATTTTAATTGCTTACTGAGATGGTTGCCGATTTTATTGTTTAAATAATTGTCTGCTAAACATTTAAAAAAGATTTTATAAGTATTTTAATTTATACTCCATACTCTATTATTCCATGTAGACATCCTGGACGGATACTCTGATCTTAACTGCATCTCGCAGAAGATCTCACTGAGCCTGTTCGCCTTCGAGAACGATTTTCTCCGCAAGTTTAAGCTCTCCTGGGTGCTCCTCTGCCAGCGTCTGTTCCAACAACACGTCTTTGCACCCCTGGGCGACACTATGTTGGCCTGCATCCTGTCCCTGAAGGAGGCAACACCGTCGGCCCAGACCACCGCGCTGATAAAGCGTTACATGCTTTTCGACGAGCACATGCACTCCATCGAGCGCCGCTGGACAGACATTTGGATAGAACTGAATAAGTTCAATCTGTCGCCGACGGAGCACGATCGACGGGCGGGCCTACTGGATGTGTACAACATATTCGATAAGGTCGTCCTAGATGCCACCTCCTTCTCGCTGCCTGACATCAGCGACGATGAGTTCATAGACTTTCAGCGCATTGTCGACCGGCAACTGGCCTGGAAGAATATAATGGCGTTCACCAAGCTTAAGTGGCCCGATGGCTTCTACGATCCGCCCAACAAGCTAGTACATGAGGATCTTTGCAAGAGATGCAATTCCCTCCTCGAACACCACAACGAGTAAGGGTTTGAATTGAATAATAAGTAATTTTTGAAACTTAACAGTGACTTAAATTATAGGAACTGCAAATGCATAACTTGCTCCATTGCTGGCACACCTTTGCGACCGCGACAAGCGGGCCATTGCGCCAAGTGCACAACGCTCGGCATTGTCGAGAAAGATGCCAAGTTGATGAAGTCCAAGATCCTAAGCACATGCGCCAGTGACGAGGCGAAGCACAATGCGGCCACGGCTGCGGCCACCAGCTCTTCTGCACAGCAGCAGCAGCAGCGTCGGTCCAGCGATTTGCCGGAGGATGAGACGCCCTCGGGTAGTGTGACCACGGTGTTCCGTAGACAAGCGGAAGCCGCTCCCACGGACGCCATGCGCACCACCTACCACATTGCCTGGGCGGTGTTCCAGCATCTGACTACCAGGAAGCGCTATCGCCACGATACAATCGAGGCCCAGTTCTTTTGCGGTGAGAACTGTCGGGTTTCTGCCTGCCAACTGGCCCGCAAGATCTTGGCCAACCAGCTCTCTCCGCCGCTGACCAAGTATCTGCTGCGGTGTTTCCAGCCGCTGTCATTTACCCGCGAGGAGCTTCGCTCCACCTTACCCTCGCTCATGTTTTTCAACCGCAAGTTGGCGCCGAGCCCTTCGGAGCTGCAGGAGCTGCGTCAGCAGCACTACGTTTATAGGACCTACTGGACCTTCGTCCTGTCCATTTACGCCAACTTCTTCGTCAAGTTCAACGCCAGCAGCACCGACTTTTCCGCCTTGGAGTTGCTCAAGGGCGACCTGCGCCTGCGCATGAACAGTGTCATGGGCGACAAGGAGGACGGTCGTTTTGAGCAGTTTCTAGCGCAGGTTATTGGGTGAGTCCTATATCCTAACCAAGTAATACATCAATTAAAAGTCAATATAAATATTTCCAGGTATTCACCATTCAAAATCACGGATGAGTAAGTCTGAACTAGCTTTCTGAAATCAAATAATAATGTTTGCTTGTCATTGGACCGGCTAGGGCCGCTCTACACTTTTGAAACAAGAACTTTTCCAGGGTTGCCACTTTACAAAATTGGCGTGGCTTGGCAAAGGGCGCCCAAAAGTTGTGCATCATTAAGATATTTCTTAATTTTAATTAAAAGATTAAGACTAAACTTAAAGTTTATGTTGCATATTCGAAGTTTTTGGTTAGCTAGTCTCAAAAAACTCATAATGCGAGTAAGTGCCACACGCTGAAAGTGCTGCCAAGCGGAATAAAAATTCGATGTTGCAACCTTTAACCCAAGCCATTACATGCACGTTTAAATTGTGACTTATCGGAGTCATAATCGATTATTCTTTACATTGTGGTTCCTTTCCTCCGGAAAGGAAGTAATTTTTTAAATATTTTTATACAAAAAGCTATCACCCTCATTGGGGTTGCAATCAAAAGTATCAAGCAAACATTTTGGAAGTTGTGGCCACACTCCAGGACGTGGTAATTTCCATCAATCCCTCGAATAATTTGGTATTGTAGCAGGCCTCTGCACTTGTGCCTGTGCCTGTGCCCTGTGACATTCGGTCTCTGACAACCATTCCATTTGGGAGTTCTGACCGGAAAAGATTAGGTTGACTTGCAGCAGCATAGGCACTTTATTAACGTGTTCTCTTTTCGTTTTCAGCTTTACACTGGGCGATGCGAACATAGAGAAGATGCAGTTTGGTGTGGACCAGCTCATGATGTTGCACGACTCTCAAATAATGTAAGTTTCCGGCCCAAGGAATCACAATCAACACTTTAATAAACTTTCAACTTGTGTGTCTTTTTAGAAAACGCACTAAACCGGATAGCACCACGGGCTCATCGTCCGCCAAATCGAAGGCAGGTGATTCCAACATGGCACAGTCAGGCGGCAGGAGTGGCGATGCAAGCGGCACCAAGAAGAGCAAGGAGAAGATGCGCAAATGTACGTGGATTCTCTTTTTGTAATCCCCCAACTCCATTAAATACTATTTATCCTTAAGGTTGTGCTGATTATGCGGACATTGGAGAACCCTGCAAGGAGAACCACTCCAAGAAGCGGGTGAAGAAGGAGTGCAACCATGCTCGTTTTAATGAAACACGTGACCGCCTGCGCAAGAAGCTTTCGCAGATTGTGAATGACCGGAAGAGCAAATCTACGGAGGAGAAGTCGACGGCGGAGCCAGCTGCCAACCCACCAAAACGCCCGCCCAAGGATGAAGGTCAGAGCTCCAATCAGCCGCCTAGCTTGAAGGTGTTTGCCTCCAAGCAGCTGCCTTCCTCGGTCAACTCCAGAAAGACTTCTAGTGCAGGGGCTTCCAATGAGACCGATGATCACGCGGATCAGGCGGAGCAGGACAACAGTCTGCTCTGTCTGGACAGCTTGTGCAAGAGCATTCAGATGCATACGGATGCCACAGCGGCGGCAAATGCCGCTGCAGCGGCCGCAGCCGTTGCCGCTGTCAAAGGCAATGGAACTGGTTTTCCAGCTGACTACAGCAAAGAGGAGATGATGCAGGACTTTGCCGAGTTCCTTGGCAGCTACACTCGCGAGCAGGACCAGCAGCGCTGGATCAACGAAACCCTTAACTTTATCGAGGGCAAATCCCAGCAGCCGCAAACCTCCAATCCGAAAAAGGCGGCCAAGAAAGCCAAGCAAAAGATGCGGCGGGAAGAGGAGAAGCGCATCAAAGAGCTGGAAGATTTGCGGGGCCAGTTCTTGGACATATATTTTAAGGAGTTCATTGATAAGTACGAGATGAAGGCTCTCACGGCTGCTGGCGGCCGGAAAAAAGAGAAGAAGCGCATCGGGGAGCTGGAAGCGAACATTAAGAACCTCCAGCGCGCCAAGGCAAAGGTGGAGACAGTCATTCTCGAACTGATTGCCACCGTGAAGCAAACAAATAGCGAATTTAGGTTCTCCTACCTGCCCACAAAGGAGCAGCAGCTGGCCAAGATGGCACAGCTGGAGGAAATCTTGAACGGAGGTTCATCCACAACTGCAGTCGAAGCTACCAATCAGTCGGCTCCTGTAGAACCTCCTGGATATCCGGACTATGGTAGCTCCTCCTTTTACCCCGGAAGCACTGCTCCCGTTGCGCCTGTTTGCTTTGCTCCTCAGCAGCAGCTCTCACGGGATGTGATCGCCGCCATGGCGGCCAACTCCATCACTGCCGATCCCTCCAAACGCATCGTGACCATTAGACGGGTGCAGCTTCCCCATCCTGGTGCTGAGCAGCAGGTGACCGTGGTGGCCAAGGGAAGTGCTCCGCACGAGGACAAGCTGCTTTACACTTTTGTGAATGGGCACATGGTCGCCTCGTTAGAGACTGCATCGGTGCCAGTGGCTCCAGTTCCGGTGGTAGTAGCTCCCATTCCAGCTCCCAGTGTTCCGGAGAAGAGTGCCAAGGCCAAGAAGAAAGAGGCTAAGCGAGCGGCAGCCGTAGCTGCGGCGGCGGCGGCAGAAGCAGCTGCGGCGGCTGCAGCAGCGGCAGCAGCCTCAGCGGCGGCGCTGGCAGAGCAGGAGGCCAAGGCAAAGCTAACCAAAAAGCAGGCCAAGAAGAGCAACTGCAGTGGTGACCCACTCCAGCACCACGGCGAGTAACACCTCCTCCAAGTCCCAGACGCCGCAGAGCACTCGCGAGAGCTCCGTGAGCAGCGTGAAGCCAAAGACGGCCCCCAAGAAGCTCCCGGATGCTAAAATTCCAGCTAAAGAGCCACCCAAAAAGGATGCTCCCATTCCAGAGCCAGAGCCACCAAAGCGTCAAAAGCGTGTGAGGTCACGTCTGGATGCTGGTCAGCTGGATAACAATCCTTTCAAGTCCCTGCATGTGCAGGATTCTTCAGAGGGCGAGTGGGAAACGGGCAGCGAGGAGGACGAGATCCCCGCGCCGCCAGTTAAGCAGCAGACAACTAAACTGCCAACAGCTCCGCCGGCGAAGCCAGTGGCCCCACCTCCAGTGATCGGCAAGAAGAACCAGCCACCAGCCCCAGCTCCGGCTGCTCCTTCTAGGAAGGTCAACAAACAGCCGGAAGCGCCGCACAAACTGCCGTCAAAGGAAGCCCCCAAAGTTCAAGCCCAAGCCAGGGGCAAGTCTCATTCCCAGCAGCAGCAAAGTCAGCCGGAAAAGGTGCTCCCACCAAACAAGACCCAAGCCCAGCGCCCACCCGAAGCCATTAGGAAACAGAAGCCGGCATCTGGCCCACCTGAATCGAATCGCAATGCCCATAATCAGCCACAACAACAACCGCAGCAGCAGCAGCAGTCGTCGCGTGGCGGTCGTGGAAACAATGCTCGGGTGAAGCCACCATCCAGTGGCCAACAGCAGCAGCACTCCAGTACTCAACCCGATCGATTGGAAGCGGGGGCTTCGAACTCCAAGCGATCCCAGCGGGGAAAACGTGGACACAGGCAGAAGCAGGGTAAGCTATTATGGGGAATGGTTGTTACTATGACTGGGCTTTCATTATATTTCATTATGCTTTGTCCTTCATCAGAGGATCTCTCTGGCATTCCACACAACATGGGTTATTTCAATCCCAACGAAGTTGCCATACCACCGCCCCAGCAGCAGCAGACTGGAAGCTATGCCAGCACTTTGTCCCAGCAGATGCAACACCTGCGCATCAGCCAGCCACCTGGAGGTCCCGGCTCTGGAGTCAGTTCCAAGCAAGCGGGTCAGTCGCCGAACTGCAGCATCATGGATCAACTGAACAGGGGTGTGCAGGTTGAGCATCTGTCTCTGCCGCCGGGCATTACGCTCACCAAGGTGGATCCGGCCAAGAGCGAGCAGCTGCGTCAGAAGAGCGAGTCCATTCGCCTGCTCTCGAAGCCTCTGGCCGAGCAACAGCAAGCCCAGCAGCAGCACCACTTCCAGCCGCCGTCACAGCAGCTTCTGAGCAACTATTACGGAGCTGCTGGGATGGCTGGCATGGATCCGAATGGGGTGATCATGGTGGAGGCAAATCCGCGCTCCAACCGCACCCAGGCGGTGCCAAGTGCTCCTCCCAATGTGGCTGCAGCCGCTTCAGCGGCCAGTGCCAGTGGTAAGTCCTCCAGACGTCGACGCCGTAACCGCGGAAAGTCTGGAAGTGGTAGTGGATCTAATCCAGCTGGAGCTAGTGGATCTTCTGGAGCTGCGACCAAGCAGCGATCAGCAGGAGGTGTTGCTGCAGGAAGCGTTGGAACACCTCGACCTGGAGGAGCAGGGGATAACCAAAAGGCAGCTGCATCGCCGATTGCTGGCGGAGCCACAATTGAAACCAGTGCTGGTGGCAACATCATAACCCTCCGCAATCCCATGTTCCACCAGGGCAACGGGCCAGTTTCCGCTGGCGGAATGTTGCCTCCAAATCCCAACCCAATGCCGCCCGGTACGTTTAGGTTTAGTAACTACAGTAATTACATCAATATCCCTACCAGTCCGGTTCTAACTCTAAACAATCATTTTTCAGCGCGGAACTTCGGTGGTGGTGGTGGTGGTGGTCTACCTATCGCCCCGCCCATGCCGATGGACCAGCCGGCGGCAATCATTAAGAACGAGAACGGCATGTTTACCATCCGGAATCCGGCACTGCACCAAGCCGTGACCAACGGCCTGTCGATGGGCGGCTACCGGCAGTTTGGCAGCAACGTCAGCTACTATACGCCGCAGGAGGCGGTTGCTGAGGCAGCCAGAGCCACGCAGCAGAAGCAACAACAGGGAATAGGTGGTGGTGGCAGCCAGACCAACAGCAGCCCCGCCAGCTCCTTTTCGTACTTCTCCAGCGGCTCGGCCAGCGGAAATAGTAGCGACAACGGGACGCACAACAATATCAGTATTAGCTGTAGCAATGTTCCACCGAATGCCGAGAATCCTGGCAGATTGGTCGGCGAGGCGGCGGTGATTGCCCGTCCCAAGCAATCGCAGAAGTGTCTCTCGGCCATTGGCAGTGAGCTGAAGCAGAAGACCAAAGACAGCAAATGGCAACCGGTCGATTATAATCCGGCAGCTGGAAACGGAGGAGTTGGAGTCGGTGTCGGCGTTGGAGTGGGAGTTGGTGTTCCTTTGCAGGACAAGTACCAGCAATCGAACTATTACAATGGCTTCGATATGTTCTCGAGCGCACAGGCACCTGGCTCAAGCGGCGGTGGTTCCAGCGACTGTCACATGCATCACAGCTGCGGCGACGATTCTCCGCCACCTCAGATAACTGGTTTCAATTCCTACCTGGAGGGCATCCCGAACACTGGCGTTATACGCTACGACGACGCTGCCTTCCTAAAGAACTTGATACCGGGGCAGCATCTCAACAACGAGGTGCGTGGCTATCAAGAGCAAGCCTATCTAAACTATTTTAACAATCAGGCATACTACAACTGTCCAGAGTACAATGACGTGCCATGTCCATTTGTTTCGTTTTTCTCATCCTGAAAAATCCCATGTATTTTTTGTTTAGAAATCAAAAATTAGATGTACGGCTAGGGTTTCTGAGAGGGATATACAAAAAAATAAATGTGTGGACATTGGGTGTTAATTTCATTATTATTTCAACTCATTTTTTCATTCAAATTTCTCAGTGGCTTTAATTAAATTAGAAAATTGTAATTGTAATTTATGGAAAATGTCCAGAAATCCTTTTTGCAAGAATCTTTTTTTTCGATAAAATATTAGAAAATTATTGTTATTTTTTTCTATATTTCATAAATAATCATAATGTTACATAACAGTCCTATGAAATTAAAGACACGAAAGGACTTGCTCACTATCGATACTCATGTAATCTCACCCATCAACTTGCAGGTCTCGATACACAATATATCGGAGTCCAACTTCACGCGGAACAACGCGTCGCCATCGCCGCATCATGTGGAGATAACCAGTGTGTTCGGTGGACGGGTGCGCGCCCCGAGCGCCTTCGAGCAACAGCAGCCACCGCCAGGTCCAACTTTTTGTGACAGTGGTATGATGCAGCATTGATTCATTAGTCCATCAATTAAACCAAATATCCATTGATCTCGTCCCGCAGATACCCACCTCTTTGTGCAGAACAGCATTCTACAGCGCCCGTCAGATCCCTTTGGCTACGACTTCGATCCCTCGATTGGCGGCGGTGCCGGAGGCGGCTCCAAGCCGGCCAGTGTGGCCAGCGATCTAAACGAATTCCTGCGCCGTAGTCCCCACAGCCAGCGCACCTCGCCGTATAATCCGCCGGACGAAAGCGCTGCGGCTCTAGAGACGTTCGTCCAAAATATGAACGCCCTGCAGATCGCGAGCGATGCCGAGCAGTGTTCGCGTCTGAACGGATTGGGTGCGGGATCCGCTGTCGGTGGTGTACCCAATGAGGCTCCATTGTCTTCGGACGCCACCGCCGGAGGAGCCGCCAATGCTGCCGCTGCCTGGTGGTAATGCGGGCGACATGACAAGAGCTGCTGCTTGGCCAACAGCCAAACGTTTTTGAATCCGAATCCCATACAAGCATTCATCTCATAAACATTTCATCATCGCTTACCGCGGAGAACGACAAAAAAGAAAAAAAAAACGAAACATAAAAATAAAAAACAGAAAACACATCCAAGAAATCATTTAAAATGGCTTAAAAGTCAATTTCGATGTTTCAGCAAAAAAGAGAAAAATAAAGAAAAACTTTAACTTAAATGTAAATAAAATTTTTTAATGGTAGAATCTCTGGGAGAATCATAGAGAACATCCAATAAAGGTTTAATTCACACGATTATTAATTTTATTTAAAATTTTCAATTTGATGCTAGTACTTGTAAAAACTTTAAGCTTAAATTCCACAAATTAGATGCCTTTTCGGTAAGATGGCTAAAATACTTGATTGTGCTCTAAATCTCAAAGACAAGGGAGCCAGACGCATAGCTGACGCTAGAGTCCTCCATATCCTGGCACTGGCTACTCTGGGCGTACTTCAGGAACTTGAAGCTCATCTTGTCATAGCCCTGGTCCTGCAACGCCTTCACCGCGCCCAGCATAACTCCGATCGGATGTCGGCCGCATATCGTGTTGCTGTACTTGCGCAAGTACTCGGTGAAGGCCTGCGGGCTAAGAGACTCAATGATGTCCATGCCCTGCTTGTCCAGCTTCTCGATGGACTTGTGAATGGGACCGCAGGAGCGGTCGTAGTAAGTGTAGCTGAACCGCTGTCCCCAGTGACAAAAGTCCGAGGATATCACAAATAAGTTGGTGGGGTCCATGAAATACGTGGACAGAAGGCTGCCGTACTGCGCCTCCTGATCCGGGTTCAGAGAGCCCACCAGGATTGGCACAATGGTGAACTGATCCTTGTAGCTGCAAGATGCCGAAAATCATATTTTAGTATCTACGAGGAGTCACCCGGATGGGACTTACTCTTCCATAACTTTGGCGATGTAGGGCAGATGCATCTCGATGGAGTGCTCATCTTCGTCCGTTTTCATGTCCATCCAGGAGAACTGGCCAGTCTTCTCCAGCTCGGCATTGACTAAAAGGCACCACCAATGTTATTCTAACAAATCTTTAGATAACCCGCCTCACTAACATACTTTGAGTATCGATTTTGAGATCGTAGAGGGGAGTCCTGTATTTCTTTGCCACGGATAAGGCACAACCGCGCAGGCGCACATGGTGGGAGGGGCCCAGAATGAAGATTCTCTTTCTGAAAAGGCGGTAAAAATTAAAACAAAACATCCTGTTTGAGAATAGGAATTTCGAGTCCTTACACGACAACAGGACTAACTTGACGGTAGGCGAAGGCCCCGCAGGCACCACAGTAGGTGTATCCAGCATGCCTGCAAGGATAATTGGTTATTGAATTTAATCTTATTCAATAAAAATATTTGTCTTACGGGGCAATAATGGCTCGGGCTGGTCCATGCGAGAGATCCGCAGCGCCCAGCCAACGATCCAGCTGCCTGCTAAGCTCAGAGCCTAAAAAATTCAATAAAAAGTGTTAATTTATTACAATTATTTGGCTTTTTTTAATGAAAAAGTTGGCCTAGCGTTGCCTGGCAACCAATCAACAAACAGTTCTCACTCAAAAAACTCCTTAAACAGCAAAAAACTTGCTTGCGATAAGGTTCACTTTACATATTGAAATTGACAAATTCCAGTTTAACCTTTCGCCATGGAAGACGATAAGGATAAGAAAACCGATGAGCTATTGAATCGCATACGATCTGAACTAACAGCGATTTTGGAGGGCGAGTGAGTTACCACGAAACATAAATAAGAACTTATTTAAATTTATAAAATATTTTTTATTTAGAGCCTCCGGCGATCCCGACAGAAAGATTTCGAACGAAATGCTTATGAGTCCGAACCCGCTGCCTATTTTTGGGCCAATTAAGACTAAAAAGCCCAAGAAATCGCAGTCTAAGCCAACGATTGAAAGCCGATTGCCTTCAATCAGTGGAAAACGCTCCACGACGGGAAGCTTCAAACGCTATTCAGCAGGCAGTGAGAAACGCTCTTCAGCTGGCAGTGAGAAATGCTCCTCAGCCGGCATTGGAAAGCGTGTCTCAATGAAATGCGAAGAGGCGACTTCAGCCGATCGTTTAGCTGGCGGTGATAATCAGAAGAAGGATACGGATTCGCCTTCAACATCCACGACTTCTTTCAATTTGGCATCTATGAGTCAATACGAGACTCTTCCAAAAGATCCCAAGTTCCGATCCGATTTTATGGAATCCCAGGCAGCCAAGAGCATAGACGACGACCTGCAGAAAATGCAGCTGGAGCTGAAAAAGAGCTACGAGCTCTTTCAGGGTATTGGCGAGAAATTCGAGTCTGTGAACTTTACTGGCTTGAAAAATCGCATCCGGGATTTGCATTTAAATGATACGAACAACGAGATGGGGAAGATGACCACCATGGAGTTGCAGAAGATGTTCGACACGCGTTTCTCCCAAAATCGCCTGGACAAGTTGACGACGGACGCCACAGAGGGATTTCGCCGGCATCCGGGAGAGTTTGGCGATATTCCGGAGCTGAGTACGTTCTTCCAGGCTTGCACACAACTTGAACGGGGCTTGGATACACTGCGTCAGCAGCGGCAGCGCAACAGCGAACTGGAGAAGCGAATGTGCTGGGCCACTGAGATCGCCTACGATCGCATGGACGAGATCCGGTCTGCCGTTGGCACCGATCCGGAGAAGAACTTCTGATCCGTTCTTATTGTTTACATAAAGTGCTGTGTTCTTCCTAGTTCACTTGGGGTCTTTGCACCCACAACAACAACACCAACTGCTATTACACACACCAACACAGGTGCAATATACAGATACAGTCGTATGAAGTGCATATGCAACGGGTGATGCGATCTCTTTTTTATATAAATTAGTCACCTGAGTCCGTGTACCAGCTGCCGGCATGGGTTGCTCTTCTGGCCGACATCGCGTTGGGAATACCTAACTATTTTATCAGTTTTTTAGAGATAAGCTATATAATTGGCAGTTATTGTTCTTAAAACGTTCGTCTTTGTGTTATTGGTGCCAAGTGAGGCTGCAGTTTTTGAGAGCAATAGCGGCAATATAGGTGGTATTCTTGGTGTCCGGCCACACTATTTTTCGGCTAAGATACTTGCCAATTTTCTATTTGTTTTATGTACAGCCATTAGGACAAACTAAGAGACAAAACAAAAAATAAAAAAAATCTTTTATTCATACAGGTTTCCTGCGTTAAATATCATTCTAAGAAATGTAATCAAAATCAATAAGTATCGACTACTTGCTATTAGGCGGCAATCCTAACCCCAACAACCGAGTTGGCAGCACTCTTCTACGCGAGGTACCTCACAACCCTGGCCGTCGGTAGAGAGAATAATTTATGTGTGCAAGTGGTGCCGAATATAATTACAGTATTTCCGCAATATATCGAGTGCAATTCGAGTCTGTTCGTGGCAAATTGTACGCCCGCATTTAGCCAGGTGTGTTTACCGCCAGCTGCTCCATCTTGGGCCGTTTCTCAAGCCGTTGATAGCGCGCGGCAAGCCGCTAAATGAGTAGCATCGCGGTAGCGTCATTGCTGTACTAAAACCTAAAAATCGCCGTGCTCGTATTCCGCCATTTTGAAAGCTGCGTTTGGAATTTGGACGCGTTGCTGGTAAAGAAATTGTTGAAAAACTAGCCTAAAAGTGCCCAGAATTTGTGAAAAATACGCGTGGGCAACGTCTAAACCCCTGTGCCAGGTGTTTGCACTAAAAAATTGTGTGTGCCCCAGTGTTTTGCACGTGAATTTTCATCCCAATCGTAAACTCGCAAAATATAGAGAGGAAAAAAAAACCGAACGGACGCCGCCGCCGCCACAAAGGAAAACGAATAAATGAGAAATCGGCAAACGGCAAGCGGTGGGAAAAAAAAGAAAATAAATTTGTGCGCCGCTGCAATTTAATAATATTAATAAAAAGCATTTTCATGGATATCTGTGCATTTTCGCCCGTTTGCGGTGCATGTGTGTGTGTCTGTGTGTGCGAGTGGGGGCGATAAACGTGTACAAAAAAATTTAAACGTGCAGAATTCTGATGAATTTTAAAGCGGAACTACTTTTTGCATACACCTATGTACATATATGTATGTTCCAGAGTGTGTGAGTGGCAGTGTGGGTGTACGCACACTATGGCGAATTATTGTTGCGGTTAAGTGTGTGTGTGTGTGTTTGCGAGTGAGCCATATTCTATGCAAAACATAAATAAAATTGTGCAATAATCTCCCCATACAGATACAGATATTTACCATCCGGTGTATTTGTGTCTATTTCGCCTTTTTTTTCTTCGACCGCCTAGTGACAATATACACGCAAGGTTCACTGCGCAACGCCTCCTCCCATTTTCACCCCACACAACCCCCCACACCCCTTTTGACCCACGCCACTGCAACATGCTGTCTCATCGTTGTTTTGCCGCCGCCGCCGCCACATTTTAGTGCGCAAAAGAGACGGGTGAGGGGAAGTGGAGAGAGAGGGGGTATGGGAAAGGAGAGCCGAAAGGAGACGGAACGAGTTTGGAAACTAAAGCCAAAGGCTCTCCATGTTGACACATTTCAACCGGCCTTTAGTTCGTTCTTGGTCTGGTTGGTCGGCAATCCTTTAAAGGGTGAAAGTGCGCTGCCGCAGTGGAATATTTTTTCAACTTTTTTCCCCCTTCTGGGGTTAAGTTTAAAATGACTTTAAAGATTTAACAGAAAGTCGAGTAGTACTGGCCTTTAAGTATGGAAGGATAAATAAATAGTGCCTGCCCCCCTGCTTATTGATTGGAAATCGTATCTAACACACATACACTCACACACCCAATAGGCGCATACCCGTCGGAATTACATTTTCGCATTGTTTTGTTTATTCGGATTTAAAAATACACACACACTCGTTGGGGACAGCCTGAAAATAAAGAAAACAAGAAAAAAAATTTGATAAAGTTGCAACTGTCAATGTCCATAAATATTTTATCCCCCTCCGGTTTTTGTGTTCCATCCAAATTGAAGCTTGTTTCTAGTTTTTATTACAATTTTTGCGCTTGTCGTGTTTTTGTCGTTGCTTTGCTCACTCTTAGTATCTGCGTCTCTTTTCGTTCGCTGCCCTTTCACTGCCCGACGTGCCTGTACCCATCTCACACAGACACACACACATACACTGCGACGTATAACAGGGCACATACATGGAGAGGCAGACAGACAAGCAACTCTGGGCTCCCGCTTTTTTTCACCAGGCCAGGCCAGGCCAGGCTACCTCAACCATCCCCCCACCACCCACTTGAATTTGCAACGGAATTGTTTCCGTTGTTTTGAATTTCTCAAAACTTCTAGAGAGGAGAGATTACTCCTCGAAAGAGGAGGTGTTTTCGTTTTAGAGCTGACATGTTTTGCAAAAAAAGGGGGGAAAATTATTGTTATTATTGTTGTATTGTTATTTTTGCAAAGTATAAAGCTTTTCCAATAAAATAAATAAAAATATTATATTTGCAAAACCCCCCTCGCTATGGCTACAACTGTACTCCTCTTGTTATTATTTATTTTTGGCGTAACAACATTTTTCCGTCTGGTAACCCTTTTTTGGTCAATAATAAATTTTTATTGTTACGGTACACCCACCACCCCCACTCTAACGGTAATTTATTGTCAATGTTATCATTCTCGTCTTTTTTTTTTTCATTTTTTGCATTTAAATGCAATGTTTGTTGTTTTCTGTTTGTTGCCGAGCGAGAAGGAGGAACATTCGGTTGAAAAAATGCACACCTGCCCAAAGAATTTCACACATTTGGGCGCAAGTGTCTAGGGGCAGAGAGGGTAGGGAGGCTAAAGCCACCGAAATAGAAGCAAACGTTTAAAATTAAATGAGTCTGTTGAAACAAAATTGTGGTAGAAACACAATGGAAGCAACGATCCGATTTGAGAGTCCCCTTCCGCTTCCTTTCTCCTCTCCCGGCTGCTCTATAGATTCGACGCTATTTTTCAGTCTAAATAAAAAAATAATAAAAAGGAAAACAGACAGCCGCCAAACTACACTGCCACCATACACACTTTCAGATGGCTCAGCCAAATGGTAGCCAAGAAACAGCATCGGCCAGCAATTCGTAAGCGTGCGCGCGCGAGGGCAAGATACAACACATATAAGTTGTATTTTATTTGATTTTTTGCCACTTCTGGTCACTATTGGCACTGGCACTGGCACAGCTATGCTATCTTGCAGTTTTTCAATTTGCGTCATTCGGCCGCAGACCGCCAGACCCCCCTCCTCTCAACACCACCACCAATCAATATGAATGCAAAAGCAATAAAAATGTTGAAGAAAAAAAGGAAAAGCGAGCGGGAAAATAATGTGAAAGCAACGCAGAGTGGTGACATATACAGAACAATAAAAACATTGCTCAATGTCAGCCACTCAGTTAAAGTGGTTTCTTGGGGAAGTATGCGAAAAAATACAGCAACTTAAGCTATTTAAGGCATTTCAAATTGTAGGTAAAAAATAAAAAAAATTCGCGGGTAGACTCTCGGCTTGAATAACGCGGGAAATAATATCCCCAGAGGCAGCCGCAGCAGTTAATTCAGTAAAAAAACAAGTTACCAGTGTGGTGGTAACTTTAAAATCGCAGCAAACTCGACGCATGAGCAGTGATGGTGTTTCAGTTGCAAGCAGCAGCAGGCTACAGGCCAGCTTCCTCCCCCTCAAAAAGTGTTGCAGCAGCATCAGAGGGCTTTAAAACTTTTTCCCCACAAATGCGCATGACTTATTTAAACGTGTTTTAAACACACTCACTCGCACACAAACACGTTTTCGGTACAGAAGTTGCGCTGTGTGGCATTAAGCCAACAAACAATTTAAGCGAACATGGACGGCTTTTCCTGCCTGAAATTGTGGCAAAAAAAAGAGAGAAAAAAAGATACAAGAGGCAGCAAAGAAATGAAAATAAAATCGAGCCAGCCATCGACTCTCCTTTCCTCTTTTTTCCTCTTATCGGCTTCGTGTTGATAAACCGGTTTTTATTTATTTTTTTTTTTTGCTTCGGCTTGGTTTGTTGCCGTGCCGTGACGCCGCCCGCTGGTTACCCAGTCCTACATAAAAGATATGTTCGCGACCATCGTCGTCATCGCTTCTGGTGGGGTTCTTACAGCAAAGTTGCACAATTTTTCGGCCACTAGTGTTGGCCAAATGTGGAAACTGTTTAGTTTTTGAACTAAAGATATTCCCCAGCCAATAATCATTGATTTTTCAGGTAAAGAGTAGCTACTACGTTATGGTATAGTAACTTCCATGGCTATAAATCAAAGCCAAATGGTCAGAACTGTTGCCAAATGTGGCCCGGCCGGCCTGGCTGTCTTATTTGTTAGACAGCGGCTTGTCGGAATCGGAATGAAAATAGGAATCATCAGAGTAGTGACCGACCGGGGCTGGGGCTGCGGCTCAGGTAGCAACGGCGTCACACTCTGAATATGTATCTGTATCTGTTAGATACTGTACTGTGATTTATAATAATGGCTTCCCGCTCGCACCGCACGCTCTTTTCTGCATGATTTGATTTTTATTCCGGATTGCCGTCGCCAGGAGCCATCAACAGGTTTCTCCCACTGGCGTGGGCGCCTGCCACTGCACATTGCGACTGCCACATCCTGTGGCAACTTGATCTGAAACTGGTTTTTTGGCGCGCTTTGAGAATTTATTTCTCAACTGGCATTTTCCATTTCAAGCATAGCCTGCCTCGTGGGGCAAGCATGCTTTCGAGTTAATTTGTAGTTTAAATGGATAAGTCGGTTTAGAAAACATATCATAATCAGTATGTCAGTGAGTCAGTATAAGTGACTCATCCTTTCTGAGCTGGTTCTTCGACCAATCGAACAATTATTTCCGAGTAAACAAATTTAAAATCAAAAGCCCACATAGAGCCAAAAATTCATGGCGCAGAGGAGAAATGGCTGCGTTGCGCCCACTTGACTTTGGTTATTCAGTTGATAAATGATTCAAGACTGAGGGGGGAGGAGTAGTGGCAATTGTGCTGGGATATTTTTTTTTCTTCCATTGCTCGATGTCATAATTGCGTTACTTATTTTTTTGTATTTTTGTATTTTGGCTTGCGATTTTTGTTAGCCCCCGAGTGTTGTATCTGTGCAAGTATTTCTTTTTGTTTTTTTTTTTATTTAAACGTATTTCATACTTTTGCACAATACGTGACACATGGCTGATGGGAAGTGACTGACTGACGGTCGGAAGCGGGATCGGGTGGCAGGGTGCGGTGCGTCTAAACATAGCCTATAGCCTATAGCCACAGAGGCAGTCATTGACGGCTTATCAACACACAGTCCCAGTCACAGTCGCCCATAACAAAATATTCTATAGAATATTCCACACACTTGTGGGATCTCCGCTGTCGGGGTGTTTGGTATTGTTCCGATTTGAGGCGCTTATCGGCCAGCGATGCAATGAATCTCAGCTGTATATAAAAACTATTCATGCGATATATATATATATGTTATTGGAGGAACGGTTGTCGTTTCAAGTCATTTCATGTGACTGAGTTATCATTTAATTGATTGCCGTAATATAAGAAGCTATATCTCTCGATTTCCATAAAATCCAAATGGTCTAGTAGCTCTGGGAATGAATAATAGAGAAAATTGCTGGAGAGCCCATCGGTCACATTGCCATCACGCTCGACTGGATCCTCGGACCCACGCTATTTCACGTCAGATAACCAAGAAGTGGTGGCGAGGTGATAAGATACGGCAGCCTAAATGTAATCCATGTGTACAGTAACTGGCTCTTGTTGGACCCTTTTTTTTTTTAACTCTAATCTTTGGTGCGATAAGCTCGACTGGATTTTGGACAAGTAATGGTTTCTTCAAACCTGGTGACGAAGCTATTTTCCACCAGCTGACCAACACAATAATCGTGTCGGGGGCCAGAGGCCATGTAGTAGTTGCTTTCGATGAAGAGCGTTGAATTTCTATGTTTTTGCAACAACACCTTCCCTGCCCCACCATTACGCCTAAGCCCGAACGGGGCGGACTTTATTGCTGATGTTGGCGAAATCCAAACGAAACTTGTCATCGGCACAATTGTGCTGACATTGTCGGTTTTTATTTTTCTTTTACATATTTTTTTTTTTTATTATACTTACTCTTGGCGAGTACATCACATTTCATGTTTTCCATTTAATTTATGTGTTTTGGTTATTGTTGCTTTCATTGCAGGATTCTCGATTTCAATATGAAGCGCCAAAAATGATTGCAGCGTTTGCATCGTAGTCTTGAAAACGTTTTGTTTCCATTGATTTAATTAGAGCCACTGTAAGCGGTTGACGGCCGGCCTCCTCCCAGTTAGCAGCAAAGCGAGAGGATACCACTTCCATACCAGCCTGCGCCCAGCGCCCCTCAACAATCAAAGAATCAGAATCAAAACGAATCACAGCCGCCGCCAGAGAAGGCCAAGACGAGGAGTGGAAAACCAATAACAGATACAAATTCCAGAAAAAGAAAAAATGGACAAAAATCTGATGATGCCGAAGCGTTCGCGCATCGATGTTAAGGGCAGTTTCGCCAACGGACCGCTACAGGCCCGTCCACTGGTGGCTCTGCTCGATGGACGTGATTGCTCCATCGAGATGCCCATTCTAAAGGATGTGGCAACGGTGGCCTTTTGCGATGCACAGAGCACCTCCGAAATACACGAGAAGGTAAGTCATTATTTATTAACTTCAAAGTGTCTTAATTTCTAATTTCTCGAATCACTTTCCAGGTACTCAATGAGGCAGTGGGAGCTCTGATGTGGCACACAATCGTCCTCACAAAGGAGGACTTGGAGAAGTTCAAAGCTTTACGCATCATTGTACGCATAGGCAGCGGCACAGACAACATTGACGTTAAGGCGGCGGGCGAACTGGGCATCGCCGTTTGCAATGTGCCCGGCTACGGAGTCGAAGAGGTAGCGGACACGACGATGTGCTTGATCCTCAACCTCTATCGGCGGACCTACTGGCTCGCGAATATGGTGCGAGAGGGCAAAAAGTTCACTGGACCCGAGCAAGTTAGGGAGGCAGCGCATGTATGTTTCTAAAATAACAATAATTTATTGAATAATTAATAAAAAAAAACAAATTAATTCCGTAGGGCTGTGCACGAATCCGCGGCGACACGTTGGGCCTGGTGGGTCTGGGCCGAATCGGAAGTGCCGTGGCTTTGAGGGCAAAGGCCTTTGGCTTCAACGTCATCTTTTACGACCCCTACCTGCCCGACGGCATCGACAAGTCACTGGGTCTCACACGTGTCTACACGCTGCAGGATCTGCTTTTCCAGTCCGACTGCGTATCACTGCATTGTACGCTTAACGAGCACAACCATCATTTAATCAATGAATTCACAATTAAACAGGTTTGCCAATACAAATATTGCCAATGAACTTGATTGCTATAATCAAGGATAAAAAATATTTTTAGATGCGACCTGGTGCATTTCTGGTGAACACCGCCCGAGGCGGACTGGTTGATGACGAGACCTTGGCGTTGGCGCTGAAGCAGGGACGTATTAGAGCTGCTGCGTTGGATGTGCACGAAAACGAACCTTACAATGTATTTCAAGTAAGAGATTGTTGTAAAAAACAAGGCATTTTACGCAATCTGAGTTGGCGCCGCACCAACGTCGGCTATTGACTTTACTAACCAATTGTTAATTGACTTGCAGGGCGCTCTGAAGGATGCCCCAAATCTGATTTGTACACCACATGCCGCCTTCTTCAGCGACGCGTCCGCCACAGAGTTGCGTGAAATGGCTGCCACCGAGATCCGGCGGGCAATCGTCGGCAATATTCCAGACGTGCTTAGGAACTGCGTTAATAAGGAGTACTTCATGCGCACGCCGCCCACTGCTGCCGCTGGGGGCGTGGCGGCGGCTGTTTATCCCGAAGGTAAACTACAAATGATATCAAATCAAGAAAAGTAGAGAGACAGAGACAGGCGAACAAGGGAGCGTTATTACAAGTAAAAAAAAAAAAAAAAACAAAACAAAGCAAAACTAAAAAAAAAACAAACAAAATCAACAAAAAGCATAAACAATACAATACCAGAAGTCGTTTAAACACATACTTTATATACTTTATACAAAACACACACCATAATCACACCATACCATACCACACCCACACAAGCACACACTCACACACACACACACACAGATGTAGCAAGCATCCAAACATACTTCTATTCTTTCTCTGATTCATTCGAAAGTATATATATATATATATAAATAGAGAGAGAGAGAGACGACGACGATGGGAGAAAGCGCGCAAGAGAGAGTATAATTTGAAGCAAGATTCTATAACACACACACGCTATAAGAGTTGATAGATAAGTTACAAAGTTTAAGCTAAACAAATATATAGATATATATACATATATATATATATATATTTAGTGGCCGAGTGCCGCAACAAGATCAGAATGTTTGACGTCGATGAGGAGGATTAGACGCAGCCGATGTTGGCCAAAAGTTACGTCTATTCTATATGTATGTGTGTACATGTATATGCATTGTTTTCCATCCTTACAATAGCACTTTCAAAAACAGTTTCGTAAAAAGTCCGCTTCTCTAAAACCTCAAGCTAGTGTTCGTGCATATATTGAGGCATAATATACATATATAGAATACGTTAAAAAGGTGAAAGTAAACAATATGATGGATTATTGTTGTTAATGTTTCGCGACTCCCTCCCCCCTTTCATATTTCCCAATTCCTCATTCGAATCCGAGAAACAATCAGCGTAAAGAATTATTGTTCAGTGTATTTAGTAATATATTCAATGTATCTGAAATTAGTATCATAAAAATCAATCAAACAATTCCAATATGAGGAACTCCCCACGTCACAACATTTTTGTATAAGCTTAAGAGAATTGGTCTTCTGATTTTGCGCCATTTATTGCTGACTTTCGATGGTAGAAGAAAAAAAAATAAAAATTACATTACGCACTAAAATAGCAGTTGTGTTAAAAAAAAAAAAAAAGAAAACTAAAAACAATTATTCTGTTGCTCAAGCTCTGCTCTGATATTACCAAAAATGATCTCATCATCCAAGTTTATTTTCGCCTTACGTACATTCTTGTATTTTTAATTGGCTACAACACACAAACAGCAAAGAAGTAAATACCCCAATATTCGATGCATAGATGACAACACGGCGCGTTAGAATCAACCACATCTATAAATAGAAACAAGATGAGAACTACAATTAAATTAAACGCATAGTCTATGTACATTTAAAAGTATAACAGAAATTATATTAAAGCAAACCGAAAGCAAAACCCAGAAATTGATAAACAAAAAAAAAACAAAAACTAAACAAAAAATCCGATAAAAAATGTAATTTTAATGAACCTAGATCTAGAAACTAAACGATAAATGCAGCTGCTGACGAGAGTGGTAACACGAAGGATAACAACACGATCATCAAAGCGAGTGGCACATTGAACATTGTTAGCGTGTATATTGTAACTTTATTTAACAAGAATATATATACTTACATACAAATAGAAGCGAGCTAAGAACTTGTAAGATTATCATTTTGTACAATTTTGCGAATAATTTTCGAAACTAAAGCTTCAAGCTGTCGTCCGTATTTGGATGGACTTTTCCCCCTCCTTGTTATCTATCTAAACTAGAATTATCTAATCATGCTAATAAGATGCAATATTCAGAGTCCTTAAAAACTGAACAATCCTTCAATTGTTTCCCAACCAATTCCTGTCTATGTCCTTTTTCGTGACACTTTTTTAAAACATTTTTCAAAATATTCATATTTTTTTGTTTTTAATTCTGTTTTGTTAGGACAAGCGGTTTTGTGAAATTTCCAATATTTACAAGCACAAAGCATACACGCATACATATACATACTAAACAGACACAAAGGCAGTATATACTCACACATCCTGTTCAGGATGTACACGCACACACACACACCCACGCACACGCATACGCGATCCTATATAGCAAGCTGCAACAACAAATGAGCAAAGTAAAACATAAATAAGCATAAGCCTAAAAGTAAACAAGTAAACGTAAAAGTAAAAGTAAAAGTAAAGATAATGCGTAATGAGACAAAAGAATAAAATACTGTTATTTTGTAATGTATAAAAAGGATATTTTTAATAACTGTGAAAGCTAAATAAAATTAAAAGCGTAACAATTGACGAAGATGCAACAAAATAAAACAAAAAAAAGAAAATGAAACAAAGCAAATGATATGGAGAAATTTCAATTTTGAAAACCAAGAAAACCTTTCCAGAAAAACAAAGAAAAAAAAAGAAACAAAAAAACGAAAAGATAAAAACAAATAAAACAAAATCTTTAATGAACCCATTATTGTTTTAACTTGCTAGAATGCATTGGAAGCTGTTACTTAATTTGATTGTTTGTTGTCCTCTTTTTTTGTGTGAAAGTGTTGCAATATTTTGTTAAATGTTTTCTCTCCTCCTATTTATTACTTTTTATTTCTATTTTTCTTTTTTTTTTTTTTTCGTTTAATCAAAATTTGTTTTTTGGGATGATGGCATCATTTTTTGAGCAAGCAAGCAGCAGAGCAGAGCGCGCCAGTCAGCACAAAAATTATATAAATTAATCAAGTCAGTCACTCACACCGACAAAAAGTCAGTAATGAATGTGGAAAGCCTTAGCCCATTTTATATTTTAGATCTAAGGTTTCCAAAAAAAAAACAAAAATAACTTTACATTGTGGTGGGGTGTCCCTCTTCTTTTGAGCTCATTATTGGTCAATTGGTGGGGACTCAATACGAGTCCCTTGTTAAGAAAGCAGATCTCTCTCATTCAGTCGCCACTTCCCAGATAACACCGGCTCTCTGTCAAAGGTCCACCACTTGCACTAAGTACCTAAGAACCTCAGAACTCAAAACAAAACAGAGAACAGAGCAAACGATTCAATCCAAACCAATTCAATCCCTCCCCCACATAATACCAAAAAAAACCAACCAACAAAACAGCAACATTTCATAATCTTTACCTAACTTTCAACTACCAAAAAAAAAACAAAAAAAAAAATACCAATCAACCAATACAAATCGAAATACAAAACAGGATTAAATGGCGGCTATTATACAGGCGCACTGCATCACCGGGCACACAGCACCACGCCGCACGAGGGGCCCCACAGTACGACCAACCTGGCTGCTGCTGCTGCTGCCGCCGCTGCTCTGGCGCCGCCGCCTCCTGGCAGCAACTCCTCCTCGGTGGCCGCTGCTGCAGCTGCGGTTGCTGCCGCGGCAGCTGCCGCTGCCCTTTTGCCGGTACCGTCACCGGTGCCGCAGGTTCCATCGAACTCCGTGCCCTCGGTGCCGCATCTGTCGCCCCAGGTCGCCGGATTGCCGCTAGGAATTGTGAGTAGCCAATCGGTAGGTAGCCAAATACCAAATACCATACCTCTGTTGTCTTGTGTTTGTGTGTTTGCTATAGATTGCCAATGTTTTTTTTTTTTTTCTTCTTGGAAGTTTGCGATTTGCGAGCGTGTCAGATAATGATAAGAACTGCTCTGCTCTGTGGTTATCCGTGTGTTATCGATCGTGTGTGGGCCTTCATGTTTGTCACTAGTTAGTCCATATATCTATCTATCTGTAGTTGAGTGTTCTTTAGGCTAGGGAGTTTTCATAGATCTGCCGGATCTGTTGCTAATCTCTGACATGACCTTTTGTGTTTTAGCCCCTGAGTGCGCCCGACCCTAATAATCATCTGTCGTCGAACATAAAAACGGAGGTGAAGACCGAGTCAACGGAGGCGCCGTAGGCAGACCTTCATAAAGCTGGAACTGGAACTGGAACTGTAACTGGAGCTGGAGCTGAAGCTGATATGGAGGAGAGTAATGACAACGGACACTGGTGCAGTGGAGTCGGTTCAGTGGAAGTCGGTTAATTGGGTTAATTACCCGAACAAATAAAAAAAAAAAAAACTTATGAAGAAAACCAAAATAGAAAGCCAACATTACATCTGCAAAGGATTCCTTGCACGCGCGCGCCAGCACTTGATTTGAATTTTTCCACGTTTCTATGTGTTTATTTAAATACAAAAAAACAAAAAAAATATCCATTACACATTTGCATTACCAAGCCTCAAATGAAACAACATAAACAAGCAGAGCAACGCAGAAGGAGTCGAGGATTATGATAAGGAGGAGAGGAGCGCCAATCCCACAACACGCCTCAAAATTAACTACATATTTAGAATTTAATTTGTAACTATTTGTAATTTTACAGTTACAATTTAAGATTTTTATTTGTATTGCAGCAAATTGTAAGTGAAAATATGTTACTACATATAAGCGCAAAAACAAAAGCATATGTTGGAAAATTTTAATTACGTGAAACAAGAACGATTATGGCATAAAAAAAAAAACCAAGAAAAACAAAAAATTAAAAACACTAGAAACAAAAGCAACACACAAGAGAGACGTTTAGTGCTAAGATACGTTTAAAGTACATAATAAAAACAAAAAAAAAAAGGAATACAAAAAGACTTGCAATTAAGTTTTTTAATTGGAATTGACACAACGTGGAATTACATATAGTACACTTATTTTGAGTTTATTTTGTCGGGTGGTTGGTTTCTACTCTAAATGCTACACAACTCCCCATTAATGGAGTTTCAATCAAAATCTACGCAGCTAATAATGCGTCGTAAATCTAACACTTTTACGTTTACAACGTTCACATATATATGTATGTATGTATGTATGTATGTAGTATAAGTAAAGTACATGTAGGTTGGTATGTTTCGTTTTTCGTTTAGTTTTCATAAAATTCCTCTGTTTCGCATTTATAACACTCGGCCATTAGAAGGTCCATCACGATTTCGATCTAGTTTAAACGATACTAGCTAGACATTATATATATATATTTTTTTTGTTTTTGTCATTTTTCTATTATACGAACAACTGTGAGGGGGAATGGAAGATTGGAGTTTTGCAATATTGCGATACTGCACAGGCGGGTCCTACAAGATTTAACTTCCGGAATTTACATTGCATTATTGAGCTTAAAATAAGCTAGGAAACCTTGTACATACAACATGCAATACGTTGCCTTAATTATCCAAAAACTTAGTTTCATGTATACTACATATGCGATTCATTTTTAACAATCAGGTGGACAATAACAACGTGATATAGCCCATCTGCAGGCCTGTTATGGGTGTAAATACACTTATATACTTTTTTTTAGTTTAAATCATTTTAGTTTTTAAATGTAACTGGACAAATTCAATATAAACAATTTTAATTTAGATCCCGCAACTGGCCCTTTCGTCGGACTATTGGAGTTCGGAACTTTTTAAAAACTAGGATTATGTGTAATGGTCTTTCTTTCATTTTGTGTGTTTCTTGGTTTTTGTGTAGTACCTGCGTTTGTTGATATCTGTATGTATATATCCTTTGATATATTCCGTATATAAACGAGTCTATCAAAACATCATTGTACAATAAAATATAATACAATTAATTCACTTTATCTGCAGGCGCAGGACAGCGATTCGTTCGTTAATAAAAAATAAATTCAACAACGTAGCAAACGCAGAAATACAGTCGTCGCCGTCTCTTTTGACTTCGAATCACACCTCTGGTCCACACAGAAATCTAAAAGAAGCGTGTCAGCCGCGGCCGAAAGAAGCGGAATAAACCGTAGCATCCCAGGCCGATTAGGCCATATTTCAGGGTGTATTTGCAGACGCGCTGGCCCATGCTGGCTGGGGGGATTTCGAGAATGCCCGGAATCTTTTTTGGGTCGACGGTTCCCCACATTTTTGCAATACCATTGGCGTGTCCGATACCCACAACTCCAACAACGCGCACTGGCCGGATCTGCTGAGCACCGGGCGCCGCTTGAGGCAAGGAAGCCAGCTGCAGCGAGTGGCACAAAAATAAGTCGCGTTCGCGCACAAAAACATCTGAAAAGGCCGGAAACTCGCCAGCCATCTCCTGCATTAGCTTCTCCAACAGATCGCTTTGCTTGCACTCCTCCACTTCCTCAATGCTGATGCTGTCCGTGAAGGTGAGGCGCCACACCAGTTTCATGGTCTGCCACACGGATAAAGCTCGAAGGGCTCTGTAAAGTGTTATGCGAATGGGTCGGTCGCCCAAATGCAGTATGCATCCGGGAAGCTTGTGAATTTCCTCAAAGGCGCGTCGGAACTCCCCGCCAGGTGCCATGCCAAGATCCTTGGCAATCTGGGCGCTCATTTGCAGCAGAAGGATAAAGAAGATGCCGTTAATATAGCCATGACTCTGCAGTATTCCGCGAATCTGTTCGGAAGAGAAACAATTCAGTTCAGATCGGTAATCATGCTGATCGGTAATCATGTCTACTACCTTTGGTATATTTATGCTTTTGGCTTCCTCCAGCAGAGTCTTTTCATCCAGCTTAAGAATATGTACACGCGATGGACACAGCTCTACCATGACCACATCTGGACGGACATTGCGTATGACCTGCAAAAAGGCCAACCAACTTAGGAAAAATCATTTAACATTAGTGAAATAAAGATACTTACATAGGAGACGTCATCCTGCGACTCTTCACTGAAATGCGCCGTGCCCACGAGATAGACCTTGCTACCGAAGGGCGTATTCAAGAGCGTCACCGTCGAGGGCAGATTCTGCTCGAACTCTTCAATGGTATCGTAGATTTTGATTTCCCGCTTGGTCTGGGGCTGGTCGATGGCCGGCACCGACACCGGCACCAACTCACTCTTTTCGGCATCTCCATCCGCCAAGGCGGATGCCTCGGCTATGGATATGTCTAGCTTCTGCTTGCTTGTCTGCAGAAGGGATTCGGTTTTGCGGCGTCGCTTGTCGTTGACGGGATCCGGTGATTTGCTTGGCGACTTCTTCAACAGGTTCTTCACACTATCGCCCTCCACCAGCAACACCTCCGTTTCGAGGTCCTGCTCCTTAATCGAGTTATCGTTTATTTCTATAATTGACAGGTTGGGGTTATCGGTCTTGAATATTGTCTTGTTGGCCAGCTGGGACTTTGGATCGACCTCCTCTTGGGAGGTGTTTGTATCGGTGCTCTCGGATTGAATGAGAAGCATACTGGCATTTATGGCCGGTGCCTGTGCCGATGATGGGTTTCCGAATGCCTTGAAGGCGCCCGGCTCGCTGCCCAATTCCGAAGCAATTATTTTGCTTGATGGCGTCGTGGAGGGTAGCGGATTGTGGCTCTGATCGGTGCTAAGACTCTCTGGAAGAATAAAATTGTACACAAAATATAAAGTTGATGTATTTAGCTGAGATTACTATGAATACAGAATAATAAAGTTTATAAAGTGTTTGGATTTAAGAACTACGCACGCTTTCAGATTCAAAACACATCTAAAGTAATGGGTTTATGATTTTTAAATTATTATTTAGAACATTTAGAAAAAATTGCAACTAGAACAGTAAAAAATATATATATCCAACAAAAAATATAGAAACTATAGTTTCAAGATCTCATTTTCATAGAGCGTTCTCAGTTGCCTTATGTATTCCGGTTTGCAGTCAGCATCTTGAAAGTTCTCAACCAAATATTTCTTCAACATTTCAAAGCACCTCCTTTTCATGGCCAGAGCGTCCGCTTGTTGGTTCTGGGCTTGTTTCTCCAGCTGCTTATCGTATTTTTGAATTAACTTTTGTTTCAAAGCCTTAACCTTTTCCTTCACAGATTCTTCGGTCGATTTCCTCTGACCTTCGTAGTTGTCAGCGCAGATCTTTTGCACTATACACTTCAACTGGTAGTCTAGGCCCGCAAAGTGTCCTGTAAAGTTGTCATCCCCTGTAAAGGATTCAAAGATTTGCGACAAGAGGCGATGCGGAAAAGATTCCGCCGTTTGCGACTTGAGACTTTTGTGAGCGGCGGCCATAAGATTCCCCCTAATACTGTTAAACGCGCTGGTCCTTTGACAAGCTTCGTCGATAAGCTCGGTGATCTGATTCTCCTGGTGATTGGTTTCTATTTGCAGAGCAGCCACTTTGAGGCGGTAGATGTTCACTTCTCGCCGCAAATACGTGTGCTCTACCTTGAGATCCCGGTTGACATTTAGAGTACTGGAATCGGCTTCTGATATTTCGCAGGTTCCCTCGCTACACGCGTGCAACAAGTCTTCCAGCTCACAATCCAAGTTATCTGGATTCGTGAACGGCTCGCTAAGATGGCCATGGCGGGAGAGTTGGTGCTCCATTTCCTGGACCAAACGATATCTGGCGTACTTCTCTGAGGGCGTGCAGTGACGCAATGTATCCATCCATCGCATGCACAGGTTATAATCGTCTGTGGTTGGGAGAACTTGCGACAGAGTTCGAATCAGTTGCCGTTGCTTGTGGAACATATTGTCCAGCTGCTGCTCCGACAAATCACTCGATCGCTTTGAATCTACTATGCGTGTTGTGTATGCTTGTGTTGGGGGGAAAGGCGAAAGGATGAATGTTTACCTCCGGGTAGCAACAGTAGGAATCAATCTTTAAAGATAGCATTTGACATTAACCTCGAAAGTGTAGGACAGCGAAATGGAATTTGAATGGAAGCTTATGTTTTGTTTTTGGGGGGCAGCCAAATAGGACCTTCAGGACCAGGTCCAGGTGAGACTACTTACCATTACACGATTTGTAGACTGTGGTGGACAATTGGTGGTCCAAAGCACTGTCGTAGAGAGTACTGTCGCCAATGTAGGACTGAGCATTCTTGTCGGGCGTGCCGCTGTTCGACTCAAACGACGTGGAGGCGGATACATCCATGTTGGATAGGGGGCTTCTTGTGTGTTCAGTTGGCTTGGAAGAATCGGTTGCGAGTGAAAATTCGGATTCAGTTCAGGGACATCTGCTAGTGTATGCTGATTGCTGCTGTTGCTTTCGTGTGCACTGCTGTAAAGAACTGAGGGTCGAAAATTAAAGAGCGATTATCGGAGCCGAAGATAATACAGACTGGATGGGCTGGATTGCGTTACTGTCTCTCTTTAACTGCAAATTTGTGCTGCTTTGTGCCTACGTGTCGTACATTGCCAGATGGAATTCTATGTCTTTTTATCGACTGACTGTTAACTCCTGGCTTGGTCAACGTCACATGAACATCAGGTGGCAATTGGAGAATTTGTTTATTTTACATTTTCTCCCACCCACCCAGTTTCGTATTTATGTGGCTCACCTGAAAATTTTGGTGTATTCTTATTATGTGTGTAGGTAGGTTTTGGCTCAATCCTACGCGCTCCAGCAGTCCATTAATTGACAGATTCGTATTTTCAAAGGCTCGAAATGGGTATAGGGTGCCACTGTGTAACTTTAATCTTCGGTGAGTGCGCTTAATGTTAATGGAAACCCAAAAAACTAAAGAAATTAAATTGTGAGACTGCAAGCGTCGACCAGTGTTGTCTACTTGTTGAAGAGGGAATAAAATACTGCAGGGCTGAAAGTATGGAAGGGGGTTATAGTGTTGTCGAAGTAGCCATTTTATGGCTTTAAATGAGTATTTTCTATAAAATAAAATTAAAATAAGTAAAATAAATGATTTAATATAAATCATATTGTCTTACGTTAAATAAATACTCGTTAAAGGACAAGTTTTTATGAAATACAACACTTAATGGAAGAACTATTGTTATTTAAAAACCGATTACCAAAATGGAAAGTAATATATTTTCATTTAAGAGTAAAACAAATAACATTTTTTTAAATGAATAAATTAATAGTTTTAAAGAAAATTCCTTAGAATACAATAGAAACAATATAATTCGAATTTATTAGACTTTTAAATGACACTGAAGACCTTACGTCGTTCGAGCTTACGTTTTTTAACTCAGTAGAGCAACACTGGTGGTCAACAGCTGTTCTGACCACCGCTTTCTTAGCTTGTTTTGATTTTCCCTTTCGATTTATTAAACTGGGCTTAAACAATGACCGACGAATCGGACGAGCCCGGAAAGGTGGGTTTAACAAGCACTTTATTTTGGCTATCTTAAATAAATAAAACAATATTTATACGTGCCCCCCAGAGCTTTTTTATCTTTGGACGCGATGTTTCCCAGATTCCATGCTTTCGTAACAGTTTTCTATACGGTATCAGTGGGGGAATTGGGATCGGTGTCCTGACCTTTCTTGGTACTTCCCGCACCCACCTCTCCACCAACGTTGGCTTTGGTTCCTTTTTCTGCGGCACTATCGCTTACTGGATGACGTGCAGGTAAGTGCCCTGGATTAGTCGACGTGATCCGCTACTAATTTAATGGTTTCTTCCAGGTATCAATGGTCATTAAGGCGGTTCGAACAACAGCAGTTGCGGGAGGCAATGCGTCGACAAGCATTATATGAGGGCACTGAAGTCGAAAGGGATTTAGATTTAAAGTCAGCGTAGCATAAGTCTAAGCATAAGATTTTAATCACATTTGACTGGTGAACCTATGCATCCTTGTACAGGCAGTCACTCCATTGTTGTAAAATTATATTTGTTACCAAACAGCTTTATAGTAGCCAATATATTTCGTCTCGTAAGTGAATTCTTACCTTAAAGTTCAATAACCCTTTTTGATTAATTGATAGTGACATCTTGAATATGTTAACTTTATGGCTGAACTGGGCGCAGTTAGCCACATTTTAATGGGCAATTTATTTTGTTTTTTAAAGGGGGGAACTATTTATAAATGAGAAAAAAATAATAATGTGTTTCGATTTATTAAGGTACTAATTTATGGATGAAAGTATATTCGAGCAAACGTTACAAGTCGGCATGAAAATAATTATAAGTTAAACATTTAAAGAAATAACTATAATAACTCGGTTGACGGTTAAGAATTCAAATTTGTTTTAAATGATACATTTTTGCTTATTGTATTCTCCACATAAAGATTTTATTATACAAGATACACAAATACAGTCTGTAATGATCCATTCTTAAAGTTGTTATCTTTAAACATTATTTTAGAGACTACATTTTAGAGGAATCTCTGGACACTGTATCTTTTATTTTTATCTTTTATAAATGGATCAATAGGCTGGCAGTTTCTACAACAAAACAAGCTCTTTTAAATGCTTAGCCCAGTTAGAGCGTTTTGATTTATTGGATTAACTGCCCTAACATCTACCTGAAGGCCGCGAAAGCAGCTCCTACGACGAATTATCAGTCTCGCTCAGCCTTAGTCTCAGAATCACGAAATCTGGCGAGCACATGTCACCGATCCTGCTGTCGTCCGGCGGTTCCATTGACTCCGGTCTTATCTCAGAACGCCAGCGTTCGGATGGATTGCTCGGCCTGTTGGCATGTTCATTACGTTTTCGTTGCCGGCGCGAGGTGGTCGTGTATTTCTCCGCGGGCACTTGAGATACTCGTAAAAAATATTTCAAAAACTTGTTTTGTTTCAACTTTGAAAGGCGGGCCGGCCTATGTACATATATGTAAAGAATCTGTAATTGCGGGCACTTGCACATAAAATTATTTGATTAAGAAAAGAAAACGGCACGACGATGTCTGACAATCAATCGAGTTCGGTGCTGGTGTTTTTCGTGAATGGGAAAAAGGTACTTCGAGATACTTACAAAGTTGCAGATACATTGCGTGTTTCTATTGCTGATATTTTCAGTATCAGTACTCCCATATCGATTAAATGTTTCTTTTTATTGGGGGTTAATTGACATCTTTGGAATGCGTAGTCTTGCCCAATTGAAAACATTGAATGTTATTCATGAACTGTAGTTATTTATTGAGAACACAGCGCTGATAACAATTGACCCCCTTGCAGGAGGGTCGTTGTTTGCTGGTGGCTGCTTATCAGCTCATCGCACCACTGGCCGGTTGCCAATTGTAGGGAGCGGCGTTCACAGGCAGCTAACTTTTTAATAAAAAGCTTCCACCAGTACTTAGCTATATAAGCCAGTTATACAATGTTTGGATTGCAGCACATGTTCAACATATCCATCGGGTGCTATCTAGATAAGCGAAGATCAAAAGTCCCCTGACGCAACAGGTGCCGGTGTTGGTGGGTTGCAATTAAAATTATTCACAAGTTTAATAAGCACCTAGGCGAGTAAAAGTAATAAATTGCAACAGCGGTTACTTTAGATAGTAGCAGATAAGGCAGTATGTAGGCGGTGAATCTCAGCGTGTGCTGGGGCGTACTTTCCAATTGTATCTGATTCAAGTGTATGCTATCTATCTTCATGGGAAACCTAAAATATTTCTAAATAAAACCCCTTTCTATTGCGATTTCAGGTAACAGAGCCTAATCCGGATCCAGAATGCACCTTGCTCACGTACGTGCGCGAGAAGCTGCGCCTCTGCGGCACCAAGTTGGGATGCGCCGAGGGCGGCTGTGGTGCCTGCACTGTGATGGTGTCCCGCCTGGATCGGCGGGCCAACAAGATTCGTCACTTGGCGGTCAACGCCTGTCTCACGCCCGTCTGCGCGATGCACGGTTGTGCTGTGACCACGGTGGAGGGCATCGGCAGCACCAAGACTCGCCTGCATCCCGTCCAGGAGCGTCTGGCTAAGGCGCATGGCTCTCAGTGCGGATTCTGCACTCCGGGAATCGTGATGTCCATGTACGCTCTGCTGCGGAACTCGGAGCAGCCCTCGATGCGGGATCTGGAGGTGGCGTTCCAGGGAAACTTATGCCGCTGCACCGGCTACCGACCCATCCTGGAGGGCTACAAGACATTCACCAAGGAGTTCGCCTGCGGCATGGGTGAAAAGTGCTGCAAGGTCACGGGCAATGGATGCGGTTCCGATTCGGTGACGGATGACACGCTTTTCGAGCGCAGCGAGTTCCAGCCGCTGGATCCAAGCCAGGAGCCCATCTTCCCACCCGAGCTCCAACTGACCGAGGCCTACGACTCGCAGAACTTGGTCTTCAGATCGGACAGGGTCTCGTGGTATAGACCTACTAGCCTGGAGGAGCTGCTCCAGCTAAAGGCTGAGCATCCCAGTGCCAAGCTGGTGGTGGGAAACACTGAGGTGGGGGTGGAGGTCAAGTTCAAGCACTTTCTCTACCCACACCTGATCAATCCCACCCAGGTGAGGGAGCTGCTGGAGGTCAGGGAGTCGGAAGACGGAATATACTTCGGTGCCGCCGTGAGTCTGATGGAAATCGACGCTCTTCTGCGCCAGAGAATAGAGGAACAACCGGAGTCGGAAACCCGTTTGTTTCAGTGTGCAGTCGACATGCTTCATTACTTTGCCGGGAAGCAGATCCGCAATGTGGCCTGCCTCGGAGGTAACATCATGACAGGAAGTCCCATCTCGGACATGAATCCCGTTCTTTCGGCAGCAGGCGCTCGGCTCGAGGTTGCTAGTTGTGTGGATGGGAAAATCTGGAAGAGGACAGTCCATATGGGTAGTGGATTCTTTACCGGCTACCGTCGGAATGTAATCGAGCCACAGGAGGTGCTCGTGGGAATCCATTTTCAGAAGACCACTCCCGACCAGTACATAGTGGCCTTCAAGCAGGCCAGGCGAAGGGACGACGACATCGCCATAGTAAACGCGGCTGTGAATGTCAGATTCGAGCCAAAGTCTAATGTGGTGGCGGAGATATTCATGGCCTTCGGGGGCATGGCTCCCACGACGGTGCTGGCGCCCCAAACCTCTGCTCTGATGGTCGGTCGCGAGTGGAACCACCAGCTGGTGGAGAAAGTGGCAGAGAGCCTGTGCGTTGAACTTCCTTTGGCTGCCTCGGCGCCAGGAGGCATGATTGCTTACCGGCGTGCCCTGGTGGTGAGTCTCTTCTTCAAGGCCTTTCTATCCATCACTCAAAAGCTTGGCAAGGCCGGAATAGTATCGGCAGATGCCCTGCCCCCAGAGGAGCGGAGTGGTGCTGATTCCTTCCACACTCCGGCACTTAAAAGCAGCCAGCTCTTTGAACGGGTCTGCAGCGAGCAACCCATCTTCGATCCCATCGGACGGCCGAAGGTCCACGCTGCCGCTCTGAAACAGGCCACCGGAGAGGCCATCTACACGGACGATATTCCTCGCATGGACGGAGAAGTTTACTTGGCCTTCGTTCTGAGTACCAAGCCTCGGGCCAAGATCACAAAATTGGATGCCAGCGAAGCTTTGGCTTTGGACGGTGTTCATCAGTTCTTTAGCTACAAAGATTTAACGGAGCACGAAAACGAGGTGGGTCCAGTGTTCCATGACGAACACGTCTTTGCAGCCGGAGAGGTTCACTGCTACGGTCAGATTGTGGGTGCTATTGCGGCGGATAATAAGGCATTGGCCCAACGAGCTGCCAGGATGGTGAAAGTGGAGTACGAGGAGTTGAGCCCGGTGATCGTGACCATCGAGCAGGCTATAGAGCATGGCTCTTACTTTCCGGATTACCCGCGATTCGTGACGAAGGGAGATGTGGAGGGGGCCTTAGCAAAAGCGGATCACACTTTTGAGGGATCCTGTCGCATGGGTGGCCAGGAGCACTTCTATTTGGAGACACATGCTGCTGTAGCCGTTCCCAGAGACAGCGACGAGTTGGAGCTATTCTGCTCCACTCAACACCCCTCGGAAGTCCAAAAACTGGTGTCGCACGTTACCTCCCTTCCTGCTCACCGAGTGGTCTGTCGCGCTAAGCGATTGGGTGGAGGTTTTGGTGGCAAGGAGTCGAGGGGAATCTCAGTAGCGCTTCCTGTTGCCTTGGCCGCCTACCGAATGGGGCGTCCGGTGCGATGTATGCTGGATCGAGACGAGGACATGCTCATCACTGGTACTCGCCATCCATTCCTATTCAAATACAAGGTGGGATTTACGAAAGAAGGTCTGATCACAGCCTGTGACATAGAGTGCTACAATAACGCTGGCTGGTCAATGGATCTCTCCTTTTCGGTAGGACATTGCTATTTCTATTAAATCTTAAATACGAACCTAATGATTGAATCTTTAAGGTCCTCGAGCGTGCCATGTACCACTTTGAGAACTGTTACCGGATTCCTAACGTGAGAGTGGGTGGTTGGGTTTGTAAGACGAATCTCCCCTCGAATACGGCCTTCCGAGGCTTTGGAGGTCCGCAGGGCATGTTCGCCGGAGAGCACATAATACGCGATGTGGCCAGAATAGTGGGCCGCGACGTGGTGGACGTCATGAGACTAAATTTTTACAAAACTGGCGATAGGACGCACTACCACCAGGAGCTAGAGCACTTCCCCATCGAACGCTGTCTGGACGATTGCCTGACGCAGTCACGATATAACGAAAGGCGCTCGGAGATAGCCCGTTTCAACAAGGAGAACCGCTGGCGCAAGCGCGGAATGGCAGTGATTCCCACCAAGTACGGAATCGCCTTCGGTGTAATGCACTTGAACCAAGCGGGTGCGCTCATCAACATCTATGGAGACGGATCGGTGTTGCTCTCCCACGGTGGTGTGGAAATCGGGCAGGGCCTCAACACCAAGATGATTCAGTGTGCTGCCAGAGCCTTGGGCATTCCTCCAGAGCTTATTCATATTTCGGAGACGGCGACGGATAAGGTACCCAATACATCGCCAACAGCAGCCAGCGTGGGGTCCGATTTGAACGGCATGGCTGTTCTGGACGCCTGCGAGAAGTTAAACAAGCGTCTGGCTCCCATCAAGGAGGCCCTTCCCGGAGGCACCTGGAAGGAGTGGATCAACAAGGCGTACTTCGACAGGGTTAGCCTCTCGGCTACAGGTTTCTACGCCATGCCAGGAATCGGCTACCACCCAGAGACGAATCCTAATGCCCGCACCTATAGCTACTACACGAATGGGGTGGGCATCAGCGTTGTTGAGATCGACTGCCTGACCGGCGACCACCAGGTGCTCAGCACTGACATCGTGATGGACATTGGGTCGAGTATGAATCCAGCAATCGACATTGGCCAGATCGAGGGAGCCTTCATGCAGGGCTACGGTCTGTTTACTCTGGAGGAGCTAATGTATTCCCCGCAGGGCATGCTCTATTCGAGGGGACCTGGAATGTACAAGTTGCCAGGATTCGCCGACATTCCTGGCGAGTTTAACGTGAGCCTGTTGACAGGTGCTCCCAATCCACGGGCTGTCTACTCCTCCAAGGTCAGTTAACTCTTCAATGTTCAAACGATCCAATTCCAATTCAAACGATTGATTTATTCGTCCAGGCCGTTGGTGAACCTCCGCTCTTCATTGGATCATCTGCGTTCTTCGCCATAAAGGAAGCCATTGCTGCAGCTCGAGAGGATCAGGGCTTGAATGGGGATTATCCTCTGGAAGCTCCCGCTACTTCTGCACGAATTCGCATGGCGTGTCAAGACAAATTTACAAATTTGGTAAGTAATGTCTCTCTTTTAAATATATATTCAAATTCTTAAAAATGTTTATCATTGTAGTTAAAAATGCCTGAAGATGGGACCTTTACCCCATGGAACATTGTGCCCTAATAACTGTTTCGTTTATTTTAAAAGTTGTTATAGATATTACGTCGGTTTTATTGTAAATGCTTTTTATACATTTAAGATGTTTAACAAAATAATAAATAAAACAAACTACAATGAATCAAGGGGAAAAATATGTAGACATATCACAGCGGACGGTAGTCCGCTAGGTGGCGAAAATTTCCTGTGTGCGTTCCAATCTGAATGAATGATATACCAAATGAAAGGTCTTGTTTTCATTAGAGGGATTTTAGCCAAAAGTAACATTAGCCAAAAGTAGTTTGGCTTGGGAGAAATTTGAGTAAATGTAAAACACTTTTGATTCACTAAATTGGATATTGTGGAGACATCGGTATCACCACAGAAAATATTTTTATATTCACAGATTTTTCTCCAAATCGCGTCGATTGGTACCTTAACCATCACGATCCGAAAGTCATTTGGGAAAAACCATTTTTAAAGAATTCCCAAATGAAGATGTTTGCCAAATTTTGATCCGAAAAATTTACAGTCCGCGTACAATAAAAAACCCCTTAAAATTATTAAAAAGTCGCTTACTCAAGATATAGTTCGATAAGTAGAGCAACCCAAGGTACCGGCTGTGAAGCTAAGTTCCATATTCATAGCATTACAGCAACATATTCGGTTGCCGATTGGTTTTTTTTAAGTTTTCGAACATCAAAAACCAAACCATAAATAGAATTAATGCATTATATATGTATAAAAAATTATACATTAAAAATATTCTTATTCGGCACGTGGAACAATAACAATAAACGATATAAACACGTGCCGGGTAAGAATATTTTTAATGTATAATTTTTTATACATATATTGCATTCATTCGTCACTAATATTGCTACCATATATTTTGGGCGAGGCATGCGGGTACGCCACTGTTATTTTACGTCGTCAAGAGGTTTTTTTTTTATATGATTTAATATGTATGAATTTTAGTTCAGGCAATTGGGTCGATTTATAGAGAAGATATAGACATATGTATATACATATGTATGTTCGTCTTACTGTGATGTAGACCTACTGGAACCACCCGTAGACCTAAAAGTATGCAACATAATTATATTAAATCAAATTTTTAAAAATATTCGATGTTTTGTGTGTAGATGGTTATGAACCCACTTATTGAACTTAAAGAAACGTTTTTTTGGTTTTTCAATTTGGTCATATTAGTTCTGTCGTCCGGTGGTTCCAATGGTTCCAATAGGGCCTCGGGCCTTATCTTAGAACATTAGCGTTCGGATGGATTGCTCGGAAATGTTTATTATGTTTTCGTTGCCGGCTCGAGGTGGTCGGCTCTTGAGATACTCGGAGAAAATATTCAAAAACTTGTTTTGTTTCATCTTTGAGAGACGGAGAGACATTTATGTTGAGCACTAGCATAGCATACAAATCACTTTAATATTTTCATAAATAATATTTTCAAATATCTCGGCACGAGGATGTCTAAAAATCAATCGAGTAAGGTGTTAGTGTTTTTTGTGAATGGGAAAAAGGTACTTCAAGATAGTTTAAGATACATTCGTGTTTCTATTATCTATTCTGTTTTTTTTTTATTGAGTTAATTGACATCTTTGGAAATTATATTCTTGCTTAATCAACATTGAATTTTTTTTTTTTTAATTTTTGAATTTTTTGATCACACAACACTGATAATACTAGATAGCAACATCAAATTTGTTATTACTCCACGTCAAATTATGTTGATTAGCTCCTTAACCTAGCTTACAAAAAATAAGTTTTGAATACAAAAACAGTTTTAGGTTGCCAATTGAAAAAATTTATGAAAAACTACTTATTAATTGAAGAAAATATTGGAAAGCAAACTAAACCAAAATTTTACAATTTCCACGATTTTTACTTAAGTAAATTTCCTTAAAATAAAATTAAAACATGGTAAATAAAACTTTAACAAAATCGTACAAAAATCATAAGTTCAGAACCACAAAATGAAGTATTCCAATGATATGGTATCTGCTAGATAACATTTGAAATAACTTGCTCCATATACTATTAAAAAATGATATCTACTTAAAAAAAGGTCAATGCAATTACACAGCCTATATAATTCAATATATCCTACAATTCGATCAATTTCTTGTCTTTTGTATCGCTAAAAAAAGGAGCAGGTAACATTATGGGTGGAGATTTTTTGATGTTGGCTTGTGTAACAATTTCCCTCTTATTGAACAACGATTTTAGCCAGAAAGTAAACTAATGGCTACAAGACAGAAACTAAAATATTTCATATAAGACCTTTAAATTTGGAATTCAGGTCATAGAGAATAATCCGGATACAGAATGCACCTTGCTCACGTACGTGCGCGAGAAGCTGCGCCTCTGCGGCACCAAGTTGGGATGCGCCGAGGGCGGCTGTGGTGCCTGCACTGTGATGGTGTCCCGCCTGGATCGGCGGGCCAACAAGATTCGTCACTTGGCGGTCAACGCCTGTCTCACGCCCGTCTGCGCGATGCACGGTTGTGCTGTGACCACGGTGGAGGGCATCGGCAGCACCAAGACTCGCCTGCATCCCGTCCAGGAGCGTCTGGCTAAGGCGCATGGCTCTCAGTGCGGATTCTGCACTCCGGGAATCGTGATGTCCATGTACGCTCTGCTGCGGAACTCGGAGCAGCCCTCGATGCGGGATCTGGAGGTGGCGTTCCAGGGAAACTTATGCCGCTGCACCGGCTACCGACCCATCCTGGAGGGCTACAAGACATTCACCAAGGAGTTCGCCTGCGGCATGGGTGAAAAGTGCTGCAAGGTCACGGGCAATGGATGCGGTTCCGATTCGGTAACGAGCCAGGAGCCCATCTTCCCACCCGAGCTCCAACTGACCGAGGCCTACGACTCGCAGAACTTGGTCTTCAGATCGGACAGGGTCTCGTGGTATAGACCTACTAGCCTGGAGGAGCTGCTCCAGCTAAAGGCTGAGCATCCCAGTGCCAAGCTGGTGGTGGGAAACACTGAGGTGGGGGTGGAGGTCAAGTTTAAGCACTTTCTCTACCCGCACCTGATCAATCCCACCCAGGTGCGGGAGCTGCTGGAGGTCAGGGAGTCGCAAGAAGGAATATACTTCGGGGCCGCCGTGAGTCTGATGGAAATCGACGCTCTTCTGCGCCAGAGAATAGAGGAACAACCGGAGTCGGAAACCCGTTTGTTTCAGTGTGCAGTCGACATGCTTCATTACTTTGCCGGGAAGCAGATCCGCAACGTGGCCTGCCTCGGAGGTAACATCATGACAGGAAGTCCCATCTCGGACATGAATCCCGTTCTTTCGGCAGCAGGCGCTCGGCTCGAGGTTGCTAGTTGTGTGGATGGGAAAATCCGGAAGAGGACAGTCCATATGGGTAGTGGATTCTTTACCGGCTACCGTCGGAATGTAATCGAGCCGCAGGAGGTGCTCGTGGGAATCCATTTTCAGAAGACCACTCCCGACCAGTACATAGTGGCCTTCAAGCAGGCCAGGCGAAGGGACGACGACATCGCCATAGTAAACGCGGCTGTGAATGTCAGATTCGAGCCAAAGTCTAATGTGGTGGCGGAGATATTCATGGCCTTCGGGGGCATGGCTCCCACGACGGTGCTGGCGCCCCAAACCTCTGCTCTGATGGTCGGTCGCGAGTGGAACCACCAGCTGGTGGAGAAAGTGGCAGAGAGCCTGTGCGTTGAACTTCCTTTGGCTGCCTCGGCGCCAGGAGGCATGATTGCTTACCGGCGTGCCCTGGTGGTGAGTCTCTTCTTCAAGGCCTTTCTATCCATCACTCAAAAGCTTGGCAAGGCCGGAATAGTATCGGGAGATGCACTGCCCCCAGAGGAGCGGAGTGGCGCTGATTCCTTCCACACTCCGGCACTGAAAAGAAGCCAGCTCTTTGAACGGGTCTGCAGCGAGCAACCCATCTTCGATCCCATCGGACGGCCGAAGGTCCACGCTGCCGCTCTGAAACAGGCCACCGGAGAGGCCATCTACACGGACGATATTCCTCGCATGGACGGTGAAGTTTACTTGGCCTTCGTCCTGAGTACCAAGCCTCGGGCCAAGATCACAAAATTGGATGCCAGCGAAGCTTTGGCTTTGGACGGTGTTCATCAGTTCTTTAGCTACAAAGATTTAACGGAGCACGAAAACGAGGTGGGCAGAGTGCTCCACGACGAACACGTCTTTGCAGCCGGAGAAGTTCACTGCTACGGTCAGATTATGGGTGCTATTGCGGCGGATAATAAGGCATTGGCCCAACGAGCTGCCAGGATGGTGAAAGTGGAGTACGAGGAGTTGAGCCCGGTGATCGTGACCATCGAGCAGGCTATAGAGCATGGCTCTTAATTTCCGGATTACCCGCGATTCGTGACGAAGGGAGATGTGGAGGGGGCCTTAGCAAAAGCGGATCACACTTTTGAGGGATCCTGTCGCATGGGTGGCCAGGAGCACTTCTATTTGGAGACACATGCTGCTGTGGCAATACTTAGAGACAACGACGAGTTGGAGCTATTCTGCTCTACTCAGAATCCCTCGGAAATCCAAAAACTGGTGTCCCATGTCACTTCCCTCCCTGCTCACCGAGTGGTTTGTCGCGCTAAGCGATTGGGAGGAGGTTTTGGTGGCAAGGAGTCGAGGGGAATCTCAGTAGCGCTTCCCGTTGCCTTGGCCGCCTACCGAATGGGGCGTCCGGTGCGATGTATGCTGGATCGAGACGAGGACATGCTCATCACTGGTACTCGCCATCCATTCCTATTCAAATACAAGGTGGGATTTACGAAAGATGGGCTGATCACAGCCTGCTACATAGAGTGTTACAGTAATGCTGGCAGGTCCATGGATGTATCTATTGCGGTGCGTCTTTCTTTTAGTTACTTTTTACTTTTAGTTATTTTTACGAACCTAATGTTTACATCTAAAAGGTCCTCGAGCGTGCCATGTACCACTTTGAGAACTGTTACCGGATTCCTAACGTGAGAGTGGGTGGTTGGGTTTGTAAGACGAATCTCCCCTCGAATACGGCCTTCCGAGGCTTTGGAGGTCCGCAGGGCATGTTCGCCGGAGAGCACATAATACGCGATGTGGCCAGAATAGTGGGCCGCGACGTGGTGGACGTCATGAGACTAAATTTTTACAAAACTGGCGATAGGACGCACTACCACCAGGAGCTAGAGCACTTCCCCATCGAACGCTGTCTGGACGATTGCCTGACGCAGTCACGGTATAACGAAAGGCGCTCGGAGATAACCCGTTTCAACAAGGAGAACCGCTGGCGCAAGCGCGGAATGGCAGTGATTCCCACCAAGTACGGAATCGCCTTCGGTGTTATGCACTTGAACCAAGCGGGTGCGCTCATCAACATCTATGGAGACGGATCGGTGTTGCTCTCCCACGGTGGTGTGGAAATCGGGCAGGGCCTCAACACCAAGATGATTCAGTGTGCTGCCAGAGCCTTGGGCATTCCTCCAGAGCTTATTCATATTTCGGAGACGGCGACGGATAAGGTACCCAATACATCGCCAACAGCAGCCAGCGTGGGGTCCGATTTGAACGGCATGGCTGTTCTGGACGTCTGCGAGAAGTTAAACAAGCGTCTGGCTCCCATCAAGGAGGCCCTTCCCGGAGGCACCTGGAAGGAGTGGATCAACAAGGCGTACTTCGACAGGGTTAGCCTCTCGGCTACAGGTTTCTACGCCATGCTAGGAATCGGCTACCACCCAGAGACGAATCCTAATGCCCGCACCTATAGCTACTACACGAATGGGGTGGGCATCAGCGTTGTTGAGATCGACTGCCTGACCGGCGACCACCAGGTGCTCAGCACTGACATCGTGATGGATATTGGGTCGAGTATG
The DNA here is from genome assembly GCA_035045925.1 of Drosophila atripex. Classification (NCBI taxonomy): domain Eukaryota; kingdom Metazoa; phylum Arthropoda; class Insecta; order Diptera; family Drosophilidae; genus Drosophila; species Drosophila atripex. Next base: position 4,068,642 of record JAWNOP010000022.1, on the reverse strand, counting down.
AATCCAGCAATCGACATTGGCCAGATCGAGGGAGCCTTCATGCAGGGCTACGGTCTGTTTACTCTGGAGGAGCTAATGTATTCCCCGCAGGGCATGCTCTATTCGAGGGGACCTGGAATGTACAAGTTGCCAGGATTCGCCGACATTCCTGGCGAGTTTAACGTGAGCCTGTTGACAGGTGCTTCCAATCCACGGGCTGTCTACTCCTCCAAGGTCAGTTAACTCTTCAATGTTCAAACGATCCAATTCCAATTCAAACGATTGATTTATTCGTCCAGGCCGTTGGTGAACCTCCGCTCTTCATTGGATCATCTGCGTTCTTCGCCATAAAGGAAGCCATTGCTGCAGCTCGAGAGGATCAGGGCTTAAATGGGGATTATCCTCTGGAAGCTCCCGCTACTTCTGCACGAATTCGCATGGCGTGTCAAGACAAATTTACAAATTTGGTAAGTAATGTCTCTCTTTTAAATATATATTCAAATTCTTAAAAATGTTTATCATTGTAGTTGAAAATGCCTGAAGATGGGACCTTTACCCCATGGAACATTGTGCCCTAATAACTGTTTTCCTTACTTTGGATGTTGTTTTAGATGTTACGTTGTTTTTATTGTAAAAGCTATTTATACATTTAAGATGTTTAATAATATAAATAAAACAAACTACAATGGAACATTGCGACATTAAAATATTTTAATATTGTTTTGGTCGGGCCTGTATTTACTAGTGAGGCGGTTTTGAATTAAACCTTCAAACAAAATAATTGTTAATAAAATAATTGAAAGGGTTGGATATGGGGTATTAAGGTACAACTTGATTATCTAATTACATAGGTCATAGTAAATACTTAACTTTGATCGATGATTCATCGACAATTAATAAATACAGAAAGGCGCCAAGTGTTATTTAAGTAATAAAATGTTAATGTATAATAAACATATCTTAGTTGTTGTTTGAAGAAGTAATATTTAGAATTGAACAGACTTTTATAGTCTCTAATTTGAATTTACAAATTGGCGGTGATATGATAGGCGCATCATCATGATATGAATATGAAGGTTAATAATAGTAGCGTTGTGCCATACCATGTAAATGTGCGTCAAATGTACGTTGATGCAATGAAAAATGATTGATGAAAGTGTTAACTTAAAATGATAATAAATTGTAAACATAGTGGGCAGTTTTTATCTCAAAAAACAAAATCAAAAATATACATTAATAATATTATTCAATAGACGATAAATAAATTAGTAGGTCAATACAATTGGCTAATGAGTTTTTACTGTAATGTATTGCGTAGTAAATTACAATTCTAATTTAAGTTTCCTGAAACAATTATTGAAAAGTCTTCTTACTGCGATGATTCACACGTTTTTAACTACCTAAAAAGTTGAATTCAAATTCAAATAGAAAATCCAATCTCGAATATACAAGTAACTCGAAACATCCATCACACGGCAATAAATTAAAAACATTCAAAGGCATTGCACACTCGAATATAAGAAAAAGCGCTCGAAGCACAGGTTATTAGAGGCTGGATTTTGGCGAGCATCTCATTCGGCAATTGGACGCCCGAGAGCGAAGATATCAGAAGCAATGTCTCCGTATAATTTGTGTTTCGGAACCGTGTTAATTTTCATATCGTCGGCTCATGTGTCGGGTAATTGGGGGCCTTACGGTGGCTACCCAGCGTACAACCCCTGGAATCCTCCGATGGTTTCCGTTGATAATTATGGAAATTGTCAGGCCTACGATAGACCACTAGTTGGTAGATGCGTCCGATACGGGGACTGTATCAGTGCTATCCAATCTGCCCACCAGGTGACACCTCTACTTTGTCCATCCGCCTGGCCCGACAAAATTGTATGCTGTCCCCATGGCGGATACGTAACGCATCCGCCCAGGCTTTCAATGAGCGAGAACGGTGCGTATGAATATTTTTGGGACTTAAGTCCTTCGGATAACTTCTGTTTCGGCAGCCTGTAAACATGCCTATCCCAGAGGCCACCAAAAGCGGCGTCGACGTCGCCGGGACAATAACGCTCATAAAAGTCAAGTGGACGTACTTGAGCCAATAATCCAGAAACGTAATCATAGTAATGTAAATGTTGTGGGTGGTAGACTCACCCTTTATAATGAGCATCCGTACATGGTGAGTTTAAACTTGAAATTTATTTAAAAACTATTTTAAAAAAATTTTCATATCTGTATTGTTTCTGTTTCTGGCACAATTCTTACTTTTCCTGGAACTTTTCATTTTTATTAATAACAATCGAAAATAATTTTGAAAGCACAAGCTGTTGGCTTTATTTCTACATTGTTTAAGAAGAATAAACTTTTATTATCAATCTACTTTATTACAGTGTGCCCTCGGATGGCCATCCCGTACACAAAAATGGATACGCGGCGCCCATGGTTCTGCTGTTCGAAGATATGTTTTCAACTGTGGTTGCGTATTGATTGCCCCAAAGTTCGCTTTAACGGCCGCCCACTGTGCCAACATTGGCGGGTAAGCGACAAAGAGAGAAATATAACGAATATAAAAAAAATTGAATACTTGAAATGCTAATGCTAATGTGTTTCTCAAAACGAAAAGGGAATCCCCGACAGTGGCGTTGATTGGTGGCGTTGACTTGAACGATTCCAATGGCCAGCTGCTTGAAATCCGCCATATAATCAAGCACCCCAACTTCGATCCGGACACCCTCTCCAATGACTTGGCAATTGTAAAGCTGGCGAGGAGCTCCCACAAGCCCGTGGCATGTTTGTGGAACCACGAATCCGTTCCAGAGAGACCACTGACTGCTCTAGGCTACGGACAAACAAAGTTTGGTGGGTCTAATAATAATCGGCATATTAATAACTATTCTTCTAATCATATTTTCATTTCCCACAGCCGGACCTCATTCCAACGAACTTCTTCAGGTGCTTCTCTATCCCCTGGATAATAGCCGCTGTTTGAACTTTGTGCACCAGGATGATAAGCTTACAAATGGATTAGCACCTGGCCAGCTATGTGCTGGCGATTACTCTGGAAACATGGATACATGTCAGGTGCGAAATCTTAATGCCAGGATTTCATAAAAGGATTGTAAAATTTTTGACTTTTATAGGGAGATTCTGGTGGTCCTCTGTTACTTTACGAGCATATGCGACATCATCACCAGAGGATTCCTTATCTGGTAGGGATTACATCCTTCGGAGGAGCTTGTGCCACAGGGGAGCCCGGAATTTACGTACGGATAGTGCATTACATTCAATGGATAGAACAAAATGTGTGGGCATAGGCTCAAATTTATATTTAACTACCCTAACAATTAAATTATAATTATTAACCATATGTATTACGAAAAATATTAAGAAATTTTAAATAAATATAGATATTTTAACGACAAAATCTATGAAGGAGAGATAACTATAAATAATTATAATGAGGCACTCACTATGACTATTATTAAAATTAATTTTCAAGACGAAATCATTTATTTGTATAACTGCTGATCTGATTAATGCGTCTTAAAGACAATCTTTTCAATCCAGTCCAAGTAGTTGTATATCCTGGTGTACACTCCAGGAGCGTTTGGAGCAGCACAAAACTTGCCAAAGGAAGTGATGCCCACGACAAAGGCCACGCAGTTGTATTCGGGCAATATGGCATGAATGGGTCCGCCGGAATCGCCCTGACAGGTGTCCCTGCCGCCAGGCAAGTGGCCGGCACAGAACTGACCATCGATAATTCCGCGTGGAAGACGTCGCTCCTTGCGATAGATCTGCTTGCAACGCAGTTGGGGTATAATGTCCAGGTCCACCTGACGCAATGCGTTTGACTTGGAACCTAAGAACTCGGTGCGTCCCCAGCCGGCAGCCACCACTGTGGGAATTTGCAATTCAGGTCCTTGCCACAGACAAGCAGGACGCACTTGCTCCGAGAATTGCACTCGTCGAGTAAGTTTTAGAAGGGCAATATCATGGTAATATGCCGACGAGCGGTACTTGGGATGCAGGATAATGATGAGAATTTTAATATCTTGCTGGGAAGTACTGGTTTCATTTAGTTGCCTCGTTCCCAGCCTAACCATATCCGGGGGTTTGCTACGAAATCATTCAAACAAGAAGCCCTATAGTTTAGACTCGCTGGAAATCTTGACTTACCTACCCGAGGTGGCGCAGTGGGCGGCGGTCAGGATATACAGATCACTGACCAGCGTTCCTCCGCAGCCCCACTTAATGTCCACGGGCGGGGCACCCTGAGCACCCTGCGACCAGCCCAAGGCGGCCATGTGGGGAAAGAGGTTACTTCGGGTAGGAGTTCCTCCCACAATCAAGGGTACACTAGGAACACATTGTTTTCCGGAGAAGCTTCTCGAGGTATCTGCCAATTGAAGTCGTCTAGCCGCCACATTGTACTCCTGGCATTCTGGAAAAGATCAAGCCTTATAGAACATAAAATAGTTCTGGGAAATGTGATTTTCGTACTGGTGGCACTTATGCGCTGCGCCTGGACATGTTTGTCGGCTAAAGGACAACAAATAACCGGCACATTATTCCTATGAGTACAAATGTCAATATGTGTTCCATGCACCCGGTATTCCCGGATCACATGAAGACACTGGTAGGCTAGGATACAGTAGCCACTCCTTCCATCAAAACTGCGCCGACAGAAGGCTCCCTCGTTCAATCCCTCGAAGGAAGATGCCGTTTGCACCTGACCTTCGTCATCGAATCTCAAATAGCTTTCCTCCGTTTCAGTATCTTCCAGTTCATCCGTATTTTCTTCATTTGCCGCCGAATGCTCTTCTTTCCAGCTCTCTGGGATTGTATATTTTGTGGTCTGGTAGTTGATTATTTCAAGGGCATCCAGAGCTTTGATGAAAAATAGTTTATTAGCATACATTTTTGGGTTGGGGAGTAAAACTTACCTTCAAGGTGATGGGAAAGCAACAGCAGATGCAAACTGGTCAATTGAAGATGTATAATCAGGGACAAAATAACTATCATACTTTTGATATTATAAGCAAATCTTTACTTTGCTTGGCAGACTACATTCCAAGGTTAATTACTAAAAAAAAAGAGAAAGCAAAAATGTAGAAAATTTTTATAAACTGATTTTTAAACTCTTTAAGACTGAGGTTTACTGACAGGGACAACAAATCAGAGGAGCTTGCCTATATTTATACGATTCTTCCACACTACCATTAACTATCGATTCTCCATTAATGTCTATCAAAATCTGGGAAAAAAATATTTTGTAGATTTTTTTACATTTTCTAGGGTATCCCCTTCAAAATGTGGGAAACGCATGGAAAGGACAATATGGCTTCCAGGGAAGGCTGTATCTTTGCCAATATTCATCCGATTCTTTATCGGAATACCTTAAACGAATCGTAGATCGATTCTCCATTAATTTCCATCAAAATCTAGGAACAAAATATTTTTTAGATTTTTTGTAAAATTTTTTAGGCGATCCCCTTCAAAATGTGGGAAACGCATGGAATGGACAATATGGCTCCCAAGGAAGGCTGTCTCTTTGCCAATATTCATCCGATTCTTAAGCGGAATATCTTAAACGAATCGTATATCGATTCTCCATTAATTTCCATCCAAATCTAGGAAAAAAATATTTTTTAATAAAAAAATAAAATTTAAAAAAATTTAATAAAATTAAAAACCTAAAATTTTCAAGGGTATCCCCTTCAAAATGCGGGAAACGCATGAAAAGGACAATATGGCTCCCAGGGAAGGCTGTAACTTTGCCAATATTCATCCGATTCTTTATGCGGAATACCTTAAACGAATCGTAGATCGATTCTCCATTAATTTCCATCAAAATCTAGGAAAAAAATATTTTTTCGATTTTTTGTAAAATTTTCAAGGGTATCATCCCCTTCAAAATGCGGGAAACGCATGGAAAGGACAATATGGCTCCCAGGGAAGGCTGTATCTTTGCCAATATTTATCGGAATCTTTATCGGAATACCTTAAATGAATCGTAGATCGATTCTCCATTAATTTCCATCAAAATCTGGGAACAAAAAATTTTTTAGATTTTCAGTAAAATTTTCTAGGGGATTCCCTTCAAAATGTGGGAAACGGATAGAAAGGACAATATGGCTCATAGGGAAGGCTGTATCTTTGTCAATATTTATCTGATTCTTAAGCGGAATACCTTAAACAAATCATAGATCGATTCTCCATTAATTTCCATCAAAGTATAGGAAAAAAAATTTTTTTCGATTTTTTGTAAAATTTTCAAGGGTATCCCCTTCAAAATGTGGGAAACGCATGGAAAGGACAATAAGGCTCCCAGGGAAGGCTGTATCTTTGCCAATATTCATCCGATTCTTAGGCGGAATACCTTAAACAAATCGTAGATCGATTCTCCATTAATTTTCATCAAAATCTAGGAACAAAATATTTTTTAAACTTTTGATCACATTTTCTGGGGTATCCCCTTCAAAATGTGGGAAACGGATGGAAAGGACAATATGGCTCCCAGGGAGGCCTGTATCTTTGCCAATATTCATCCGATTCTTAGGCGGAATATCTTAAACGAATCGTGGATCAATTCTCCATTAATTTCCATCAAAATCTAGGAACAAAATATTTGTTCGATTTTTTTTTAAATTTTCAAGGGTATCCCCTTCAAAATGTGGGAAACGCATGGAAAGGACAATATGGCTCCCAGGGAAGGCTGTATCTTTGCCAATATTTATCTGAATCTTAATCGGAATACCTTAAACGAATCGTAGATCGATTCTCCATTAATTTCCATCAAAATCTAGGAACAAAATATTTTTTAGATTTTTTGTAAAATTTTCAAGGGTATCCCCTTCGAAATGTGGGAAACGCATGGAAAGGACAATATGGCTCCCAGGGAGGGCTGTATCTTTGCCAATATTCATCCGATTCTTAGGCGGAATACCTTAAACGAATCGTGGATCGATTCTCCATTAATTTCCATCAAAATCTAGAAAAAAAATATTTTTTCAATTTTTTGTAATATTTTCAAGGGTATCCCCTTCAAAATGTGGGAAATCGCATGGAAAGGACAATATGGCTCCCAGGGAAGGCTGTATCTTTGCCAATATTCATCTGATTTTAAAGCGGAATACCTTGAACGATCTGTAGATTTATTCTCTATTAGCTAAACCCTTGTTAGCCGTTCGCTGTACATATATCCATCTATATTTCCATATCTTTCCACATTTTTATATTTCTATATAAATAGTATTGATTACAGCCTCTTTCCATCGTTTATTAATTAGAAACCTCGTGAAATACCCAGCTAATTAGCTATGTAGTCTCAATATTTCTACCACTATTGTGACCAAAACAAACCCTTGTCTGTCTGTGTGTATTTTTTGTTTAATGTATTTTATTAATTAATGCGGGCTCTCAATTATAAATTCGGCTGAATTTCAATAAAACTGTTTGCCTGCGCTGTGTTTCTTTTCGCGTTGAGCAGATTGGATTTTATTGGAAGATCCCAGTCGAGTTAAAACGGCCGAGCGAGTCGGATCAGCGATGGTTGAAGTGAAATGTGTTTGCTTCGCTATTTGTTTACTCATAAACACCATTCCGGTGAAGGGGCAGTACTGGAACAACAACGGTGACCAGGGTCAGTGGGCTGGGTTCCCCTCTGAGGTGCTGCAGCAACAGCCACAGACGCAGCCAAGCAGGTGGGACTATGGCAACTATAATAGCTTCCAAAACGGCTTCAACAGTCAATGGCCCCCGGATAACTTTAACGCCTACGGATATTATAGGCCGCCCCAACCACCACCGCCTCCTCCTTGCGGAAGACCACCACCACCAGGACCTCCGCCGCCGGGTCCGCCGCCTCGGGGTCCACCGCCTGGCTGCCCAGGAGGACCCCCACCGCCAGGACCCCCACCGCCAGGACCCCCACCGCCAGGACCCCCACCGCCAGGACCTCCACGGCCAGGACCACCACCGCCCGGACCACCACCGCCCGGACCACCACAGCACCATCATCAGTGGGCACCACGACGTCCCCCGATGAATCACTATCGAAATTTTCACAATATTTTCCTCAACATGGAACGCAAAGTTGATGAGGATAACTACAACCATACTGCCGAAATGGAGGACTTGCACGACGATTTCAACGGCAGATCACTGGTGGCACCCGGACAATATCCCCACATGGTCAGTAGTTGCGGCAAACAGAGAAAAATCACACAAAAAACCGGAATCCGGAGACTCTGGGAAACGCCAAAGTACCTTCGATCACAACAAATAGACGACTTCGAACTATGCCAGATTTGCAAATCAGAGACCCACCATCTGATAACAGTTATGGAGCCAGAACAATATACTCTCCTTTTAGACAATGAGAGGTTTAGTTACACTGAGAAAAGTTAAGAGTACATTTAGGTTATAACTATAATATGGAAAGGCTATTTATACCACAAATATTATAATATAATTCCAGCGCCAACACTAATCTATAATTTTAATTTTTATAATTTTATTAATTATTATGTCTTAATATTTTGTAGTCTACTCTATTCACTCTCTATTTTGGCAGGCTGCTTTGGGCTTCCGCAATGAGAACCATGAGATCGACTACAAATGCGGTGGCAGCTTGATCAGCGAGAACTTTGTGCTCACGGCGGCTCACTGCCTGACCACTCACGGGTAAGCTTTCACTTTCACTCAGGGATTTGGAGTGGAATTTTGCGATTTGAGTGAAATAAGGGTTAAATAATTAGCAACCTGTTGGACCGGCTAAGTGGCTGCTTTGTAAATTATACATTTAATTTCATAAATAAGTTGGTGCTATCACTGAACAGATATATTTTCATTCATACACAGCAAACACCCAGATGTTGTGAAAATTGGCGACATCAAGCTCAAGGAGTGGGAGAACGACGTGGCTCCCCAAAGGCGGCGTGTGGCCCAGATCTACCTACATCCCCTATACAATTCCACCCTTAACTACCACGATATTGGACTGATTCAGCTTAATCGTCCTGTAGAGTATACCTGGTTTGTGAAACCAGTACGCCTTTGGCCAAGACACGAGATTCCTTATGGAAAACTACACACCATGGGCTATGGCTCGACCGGATTTGCTCAGCCCCAAACGAATATACTGACGGAACTGGATCTATCCGAGGTGCCACTGGAGCAGTGTAATAGTAGTCTACCCGCCGACGATGGTGCTCCGAATGGAATACTCTCGAGTCAGATTTGTGCCCATGACTACGAAAAGAATCGTGATACGTGTCAGGTGAGTTGTTCTACAAGATAAAGTATCTACTCCACCACATTTTCGCTTCTTTCAGGGCGATTCTGGTGGACCTTTACAATTGAATTTGGAGCGTCGTCGGCGGCGTCATCGCAGCAGAAGGCATTACCGATACTACCTGGTGGGCATTACTTCCTATGGAGCCTACTGCCGCAGTGAATTTCCAGGTAAATACCAGTGATTAATATTTTGAATAACTATTTAAATGAAACCCATGTAGGTGTTTACACGCGGGTGTCATCGTACATCGACTGGATAGCTTCTATCGTGTGGCCCAATTATTATAGCGAGTTTACGAATCAGTAATTAAAAAATATGAAATCATAATTGTACTTTAAAATATAAAAATAATAAATGCATGAATCTTAAGAGACTTATTTACATTTCTGTTGTCTTTAGTAATGGTTGCTAGGCTAGACGACATAGGACATTTTTTTATTAAATCGATAAAAAGGCTCTTTTGGTCACAATTTCCATTCAACACTATGGTGGGAAAGAGCAAAAAGAAGCGAAATAGTAAGGATTCTACATCCAGCAATGCAGGGAGCGGTGAGGGGGAGGAAAAGAAGAAGAAAGAGGGCGGTGGCAAGAAGAAAGGGGGCGTGGGAAAATCCATTGGATGCGATATCTTCAATGATGCCGCCATGGAAAATGCCTACTATGTGTGCCACAATGTTCAGGTGAGTCTTTAATCTAAAAATTATCAAATTCAGATAATCAAAGGACTTTTTAAAGGATGTCTTAAAGTCGAGAGGATTTGCCTGGCCAGATGGACAAAAAAAGAAAAAGAAGGGAAAGCGATAGAGAACTTTCCTTAAAATAATACGTGATTTGCGGATTTCATTTTCGTGTGAATTTTGAATTTATTTTTTATTTTTATATTCTGGTGTTCTTAATTTGTATTTTTCCAAAAACCATAACAAGACATCATTAATCGAAAAAAAAAAATGGAAAAAAGCAGTCTGCTCAATATTAAACGTCATCGACAAACAAACATTTCTAGAGCAAATGTAACAATCTCCAAAACTCGAACAACCAAACACACTCATTTCGAAATCAGCGTGTGAAAAAAATATATAGAAATCAGAAATCGGACTCGCCGATCTGAATCCGCGAAGGCTGCACCATAAAAATCTGTTCACCGAACGCGCTGCTTCAGTCTGAGAAGAGCGCTGGCCGGTGCAGCATCCAAATAAGTTGAGATATTCGATTAGAAAAGATCAGAAACAGCAGCAGAATGGTTAAGGCACCTGCCATCGGCATCGACCTGGGCACCACCTACTCCTGTGTGGGCGTGTGGCAGAACAGCAAGGTGGAGATCATCGCCAACGACCAGGGCAACCGCACCACGCCCTCCTATGTGGCATTCAACGACACGGAGCGCCTTATCGGCGATGCGGCCAAAAACCAGGTGAGCATGAGTCAGGTCCAGTCGGATTTTAATGCCCAAATATGCGGGCCAGTGCACGGATATGGTCATCATCTGCCACATACTGTGTATATTTATATGAGAGTGATTTAATAGGAATGGGATAAATACTAAAAATAAATGCAAAAGCAGCGGAAAGAGTGGGTGGGTGGAGGGCCTCCCAACAATTGCCATACAATACACATATATTTATTTAATAGCTTGACGGCAAATGACAGATTATAGATATTTTAAATAAAAATTATTACCTTTGTCTCCTTAAAGGTCGCCATGAATGCCAAGAACACGGTGTTTGATGCTAAGCGCCTGATCGGTCGCAAGTTCGATGACAGGAAGATCCAGGAGGACATCAAGAACTGGCCCTTCAAGGTGGTAAACGATGGCGGCAAGCCAAAAATCGAGGTCGAGTTCAAGGGTCAACGCAAGCGCTTTGCACCCGAGGAGATCAGCTCCATGGTGCTGATCAAGATGCGTGAAATTGCCGAGCTATATCTGGGGGGGAAGGTGAAGGATGCAGTGATAACTGTGCCGGCCTATTTCAACGACAGCCAGCGGCAGGCGACCAAGGATGCCGGATCCATTGCCGGACTGAACGTCCTTCGGATTATCAATGAGCCGACGGCGGCTGCTCTGGCCTACGGATTAGACAAAAATCTTAAGGGCGAGCGCAATGTGCTTATCTTTGACTTGGGCGGCGGCACCTTCGATGTCTCCATTCTAACCATCGACGAGGGCTCCCTGTTCGAGGTGAGGTCCACGGCCGGAGACACGCATTTGGGTGGCGAGGATTTCGATAATCGGCTGGTCAATCACTTTTCCGATGAGTTCAAGCGGAAGCACAAGACGGATCTTAAGGGCAACGCTCGGGCCTTGAGGCGTCTCAGGACTGCCTGCGAGAGGGCCAAGAGGACCCTGTCCTCCAGCTCAGAGGCATCCTTGGAAATAGATGCCCTGCACGAGGGCATTGACTTTTACTCGAAAATCTCGCGCGCTCGCTTCGAGGAGCTGAACATGGACCTGTTCCGGTCAACTATGCAGCCGGTGGAACGTGCTCTCACCGACGCCAAAATGGACAAGAAGGCCATCCACGACGTGGTCCTTGTGGGCGGATCCACACGCATTCCGAAGATCCAGAAGATGCTGCAGGACTTGTTTGGCGGCAAACAACTGAATCTTTCCATTAATCCCGACGAGGCAGTGGCATATGGAGCCGCCGTCCAGGCTGCAATTCTTACGGGCGTGGGCAGTTCCCAGATCCAGGATCTCCTCCTGGTGGATGTGGCTCCCCTGTCGCTGGGCATCGAAACCGCCGGCGGGGTGATGACCAAACTAGTGGAACGCAATGCCAGGATTCCATGCAAGCAACAGCAGATTTTCACCACCTACAGTGACAACCAGGATGCGGTGACCATTCAGGTTTACGAAGGCGAACGAGCCATGACCAAGGACAACAACCTGCTGGGCACTTTCAATCTCACTGGCATTCCACCAGCTCCACGGGGTGTGCCGCAAATAGAGGTTACCTTTGATCTAAACGCTGATGGCATCCTGAATGTCAGCGCCAAGGACAGCAGCACTGGGAGGTCCGAGAAGATCACCATCACCAATGACAAGGGGCGCCTGTCCAAGGCTGAGATCGATCGAATGCTCTCGGACGCGGAGAAGTACAAGGTGGAGGACGATCGTCAGCGGGAGCGGGTCCAGTCCAGGAATACCCTCGAAGGGTACATCTATGGATGCCGTCAGGCAATTGACGAAGCCCCAGCTGGCGTTCTATCCGAGACCGATCGTTCCAAGGTGCGCACCAAGTGCACCGAGGAGACCACCTGGCTGGACAAGAACTCGCTGGCCGAGAAGGAGGAGTACGAGCACCATTTGAAGGATTGCCAGCGCATCTGCAGCCCGATAATGTCCAAGATCCATGCTGGTGGCGCTTCCAAGTGCGGTGGCGCTTCCAAGCAGTCTGCCGGCAATGCCACCGGGCCCACTGTAGAAGAGGTGGACTAGACACCCCAAATCCAATTTAATTATTCCGCCGATCGACAAACTGTATTCTTGAATGTGTAATTTTTGGAAATAAATTAAGCCACTCTAGGCGGCGAATGTCTCTGTTTTTGTTTGGTCTTTTTAAATACCAGAATACCCAGTCTTATTTTCATGGCCGTGCTGAGTAAACCGTTCCAGGAGTGGCTCAGCGGGCGGAGTTGCAACGAGCTCCTCCACCCGCGCACCTGTCGTCGGGCCGCCTTCGAGAATCTGTTCCGGTTCGCCTGGTCTAATTCGAAGTACTACTTGCCAGTGGTTCTGCTGCACCTGGGAAAGCACAGCCTACGATCTGGAGGTGCAAATCGGGAGATTCTCTTGGATACTCTGTGGTATTACCTGCAGTTGATTTTTGGTGGAGTTGTGGATGCGAGTCTCATTTCCATTTCCATATGCGGTTTGCGGTAGGTAATGTGTCTTCAAGAGGTAGGAATGGATTAATCCTATGGACTCATTTCAACAGCCATTTTCTGGGTAACTTTCATTTGTATACTTTGCTTTTTATTCCCGCAACATTCGGCGGAGCCTTCTGCGCTTTGTTCCCAAAGCGCGTGAAGCATCTGCAACACACGGCTATATTTCAGGCAGTAAGTAGTTCATCCAGTCTCAAAGTACTCCAAACATACTTATCTCAAACTTAAATAGCTCATCGAGAGCCTTCTGCTGCACTTGAATCCTTTAAGCAAGCTCCTTGCTTCCTCAGTGTCCTTGCAAACAGTGATCTTTATGATATGCAGTGCCGTTATCCTGGAGGGCAAACAAAGAAGGTGGTACAGTGGCTTTTGGTTTCTAACGCCAGACGCTCCAACAGATCCGGATGTTCCCACCCAGAAGAAATCCTGCTCCCATTCGGAATTGGATTGCGGTCTGTATATCGTCAGGGGCATACGTAATTATCTCGTAATAGGACTGGCTCTGGATGTGTTTAAATATTTGGTCAGTAGCTCGAAACTGAACCAATGGAGTCTCAGTCACCTGAACTTTCAGTCCACGGCTTGGTTGGGCTGCTATGTGGGACTATACAGGGTAAACCAACTAAAGTACCTATTAAAACCAGTTTAAATATTATTGTCTAGGCAGTCCACTGTTACCTGCAAAGTACACCAATTGTAAATGAGTCCTTGCAACATCCTTTAGCTGGCTTCCTGGGAGGCCTGAGCTATTTGTTTTATCCGAAGCTTACAATTCTGAGCTATGCCTTGCTGGAAGCAATTCGCACTCTATCCTCCAAAAATCACAAATCTGGAGAATCCACAAAGAAGCGGTTGGGATGGAGCGACCTTCTGTTTCCCCTGTCGCTGGCCTATCTTATCCACAACTACGTGGTGGAGCAGCAGAGAGTTAGTGCCCTCACCGGAGTGATTATCGACAGTACCACGGCCAACTAGTGAGTCCAAGTAATTTTCCGGCTGTTTAAAACAATTTTCAAAACGTTCTCTACCCATTCCAATAGCGCCCGGAACATTAGCCAGCGAATTGCCGCCCGACTGCAGTGAATCTATTAAGGTGTCATGCTTGCTTTTTTAAATATATACTGCTCTAATGTTGTGCACATTAACCTTGTGGCCCCCTTGCTTTTGGTTTGTGGGTTTGGGGCCTGGGTGAGTAACAACAGTCGTTCCCGGGAAGTTGTCGCGCAATGGTGTCGCCTAGCAAGCTATTGGAGCCACCGTTGAACCGGATGTCCTGCAGTGTCCTGCACAGTCGTCCGGGCCAGAGCTGCACCCAGGCTTTCCTGTGGAATGTGTACCGCAACCATGTGTCCAGTGGGAAATACTATCTACCCCTACTGCTGGTCTGGTAGAGATTTGGTTTCAGTTGAATTTCATTTCATTAATTTAGAGATCCCGAATATAAAACTTATTAAATGCAATTTCCTTTTCAGTTTCCCTTGGCCCTGAAATGGCGACGCCTTTCAAATAGAAGGACCATAATGCCAGTGGTTTGCAACTATCTGCAAGCCACCAGTTTTGCTTCCTTCATCAATGCCACCACATTTTATCTGATGTGTATGGCCCGGCGATACAATCGTCGATTTATGTTTATTTTCACTCCTTACCTGTCCTGCTGGCTGGCCTCCCAACTTTGCTGGTGGATGCCACCCCAGGTGCTCCTCTACTTTGTGAGTGGTATCACCCATGCAGTAAGTACACCTCTAAGTCACCTCGAGGTTTTGTTTTAATTGTATATTTGAAGGCATTGGAAACGCTGATGCGTTACTTTAATGTGCCTTTGGTGCACTCTCGTTTGGACCAAACACTTGTGTTTATGATCTGCTCCCTCATTGCGATTCATTATCAGCAAGCACAGAAGTATTCTGGTTTCTGGTTCATTCGTCCTGTTCCTTTGCACAAGGATTACCAAAAATGGACGATGATACAACGACTAAGAGATAGCCTTAAGGAAATGAGTACTTATATGGGTGTTGGTCTGGTACTAGATCTTGTGAATCCCATTCGAAAAAGGAGTCTCAAAAGTCTACGTCTCAAGTCAACAACCTTTTTGGTCGGCTACATTGGATTATTTAAGGTAAACCTTGTATTATTTAAATCTTTTGATTTTTTTTTAAATTGTAATTGTATCTTCCCTTAGTTGCTGCAATCGTTGTTGTTAGGAAGATTTAATTTAAAACACACGAACGCCTTGGCGGCCTTTCTAAGCGGTTCTGCCTTTGCGTCATTAAATCGTCTTACATTTATGTGCTTTGCTGTGGTCACTGCCAGCCAGGTTGTTTGGCTGCAGGTTTGTTCCAAGGATCCCAAACAGGACACCCGACTGGCAACTATTCAAAGGATACCCTGGTCCAATCTACTGATACCCTGCAGTCTGGCCTATCTGGTGCACATTTTCTTTTTTCATTCTCAGCACCTGAACGATCTGGCGAGAGACTTTATTGATTCCACCTGCGATAAGAAGTAGATCCGATAATATAATCACCTAGTTTTGATTAAAAACTTATTTTGATTCCAGTGGCCAACGACTTCTGGACTTAATGAAGCTGCCAGATGTACACACAATAATGGCAACAGTTAATAGGTCGCCAAAAAAATCGGTTTGGTTTTAGTTACAAAAAGGATGAAATTGTTTCAAAAATACAATAAATCGAATGGCAATTATGTCACATTAAATTAAATTAATCGTCACAAAACAAGTTTAATATATGTTTAAATATGAATTCGTTTAAAACAAAATTTCATCATAAACTATGCGCATAAATTAAATTTTAAACCAAAAAAAAACTTGCTTTTAAAGCTACTGGTGATATCGAAAATTTGAGAGACATCGCCGGAATGAGATTGTATCACGAGGGGATATCCCTTAAATTGAATAAATCAATTTAAACATATGTGAGAACAAAGTAGAATATTTATTTCAGTGCCAGTCAAAAATTTGTAGATAAATTTTTGCAACAAATCCGGCTTATGCATCATTGGCTAGCCAAATATCAGAAGTGCAGTCACCTCCAGGATAACGCATTTCGTGAGGCAGCCCCGGTCCATAGGGCTCGTTGCCAAAGTCTACCAAGAAGTCCTCATTGAGGGCAAAGCCACCATTCTACGGTGTCCACATCGACCAAGACAATGTGACCGCCCTGAGACACCATTTTGGGATAAAACTGAAAGGAATCGGGAGTTATTTTCTGTTTAAACTTTACTTAAAAATTATATTTTTTTATAAACCAACCTGCTTATCCCAGGGGGAGTAGAGAGATGATGAAACATACAATCGTTTTCCGTCCAAGGAGAGCTGCATCATTTGGGGACCGCCTTCCAAACGGCGCCCCTTGACATAACGTGCCGGTGGCCTTTCCTAAAATTCTATTTTATTAAAGTTTTACTCCGAAGTAAATTTTAGAATACAAACCTTGAGTTCCTTGTCTTCTTTGACAATCACATTGGGCAAATCACTGGCTATGGCGCCGCCCAAAAACAACTGACCCGTAAGTTTTGGATTCTCAGGATCGGTAATATCGTATTGCCGGACATCTCCATGACGCCAGCAGTTGACATACAGGAATCTATCGTCCAGGGATATGATAATGTCTGATATCATTCCCCCCATAGATTCAACCACTCCACTGCCAGTGTCGACCAATTTCTCCGGAATGTCAATCACCTTCTTGGCCTCAAACTCATCGGAATTGTCCTTTTTCTTGAAGTAGAATACTTTGGCATTCAGAGCGCAGCCAACAAATCCTTCAGCCCGTTTGGGATTGTGCAGAAAACGGATCTCTAGAGGAGTTATTCCGTCCGATCCCAGATCGATGGTCTGGTAAAGGGTCTGCGTGGACCACTTGTAGAAGTTTAAACGACAGCCATACTGTGTCATGTCATCAAGATCTTTCGTCTGCCAACCCCTGAAAAAATTACATATTTTAAAAATATTTTAAGATTTATAAAATTTTTAGTACCGTCGCCATTTGTTGGGAGCTCCCCACTCGGATGACACCATAACATCGAAATACGGTTGATACCAGAAGTCATAACCGCACAGAGCCTTCTTGTCGCCCTTCGTCCAGGTGCCAATGAAATTGAAATCCGAATCGAAGAGGATAAACTCACCCTTGGCATATCCTTCGGCATCGCCCATAACGGATATCATGATGTTGCCATTGGCTAAACAGTGGGTGGTATGAGGACCCGTAACATTGTGGCTTTTTAGGACATTGCCGTCGATAACTTTCACGATTTCTGGCTTGCGGGGATCCTTTACTACGTCAAGGATATAGATAAAGTCCGAGTTTAGGGAAGGCAGAATCAGACGATTTCTTTTGGGAACTTTCTCGGCTTTCTCGTCCACGAAATAGCAACTGGAACAGGCGTTCCAACCAGAATGGTGCAGCTCATCGCCCTTTTGATTCGTAAATGTTCGGTGAACAATCTTAAAGTAAAAAATAAATTAAAACTTAAATACTTAATCATATATTTAATGATTTTAATAAACTTTGCCAAAATTAGATTTAATCTTAAACTTGAGTTAAACTTGAGACATAAACAACTTGATTGAGTTCATTAAGCAAAGTGTATGTGTTGATTTCTATTTACCTGGCAGTAGGTGGGGCTCTCCGGATCTACATCGACTGTGGACAGATAGTCGCCGTGGGGCTCATCCAGATTGGGCTGGACGGTGACAGTGTAGAGGAGCTTCTCCCGGGGGCCACTCCTCATGGCATCCAGGGGGGTTGCGTAACCCGGTCCGCGGCAACAGGCTGGAGAGAAACACAAATAATTATCAAAATTGCTTGGTTTTCGTATTCAGATCGGGATAGGAATGTGTTTGTATACTAAGCACTGTAGTTGCGTACATTTTGTAGACATTGCTTGGCGAAGAATCGAAACCGAATGAGAATCGGATGATACGGAGCAAGACCTTTATACTCAAGCTTATAAACGATTGTGTACGCTCTCTCGAAAACAAAATAAATAAACCGGTCCGCCCGGCTTTCTTATCAAGAATACTGTATAAGTTTGAAAATGGAGAGAAGATAATTAGATATTTTCCACTTTTCTCTGTATTAAATTGTCTCTATATCTCTATATCTTAGAAACTAAGTCTAGAACTATGTAAAAACAAAAAAATAATATATTGTATCTTTCATTAAATAATATTTTGGTTTATTTTTCGTGTTATAAAGTTCAAAATTTACTGATAAGTACATTATTTTTATTTATAATATATCCCAAAGCTGATAACAATTGAAAGAAATGAATAACTAATACTTTTTTTAATATTGGTATTAAAAAAATAAAACATTTCTAAATAAAGATCTTTGATATATTTTTATTTAGTTAAAAAATTTGAAATGGGCAGCATTTTTTGTTTTGAATTTTCGCGCGCATACCAGATGGTGAAAAACTAAAACATATGTTTTTGCTATGTTGCTGATAGTATGCGACTGTAAAGCACCTGTTATCTAACAGCTTTTTTTAAGTTCCGTTCGGCAAGATTTTAACAAATAAACATGAGTTTTTTAAAGAATTTTAAGATTGTGACAGTGGCTCCACTGCGCCACTCTTCAACCTCACCACATTCCCACCGCCGACGGGTGGTGATCACCGGCAGTGGAGCTGTGACACCACTAGCCAACAATGCGGCGGATTCCTGGCGTCGCATCCTCGCCGGCGAATCTGCAATCTCCAAGCTAGGACCAGAATTTAAAGGACTGCCCTGCCAGGTGGCTGCACAAATACCGAAGGAGTCCCTTCAACTAGATAAACACCTGAGCAAGTCGGACATTAAGCTGATGAGTCCAGCCACCCAGTTGGCGGTACTGGCGGCAGAGGAGGCGCTGACCACCGGACGGCTTAATCCCAAGGAATTGAGCGAGGAACAAAAGGAGCGCTTCGGTGTCTGTGTGGGCATGGGAATGTTCGATCTTGCGGAAGTCTATGGCACCTGGAACCAGCTTCAAAGGGGCTACAATAGAGTTAGCCCCTTTTTCGTGCCCCGACTCCTGCCCAGCATGGCGTGTGGGCACATCAGCATGCGACACGGTCTCAGAGGACCGAACCACTCTGTCTCCACGGCGTGCGCAACGGGTGCTCATGCTTTGGGCGACGCCATGAGGTTCATCCGGAATGGAGATGCTGACGTGATGCTGGCGGGAAGCGGTGAGGCCTGCATAGACCCTCTGTCCATCGCCGGGTTCTGCAGACTAAGAGCTCTGAGCACCGCCTTTAACGACAACCCCGGAGTAGCCTCCAGACCCTTCGACAAGTCCCGAGATGGTTTCGTGATGGGTGAAGGAGCTGCAGTGCTGTTGCTTGAGGAGCTGGAGCATGCGCGCGCCCGAGGGGCACCCATTTTGGCGGAACTCTTGGGCTACGGCTTGTCGGGCGATGCATATCACATAACATCGCCCAGTGAAGATGGTACTGGAGCAACCCTGGCTATGAAGCGGGCCCTCCAAGATGCAGGAGTCAGTGCCGAGGCAGTCACCTACGTCAACGCCCATGCCACCTCTACACCCACTGGCGATCGCATCGAATCCCATGCCATTTCCCGGGTTTTCGGGGATCACACTTCAAACGTAAGGGTTTCCTCGACGAAGGGTGCCCATGGCCATCTACTGGGCTCCTCTGGGAATCTGGAGGCACTGTTTGTAGTTCATGCTTGTGCGGACAACAAACTACCGCCCTCCATCAACATCGACCAGCTGGACGTGGACGTCGATGTTGTAACCAAGTCAGTGGAGTGGTCTCCGAATCAGAATCGCCGAATCGCCCTCAAGAATTCGTTTGGCTTTGGAGGCACTAATGCGTCCCTGTGCATTGCCAGCTATTCCGAATAGAAGGTCCTTTAAAATTTGTTAACTATTTTTACGAAAAAAAAAACAAAAAAAAATTCACGTAAATAAAATCCGTAGATGTTGGCATATTTTTAGGAAAAATGTTTAGTTTTAAAACTTTATTTGGAAAACTTTTTTCGGTTGCTCGGTCTCGCGTCTCGTTATCATCGTCGGTGTCTGCTCTGTAAAAATGTTAATGCGTATTGCTATTATCCAATGCGCACTGTATGTACTGTTATATTGTATATCTGTATATAATATATATATATAGGTATATAATTATGTATATAGCTCTGTTTGATTTGCTTCTGTTGCTTGTCTCTCTTGTTTTTTTTTTTTTTTGTTATTGCTGTTTTCGCTGCTTAAAGTCGCAAGATAAAAAAAAAACTAATAAAATTATTATCAAGAGTTTGGGAAATAAAAACAATTGATTTTTTTGTTTTTGTTGAACAATCGCGCGGCTTTAGGCAATGGTCATGTTGATGTTTTCGGGGACTGTATTTGACAATTTTTGTTGCAGCTTTCGTCGATCCATTCTTCTCACTTAACTAACTGTTTTAATTTGAAGTTTTTTATTTTACAAAATTGCTTAATACGTAAAGTTAAAAATATGTTGGCTTACAAACGAATCTTCATCATAATCATTTAATTTTATTGGTTTTCTGTGTATATTGTATGTTCCTCTGCTGGTTTTCCGCCCCAGACACGCTTTCTTATCTATGAAGTTGACGACACACCATGTCATGCATACATTTTTAAATGTATCTGCGGCTTAGAATCCTAGATCAATGTATATGCGTAAATAATATGCTATATGTGGGTTTGGGTTTTTGCGGACTGTGGGGCATGTGTGGTAAGTATGTATGTATGTATGGATGCGTGGATAGCTTTTTAAATTACTGAACTTTCGATTGTTTACATAAATTATGAAAATACATTTTATTCGAATTTTAACGCTTTACCCTTTACTGTACAATTTGTTTTTGAAGTTTTTCGTTTTATTAGTTACAGCGTAAATTAATTGTTTGTTATTTTTTTCTTAAAATTTTGCACGTCACATTTATTAACAAGTTTTATTAAATTTTAAAGCATTCAAAACAATTCCAATTGGATATATGACTTTCATAATTCATTTTCAAATCTTGAGTGAAAACTATTTAAAAGTTACGGAGGCCTTTCAATTTCATAATTACGTATCTGGTTCTTAGCTAGGTATAGGCTATAGGCATAGGAATTTGAAAGTGGAACTTCGAATCGCTATTATTGGAAAGTACGACAGAAAACATATCTCGAGAACTCACATGATGCACACAAATATATTAAAAGAACAAACCAATGCAAATGCTGGTGTAGGCTTAAAAGAAAATATATTAAAAATGAACGAACATTTGAGTTTCATGCTTTGTGGCCTACACTTCATAAAGTATAAGTGTAGTTTTAGTGTGTGTGTGTGTGTGTGTGTATGTTTTTGCGATCGGTGTGTTGAGATTTTAAATTTTAAAAAATATATAAAATATTTATAAATATTTTTTGTTTTGTTTTGTTTTTTTCCACATTCTGTTTACTGTTACTACAGACCTTAACACTTATTATCTTACTATTTGTTTTCCTTTTTAAAAAGACATCTATTTAAGCGCTAATAAAGTGGTTTTTTTTTTGTGGCTGCTATCGGTTCTTGCTGTCATACCAGTGCGGCTCTAACTACACTGATCCTAAGTTGAATGCCTCGGTCTGTTTATTTGCTTCTGCTCCGGGTTATGATGTAGTATGTACATGGCAAGCCCGTTAAACCAGAGAATGCTTACTAGTTAAGCAGTGCATCCATGGTGTATGGAAATGGAGGATGTTGCTGCTCGAATCTATTTGCTGAAGACGAATACAACTTGGTTGCTGCTACTGCTGCTAACGCCGATTTTACCGATTTGTCTGCCGGCGACGGTCAGTCCAGTATGACGATTTGTGATTCAATGGGCCTGCTACTAGGCTCGGGGGCAGCAGGCTTGATGGGCAGTGTGCGCCATGGTTTCCGCGCCGCACGACGCAGATCCACGGCAGAGAGTATTTTTCGCGTTTTTCTGCAGAGCAAAAAATATAAAACATAGGGTTAATGCTCTCATTTAAGAAAATACACTGTCAAGTGACATTTTATAATGAATGCGGAATGACTCACTTGTGTGTTTCGTTGGCCCTAAAATAAACATCATCCGGTGCATCCATCCAACTAATGACCTGTTTTCGCCCGTTTCCTCCGCGTGCCATCTGCGCAATTTTTTGTTTGCCATTAAGCTAAAATATAAAAAATTATTAAACTGATAACGTGATTAGAATGACAAAATTTACATGATGTCTGGAGAGCGGTTGTCCGGATGCAGCCATCATGGCCGCAAACTGCTCGGGGCTGGGACAATGCGAGGGCATAGGGTCCTTATTCGGTCGCTTGGCAGGCGGTCCGCTGGGAACTATAGTAACTGCAATGATAGGAAACCCCTCATTAACACCAAACATCTTCTTACGAAAAACCATCTTTAGTACAACCTTCTGTGCCATTTAGTTGCTCTTCGTGCGCTCGCTTCCGTATCGTTGACGTGGCTTGCGTTGGAATAATGGTGAGCTCCTTATCAGCCGGCACTGCCACAACGTCAGGGGACTTGTTGGGCACTCGGTCGTAAACCAAACTGCCGTCAGCTGCTTTCGGGGGTTTCGGGAATGAGACGACAGTCGGCTGGGGCATTTTCTCCTTCGGTGTCAGCACGAGCCATTCGTGCGGCCCGCTGCCCGGCGCACCTAAACGATTAGCAATCTTTGTGACACTGCCGCGATCCTTCGGCTTGAGCAGGAGCAGTTTCTTTATTTCCGCCTGTGATTTGCCACTAATACGATTCGTAACTGCATAAGATATAAAATACAATTAGGTTTGTGGAATAGGAGACTCGAAAGTAAACTCACATTCTTGTTTCACCAGCAGCGAGTTAATCGCGTACGCACTCTGCCGCGCCGCCTTCTTCGGCTTGACGATATTGCGGCAGATGACACGTGCCACCCGGGTCATGGGATTGGTGTGCAAGTAAAAGGCCGTGCGCGTCTTCATGATGGGTCGCGGGGATCCAGAGCTGATGGCTATGCCGTGCGCCTGGGCATAGTGGCGGGCCAGGTGGGTCTTCAGCTTAAATTCCTTACCGCAATTGACAATCGAACATCTACGGATGAAGATGTAAGTTAAATGTACCACATAATGGATTCAAATATTATCCTATGTACCTGTGCAACTGACGATTGGTTAGATCACTGATTTTTTCATCGTCATTAAGGTCAACTACAGTGGTGGGCGTTCCTCCAGAACCCGCTCCCGCAGCAGTCGGTGTGGTTGCAGTCGTAGATCCCTTCTTTTTGGAGTCGCCGTCACTGCCGTCGCCCTTGGTCGCCGATTTCATACTGCCGTATTTTCGCCAATACTCCCAACAGCTCTGACACAGACGACACGTACTGTGTCCACTACTGACCGAGTTCCACTGTAAAAAAAATTTGTATATTTTTAACAAAAACTCTCCTTAATTATTTTTCTCGACGTACCTGTGATGATTTGGTGGCGCCGCATGATTCGCAGGGTTTGCCATTATTGGAGAGATCGGTGCCCCCATTGGTGGTGCCATTGTAGATTCCACTACCTGTCTTGGCGGAGGCTCCGTTGCCCTTTCCATTATTGTTGTATTGCGGGATGTAGACCTGCTTGAGCTTCAGTTCCGCCTCCACGGCCTTGACGCGCTTCTGCTGGACATACCGATCGGTGGTCTTCCACATGTAGTAGTACTCGATAATCTGTTTCAGCGTTTTCCAAGGCAGCTGTTTTTTTTTCAAATAAGAGAGAACGTTAGTGGCTGTTCAATAAAATAATTTAAATCTTAAATGGCCCTTACGAAATCTTGTCGAATGTCGTTAAAGTCTTTGCCGTATTTGTCCAGGGCCTCCTCGAAGAGATTTGCTTCCGAGGCGCTCCAGTCCTCGATTTCATCGCGACAGAGCACCGGGCCAGTGGAAGGAACTAACGAGGACATTGCCTCCTCAATCGAGTACTCATGCTTGTGCAGAATATTCATTGCATGAAACTGAAAAGCGGAGAGAAAAATGAGTTACAATTCGGACAGGGACTGTCGGAGAATAGGTACTCACCAGTGTGATGTCCCGGCTGGCTGCTGCGGCAGACATGTGGAGAGAAGGTTGCTTCACCGAACTGCTGCAGTCGAGGGCGCGGGCAAAAGTTCCAATGGATCGTGAGACCACAAGGAACTGATCGATCTTGCGATCGGTCAGACTGTGCTCCGGCGTCCACACCAGCGATTCCAGTTCCTCCAGCTTTCGTTCGTCCGTGCTTGTATCCTTGAGCTTGGCGGGTATATCACACTGGTAGCGGCTGCCGACCCTGATTTCGCCCTTGTCTGCGAGCAGCGTCTTTTGATTCGGATCGAACACCAGACAATAGAAGAATGTATCCTGAAAAAAATTAATTCGAAATAGTTGGATTAAATTAAATGAATAATTTTGAGCTATTTTGTAATTTCCTTGCACTTGTATAAGGCTGCTACCAACTCACGTCTTTATTGAGATAGCTCTGCAGGGACTCCGTTTCGTTGAGCAACGTGACGGAGCACTTGCCTCGTATTTGTGTGGCGGGTATCGACTCGACTTGGCGTGACAGGAACAGCTCGCGGTGCTTGATCTGATAGCGCTGCTTGCTAGTCAGCGCCTCACCCTTTTCGGCATCGCTTCCGCCACCGCCACTGGCAGTGGAACTGTTGGTGTTGTTGGTGCCGCTGTTGGTACTATTGCCGGAATTTCCAGTCGCTGAACCTGCTCCGCCGGAAGATTGCGTCGGGCTGGTGCGCTCCTCATCCAAGGCAGCTGTAAAACAAATTATGATAGGATTAGTTTTTATCGCAAGTTTCACTTTATGATTTTTTTTTTATAAAAAATTCTACAATCTACTTGTATAAAAAATAAGCTAGTTAATAAAAACGATAAGATCTACGATAATAAATGTATCAATTACTACTTAAAATTAAACAAGAAATGGAAATGAAAATATGAGTGGCTACTGGTAGAGTCTATCTACTTGGAAAAGAGTGGCATTCCGGATAGAGTTCAGACTACGAGACTACGGTTGTTGCATAGAGGAGCTGGTACCTATTGATGGGTCGAGCACAGCTTGGGCAGCCTGCTCCTCGCCCACGGGTGTGCGGAGCCAGGTCTTCTTCAGCTTGGTCGCCAGCGGTGAGTCCTCGGCGGTGGCCACTGATCCGTTGGATTAATATTTTCGTTCGATTTGATGAGATTATTTGATGTTTAATGCATTTAAATTTTAAATTAATATGTTTAATTTACTATGTAGTTTTAAGATCGGCTTATGTAACAAACTTATTAGTAAATAATAAAATTGGCTTAAAGTGAGGTCCCTTTGACGAAGCAATTAGCGTCAGTTTTAAAAAAAAACTAGTTTTAAATTTATTCTTGACGTCAGACTAACTACTTAGCAATCTAGTTTGAGTTAAAATATTTATATTCTATTTAATTAAAATGACTCAGATTCCCCTTAAATAAAATTAATAAACATAAAAAACAAAAAATGTAATCTTTCGTGGAATTTGTGGTTTGAAAAACAGTTCTGGGGAGCATCTACCCTCGTGTTTTTTTTTCTCAAGCTGAGAAGCTGATTAAAAAATGTACATACGCTTCACATTTTGTCCCCGTCAGCCCGGGCCGGGGTCCGGAGAAGACGAAATTGGGGCGTGGGTGCATCGCCAGAGTCGCAGAAAAAGAGGCAAGAGCCGAGGCACTACCGTAGGTGTTTTTGTGTATTTGTGTTTGTTCGGACGCCGAAGGATGAAAAAGGAAGCAGCCGCTGTGGGGCAGGGGTAATGGGTAATGGGGAGGGTTGGGTGGGTGAGGGGATGGCCGGGTGGATGA
This sequence comes from Drosophila atripex, assembly GCA_035045925.1. Taxonomy (NCBI): domain Eukaryota; kingdom Metazoa; phylum Arthropoda; class Insecta; order Diptera; family Drosophilidae; genus Drosophila; species Drosophila atripex. The sequence continues at coordinate 4,042,653 of JAWNOP010000022.1, read as the reverse complement.
CTGTTTCGGCGACTATAGATAGGACACACACCATCACACACACAAGCGCAAAAGTGGGTGGGTGGGGCGGTTGCAGAGGGATTTGTGTGCCTTTGCCCGTTTTCGGGCATTGTGGTTTTTTGAATACCCTGCCTGCTTCCCCGCTCGCTTAGAAGTTCAAGGCCTGCTATTGACTTGTCGATTAGCACCTGGGCTTTAGGGGGCTATTAAATATTATTTTTAAAATAAACAAAGCGACAACGGTGGGAATTTTATAATTTTTTTTTATATTATTTTTTTTAATCGACAAAGAAAACTTGAAGACTTAAAATGATTAAGCAAATATTAAGTAAACATTAGTCACAAGTTCAAGTTAAAAATAAATCTTAAAAAAAATGAAAAATAAAGAGTATCCCCAATTCGGATAATACTTTCCGCTACATTTCGGCGACAGTGGCTGTACAGTCGAAATTTCGGGGTTGGAAAATATCGGCACACTTGTGCCACAAATTTAGACTCTTGCGCTAATTTTTAGTGCCTGATTAGCAAGTGGCCCGCCAAAAGGTGGCACACGCATTCAAAACTCGCTCGTGGCACAAACAAAACATAGAAATAAATAAATATTGGGGAAAAAATGTAGATGACAGCGGGCTGATGATGTTGAGGCCAAAAGGGGTTGCGTTAATGGGCATTGTTGGCGCATGTCGGCGGGTGGGGGGAAATGGCCAATGGGTAATGGGTCGGGGGTGTTGGGTCAGACCCACAGAAAACGCATTTTCGTTAGGTCACGTATCGAATTCGAGTGGGTGGCTGGCCAAAGCCAAAAACTCAACCGACTGGAGAGCGTATTTTTTTTTATATTTATTATTATTATTTATTATTTATTTTTTTTTTGGAAGGGGTAGGGGGTACTGCCGGGGCACAAGGAATGGGGAGAAGGGTGCTGGGTGTGTATGTATAACACAAATGCAAAGCGCGCCTCTCTGCGTGTGCCACATTGCTGTAGCTCGACTTTGCTCCACACTCTACTGCCCTCCCTCCCCAGCTCCAAAAATTTTTGCTTGAAAATTTTCGTGCACACACAGCAGTACAGTAGAGCGTAGCTATGTGTGTATGTGTGTGAGCCAGCTTTTCAGAGGTAGACAGCAAGTCTACCTACAGCCGACACCGAGAGTATCACATTCACATTGACGCCGGCGCCGCCTAGCAGCAACCAAAAAAGAGGCAGCACCAGCAACAAGAGCAGTGTACAGGGTACAGTGCAGCTCCCCACCCCTCATTAAAGACACAGTTCTTTAATCAAAATATAAGAAATAATATACAAAAGATCATATACACTCCAAACCTCTCACTGAGTCTTTAGTCTTTAATGAGTAATTTATTTAACTTTTTTTTAGACTCTGCAGTTCAGCTTAGGGGGGTTCCACTGCCTATTTATGTGGATGCGACGGATACTGGACGAAATCCGTTTTCTCTCCGCCTTTACAGTTGTTGTCATTGCGGTTCTTGTTGCTCTGGATGGCTTGACTGCGGTACTGGGTGAGTAGATGGGTGGGTGGTTGGGTGGTTGCTCGGATAAATGGGCTGAGATGGGTTGGGTTGAGTGTGATATTTTTTTTTGCACATGCCTTGGCATATTGCACCTTTGGATTTTCGGTGTTGTCGCAGATCTTTTCGTCGGGTTTTAACTTTTAACTTGTTTGAAGGCTACGGCAGCGACCAACCTAACCTCACTTTATTTGCCAACAATAATAAAAAGTATTCACAAAAAAAAAACATTAAGCAGGAGGAGGAGGAGGAATGAGGTGAAGTGGAGGCGAGGATCGGAAGGGGGATGATACTCACGCTGATGTTTGTCGGCCAACTGGACGAGCGGATTGGGCAGATCGCGACGCCGGTAGAAACACATGACCTTCGCTTCCACATTGCCGGTTTGGTTTTTGTTTAGCTCTTCGATGCGTCGTATTAAGTAGGGACTGTTCGGCGTTGTCTCAACGTAGACGTAGTCTGGAAAAAAACACACACACAAAATGAGACTTCAGGTTTAGCATAAAACATACAAAAAATTAATGTTGTTGGAAAATGTATTGAGAAGAAGAGAACTGGTGGACAGAGAAACTCCATTCATTAGTAAGCCTACGTCACAGGTAAACGCACACACACATACGTGTTTAAACGTGGCTTAATTACGGATACCAATACTATCTTAGAGCCTATGCGCGTTGCTCAATTAAATACAAATGTGGGCATCCATCCGTCCAACTAAAAAAGCAACAACAGCGAACCAAAAGATTTGCAGCGGAACCTGTAGTTGACCATTACACCGAAAAAAAAAAAAAAAATGAAATAGATGCTAATGGGATTATCAGTGACAAATATAAATTTAATTAACTAAAAAGCTTTTCTAATTAATTAAACTTATAACAAAAAAAATAGAAAAAATTCTGAAACCTTTTCGGGGGTATGCGGGGCAAGTAGATGGAGAGAGAGATGAAAAAGAAAGTGGAGACGCAGCGAGAAAGCATGGTTACTGTTGTATGTAAGTGTGTGCGTGGCCATTAAAAATGGCAAACAAAAAGCGCTGATGGAGACAAAAATATCCCTATAATTCTGATGAGCATCTTTGCAGATTTTGAAGCTTTAAGATATACTTTTATGTTTATTTTGATTCTGTTAATTAGCCGTTTACGTTTTAAAGTTCATTTGCATTTTGGACAAGCACACTAACACACACACGCAGAGAGAGAGACACAAACACACACTCTCAAGAAAAGCAGGTGAAGAAACCGTTTAATAACGTCATCGCAATGGGAGCAAGCGGGACGGAAGAAGAAAAGTGCGTAAAAAGCGAGGTGGGGGGATGTTTAAAAAAAAAGGAGGGGTAGAGCTGCCCAAAAAGCTCATTAGCATAAGAAAACACAACAGAGCGGTGGTCGGCTCATCCAAAAAAGAGATACACAAGCGCAGCATTTTGGGCATCCCGAGTCGGCAAATGCAAGTAGGCTTGGGGTTAGTTATGGACACCTTCTACTTAAAAGGTTTACGTCTCAAATCTATCACAACCCTGTCAAAAAAAAAAAAAAGAATACTGGGTAACGCCAACCACTCATACACAGGCTTATCGGAAGGAACATGTCGAAAACACTTGCTGCAGCTGCTACACTTTCAAGAATTTCAATTTCCAAAAAAAAAAGTAGGGCTCCTCCGGTACTAAAATGTCCTAAAAGTGAGTCAACTAGGGGTCCATGTGCGTGATAAGGATTTTCGGCAATTAAAATGCACTTTCATTATTTCGTAGAGGGACTTCTCAGACACAACACACTCATACACACACCGCACACACACACACACACACACTATGAGACGGCGGCGCCGATAACGAAAGATGATAGAAAAGCGAGTACGGGAAAATTTTTCTCACCTCCGACTCGATACATATTTGTGGCCATTTTCACTATGCTGCCGTTGTGTTTCAGTCCGCACCAAAACTTTCACATGTAAAGCACTCGGCACTCGCTTAGCACTGCTTTTTCAATGTTTCTGTTTCAAATTAGCGCACATTTATTTGCATAAAACGGGAGTTGTTATGATTGCATTTTTCACATAAGACGCGTTTTTTTCGTCGCCATCTTACTCTAAAAAATACACACACACACACAACGCCGAGTAAACAGCTGCACCAGGGATGTATTTACCCGAACGATAGCTACATATCGATATATCGATAACATTCGAAAAGCTTAAATTAAAAAATTTGGTTGAAATTTTGAAAATTAATTTTAAAAGTCAACCGGGTAAAAAATATTATCCACATAAAATAAAAAATTATAAAGCAAAGTCATTCAGCAGATATTTTAAGTTTATGATGAATATAAACATAATGAATGAATATAAAAATAGATTAGAAAAACATCTTTTTGAAAAATAAGTTTGGAACTATTTAAATACCAATAAAAATAGAAACTGAATAGTTTTTTTGAACCTAAATATAATGAATTTATAAATTTGATATATAATTAAAATATATTCTCCCGTACACCTGACACGATAGTATCGCTCCATAATACCTTCTCTGACTTGCTACGTTTACAATCAAAATTCACTTTTACATTGGGCTTAAGATTTGTACATTCGTAGGTTTTCATAAATTATTTCTTAACTGTACGGTTATCATTGTTAATATAAATTAGAAAGTACATTGTGCGGATTTGTTATTATATTTGTGAGCGTGAGTGCCAAAGAAATCACGACCCTTAGTCACGACTAGCTGTCAAATCCGTGACGTGGCCTGCCGACCGATTTTCCAATAAGCAGCTACTCAGCTGGGTTTTTCTTACCATTTTCCTAGGATAATCGAGTGCTCGCGAGATGACCACCTACGAGGAGTTCATCCAACAGAACGAGGACCGGGACGGCGTGCGTTTGACGTGGAACGTATGGCCATCGAGTCGCATAGACGCCAGTCGTTTGGTCGTTCCCCTGGCCTGTTTGTATCAGCCGCTGAAGGAGCGCCCCGACCTACCGCCCATCCAATACGAGCCGGTACTCTGCACCAGGAGCAACTGCCGAGCCATTCTCAATCCTTTGTGCCAGGTTGACTACCGTGCCAAGTTGTGGGTTTGCAACTTCTGCTTCCAGCGGAATCCCGTAAGTGATGATAGTCCGATTGGGACCCTCATTAGTTCAATTCCTAGAGATACAAATGCTAAATCTATGTGTGAACCGATTTTACAGTTCCCCCCTCAATATGCCGCCATATCAGAGCAGCACCAGCCTGCGGAGCTAATTCCAGGATTCAGCACCATAGAGTACACCATCACCAGGGCACCCACTATGCCGCCAGTCTTCATTTTCCTGGTGGATACCTGTATGGATGAGGAGGAACTGGATGCCCTCAAGGACTCTCTGCAGATGTCGCTAAGTCTTCTGCCCCCGAACGCTTTGGTCGGCCTGATTACCTTCGGAAAGATGATCCAAGTGCATGAGTTGGGTGCCGAGGGCTGCTCTAAGAGCTATGTGTTCCGGGGAACTAAGGACTTGACCGCTAAACAGGTGCAGGATATGCTGGGAATCGGGCGCGGAGCGGCTCCGGGGCCGCAGCAACAGCAGCAGCTGCCCGGTCAGCCGGCTGGAGCGGCGGCCCCTGTGCCGCCCGCTCATCGCTTTCTGCAGCCGATCGGCCAGTGCGATACAGCATTGGGCGATCTGCTCAGCGAACTCCAGCGCGATCCCTGGCCGGTGCCGCAGGGCAAGCGCTACCTGCGCTCCACGGGCGCTGCTCTTTCGATAGCAGTTGGTCTGCTGGAGTGCACCTACCCGAACACGGGCGGACGCATTATGACCTTTGTGGGTGGACCTTGCTCCCAGGGCCCCGGCCAGGTGGTCGACGACGAGCTAAAGCACCCGATCCGTTCGCACCACGACATCCACAAGGACAACGTGCGCTTCATGAAGAAGGCCATCAAGCACTACGATGCTCTGGCTCTGAGAGCCGCAACCAATGGCCATAGTGTCGATATATACTCGTGTGCTTTGGATCAAACCGGACTGCTGGAGATGAAGCAACTGTGCAACTCCACCGGAGGTCATATGGTTATGGGCGATTCGTTTAATTCGTCGCTATTCAAGCAGACATTCCAGCGCGTCTTCGCGCGAGACGGTAGGAACGATCTGAAGATGGCGTTTAATGCCACGCTGGAAGTGAAGTGCTCGCGCGAGCTAAAGATCTCCGGCGGGATTGGCTCGTGTGTGTCGCTGAATGTGAAGAGCCCGTCGGTGTCGGATGTGGAGATCGGCATGGGCAATACGGTGCAGTGGAAGCTGTGCACTTTGAACCCAAGCTCCACGGTGGCTTACTTCTTTGAGGTGGTTAACCAGCATGCTGCCCCAATACCCCAAGGCGGGCGCGGTTGCATACAGTTCATAACTCAGTATCAGCATCCAAGCGGCCAGAGGCGAATCCGGGTCACTACTTTGGCAAGAAAGTGAGTGCTTTCGAAATGTAATTGGCAAATTATCTCTAATGATTTGATTCTTTTTGAAATTCAGTTGGGCAGATGCCACGTCGAACATACACCACATCAGCGCCGGATTCGATCAGGAGGCTGCCGCCGTGCTCATGGCCCGCATGGTCGTCTACCGCGCAGAGACAGACGAAGGTCCCGACATTCTGCGCTGGGTGGATCGTCAGCTCATTCGCCTGGTAACTGGTTATATGCATTATTTAATTTTCAATTTTAAAACTATTATTTTGTCTTGACAGTGCCAGAAGTTCGGGGAGTACTCGAAAGACGACCCGAACAGCTTCCGGCTGTCGCAGAACTTTAGCCTTTTCCCGCAGTTCATGTACCATTTGCGCCGCTCGCAGTTCCTGCAGGTCTTCAACAACTCGCCCGACGAGACCACATTCTACCGACACATGCTGATGCGCGAGGACCTCACTCAGTCGCTAATCATGATTCAGCCGATCCTCTACAGCTACTCATTCAACGGCCCTCCGGAGCCAGTTCTGCTCGACACGGCTTCGATCCAGGCGGATCGGATCTTGCTCATGGACACGTTCTTCCAGATCCTAATCTATCACGGCGAGACCATCGCCCAATGGCGCGCCTTGAAATACCAGGACATGCCCGAGTATGAAAACTTTAAGCAGCTGCTACAGGCCCCGGTGGACGATGCCCAAGAGATCCTGCAGACGCGTTTCCCAATGCCCCGTTACATCGATACCGAGCATGGAGGCTCGCAGGCGCGCTTCCTGCTCTCCAAGGTTAATCCCTCGCAGACGCACAACAACATGTACGCCTACGGGCAGGTAAGTTCCATGGTAGAAGCCACGAGCTTGCCACCTCTTTCTATTGATCTTTGCAGCGCGTTCCTAGGTGACATTGAAACGTATTTTTAATCTCGTTATGTGTTCGTTTTGTTTCTCTCATTTTGTTATCCGTATCCGTTGTTGTCGACCCGTAACCGTAACCGATCCTCTGTCATGCGCAGCCGTCCATTGGTCAGACTACGGTAGTACCTTTGTTTTTTTTTTTTTGCTTATACTGGGATGGCTTTAAAGGCTTTTGGTTTTGGTTATATTCCGGTGCTGGTTCCTCTCGCTCATTTCCGTCCAACCTATCCTAGACATCATTGGTCCCATCCCGCTCATCATTTTACTAATTCCTTTGGATTTCCCCCGACAGGATGGAGGCGCCCCTGTGCTGACGGATGATGTCTCGCTCCAGCTGTTCATGGAGCATCTTAAGAAGTTGGCCGTTTCCACCACTACATGAATTGTGGGAATGCCAAGTGTCCGGTCTGTTTGGTCGAAAATAAAGATAGAAACAATTACGCTGATCCACCAACTCGGGAATTGGATGCAATTACAGATATACACCCATTTATTCCACATGATCGTCTGAAAACACAATAAACTATTCAAATTATGTTCAAAAACTTGGTTGTCACTCAACTTGGCTTTTATTTTAATTACTGAGCGGAATGGGTTTTCTATTTGAAACAAAAACAAGTAAATAACAAAACTTTATGGATGTCACTCCACAGAAACAATTAATACAACTTATGGCGGTGGTTGCGTGGAATTTCTTACAACTTTTACTTTTTAAATATTTAATTATAAAAGGTCAGAGATTATAATTAGTTTTCCAGTTTTTTATTTCACATTTTTTTAAATATTAAGTTGCATAATCAATATGACTTCAAAACAATTTTTAATGCATGAAGTTGGTATATAAATATACATTTCTTGAAGATTAAATATCGAACTTTTCCAAAAAGCACATTCCATTCAAGACCGCTTTCGCATCAAACACCGCCACGCTCCTCGACTGACTTCATCCTAAACTATTTGGTAAACACTGACTAAAAAGCTCGCTCCGTTGCTAGTTCCCTGGTTTCGAAAAACCAATTTAGTTGAGGAACCTGATGGACATCTTCTGGTCGACATCGGTTCGGTCCAGCGCCTTGCAGAAATCCTCGAACGAGATCTTGCCCTGGCAACACAAGTCCGCCTCCAGAATCGTCCTCTCAGCGATGCTCACTAACTGGTCCTGGCTGATGTTCGCCCCAACCATCATGTGCAGAATGGAGAGCAGCTCGTCCCGACTGATGACGCCATCATCGTCCAGATCGTACATCTTAAAGGCGAACTTTAGCTTTTCCTCGCGGCTGTTCAGCTTGCTCTGCTTGTTGTCCCTCAGTGGCCGGAAATGGGCCAGGACGTTCATGAACTGCCGGAAGTTGACCCGATCGTCATTGCTTTCCGCGAAAAAGGAGTGCACTATCCTCTCGCACAACGGGTTGATCGCCAGCTCAGGAATGCGCATAAGGTCCTCCCGAGACAAGGTGCCGCAGTCGTTGCGATCCAGGGAAGTAAAACGAGAGTAGAGCCGCTCTATTTGGTTGGGGGTAACTAAAAAAAATAATATGTTTGAATATAAACTAATGTGACTTCTGTAGAACAATAGTTTCCGCCTTAGAGAACGTCCAACCCATTCCTAAATTAGTTGTTATTAAGAACTGCCTGATAAGAGCTTATCAGTTTAGCTGATACTAGGCTGGTCGAACATTGGATACAAGCTCCAAAGCAGTGGCTATTTCAATTGCCACCTTATCGCAGTCGAAATATTGAAATTACACGGTCGCGGACACAAGATAATTGCCAGCGAATATATTTATCGTTGATAGCAGTCGACTTTGGCCCCCGCCCGCTCCCTGGGCGATGTACTCTGGGCGTTAATGACGTCATGCGGGAAGTGCAGGTGCAATTGAAATGCAATTTGCTGGAAAATGTCTGTGCATATCCAGTTTATATAATGCAGATGCTGTTCTGAATAAACAAGTCGTTGTTCTTTTATGGAACACGTATGAAGTTATACTTTTTTATTGGATATAATGGAAAATTTTAGACCTTTAATCGGAAAGATATTAATGGAGAAATTATTTTAGCACATTGGTGCTATGTTAATGTTTGCTCATGGCCTATTTACTTAAAAAAGTTTACTATGTTTATTTATATCCAAAGTGCGCGTTTGTTTTGGGCGGGTGAGACATGTCGGACGGAGTTTCAAGGTTACTACACCCGATCTCGGTACTCACAGCCAGTTTCCTCCTGGATTTGAGCGATTTCCTCGTTACGCAGGAACAGTGAAGATTTATTGCCCATGACGACGTTGCGTTTGTGCGCTAATCAACGGGTTTAAAGTTTAAAATCTTTCAGAATCGCAGACAAGCATCGAGTGGCATTGGTTTTCGGTAGGGTTGTTGATATTAGTGGGACCGTATGCAGTATTGTGGAAATTTATACTTTTTTGGTATATTTCAAAGCTGATACTGAAAATACTGCAATATAGTAATGGACTTTTCTAAGTATCGCTTAAAAGTAAACCATCTCTATTTGTATATTAGTAAAAACGTAAACACTTTTTTTGATAAGAAATAAATAAATATAGATCCATGGATAAGTTAAACTCTACCCTAACTGCAGTGAGGAATCTGCGTTCTAATGTGAAACAGTGTTTTGAGCATTTAGCGGATGGAACAGACGGAGAGGGCGGCGAGGAGAGCCGGAATAAGTTCGTGCATGAGTTCCAGGAGAGATTCGGAGCCATTAATTTGCAATTACGGTGAGTATTTACACTTTACGCCCAAGGAATATATTTAAAAGTGTTATCGCAAATATCCAGGGAAGTGGAACAGCTTATAAACGGACTGCAAGTACCCCCCACACCTTATTCCCTGGGAAACACGGCTTATCTGGCACAAGAGACATCCCAGGACAGGCAGGCACTGTACCCTCAGCTGGTGAACAGCTACAAGTGGATTGATAAGGTGCACGACCACAGTTTCTTGGCCTTCAACAATCTTAACCAGAACACACTGAGGCGATCCTACAACTATTGCTCACAAAAAAGACAACGTCTGCCCTTCTCCTCCTTCAACAATGATCCAGAGTAAGTCCTGCTGACTTCGCTCTAATGAGACATGACTAATTTATCGCCTTCATTAGCCATATAGAAAAGTTACTCAGCGAGATCAACACACCGGCGCATACTTCCTATAGGATTATCCGACCCTTCGGTACGAATGTGGTAGCCATCGTGACCATTAGCAACGTCATGAAGGCGGCCATTGTGTTCAAGGGCGTACTTATCGAGTGGGTGACAGTGAAGGGTTTCGACGAGGCATTGGATCATGACGATCTTTGGGCAGAATCACGCTACGAGGTATTCAGAAAAGTCCAGGAGCACGCCCACTCCGCCATGTTGCACTTCTTCTCACCCACGCTGCCCGATTTGGCCGTCAAGAGCTATGTAACGTGGCTCAACAGTCACATCAAATTATTCCTGGAACCTTGCAAAAGGTGCGGAAAGTTCGTGGCGCACGGATTGCCTCCCACTTGGAGGGACTTACGCACCCTTGAACCATTTCACGAGGAGTGCAGAAATTGCTAATTGTATTAAACACATTTATGGATAAGTTGTAACTTGTATACTTCATTTATTTCAAAAACAAAAAATTATATGTACTTTGAATGCATGCGGGCGTATTTTTATAAAAATCGCCACGCTCGACTGAATAACTACAACGGTTTAATGCGTTTAAAGGCCAGCTGGAGCGGGAGCGGCCAGCTTAGAAGTCTGGACTCCGCGCTGCAGGCACATGCGCTCGAAGTTGGCGCGAAGGGTGGCGCGGAGCTGCTCCCGCTGACGCTGCACCTGATCGCGGTGGCACTTAAAGGCTAGGACCACCTCCTGGGGAATGTAATAGCTTTCGTCCTCTTTGTCGTCGTAGTCATCGAAGTCGTCCTGCAACAATAAAATAATTAGCATTCAAATGGTACCAACACTGCCTGGTTTCCCCAAAATACTCACCCACATCTGCAACAATGAAAAATTGTGTTCCGACTGCGATTGATCGCCGTAGAGCAGCAACTCGGTATCATAGCTGTTACTATCAGAAACAGCATCCGAACCGTGCGGCTGTTCCTCGTCGTCGTGGTTACAGAACCCGTCGGAGCAAGAGACCTCAGATCCCTCGGGCGACGAGACGGCGCTGGAGGTGCGCGAGTTGATGTGCGAGGTTGGATCGCTACCGTATCCCGAGTCGCGTACATCCTGCTCGCACGGGCAGTTGGGCAAGGGGGCCAGGCACGCATCGCAACTGTCACCAGTTTCATTCGCCTTGGCGACGCTCGACGAGATGCAACTGGCCACGTCCAGGTGATCGTGATCGTCGTTCAGGTTTCGTTCCAGTTCCAAGTTCTTCTTAACAGGCTTCTTTGTAGCTTTCGACTTCTTTTTCTTCGCTTGCTTCTTCGGTTTCGATTTCGTTGGCTTGACCGTGGGTGGGGCCTCCTCTATGACAATGCCATCGTCGACGTGCTGCTCGGCTGTCACTGAATCGTGCTTCTCTTCCTCCCTCCTCCTCCTCCATCATCATCCTGATTTAGCTTCTCCACCTGAAGCTCCGTCTCCTCATCAGATTCGTTTGCTTCCTCGTCCTCCTCGTTGACATCCTCGCACTGACGATGCAAAGCATTCTTCTTTTCGTCCTTCTTCTTCTTCTTCTTTAACTTTTTCTGCTCGCGCTTGAGCTGCTTCGCCCGCTCAGCCCGGCTTATTTCCTGATAGAGTAGCTCCAGGTTGCTAATTCCCTGTTTCTGCTCCACAAACGTGTCGAAGCTGCGACAGAGGGCGTGAACGCCGACGGCGGCCAGCACCTGACAGGCGCGCTCCTCCTCCCGCAGGCTCACATAGATGCGTCGCAGCCGTTCGTACATGATCATACCCACACAGGTAAGTACCTCCTCTTGCGCGATCTCGAGTGTCTTGGCATGCCTTTCGCGCAGTTTCGAATAGCTTCCGTTCACTTCCGGCTCGGCCCTCTTTATTAACGCGTCCAGGAACTCGATTTTGCTCGTGCTCACATGGATGTGCTGGTCAGGCACGCACTTCCGAATATGTGCGTACAGCTGCGCCGCATATCCCTTTTCCTTTGCCGAGATTTCGCCAATGAGTATTTTGTAGGCGCGCTCAATCTTCAAATAAGACAGTCATGAATATAAGTTTACAAAAATTATAAAAGTGCATGACTTGGTTACCTTTGTTCGGCATCCTGAGCAGAACTTGTGCTTCTTGAGGTAGTTCTCCAGCACGTCGTGAAGCTCCTTGGTCTCAATGATGGTTAGCTCGTTGCGGCAATTACTCTTCATGGCGGACCACACCTCACGCCACGTCTCCGAAAAGGGCTTGGCCCGAAAGGCATCCAGCGAGTGAAGGACACAGCGCGTCTTATTGCGTAGTTTGTTGTCCAGCAGGTTGTTCAGAACTTCGTGATGCCGATAGAGCAGCGTTCCGAGTGCCTGCGGAGTCTTTAGTTTCTCCTCCACTATGCTCAACGTGGCGGTGGGTCGCAGCTCCAGAGGGTCCAATGTGCGGTGCCCCGACTCAGTCAATTGGTGAAAGAGCCGCTCCACTCGCCGCCGACACCCGACACACTGCACACACTGATTCAGGACAGCCATGAAGCTGGGGCAGTCGATCTCGAGCGATTGCCGCCTCTCGGCCTCTGTCAGCAGTTTGAACTTGCGCGAGAACTCCTCCAGATCCCTGCCCCGGATTACGGGGCTATCGATCACCAGGCCTTTGCTGTTCAGGTCCATAAGCATCTGAAAGAAAATAATATTAATAAAGTTGGGTATGCAGTTCTAAACAATTAAAGTAATTTAATTTATTTATTCTTCTGGAAGGTATATAGGGTTTCTCTTTCTTTAATATTAACATTTATTTTCAGCTTTAGATAGTTCTGAGAACTAAGTTTTCGAGGGAATAAGTTAAGTTAAGTTTAGAACTTTAACATATTTTTTTTTTGGAAAATCAACAGCTGTTTATGGAAGTCGGTAACGGCGAAAAAAAGGACATGGGCGGAGAGAGATCAGATCGATCTGGCCTGATGATGACTCTCTCCAAACGGAGAGAGTGCATCCAAACAGGTTCCTACAGCCCCCCTTCCCCGAAGAAACAGACCAAGATCATCGTTGTTGTTTTTGTGCACTTTCCAACAAAACATGGCGGCTGCAGCCAACGAGCGAGACAGTGGGAGCGACAAAGCGAGAGGGGAGTTGTGGGTGGCAGGTGCGGCAGTTGCAGTTACAGTTACAGTTTCAGTTTCAGCTGATGCAGAATCATGGATCAAGTTCAATTAATAACCGAGACGAAAGCTCCACACAAAGGCGTCGCGACAGCAGCCCATTTATTACATATATGCGTGTTATGAAAGTTTTTGGACCAAGTGCACACACGCACAGAGCGACATTTATGCGGACGAGTGTGTGTGCTGGTTCTGCTGGCAGTCATCTTGGCCTTACATACATATATTGTATGTTGGTGAAAATCGGTGGAAATGTCTCAAATTCAATGCGATTCTCACCATTAATTTATCGCCTGCCACAAGCGGCAAATTCCTACGGCCAACGTCCACGGATTCATCATCATCCGTGTTGAAGACTTTAGTAAGTCTCGCCATGATTCTTTCACGACGATTTCAATCCTAATTTCAGGCACTTTACGACACACTTTTCTCCAAAGGTCCGGGGGCGGGGGAAACAGGGGATCAACGGGAACAGAGCGCTACACGGTTCAACAAATAATATCGACAAATATATCCTGGCTCGACTGTCGAAAAATCAGCTATAATCAATTTTCTATGTCACAAAACACGTCAAACACGGTCGGTTTAGAGTTGTCAAAACATCAACGGTGTTATCGATACAAGTGATGGCACCGACCGGCACTATCGGTGCACTTTCAAGTGATTTTTAAAAATTTATATTCATTTTTAATGAAGCCTCTTTTTAATATAGTGATAAAAGTTAAATATGTTCGTTAAAATCTATAAAATCACTGGCGCATAATAATTAAATAAATTAAAGGACTTATCGATAGTAAATGCATCTTCGATGACTCGGCCTCGCTGTATTGCCAGATCGCAGGAAAATGTAAAGTAACGCCGAGTGCGAAAGTCAGGGAATTTTTACCGCGTTGGAAGAGAAAAGTGAAAAATCAGTAGTATTACGCTAACTAGCGGATTAATTTATTATTTAGTGGCTACTTGAACTAGCGGGGCAAGTGGAAGCGTGCAACCATGTCGCATCACTACGTGGTTACAGCGCAAAAGCCGACAGCCGTCGTTGCATGTTTGACCGGTAAGGGAATCGCGGGGAAAATGTGGTGCCCTCCACAAACTTCCTCGACGGATGTTGCAAGCGAGCATGTGCTAGACTTAAAATCCCTCATTTCAGGCAATTTTACCTCGCCGACGGACCTCAATCTGGTCATCGCCCGGAACAACCAGGTGGAAATCGACCTCGTCACCCCGGAGGGATTACGCCCCCTCAAGGAGATAAACATAAATGGGACTATTGCCGCCATGCGCCACTTCCGGCCGCCCGATAGCAACAAGGACCTGCTCTTCATCCTGACGCGCCGATACAATGTGATGATCCTAGAGGCGCGTATGGTCAATGATGTAATTACTGTTGTGACGAAGGCGAACGGAAACGTGTCCGATTCGGTGGGAATTCCATCTGAAGGAGGTGTTATTGCCGCCATAGATCCAAAGGCAAGAGTAATCGGAATGTGCTTATACCAGGGCTTGTTCACCATTATACCAATGGACAAAGACGCTAGCGAGCTAAAGGCCACCAACATGCGGTAGGTAGTTTCTTAGTTGTGGCGATATCCACAGTTGTGGAAGCATATGTTCTGCTTTGCCTGTTTTATTTATGTTTTTTGAAGATATTTGAGTTAGGTTTATTTAAATTCGCATTATCTTTACCAGTATGGACGAACTGAACGTTTACGATGCGGAGTTTCTTCACGGTTGCTTGAATCCTACGGTCATTGTAATTCACAAGGACAACGACGGCCGGCATGTAAAGTCGCACGAAATCAACTTACGTGAGAAGGAATTCATGAAGATTGCCTGGAAACAGGACAACGTTGAGACGGAGGCAACCATGCTCATCACAGTTCCTTCACCCATCGGTGGAGTTATTGTCATTGGGAGGGAATCAATTGTTTACCACGACGGTAGCAACTACCACGCCGTTGCCCCACTCACCTTCCGCCAGAGCACCATCAATTGCTATGCCAGGGTAGACAGCAAGGGATTGCGATATCTTTTGGGAAACATGGATGGCCAGCTGTACATGCTCTTCTTGGGAACATCGGAAACGTCTAAGGGCGTTACCGTCAAAGATATAAAGGTGGAACAACTTGGCGAGATCTCCATACCGGAGTGCATAACATATCTGGATAATGGATTTCTGTATATTGGTGCCCGCCATGGTGATTCGCAGTTGGTGCGCCTAAGTTCCGATGCTATTGAGGGCTCCTATGTCATACCGGTGGAGAACTTCACCAACCTGGCACCGATTCTGGATATCGCAGTGGTGGATCTGGATCGCCAGGGCCAAGGCCAGATCATAACATGCTCTGGAAGCTTTAAAGACGGCTCCCTCCGAATCATCCGAATTGGCATTGGAATCCAGGAGCATGCTTGCATCGATCTGCCAGGAATTAAAGGCATGTGGTCTTTGAAAGTGGGCATCGATGACAGTTCTTACGAGAACACACTGGTGCTGGCCTTTGTCGGGCATACAAGAATTCTTACCCTCTCCGGTGAGGAGGTGGAGGAAACGGAAATTCCCGGCTTTGCCAGTGACCTGCAAACCTTCCTTTGCGCCAACGTAGAGCACGATCAGGTAAGTCTTTGTTTGAAGTACAAAGTAAACTATTTACATAAAATACTATAAATTTTAGATAATTCAAGTAACTTCGGATAGTGTGCGTTTGGTGAAGAGTGCCACAAAGGATCTTGTGGCCGAGTGGCGTCCTGAGGGAGATCGATCCATCGGCGTTGTTTCGTGCAACAGCACCCAGATAGTGGCGGCTTCGGCTAGAGATTTATTCTACATTGTCATTGAGGATGGGAAGCTGGTGGAGAAGTCGCGCAAGACCCTGGCCTATGAGGTTGCGTGCTTGGACATTACACCTTTAGATGAATCGCAAAACAAGTCTGATTTAGTGGCTGTTGGTTTGTGGACGGATATTTCGGCTGTGATTTTTTCACTGCCCGAACTGGAGACCATTTACACCGAAAAGCTTAGCGGAGGTATAGGATTTTATTATTTAGGCATTCAAAACTAATGGCAAACTAATGTTTTTTTTATTGCAGAGATCATTCCCCGTTCCATTTTGATGACCACCTTCGAAGGCATTCACTATTTGCTGTGTGCCTTGGGCGATGGCTCCATGTTTTATTTCATCATGGACCAGACCACCGGCCAGCTGACGGACAAAAAGAAGGTGACGCTGGGCACGCAGCCAACCACGTTGCGCACTTTCCGCTCCTTTGCGACCACAAATGTATTTGCTTGCTCGGATCGTCCCACGGTGATTTACTCATCGAACCACAAGCTGGTTTTTTCAAATGTCAACTTGAAGGAGGTCAACCACATGTGCTCCCTGAATGCTCAAGCTTATCCGGACAGTTTGGCGCTGGCCACCAAAAACTCGGTCATTTTGGGCACCATTGATGAGATCCAGAAGTTACACATTCGAACGGTCCCATTGGGCGAAGGACCGCGGAGAATCGCATACCAGGAGGCGTCCCAAACGTTCGCAGTGTCCACACTACGTATTGACGTCCATGGAAGGGGTGGAACGAAGCCATTGAGAAACAGTGCCTCCACACAGGCGCAAAATATTACCTACAGTTCGAATATCTTACCAAAGCCTGGTGCGGGAAGTTCGACAGCAACAAATGCCGAAGTGGGTCAGGAAATTGATGTACACAATCTCCTGGTGATCGATCAGAATACGTTTGAGGTTCTGCACGCCCACCAATTCGTGGCTCCAGAAACAATTTCGTCTCTTATGTCGGCCAAGTTGGGTGATGATCCAAATACTTACTATGTGGTGGCCACGTCGCTGGTGATTCCCGATGAACCAGAGCCGAAGGTGGGCAGGATTATTATTTTCCACTACCACGAGAACAAGCTCACCCAGGTTGCTGAAACGAAAGTGGATGGCACCTGCTACGCTTTGGTTGAATTCAATGGCAAAGTACTGGCGGGAATTGGCAGTTTTGTGCGCTTATACGAGTGGACCAACGAGAAGGAGTTGCGCATGGAGTGCAACATTCAGAACATGATCGCTGCTCTATTTTTAAAGGCCAAGGGAGATTTTATTTTGGTGGGAGATCTTATGCGATCTATTACTCTGCTGCAGCACAAGCAGATGGAGGGCATTTTCGTGGAAATCGCCCGAGACTGTGAGCCCAAATGGATGCGAGCCGTAGAGATTCTAGACGACGACACGTTCCTGGGGTCAGAGACGAATGGCAATCTATTCGTTTGCCAAAAGGACAGGTATGTCTATGAAGTGAACATTTTTACAAATTATGTAATTAATTTTAAAATCTTCTAGTGCGGCCACTACTGACGAGGAGCGCCAATTGTTGCCGGAGCTTGCTCGTTTCCATCTGGGAGATACGGTTAACGTTTTCCGGCACGGTTCATTGGTTATGCAGAATGTGGGCGAGCGCACCACCCCGATCAATGGATGTGTACTTTATGGCACCTGCAACGGAGCTATTGGTATCGTGACTCAGATACCGCAGGACTTTTACGACTTTTTGCACGGTCTGGAGGAACGGCTAAAGAAGATTATTAAGTCAGTGGGCAAGATCGAGCACACATATTATCGTAATTTCCAAATTAACGCCAAAGTGGAGCCAAGCGAGGGATTCATAGATGGGGATCTAATTGAGAGCTTCTTGGACTTGGGTCGGGATAAGATGCGTGACGCAGTCCAGGGGCTGGAGGTATGTTTCTTTAAATCTATTTCTATTTCATCTGTTTATAATCTAACTAATAAAATATTTATTTTCAGGTAACATTAAACGGGGAACGAAAGAGTGCCGATGTGGAGGACGTCATCAAGATAGTTGAGGACCTTACGCGCATGCATTGATGTGCTATACCATATGTATATATGAATATGAAGAGCAACTGTCATCAACCGAATTTCTTTGCTGTACATGAAACTTAGATACCATGTACCTTTGAAGGACTGCCTCGAAGTCTGCTTCGTTTCTGCTTTCCCGTCATATTCCCGTCCCGAGATTCTCGGTGTTGTTTTCTCGCGAAAAATATTGACAATGTAGAAAATAAAAGAATAAATTGTTTTAGGTGGAGCGTCAGCGCTCTTTAAAAGTTGCGCTTTAGCCACGATTGTAAAAACTTTTTTTACATATTTTATTAATCGCATTTGTTGGTGGCATTTGTGTTGCAACTTATTGATGTGTGCTTACTTAAATGCCGTTTAATTTTTAGTTTTCAATATGAATTAAATTTATTTAATAAAATTTAATTAATAAAATAAAAATATTTTCAACATAAAAAAAAAATAGTTTTTATTTAGTAGGGATTATATATTTTTTCTGATACTGTTTTGTATGTTAGAATAATTAGGGTCGAATTTGGCAAAAATAGATTGATTCTTTGAAAGTAATATAATAATTTAGTATGCTATTCAAATTTTGATAGTAATATTTTATTAAATTTAGGAATATAAATAATAAAATAATTAAATATAAAATACAATGCACACATTTAAACAATCGATATTCCTGGTAACGAAAGGTGCAGTTCTTGAATCACGCCTACCATAAAGATCCCTTTGGCTAATACCTTTCCGAACACCACGCACATGCGCAGCACGTTCATCTCGTCCAGATCCGTTCTGGCTCACGTGTGCAAAGTCGGAAACGTGAGTGGATGATTGGGTGGGTGGGGGAGGCTGGTCGAATACAGGAGACGGGGTGGGCTGGCGGCATTGGCGTTTCATTCATAATACACGCACACAGGCTAGCCGATGGGAAGGTGACTGGAATGTTGCATGTTCAGCCACCACCAACAAGGCAGCCACTTCCAGTCAAGGGGTTCCCTGTATCTGTATCTGTATCTGAGCGCGTGTATCTGTGGCTGTGTAGCCGTGTTGGTGTATCTGTATCTTTGTGTGCGTGCGCACTCGTCGCGCCTCCACACCACTTGGCAGGCAGGCAGGCTGCTGCTGCGACTGCTGCTGCTGCTGTTGTTGTTGCTGGTCTGGCTCCGGCTGCTTTTGCCCCCAGTTACTGCAGGCTGGCTGAGCTCGGTCCATTTGAGTAGTCACTCATTCGCTCGCCGCCCGCTCGCTGGTTCAGCTGCGCGTCCACGCCGCCTGCCTATAACAGTATCCCATCCTGGATATATCGTGCCTGAAAGTGATTAAAAATTAATATTAACAAATAAATACAACCAATAACCAATAACTATTTAAAAAACAACAAAACCCCTTGCTCGAGTGTAGTTATATTCCACTAAACGGGCCCATTAAAATAAAAAACAAACCCCATCCGGTAAAACATAAAAATAGCTCGGCCGTAGCACATTCAAATTAATATTTTCCGAAATCTATTAGAAAAATGTGCTAACAATTAACAGTATTCGGTTTAAGCGCGTTATTTTGTTGGTTGCCCGCCTAACCGGAGCTTTTCCAATTAGGATATACCCAAGGTGCGACAATACCAGCGGCAAAACGGATAGCTGCCAGAGGTGAGTGACACGACAAGGATCCGACTCAGAATCCCTTCCACAGATGACTCATAACTCTTCAAGGAATCTTATGTCACTGCTAAAAAGAAAAATAGAAAATTGTGAACAAGTGAAATTCAATGCGAATTGTTGTAGGCGTCGATCGGGGGAAAAAAGCATTTGAAATATAAAAGGGAAATACAAATCAAAGAAAAAACATACATATGTATGAAAGGCAAACAAAGAATCTATGGAGCATGGAATAGTCATAGCCTTCGAGGGCATGTCACACAGTGTGTAACTCGACTCCCACAACCCGTCGGCGATGCCGTCGGCGGAGGTTACTTTTTGCTCTGTCCCCGGACCCAAGAATCAGAAATTATTGTTTAGCAACAATAACAATAAAACGAAATAATATAGCCCCGAAAAAAACACCGAAACACATAAACCGTAACGCCCCACTGCCAAATGCAAATATCAAGGGCCCAACGAAAATAACTGAAAGCCTTTTTATAATTATGAAAAGGGAAAAGCAGCAAATCGAATTGCACTAAAAAATACTCCCTCTTTAAGACCCAAGTTCCCGGATCTTGATCCCAATCCCAATCCCAGACGCTGTGGTCATCAGCCTTAGTTTTCTACAGAATCCGTTGCAGTTCTCATAAAAAAAGTCAAAGTTTTAATTTTTTCCCCAATGGCCCATTTTTGGATTGGAGGTTCTACAGTGATTTTTTCATAAGGCCTTTAAAAAATTTGTTTTTAAATTTAAAAGCCATTTTTTAAAATCATTCTTAAATTTGAATGAACGTTTCTGAGCGAGAAACCTAGCCAGGATACATATCCTATCCTAGAAATCAATAAAAGATACGATTTTCAATCTAAAAACTATTCATTTATACAAATTTTTTAGCTTATTTCAAGCATGATTATAATTTAAAAATTAAGCTATATGTCCCATTTTTGAAAACATTTTCTCAGTTTTGGGATAACAATTTCACATTTACGAAGCCCCAAAAATATCCAATGTAGGACAAAAGTCAGGGATCCATCACCAAACATCCGGCATAAACACTACTGACCAGACTCCAGGCGAGATCTTCACAATGACCAACGAGAGTTGCCGAGACAGTATGCATTTTAGGTTTAATGTAGAATATGCAAATTGCGCATAACTAATTTGCATTTATGACAAAAATAATAACTAATAATCTGGTAGACAGGGGGCGACAAAGGGTAGAAGCTGGAACGGAAACCGAAACGCAGATGGATATGGAAATGGAGTTGGAGATGGAGATGGATATGGATATGGAGATGGATACGGTGACCAGGCGACAATGACACACGAGAGATATGCGAGAAATTTACTATAATACTTCCAGGAAGGCAGAAAGAGAGTGCCGACTAAAGGGCGTAAAGCACGGCAAGCAAACAAACGAGAATTCGGTCCGGTTTTGGACATTGAACATTGGTTGCTGGCCAGAAGAAGTGACCATGACGGTTCGTCAGTTCCCTGGTACCCCGATTCCTCAGCTCCTTAACTCTGCAGCTCCCAGCTCCAGCACCAATCCATTCCGAAGGTGTCGCGCGCCAAGCAAATTAGCGGGTGTGTCCAATTCGAAAACGAGCCCTGGGCCTCGAGAGGATGTCAGGGTTTTCTCAAAGTCATATGTGTATGTTTTTAAAGCACTTTGGAAAAAGTGTGCATTAAATTATAGTATCATTTTATTTAAAATATTTTTATATATTTGAAGAATATTTAGAACAAAATAATAAGTAGTAATTGCTTTAGGATTCATAGAACACATTTTATGAAATCCAAAGTTTTGAAAACAGAAACGCACTTTTCTTTCGTGATGAAGTACCTTTTAATTTGTTTTAATACAAATTTATTTTCAATATTATTGGGTTATAGAATATTAGATTATTTTCCCCTCAGTGCATCCCTGCGACCATGTGTTCTGTTGCCTGTCTATTGCATGTCCCTTTGTCACGTGAAATCAAATCATGCATTACAATTTCACGCTCAATCGCCAATGTAATTGAGCCGCACAGCCGTCCCTGTTCCGATTCCTTTAAGTGCTTAGATGTCGCAACTGCCGCCACTATGTCTGCCACAAATCCAATCGGTTGACTCTATGAATCCGGGATTGGATCGGGGGTTTTCCGGTCGCCCTGCTTCCGTAAATGCGGAGGAGGAGCTCTTCGGAAAGGCCCTCAAGCGTAGCCGGCAGCTGGAGCAACAGTTGAACAATTTTCACACCCAAAATTATAAATATATTTGAAATAATTTCCAATTTTTATAACTATTTGTTTATGGCCTAATTTATGCACCAACACGAACTCTTCGCACATACAAATACATACATGTATCCCCGTTTTAGTGAGAGTAGTCTTGGGTTTTGGGATAGTCCTTGCCGCATGTCCTGTGGCCATTGTTTGGATCACGTCTCTGTCCCGATATCGAATCTGTTCGATCTCAGATGCAACTTTGTTTCCAACGGTGGTCGGTGCTGGGTAATAGCTGAGATCCAGGATCCTTTGTCATCGTCCTTCGTCCTGATATTCTGCTATCGGATAACGCAGCCCGCATACAAGGTTCGTTTTCGTCCTCCTTGGCGCTTCAAACTTGTAAGTTTTTTTCTCTCGATTGCTGGTGTTTGCGGGAAAAGGGTTAGAGATTTTTGTGCCCAAAATATGGGAATCTCTGTGTGTCCAATGTGCACAATCATGTGTGCATATTATGATGCGATCATCGAACGTCTTGAGATATTCATCTAGATCTGAGGGCCTGGCTGCCATGTAAGCATGTAAAATTGAGGGTTGAATCTTTTCGACCCCTAGACTTGCATCCTAGATTTAATTTTTATCCCACATTACCGTCTTTACTCTTCCTGGAACTGTTTATTATGATCAGGTCAAGTTTGGTATTCAATTTCTTTTATAATCTTCAGATTTGTTAAATTTTTCTCAACTTCCATTTGGAGGAAAGGTCGATTCATCTAATTCTATGTCAAGATCATTGAGATTTCCCAATTTTGCTGACTTTGTTGAGGCGCCAGCTTTTGTGAATCACTTCTGTTAACTATCTTCGGTGGGAGGGAGTTTAAATAAAAAAGAATACTTTAAATTTTTGCACGTTGTGCGAAGATAGTGGAATATGTTGCTGGGGCTGCTGCTGGTGCTGCTGCTTCTGAAGTGCAACAGCAACAGACGTAGCAGCAACAACATTACAGCGTTGCAGCTGAGGGCAAAATTCTGCTGCGCGTGCAAGAAATTGTGAACGTCATTTGCGATTAGCTCATCGACACCACGAAAAAACACAAACGAAAAAAAAAACAAACACAAAACAAATCGCGCCGAGCCAAAGAAAGAAGCCAAAATATTATGAGAGACAAACATTGGGCAGCTGAAAAAGGCATTATCGGCAACACGTGCCACAGAGCCGGCTGACAAGCGCCAAAAGATACTCCCTACTCGTACTATTCGTGATCGATCAATGAATGAAACGCTTAAAGTCCAAAAGTACTACGATACGATGACAACATAAATTTGCAAATCACAATTTAGGTGCTGATCAAAGCTTTGTTTACATGCCCGATACCTGATATCCAGAGGTCAAACATGAATAATAATATATCATATTTAAAAAGTGATAAAAACACATAAAAAAAATTCTATTTTTTTAAGAAAATCTTGAATCATGTTCAGTTCAAGATTATAATGTTTGTAGATTAGTTTTTATGATTTCTTTTAATAATGAACTAGACAAAAATAGGATTAAAGAGGTTAATCGTACGTATACGTAATATTTTAATAAAAATTCTATCTATTACTTAAAATTTCTTGTAATTAATTTTTTAATAATTATACAAAAGTTTATTAATGAATGAAGACCGTAAAAGGGCACTTTACAAAATGCTGATTAGACTTTTGCTTACATATTATGTATATGTTTAGATATATATCTGATTCAGGGGTCAACTGTGGGCTTGGATAACTTTTATTTTGGAACTGCACTGGCGTCGCCCTCCGATTCAACCGAGCTCAGCAAATGTCGCGAAGAAAGTAAAGTCGCTGCTCTGCGATTCGGGTGAAATGCAACACTTTTCGCAAACGCTGCACAAGTCATGGCCGTTGTGATTGTTTGTTTATTTTCACCAGCATGTGACATTGTCCGCGGCGAAGGCGACATTGGAACCTCTGCTCTGCCTTGCTCTGCTCCATCCAATCGACGGTAGACGAAAATGTTGACGGCGACGGCGACGGTGACGGTGACGGTATGGAGAACCCATTGAATCGTTGTACTGGAGAAAAGCTGCGAAAAGCCGAGCGGAGCAGCGACGTCGGCGCTGGCGGTTGGAGCGTTTTAGTTGCGGTCAGCTTAGTGTTGGATCAAGTCGCACTTGCACCCAGTGACCAAATCGTTGTCCGTCTTTGTTGTTTTTGCCGTTCGCGCGCGTTTTATGTGGCATAATTTACGATCTCGCGGACGTTTTGCAACTTCATCTTGAACTCGAACGACTCCCTCAAGCGATGCAGCCTGCACTTTCAGCAGCCTGCTTATGAGATGGATCCCAAAAGTAATAATTAGCCAGCAGACTAACTCGTATTGCACGGCAAAAAATAACTCTGGATTATTCCTTTAAACTACGAATATTATAATTATTTTTAATATGAGTAAGAAAATTAATTATAAAATGATATAAAGTGATTGTGAATCTGATATTTTGTTATTAAAGAAATAGTGTCAAAATATTATTATTTTACGATTTATCAAATTTAATCATATCATATCATATGTTTCTAAAACAGGATATATACGAAGAGTGTTTAGATTGGGATAGGTTGTGACGGTAGTCGAGTTTTACAGAGACCCGGCTCAGTTGGAGCGTAATTGGTCCACTATCCAGCGTATTCCGAAAAATTCTTCTTTTCCCTGAGAAGAATACCGTGTGTTAGCTACTGTAGCTCCTCCATGCACCTACTGTATTTTCGAGGCCTTAAAGTAAAAGTTTCCTCCTACATATTGATGTTCGAAATAAAAATCTCTAATTTGAGATTTTGTCCTACTTTACTTGTATCTCAGCCATATATAATATTTAACCTGAAAAATTTAAGTTGATTGTGTTGCAAGAGGTCTTTTAGAAATCCACAAAACTCTTGCCCAAAAAAACCCTTTCAGATCCTTTTTTGTCAGTGTTCTGCAGCTGCACTGTATTTGTTTTTACTGTGCCCGGGATTCTTGTTTTTTGCTTCTGTTGTTTTTCATCGTTTTTTTTTTTGGGTGCTTGGTTTTTTTGTTTGCATACGGTAGCCACCAAAAATGATTTGTTTTGTCTGCCCTGGCGACAGGCGACAGGCGACATGAGAGCAGTGCCAGGATGGTGCTTTTTGGGGTGGGGGCTTGGCCACGTTCTTGGCTTGGCTTGGGCCACGTTCCCTGGCTGTTTTTTGTTGCCTCGAACCAAATCGCCTCCGTTTTGTGGCAAAGTGCAGTTGGTGTGGTGCCTGCAAAATATTAAATTACATTTTCCGTTGTAATTTGTACGATATGCTCTATGAGGCGGTGATTTTCTTCTTTTGAAATATTAAATATTTGAATTTAACTTATACCAGTTGAGTTTTATGAACTGAATTTTTACATTAACCCTGTGTGATGTAAATCGTCAATATTTATTTGGATCCTTGAGATAAGTTGGGACGTCCCTATTAAGTTTTAATTTGTTTGCTGCGTTTAATTAGTTTGCTTGGTTGCGTATTTATGGAACGATTTATTTGCCGGGCAAGTGAACATTTTAGGGTAATAAATTTATGTTACATTTTTATGGGCGGCATAAAAACGTTACGCGATTTAAAGGGGTAAACGAGATCAAATTTTTACGAGTTACTCAAGGCTGAAGAAAAAAGTATGGCGCCCGCATAAAATGGGGAAAGCTCCTTTCTCTCTCTTCTTCTCTCTCGCACGCAGCATGTAGAAGTCCTAAGCACCAATACAAACGGAAGTGACAAAACTGACATTGAATTTTGACAAGCGGAAGAGCCAAATGTGCGTGTGCAGGTGGTGCGTGTAAAAAAGGGGATGTCAGAAAAAGAAATCAGAAAAAGACTCAACAGCGAACTGAATCGCTTCCCCCCTAAAAAAAAAGGGCTGAAAGAGAAAGCTTTTAAACGTGAACGACAGAAATGTTCGCTAATGGAGCACACACACACACTCACACAGAAGCACACTTACACTCGAAGGCATCGAAAAACAAAATGAAACTCAAATAACAATTATTAAGGCGTTGCCAGACAAGCACACAACAATTATGTGCCACTGTGTGTGTGGGCGGAGCGGTGGCGCGATACAAACTCAAACTGAAATACAAACACAAACAAAAACACTTCCAGTTTGTCGTTCCAGGTTCAGTGTGTGTGTGTGCGTGCATGAGTGTGAGACAGCCAATGAGAAAATGTTGTTGCCTGCACATTTGTGTGTGTATTTGTGTAATGCTCGCAGCTCTTCCGCTCTCGCTCTGGCGCACAGTTGTTGTTTGCCGGATAGGGTGGCTCCCTGCGACAGTGTGTGTGTTTCTGTGTGACTTGGAAAACCAGTTTTTGTTCCCCCATCACCCAGGCCGGCCCCTTTCCTAGCCATTACACCGAAGAATAGAATAAAAAAAGCGGCGGCTGTAGCGCAGCCGTATTGCAATGGTCGGTGAATGAACCGCAAGGCGCACAGTGGATGTACTCCAGATACTTTCTTAGTTATGCATTTTTAGATATTGCTTATTATTTGCTAGAAAATTTGGTTATTTTGATAAATAATTTTAGGTTTTTTTTAACATGATAGAGGGAGGAATAGAAATGTTTTATTTTATACTGAATAATATCTTTTAACGCCATTTCTTCTAATTTGACGTTAAGAGTTTTATCTAAAAAGAATCAGAGTTAGATTTTAAATAATATAACAATTTTACTCATTTCATTAAGACGAGTTAATCATGTTCCTAATGATTAAGTCACAGAAAAATCTATGATACGCACAGGCAAACAATATCACGTATACGCATAGTAGTACAAAAGGTAGTCAGATGTTCTTGAGTATCTCATAATTAATGAATTTCTTATGTAGTCTTATTTAAAAATATGAGACTTTTTATGCTGGGCTATTGATGTTATAAATGGATAAATTTATGTTAAAGAGAAATGGATTCAATTTCAAACTCTAAGTCGACTAAAATCCAATACATTTCTAGACTTGAGTGAATAATACGCAAAAGGTATTTTATTTTCGTATCCTATTCAAAAACACGATCGTCTTCATAGGCTCAAAGCATTTCCCAAACACATTTGTCATCCTCTTAAGTGTCAGCGACCTTTGCCACATCTATTTTGGTCCAAAAATCGACAGCAAATGCACCACTGTGCTTCACTGCTAATGTCTCTCAAATGTTACCTGGGGAATCGGGAAAGAGACTGAGACACCATTTTCTTATTTTCCGACCTCTTATTGTTGTTTTTCCCCCGAGTATGTTTGTTTTCTGTGCGAGTGTAAGTGCGTGTGTGTGGCTGGCTTGTTCCTGTGCTCGTTTTCTGCATTTCTGGTCTGGTCTCGTCAAGGATTTGATGCTTTTTAAATTCTTTTGTCTCGTAAATTTTTTGATGAATGCACACATACATCCAAATGGACGATGCACGCAGGGTCTTCGTCTCCGGGGGCTGTTTGCTCTTCTTCTTTTTCTTCTAGCCCCTCTTCAGTGAGTGTTTATCTTGTGTGTGAGTATGGGTGTTAGCATGTCGATGTGTGTGTTTGACTTCTAGTGAGGAAATCCGCTTAATGCTGTAATTTTGCAGAATTGTTCAAACTAACACGTCAGCTCTGATAGTGTAACAATTTCGAGTGAGGTAAAATGGGGAAATCATTTTTTAATTCCTCAGGGATGCCATGAAATTTTTCTACTAAATTATAATTGTGATTTTTTATAGATTGATAAAAACAGATGAGCTTATAGATATTCCATAATGGATGTTGGGAATGTTTTGAAACCATTTTTTGAATTTCCAAACGTTTAACAAATCATATTCTATTTTTTGATATTCTAATACTCTCATATTCATTGATAATTTTTTACTCTTAACTATTAAAAACCATTTAATTATCTGCTACAAATTCTTTTTTAATCTCGTAATCCGTCGCTGAAAATAAGAAAATCTCAGTCTTTTCAACACCATTTTGGGAAACCAATTGATTGGCCGGATTTAAAGTCTTTAGGGGTTTAAAAACCTGTGGGCGTTTTTTGGGGTAGAAAACTCCAAAATATCCATTGTCACGCCATAAAATGATACTTCCACTATTTTTATTTTTAACCTACCCCAGACATAGTCCGGTGTCAGCCTTGATAATAGAGTGAAAAGAGTCGTAAATTTCAAGGTGAGATTGTGGGGCCAATGAAAAATGAAATTATATATTCATTGCTTTTTCTTTGAAAGTGCTGCGTTTATGTATTTCCCAAATAGAGACATTTAATGTGTCTGCCTTTTACTTAGCATTTACATTTGACTTTCAGACTAGTTTCGAAAGCAATTTGACAATTTGTTTTAATTTTAATTTATAGCTCTTGCTTGCATAAAATTAAATTATAACCACAATGGATATAGTTAATATAGTTAATGCCTTGTCCATAAATAAATATATATTATATATTTTTTTGTATATATTCAAGAGTATATGTGTGTCTGTGTGTTCGGTGCACCCATAGGTATCTAATGAAACGTGATTTTCTCTTAAACGTGACTTTGTATTGATTTTTCTCCAACCGTACTTTTGTTTCATTTTACGCCCAACCGTAAGACCGAGCCGCAGTGTTCATTGTTGTAGTTGCTACTATATTGTTGTTGCATTTGCTTGCATTTTTATTGCAGCGGAAAAATGGTATCGTCAACTGCTAAATAAGTATGCTGTAGATTGGCTTCCGAACCATTTCGATATGGATTTAAAGCAGTCAATAATAATGAAACAACCAATCCGAGTTCTCTGAAAGCAATCTTTATTTTTACGATAGCAATTTAAATAAAAGCAATAAAAGTACTAGGTTTAAGAAAAACATTTTATACCTCTTACATTGAACTTTATTTTTTCATAACTAGCTTAAATATTTAATTAGACTAGGTGATTGCCTGTCAGCACATCTCTGGGACCCTTGGCTTATTTGCTGGGCTACTATATTGTAACATGTTTACATTGTTGTTCCAGTCTGCTAGCCCTATTTGCTAGTTTCCAACTGGATATTTATTCAGTGTCCACCATCAGTGGTTCTCGCCCGAGTTCCAAGTCCGGCAGCCCAACATCACTGTTGTCCGACTTACTATTGTTCCCTGTTGCTTTTGCTGCTGTTTTGGACCAAATTCAAAATCAAATTCAAATTTATGGTGAACATCACGTACCGACAACAGGCCCAACAATAACAACAAAGGGAACGCGGCTCGGTTGCAAGTCCAGTTCCATGTACTACACCTCATAACGTAAGTGATAATGGAGGTGTTTGGGTATTTAGGCGTAGGTGAGATCGCACTTTTAGTACAGACAGAAAAATATTTGTTAAATGTTTTTAGAGGATATATCATATTATAAAAAACTATATGTATATGTTATTTATTTTTTTATTTGATTTTAAATTTAAAATTATAAAACTGGCAAAAAAATAGAAAGAATTTAAATTCTTAAATTCTCTATTTGAAATTCTTCTTTTATATTTCATATAAATTTTAAAAAGAACTGCAACATAAAGAAGTATTCTGAATAATAAACATTATTTAAAATATCAACTTAAATATTAAATTTTGTGTCATAATCAAAGATACATAAATGTCACTTTTTTAAGTGCTTCAAAAACGTTCGAAAATCTTAAGCAATAGTTCCAAAATCCATACTGAAATGGGGAGAAACATATGGAATATATGTACGCATATGTATATAGAATCGTTTGCTGATTTTTTTAACTATATGTACAGGGTATCATATTATTATTATCGATTTGACCCTAGAATATTGTCGGCGTGCAGCATTTTGACTTGTTTGATTTTCGAAAGAGTGTGGAATGGAATGGGAACCAGTTCGGTTTCCATTCTACCGACCCTGTTGGTCTATGGCCTACGTAGCCCATCGGCCATTTGGTTGCAAGTTTGTATTGTTGATCGATTTTACGTGATATTTCCGAGATTTTCCGTATTTATAGCTTGGCTGCTGCTATTGTTGTTGCTTCGGCTGCCGCTGCTCCTGCTGCTGGTACACATTTTGCTGCTGCCGTATTTGTTGCTGCTAGTGTTATTGTTTTTAGTGTTGTTGGTGTTGATATTTTTTTTTATTCCATTTGAAAGTTTACTTTCGCATTTTGAACGCCTCATCGCTTTGCGTATTTGCTCTGGCTGTTTGGTCACCCCTCCCCCATAGCGCTCCCCACATATTATAGTACCAGCCGACTGCTGTGAACCGGGAGCTCTGGTTATGTTTGTTGGACAAATACAAATAAAATACATGCATAATTATTTTTGAAAATATAGTGTAATGAAAACAATGATTATGATGTGTTGGTTGATTATTATTACGATTATGGGTTTGGTCCGACGGATCGATTGGGATTTATTTGCTTTCACTACCCAGCTCCCACATGGCTCACTGTTTGCCCGGGGGCTTTTAGGTTTTTACTGTTTCATTTCTGATTTATGAAAAATATGTACAAAATAATTTGCTGGATTAATATTAAAATAAATGCAATTGCATTGCGGTGAAATGGAGCTTATGTTTACAAAAGGCATAGCTTAAAGTGCTTTTTCAGTGTTTATTTTTGTATTTGTACTCGATGCATTCAATTTATTTCATTTTATTAATATAGAGTTCAAATATGGTTGTATTATTTTGCATCTACAAGTTTTTTTTTGCTAATATAAACAGTAATTACAATAACGAAATGTATTGCAGAGTGAACATGATTTTCTAAATTACTTGTTAAAATTTGAGCTTAGTTTGAACTTGTCATTTAAGAATATTTTTACTTCATATAGAAAATCCTGTTAAAAACTCATATGTTATTGCCTACTTATAGGAGCATTCGTGGTTTTCAAGAAGGTTTTATGCTTATGTACTTTCATTTTATATTATAATTAATATTCTTTTATTTCTTATAAAATAAATATTTAAAAAATTATATAAGATCTTTAAGTTTCAGGAAAATCTAAAGCTTTTATGATGGAATGAGATTATTTCAGAGAATTTTTAAATCCCCAAAAGCCATTTCCATCTAATTCTCAGCTCATGAACCCTAATGCCAATCAATAGGCCGTTCTCTGAATAAATTAAGGCTCCATAAAAGGCTAAAAGCAGCAAAATTAACGACAACTGTGCGCAATTAGCGGATTTGGGCGACCGAAAACAAAGCCAACGCTTTTGTTGGTTCTTGGCTGAGATTTCTGGTGCTGCCACTGGTGTTCCTGCTGCTGCTGTTGTTTGTGTTGGTGTTATGACCGTCGTTACTTGTTATTGCAGGCAATTAAAAACGTACGCCCGACACCCCCCAAAACACACACAGACACACACACACTCGCAGAAAGTATATATACATAAAAACACCCCTTGGATTGCACTAAACTTTTGTTTGATAATGTTAAAGTGCCGCGCAAACAAATCAAAAAGCATATTGAAATTGGGTTAATGTTCGGAGGCAGTGAGTCCGGACTCCCGACTCCGGATGCGGATACGGTCCTTAGTCGCTGTTTGCTTTACGGGTTATAATCCGAAAATTAAGCGCGAGCTGAGCATTAAAATTTGCGACCCATTTGAGGGAGGTTGTCGTTGCTGTTGCCATTGCCCCTTCAGTGTCGCGCCGCCGACTGTTGTTTCAAGATAAAAACTTCATGTGCGTTGGAAAAACCCCGGGAAAAGAGCAAAGAGTACTCTGGATGGCCGAGTGGGATGGGAATTCGGATTGGGACTGGGAGCGGGAGTGGGTGTGGAAATCGGGTGGAAAATGGCTGAATATTTTTTGGCAGTAACAGCGCATCGGAGGTCTTATCGTTTTGGTCCTGGCATATGTTGCGCACATTTAAAACGTATGGCCAGTTTTCCGCAAACAGCTTCTCACCTGATACGGTCCGAATATGTGTGTGGGAATCTCTGCCCGTGTCTCTGTCGGATATTGTACCTGACTGCCTCGCAAGTTTCTCACACTTTCTGTGCAGGACATGTGCTGTATTTTCCCGTTTAGTTATCAATCGAACGATTGGAAATTCCCTAGCGCAACCGTGAGAACTCGACAGCGGGTTTTCAGCATATCCATACCTGTGGATCGTGTCCCTGTGGATGGGAAAAAGCAGCTTCGGCTCCGGCCGCAGCAGATCTCGCCGCATGAGAGGAGGCTGCAGGACACAGCGCCTCGCCCGCAACACCCACATTAGTATCGGCCCAGCGTCCAGTGTCCTGTTAATTGCTTTATGGACTCTCTAGTTCTCAGTGTTTCCTGAAGCGTGGGAATCTTCCTACCTGTCCCAATGCGATTTCTTTCACTTCGCCCTCACTCCCCGACAATTCTCACCAAATCACCGAACTGTCTGTAGTTCAAGTTCAGTGTGAATATTTGTGTTGACTTTATTTTTAAACTTTTACCCATTTGTTTTTAGTTTGATGTTTGTCTGTAAGAAGATTAAGGTCAAGTTGGCCGACGGGATTAGGGGAATTGTTGTGGCGCAGATTGGTTCGGGATCCGGTTCATTGGGACGTCAGCCGAAGCATGAGTTTGATTTTTATTCACTTTCCGGGAAGTCAGCAATAAGTTGCTCGTTAAAAAGAGTATGCTGGGAGGAACATTTTCTGCCTACTACCAGCCTAGTTCTTTTAAAAGATTTCTAAAAATTTCTTTAATTAAATAATACAAAAATAATGCTAAATCATACATTAGGATGGGAATTATGATGCTGATATATCAATGGATCTATTTATATTTATGGCTTTATGAAATGTTTTAATGTTCGTTTCGAATACTTGGAAATGTACTGAATAATTTTGACCCACTTACTGACCATAAACTATACTATTAGTGCTGCTCAACCCCCTGGATTCGACTCCTGTTCTCATTTATATCAATCGCGGATTGGCTTCGCGGACTCGGTTTCTCCCTTACTTTCTCAGTATTCCGCTAGAGATAGAGAAATCGGAAGAGACCTCACTTCAGTCGCGCATGTTGTCACATTTGCGTTGCGGATTAGTACCGAATGCTCTTTAGGATTATGATCGTTGAGCAAATCTGTTGCTCCTGAAAATGCGTAACGGATGCCGGCAATTCACTCAATTGTTGACTTTTGACAAATGTTTCATTTTTTGTGACGACATTTATGAAAAAATTCCACAAATTCCCAATATACGAAGTCTGTTGAAATATTGAAATCTAAATTGTAAAAAGACTATTTTTCTCAGTTAAAACAAACATATAATTTAATTATATTTAAATACAATAATTAGTGTTTTTTTAAAACGATTCTTTAATTTATTTACCTTGTTTCTTCACGCACTAGTCCCAATAGATTTAAATTTTAAAAGCATTTTGACTACGTGACCTATGTCAATAAACTTGTAATTACGTGCAAATTCTTAGCCCGTTGGCAAATTTAGGTAAATGGCCAAGTTCTTTAAAACTACCCGACAAAAAAAATCGAAGTCGGCATGGAGAATAAAACAGCAGGAGACCCCATGGCTTAGATTTTTCCAGAAATGCGCCAAAATCACGTTCGAAAACTATCAATGGCAAGATTCTGGCTGTGGGTCATCCTGGGATGTACATACATATATATATGTATATAAGTATTCAGTCTACATGCTTATGTGTGCATTTGTGTGAGTGTGCGTGGGCCATCATTTGTCTATTATGTACTCATACAGACACAGAAATATATACAGATAAAAGGCTAACTCCTGTGGTCGGCAAAAGTCAACCTGTTGAATGCAGGAGTCAGGTCGAGTGAGATGGCAACTGCTATTGTATTTCCGGTTTGCCATTCAGCATCCAGGATCTAACCGAATTAGGAACATTGCAAAAAGTCAATTGCCATCGACAGGTAACATTGAGTTCAGCCAATAGCCAGTTAGGGTCCAAAATCAGGTAGAAACCAACAGGAAGAAGGATATGTTTTCCGGAGAGGTGCGGAAACTGTTAAAACTGCCTGGCCAGGACGAATACAGTTCAGTTTCAAACAGGTGATCGTAGGGACAAGTGCTCTGAGGACCTGTTCTAGGACATTTCGAAACAGTTTAAGGATTATTCGCAAAAATTAAATCTTAATAAAAATGACAAACCATCGCAGAGTTCGCAAGGATTGCTACGAAAGCAGATTGCATGGTTGGTGTTGAGTTTTAAATGAAAAATGTTTCTCTTTTTTTGATTTGTAAGCTAAATCCTTATTTCCAATTTTTTTGATTTCCATTTACAGATATAGCCAAAACGTGTGCCATGAAGGAGAAAAGCAAAAATGCGGCACGCACGCGACGTGAAAAGGAAAACACGGAATTCTGCGAATTGGCCAAATTACTGCCACTGCCGGCGGCGATTACTTCGCAACTGGACAAGGCCTCCGTCATCCGGCTGACCACATCCTATTTGAAAATGCGCCAAGTGTTTCCTGATGGTAAGCTTTCTCATTTTCCGTATCTCGTTGCCCGTAGCCCGTAAACCTTCCGGAAAACTCACTTGATTGCCGCTCAATTTGTCGCCCGCCTTGGCTTTTCATCTCGTGTGAATTACGCCTTGCGGCTACGGCAAATGATGCGGAATGTTTGACAGCCACGCGACCGCCACGCTCATTATAATCCAACCTCGACATATCCTCGCAGCAGGACACAGTCCCTTTGTTTTTTTTTTTTGCAACGAAACTCCTATCGTGACGCGACTAAAGAATTTTCAAGTTTAAACGGCGATGTTTGTTTAAAGCATATGTTTCCGACGACAAGCGAGGGGAAAACCACTCAACAATGGGCAGACAATAAACAACAGGACCAAGTGGGGTAGAGTGGGTGGGTGGGTTGGTGGGTTGGTTGGTGGGTGGTTAGTTGACTAGTGGAGGAGGGGCGGGGTGGAGTTGTTAAAACACAATGGCGGCTGTTGTTTCACTCAAAAAGCAACGAGCAACGAGAGTCTCACTGGAAGTCTCTCCCTTTCCCGATTTTCCCCATGCCTATGCGAGTGTGCGCTGCTGAGATTTTCTGCGATTCTGCGAAGAGGGTTGTTCGCCAGGGGGAGTGGGAGTGGGTGGGCCATTGTTACCAACCGTTTTGTGCTTTTCTTTTCTGGCTTTATTGAAATAATTATTTTAATAATAGGCAACAAACAAGGAGATCCGGCCGGGCCAAGGAAGTGCTCGGTATATGTACACGACAATACATGGGACAAGTACATGGCAGGACGAGGGGCCGTGGGAGGTGTGTGTGAGTGTGTGTGTGTGTCACAGTGGGCGGGGGTGGGCTGTGGACTGTGAATGGGCCACCTACGGAGCTCGATGACTTTAATTGGGAATAATATTTAGACGTCAGCAGTGGCAAGTAGGGCGTGCTTTGCTTCTGGGTTCATTGGTGGGAATTTTGCGAATTAAGTTACACCGGACAGATGACAAACAATAGGTTATTTGGGTATTTTTGGCAAACTTATTAGGACTTGTTAGACGTTTCTTAAATTCGAATATTATTATTTATGTTCAAATATTGTCTTACAGGACTCGGTGAGGCCTGGGGTTCCTCGCCGGCCATGCAGCGTGGTGCGACCATCAAGGAACTGGGCTCACATCTCCTGCAAACACTGGACGGCTTCATCTTTGTGGTGGCTCCGGATGGCAAAATCATGTACATTTCGGAAACGGCCTCGGTGCATTTGGGTCTCAGCCAGGTGAGTCTCGGCTTTCGCTCGTCCTGATTTATGCGCATAATTTGGCGGTGCCTGGTGACACCTGACGTTGCCTTTTTGAGTCCTGACGGCCACTTGAATTTGCAAGTCAATTTGGGGGCGTTTGGAGACATCCAGAAGTGTTGTGGCTTCTGACGAAAAAAAAGGCGATTCATTTGCATTTTCTTCACTAATTGGCACTCGCTGCAAGCTTAGCTTAGTTTGCGATTAAGAGTAGAATTTAATGTCAATTAAAGACTTTCAATTTTATGTTTACTTATTTCTTAATTTTAAATCTATTTACATTCCAGGTGGAGCTGACGGGCAACTCGATATTCGAGTATATACACAGCTACGATCAGGACGAGATGAATGCCATTTTGTCGCTGCATCCGCACATGCACCAGCATCCAGTGAGTACAGCATCAGTTTCGAAAACATATCCCCGGCGCATTTGAAAATGTTTGCCTTCCACCTGTCTCTTTCTGTCTTTGTCTTTGTTTCTGTTGTTTCTGCTCTATCCCATTGTGCCATCCCACTCACGCCACAGGCCGCCTTTCTCAACTCCCTACAGCTCGCTCAGACGCACACGCCCATCGGCAGTCCCAATGGCGTCCAGCACCCATCCGCCTATGGCCACGATCGTGGCTCTCACACCATCGAAATCGAGAAGACCTTCTTCCTGCGCATGAAGTGTGTCCTGGCCAAGAGGAATGCCGGTCTCACCACCTCTGGTTTTAAGGTAAGCATTTGCTTTACTTCACTGTTATAGATGAAGTTTTAGTTAAATTTTGATCCATCTTCCAGGTGATACACTGTTCTGGCTATCTCAAGGCTCGCATCTATCCCGACTGCGGTGATGGACAGGGAAGCCTGATCCAGAATCTCGGCCTGGTGGCCGTCGGACACTCGCTGCCTTCATCCGCCATCACAGAAATCAAGCTGCACCAAAACATGTTCATGTTCCGGGCCAAGCTGGATATGAAACTGATCTTCTTCGATGCTCGGTAAGTTGAGATCGAGATCTTTAAAAAATAATATTTTTTTGGCACAGCATTTGGCATAGTATTTTCCTAACTGTATCAAAAAGAGAAGAAATGTCCTTAAAAGTATCCCTTGCCTGTTTTGGTGTATATTCGACACTAGGCAAATATTTAAACGGGCCGCAGAATTCGTTTTTTACGCCACGATAAAAAGTTCCACCAGCCGCCCCATCGGAAAGATAATGTTTTCAAAGTACAAAAAAAAAACAAAGAAAAACAAAAGGGAGAGGGAAAATGGAAAGAAATGAGGAAAAGGAAATGGTTAACACGAAGGGGGCGACATGACAAAAAGAAAAACAAATCATTTCCCTCTTGAGCTTGATTTTTTCCTTTGTCTGTGCGGTAGGAAGCAAAGGACGAACTGGGGCGGGGTAAGGGTAGGCTGTGTAAGTGCCTGGCGGGCCAAAAAACCAGCCCACTTTGTCTGACATTATTGTCACTCAATTACCCTCATGATGCCGTCTATATATCCGTCCCCTTCTGGCTGTTGTCGAGCCACCCCGAATGGGTGGGACTTCGGGGGCTGCTTTTGTCGCCTGTTTCCTTTTTTGTTGTTTCTGCATAATTGAATTGAAGTTGACGGAAAAAGTAAAGCTGGCAAATAAAGCAGCATCACCAGCAGCAGCACAAGCGACAAAAGGCAACACCAATGACCACCATTCCGTGTTTGCACAAGCCGACAAAACTTAACCCCAAACTGATGTCGCCTGTTTATTTGCTTACAGCGTATCGCAGCTAACCGGATACGAGCCGCAGGACCTCATCGAGAAGACACTGTATCAGTACATCCACGCCGCGGACATAATGGCTATGCGCTGCTCCCATCAAATCCGTAAGACAACCAAAAACGTTTACACATTCCAACTTGTTTTCCTAACTTGTTTCACTTTCCTCTCCTCCCTGCAGTGCTGTACAAAGGACAAGTGACCACCAAATACTACCGCTTCCTGACCAAGGGAGGCGGCTGGGTGTGGGTGCAGTCGTACGCCACCCTAGTGCACAACTCGCGATCCTCGCGAGAAGTTTTCATCGTCAGCGTTAACTATGTGCTGAGCGAACGAGAGGTGAAAGACTTGGTGCTGAACGAGATTCAGACGGGCGTGGTGAAGCGAGAACCCATTTCGCCGGCGGCTCAAGCGGCTCAGGCGGCGGCAGCGGCCCAAGCAGCCCAGGCGGCTCAGGTGGTGCCGCCCCCCGCGCAAGTCGTGGTGGTGCAGCCACAATGCGCTGGTGTGACGGCGCCAGGAACGCCCGTGAGCCTGGCTCTCAGTGCGAGTCCCAAACTGGATCCTTACTTCGAGCCGGAGCTGCCACTGCACCCGCCGAACGCCGTAACGCCCGTGCCCACGAATAACAACAACAGTAGTAACAACAACAGCGGTGGAGTGTGGCACCACCACCAGTTGCAGCAGCAGCATCAGCCGTCGGCCAGCATGGATCACGATAGCCTGAGTTATACCCAGCTTTATCCGCCTCTCAACGACTTGGTGGTGAGCTCCAGCAGTTCTGTGGGCGGAGGCACTGCCTCCAGTGCGGGTGGCGGCTCTTCGACGTCCGCCTCGTCGTCCGGAGTGTACTCCACGGAGATGCAATACCCAGATACCACCACGGGAAACCTGTACTATAACAACAATAATCACTATTATTATGAATACGATGCCACAGTGGATGTGGCCACGTCAATGATTCGTCCCTTCTCGGCCAACTCCAATAATAGTTGTTCCAGCAGCTCGGAGAGCGAGCGGCAACTGTCTACCGGGAATGCCTCGATTGTGAACGGAACGTCGCCCTCCCAAACAACATACAGCGATTTGAGCCACAACTTCGAACTGAGCTACTTCTCCGACAACAGTTCACAGCAGCAGCAACACCAGCATCAGCAGCAGCAACATCTACTGGAGCAACAGCATCTGCAACAGCAGCAGCAACAAAGATTGCAGACGCAACACCAGCAATACCAACAGCAGCAATATGCGATGCCCCACCAGCAACAGCAGCAGCAACAGCACCAGCAGCAGCAGCAGCAGCAACAGCGAGTGGTCAGTGATTTTGCGGAGAGTTTCAAGAGCGTAAATGCAGCTGCTGCGGCGGCGGCGGTGGTAGCCACGCCCCATTACACCAGCGTGATCGTGGAGCCGCAGCACTATATTCCCAACGATTTTGTGCATTAGCAGCGACTCGGTTGCTGTTGCAGACGCTGTAGTTGTTTCAAAAACAATAAAGCACCTCGAATTCAAGTTGTTGCAATCCTTCTTTGTATTGAGTTCTCAGTTCCAATTGTTATAATGTGGCTGAGCCACCAACAACCTGCAAACCGCTCACTTCTAACATCCTCTTTTCCCATTAATTTATTTCAAAATATTCAAGTTTCCCAACAAAATTGCTTGGTTGAAAGTTAAGAATTCAAAAAAATCACAGAAGAAAAAAACCAAACCTTGTTAACAAATGCAAAAGCAAATACAAATTCTATGAATAGGAAAACGTTTAGACCTAAGACCTAACTGTAAACTGTTCATACAAACTAACTTAATTTAACTGCACATACTTACACTTAACTAATCGTACACATAAATAAACACATACATACGTACATATAGGCTCCGCATAATCACGAATACATACGATCTATAAATATATCTATGTATATAATATGCAATAATGTGTAAATAGTGCAGGGTCCGCTCCACTATGCAGATATCGGATATGATCTTCATAAGTCAAGCGAATAATTGTAAATGTAATATTACCTATTATCGAAAGTTTTTCTAATTTGAATAAACAAATTATTATGTGGGTGAACAATAACGAAATAAGTTTTCAATTGATTCAACATGCCGTATTTGGAGGATATAGATCGATAGCTTAAAACTCTTTATTTAATTCATTAGTTTTAGTTTGAAAATAAAATGTTATTGACTAAACACATTTTTTAAATTTCCTTTTATTTTTTTTAAATATTAATATTCTTCATTTTATATATTAGTATTAATTAATTAAACACTTTAAAACATTTGAATATTCCTAATGCAACTGCCTCGAATTTGGAAAATCGGTGGAACGATCCCATACTATCTTTGGAAATAAATAACAGAATCCTATGCGAAAATATAATCCGCATCCCCTTCAAGTTGTAAAATTGAATGGAAAGGACAATATGGAACCAAGAGATGGCTGTATCTTTGTCAATATTCATCTGATTCTTAAGGGGAATACCTTAAACGAATCGTAGATCGATTCTCCATCAATTTCCATCCAAATCTAGGAAAAAAATATTTTTTAGATTCTTGATCACATTTTCTAGGGGATCCCTTTCAAAATGTAGGAAACGCATGAAAAGGACAATATGGCTTCCAGGGAAGGCTGTATCTTTGCCAATATTTATCCGATTCTTTAGCGGAATACCTTAAACGAATCGTATATCGATTCTCCACTAATTTCCATCCAAATCTAGGAAAAAAATATTCTTTCGATTTTTGATCACATTTTCTGGGGGGTCCCCTTCAAAATGTGCGAAACGCATGGAAAGGACAATACAGCTTATAGGGAAGGCTGTATCTTTGCCAATATTTATCCGATTCTTAAGCGTAATACCTTAAACGAATCGTAGATCGATTCTCCATTAATTTACACCCAAATCTAGGAAAAAAATATTTTTTCGATTTTTGATCATATTTTCTGGGGGATCCCTTTCAAAATGTAGGAAACACATGAAAAGGACAATATGGCTCCCAGGGAAGGCTGTATCTTTGCCAATATTTATCCGATTCTTAAGCGGAATACCTTAAACGAATCGTATATCGATTCTCCACTAATTTCCATCCAAATCTAGGAAATAAATATTTTTTAGATTTTTGATCACATTTTCTAGGGGATCCCCTTCAAAATGTGGGAAACGCATGGAAAGGACAATATGGCTCCCAGGGAAGGCTGTATCTTTGCCAATATTTATCCGATTCTTAAGCGGAATACCTTAAACGAATCGTATATCGATTCTCCATTAATTTCCATCCAAATCTAGGAAAAAAATATTTTTTAGATTTTTGTTCACATTTTCTGGGGGGTCCCCTTCAAAATATGGGAAACACATGAAAAGGACATTATGGCTCCCAGGGAAGGCTGTAACTTTGCCAATATTCATCCCATTCTTTAGCGGAGTACCTTAAACGAATCGTATATCGATTCTCCATTAATTTCCATCCAAATCTAGGAAAAAAATATTTTTTAGATTTTTGTTCACATTTTCTGGGGGTCTCCTTCAAAATGTGGGAAACGCATGAAAAGGACAATATGGCTTATAGGGAAGGCTGTATCTTTGCCAATATTTATCCGATTCTTTGGCGGAATACCTTAAACGAATCGTAGATCGATTCTCCATCAATTTCCATCAAAAACTAGGAAAAAAATATTTTTTAGATTTTTGATCACATTTTCTAGGGGATCCCCTTCAAAATGTGGGAAACGCATGAAAAGGACAATATGGCTCCCAGGGAAGACTGTATCTTTGCCAATATTTTACCGATTCTTAAGCGGAATACCTTAAACGAATCGTATATCGATTCTCCAATAATTTCCACCCAAATCTAGGAAAAAAATATTTTTTAGATTTTTTGTAAAATTTTCTAGGGGATCCCTTTCAAAATGTGGGAAACGCATGAAAAGGACAATATGGCTCCCAGGGAAGGCTGTATCTTTGCCAATATTTATCCGATTCTTAAGCGGAATACCTTAAACGAATTGTAGATCGATTCTCCATTAATTTCCATCCAAATCTAGGAAAAAAATATTTTTTAGATTTTTGATCACATTTTCTAGGGGATCCCCTTCAAAATGTGGGAAACGCATGGAAAGGACAATATGGCTCCCAGGGAAGGCTGTATCTTTGCCAATATTTATCCGATTCTTAAGCGGAATACCTTAAACGAATTGTAGATCGATTCTCCATTAATTTCCATCCAAATCTAGGAAAAAAATATTTTTTAGATTTTTGATCACATTTTCTAGGGTCCCCTTCAAAATGTGGGAAACGCATGGAAAGGACAATACAGCTTATAGGGAAGGCTGTATCTTTGCCAATATTTATCCGATTCTTAAGCGGAATACCTTAAACGAATTGTATATCGATTCTCCATTAATTTCCATCCAAATCTAGGAAAAAAATATTTTTTAGATTTTTGTTCACATTTTCTGGGGGGTCTCCTTCAAAATATGGGAAACACATGAAAAGGACATTATGGCTCCCAGGGAAGGCTGTAACTTTGCCAATATTCATCCGATTCTTTAGCGGAGTACCTTAAACGAATCGTATATCGATTCTCCATTAATTTCCATCCAAATCTAGGAAAAAAATATTTTTTAGATTTTTGTTCACATTTTCTGGGGGGTCTCCTTCAAAATGTGGGAAACGCATGGAAAGGACAATACAGCTTATAGGGAAGGCTGTATCTTTGCCAATATTTTACCGATTCTTAAGCGGAATACCTTAAACGAATCGTATATCGATTCTCCAATCAATTTCCATCCAAAACTAGGAAAAAAATATTTTTTAGATTTTTTGATCAAATTTTCTAGGGGGTCCCTTTCAAAATGTGGGAAACGCATGAAAAGGACAATATGGCTCCCAGGGAAGGCTGTATCTTTGCCAATATTTATCCGAATTTTAAGCGGAATACCTTAAACGAATTGTAGATCGATTCTCCAATAATTTCCACCCAAATCTAGGAAAAAAATATTTTTTAGATTTTTTGTAAAATTTTCTAGGGGATCCCTTTCAAAATGTGGGAAACGCATGAAAAGGACAATATGGCTCCCAGGGAAGGCTGTATCTTTGCCAATATATATCCGATTCTTAAGCGGAATACCTTAAACGAATTGTAGATCGATTCTCCATTAATTTCCATCCAAATCTAGGAAAAAAATATTTTTTAGATTTTTGATCACATTTTCTAGGGGATCCCCTTCAAAATGTGGGAAACGCATGAAAAGGACAATATGGCTTCCAGGGAAGGCTGTATCTTTGCCAATATATATCCGATTCTTAAGCGGAATACCTTAAGCGAATCGTATATCGATTCTCCATTAATTTCCATCCAAATCTAGAGAACAAATAATTTTTAGATATTTTGTAAATTTTTTTTTTTAAATATATATTTTTTGAAATCTAGAACAAAATATATTTTTGAAATATTATATAATGTTTATTTACAATTTACAATTTATTATGTAGTAACTTGCTTTGCATAATAGTTTTAAGATTTGAGTTTAAATTATTTTTAAGTTTGGTTTTCTGCACAAACTATCGGAAAGTAGGGTTTTAAAATTGAGAAGCGCCATCTAGTGCCAACATATTTTAATGCTAGTGGCCAATGCGACATATGTATTTAAGCCACTCAGTATAAACAAACCACAAAAAATTGTATTTTTTTCTTTGTTATTAATTATTTTATCGTTAAATCCATATTTTTTATATTTATTTCCTATGTTCTAAATTGTATTACATTATCTACACTGTTAGTTATCTACACATGAAGTCAGGTTTTTACGTGGAGATAAGAGCCCTCTAGCGGATTCGAGCTATGCCTGTGACACCCTGTGGTATATGCGCGCGGTTACTCCGCGCAATTTTCAATTAAATTTATTAGAAAACCTAAGAATTCTTATTTTGTTTAAGCATTCTAAGCAATAAATTTTACATTGTATTTTTTATTTATAATGAAATTAAAATTTTTATAATTTTTTATAACAAATTTAATATTATGTCTATAAAACATTTTATAAAAAGAATAAATTTAAGACTAAGAGAAACAACATAATAATGACCCAATAATAAAACAATATATTAAAAACAGAAGAGTAATCTCATAACCAGTTAATAATAATTGAATGGTTAAGGT
The DNA here is from genome assembly GCA_035045925.1 of Drosophila atripex. NCBI lineage: Eukaryota > Metazoa > Arthropoda > Insecta > Diptera > Drosophilidae > Drosophila > Drosophila atripex. The sequence continues at coordinate 3,999,197 of JAWNOP010000022.1, read as the reverse complement.
GACTTTCTATTCTATTTAACAAAATTGGAGTTTTAGAAAATTAGTATAAGAGTTTAGAGTTTCTGTAGTTCTGGTCCTCAGCATTTAAGTCCAATGAAAATGTATCCAAGCTTTGAGTTCCTCATCTGCCGGTTGCGTTATTCAGTTTGTTTGCTTTCTAACAATGTTGCTGCTTCTGCAACATAAACATGCAACGAGAATCTCACCGAAGCTACTTTAGTCAGTTGGCTGAAGGATGAAGGATATGGCTCGTGTTTGTGGGCCTGGGTGAGCAGCCTATTAATTTATTGCCTGCCATTTGTGGGGCCGCCACACAGGGAGTTTTTTTTAGGTACACTCGTTCAGATTTCGGAAAAAGATAAATCTGACCTCTTCAGAGCTGGAAAAACTTTAAAGGTTGTTGTATAGTTTTGAGCAAGAACGTATTGTATGTCTCATAATTTTTATTTTATATTCAATTATTTATATAAGCAAAAATTGATACGTTTGTGAATAATACAAGTTGTATCGAGTACGGGGAGTGATAACCAAAACCACATGACGAAATAGGAATCTTTCAATTCTCAAGATTCCTGTGGAATAGCAGCTGGCCGGAGGAGGGGAAAGCGTTTGGTCCAAAATCGCTTCCAAATTCGCATCGATTTATTATGATACCTCTCGTTCAAACTGGAGGGATCTCTCAATGTGGGGAGCACTTCTTTCACGGGTTCTTGGCGAGTGATCACTAGCACCTCATAGTGAGAGACGAATCTTTCTTGGTGATTGTCAGCGACAAATATTCCTCTAAGTGAGGGATGCACTCTTCCAATTCTTAGGCTACCTTTAAAAATGGCACGACCAGTGTAGAATACTTCACCGGTGTTAGAATATCCAGTTTCAAGGGCATTCGGCGGATATTTTCCTAACTGGTCGGCCACCCATGTGTGATGACAGTTCTCCAGCACCAGTACTTCGACGTCCTCTGTATGCCAAAAAGCTACGTAGTATGTGGATGCTAGTGCGGCTTGCTTAGCGGGCACATAGCTAGCCGGTAAGAGTTCCCGGTCCAAACGGACACGAGCCACATATGCCTCGTGACCCTCGTCGTCGGTGCCACATTGTACGACTCCATGAGGCAACCGGCCAGCAACGCTCTCGGGTGCGTTGAGTCCGAAATTCATTGGCACCCACTTATAGGGAAGACGCTCTTCGTCCAAACTGGAGGGTTCCGTAAATGTCAGGAAGGTCCTTTGCCAATCTCCATTGCAGCGACTGCCGCATTGTGGGCAGTTTGGGTATTGCTTCAGCCGGGCATTCAGACAGGTTTTGTGAAATAAATGTCCACATCCAATATTGTAGATCTCATCGTTTGATTCGAAAAAACACTTGCATATGCCACACAGAATATTCAAGGTCCGCGATAATATTCGAGCCGATGTTGGACCTTCCATTACTAAATGATATGTGAAACTGAATCAAATATTTCAGTTTAAGTACCTATCGCAATGTAGTGACATGCGTATAGTCATATAGCTTGTGGCTGTAGTTTATTTAACAGAATCCGAATCTCAGAATATAAAAATATATTTTTTTTTAATAATCCAAATTAATCATTGGCTAAAAAAAAACAATTTTAGCATCCATTTTCGTTGTATTAAATGAGTAGTCTCTCTGTAAGTAATGTATAGATATAAATTATAAATAGCGGAAAATTGAAACGCTAATGAATAATCCATGTGGTCGATGATTAGCGATTGCGGGGAGTGATCACCAAAACCTCATAAGTGGATTTGACCATTTCTCTACCGTGATGGGCGACGAACATCGTTCTAAATGAGGGATGAACTTTTCCCATTCGCAGCAAACCCTTGTAAATACTACGTCCTGTGTAAGTCACCTCGCCGGTATCGGAGTATCCAGTTTTGAGGGCATTGGGCGGATAGCTTCCAAACAGACCTGCCATCCATTTGTGGTCACAGTTGTCTAGTACGAGTACTTCGACGCTTTCGGTGAGCCAATAGGCTCTATGGAAACTGGATACCAGGGCAGCTTTTTTATGAGGAATATAGCTCGCCGGTAATAGTTCCTGTCCTTTAATGACACGTGCCACATATGCCTTGTAGCCCGAATCATCTGTGCCACATTGGACGACTCCGCGCGGCAGAAAGTTGGGGGGGAGAAAAGCGTTCGCTTCAACATCTATTCGCATCCATTTGTAATTACTTCTTTCATTAAAAATGGAGGGTTCTACCAACGCTGGGTTCTGGGGTTCAATGGGTTCTTGGAGAGTGATCACTAGAACTTCATAGTAATAGACGTTTTTTTCTTGTTGGTGGTGGGCGACCAACATCCTTCCAAATAAGGTATCAACTTTACCAATTCTCAGAACATTATTAAAAAAACCACGACCCGTGTAGGTTCCCTCGCCGGTATCAGAAAATCCAGTTTCAAGCGCATCGGGCGGATAGCTTCCGAACTGTCCGGCCACCCATCTGGGATGACAGTTCTCCAGTACCAGCACTTCGACGTCCTCTGTAAGCCAATAAGCTACGTGGCATGTGGAAGCTAGGGCGGCTTGCTTAGTGGGCACATAGCTGGCTGGTAAGAGTTCCCAACCTTTACTGACACGAGCCACATATGCCTTGTTACCCTCATCGTCGGTTCCACATTGAACGACTCCTTTAGGTAGTTGGGCAGCAGGGGGGGAAGCGTTGGGTCCGAGATTCATAGGCACCCACTTATAGGGAAGAGCCTCTTCGTCCAAACTAGAGGGTTCCCCACATGTCAGGAAAATCCTTTGCCGGTCTCCATTGCAGTATCTGCCGCATTGTGGGCAGTTTGGGTATTGCTGTAGTCGGGCATTCAGACAGGTTTTGTGAAATAAATGTCCGCATCCAATATTATAGATCTCATCGTTTGATTCGAAAAAATACTTGCATATGCCACACAGAATATTCAATGTCCGCGATAATATTCGAGCCGATGTTGGACCTTCCATTACTAAATGATATGTGAAACTGAATCAAATATTTCAGTTTAAGTTCTGATTTCTATCGCAATGTAGTGTCATGCGTATAGTCATATAGCTTGTGGCTGTAGTTTATTTAACAGAATCCGAATCTCAGAATATAAAAATATATTTTTTTTTTTAATAATCCAAATTAATCATTGGCTAAAAAAAACAATTTTAGCATCCATTTTCGTTGTATTAAATGAGTAGTCTCTCTGTAAGTAATGTATAGATATAAATTATAAATAGCGGAAAATTGAAACGCTAATGAATAATCCATGTGGTCGATGATTAGCGATTGCGGGGAGTGATCACCAAAACCTCATAAGTGGATTTGACCATTTCTCTACCGTGATGGGCGACGAACATCGTTCTAAATGAGGGATGAACTTTTCCCATTCGCAGCAAACCCTTGTAAATACTACGTCCTGTGTAAGTCACCTCGCCGGTATCGGAGTATCCAGTTTTGAGGGCATTGGGCGGATAGCTTCCAAACAGACCTGCCATCCATTTGTGGTCACAGTTGTCTAGTACGAGTACTTCGACGCTTTCGGTGAGCCAATAGGCTCTATGGAAACTGGATACCAGGGCAGCTTTTTTATGAGGAATATAGCTCGCCGGTAATAGTTCCTGTCCTTTAATGACACGTGCCACATATGCCTTGTAGCCCGAATCATCTGTGCCACATTGGACGACTCCGCGCGGCAGAAAGTTGGGGGGGAGAAAAGCGTTCGCTTCAACATCTATTCGCATCCATTTGTAATTACTTCTTTCATTAAAAATGGAGGGTTCTACCAACGCTGGGTTCTGGGGTTCAATGGGTTCTTGGAGAGTGATCACTAGAACTTCATAGTAATAGACGTTTTTTTCTTGTTGGTGGTGGGCGACCAACATCCTTCCAAATAAGGTATCAACTTTACCAATTCTCAGAACATTATTAAAAAAACCACGACCCGTGTAGGTTCCCTCGCCGGTATCAGAAAATCCAGTTTCAAGCGCATCGGGCGGATAGCTTCCGAACTGTCCGGCCACCCATCTGGGATGGCAGTTCTCCAGTACCAGCACTTCGACGTCCTCTGTAAGCCAATAAGCTACGTGGCGTGTGGAAGCTAGGGCGGCTTGCTTAGTGGGCACATAGCTTGCTGGTAAGAGTTCCCAACCTTTACTGACACGAGCCACATATGCCTTGTTACCCTCATCGTCGGTTCCACATTGTACGACTCCTTTAGGTAGTTGGGCAGCAGGGGGGAAGCGTTGGGTCCGAGATTCATAGGCACCCACTTATAGGGAAGAGCCTCTTCGTCCAAACTAGAGGGTTCCCCACATGTCAGGAAAATCCTTTGCCGGTCTCCATTGCAGTATCTGCCGCATTGTGGGCAGTTTGGGTATTGCTGTAGTCGGACATTCAGACAGTTTTTGTGAAATAAATGTCCACATCCAAGACTGAAGATCTTATCGTTTCGAGATAAGAAACAGTTGCATATTCCACATAGAATATTCAGAGTCCTAGCTGGGGTTCTGCCTTCCATTACTGAGTGATCTATTCAACTGAATCTCATATATCAGTTTATGAAAAATGAACATTGACTTCTCAATCTTCGTAAAGCTTTAGGGATTTCGGTTTTTATTTATTTATTCCGGTTTTGGTCATCAAATACAATTTTTTCAATCTGAGAATCGCAAAAATGTATAAGCTATATACTTATGTACTTATCGTAATTCTGTCACTCTCGATTGTAGAAAAATTGAATTAAATGACACACAGCCACAGTCGACACTCAAAAACATTGTACTTGGCGCTAGCGAGAAGAATCAAAATATTTAATTATCCTTGGACAACTCCCTGGGGCAATAATAAAATAAAACAAGAAAATATTCATTTCATTGAATATGCCTCAATATTGTCTTTCTTTTAAAACTATAACCATCTGGGCTACAAGCGGCATAGCATCTGAGCTCTTGCTTGGGATATGGATAGTGTTGTGGGCCTGGGTGCGGCAGCCCATTGATTTATTGCCTGCCATTTGTGGGAGCCGGTCCAAAGTGGGCTTTTTTTAGAGATACTCGTTTCGTTTGCTGGAAAAGATAAGCCTGACCCCCTTAGGCCGGGCTAATTGGAGTTTTTCAATTGCCACAAAACACAGAATGGAGTGGGCACTTTGTCCACTTTGTGTGTTCCAGTTCAGGCGGTCAGGCAGCCACTTGGCTAATTTATTTCTTGAAGCATTTTGAAAAGTTTACGCCTCGGATGAGCACAGACCGCAAATTATTTAATTGCCATCTGACCGTGCCCCCAAAAAAGGGGTGAATGCCTTTGCCGCTCAAGGACCCGGTCTCGATGCAATAATTTAAGTGCAAGCAAACCGCAACTTTCTGGCTAAAACACGCACACTCACACTCGCCCACCCAGGGACACGACTTTGGCCACAAAAAAGGAGAGAATGGGAGTCGGCCCAAAGGCAAAGAAGTCGAATTAAAAATGAACAAAAGTAAACGCAAAAAATAGACGTGGGAGTTCGTGTTCGTGTTATTGTTGTCCCTGGTCCAATGCCCCAAAACCCAGGACCAGAAAAAAAGAGAAAACTCTATCCTTTTGCGGTTTTTGGCTAAGGAACTAAAATGCACTTTAATAATGAAAGTTGCGCCATTTTAGGGAACATTGAAAACATTCCGGAATGCAAAACCTAATTTTTGGTTTTGAAAAAATGCAAGTGCTCCTCCGTCAGGACAAAGTATTTCAATTTAAAATTCGAAACAAGCTTACGTGCCATCTGGTCGGGATGGTCAGTTCCAGGACCTTGCAGTCAGAAAACGCAACTGGAGTGCCAGTGGGTCGCATTTCAAATTAATGCAAACCCAAAAGCCGAGTGCCACTGGCAACTTAAATTAAATGAAATGCGAGCTGCTCGTTAGAGATGCAAGGCGTCGCATTTTAGAAAAATATTCATTTTTATGCAAGTCGCTGAATGGCTTTGAAAATCAATAGAATTGTTAAATAAGAAAATTTTTGTTTTATAATTTCATATCCTATTTCATATCATATTTTATATTTATTTAAGTATAAATTTCGTATAAACCTTAATTTTCTATTCTTAACATAACATAAAATGTTACGAAAAATATAAAATTTAAAAATCCTTCACTTTAACTGTTGAAAAGGAGGTTTATTGTGTTTCAAATTCTATTTATTATTTAGGAAAAGATTTTTATTTCACTTTATCTTTGTCCTCTTTATAAGATCATTAAATGTCTGCCATGCTCGCGGAATGTCCTTTTTTTTTTTAAGCAGCTCTACATTTTGTTTTCTCATCTCTAACTAAATAACAGACAGGACTAGGTCATAGTCATGAGATTACCTGCTTACCAGCTTAAGACTCATTGCGGTCCAGCTGTGGAAAATGCTTTGGTGTAAACGCTTTAAATTTTTAATTCTGCAGCTGCTGCAACTGGGTGCTTTTATACGTTTCTATAATGCCAGTATATGTACATGAAACCCATTTTCTGGCAAAGTCTTGAAGGTGTCCGCTCACCATTTCATTGTGGCAGAGGACTGTGCAGTTTTTGCGGCTGCCAAATGGAAATTTCAAGCCTATTACATAAATGTTTAAATGGGTAAATGGGTTCGCGTTGTTCTCCCAAAAACTGTCTACTTGGTGAGGTTCCCACAAGCCCCAGACCCCGAACTCCAACCGATCCGTGTCCAATTGGGTGCCTTCAGTTCAGTGAACGCAGCTGTACACACATTTTCCTCCAGGGACTAACTCAACTTGTGCACTGAGAGAAAATTCTATCTTCAATGCAATATATTCCTTTTTTGGTTGAATTTCTTAGATTGGAAGTGAAAGATAAAAGTGGGCTTTATAGATTAAAAATAGAGATCAGATCTGTAAGTGGCGCTTTCTCTAGGTTTTTTTAAGTGTAACATACTTTCTCTGAGTGTACTAATGTTGGCATTAGGACTGGACGCTGGTCATCTTGAAAGGACTGAGAAAAAAAGCTCAAATGGGGGCAGTTGAAAAGTGCAATTGGCAAACAGAAAAGTTGCAAAAGGAATGAAACCAAAAGAAAGTAACAAATAAAAAAAGGAGCAGAAACAAAAGGAAAAAGCCAGAAAAGAAAAGGCAAAGCCATAGAAAAGACGACTCCGGTAATTTGTTCTGAGCGGCTTTTGTTTTGTGCGCCATTTTCGTTTCGTTTTAGCCAAGATTGTAGGAAGGCGGTACAAATCGACGTATCCTTGGCTCCTTTCTCGCTTCGCTGACAACGGACGGACTACTCTGATTGAGTGTGTTAGTGGGAATATGTTCTGGTCCGTGCTCGAGCTCGAGCGCCAGTCGGGCAACCTTTCCCCGAGCTTTCGCTTTTCAATTGACCTTCTTTGACATTTTTCGCAATGCCCCGAAATTTATCACTTAATAAATTTCCTTTTCCACCCTCAACTCTTTCTGTCTTTTGGCCATGGAATGGTAATTGGATCTGCAGAAATCGAAACTGGGCAAATTGCGGGTTGGTTAAATTATAGCCCGGTCAAAAGTGACTTCAGGGGACACTGATTATTTTCCCAAATCTGTGTGGGTTTACGGAGATTCAAGTTATGGCTCTGTTAATTGAAAGTTTATTCAAGGATTTCGTTTGATTTTTTAGCTTCTTAGAGGTGCTTTTCATATCTTATCTTAGATATTATTTAAATTATTTATATTATAGGTTTGATAGGGATTTAGAGATAGGGATTTTTAAATATCTGAATATTTAGAAGTATTGTATTATGAAACATTTTTATTTTTAAGGCCATTCTATAAAACATAAAGTTAATTTCCCTTGAACTGAATTGAGCCTGGTTTATAACGCAACAGATTTATGATGCATAAACCGCTCAACAATTTCAATAAATTTCCCTTGATCTGCATATAAGAAGAGGGTTTTGGCCAGGCCCAAGCCAAATTGTATCAGCAAATGTCATAAATGCGAATCAAAGAGGCAGGGCGCATATCAAAGGCGTATTAACGTTTTTACGCACTCGTTTCCCGCTCAAAAGTGACTTAAAAGCCCTGGGAAGACAATCTCCTTGCCGGGTTGATGGCTCAAATCCTTTCGGGGAGACGGAAGCGTACGCCGAAATTTATGTAAAAGACTTGTGCATAAAATTGCGCATCATTGAAGTTGAAATTCTCGAGTCAGATTTGCGAGGTACCAGCTCGGGACACCAGCGACATCATCAATACACTTCAGTTGCCATTAAGTGTGGCAAATCTTTTGCTGAGCTCCGCCGGGAAGCTGGCGATGCTAAATGTTGCGTATACGCCATGTGCGCCCGGTATGTGAGGGTAAGCTAAGCGCGGCTATTAGAACAAATTGAATAATATCGAGCTCTGCCATCCGATATTTTATGCATTTGTTTGTGACTTTGAAGTGCTTGCCACGCGCTCTCAACACTTTTCCGCATTTTCTTATTTTATTTTTGCCGGTTTGGTTTTATTTTTGGCTTTGTTTGTTGGCTTTTATCAGCACACGCACAGACCTTGGCTCAAGTCGCCTAAATCTCAGCGATATATTTTACATCATTATAGCTGCTCCTCTTCCGCATTCCTTCCCAGTCCCTGTTCCAGTTGTAGGAACCGTCCTGGCTTGTTGTTGGTCTTGTTTATGTTTTGTAGCTTCGCTCGCGATTTTATGACTTTGCCAGGACTCCACCCCATCCTCCGACAAAGTGCGGCAAAAGCTATTGAAACAGATTTTGCTGACTCTCACTTTTTCCCTCCACCCCATATCCTGGAGGCTTTTTGGGGGTGTAGCTCCACTCACTGAAATTCATTTTTCGATATGTTATTCCTTTTGCCAAGACATTGGTTTACCTGGTTTGGGGCGACTGGCCCGCCCCCTTATTTTCCCGGGCGACACTTTTAGCATCATTATCTGCACGGCATCGAAGGCTGGAGCTCAAGCACTTTGAGTTATGCGCCTGGCAGACGCTCAAAAAACATAAAAAACAAATAAATGGCAGGGAAAAACGAAATGTACACAGAGATGTAGGCAGTGCTGGGTGAGAGAGAAAAATACGATTAAAAACAAAATCCCACACATGCATACGGTTTCGAGAAAAATACGGCATTTTATTACTTCAGTTTTTAGTCAAAGATTTAGGGACTACCAGGGGACGTATTTTATTCATGAAGTTTTTAAACTGATTTTAAAATAAATTAAATATTTTATTTCTTTATTTTGACAAAGTAGAATGTGTGGTATTCTTGTTATAAAGTATATATGTTTCACACATTTTATGAAAAAATAATACAGTTCAGTGGTTTGCAAATTCAATTTTCAATGATAATCTGAAAAAAAGTTCACGATTATTATTTTTCCTCTTCATTTGTTGTTGAGAACCTGTATGGTTAGTGAACTCACATGTGAATTTTGACCCAGTTTATGTCGCTTTACTCCTCTGGGAGGCACCTAGCTTCATGTGTGACTCAAAGGATTCTTTGTTGATGTCCTTTTGAGTGAGGAATCAAGTCAAACGAACGAATTCAGAGATGTTTTTACGGCTGTGGCTAACAATCATATCCCTCAATCATGGGATTAATTTGCCTAAGTGCAGTCTGAAACTGCAATGTGGCTTATTCGGGGAGTTCGCACATTCTCGGCCCGGTCATTGAAGCTGGAAGGCGCACTAAACCGACACCTTGGTCAAAAGCTGGGCTACTTTTATGGGCCATGTTATGGGCTGCTTGTTGGCACATAAACAGCCAGCATTCATCCATCTATCAATTGGTTTCCGTTCGATTTCGGTGTGTGGGTGTGCTTAACACACCATTGAACTGTTACGTAACCAAGAACCCATCCACATACAAAAAGATATACGTACGAAGTACGCCCTACTATCCCAAAGATACACAGATACAGATACATATGTCCGGCGGTGAAGCCAGCAGACAAATCCCATTTGATGTTCACTCAGCAGAAAGGCAACGCCAATGAAGCATGCAAAAGGTATTTCAGCTTTTTCGTTGCCGCTGTTGCTGTTTTCTTGGGCCCAGATTGCTGAGATTTTGGCTTTGTAACTCAAAATCGGTCGGTACCACGCTACAAGGAGCGAATGTGCAAACATCATGAAAAACGCTGCTACAACAACCGGGTTGGAAAACTGGGAACCGGAGCAAAATCCCAAGAAACAAAGGCCAAAGGCAGATAAAGATACTCACAAGCCGCAGCCGCTCACAAGACGAAAAGGGAACTTTTCCATTTTAGCCTCCACTCTCCCACTTCGGGGTCGTGCCTCGGTTTTTTCCGCATTTTATTGAACTTTAATTCATTTTGCACTGGCCAGCAAAATGTGCAGAATAAATTGTTTTATTTAAGTTGAACTCAGTGCAAATGTGGCCGCGCTGTAGTATTTTTTGTTCGCCTTTGGCATCTGAGATGCAAGTCCTTTGAGCTGGAATCTCCCCTTGTTGTCCATTGGGTCATAAAATGGCTTCCGGTTATACTTCAAGCGAGATTAACTTGTCGTTTACAATTTCCCTTTGATTTGTTTCCAGCAGGAGTGGGATTAAACTTAGACCAGGATACAGACGGGTACTCGACAGTGTATACGCAAGGATATGGACTAGGGTTTCCTGTGCCAGACTTTCACTTTCATCCCACGACACTTTCGCTGGGGCTGTGCACTCTGACTGAGTTCTCTGTATATGTCTGGAAAAGCATATAAGTTGTTATCAGGATAAAATGTTGGAATACATTATAATATATATATTCTTTATATTCGAAAAGTAAAGTTTTAAAAGGATTTTTATTCATTTAAAATACAATTAATTGTAATTGTACAACAATATAGGTACAATTTTAATGTAGTCGTCAATTAAGCATTTAAAATATTGTAAGTTCAATTAAAGAAAGCTAATGTAATGCTCTTTTAAGGATATCATATGATGCCCAAATAAGTATGCTTTAAATTTTTGTATAACTTTTGTTACAAATCGTAGGCCATTATTGGGCGGAGTACCACCATTTTTCCGCCATTCAGATTGAAAAATGCCCATGTAATTGCCGTATTGTTGTTGGCTCGATTCTGGTCTGGAGTCTGCTACAAATTGATTTACAACAATTCATTTTCGCCCGGGGCAACCGCTGTGAGACCCAAAGCAGCTGACCAGAACACCAGAACACTTGTGGGACCCCGTCCTGTCTCAGGTGTGAGTTTTATTTGTTTTGAAATTGTTTTCTCCGCTTTGTTCTGGCAGGGAGCTGGTTCTTTTTTCTTTTTTATTTTTATTTTTCCTCCCCTTTTTTCTCTTGCTAGTTTCCTTTGTTTCGAGGGGAGGACGATAAGGAAGCCGCATCACACGCAGCTCCACTCAATGTTTTTCTTGCGGCCTGGCGGTAATTTCATTTTGTGCCGACTGTGGTCGTCTCCATAGAGAAGTGCACTCGGCTTTCGCTTTCATTACGGCTTTCACCTTTGGCCAACAGCCCAACACACCAAGCACCCAAAACCTAAAACCCAAAACCAAATCTGGCCCAGTTCGCGGCTGCTACGCAATTAAGCCACGCAATCAGAATGCAAGATGAAGGCTGTGCAAACAATTGAATTCGGCCAGCAGAGAGGGACGCGGTTCGGGTTGAGTTTTAGAATTGGGCTTTGGGCCCGGGATGGGCTTCTGTTGGCTTGGCTTCGCTCGGACAAAACAGGAGCGTTGGCCCAAATCCTGGCAAAATGGCGGCCACAAGCTGCAAAGTCAACATGGCAGCTGACATCTGTCAGATGCCGTTATTTTGCTGCACTTTTAGTTGCTCCCTTTCGGCGGCATCTGTGCTCCCGACCAGTTTTCGTCCTGGCTTTGTTTGTCTAGCCCATCTGAGGACTGACAATGGTCAACCCCGGGGCCAAATTGGAGCCACTAACAAGTATGTGGCATGTGGGTTAGATGATCGTGGAAATCATAGTTCATAGGGTGAAATATGACCTTTATATGTTGCATATATTATAAAAAAGAGGGTCATTGAATATTTAAATTTATACAAAAGAAAAACAGTAAAAAGAGATCCTTTATTTTCAGTGTATTTACCTTAGTAAAACCATTTAAACGAAATAATGGCAATTTCATGCTTTTAAGTCGTTTTGAATTGTTTTCTATTTTTAATATTTATTATAAAAAAGCATTGAAATAAAGAAGGTCTATCATAATGCCTAAATGGATAACTATATTTGGTAATATTATTAATTTTTTCACTTCCTTTCAAAAACCCGAAATATTTCAGGGACCCTGGTTATCCTGCCAATCATCACTCATATGCAAGAGGCTCTTGATGATTTTGAAGTTCCAGTGGAAATCACTACAAACAGTGAAAGTTTTTCAGTTCGAAGTCCTATAAGCCTGAAAAGGACCATGGGAAGGACTCGTAAAATCAAAAAATATGCATACGATGCCGGCGCGAATTCAGAAGAAGTTAACATAACACTTAAAGGCACTATGACGGATCAGTATTGTTGCTTTTGGATAAATCAGAAACATCCTGCCATTCCAGAGACTTGGAAGCACTTGGCAGAGTATCCTTTTGATTTTCTGTTTAATGGCGTTTTTATCAAAAATATGCGAGACAATTCTCACTCACACAGTCAGAGCCAGTCTTTTGGTTAATCCAATAAAAATTATATATAATTTTGCACAAGCCTTGTCACAAGATCTAAGCTTAAAATTGAAATATAGAATCTCGATTGTGTGCATTTTGGGCTATGCATTTAATTGAGTCTTTGGCTCGTGATGGGTTAGCTGAGGTCCGGAATTATAATTAACTTAGTCGGCTGGGCAAAGTTGGCTGGAAAGTTCGTTCGGTGACCCCGAATAGGCGCTTTTGGAGCCTAAAAGACCGACAGCACATAATGGATTTGACACATTATAATCAGGTTTGCATAGTGTCCTTCGTCCTGGCTGTCAGTCCGTCATTCATTCGTCCGTTGTTGCTTCGGTGAGCGAGTAGACGTAGTAGGAGGAGTCCCTTGGGCGCTTTGACGTTCTCTGCTTATTTGGTCAAGGCAGCAAGTTGTAGAAGTAGTTGTTGCCCCATCATCGTCATCGCCGGCTGAGAACTTTGATAAATAAGGCTGCCCATGTCTGGGCATTTACTTAGTTAATTAAATTCAACTTCTTCCCAGGGAAGCGATGGCAAGAGAGCAAGTAAAAGCCCTCAGGCCCACCAGGTACTTCCGTTCCGTTCCGTTCCGTATTTTCTCTGGGACTGGAAAAAGTTTGCCCAGCGTGTTTGTTCATATCATTTGAGAGAATACATAGTAAATGTGGTGGTAGCCACATCCTGGTCGGCAGCGTCGGTGTTTGCTTTTAATTTCGCCTCTTCCTTTGCCTTTAGTTTTTAATGTGTTCGGGTGATTAGAGCGCTTGCATCCTGACCAGGAATATTATTTGCATGATGTGTTCGTTTGTGGCCCCGGCATGCCGAGCAATTTCCTGCTCCAATAACCAATGAAAATGGTGAAGAGATTCAAATTTACCGCACTGGGAAGATGCGCACACATCCGGGTCTTTCCATTTGGTTTCTTCAAGGAGCTTGTCTTTACTGGATACTATGAATGTACTTGTGTGTACAAATACGAGTGGTTTATGCTCCAGTAAGCTCGCAAGTTCTCTTCAAAAGTACACATAGTAAATTTAAGTTTAATGGACTTTATATTTAATTGGAAATCGGATCTACGAAATTTTTATTGTATTGTTAGGTACTTTTTTTTTCAATGCTTTCTGTTTAGAAACTTATTTTTAGTTTTAAATTAAAATTTTCGAATGAAAATTTGAAAAAACGCGCCATCTATTGTTTTTTCCTACAATTCTCGCCAAAACTATCGATATTACTATCGCTTATCGATCGAGCAGCTGTTTTTGGTTTTCGCGCGTTTTTCTCTCACAAATCATATTGTGCTGTGTTTTTATTTTGCGATCAAAACAATTTGTTTATTTATTGTGCCTAAAGTGTGGTGTTGGACGAAAAATGTCAATATTATTGGCGAACATTGATGCCACGTGCGCTGCACTGGGCTACAGCGACGGAAGCAAATACCAAGCTGAACCCGATGCCGCTGATGCCTTAAAGGTGCAATAATTTAAATAAATCAATTGGATGTAATAATATTTAATGGTTTTCCAATAGCACCTTATTTGGATACTGCGAAGGGATCTGGACAACCACGAGTACCGGCGCCATTTGGGACGAGCAAAAGTGCTGCAGACGGATTTGGTTTACATGCTTCCCGATTACATACACCATGAGGAATTGTCCGATTTGCTTATACGCCTGCTGGTCATCCTTACCAATCCGACGCTGCTCCTGTTCAGAGATGGGCCGCCGAGCGACAATCATGGACGGAAGGTGTTCATGGAACTGATCGACATATTACAGGGCTACAAAGCAGCCTTTGCCAAGGACAAAATCTGGACGTCACTATTTGAGAAGCTCAAACGGGCATTGGAAATAGTGAGTAGCTACGAACAAGTCTCAATTAATAAATTCCATTTGAGGAAGTCAACAAAAAAGAATACAATGGCTGAACTTGTTAACCCAGGGGAGATGCGGGATGAGGTGGCCGAGATACGCAAGGAAGACTCCAGTGACACCAGTGCCGATGGCCAGCCGAGTGGTGAATCCTCATATTTTTCATGCTTGGTGTGCATGCGCACTGCTCGTTCACCGCGTGTTAGCTTCTGCGGCCACCATTTTTGTTATAGGTGCATTAGGCATTGGATCAAGACGCAGGGATCCAAGGTCAAGTGTCCATATTGTCAGTCCCGGATTGGCGAGAATACTTTAATCGCCATTCGCTATCCGGGCAGTGGCTTGCCGAAACATACTAAATGCAAGTCCCTCGAAGAGCATCGTATGCGAATCCTCAAGAGCGTCGATTACATCAATGAATTGGCCCAGTTGCCGGAGGCGAGCATGTTTGTAAGGGGATATATTGAGTATCCCCCGGAGCCGTTTCCACGTGTGAGGCCCCTGCCACCCCAGCTGCTCATCCAGGTGCCTCACTATCCTATTCGCCGCACCTTCAGTGACTACACAGTAGTCCAGCGTACCATAATGTTAATCATCATGGCTTTCTTGTTCACTATGTACCAGACTGAGCTGTTGCCTTTGAAATAGAAGGTTTTTATTTTTAAATTGTTTTTTCAAAATCTCATGCCTTTTTCGACATGGCAGTTGGTTTCTAAATTCCAAAGTCTATACATTTTTCGTGTTAATTTTGTTCTGTTTTTGAGAATATAGGTGTTTGAAAAAGTCTGCACAAGATACACGATTTTTATTTCCCCTTCAGTATAAAAGGTTCTATGCCATTTAGTTGCCTAATTAGTTCTTGGAATACTTTAAATATTCTATGTAATTCCTACCCACCCTGGTTTCCAAAGCCGGGCCAATTATCGTCGGGGCATTTGCGCAACTATTTCTGTAATCTTTATAATCTATGTATTAATGGCCGAGCGGGTACGCAAAACTTTTAATGGCTCTTGCAGCTGCCAGAAGTCAAGTTTTTGTGTGGGCAGAGAAAATGCTTTTCACATCTCTCATCCCCACTAAGAGTTTGTTTTGGCCAGTTCCTGGCTTTTATGACTGAGCTCGTCTCCTTTGTGGGGTTCATAACTAATTTGAGCTTCATATCTACTCGCTTTTATCTTCCTTATTTGTTCCCTACAACCTTTTTTGCTCCGTTCATCCCAGCAGCATCTCCTAAACCCTTGAAGAGTATTCTTATCCCTTGTAGTGCTGAAAATCTGAAAGGAATTTAATTTGAACATATCTCAGAATATTCAGTCAAATCTCTAAAAGGTTTCGACCAAATTGCTTTTAGCCGCAACAGGCCGCTTTAATAAACACCCACGACAAGTGTTGGGGCGACAAGGCGTCACTGTGCCGAAATGACAACGCATACGACGGCACCTTGGAATCAAACACGTCACTCCTCAGACCCAAATTCCGTCCTCCGTGTTAACGCCAAACTCTCAAAAGCTGCAAAAAAAGCTAAGGCCCAGACCGAATCAAATTAAACCTCCATGGGTGGGTCGGAGCAATGTCGAAACCACAAAGGCCAAAACAAGGTAACAATGATTGCCAATCCATGTGAGTGTGTGGGTGGATAGGAAGGTGGGTGGGCCGTTTTTTATCTTTGTGTTTTACAATTTTTTCAATTGTTTGGTTTTAGGTGATGAAAATGATTCCCAAAATAATATACGAGGAATTATTTTTAGAACTTGTGGTTCTAGGTTTCTTTTGGATTCGGAATACATATTAAACAACAGTAGATGGGCACTCCCCATTCGCTTTAAATTAGTAGCGAAGGAAGACCCTCCAGGCTTTCCAAAAAAAACATTAAAATACAAATAAAAACCCTTGATTTTGTGTGCAATTTGCGGATGAGCTCCGGCTTGTTTGCCATGAAACTTGTGGCAATATCATAAAATCTTTATATGTGAATTCAACTATTTGTTTAATAATCAAGCCGGATGTAACTAAAGAGAGGAGTTTTGAATAATTATTATAAGTTTAATCCTGGCAACTAGAATATAAAAGCCTGTATTTAAACTATGAGACAGCCGGGCCATCCATCGCATTTTGAGTTCCACGCTGCCTTATCGACTAACACAACGAAATAAATTCATTTAAAGCCGATTGAATCGACATTCATAACACTCTGGGGAGCAATTCCAAAGGATTTTCATGGCGCTGGGTTGCCGGCGTTGCCAAAGAGTCGCCCGAGGATTTCTTTACATTTCCATTTTTTAGGGAGCGCTTTTCCTTTTATTTGTGCCGTTCTTCTTGGTTTTCTGTTTTCATTTTCCTTATTTTTTTTTTGCTGTTAGGCTAAATGCAGTCGAATTTCTATATGGTTGCTGTCTATTTGTTTTTGTTGCTGTGTGGCTGTTGTCGCTGATAATGAATGTGTGCGAGGATTTTTCCGCTGTTGCCTCTGGCTATAGAAGCTTTCCTCCCCCACTTGCCTTCAAAATGCATTAAAAAAAAAGTATAACAAAAAATTTTATGTACTTCTATTATGTGTCTAAAAACAATGACTTATTCAGGTTAAAAAATAAATATTTATTAGGAAGATGAATAATACAAATTATTGTTTATAAAATGTTATTGATAGATGTTTCTTTAAGTGCGTTGTTGTTGCGGCCTGACTTTTAATGCTTTACTTCTTTATTTGCGTCGCGCCGACTTACACGCTTTGATGTATGCGCGGCGAGCAGCCAAGTGGACAGACCCGAGGAGGAGAAAGTCCTCCTCCACTTTCGCCGATCTGAGGCCGGAACTTTGAGCTTTCAGTTTTGAATGAGCCGCCTCCTCCTCGGTGTGGGCCCACTTCTGCTGTTGGTGTTGCGTAGGGAAACCAAAAGCGGAAGTCATTATTAACTTTGCCTTTGAGAAGGGCTCGTTGGTGTTGCGGGGTCTGGGACCCCGAGTTGTTGGGCTATGGGTGGGTGTTTCGGTGTCTATGTCCGGGTAGAGGAGTCACAGCTGGCTTGTAGGCACAAAAGCCGCATTAGTTGTATTTATTTTTAAGCTCACAGCAGCAACTGAAATGTCCTGCTGCGCCCAACGACCTCCCGCCACCCGGCCAACCAGCACCCATACGCCCACACCACCAACCTCCACCCACCCACATTCTCCACCCAACCTTATCGCCCACACCCGACTCAAATTGATTTCAACTTGACTTTGTTGTGGTCCCATCGCTTGTCTTTCCTTGAGTCGGGGCTTCCGTTTTACAGTCGAGCTACATAAATTTGCAATTTAATTTAATTTAATTTCATTTGATTATTTTAACTTGACTCGTGGGATTTGGTGCTTAGATTTTTACACTGGGATTTGCTGCAGCATTTTATTACACTGACTCTTAATGGGATTCCTTCTCGCTATTTTTTTTTTGGCTCGCGCCCTCAGGCCTTTGCCATTCGCAGTGAGGAGCAGAACTTACTGATTGAACGCATCCTGGTACTGATGCGGAATGTCCTCCAGGTCCCGGCCAATCCGGAGGCCGAGTGTCGGGCAGACAACGATGCCAGTCTACACGACCAGGTTATTTGGGCTTTGCATCAAACGGGAATGCTGGACTTGGTCCTGTTTATAATATCCTCGCCGGATGAGGAGCAGTTCCACCTGCACGGACTGGAGATTTTGTGCTTGCTTTACAGGGAACAGGTTCGTTATTCATCCAAAAATCAAAAATGTATTTAATCCTAATGCTTTACACCTTCCAGAGTGCTGAATCCCTAGCGGATGCCTCCCTTCAGCGCAGTCTCAGCGAGAAGCAACGTGACCAGCAGGAGCTAATGGCTGCCCGTCGCCGGGAGCGGGCCCGACGACAAGCTAAACCCCCGCCTGGTCGGCATTCGCGCTTTGGTGGCACCTACGTCATCCGCAACATGAAGTCCGTTTCGGACCGCGATGTTATATGTCACCAGGCCCTGGAGCGGGTATCGTCGATTGACTTTGACCGCGAAAAGCAACAACAGAAGCGCTCGCATCGCCACATCAAGGAGGAGGCCCAGGTGACCCGCCGCAGCGCGTTCACCGTGAGGTGAGCCACAGTCCTAAAGATTCCTCCAGGCCATATCCATTTGTCTGCAGTCACTTCCTGCACTTTGGGCCCATGTCTATTGTACGGCTGCTCCTTCTGCCTCGGCCATTAGCATCGGAATTGTTATGGCCAACCAACCAACTGGCAGGCCACATCCCGGCCATTGATTTTCGATTTTACGCTGCTGCCACTGGAGGCAAGAGATTGAACCGGAGAGCGAGCGTATAAAATAATATTCAATAATAAATGAAGCCATTTCCTTTAGACCCTTTACTTTCCTCTTGCTCCTACTCGGGCCGCCACTCGTCCTGTTTTATGGAATCGGAGCAACGATATTGGCTGTTGGCGGGTGCCCTTTTCGGAGGTCTCCGGAAGAGTTTCTCCTCAGTTGGCATGGCTAAACAATATCTTGGCGCCGGGCACCTCGGCTGCCGCACCCCCTAATGGCCACCAGGTGCAGCTATTTTATGCTTCTCTGCTAACCAACAAACTACTTAAAGGATCTCTCCACCTTTCCCCGCCACAGACACACTTCTATCGGGGCTGCCTTGAATAGTTACATTAAATGCGTTTTCCAGAGTCCTGGATTTCGTTTTTGTTAAATAAATAGTATACTCTTGTTTTTCGATTCTCTTTAAAACTTATATTAAAAATCGATATAAGATTTAAGCGCCAGCATCACCAGAAAATGATAGTCTTCTATTTTCTTATTTTAATTTTAAATGTTTACTGTATGACAGTTCACTAACTAATTAAAATTGTATGCTTGCTTTCATTAACATTTTAGGTAAATACTATGCCTTTTCTTGAGAGCATTTCAACTTCGACGGAAAAGTTTTAAACTTTTCCTCAATTTGTGGTCCGGGACATAAAAACCCGAGCTGAGATAAAACTGCAGCAGCAACTTGGCGGCGCCATTGGCATCGGCATTTTCTGCATCGCCATTGCCATCGGCATCGACTTTGGAATCTCTGGCCAGTGAGCCGTGCAATTTTCAAGTAAAATCCTCAAAAGGTTTTTCCCATTTTGCGGCTGATGCTGCTGCTGATGCTGCTGCTGCTGCGATTTCAATGGTTGCCTGCCAACCGAGTAACCTAACTGGGCAACATTTTTGCTTGTTAGCCAGGCCTTAGTTGGCCTGGTTTATGGGCAAGATGCTCACCCTGTGGACGCCGGGAGCAAATCTTCTGGCGCCCATAAATTGATAGAGCAGAACAAATGTGCCTGTGATTAGACAACTCCAAATGTCCCATCCATAAGCGGTTCGGGCTTTGGCCTTTTGGCCAACAAAGGCGACCGCAAACTAGTGGCTACAAGACACAAGTCCTGGCACGTAGGCAGCGAAAGTTCATCAATGTCACGTATCCTGACCAGCTCTATCCCTGGGCCCCAGAAGGTGGCATACACAACAATTTGTTAGGCAACCACAAGTGCATGTTGCAATAAGCCGCCAAGAGCGATGCCATTTTTTGCGTCTGCCCCCTTTTTGGCATAAATTAATCCGCGTCGGCATCGATGCGTTTCTTGCAGAGATTGCTCTCCGCTCGGTTGGATTGTGGGTGTTTTGGGCCTTGGTTAGTTGGTTGGTTGGATGGTTGGATGGTTGCTTCTTTTAGCCAGCGTTGCACAAATAAATTGGCCAGGCGAAATTTATTGCATCAGCGCTGCCAAATGCCGTTGCAGCTTCCGCATTTGTTATATAAACTGATAGAGGGCGTTCGCTTTCAATCAATATTATTGTGGTATAACCATTTTTCATGCCTTCCCACTTTTCACTCTTCACTCCACTCTTCACAATCCATCCGGCTTTCAGATTTTCCTCACAATGTTCTCACCCATCCTTTGGTTGGTTGGCTTTTCCAGGTTGTGCCTGCGCGAGTACTGCATCGAGGTCCTGCGCTCCGCTTACAATACGTTGGTGCGGCAGGTGCGTCGTGTCCTGGAACGCAACGCCGGCTCGTCGAGTCACGATGACTCCTATCTCCTGTGGGCCATACGATTTTTCATGGAGTTCAACCGTTTGAGTGGACTACAATTGCAGTTGGTCAGGTGAGTGCCAGTCGTTTATATTCTGGATAGTGATGCGATATTTTTCTTATATTTAGACAGTTGAAAGGACATTCCAATATACATTTTGTTAAAAATTCAATAATGTACAAAGATCACTAATATTACATTTAAGAAGTTTAAGACCTAAGGCGTATGTAGAGTACTAACTAGGGGCTAATATCATAATGTTAGGGATATATTTTTATGGAATATTGTAGACCTTTAAGCCAGTATGAGTTGTAATACTTAAAATTCTTCCCATCACTGACACCAAACCACAATTTCCAATGCCAAGTTTAATGTGATTTTAGCTGGAATTGCTTGACTTGCCCCAGATATGCGATGTGGTTCAATTAATTGGCTATAGCCTCCAATGGAGACAGGAGGAGCTCTCACAAGTGGTAGAACGATGATGCTGCTGATGGAGGAGCTCGCCTGCCGGTGGCTAATGAAACGCTGACCGCCAGCTACCGAACAACTCAGCAGTTATGCAAATACGCTGCGCACAAGTTGCCCCCTCGAGCCGCCAGCATCGAGGCTTTTAATCAAATTACTTTGCCACACTCTTCGAATGAAAGATATTCTGAGAAACTTTTATTTCGGTGGCCCCTCTTACTCTGAACATTTTAGCCAAGAAAGGCCAAATCAAATGGTGTTGAAATTTAAAAAGCACTTAGCTTTAAATTTTAAACTAACTGCAAGAAAATAAAACTATTGAAGATATAAATAAAACTTATTTTGGACACTAAAAACTTTAGTTTTTCAAAAGCTTATTGATTTATTCAAGAGTTGCGGGAGTTTAAAGAATTCCAAACAGCATCGTTCTCCACAAACGTACTCGATAAACTTAAAATTGATTTTCTTGAAATGTTTTCGCCGCCAAATAAGCTGGAAGTACTTTACTTTTTATCTGCCGAAAGGGCAATCCATCATCTGAACTGTTGAAGTGAGAAAACCAGGGGCCGCTTAAATGAGGTTTTCCAGTGGTTTCCGTCGCATGGTTTTCCTTTTTATTTTATTTTATTTTTTATTTTTTTTATCGCAGCGCAGAAAAGTGCGCTGCAAATAAAGTTTCGCATCAGGACAATTACCATTGGCAGCAGCACTTTTGCCTTTAACTCTAGTCCGCAAAATGGTCAAGCAGTATGTCAACACGAAATGTGAAACGTTTCTCTGGTATCTCGGGTCCCCTTGCAGCTTTTAGAATTTTTACCACTCTGAACGCCTCTGCGGTCACAACACAATTTGTATGTCATTGCCCGACCGGTTGTCCTGGTCGGTCCTGTTTGTCCGCCATCGACGCTTCGTCACTGACTTTTTATTGCATGGCTTTTTGGGTGGAACGAGTTCGGGAAGGGAAACAGGGGGTGGATGGCAACAAACACATGCACAAATCAAAGTCATGACGCCAATTGTTGACCCAGGGCACTTTGCCACTTAACAGCAACAACTGCAGGCCAGTCCTGGGTCACTTTGGGCTCCACCACGTACTCCAAGACTCAATTCTTGACTCCAGTCGACGCCAAAGCAAAACCAGAAGAGCTGCCCTCGCGAATTTTTTCCACTGAACTGTGCTTTCAAGGCATCTCCAAAAATTTATATTTCGATTTTCTGGAAGTTTATATTATATAGTTTTCTCTAAAATTATTCCATGAATTATAACAGTGAGTCTGTTTTAAAAAAATACTCTAAAAAATGAACAAAAATATATAATTTTTTAAAGTGTTGTGGAATTTTAGCTCAATGGCATTTCTGTTGACTTGTTGTTTTCATTCTCGTCCAGCATGCTGTTAATAAAATTTTGCGTTCTTTATGCTGTCATCCGGCTGACGTTGCTCCTTGCTCTCCTTCGACTTCCCCTTTCAGCAGGACCTTCTCCTCTCCATGCCGCTAGTCGCCATCGCTGGCTGTGTGGTGGGAAATTTCTTTAAAATTGTTTTGGTTACTTTCAAATTAGTTTCTGAATGACAACAATGAAGCTTTGCAAAAATGTTGTCATTCCGTTGGCGCAAACTTTTGCCTTGCTCCCCGTTCCCCATCCCATCCCGGAAGTGGCAGGCCATCCTCGCACTATTCTAAGTTTCTGCCCCGCTTGGCTGCTCTCCTACAGCTCCTACAGCTCCTGTTTTTCATTTTCAGCAATGTCCCTTCCTGCCTTTTATCATACCTTTTTGTCTCATTTTCCTTCATTCGGTTCTTGAATATATATATACTAAAGAGTCTATATACTTGCCAACCATAAAACTTTCTGTTTATTTCCTCAAATGCAATTTGACGCCATGCCCCGACCGCCGACCGCCCCGAACTTTCTTTATCGTCTGCCATTTTCTACTGATTTTGCACTATATAAAGCATGGCATTGCTGTAATGTATGGGCCTTCGGATGGGCAAACTTTTACCCCAGACCCAGCCCAAAAAAAGTGGAATCGAGTTTTTTTTTTGTCATGCAACTCCACGTACAAAGGATTGATAACAAAATCAATTACTAGAGTCTGGGAGTAATCAGGTATTTGTACAAAAACATTTGTCAAAAGTCCTTATTTGAGATGAGGTATTTGGAATCACTTTCCTCCTCCACTTTCCAGATAATAATTCTCGCCCATTTATTGATTTTATAATTTATTTATTTGGACTCTTATTGCTTCTGCCGCTGATGCCGCACATCTGTAATTAATTTGTTTTTAATGCCCCTTCAAATGCTCTCGACGTTGTTGCAAACTTTAATAGTCGCCGCAGCAGACGTCGTGCCGCTAATTTGGCCAAGTTGCAGGCAAATGTTGCAGCCACGTCACAACTTCCGGTGGTAAGGGGGAAGTGGGTGGTGACAAGTGTGGGGTGTGGCAAGTGTGCGGCTTGTCAACGCCCCACCGGCCCCCATGAAAGTTAGGCTGGCTGCCGCTCAATTCTAGCGCTACTTAAAAATTAATTTCGTTAATGAGTTTTTCGCTCTGCCAGTTGCGAGTGGCAGCCTCTGGATGTCGGGGGTCGAGCGGAAAAATGCAAGCTACAAGCTGCTTACCTGTTTTGGAGCTCCTTCTGCCCGCCTTCTCCTTTTGGCCAACTTTAATGCACATCATTCTACAATATAAATACTTAAACAGACACATTTGGGCGATCAAGGCACTTTTCAAAAGTTAGTTCTGTTTAAGGAAAAAATAAATTAAATACGGTATGTAGTTATTTATTTAAAATAATTTATTTAAATAAAATATCTATAGAAATATTCACAACCAATTTTCGTAGTGTTTAATGCCAGAAATTAGGCAAATCTAGGCCTGCTCTCATACATTATCTTTAATTTTTTTCACTGCACCTGAAATTAACGTATCCTTTTTGGCTTTTTCATTTCATTCGCAGCGAATCGTTGAGCACACAATGCTTCCACTGGGTCCTGACGCGCATGCAACATGACATGGACATGATTGTGAGCGACAAGAAACAGGCGCGACTCTGGGCCAAGCGACTGCATGTTGCTCTTTTGGTAAGTCACTCCAGTCGCAGTGGCCGTGCTCGTGCCACTGGCGCTGCCATTGCCACTTCTTTTCGCAACCTTTATCCCGATCCTGGTCCGCCTTACGGCCATCTAAGTCCCTGCATGAGTGTGTGTGTGATTGAGGAGTGTGCGGCGGGTCTGTTGTTGTTTGCTTTGGCACTATAAGTGCACTTTCGGGGCCGCCGTTCGCTGTTCGCTGTTGCCGTTTGCCTTGGATTTAGCTTGATGCCTGGTGCCTTTACGGAGATCCTTAAAGCTGTCAGGAAGTGCACATCTAGCTTTGATGGAGATTAGGTTACATTGCGTAGCACACTCAGTTCTTCCGTTAAAATAATGTTTTATGAAAATGGAATAAAAATTGAATTGAATGAAAAAATTTGAGTTTAAGGAGTTTAAACTGTTAAGAAGACATTATGATGCTTTCTCCTGGAATCTTCTTTGAGTAATTAGTTCAAATCAATTGTTGATGTAAAGCATATCGACCAAGCCATGCCATATCATTACCATTAAGACAAAGTGTAACTCAAACAGAATCCAAGTTGAACTCCAATCAACTACTCCCTCGACTCCAGAGCTATTTCGACCGACCACAGGCCATCGAGAATACTAAATGTATAATTACAATGATGTGAGAAGTGGCATTCCTCAGTCATCGCTCATTACAATGCAACTCACACCCTGCCCCGCCTTTGATCGTTTCAATCAACTCTCAAGTGTCTGTCAAGTTAATGCTTACCAATTTTATTATATTTTTTTAATTAAAGACATTCCGGGAATTGCTCCAGAGCCTGCTGGCGCTGCAAAAGCTGAAGGATGATGGCAACGCACGAGCCCTCTTCGATATGTTACTGAACAACGTGTGCTATGTCCTGGAGTATCGGGAGACGGTGCTGCATTTGTTAATGAACTACAACGAGGCGCACAGCACAAAGTGAGTATTATGTATGGGAAGGGGGATGAGCAGATGAGCAGCACACACATTCCAATTGGAACTAACTTGCCCCTCCATGCCACAATGCCACGGCCTCACGCACACCTATTCCGATCCACCCAGCTGCATTTCTGATAGCTATCGGATAAAGGATAGCGGAGACGAGCGGCGACCCCGTGGCATCCGCAAATAAGCAAGCCAAATACACATCCTTTAATGGGATTACCACGAGTTGCCACTGCCCCAGCGAAATATGCAGTGCCAGGACTTCCCATTCTCGTCAGTACTTCGGTGCTTTTCGCCCCAACAATCAGGCTTTGTTTGTTTTGGCGGCATGCCTTTGTCTTGAGTTCTGATCTGTTTGTTCGGCTATTTGCCCAGGAGTCTGCCTGGATATCTCCTTTCCTTAGAGATATTCTCCTATATTTAGCTATTTTCACATTCAAAAAGTACTTTACTTAATTCATAAATAGTTAAAAAAAATGCAATTGAATATGTATGCTCTAATCATTTATTTTTTAGCTTGTAAAGGATGCTGCACCCACACTTATTCCCTTAAGTTAGGTGTGGCAAGTTCCCCCAAAATCAGGCAACATGAAAAGAACTAGTTGCACACTTGTGGGTCGCGTGGGGTAGGGGTTGCAAGAGTTCCTAGCTAAGACTTTAATTGATTTTACAAGCTTGTGTTGCATGCGTGCTCTGGCATAAAAATTATGCCACTTACTGGAAGGCAACATGCTGCTAAGAGTTCCTTTTTTTTTTTTAATTTATTTTGAAGTTCTTGCCACCTCTGATGCATCCTAATTGCCGACTTACCAGTACTTACCCGTCTTTCGAGCTGAATCAAGATTATTTCAGTTGCAGAGTTCCACAGACCCTGCTGGTAGCTGATAAATCGCTGCAGAGCATTAGAAATTGAGTGGTGCTCCGAGCGAATCACTCGCAGGTGTGCAGCTCGAGTGTTTTAAACCCATTACCCTGATTTAGGTTGGGAAGATTGGGTTCATTGACTCGATGCCGAAACACCTTGCCTGCACCTGCTTGTATTTCCATCAATTGGATAGGCATCATCCGGCGTCAGAATCTTTTCTGAAATCCTGAAAAGGCAAGCCCAGAAGCACTTTCGCATTTCATACTGCGTGGCTCTGCGCAATCCATTTAGATAATTGCAGATTTTTTTTTAGTGCCGAACATGAAGAGTTAGACTCACTTGAATATTTCTAAATGGCTGAACAAATTCGCCTGTCAAACGTCTGCCTGACAGCGAGTGCTGTGTGCTCTGTGCTGAGTGATACCTGCAATAAATGGGTAAATTTATTTCTATGTCAGCGACTCGGCTGACATTTGCAGGAGGATACGATGGGTGAGATGGGTCGATGAAGCTCTTCGAGTTTAGTTTAACTCAATATTAACACGACTTGTTTTGAAAAAATCGACTCATGTTTAATATTTTAAAAAGGTGGCTTTTGAATGGTTGTACATGTGTATGCCTGAGAGGCTTTGAATTGCATTTGAAATTCATTTGTTTTATGAATTCGTTCGGTATTGTTCTTCAAACTCTTGTTATATAGTTTTCTAGTTTGAATCTTCAATTGAATTTCTGGCATTGATTAAATAAATATATATTTTTGCAATCGTTTTCTGAGTATGATGTTTACTCCACTGTCCCTGATGACACACTGACAGATAAACATTTTGTTGTGCAACTGGTAACTATCAACGCATCACATCAGCCAGTCGGTCGGTCGGGCTCTGGTTGGCAGAATCGAGAGTCTGTTAGGTGGGGCACTAGCAATTTGAAAGCTTTGACTAAATTAATTTAGCGCGCAAACATGAAATTGACAGAGCTTGGCGACCTCCATCCACAGGGTGGTTTGGGGCGGTACATATACATAGGTGGGTGATGGGTGTGTGGAGCTTGAAATTAGGAAATTCGGCGCGTTTGCCAGATACAGCTCTATAGATACAGATACTCGCGTGTATCTGCAGATGTGCGATTTCGCTGGTGCAGCAACTGTTACTTAATTGGAGCATGATTAATGTGAAGCGAATTGAACATAGTGGGTTTAAAGAATAAAATCGATTAAACATTAAGTTGCGTCATCATCAGCGAGTTGAAGAGCTTTCAATTAAGCAGGCCAATTGACAATTATGTAAATGCTGTGTTGCCTTTTGAACTGCAATCAGTGTTTGAGTGGCCGACAGATTAAAGATTTTTCGGTGTCAAGATGAATAATTTATGACATGACCGATGGTTGGGCCACTTAACGTTCCGGATTATTTTATATTCCCACCCATTTTAGGCGGCCAACAGCCCAACAGCAATGGAGGCCCATCACTCATTGTTGTTGCAGCTGTCATAATTAATAATATTTTCATTATAAACGCCTTATAGAGCAACAACAACAGTTACCCGCAGGTCGGTCGGTCAGTCGGTCTGTCAGTTTGTCGCTGTCTGGGCGCAATTACATTTTATCATTTATTCAACATGCGCCCAGACGCCCGACGCGAAGACAATCTTCCATCGGCAAAGCCCCCGTACCCCCGAAAAACATTAAACCCCTACCATTTGAGTAGCAGAAAACCGCTGACCAACCCCAAGAACACCCAAGTGTTCTAATTAATTCTGTATGCTCAACCTGCTGCTGTCGCTACTTCAACTTCTTCGTCCTTCCATCCTCGCCACGGTGGCTCTTGGCTGTTGGCGTCCATTTAATCAGCGTAAACGCGAATATCAAATCAGTTTCTGCCAGCCAACAGTTGGCCAACAACAAAAACAACAACAACAACAAGTTACAAAACCGCGTGCATACAAATTAATTATAAATAATTTATTAACGATTTATCTTTGTCCTGCTCCCAGGCTCCTTCTGGTCACATATGCTTGAGATTAGGTATTTATGCAGTGAGAAAATGAAGAGGACTTTTACTTTTAATTTGTAAAATTAAATGATAAAACACATGCTAAAATTATTATTTTTTTCTTGAACATTTTTTACTTTATTTTGTCACTTGAAGAACAAATAAAAAAAATTGTCATTCCTTATAAACTAATTAAAAAAAATAAATTTCTACTCAACTAACAAAAATATATTTACAAAGTAACCACTGGACATATGCCAATTTTAAGACGGTTAGGATTTGTTCCTACAACTTTATTTTTTTTTTTTTTTAAAGAAAACACATGTTTTTTTTTCGGTCAAATTTTTATTTTTCAAAATTTTTTTAACCAAAATTTTTATTTGTATAAAAATCCAAAGGCAGAGTTGTGCCTAGTGGCCATACTTCTGGAACTCCCATTCACGGTTGTCGAGCGGACAGACCTGGCGTGTCTTCAGCCACCTGGAGATGCAGTGGAAGTGGAAGGCGTGGTTGCAGACTCCCCAGGCGACCGTACACTCCTCAGTAACGGCTGAGGAATGGTCCGCCTGGCATTCTATGCAGAGGTCCATGATGTGGTTCCTGCATATGGCACAGTTGTCCACGACTATGTCCCAGGCCCACAAGGCTACGGCGTTCCATTTCTTGACTTCGAACCGCTTCTTCGGGACTGTATTGCTGCTGCTGCCGCTGCTACAGGGAAGCTTCTCAGGCCTAGACTGTTCGAGGGATCTGCTGGTCGAGGGCAGATCCTCCATTTCACGATCAAGGTCCTGATTCCTGTCCTGAACCTCTACATCCACGTCCACATTATCCATGACGCTCGTGTTGTCTGGAGCTCTGCTTTGGAGGTGTCAAGTTCCAGGAAATAACGAGACCTGATGACTTGTTTTATAGAACTGGTTGTAAATTATAAGTTTTTCAATCCCATTTAAGGATGACGTTGCAGTTTATATATTTGTAATGATTAGTAGATGCAAGTAGGCCTAGTTGAAAAATTCAATTCAATTAGGATCCTTAATTTCTTACAGTGCACAGTAGCTAGAGGAGGAGCCGGAGTGGGAGTTACTCGATTTGCACCTGCGCATCATTAGGGCCAGCCAGGGTTTGGCTGGCAAATCGATTCGAATTCGCTTGCATAATGGTTTGCGGAATGCAATATGTTGGGCAAAATTACGCCCAACCTACCCACCACCCAGCCGTTTCGCCGCTGTGGTTTCTTGGCGTTGTGGTCAGGTGCCACCACCAGCATCTGCATCTGCAGCCGGGCTGTGGACCATCGGCCATCCACCGTAAGCTACCACAACTACCAGCAGTTTTTACGCTTCGGCTGCTGTTAATGCCGCCACCACTGACATCTTTGCGGTAATGTCGACATATCGCCCAACACACATAGCTCCTCTTGATTCATTTCGCATTTCCAGTTATCATCAAACGCCCGACCCTCTCCACTCTACAGCCACCTACTCGAATTTCAAATTCACCTGCACCACACTCACATCTCGACTGCGCCTTGCAGCCAACTCCTGCGTCCTTTTATCATCAATTTGCCAACGGGTGTGGCACTGCCACCCAACCCACGACAGTTCTTGATCAAAACAAATGGCCAAATATCTTCAAATTGGCTGGCGAACGTTAGCGGTCATCTCTTCATGGGTTTATGGGGGCTTTTCAACTTATGGTCATAAAAATCTAGTTAATTGGATATCTGATTGGCAAGGATTATCTTTAAGGATGTCTGATGAATTTATAATTAATTACGTGGAATTATCTTCGCTTTTTAAGTTTCTCCCAATAATGATAAGTGGATAGCCAAGTGAATTACCTCGTTTTAAAAAAAAATAATGTTCCATCTGAATTAGAACTAGAGTTTCCCTGTTCTTTTTCAATTTCATATAATGGCATTATCGTGTCGTTCTAATTTAGGGAAATCCATTAACAAGCCACCTCTATAAATAGGCAATATGTACACTGTTTTCTAGAGACATTGTTGGAACAACCCTTTGCTTTTTGGTTTGTTGTTTGACCGGCAACGCTTTTGAATTATTTGTCTGTTTAATTTGGCTAAATGTCTATGCGCCCACTGAATCGATTCCTATCCGCCAGGGTCCTGAATGCCGGATAACCACTTTCATTACAAATTCATTTCCCCTGGCTGGGTCGCCGGCTCCGAGGATCACCTCAACAGATGCGTACCATTTGGCGGCCCCTTTGGTGCGTTGCGGCACATTGACCGCATTCGAAAATGTCGACGATGGAATTTTCGCTACTCCTGCCGCGAAACTCATGCGAAAGGCATTAAAATTCGCAGTGAATTTGCATAAATTTGGAAGGCGGCACCATCGGCATGTGTCAACCAACGAACCTTTTTCGGTCATTTCACATTTTTTCGCCGCCAACGCAATGTAACTAGATTTATGAATCCGGAGAGACCGTCTGAATGCCAAACGAAGGGGAATATTTCAAAGTTTTGAATTAGCTTTGATATAAATGTATTTGTAGAGCCTTTCGTTCTTTAACATTTTTTTTAAGTATTAAATCTATCAACGGTCTACTTTGCATTGTTGCCGGATTTTGCATTGTCCTTTGTCGGTGACTCGCGCTATTTTCATTATTCAAACGGCAATCAATCATTTTAACAAATTGACGAACACAATGACGTTGGCTTTTATTTTCGGGTTGGCTAAAAACAAAGCGGAAGTTAGCCCTGAATAGAGGCAGCTGATTTTGGCAGCTCGGCGGCTGTCTTCCGCCTCGTTTTTCGTATTGCCCTTCTTTTTTTGAGTGTTTTTTTTTGTTGGTTTGTGTTGGCAGGCACTGCCTTTTGCTCTTTGGCATTTTGGGGTAATTTGCTAATTGGAGGCGTCATCGGCTTCGACAGCAGCCACACAGAGACTGAGAGGCCGTATCATCAGTCAGCCCGGATCGAGTTGGGTTGACTAACTAGTCAGTCATGACGGCAGTGGGGGTGGGAGTTTTAAGCCAGGACGGTTAATGTACTCGATGATATTCAATAAATATTTTGGGTCTGTCAGAGAACCTATTAAGGCTTGGCTCTGATTCATTCAGTTTCATTTTGAGGAAAAATGGATGCAAAAAGTTTGATTATATTTTTGTTATTTGAAAATGTGTCACTGGCAGTCGAGTTCTATTGCCAAATCACATCTGTTAATTATTGCAGGTGCGACTGAACATAAATATTTTTCATCTAAACATGAAAATATGAAAAATTTCTTCAATATAAATTCTTTTGTTGTCATCCATTCGAATATGACATTTTGTTATTGATATTTTTAAATGATGTTAATTATTATGAAAGTGTGGAATAAACATCAATATTTTCCACAAATTGCATTCGTCGAACGAAAGAACAACAACCGGGGAAAAAAATGATGCATTTGCCACATTTAATTGAATTTTGACCATGTGGTATGAATTTTTCATATAGATACGGGGGAACCACGTTCAACAACAAACTCAATTTTGATGCGTCGCACACAAATAATAAAGAATTTAATTACAATATGTGTATTTTCATTTCGTTAACTAACCTCTATGCTCCTCCCACAGGGTTTTCCTGCGCGATGTGGTTGAAACGGCGAATGTTTTCATTAAAATGATGGAGCGCTTCTGCCAGGACTCTGTGCTGGTACAGGACAAACGACGCGGTGGGGCCGGTGGGCGCCGAAAGAAGCCGCCCACGGCCAAGTCGAAACCTCCGGCCATACCACAGCCCACCGAGGTAAGTGACGTCAAATTAAAACATTTTTGTATATATACATGTGCTCGGTTTAATGTTTTAAAAATAAATTGCCGCATTAAATAACTTTATTTTGCTAGCTTTCTGGTCAGCACCCGCTGTGACGGCCATAAAATATACCCTAAATTGCCAATAAAAATTTAAAACGATTGCAAACAAAAGCGACGAAAAAAAAGTGACACTGGGAGCTCGGCATAAACAATTGTCGTCTATGCCCTGACCGTTAAAGATTTATGGGCTTGATCGTGAAATTTAATTGACTGAAAATACGGAGGAAAAAAGTCCAGACTCTTGCCCAGCATCGTTTGCCATTTTATTCAATTTTTACGACGGGTGGCTTTTCGTTATTTGTGTATTTTCTACATCGTGTCCGCATTATTTTCGTAGTGCACAATTGCATGTGACCTTAGCACACGCACACTTGCAAAAAAAAGACAAACTTTCCCCTCCAGATATGTCAGGGTTCTGTTGTTTTTCCGGCAGGCTGATCCTTTTCAAAACAGATTTTTCTTGGTCGTTAAATATTCGGGCTTTTATTAAAACAATTGTTGACTTCACATTTTCTTTTGTTTAAAAATATTAAGAAAAAATTACTTGTGAAAAGCTTCTTATTTAATTGTTTACGAAAGAAAAATCACTCTTATTTTTGGAACAAAAATATTTTTTATGCACTCTCTGGTACATTTTCATAGCATACTTTCCAGAGCATTTTCTATTCGCATTGCAGGACTTCCATTGTTTTTCCTACTCCTAGCCGTCTTTTGTTTTTACACACTTTGTCGCGCTGGGACAGGACGCACCGTTGAGCGTGATTTCCGGCCACTGGGCCAGTAGACTCCGGCCCAGCAGTTGCAGGATTCCGCCTGCCACAACTGTGTGCACCAGCAACCTGCGAAAACATTTTTCTGTGCATTTTTGCGGCCGACATTTTGGTACCTTTGGTGTATGCTTTTTATTATTTTTCATTTGAATGGTAGTACACGAGGATTTAAAATGATTTTTATTTTCTCGAGCTACCTTCAATTGTGTTAATTTTTGACATATTTATTTGCATTGTGTAGTTGTGGCCAAGCAGCTGTGTTGGCATTGTTGTCCGATTTCGCACAGGCATTCCGCGCATCTATTTTTCAACAATTAATTTATAAATATTTGTCAATTCTGCGAAGCGAAAAACATGACAAAAACACACAGCCGCAAATATTTGCATGTTTCTCTTTTATCAACAAGCAAAAGTTAAACGAGCGATAAATTAAATGAATAAAATCGTGTAAAATGTAAAGGAAGGAAACAAAAAATTAATTTAAAAGGAAACGACTTCAGATTACTTGTTATTTTCATTTTTCAATTTTTTTCTTATTATTATTTTTCAATAAAGTCTTCTTTGTTCTCAAAAACAATACAATTTTGAACGCATAATATTTTTAAAATCAATAAGTACTGAAGCACTTTACCTTTCAATTAAATTAAATGAAAAATCTGGCCATATGTCATGTCCTTGTAGTTAGAAGGACCGGTTCATTGATGTTCAATTCATATTCATTGTTAACAGGAATGATGAAGCAAAAAACGTGAATACAATGGCTTACACTTTTATCTTTTTTGTGCAATCGAAAATAATCTGGAATCGGCAGCGGAAAATTCGGGCAGCGAATTTCCCAGTAGTTATATTTTTTAAATCAATGCAAATACCAAGGTTCTCTTTCATTAAAAGTGTAAGCTTTATCGCCTTTGAATTAAATTTAGGATAAACTGACGATAATATTGACAGTCGAAAATTAAAATCAATGAGCTTGAAGGTAAATAAGTGGTTTTCATTTTTTGAAACTCCACTTATTGCAAATTAATACTCATTGCGGTTGTTTTATTGAATGCAAACTTTTTAAAGTTTGTTACTTTTTAGTTGTCTCTTTCAAAAGGCAAATGACAAGTAATATTAGGTGTTTGGTTTTAATGACAATTGCGGATAATTAATTTTATAACTTTCGCGTATTTGCGTTGTGACTAATTTCCCTTTGTGATTATCCAATTGCAAACAATTGCGATTAATAAGTAATTTATTGCTGTATAATTGCAGGAAGAATTGTCTAGCAAATGGGCTGAGCTGGCGACGGAAGTATGTGCCCTTTTGGCCGCAGAACTGGAAATACCGGAGGACGAGTTGCCGGTGCCATTTGATGCGGCTTCGGAAAAATCCATCGATGATCAGCGGTAAGTTGGTTAGGAATTTAAACTCTAGCTCTGCAGTTTTTTCCATAAGATGCTATTAGCCTGCATCCAGTTCGATTTTCAATTGTGCAACGTGATTCCATTATGTTTCCTGGCTTTATTTTACTTCCAGAGAGGATTGCATGATTCGCATAAATAAGCTGCTCCGTTCCGAGAAACTAGACCAGGCCGTCGCCCTTCTACGAGCAGCCAGGTGAGTCGACTACTGGTTGTCATTGTGGTGGATACCTCCTTAACCCCCTGATCGCCTGAACTTTGAACTGGGGCCATCGAAGTGCGTTGTTAAGGCACCAGACGCGCCACCCCTTTGAAAATCCCACTTTTAATAACTTGACATTGACTGGGGTAGAAAAGCAATTCGCATAATAAATTAACTGTGCTCACAGCCAAGGAATCCCATTCGAGGTCCTTTTGTGCGACTTTTCTGGCTTTTATTGTATTTTATTTATTCTGCTTGTTTATTTTTTTCATATTTTTTACCCCCTGGCTACTCTTAAATTAAATAGTTTTTATTTATTGTTAAGGCAGGGCACGATGCTGGTCAGGCGCTCCAGTAACTACAGATAATGGCAGTGGCACGGGAACGCCACGGCATGTCCTTGCTCTCCTTTTCGGCCAGATAATAAGAAGAGTTGTTGGTCCGCTGCAATTCAGACAATTTCTCGGTGCCTGGTTTTTGTCGCTGTCGCTGGCAATTTTTCAGTCAACAAACCACACGGACATACTGGCCAGGTCGTTCAGGTTGGCCAGGTGAGATGGTTGCTGCTCCTTCGGCCCAGTGGATTCGGGATGTGTCTGCCTTTCAATTTAATTGCCCGCTCAATTATGTAAAGCCCATTGAAGACGTGCTCAAGAAATGTTTATTGTTTGCTCGGGAAAATTGCGTGAAAATAATTTATCCTTTGCGCGTCAACATTTAAATTGGTGGCGAACACCCACCAGAACACCAGAATACCAGAACGCCAGGCACCAGAACCAGCAGCATCGTTGGCAGATGTCCCATCATGTCAAAGGCTGGCAATCGAAAGCGTGGCTTAAATATTTCCAAGTCATTTAATTACAACCTCATTAAAATTTTCCACCTGCTACTGTTGTCTGCGGTTCTGGTACTGAGAAGTTCTCCATTCAAAAGATTCAATCGATGGTATCCTTAAGAAGGGTTCTGCGAATTTCAAGGCTTGGTTTCTTTTTCATTTACTTTTGAGGTAAGGTTTATGAGGTTATTTTTGATGAACATGCAGTTTCAATTGTCAAACTTTCTTCAAATTTATGTACATTTTAATTGTTGACTACGAAAATTGTATACAATTTTTGCCTGCCACTTGGCTGGCTGCTGCAGTGGCAGCTTAAAAAGGTCTAGACTCTAGACGCTTTTTTGCTAATAAATTAAAATGCGATATGCATATAGAGCAGTACTAAAGCTTGCACCCTCTGAAGTTGCCACCCACCGCCCACGACCACGCCCCTTGACACTCACTCTTGTGTCTGGCTATTGTCTGGCAGTTTTAGTGCCCAGTTGCCCAACAGTTTCTGCCCCGAAGGCTTTTGTTACACTTACTTTATTTTGTGTACTCTATACGAGTGTGTAAA
Organism: Drosophila atripex; assembly: GCA_035045925.1. Taxonomy (NCBI): domain Eukaryota; kingdom Metazoa; phylum Arthropoda; class Insecta; order Diptera; family Drosophilidae; genus Drosophila; species Drosophila atripex. The sequence goes on along the minus strand of JAWNOP010000022.1, from coordinate 3,963,702 downwards.
AGACTACATTTATTTTTGTCCTTTTTATTTATTTAATTAAAGTCTTTTTCTTCTTTAATATTTAGATTAAGTTAAGGCGAAATATGTTGAGTTTAAAGCATTCATAAAAGACTCTCCTTAATAATTAAAATCAAAGTATTATATGAGGGTGTGGTAAGTGTATCTTTGGCATTATTATGCCTCTACTTATTTTTCCTTCTTTTTGGCTGGCATTGAGAACATTTTTGGGTAAACAAAATATTGAAAATAAACCGAATTTTGTGACTGCGACATTTTCATATACACATGTGTCTGGGTCGGGTGGATGGGTTCTGCTCGGAATTTTTAAATACTTGCCAAGTCACACTATTAGGGCTTTTGCAGTTAAGTTCACACTGGGAAGCGTTCTCGGGTTTTTCCGCTTTCCACTTCTACTTTATTCTACTCTTTCCCGAAGCTGGCTTAATGGGTGCACAGAAATATCAGCTTGGAAAAAAAACAAACTTTTAAGTGAAGTAAATGCGCAAAATGTTTATTCAAACTTCACTTTGGCTGCAACTTCCAGCCCGCTTACCCCCTCTCGTCTCTGGCTGCACCACGCCCACTTTGCCCCCCTTTTAACTAAGCTTATTTAAGCGTCTGCTGATGCGCTTATTTAGCATAGCAACAGAAAGTCTAAAGCTTGTGCCTTGTCTTTGCCTTTGCACATCCCTTGTTGATTTTGTTGACTGAAAATATTTAGCAATTTCAGCTCTGAAGCTAAATTCAACAAACGTTCATTAGTGCAGCAGTTGAAGCAGATAATACATCTTAAATGTATAAAAAAGGAAACCATAATCCCGGTTTTATCATAAATTAAAACAGAAAACTAATCTAAAAACGTAAATATGGCTTGACCTCATTTTTGAACAGATTGTCCTTCATTGGCCAGCATAACGTTTTGAAATTAATCAATGTGATTATAAATTTTGTTAGCCTTGGTCTGTGTAGTTTCTATTTTTGCTGGCCCGAAATAAATAGTTTATCTGTTCACCAAGCGGCACAACAAAATTAAACATAATTTAACTTAAAAGCCAAAAACCTTCACACCCGCCGGTCAGCCCGCCTACCCCATCCTATATTTTTCGTAGATTTTCATGGTTTATAATTAACCAATATTCGTTCCTGGCCGGTATACGACCATGGAAAAACCGCTAATTATCGTCAGGCCGCAGTCCTGCCGCTGGGAAACGCTGTAAAAGTTGCACACAAAATATCTCGCAAATGTTGACGCAAACCGAAAATTCGGACCACCGCCCACCACAGTGACGGCACATTGTTGTTTCCTGTTTGCCGGCGGTAACTAACGAGCTCCCTCTACACAAAAAAATAATAACGACCCGCAGGATTACAATCCCAGCAGTAGGACAATATTCGAATAATTTTTCGTGGTAATGGTGTCGCATGGGGGTCTGGGAGTCAATTTATTGGCTGGGCGACAGCGAGAAAAATAAGTTGCACTATCGCCTACTGGCACAGCCACAAATGAGCATAAATATTTCACTTAGAGGGTCTTGCACTTTCTCCTATTTTCTTGTCCTGCCACAGATCCTGGGTGTTGCGGTAGGCGGTGCCTGCTGGAACCTGATATGGCGAATTATTGTTATAATATTAGTGTTCAAAAAAGATAAATTATTTTTAAACTGATTTTATTTGCTTTCATGGTCTCTCCGAAAATTACTCATACGACCTGTATTACAAATATTCTCATCAGATCTAGTAAATTCCCAAAATTTAAGTGGCGTAATAATAAACTTTATGAATTTAGAAATGTCACCAATTAAAAGTCAAGTCAAAAATATCCTGAAAAAGGAAAAGAAAAACCTTGTTGTCGAGTGAAATTAGAGCCCAAGCTCACCATTCTCACCCCAGTTGTTTAAAGCTCCATATCTTTCTCGTTATGTTTTTGCTGTGCACTGCATATTAAGCTGCTTTCAAATATTAAATTAACAACGCCAGCGTTGCGAAAGGCCTGCCACCATTGCGACCGTTTCTTGCATCAGCTGAACGGTGGGGATTACTGTGTGTGCGGCACAGAAAATAAAAGAAAGGAACTCACAACATGGGAAACGCTGGTCAGGATCAGGCGGCACGGACTGTGTATCCTGACGCAATTTTAAACGCATCAATTTCAGTTTGTGGGGGCCAAAACTAAAAGCCCTGCATGTTGCATGCTTTTCGCTTGCAACATGACGTGGCTGGTCGGTCGTTATTTTTGCCATTGTTTTTATTCTTTGTTGTTTCTGGACTTCTATAGACTTTTTGTAAAAGTTATGCTTGCTGAATTTGCGAGGAAAATCGAATAATTTGGTCAGTATCTTTGCCACTATTAGCTTCTGACTATTCGGACTATTTTTCTATTGAAATTAAATGAAAAATGGCACTTACATGCAATTTCATTTTGTTCGGTAAATTGAAATGGACTGATAAACTGCTGGTGATGCAGAAATAATTTACATTTGGTTTATGACATCAAAAATTATTTTCTATTCATTGTTTATTAAAAAGAACAGATACCTAATATGACAGTTTAAATAAGGCCTTTTCATTTTACATATTTTAAAGATTTTTAGATATTTTTTAAAACACAAACAATGTTATTATTCTTCGTGGTCCTTGATTACTTTTCAAAGATACAAAGATGCCTTGGTCGATAATTAATTTTCGCATCCTGCTCTAGAGCACGCGCACTCTTCCTTTGACTTCCGCTTACTTCATCTATTTTATTCATATATTTTCATATTTCTTTTATCTGTGCATCCCGCAGGGAGGTGTGGCCTGAGAACGAGGTGTTCGGTGCAATTTCCGCCGCACCGGAAGACGAGCTGCTGCTATTGCGTGAGATTTTCATGCACAACATTACAACAGGTGAGTCGTGAAGGGCGGAGAGACGTGAGCTGGGATGCAGTGGAAGCTTACTGGAATCCTGGCCAACATTTTAATTATTGTTTATTACTATGCATTATGGAGAAGGTAGATGCTACATGCAGCCTTCGGTTGACCGTTGGTTTAATTAAAAATGAAAATCTGCCACTTGGCTTTTGCGTGTCATTTATCTTGCGCTGTCCTTCGTCCTTCGTCCTGCCCTGTTCTTGTTTTAGCAATCCGGGGCAGTTGGGGGCACTTCCGGTGCAGCATTTTGCATCTCAACTTTATAAATTTGCTGGCTGAAATAAGCCAAATTATAGCGCAACTTTCAGTTGGTGAATGCCTGTGTGTGAGTGTCCTTGTTGCATTGTCTAAGTTTTTGCAGGCTTCGTTTGGCTCTCTGCCTTTTTCTCGGCTCCTTCTGGGTTTTCTGGCTTTCAGGCAGCCAAAGCTCGTCCTTCGGCTCGCCGCCCAAGTTCGCTTAACAAATTATCCAACAGAAATTCTTGCGCTTCATTAAAAGTAAAAAATGAGACAGCAAAGGACGAGCATTCTCATTCCCTTTTACCATTTACCATTCACCATTTCCACGGCCCTCATCCCTTGGCCTTGTTGTTTTCTGGTCCGCCAGGACCTGCCAGATCCTTGGCTCACTGGACTAAATGAAAATATATTAAACGCGTAATTGTTTTATTTCATTTTTTGTTTTCCCATCCTGCCAAGTGCATTGGTTTGTAAAATTCCTGTTGTTTGCCTCCGTTCAATTTGAAAGTCACTGGAGCGTTGACAATTCGCTGTCCATATTTTGTCCTCTACTTTTACATCCTTCGTAGGATTTCTCCTATTTTTGGCATGGCACGGCTGACATGACTTTTCAATTTGCCTTCAGATCACCGGGAATGCAAACACAGCGCGATTTGTGTTTAGACACGTCTAATGGCTTTTGCATTTTGACATGCCCTCTATGCATATGGTTTATGCCACATACGAGAGAACGTATGGGACGTAGACGGTATTTCTTATCTTCTCAGTGCAGTTACGCGGTTGCAGTGACTTCGGTGCACATTTTGAAAGCTGCGGTTGCAGTGAAAACTTTGTGACATGCGTTTTAAAACGCATCCAAGGCTGACATGTTGTTCTTTTTTCGTTTTGAAATATATGTACCTATGTATTTGCAATATAAGGACGAAAGCGACACCCAAAGATGTCGCTTCCAATGGTAAAGTTTTCAACTTCTACTGTGCCGTGCAGTTAATCGAGATTTTTGTGTGCGAAATTTATGATTTCCGCTGTTGAAACACAAACTTATATCAAGAGTTTTTTTGTGTGCCGCATATATCAGGTTCGGTCTTTAAGGAAAGAGTTATGGCCGAATTTATGAACCTTTTCCTGCGCCAAAGTTTCTCTCCATAAACTTTAAATATATCAAGTGTCGAAAGTGTATAAATTTCGAATTATTTGAATATGAAAACTTCAATCTCTTACTAAAGCTCGCAATCCCTTGAACTGAATAGTTTGCAGACTAGATAGAATTTTGTTTTTCAATTAAAACTTTAAATAACTTAATTAAAAGGGTGTCATAATTGCTTTAGAGTTGAAATTAAAAATGAAATTTGTTCATTCTTTGAATAATTTCCATTTCCCCAGAATCGAATCAATAAGCCAGGATATCTATATAATTTTAAAGCCCAATAAATCCCTTTGTGTGGTGAATTTAATTAATTTTCAATTTAAAGCAACATACCCATATTGCCTTGCAGATGAATTGAACGTTGTCTGGACAATGGGCTGTGTGTGGGTATGCATCCTTTTTGGTCGTTTGGACCGCTGTCTGTGCCTTGGAGCGCCTGCACTGAGGGTGTCCCTTCGTCCTTCGGTGGACATGAAAGGGTCTCTGTAGCGGCGCTCAAACGCAACAGCGCTTAAAGCATTTGAAACCCTCTTTTATGTCTGCGTCATCGGTTTTTTCTTTCCGGGTCCAACCCGGACCGAGAGGGTTGAGCTCGTTAAGCTTCTGAACAAAAAGCGTGACCCGTTCTAACAACGACCAGGGGATTTGATGGGCAGCTTAACGCCCTCCGGCCGCCAATAGATTGATGTTCAGTTGACAGTTTGCCAGTTGCAACAATATGCAATTTACCAGGAACAAAAATACAAAAAACCATATTAATCCATTCCCCTACAAATTCATATAAAATGCTCTGGCTAATGTCAGGCCATAAAAACCGAATAGGTCCCCAAAGTGACCATTGAGTGGGCCGGCCCATGTCTCTTTAGTTTTTTGAACTCGTACAGTTTATTAATTACCGGCAACCGCAAACTTCATGTAGTATGCTCGCTGCCTGTGGTTTGGCTTTAATTAATATTTTTTTTACACTTTATAACCATTGGGTATTTAGTGTGTATCAGTTTTAGAAAAATAAGAGAGCATCAGTATTCGGAAACTTTAGTTATTTAATTTACTCACAATTATCTTTTAAAACTGATTAGCTTTTAAGTGCTAATAGTATTTGGAAACTTATTTATGTCTCAAAGCTCTTTTTTCAACTCCAATTATGGCAAAAAGGAATTATCATTTGAGAGAAACATAATCAATATCATAGTCATAGGGTAAAATAAAGTTGCAATGGAGTTGAGGGTTTAATATTAAATTATTTGCCTTAATATTAATTCGATTTTGGTTGGGGAAACAGCAAGTGCATTGACACTTTGCATAATTTATAACACATGTCTGCCCTCATTCCCCTTTCCGTACTCGTGTAAGTTGTGTTTCAATTTCAAATTCTAATGCAAACGTAATGCCAGAGAAATAGGATTGGAAAAAAGAAGGTGTAAGAGTCTAGCATGTGAGTCCGTTTGCTTAGTTAAATCTTAATCAAGTTGCTTCGTTGATTTCGATTTGTGGCGCGCATAATAAATGAGAAGGAGTCCTGTCCTTTGTCCGTCCGCTTCCGTTTCCGCTGGCATTTCGAAACCCCCTCGTGGCAGGCCAAATCAACGCCCAGGACTCGTACAAAAATAACACAAAAATCCACTCAAGTGTTAAAACAAGCACAAAAACAACAACAAAAAAGTGCCGAGCGCTAACGGGGACAGTGAAGTTGAATATATTTATTTGTACGTGTATGTGTATTATTTCAAGTCCTGCCAAGTCTGTGCGCCAAGTCCTTAACTGATTTCCCAGCGCAAACAAGTTGGTCTCTCCAGTTGTTGTCGCCCTGGCTCCAGCTCTGGTCCTGTCTCCGTGTCGCGTGTCCTGCCTGCATCCCTACTCTTTGTCTCGCATAAAAATACAAAGTTTATGTTATGAACACAAATAAAAACAAAAGCACAGAACAGAGCTCGTCCAAGAACAACATAACCGAAAGTGCGCAAAAAAAATACGAGCTGGGAACAGAATAAAATACAATAAAATGAAATAAAATATCCACAATGGCACACACAGCAAGAACAGAGTCATTTGGACACAACAGAACTGAGTTCTGAACCAAAAAGATTCTACACTTAAAAAAAAAATATCTTTTGAATTACTTACGTTCTTTAAAATGAAAAAATCAACACAAAAACGTTACAGAAACTCTAAAAATTAAACTAGTGATAAATATTAAATGAATCATTTACGTATTTGAATAATTATTTATTTTTTCAAGTGTTGCACCTCTCGGCAGTATATTTGCAACTTGACGTGTCGTCGTCTACTGTCCCCGTTTTCCAAATCCACTGGCGCAAAGAGTGCGATACCAGACGTCAACCACAACACCCGGACTCACATACACTCATACTCCGGAGTTACGGATACGGATGTGGATGGTCCGGTGATGACACTTACTCAATTAGGTGCCATGACTTGGCGCTGGCCTGACACTGATTTGCCTCTCAAGCTGACCATTTTTATTGGGTAGTTACTTTCAGTTTAATAGCTCTCCATTCGTTCACCTTGATTAGTTTATCTGGATCTTGTGATTTGCTTTTCATCAGGCAGATTTGCCCTTTCAATTTGCTAAGCAATTCAATAATACTCTTTTGAGCTTAAACCGTTTAAAGTTGATGGGTTATCAGGATACTTACTGTATATATATGGCTTTGAAATATTTTTAATAAATGTTTTATTTATTTCAAAAAGCCATACAAATTTTTTGTTTTCGGCCATAACCGGTTAATTGAAATATTTTCGTGTAAACTTGTGAAAAAATTTAATAGGGCTTAACGGCGTCAGATTTACTTTACATATTTTTGGATTTTAATGGCCATGTTCGTTCATCTCTTGTTTGTTTGCTTTCTTTATTTCCTCTCTTTTATGTATCTGGGTGTTTTTCCTACTATTCATAAATAAAAACACACACACAAACCACACCTGTGCTCTCACTTTCCTCCTGGGAGCTTCGAGCCTTTTGGTCTGCCAGCCGCTGTTGCCGGCAATGACATTCAAAATATGTAATGTGAAAAAATAACCGAAAAATTTTAACTTTAAATTGAAAAAAGCGAAAAGTTGGCCGCTGGGCTCACGAACTTGAAAAAACTTGTCGCATTGGTCGTGCGTGTGTGTGTGTGTGTGTGTGTGAAATGTGGAATTCCACCTTCAGTGAACATAAAACGTTGCATACTTTGGGGACGCTCGCTGACAACTGGGCGACAATAAAAAGCGAGCAAAAATCAGTAAGAGTGGCGCAAAAGAAAGTAGTAGGGAGCGGGAATAGAGCGTAAGGTAAAAGTCATAACGAGTCCAAAACCATGAAATGAAATCGTTACCCCATCCCCAAATAAAGCACTCCACCTGCCACGCTTCCTTTCGGGTTTTTCTTCTACTCTTTCACAGGCAAATGTGGTTAAAAACCAGGATCAGGTGCCTAGATTAGAATACCCTTATCAAATACATGTATTTTTTGGCTTGTGGTTTAATTACATAACTAAAACCTCAAAGAAAACTACAATTTACAAGCTTTAGCCGCTGACCACAATCAGCATACAAAAAGGAAAAAAAAAATACTCAAATAAATATATTCAACTTTAATTAAATCAATTTTCGTTTCCACCTTTTTTCACATGAAAATAATACTGAAACCTATTTTTGAAAGTTAATAGGATATCAAACTTCTGTGAAAGCTAAGAGCCTCGTTCGAAAGCGTATAAAAAACTCAGGCTTTATTGTATAATGCCGGCTCGCTTTTTTCACATTTGACATTCGTAAGGAGAACTGTGTGCGTGGCTAGGTGTGCGTGTGTGGGTGGATGTGGGTGTGGCACGCACATACGGCTTGAACACTCCCGTCGCACTTGGGTGGTTTGGGCGAAGGCAGGGCTGAAATTAAGCAATGTGTCCCTAGAGTGCACTACGTTGCGTATACGTAATGTGGCCGTGCTTTTTGGCTGCGGTGCATTAAAAATGAATGCAATTTAAAGTTGCCACTGCCATCCCCCGATACGACGGCGTATGGCTATCTCTCTGGTGTTTTCCCAGCACATCAAGAATCCACAGAATTTTTTGCATATTTATATGTACATTTGCACATAAACACGCCAAAGGAAAAAAGTCAGTATGTAAGTTTGGCATCCGTTCCTTTTTTTATGGTTGACTGACGCTAATGGAGCACCATTTGGCTGCACTGCTCCGAAATCAATTAGATAAAGTTTTTACGCAGCTGTGCTTCCAAATACGCAAAAAGTAACACACAGAAGCATAAAAAATTGTCGATTTCCCGAAAGTTTAAAATTAAGTTAGGACTTGGGTATTCCAAATGAACACTGATAGTTGCGAGATATATATTTGCAATTAATTACTAGTATTGAGAGTATTTATTTAAAAGCTCTTTTAAAGTCTGGCTTACAGCCAGTCGGCCAACAAAACATGTCCTCCCTAACATCCGGCCTTTGTGACTCTTTCCGCTTCCTGCGTCCTTTTTACCGTGTTCTCCTTTGAGAGTGCTTATTTGAGTTAATCACAGATAATGTCATTCTGGCCTATACTTTGCAGGTAGCCTGGCATCGGTCAAAAGCCAACTGCATTAAGTGCTGACAGGCCACTTATGAACGTAAATGGCAATGGGGAAAAAAGTGAAATGCCACCAGCCAGCCAACTTGCTTGGTAAATTTCCCACCGACTCTGACATCTTTGCACCCATCAAATTTTCAAGCAAAAAAAAAGAGGAAAATTGATTCCAAATGACATTTTCTCATCAAACTGTCGCCGTATGTCTCTGTTCATCCGATGGCACAAATTTCGTTATATTTTTATTATTTTACCATTAACCTTTTTATTGGGCACGCATTTCGGTTAACATTCCCGTTCCCATGCTGGAATTTGGATGTTATTGAATATCGGGCCTGCCCCGCTGCAATATTGAATATTTAATTCCTGCCCATACGAATGAATGTCCAAGGGCGCATAACAATTTCTTGACATGTGCGCCCAGTTCCCCCAATGTGGCGACAGTTTCAGCCTCGGTCTGCTCGCCGCTGTTCGCTGTTGGTCTTTGCTTTTTTATTTTTTGTTTTTGCCCTTTTCCCCCGGTGCTAACGACACATATTGGAAGAAACAAAAACGCCACAAAAGGACCAGAGAACAATAAGATGAAAACAAAAAAAAAAACAAGAAAAACCAATTGACTTTCATTTTGTCGGCCATTTCCACAGCATCATTTGTACATACATACATATGTATATATGTATTATATAGTAAATATATGTATATACATATGTGAATTTATCCTGTTGCTGAACGCAATCATCTGATTGCAGTTTCGATGTGAAATAATTGGATTTGAAATAAAAATGTTCCCCGTTTTGTTGGGTCTCGACCATTTAACTTCCTTCTGGGCATTTCCCTGGGTGGGTGGACGGTGGTGGTGGCTGGTGGGGGCTATTGGCATAATTTAGCAGTGGCTTTATTCCCATTTGTAGCCAACTCAACTGTCGCATGTGTCACTAATTTAACGTTTATTTTTATTGCCCAGTTTGATTGGTTTGATCTTGAGTTTCAATTAGGTTTCGAGTTAATCGGTGGAATCTCAAAGAAATCGTTTGTTGGGATATTCAAGTGAAATCGATATGCTTAATAATATTATTATTTAACTCTGGGTACTCTGCAAGAATATAATATTTTAAATAAATGTCGTTTTACTTACATCACTTTAATATTTGAGTTTAAATAAACACAACCTTACCTTAAACCCCTTTTAAAAATGCAAAAATGAATCATCAACTGGCTGTATTTATCTTTCAAATTAAAGTTTTCAATTTTATTATTTTCACATTTTGCTCAATGTACGGTTTGCATTAAAATTGTGTTTGTTTTCGAGAAGATTTCATAAAATGTTTGCTCTTTTATCTTTACACTTTAGTTGCTAGCCATAGTTTCTATATCAATAATACATTCCTCTTAGCTCTACTTTATTTTATTTTCCAAATATATATTTTAGTTTGCTTCATCAACCCATTTGGCAGAACTAATCCTAACATTAATATGTATATATCGAACCGCCTCTCTGGCAAATATTTCATTTTGAACAGCTACCACACAAATATTGTTTGTTTGCTTGCTGGCTTGTGTCTCAGCGATATTTTCATATATATTTTTATTTCCTATATTTTCACAATCAGTTTGGGTTTTCTATTTACAAATACACATGGAAAATTATGTTGTACCTATTGTTTAATTTTACCTTTGGGATGTTTTTTTTGTTTTTTACTTTCGGGGGTTTCAGTTTTTGCTGAAATAGTCGCCCGTGGTTTAATTAAAATACTGAATGTTGCCCGGCATTTTGGCTTAACTAAATATTTGCTGCGTTTTTGTAAATAGAAGTATTTGTTTAATAATTATTTGCTCGGCTTTGCGCCAGAATGTGTCTCGCTTTTGTCATTTTTGTTCTGTATATATCGGTAAACGTATATGTATTTATATGTATTTAATGGCTAACGCTACAAACTGTACGTCAAATATTTGGCAATTAGTTTTTGTTGTTATTGTGGTTTTTGTTTTGTTTTTTTTTTATCGCATTTTACTTTGATTTTCGACAAATTAAATGCAAATATTAATTTTACTCGAATTGCGTTGTCTGGCATCCGCTTCGTTCTATTTTACTTTAAGTATTTTGTTTTTGCTTTTCTTACGTTTTTTGGTTGGTAAATTTGAAATACATACGTTTTCTATGGAAGTTGTACATGCAATATTCAGAATTGAAATTTGAGTTTAAGTAAACATCGCTACAAGTAATTGCTATTAACTATAATTTACAGTTTTGACGATTCAATGTACAGAGCAATTAAGTTTAATTATTGTTTGCTATCCATACGGCCGAGTTGCCTATTTCGGGTTCTGTTTTCTATCCGCCCCATCTCCCTCCTAGAGCCGGTAATGCCCAGAGTCCGCCCAATTATGAGCCGTTATTTACGGCCCAAAACAACCGCCAACCGCCAACTGCCAACTGCCAACGGCCAATGGCCAAACAAAGGCAACTTATTTTCACATAATTTTCTAAATCGCCCCCATTTACGGTCCCAAAATGTCGTCCAAAAGCCATTTAGCAGGCAAATAATTACGTCCTGGCCAGGACCAACTTTATTAACTGCGCTGGGAGACAAAAGTCCAAAGACCAAAGTCCCAGAGTCCGGCTCCTCGTATCCATCCCATCACATACCATCGAGATTGTGCGGAATGCGCTCGGAAAGTGTCAAATATCGAATTAACTCATTTGAGTTGGCTCTCCTTTTCTGGGAAACTTCCTAAATCTTGGCCAGCTGGTCAGTGTCATAAGCACAAAGTCCTTGGAAACCTTCATTAAATTTGACAATGCTCGAGGTATAAACCGGACCGGACTTTTAGGTCCGGTTCCAGCCCTCCCCGCCCACGATGGCTTTCTTTTGTAGGCGAATTTTGTGCTGTGCTGGCAAACCGAAATAAAAAAGTAAAAAGGCTGCCCAATGCCCTGAAACTCTCAAAAAACGCTTCCCCTTCGTCCGTTGCCTGGTTGTCCCTGTTGCCGACACTTGCCCACTTGGAAGTTCCTTAATTAAGATTTTGTGCGTTTTGGCATCAGACTCCACTCGAGTGGAGAGGAGAGAGGCCATAGAATCCGGGGACTCCCTGCCAGCGCCCACCATCTAATCCCGCCCAATCGGGCCTAGACGGTTGGTCAGCATTACTTTAATTGTTGTTCGGAGCGTTTTGTGGGGCATTTCGCTTTTGTGGCCTGAAAATAAATCCTTCTGAATTGCTTAAGCGCACTCCGCATGAACGCCTCTTATACGGGCTTGTATCTATCTGCACTGGAAGAAATGCTTTACCTGAAGTATATGAAATATGAAATATGATTTTTGTAAATGACATATTAATCTAAAATGAATGGAGGATCGATGGAGTATCTACAACTATTGCTAGTTGTATCCTTAAATTATTTTTTTAAGTGCACCCTTTCCCAAAGCTAGCTTTCTCTGTTTCCTGTTGCTGTCGCCGCTCGTGTGCACGCGCCCCTTGTATTCTTGCGTCTTGTATTCCAATTACAAAGCCACAAAAAGTTGAAAAAGCTGTGCAATGACTGTGGTTCCAACGGGGTGGTGGTGTGGGTGGTGGTGTTGGTGTTGGTGTTGGGGATGGCGCTGGTGGTGGCAGTGGCATCTTCAGTTCGGTTTAGTTTCGTTAAGCGGTCGGGGCTGGAAGATTGTTGCACAACTTTTTATCGCGTCTTAATGTAATTGTTGTGTTCTCTGGTCGCTCAAGACGTCGTCCTTTGTCCGATTCCTGCCCCATTTTCACCCTCCCCTCCCCTGAAAATAAAACCGGCCGCGTGTCCTGTAATTTGATTTGCTGCCACATTATTTTGATGCCTTTAGATACTTTGTATCTGCGTTGTGTGTGTGTGTGTGTTTCGGACATCCCATCCCAAATAGTTTTACAACATTTCACTTTTGGCGTGGCAGATTAGATGTCTGGCCGTTTGGTTGGATTTACACCATATGTTGTGTCGGTCAATTTGTAAAACGAGGTTAAGTGCGTACTGATTCAGGATGAGGGTGGCCGCTACTCCCCTCCTTTAAGGAATGCTGGCCAAATGCCGGAGGGTGAGTGTTTTGGATGAAATTTCACGAGAGCACAGGGGCGAAACTTTAATTAGATTGCAAGTTTAACTCGGGAATCTCAAGCAGCTGACAGAATTGGGTTAAGATCCAGTCGAGCATTGAATTAACAGCAAGAGGACGGCAGGACACCAAAGGATTAAGATATTGAATTTATATAACGACCGGAGAAGCAATCGTAGACACTCATCCTGAGTCTTAGTCAGCATCATCGGCAGCAGCCAACTTCTTGCTGATTACCGAATTGGGCCAGTCATAAACTAAATTGTTATTTAATACTTGATCGATATTTCATTTTTATATGCATGACTATCGAAACACTTAATCTTGCCAACCGGACAGGCACTTATATAAAGTTAACGGGCACTGCCCGCCAGTAAACTGACCCAAATACGACCACAAGATGGACACTGGCCCTGGCTTCTGGCTCCTGGCCTGGCCTGGCCTGGTTTGCTCGTAAAACTTTGCCGGCGTTGGCTATTTGGCATTTGGCTGCTTGTCTGCCCTTCCTCCTATACACTCGTATACCTAAGAGCCATTTATGACAAATTGTTGCTGCCAACCGAGACGCTAAGAGGCTTGCAACGTGTGGGCGGCGTGGCATCATAAATCAAGCCGGGAGCCAACTCAAAATAATATATGTAATGCTCGGCCTGACTTACTGAAATACATAAGATACGGGAAGATATTTCGCCAAGTTCTCAGTTGGATTGCTGTTGAAGTTTTTGAAAAGTTTCATTCGCAAAATAAGTTTCTTTGTTATTTCTTAGCCCATTTCCAATTTTTGATTGTCGTTCTTTGGCTTTTCGAGAAAGGCGTTGATAGGTCATGGTATTTATTATATGAGAGTGGAAAATCAATATTTTTCTATTTTCCCTACAATGAAAGTAATTGGAAACAATGTAGAATAGGAATCGGAAGAAGATATGCTAAAAACTATTCTGTTTTATTTAGTTGGCAGTTGTCAGAGCGGGCCCTACTCTAGATAGTCTTAATTTAGTTCTCTACTGGAAGGGCGCATATTGTCGCTGACCAAACACGGTTTGTCACCAGATGCCCAGTTTTCGGGAACTGGGAGCCATCAGTCTGCTGCTTACCGACTTAATGGCTGCAGTGGACGATGATCCGGGAGCTACACCGCCGGTGGTGCCACCTAGATCGGTGGCAGCCATCCGGTCTGCCCGGCATCCGGAGACTCCGGCCCTGCCGCCCAAAAGCTCCATGGGCAGGCTGGAAATGACTCCTGGTGGCGGACTTCTGGGTGCCATCTCAATGTAGTAGCTATCCTCGCGGCTAGGGGAGTGCAAGCTACTTCGACTGCTACTTCCGGACGAGGAAGAGGATGTGGAGGCGTTGGTGGAGACAGTGCTTCCTGCTAGTGAGGCGCTGTAGAATTGGTGGCACCTCTGCTGCTGTTGCAACTCGCGGGCCTGTAGATTGTGCAACGGCGAGCTGTAGGGCGCCTCCCTTCGAGTGCTGTGATGCCACTTTTGCAGGCGGGCCGGATCCGTCGAATTAGAGTTGACGGATCCCTGATAGTGCAGGAAGCTGTGCACATCATCGCTCTCGTTTAACTGATGCCTCTGATGGTGCGGACGCAATTGTCCGGACCGGTTGCCCCGCTGCCACGGCAACTCGCAACGATACACGTGAGCCAATCCGGCTAGAAGCACTATGACCAGGATGCAGGCGACCAACAACATGACCCCGGGATGATTACCGGACATGTTGTGCTGATTTTCTTGACGCTGATCCATTAGGTGTTCGGGCTTGGACTCGGTTTTCAGTTCCACATAGGCTTTTAGCTGAGCAAACGTACTGAGCTCTTCCTGAGGTGCCGAATCCCTGGGCGTATTCACGCTGCTGTGTTGATGCGGTTGCTGGTCGTGCGGCAGGCTGGATGTTGCCGCAGGACCTGCAGCTGTCGTGGCTAAGGTTTTAACTGCATGCTTGGTGCTGTAGGTCATTTTCTTAATACTCAGCGATGGCTTCTTTTTGTGGCTTTTGCCGGGCGACTTTGTGTCGCCAGTTATAGCTTCCGGCTGGCGCTTATCAGTCGCTAACAGTAGCTTTTCCTTCTTTTGGCTCCTGTCCAGGAAATCCGCTTCCGTCTCGGCATCCGCCACAGTGGCCGTTCCTGGCAGCAACAACTGCTCTGCGTCCACCAAAAGGACATCGCCCTTGTGCATCAGCAACGGTGTGCCAATTAGATGGCGATCCTTTACATGCAGCTGCAATGTTGCATGTTTGTGCGGTTGTGTTGCTGTTGCCTTTACTGTTGGGTATTTTAATAAAGTCTCCTGTGCCTTTTCGTCTGGCATTTTGTCAGATTTTTTCGGGACCTGAGAAATTTTTTGTGGCACTTCAATTGCTGTTGCTGTTGTTGTTGCTGGCGCTGTCGTTGTTTTTTCCCCATCGCTAATGTTCGTTGGCATTGTAAGTTGTTCGGTTTGGCTGGAATTTATTGCTGTTGTTGGGGTTTCTGGTGTTTCTGTTGCTGCTGTTGCTACTGCTGCCAAAATGGGAACCGTTGATGTTGATTTTTCCCCAACCAAATTTAGCTGGCTCTTTGGTGGTGTTCCTGTTGTTGCTGTGGTTGGTTTTGGCTCTTGCCTCTGCAATTGGTCTAACGAAGTTGTTGCTTTTGGCCGCAAAGTTTTTGCGGTTGACTGGACGGTGGCCGTGTTGCCAGCTGATTGGGCTGCTGCTTCAGTAAATGTTTCTGCTGATGTTGTTACGGCTTCAACTTTGTCCTTTTTTGAAGCAATAACTGCTTCAGTGCTTGTTTCTGCACTTTTTGCCTTTGACTTTTTCACTTTTGGCAGTGCTTTTGGCGTGGATGTCGCAGTGGTACTTTCTAGAGTGCAGCTGGGTGGCTTTGTGTCATTCGCAGACCGTATTTCCTCACACTTTCTGCCGCTGCCTGGGAAGTTCTCATAAAAGTCGTGGAACTGCAAATACTCAGACTTCAGATCCAGTTCTCCGCTGCGCACCAGATTCGACTGACCCACTTCCATTTGCACCGACCGGCAAGGACTGGCCCATTCGGCGATGCCCAGCAAGTCGCTGCATCGGACGGGATTGTCCTCCAGGAGCAGGTCCCGCAACTGGGGCAGTGTGTGGACTATCGATTGACTCACACTTTCCACTCCCGAAGACTGGAGGTTCAGGGTGAGCAGCTTGGGCAGCGCGAGGGCGGGCAGGAAAACTAAACGGTTGCCGGAGAGGTCCAGGGTCTGCAGGTTCACCAGACCCACAAAGGCCTGGGGCGGAAGCTCCATTATTTGGTTGTGCTGCAGAAAGAGGTGCTCCAGCGAAGGGGGCAAGCTGCTGGGCACTCGCATCAAGAGGTTGTGATCCAAAAACAAGGACTCCAGCAGCTCCAACCGTCCAAGGGCGTCGTCTTCCACCTGGGCAATGCGGGAGTGGGAAAGGTCCAGGTACTGCAACAATGGATAGCTGTCCATGTCCCCGCAGTTGATGGCCTATAAAAAAAGGATTTTATTATTTATATTATATCTAAAATGATTAAGTTTTTAATTTTTTGTTTATTAATATAAAAAGGACTTGAACTTTCCTGGACAATTATCGTCTAGCCACTTAACTTTTCCAGGCACTCAAGAACTTACTGTTTGGCGCGAAAGTCTGGGGAAATTTGATTAGTGGCTGACAAAGAGGGAAAGTGGCAGTGCGAGTGTGAGTTGCATGCCCGGCACCGACATTGTTTAAAAATTAACTTAAATCTGCCATTATAATTACTTCAAAGGACTCGACGCGACTTGCCCCTTTTTGTGCAATCCGGCGCGATGCCCTGGAGCCATGTAGCTCGTCTACTGCCAAAGTAAACATAGACGCGACTCGTTAAACGAAACGAGCCAACCCGGCAACCATCGAACCAGACAGCCTGCCGTCGTCTTTGTCCTGCGGGCAGCGAAGAAATGAAAGTACAACTCGGGGTGGGCTGGAGGGAGTGGCAGGATTGGGGTAGAATTGGTAGAATTCTGGATTTCTACTGCCTACCACGAGCAAAAAAAGGAAGCGAGAGTCGACAGCCGACAACTGGCGGCCCCTAAACGCCATAATTTGCCATGAAAAGGCTGCGTGTTGACTGCCGATAAAGGCGGTGGCACTGGCAGTGGCAGTGGCAGCCGGATCAGCAGCAAAAGGCAGTAGTCGGCCTGGTCTGGCGAACAAATTAAAATGGCTTGGCAACAAAGGCACCCGGGTGCAGTGATGAGCTACTTCAGGAACCAAAGAAAAAATACCCGAGATAGTTGCTTACTACACTTAAAGAAAATACGTGGAAATATAATCATTAAACCGGAAGTTTGCATTTTTGGAAGTTTTTTTGTTTGCCCACTTTTTTGGGTTTAAAGCAATTTAATTCTCTCTTTTGTTTCCCTAAAACAAATCCTTCAACCATTCTTTTAATATGTTTTAAATGTTATGTGTTTTACTCTTAAACTAAAGCAGAGTTTTTTTTTGTGTAAATTTAATTTTGGCTGCTGTCTCGCCTGTCTCAGCTGCACGTTGGCTGTTGGCTTAAACGTGATTATGCTTATGCCAATTATCCTTATTTTATTAATGCCCAGGCTCGGCCTGGTTCCTCTACCCCTAGTGCTGGGCCTGGCCAGGCTCCTCCTGCTGCTATTTCCCGCTCCTGTTGCTCCAGTTTGTATTGCTGCTCCTCAGTGCCTTTGTCTCTGGCCCTAAACAGCTTACGAGCCGACGTTTTTGCACCTTTTATGGCTTCCGCCATAATCGAGCGAGCGACAAAGGCGGCTGGAGCAATTTATGCGGCGCATTTGTTTGTCTACACTTGAAGCCGTTTAAGGATAATACCTGGGCGAAAGGAAGCCTGCGGACCTGAGGCGCTTTATGCTTATAATGCAATCGGGATTGTCTATTTTTGTGCCCCTTATAAATCTGTTTGCCAACGTTTTGTGTAAATGTTGGCAATTCAGGGAGGCGAAGAGCCGCGCTAATCTCCAGCTCGTGTTGCTGCTTATGTCAATCAGCCTGCCAGTATATACATATATTCGAAAGGGAGAAGAGCTCGCCGCCACCATTTTTCTAACTTCCAGTGCTGTCCGGCTTTTCACCTCCCTCTGCGATAGCCCTATAGCTTTTCTTTTCTTATTAAGACTTGAACGCGCCCATTCCATTATTTTCCTTTTGTTTTCCACTCGCATTTGTTGAAAAGTGAGAAGTGCACTTTGCTATTCCATTGTGTGGCCACATTGTGTCTTAATTACGTTCTTAACTAGACTTGAGTGGCGTGTCCTGTTAGCCGGACTAACGGGCTTAACAATGCCTGCAACTGCCACTCAAGGAGAATACTTTCCTAACGGAGGCCATGTTCTTAAACTTGCTAACGTTCTCAATCGCATTAATTAGGGTGTTTTGTTTTTATTTCTGGGGTACGCACTGCTACGTTCTCGTAAGACTCAATATATATCATAGTATTATTTTTGGGTTGAGGTTTAAGGTATAAGGTTGAGAATCGGATGGGAGTTGGCCAAGATACAGCCATTTATTGGGGGCCATATAGTCCTTCCATGTATTTTCCTTCGTTTTTGAAGAGAAAAACCCAGAAAATTAAAAAAAAAATTTTAAAAAATATTGTGCTCTCAGATTTTAATTCAAAATTATGGGAAATCGATCCACTAATCGTTACAGGTATTTCGCTCAAGAATCGGATAGAAATTGGCCAAGAAACAGCCATCGCTGGCCTATATGGACACAGGAGGGAATTTCGGTCAGAAATATAATGTGTATATTCATAGTGTATATTTTGATAATAATCTCTAAAGAGAGTTATTTTTTTCTTTCAGTTATTTTTAGACAAACCCTTGTATATTAATTTTTCCGAATATTTTAAGCTCTAGCTATTTAAAATTCATTGCACAACTTTTCTATCAAACTCGAGCATGCAAAAAATCAATAGAAATTTCCTGTTTTTATGTAATAGCTCCCAATGCTAAAATTAACAGCACATAAAATTTTCCTGTTATCCCTCTCCTCTCCTCTGTCTCCTCTTTGGGTTTTCTTTGGAAAGCATCGAAGGCGGAAGTGAAAGAGAGACAAATAAAAATGGAGGGGGTAAAATTTAAAAATAACAAAGTGTAAATCATACGCGTGGTGAGATTGCCTTGCGGTTGCTCTGTTGGCTTGTTTTCTGTGATGGGAGATGAGGAGAGGGGATGGGGCAATGGGGGATGGGTGTGGGCAAGTGGGGGCCAGGACGAGGGCCATGCCACAGAGGGCAAAGGAAAACGCACTCAAGCACGCAGAGTGCGCACAGGCCACATAACAGATGCTAATTAATGGCAAAAGGGAGCGGTGAGCTTTCAGGGAGCATAATGGAGCCTGCCGGTGCAGGACTCCATCCTGCATGACGCCAAGGACGAAGATGGCAAGTGTCTGTCGGGAATGTGCCGTTAATTGCCGGCAAAGCGTCGAATTGCGGTTCATTGGCTTCAGTAGACGTTGGGACATGTTTCATTTATCGAACACACACCGAAATAAATTTGGTCCTTTAGTATTTTAATAATATTTTAATAAATTGTTTTTGACAATATGTCCTCTTGATTTTGTTTTTAAATTACAAATAGTTTTATGATATTTCTCAAAGTATATTTTCTGTGCACTCACCCGCAGCCAGTTGTCAGATAATTTGAGGGTCCTCACTGATTGGGCAAGTGCAGCTGGCACCTGGCAGAGTCCTGTGCCGCTGGCGTCCAACTCCTTGAGACTCCAGGAGGCGACAAACTCCTGCATTGCCCCGCCCACCTCCGGATTGTAGGCAATCGAAAGGCTGACCAGATCAGGGATTCCCTGCAGAGCTCGTATCGCAGAACCACTCAGATGATTGTGCGATAAATCCAAATGCTGCAGGTTGGGCAGAGCCAGGAAAGTCTCGTAGTCGATCTCCGAAATATTGTTGTGGTTCAAAATTAAAGTTTGCAACTCCAGTAAGTTGTAGAAGGATTCTCTGGATATATTTATGAGTTGATTGTGCGCCAGATTGAGATTCTTCAGCTGCGGCAGGCGCTCGGAGAAGAAACTGGAGGAAAGCTGCCTGAACTTGTTGCACGATAAGTCGAGTGTTACCAATGGCAGACTGTCACTGTTATCCATCAAGCTGAGGGGGATGTCCTTCAGGGAATTGTTGCTCAAATCCAGTTGTTTCAATTGCTTAAAGTTGTCCAAGCTCAGGCTGCTCAGCCGATTGCTGCTTAGATCCATGGCTGTGATAACTTGCAAATCGCCCTTCCACTGACCATCACTACTGTTGAAGGTCCTCAGATCGCGGTGGGTGAGATTCAGCTTATTGGCCGGGGCATTTAGTTCCAACTCCCGTTTGTGGCGCTTTTGTTGGTAACGCAGCTCCCCCCGGAAGCTTGCCGGTTCGTTTTCGTCCCTAAGCATTCGGTGGATACTCTGGTAGCTGAGACCCACATCCTGCAGGGATAATTGCTGTTCCTCACGTTCGGCAGCTGCCCGGACTGCGGTGGTGCTGTCAGCTAACACCCCCGTGCCCGTTAGCAGTGTCCAGGCCAAAAGCAGGGCCAGGCCTAGATCACAGTGTTGGGTATTCACGATGTTCACCATTTTTGCCCCAGTTTTTCCCTTTTGCTATTATTTTTCGCTTTTTGGTTTTGTCCTTGGTTTCTCTTGTGTATAAATTGGGATTGGGTTGGGTTTTCTGCTTCTCGCCCGAGAATGCCTTTTATTTCACTTGGAATTTATGCTCGGTACGTGCGAACGTTTAACGTTCAATTTTGAATATGGCCATTCGCTGCTGTTGCTGCTAGAAAGACTCTGACTCATTCATTTCATCGTTTCATCCGCTCGTTCATTGACTGTTTTCTGGGACGTCACGTGCGCATTTCGCTTTTTTGGCCAAACATGTGACAAGTGTCAGCGGCGGATGTCGTCGGAGGGCAATGGCTGCGTTTCCGGTCGGCCGGCGGCCATTGCTCTAGCTTGTTAAAATTTCATAGCATACCCCACGGGGCGGCGTTTCAGAATTTTTAATTAAATCAACTTGATCATTCTATTTGGGAGCGTAGCTAGCGTTTTGGAATTGTTTTACAATTTTAATTGTGCGCTTTAGCGTTTGGATTTGAATATTTTTTTTCCAGCGAGTTCCGCTTTCACTGGCCGGCTAATTGCTGTTGAACAAAACGCAACTCAACTCGAGCAAATGTCAATTAAAAAGCAAGCATTCCTTCCACTCCTGTTGTTCGCTGTTCTCTTTTCTCCTTGTTTTTTGTCTTGTATTTTTATGTTTTGGCCCAACTGTTGTCACATTACAATGGCAGTGGCTCTCCCCCGTCGTCGCGTGCTTAAAATCTGTAATAAAACGTGAAAAAATTGCTTGTAATTACGCTCTTGTTGGCTGTTGTTGTGTGAATGCAAAATGTGCCAAAGGTAAAACTTGCTTTTAATTCTCTGACAACGCGGTGTCTGTATGTGTTCTTACTTTTTCTTTTTTTAGTCTCTACCTTCTGCCTTTTCCCCGTTTATACCTTTTTAATTTCTACTCTGGCTTTACGACTTCAAAGCGCTTTGGCTGTTGGCTTTAGTGTTATTTTTATGCTGATTGCTGCTAATGAAAATATAATTTCAACACACTCGGCAACAAGCCACGATTTTGCCAATAGAATTTCGAGGGGATGCACACTTTTGGGCTCCGCTAAGCTCCCGGCAATAAACCCAAAGCCCAACCGACGCCGCCATATGTGCGGATGAGTGGGGGTGCGTGTGCCTGTACCAGCCATAAATCATTTAACTGGGTCATTTCATTTCCGGTGCAGACAAGCGACAGGAAGGCCACTCCGGCAACCCAACTGTCAACTGACAACCCACAGCATCTGGCCCCAAAACGACGCAAATTTGATTTACTCATTGCCGGCCTAATGATTCGCAAATGTGTGTATATGTGTGTGTGTGGTCTTCTCTCTATTTATGTCCTTTCCCTTTTCTTAAATTTTTTTTTATTTATGTTGCAGTCGGATAACTCGATCCTGCGAAATTAATTTGTCAATGTCTACTTAAAGTCGAACATGGCATTTTGATAGCCCACCAGCAAAGGTATAATAACCTTGTAAGGTTTGGGAAGATTGCAGGACATTGATGGATGGTCAGGATAAGTGATTGGAAAGTTTTTTAAAAGCCTCTCATTTAATGCGATGCTTATGCAGATTAATCGTAATATTTTCAAAATATTTGCAAATGATACAATAAACTCAATTGATTTATAATATTCTGACAGATTTTCAGTAAAAATGATCCAAGTTGATTCTTCTCATATATCTCACCTTTAATAGAACTCAAATACTGATTGCCTGGAATTTAAGGTTAAGCTCACCTAGTGATTTAATAAAAAAATATTGCCATGAAAGCTTTGTTTGTCGACGGCTTCCCTGTCATTGCCCACAAAGTATGTTGAACATCCAAGCATACAAATCGGTATTTCGGGAAAAAAAACGTCCCTGGCTGGTTTACGTTAAATTTATTGACAAATATCATCAAGGAGCTGGCGTTTCATTTCATCTGCCGTAGCCGTTTGCTTACATAACAGTAAAATTTGGGCCATAAGTTTGGCGACATCCCCCCCCCTAATACCAGCCTCGCTCCACCCCACACCCCGTTCAGTCAGTCAGACAGGCAGATGTACGCAAGTCAATTGACATGAAAGTCGATTTCAAAAACCAACAACAAATAAGGGAAATATCAACGGCAGCAGCAGTGGCAGTGGCAGCGGCAGCGGCAGCGCCAATAACAATATGAGCTGTCTGTTTGCTCGCCGAAGATTGACGCATCCCACAGTTCCCGGTGGGGTGGTGTCCTTTTTTGGTAAGTCCTTGGATTGGTGTGGGCTGGAGATCCCCATCCAGCATGGGAGCATGGGTGCGCCCCTCCCTGCGCTTGTCAGTTTATTTTATGCCAGCTTGAAAATAATTTGCAAATTGCTGTGCCATATTTTTTCCGTACTTTCTGGGGCTGTACTTTATGATCAGCCATTAGCGAGGGTTGTTTGAAGGAATTTGCCAGTGACTTTATTGCATATTTATATGATCCTATCACCCCTTGTGTTTTCCTTTGTCCTTTTCCTGGTGAATATTTTCGTTAGTTAATCAAATGCCCGAGACAAAGAAAAATAACTTGCAGTGCAGTTCTCGAGTACATTATTCGAGAATGCAGATGCCAGGAGTGTGTTCAAAAGCAAAGAAAAACTGCACCAAAGGCCACCGGCTTTAGCCAAAATAAAATAAAAAAAAATACTACTACAGAATGATAAAAAATGAAGGAAAAGCTGCTTAAATAAAAATCCAAGGCGCACTCACAGGGAGAGCTGAAATTGGATTTTGCAACCTCCTTTAACCCCGAACGCCTTGCACTCCTCTGTGATTTATTCTATACGTACTTAGATGGCCAAACTCAAAGCTAAACCCGAATGCGAACCCCGAACGGCTTTATCAAGGAATGCAAATGCAGTTGACAGCCAGAACAGCCATATGCCTGCGGAAGTACATTCAAAAAAAAAAAAGTAAAACTACAAAAGTATATGAAAAAGATGGCAAGATCATTCAAAGAAAGGCCATCTCATTTTTCTCATATAGATCTAATTTTTCTCATTGACTTTATATAAAACTGATACTCTCCCAAAAATATACATATATGTTTTCCAAAACATTTTCCAAGTGCAATTTCCCATCTTTTGGCGCGCCCCTGCTTTGCACCAATGCATTTCATTGAGTGCTCGACTTGGTGGATCGGTGGTGCCGTTTCTACTTTTTGCTTCAGTGGCGCGCTCAATGGTCCAACAAAACACACACAAAATTGTATCTCTGCCAGTCTCGGCTGGCTGCAGTTCAAGCTCAGCGTTTTTTGCTGGCCCGGTGGCGTATACGTAATGCGCTGCATTTACTTTTCTTGCCTCGGCTCCTTACCCTCCCTGGTTATTTGGCTACTTTATTTGTATGGAAATGTTACTGCTGACTGGTTTGTCTATGTGCCCGGATTTACTTTGCCCAGCATGGGCATGGCATGTTTATTGTTTAAGTGCTCTTCCTGGAGCTTTTTCATGCATTTTTCTCAACGCTAGCATTTTTTTCTTTACCCTTTTATCTCTTTGCGCCTTTTGTTTGCTTTAGTTTTAATAAACTTCCGCTTTACCCTTAGTTTTTATGCAGTTCGCCTTGTGAGGGCCACATGTCTTTCAACGTGGTAAAGACTACACTAAAATATGCACTAGTGGACTCGATTAAATGATTATTTAAAATACGTAAACCATAAAAATAAACTCATTAAATAAAAGCCATTTGAATGCAATTTTTTTTATTGCCAGTCTTATTTAATTGATCAAGTTTTATGATAATTTTTAGAGTGTATGGTCCCGACAATTCAGCGATTCCGGCATCCTGCAACCCAGCAATCCTGCAATCCTGCAAAAAATCCAGCATCTGTGTCAATGTCAGGCACGTGCGGGCACGTGGATATGCATGTAGAACTTAAACTGCGTGGAGCTGGGGCATCTTTAAGCAAAATGTCCAATACTTGGCGAACAATTTGCCACGACACTTGGGCGATTTTCAGCTATCGATTCGCTTTTATTTGCTGTGCATAAAAGTTTTCAAATTAAAGTTTATTCCTGGCTTTCGACTGTCAGGCCGAACGAGCCGGCAATTTGGCAGCAACAGCGTCTCGGGCTGACTGACTGAGATATATATTGGCAGGCAAATTGGTAGTAGAACGAGATTCAGGCAGACACCATATCGAAAAATGGTTCAGGTCGAGTGTAGGCTTACTTTCAAGTCCAACGGAATTGGTTTGAAAGTTTTAAAGTGGTTGGATTTTTCGTATTAGAGAGCGCTGCTCTTCAAACTAAGGTAAGGTAGACCCACCTTGTGGGCATTAAATTATTATGTAACACTCTTGGAATTTCCTGTTATAGTTTTAAGCAAATATGGCAAATATTTAAGGCCTCCATCAACGAGATTTGTCATTCCCATCAGCGGGAGATTTCCATGGGGCAATCATGTCATTGACTTGCACTGACGCCACATTGTGCTCTATATATTAATGCCCTGCGGTAAAAGGGACCAAGCTCTTGGCCCGGCCTAGACCCCACCCACTCCCGCCTCCGCCACCCAGGCAACCAAAAACACATAAGTAAAATCTGTAATAAACTTGTTGTTTTTGTGTGTTTGGTTGTGCGGCTTTTATTGTTTTATTTGTGTGCGTTGTGCGTCCTTACAGGCAAGTAAGTTTTTTGTTTTTCTTTATATTTATTCTCTTTGGTAGTTTTCCTTCTGCTTTTATTTGTTAAATTGTGTTGTGAAAAATCGCTGAAGGCTCAGGGCCGCCACAACAGAGCCGGGTCTCTTGTGTATGTTTATTTGGTGGGTTTTCTGTTCCGTTTCTTTCTATTTTTATACATTTTTTTTCTTCCTTCGTGTATTTGGTTTGAAGCGTTCCGGCTGTTTGTGTGCTTGACTTTGTTTGGGGCTCTTGGTAGCCCAATTTCGGTTTTGCTCACAGCATCTTATCTTCCCTGGCCTGGCCTGGCTTGGCTTGGGACCTTAAATGTGGCCAAGACGGCACACAAAACAATTTTTAATAAAAAATTGAGAGACGAATGCGGGTGGTTGAATTTGTCTTCTTTTGTTTGAAATGGAGTGGGTTGCACTTATTTTTATTATCTTACTCATATTTTTAACCCTTTTGTCGTTGGCTTACTTTGTTAAGGGCCAAAGCTTTTTGTGAAATTGAAAAACTTTTTCAATAAATGTGCATAAATTGCTGCTGGCTCTCACTCTCACATCCATTTCCACTCCAAAAGCTGTCTTTCCCGGCTCATATTTAGCCAGCCCTTGAGTTACAATATTAGTTGTAGTTAATGCTGTAACGTTATCAGCCCGAAACAATATATGAAGCAACTACACCATTGTGGGTCAACAGCCCCAGCAAATTGTGTGTGGCTGACAGCTTGACTGGTCGAATGGACCTGATCCGAGCCATAGGCACTCATATTTCCTTGTCCGGCACATAAAGTGACACAATGATTTTCTAATAATTTGCCAAATTGCCTTTGGTTGACCATTAAATCTGAGATACAATAAGATAAATGTGTGATGGCCAGATTATGTTCGCCGCACAGACAGACGCACACGCCCTCGAATTCCGAAACAGCCAGCTAGACAAAATTCTTCTGTCTTGGACATAACTTGAGACTTTTGGCATCCAGTCCAGTGTGGTGTCATCAAGTTTCTTCTTCTACCCCCCTCTCTTCTTATCCTCGGTATTTTGGCCACTTAAAGCCACGGCTCTTAAAGTCCTTTTGACTCAACATGCTCCACAAAATCGGTAAAATAAATCTGGGAGTAGTGCAAAATCAATAAGTTGTCTGGGTGCTGCGTTTTTCTTTTCGCTCTTTCAAGTGGTTTCGTATTGCAAGTGGAAAAACGAAAGAAAAAAGGAGAAAAAACAGAAATATTTTCGGATTGGATGTCATTGACTTGGCCCAGAGCCATTGTTCTGATGTCTGGTGGAAATTTTCACAACCGAAATGTATCTGTTCTTTGGCACAAATACGATGAAGTAATCATTGACTGGATATATTCAATTATCAAAAATAAATAATACTAAGTTTTTCTTATAATTTATCTGTCCTTTAAAGATTTAGGTTTCCCCATTCATAGCATCTCGCATTTCCTTAAAAAATTGTCTGCTATTTTGATTGCGGTTGTCAATGGAAGGACCATCATTCCATGGTTGCGACGTTTTCTTTTGGCGTTTGGTGGCTTTTAATTTTCATAGCTGAAGGCTCTTTGTTTGGTTGATCCCTTGACACATTTTGTATCCGCCAGCAGTTCTGTTTCCAGTGCTCTTTTGTTTGCCTTACTAACAAAAATTCAGAAACTGCTATGACAGCTACCCTTGAAAGAGGATTTGGGCTTCAGTTTTGGCAAGTGCTTTGGCAATTAGCGTATGTGTCGGCGCATAAATTTGCCGAAAGGGCAATTTATCAGGCCAGTCACTTGTTAGTAATACGCGTCATTTACATTAACGCACATTACGCTCAATTTTTCGAGTATCAAATTATGGCAATAGCAGACCAAGACCACGACCAAGACCAAGACAGGCGGCGGCAAACTTTAAATTTTTACGACATCATTTCATGGGCCACAAGGCAGCAAGCAAGCAGGCAAGGAGGCAAGAAAGGCAGTGGCCCCAGGACGAGCGAACCCTTAACGATTGTTGTTCTCCTTGCTCAACTTCAATGATAATTTGCCAATCCCACCCTTGAAAAGGGAAAAATATTACACGCATAACTGTCGTATTTTTTGGGGCGCCTGTGTGCGAGTCTTTCCTTTTGGTTTTTTGTCTTTGCCGTTGGAAAACAAAAATTAGGCCATTAAGGCATTTACCAAATGCGCCGTGTCCTCAACTGGCCTGGCTTTGGTATTTGCTGGCATTACCAAAGACTGGGTGGCTTCCGCTCCACTCGCACTTTGCCAGCGGGGGCGTCTTTTTGGTGAAATTGAAATTAATGTCCCGGAAATCACAAGTTGAGCACGCAACGCGGCCCGCAAAGGGTTCGCTGTTCGGGAGTACTTGAGCCATTTGATATATGCTGGTAATTTTCGTTGTATGCCGATGATTAGACTGGCAATTAGTGAATTAGCATACGAAATATGTTTAATGTGTTTCAAATGAGAGCTCTTTGGAAGACCCAGCTGCCGCAGAGGTCTTGCTGAGTTTTGTGGCAAATGGGTGTTTTATTTTAAGTACAAAAGCTTACGAAGATTTTTCATTGAATCATGAAAACACTTGGTGCTGAAACAATTCCTTTACAGTCTGCTATGATATAAAATATAACTCAACAAAAGAAATGCCTGAAGCCTTCCACAAAAAAGCCATAAAAATGAATTCCAAAATTTGGCTCTTATGAAGTTTAAGCTTAACAATTGAAGTCAAATATTTGAGCTTATTTGGTTTGCTGCAAATCGAATCCATACCCATCAGCTTCCATTGCTTCTGAATTGTTTTGTGAACATTTTAACATGCCCCAGGCCAGGCTGAATTATTAACCAATTTTTCATATTTTAATGGCAAAACATTTTGCCGGCAGACGACTACAACCAAGGAAAAAATAAGAGGGAAAAGAACTGGGCAAAGTTTTTAATTTGTTATGCTGCTTGCGTCCCCAACACCAGGTCCTTCCTCTTCCTTTTTTTTTTTTTGAATCGCCCACTTGGAGTGCAGCATTTCGTATATTTTATTTTCCAACATTTATTGTGCGCCTTTCTCCGGCTCGGCATTCATTATAAGCCATAACAATTTGACCGTGAGGCATAAAAGTGTCGAAAGTGCAGGCTGTGTGGGGGCGGTGAATCAGAAGGAGTCAAGTGGGCGTGGTTCGGAACTTTTGTCGTCCAACAATAGCAAAGAAACTGTTTTTTATATTGTGTTTTTCAAACGCAGGAGCACCAGAGTTATGCGAGGATCGCTAAAAAAAAAATATGCGCCAACTTATGCGAAAAGTGCGCCAAAAGTTGCCACTGAGTTTAAAACTTATTCGATGGCCTGGCATTTAATTCGATTGAAAATATGAACACCACTTATGATGTGGTAATGAGCAGTTCCCAGGTATTTCCTTTTAGACCTGCAGTATCCTGCATAAATAAACGCACGCCTGCGTCGCCCGCTTCGCATCGTCCTTCGTGGAATTGCTAACCAAACTTATAAATCCCAGATATCCTGACCCTAATGCCACGTTGAATACGAAATGATGATGCTCGCAGTCGCCTTCTCTGTCTGAAAGAGTCGCGTATCTGCGAGGAGCACTAAAAGCCGAAGCCAAAGTGTGAAAATAAAAACAAACAGCATCGAGGCAGCTGGCAGATAACTGCCACCGCGGCACTGCATCCCTAACATCCGTCCTCCAGGCAACACCAACCAACAAAAACAGAGCCAAACCACACCAAAACACAAAACAAAAAAAGGCCAGGAAAATCGATGCGAAAGTGTTGGTTGTCTAAAAAAGTTTCCTTCCTACACAAAACTCAGGCGCATAGATAGGCGCCTGGTGACTTGTAGGTGGCGCCTCGGGGGTCCTGAGCTGCGATGATGCCAGGTTAACAGTGCGTATACGTAACCCAACTGAGTGGCTGCTAAATATTTTCAAGGATAACTTTACACATCCCTCTCAAACATGTGCATACAGAATAGGGCGATAGGTATGTGTACGCGACCCAAAACTTTGTCGCCCAATTGTTTTTGCTTTTCCGCCACCTCTCAGGGATTATCATTCGTTAGGGACGCACTTGAAAAAAGGACACAACAAGGAAGTTGCACCAGAAAAAATGTTTGACGATAAGCGATTATCTACAACTGGAAATGGAAGAAAGTGTTCTATGAGTAATCTGGTTACAGGATTATGTTATTTATAAACAAAACAGACATTTTATTGGCTTTTTTTTATCTAAGAGGATAGTTTTTATTTTCTATACTTTATACCTTTTTCAATAAATGTATAATAATATAACTTTTTAAAATTTCCTCACTGCAATTTTTTGTATAAAATATAAATGAAAAGTTTTCCGAAGCCAAAGTTAACTTCAAAGCCAATACAGGAAGTGCTAGAGGTCCTGGTTAGCCTTGCTATTTCTACACATTTTTCCCTTTTTATGAATAGTTGAGGGCAGACCTTGAAATCCGATCCGCTGGAGTCGCCTAACTACTTTGCATATTTTCACTATTTCTCTTTCTGGTTTGTCGCCCAGATACGTGACTTGGCATTTTAAGGGTCGCCCAAAGGCATCCAAGATAAGTT
Organism: Drosophila atripex; assembly: GCA_035045925.1. Taxonomy (NCBI): domain Eukaryota; kingdom Metazoa; phylum Arthropoda; class Insecta; order Diptera; family Drosophilidae; genus Drosophila; species Drosophila atripex. The sequence goes on along the minus strand of JAWNOP010000022.1, from coordinate 3,933,900 downwards.
ACTAATGGAAAAAAACTCAAAAAGCGAAAATATATGCATGTCGGGCAATTATTCTTTGGTAAAAGCTCAACGAATCCCCGACGCATTGCAGCTGTGGATGCAGCATGAAGCTGCAACATATGCAGGAAGCAGGCCTCAGGCTAAAGCCGGATAGCCGGATTTTTATGACATTTCCGATGAATACAAAATGCTTAATTAAATGCCGTTGAAGGCTGTGTCGGCGCTGATACCTCCCCGTTCTATACAGGCCCATCTTTTCCGTCCTTGCCCGGGATGTGATGACACGCATAATTTATTCAATTTTCATGTCCCTCCGTGTGTGTGCGTGCGAGTGAGTCTGTCTTCTAGCTGAGTTAAGGTTTTACGCGTATCTAATGCCTAAATTACACATTCAAACACACACCGTACACACTCGCACGCACACAACTGCCGCAGTCATGTGCGACATTTGGTTGGCAAGACACTTTTTTTTTTTTTTGCCAACGTTTTGTTTCCCACTTGGGCAAATAATGATCCCCAGGCAGGGTGGGCTAGAGACTCGCTCCAATCCCGCTGCGTATTTACTGCAAAGATTATTTGCAATGCCCTCGTTCCCGTTGCCATTGTGCGGCAATACCGATGAAGGGGAATAATGGCGGTAAGCTGGCTTTTTCGGAGTGCCACCAGGACGCGTGTGTGTCTCAGCATGCGGTCGCTTTGTGTACAACAAATCACTTTGTTGGCCCAACACTTTAATGTCAGGGATTAGGCATAAAGGTGAGACTTCCCAGGGTCTAGTCAACAGGACGAACTTGAATGCAAAAAAACAGGTAATAGCTATAGTGTAGTTTCTAGACTATATGATACCCGGTACTCTGCACACAACTTTAATATTTTGAACCAAATAATTAAATTCCATTTAAACTTTTGTTTCTATTTATAGAAAAGCTTTCAACTCTGCCTATATATACCATATAAAATATATATTTGAGTAGCACATTTCCATACTTGAAATCATTTTGCTGAAAGCACACATTTCTGTGTTTGCTCAAGTGGAAGTCAATGTGATGGGAACGCTAGTTGGTTTTTGGTAATATCAACCTCAAATGCCACATGCCACACGCTCTCACATATTTGAACTAAAAACTTAAGCATAAATGCACACATTTTGCAGCATTATTGGAATACCATGTTGACACACATTTTTGGCCAGCATGTCAAGTGGGGAAGCTGAAAAGCTTTTACTGCGAAACTAAACCAAAAAAGTGAAAAAATAAGTTAGCTCCATTTGTGAAGTGATTGCCAAATTCTGGCAGATTCAGATGAGGATGTGGGGGCGGTGAGAGCAAATACTTGAAAAGACAGCAAAGTTTTCGCACTGCAATTAGTGGAAGTGCAAGTTAATGTTGGTTTTTAAATAAAGGTAATTACTATTCCCGTAGCTTATTTCAAAAAGTTTTCAATAAAATAATGTTGAATGGGTCCCAAAAGCTTTTTGCATACTTTCCGAGTAATTATTCTTTATGTTCGTTTTGTAAAATGTATACAAATGGTTCATTTGCTTTTGAGTTTATTTTCAAATGGCGGGCTTTTTGTGCCTCTTCAGCGTAAAATATTTCCCATGAATAGACAGCTTTCAATTTTCCATTTGTTTTTAAGAAAAATAACGCAATGCGATCAAAATCAGTGTGTAATATTTTTCGCTTTCTCGCATTTGCGAAAATGTTTAACAATTTGGCCTATGGAGGGTTGATTTCCGCTTCCCATGATATTGGGCTATGGGTCGTGGGGCGTGCGTCGCCCATCAACTGCAAATTGCGTACGCAAATTGTCTGCCGTCCTCCCATTCCCCAGGACCATGTCTATTTCGCGCCTGTAAATCGTAAATCAGCGCAGATTATTGTTGCTAAACCCCCTGCAACTCACAACCATTTACATTTGTATCTTTCGGTTTGCTGTTTCCTTCAGCATCGCCATCGCCTTTGCTGTCTGTGTCTGTGTTTTTCAATTTGGAACAGCTTAAAGCAGCCGGCAGCTTTATGTGCTCTTGCCGTCTTGCAGCTTTATCAAAGGCCGTTCTTCTTCATAAATATGCAAATTGTCTGCCGCCTTTCACGGCGGTAGCTGGTTTTTTTCGGCTGCCGTTTTCGTTTACCGCTCCTAAATCGGATTTACTTTCAGTGGCTTTAAGTTTCAGCCGCCTTTCGTGTACTGTGATTGTATGGGTCCCTTTGTAGTCACGAAAATATTTGATTATTCGCCGCCGCACATGGGTCGGCTTGGCTGGCATGGGTGTGGCTCCCTTCGCTGACTGCAGCTAACGATTTTGATTGCCACGAGACGAGGCACGTGATTGCAAGTGCCCGTCTTGGCCACAAACAATACCACCGCAGAGGCATTGTTCTCCCGCAACCGTCTCTGCTGTGTATCTACAGGGTTTCCACTTTACCAATTTCCCACATTACTCATACGCACAGTGGACAGTTGGTTGAGTGGAATAATGATTTGCGAAATACAATTACTATTGCAAATCAAATCAAGCAAGGCTTCAGAAATTTACATCATCAAATATTCAAATATTCCCTTTTGCAGAAATTGTCAAGCTAGAAAAGTGAATTCACTCTTGATTTACCTTCAGCCGAAGGCTGTAAGTCAAGGTATTTCAGTAACTAATTAAATAAATAATAATTTTGTTGCCAACGGAAGCTCTTCCCCTAATTCTAATACCTCTTGACTGGGCTGAGAGACTTGACTTGAATTGATAACAGGGAGGTTTGATGTGATATCAGGTTACCACGGTGCTGGCTTCTTAGCCGCACAGGAGGCACTTGCGCAACACCCTGGCACACTTAATTGAGTCAACCCGCCCGCCCCCAGGTTTGGAGAGTTACCAGTTCGGTCTCTAGTACAGGGGTTGAAGGGTGCGTGTGTTATCTAACCCAAAACTGGCAGCACTTTTGCTTCCATCTAATTAGATGTTGTGGCTGCGTTAATTGCCCAGTGTCTGGACTTTACGACTTTCGGGAGCGAAGATACCTGTATACGGAAAGTTATATTACCATTGGCAGATAAAAGTCGAATTAGCGTTTGCCTAATTTGCCTGTCAAATGCCTTTCAGTTTGACAGTTTTGGCAATATCCTGCAGTTCTTGTATGTAGTATTGAGGGTGTGTAGTGTTTCTATACATAATTTACGGGCAGTTATGTTCTATGTATTTCCATCAGCTGGTGCGCTATATACTCGTAAATAAATAAATTGCCACAGGAATTTCATAATACTTTTGTGCCGGGTCGAACTGAGAGGAGCTTTGCATGCATAATTCAGGCGTATGAATTTCATGAGCCATCGCACAAACAACGAGGCAAAAATCAATCAAATTAAACTCAACATGAAAATGAAATTCATAAAGCTTCGAACTCAATTCACGGCTGGGAGCCGAGGCGAATGCGTCTTGGTTACCCGGCCAGCGGGAATTGGGGCAGGAAACTTGTGCAAGATTTCCATAGTTGCCACACAGCAGAGTTCACATTTTCGCAATTTAATTATCGATGGCTGAAATGGCTGGGAAACTTTTGAAAGCCTGCCGGCTACTGGGAATTTCTAGTTTCAGCCATGGAGTTAGTTGTTCAGCCTGTTTTTGTTTCCATTTCCAATCGTAAGTTGGTTCAGAGCTGCCAACCTCTGACCTCCCGGGAGTCCAGGGGACCTTTGGCGCTCTCAAACTTCGGGCCGAATTTATTGAAGCTTGCAGTGCTCTAGACCACAATTATTCGGATGCCATTGTATTGGTTACGAGTAATATTTGATATTGTGGTTGGAAATTGTTTAATTTGGAAAATCAAATCCAAATCACCCACATGGCAGTCATTTGACCATTAAATGTCAGCTGTTAACTGAATTATCAAGCCGATAATTAATTCGGATTCCATTAACAGCACTCATAGGCCTTTCCTAAAAATGTGAAAATGTTTAGTAAATTTAAATTGGCCGAGTGGAAATCGATTCGGCAAGTGTTAATTATATCCCATGGCCAACAGTGTGTAATTTCCATTTTGTCATTTGGGTTTTTGATTAACTTGGCTAATGAACTCCCAAAATAATTGGCATTTGGTTCATTTGGGAGACTGGGAAATGCCTCACAAATTGCACAATAAGTGGAAAAAGTTTTTCAATTTTCGCTGTTCTTGACTACAAATCGGGCAGGCGAGCAAGAGAACAAAAAAAATTGTCTCGCAATTAAAGCAACAAATTAAAAACTGTGCAGCCAGATGAGCAGCGCTAAATGTGAATGAATTAGCTCGATTTGCATGAAAATTTCATAAATATGTAAGCTGGCCAGGGAGTGACGCTTTCCGCCATCCGCCATCCGCAATCCGCAATCCCGGGGACCGTGCATAAAAAAGCGGGCGAAAAGCAAACAAAATTGCGGAGCCCCCAAGGTACGAGTAATCAAAGCTAAAATTACCTAATTAACATAATCCGCAGTGGCCAAATGAGGCGGCTCCTGCTCCTGTTTTCGTGATGCTGCGGCCCAGCCGGCAAGGATGTCGTCTGCTTTGGCCGTTGATTAGCGCTGCCTTTTGCTCGGTACTCGCATTCGTGTCCTGCTGCCCCTCAGTGTCTGTCTGACTGCCTGTCTGTGTAAATCCTCTGTGATAAGTTGTCTAGGACTGGATCCTGTTCACGTTTTCAGCTCGCTCTCTCTCTCTCTGATTAATATTCAGGCGTTTAAATTTCGTTTTTGTGTTTTTTCCCCAGCTTCGTTTTCGTTTCTGGGTTTTTGGTTTTTGTTTATGCTTATTTTTATTCGGTCTGTTGATATTTGCTTTAAGGTTTATTTTTTGCTTTACTGGGAACTGATGCACTGTTGCACTGAAAATGGATTTGACACTTTAGCCGTGGCAGTTTTTTTTTACCTGGATGTCAGGCCAGCGGAAATGAGCAGCTTCTTTCGTTCACATTTATGCATAGCACACACACACACACACCCACATACACGCACACAAAAGAGGACAATGCAAAAAATGGTATCAAAAACTCTATGGATCAAAAAAGTTACATTTTTTCATGCGGAGAAGAAAAAAATTGACGGTGCCTTGGAAATTCTATAGTTCAGGTATTCTAATGAACATGATAAAAAAAAATATTTTTGACATGATGACATGGCGCTCTAGAAAACTCAAACTAAAGTCAAAAATAGATTAAACTTAAAGGTAATATTTTTGTTTATAAAAATATTTAGTTGGCAAGTCAGTGAATGGAAAAGTTGCTATCCCAATCCCAGATTAGACGCCTTGCTGTCTGCCAACAAAAAGTTTGACATTTCGCCTTCCGCCACCGGAAGTGGCTCACACAGACACAGCAGCTAAAATGCCATCACACACACACTGACAAAAGCAAACTCTCAGACACGCTAACCACACTTAAGTACAGGCTTTACTTGCTACCTGGTCTTTTGATTTAGTTTTATTCACACTATATCGCAGAGGCAGTTGGCTTGGATGATGTGTTTTTTTGTTTGTTTATTTGTTCACTCGGCACTTGGCACTTGGGATTTAAGGTGTTTTTCCGTTACACGGGACGCGTGTCCTGGCCACGAAGGATATAGCACTAGACTGAGCTGCTCCAGCGGCCAGGTCTTGCTTTTAAGCCAGCCTGTGGAGTTCGAAATTCGAAACTGCTGCCAGGCGCCTGCGCGGTCACTCTTTTACATGCGGCAGGGCGCTCTTTTTCGCACGTGTCCTGCCGCTTGGCGCTCTTCACTCTCCAGGATGTGCTGACTCCTGGCTGCGTTTTGTTATTATTTTGTTTATGTCCCTGCCAGCGGGCTGTCTCTCTTTGGCGTGTGCGTGTTTGTCATCACCTGTTAGCATTTGCGAGTCCTTGAAATCCGGCCGAGCTTAAGTTGCGGCTGCCTAACTTACACAACCTCCTGGCCAACAAAGCCGACCACCACCCTCCCCCCCTCCTAGTCCTTCGATCTGGTCGACCTGGCCGACCCAACCTGCTGGGCAGCTGCTGTTGACATTGTCTTTGCCATTATGTAATAATCACAAAGACATCCACATACGCATTCACGTGCCCATCTCGTGTTAAACTTCAAATTAATTGCTGCCGAAAAATATACTGGCCTGTGGGTTGGACTCTATGGATGGGCGTCTATGTATCAGCCAGGCAGGACATTGTCTGGCAGGACAACCGCAGACCCAATACCAGGCACGTTCTCGTTTTGCATGCTACCAGGATACCCCAAACAAGCAGCGAAGGTCAGTTGAAAAGGGCAAGGGATGGGTGGCAGGAGGTGGGTGGTTGTATGCATTCAGGTGCTGTCCAGGTGTTGGAGACGCGTAGACGTCATTAAGTGTGGCCAGTAAACTGCGATACGCAGACAAAGCTCAACAATAGAGGTATTATTTAAATGTCAGGAACTCGAAGAACTAGATACCTGGTACTTTAATGATAACTTTAATAATTTTTATTAGTTTTCAAATTATTAATGATGAAGAATCAGAGGTAAGACATCAAGTTAACGTAACTACAGAGATCATTCAGCATCAAAATCATAACATCAATCAACAATGATTCTAAAACCTCTCATTCTTCAACCTCTATCCCGTCTATGGTTTATTAGTCTGTAATTCATCGTCAGAAACCGCATTTGTTCGACGTTTACAATTTGTTTACAACACTGCACCTCTGTAGCACTGTCTGGGTTGAAGAGTGCCGTTGTGTGACTTGCAGGCTTTTCAGTTTGGGGCGTATTCCTGGATACCCTGAAGCTACCGCTTATAACAAGAACATCAACAACGCCGTAACGAGGTTCATGTTTAATGGCCGTGCAGTCGCAGCCTTTGGGGGCGATGTCCGGGCTAGGGTATGAGGCCGTATCCACATACTCCACTACTCCGGGTGTCGGGCCAACAAATGCAGCGGCAGCAGGAGCAGCAGTGGAGCAGCAGCTACAAAGGCAGCCCAAAAGACATGCACTAATATCGGGCTGTCCATGTTGCATTTCCCCCCCTTGACGACCTCCCATCTGTGTGCCATGTTTTTGGGGCTTACAGCTTGAACCTGACACAGAAAATTGTATTTTAATGACGGAGCATAGCGTCACTGCCAACGACAGGACAACGAGTGCGACAACGACAGGGACAACGACGGGGACAACGAGACCGACAAGGGCACCGTAGCTAGCCCCCATTCAAGACGTTAATAAAGCGACGCAGACCCATTGCACCCATGGGAGTTGCATAGAAATGGAAGCGGGTGGGCACAATTCCAAAATGAAGTTGTTACTGCCTGCAGTCCGGTTCGGGCTGGCTGACACATCTTTTTTAGAATGCCTGCAGCAGGTGCAACAGCCACATCACCTCCCACCGAAATCCAAGTGCCCTCTGGCATGCATGTTGCTTCGCAATCGCACTGCAAGGACTCGCATTCCTGCTAAGTGAAGTGTCCCTTTCAACTGGCTTTGCATTTTATTAGGACGCAACCTGCACTATTGCAGCACAAGCTAACTTGTTTATGAAGTGCCGCAGTCATAATTAAAATTAATGGCCATTTGGGTAATCGCGAAGGAGGTCTCTTAAAGAGGAATTTTCATTATGTTCCATATTAATGCTGAATATTATTAAGTTCCCTTAACTTCAAGTAATTTATTGTTGCTTCCATCCGCTTGAAATAAAAAGGACCCTGACTACCCATTAAGTATTTTCTCAGAAATTCAATCAGCATTTTATTGGCATTCTGATTACAGCTGATATTTAATAAATATTTTCAATTTCAGTTGAGCCCCAGGAAACGGAGAACGGCAACGAGGACGAGCAGGACGAGGACGAGGAGGATGATGAGCTGGAGAACGAAGAGTTCGGGGACCAGGGTAAGGAGCACTCATCGCATAAATCTGTGATAAATACGACAATAATTTGGGAAAAGTTCAACTAATAAATGGCATTCGCCCTTGCCACTTTTTCAGATAATGGACTGACCGAGAAAACGTTCAAATTTGATGATTTCGCTCGCAGGTAAATACTTGCGCCTAGACCAAGGACCCATAATGTCCTTCGACTAAAGTTTTCGAATCAGGGCCAACCGCTTGGACAGCATTAGGGACAATAATATGGCGAAGGATCCGGCAGGAGGGGAGGTGCTTACATTTTATTGCTGTTATTTGAAAAGTTATCATGGAGGTTCGGTGGGTGGCGGCTTTTGCGATGTGATGGCCGTGTTGAAAATTGTAATTGTGTTTTTAATTGAAAGGCAGAGGAACATTGCGGCGCACCAGAGAGTCACTGTTCGTGGCTACTAATTAAGGATTAGTGTCAGAAATTACTTGTGCCAAAAGTTTTATGGCCGCGAACTCGAACTCGAACTGCGAACCCACAACCCAGAATACAGGATCCAGATGCCGCGGGCAGCTTAGAAAATACAGCAACAATATGAAGCGCACACCCTCCGTTCCTCCAGCTCCAACAATTATAACGAAATGACGTCAAGTTGGTTGGTTTGCCAGTTGTATTTTAATTGCGATGCCATTGTTGGTGTTTCGAAAACTTTTATGTCGGTACCGTCGAGTGTAGAACGTTTTGTGGTCGCTGGCTTGGCTGGCTTGGATAAACTCTTAAATCATAATTAGTTCAATTTAGCATAATTTAATTGGAGTTTCGCTTTGTAATTTGTTCACTCGATTAGATTGCTGCATCCGAAAATTGTTCGAGCGTGTACAGTAGTTCTGACGGACTGGGCGAGTATACCCACTCGATCCTTGAAGGCGGCGGTGACCATTCTCCATCGGATCGCCTACGGTTGCAAATGTTCCGGGATGCTGTTTCAGGTGAGTGGAATGCAACTGAAAGCTCTGCGGGGTACCTTTTTTCCGCTTTTCGTTTTTAATTCGATTTGGCGCAAAACCCCACATAAATCAAAGTCAAATGCAAAAACAAATGCCGCAGCTTAGCTGCTCATTCTGCGTTTTTTTTTTATATTGTCTGCCTTTTTCTTTTACTGTCGCGCTGCTTTCATTTCATTTTTATGGTAATTTGTACAAATTAAGCGAACCTTTTTCTATTTGTCCAAAGCCACAAACGATATTTACTGCGTCGCGGATACATACTTGTAGGTATATGTATATATTTTTTTAAGCGGGTTTCCTTTATTTCTTGTCCCTCCGCTGTCAGCTGGAATTTGAACTTTTTAAGCCTTTCACGCGCTGCCTTCCGTTGGGTCCTGAACAGGACTCGAATATTCAGATGTCTGTGTTTGAGTTTCATTCTTGTGCCAACTTCCCTTGGGAAGAGTCTAGCGCGATTGTCTCGGAGCTTGGCTACTTCAGGGAGTTCTTTGGAATTTAAAGTGTCGATTACATTCTCTTTAAATCTGAATTTAAAGGATTTATTTCAAACTTTCTTTAAATTTTAATATATTTTTTATGTCCTTTTAGTAGAGTATTTTATTTCGTACTCTGGCAAAATGCTTTCACTTTATTCTGGATTTCTTTTCAACTGCTTATGCTGCTTTTCACGGCTGGCAATTAAACTTTTCTTTTCGGGCAGAGTTCATAAATCACATTCAGTGCCAGGCTGTTCGGCCTTCGCTTTCTCCACCACCAGGTTCGGGTGGCGTCCTTTCTTTTTTCCGTTTTCATCGGCTTAAAGCGGTCTTTAAAGCTTTCGGTTCCGGGCAAATGAACCCCTGGCCACCACTGCAGAGAATGGCTAATCACTAGAGCAGCCAAAAACGGCATCGCATTTGGGCGACAAAGCCAATGTCTAGTGTCTCCGCTGTCCATCTCGTCATCCAGCATCCCTCTGTCCGGCCGCTCCAAGGACTCCTATCAGCGCCATCTAAGCCGGCTCACTGTCTGCTCTGCACAAGCGACGATTAAAAGGACGACACTGACGATGACGAGAATGAGATTGGGAACGGGAAGCGAGGCACTGGGGAAAATAATCCATTCCAAGATTCATATTTCTGAAGTATTGAAAAACAATATCAGATACGGGTCCCTTATTTCTAATTAGAAAGTGAAAATAAAGTCGTATTCCAAACAGGAGCTATAAAAACTAAGCACTCTGTGATTGAGTCCTTTTTCCTCTCAGTGACCGACTGCAGCAGACGTGTCCGTGTGACCATCAAAAGGAGGAGACTGCTGCTTGCGAGCCTGGCCACAAGCAAAACAAAAGTAGCATCATATGCAAAGTCAAAACCACTAATGGGTCTGCGCAATCATAGGATAAATTAAATTCCAAATACGGACGACGACAGTCGACAACGATACAGGGACAGGGGCTTTTTGTTCTTTGGCGAGGCGGGGTGTCCTGGGGTAAGTCCTCGGAAAGGGTTTGGGCAGGACGGGTGGCATTTATAAAGTTTTTGCCAACTGCAAATGATATCTTGCTCAGAGAGCGACAACCGCAGGCGGCAACCGCAGAGGCAGGGGCTGAACGGAGCTGTATCCTTCGGTTCTGGATGAGGAGGATGAGGTGGCTGGCTGCTGTGGTGGCTGTCTTTGCAGAAACTTTTCATTTGAATTTCAAGCACACCAACCAGCCATCTCTTCAACATTATTTCTCTATACCGTCCCTATTCCCCAGGCCAAGCTGTTTCGCATCTTTCAACAAGTCTTCAGCGTGGAACGTGACGCCCATCAGGAGGAGCTACGTCGCCTGGCCATCTTTGTAGTGCGCAAATTTGTCGAGGTGGCCCCGTCTAATCCCAAAATCTATGCAGAGTTATTATTTTACAAAGGCATCAGGGAGGCAAATGAGCTGGAGACGGGCTATTGTGATGCCTACGAAGCGTGAGTATGGGTGGCCTTTGCATTGTCTCGTCTTCGGGGGTTAAAAGGGCCCATCATCACAATGGCCGCATGATTGACTGAGCTCGAGCCGGGTCTTCATCGTCTGTCGTTTAGTTGGCAAATGATAAATGATAGCCAGCGGCCAGACCAGACCAGACCCCGGCCGAGTCATTGTGTTCAGTAGTCAGTATTCAAAGGGTCAGATGCGATAGACTGTTGAACAGCCCGGGATATGTCTACTAAAATGGTTAACTATTCTTCCAGCGGCACCAAAGGCACTTGGACCGAGGAGCAGGAGTCGGAGTTGCGCTTCCTCTTCGAGGAGAACCAACGAAATCCCGAAACCGACAAGGGTAACTATTTCAAGTTCAACAAATCAGAGATGCAAAATGCTTTAAAAAACCTTGATTTTTTAAACTACTGTACCATTATTCGTCCCTGGAGGATGACTAGCTGAAGTTGGAGCTGCTCGTCCTGAGTGCGAATTAAAACTCAATTCGCACAGTAAATGAATAGAAGCAATCAGTGCTGTGGCACTCGAGCCACTCCAACATCAGCAACCGGGATAGACGGAAAACAACAACCCAATTGTGTCTGCTCTTTCAGATGTGATTGATTGGATTCTCGACAATTTGGCCGACAAGACGCGCACTCGTCGGGGTATTCTGAAGAAGCTAAAGGAAATGGGCCTGCTGTTCAAGGCGCCCACCAAACGGTCAACCAAGTCGGCCCTGGGCGGCAAAAACCTCTGGCAGCCGGAAGAGGATGAGGAGCTAAGGAGCTTATATGATCAGCACCGCACCGAGCCGGGTAAGTGGACTGTCGATTTGGAGAACACAGACAGTTAGGCCAGGCTTATGTAATGGGCGAAAGGGCATCGAATAATTCCAAATTCAAAGCTCTATTTGGTGCCTGATATGTAGAACAGAAATCTATTGTGTCGCTTAAGTGTGAGACTTAATTTTTAATTGGAATGATTAATCCAATCCGACTTAATTAATTGCCTGCCAATTAAGCAAGATTATAATATATTTTTTGTTAGTTTAATATTGTAATATAGTAGTCCTAAACGTATTCAAAGATTTAATTAAATAATTGGTCTTACTTTCAGATTGCCTGGATCGCATAGTTGGAGAGTTCGAGGAGCGTCGCTCCAAGCAGCAGATCATCAAGCGTATGCTGCAGATTCATCTCATAGCGGATAAGTCCGAGATACTGCCCCCCAAATCTAGCAAGGGGCGTGGCAAGGGCAAGGCCAAGAAGCAGCCAGGAAATGGCAGTGATTTTGAGGACATGATGGAGGAGCCAATGGAATTCGAGGGCGAGGAAGGCGACAGGCCAAAAGCCTTAAGGAAGAGCATCAAGAAAAGCAAGAGCAAACCGAAGAAGCGGCAGGTGGTGCGGACACCTTTGGACGTGGGCACGGTGAAAGCCCTACTCAGCCAGATGGATGCGGAGAAATTCAAGTCGGCCATTGAATGGCTGCAGGAATGCTTGCAGGATGCCAGCGAGGACATGGAGGAGCCGGGCGAGGAGGATGATGGTGTGCCCCTGTTGGCCCTGATGGACGATCAGAGGGATGCCCTCGACGATGGAGACTTTCAGAAGGTTCTGGTCGCACTTGGTATGCAGCCTCCGATTGCGGGAATGGAGAACTACTGGCGTATACCGACCCATCTAAATGCCACCGACTTGAAGATTCGTTCAAAAATTTTAGCCGGCGAAGACGTGGATGTAGAAGCGGCAGGGGAAAATGCAGAAGAAATGGAGGAGGATGAACAGGAAGATGATGAGGAAGACGAGCAGGAGGAGGATGAGGAGGAAGAAGATGAGGATGACAAGGAGGACAGTGAGGAAGAGGACTACCTGGAGAAGCACACCCGACAACGACAGGAGAACATCGCCGCGGAGCAGCAGCGAAAACTGGACAGCATAATGTTCAGCAAAAGTGATGACGAAACCGAGCAGCGTGCTCCGCCCAAAGCCAAGGCCAAAAACAAAGAGAAGAAGGCCAAGAAGCAGGCCAAAACCAAGGCCAAAAAGCCCCAGGACTCGGATGGCAGCGAGGAGGAGCGAGAGAAACCCAACACGACTGATTTATTTGACCAATTGAAAGCAAAGCGAGCCACTAAAATCAAGCTGGGCGATATGGTTCTAAATGAGTCAACAAAGGCCGCTCAAGAGGCGGACGATGATGCATTTAACTTCAACTCGGAGGACTATAGAGCTCGTCTCCTGGAACTAGAGGATGAGGAGAATGAGAAAAAGGATGACGGCGGAGATGCCGATTCCGATGCGGAGGAGCAGAACAAAGAGAACACAACCAACAAGTCCTTGCAGCAGCCACCTCGTGCACGTCGCGTTAATGTAATTGACTCGGATAGCGACAACGATGATAATGATGCTGATGATGCCGCTGGTGGCGCCTTGCCTGCTGACAAGACAAACAAACGCCCACGCAGCGATGAGGATGATGCCGGCCAGGACGACGATGACAGCGACGAGGAGGCCAACTTTCTGGCTCGCAAAAAGCCAGCCAAAGTCGATGAAGAGCCGGCCAAACGGCGACGACTGGCCATCATCGATGACGATGACGAGGATGATTTTTAATGCACTCGGGTCCATTTTTATCCTGATTTTATAGCTATCCGGAATAAAGGTCGTTCGAATAAATGTTACTTTTAATTTGCATATCAACTTTTGTTTGTTCTCTTCTCATGTAAAACAGGACAAAGTCCAGCCCGGAGTTAAAGAAAAGGTGAACTTTGAATTTTACACACTTTGTGGAGTTTTTATTGCATGTTTGGGTTACACTTTAATTAATTAAAACAAAGAGGACATGCAATCAAATTCATAGAAAAAAATTTGTAAAAAGTTTATTTTAATTTCTCGAATATGAATTTTATTTATAATGAAAAAAATCGTTGTATAATCCTGTCAGCTTCTACTATTATTTGCGTAAGTAACGGCCTACAGTGACAACCTGAGGGCCAGTGCATGGGCAACAAAAGTCAACCAACTCCTTTGTGACGCTAGCCTAAGGGGTAAATAGGGCGAAGACCTCACCCTCCATTACTGGCTAGTCGTTTCTATTACCTTCGCCATTTCCCTACAATGACTTGATGGCATTTTGTGCTGGTCCATTGTGAGAAACACACACTGCCCCACCTCGAGAGCCCTTTGTGTGCGTCTGCTAATTTGGTGGCTTTTGTTGGTCCGATGCTCCAGTTGGGATGAGAATTGGCTACGCTTCGTGCAATGCATTTTGTTAATTTCTGGCCGGGGCGAAAAGGTTCAAGCACCAGTTGGACTACAGATTCGAGGGCCCAAATCTGTTACACTTAGGAAATAGAAACCATTTATACAATTTTTTTCATAATTATTTTCTTGTACAGTTTTATTAAACAAATACTACAAAGTTGAAACTTTTACAATTATTTTTCCATTATTTTTTAAACTTTTTATTTAGCAATCTGACATTTTTCGAAGTGCAAACAACCGTTCCAAATGGTCTGCATGAGCATTGTGCAGCTCCGGTTGCAATTCTCACAAATTTTGCATGCAAGCACAGCAGCCACATTGTCCGAAGAAATAATCGCACTTAAATGCATTGCATTGTTGCAACTTCGGAGAGCAGAGGGTAAAATACAAGTCACCGGCCACTGGATCGGTCTTGATGTGTTTTTATTGGATTTCAGGGGACTGGCTGGTCATCTGGCACGAATTTGTGGTGCCCAAGTTCTGGCTAACAAGTTTCCCAGCAAGAGGACTTTTATTTTCTGTCGCATTTATTGAATTTAACTTTGCCACAAATTTATGCACAGCCGAGGATGCGGTTTGATTGAGAGAAAGCCGCTTTTAAGGCAAATTCAATGCAATAATCAGAAACTGCTGTCTGCGCTGTTTCCGCATCCGCTTGCAACGCGGCGTATGCGTGGTGTCGCATCGATCGCATAATGAAATTAAGTGCATACATTTAGGGGCAGGGTGAAGATAAAAAAAAATGTATTATAATAATAATAATCCAAGTCTGTGCATAAATCAGGGAGAAGCGTCTGCGCACTTCATTTATTTTGCAGCAGAATTAAAGGACCCGACACACGTGTGTGGCACCTGCCAAGCAGGATTCCTCATCCTGCGATATGTCACATTATTAATTTCAAGATGGCGCGCACTCAATTTAAAAGGCAAAAGCTGCGAGCGAGCCGGTGATGAGCAGCTCATAATTTATTTCATTAATTTAATCAACCTCCTTGGCACATGTCAACTGCATGAGTCCTGAAAAGAATCCTGTTGGGGGATGTTTAAATAATCAGTATGGGGGTACAGTCGAGGTGGAAAAAATAGTAATGGATGCTTGGGAAAACACAATACGTAGGTTTCCTTATAAAATTCTTTAAGGTTACTAATTATTTTTATTTTCGTTTAATTTTTTGTAATTTAAGTATTTTTTAGGTAACCTTAATTGTGTGCTTCTAAAATAACAATAAGAACAGCACAAGCATTATGTTTAAAATCACTTAATACATCGTAAATTATGATAAAGGGAGTCCTGGGGACTCGAATTCCCTTTCATTCGCTGTGACAGGAACTCAAACAGGAACAGTTCATTAAACCGAGTATGCCGAGGAATGTCTGCACAAGCACAATAAACTGTAACGGCTTTCATTAGGGCAACAAACGGCGAAAAAACAGAAAGAGTTATTGCTCGGGCTTTTCACACGCTCTTTTCCATCATTAGAACAAAGGCCGTGGAGATAGCGATGCCAACAGCCAGCGGATTAACCTAATCTCGAGACTATAAAGGCGACTTTATTGTGACACAAAGAGACACAAGCACAAAGACCCACCCACATACAAACGCATACACGTGCACATATGTATCCTCGGAAGTATTTGCGACTTTTCATCATGAGAATGAGAGTGGCGCTGACAAGGACGTGGCATATGCAGATGATGGCGTTGTTTGATGAGCTCGCTTTGCTCTTCCCTGTTACCATCTCGTATTTCAAACTCAGATTTATTTAGGGGCATATAAAGCTTTCGAGAATTATAAGTGCTTATATTCTCTAAAGAGTAAAGAGTACTATTTTTATAGCCTTTGTTAGCTCAATCCTTAGGATGAATCCGTATTTATTCCTTCTTGAAATTATCAAAAAAAGGGAAAACATGGAGTATTTTGGGAATAATGTAATATCATGGGAGTTTTTAGAATTGTAAATATGTTAAACGCTAGGATGCATTCCAAGAAATAAAATCTAGTGCTCAATCCCCCCGATTACTAACACATTTCACAATTAAAAAAGTCCTAATGAGTACTTTGCCGTCGGGTCCTTGCGCTTAACTCATTTTGCTTTCTTAGGGGCGTTCCTGTTTGTCCCCTGGCACATGTTTTTCTAACAATCACACAATGTTTATACAACTGAAACTTTTTGTTTCAGCCGCTCATCTTGGCTCAAATTGAAGCAGATTTTGGGCAAAGACAAAAAGCGCCTTTGACGTGCGATAAACACACACTGCCAGTCCAGATTCTTTGGGAAGACAGAAGAAAGTCGGGCAGAGAAAGCACTTTGGCAAAAACTTCACCGACTGCCTGTGGAGAGGCTTCCCGGTCTGTTGTCCTTGCTACCAGCCCGATGGCAAACCCAGTTCACGGTGCCGCCTTGGCTTTTGGGAAATCATAACAAAAGCAGGCGGCCAAAGTTTATTTTCAAACGCTGATGCTGAAGTTGAAATACACTTGCCGGCGTACTTAGTCGAGTGTTTACTCTAAGGATGAAGTGGCTTTGATTAGCGACACTCGGTTCAAGAGCTATTCTTGCAACATCGAATCTGAAAATGAAATGGAAACAGGTTACTACTTAGAGGGGGGTTTATAGAGCTCTCTTAGCCGATAATATTATTGAATTCGTTCACAAAACTACTACACTTTGTCAACGTTTCTAGTTAAGATATCAAAAAGTGGTCATGATTGCAACTACTCTAACTCCGCCTGAGCTCCTTTCGCAGGACACCTAAGGGCGTGACTTGGAAGTGTCGGTAAATAATTGTAAAAAGCGTATGTCATGCACTCTTTAGCCTGGCCCCTTTTTGGCACAATGACAATCTCGAACGGCCTTTGTTAACCCCTGTGGATCGAAGTAACCCCTATTTTCCCATCCCCCTGCCACCTTTGAATGGCTTACGCACTAACTTTGTGGACACTTTTCTTTTACGCCTGACGAGGGTTTTGGGTTGGGCATTTGGGTTCGGACTCCGGACTCCGTAAGCCGACTAATTGTTATTGTAGTTTATGGTGGGCCCGTCCGAAAACGGGCAAAGGATATCAGTGGTCCTTGGGATACTTACGTAATATGGGACTTAACGCGTCAAATGCTCGTATGGGGCTTAGGTTGCTGTTGGCTTCAGCCTAGTAGAAAGCTTATAATTAGCCTAATGGCTGCCAACTTGGCAGCAGTTTTTTTCTCTTTGTTTTGTGGGCGTTGCGACCGCCACGGCCATCCCATAAACAGCCAAATGATTTAGATTTCACCATGAGTCAGCGGAAGCGCTCGCTGAGCATCTTTTGATTTTGCGCCAAATATTTTACACTTAACGAGTCATAAATAAATGCGTCTATTCGATGTCTGCGCCTTCGTCCTCGTCGCCCTCGTCTGCCCTTGGCTTGCCAATTAAAACATGAATTATAAGCCTGAACAAATCGCTAAGGAGTCGGCCCCGAGTCCGGGCATAAATTCTCGCTTGCCAAAAAGTTTCCTTTTGTCTGGATTTATTGTAGTCGAAATGCGGTTGGATGGCGAATGTGCCAATTTCTGTTGGGATCCGGGAGAGGAGTCCCGGGATTACCCGATCCGGGGCGGTGCTAAACTTTTATCCTTGTGCGGCTTCTGAGGGACGTAAAATTAGGCAATGAATGGCAAAGTTTTGCCCTTCGAATAAATATAATTGCTGCGGTCAAAGAATATTTTCAGAGTTTCTTTCGTTATGTAACTTTTGCACTTTCCAAAAATATCCAAATTGACTAACGACGGCATTTCATTAGGAAATAAATCACTAAATCCTTAATATACATAGTTTTTTAATAATTTGTTTTCGTCGAAAAGTTATACACATTCATGAAAGGCTCGTTTGGGTAAATACATAGTACAGCCAATCCCTTACTATCCCTCGAAAGCCCCAAAGGCGAATTGCAGTTGCGTTCGGGGAGGACATGGGTGTGAAATGTGGGGGTCGTCATGCATTGGGTAAATTACCGGTGCATTGTGGAATGCATTTCATGTGCAATAAATACATACAAGCTGAAAATTGCCACAACACGTTGCCGCAGTGCTGGGCGGGGCGGCGGCCGTTGACACGCCGCTTCTCCCGAATCCTTGCGAACACACAGCCATCCAGATTTTCCCACACCTTTCCACTGTATACGTACCCGGGCAATTTTCCTCATCCTATTTGTATTTCCTCATTTTTTTTTGTTTGTTTGAATTTCGCTTGCAACCAAAACAAGAAAAAGAGAATTATGCAAAATTCAAGCCTCAGTGATTTTTATTTATGAGCGCCAATGGACCCGGAGTGGAAAACTGTAATGGGGGAAATCGGGAGGGGGATGGGGAAAATCGCCGACTGAAAGTCATCGCATTAACAGATTCCCGGCAATAAACCAAAATTATGGCGGCTAGCCGATATTTTTTTGTATTTTCGCAGACAATGCATCCTTGTTGATTTAATTGATGCCGAGTGGTATCGTAGATCGCAACGCCCAGGTGGTTCCCGAATACTAAAACAATTTTCTATATAATTCAAAAAAAGGCAGTTAAAAATGTTAAATTTTAAATTAAATAAAAGTTAGCCAAGAGTTAACAAATAATTCATACATATTATATATATTTTACATGGCTAACCATTGAGTATTCATTTGAAAAATTTTTAATTTTTGTAGCAGTTTAAACTTTTTAAAAGTGAACTTGAACTTTTTGTCCTTTTTGCGCAGACAGAGTGGCGTCTCAGGTGTCGAACCTGCCAATTGTCAGTTGCCATTTAAATGTCGAAAACAATTTCGACTGAAGCATTTTTCAGGCCAGAGTCAGAGCCAGTGTATAAATCACATCCCGGGCACCTTGGCGGGAACGCGCTGATAAATTATGTAGCACCTGCCCCGAATGCAAATCGACGGTGGCTAAACATTAAGCACTAAACAAATGTGGAATTTGGCAACGGCGCTTATATTTATTCACCTCTGCGGCGACGCGCTGGATAGAAATATGTTTGCCATTTTGTTTGCCATTTTTAATGTGTGTTGTTTGCATTGCTTTTTGGCCTTTTTTTGTTGGGGCTCTCTGTTCACGGGATTTGGCAGCCGGCTACGTGGCAGTTGCCTCTGCTGCGGGCGAGTGCGTGAGTTTACGTTTTATACGGACCCGGACCCCTAACCGGGTACGTGGCCCGCGCCTTGTTTTACGTTTATAATCTGCCGCAACTTCGCTGTGGCAGAGTCCCGCGGTACGCTGTGGTAAATTTGCAAAATGCGTGAGCAGACTAACAGGATGCGATTTGCGATAGGCTGCTGCAATCTCCAGTTACTTCTATTTGGCCCCATTTCACATTTAATGTGGACAAATAAATCCTGGCGACTGGCAATATACAATTGCAGGTGTGTTTAATGAAGCCCAGGAATTCAAACGATAGAAAGGTTCACTGAAACTTCATTTTTTTTGGTTTTGTGAACACAAACACTTTGTGTGGGAATTGTCAGGTGAAGGGATACAAGGTAGTATCAAGAAATTAATTAAAACCACAAAAGGACATTGCATAAAGTGTCTAGCTGGCTGACAACTTTTGGGCATTCTACATTGGAAACCTTTTAAAAACTGCACCCTTTCTCTCATCCATATAGAACTATTATAGATTGTAGATACACTTTGAAAACAAAAAAATAAGAATCTTTAGCTTAAAAAAAAATTGTTGTAATTAAATTAGATGATAATTGAAACTGAAGTTTAATTACAATAACCTGCCAAACACCGAGGCAATCAACGATTAAGTTAGGTGCCGCCTCTTTCAATAAGCGATACAGTTACCGACGCCTGGTCAGATCCCTAGTGAGTTTGTTTATATATTAATATGAGAACAAGAATAGCCTGCCACAGGGGATACAACAGAAAGGTTAAGCTAATCAACTGCTCAACGTTTAACGAGGGTTGCTAGCTGGCCAAAAAACTCCTTCTGTTTAGCATGCGGGAAAACTGAGCAGCTGGCTGATAACAAGATTAAAAACCTTTCAGCGTCGGAAATTGAATTCAAATTCGACACACAAAACTATGCACAGAACGAAGGGCTTTTTCAAATATATATTTAGGTATTTTTTTTTTCAGCCGTCCAGCCTCTGTCTCGTGTCTTGGCAGCAAAATGACAAATCGAGGCGGGCAGGCGAGCATGTGGAAAAAGAATGAGTAAATGCCACTTGGAAGTCAAGCAGCGAGCACTAAGAGTCAGCCAAAGATAGGGACGTGCCCACCAGTTCCCGCTCCTGTTTCTGATCCTGCTTTAGTTCCTCATCATTCTCCGCATCCTGCGAATTCATGCCAAGCAACCAACCAGCCAGTTGGGCGGACGAAGCTGGCTGAAAGGCTTATTGTAACTTCGCTTATAACTCATACGCCTAGTGGGCCGGCAGGGGCTGCTCAGTGATGTCAGCATTTTATACTTCAGCTGGAAGCGGGTTTTCCATAAAATGTATAAATATATATGATAGAAAAATAGTATTTTAACACCAGAAATTAAGAATAGTTTTTGGAAGTTGTTCCCAATATTTGAAATATAATTTTTTAATGTATTATATGACACCCAACTGACAACACTGCTGTTGTGTTTGAGTGAACGTAGTCGAATTTCAAGTTTTAAGTATTATTACATTCCTTTACCCTTTTCAAACGAATTTGTCTGCATTTTTTCTGTGCTACTCAGTCTCCTCTTCCCTCCAAAGTCTGGATGAATTTTTTTATTCTGAATCCCCCAACATATTATTATTGACTTTTAGAACTGGCGCTGCCGTTTGGCGGTGGCGTTGGCGTCGCTCTTGGGTTTGACTTTGCCGTTTTCAAGAGCACGTGTCTGGCGGTCTGTGGAGGGGATTCTTCAAACAGGCCGCAGGCAAAAATGCCGGGAACTAGAGGAATACGGGAATACGTATATACGATGAAGCTATTGAACCAACATCATTCACTGCATTGCGCTTTATGAAAGAAGATCCTTTAGCCGGGCCGCCATCGTCAGAGTCTTCCACTTTATTTAGATTTTTAGTGGCAAGAAGCAAGTTGTACTCACACATATTCATCACATTTACTATTCATATTTGAACATTAGATTATTGCATGCCTAAGCACATCCTATGGCCCGATGTCAGGACAGAGGGATGTGTGCACTTTGACTTAAGTTTTCTGCTTGAAACTTTCACAAATGTTTGCCATTTGTTGTTGCTTTCAATAACGGCAGGAAATATCGAATAAATATTATTTCCAATCTTGGCTGCACATCGCTCTTGTCCTGCAACTCATATCTGAGCACATTCTTAGTCAGCATAGTCTTTGACATGAGTTTCAAGTGTTTGCTGAACTCGACTTCAGGGATATTTATTTGTGGCATCAAGGTGTCGGTGGCTGCTCCGATTGAGAGTCAAGTGTTTATCACTCCCAAAATAACTGTGCGCTGGCAAATTTTGGCTCTAATCTGGCCACAGACAAAGAGGCAGGAATTATGTGTGTACTTTTGGAGTCAGTTGGTGTTTTGGGTTGATTGGACCATAAAGCACAGCTGCTCATTGAAACCGACTGGGCTTACACTGGGATTAGCCTTCTTTGCTGCACATGTTGCATTATAAATATTATTTCGTACAGTCATGCATAAACAAGCAACTAAGAGTTTAAACCGGCTGGAGTGGGTAATAAAAGTTTAACAAAAAACGAAAGTTTATATGATGTAATTAGAGTTACGTCTGCCATGTTGCTTTTTAGTACACCATTATTTTATTATATTTTCCTTTCAAGCAAATTGTAATTTGGACAAAAGTTTGTCATAATCTGGGGAGTAGGATGATAATTTTTGTTGCGAAATTGCCGCATCAAGAATTCACAAGTCCAAGAAGTTGTATGAGTAGCATGCATAAAGGCAAAAAGGCTAAAAGGGCAGGAGCCAAGGCAAATATAACATCCAAACAACGGCAACAAAAAAGGTTGTAACATTTTTGTCATACGAATGCATAAATATTTCAGCCAAACAAAGGACTAAAGAAATACCAACGAAGGATAACGGCGTGAGTGCGAGTATGTAAGGCCTGTCTGCCACCCAAAGGACATTCTAAAATTTCAACAGTTGCCGGTCTCTTCTTAGTTTATGAAATAACATTTTGTGGCCAAACACAAATGTAATGGCTTACTGTGCGTGTGGGGGCCATATAATATTTCAAGTACAAGTGTATGAGTCAGCGCTGTATTGTTGTTGATGTGATAAACGCGTCTGGAATTATAATTAAAGCAAATCTATGAATGCCCACCACATGTGTATGTGTTTGAGTGTTAGTGTGTGTTTCCAAGACTTTTTCGCATTTTACGTGCCTTCATTAAAAATGAAAACATTCCGTCGTCGGCTCTCCGGCTTCTTGCCTTTCTTTGATACATACCCGTACTCGCTTTCCGGCAAAAGTCGCTAAATTCTAAGTAGACTATAAATGTTTGTACATGTGTAGGTACGTCTGCACGTGTATGTGTGTTGACTTCCTTGTGTGCGACATGTTTTCTTTTCTCTGTCATGGTTGTGTATGTGCATGGAAAAAAATACGGGTCTGCTTGTATTTAAATTTAATAATTTGAAAATGAAAACAATTGTTCAGAAAATGTATCAGATAAAAATCGATTTTTTTTAAATAAATATTTTTAAGAAAAACTTAAAACTCTCTTTGTGATCATTTTTCTTCAAGTGTAAGTCGGTGGAGTGGGAATACAAAAAGTTGGCATTGCCGGTGCCGTTGTAATCTTAGTAATAACCACAAAAATTATTATTGTTGTTGTCGTTGTTGTGGCTGCTTCTGTGACTGTTTTTGTTGCTGTTGTTGTAAGTGCCAATATTGTCATTAGAGTGGCTTGTTACGCAAAAACAGCCACAACAGCAACAGCAGTCGAAGCAGCCCCAACACCAACGGCAACATCTTGCGGCATTTTTCGCATTTGCGTCTTTTATTTTTGTATTTTGGTGAGTATGCGACACGTTTACTTGCCCTGCCCCTGGCCCTGCCACCTTCCTCAGTTTCAGGACACCCCCTGAACCAAGAACACGCCTCCTTGGGAGCATCATTATTTTCGTCTTCCTTTGTTCATTAAACGAACATGAAACGTTAATTTAATAAAGTCAAGCCGGAGAAGCCTGAAGGGGCAAGGCGGTGGCTGTGGCGTTTCTAATTGAGCAACAGTTCCCCTCAAGAGTGGGATGTGAGAAACAAAAGCTAAAGTGTCATTAAATAATTTATTTTATTTTATGCTTCAATGTGAATTTTTTCTTTTTTATTAAAGTAAGAAAAGCTTCATTCATAACATATAATTTAAATATATAAATATATTTGTCTCTATGTTTAATGAGGCAAAGTTTTGAAATCTTTTTTAAAGTTACTCATACGACCCGTGTTGATACTTTTAAAATAATCCTGATGGGTACCTTTAACAATGCAACAATTGGCCCCCAAATTAGGCCCCTTAGTAAAGGACCTGCCAATATCTTGCCAAAAATCATCCAATTGTCGAAATTTTCTGAAGGATCCCTATCTAATGGTGGAAAATTCATGGGACGGTCCACTATGGCTGCCAGGGAAGGCTATATCTTTGCCAATATTCATCTGATTCTTAAGCGGAATACCTTAAACGATTTGTAGATCGATTCTCTATTAATTTCCATCAAAATCTAGAAACAAAATATTTTTTCGATTTTTTGTGAAATTTTCTGGGGGATCCCCTTCAAAATGTAGAAATGCATGGAGAGGCCAATATGGCTGCCAGAGAAGGCTAGATCTTCGCAAATATTCATCCGATTCTTAAGCGGAGCACCTGTAACGATTTGTAAATCGATTCTCTATTACTTTCCACTAAAATCTAGAAAGAAAATATTTTTTAGATTTTTTGTGAAATTTTCTGGGGGATTCTCTTCAAAATGTAGAAATGCATGGAGAGGCCAATATGGCTGCCAGAGAAGGCTTTATCTTTGCCAATATTCATCCGATTCTTAAGCGGAATACCTTAAACGATTTGTAGATCGATTCTCTATTACTTTCCATCAAAATCTAGAAACAAAATATTTTTTCGATTTTTTGTGAAATTTTCTGGGGGGTCCCCTTCAATATATGGAAAATGCATTGAATGGACAATATGGCTCTCAGAGACGGCTGTATCCTATTTAAATTGAAAACTTAAAATTGTAAAAATTTTAAACCCTTCATACCCTTTACCCTCTAATAGTCCCTTAAAACCTCTTTGTTTTCTAAAATAAATCATTATTTAACTATCATAATGGTGGCAAAGACTAAACGATAAAGCTAATCTACGCATCCGCGGTGCACACCGCACAGGCTGCATCTGAGCGGCTAAGTTTTCATTATCGACCGCAGCAGTGGTGGCTCATCCGTATCCCTTAGTGGTTGTTTTGGCTCCACAACTGGAGTTTAAACTGCCGTGGAAACTTTCTGGCCGCAAAGAGCAACAACAATGTTTTCGGGGGAATGCCCATGACCCCGGATACCCAGGCACTGCCAGTTTCCACTTTTATTAGCATAAATATTTGTCAAATACAACAACGTTGGCCGTAAGCCAACAACAATAACATTCATGGGAAAAGTTTGAAGCGCTTTCATTGGAAATGACTTAACAACGCTATGACAGTGGAAGAATACCTTGAGGTATAATTGCGCATATATTCATCACGAGTGTGTATTCAACCCCCATTTTGTTTCATTAAAGCGCGACCTGTGCCCTAAGTTGGCTGGCAGCCTTTCACCGAAACTTGTTCCTTCTTTTGTGGGGCTCTGACTTTTGTGGGGGTTAAATTGGAGAAATGTGTTCTAATTAGCCACACACGCGCCTCAGACCGTCTCATCCCCGTGTTTTTCAACCTATTTTCGGTGGCGAAACTCCGACGGTGGGAGACTGGTTGGGAAACACGCATTAGCCCTGTTCAAGAGGAGAGCAAGGGCCAAGCGAAACTTATTGTTTTCGGGTCGAAAAATAAAAGGCAGCGGACATCCCTTTTGAAACATCTACCCTTGAGCAGGGGGTATTTTTAAAAGAGGGTCTTCAAAAACAGATTCCATTTATGAGCGGTGAATATGCAAGCTAATGTCCTTAACCAGGGATGCAAAGATGTACAAATAAAATAAATAATAAGTAAAATGTGTGGTTTTCTTTTATAAAATGAGTTAATTATATAATGATGATAGATCTCTGTAGTTTTGTTATTTTTATAAATATATAAGAAAATATTTATATCCCTCCTCTGTGTCCATCCCTGAGCCCACTTGTTGGCCATTTGCTACCCCGAAAACTTTAGCGTGCCAGGTGAAAGGCGTTGATGCTGGCTTTGGAGAACATCATCCCCGAAGTGGACCATCCCCTCCTTGAGCCCCCATTTGAAACCAGCTTAATGCTTGATGTTGGACGCAAGAAAGGCAACAAAATTGAGCTCGAAAATGGTTGTAGTTAAATTTGCGATGGACTATTTGGCTTGTCTATTGATGTGCGCGCATTAAAAAACAATTTTTGTTCACAACAGCAGCAGTAGAAGTAGCAACAACATCAGAAGCAGCAGCAGCAACCCCAGGACGCCCCAACTCCATGCCGAAGCGGGCAACAATGAAGCCTTAAGTGGACTTTTATTGACTTTAAGTCAGAACGAATTCGGGGAATTTATCGAATACAGTCCGCCGGGCCTTCATTACCGCGACTAGTAGAGGGATGTCCAGACGATAAGGAACGAGGGGGTGGGACGTGGCGTTCGGATTTTTGATGAGAACGAGGGAAGTAAACCGAAGTCCCAGCCGGACTGTCATTTGCCTAGCTCATCAATTTCGCATTCGATAAGTGTCGTTGTCGTTGCTGTGAGAGCTTGTTGATACTTTTCCATTTCGACGATTTCGTTTTCATTTTTATATAGACTTCTCTGGGGCAGTAAATGGTCAATGATATCTCTGCTCTTCAAAACTAATAATACGATACTTTGTTTACTCACAGAAGCTGGAATATTTTTTGATTAAGCCCAGACCATCAAAAGTCTCAAATATGTGGCCTGAGTTAGCATAAGGCTGGTATTTCATTAGACTTTCATTCAATTGAAAATGCAGTTATGCCTTCAATGCTCACTTACTCACCTCCTTGATGCTCTTCGGTGTGCTTCAATAAAGTTTGCTCATCTAAAAATATAAACTACTAGTTAAATAAGGCACAACTGAACTTTTTTCATTTTATTGGTCGTTGGGATGCTGTGGCAACAGGACTACTGGCTTGTGTGTATGCTTTTGCAAATATGAGATATACTGCAAATGCATAGTGGCTTGCACGGAATTCCTGACAACATTTTAATAATGTTGCGAGAACAGTTGCTGGAGGCAGGATCTGGATGGCGACAGTTGAATGCCATCCTAGTGTTGGCTTTTTGCTGCCTGACGACGTGTTTTCCATTCAGAGGCTGCTTGCCAAGATCTTCACAGTGCTGACTTTGTGGAAATTGGCAAGTGCATGTATTCGGATTTACAACCGGCGATATTAATAATGCTGAGGAAAGGATATTTTCACATGCCCGAGTTGTTTGGTTTAATTCACACAAGTTTCCCAGACGCAAAGAGGACCCTTAGTAGTGGACCATATTTGCCCGTGAATGTTGGTTTAACTCATGGCCTTTTCAGGAAGCAACGAGCCGCATATAAAGGGCTTATTCAAAAGAGTTCGTTTTTTTTTTGTATTTTTAAGTGAGCGAACAAAAGGCCTCGTTTTCTGTCTGTTTTCATTTTTCTAGTTAAAGTTCAAGGTGAATCCAAGTGGGTGGAAATGCCAAGGTTCATGGTGAAAGGCCATTCGTGGAAAGCACATAAAAAGAGTTGGTTTTCTTTAGCAAGAACTGTTTTCTAAGAGAGCGCCGAAATAACATAGCATTAAATAGTTTTTTTGAAAAGCCACGAGTGTGCTAATAAATTAGTAATCCCTTTATTTACTTGAAAACCAAGAGAACTCTTTTTAAAGGGATCGTAAATTGCATGGATCTATTAATGGACGCTCTGGCGCCATCACAAATGCATAATTGACAATAAAATCCCACGCATGTGTTTGCTTGTGTTTGGATAGGGCTAATAATTAAAATGGACGCGAACCCGGTTATAAATGCTGGCGTCACGAAACTTTGCCAATGGACGTAATGCGTCCCAGGCTTTACAAGTTGCAATGCAGACGTTCGGGTGATTGCCAAAAAGAAAGGACCGGCATCGAACAAGGGAGCGGACAAAGAAAAAGAAAGTTGTGCAAAGTCCATTAAATACATAAACCTGCCACGAAATGTTCATGGAAAGCGCATAAAGAAAGTTTGTAGCCAGGCGGCTATCCAGCTAGCCAGCCAGTCAGCTACCCAACCAGTCAGCCAGTCAGCCAGTCCGCCAGTCGGTGAAAAGTGCCGGGGCTATGGAGCTATTTATGTTCGCCATATGTGACGCACACTTGGCCAAGTCGGAAAGTCCAGCCATGGGCCGTAATAACTTGATTTGCGCCCTTTGTGGCGACGCAGATGCAGCAGAAAAGAGGCGGAGGTACGCCTCTTGCGGAAGCAGTACGCAGGACAATGAAGGCGCAGGGTCCTGGGATAGCCCCGTCAGCGTTTGGCTTATTTATGAATTCCTTTGCAACGGAAATGTAAAAAGCATTTTGATTATTATGCGCATTTCTGTCAATGTAGCAGAAATTGACGCTCGTAAAAAGTAACAACTGCACGGAAACGCCCCCGGAAAATTGGCTTAGGATTCCGATATGTACATATTACTATCTGCAATATGTTATTTTAATATCAAGCTTCAGTCGAGAGCTATAAAATCTGATAAAGTTAAGTATGTCCTCTAATATCCTATATTGTCTAATTTAGTATTTAAGAAACATTTATAAAAGTCAGGAAGAATTTAAGTAGCTGTCCAAACTGATAACGATAAAAATGTCAAGGCCCGTCATTAGAAGACCATTATAAGGGCATTCAAGTCAACTACTACAAATGAAATAAGCAACTCAGTTTTGTCGAATTGTCTGGCCATCCTTAAAATCCGAATGGAAAAAGGAAAAACGGAAGCGGAAATCCTGAGTGGCGAGTGCTGAAAGGACACATGTGTTGCTGCGATGTCGGGGCACTCCTTTTGAGTAATTTTGGCGAATTAATTTCAAACTTTTCGCTAGTCCTTGGGGAGCTTGTGAGCGGACATAACAGTTTATCTGGCTGGGGAAAATCCAAGACAACGAGGGCAATAAAAACGGGCGTTTTTTCGGATAGCCCATTGACTTCTTGGCTAATTGCCGACAGCATTGTGAATTAACCACCGAGAATGGCTATTATTTATTTTAGCACCACTAAAATATTTATGCAGATGATTCCTTTCCCCTTTGCTTGATTCTTTTTTCGGCGCAGGTCCTTCCTGTGGTGGTCGTAAATTTCCATCGCAAAGTAAAGCAATTAAAATTTGCATAAAATTCAAATATATTTGCCGGCTTGTCTAAAAACTAAACATCAACAGGGCACAAAAAAAGAGCACTCCGAACTACGCACACTCGGGCGTGTAAAACATGACAGTCACAAGGGTGAGTGAGGAAGGCACACAGACATACTGGGTGTGCCTTCTGAATCTGGTACAAAATGAAAAATTACGTATACGACATGTAACACTTGGCGCTTAAACTCTGAAGTGCACTCGTTCATAGAAATGGTAAAGTTGGCTGACGCACTTGGCAAATAATTAGAGAAAAAAGCATCCACTACATACAAACATGAAATTGAATTTAGTCGTACTCGTAAAGTGAATTCCATAAAATGTGGAGTGCACTGGAAAATCGATGTAGGATTTATTGCTGCCTTAATAACCAGATGTAACATTTTCTATGGAATCATGTCTGACGGAGTAAATTTTAATTCTACTGTCGATTTTTCCATCCGTAATATAAGAGACCCTGAAGCCCTGGTGGCTTTCCCGAAAATATCGACATATGCAAATTTAATGAAGACTTGCATTTAGCCAGATATGAACTGTATGTTTTTTATGCCTCATCCGTATCCCTTCTATGCCAATACTTTTGGCCCTATTTGTTTAGGTTCTCCATGGCGTTGGTCTTGACGTCGTTGGTTTTTTGTGTGCGTGTGTTTTGTTTGGGGAGATGGACACTTTTGCGCTTTTATCCCTTTTCACATCATTTGGGACTTAATCTTCTGTGATTTATTCATAGACTCTGTTTTTGCACCATTAGTTTTGCGTATATTTGCATAGCTTTGCAGGAATTGGCTCACGCCCCCGCCTCGGGTAGGATGGCATTTTGTGCTCTTACACTGCAATTAATATTCATAATTATGAAGCGGTTACTGGTGACTGGTACTGGGTGAATGGTGACACATCGTGCCCTTAAACGCCGTCATCAGTCAGACACTTTCGCATATGAGAAGTCATCTGGCAGCGGCGCTCCTTAAATGCAATGCACTTCATATTCATAATGGCAATTTTTTACGCTTGCGATCTTGGGGCAGCATTATGCACAACAATAAATTTATTCAACACATGCCAAGTCGACCGTGGAAGCCAAGGAAAGGACACTCGCATAGTGTTTTATAAAATTGTCAGAGTGTTTGAGGGTGGAGAGGAGTAGGAAGTGGGAAAGGGGAGTGTTGGGTGTCCTGATGATTTATATCGAGGCCTTAAATTACACATGCCGAGAACTTGCTGATATTGCAGTTGTTGATGGCCACAAACGTGTGTGCTTGGCCGGGTGTGCGGGCCATGTAAATAACGGCGAGTATCAGGCCAGGCACTTGATATATATTTAAATGCCTGGATACAGAACCCATAGCCCGAATGAGGATTTATGCGGCTAAAACACATTCTAGTTATCACTGACAATGCCCACTGGGCCATAAACACCGACTGCCACGCCCCCTTAACTTAATGGTCGTGCGCGTCTGCGTGTCGATTTAATGTCAATAAATAGTCGCCATCGGATATCGCCTATAGTGCCTGCTTCTATTGATAATGCAGCTAATTAGCATTTAAGTTAATTATTTGAATGTGCACTGTGCAGCACGTTGGTCATTTTTGTTATTGTTATTCCAGCTGCAGAATTGTTTATAAACGCGTTTTCAAGCGGAAATTACGTTATTAGTGAAAGTCCTGATAATTTTAAAGTTCGATTCACAGGATAGTGAACCCTCTGTTCCCATATCCTCATCATCTCCGTATCCCTTTTGTGGAATATGAGGGATAATTTTAATAACTCCAACAGAATCCTGTTAAGAAGAGAATATGTTATCTGTGTGTGGAATTTTTCGGACACGAAAACTCTCATTTGATTGCTGGTAACGGCAAATAAAATGAATAAATAAATTCCCATTTTTATTCATTGTGGTATTTTAATAATGCTCCAAATGAAATGCTCCCACAGCCTGCCAAACTCAACCAAAATATATTAAAAAATTCCACAAAATCTACATTTTCATAAAGGGGATTATTTCAACTATTTCATAATTTGTGGTAGAGGTCAGAACGTGCTTGATCCAAATTTGTGGTGGCCTAATCAAATATCCATAGTACATTGGTGAAAATTAACTTTATTTGGTTACGAAAACAATTTTATTTAATAGGTAAGCATAGACTTATCAATCACTACACAGAAAAATACTTTCATAAAAAATAAAACCAAGGACACTGCATTATAATGACAGACTTTAGCATAATAAATTTCAATAACTACCAGGAGTATCTGCATTCCTTTACCACCGTCCAGGACTTTCGCTATTTGCCATGTCACAAAACTGTCAAAACACTCACGAAACTGGGATACCGTGAACATAGGACTTTCTATGAAGAGGACG
Organism: Drosophila atripex; assembly: GCA_035045925.1. Taxonomy (NCBI): domain Eukaryota; kingdom Metazoa; phylum Arthropoda; class Insecta; order Diptera; family Drosophilidae; genus Drosophila; species Drosophila atripex. The sequence goes on along the minus strand of JAWNOP010000022.1, from coordinate 3,903,002 downwards.
AGTTCTTGGGTGTAAAAAAACAGGTGGAGCAATTGTTAAATCCCACCGTCTCTTCCATGGTATACTACAGTCAGTATTTCAAAGGAACCGATCCAGCTCTGTCTGCATTGGTGGAGCGGGAACACGTCAATGTTCAGCAGGAGATATCGGTTGGTATATGGGAAACTTTATCCTTTAGTTTTCATCAAAAAATATGATTTGTTTCAGACCATTATCTTTTTGGAGATAAGTGGAAGGAGTGGCTTTTCCAAGTCTGGCTATATAGATTTCGAAGCCAGTCTGCGTAACTACAGGTTCAAAGGGCCAAATGCTGTCGACTGGAGAGCAGTTTTCGAGGAACGGAAAATGCTCAAGCCCCAGCAAAGTGATATAGTTTTCTACGATTGGCGAAGCAGGAAAATCTTTGCAAATGACAATGACAATTATACAGTGGTCTCCCATCCAGAACATGGACTAATGTTTACCCACAAGGGCGATCATAAAAACATTCCCGTTACCAGTAAGAAAAATCCATTTAGCAACAACGTAAAACGCCTTATGATCAAGTCCCCACTTTATGGTTACATAATATTGTATGATCATCATGTCAGAAAGAAGACTTAGATGGTTAAAAGGACAAATAAAATACGTTTTTAGTTACAGCTTTTTAGTTGAGGGTTTTTTTGGTTTGACATGAACCAACTCTTTTTCTTTGTTAAATAATTTTGCTGATAAAGAGCAAACATCCTATCGACCTCAACTAATAACTGCCCTTCATTCAATATTAATGTCATCTGATAAAAGCTAAAGCTTGCAACGCTCGAGCAAGCAAAATTCCACTTAAGTTGTCAACACTCTCCTGCCTAAACAACCATCCTCCGGTCACCAAAAACACACACACACACACACACCCTTGGACATGCACGCCCGCCCATGCTTCTCGCACACAACCATCCACACCTTAAATACCCAAATCAAAAAAATAAATGGACAAACACTGGACGATCCCAAAAACCTCATACCCCGATGCCTCATGTCCGGGGCGAGTCTATCGAAAAATGCTGATGATATGATATTTTGAATATATTTCTCTCATTCAGTCGAGTTGGGATGTTTGATGGGGATTGGGGTCTCAAAATTCCTGCAGAGCATGCCAAATATTTATTTAATGCTTTCGTGGTGGACAGCCGATAGCCAGACATGCAAACCCACCAATCGAGGGGCGGAGGTGGTGACAGTACTTGTTTGCCTTTTGGGGGTTTGCCTTTTGGCTACTCCTCCACAAGTATTATTTTGGGCTTGGCAACATAGTTGCTGCTTCTATTGCTGCTTAGTTAATTTCTGGGCATCAGCTGCAGGCAGGCTTTTGTTGAGTGCCAGACAATGGCTCCACACAGTGGAAAATATTTATAGCATTTTTAACGTTTTTACAGAATGTTTTGTCTAAAAATGTCCATGGAACATTTTTGAATAAATTCAAGCATATACTTATTAATATAAAACTTAAGCCAACCACATTCTTTAACTGCAAATAAAAAGGTGTATGTTTTTTTCCGTGTTCTGACTAACTTGGATGAGCCTTGGATGAGTTCCAAAGTGGCAGCCAAACAACAAAAGTGGGCGGTTTTTTCGTAGGAGGCGTGGCCGGTCCATTGTGAAAGTGTATGTCTAGTTTTAAGTGCTTCCAACGTGTATAAATCACACTGTTGAGCATTTTTGTGATTGCAAGGTGCGAGAGGAGCGGTGCAGGTAATGTCTGCGCATAAAAGTATGCAATAAAATATTTTTGTTGCCGCCAGACGTTTTAAGTGGATTTCGTAGACCACAAAATGGCTTAATAGGCTTGGGGCCCCCCGAAACTGAGAGAAAACCGCTCGGCTTTCATTAGCATTAACAGGCGGTTGGGCGTCCCTTGGTCCTTTTCCTTGTCAACATACCCACGACCAGGAACAATATTTATGTGCAGGTTAACACGGCTGCCACACATCTTCCTTGCTATGTGTTTTCGGGTTTGGGGTCTGTTTGCTCGCAAACCTGATTACAAAACTCATAAAGTCGCCATGAAATTCAAACAATGCGTTACGTGCATCGAATACAAACGGCCAAACAAAGGACAAAATGAGGAGCTCGCCCACACACACACGCACACGCACACAATCACGTAGAAAGGACCCGTGCATAAACAACATTTTGTTTGACCCAAGGAGTTGAAAGCGGTTTCATCATCGGTACGGAGAATGTGTGAAAGCCTCGCCCATCCGCCTGTTTATTACATTTTGATTATTGCAATCTCGTTTCGCAGGTCCTGCGAACATCAAAGGATCTGATTTACAGTTGCAAAAACTTGGCGATGAAAAAAAGTGCGGAGAGAAATAAAACAAACGGAAACTGCTTTTGGTGAAATCAAATAAGCGACTGACGTCCAACTTTGGCAACAACTTTAAAAGCATTTTAACTGCCGACCGGCTACTAGCTGAAAAATACATATATAAATAAAAATGTTTATGCGGTGGGGCCGCAAAACGATTTGTCAAAAGCGGTTCTTACTTGTGGATTATGAATACTTTGCTTGAATTTAGCTGACAGCAGAAAATTATTACACAATGATTAATATTTATTTGCCCGGGCCACTGAACAGTTCCCAGCGGAATTTCTGTCCAGAATCCGGGATCCAAGCTGGCCACAACAAGTGACAATGTGCTGAATATAAACATTTTCCTTTTGCGGCTCCTTGCCTTTCCTCCATCGGCCAGGAGCAGGAAGAGGCTCAAAAAGGCATTTAATTTAGATTTATGCCCTGCAAGGCTTTGTGACAGGCTGAAAGCAAACACAGGCCCGCGTGGCCTGCGAAAATTATGATATTTGCCATCTTCTGAGGCGCTCACTCGCTGTTTGCCTCCGATAGCTTATCGAACAATAAAGTAGCCTTCATTGGGTCTCGCAGATTGGAGTTCGGACACGAATGGCAGTTGGGGCCATAAGTCGACACAAGGCAAATAAGGATATGCGCAAATAAAATGGCAATAAATCAAAACGATTGACGATCTCATGATGCGGCTGGCCCCAGCGATTAAGGCTCCAATGCTCAGATTTCTCGACTCGAGACCCATATAAATCGACTTGGGGTCGAAAAGTGATTTTGATTGTTATTTGTTTGCCGGCGTCTTAGTTAGCCGGCCGCCTGTCGACCGACTGACTTGACAAGCAATTTATTCCGATATATCTATTCAGAGTATCGGACGGCGAATATCCACGACATCAATAATTTATGCCCCGTTGCAGCGGAATCAGTGCAGCGGAAATGCGAAACAAAACTAGTGGGCGTGGGAATTTGGCAGAGCTGCCACTGTCAATAAGGAAACTTCATTATAAATTGCCCAACCGACAGTTGCAGGCACCGGAAGCTACCCGGCGAAGGAGCATAATAATAATGGCAGTGAAAAGCCAAGAAAAACTCCTCCTTGGCAGCTCTAGCTGGGGGCAGTGAAAGCTTTTACCCACTCCGGAGATTGTTTCAATCTGCTTAAGCGACCAAGTCGATGTCGGAATCGAAAACCCTAACTCCGGGCCCAAGGCAATCGCCCATGCAACCAGATCCAGGGGGCATAGACGCCTCCCTCCACAGAATGGTCATTGAATGTAATTGTTGCGTTAAAAATTGCTGTATAATTGTGCGGAAGTGGAGCGAGGGAGGTCGAACATTGTTGCACTCCATTCCCTGGAAAAAAATTGATAAAGGAGTGGGAGCCATGAATCACATAAAAAGCAAATGTTGCGTCGCTGGGTTAAAAGCTTTATGCAAATTATTTTTTCCTTCTTATAATATTCTCTTTGCTGGGCTGCAAACTGAGTGAAATTTGTATTGAATCAAGGGGGTTGATTTGGCAGTCTGCTATCCTTTATATATAAACGGATGTAGTCTGGGTGGAACAAAGCTAACCTCAAGGGCCTACAATTAGGTGCAATTGTTTGAAAGGAAGGGCCATTCAGATTAGCAATTGAGCATGAAAACTTATTATCCCCTCTCAGGAAACAAATACCACAATATTGAGGGGTTCACCCTATCCCTATCACCTAGAGGTGAACATGTTTAATAATTAAAGAGCTTCTTTAAACCAATTCAAACTAATACAGAATACTAATTCTCAAGCCAATATATAAAATTTTATTCCCAATGCCATAATTATTAGTTTCCCAGAGACGATCAACACTAAGCTTGCAATTGTTCGGCCCTAGCTTAGGGACTTGAATTCAATTATTGTTTATGTTCATTGAAAGCTATCCCATCATCATCTGAGACAAACAGGAGCTGATTGCCTCCAGGACCGGGGGCGCAATTAAACTGCCTTGTCCGCACATTACCGCTCACGTTTTTATGGGCACCGCTTTAAAAATATGAAAGGAAAATAAAAAAAGTGCAGGCACGAAATTGAAATGCTCACCAGCAGGCGGTGCTCCCTCTGCGCTGCTTTATTGGCACCCGTAATCGAGGAGCCGGGGCGTTATCCTGCAGATGGCTGCGGTCACCGGACATTAGGCGCTGGCCCTAGAGCAGGACCACCGGTGCGTTGGCCTTCGGCAAGGACAGGCCGGGATCACGGACGTGCGGACGGGGGCATTACGGGGCGGCGTGTACATGAGATGGGGTCATTAAATACACATTACCCTGCCGGCGGAGGAAGGCGGTCCGGCGATAAAGGCACAACCAACACAACAGCAACAGCCGAGCAACAGTCGAATGGCTATTAAAAACCAGCCCCGGCCCGAAGATAGACATGGATACACGGCTACAGTGGCAGACATAACAAATTACGGAGTTTCAAGAGGGCGGAGAAGGAATTCAGACGGCTTAGCTTTTTTATAGCCAAAAATATGGTAATTTTTAAAAGTTGTACATTTTGAGGGCATATTTATAAAATATTTTTGAAAAGAATAAGAAACGTATATCGATCCGCAGATTCCTGAGGTGAACATAGTTACTTTAACAATATTTGTTGGAAAAATAAAAAACAACAACTGGATAAAAGATGTTTCTATAAACAATTTTTAATTAAATAAATATAGCTATTTTTTGCTACAACACTGATGGACCACCACAGCCGGTGTTCGATGGTCGGTGTTCAGTTTCAATTGTGTTGGCAAACGTGACTCCAAATTGGTTGCCGGCGAATAATTCATACGGAACACTTTCGCACCGTGTGCCTTGCCATTAGCATCGTACAACCTCCCTCTCAGAAAACTACCCCCAGCTACTCTCGGACACCCCCAGATGCCCCACCAAGCACCATACCACATCGTGTAACCCCACGATTGCATTTACAGCAAATTATTTATGGCTGCGACAGACACGAACAGGAAGCCGGTATGCGCTGCCAACTCCACGTCCATCAATATTTTATGAAACCCTGTCTGCAGGACGCTTTGCTCTGCTGGGGAGCCGCAGAAATGGGTTGGAGGCCACCGAGGAGGAGGACCAAAGTATCTGCTTACATGGCTGCCTGCTGCTGCTGCTGCCTGGCTGTCGATATCCGGCTAGATGAGTATCTAAATTGCCTTTACTGTTGATGAATTAGCGCCGGGTGCCGGCTCGTAGATCCCGGGGATGGAGTCCTAGTGCAAGTGCCTGCTCTGGTGAGATAAGCTTCCTCGACGGGTGGAAATTTCAATTTGTTCTGAATGATTTTGTGCTCATCAAATAGGCCGGCATTCCACGAAGATAGCGCCCACGACCTGGCTTGGCACGAACAGGCCAACAAGCTTCGACAAGGGTAACCCGGAGTGGCAATCGATCAAGTGGAAGCGGGAGTGCAACCGATATTGTTTCTATAATTACCTCATTATCGCACGAATGCGTAAGTACACATTTAACGCTTAACAACTAGAGTGTAAACTAATTTTCTCTTATGGGACGTACATAGGACACTCCTAGACACTTATATGCCATTCTGGATAAAAATATCACATAAAGTAGCGTCCTTAAAAAGGATTTAAATGCTTAAAATGATGATTATTTTATTTTTATTGCAAATAAGAAGTACACTTTGGGTTTCTCTTTGGGATTTATATTAAAATCCTACGAAAATATGTTCAACTATATGGGCCCATAACATACTTTGATATTAACTTCAGTTATTACATTTTTATTTAAATTCACAGTAAAAGGGCCATTATGCAGCTCTCCCGTAAGGAAATCATATCGATACTGCTCTGTATAGTCGCGGTTAGTTACACCTGGCTATTCTGAGTCATTTCTGAACCTTTTGAACCCCCAGTTTCTAAGTATACTGAATGCGGCGGTCTTTGCAAATATAATGCCTCTGCACGTCAGTTTTGAGCAGCTGTTACATCAGGTTGTTTGTGTGGGAACCGCCTTCTCTTGCCTCCTCCATGCCGCCAGTATATATTTTTACCATTCGAACTACTCCAGGACTCGTCAGCACATGCGCTTCGTGGTAGGTGTGGATTTGTATAAATATAACAATATAACATAGAATATAACAAATTCTTTTCAGCTGGTTACTGTTCTGGTGATTCTGGCGATCGCTAACAGTATTTCTATTAGCTTCTATACGGAGTATACTAGGTACACAAAGCTAAAGAAGTCTACAAATGTTTCGACATTGTTCACGACCTTTGAGATAGGCTGTAGTTCAGTCTGCCTTGCTCTCACCATTGTGATTATTGTGCTGATGGTCGTGGTCATGGTGCTCGTGATTCTGACAATTATCCGAAAGATGCGACGAAACCGTCAAAAAGTGAAATACTTGGCTATATATACATATATATAATATGAAATACTGTGAAGGAGTTGCATCCTCATGGGAGTGCTCGAACTGCTTGGTTTTAATGCCACGCCAAACATTTCATGTCGTTGCAATGTGGCGCCACTGTTGCAATAATATAAATATTATACTCATACGACGACGTTTGGCAGGCAGACGCTCGACAGACTCGAATGGCCCGCCTTCTTCTGCTTTCACAGATTTTGTCTGCAGGTGATATAAAAAATATATAAAAGGAGTCTCGGATGTCGGTACTTTTTCTGAAGACGACGCGTGGAGCACTCTCTGTTAACTTCGGCGTAGATATAATAATTTACTATACCATTTTTTTCATATTTTGTAACTAAATGAACAGATTTATCATAAATTTGTTATGGAGTATCAATTAATTTGCCAGTCATTCATGGAAATTAATTTTAATAAAATTTGTGTTTAAAACGTTTGTGTTCTCCTTAATCTGTGAAAGGAAAGTCCTCTTACTTAGAGTGTCATGAAATACTCAAGCACCTTTGAACCCGATGTGGAAGTGTTTGGCCATCATCTCAGCCCAAAAGATCCATTCCCCGAATGGGAATCCAGGCAGGTCTGAGAAGCCGTGAAACTCATAACGAAGACAAGCAACCTCTTCACATGGGCGTGTGTACTATTGCATTTTGCATAATAAAATGGGCAGACAGTGCAATTTTCAGTGACAGACAAACGAAGTTAAACAACAACTTAAAGGCTTGCCGAGATGAAAAGTTAAAGTTATCTTCTTGCGTTAACTTTTCGGGGAAAGTTGCGTTGGCAACTTGAATGTTTGCCAGGAAGAAAGAGAAAGAAAAGGATGTAAGCCTAATTACGCTCCAATGGTTGCCCATCAAAAGTGACAGTTGGCCAGGCGGGGGCTCACAATAAAATTTCCAGTTAAGTTATTGCCGCGCCGCGACTCTTTGCTGCCAAAAGCAACACCGAATCCTCTGTCGAAAGTAATTCCAAATTTAATTGTGCACAATTTAGAATGGCGAAATGTTTGCGTGCGTTTAATTAACTGAAAAATAACATAAAAAGCAAAACGAGAGCCAAGCACAATGATAGCCGCGGCGCCAGAAACTGGCGAGGACACCCGAAATGTTGAATGTTAAATGCCAACTAATTAAATTTCGGGCATTCCAACGGACTCGTCTGCGACTCAACTTCCGAATTTATTGTTGCATTTAATGGCCAGTCCATGCGGTCCGGGCCATTCGTTTTCCTTTCTCCTTTCACATTTTTTATTGCGTATACGCAGTGTATTACGTACGCCACCCAGAACGGAGTCGCCCCATGCAAATATTCAAAGCAAAGGCTTCGCATTGTTGGGTTGTGTCGAAAATAACACTATAGATGCCGAATGATGCAGAACCACAGGCATCGCACATCAAACAACCCCCGCTCCCTCCTGACCGATTGCAATTCCGATTTTGCGATTGTCAGTTTCGCTGCGGTCCGGTGGCCAAATGAAGCCAATAAAAGGACCTTGTCTGCACGCATCTGGATCCACTGGGCTGCGGACCAGTGCCGCGAAAACGTGCGAAAGTGATTCATGTAAACTGATAAAAATTTAATCATATTTCACGTATTAACACGTAATTATTAATGTCTGATAAATGCTGCCACTTGGTAGAACGTGAAAAAGTCGCAATTAATATGCATTATTTGCCCATTGTTGTCAATTCACTTGCCAAATAAAAAAGTACAAGGTGTGATAAAAAGTGGAGCATAACAATTAAATACTAAGACTACCCTAGAAATTGTAATTTTATGAAATTTTTACGCATTTCTCAATAAATATTTTGAAATTTTCTACAAGTATTTTTAACCATAAGTAAACCATAAGTATTTTTAACCATAAGTATAACTAAATACAAGTTAAGGGGTATTTTTCATGGCCCCCATTGTTCATTTAATTTGGCACAAGTGTGTATTTTTTTTCATCACCATGTTATTTTTTATTTTTATTATTATTGCAATGACAGAGAGGGCGGATTGTGAGCTGGTTTATTTTGTTTCGCAGGGCCTTTATTTTCTTTTAATTATGTACACCGATCACAAATGTGGGTCAATTAAGAAGTATGCATCGGTGGCAGCGGTCGATGGGGCGGATGCGGAATTAAACAACGCTGCAGACGTGCTGCCAGGACAATGCCGGTATTTGTCACAATTTAAATGCACCAGCGTCACGGCGGCAGTAGAGCCCTTCGGTTCAATGTTCGCATAAATTATGCCGCCATATGTCTGACATCTGGCAAATGCGAGCATTTCCTCCAAAATGTTGAGCTTTTCTCTCTCTTTTTTCGGGACTGTCAAGTGCCCGCCGTGTGTAGGTCGAAATTTACGAGCTTTGGACGGTCGGATGAAGGGACAAACGGGCCACTTTCGTCTAATTGCCACTGGCATTATGCCAAGTGCTGGTCTAAAGCTTAATCCCTGCCACTAAAGTACAGAAATCGGGATTGCTGTATTATGCGATTGCATCATCAATCACTTAACCGCCAAGTGTCAATCACGGGGATGCAAGTATTTGCTTTAAGATGGATATACGATTAATGGTTTTATAAACAGATAGTGTTGTTTGGCTATGTCCTTTCTTGTGTAAAAAAAACCAAATAGTTGGCATTGCATTCCGAGTAACTGTCTACAAATCGCCTGTCACTTTAGGCACTATTATTTACTAGACTAAAGTTGTATCATTTAATTTTAAACCTTGAAAAAATTGCAAACAAAATGGAAGCGGTAGCTCACCAGGATAATGCCGCCCAGCTCCGCGGTGCCGAGCAAGAGGATGTGAAAGCTGAGGAGGTTGATCAAAACGATCCTCAAGAAACAGCAGGGACTCAAACCACTGAGGATCGGAATATTTTTGTCTATGGTGGTAATATTTCCAGGATACATATTTTATTCATATATGAAACCATTTTATCCTTGAAATAGATAAGCCTGGCCTGATCCAAAACCCAGAACCAAACCCAGACACACTAGCAGACCCAATCCCAAATCCAAACCACAATCTGGCAGAGGAAATTCAAATAGTTCAACCCGATCCAGAAAATGTGGAACTAGTTCCACAGATGCCACAAGATTTTCTAGTTAGGCGTCGGGTCCCAAGCAGATTGGACCGGGAAGCCATGGTTCCTTTTGATAGACCGCGTAGAGGACACTTGGAGACCCATCCGCAGGCGCATCGTCGTCCGACAAACCGCTACTTGGCGCCTTATATTTGCAATCTCTGCGTGCAGTACGTGCGCGGTGGTGTCATCACTATTTGTGGCCATCTCTTCTGTTGGAGCTGTCTGTGGCCCAACCTGCACAACCGCCTGTTTCCGAAGTGTCCGCGTTGCGGTAGTCGGCTCGTCCTGCATGAAGACATCATGCCCTTCCACGGCGAAGGACCCCTTGCCCGCAGCGATGACGGCGAAGTCCTAGCCCAACCGGAATCAGTGCCACGGCCCACGGGACTTTACCTCTGTGATTCACAGTTTCCCAACTGGTTCAGACTCAACGAACCCGGCGATGTGGGAAATCGTGGTTGGGGTACCACCCAGTATCGTGACCTTTTCACAATTATGGTCCGCCTTCCGATGGATAACCCCAATGTGGGTGTCCAGTTGACGGTCATCAAGTGGTTCCAGATCCTATTGGCCGCCATTATGTGCATTTTGTGGGGCACATACTCAATGACCTAACTGATTTTAGATACTTGACTAATTTTTGGTTTCCTTTTTAATTTATGTTTCTGCTAACTAGGTCCCTCATCCAAAACGAAAGCCAAATCCCAATCCAGCATCCCAAAGTCAAGTTGCAATAAATTTCTGTGAGTTTAGAGAAGAATTGTTGCTGCACCAAGTTCAGTAGTTTGTTATGATTAGTATCAGATTAGTTACTCCACAAGTTTTCGTTTGTTCAAAATCACCAAAATTCAATAATTTGTAGTTTATTAAATGGTCAAGGCTGGGAATGAGTTTATAATGAAATATTACAAATTAAATGTTAATCCATAAATAAAAATTATGCTTGCGTAATAAAGAACCATAGTATACAAGGGCAAAGTTCCTTAAATATTTTGTAAATGAAAAAGGAAAACAGAGCTAGAATAATTTTTTGGCTTCCCAGCGATTTTCTTCCAAGCTGTTCTGCAACTTGGCACAAACACGGAAATATTTTATGAAGTCTCCGGACAAGTCAAAGTTGTTGCATGCAACAACGGCAAAAGTCCAAAGTCCCGGAACTGGCTGCCCAGCTGAAACAATACATTCCTGAGGGCACTGAGAATACTTTGACTTCCAGGAGCTTAAAGGCGAAAAACTTGCAGTGCAGCGACTTGATTTTAAAGTCCTCAAGCAGCGCATTATTCGTCCACGGTCGCCCAATATTTGGGGAAATTGAGTTAGTCAAATTGAGTTATTATCCGGCTTTCGTTGACAGCCGGGACCGAGACCAGCGATTTCATGGTATAACTCAGGAACATTGCCAGCTCGCGGCAAGTGCGTAGGTGTGAGTAGTGTTGGAGGCTCTAGGCAATATTTACCATTAATTAAGCGAGAGAGCAGCAGTCTTGGGCAATCCTTATTGCCGGAGAGGCGCTGAGCCATGCGTCAAAAGTTAATGCGACAAGCACGTGGAGACGCAGTCCCACCGGAAGGATGCATCTGCATCCTGTGATTCGCCTTTATTATTGCAGCTTAAATGGCATTTGGCGGCAGAACGTGTATGCCAGCGAGGAAAATCCTTTCGCTTCCTTTGCGAGGACATGAATATGTCCGCTGCAGCATCACGGAAAATTGATGCGTTTTAAATTGCATTAAATTCTCTGCAACGTAATCCCAGCTACTCGCACACAGACACGCCTCCCAAACGTCGGTATTGGCACTGCAGCGTGTGTGAGCAAATTAAATTAATTTTGTTTGTCTTTGTCCTGTTCCCAGGCGTCTGTTATGACGCTCTAGCTCCGAGTTACGTGTATCGATTACCCGCCATCCCAACAAACCCTGCATCCAGCCAACCGGCAACCATGCCAGCCAGCCAACTTTCGCCGTTTGACTTTAGTTTCTCGTGGCCAGTCGGGCCAATTTGAGTGGCGCCAGTGCAAATATTTAGCAGTAATTAATTTAAATCAGCATCGACTGCAGGAAATGCCAGAAAACGCCGGCGGGCCCTGCACCTCTGACTCCTACTCCCGACGTCTCTGGATGGATCATTAAAATCTTCCGCCCGATGAACAACAAAGCGCAAGTAAATGGCTCGTCACCACGAGTGCTACTTTGTTCCCTTTCGCCTTCGCCGAAATATTACAGGGCTTTACCAGACATTTCAACTTAAATTATGCTGCCATGTAACACATGACGTATACGTAATTACATTCGGCGCAGTAGTATCAGTGTTGTTAGTTTGGCTTTAGACTTTGTTGAAGGCAGAAAATAGCCAAAAAAAACTTGTAAGATTTTGTAATAAATAGTTATATAGATAAATGGTGCTTTATAATAGACTTTTCTGAAAATTTATTATAACACTACATAGCTAGTGGGATCATGGCCTTACAATTTTCAAAGTCCCTGCCTACTGGTTGCAGTGATTTCCATTTCAATTATGGCATCTGACGCCTGGGCATTTGAAAAGAGCGGCATATACGACAAGCGTCATTTAGGGTCCTTTCCTGTACTCCCCACTCCCCAAACCACACCACCCCACTTCTCCGACTGCAACGGTAAATGTGGCTTTTATTCATTACATAATTACTGTTGTGTTTGCACTGCGGCGGCAGGCAGCAGTTGTCCCCCGGGGCAGGGGTTAGTGCAACTAGCAGTGATTATGAGTAATTGTCAAGGTTAGTTGGGAATCTCGTTAGCTGAGGTTTGGTCGCTGCATGTGAATGCTGTCACTCTAGAGGGTTGACTCCGCTTTTATTGTAGAACTAAATGACTATTACACTTACTGCAGTAGGAACGTGGTAGAACTTAGCCTGAACAAGGATTTATTTAAAAAAAAATGCTTATAAAGAGGGCTTCCTTTCGACTCCAAATTAAATTCATTGTCTTCCTGTTTAATAATGACTAGAGAAAGGCTTTAAAGAATAAATTATTAGTGTATAATTGTAGATCCACACTGACATATAATTTACGTTCTTTATGTCATATAAATTATATGGCTTTTGTAGCTATATTTTATAATTGATATATATATTAGTAGAAGCTCTCTATTTCTTAGATGAAAAGTATGAATTGAAGAGGACACGTTCACTTAGAAAGAAACATCTTCCGAATGGCCATAAATAAATGCCCTCCACAACAACCACTCCAGCGCAGACACAATGGATGTGGGTCTAGTAGTGGAAGGCCAGACAATTTCCCCTCTTCTGGCCGCATTTGTGCAAATAGCATGCACTATGCACGTTTCCGTTTCCGCTTTTCGGGCTTCACAGGCGTTGCAATTGTCGCTTGTTGCAACGACAGCCTCCGCCACTTTGTCTATGTAGATGTGTCTGTGTCTCAGTGTGGGTGTGTCACAGTCTGGCGCACATGGCGCATACTTTATGCATAACAAATGGCTGCTTAGTATATTGTTTAATTTATCAAGCATGAATTATTTATGTCGATCCGAGCGTCGTCCAATGGAATAAAGTCCAATGCAAAACTTGAACTTTGCTCCCGAATTGGCAAGTACTAACTTTTGCTCATGCACTGAAGGGATAGACTTAACAAACAATACATTTACCAAACCCCACACTCAATTTTGCCCATTTATTTTCTCAAGTGTAACCATGGCCGCTTTTAGGCTTGTCGAACAAATCAAATTTATGTTCGTTCCCAGTTGCATTTACCATTCAGGTAAATAAACGGCACTTCGGCCATAAAATACTGCATTGTTGCGACCGCAAGGACCAACTTATTTCAACTTGTTGAAATGAAATTTTCAATTGAACTGCATGGCCTGGTGCTCTGTGCAGGTGTCAAGAGCTCTAATTTAGATTTATTTCCGTTGATTAATTTGCATTCGAGTATGTTAGTTCTGAATGTGGCAGTTGATAATTGCCGACAAAGCTCAAGCGGCCAAAAGGTGTCTGTGTGGGTTTATGTTGAATATATAACACATACGTCCATTTGGGCTCCCAGATATTTTCACACAATGCCACGTCAAAGCCAGAGACAAAAAACATCACAAAGGAATCACAAGATATTGTGTGCTTCTGCTCTGGTAACGAGTTGAGTTGCCTTGAGTTTGAGATTGGATTCACGCCGAGTTTCAAACGGGGAGCAACATTCAGACGTGCCCTCGTCGGGTTCACTTTAAGCCACATTGTGTTCAGATAACGTGTCTATTCAGACGAGAAATGATACGAGAGGCCAAAAACAGATGCAAAGCCAGCACAATACCCCATACAGGAGCAGAAAACTTGCCCTCTTCGAGTAACAAGTTGGGCATAATGCGGAAGCTCAAAACTGTTGCATATACTCGATGTTCTTGTTGTAGCTCCGATGCCGCAGGACCCCTAGTGGTTGCACCACCCACCAGACCCGTCGGATGGCCAAATAAGACGAGTTGCCCGACGCTTATCACCGCAAAAGTTTACCACTCTAGAGTCTAGCTCCGAAGTCTCCAGCCAGCGACTTTTTGCCGCTGCCGAGCTGTCAACGCTGAAACTTTGCAGCCATAGCAGAATTCGGGCATAAAATAATAACTCGTCATAAAATTAAAAATAGTTCGAGGACTGTCTTAACCTACCGACTATTACCGTAACTGAAATTTGCCAAGAGCACAACGCTCATTATCTGAAAATGGCAAATGCCATGATTGAAATCGAAGAATGTTAGCTTGTGTTGGATGCGTTTTGACATTTATTAAAATCAAGCTATGTTTGAAAAAGAAAAGCAAAAGCCAACATCCTTTGACCAAAATATCTAACCAGATATTTGAAAATTATTAAAGAGGGATAGTAATGAATTTTATGAAAAATCGATAAAATTTGTGTTCAAAATTTAGTGGAATGGTATTAAATAAATATTATTTCTTCTTCTAATACTAACTTTAATGCTAACTTGATCCATTTTCTTGGACTTTTTTTGCAATGCTTAAAATATTTTTTATACAAAAAGCATAATTTAAAATCCACAAGTTAAAGAGTGTTTAACTTATCTATGAGACTGATTTTATTTCATTAGCCTATGAAAAGTTTTTGCTTCTGAAATGAAATGTACGAATGATTTAATTTTTTACTTTGATTGAAGCCAACGTCGGATTATTTCCAGGTTAATTTATTTATTTATTGCTAAAGGGATCGTAGATTAAATAGTTACTGACTGGAAAATGGTAAATTTCCCGTGGGGCACTTGGCGAGGACATTTAACTTTTAATCCATCAAAATGCTTTCAACATCGCCGCCTGCTTCTGACGAGTTCTATGAAAAAGGGAAAATTGTTTTAGCCGGCGATAGCCGAAATGCAAACAGACAGGAGAAAAGTCTCCAATGATAAAAAATGAAAATCCAGACAGTCTGTCTGTGACATCCCATTGAAGGCCGAACGCTTTTCGACACAACGCATTTTAAGCAAATGAATCCTCATCCCAAGGGACTACAGAAAAAAGAAGAAAAGTCGCAACAGTTTTATGCTGGCATTGTCTGAAATGCGTAGGGCTGTCTGAGCTGCTTACTCGTTTTGGTTTTTCCGGATAAATTGGATTATAATTTGTTTTAATTGGCAAAAGCCGAACACAGGCATAAAACAAACAAGCAGATGAAGGGCTGTCTGTGAACCCAAATTAAAATTAGCCACAAAATTACGCAGTCTGATGCCGCTTTCATTAGACTAATTGTGACTCTTGGGCGGGCGTGCGTACATTCCAGGGCGACCCATCTCAGTGATTAGGCCCGGCCTTTGGCTTTACCTTTCGGCCAGAAGTCGGCACGAAGCCATGCGTGACAGTGTTAAATTGTAAGCCAAAAGCCCGGTGTGTGTGACTTTTAATTAGAGCCAAACAATGGCACAATCCCACCTTTCAGCCTTTGCCCCGCATATTAACATATGAACGGCAACTAAAATGTCAGCGGCTAGACTGCAAAGCCGTTGTCTAAAAGCGACCCAAGGATACTTCTACTACCAAAATCCTGGCCACAATTAAGCAACTGAGCCAGGTGAAATGGCGCCACTTTCGTCCCAAAAACCCCACTCCTCTTGGACGGTCGGGTAAGACAAACAGTCATGGCAGCCAGTGGGCAAACAACTTGCAAGTTTCCCCAAAAGTTCCTGTTGCTTTTCCATCTGGCGAATGGATGTGTGCTTTTGTGGGGGCAGAATGCGCCAGTTTGACTCCTGACCCCCTTTCACATTTGTTTTCCCCCCAGAAGTACGTAAATTGTGGTACTCAGTTATTTTTGTTAGCGATTTGTTGGCCAGTTATGAGCGGTTATAATCCATCATTTCAATGGTCATTTGGAGTTCAACGGGGTAAGCATCATTTATCTTTTACATTGTTGGAAATGTATGTAGCTGAAATGTATGTATTCTGCAAACATTAAAGACTTAGCCAGTTTTAAGTTGAAAATATGATATGCCTACACATTATTTAATATTACATTTACACACTGTTATACCCACCAAGCGACGAGTTGCACTCGTTAGCTGTAAGTACAAGATTACGACTCCCCTAAAATCATGAACATTTAATTAAGAGCAGACTCTGTAATAACATTTCAGCTTATGAGGCACTTACGAACATTAATTAGCTCCTCCATCGAGCGGAATACTTCAGAACACACATCGGAATAGTTTCGACCATACAGGATTCCTTATACATTGAAGAGCTTTAAGTATTTTGGGTGTATGTGTATTTGTGTTCATTAAATTGGAAACTTTAAAAATTTTAATTTTAATAAGTATTGTAAAAACAATGTATTGGTCTCCCGCTGTTAATTAAACCACATAAAATTATTTTTCCTCTCCACCTGGAACTTTTTTGTACAACTTATGGGGTATTCGAAAATTCTCTGGCACCCCGCTTGTTTAATGTATGTGCCAATTGAAAAAGCTTTCTCCCCTGGAGATGGAATCTGCTGGAATCAATTAAAAATTCAACATTTATGTGTGCATATGCCACTTAAATAACAAATTCGAGAACACACCCTCGCCTTCATAAATTTATGCACCCCTCGAACTAATTTCTGCCAGTTCGAGTACAAGAACATGACTGGGGGAGGTGATATGTTTTTTCCGAGCTTTTCCTATTTTTGCATATTCTGTGGGCGATGCTTGACCCGAATGTGGGCGGAGTGACCTCGTCGTCAGCGACCGTGGCCAATATTTTTGCTCTTTAAATTGCCCTTTTCAGGGAGAGAGTTTTCCCAGCTGCCATTTAAATGCTGCTTGCAGCATTCCTCTTCCTGGCGACCTTATATGTTGGATGGGTTTTGAGGCAAGACCTGGCCACCATAAATTCCAAGAGTTGCCATTAAAAATTACAAGTGCTGACAGCGTCACGTTCGAGGCCAGAATATCCTTCTGGGCGTGAGAGGAAAATGCTTTTTATTTATTTTCCGTAGCTTAGAGTGTATAGGCCCTGTGTTTACTTTTACATACGTGAGCGCAAATAAATATTTGCAATTACATATCGTATTTATCAAGGAATGAAAAAAGTATGTCATCAAAGGAGCCAGCCTAGCTACCGAT
The DNA here is from genome assembly GCA_035045925.1 of Drosophila atripex. Classification (NCBI taxonomy): domain Eukaryota; kingdom Metazoa; phylum Arthropoda; class Insecta; order Diptera; family Drosophilidae; genus Drosophila; species Drosophila atripex. The sequence continues at coordinate 3,885,565 of JAWNOP010000022.1, read as the reverse complement.
TCCGTACTGGAGTATAATTGTTTGCGCAAAACCAAAAAAATATATATGTATGCTTGTGTATAAAAAAAACAAACAGATTCCCAGCCAGGACCAGACGTTGGCAAATAAATCTGTGAAAATTCCGCGCCGTCTGCTCCTGCAATTTCTCCTTCAGCCCATCCCTCGTTCCAGGCATTATTTGATTTTGCATACATTTGCATTTTCATTTCAAAACACATGGCAAATTGATTGCTTTTACGGCTCATTTTGCCGACGCACTTCAACGCCGCTCGCTGCTCGTTAAGATATTTATTTCACCTTTCCTGCCGCATAAAGATAGCGCTCCTTCTTGCCGCGATGCGCAAATAGAATGGAGGCAGTATATATATTTGCTGGAGGTTGATGGCCTGTTTGTGTTTCCCTTTTGCCAGATAAGCAACATAATGTATCCGAATGCGGCAATTGTAACTTTAAGGTCTGTTTGGTTTATAGTTATTATTTATTATCAGTTAACCTGATTCATAAAAACATTATATGGTTGATTAATTTAAAAAATAATATAAGCCACTATATGAAATCTTGTATCGCCTCATACTATCTCAAGTTGCGGCAATTGAACTGCAATTGAACTCTGAGAGCAAAACACTCAGACTCCCCACAATGCCTGAAAATAGAAGCACGCCCTATTGGCCCTTCAGACCTATTGATTGCATATCAAGCTATTTAGATCCATTGTTCGGCTCGTAAAATCAAATCAGGGTATTGTTGGCCTAAGTTGTTCACACCTCCGCTCCTCGGCTGAGCCCAAAGGTATATGCGTGAGTCATAAATTGATTTTCCCGCTGAGTTTGACGCCTTTTGTGTGCGGCTTTGCTCGACTTAATCGCACCTTTTGACGCCTTGTTAATGCCCTCCGTGGCATGGAGTCCTGCCCAACTAACCACTCTAACCACTCCGGGGCGTAAGAAACACGATGCCAATGCAGTTGGGCGGGCACTCCTTGAGATTTCATTCATTGAGTTGCGTGCGGCGCGCAATTTATTGCATTGCTGTAAACACTTTTTCGACATGCCCTCACATTTCTGGGTCTCAACCACCCATCAGGACACTTTGTAGTTCAATTTCAATTGCAAAGCACACGCACAGTGCGTTTCGTGTGAAAAGGTGAGGCAGGCACATCAAATTAGTTTACATGTTCTTTTTGTGCGAGTGCACTGTGAGAAAATGGAGCATCTTGTATTAAAATAATCTTCGAAATAATTTCTTAGGGCGTAAGGAAACCTAAAACCTATGATAAATTAAACAAAAATGTTAATTTAAATGTAATAAATGAAAATTGCATTTTTCTCTGTGCAGTTTCTCCCCGAAAAGTATGCAGCAATGTTGGGGCAAAAGCGCAAAGGACACTCCCCATGTGCCGGGCTGAAAACGCGCATCCTGGGGTGGCTGCCCCAGTTATACGCACGCAGAGCACACGAAAATGATTTAATGGCCGTAATGTTAGTTGAATGGTTAATTCACTTACGTTTATGGGCACCGAACCCAAAACCCGCCAACCCTGCCACGGAAACACATAGAGGAACAAGAGTAGGGCAGGAGCCGGACCGGGACCCGGACGCGAACAGGAACGGCAACCCGGCACGGACAACTTTCCCGGGGGACCCATTCCCGGAACATATGTTCGACTGCACTGAGTTACCAGTCGCATGTGTAATTATGGTTTAGATTTTATGCCGGCGTCGCGTCGTCGTCTTTAATGTGTTTATAACGTATGAGTAATGTGGCTCTTTGGGTGCGCTTCATTTGAGGCCCTTGTGTTTTTAATTAGACACGAGTGCCTCAGGATGCTGATGCCTCTTTTGAGGAGTGCCATCAATCTCCTGGCAGAGGCATTCCATATCTCAGCTTCTGGCCACGCCCTCGGTGGCTTCATTTATTATTCGACCCAGCCCATGCCTTTGGGGGCACTGCCTCATAGTTTTCCCTTGAAGATTTCTTATGCGCGTATGTGTCTCTGACGTGGCAATAAAAACTTTTTCATTAAGTCGAAGAAAGCGAACATTTTCGTTCGGTGGGGGGGAGGGTCCATCCTCAATGCCAGACCACATCCTGTCAGAGGGATGGCCTCCGGCAGCTGCCCACAAATTCCGGAGCGTAGTTTATGAAAAACATTTCACGTCAATGTCAGTCAACAAAAGTGACAATTGGCAATGCATACATCACTTCTCCTGTTTCTACTTCTCCTATACATACATATATGTTTGAGGGGTCTTGGTGTTGATGTGACAAACGCTACGTGCATGACAAATCAACTTCCAATTCAGACAGATTACGATATGTGCCATCACTTGAGACTTGCGGCCAAATAAGCAACCAGAAACCCGTAAAGGGATTTTCGGATCAAATATTTTGAACAAAAAATCGCAAAGAGCGTTTTTTTTTATAAAAATATCTTCAAAACATGAATTTTTTGAGAGGAATCCTTTTTCAACAAAAAAAACTATTGATACTTGATACATTCATATTTGTATTCATATTATTATTGGATATTAATATTAGGGTTCAATAGTTTCCTCATATTTGTATTACTTTCAATAACTGCAACCATTTTTTGCCATAAAAGTTTAAAACATTTTCTGAAAGCACATACAAAAATATATAAAACAAATCATTCTTTCATTCTGCGAACAAACATTGGTTTTCCAGTTTTTTCCTTTGATTTTAGCCTCCTATTTTTGTTCAGAACATATTCGCTCGCATTCATTGCAATCTGTTTTAAATTTAAATGCATGTTCTTTTCGTTTGGACGCTCGCGCATATGTAGAGAAAATACTTAATAAATAATACCGACCGCCCGCTGGCATATTGCAAATTCAAAAGGACTTTTATTAGGACCAATTGGCAGGACTTGCAATATTTTAATACATTTATAGCCTTCCAGAGGGTATAATAGTGTTGGTCAAAAGTGTGAATGCTTAATAAAATACTTTTTAGATATTCTGTTCAATTTTGTTGGGGATTTCCTTAAAAAATGGTGAAAGTTTATTTAAGGACCAAAAGGGGCCCCAAGCAATGGCTTTATCTTGGCCAATTTTCAAATGATTCCTGAGCGGAATACCATCATTAATTTGTAGATCGATTCTTGATCAGTCTGCATCCAAATAAAAAAAAAATATTTTTTAAATTTTCTGTTGAAATTGCGGGGGGGTCCCTTTCAAAAACTGTGAAAAAAATGTAAGGACAATATGGCCCAAGTAATGGTTATATCTTGGTATATTTCTTGTTGATTCTTGACCGAAATACCTCAAACTATTTGCAGATTAATTCTCCATAATAAAAATATATATTTCATTCAATGCATTATTTTTGAATTAAAATGCATGTTGATTTTATTTGAACTTGATAAATGTAACCGCCAGCCCCCTGGCATATTGTAAATTCAATAAGACTTTTATTAGGCCCATTTTACATGCCTTCCCATATTTTTATATATATATTTTTTTGAATTTTAAGCAGCTGTCGCCCCAAGTGACAACACAGAACTGCGTCAGCTGTGCAAAACGACAGGGTTGTGTTTGAAAGTATACGAATGCTTAAACATGGTCCTGGAAAATTGAGAAATAATCCAAATGTTGCCTGCCACAAAGTGGCTTTAGAGTTTAAAGGATGATGTTTAATTAAAAAAAGATTTCGATGGTTTTTTCAACTGCAATAATGAGTGCTTCTAATTGACAAGTCGAGCATTTTGTGACAGTTTGGAAAATTTAGCATGCCGGATGCGGATGCAAACAATTAGCATATGAATAAGAGGAGTGGCGGGGCCAGGCGCTTCCGCTCTTGACGCCGCTTCAAATTAATTACGCCAATGCACAGGAACAAGAACAGAGACAACAAATGCGGCACATGTGTCACTTTTTCAATTGAACCCACAGCCGCAAAAGTTTGCTTGCCGCCCGGCTGAGTCATGGAATCTTGGCCGTTGTTCTGGCATTTGCAACATCCGCTGCAGACTTGCGGTACGAGAGCAATACCAAACGCAGTGCACAGGACAAAATTTACGACTCTAAAAATATTAAGAATATGGCAAAAAATAAGAGGATAATTTTTCTGGATCTGCCAGTGATTTATGTGGGACTATTGACTAGTTATTTTATTTTATTTTTTGTAAACAATGCTTCAGGTCTAAGTAAACTTTTTAATTTGTGTTTTCGGCTGTGCACCAAACAATACCAGCCCCAAGGAAAACTTTAATGTCGGATTTAGCCAAGTGAACTGTAATTATTTACTGTTCAACAAGTCTGCTGGGACTCAATAAACTGCCGAGTGGAATATAGAAGGTCCGGAATAAGACAAACACCAGGCGAACAAGCAATTAATGCTAAAATAATGTTTTCATGTGGCCAAAAGTCAACAGTTTTTGGCCAAAAAGCGATGCAACTTCGAAGGCAGATAATGAATATGTTGGATAAAAGACGCATTCCTTGGGGCCAGGGCACATAATTCAGGAATTAATTAATCAACTTGAAATGTGGCAGTGGCCGTCTGGCCGAGTGTGTGTGTGTGAGTGTAGCTAAGTGGAAAAAGCAATAAGCCAAGAAACCATGGTATTTAGCAATAAAACAAATATGCTTCTATATCGGTGTCCAGTTATGTTGGCAGTGCTGGTGGGTCAGCTTTCAACCAAATCGATTGGTTTCAATTCGAATAGAATCGAATCGGTTGCATTTAACGAATCAGCATGAACGAATGTGTGGAAAACTTCTTCGACACATCCCCTTCCCGTTAATGAGTCATTGATGCGCACACAGGATAAAGGGCCGACCGGCACCGAGGGATCCAGACGGGTAGAGTCCTTCCTCCAAAGGGGGAACAATTCCTAGATGAAAGCCCCTGCCACAACCGCCTGCGCCAATAAATTGCTCCATGGCACGTTGCATGTTTTCATTTTAATTGGTTTTTCTTGTACAAGTCAATGGCTGATCGGAGGGATGAGGTGCTGTCTCGGTACCAATTGCAAAATAGCTGTATCCATAAAAGGTTCTGCACAAGAAAAAAATCAATTAGTTCCCTCCAATTTATTGATGGAATTTATTTTAAAAATCTAATATGTATTCCCGAAAACAAAAGAGCTTCAATTTATTATACTATTTCTTTTCAATTTAATTTATTTTAACTTTCATAAACTTATAAATATTTTGTAAAGTGCAAAATTCAGATCTGCCGAGTCTTATTCAGATGAATCAATTAATAAATGGATTCTGCAAAGATTCGACCACAACTGCAATTTAAAAGTTGAAAAGGCTTGACGTTGAGCATTTTCCCTCTGATTGAGAAAGAGTATGCCCTGCAGATTTGGGAGTTGCAGTCGGTTCTGTCATAAATCCTTAGAAATCAACGCACTGATTAACGAACGACAAATGCGTTGAGTACGTGTTGCGAATGCGGATGCTGGAATCGGATGATGGAATGGAATGCCTGCCACCGGACAGGAACCGTAAATGAGAAATGAGATTTGGCCGGAACGAGGACGAACGGATGCTGGGCCGCAAAACTAGCCAAAAAGTCTGTTTCGTTACAATCTGTGTGTGGTTGACCTTTGATTAGCAACAATAAAAGTGCTGATTGCCACCCAAAAATCCAGGGGTTTCGGGTCGAATTATGTAGATTTGATGAACACATTTTAGATTGAAAACGGACACCCGCAACAATATTTTGTGCAATCAGGGCGAGTGAAACTAGAAAATCGAGAAGGGAATGGTAGTTGGAATGAGGTGGGTGTGGGGCCAACCAACCAATCTGGCCAACAAATACGGGTAACCTGTGGGACCGATCCGGCTACACAGAAGCTTGTTGTGCAATTTTGATGGGCCATAAAGCTGACTTTGTACAGTTTAGTGGCCGTTGCTAGGCGAGTTGCTCTGCAGTTTCTGGTTTTTATGTTTGATTTAACGTCAGTTCGAAGCTGTCGTTGTGTATTTGCCTTTTATTCGGACCCGTTGCCACGGCAAAGACAGTCCATCTGATATCACCAACGCCCACGCTCTCCTCCCTACCCTGTAAAGTATGCAGCACATTTTTCAAAAGCAAACATTTTCCTTTCGCCCTGGAAAAATAAGATTTATGTTAAATTTGACGCGCCAAGCTCAACAAAAGCAAAACCAAATTCCCCCCGATTCTTCCAGCGAATTTGGTCTATTTTTACCTTTTTCGCTCATTTTGCATTTGCTTTGTGTTTCTGGAAATATGCAAATTCATGTGGTATTTTAAAAACACTGCAAAGACCGCCCATAAATTCCAAGTCATGTGGGAATATATTTCTGAGAATCAAGGTTGGTCAAATAGAAAAGTTGATGGCATCAGAGAGCCATAGATTGGCTGGCATTTGTCAAAAGTCAAGGGCATACAAGTGAAAGGACATTTAACATTTATATAAAACAGGAGTTATACTTGGATTTTCATTTTCTATTTTTGTTCAATACACTCTTGTTCGAGTTATGCTTTTTTGGGTAAAGTGTTGTGGGAAAATACGAATTAGAAAATGGTCAAATACTCTGCATTTCTGCCGTGTCTTCGCACTCAATGTGCATTGAAAAACAGATAGAGTAGAGAACCCTTGAATTTCAGGATGTTTTATTAGAAGTGGGCGCAGGATACTGGCAGCAGGATTGGTAAAACGACGATTATCCACCGCAGACGTTCATAAATAAAGAAGTAAACCCATAACATGCTTCGTCCGCGCGAAGTTTACTCTTTTGATTCTATCTCCCCACAACGAATACGGACACGGATACTGGATATGGGATACGGGACTTGCGGTAATTTTCAGCTTATGGCGGCCTTCGTTTTCCATTTCATGGCCAACTGCGTCGCGGCATGCAAAATTCTACCGACCAACTACGGAATGCATATAACGTATACGAAGGGGAGACGATGCGAAATGGAAATTGTAGAGGGAAAAAGGGATCCAACCATGAGGGGACTGGGCCATGGTAACGGAGAGTTGGCCACCAATAATACTCGGAAAGTGCTTTTTCGGTTTGATTTCGCTTTCCCTTACTGCTCCTCGTTTGTTGGCCATTCATGAGTTTTCATTTCATTTTCGCTTATTGCTTACATTTGGCGTTTTGTTGTCGAGTTTCCTATTTCTAATTTTGTATTTCTATGCTGGTGAGTGGGGATTTCTCTTTCAAAACAAAATAGTTTTGGTTACCGCCTGCTCTTTCCCCCAATGGAGATAGGAATAGGAACGAAAAAAAAACAAGCAAACGGAGTGGAGCTCCGAGGTGTGAGTGCGAGATCTTTGCATGTAAAATAAAAGCTTTGCTGAAATTGAAAAACTTTTCCAATATGTGCTTTCTCTTGCTTTCATTCCACATTTTATTATTGCATTATATCGTATGTGTGCAGCTTCGGGGATATTTTTATTGTTTCATTCCAGTATGGCACTATTGGCTTTGCTCTATGCACCGAGGGCATGGCATTTATGATATGCACCTGCACTCCTAATCCCTTTCAAATTGAAACCCGGCACAGGAGCTACTTCGGCCAAGTCAGGTGGAAATTCCAATTGAAAATAAAGATTCACATTTCACCCAAATCTCGGCTTCAGAACAATGAAAAGTTCTGGGAAAATCCCTTAGCCCTTTGGATATACGATAATGTAATCAAACTCTTATTTTTTGCATTTTTAATGGCCTCTTTGTGTAAGCCAAGCCGAGTGCTGGCCAAAGTTTTCCGCTAATTATCCCAAAGCACCCCTCTACTCGAGCAGTTTTTTTGTTTTATTTATTTTTTTTTGTTTTTGGCAACAATCAAAAATGACACTTGGCAGCCGAAAGTGGCCACATTGGGGATAAACAAAGGAATGAACGAAAAAAGAGAACCGAATAAAGGGTACGAAAATTAAGGGAAATAAAATTAATGCGTGGAAATTCATAAGCCCCGGACGTTTTTCTGGCCTGGTCCCAGGACCAGGCGAGTTGGCAATTTGAGGCACATTAAGCGACTTAATTACATGCGGCCATTTAATTTTATTTTTCTTGGCCATGGAAATGGCCCTGGAAATGGCTTTTTGCACGCATTTAACTCACAGATTGCACTTCCGCCAGTGACAGCTGCATCAAATTGACGTTGGTTTACGCTGGCCGTGCATGGATGTATGTTACAAAAAGCCATATATCATCCCCGACAAGCCTGAAGTCCGAGCTGCAGGGTCAAGGCATGATGCTGCTCCCGATTTCGATCCGCGCCCGGGTCCCAGATTCAGATTCAGATTCGGATTCAGGGCATCTTTGTTTGACAGCAGAAGCCAAGGACAGCCTCTCGGGGTTGGCATCATATTTAAATGTACGACGGCATATAAATAAAAAGTTGTCCTGCCGAGGACTCTGTCAGTTAATTTCACGCTGCCAAGCTTTGTGAGTGGGTCGGGATGATGAAGTGCGTCGTCTGCCTACACGAACGAATAATGCATGCACAGTACAAAAAAGGACAGCCGCCCTCTCAAATATCAATGAAATATTGCCTGCTCTTGTATTGATTTTCCTGCCCACAAAATGTATAAATTCTGTTCCTTTCATTAGGTATTCCCACAAATAATCTCGAGGAGTTTGCTGGCCATATTTACGCATAAATTTGAATAGACTAAGCCCACCTGAATTGCTGCTCTAATTTATTGGTTCTTCAACAATAACGATTCAATGGCTCTATTTACCAAAATACCTTTCAGATTCGAATTTTAGCTTCATCATATATGAATTAATCTTCCTGTATCTCCAGAAGTGAGTTATCATGAGTTTACACAGGATATCTGAATGCATAGGAATGCTAACAGATCCAGAACCGTTTGAAATACCCTTGAATTTATTCTCCGTGTATCAACTCAGGAGATGTAAATAAAGCATATTGCGTCCATGCCGAATAAACATAACTGCAAGTTGAACCCTTTTCCGTATGCGTATATATTTTACGAGTGTCATAGGGGCGCCCAGCAACAATTGACAGCCATATTTGCCTATCTTAATTCCTTGTCACAAACGAAATTGGCACTTTGAATATTTCTGGATGTGCGCTGGAGTGTTACTTTGGGGACAGCTAACTGCCTGATAAAGGGAACAATTAAAAGCGGAAACAAAGTGCGGCCACATGCAGTGAAAATCGTAACTTTTAAGGGGGCGGAGGTGGGAGGTGGGAGGAGGGCTTATCACCAAAGTACTTTTCGGCAGGAAAAGGGAAACAGTGGGGCGTCTCTTATCGGCGGGGAAACTTTTTGGCCAAGGTCTCAGCTATGCAATCGGGCCAACTGGGCGAAAATGGGGCAAGAGACACCCCAACGACCTTGGACCAGGTGCAAGGTTCCCAAAGAACCATAAAAAAACCTCAACCCAGCTCTGAAATGGATTCGGCCAAAACCCCTTAACACGATACATTTGTGGCTGATTAGTCCATTATTACCACAATTGTTGCTTCGCTCCACTCGGCTCGGCTCCTTTTATTTCCGGCTTTAATTGTGCGTCGGCTCTGCTGCACTTAACGCATTAGTCCATGAGGAAGTTGTGGCGATTTTCCCCCTGAGCTTCCGCAAATTCGAATATAAAATCTCTTTCATTCAGCAGGTTGCTCAGAGGCAGCGCATGCGCTCTTTAAGCCGACACTCTTTTGGCAACAAAAGTCTCTTTGTTTTGGCCACAAAAGGGAAGCTTTAAAGCACACTTCCTTAACTCAAATTCAAACAGCTTTTGTCAGAAGTCATTGCAGTAAAAAGACAATTTGTTTCCATTAAGAAATCAATATTCTTGTTTTATTGAACACAATACTACAACTAGCTGATCGATGTTGAATGCCGATTGGTTGTTTTTTTAACAGGATGACAGTTTTTTGGTGGATGGCAAACATTTGATACAAATATTCGTCTGTGGCATGAATCGGCCGCCGCCTCTGCCTTTACTTTTCTTTTATGAGAGTTGGGTTTTTTATGTCAAAATACATTAATTACATTAATATTATTTTTAGAAACGAAACTACTCGATATGGCGATTGTTGTAGGATTTAAATAACATTGTGCTAGGACTCAGGGGCGGCAGAGGGATGATGATTGATCCTGGGGGTTGGCTAATGGCACTACACAGTAGCTATTAATGGCCTAATACATTGAGCGGCGTTATGGAGATGGTTTAGTTGGATGGCTAACCGCGCCAGGTCAGCAGGCTCCATCCACGGCTGGGCTTCTTGGTGCTGGTGCTGGGCTTAGGCTGTTCCTGCTCCTGCTCCGGCTGATCCTGTTGATCCGGCTGCACCAACTCCACCTGTGGCCGCTGCTGGTTCTGCTCTATATAGGTGCGTAGAATGGTGTGTTTGTGTACGGACTTCTCAAACTCGGACGCACTGGGGCGGTACGCCTCGAGCTTGTGCTGATACCGTTGCGACGGCTCAGTTGTATAGGCGTGGCTGCCGCCCCGCGTTGCGCTGCCAAACGAGCTGCCGCCAAATGCCGATGACGCTGGTACCGCTGCCTGTGGGTAGTAGGGGGAGGAAACGGGAGAGGGGACGGGAGCGAGAGCGGGTTTGGGATTACTGTACTGTCGGTTGTTGTGGCTGTTTTGGCTCTTGTTAATGTTGTTAGTCGGCGGTTGGTTATTGTTTGCAGTTTGGCTCTGGCTCTTGTAGCCGTACTCATACGTTTCAATGGTGTTTGCTCCGTAGACACTGTTGGCTGCCGGCGAAGCGGAGGATCCTGGAGCGGAGCAGAGTCCTTGGTAGCGGGAAGAGGGCTTCATGCCGTACGTTGAGCAGGAGGGCTTGCCGACCTCATAGGGATTGTAGCCAACCACGTTGCCTCTGCAATGAGAAAAAGTAAACAAAATAAGCAAACACTCAGCAGATTTAGCATCATAAGCCTTATAAATTATTTTCGTCAAAAGATTATGATAATCAAAATAAAATCAAGTTTTAATGAATTAAACTACTAGTTTATTAGTCAATAACAAAGTCATTAGTTTCTGATTGACGGGTAAACTTGTTAACTAGTTTCTTGATTGACTGCTACTTAGCAGATTATTTTGAAGTCATAGAGTCTCCTAAGAGAAGCTCAACTCACCCTGGTCCATAGTTGCAGACGTAGAGCTTGTTGTACTTGCTGGTGTCCTTGTACTCGGCGTATCCACATCCCACCAGGCTGGTCTCGCCCCAAACCAACTGGGAGTAGTGGCCGGTCTTGGGGGACCAGGCGTCTCCAAAGGAGTATTTCTGCACCTCGTTGAACCAACTCTGGATGCGCGAGGGGAAGTCCCCATCATCGGCATCCAACGGCGCCGTGCTCCAGATAATGGCCAGATTCTGGCCCATCGTGAAGCGATCTATTAAGAGAAATAGGTTGCACATTAGTACCTTTCATAGTTTTGGATGAGTTTGTAGGATATTTGTGGGGATGGGCAGGTGCTGGGCATGCTTGGGGTTAGTTTTAGTGTTTTAAAAGCAATTCGTGCTAGCAGAATATGGATAGGATGAGGAAACATATAAACTGAAAGCACTGGGGTGGACATTGATAGATTTAAACCTTGAATTTAAAGAGAAGAGAAAAGCAAATTAGTCACTGAATATGAGCGAATAATGCCAAATGAATCAGTTTGTAATTCAATTTGCATTATCTAAACGGTATTCCCGTATGACCGATTCACAAATTCTATTAAAACGCTTTAAGCTGTGCCATTATAAAGGTTTTGATGGAAGCAGTGAGTCAATTCCGGACTCTGATTCAAGTGTCCATCCCAGTGATAGTTACCATTTCATGCAAACCACAAACCAAGAGTTCCACGCGACATGCTATGCGTGGACTTTGGTTCCAACTCCTCGATTTTGGGTGTGGGGATGGGTAAAAAGGACCAGGATCTGGGTAACAGGACTGCGGAGAGTCGAGAGCGATGGTGACTTACTTATCGTGCGGTGCGGGTCGTGTCGAAACTGACAGTTGTCGGCCCACTTCTGGGCCCGGGCGGCCAGTTCGTCGTCCCAGACAATCTCGCGCATGTTTTCGGCACCCGGCTGGCCCGGATAGCGTCCGGTGGCCACGATCTGCCGGAGGCGATTGTGCTCCTGCAAGATGATTGATTTCTCCTCCGCCGTGATGCCCGATGCTGAAATGATTAGGTCGAGATTTGCATAAATTAGTAAAGTCGCAAAAGCCAAAGAATATGCATGAGCCACGCAGCTGATGATGGGGCTTCGGAGGGAGAATGTTATCATTTCTATTTTTGTTTGCATTCAAATGCTTGATTTTTCGGTGGTTTCTCCTTTGACATGGAGAGCCCAACTCATCCAGCAACTCTGTCCACCCATGAAGCCGGTTTTTATTGAGTTGGAGCTAATATTTGCCGATATCAAAATCGCTTTGGCTCCGCTTGCCGAAACACCAAGTGTGGCTGGAAATTTACGTGGGCCACCCGGGTCCCGAGCATTGTTTTACATATTTTAATTATTTGCCCAGCGACAAAATATTCGACACTTACGTGTGCTCCAAATTGCCGGCGATTAGCCATTTTATGTAACCAGCAGGTTGGCCGAATCACAAGACATTCGTCTGACTTTCCTCAAAGTGTTTTCGGCGAACCCCGGACCAACCGGTTCCTCTAATGTTTGCCCATCAAAATAGAACACAGAATGGAACGATGACAAAATAAAACCAAATGAAATGCAAAAACGAAGCGGCGCGTGCTGTTCAAAGGCGTCAATTAAAAGTCCAACAGATTGCCATTAGCTGTATTTGATTATTTTCCATAGCGGATTTTTATTCCCGAGTCATGGTCCTCTGGCGCCTGACTCATGACGCTTGTTTGAAGTGTGTCAGGCGATCTCAGTACCGAAAACTGGCTGAAACAGTTTAGGCCGAATTGCCGCAGGGTGTTAATTACGCGGAGCTCGGTGAAGCTCTTGAAAAGGGGACGAGACGGAAGTGCCTGGGATCCTGAAGGGGTGGGGCGTGGCCCGTTTCATTTAAATAATTACGCACGCTTAATAATTTTTAATAATTATAATGATAGACCGGGCGATGGGCGCTGATTGCCCAACGAGACGTGATAACATTTAAGCCAGGCTTCCGACACCGAAAAACTCCCAGATCCAAACTACAGACTGCCGGTTTGGGTGTCGACTTTTGACCATGGCTTTTGCCGGCCGGTCAAGTGCTGGGACGTGTCGGTCGGAATCAGATTTAAAGTCAGACAACTTGACGCGCCCCGACTACGAGTAAATAAATTGGCAGCTTCGCATCGCTGCCGCGCGCACAAATATGGGTCTGGGTGTCAATATCGCTCGGCCAAACAAAAGCCGAGAGAACCCTAAACACGGCATTTGCCATAGCTTAGACTTAATACGCATCCAAGGCTGGGAAAGAGACTGGCACTAAAAATAGCGCATGATCGATTGATGGATCGATCGACCGACCGACCGACCGATAAACCCGATGTCGAAGCAGAAGAGTCAAAATTCAAAACTCCGGCTCAACCGCAGCTGTCAAATTATGCTACATTTGTATCAATGCGAAAACCGGTAGGCGAGAACCCAAAACCAGGCCCAGAGCTGTGTGTTTAAGTCAGCGGGCATCAATCACACCGCAAAGCCTCGCAAAGCTGCTTGTTGCCTTTGTTGTTTTAGCTCATTTTGTACATTTTTATTGATGCTGTGGTTGCAGTACTACGGGCGCTATGCAAATTTGTGAACTACCTTCGCTGACAAATTGCACATAAAGCTGTCGATCAGTTTCCGCAACGGACCGCTGGACGACGGGGCGGACATTTACATACGCAGACAAAACAAACTGCTGAAGCTGCCAAGAGGCTTCGAGATGTTGAGATAATGTTGACAACGAAACGTCAACAGCTTGCAGTAATTCAGTTTTGCTGGCCCGGAACGAAAGACTCAGGCGACGAACTTCAGATTCGGCCGTTGCGCGCCACGAAAGACTGAAGCAACGAACGCGCTGTGCAAACCAGACCTCTCAGCCAAATGCCGACAATATGTTAACAAGTGCTTAACTGCACCGCATCTTGGCCAGGCGTTGACTTCACCTTGAATACCTCCGGCTGGGGGTCGAGGGGGGTACGAAACATGGAGAGAGGACCCCAGCAAGGACTGCCAGACGCTGAAAAATCTCTGGCGCATTTAGCGCGAGTTAATTTTCATAGTTATGCTTTATGTTTCGTTTCATTTTCATTTATCATTTACTGATTATCACCGCTGAGGCACTAGCCTTGCACCTCGTTCCCTGTTACCCAGCGATCGGGGGGTCGATCGGGGGTATCTACATATTTAATTACATTATTAGCACGGTGAGCTTTTGATTGATGCCGCGGCAAATCGTTGAGCTCACCAGGCATGATACCTTTGACATGCGAACTTGTCGAAAGGCAATCTGTGAAATTTCCCATTACTGATATCGGCGATAAATATGGCAGATATCTGCGACGCGAAGACAAAACCGTAAAAGCAATCATCAATCAGCAACGCACACGCGCACTATAAAAATCTGTTTTGTCTTTTATTCGACTCTTTTTTGTGCGAAATTGGGATTTTTTTTGGGTGTTTAAGCGCCGCGTGTGCAGAACAAAGAACATTAAATCGATTGTTTGTGGTCATTCCGAGCTATTTCTATTCCCGAACCGCACAAGCGTGGCTCGATCAGCACAATGACCCATTAAATTCGAGTGTTTTGTATAATTTTGAAAGCGCATTTGTGACGCCTGATCTGTTAATTTGTTTACAAATTTTTACTGCCGCCTGTCGGCTGGGCCCGGGCAATTAAAATACCAAAATCAGTACAGCAGTTCAGTGAGCTCTTTGGCTTGGTTTCGCCTGATTCGCTCCGCTTAGCTCTCTAATCGGTTTCAAGGGTTCTACACGGCTCCTGCTCTGATCTCATCCCAACCCAATTGGCTTTGATCTGATCTGAAGTTGAGTGGCCTTTGGCTGCCTTAGCCGCCTTAGACAGTCGACAGGTCAGCCACCTAAAATACTTTCAATTCATTTGGGCAATTTGATTTAAAATATTATATAAATTATATAAACTCGATATTTGAACCGGTTTGAACCTCCCCGGCCGCATCTTAAGTAATATGCCGCCCGTGTTTGTTGCTTTTCTAAACTATTCATTATGCAATACATACTGTTTAAAACTGGAAAATGAAGAAAGGTGACTCGTGTTCGATTTTGTGTCTATTTTTGGCCGGACCTGCCAAACTGGCCCATAAAAAAGCATTTACATATTCCCCAATTGGCACAAAGTTCTCGAGCTCACCTCGCAGAATCCCATTCGAACGCTGATTAAACAAAAAATGTCACTGGCTAACAATATTTGCACTTTTTTGTATCCATTCACAAATAGATGGCTGAAACGTGGGCCATCCACACACAAAAAAAAATGGACTAGAAAAATGGCCAAAAACTACATTTGACATGCTGGGCATGCTCGCAAATTCTATTTTCTAGACGTCCGAAAACCCCTAGAGCTGCATATTGATTTTTTTACTGACTTGGGTGTGGGAAACTTACCAATTATCTTTCCATTGCAGGCGAATGCCACTCCGCAGGAGATGATCGTGATGGTGAAAAGTAATAGTGCTTTTGGCTGCATCATTTTGGTTATATAATTTGTAGTTATTTAGTTTAAAATTTAATCAATCGCACTGTTTGGACACTTTATTTATTTTTTAAAATATAACCTTTTCTCGAAGGACAGTGTTATATTTGATGTTTCATACACTTTAGCTTTGAATTTAGCTTGAAATGAATTGAATTTTTGTATCACAATTTTGAGGGTGGGCCTTGTTTGCCGCCTTTATCCAGAAACCGAAAAAAAGAGCGCCCCGAAATAAGCCGACGACTCCAACTCCACTCTCGTGTACGTGCAGCTAGACTTGAAGGCGTCGCCTGTTTGATTAACCGCTCGACGGCGCCAACGCTTTTATACCGCCACCAGCGACGTCGACGTTGGCAGCAGCAGAAGCAGCAGTAGCAGAAGCAGCCGATAACGCTGGAGAAGATTCGCACCTGTTGGCGGCGGACCTGGGAGGAGAGCAAGACAAGAGAGCCGCAGAAATCAGCCGCGCAGTCGCAGTTCCAGTAGCAACATGTTGCTTTGTTTCCGGGCTTCTGAGTTGCGGCTGTATCAGCAACATGTTGCTGACGGTCGAAATTGGGGAAACTTTTAGCGTTCTTTGGCCGGCGTAATTGAAGATTGAACTTTATATTAATCACCCTGCTGGTTCGGCAACAATCACTCGGCTTCGCGGTGGGCGTGGCAGCAAACTGGGTTCGCTGGGAAAACAGCAGCAGCTCAAGAAGCAGCAGCAGCAGCAGCAGGTGCCCTGAGGGCAGGAGTCGAGGCTTCGACTGCCACATCGGCTTCGATCATTTCGCGTATCATTAAAAACCAATAAAAACACCCAATTAAATGCACAGCCCGACGCACAAGAACAAATGCCACTTGATCCTTTCACCGGACAACCCAGTGCTAGTCAGTGGGACATTCACATCTGGCCCTGTTCGCTTTTCGCATTCGGCTTTTGGCGCTCTGCTCTCTACCGGCTAGCCGCTCTGAGCCTTTTTTTCGCGTTTCCGCTTTGCACTGGCTTCTTGCCAAAATAATTACGCGTACAAAGCCATTAACAAGTACAAACGGTTGCGCCGGCCCAGCATCGTCAGATTCGCCTTATTCCTGGCGCTGGCACTGAGACAAAATATTGATCGATACTCTAAAAATACTTCAGAGCATTAGCCACGAGTGTTTAGCTTGCTACTTAGCCTGACGCATCACAAACACTGATTAACACTTTCAACTACTGTGTTCATTCAAGGAATATATGACTAAATAGTTAAGAAACTGATGATATAACTATATGATACCTTCGCTATAAGAAAATGGCATCCAATATAAATAATTTTCTATGTTTTCCAGTAATAAATCATTAAAATAAAGCCAGTTATTCCTATTTATTCCATTAAAACATAATTTTTTTTACTGTGTGGTCATAACAGCTAACTGGTTCTGGATATTCCACCTCGTTTTAGAGCCGCGGACCATGCCGCTGACCATGTTGATGCCACACATGACGCTTTGGGTGAGGGCCCCAATCTGGGTCTCAGATTCAGGCCCAATCCCGGTTGCAGTTTTGGTTGCCAATCCCTGGGACCGGAGACCAGTAACCAGTAACCGACAACAACAAAAAATATAAAAAAGGTTAAAATATCCAACGATCGGATCGGGGTAAGTGATCAGTGATCGGGCAACGGCAGTGACGTCTCTGCTGCTCTGCTGATTTATTTTATTTCGCGAAAACTACATAAATATTAAAAATTATGCTTTACAGAAATATGAAATAAACATATGCCCGATACATGTTCTTTGATGTTCCTCTTTGCTGTTGCTCCTCAGGTTGTCGATGTTCCCCTCCCATGTCTTTTGTGTTTATTTTTTTTTGCTTCTCAGTTGTAGGTAGTTTACATTTCCTACTTGACCATCCACTTGGGTGTGATTTTATTTGAGCTGAAGCAATACATATGCAGTTGAAATTTAAACAAACATTATTGGCCTTCGATTCGGTGGTGTTTGCATTTCAATAAGTTCGATCGGTTGCTTGTATGGGTGAATCCGCCGATCGATCGTTCCGACCTGCGTACAATCATGCGCATGTTGAGCAAAGTAAAAAATTCCCAACACCTCATTTAACTCGATTTAATAGTACTTCTGGCATCATCTGGCCGTTATAGTTGTTTTTGCCGCCGTTGTGTAGTAGTTGTTCCTGCGATTTGCCTTTGTGCGGTTTTATGACTCAATTTAATGCCTTTGTGTGCGAAGCGCGTGTGCTGTCCATTTGGATGGAGGATGGACATCATGGTTCCCACCCACCATTATACCATTTTCCATTCTTAAAGCTTGTCACAAGTCGGAAGCGGTCAAGACTCCACTTTCCACTGACATCACAACGGATGCATAATCATTTTTAAAAGTCATCGGCTCAGATTTAGTGATTCATGCGACCCAGTTATTCGAAATCGATGCAAGGAAAGTGAATCAATTATTGATTCGATTTGATTGTAAAACTGTCATTGGGAATCCGTTAAGCCACGTCATTGAGGAGTTTTAAGAAAAAGTATGATGTCTGTTATGATTATGATTTTAGGACAGAGTCACTGTCGGCTTGCTAACATTCTGCCAAAAGAATCCCCACAAGTGGGAGTCAAATAAAATTTAAAAATAAATTTGAGATAAAGTTTATAGCATTCGACGATTCAAAAATAGACAAAGTTAGTATGTTTTGACACAAACGAGTTTCTCCGCGGTCCGCGTGCCTACTTAATATATATTTTTAAATTTTATACGCTTAGATAAAGAAAGTAATATAAGACACCGGCACAGGCTGAATAAATTGAATGCCAAATTTGGCTAATGAATATTGAGTATCCCAAAAGCCAAAAACAATTGCCCGCCCAACACTTGATTAGAAAGTTAGAATGCCGCCAATAAGGTCATCGGCAAGATGCGAACACAAGTTTTCCATTTGTCGAAACATAGAATCGGCGGCAAGGTCGCTGATAATTTCTCTAATCAGTCACCTGGCCGCAGTTTGTTTATCTGAGAGCTGCGATTGATTTGCGGAACCACTCGTATCTACGTTTGCGAAAATGAGCGCCTCCAGCCAATTGACATTTGCCAGACGCCTCCAGGTACTCATAACTATATGGCTGGCACTGACACTGCAACTGTCATTGATATTAATACTATAGAATATTGATATTGTTGTTGATGCGCCACTTGGCAATGCAGGTGTCAAGTGGATTGGCACATCCTTGTTGTCGAAGTGCGGTTGCTTCCGCTGCCATAAATCTTTCTCCAACAAACTGCCATTCGTCCCCCTTTTTTTAACAAATGATCAACATTTGTTTGGGCAAAATACAAAAATCGGTGAAGAAAAATGAGGGTTCACATGAATGACAAAACATTTCCATAACATTTCAATTTCGCACTTGACGGTGCTCGGTCGATGCCAACGACTATTATTAAAATATTATTAATTGCAATTGAAACCTGGCCGCCAGCCAGTCTGGGCGACAGGCGATTTGACAGCCGCATAATTAAAATGTCATACCGATTGCGTTTACAATGAAGTTGCGAACGTCCAGAGCTCCATTAACAAATTGCGGAATCGGAATTGGAATCGAAACCAGAATGATAATGGGAGCCGTTGGGCGCTGTGAGATGGGAGCTCCTACAAACCTCCAAGTTGTTTGTTCCGAAAAAAGATTGAAAATAAGTCAATAAGCCAAGACCAACACGTGTTTGCATGAATGAACGAGGCGGTCGTAAAACCATAAACAATTTTCATTAGAGAAACGTTTTCATTCTTATGCTAAATCAATTCATATGCTGATCGATCTGCGGTCTGCGCTTGTGTGACTTTCTGGCTGTTTCTTTATTATTTTTTTGAACTTGTGCCGGCACCAAAAGGGAGGAATATAATGTGGGGGGAGGGGGATGACGCTGGGGACTGAAACTGAAACTGGGATATATGCGCACACACCTTCATTAATTCGCTTTGGTAGCCAGCGTTTTTCATTAAAAAGCCGTCAGCGTACAATAAATTTTGACCATTTTTTATGATCTTTTTTTCGGTGCGTTGTTGGTGATTTTTTTTCACTTTGCGCCTGCTGAGCTGATTTCGCCCGGCTCTTTATAGGGTTCATTATGGGCCGATCGCTGAATGTATTTATTTTGCGCAGCCAGGCGACAGAACATAATTTTAACGCTCTTTATCGCGCCGCTCCGCTGCGCATGCGCCATTGGGTTCGGTCCGATACTCTGTGCGAATATTGATTTATGCTGCGGGACGAATATTTTATTTGCGCGAACTCGAAATGGAAATTTCGGACCTGCTTGCCCCTAACTATATCAGCGTATTTGATCTTCCATAGCTCTCTGTCGGGATCTGTTTGTTCCGATCTTGACATTCGTTGAATTCATATAAGAACTACACGACAACTTAATCAAAGCTAAGCTCAGATCATAATTTATCAATTTCTGTCAGGCGGAAAAAAACAAAACAACCCGAGGAGAATACAATAGTCAAATTAACAAAACTATTATTATTGCCTGACTAACGGTTCCACTTGACCACTGGTGGTCCGTCGTCTCAGACAAGCGCGGAATATAATATTTATATACCCGTCGTGTGTATATGTCCCTCTGATTGGAGACCCGCTCGCCTTGGAGCATCCGATTTATTTATTTATTTTTTTTCGTCTCTCGACTGCCACTGTACGTTCTATTTAATGGCATCATAATAGAACATACTTAAGCCGAAACATATCTATTATCTGGGCTCCCATCGCCCGCTGGCTCAGAAAAGGTCAAAGCGCGGAAGTTCAGCGATCGCGAACGGGATCGCGATGAATAGATACGAAATCAGATATAATCCAAATGTGAGGGGAGTTCCTAGTCAAGAAGGCACTATGAGAACTGGACACATAAAAGAATGTACAACACAATAAACTATACAAGTTAATAAGAAACCGAAATAAAAATATTATAGATCCAATTTTACGATCAACGAACTACTGTGGATGATTTTACGTCAGGGTAGGGGAAGTACGGAAGTCTTCAAAGGCTTTATAGGATTATATTAAAATGATGCCGACAAATGAGCCATAAACTATCAATGTTTCTAAATAAAGAGAAGAAGAACCTGCTTGAAAATCATGAATTATTGTGTATTACAAGCTCTCGGACGTCACCAATGTTTTCAAATACCTCTCTAGCCAGATAAACCCGTTTGGAGTTTTCTGTTGGAACTAATGAAAATATATCGCAAACCTCAACGTCATCGGTGTTCTTAAATACCTCTATTGCGTGTAGGGTAGGATGAAAAGCAAACGCGCTAAATTTCATAATTCTTAATTAGCCCGAAAACTGAACTAAGGAGTAGCGAAACGCGAAACTAGTTTCCACCAATCCAATACGATACGATTGGAAGTGAAGTGATCTCTGATGTGAGATTATGCTGCCGCCCGCCCGGAATGACAAATTATGCATAATCAGCCTGCCAGACGGAGTGGTAGTTTCACAGAGAGATTCACACAATTAACGAGCAGATTTATATATTTTTGTTCCAACGAGACCAGGGCGTACAACAACAAAGACAATGTCCTATGCATATGGATGAGGTGCCGGCAATTCGACGTCGCGGACTGGTGGGTGGTCGTTGTTTTTTGATTTTTTCTATGATAGCGTCACCATCCCCCCGCCCCCCCGTCGAACAGCGGCACACAAGGAAGCCACCATGAATATCGTCACATCCTCACAAGGAACCACTGGCGTTGCTGGTATCCACTGGCGATGACTTGTCACGGAATCGACTGATTGCATCCAAGAGTACGAGGCCGCTCACCGCGCACAGTCCGGTGATATAGACGTAGAGGGTGGGGTTATTGGTATAATTGTTATTGAAATACTCCCATTTTGTCCCTTGATCTTTACCCTCCCCCTTCGCCTCCTCACCGAACTCTCCAGTACCGGAAAGATCCTCGGCGCACCGGACTCGCATGGGCAACCACTTGCCCCTATGCACCTTTGTCTTGTACATGAACGGCTTCACGACATTCCGGCCCAATTGTTTATTGCGCATTGCGGACTGGTACTGGGACCAAACGGTAGACACATGGCGCCCGGTGAATGCTGTATCCGGCGGAACGGCTGACTGGTTTTGCATTCGAAGTCGGGAGTCGTATTGCTGGCGCGATTGATGGCGATGGAGAATCTGATAAGCCTCACAGATCTTCACGAACACCTCTGCGTCCCGGGTATCTCTATTGACATCCGGATGGTACTTCTTCGAAAGGTCAATGAAGGCACGCTTGATCTCCTGGTCGCTGGAACCCACCGGAACATTGAGAACGTTGTAATAGTTCTCGACACGCTGTGACTTAGGTTTGGCCGGATGCGTAAATCTGGAGCCGTACGACGCCAGGCAGCGCACCGGATGACCCCGGGCGGTGCCGATCTGGATGGTCTTCAACATTCACGTGAATTTTGTTATACCCAAAGCTTCTAAAATATACAAAATTTTTAAAACTTCTGCACTCGCATGAAAATAATGTGTGTTCGATTCCTAATTTATCTGACTGCCCAACAGCTGCCAAACAATGTTTTGTGAACAATAAGTGAAGTGTGACAGCTGTGCAAAGGAATTCAAATTGAAGAGGTTAGGCAAGTTTAGCTAAAGGTCCATTATAAATACAGTAAAGTGAATATAGTTGTTAAAAAATAAAAATTGCACTGCCTCTTTTAAAATAAATATTCAAAGTTTTGTTGAAAACTTAGGTTTGACATCTGCTCCAGTGTCTGTGTAGTGTTTAAAAATTTAAATTATAATCACAAAGTCTTTAAACATTGAATAAAAGTGTTGATAGTGATAAAAATAAAGAAACTTCGAATACATAAATCCTTTAGATAAAGATTAGAACTTCTGCCGGTCGACCTGTCGTATACATAATGTTATGAAGATATGGCAGTATTGCCAAGTTTGGTCTTTAGGCTGTTTAAGTTCATGCAAATTTAAAACATAAATTTGATGAAGTTAAGCATCAGGGCTTGCCATATTTGCTCCATATTTGGCACCGGATCGACACTTTTTTGTGTCACCAGCCGCTAACCGATAAAAGACCGACCCTGGTCTATATAAGCGGCACCATGGCCAATTCTGTAAACAGTCACACAATTGTTACCAAGATTGGTGGGCCATTATCTGTTTGTTTGACCTTCCGGAAGTGCCAACGAACTTGGCAATGAATCTTCCACGCTTGGGGTGACGCGTGTGCTCCGGATTGAGTCAGCCCGTGCAGTTTTGGACTCGATTTCAGTTTCCTTATGCCACAAAGCCGTGCTTTGGCCAAGAAGTGCGTACTGTGTGGGCGCTCCTCTCGAGGCAATTGGGTCATTTCTCTCGCCGATTAAGACACAAGCATTTCCATTGAACTTGGCTTTTGCCCGCTGCGTCAGCGATGGGTTTGGATTACGACGAAGGCAATGCAAAAATATTTGCACAAGACATTACCATTATTGTTTTTGATGGCGAATTATACGCCGCTTGACGATTTCCCCCGAATCACAGTATTTGCACAGCAAGTCATTGATTCACCTACGAATTAGTGTGGCCATAAATGGCAGAATATAATTATTTTTACCTGGTATGATACGCTCTAAAGGTCAATTCAAAGTTTTGACTTAACTTTTGGAATACTTCTAAAACTTCTAAAACTTTTGGAATTTCCTAATTCCAAAATCGAAATCTACAAACACTCGGAAAACATGAACTTCTAAAATGCATTCAAATTAAAAACTCATTTTCAATATGATTTCTAGTCTGATTAGACCCAAGAGTTTATTTGATGTCGTGGCTATATTTCTAGAATAAAGTCTTATTTAAATCCCATAATTTCGAAAATTTTACTTTCCTAAGTGTATTTTTTTCTATGCTGGATAGTTCCATTTTGTGACTTGACATCAGCAAAGACAGCCTTTCTTGGCCGGGAATGGAACCCCACCTGCTAATTGGTTTCGGTTGAACTGAGTTCATCCAACACCTCCATACAGGCCCAGGAACAGTGACCTCGAAGCGCCGAGTTCCGAGGAAACATATCGCAAAAAGCTGTGAACATTTAATTGGAATTGATTATGTCGCTGGGCCGGTTATCGACAAGCATGTCATTAGGGACTTTAAAATTTAAACGATTTCTAGCCGATGGAATCCCCTTCTATTTATACTAGATCAAAGATAGAGAAACTATTGCCCCCGCGTCACTGTGCGGACTGTAGCTGAGCTGAACAGAGTGCCTTCTGGCCACATCCCATATATGTTAATTGACACTAACAATTTGTTTCACCAAGACGGGCCATCAAGCCACGTTCCCGCCGAAATTACCATAGGCAGGCGCAGTGCCAGCGAAAGCGGCTGCCAAATGCAAAACGATAATTGGAAACAGGTTCTATTTCTATTGAAGAATTAGCTGGTTGAGATGGCCAGCGTGCTCCTGCCAGCGCCCCGCAAAAAGCACAAAAGCCAAACGGAAGATTTACGACAAGTGGTGACTGGTTGTCTCCGCCGTGCGCTGGCTCATTTATCTGGCCAAATAAAAGATGCGACTTGGCTCTGCGGCTTGGGTTTATCGGTGGCCTGTCTGGTTTACGAGGGTTTCTTGCCGCACGCTGGGTCAATGGACAGGAACGCTGCCAAAATGTCTGCGGAGATGGTCGAATGGCTATGGCTCATCGATTCGCGTTGCTTGGTTTATAGTGCCACAGCACGGCATTCAACATTCGGCATACAGCGAAATTTAAATTATTCATATGTCAGGTTGAAGGCTGCCCGCCCCGCTGCCTTTCGCGTGTAAGCAAAACCCATTTGATCGCCAGATTAACTTCGCTCGGAGATTGTCCGCGGATCAATTAAAACTAAGTAATGGCGTTTGCGAAACCGGCTACGAACGGAAATACTCAAACTTCACAAATCGCTTCAGTTTGCATCAATCAAGTGGAACAATTTTATTTAAATATCGATTTAGTATTTGTGATTGCTTTTCAAGCAAAGAATAAGCTATTGATGTGAGTTTTATAATTGGGGAAGTATCTGTGAATCAATATATATATATTTTGAAGTCCTCTGTTTTCCGATTTCTTACAAAACTAATGAGTTTCAAACTGCTTTTCGAAGCCCTTGGATTAATTCCTAAATTCGTCATTCCTTTATCGTCATTGAGTCCTGCAGCCCTTGGCCACCATAATGTTTTCCTTCTTATTATTACTATCTCCATTGCCGATTTCTTAAACTAACTATCCTTCAATCAGACTTTCTGTTGCTTTCCGAGGAAGTGTTGTACAAGTGCTTGGAAGGGTTTTTTTGCGTCTCCGTTTTAGCCACTAATTAGCCAGTTCTTCAGGAAGACAAACGCGGAGGTGGCCAGGTGGGTTATCAGCTTCGCAAATGCTGCAAGAGAAGAAGCACAGAGATATCATAAACTTTATTAGATATGCCTGGCATAAACAGACTTAATGACTATGTACTCAAATACTCAGACAAAGTGTCCGCCGCCTGCAATGCTAATTTGCATTTATAAAGCAGTCGGCTCTAGGGGCCAGACCAAAACCGCCAATGCATCCCTTACTTATTAAAATTGGAGTTATTATTTAAACAGAAAATGTATAAAAAAAATCTTGTTAAAACCAGTAATAAATCCAGCGCTGAACTGACTATGGGCAGATCTTTACAGATAGTGCGAAAAAGTTAATTGTCGACGCCGACATCATGATATAAAATTTAGTGATGCTCCAATGGAAAAAAAAAATAATAAAAAATATATAATACTTATTAAATGTCTTGGAAAATTATAAAGTGTTAGGGCATAGAATGTTCGCGTATGCAAAGTACCCAAGCGGCTTTCCCCAATGCTCAATGGCTTAGAGCCGGGTCAACCCCTGCCTTAAATTTTATTACGGCCAACGAAATGGCGACTGTAAAATCCAGCCCTGAACCCTGGATAAATTGACAAATGGTGCCAACCAATTGAGGGGAGTGACTACGAGAGGAGGCAAGAACTATGGGATGGGGGCATTTATGGGGCACCTTTCGTTTTAATTTGCCGTGATTAATTTGCATAATTCGGCCTGCCCTCGGCATGCGGAAGTGGCGATGCGACGGCAGAACTGTGGATTTATGTGCTTCATAAATTAAGTTTTCTGCACTTCGGCTTAGTCAGCCGTAAATATGCGATTTTATTTGGTGTTTATCATTTCAGTTTTTATTGATTCAATGTAAATGCAAAGTGCCTTGTAATTAGCAGCCACTAAGCCGAGGTGATAGATGCTGTTGTCGCGATGGAGCGGCGATGGGGCTTCCTGAAGCTGGAGCTCATGCTGATGATGACTTACTGAAAATGTGGGGAGAGGTGTAAAAATTTGCACAAATGACAAATGATCGATTGCCGGGGCGGGAAATAAAAGCGGCTTGCTGTTTGTTTAGTACATGATACATGAGTTTTATTTGTATTTTACTTGTATCCATCTTGTATCGATATACAATATATTTCGTAGTATAATTTCACTTAAACTTTTTTTGTGTATGCTTTTTTTCCATTTAATTCTTGTTTTAATTGTTTTACACATTACATTTTCTCTTGGTAGTTTCTTATTTTCTCTTGAGTTTAAGTAATCGTATTACATTTAGCGTTTTTTTGTTTTTTTTTTTTGTGTTTTTGGTTTGGTTTGGTTGTTTGGTTTAGCAGAATTTTTATTCGATTATATGTAGTATAGTATGTATATATATATATTCAGTAAAATGATCCCTACATTTTGTATGCTCATGTCATATTTATTTCAATCTAGATGTATTTCTGTATATATATATATATTTATATATAGTTAATACCTTAAAACAGCAATTATATCTGGCATATGTTATCTGCCGTCTGCGCAAGTTGTGCACCTCATCAAATGAATTTTCATCCGCCTTGGCATATCGTCTGCCTCGAATTTAAAGTAAGTTCTGCGACAATAATTATAATTATAACTAAATCGTTAACAACACCTTTGTTATTGACATGCAAACAAACACCTAAAACCGAGAGCCCTTCCCGACATATACATTGAATAGAATTAGCTGCTATGTTTGTCATTATCGGTTTTATTATTTTTCTGAACACTAGAGTTTCGTAATCGGAAACGATATTCAAATTTGGAACAGAAGATGCTGATTTGGAGCTGCCATTGTACTAACTTTGTTTCTGTTTCTGATTTTTCAATGTATCTGTCTTTGTATCTGTATCTTATGTTTTTTATTCCACGAATTTATTTATTTTTATGAGTCTCGATTTATTAATTTTCGATCTGCTCTTGACTTTTGCTCTTTTGTCCGAACAAAAGGTATCTTATTTGTTATTTTTAGCTACCTTTTAACTTTATTTGCATTAGTGATGCCTTGTCGGAGTGTTTGTTTGCCATTAGACGCGTTACTATTAAGTAGTTTCGCAGCTAAACATTACACACTGCTGGAGCAGGCCTTTGACTATGTGGGCGATGGTGTTTGGGGTTTGTATTTTTATTTGTTATGGGGAAACTACACCATACATATTTTGCTACAGAAGCTAATCCGTGTGTTCCAATTGAAAATCCAGTGTGGTGGTGATAGTGTGAACCAAAATAGCGGAAATAAACGCAAAATGCTTGGCATGATTAGAAGCTAAAAGTTATAATTACAGTTTTGTTTACTTAATTTGTTTGTTATACTTTTACCTTTGTTTTATTACCACTAACAAGTAAGAACACATATTTAACCACAATTTGTTTTGTTTTGCGTTTTCCGTTCTCTGGTTTGGTTTTTGTTTTGTTTCATTTGCTTGTATTGTGTTTGCTTGCTGCTTAATTTATACAAATTGCCTACTTAAAAAGTCATAAATCAGAGCCTTACTGCACACCAGCTGCTCTCGAGTGTGTGTCACTTCGTCTGTTATCCATAATATATAATTAAACTAAATAAAGAATAGGCCATATATTGATATGTATTTGATTTTTACACATAAAAGACTCTGTATTTTAGTTTACTAATCATCCCGTACGGTTCGTCTCTTACTTCGGAATTTAATTCTAAATTTAAGAATTTATTTGGTTTCAAATGCTTTTCTGTGCCTGGTTTCTTTTCTATTTTTTTGTTTTTGTTTTTCGTTAATATTATTATTCCTTCGGATTCAGTGTGTGTGGGTGAGTGTGTGGTTGTATGTGGTTTAATGGGTATTTTTGGTATTGTATAGTATAGCAATCAACATATTTATTACATTGTACAAAGAGTTTTGTCTACCGCCTAGATTTCGATTTTATTATCAGATGTCGTAGCTGATATAATTTTTAACTTTTCTTAATACACAATGAACAAAAACTTGAACTATGTTTGGTTTTAATATTCCTCATTTAGCTTATTCAGCTTATTTCTGCGTGTTTTTACATAACGCAAACACAATAACCGCTAACCGTCTAAGGATTCTGCTCATACCTACGCTTCCATGTCCTTCCGTGAAGTGTGGCCATGTGTGTGCACGAGTGTGGCGTCGGGGGTGTAAGTGTGACCAGCATGCTTTTATTATTATCATATATTAGAATATACGTGTTCGTTTCTTTTCGTTTATATATAAATTCTTTTACAATTGGCAAACTACTACAGCAAAAGCACACTGAAATGTATTGGGTTGGTGTGGATGTCGATGTAGGTGCAGGTGTGGTGCGTGTGTATAGTGGTGTGGGGCTGCCCTTCTCCTATTTCGTATAAATATGTAGATACTTCAAAAGATGACCTGGAAGAACCGCAACGAAAGCAATAATAAACTGTACAAATCATACGAATAGCGATTAGTGCACGTTCACCTAAAAAATGAGACGGCAAAGTGTCCATGTCCATGTCCATGTATAAAAATTTAGATCTATAAGCATAACACTTGGAATTTGTCTTTCATTCGTTTGCTATTTTGCTTCTAAGGCGAAATATTATATTGTCAATTCTTTGGCTTGAGCCGAAAACCATGCAAAATGACAAAAAAATATTCCTAACTTTTGGTGAGATGAAACAATGGAAAAATGCATTTTACAATTGTGACAACAAAGTCTTAGAATGAATACTTGCATTCAAAAATGTCGTCAATCATCTACCATTTACCAGTTGCATTTGTCAAAGGCAGAAGGCGTAGTAAACACTAAATTCATGTATCTTCTCCTTAATTTTCATTAAATCTATGCATGCTCTGAGTGGTGCCAAAGTGAATCCTGTCCAGGATTAAGCCATCGCCCCCACCTGACCATGGAGGCCGGTCAAGTGGACGTGGCACTGGCGCAGGCAGCACTCGCTTTGGCCCACTCGCCTCTAAAGAATGGATTAACTATCAAAGTCTAGTCTTAGAATTGGTTTTTTCATTACTCAGTTATTTTTCATTTTTTTTTAAGTTTTATTTTTTAGTTTTTAGAGGCGAACGTGGTGCAATTATAGGGGAGCGGAATTGACCGCGGGATAGGGGTTAAAGCTAGTTATCTTGGAGTTTGTTCCACACTTATTAGTGTCACACAGTTTTAGACAATGGCATAGTAAAAAATTGTTAATTATTCTTCATATTTTTAATGTCTTCCTTTTAATGCAAGTTCGATTTTATTTCATTTCGCTTCTTGCATGGTATAAAAATATAAATGTTCCACATATACTTAAAAAATCGTTTTCTTATAGGCTTTATCATATCGCGACATTTAGTGCCATGTGTCCCGTTAATTATTAGATACTTTTTGTCTATTTAATCCCTTTTTCGAAGTTTCTAAAGTAAGTTGTAACTTAGGAATTCATTGTGGATCTGCTTGCAATTTTTCAGCTTCGTTCCCTTTCACTTTAATTGTAGAACTATTCGTTAATTGCGTGCATTGGAATACTTATTATAACTATTGGGGGAGTTTAGGTAAGTGACTTGCTATCGTTGCTTGCGTTGGTGTTGAGTACGAATACGAGTAGTATCGGATATCAGATATAACAGAATCGAATTACATTGAATTCCAATCGACATACAGTGTCCTAAGTGCATTCGCATCTGGCTAGATATTCTCATTAATTTCCTAGTTGCTACAGTTGTGAAGCGAACATCGCTCAATTAGACTTCGACCCCAGTTCATACCTAATACAATACAATAAATATTTTATTAATTCGATTTTTTCTTGGGCTTTGGATTTATAGGTTTATAGATTCTTTGAGTTTAGTTGTTAGATTTTAAGGTTTTTCCCATCATTTATTGGTTTGGTTTTAAAACGTTTCAAATGTTAGCAAACAGTTAATGTTGTTGTTCTTCATAAGTCTAATACTTGGTTTTAGGGATCTATGTATTATCAGATAGTGTGTAGTATGTATTATAATAAATGTTGATAAAAATAACTTAATTAATATCAGTGTGGCTTACCTTAGTAAATTTCGAAAAGTTTTCGATTTCCATAGTTAATACATATTGATATGCCTTTAATACGATTACAGATTACGATTACGATTACTGATTACAATTAGGATTACTCATTAGCTCTCATATAGTCTGCGACACACACTGAACTTTAGGGTTTGACAATGATCTCTCATTTTATTACAATATACTTTTTGAACAATATTTATTCATAGATATAGACATACCAAGTACATATACTTTACTCATCATACAATACATTTTGTGTTTAATCATTGATCCAATTTTGCTATGTGTATAAAATTTCTAATTACCATTATTCAGTATTCAAATAATTTCATTTTTCTCCCGCCCAGGGTCTCACTAAGCCAATTTGTAAAACGTTTAGTACAAATACAATAATCTGTATATATATATTTGGTTTTTGTATGTATATGTATATATATAATATACTGATATGTTTTGCATTATAAATATCATCGTCGTTTTCGCCCCAAACTAAACTTCTATTCTCGAGCGATTCCTTATTACAATCCATCAATTTTCTTCATTTAATGTATTTCGAAAAAATTTCCTTTGTGTTGTGCTTAATTTGGGGTTACATTTGTTCATCTTTATTTGATTTTTCTTATTTATTTATTTATTATTATTTTGTTTTTTTTTTGTGGTTGTTTTGTTTTCTTTCTAATAAACCAATGCCAATTTTTTTGTACAATACAATTGTTGATTTTTTTCCAAAAGTGTCCATCTAGGTTTTCTCATAAGAATCTTGTGTGGTTAAAATTTTGTTGTATTCTTTTTATCCTTGGGAAAGTAAGAAATCGAAATTAAACGGACCCTCAACCTAAGTATGAAACCAATGCAATTTGGCCAAATATCGTTAGGCAATAAGGACTTTTTCCAAACTAAGGTCTAAAATTGTGCCATTAAATGCGCTCAATGATCGCTCAGGAATGTGGGCGTGGCAAAAAACATCTTTCTTCGTCATCTGAGCGAGTTTTCAATTCGTCGTTAAACACGTCGTATCTGTAAACATTGTTTCTGTTTTGGGTGCCCCCAGGAGAGGGCGAGACAAAAGTTTTTTCCTCTAATTATTTATCAAAAATTTCGCTCATCTGCGTGCCCATATTTTGGCCAATATTCTCCGAACTAAGCAATTTAGCATCGTGCTAGACAAAACAATTGGGTTTGGGCCTGGCCTCTGGCTAGTGGCTTCTGGCGACAGTGGTCACTGGGGTCTACGGTCCGCCTGTGGCTTGGCAGGCGGCTCCGACTCCTTGGGGTGCGTAGAGCTCTAATTTCAATTTACAAATTTTCAGCAAATGCCATCGACTTGCTCTCTAACCGATCCTACTAAATTCAGTAAACAAATCGCCTTCTGTTACTCATACATATTTCTGTGCCTACATAAAAATCTTTTCCTCCATCCGTTTGCTAAATTTTATTATTATAAGTGTTCTAATTTTAAGTGTGTGTGGCTGTGGCATTGATGTTTTTGGTTTTTTTTATTTAAATGTGTCCCATTGTGTGTGGATTCGGGCCAGGTGAGGTCTTCTTTTAGAAAACCCCCTTAGTTCGCAATGCAGCGCAGATGTAGAGCAGGGCGGCGAGTCCTAGGATCGGCAGTCTGGGGGATGTGGAAGCACTTCCCGAGTTTCCATCGCAGCCAGTTCCTAGAAAAATAAAGAAAATTCAAGTTAGTATCCCATTGATGGCAGAAAGTTGATTAATGAATGTTCATGTATGAGTGGGCGGCTCTTCACGGCTTGATCTTGAGTCCTACTTGAAGGGTAATTGAATGAATTTTGGTTCGATTTAGATTTCTACTGCATTGCTATTGGTTGCGAAAGCCATCACACAAACAAAGCCGTTTCAGAAAAATGTTTAGGAAAATTATACTGACACGAAAAGAAAATCAAGAAAGCATTTGGTTTTGGTGCGAGCTGCGGTGCATTGGGAAAGAAAAGAAACTTGGGGAGAATTTCACGCGCACTTACCTTAACCAAAAAAACTCCCACATGGACTGCTTTGCATTGTCATAATTTTAGTATTTATGCAAACATAGATTCAGGCAAAAATCGCGTGCTAACTCATTTGAAAGTTGTTTGGCCACAACCAGCCTTCTTCAAATGGCCAGTCCGATGATCGGATATCATCCCACCAAAAACCAGGCTCACAACACTCCCAAGAAACAAAAATATATAAATAAAAGCTGGTCGGCAGGGATAACTTGCTCAACCGCTTAATTTATTGTACAATTCGTATAATCCCCCTTGCAGACGACAAAAAAAAAATGTACGAGAGAACCTAAAATTAAGTGCAAGTGTGCAAGTTATTAAAAATTACGAATAAAGCAAATGAAGCCACCGCATTAAATCAAAACGAAGCGAATACATTTCGACATCTATCTCCAACAAGCCGGGCCATCAATCGCACATATAATATTCCGAATTGTTCATATTTCTTGATTCACGATCAGTCGCGTGCATTTCAGTTTGCTAATTTGAATTTAAAAGGCTGACCAAACCATAGATTATACGCTCAGATAATAAAGAAATAAATTGGCACAAGCCGCAACAAAAACTACATACAAATTAAACATACAGCGAACATTTGAAACACGTGTCGCTAAAAGCCAAAAAACGAAACGAACCGCAACAACCATCAAGACCACGACCACGACCACAAAAATCACCAAAGAAAGAGAAAAGGCCATACAAATGCAAACGATATTATACATATTGTGTGTGTTTTTTTCTTAATTTTTGTATATTTTATATTGTATAGTGTATCCAGAGGCGGCCTTTTTATATTGTATCTGTATTTCGGGCCGTGCACGCGTGCGCCTGAGTTATGACACTACGATCGCTTATTTATCGCGGTTGGTGACATTTCTCGCCTTGCTCCGGCGGTGCCAGTCCGTCTGGTGGATCGGCAACCGCACCACCAGATAAACGAGAAGATAGCAGGACGACCCGCTGGTTTGCTGCTTGGTTGGCTGCTTGGCTACCAACGACCAGTTCCCGTTCCCATTGTATAAGATTAATACAAACTAGATCGGCGATCGTCGCTTTGCTTTTGGGTGAAATTTTAAATGGCCATTAAGGCAAATGGGAATCATTGTTGGCAAGCGATGTGGCCATAAAGAATAAACCGCTACATATACAAATGCAAATTAATTAATTTGCCAAAAACCAGAACCGGTCGAAGGTGGATGGTTGTCGCTTTGGTGGTTCGCTGGCTTGGTGGTTTCGGGTTTGTGGTTAGATTTTAATGGTTTCCTTTATATATATGCCTGGGGGTGAAACGGGAAGAGATCTTCGGGTGCTAAGTGGCAACTTTTACCAAGGCAGCCAAATCAAAAGTAGAGCTTGTCATATCCAAAAGTCGTCGAATGATCGATTGAGGAGATATTCGAAGTTAGAGGCTGCTACACCACCCGCTATCCCCCCGGACCCTGCGGGTTCGATTCCCCCGCCTAATTTGCATACCCGTTCGCTGGATCAATCGATTGGATTTATGTAAAACCAAAATTAGCTCCTAAAATCGCCAACAACAACGACAACGTTAAGCCACTCCAACATGGTTAATTAGCATAAATTAAGTTTTTATTAATTTGTGAGACAGTAGTTTTCTTTTGTGTCTCCGAGTGAGCCACTCATCGCTCTTGGTGGTTTCGCTGGCGGTGCTTATGGGCCAGACTGGCTGGCGCGGTTCGTTGCGATTGTGATCTTTCACCCAAAAAAAATAAAATAAAAAGAAACCATAAACTAGTCCACTCGCAGTAATGGCCGAAAGACTTTTACAATTTAAGTGCAAAGGCATAAAAACCGTCCGCCCACCGACTCCCAATTTAAACTATAATACACATCGATTTTTTTTATGGGGTTCGTCATTGATCATTGTCAGGGCCAGGCATATGCATATTCACATTTCTTTCTCGGTCAGTCGTCCGATCTGTCTCGCAACTCATTTCCCTGATTGATGCGCACATTTTGAAAAGCTGACAGAGCCATAAATAAAAACCGCGGTCGGCGGCGAATGCTGCTTCGCATATAAGAAATAAATTAAAAAGCATAACTATAAAATCTTTCACCGTATCTGACGAGTCACAGGTTCTCTGACTCATGATGATTGTCACTTAAAGGTAAGAGAATATAAAGGGTATGATTGTGTCATATAATCTACGCAAGTTTCCATCTTTCTTAGGAAGAAATGATTATTTGAATGCCCTTTTTACTGCCATCATCAATCATTTTAGTTCCATTAATCCCCGTTTAACAATTGACACTTGCTCTTCATACAAAGATTCCCGAAAGAAAGTCTTGGGGTAGGTTAGCCCCTCAATTCCCGTTTTCTGGCACGATTATCACCTGTACATTGATTGAGTGAATAATAATCCACTTTGGACTCATATGTTTCGGTTGACCAGCCTGAACCTGAACTGCGACTGTGAGGAAACCCATTCCCGCTTCATCTTGAGGTGTGGTTCGGATGATGCCGACAACCATTAGCGGGCTTAATGCCACTTTTTACGATATATCGTAGCGAATACAAAATTTATGTTAATTGTATTCCAAACTTACACACAAACGAAAACGACACAACACAAAGAACACAGAAAAAACACAAAACTGAAACGAAAACCTCCACTGATGACTGTACTTTCATTCACTTTTGGTTCGGAGTGTGTCAAGCAATCTATTACATTGTTTTATGTTTTTAGAGTCTGTACTCACCTGCCCAACTCCTGACTTTCGGCAAGTAATCGTTCCAGAAGGAGCATCGAGCCGCCAAAGGACCTCGAGCTAGTTTCTCGATCTTATCGTCCGTGCTGAAAATGTAATAGACAGGATCCTCCTTTGAGAAGTTGGGCCATTCCTCGCCATCCTGAGCTGGATTGCTGCATAAATTCGCAAAATATATTAGTAATTTTGTTTTGATTTATATAGAGATGTTCAATATGTTTGATTTATGTAGAGATATATTTAATTCCTCTAATTTTTTAATCTATGTATTTTTTTCATTTATTTTGGAACCTGCACTAAATAAACTCAAAGTCAAAGCTTTTTATGGCCAACTGGTTGTGAACTGAACTTGAGTTACCATAAAACCAGCCATGTTTCCTCTGGTTCGTGGTGAAAAGCTCCCACCCATGAAATACTCACCCCGTCTTGGCGAACTCGATGACCGAACTGAGCATACGCTTGCCCAGCTCCCGCTCCACGGGACGATACTGCAGGGAGTTGTTCAGCGGCTGGCCAAAGAAGTACTCAATCTCATCGCCGTGCAGCACGCCCATCCACTCGCCCCACAACGAAGTGCTTGTGCGCTGAAAGTACCAAAAATAGGAGGAAAATTCGGTTTAAGCCTGTGTGGGTCCACCATTTCAACAGTCCACCAGCCCGCCATTCGGTTACCCTGTTTGTGCCTCGACACAGTCGTAAACTCAGCCAGAAATTATGCAGATAAACATCTACCCTTTTTATTTATTTATTTGATTTTGCTCGCTTGCTCGCCGGCTGTCTCGCGTTCCCTGAAAATTGTAAATATTGTCGCAGCATGCCGCGCACTGGAGCGGCGAAGAAAAAGCGAATGAATAAATAAATAAATGCTCGGTCGACTGCCAGTCCGCATTCGGCCCCAAACTCAGTCGCCCTTGACAGGCTGAGCGGCATTAAATGCTCTCGTGTGGCGCGGTTTTCACGTCCTATCTTACAGCAGTTTTCGCTGCAACTGCATCTGCATCTGGGGGATGCGGATACGTGCATGTAAGTTGGCATTGCGTATACGCCCAGTTGTGCGGCCGCCTTTGTCCGCAGTGCCAGTCTTTTCACGTAAAATCCACTAAAAGTTTATGACTGGAAGGTTTTAAAAAAACTCCACCTTTTCTTTATGAAGGTAAAAAAAATTTTCTTCGAGAAATTTTGTCAACTTGGCTCGGTTTTTAAAAAGGTTAACTTTTCAAACAAGTTTTATACTTTATTCAAACAAGCTTCCGCTCAAGAATCGGATAAAAGTTGACTAAGATATATCCATCACGGGGTGGCATATTTTCCGTCAATGCTCCATCACCATTTTAGAAGGGGGTTGATCCCCCAAAAAATTAACGGAAAATCAAAAAAATATTTCGTTCTTAGATTTCGATGCAGAATGACGGAGAATCGATCTACAAATCGTTTAAGGTATTCCGCTCAAGATTCGGATGAAAGTTGGCTAAGATATAGACATCCTTGGATTCCAAATTGTCCTTCAACGCTCCCTCACCATTTTAGAAGGGGGTCCCCCAAAAAATTAACGAAAAATTAAAAAAATATTTCGTTTTTGGATTTTGATACAGAATGACGGAGAATCGATCTACAAATCGTTTAAGGTATTCCGCTCAAGAATCGGATGAAAGTTGGCTAAGATATAGACATCCTTGGATTCCAAATTGTTCTTCAACGCTCCCTCACCATTTTAGAAGGGAGTCCCCCAAAAAATTAACGAAAAATCATAAAAATATTTCGTTCCTAGATTTTGATGCAGTATGACGGAGAATCGATCTACAAATCGTTTAAGGTATTCCGCTCAAGAATCGGATGAAAGTTGGCTAAGATATAGACATCCTTGGATTCCAAATTGTCCTTCAACGCTCCCTCACCATTTTAGAAGGGGGTCCTCCAAAAAATTAACGAAAAATCATAAAAATATTTCGTTCTTAGATTTTGATGCAGAATGACGGAGAATCGATCTACAAATCGTTTAAGGTATTCCGCTCAAGAATCGGATGAAAGTTGGCTAAGATATAGACATCCTTGGATTCCAAATTGTCCTTCAACGCTCCCTCACCATTTTAGAAGAGGGTCCCCCATAAAATTAACGAAAAATCAAAAAAATATTTCGTTCTTAGATTTTGATGCAGAAGGACGGAGAATCGATCTACAAATCGTTTAAGGTATTCCGCTCAAGAATCGGATGAAAGTTGGCTAAGATATAGACATCCTTGGATTCCAAATTGTCCTTCAACGCTCCCTCACTATTTTAGAAGAGGGTCCCCCAAAAAATTAACGAAAAATCAAAAAAAATATTTCTTTCTTAGATTCTGATGCAGAATGAAATTTGGCTTTGATAAAGACATCGCTGGGTGCCATATTGTAGTTTATATTCAATAATATTACACATTTTTAATTGAAAATATGATTTGTATGTGTTTTATTGTTTAAATGTCACGTTTTTAGTATATTCGATTTTTTTTAATATACGGCCAAGATATAGCTATCGCTGGGTGCCACATTTGCCTTCAATGCATTTTACACCATTGACAAGGGGACCCTTTCGAAAATTGTACATTACTTCTGCATGAGTATAAAAGAGACTCATACAAAGTTACGATGGGCCAAAAAATTCTGAGTCAAAGGAGGACTAAGAACAATTGAGGCTCCGAAAAACTCATCCTATCAGATACAACTGGCAACTCTAGCCAAAATGCTAATTAAGCAATCAGCTTTGTAAAATGCAATCTCATGCTAAGCCAAAAACAAAATCCTGAAAGGAGATTCCAAAGGTCCGAAGCGTAGGCCGTAAGCTAGGGAGACCAGGAGGCAGCGGTCTGACCACTTAACCGTTCAACTTAAGGTGGCCGCAGCCGGGTTCCCGGCCTGAGCTGCACCTTGACAGGCTGGCAGCCAAGTGCCAAGTCGCATAATGAATAGTGTCCGGGATATGCCAAGGGTAATTCTGGTAATGCGGGGCTTCTGTTCCCGCTCCTGCTGCCAAGTCGTTGGAAATTTATGCGACTTGGCCGTTGGCTGTCAGGATACACGTCCCCGTATACGTATATATATACACGAACATACACATAAAATTTACAAACATACATAAACGTCCTGCAGTCCCTGCGCCTTTTCGTGCAAATAATGAAAAATTGTACGCAGCCATAGCATGAAACTAAACTTTTTTGATTTAAGCGAAAAATTGCAAACAGCAGAGAAACTTAGACTCGGAGGTCATAATGAGAAACGCCACGGTCGAGTCGAGTTGAGTTGATATCCAGTGGAGTGGAGTGGAGTGCCGTAAAGCACAGAGGAGTGTCGGGGCGGGAATCTGGTGTAGGGAGTACAGAAAACTTATTTAAGTGCCAGGCACGTTGCACGCTGCAGTAGTCAGCAGAGAATGAAAAAAATAAGGAGCAGGAACAGGAACAGTGGTAGGAGCAGGAGTGGGCTGGATGGCTAGCTGGTCAGTCAAGCATGTGGCCACTGGCTGCTAGGGGGCACCGTGCACCTACTCTGGCCAATGGCCGACAAGTAGCCTGGCAGCTAGGCAGCTAGGCAGCCAAGCAGATAGACAATCTGGCAGGCACTTTAGCAGCTGGCGACCCCATTTGCCACGCTTCGTCGCCCCGTCGTGGCCCCGTTTATGGCCAAAGTGAGTTACGAGTTTTGTTGCTGCAACTTGACGGCTGTAATTAAAACTAATTTCATTTGCTTTCATTTCCATTCCGGGTAAATCGGTAGCTATGAAGTTTCTGGCCATTTTCTGCCTGTCAACTGCTGTCGTTTGGCTATCCAGCTACCGGATTATTCACGAGTGATTTGATAAAAACAACTAAACTCGGTATGTTGTGCAATCAATTAAAAAGAGTTCGATTATCACATTCAACTGGGGCCATATATCTATATGCTATCATATTTATAAGTCTAAATTGTTGCCAGCAACACAAATTTTATTGGCATTAAATTTGACTGTCTTTCCGTTACACTGCGTATACGTAATATCTTGATCTGCATTCCACGGTGATTTTTTCAACCGAATTACCACTTATCATCAGTCTATATTGACTACAATTGGAAGCTATTAGCATATATGTATGGTTTCAAGGAATCCAAGTCCCCTAACACACAAAAATCAATACCGTACAGTCCACGTTGCGTATACGCAATGTGCGAGCTGCGTATTTGTTAATCATTAGGCCGATCCAACAGGGCCTGCAACCAGCCGATATCAATCGACGGCAGCAGCAATAGCGGCAGTAGCAGTCACAGTAGCCAAAGTCGTTTAAACAAATAACTGACTAAAATTATGCCCCACACGTGCAGGGCATGCGGGCCGTGACCTCGTAAATTGAAGTTTCATTAGTCGCCTCCGCTACCCTTTGCTCCTCTGGTTCATCCACGTCCTTAGCTCCTTCAACTGCTTCGCCCCTGTCTCTATCGTTTCTTTGGTCGTGATCCAGTAACGATTGCCAGGTCCTGTTCCCATACCCATACTTGTGTTGTGTCTGCCCGCAGCCAACCAACAACCGACAACCAACAACCCGACCGACAACCTCCTGAGCTGCCTGCCAGGCAGTGCGTGTAGTTTAATTGGTGCCCAACAAGGGGCGATTCGTGTGTGTTCGTGTGTCTGTGGGAGGGTTCTTCACTGCCGTGGGGGTGTGAGTTGCGTGAAACTTTTGGTTACCATAATTATGACGGCCAAGGTTGCCTGCCAGCTCTCCAACAAAAAAGCAGCGACAACAAAGACAACAGAGTGCGACATCGACAACAGCGACTCTTGCCCTCATAGGTGTGACATTATGAAGTCCAATCAAATGGATTGCACGCGTTCTGCCTGTCTTCAGCAAATGGGTTGATTAATTGAAAAATGGGACATGCAGGACATGCCCCCTGGAATTGCACTCGACGGTTATTTTGTTATTATGAAAATTGTATTCCAGATACCAGATACCCATATCCCCGGATCATTTGCGTTTTAAAATGACAGTCATTTAAAAAGTTACGTTTGGCTGCCACATTTGTTAGCCCTTTTTGATTTCATAAAATTACCAGTTCATGAAATTGAATACAACTGGGAGAAACTTTTTGTGAAACCCCATTTTAATAAACATTTCTAAAGCATTATTAGGGCTTCAACTCGACCAACTTTTGTGCTAATTAACCAATAAAAGGCCAATATCTCAACTTTAGCCCTTACTTGCAAATGTTGGAACGCTCTAGGAACTTTTGCCTTTCCGCATATAAACCTCAAAATGAAATAACACTGACACTCCATCAAGTTTCAGATATTCTTGGCCAAAGCCATCAGCTATGGCCTGCTCTTGACCCCATTCCGGGTAGAAAACTTTCACTTTTTGTTCTGCAGATTAGCCTCTGGCTCTGCCTTCAGACCACCCCTATAGTTTCCGTCATTACGGCCCGGTCTTGCCAACGCCTCGCCATCAGTCAGACATTAATAATTAAGGATTACACAGCCGCGGTGACATTCCCGCACTCACTGCGGCTTCTGCTGATGATGTTGCACACCTAGAGAGTTCCCAGAGTGCTGCTCTTCCGCCATTAACCTTGTATGCAATTTTAATGACAAACAAATTGCAGTTCTTTTCTGATTTTTCCCCTCCACTTTACGTCAATTGCGCCCCATTTGACCGCATTTCGATTGGACGCACGCGCTTCAACGCCGTCTTATGTGTCAATGCCTGAGAAATATTTAATGGCCGGCAGGCAGTGCAACCATGAAGTCCGTTCAGTCTGCGGCTTGTGTCTGTAGTGAAGCGTCTCCCCACCCCGTGTGTACTCACATGTGTGAAATAGTAGTAGTGCACGGAGGCGCCTCGCTCCGCCAATGCCTGGGCGTACTCGTTGGTGGGGCAGGTGAAGAAGTGATCGCCCACGGCGCGTCCAATCTGCTGCTGGTTCTGATAGCCTGGGTTGCCCTCCCAGCTGGTGTACTATAAACCAAAGAAAAGAATAATTGTACCAATTACTTCAATTGACAGTAAAAAATAAAACCTACTGAAAATGTAGACTATATTTTATAATTGCAAAAATAATTGAATAACTTTATTGTTTTGCATTTCCCAGCATTTTTATTCAATTTAAAAAAATTGAACACTTTTTTTCCAATAGGTAATAACAGTTTTCCTGGATGGAAAAACGGGCTGTTTCCCGTCCAATTTGGAAACAAAGTTAGCTGTCAGTTCAGGCAATTTCCGTTCGATTAGATCGGAACCAGGGAGTCTCGTGGGCCGACTAGTGCAGCATCATGGCCGGCAGAGCTGTCAAATCCATATCCACTGTTGACGCGCTACGGAACAAAATGAAATTTCCCGGCGACAGGGAACAGTAAATGAATAAAACCACGGAATGCCATTCAATTCAATCAAGTAGCCGTCGCCTCTGACGTTGCATTTAACTTGTTTAGAAAATGCAGCATGCAGTCCGCCTGCTGGTGACATCCTGCTCTGACGTTCTAATTCACTTTGGCGTCATCTGGCATTCGTGGTTTTTCCCCCATTCCTGGAGGGGATGGTGGCGAAAAAACTCACCTGAAATATGATGGCCTCGCGTTCCGCCTGCGTTGCCTTGCCAAAAATGTTGTTCATTATTTCAAGGTATTTATCCCGCGGCAGGGCTGTGGCGTCGTCCTTATCGAAGTAATCGATGAAATCGTACAGCAAGAAGTAAGTGCCTAAAAAATAGAGAAGAGTGGTTTTCAAAATGGGAATGCTTTTTTTGTTTTTAACCCGCTCGAGGTCACGTCAAAACAATGCGTTGGACTATGAGGGCTTTTGGGGCAATTCGAGAAAACAATTACCACTACAGGCGGCGCTCGAAGATGCCGACTCACAATAGTCGGCCGTGCCAAGGACACCGCGCACAACATTAACCCCACGACCCAGCAGCAACACCAACACCACAAAAGTAACAACGGCAGCCACCACACAGCAACGCCGGCGACACGACTACGGCAACAGCAATCATAAGCGTTGCTGTAGAAGTGGAGAAGTAAGTGAAAGAGTGACAAAATAGAATAAACAAAATGTTTTTGTTCTCCCAACAACATCAGTCACCTAAAAGTGGAGGTTTGTGGCAATTCGACTTGCAGATACCTGCAAAGAATAATTCAAAGCTTTAACAACAAAAGTGAGCAGATCTTGAAGCCAAATCATATTATAACTATGAGATTTATGTCCAATATATAATTAAAATTAACACATTTTTAGTCCGACTAGTACTAATTTTTGGATTAGACTCTATAATAATTTTATTTTAACGAATGCCTTCAGAAAAGGCAGTAACCCTAGCAAAACTGGGTAGAAAAACGACCTGAAACAAGCAGGACGAGAGAACAAAGAGGCTCGTCGTTGCCTTTTATTAACTTAATTTTTATGGCACTTGTTGTTGGCCCAGTTGTTGTTCTCGGGCTTTTGTCTTTGTCGCACACTTCAAATACGGGCCACACTAACGAACCATAATTGCTGCCTATGAGCGACGACAGCAGCAACACATCCACAAAACACAACAGCAACATTTACAGCAGAGGCAACAACAGGACATTGACGAATGTGTGTTGGTGCTTGTGCCAGTTGAGGGCACGTGCAACTCATTCCCAATTTTTCTTGCTGGCCCACTGTGTTTATGTTTGCTTCGATTCCATTAAGGTCAAAACCTTATGCAAAGCCATGCACGAGGAGCTCTGACTTGAATTGCAAACAATCTTGCAAAGGCTGCCGAAAACTGTCGTTTACTAAAGTCGATGGGTATTTCCCAGATGGGGGAGGGAGGCCATTTCTACTCTGTTAAAATATGTTTACCTTAAGGCTTTAAAAGGAGCAGGTTTCTGAACCTCAATTTTAAGGAAATGTTTTCTATGAAACTGTACCTCTACACCTAAGTTCAAACGCAAAAATCTCAGCAAAATCTCTCAAAAATTGAATTATTTTTCACATCTCTGCTAGTGCTGCGAATCGAGGATATGCTTTTAATTAAATTGCCAAAAACACAAGCCCTCTGTGGCCACAAATTTCCTTGATTTTTTGCGGAAAACTCACACTCTCGTGAACAAACACGCTTTCATACACACACATACACTTGTAAGAGAAATGTAAATACGGTTTTAATGAGTGTATAATTGAGTTAGCAACAGCAACAACTACAACAACAAAAACAACAGCCACATCCCATTCAGTCGATTCGACGAAACGTTGGCGGGGACGAGGGAGGTAGAGAAATTCGCGTCTACATAGCCTGGCTATATAAGTTGGACGTCTCGAAACGCGAAGCAATTAACGAGCAAACAAGCTGTCTTACACACATACACAAGCTGGCAGAAATACACACACACACACAGAGATTGGGGCATGCAATCTCGAGAGGAACTGCCACCAAAAATGAATTATTTAAGCACCGAAAAGTTGGCGGAGATTTTATTGCATACTTTTCTGCTGCACATGCGAGCCATTCCGAAGGCAAATAACATTTTTGATTAAGTTACTTAAAACAGATATTCTCTCTTATCGTTTTAAACTCTATGTGAATTAAAATTTTATTCGGATTTTAGGCAAATCAACTCGTACTACAGTCGAGCAAATCATTCGCATGGTTAGAATTTTAAGTGCACCACCGTTCTCCTAGTTGAACAACACAATGCAATGGCTTTAGCTAGGAAAATATTTTATTCAGGATAAATATTAAGTGCACATAGAGCGTATAGCAACAAAAACATGTTTATGTACACATAGATGCCATTTTGTTGGGACGCAGGGAAACCGAATTTGTCAAAAACAAACAGAAAAGGATGCTTTTTATGTGCGCGGCTCATCGTAATGTATTTGAATTTGTATTCGTATTGTTGCAAATGCTAGATGACCTTGAACTCACAAACACACAAGCACAAGCACAAGCACACGCACACACACACAGATACTCAGCTGTGTAACGGTGCTTCTACTCATGGAAATGGTGGCGGTTGCCTGGCGGGCACGCACGCACACCTTTTGGCTAAGAGAAGAGGGCGAACGGGACAGGGCTGGGGCTGGGGCAGGGAGGGACAGGAACAGGGCAAGGGATAGGGCGAAGAAAGGTGCCGGCGGTGCGGGGCCAAGGAAGCAGAGAGAACAGAGAGGGCAAAGAGAAAGCGAGCCACCGAGCGAGAGCTGAGAGAAAGCGGAAAGCAGCAGCTGTGAGCAGCGAGTGAAAGTGAGCAGAAAAGCACACGTGTCTGCTGGCTTACGAGTGAATTTTCTGCTCCTGGCAAGAAAGCAAAAGCAACAAGAAAATCGAAAGCAAGCCAAAGCCAAAGCACAAAAAGCGCCGAGAATCTTCTTCAATCTGTTATACGAAAAACACAACCACCAGCCAAACACCTCCCACCACAAGA
This sequence comes from Drosophila atripex, assembly GCA_035045925.1. Lineage (NCBI taxonomy): Eukaryota > Metazoa > Arthropoda > Insecta > Diptera > Drosophilidae > Drosophila > Drosophila atripex. The sequence goes on along the minus strand of JAWNOP010000022.1, from coordinate 3,841,440 downwards.
CCCCAAAAAAGAATGCCAACAAAAAGAAGGAAGAAAAAGGAGGAAAACACCACCCATCCACCGACATCCTGCGGTGGCGGCTCGCAAAATAATAAGAAAGGAAAACGCAAACGGAAAATTTGTTACAAGTGCGCCACTTACACGGCCTGGCACGGAAAAGCAGCCAACAACCAGAAGCACAAATGCCCACAAAGAGCCATGCACCAAATTAAGAAGAATAGCAGCCCGAGAAAGGATAATATTTTCCGCCAGTTTCGGGCGAATCAACAACAGCATCCCTCGGTCTTTCCGTTTTGCGAAAACTTTCCATCGCACAACAATAAAATTTGTCAAAGAAAGGAAAGAGGTTTCCCTTGTAAACAGTCTACACTTTCAGTTAAATGAGTAATTAAGGATATACTATTCATTAAAGGAATATACTTAACTATATAGTGAATAAATTTGCATAAATTTGCTATAGTAATTAGGATTTCTTAACTGCCCAGAAATAACTATAAAGTCTATAAATAAATAACTAATAAATATTTACCCATTGGCCGGTGCTAATAAAAAATAATTACAGCAAAACCTTAACTGAACACTGAGTGGTCACAGTTTGCAGCCACCCCTTTAATAATAATCCGGCGAACATCACCGCCCCACATCGCTGCCCGGGACATGCCTTTACAACTCCATACAACGCCCCCACCCCACCCCTTTCCACGGACAATGCTGCGGCACGTGTGGCACTCACGCGTCCCGTTCCGCCCATCAAGTTGAGGGCTCGCTTTTTGCTTTCGCTTTTGCTGGAAACTGGCAACTAGCAACGGGTAGTGAGCCACTGGCAACTGGCAGCCCACCGCCCCCTGCTGTCACCTGAGCAAAATATATTTAAATAATTTATGATGCCGTCCAGCACAGCTGAGCACTGTATCCGTGTGTCGGCGTGTGTTTGGGTGTGTGCGTGGGGTTCACGTATATTTTGTCGTACTTTTCCCTTTTTTTCCCGGGCTCACCACAATTTGCGTGGGCGAGTCTGGCAAGTTTGGCGGCTTTCTGAATTTTTTTTTTTCGCCCTGGAATTCCGGTGCGTTGACACTTGCCGCACTCCGAAATTTAAAGCCAGCATAATTTGTAATTTGTGTGCAAAGCTGACAAAGGACAGGCGACGAGGAAAGCCAACAAAGCCAAAGCCAACACAGCACAGGACATTACGCAAAGTGCAGTTTTGTGACAGTAGACTCGGACTAAGACAAGCACATTGTAACCACAACAGCCACTACTGCCACAGCCAACACTACCCGCACCCTCAATTCCCAGCTCAGTGTCATGCAATAAACCATAAAAATTAAGCACTCGAGCCAACAAAAAGAAGATCCAAATGCATTACGGGTCCTGGATGTGTGCGGAGGAAATTTTCGAAAAGCTGCCCGACTAAGCTCCAGATCCTGAGTATAATCACACAATATCATAAAAATAGATGTATTTACAGGTTGTTAATCAAAAATAAATAAGAATAATTTAAAAATAAACTACTTGAACATAAAGAAAACAAAAGCGATGCAAAATAACACTTTGTTGTCATCAAGATTAATCAAAAATGTACACTAATTTTATACATTTTCCTCAGTGTAGTCGTAAAACGACAAGAATAAAATGCATTTTGTCCGCCAGCCAGGCCACAACAAAAGCATATCTAGTAAATATATATAGTTGCAGAAAAGTAATAAAACCTGAAATGGATGGAGAGCTCCGAGATGCAGCTCAAAGTTTTCGAGGACGAGGGTAGATAGCTTGGCAAACAACATTGGCAATGGATGGTACTTTGTTTTGGATAAAGTTTAACGCTGACGTCAGTCGCAAAGGATGCAACAATAGATGCAAGGACGACCCAGAAAGAAAGGAACGATAGAGCGACGGATAAAGTGCGAGGCAGCTGCTTTTGATGAAGTCGCCGGCGGGTGGAAATTTCTGCGAATCTATAAACAAGTGCTACGATAGGCTGCTTGCTACTCACCCTCATCCCTGACATTTCCCATCAGGATGTCGTAGTCCTTGAGGTCCGCCGTTTGCAGCAGCGTCATGGGATCGGCCGGCAGGAAGGCTCCGTCAATTGTCGGCGCCGACGGGAAGCTGAGGATGCCCGAGTACGAATTCCATTGCTGCACCGAAATGGTCTTGGCGTCCACCGAACGCATGCAACTCATAACATGAGCGGGATTAGTCTGGAAAGGGTAATTTATATAAATTTATTTTTAATCCTAAATATAATCCTGAAAAAATAAACTTACTTTTAGCATGGAAACATTGCAATTACAGTCATTGATCAACGCCTTGCCGATTTCCACGGCCTTCTCGGATGTCATATGGCTCCAGGGTGCGTTCATGGTGCCTGACTGCATCATGCCTCTCTTCACCACACCCCTGGTCACCGGCGACATCAGCTGGGCATTGACGGAACTGGAACCCGCCGACTCGCCAAACAGAGTCATCCATTCGGGATTACCGCCAAAGGCATGGGCATTGTCCTTCAGCCAACGGATGGCCAGAGCTTGATCCCAAAGACCGACGTTGCCGGGTGCCTCCTCAGCAAATTCTGCCGGCATCTCCGGAGTCAGATGCAGGAACCCAAAGGCGCCCACGCGGTATTGGAAGGAAGCCACTATCACATTGCCAACGGCGGCCATAATGTCCGCATTGTAGATGTCCAGGGTGGCGGATCCGGTCATAAAACCGCCTCCATAGATCCAAATCAAAATTGGGAGCCCGTTTGTGGTGTTTTGAGGATTTCCATTGTGGATCAGGTGGTCTGTATCCCCCTGCTTTCCGTTGGAGTGCTGCCAAAAAGAGATGAATTGTAAGCCTTGAAAACTTTCGACTTTAACTAACGATATCCTTTAAAATTGTAATCAAATAAAAACGTTACATATGCATGTTACCAAGCTGAATAAAATTATTTTATTTTTTTTAGTGAAATAGTACTCACCTCACCCCCGTTGGCACCACGCCCATGGCGGAGACGTGCCTTGGCCGGAGCCCAAACGTTTATGTAGAGGCAGTCCTCGGATACGTTGGTGTTGGGGTTCCAGATCTCCTCGCCGGAGAAGCCCGGAAAGTACTCATATCTGGGAATGAAGAGGAGCGGAGAGACCTGATTAGTTACTGACCTATATGCAAATCAAAGGCTGTTTGTCCCCCATCTGGAATTCGGTCATGCCAATTACGAAAACTAACCGGCTGGGTTATTTATTTTTATTTGCTCTCTTCCGTTTTGCTCGCCTTACTTTCACCCGGCTACATGCCACACACACCAGCCCGCACACCCTCTATGTTGTGCCCACACATTTGACATAGTTTCCCTGCTTTATAAATGTTGAATCGCCCGAATCGATATCCCTACGCATTCGTACAAAGCTCAGTATTTGGCTGTCAGTCTCTATAGATACCTTGGCGCACATACACCCAAATATATGTTTTTCATATACATACCTACATACGAAAAATAAAGTATATAAACAGGTGTATGCAGTACATGTTTAGGTGTGTTTGGCTTCGTGACCATTAAAATTAACTTTCCCGTTTCGCATAAAAGAAATTTATCACAGACGCAGAGAAAGAGGCGATTTCTCCTCGACTTCCTCTGCCTTTGGCGCTGCCCCTGCCACTGCCACTGCCTCTTCTCTACCTCTGCCAGCTCCACCAGCTGCCATTCACCTTTATCACTATATTTTTCTAATTTCCTCTTGCCACACATTTTGATGACTTTCCTTTTGGGTGTGTGGCCCCGGAAAAACTTTGCTTCTCTCTTGTTCAAGAGACGAAATGAGCCTGATGAAATGCTTTTCCTTTCCCTGGAAGCATACTACTTTTATGTCCCATCCAAGGGTACTAATAAATAAAGTAATTAACAGAATTAGATGTTTCGATATTCGGTATCTGCTGAAGACCTACATGGTTTATAATGGTAACTGGCTACATCGGATAATTTATCAGAAATTGTTTGCTCCACAAAAATATTGCAAAGTAAACTCTGTGATTCCAATGGGCACCACAACATGCTGTGCCAAATTCTTTATTATTTCGACCGGCTTTTTGCAAGGGTTATGACGTCACGGCGCCACAGTTAGGTCAACAAAAGCTGCCGCTGCAGCCGGATTGCCGGGCTGCCGAGCTGCGATTTTTCTTTCTGGGTCAATCACGGAAGTGGGCCATCCATGCCCCGGTCCAAACCCTCTCAAATAGTCATGAAAATACGCTTTTTCCGGTCAACTCTAGATACCCAGCTGAATCCCAGCCAAGCTTGATCTTTTCCATTTATTTTCTAATCTGCATCCCAAACTCTTAGAAATTTAAGACAAAATTTAACTGGGAGACTTACCGCTCTTGGACGCAGGTGGCGGAAAGGCGGGTAGCATCAAGCACGCCGTGCCATGGCTCTGCCGGAACCGGCTTCCGGAAGCGTAGGTCCTCGACGGGCGGCTTCGCGTACGGGATGCCCGTGTAGACGTGGACCTCGCGCCCCTGCACCGTCACCGAACGGCCCCGAACCGGGCCGGAGGTCGTCTGCACCACCAGGCGGTCGATGACGCCGCAGACGCCGGACAGGTGCAGGTGCAGCGACAGCACCAACACCAGCGGCAGGTGCAGGTGCAGGGGAATGGGGATGGGGCGGTACAGCTGGCTGTTCTGCCGAACGGATGCCATGACGCGAATGCGCAGGGCTCTGGAGCAGATGGGCGGCGATGTGTGGCGGTGACGGAGACGGTGTCCTACTTAGACCTGACGTCACTGGCTCTGGCTCTGGCACTGTGTACTGTCCTTAGTTAGCTGTGTGGTAAGTTCTGCCGACTGAGTGCTTGGATGCGGAACTGGTGCTGTTTTTGGTGAATTCTAAATTCGGTTACGGGATACCGCATCTACGACCTATTATCCGGTCGTGTTTGCCGCTGCTGCCACAGTTGCCACTTGAAGCTGCCGCCCGTGAGTTGCACTGCACATTCTCCCACTGCAGCAGCTTTGGAACTGGGCCCTCTCAGTCCGGAATTGAGGAACTCGCCGCTCGTTTCGGGTCGAATTCGGACCAGGACTTTGTGGTTTCACGTCGCCTCTGTTCCGTTTGGTTTTCTGGGCAGCTGTTGCACTTTTTGTTTTTGCAGCGCCCGCTTCGGCCACTGGGCTTTTGTTTTCCCCTAATCCGAATCCTGTCCCGGCTGTGTGTTTGAACTGCAAATAGAAGGAGCAGACATTAAGCTATTTGTTTTGGTTTCCTCTGGCCCCTGAGGCGCGTTCTATACTTTTTTTTGCACAGGTAGCTGCACAGTGAGAAAATGGACAAACAAGGATTCATTGGCATAATAGGGATATTACGATTGGGTTGATATTATTTTTACTTTTTTGATGTTTTTCTTAATTTTCATATTTAAAATGCATTATAAAGCATACCTAACAATTATGAAAATCAAAATATTTATATTTTTCCTTAGTGTCCTGTGAACATTTCATTGCAAGTTGACTTGCAGGGTGCTTGTGTCGTCTGCCCCCGTTAGTGTGCTACAATATTTATGTGTTTGCCTTTGCCTTGTATGTTGTATGTGTGTGTGCCACTTGAGCAGAGATGCAAAGCTGCCTGCTTTCTTGGTCTCGGTTCCATTCAAAAGTTCATAAGTGCCACCCCCCATTGCACCCAATGCGCCGTCTCTTGGGGTTGACCCACACACCTGCTGCGGAGCCACTCACCAGCGGTTTTCGAGTGGCCCGTATCGTTTTCTGAGCCACAGCCTTTGCCTGCAACATCGTTAAACATATTTTCTTATATGGCTTTCATTAGAGTCACTTGACCGATTTGAGCAAATATCGTTTCAAACCGAAGGAGTCGGGTTAGCCGATGCTTGATGCAAAGAAACTTCTCTCTCTTAAAATTTCATTTTGAATCTGAAACATGATTTATGTGCGCCTCAAAAATTAAAATTTAATTACCTTTATCTTTTGAAAGCTAGAAGCCGCAATAACAGATAAAAACAAGTTGTTTTAAATAATTAAAGCTGCAAATAAAATTGAAACAGAATAGTATAGGACGAAAAACTAAACGAATAAACTGCTGGTGGCCTGATGGCATGCCTCAATAAGTTTCACAGAATGGTTTCGTTTTATTGAAACCGGGGAGGCTGCAGTTCGGCCGGACTCCGGACGGTAAATGAGTTTCCCAGCCCATGTCCTTGACGTTGTCGTGTCCTTTTGCAACCTGCAGCTAGTCCTGGCGTCAAACTGAGCTACGACATGGTCTGGGAATTGGACTAAGAAATGAACCTTGCATGCTGACAACCCATTAGATGGCGCTCGTGTAATAACTCCGCTACCACGCCCCTTGCAGCTCCAGCGCCCGGCTCCCTCGCCCCCCAAGAAGCGTTTCGAAGGAGTCCTTTTGGCTGCCTTCCTCTTGGCTAAGCAGCTTGTCTACAAGGGACCGGCAGTTTAAGCCGCTTTCTTAGCTGGCGCCGCAGTAATATAAATGTTATTTCGCCGCACAATTAAAATAGCATTAAGACGCCACAAAAATGCGAGTTGCAAGTTGGCAATTTAATTCCCCCCTTTCGTTGTGCACATTTCAGCTAAATTAGCTCGAGTTTCTCCTTGTTCTTTGCATTTTTCTCTGACTAATTCTCTACCGGGTTTCTTGGGCAACCCTCATAAGTCTTATGGAGTCCCATCTTTAATTTTCATTTTTCCAAAGAGTAGTACCAACATTTTCTTCGCCTGTTTTATGGAAGATAAGACGTCCAAGTCTTATACAGTCTCAGCAGTTTTTCTGTCCATTTTCCAAGTCCCATTTCCCAGTCTTCCCCCTTGAAAATTTTCACTAAACATGCACATTTTCTGCAGAGGTTGTCTTCATACTTAAGCTATTTTATTTCATATCTAACAGAAGACATAATGTTGCCTCTTAGTTTCAGCTGACTCCAGTAATTTTTCTTGCCAACTGTTTTCATAAAAGTTTCAACTTCAAAGTTGGCATGAGCAGCCACTTAATTCTTGAAAAGTATGTTTGAGTTCATATGGCCTGCAACGAAAATGTTTCTCAAGGTTTTTTTTTCCAAACTGAAATAAGAAACAAGAAAAACTGAACTTTTGCTGAAAAAACAAAATCAACATTGTAAATTAATATTATAAATAATAAGAATTTATATTTTGAAGAAATGTATCTACATCAGAGGCAGGAGTACTGCTGGGACACTGCTAGCCTAACTTAACCTTGATGAAATGGATAGCTGGCCCCTTAACTTCACAAATAGCACCTACATTTCAGTAATTTCCCGAATAACTTTAACTATGGTTTTCCGAATGAGAAAATTTCAAGCGAAACATAAACAAAGTCCTATTTAAAATGCACAGATTTTTCATGGTTGAAACATTTTCGTTGTGTAAATAGAAGCGCTTCATAGTTTTTCTCGCTTTGCTTTCGCCTCGGTTTATTTTCCTTTTCCATGGAAATCATATAAATGCTGCCATGGATATGATATCCTGACACGGGACGGGAAGGACCCTGGTGTGCCTGGATATGCGTTAGAAAGAGATGGGGGCAAACGCGAAAATTTTAATGACATTCAAATTAAATTATAATTTCAAAAGTTTCGCCGCGCGAGTCGGAGGGACGTTGCTGATGACGACGATGACAAGGACATGGCCAGGTGAAAGGGGCGTCGGAGATGGGGACTGTCCCCTTCCCCGTTAGATCCAGCTTTGTTGGCCAAAGGTCAAAGCGGCCAAAAGAGGGAAAAGGTTTGGATAGCCCCCGTGACCTCTGCCGCGCTCTCAATCAACTCGGCCCCCTCCCTTCCTTTCCAACTACCTTTATCACCGCCTCCCTTGTTTATTTCGTTTGCGTTTGTTTTCAAAATTTGGCGAATGCTAAAAAACATGGCCAACGACAAAACGAACGGTAAAAGCCAAAGGGTAAACAACACAAAAGCAAACGAAACAAAAACAAAGACGAGAGACACACAAAAAACGGGGTGACGGGGTGAGAAAAGGATGAAGTGGCCGTAGAGCCAGAGGGGTGTAAAGAAAGTATAAGGAACGTTGACTGTGTTTTGTTTGTGTTTTCATTTTTGTTTACGAGTTTTTGATGTTTGACATTCATGTTGTTTCTACTAGTCTGTTAGCCCTAGAACAGAACAAAATGTCTAAGGATCTAATTTTAAGAGATAATATTATCAAGACTCAGCAACATTTTTATATAAAATCTTAAATACAGAAATAATAACTTATCTTTGGATTAAAAATTAAGACAATTTCCTTTTTTGTATAATACGTTTTTTCAAGTGCACATTCCAAAATGTGTATGGTTTAATTGACGAGTTGAAGAGGGTAAAGGCGGGCAGGCAGGCAGGCAGGCAGTCTTAATTGATACCAAATGACAAAGTCAAGGTATGAGAGACAGGTGTCTATTAAAGGCTGGATACCTAAGGACTATTGGCTCTAATTGTGGCCAAGATGGTGGATGGCACTCGAGAAGGAACTTTTGAGTATCAGGAGAGTTGAACAATCATTAGCAGAGAGTCCTGGCATTAGTGTGGGTATCGCGATGGGGAAATCCTTTTCATAATTTCCAGGTCATTTCCCTGCATTCTCTACTACGTCCACGCAATCATTAAACCCTCGAAAAAAAACATGGCCATATGCTTTAATGAGACACAATCATCATCAAGTTTTGACTGACCATTTGACCTTTCCATTTGCCAGGCGGCAGGACTCCGATCACAGGCCTTTCTCCTTGTCGGCCATTAGACGAATGTCTGGCGCCAGGCGAACTATAAAATAAAAGCACGGGCGTGGCCGCAACGGGATGGGCGACAAGAAATCAGTTCCCTCGCTTCCAATTCATATGGGCTAATCTTTGGAAAGAAAATATATAAAACTAAACCATTTATTTTAAAAAATGAATAAAGTTTTCTGGTCATTAAAAGCCAGAATTAAATCGGTCATGAATTCCTCATCATTTGGCTCTTTTAAAGACCTTTTTTTGGGGGGAAAACTAAAGGCAGGCCCCATTTAAACGGCAAAATTGCACAGCATGAGACGCAAAAAGTGGGAGCCAGTGGCGCTTGCTTTTTATTGCATGGCGCCGCATGTGGCGGCTGTGGCGATTGAAGTGACCCTTGAGGAGGGAAAAGGAGGGTAGTGGGACATCCAGTAGGAGTCCGGAGGTGGCTGTGTTAGTGCCAGTGGGAGGGAAGTGCCGCCCGGCTACGTCCGGTGCACGAGTTTGGCTTTAGTGGCTCTCGCCCGTCACCGGGGCTCGTTAACGCTGAGACGCTCAATTTAGCGCGACTTATTCAGGTTGCCGCTCCACTTGCCTCCGCTTGCGCCCGTGTGACTGACCTTGATGATATCACCACAGCCATGTCGTCGTGGCCATCGTCATCCCAGCCCCGGACCTCAGTTCCTCTCCCGTGCCATCTCATTTCCATTTTCATTCCCAGACACAGAAGCACAGGAAAAAAATTGATTTATTCTTATAGGGTACTAATTTTTTTCAATATTCAATTTTATTATTTAAAGTAAATAATGATAAAAAAAAAGTCATTACAATACATATCGACTGAAGGAATCAGAAACCACTCTCAAACTTTACTCTCATAAGTTTCTCGTAACCCAAGAAACCCAATATTCATATAAAAATACACATACACTTCTTATAGCATTCTTTTCTCAGTGCCATCCAGGACATGTGTGAATCTCTCTTAGTCGAGTTCATGGCTCACACGTGCCTGCCTCACCCACACTAACGTACTTTGGGACTTCACACCCGACCCTCCTCGTCCCGGCCGCACCTGCCCTTGGTGTCGATGTCTTGGAATACTCGGGTTACCCGTGGGTGTGCTGCACTTAAAGCCAAAATAAAAATCAATAATCGGGAAAATGACAAGTCAACAGCCAACAGCAGCAGCTGAGCTGAGCTGAACTCAAGCGGAGTTCCCATTTCTGACGGCTCCTGCCTCCAAAAATTCAGGCTAACAAAATCGGACGCTCCTACACTCTCACGCAAGAGAACGTGTGGGTTTCTGGGACAAAAGTTTCATATTAAGTAACATAAGGGGAGTATTGGGGAGTCCCTGAAACACGTCCTCGGCACACTATCCAAAAACGTGCACCGCAAGTCTCGGCTGAATTTATGACAGTTTCACTTCTTATTTATGTATTTCTTGGCTAGTATTTGGTTAAGAGTATATGGAGTTGAGTCGTTAACCTAGAACGAATGCAAAACCTTTTAAATAAAATCCGCAGATGAACTTCATGTCTGGCACAAAGGGCAACAAATACTACAGAAAATAAAATAGATCATAGAGCGTTTTTTTATAACCTAGGCAAGTAAAAACTAGGCAAATGTTGGCATAAATAGTAATATAACATATTGAACAACAAGTATACGCCATAGTACTCTACTGGTTGCTTTCATTATGGACTGCCTGATTATGAAAAACCCAGCCCTTCAATCTCTGACGGCCCCCCTCCTGTTCCTTTCAACTGGTGATGCTGTAAAATGTCAAATGTGAGTACCGCTTTCATACAAAATGACGCAAGAAATAAAAGCGGTTCGCCTTTGGGGCAGCAGTGCCAAAGGGCAACCATATACCATCCATCTACCACACAACAGAAAGCCAATATGCCGGCCATTTTGACGTCATGGTCGTAAGGACAGACGGCACCATGTACCATGCATACATATATGTATGTTTCCAGCCCGGGTGCTAGCCTTTGCTGACCAGAAAATCTACGCAACAAAGCTGGGAAAATAGCAACGTTCACGTCGGCTCGTATCCTGGCCCCAAGCTGGTTAATTACTGGAAGGAACATCATCAACAGCAGCATCCGGTGCTTTCTAAACACATTACGCATACGACATGTGGACAGGTTAACATGCTACTTTGACTCCAAACAAGCTATTCAGGCTGCATAATGCAATATGCATCACTGCGCCATTATGAACAAAAACAGAAACAACATAGTCAACAATCAGTATTGATGTTGTTGACGCTGATGCCGATGCATGTGATGATAATAGACGAGGATAGTCGAGGGTGTACCAGCCCCTAGCTGCCTTTGCCTCTGTTTCTGCCGATAATTAGATTCATGAGTGCGTAAGAATTTTAATTGGACTGCTCATTACAATAATCAGAGCGCAGGGCGGAGGGTGCAGGGCGCAGGATGATGGCTACGGTCTTGGATGATGGGGGGCTGAGAGAAATGGAATCGAGACCTGGCGACCAGCCAGCCATATCATGACGGAGTGTTCGCTCGTGTGCACTTGCCTGAGTTATTCAATTTATGGCATCAACCAAATTGCAGCCGCAATAACAACAACTAAAGCAACATCAACAGCAACAATTACAGCAATCACTGCGGACAAGAGCAGTAACAATAGCGGAAAATTAAGTGGAAAACGCGTGGGAAATTAAATTGAATTTTAATTGGCATACGCATCAATAATTTTTAATTTGTTACAATAATTACAAAGTTATTTAATATTTATGTTGACTCGGCGCATGTCAATTAGTCTGGCTTATGCAATTAAGGTTGATTAAAAAAATATATTTTGCACCACATACGAATGCACTTGCATGAACTTAAGCTGAACAAATGGAGTATGGATATATTGGTTTTTGCAGATTTCATCGCAAATCGAGTAAAATCATTAATTACAATTAAAATTTGATTACGGTTTCACGTTTCAATCCATCTCATTATCTTAATGGATGATTAAAAATAGAGCCGGAATAGCGCGAAAGGAAGTACTCGACGAAGAGTAAATAGGTAATAAATAATAACGACATTAAGGACTGTACTGTAATAGAATTATACGTTTAGGAAAAAAAATACTAATAATGAACACAAGTAGGACAAGTACTTTTCAAATCGCAAACGTGATTCAACTTTAATCTGTGCATGTTAAGCAAAGCCAAAGCTGGTAGGAGCGACAATAATAAAAACAAGAACCTGAACGAATGGTTTGCCAGGCAAGCCTGGCGAATACAATCGCACTAATATCGCGTATACGCCGCGTATTCCCCAAGACTCAGCAGAACCTCGCATCTGTTTGCCTTTGAGTGGCACATGCGCCACACTTGGCACTTGCTTTTATTTTACCCTGGGTTACTTTTAATGCCCAACCGTACAGCCCAATGGCGCCAGAGCACCAGGCCCCACACAGAGACGCACATCAAGCGGGTTATTCCCAGGACACGTCACGGGCGCACAGCGTATGTGTGCCGGAGTGTGCTCATAAGTGATTATCTGCATGTAAAAATGGCAGAAAGTGGAGGCTTATATTCGTACATACCGATGCGCATTTCAGTCCAGAGATCAGAATAAGGGGTTTAAGAGGTTCTTTAACAGATTCTTTTTGATTTTTTTTTTACAGTTGAAAGAACAATAATTTGAGAAATCTTTTAGACTATATACTTTTTCTTTATACTTTGAAAATAGTTTCTACTAGAAACTAAAGGCTACTAGTGTCTTGGACTTATGCGTAACATCGTGTTGCAACTGATTCTCCATTGTGGATTCAATAAAACCTAATGAGACTGCAGCAGACAACAAATCGCGTTATTATCGCCGGGGAATGGCCAAGGAGGAGCAGCACATCGCAAAGCATACAGTGGCTAGAAAGACCGCAGGAAAACTAATAAAAGTAGCCAAAGCACAGACAAATAAAAACAATCGCATAAAACTAATGTTAAACAATTCCCTTTGCCCGGATTGCGTCTGTTTCCAGTGGCTGTCCGTTTGTGTTGCGTGTTTGTCCTGGGCATCATATTGGTTCACTTTGTCCTAGCTTAATCCAACTCGGAGCTAGGGCTGTCGTCGCCCATCGCCCCCGTCGTCATGGACGGCCCCTTAAGACAATGATGGCTGGCCCAAAGCCCCCGAGGGTATGCAATAAAATTGCGTTTTAATGCTGCTCCAACGGACGAGCAATGACCCATTTACAAAGCTCCTGAAGTGCTTGCTTGTCTGTTAACAAAAGAATTTGCTGCATTCTTTGCCAAGAAACTCTACCGAGAATGATAAATGATTTGATTCACTCGCATAAAAAATCATCTATTAGGTGTACAAGGAGCTCGGATAAAGGATCTCAACAAAGAAAACGCATTCATTAATTTTTAATTTAAGTCAAAATTATGATAAGCAATAAATAATAATGTATAAAATCTAAATTCTTTGTTTTATACTATTTGAATGAAACACTATTGTGTAACTTTTCTTCTTAAGAGACTTTGTCTTTGTAAAAGAAACCCTTTAGATACATTTTCTCGGTTCCTGCTTGTGCTAGTCATTCAATATTCATATTAGCCGAGGGTATAAAACTGTCCCCTTTGTTTCAATTTTATTGCTGGCTTTTTATGCTCGGCTCTTGGCTTGTCCTTCGCATTGTTTTATGGCATTTTATTTGCATATTTTCGCGTTCCGTGATGGCTGCCTGATACAAGTATCCATGTCCGTGGGTACATGAGTTTTATGTGCTTGTCGATTCGCCGGCAAGTACAAATACCAAAGGAGCTGGGGGAACAGCAATGATCGGCGAACGAGCTCTCCCAACTCCTCGGTGGCCTCCTCAGTATGGAGAAAATGTTTCCCGCCGTTTGGCTTTCAAAGTTTCCCGAATTATTTCATGGAGCGGAAAATATTTTTTCCCAATTCCCACATCCCACGCCAAAAAACCCCCAAACACAGACGGAAAAGTGTAAAACAATTCTCAAGTGTTTCAAGGCTTTAAGCTTTGCGCCTTTGGGTTATTTTCTTTGTATACGGGAGTGTTGTTTGCCGAGTGTGTTTGGTATGGTTTCCTTTTTTGTGTGCTGGTCTATTATGTGATGGGAAATGTACAAAGTGAACCCGAACTCGGTGCCGGAGTTCCCACGCCGGATGGTTGCCTTTGTGAGGTAATCATGTTTTTGCAGCTGATTCAATTAACTCGATCTAGGCTCCAGGAATTTCTGTGTGTCACTTTTGTCGGACACTGTCCCTCGTGGCAGAAGAGATTGCAGGTCCAATTGCAATTGCCGCTCACTTGATTGGATGCATTGTGCGTGGAATTGATGGATTTGAATGCATGCGAGCTGAGCTGGATAGTGGATAAGCCACTGATAAGCGGAAGTCCGCAGCAGAAGCATTCAATTAAATTTAATTCCTCACGCCCAAAAGCAAATAAATTGCAAATTGGATTAATTGCATTTAAGTGTGTTTTTGTATTGGCAGGAAAATATTTTTTCCTCCTTTTTGGAAAGTTTAATGTTTTCCCGGAATTAATAACACAATGCTTGCACATATTGTGAAAAATTAAACATTGTGCAATTATAATTAATTGTTATTTATCATTTATATTTGAACTGTCATATAAGGAACAATACAATTTATTTTAAATTGATTTTTCATTAATCTGAAATTGTAAGCCATCTCGTCGACTCTGATCGAATGATTTCCGGATTTTATTTTAACGGCCATACATCAGGAAACTAAAATTAACATTTATCTACCTTAAAAAAATAAGATATAAAAGTCGGCAGTAAATCATAAGTATCACAGAAAATAATGAAAATACAATACAATTTATGGCCTATGAAACAAAAATTTAAAAACATAAAATTTCAGAAAAATAGAAAAACTGTGAAAGTTTTGGCTTTTTTCTAGAGAGAAAACAGTGAAATATATGCTTTTTGAACGTACAATGCAAGTGCACGAAAGATACATAAATCTCAATCAAAAATGCAGTTCACAGATACATAAAAATCCCCTATCAGACCCCCATCAAAGCCCAGCAAACTAGCTAAACTGATTTAGCTTCTATCCCATAGATACATCCCACAAAAATGTATCTAGGCATCGTTGGTAGTAATATGTAAATAGTCCCCAACAAAAAATATATACAGAAAAGTATCTGAACAGAGAAAAACTGCACATAAAGCGACCTAAACTAAGCCCGGCACGCAATCGCATGAATCTGAGCAACTAATCAGCGTTTTTATCTAATAAGCCGCAGCCACAATGATGACGCGACGACGATCATGAGATGATGATGATGATGCTGCATGATAACCATGCGGCATATGGTATACATTCTGTTTGGTGTACTACATAGTGTGTATGGGTTAAGTGTGATAAATCGACAGTTGAATTAAACGACATGTGGGCAACAGGGCGAACAGGCAGTGTGCGACAGGGAATCTAGCAAAATATTTACACCCACTCTACCGCGAATTAAGCCCACTCACGCACTCGGGTACACAATAATCGAGAGAAATGAAGAAAGTAGTGGGTCTACATGGTGAGAAAAATACGTAAGAATTTGTTCAAATTGTTCATGAGGCATCTTTAGTATCAAATTGTAGACTTATCGTGAAAAGTTTGTACTCTTAAAACTATATTTTTTATGGATTATTCGACTTTACTTTGGAATACAAATAATAAATAACATTTTGAAACATTTTGAAAAAATAAGCCCACAAATCGTCGATTATATTTCTCCGTGCGGCCATCGAGCGGAGGAATAAAGTAAAAGTGTCTTTTCATCAGAATTTTAAATGTGCCTGCCCTCGATGTGAGTTGCCAAAAAGATGGTGTGTATAAGTGTGTGTGAGAGTGGGTACAGGTGTGCGCGTGAGCCGACCGAGCGGAAGTTATGGAGCCTACGTGCCCCACAAACAAAAAAAAAACACCAACAGGCTTTTCGCTTTCGTTGGGCGGCCAAATGTGGGGCAAGCGAACGGTTATTGAGGCAGCGTCACTCGATAAACCACCAATACCAGTGACCAGGACCTCGTATGTAAACAGACAAATTATGAATTTGTATGACTCCGTTCCAATCCCGGGTATCCTGTTTTTCTCTCCCTGACTGATTTTTTCTTTTTTTTCGCTTTGTGTCTCTGCCTCTCTCGATTCTGTTACGGATCACGGAGCTCATCAAAAATCGTTAAATGCGAAAATCGAACAAGGAATTCGGGAACGAAAACAATAAGGAAGAGGTGGGGTGCTTTATATGACGGGGTCTGAAGTATCGAAACTCACCTTTTTTTTTATTTGTGCGTTGGGCTGTGAATGCTGCTCCGAGTAGCTCACTACATGACACTGTTTATGTTTTTTATTTACTTAAAAATCTACCAATTTCTCGTTTAATCTTTGAACTGAAAATATATCGGGGATTGGTTATATTCTGTATATTCCTTTCACTTCACTTTTCTCACACACAAAACTGGCTAGCGAACATCCTTTGCTGCTTGTGTGTTATGCCATATATGCATGCATGGGTGTGTGCGTGGCGGAGTGTTAACAGTGTTAGTGTGTTTTTGGGAGCTTGGATTTGAAAAATGATTTGTCTTCGAAACTATTTACTTTTATATTTTATGTTTTCTTCGTTCGAGTATTTTTGACAGCTGATTTTATTATCGAATCCTCTTGGTTTTAGTTACTTCTTATGCGCACTATACTGAAGACCACTGGATTAGACCGCTCGATCCGCTTTGATCCGCTTTGATCAAAACACGACGATGTCTCTAGCTAAACTGAAGCCCCAAGCCACCTGGGCCGGAGCTTCGCCTGAATAGGGGGGTTTCCGCCGCCCATACCCCGCAGGCTCCCAAAAACACCGAATTTGTTGTTGCCGCTGTTGTGACCCTAGTCGCCCTGTGTCAGTTCGTTTCAATCCTCTCACAAACACTCTTCCGAATGTCATCGCAATGCGTACTTTGAACTGTTCGAAAGACACACACACACAGACACACACATACACATAGGCTTTCTCTCTGACGGCTTTAACACATAACGGGAGTGTGCGGCGCTGTTGACCATTTTCCGTTACTTGGCTCTCTGGCAGCTTTTGGTATTACTGTTATACAGCCGCAACACAACTCTCTCTCTATATTTTGCACGGCTTTCCACTCTCCGTATTTTTGGCAAAGAGCTTCCGGAGAGAGCACTTGCCGATTTTGTTGTTGGTTAGGCCCAAAATTTCATTATCTCAAGTGGCCGCTTTGTTTGTTTATTTGAAAATTGATGAGTGCGTTTAGCTCTCAGCTGAGTAAATGTTTTTATTTACAGACTTATTTAACATTTTCTAACTAACAGAGTTTCATCTTCTAAAATACTCATATGTTTTTGTTTGCTGGCAAATCCCCGAAAATCGATCGCACATCTTTTAAGCGTGAATTTCAAAGAAACACACACACACACACCAAAACACAGCTTGTTCTTACACACACAATACATAGAGGCATCAAGGCTGCCGCAGCAGTTTTGAGCCGCGAAGTAGGCTATACTTCTTCACAGGAAACCTTTACGCTCCGCTAAAGAGAACTAATGGAATCTTCCGATTTATAATTTTTTTTAAAATTAATCTTTACTATACCGCCAATGGAAGTGTATCAGTTCACAGATAAGAACGGAACCAACGTGTCCGACGACTCTCAACAGAATGCGGAGAACTGAGAAATAAATGCCGAGTAGCTACAGCAGCCAAGCACAACAACAGCTGCAAAAGCCGCGTCGGCGTCCGGGATGAAAAATTTTTTAGCCACACTCGCACATACACTCGCACTCGGCTTAAGCCTCCATATTATAGTAGGAAATTTGATATGAAAACATTGAGCATAAGCCACAGAAAGCTTTTAGCGTTCAGCTGTGTGTCCAAGTTGTTACTAGTAACGCAGTGTTTTGGTATAACAGTTGTAACCTTTTTATAGTTGACAAAAATTAGTCTTCATATTCAAATTTTATATTTCTTGAGGGGAGCCCCAAATATACTCGACGTAACTCCAATGAGTTCGCTTTAAAAACTGATTTTATTCCATACAAATCTCGTAGAAACATACATTAAAATCATAAATCTACTTATCAGCTAGACCAACGCTGGCCCGATATGTGACACTTACGTATCTTAGACTTCAATGACGTGGTATTGTGGGAGCGATCACTTGAACCTTTAGTTTCATAATTCGCTTCGCTAATTAATACGCTTAACTCTATTACATAGACGTCAAAAACAATAACATATATCATTTTTATTAAACCTTTTAGAATGCCTGGATTAAGATTTTAAAACTTTTAAATCAATAATAAAAGTCTTTTAAAAAATTTCTTCAAAAAGTATAAATATTGGATAGGTATAATAAAAAAGTTCGTTATTTGTGGATTTAAATATGTAAGCATTGTTCAAATATTTCTATAATTACCACTAAACGTATGAACTTGAATATTTTAGCAATTTGTTTAGATGAATGTGTTTTTTTAACAATTGACTTCTTTATAAAATCGACAAACCCGTTTCAATCAAATGTTCGATTATGGGAACACAATCAAAATTTATTCAATATTCTGCCTTACCACAACACAATGGTTTTACATTGTTTTTCCATATGTTTTCCATCAATACAAATGGAATGTAATTCTTATTTTTGGTAAAATGGTTTATGTTTTTCTCTTACAAAGTTTTTTCTCTTACAAAGCCATTTTTAGAATCTGTGTATATGCGGTATTCTGAATACATAGAATTTTACAGAATACTAGATGCATTATTTAAAGAATGTCTGTGAATGAAAATACGACTAATTTCAAATTAATTTTGTATATAAATTTTTACAAATTTTTTAAATTCTAGTACTCCCATAACGCCTGGGAATAATATCATAGCATGTAGCAAAGGCTATGTCATTGGCTACGTCAATTCCTGAAAAGAATATCGTAAACAATATTTATTTATATTTCTATAAATCTGCGATACAAACTGCGATCAATTCTTATTTTTGATTTTAGTTTGCAGACTCTTTCAAATCTTTCAGTATATCACAGTTCCGAAACTCTTACATCCACTCTCGCCAGATGAGCTTGAGCGAAAGCTCCAACGGAAGCTCCACTCAAAGTAGTGGGGCGAGGTGGGGCGCATGATAAACTGCAACTTGTTGCGCCGGTTTCTGTGGTTCTCAATCTGTTTTGGAACCTCGAACGCAGTACATCGACTTTCGCTGCCGATCTTGTGGTTTGTTATTGTTTGCTTTACCAATTTATCCCCTTGTGTTTTGGTGGCTGTTAAGCTGTTTTCAATCGTACGTGGGCGCGCGCCAAAGAATTTATAAAAAGCCTCTACGCATAGTTCGCCAAAGAACCATTATCGCAAAGTGCAGATGTTTTGTATTTGTTGGGACTAATTAAAAATATGCGAATTTCTCCGAGAAGCATGTTAATTGTGCCAACCGGTTCGCTAGTGATTCGCAATTACTTTTATGACCCGCTGGTAGCGAGAGATGACTTAAGAAGACACACCCCGAGTACATACTAAATAGTAATGCGATTTGCATAATGACGACATTTGTTTCTCGATCTTTAATCAGTGTCAAACATGGAATTCTGAACGAAATAGCAGCGGTCGAGGTCTCGGCCTCAGTGACACCCCCCAGTGACTGTCCCGCTGCCTTTTTTGGGCACAATCAGTTTTGACGTCAGTGGCTCTAAACTCAGTTTGAATCCCCAACCAATATGGTTGTTCGCATTTTTGTCACGAACTCAAAAGTGAAATCTAAATGCAGAAGAAAGCCATGCAAGTGCAGTTTTTGGGGAGTGGAAAACCTGAATATTTTAATATTATATCTTTGACTACGCATTCGTTTAGGTTTTTATTTATACATATGCAATACATATATATGTATTTATAGATTATTCGTGAAATTTTTTCATAAATTTTTTATGAGACAATTAAAAACAACGAAGGTAATGCCTAGAATTCCCGAATTTAAAAATGCTACCCCTAAAAACACAAATAATTATTGGACATCTTTAGACTAAGACATTCATGAATGACTTTATTGAACTTGTATTGTAACCAACGTTTACAACCTGTATTACCCCATAAGTCATATATTATCGGAAACGTTAATAACGATGACCTATTTTATACGATTTGTGTTTAAAATAAACTGTATGATAAGACCTCATTTTTCAGAATTTTAAGCAGAGACTTAACATTTTAATATAATTCGCTTTATGTGGACGGGCGGTTGATAAGCTTTTATGATTTTGTTCCCACCCACTAAAAAGATTCCTTTCATTATCTTATCGCCAGCTTGAATCACTCTGAACAAACAACACCACACATCACGATGCCCAATCCACTGTGGTTCATCTTCTGGCTGCTGGTCTTCTGGTTCGTCTCGTTCTTCGTGGCCTTCTTCTGTGCGTTCTTCTACATCTGGGTCTATGCCTTCGCTTCCTGCATTCCAGCCCTCACAGTAAGTTATTTTCTAAGGAAGGCAGTATGGGAAGGTGTATGGGCTTTCGGTTGGTTATCGAGTCATGTAGATTTCTAACCAATTAGTCATTACGGGGACTTTAACTTATCAGAGCCGCACAACTGGGGCTTATGAGCAACAACGATATCTAGCGTTACGACCCACACCCTTCCCTAAAAACCAACTAAATGATTCGTTAATATTTCCAGGGCATAGCGGACATTTTGCTGCAAGGCGTGCAGTTTCCGTTCTACTGCGGAAAGGCTATGCTGGAGGGCAGACAGGCGTTCTAAATGTGGAAAATCCCCTGCCAATCTCAACTCTAAGTGCCTTACTGATATAGCTCTTGTTTTCGATAATTTTTTTACAATAAAGCTTACCTAACTAATATTTATAAAACACACACTATCTGATCATTTGTAATATCGTGTATACGAGACATTGACTGATCGTCAGTGAGTAAAATGACATCATGAAACAATGTTGAGTTTCAGGAACTCGAGATATGGTATCTCGAGATATTGATATCTCAATGAGGAAAAGTGGAAAAGTCGGAGACATACCATGATATATTGGAATTTTATAGTTATTACCAACATTCTTAACACTTTACGTATTGGAGCATGAAGTAGAGCCCATTCATAAATGTAAAGTCTGTAAAGACGAAGATATAATTATTTTATTAAAGTTAAGTGATTTTTTATCAAAGGACCACATATGTAATATTTTGTAACTGTTCTAAAATCCATTTATTTCTTCGCTTTCACGCATCAAAAAAATATTACAATATTTTTCATCTTCTAATACATTTTTGGCTTTATTTTTTATTCACTAGATTGAAAAAATATTTTAATCGAGATATCTTACACATATTGAGGTAAGAAAGTTGTTTTCCTTTTGAAAAGATAATAAGAAAACCAAATTGAATAACTACAACAACTAATAAATAACTTTATTAAAGAAAATCAAGTAACACATCTGAAAAAAATGAAAGCCCTAGAAAATCTAATTTGTCAATTTGAGCGTGGCTTGGCGTTCATTTTGTGGTGGAGGCCACTGTGGCATTCTGTTGACCGCTGCCTGGAGCATCAGGAGGTGACCCGGTAGAGGTTCCGGCGAGATCGTGGCTGGGTTGTCCGGCAGCCTGAGAAGAAGACTCCTGTTCGCCCATAGCTCTCAACTCTAGCTCGCCAATTAACTGCATCACGCGAATCTTACCCTCGGTAGCCAGTTTTGGTGGCAGGCTCTTGACGGTGGCGCAAATGCTGTCAAAAAAAAGTTCCACGGAATCTCGCGGCGGGCGCTCCAGAGAGGACTGAGAAGAGATTGGCGACGGTTGGTAGCACTGCAGCTGGCGCGGGGCATAAGCGGGTGCGGCCCGAGGGGAGGAAGTGTAACAACTACCAGCTATGGGCGTGATGGTAGCTTTGGAACTGATCTCTTGCGGCAGTCCAGGATTGGGCGGCGTAGTGGGAGCAGCCATGTTGGCCAACGGACCTGCCACCTTTTTAATGGTAATGCGGCAGGGTGGCGGCTGGGGAGCGGAGTTGGAAGTGGAAGTGGGAAACGAAGATCCTGATATCGTTCCGGCTCCTGCCGGCAATTCATTAATGGTAACCTGAAGTGGCAGGTAATCCAGCATACCAGACTGCTGCGAATCTGTTTCAGAGATGCGCCGCTGCTGTTTGGAAACAGGCTCTGCCTCGAAATCATTTTGTGGCTCCGCACCCGCCTCCAGTTCGCCCTCCTCCTCGTCACCCTCATCACACTCTCCATCCGAGTCGGCTTCCTGGTCGCCCTCATCATCCTCATCCTGATGATTGGCTCTGGAACCATAGGCAAGCTGGCACTCCTCCTCGTCGTTGTACTCCCACTTCATAACGCCATTTCCATCAGTTCCAGGCTCCTGTTTGGGAGCTAGGGATTTCCGCTGTGCATTTTCCGTGTGCTTGATGCTGCCCTCGTGCTTTCCTAGATCGGATCGCTTGCAGCTTAGCCTGCATTCACACACGGCGCAGAAGACGAAGTGCGGATCAGTTTCGTCAGGCAGCAGCCACGGATATATCGCCTGGTACTCCGGTTTCGTCTTGGGCCGTGGGTATTTGAGCAAAGCGCACGGGCGACGTGGCCGGTATTCCGATCGAAGGGCATCACTTTGTTAAAATAACATGAACAGTAGGTTGCAAGTGAGCTGAGGACCATCAATACTTACAGTTTTTCCTGAGTTAACTGAAGATTTGCCATTTGGGCCAACTTTTCCAGAATATAAACAAATTATAGTTCAGTATGACCGTTCTGTGATGTGCGGAAAATACTCTGTACACTGATCAGATCAAATGTCGAGATTTACTTAAATTTTAATGTTTAAACAAATAGAAAGTAGAATCTTAATAATATATTTATATTAGCGATATAAAATTCTATCAGCATGCAAAAGCTGTGGATCGTCTTTGAAACTGATTCAAAAACAAGTTAGTCTTTCGTTTTCAAGCACTGGTTTCGCGGCAGTTTCCAAGACTGGTTGTTTTTGTGTTGCCGAACATTGTTTTCAACCAGCACCGCTCTCCGCGTATTTCATTGTCCTGTAATTTTTCAAGATTCTTGCAATTTGAAACGAATGCTGTGACTTCGACACTACTTTGCTACCGCTCCGGAATCCGTCTGGCCTAATTGAGCTACTCGAAATGGAAGTGGAGAACGGCCAAATCGAAAATTTCAACGAAGCGTCGGATGCCGGCGACAAAATGGCGTCTGCGAATGATAGCGAAAATGCCAATATTGAGGCTGCTGCAGCGTCGTCGGATCACGAGCTGAAAATCATGGATGTGGAGGGTTCTGTTATAGCAGAGGAGTTGCCCGAGGAGAGGGTGCCGATGGTAATTTTAGTGGATGACGATGATGACGATCCGAGGGATGAAGAAAGGCCGACGGACGGCGACCCCGAACTGGCGGAAACAGATATGGACGAAGATCATGCTCCGATGGTGGTGGAGCTCCAGTCAGCTCTCAACCATCCGGATGAGAAGCCACTAGATGACAACCAACCGGAAGAACGCGACCCGGAGGCGGACAACGTCTCCACCAAGACGGAGCCCAGCAGCGACGCAGAAAGCAATCACTCGTACGCCGATCCGATGGGATTGCTGGAACGCCTTGACACCCAGGACGCCGAGAGCCAGGACGAGGACGAGGACTACAGCATGGACGACAGCAGTAACGAGAAGACAATGTTTCCCCGCAAGAAGATGCCACGCGCCAAGCGCTGGCTCCTCTGGATGAAGCGCTGGCCTTGGATTCTGCACGAAGACTCTGACGGCACCTACGCCTTTTGCCTTTACTGCAATATGAACATCAACGTTAACAACCGCGCCAAGCACATCCAGCAACATAACATGTCGCTATATCACCAGGAGCGCGAGTGCAACTACGTGGCCTTCAAGAAGAGTGAGGAGCAGACCCGAGGAACGTGAGTAGAAATAGGGCTGATCTTCTCCATTGATGTGGTTCTGTTGGAGGTACCTGTACTTTGCTGGATCGTAGATAATAGCCAAAAACGGGTTCTACTCCAGTACCACAATGGAACCATTCTTTTAGAATTTTAAGAAAAGATAATCACCCTTAATAACTTCTATCATTTACCCACAGAACGAGCGACATCGAAGTGAAGCACGAGTTCGGAACGAGCAGCTACGTGGCTGCAATGAAGCAGAAGCGGGCCAGTGAGATCGAGGCCTTCAACAACTTTAACTGGCTGCGCTGGCTCCGCTGGCATCCCTGGCTGGAAAGGGCCCAGCCGACGGGCACAGTCGGGATGTGCCGTGTCTGTAACGTACGCATGAACGTGGAGTTTGTTTATCTGCGGAAACGCCATGAGGCCTCCAAGGGCCACTTGGAAGCGGTGCGACAGTACGACTCGGACAAGCCCAGCCGCAAGCGAAAACGAAGCAAGAGCGTCGCTGAAGCGGGTGAACTAGCATCGGAACAGCAACCTAACGGGGAACAGGAGGGAGAGGAAGAAGACACAGCTGTAGTGATGATGAATGGCGATATGAATGCCAACGATGATCCTGGACGGTGGTGTGAACTCATTCCGGACACCAGTCCGCAACAGTGCCGATGCACCCTCTGCAACTGCCGCATGGTCATCACCAGCTTCCTGCGTCACTGCAAAGCCAAGATACACTGTCAGAACACTGCGGAGCATTTACAGAAGCGGTAACTATTTTCCAAATGTATTTAGATTTATTTTAAATTAATACTTTTCTTTCCCCCCAAAGTCCCTTGCAACGCGGCATCTGGTCGGTTTACGCCGACGTCCATCCCTGGATGGTGGCCGATCCAGAAGACCCCAGTATCGCCTACTGCAGTATTTGCCAAAAGCGCTTCATGTACGGCAACTCGGAAATCAAGCGGAAGAATCACGAGAACTCGGAGAAGCACACATCTGCGGTAGCCGCCCAGGCAGCCCACGAAATTCCCTTCGACGAAGCGAATGATGAAGCTATTCCTACACGGGATTTACATGGCGAGGGGGAACTCGAGGTGCCCGCACTATTAGGAGGTCCTTCGGAAAGTGATGGCAGCGAGGAGGACTACAACAACGTAACAGACGACAACTGGTCCGAGACACAAAGAGCCAAGAAGTCGTAGGTTTCTCGAGTTTCATATGAGATAATTAGAGACAAAACTATTCAAAATTAATCTTGCAGGAATTCTTCAAGAAATGGAGAACAACGAAAAGCCAAGATCCGTGCCGGAATTCGCTTCTACCCGTGGCTCTGCTACTCGAAGGATAGAAAGGTCCAGCTGTGCAAGTTCTGCCGCGTCCGATTCCACAACGATGCCGCCAAGGCGCGCCACGAGTTCAGCGCTCGACACCAGAAGCTAGTGAAGCAGTATAAGGCCCGACAGGCGCTGTTGCCGCCGGCTGAGAAAGGGGCCCAAGAAGAGGAGGAGGAGGAACTGAGCAACACGGACTCTGGCACCGTGGACACCGAAAAATTGTTGAAGCAGGTTCGACCCTCTTCGGCGAAGGCCTTCGCGAAGCCCATCCCGGCCACCATTAAGGGCAAGGTGATGGTGTGGAAGGCCCGCTTTCCGTGGCTCTCGTACAAGAAGAGCGAGGAGCGGCGCAACTACGGCTGGTGCAAGCTTTGCGAAGTATCGGTCTTCATACCGACCTCAAAGTTCGCCTCAAAACACCAGCGCTCCAGCCGACACATCCGCTTGCGCATCGAGCGCAAGAAGGCCGGAGCAGGTTCTCCAGAGACAACGTCTGCAAAGAACACGGATAGCATTTCCGCGGCGGTGGCAACAGCCGCTGCGCTGACAACTGGCGAGGCGAAGCACAAGGCAGCCATGGCGGAGCTGCAAGCCAAGTACAATTGGCTGGAGCCGGATGCCCACGACGAGAACCACTGCCACTGCCGAATCTGTGAGACTCGGCTGCCCATCAAGCTCTTCTACTTGCGGCAGCACGACTCCTCCCGCAAGCATTCTGAAAATCTCGAGAGGCACAAGGCTGCCGCCGTACCTCCTCCGGCATCTCACACCACCTCAGAGGCTACAGCCGAGGCCGAGGTGCAGGAATCCGGCCTGGAAGTCGACAAAGAGAGCGACGCCGATCTGAGTCTAAGGTACGGGCTTATCTCTACCGGAATGAATCAACTTCTTATCGAAATCTTATTGCAGATCTGATGGCAGCACGGCAGAGCCACCGTCGAAACGTTCCCGCCGATCGATGGAAGTACGCCGTATCCTGCGTGCCCTACGAGACTCCATAGGCAGGCGGCAGGACGAGCGAAGCCAGCTGGACATGGCCAAGGACATGATCTGTTCTTCCTTTGACATTGTTTCGCGCCTGCGGAGTCTTGAGCGAGAGGCGGTCGCGCCGGCTCCTGGCCAGTCTTATGATGGCTCCCCTAAAGCCCCAGAGCCACGACATGTTGTGGATCTCTTCTTCGACAGCATCGCACCTACCATGAAAGCACTGCCAGCGGACTTGGCGGCCGAGGGGAAGGCCAAGATAATGCAGTTGGTGTGCGGGCTGGAGGTTAAAGCCATGCAGAGAACTTCTGCCGCTGTGCCGGCTAGCAGTTCCGGTTCCGGGTCGGCAGCTGATTCCTCACCAACAGCAAAGTCTCCAGCCAAAGCCCCTAATCCTGATCTCCCTTCCAATGTAATCACCATACCGGACGATGAACAAAAGATCCAAAACAACAATGAACCGGAGGCCAGTCAGACTAAGAGGAGAAGTACGGGAACTTTCACTCCAATGACCCTTAATGGCAACCACAACGAAGTGGCCGAGAACTTGCGGCGCATGCTGAACAACACGCAAGTGAAGTTGACGAATCGCCAGGACCCGGAAGCCGTTCGATGTGTGCCCCTGGACAAGCTCACCTCGCTGGGACGGATCAACGGCGGTCGACATAGCCTCGGCAGTTCCTTAGAGGCATCGTCGAACCAGCCCACAGACCTGAGCAACGGCAATTCAGTGGGTTCGTTGCGGCAGATTCGAGTGAACAACAATAACAACTCGAAGATAATAAACTTACCCAAACCCATACCACAGTCGCAGTTGCAGCAACACCATCAGATTCAGCCGCAAATGCAGCAACAACAACAGCAACTGCAGCAACACCTTCAGTCATCGTCATCCATGATACGCAACAACTTGACCAGCAACGGAGCACAACTGCCTCCATACAGGCCGATGATTAACACCAATCGCCGGCCCTAGAACTTAAGTAATATCCACATATTGTTAATCCCCTATCCGTAGTCATAATTTCGTCATTGTCATATATTTAATTTCACCAATTCAGGCGTTTCTGTGTGTTGTAGATGAATGCTGACCCGACCAGCATGATTGATTTCAAAGTTTGAGACCAAAAGAATACTTCTATATTTTACGATCCTTTCTAGAATCCTAAAAATATGCACACTACTTCTACACTTTCTGTTCGTATGGAGAATTGCATGTTTCCTTTTTTTTTTTTTGCGGAACCCATCGGGGGTTTTGTTTGAGAAACATTCCCGCCCAGTAAGAACTAATTTAAAATTGTTATAAGCACTGGACAAATTGGATCAACTTATTTAGTTTACTGACTTTTGCGAAGTCCAAATATAATTAAACTGTATGTCTTTCATTCATTTTGATTCACCACTTTGTGGTCTCATTTTTTTCTTTCTAAAGTCCTAGTCTAAATTCAGTTTCAGTCGATTGGAGAGGATTCAGAAGTCAGCTTAGTGCGTTCGGGTGGCGCTGCTGGGGCTCCGCTGCCGGAAGACCGTTTACGGTCGAAGCTGAATCAGCGCCCGGCTTCTCGTCGCTGGTTATCGTGGACAGCTCGATCTCCCGAAGTTCTCCCAGAAGCCGTCGCATGGAACTGTGCATGAAGGCGTTTTCGGGCATCTCGTAGCCACCAGTGCCGGTGGATGGGGGTGGACACTTCACCGCGGGAGAAGCAGTAGGCGAAGCCTTCTTTGGCCGACTGGAGTTGTTGGTTTGCTTCTGCTCGTTGGCCTCTAGCGCCTGATCTATAGGAGCGGACCTGGCATGGAGCGGGAACATAAACTTGACATCCAGGAAGCTGCACAGCTCTTCAATGTTGTCGAGCGTGCGGCCAAGCTCCTCGTTTGCGTTGGCCTGCTTGGCCACGTGGTGGCGCACTGTCCCCAAGTATGTCTGCAACTTGCTCCTTGCTATTTTGATCACCGTTTGGGCGTTCTTCAGTTCCAGCCGGAGGAGCTCAGGGCTCTGAAATTGAAAATAATTTTAAAAAGGAGAAAATTTAAATCCGGAGGAGATACCAACATTCTCGAGATATCCGTCCATGGCTACCCGATGAGAGTCCTGCAGCTTGGCCAGAGCAGACGAATCCGCCGCATTGCGCTCCTGCATGTAGGTTATCTGCCGATCGATCTGACTCCCGGTAGTTGCCACGGATGATGTTTCCGAAAGGGTGCGGGGTCCTGCAGCAGGCGCTACTGCCTCCTTTCCCGCCGAGTTGTTCGTGAAGGATACGCAGGTGAAAGCGTTGGCTGGATAATCGAACTCCTTGGGGTTCAGCATGAAAAGAGCGTGGCGCAGCACCAAGTGGACGTCCACATTTCCCGGATAGCGCATAAGATATGTCAGAGAAGTAGTGTAGTCGCTTAGGAGCACTGCAATCAGGACGGTTGGTACATTTCAGAGCTAAAAAGTACTATTCGGGGATACCCACGCTTATCACGGATGTGCACCAGCATGGCCACCAGAATGTAGTTGGGCAGATCGAAGCGGTCGCTATCGGCGAATATTGCATCCCAGAGCAAGAGAAGGTCCAGCAGCATGAACTCCCGTCCGAAAAGAAGGCGTAACCAGCGTCTACAAACGAATACGACGGCATTAGTTGGAAATATATGCACATATATGTATATTGGACGCATAGACTGTGGGGGAAGCACCCTCAATCGGGTAGTTTTTCTTGCTTTTTGTTTTGTTTTTGATGAAAATTACTCACATGCCGAATATGTGCAGGGGAATCTCCATCTTCTGGAGATAGTGGTGCAAGTGCTGGTCCTGCTTGGCCAGAATCTTGTCGCGTATAAAGTTCAGCTGGCTGATAACCTCCGCCTCTACTTGCGGCTCGTTCTCCCCGGGGGACTGAAATCGAAATGGAATGATAAGCGAGCAGAAGAAATAGATGGAAAATGTGGCGGTGGCTACTACACACCTCATTTCGTTGTTCTATGTGACCACCGGGCGTCGAGACAAGATTTGAGACGCGATAATACGACTCCACAGATGCCATCAAGCGGGAAAACAGAGAGCTTCAGTAAATAAGAAATGTTATGTCGGGAACTACTAGTTGGTATTGTCCATGGGCCTTACTAGGTATCCGCCTCGAGGTAAGCCGGGTCCAGGACGTCCAGTAGCGTGGGATTTATGTCCGTCTTGGCCAGCTCACTAAAATGCAACAGGGACTGGTGGTCGCTGTAAACCACAAAGATGATTGGGGCCAGGATCTCGTGCATACCCTGGCGATAGCACATGTAGGGGTGCTCCCGGGCGTAGTAGAACAGGATGTTGACCATTGCGTTCTGCACCAGGGGCTTGCGAAAGAAATCTACGCCTGGGAACGTGCGAACCACGTCCTGCCGGATGACGGCGAAGAGCTCTTGGTCGCTAAAGTATTGATTCCACACGCTCTGTGTCTCCTGGGAAAGAGGATCGTCGTTGCAGTCCACGGCTATTTGATGGGGATTCCGCACGTAATCCGCCCGGAACTTGTCGTAGCGCACTCGTTGCTGCAGGCGTTGACTGATCCAGCTGCGGTGCTCCGAAGTGAGGACTCTGAGAAGCAATGCCCAATGGATGCTCCGGAACTTTGACATCTTGAGGTCGCCGGCGAAAGCAGCTCGTCGCAGGGTCTCTGGCTCGCCATCGAGGGTGCTGAGCAGTTGGATCCACTCTTGTCGGTAACGCTCCACGGAGTTCATTGCCCCGGCTTCGGGAATGCCCCGCTCGTCGCTTAAACTCACACTTTCCTTGTCCACCGATCCGTTCAACCGACCGTTCAAAGTTATGGCTTCAATTCCTCGCACAGTCATAGCTCGTTGCTAACAGTCCCTTAAATGCGGACTGGGATGGACAACCTCTCTGTCGCCATGACAATGAGCCGATTCGATGATGCGGAGTGGCGGGAGAGAGGAGGCTCCAAAATAAAACACAAACAATGAGAAATGTTGATTAAATTCGGCTGATAACAACAGTGTGGCCGTGCTGAGTAAAGTAAATTACGCAAGAGAATAGGAGCTGCTCTGGCAACGTTATACCTTCATTTCTCAGTCTGGCAACTCCGTCAATGGTTTCTAATTTTTTTAACGGCTTTCATTATAATTTAAAACAACATAATCTATTTTGGTTTTTTTTTTAAATTAAAAATCGTGAAATTAGATTGTTTTAAAGGAACTAAAAAATAAATGTTTCAAAATCAAAATACCATGAAACTGAAAATTATAAGAAAATTTTCATGAAATACTTTTGAAATGAAAAAAAATAATTATTTTGGTTTCCTAATTATTTTAATTATTGTAAAAACTTACATTTAAAGCAACTTGTATATATTGATATATGTATATCGAAAATGTTGCAAAAGAAAAAAATAATCTTTTGATTTGACAAAAATGTTTTTTTTTTTAAGCAGTAAGAGCAGTATAATATTTGCAGACCTAGTAGGTGTGCCGATTTGAAACGGAATCGAATTAGCTTGGTGGCAAATTACCGAATCGTAAATGTTTGCTGCTTGTCATCATTTAGAGATGAAAAATATTTAATAATTCATATTCAGGCTACAAGACAGTTCTTCATGTTCAGGTTTCCCTTATAACAAGTTCTTTGCGGATATGTATTCATATGTGACTCTGTTTTGATAGATGATGGTTCAATTTTGCTTATGCTCGAAGCTCCGTATTTAATGAGAAGAAATCGAATAAACATTATTAATTTAAGACTCGAATTTATTTGCGCGTTCTGCTTCACGTAGGTTCCAAAGTAACCAACTTTGTTTATCACTAACACACATTCGCACCCTCGCCAATTGAGGTCAATGCTTGTCGCTATAATATGCAACAATTAATTCAAGATAATGCCAAATCGTTGTCGGCGAACCAGGAAATAGAAGACAATAACGAAATGCGAAGTCGGTCGCATCCATTGGATACACCGCATCGTATTCGTTCGGATTTTGCTTGGCCGGTTCGAAACTTCTGAGCAAAGCTATGCTAAATATTGCCAATAAACCCAACTAATGGCCACTAAAGTTTTCTAATTTTAATTGTGTGCCATGACATGACGGTCAATGCCGTTTTTTGATCTAGTCTTAAGTAATTTTTCTAATCTCTTTGGGGCTTGAACTTGAACGCTCTGCGTCTTTGACCCATTGACTTTGACCGATTGCCGAAAAATCTGCGGTGGGTGGTTGGGTGCCTTGTCAATGTCTTGGCTTGGGAGGTTGGCTAAATCGATGGTGCATGTCCAGGTTAACAATTGTGCTCGGTTCAAGTACTTTTCGTAACAGATTGATGGATCACCTGAATGGAAATGAAATGCCACTCGTATGCCAGGAACTTATTTTCCAAAACGTACTTGTATTCGTGAATCGGAATGCATTACTTTGTTGTATTTTAATTACATATTATGTGGCGGCTGCATAAAAATGCCAGAATTTAAAGTGCACTTAATTCGAATACTAATTCATATTATACAAATGTATACATGGATATGTATGTATGTGCTGCACGCAAGTATGCGTCACATTGGCTTCGATTTATAATTTCTCGGTCAAAGTCAATGTCAATGCAAATGGCAAAAACCAGCAAGCGGCAACTCGCAGCATCGCATTCGCATTAATAGCAATAATCAGTCAATGGGGCTACCTGGCTAGGACCCCCGCCACTCCGCCCCTTAGTCATCCATCCCCCACCTCGTGCAACGGTCCAAATGCGAACGAGTTTTGGCCGCTTATCAATAGCGTTATAGCCGTTGCCTTTGGCCCGAGAACTCGTTTGCTTGGCGGCTGACTTTGGGCCCTGTTACAATTTGCTTTTGCCTGCTTAGCATTTTGTATTTCCTGATGTTTAATCAGCCAACTGAAGACGAAGTCGAGACAGCAATCGATTTCGGGGTTCACTTTTCATGGTTTCTCTTTCTGCAGAGGTCTTTCGATTTCTAAACGAAATTCGCCAAAATTTCGCACAACATTTTCATTCAATTAAAATAAACTCTGAAATGCTATTAGCATTTCTAAAAGACTACTCGTAATTCCATTTGAGACATAAATTAACATTGTCCTTGAATTTCTAATTATATAGATTGGATTTGTTGAAAATTTCGCAAAAATTTCTATTTCTCAGGGCGTAAGTTCATCGTCGTAAGTTATTCATTTAAATTCAATTAAGTTGTTTATCTTCATTAGTTCTTTTATCAAATAATTGCATTTTAATTGCACTTTAAAAGAGCTTTAAATATTACGCATACGCATGGGTGCATCGAAATCAGAGTACAAAATTACGCATACGTCGTAGATGACATAAAAGGTAGTGTATTCAAAAATCCACAATCTGTATTTTATTAATCACATTATAACTCCTAACTCGGTTCATCTGCAGTGTAGACTAACACGAGGCTAGCTTCAAAATTTGTCTGTGTGTATTTTCGCGCAGCATTGGCCTTTTTGTTTGGCTTTGTTTCCATTTACATATTTTTATTGCTGGGCAGCTCGATCGCCGCAGAGGTCCGATCGGCAACTTGTTTACTGTTACATCTATGCGGAAGTCTTGGTACCGGAAGTCTATGTCCACCGGCTGGGTAATGTGTAATGAGGCGGGGGAATTTAAAGACGATTACAGCAAATATTGGAGGAGCCAAACCTTGACTTAAGGTCACGGGGTTAAATGTAAATAGGAACCGGGAAGAGAACAAAAAATATATTCTCGGATTATATTTATTTATACCACATGAGCTCAGACCTGGCTTTGGCCTCACTTTGCCCAAAACTTGTTCTGCCAGCAAGAATTTTTCAATAATTTGTTTTGCTGTGAATAAATCGATTATTTTGATATATTTCGGTACCATAGAGGACGGGAAAAGCCTTCTCCTAGCATAGTCTGTTAACCGATCTAGTCCTTTTTCGCAGTTGCCTAAATTATTCTAATTTAATGTTATTTTAATTTGTGGTATTCTTTTTTTGTGTTTCCAAAAGATCTTGATTAGTTTATGATGCATATTTTTAGAATCAAACTTGACTCATATCTCTAATTAGATGGGTGGTAAAAATGAGGCCCCCTGGTTTATGGTGCTGTCCGACCTGTTTTGATTTAAAAAAGCTTCGAAAAAGGGCCAGGAATGGATTGACTGTCGAGTTGGCAACCAGTGCCTGCCAGTGAAATCCGAATCCATTCAAATATACATGCATATTTATGCAAATTCACTTACACACTACCAAGAGTCAAGAATAGAAACCCCGAAATACATAAATCTGCGGCCAGGCGAAGGCATTTTAAAACTCCAATCAGGTTTGTGATCTCCCCCAGAATTCTAAGCAGGCTCTCGGCCTTACCGATGCTGGTCATGATCAAGTTGTTAATGAAAAGACCTGAGCACTTGGTGACGAGTTCTTAGGCAACTTGGTCAGCTAAGCCAACTTCCCCCAGGCCAGGGGCCGAGAGTCTGTGGGCTGTAGTCTACCGATATGCTTGTGCTACCGGGTGCCGTAGTGCCAAAATAGAAAACCCAAAAAAAAAAAATAATAAAGTCCGAAACATTTTCGGGTGTGGGCGAGTAGAAAAAGTTTTGGGCACGTGAGGAACTTGCTAATTTTCGCTCGTTGTTCGTTTTTATGGCTTATCAATGTTTAGCATTACTTATTCTTTTGCTTTTTGTGAATTAAAGAACACCCCTTCTCCAGATATCGACTGGGCAATGCCCTGCGTAGTGCTCAAAAATGCTAGTGATCTTGGGGGTTTTCTTTTCGACAGGGACTTTGAAGTTTTCATAATGTAAAAAAGCCTTAATGGGTCATAAACCTGGTTTTTATTTGCACACGGCAGCATTTTTCTTTGGAGTATTTCATTCAATGTCAACCCACCCAAAACAAGTTAATTTCATTTTCTTTTATGGGTCGTTTAATATTAAATAATTTACCTGAAGGGTAAGCTTAACTGCCATGTAAAAAACAAATAAAAATAAAGGTAATATATACTCTTAAATGGAAATGGCTATTTGTAGATTGTTAGATAAAAAATAATTATCTTTTAAGGTGTAAGAAGTTTAAGAAAGTCTATGTTACATGTTTCTTTTTTAGTTATATCTTTTCTTGAAACTTAAATTATACAAGAAATAAAGTTAAAAACGTGCTGGCCACGGGAATCAATATGAACGAGCGCGGGCCATAAGGCCAATAGAATTCTCTAAAAATAGGGGTACAGGTTTATTATCTTGCGTTAAACCCTAATGGATTCGGGTTGTACTCCGCCTGACAAGCACCTCCAAGTCGTAAAAGCAATGTTTGATAAATTGGCTGGTCGGATGGCTAGAGAATCGCCAAAAGATTCGACGCGTGTGCCGGGAGAACTCTATTCCAAAATAAACAAAAAGACTAACCGAATTTACATATTATGCAGATTCTGTGCTGCTCGCGTTGTGACAAGTGACAATGAGATCGAGTCTGGGATCGGGGAATGAGGAACGGGCTGTGGCAAAGTCCATGGGAAACCATTTAGGTTGTTCTCCTTATCTGAGCCCATTTTTGTGCCTAATCTGTATGGAAGGGTATGGTGTACAGTGTACACGTACCTGGGGATATGTAATGAGGCTTTTGTTTGATTTTGTTATTATTTTTCATGGCACATTTGAGGCGTTTGTTGACGTGACATTGTGCTCTTCCTGCGGCACAATTGGCATTTGCATAAATATTTGGTTAAAGCGATCACCTGGCCGGCATCTGGATTCGATTTTTCACGCACTTTGCTCTTGAATCGCTTTGGCTGACTCTGCGTCATTTCGACACTGTTTTCGCAACGTTCGTTGTCGCCGTCGAATGCCGTGCATTTCAATTAGCTGCAATTAGTTCGGGCATCGCATCAGTTCAGCTCAGACCCGACCGTTGCCTCATGAGTGAAATTTAATTTGGAACTTAAAGTGAAGTTGCGTTGGCTACGCCCCAAAAGGTTAGGGCCAGGTTAACGAGAGCCATCAGGCGTTGAAACGTGCCTACAGCACTCTTAGCTCAATTGTGCAATAGTCTCGAGAACTCAAGAACTCGCCATGAACACGACCTTGGGATCTGAGCCTCACGACACACAATTCCCTGTCCAATTTCAAGATGCTACTGGCGTTTTGCAAGTCACATTTGTATGAGTGTTAACCACAAACCCCGCGATGACTTTGCCTTACACATTTGCAATTGCACAATGAAAAAACACAAATAATATTTGCAATTTAAAATAATTATCCCAATTCCATTTGACTTCATGACCAAAGCTGAGAATTTCCAGCTACGATTGCCATTTTGAGAAAATATCTAAAAAGGTATAGAAACATAGAATATGAATCTTTAAGAAAAATTTCCAAGTGTAGGCACTTATTAAGGAAGGCATTCGATGGCATTCAGCTGCATTTCGGCTCTTGACTTTGCATTTTTGCTTAAATGCAGTGCACAGTGCCTGATGGGTTTGAAAATCCCAGGTAATAATTAATTAATCAAAACATTAAATGGGGAATATTGTTGAACACAAATATCCACAATGTATCCCTCACATATTCAAATAACTTTTGCAACTAGTTTTGCTCAATTTATTTATCGTTTAAGGGGTATTTTTCAGATAAAAAAAACTTTCCACCATTGATCTATTTACATTTATTGTCTAAGGCTTAGACTCTAAGCTATTCATTTATTAACTGACTTTATAATATTCATAATTTTCTAACTACTTTTAAGAGATACTCCCATTAGAAACTACTTTTGCATTTAGAATATGAGTCATTTTTCACCTGAACCCATGTTACAAATGAAAATATTTTTGAGTTATTAACAAGTTAGCGCTTACATAAAAATAGTTTTACATTAAACTGTGACTTTTTTGACAGGAAACTATAATGATTTTAAGCTTCAATTTCAAGCAAGACAAAAATGTCGAGTCAAATTTTGTATTTTTAATTAATTTGTATTGTTTGTAACTATTTAATATTTAGCTTAATTTAAATGACTTCCGATGGGGGTACGGTTCACAATTATTATTATATTATTCGATTCAGTGACACACAAGTATGGTGTTTTAATGGCAATTTAGTGGGCACGTGTCGAAAATAAATCGATGCATTATGTTGTTTGAAATCGAAAGCAATAAAATCGAGTCATGTTCGCCTAGATCGGCTTTTATTTTTTGTTTATGCGATTTGAAGCCCACTTGGGCTGGGAAGCACTTGGCAGACTGAAAACAGAACTGGGAAAACGTGATGTCAAACCGGTTGGGGCCATAGCACTGGTGCTACATATGTAACCCACTAAGGAACCACTGTTCAATGCTTTGGCGGTGCACTGCCGATGACTGATGCCCCATTGTGACCTTCGGGGAAGTTGCCACAAAATGGTAGACCTTCGTCGAGGGGTTTTTGACACCACATTTACCTGGCAGATGGCAAACAATTTTAGTGGCCGCCACTAAACAAAATTAGACACAACTCATTTGAACTTAGCGTCTCTTTGTTGGTGCGAAGACCCGACAGTACTTGGCCCGGCCAAGCTGCGATGCGGTAATGGCTGTTTGCCCAGTTAGCTCTAAACAAAAAAAATTCCAAAAGAACCGAAAGAGCCGAGCCGACCAAGCCAATAATTGGCGCATCTTTATCGCATATGTCACTTTGCTAGCCAAATATTTGGGCGGACTAAACAACAATTAAATGTCGGCCACGAGGCAGGGAAATGTCTGGCTAACAAAACTAATTAGAATCTGTGACCAGTTAGTTCGTCAAAAATTAAACTGAATATGCATGGATTTGATAAGGAGGCAAGGTTGAGGTGGCAAACTGGTTAAATGTTTGGCATATGACATACATCGGGTTATATATGGCCCAGATCCGGAGTGAATTAAGAACGTTATATAATGGCGATTCGGAAACATGTTTTCAAAGCACTTCATTAGTAGACAGTGCAAGGCCCCCAAAGAAAAAAAAAAACGCCATCACATACCCAAAAAGATGAGAAAATGAAGACGTGCCTGGCTTACTTGACCGATAGTTTGATCTGCTTGACCTGCCAAGTTGGCCAAAATGTTGTAGATCCACTTTGCAAACTATTTGGAGAGAGAGCGTACGTGAGCGGGGCCATTCGGGGGATTACCCCGTGTTTATTTTTCCGTTTTATTATTTTTCTTGGAAAGTGCAAGTGAATATGCTCCATCCCGTTTGCTCTATCCCAATCCCAGTCAGAACGTCTGGGTTATAAACAAATTGTTTCTTTGACAGCCACGCGCCGGATATTATCACACCTATACCAGCAAGAAGTATCGCATAAACGACCCCGGCCCCTTGGATTCAAAACCGATCCGATCTGATCCGATTCGATCTGAGACGATCCAAGAATCGGTAGCGAACCGCAGCCGGCTTGGCGGAGAGGCAGGCGCTTATTAAATTTTTGGTGTTGGTAAACAAATGAGGCACTACTACGGACTGCTCTCTCGTATAAACCCAGCTCAAAGCAACTCAGCTCAACCCGACCCGACGCGACTCACGATCACTATCGGATCCGCTCGACTTGGCTCTAACGACCGATCGTCGCCGTGTCACCGTGCGAATTCTTTGAACTAGGCGCTTAAAAAGCACTGCCAGTCGCTCAGATCCCTCATACGCCGTGCATTCATCGCGCCTCGTGGACGTGCCGTGTGTAGTGGCCAAAACCCCAAAAATAATTCAAAAACTATAAACCCCAAATACCATACGCAAACCCTCGCGAATCCTTATAAAGGACAAAGATACGATCGAAACGAACTCTGGTGGCGAAAAGTGAACTAGTGTGTTGTGACCGAAAGCGAATCAACGGATTTTAAGTGCACTTCTTGGATTTCCCTCAATTCATTTCCCAAACTCAATCCTTAAAGGTGAGTGTGATATTATGACTATTAAAAATGTAGGGCCCTAACACCATTGGACATGCTTCAAATAAGAATGCCATTATTGAAGTCCCCTCTCTGCAGCCCAAATTCGAAACCATAACTAAGAAATTGCAATTTTTAAGGTATAAGTTTAGAAGACTCACGGTATGGCTTCCGGAAATCGATAAGCAGGAAACAATCTCGAAACTATCGTCCACTAAAAGTTTCACATTCGATCAGTCAAATTTCAACACGATGGAAAACAGTTCAATGTGATTCATCTATTCATAGAGCAGTAAAATTTGATTATGAAAAGAATTCAATAAAGGTGCTGCTGACGCAAAACCAAATTGGAAGCTAGTTACCCCTCACGTAGCCCTCATAATACTAAAATTATGCTAGCCTTAAACAGCCTGAATGGAATTGAATTCGAGGAGTTTGATTCCATGAATTGAATAGAACCGAGCCGAGTAGAATCTCTTTGGTGTTGGCGGCAATTGCTAATTGCGAATGCTGGAAAAGTAAACGATAATGAGTATGGATGCCACGCATAATGCTCCAGCCATAAGCCATAAGCATATTAAGCCGGGATAATCGAGCAACTGCAGAACATCGGCGTGGGCTTGGAGAATAGTGACCAGACCAGAGTCACGTTCCCAGTTTTTTTTCTGCTTAATTCTGTGCTCCAGACCCAGTGGATAGTCTGAACATTTTCGTATGCGCCAGGCGTCGCCAGTGGCGTGCACAAATCCAATCTATCAATGGAGCTACCGTGGCGGTATCAATCACAGTCCAGCATTAGATTTGAGTCAGGTCCCATAACCGAACAGTATCGAACGCTTTCGCAGTATATTTTTTACAATTGCCTCGGCTGTCTGGCAATCCAAGCGATCTGTGACGTGGTTGTTCGAGAGTCTCTTGAGATCGATCTCAGAACCCCAAGCACAAAAAACCGAAAACCCAAATAGAAACAATAAACGATAAACTTAAGCCATGCCAAAACCCCCCAAAACCCGTTGCCAACCTTGACTCGACGGCGGAGAACCCGAAACAAAAGCAGTTCTATACATAAATTTGGCGCGGTTACTTAACTATGCTAATAATCCGGTAAAGGATGATTGAGCTTCGGATTCATCAGAGTCTCGAGCTGGGCACAAGATTTCAATGTTGGTCGAATGGTCCCTAGAAAACCAGTTTGATTCTGGCAGCGCGTGGCACCTGCATGCCATTATATCCATAGCCTTGCACACAATACTTTCCATTGTGATTAGCCATTCCTGAATTACAATTTTCCAATTGTACATTTCTTTACAAATCGGCCATGGCATAAGGCCAACGAGGTGCCTAAACACCTGAATTAAACAGCCCCGCCGCAGACTTTGGCGAATAATATTCAAAACACACGACTTGACATTGAAACAAGGCAAGTTAATGGCTTGAAATCTATGAGCGAAGCCAGCCATAATACTCCACCAATAAGAATAGATTTGTTTGAATCAGTACGAGATACGTGCAACATCTCTGAGGTCAACCGGTTGTCAGTTCTCGAGAGTTGAAGATCAGCCAATATGGCCAACATTGGTCGATGCACCCGCTCCGACAAATTTTCCATTAACTAAATTGCATATGTGATTTACTGTTGCCAAAGGGGCGCAAAAGAGGGTGATGCGTTGCACTGAACTCTGCCACTGAATTGAATTAATGCTGTTCCACTTCAGTGTATTCAAATTCAAATGCACAACACCAATGAGTCTACCTCAATAGCTAATGACCTACGGCACCTCGAATGTGCTGGCAAAGTTCAGTATTCCAATCATTTCCCAGCATAGTAGAACCTTCCACCATTTTCCAACATAAAAATGATGTTTTTTTCGGTTTTTGAGGCTAGGGTTCTTGACCAACCTTTTCTGGTTTTCAATGACCAAGAAACGTTTGTAAAGAATGGATATGCAAATAATTTATTTAACGTGTACAACATAAAAACAAATTATTGATGGTTTTCAGCGGGATTTTGTTGTTATTTTTTTTATTTTTTTCTTTCGTTCGTTTTTATATGGAATTCGGAATTCTCTTTTCGCGCTTCCGGCTTGCTATCTTTGTATCAGATTCGAGTATCATTGAATCTGGCCAACTGGCGAAGGTCGCCTCTGTTCGGCACTCGGATCTCTTGGCAGCACTGCCAGTGGCAACTGGCACTCACCTCCACCTCAATTTGGTCCATAATTAGTCGTGCAGCTGGATGGGATGCCTTTTAAGCGAAGCTCTGGGCTAGAGAGTAGCCTGCCTCGCATGCCAATGAGCTGGAGGAGCACCTATCCAGCGTCCGGCAGGTTGATTTGTATTGCAAATAGTAGGGGGACAAAGGCCGCTCACACGACAGGCCATTAATCAGGAAGAAAGGCTACACTTGAAACAATAAACCCTGATTTCTTTAGCACTCATAGATATTTTTATTCAACTTATTCATTGCTTTTTCTTTGCTATTTCTAGATGACACCCAACATAATAGGCAGCACTTTCATATTGGCCGAGACGACCATTGCCGATGGCAACAACAACAAGATGGCCGCCACACCTTCCGCTACCGCCACTACTGCCCCTCCCGCCGCCGCCTCCACCACGCCCACCCAAAAGACCTCGAAGAAACTGGAAGCGGTGGCTGAAACCAAGCAGCCTGCCGCCAAGCCCTACGAAATGGAGATCGTCTGGCGCAACGTGGGTCTCTTCGTCATCCTCCACTCGATGGCCCTCTATGGACTGTATTTGATCTTCGCCGAGAGTGCTTATCTGGAGCTCTTGCCTGGTGAGTCTTAACCTCATAGGATACAATCCTATCCATTTACTAATTTGGCTTTCGACTTTTCAGTTTACGTCACCATGTTCATTGGCGGTTTGGGCATCACGGCTGGAGTCCATCGTCTCTGGTCGCACAAGGCCTACAAGGCGAAGCTGCCTCTCCGCATCTTCCTCATGCTGTGCCAGTCGCTGGCCTTCCAGAACAGCATCTGGGAGTGGACCCGTGATCACCGTGTCCACCACAAGTTCACCGACACACACGCCGATCCCCACAACTCCCGTCGCGGTTTCTTCTTCGCCCACATGGGATGGCTGATGTGCAAGAAGCACCCCGACGTGACCTCCAAGGGCAAGCAGATCTCCATGGAGGACATTGAGCAGGATCCCGTTGTTATGTTCCAGAAGAAGTATGTACAAAAACATTAATACCATTTTATTTGAAACTAAACTGACCGTAAATTTTATTACCAACCCAGATACTACTTTGTTGTGATGCCCATCTGCTGCTTCGTTCTGCCCATGATCTTCCCCTACTATGTGATGGGTAGCTCCCTCCGGGTGTGCTTCTTTACCTGCTCCATGCTCCGGTTCTGCCTGTCGCTGCACTTCACCTGGCTGGTGAACAGCGCCGCCCACTTCTATGGCATGAAGCCCTACGACGTGAACGTCAGTGCGATGAACAACAAGCTGGTGTCCACTTTGACCATCGGCGAGGGATGGCACAACTACCACCACGTCTTCCCCTGGGACTACAAGGCAGCTGAGTTGGGAACCTACAGCTTCAACTGGTCCACTGCCTTCATTGATCTGATGGCCAAGATCGGTGAGTTATTTCCTGCCACTTGGTAGATCTTCCTTAGCTAATAGTCTCATTCCAATTGTTTAGGACAAGCCTACGACCTGAAGTTTGTGTCCCAGGAGATGGTCTACAAGCGTGTGCTCCGCACTGGCGATGGCTCTCATGTCGCCGCCTTGCTGGACGCCAATAACAACAACGCCATGCCCACTAGCGAACTGGTGGCTCATTTGGATCATGACCTGGAGGAGCACGCCATCTGGGGCTGGGACGACAAGGACATCAGCGAGGAGGACCGCAAGGGGGCCAATGTGGTGAACAAGGAGTCCGAATGCAAACAGGACTAGAAGGTGGGGTAAATCAAAGCGCCACATCGGGTCTGCGTATTTAATAATTATATTAATTGCCTATTCTCCATACTGCCTGCGCATTAGAGGTGACTGTTTTTCAAGGAAACTAAAATGAAATGGTAAATCCAAAATTAGTTATGGGGGAGTCCGAACGTGAGACCTGATGTCGGCTAGAAACATCTATATATCAATGGCTTCAATTCCAAATACAACCAAGAAAACTGAAAACTATTCGAGATTAGTTCAAGCAACATGTTCGCAGCAACAGCAACAGAGAGTTAAAAACTAAACAATCGGCACTTAAAAACTTTTCAGCCACCCCTGTCTGGCACTTGTCGTTAAGGGATGATGAACGCATTTGCTATCTTCTCCCTATCCCTATCCCTATCTCTATCTCTCTATATATATATAATGATAAATGTATATTTACGCAAGAGGTTCTAGAATTAAGTGTACCTGCTAAGATTTACTTTAAGCATCGACTTTTATGTGTGTGTACATTGTGTTAGTAATGTAGGTCCAAAATTGTACATTCGAATCCAATCCAACTATTGTTGAAAACTATACAAAAAAAATTATATTAAACTAAAAACTAAAACAACAGTTTTACTGGGTACATTGAGGATCATAAATAACCTTAAATATATAGTTTTAGTAATTTAAACGTTTAGGAAGAAGCTTCCGAAGCTTCGAAACCTTGGGTCATTGGTTAATATGAGTAATGTTTCCCCACAAAATAACCAACTTCATTTGCATATTCAAACGGCTTAGCCGTTAGTGAATTAAATCAATAATATTTTTTTATAAAAGTTTCTTTGTTTTTCAGCCTGTGATTAAATGTAGCAGTTTCTTTCCACAACAAGCTTTCCGTTATGGGGGAATAACTCACTGCTCATAATACTTCCACTAATTAAATTTAAATTCATATGGAGACGTTATTGTAGCTAAAACAAGTTTATCATATTCAAATGGAAATTTTTAACAATTCATATTTTATTCAAATCAATAGGAAGAAGAAACATGGGGGATGTTAATAAATCCTTGCTGTAAAGTTGGTGATATGGTCCATGTTTGACGGATACTCATGAAAATTTCATAATCAGGCTAAGATATAGACAAAAATTAAAAAAATATTTCGTTTTTGGATTTTGATGCAGAATGACGGAGAATCGATCTACAAATCGTTTAAGGTATTCCGCTAGAATCTTCTCTTCATGTACTTCACTCCCTCCACCCTTCTTCAACCGGACCCCAAACCAATAACAAAAAAAAAAAAAATATTTATTTTTTAGTTATTTATATAGGCGGGCCTATACACCTCGTTTATGTTCCCCCGGCGAAAAATGTAGGATAATATAGACATCCTTGTTTCCCCAATGGTTCTTCATTCTCCCCCCCCCTTTTTAAAAGGGGGTCCTCCAAAAAATTAACGAAAAATCAAAAAAATATTTCGTTCTTAGATTTTGATGCAGAATGACGGAGAATCGATCTACAAATCGTTTAAGGTATTCCGCTCAAGAATCGGATGAAAGTTGGCTAAGATATAGACATCCTTGGATTCCAAATTGTCCTTCAATGCTCCCTCACCATTTTAGAAGGGGGTGCTCCAATAAATGAACGAAAAATCATAAAAATATTTCTTTCTTAGATTTTGAGGCAGAATGACGGAGAATCGATCTACAAATCGTTTAAGGTATTTCGCTCAAGAATCGGATGAAAGTTGGCTTAGATATAGACATCGCTGGGTGCCATATTGTCCTTTTATAGTCCATCATCATTTGAGAAGGGGATCCCCCAGAAAATTTAAAAGAAAATATAAAAAATATTTTTTTCTTAGATTTTGATGCAGATCGATGGAGAATCGATCTAAGAATCGTTTAAGACATTCAGCTCAAGAATCGGATGAAAGTTAACCAAGTTATTGATTTTTCTGGGAGCCATATTGCTCTTTAATGCAGTTTACACAATTTTGAAGGGAATGCCTCAAGAAATGTGACAAAAAATCTAAAAAATATTTTGTTCCTAGATTTTGATGCAGAATGAGGGTTAATCGATCTACAAATCGTTGAAGACATTCCGCTCAATAATCGGATGAAAATTGGCTAAGATATGGACATCGCTGTGTGCCATATTGTCCTTAAATACTCCATCCCCTTAAATGCCCCATTTAGAAGGAGATCCCCCAGAAAATTTAAAAGAAAATATACAAAATATTTTTTTCTTAGATTTTAATGCAGAACGATGGAGAATC
Source organism: Drosophila atripex (assembly GCA_035045925.1). NCBI lineage: Eukaryota > Metazoa > Arthropoda > Insecta > Diptera > Drosophilidae > Drosophila > Drosophila atripex. The sequence continues at coordinate 3,797,361 of JAWNOP010000022.1, read as the reverse complement.
GATCAGCTCAAGAATCGGATGAAAGCTGGCCAAGATATTGTTTTTTCTGGGAGCCATATTGTCCATCCCCTAGGAATGGTGACATAACTTTGGAAAATAATATTGTTTTTAGATTTTGATGCAGAATGGTAGAGAATCGATCTAAAATTCTATTAATTGAATATAGAAACCACAATGCAAGGACAGCCTTTATTGGAAAAAGGGCAAGAAGGATTTATGTCAAAAAGGGAGCTAACTGTAGCTGATGTGCTGCTCCTCGTGGGTGTTGAACTGGGTGCGGGCGGCATACAGGAGGGCGGCCATGAAGGCACCGTTATTCATCACCAGCGACAGGATCGTGGCCATTTTGAGCGCGGGCAGGATGAAAGGGAGGAGGCTGCCCAGCAGCACCACCGGAAAAATCAACATGGGCACGGCGACTTGCATCATTGTTACCTTATACGAGTTCTTCTTCTTGCGCTTTCCCAGATGTCCACCGCCTCCACCATCTCCTCCTGGCACGCCCCCAACGCCACCCAAAATGCCCTGCTGCTTGGAGTCGCCCTCCGCCTCTGGTTCGTAGTTCTCGACACTGCCGCTGGTGGCACCACCCCCTCCGATCGAGGGCAGATTCAAAAGGTTGAGCTCCGACTCCTCAGTTTCCCGGCGGCGGGCTCTGCCCATCCTGGATTTAGGAGCTACAAGGTAAGTTTGTCTAATATTATTTACTGATTCTATTAAATCAATTGAGTAGTATCTATCAATGACCATACCTCCATTCTATTTATTTTATTCTATGATCAAACCACAGTGGCTACTCGCCAAACTCGTTGCAGTTATAAAAACAAACATTAATTATGTATTGGAGAATTTGTGAAAGTTAATAAATAGCTAATGAAAAAAATAATTCATTCAATTGTTCTAGATAATTTATAGATGAAAAAAAATAAATAAAAAAGAAGATAATGTCAGATTTAACATCAGAATAAATTTAGCCAAAAATAGCAAATGCTGAAGTTATTTAAAAATGTATTAAAATATATACTTTTTGATTTTAGAAAATGATATTATTTTATGAAATTTAATTATGTATATTTGTTTTTAAATAAATAGAAATAGTAAATGGCTGAGTTGCATTCAGAAAACTCACTTTTTTTTAGCGAAAACTTCAACTTGTTGTCCTTGCTGGGCACAATCTTGACGAGCATTCCTTGGAGGAAGTGCAGCTTGAGGTCGCGATGCTTGAAGAACCGCTGGAAATTGACCACCAGCCTCTGGTTGAGTTCCTTCTCGGACATGTGCTGGTATTTTTGGCTGACCAGGCTGCCCATCTGGGTCTCCTCGCCGAAGAATTGGTCCACGAAATCGCGGGTCAGGTTGCCGGTGTTGGGCATTTGGCGGCGTTCCTCCATCTTCTGGAGTACGTACAACTTGGTGCAGTGCAGCATGCTGAACTCGCGGAGGCATTCGTAGATCCGCATTGGAATCGACGCCCTAAAGTATGACACACTGTTCGGCGATTGTGCGCGGCCGGTCATCAAGGGGTTCGTGTCTTTGGTGGCTTGACTGTGGAGTATGTGGGATTTCATGAAGAGACACAGACACAGTCCGAGCAGGATGTGCCAGGATAGGGATCTTCTCGAGGTGGAATGCATTTTATTTATTGATTTTCTGCAATCGACTGGATACACAACACAACTGCACCGCAGCAGTGACAGTGGAAAACTGAATGCACCACTTGACTCCGAACAGCCACCATGCTGCCATCCTAATCCGACCGACTGTCTCTCCCATCCGACGGCGATGGCGAATTCTTGGTCACTACTTTCCTCCGGCCAACTGGTTTCTGGTCGCCAACGCTTGGCTGGCTCTTCGATTTAGTTTAGCGGGTCAACTAGCTCCAACTTGGCCCACTTGCCTGACTTATGGCCGATACATTCGATTGTTTACAGCCGAATTTCCATTCTGTCACCGATGCCAGGGTAATCTCTTCCAGAATCAGTTCTATTCCACTTGTAGAATACATGCAGCGAATCTGGTGCACCTGGCTCATATTTCATCCATGCTAACTGTGTCAGTCTTGCGCCGGCAAGTAAGAGTTATTTCCTCATTCTTCATGGAGGCTTATCAAGGTGTTGGCTGACCATCAGAAATTTTAACACCTAATAACCAAAAAGATTAATTAAAAGAGCAGGTGGCATTTTGGACTAATCTGTTATGACTAATTATATTGTCATTTATTTTATTAAATCATATTTTAGTAGTGTTTTTGGTGAAACTGCACCTCTAGAGGATAGTAGGATTTTAAATATTATATTCCCATATTATATTCCGCTTCTAAAACTATTTCTCATTTAAAATTTCCCACATTAAAGTTGTGATATATTTCTTAAAGTGCATTAATTGAATGCTATTAAGAGACGACTGCATTATTTAGATGACAGAGAGCAAAATTGCGAAAATGATAGCAAAGTGGAACAATTGAAGCCGGATTCGAGATGATTGATCGTCTAGATGGCTAGAAAAGTGATTCGTTTTGAATTAAGTGACGATGAATCAAGTGAGAGTTAATTAATTAGTCCCCTACCATAATGAGGCATAATAAGCTGGAGAAATCCACACCTAGTTGGTGGGGGCCATTGATGTTTCGACTAACTGTGACCCATTTCGATTATTTTGGAACTGGGAGTATCAATTGACTTTCTATACGTGATCCACTGCGGAAGAGTAGTTGAAAGAACCGTAAATCACACAAGCCCTGAACAGAATTTATAATGAGAATAAAATTTCACTTTCCATGAGGGCTGCTGAAAAATATACGCAATCGTTTGGCGCTTTCAGCTGAACATTTGGATTGATTGATTGATTCATTGAACTCGGGAATTTAAGTTTTTCAATACATTTTCAGAGAATATTATATTATTTACTTTCTCATTTTATTATATCTTTGAGCTGACTAATTCCCACGATGACTATGGACACCATCAAGGAAATTATCTGCTTCTGGTGCTTTTTTTGCGATAATTATCTTGTAATAAATAAATAATTTAAATAAATAATTTAATAATTTTAATTTAAAAAACTAGACTTAAATTATTATTTGGTTGCATGCTCGCTGAGGCTGAGGTAAGTCTGAATCCTGGCCTGCTACCAGCTCGCTCGGATTGGACTCCTGGTCCGTTCGTGAGGTATCCTTTCTACCACTCCTTTTCCAGCCAGACGGGTTGCTGGGTGTGGGAGTGGGAGTAAACCACGGGCACAGGTGCGGCAACGGGAGCTGCGGCATAGGCGGCAGCTGCCTGGACGGGAAGGGCGCGGGACAGCATCTGTCCGATGGCCAGAATAAGTAGGATTACGCCAACACCCAGACCCTTGATGGAGACCACTGTCAAGGCCGCCAGGAGGGTGGTGATCACGCCCACAACAAAAGCGCCGGGGACCAGGGCAAAGCTGATGCGACGCAGGAAGTGGTGGCCAAAGGTACGGCTCTCTGGAAAAAGTTTGGGAATCAAAGTCATCAAAAAACGCACTTCAACTTCAAATTTTTTAAAATTTAGATAAAGATTACATTAGATGGCATTATTTAAAATTATTTTCCTTGCTTAGCAAGACACTTATTTTGTTAACTTTTTGTATTAAATTTAATTTTTAAATCCTTTCCACTAACCAGTCACATCCGAATCTGCATCCGAGCTGTTGGCGGCCTGCTGCTGGGCCATTACCAAATCACAGGCCACAAAAAGGCACACAAAAGCTATAACAATTTTCTGGTTGGCGGCCATTTCGATACTGATTTAGTCCTTCGTTATGGGATATCTATGGGTAATCCGTTTGTCACTGCACCGCACTGCTCGACTTCGACACCGACTGACTATTGAATAGAGGGCTCGCATTGACATTGGCTTTTATCGACGAGGGTCTTGGCCAGTTGGCTGGGCGGCTACTTGAAATTCGGCGCCCGGACATCGCGCTCTCCGGCAAAGCATCGTGGCACGAACGTGCGCCAAAACAAGCAAATCGTGCCGCAGCCATATGTCTTACACTGTCGCTACTTCTGATGGGTTCCGAATCTTACGAGGTATACTGAAAAAAAGGAATTCTTTATAGCCGAGACGCCCTTTGATTTAAGACGTTGTGTCTGAAACCACCCATCCATGTGTGAAACCACCCATCATTTTTAATATTTTTTTCTGCCAGTGAGCTTCTTTGAATATGCATATTGTCTGGCATTATTTTCACTGCCGTCTAGGGCCCTTTTTTGGGCTCCAACACTTTTGGCGGTGTGCTGCATAGGAACTTGGACCGGGAACATGGGCATTCTTTCACGACGCGTGTCTATATTGAGGGCAGGCACCCAAGTGGTCGCCTCGACAAGCCAAACCCATCACATCGATCGATTCGCTTTCATTTTTCGTCGACGGTCGATAATGATTTATCAGCTAATTAACAATAAGGTACTGAATTTCAATTGGTAATCAGTGCTTTTACTTAAAAATGGCAACAATGTTTGAGTAACGGGATTTCATTGATGAAAATATGGCCTATAGGCCTGCCATTGCAATTCACTTTCGTTGACGGAAATCGAAAGAAATGCATTCACAGAGTGAGAAATCAAATTTATGAAATGGCAAGAGTTTAGGGAAACTATAGTATCTTGGGGTATATTTGGTAAAATAAAAGGTTGCTACTGGAACAAAAAAAATTTGGTAGCCACTCAATCATTTATTCTACGGACTTTGGTTGACTTGCCAACTATTATTCAGAATGGATTAGCCCACATTTTATGGCTAAAAGATAAGATTATCTTGCTGTCCATAACGTGTGTATTTTGTGATATTGGTTATCGGACTATAGAGGAAATAAAACCCGGCTACCAGTCTCGGACCTCAAAGTTATTGGGGAAATAAAAGAGTAGTTACCGCAATCAATATATGGTGCATATATGGCCTTAAAGCAGGCTGAAGATTTTTTGTTAATTGCGCGAAAGTAAATTAAGAGACCAAATGAGTGAAGCGGATTTTTAAGGCGGCTATCGAATAGAATTTACTTTCTACTCTGGATTTTCTGTCTAAACACCCGCCCGCCGAAGATAAAATAAAAGATGTCACTCCAACACCGATCCGCTCCGGCGTGCGCCAGTTTTGTCAACAACTTTCTCATGCGATCGCCGTCAGCGCTAATTGGAGGCGTCTCGGTTGCAAGTCTGAGTCCGTGGGGTAAAGAATGGAGTCAGAAACCGTTAGCAGGCTACTTAGAGAGCCTGCGTTATTTATGGCTAATGCACGGAGCGGCCCAAGGGGGTATCGAGAGGTCCAGGGGCAATTAAAGCTAAAAGAAATCAATGAGCGAGATCACTGAGAAATTGCAGGCCTACTCCAGATAGTTTTTCTTTTTTCTTTTCTTGTATTTTTGCAGGCCAGCAAGAGAGACATCCAATTTAATTGAAGAGGATCCAGTACAAGAATCGTGTTCTAGCTGCAACTGTTGCAACTTGCAACAGGTTGCTGCTACAACGGCAACTTCTCGACTCGGCTGTGCTCAATTCCAATGTCTCAGAATGCAGCTTGCTTTGGCTTTTCTTACCGCTTTTCCAATGCTTTTCTGCTGCTTTTCAGCTGCTTTCTTCGGAGTTGATAAAACGCTTCACGGCCAGCGATCGTGCCACATTTTGCGGCTGACCATTGCGGCGCTAACACGCAGATTCAGTAACAGATTCACAGTCACATCTACTTAATCTAGAGTAGTTGGCCTGGAGATGACCAGCAGCCAGGTGCGATTCCTTTTGCTGAGTGTGCTCTGCACCTCGCTGGCATTTGGCCAGGATAGCACCAGTACAACCCAAAGCCAGGAGGCAACCTCAGAGGCAACAGAGGCCCGTGGCTTGGCCAGCAGCTACGAGCCGGAGGACAAGCAGGCGGTGCGCAAGAACTCCCACATCTTCATGGGCATTTACAAAAACTACAAGAGCACCTATATGGGCAACAAAACCACCAGCGACTACAAAAAGCGGCTCAGGGATCGCGTAAGTGCTCCTCAAATGACTGGAAACGCGGCCCAGGACACGGTTGCCCCAGAGCAGATGGACACCAGGGACACCCTGGCCATGGAGATTCGCCAGGATGCTAATGCGGAGGCCTTGTTGGAGGCCCAGACCGAAGCACCCAGCTACGATGATGGCGAGGGCACTTCCTCCAGTGCGAAGAAGCGACGCAAACGGAAGCGCAAGGATCGCAACAAGCGGCGGGAGGAGGTTGTGGAGGCCGAAACTGAAACAGACCAGCCAGAGCCTGCTCTGGAGGATGAAAGCATACAGCGCTATCATGTGGGTCCAGGACTAAACGTAAGCCTGGACATGAGCAACGATATTGTCCATGTGAAGCTGGATGGGGAAAACCTCAAGGAAATCATAGGAGCTCGTTGGCTTACACTGGACAATAGTGAAGAAGGTGGGTTCTGGATCAAAATTAAATATTCGTTATAGTTGGTACAATCTTTTGAATTCAGGTCGCGGCAAAAAGTACGATATGATCACCAAGGTCCTGCCGCTTTTCATACTTCCCTTCCTCATCCAGTCAGCGATTGTTCCATTTCTGGTTACCAAGCTGAAGCTGCTCCTGGTCAAGTCCATTCTCGTGGGCAAGCTGGCCATCTTCCTGCTGATCATCTCGGCCATCAAGAACGGCAACAAAATGGTCCAGAGCTACGAAGTACCCTCCTACTGGGCGGGAGAACCAAGTCGGAGGTCGGAGCTGGCCGCGGCGGCCTCCTCGGCTGCAGCCGCCTACAATGGCTACCGGGTGGAGGGCAAGCCCACCACTTGGATAAGCTAGGTGGCATCCATTCCCTCCCATTCGTATAAGTTTCGGTTTAGGCAAGTAGGTCCGGAGAAATAAATAAACACAGAAATCGGGTTGATTGAATGAGTTATCATTGGAAACAGAGGGATGAAATAAACGAAAATAATCTGTTGGAAATGGTGAAAAATAGATTAATTATTAAATTTATTTGAATTCATTTAACAGATTATTAGTCAAATGAAATCTTTGAAGCAGAATCAGAATCTCACCTCGACACCATAAAGTAAAGTGGCTCGTGCCAACTTTTGTAAACCATCCCAATTGCCGCGAAGAAAAGTGATTAGACAATTATATATTATATAAAATATTACGTTTTTATTAATAGCAATTGTTTTAAATTAGGGGTAATAAATTAAGGGTGTGGACAATAAATTAATTTAATCCTAAGTAGAATTTCTATGTGGGACTCGACCAGCGCCCCAGTCCTGATCTCTGTTGCAGACTTGAGATACTTTTAGTAACAGGAGTACTGTCTATCATGCTGAACGCAGACGTCACACTGGAGACGAAAGCCCCAGACCAGTTTGCAATTGCACCGCCGCTCGGTTTTGACAACCTGGGAGCGTACCCGGTAGCCGCAGACTCGGCACAGTTGTTGGCAGGAGAGGCGCTCCTCGAGGGATCCACTGCCGCCCTTGGAGCACTGCCGTCCACGGGTGCCCTTCCATCGGCCAGAAGCCTCCGGTTCACAGTAATTGGGCGAATCCTGCATGAAGACGAGCGAGTCGAGGGGGATGTTCTCCCACATGATCTTCAGGTTGCTGCTGGTGGCGTCCAGCTGGATGGCATCGTCGTACATTTGTAGTAGTTCCTGGGCCACGAGCTCGAATGGTTTCAGCACGGCTACGCACTCCTCCTCCAGGCATTCGCCTGCCACGGGTCCTGGTTTCTTGCAGCGGCACTCCTGCTCCAGCGACTGCTTGAGAAGAGCGCCCACCACCATTTGATTGTGGCCGGCAGCTCCCGATCCTGGTCCAACGCGCTTCTCGTAGAGTTCCAGTGCCTTCTCGGGCTCATGGGCGCAGGGCACGCCCAGGGCATTTCCAGTGCATCCGCATCCGGCGATAACGCCATTGGCACAATCCTTTGTTAAAGCATGGATCGTGGCTGCCATGGAGATGGCCGCAACGTACACATCCTCGCGATCCGGAGTGCCGTCCACGGGAATGGTCTGCCGCTTGACGAAATCCATGACTGGGCAGTTCCAGCGCTGCCACTGGAAGCTCTCCTGGCAGCTGGACAGAGCCAACTTGAGGCCCTTGCCGGTGATTGTTTCCCAGGAGAGTGGAGCCTGGAACTGTGTATATTGGTAGTAGCTCAGAGGCTCCAAAACGGCAGCCAGCCCACCGCTGATTGCGCCCAAAAATAAACTGAATGTGAAGAGCATTTTGTAGGCTGATGTGTAATGTCTCTGATGTCGCTTGCTCGACTGAATGACATGCATGGAGCACGTATCCTTTTTAAAGACAGGCAATGGATGCCCTGGTCCGTGGGAATTTCGGACCTGGTCAAAAAACCGGAAATTTACCATTTTCCACTTGGAAATTTTGCGCGTCCAGAGCAGGGGGTATACCTATAGGTATTGGAAAACAGGAACTCCCCGACTGCGGACGAACAAAAACCCACTGGCAGCCCGCGATGCAATTGCGGAGCAGCCCAGTTTCCTGTGCTTACCTGCTCGGATCCTTTTGGTCCTCCTGGCTCGAAGTATGCCCCTTGTCGCGAGCAACTCTCCCACGCTTAGGCAGGTAGCCGCCAAACGGCGCCCGACGTGCTCATGAATGAATCCCAGCCAATTCCATTCAGACTTCCGGATTTTCCCGGATTCCCACTGCATAACATTAATGCCCGGATGGCTGGGACGGACTCGGGTTTGTTTGGGTTTTGGACTGGCCAAGCCAATTATATAACAAAACATATGACAAATAATCTGGGAAATTAATTGCGCTTTGTGGTGAGTCGGCGGAAAGAGTAACCGCTCGGCATGGCGTTGCTATTGTTGGTATTTTCGTAGATTTGCCAAAAGTTAATGCCTCGGATTAGACCAAATGACAGTCAACATCATTATGCAGACACTGATATGGGAAATTTATCCTAATCTTCGGAAAGAAAGTTATAATTATTGATACATTTTCCAACATAATATCATTACCCATATTTCATGATTCATAATAGTCTAAGCCTTAAAGCCACAAATCAAATAAACACCGAGATTGTATTTGTCAGATATAGATAGTCGACGAAAAGAAAAAGTAGACTATATAATCGCAATCAACTCGACCCTGAAAGTAATCACATAATGATAGTTGTCATAGCACTTGATAGATAATTCGATTAGGTAAAGGAAAATAAACATTTGTTTTTCAAAATATATACCATTAGTTGCAATAAATTTGCATTTATGATATGGAGAACTTCCCTTGGCAAAGTCATTATAATCGCTTTAAATGCCAGGCTTCGCGAAAACGTGTGCGGAAATTTCGTTGTTTGGGTTTTAACACAATGAAAATACCGATTCTCTAATTAGGTCGAAAGTCTATCGTATGCACGTCACCGGAAAAGGGTTTTTTAGGACCTTAGCGCCGGGTAAATCAGAAACCGAACGGAGACACGGACGGCCTGAGTGCGGGAGGGAGACGGAGGCAGGCAGGTAGCTGGAAAATTGCTCAATTGGTTAGATATATCTGACAGATACAGATACAAGATTCCCGTATCACACATGGGCACTTTTGGAACTGGGAGTTCCTTTGGCTGGCTCAGCGGCCAGCTTGGAATTCCGACTGGAAGAGGAAAAACGCGCCAGATCTTTGGCATTTCTAACTTTAATCAAAGCGCCATGACAGGGTCCATAAATTTGGGTGATTGTCATAGGTACACACATCTACATATGTATGTGTGTGCATAGATGCCCGGCTAATACCATGGAAGCGGCTCATCGACTCGTCGCGATTAGATTAGCAATCTGCTACGCACGCAACCAATTAAGATATACGGGCCCACTTGAGGCAACGTTACCTGTCGCTCTCCCACCTGGAACTGTGCTTAGTTTCGCTTCGAACGCGTCCCGGGCTGGATTAGAGCTAGTTGATAGTCTCTAGCCATGATTATTACCGCCAAGCTAGTGGCCATCGGCCTGAGCCTGGCGCTCACCGCCTTCACGGTCTCCACCATCGTCCTGGCCGTCCAGAAGGCCAATCTAAAGAGCGACTTGAAGGACGCCCAGGAGAAATTGGATCTGCTGGAAGCGGGGTTTACCACGAGCACCGCTGGGCCCACGACCTCTAGTACTTCGAGTAGCTCGGGTACTGAGGAGCCTGGAACCACAGCAGCTCCTGAAGAAAAAATCGATTATCGCCTGCCGAACACCTTGAAACCAATCCACTATGATCTCTATCTGTTCCCCAATATTGAGACGGGCGAATTTAGTGGCCAGGAGACTATTACAATTACGGTTTTAGAAGCCACCGATAAGATAGTGCTGCACTCTCTGAACTTGAACATTTCGAGTTACTCTCTGCAGAATACTGGAAGTAACACTCTGGAGATTCAGGAGGTGTCCTTCGACTCGGTCAGGGAATTTCTTGTCTTCCAACTGAGCGAAGAACTTCCACAGGGCAGGGAGGTACAGCTGCACATCGGCTTCGAGGGATCGATGGCCAATAAAATTGTGGGCCTGTACAGTTCCTCTTATCTGAAGGAGGACGAGACTCGCAAGGTAATAGCCACCTCGAAGTTCGAGCCCACATATGCCCGCCAGGCTTTTCCCTGCTTCGATGAGCCGGCCCTGAAAGCAGAGTTCACCATCACCCTGGTGCATCCTTCCGACGGTGGCTATCATGCCCTGTCCAACATGAATGTGGAGTCCAATGTGACCCAGGGGGCTTTTTGGGAGGTCAGCTTCGCCAAGAGTGTGCCCATGAGCACCTACCTGGCCTGCTTCATTGTCTCGGACTTCAGTTTTAGGGAGGTGGAGATCGACACCAAGGGCATTGGAGATACCTTCAAGATGGGCGTCTATGCTACCCCGGAGCAGATCAACAAAGTGGACTTTGCCACCGAGGTGGGCAAGGGCGTGATCGAGTACTACATCGACTACTTCCAAATTGAGTATCCCTTGCCGAAGCTGGACATGGCAGCCATTCCGGATTTCGTTTCCGGCGCCATGGAGCACTGGGGTCTGGTGACCTATCGTGAAACCTCGCTCTTGTACGATGCGGAAACCAGTTCGGCGTCCAACAAACAGCGCATCGCCAGCGTAATTGCCCACGAATTTGCTCACATGTGGTTTGGTAACTTGGGTAAGTTGTTTCACACAAAAAGAATAAAAGAAAGGTGGTCAAAATAGGCGATATTTAAAATATTTATCATTAATATTCTTTTCAGTCACCATGAACTGGTGGAATGATCTTTGGCTTAATGAGGGATTCGCTAGTTTCATTGAATATCTTGGCGTGGACGCCGTTTTTCCCGAATGGAAAATGGCAAGTGGATGGCAAATAAATAAAACAAGAACACCCTTAAACATTTATTTATTTCCGAAAAACAGCGAGACCAGTTCATTGTGAGCACTCTCCATGGCGTACTCACCTTAGATGGGACTCTCGGCTCCCATCCCATCATCCAGACGGTGGAGAATCCCGACCAGATCACCGAAATCTTTGACACCATCACCTATTCGAAGGGCTCCTCGCTGGTTCGAATGTTGGAGGACTTCCTGGGCCAAACCACCTTCCGCCAGGCTGTAACCAACTACTTGAATGAATACAAATACTCAACCGCCGAGACCGGTAACTTCTTTGCGGAAATCGACAACTTAGATCTGGACTATAATGTCACTGACATTATGCTTACGTGGACGGTGCAGGTAATTCCATTGATGCCCCACAAAAATCGGGCGAATATTTAAGTGTTATATTTTGTTTTTTGTTGTTTTGCAGATGGGTCTTCCAGTTGTCACGATTGAAAAGGTCTCCGACACTGAATACAAATTGACGCAGAACCGCTTCTTGTCCAACCCGAACGACTATGACGAGGAGCACGAACCCTCGGAATTCAAGTCAGTGAGCAGAACTTATTGCCAAAATCAGCCATATCTGATCGCAATTTTTCGCACATACATTACAGCTACCGGTGGTCGATCCCCATCACCTACACCACCAGTGCCGAGTCGACGGTGCAGCGTGTCTGGTTTTACCACGACCAGAGCGAAAGTAAGTGGTGCCATCTGTATGCGGATCCGCAGATCCCCCAGACTTCTAATCTCTGAATCTCTTCTCTGATTTCTTTTCTGGAACCAGTCACCATAACTCTTCAGGAGTCCGTTGAGTGGATCAAGTTGAACTGCGACCAGGTTGGTTATTACCGCGTTAATTACGGGACTGCCCAGTGGAACAGTTTGGCCAATCAGCTGGTGACCCAGCCGAGTGCCTTGACATCTGGAGATCGGGCTTCCTTGCTCAATGATGCTTTTGCCCTGGCCGATTCGACTCAGCTGCCCTATGAGACGGCTTTCGAGCTGACCAAGTACCTGGCAAAGGAGACGGACTACGTTCCCTGGAGCGTGGCTGCTACGCGGCTGACATCTCTGAAGAGGACTCTCTACTACACCAATAGCTATGCCAAGTACAAGAAATACGCCACAGCTTTAATCGAGCCCATTTACACGACTCTCACCTGGACGGTGGGCGAGGATCATTTGGATAAGTGAGTGTTGGATTTTTAGTATTGAGTAATATAATGACCCCTATTACTTTTAGCCGCCTTCGAGTCACAGCTCTGAGTGCAGCCTGTTCTTTGGGCCTGGAAGCTTGCATCAAGGAAGCTGGAGAGCAGTTCACGAGTTGGTTGGCCGAACCGGACAATCGTCCAAAGGCTGATGTGCGTGAGACTGTCTACTATTACGGAATGCTCTCCGTGGGCGATCAGGAAACGTGGGATACGGTCTGGGATCTGTTCGTCAACGAGACCGATGCCAGCGAAAAGTCCAAGATAATGTACGGCCTATCCGCCGTGAACTCTCCCTGGATTCTCCAGCAGTATATTGACCTCGCCTGGAACGAGGAGTACGTGCGGGGTCAGGACTACTTTACCTGCCTCACCTACATCTCTGCCAATCCCGTGGGTGAGTCCCTCGTCTGGGACTACGTGCGAGAGAACTGGCCGCTATTGGTGGATCGTTTTGGCCTGAACGAGCGCTACCTGGGCAACCTGATTCCCTCGATCACGGCTCGCTTCAGCACCCAAACCAAGCTGGAGGAGATGGAGCAGTTCTTTGCCAAATACCCGGATGCCGGAGCGGGAACTGCCGCTCGCGTCCGTGCTCTGGAGACGGTCAAGAACAATATCGTGTGGCTGGCGGAGAACCTCGAGGGCGTCGATGCCTGGCTGGACAAGCAGCAACTGTAGACCGATACGCGGAATAGCCCCATTTAATTTGTAGTCACATAATTGCCATTATAAAGCGAAAAATATGCCGGACAACTTGAAATAAAGATAAGCTAGTTGTGGGGAAAACGAAAATTACTGCCCTATAAATAAGCAATTATCCCTTGTTAGTTGGCCTCCAATCTGATAACATATTGCAGTTTTCAATATACCGGCTATATGTTTGTGACTAATGGTGACGAACCGAACTGATTAGAGCTTAATAAATGCTTAAATTTTACAAGCAATGGAAATTTCCTAGTTTATGTTGCAATTTGTGAAGTACCATTGAAAAATAAGGAAATCGACAGGTCATGTTCAGATTTGATAAAATTGTATGGGCGTAGCACAGCTGCAGGATAAAAGATGATAAAAATCGAACGAAATCTTATCGAGAGAAATCAGATTTATGTCAAAGGCTCTTAATTACAGTCATCAGTTTCTATTTGAGGAATTTCTTATGTCACTTTGAATAAGTACCCACTCTAGATTTAGGTTGATAAATTGGGATTAAAAAGTGTTGGTGTTTATGGAATCATCCAGGGCGAATGTTCTCATGCTATGGCTTATTAGGGATTATTCACCATCTAAATGCACTAATGTGTTTGTATAATTTTATTCTGGCTTTGCGAGAGCCATGTGTAGGTAGTACTCACCTTGTTTGTTTTTTCCCATCCTATTTGTCAATATAAACGCTCTATGGGATTTGGCCTATCGCCCTGCTGACCGTAATCGCGGCTATTTGGCCAATTATTATCGCGAACATAAACCGATTCGATTCGAGTGCCCTCACAATCAATTCGAATCGAAAGAACCATACAGCTATTGGGCAACGCGGTGGTTCTGGGAGCTGGGTCGCTAGTTCACAGGCTTTTTACAGTTAGTTAGTCGCTCGCGATAGGTGCGATTGCAAAGATGGCTTTTCTAACTAGCTATTGGCTACAAGTGGTGCTCTCGTGGGCGGTGGTGGCCTTTGCCACTGCCACCGTGGTGGTGGCGGTGCAGAATGCCAAATTGGAGCAGGATCTGCGCGATGTCCAGGATAAGATAGATATTTTCGAGAGCCTGAATCGTGGCGGTCCGAGTCGGGTTAAGCGGGAAGATAGCGTGAGTAATAAATCGAAAGTGGAATAAATCATAATGCCATCTGATATGCGATAATCTAACATCCTGCAGATTGATTACCGTCTGCCCACGTCTGCGGTGCCCACGCACTACGACGTCTACTGGCATCCGGATCTGGAAACAGGAAACTTTACCGGTCAGGAGAAGATTCGCATCAACGTGGTGGAGGCCACCAGCCAAATCGTTCTCCATGCCCATCTCCTGGAAATCACAAGTGTCTTTACCTATACCTCCAACCTGCAAGTCGAGAGCTACGAGTTGGATGAGGAGCGCCAGTTCTTGATCGTAAATCTGTCGACGGAGCTAGCAGAGAATGCCACCTTCACTCTGGGCATTTTGTTCAATGGCCAGATGAAGGACAAGCTGGTGGGTCTATATAGCAGCACCTACCAAAACGAAGCCGGAAATCAGAGGTAATTTACATGACATTTTTGTCTAAAGCCAAAAAGTATGCAGCGCTTTAGGCTTTCCTTTTTGTTTTATTTAATTACTCTATATATGTTGCTTAATTTTATCATTTTACTTTAACAGGACTATTGCAACTACGAAATTCGAACCCACCTATGCCCGCCAGGCCTTCCCTTGCTTTGATGAGCCTGCTCTGAAGGCCACATTCGCCATCACGGTGGTGTATCCCACTGGCTCCCACGACGCCGTATCTAACATGGAGGAATCGGTAAGTCATCACTTCGTCATTCCTTGGCTTATTCTTCTTAAAAATATTAAAATTAATCTATACAGCTAGTCAGTCCCCTGGGAGACTACACGGAGACCCTGTTCGAGACCAGTGTGTCGATGAGCACTTACCTGGTGTGCATCATTGTATCCGACTTCACCTTCAAGTCCACCCCTGTCAATGCCAATGGCATCGGCAACGACTTCACCATGAAGGCCTATGCCACGCCCCATCAGCTCGACAAGGTGGATTTCGCCCTGGAGTTTGGAGCAGCTGTGACAGAGTATTACATCCAGTACTACAATGTTGCCTATCCTTTGCCCAAATTGGACATGGCTGCCATTCCTGATTTCTCCTCAAATGCCATGGAACACTGGGGCTTGGTTACCTACAGGGAAACGGCTCTGCTCTATGACTCCAGTTCTAGCTCCACTGCCAACAAGCAGTCGATTGCAGCAGTATTGGCCCACGAGATCGCCCACCAGTGGTTTGGAAACTTGGTCACCATGCAGTGGTGGAATGACATTTGGCTAAATGAAGGTTTCGCCCGTTTCATGCAATATAAGGGGGTCCATGCCGTGCACTCCGACTGGGGAATGGTAAGGAGATTGTACTTTCCATAAGCACATCAATCTCACAATGTTTTCCTTGTAGTTGGAGCAATTCCAGATTCTTGCCCTGCATCCAGTGATGGTATACGATGCCAAGCTCTCCTCCCATCCCATTGTCCAGCAGGTGGATACGCCCGATGAGATCACCGCCATTTTCGACACTATTAGCTATGAGAAGGGTGGCTCTGTGATCAGAATGCTGGAACATCTAGTCGGTTCTGACAAGTTCGAGGAGGCGGTTACCAACTATTTGACGAAATATCAGTTTGCCAACACCGTGACCGATGACTTCCTCTCCGAAGTGGCTGCCGTCGTCACCGACTTTGATGTTAAGTTACTAATGCGAACGTGGACCGAACAGATGGGCTATCCGGTGCTGAATGTCTCGAAGACAGACACTGGCTTCCTGGTCACCCAGCAGCGGTTCCTCTCCAACCCTGCTAGTTATGCGGAGGCCCCCAACGACAGCGAATTTCAATACAAATGGAGTGTTCCGATCACCTATACGTTGGCTTCCTCAGCTGAAGGCGAAGAGAGCTCCGGAATCTTTTATTACAATGAAGATTCATACTCCATTGCTGTCGATAGCAGTCAATGGATCAAACTGAACCATCACCAATATGGCATGTATAGGGTTAACTACGAGGAGAGCCTCTGGAACCTTCTTATCCAGCAGCTGACCTCAAGAATAAGTAACTTTGCAGTCGCCGATCGGGCCCATCTCCTCAACGATGCTTTTGCTTTGGCGGATGCCAATCAACTCTCTTACAGGATTCCCCTAGAGATGACCGGATACTTGGGCTCCGAGCGCGAGTTTGTACCATGGTATGTGGCCGCCAACAAGCTGACCTCCCTCCATCGCAGTCTTATGTACAGCGATGTGTATGTTACCTACCTAACCTATGCCAGGAGTATCCTCAATGGGGTATACAACGAAGTCGGCTGGACTGTGGATGCCGACAATCACTTGAGAAAGTAAGAGATGATTTCAAAAATCTTGAAATATCTATTTTAACCAATCTTTTCTTTTCTAATAGCCGCCTAAGGGTTTCGATCTTGTCAGCTGCCTGTGCCCTGGGTCTTCCCGATTGTTTGCAGCAAGCTGCCCAGCGTTTTAACTCCTTCCTGGAGAATCCCACCACCAACCGGCCCTCGCCCGATCTTCGGGAGCTTGTCTACTACTACGGTATTCAGCAATCCACTAGCCAATCAACCTGGGAGAAGCTCTTTACTCTCTTTACCGACGAAGGCGACGCCAGTGAAAAGTCGAAATTGATGGATGGATTGGCGGCTGCTCAGGACCCGCAATGGCTCTTTGAGTACCTGAAGAGAGCTGAAAATGAGTCGATTGTTCGCTCCCAGGATTATTTCAGTTGCGTTCAGGCAATAGCAGCCAATCCTGTGGGCGAGCCTGTGGTTTGGGAATACTACCGGGAGCAGTGGCCTCAACTGACGGCCAGATTTGGCCTTAACAATCGCAGCTTTGGTCGACTGATCGCCCAAATCACCAAGAACTTTGCCAGCACCATTAAGTTGGAGGAGCTGCAGTACTTCTTCGAGAAATACCCGGACTCCGGAGCCGGAGCCAATTCCCGTTTGGAGGCCGTGGAGACGATCAAGTACAACATTGAGTGGCTGGCCAGTAACCGCGATGACATCAGCAACTGGCTAAATGGAACGGGCTAGCTCTTGACCAAGAAAAACCAATTGTAAAAATATATTGTATATCAAATAAAAACACGCCAATTAACTGTTAACTAGAATTGCATAAGTAACAACGAAATTTCCGTTCAAGTTCAATAAAATGAAATTCCAAAATCAAACCATAAATAAAACCATGAAATTTTCAATTTATCCGACATTGTGGCGATTTCTATGGCTCCCAGAAATTACTTCAGATAGGTGTATTACGACTATATGGTCCGAATCATGATCGTGCGTAATTTTCTCGAGACTGTCCGGTCATATAAACCGATATATGGCCTTGCTGTAAACGTAGTGCCGTAAAAGACCACAGGCTCTATGACCAGAATAAAAACCATATTTATCTGGACATGAAGCTATTATATAGCCTAGATATCGGCCGGCAATCTGGTCAGGTTTATCAAGTCAAAATTATGGGGACTAATTCGTAGCATGCATTCAGTTTCCAATTCGGCTTCCAGCCCAGAGGAAGCAGTCGAGAGTTCTCCGCTAAGAATATTGAAAGGAGTAAGAACCTCCTGAAAAATGGTTGCCTGTGAGTAGGACTCTCCACCAGAGATAGGAAGAAATTTACTTCGATTTAATCGCAGGGCTGACGGTCAAGGCAGTGGCCATCTTTTTGGGCCTGGCCACTACGGCCTTTTGTGTGTCAACCATTGTACTGGCCGTTCAGAATGCGGATCTGGAGAATGACCTGCAGGATGCTCTCGATAAGATAGATGCCCTGACGGCAGACACCACTTCCACTTCCACCACAACGACAACTGCAAGTCCTGGTACCCCCGATCCTGGAACCACTCCAGGAGATGGAGGTGGAGTAACCACACCGGATGGAGGGAGTAGCAGCACATCTAGCAGTGGCACCACACCTGACGGCGGAACTACATCTGGTGGAGGAACTACATCTGATGGAGGAAGTAGCAGCTCCACCACAACCAGTGTAGCTCCCATTTACCCAGAACTGCCAACAGGACTTCCTGATCCCGATGCGGTAAGCTGACGAAATAATATGTTCCCCACAAGTGACTCATTCATCAGGAGCATTATCCTATTGCTTGATTAAATTGCTTTTAAGTTACAATTATAAGGAAAAGTACTATAAATGGTCTATAGTCAAATAATCAAGTTGAAATCGAAAACCACCAACGGAAAAAATTTCCGCATTGGTCTTCAACGATCATAAAGTCGGCATGTCCACCAATTCGAATTTTAACAAATTCCCCGTCATAGTGGCCAGTTCAAGAGCTTATCGCCTCTTTTATTTTATCATAGTATACCTTTTTGGTCCGTCTAGAGTTTAGCTAGTTTTATGGTATCGTTAAGGCAGTCTAATAGAGACCTAGGAGCCGTGCAGTATTGCAATTATGGGTCATCGCGTGGAAAGTTTTAAGGGTATTTATTTGAAAGGATATTAGTTTCTCACCGGATTTGATCTTATGTATATATTCCTTAGATCTGATAACAGCAGAACGAGTTGCTATATTTTTTGGTCTACTGTCCACCTGTTTGATCGTGGCTCTTGTAATAGTCATAGTTCACAGGGATAACTTGTGGTCAGAACTGGAGGAGGCTAAACGCAAAATGGACGTTCTCGAGGATTATATACAAAAAAAATTCATAAATAGCACTGCCTCAAGAGATATTTTTTAAAAGCGCTGAAAATTTATATTTCCTTTCCTTAAAAATGATAAATTCTGAAATAAAAAGTAGTGGAGAAATTATTATTAAGTGTGCTAGTCATCCCTCATACGCCCCATTTCACAATATCCAATAGGGATTCGATTCCATATTGAGCTGTTGCAACAAAGTCCATTTTGTTTACGATCCTAAGCCCCCTATCGCTTCATTATTATCGCATTGTTTGTTGACTTTATGGAGCCCCTGAACATATTCCCAAGCGTATGGATTTTGAGTTATCTTTATAACCTCGCAGATCGAATGGCGCCTTCCCACGGAGATCAGGCCCATCAAGTACAAGCTGTACTTTCAGCCAGATTTGCAGACGGGAGCCTGCGAGGGAACTGTCTCCATCCAGTTCCAGCTGAACAACGTCACTAATCTGATTGTCCTGCACGCCAAGGATCTCAATGTGCACAGCATCAGTATCCTGAACATGATGGCCCGCATGAGGATTGCCATCGAAGAGTACTACCTGGACGAGACTCGCGAACTGCTCATGATCAAGCTGCGTGAGGTATTGAGTCTTAACAAGGCCTACACCCTGTCGGCCAGTTTCGATTGCGACCTGAGCAGTCTGACAGGAAGCTACATCAGCAACTATACCAGCACCGACGGTAGTTTAATGTAAGTCGATTTAATGCCACATTTTTTTTTGGGGGGTTCCTTAAAAAACTATGAACAACTTTTGCTACAACAACAGAATCTTCTTAAAATTAAGAGTCCATATTCTTTTTTAGATTTATTTCATGATACGTATTCTTGAGAATATTCCTCAATGGACGGCTTGAGAGAAACTCGCACTTTTTTGTTATTTTTTTAGAAGCCGGTCTCAGCTGATGAGCGAGCTTTCGCAGCAAAAAGCTACGCGATCGCCGTCGCTGTGAGCTCGGTTTCAGTTTAAACTTTTTAGACCTAAATGCCCGGCTTGGGAGTTTGTTGCTTCGTGAAGCTTCGCGTGCCGTATGTGTGAAGACCCGAACGGCAGGGCATTCAAAAATTCAAAGCTAAGCGCGACGGTCGCAGATCGGAAGAGCGCTTTGAATCCGATCTCAAACTCGTCTCCAGTTTCCGCCTTCGCTCTTCAGTCTCAGATCTTCCCGCCTCCGATTCGAATCGAGTATAATCACTGCCCGGCAATTGCCGTTATCAAATTAGCCGCGGGAATATATTTAATTCTTTCGGGGCCTGGCAAAGTGCCAATTAATGCCAGTGGTTCCTAGGAAAACGCGACACAAAAAGCTGCGACTACAACTGTAAATCAAGTGAAAGACTGTGCAAAAATGTGACAAAAATAATAGATAATAAGTAGCCCCAATCAATCGGATACCGTTGAGTCTGCTCCCAAAAGCTCCAACTGCGAACAGTCTATTTCTGATACATATTTTATTCAACTGTCATTGCCATTGAGTCCGTTAGGCCGGCTAGTTTTTGTGGCTGATGCTGTTATAATTGGAGGCATTGATGCGAATACTAATTTTAATATTTGCTGAAATGTGATCACCGGATTCTATGCCAACTTTGACTTTCAACAACCGGAGGAGGCCGAGATAAACAGCGGGCCGTCGTGTTGGCCAACAGAACTCCACACGGCTAAGTCAAACAGGTTGCACCGCTCCCCCTTTTGTATTTTTTTTCTTCTCAACGACAAACAGGCTTGGAGCCAAATGCATGCATAGTTCACTTGCCGCGCAAGTTCTTGGCCTTAAATCGGCCACTGTCGCTGCATTGAGAAAAAATGGGTGTCCATTGATTGTTATCTATCACAAGATTGTTTGTTATCTATACCCATTCTTCAAAGACTTTGAATTCTTTGATATAGAGATTTTATCATATTGATTATTCATACTTTGAATTCTTCACATATTATAGAATTCGATTTCAGAATAATCGGATATCAGAGTATTTATTCTTTGTGTATCTTGAGTGGCTGGCTGCTGGCCAAGAAATGCGTCGTGTTTACAACTGTGGCCAATGCTGCGGCTACTCAATGCCGCTGAGAAATTACTTTCTTCCAAAAGCCGAAACAAAATGGGTCGACATCATTGACTGGCAAACAACTTGTTGTCGTAGTATTTCTCCGCACCTCTCGCTTCGTTTCTGGTTTTGTTTTGTTCTTGAAAGTTCAGTTAGTGGTCAAACCTTTTTTCATTTTCATTGACACTGATTTCTTTTTTGTTCTTCTTGGGGCGATATAGAAATTTCTCCGAAGAGTGTGGGAAAGAACCTTCTAAGGTGAAGAAATTGGTTTGAATTTTTGTGTTAATTTGATAAAATTAATGGGTGTTTGCGGAACAAACAAACATTTCACACTTTTTGGAGAGTGTTAATTAAATACTTTCTCGCTGTTATATTTTATTTTCAAGCTTCTTTACAAGTTTATTGACAGCTAACACATTTTCCTTCCCTAATTTATATGAATTTGCAAATTTTTCAATTCTTCATACCTTTTATTTTCTGATGTTATGCAACTCCTTGATTGATTGTAAATTTATTTCGCATACCGTTAACCCCAAACATGCAAATTGTGGCAATCATTTCTTTGTCCACCTATTTCAACGTTTAGTTATTGTTTTATTTTAATGTTTCCTTTTGGGAATATCGTAAATTGCAGGCACGTTTATTCGACCTCTGTCAAGTGTCATCCCACAGCGGATATAATGGACTGTATATTTGTTACTCTTAGTATTTTATTTTAATTTTATTTTTTTGGGTGTTTCTGGGGCGCACTTGTCACGTAAATGGCAAGCGATTTGCATTTTTTGTTGCTGTTACTCCAGCGCCTTGGTGTATTGTGAAAGTTATGACCTTAAAAAATAAATGCTGAAGAACGTGTTTCAAATAAAAGCTTTCCATTTCTAATATTTTAAATGTGAAATATGGGAAATATCAACAAACTGCGATATGGAATGTAGTCTTTTTATCCGATCATTAATAAAGAACTAAACGTTTTCGAGTGCATTCAACTCAATTTTTATAGAAGTGAAATTCAGCCACTCATTAGCGAGGCATGAGAACAGATATGTTGTGACATGTGCCCCCACGATCTTCGCTTCATCAACTTCAGAATGCGAAGACATCCACGTAGATGCAATGGGGCGTGTCCGATTGCCTCGTGGAAGTCGGAGATGCATACGAATATCGTATATATACATAGGTACTCTAGAGACAAACTTCCATTGTCTGCAGATCTTCTGGCTGAACCGCTCATAAGGTAGTGTCATGCAATTTTGTTTACTGCCGATGTGCGGTGGCTTTTGTGCGATGAGCGCGCCTTAATTGAGTCAGCATTACATCATCATCACCATCAGCATTGTGGAGGAGGGTCTGGGAGGGATTTCAGAGACAATTGCCTGATGGCTGACGAAAATTTGCATATTCTGCAGCCTCAAATTCCTCATTTCGCACAGCTTGCAATGAATAGTGCCCAGGCCTCTACGATGCTGAATTCAATTATAATTCATCCACATGTATATTCTTCTCTTTTAATGTATGCCTGCCAGCTTCAATGTCCTGAAAGTCTTCATAAGCCATGCCTCTATGCTTGTCGTCCAATTCAATTCATTTCCATTGCTAATAATGGCATCTGCACTGCCTTCCCATCACACAGACTCCGCAGATTTGTACAGCCTATCCGGCAAATTGACAGCAAAAAGCCAACAACCTTTGCCATCCATCCATCAATTGTACACGTAAAAAACAGATACCTTGTCACTACAAACAGACATCCTTATTGAATTTCGAGTTGTGTGGTATTTTACGCTATGCTTCGATGGGTTAACAATCAATTATTTGGCCAATTCCGCCTTCATGGTTATAATCAGATCTTCAAACCAATATCGATTCATTTCAAGTTATCAGGTATCGTATTTTTACGTGTACAGACACCAACGCCTCTATAGAAAGTGGCCTGTGGTCGTCGTATCATTGCAACAAGCCTGGGGATTTGTAGCGCAACTCTTGCGGTTAGCCAGCCCAGCTCCAACGGCAACTAAACTAAAAAATGGCATCGAGTATTTGTAGTAACAATTTCGAGAAATGACCAACTTCATTACGTGACCGGGTAGCGGGGAGGTGGGGCATAAATTACAGCCATCTGATTGATCCGCAGCGAGACAAAATTGAGGCAATCTCCACCTCGAGTTGGAGTGAAATGTGACGGAAGCTGAGAAGCCACCTGCTCCTCCTCCTCGAGCCCGTGGTCCGCCCCATTTTCACCTGGCCCCGCTGCCATAAACGCCAAGTAAACAAACTCGGGATTGTTTATAAGTAGCTCGGAGATTATAAAAACTGATGATGGCAGCGGCTACAAATGTAATTTGGTACGCGGCAGTTTATGATGCTCTCGAATTACCAGCCGGCCGATGACACAATAGATCGGAAGAAGTTGTATCATTTGGGGCAGCCTAACAACGCGTTAAATTTTCCGTTAAATAGTGATTTAAAGTAAAGTGAATTGAATGGAATAATTAAGACGAAAAGTAAACTTTATTGAAGGTTATTAAATCAGTCATTATATTTCAATAAACAGTTTTAATTTAAACTCTCAGATCAGATGAATAAAATAAAACTACCAAGAGCCTAATGGTATAAAAAACAAGTCATTCAACACCAGTCCCAGTGTAAATAAGTAAAAATAAGAATAAGAAGGAACAGGAAAAGACGTCGGCATGTATGCAGGAAAAAACGTACGCCCGCGCAGCAGTCTCTCCACAGACGATAACCATCGGATCAAGGACACCAACCGGCCCCACAAGGCCCCCAGCAATACGATCCTCACCCTCGCAGCCTTCTGCGTCTTTCTGCTTGTGCTGTGTGGCTTCCTTCTGGGCGCCCTTGTCTATGTGGGCAAGAATATAGCCGATGAGCACCAGAGACAGCAACAGCAGCAAGCCAACAGCTCCCAGTTGGCCCTGAATGCCACAATTCGGACCGTTTACGTGGATCGGGATCAACTTCTATCCACAAAACCCATTCTAAGCGTCCTTTCAGGTTAGTTCAAGGAATCCGTATGGATTTCCAAGGCTTCAAATCATTAGAGATAAACGAAACAAAAGGAAAATCAAAAAGCTTTTTATTAGTAATCAAAAGTTTTGATTTAAAACTTTGTTTCTAGTTGTCAGATTTTATAGAAAATTGTAATCCAAAAATGTTTACAAAAGCAAAATTTTTAAATTCCTTTTTAAATTTGGCGCGCTTTTTTTATGGTACAGAAAAATTTTACCATAATAAGGCTACCAGACTGAATAAAAATATTGAGAGCTAAATAATTTCTTTTGGATGAAATTATTTCCATATTGCAGCTTAATTATTTAAATTTTTAGTTTTTTTAATTTTTTTAATATACTTTTCAGTAGCTATTTTTATTTTAAAATTATATTAGAAGAGCTGAAATCACTTTAAATGGCTTTGAAATAAGATACTAAGAATTATATAGGGTAGTTAAAACTTTTTCATTTCTTTTTAAATATTAAAAAAAAAAGTTTTTAATATGTTTGCTCTTGCATGGAGTTGCCAGATCGTT
The DNA here is from genome assembly GCA_035045925.1 of Drosophila atripex. NCBI lineage: Eukaryota > Metazoa > Arthropoda > Insecta > Diptera > Drosophilidae > Drosophila > Drosophila atripex. The sequence continues at coordinate 3,772,785 of JAWNOP010000022.1, read as the reverse complement.
AGCAGCATTATTTGGCAAAAAATATTATTACAAAAATCAGCTGATTTTAGTTCACAGCTGACTTGAGTCAACAAATAGTAACAACTAATTAAATCGCACATTAAAACCAGATAACCGAGTCCACACCACCCAAGTGCCAGCCATAGGAAAAATACGTCAAATGGCCACCTTAGCACCCGCCGTAAAAGCTGCGAGCAAGGTTCTCCAGAATCTGGGATTCCGTTTACCCAAGCAACTGAAGCCCAGCAAGTATCGGTTGCACCTGCGCCCGGATTTGGACAAGAAGATCTACGCCGGAAACATAAGCATCAGTCTTCAGGTGCTGGAAGCAATATCATTCATACCTGTGCATTCTGACGGATTGAATGTCAGCACCGTGGAAGTGCAGCAGCTAGATGATTCGGGTGCTCCCTTAAAGAGCATTACTCCTTTCCTAACCTTTGAACATCCGGAGTTCGAGTACTGGGTCACGGAGTTCGAAAAGCCTCTAGACGTTGGAAACTACTCACTGAGCTTGAACTTTACGGGATCACTGACTGAGAGGATCACGGGAATGTATCAGAGCGCATATCTGGATAAACTGAAGAACCGCACCAGGTAGCAGGGCTACATTTGAAAAAATAATTAACTAACAGAATTTGGAAATTTACTAACTACCCGGGTTCTTGTTAACTTCTCAAATTCCCTCATTAATAACAATGCTAATACCTATCGCCATTATCAGTCTTTCAATACAATTTGTTTTACATTTTTCAGACCTATTGTGAGCACTAAGTTCGAACCCACCTATGCCCGGAGAGCCTTCCCGTGCTTCGATGAGCCCGCTCTCAAGGCCCAGTTCACCATTACGGTGGCCCGTCCTGCCGGTGATGAGTACCATGTGTTGTCCAACATGCCCGTTGCTAGCGAATCTGCCAATGGCGATCTCATCGAGGTGACCTTCCAGGAGACAGTGCCCATGAGCACCTACTTGGCCGCCTTTGTGGTTTCTGACTTTGCTAGCAAAAGTACCACTGTGGAGGGAACTAGCATCACGCTGAGGGTTTTTGCACCGCCTGCCCAAATAGAAAAGGCCCAGTACGCCCTGCAGGCTGGAGCTAGTGTGACTGCCTACTACATTGACTATTTTAATACCTCGTACCCACTGCCCAAACTGGATCTGGTGGCCATACCTGATTTTGTTTCCGGCGCCATGGAGAACTGGGGTCTGGTAACGTTCCGCGAGACTGCTCTGCTGTACGACGAAGCCAGTAGTTCCAGTGTGAACAAGCAGCGCGTAGCCGTCGTGGTGGCCCATGAGTTGGCCCACCAGTGGTTCGGCAACCTGGTGACCATGAACTGGTGGAGCGACCTCTGGCTAAATGAGGGATTCGCCTCCTTTGTGGAATACAAGGGCGTGACCCACATGCATCCAGATTGGGACATGGAAAATCAGTTTGTGATTGAGGAACTGCATCCGGTGATGGTAATCGACTCTACTCTGGCCTCCCATGCAATCGTCAAGGCGATTGAGAGCCCGGCTGAGATAACGGAGTACTTCGATACGATCACCTACTCAAAGGGAGCTGCTTTAGTGCGAATGCTGGAGAATCTTGTAACCGAGGAGAAGTTGAAGAATGCCACCACCCGCTACCTGAGGCGCCATATTTATAGCACTGCCACCACGGAGGATTACCTAACTGCCATTGAGGAAGAGGAGGGGCTAGACTTCGATGTCAAGTGCGTTGCGCAATACAAATGTTTTTCTTTTATTTGGTAATGAACTCTTCTTTTTGTAACAGATTGATCATGCAAACCTGGACGGAGCAGATGGGTCTGCCAGTCGTTGTTGTGGAGAAAACTGGCTTCACTTACAGGCTTACCCAGAAACGTTTCCTGGCCAACGAGGATGATTATGCTGCCGAAGCAGAACCCTCTTCTTTCAAGTAAGTGAAAAACATTGAGATGTGTTGTTCAAATATAAAAGAAAATGTTTCTTTTCCGTAGCTACCGGTGGTCTATTCCCATCACCTACCAGAGCAGCTTGAACAGCGAAGTGCAGTCCACGATTTTCAACTACAACGATAATGAGGTCACCGTTACTCTCCCCGGAGAGGTCAGCTGGATTAAGTTTAACAAAGACCAGGTTGGCTACTACATAGTGAATTACCCCATCGACACGTGGACAGCTCTACTGAGTGCATTGAAAACCACCCCTGAGTCCTTCAGCACCGCTGATCGTGCTAACTTGCTGCACGATGCGAATGCCCTGGCTGCTGCCGGACAACTGCCTTACTCCACAGCTCTGGACCTAAGTACATATCTGGAGACTGAACAGAATTACGTACCATGGAGTGTGGGCACCACTTCGCTGGCAAATCTTAGGAACCGTCTTTACTACACAGATCTCTTCAGTAACTTTACCACCTATGCCCGCAAGCTTCTAACTCCCATTGTAGAGAAGGTCACCTTCACAGTAGGAACCGATCACCTGGAAAAGTAAGATTTTTACACTTCCAACTTGAACTTTTATTTGTAAACTTACCAAAATCTTTATCTTTCCTATTAGTCGCCTGCGCATCAAGGTTTTGAGCTCTGCTTGCAGTCTTGGCCATGAAACCTCTCTGCAACAAGCCACAACTCTCTTTAACCAGTGGCTGGCCAGCCCAGAGACTCGGCCAAGCCCAGATGTCCGAGATGTCGTCTACTACTACGGCATGCAGCAGGTGAACACGGAGGCAGTCTGGGACCAGTTGTGGAAGCTGTACTTGGATGAAACTGATGCTCAGGAGAAACTGAAGCTGATGAACGCACTGTGCGCCACACAGGTGCCTTGGTTGCTGCGACGATACATTAATTGGGCTTGGAACGAAAGCTATGTGCGCCGTCAGGACTACTTTACCCTGTTGGGCTACATCTCCCAAAATCCGGTGGGCCAGAATCTGGTATGGGACTACGTACGCGAGAACTGGGAACAACTGGTTGAGCGTTTCGGAATCAACGAACGCACTTTGGGGCGTCTTATCCCCACGATTACTGCTCGCTTCTCTACGCAGACAAAGCTGGAGGAGATGGAGCAGTTTTTCGCCAAATATCCTGAGGCTGGAGCCGGAACCGCGGCTCGTCAGCAGGCTTTGGAAACAGTCAAGGCCAACATCAAGTGGCTGGCGCTAAACAAGGAGTCGGTGGGCACTTGGCTGGCCAACTTCGATCAGCAGTCGACTGTTACAAACCGCATCCAATGAGTGGAAGACGCTCATCCTAGCGCACCCTGTAAAATAGCAGCAATGTAAAAACTAAACATATAGTCTTAGCTACCTAATGCACCAACTGCATTTGAATTGTGAACGAAGAATTGTGAATGCGTACGATATATTTGAAGAAAATACAAGACAACAAAATGAATCCCTGTTGGTTTCTCTTTATTCCAATTTCGAGATTTAAAACTTCATTAATTCAATGCAACAAAAAATTATTTTATTGGTAAACTGAAAGCTGCAAAAGTGGTCCGATCGAGAACAGGTTCATTATATCTATGGTGGAAATAATGGTGGTCAAGCCCCTGGTTAAGTGGAACTGGAAGAGGCTGTGGTAGCCCATGGGCAGAGAGGGGATCGCAGCATGCAGGCGATCAGGAAGAAGGTGGCCTCCGTGGCTGGAGCGCTGCACAGCATGAGCAGGGCAACCACCAGAAGGGCCATCAGGAAAGTGGAGGACTGCATTATGGCGGAATGCTTTCTGCTATACTCTGCTGGAACCAAAACTACCAATCCCTTTGAAGCATCTGCTTTTTATATAGGAGTTGTCAGTTGTTTTAAGTGCAACAAACGTGAGCGAATAAATATTATATTAGAATTACGTCAATATTCGGTAAATATAAACAATAACATACAAGAATGACAGACGGTCAATTCGAAAAATATATTATATACCTTAATCAAAGAACACTATGACGTAAACGAATGATTAGAATATTTATGTAAGTATAATAACCAAAACATATTTTGTAAATCGCTGCTAGCCTGTATTGGATATTGATCATACGCCCCGTACTCCATAAAAACTTGGCCTTGCTTTATTGGCAAAAACGACTTAAAATACAAAAAACGAAATTGTTTACCCACTAAATACCTTCAAGTTAATAGAATAACCCTCCTCATAATACTCTCAAGGTAGCTAATTATTAACTAAATATTTAATATTATACTTTTCCAACAAAAGCAAACTGCACATGACATACAGTCAATATACAAGACTAGCAAAAATGTGATCATTTCAGAGCAGAATACGATCATAGAATGTTCGCAAGGCACAAAATAAAACAAATTTTAAAAAATGTTAGTTCTTAGAAAAAAATATTTTTCGTTTTTTTCACAAGTTGGCGTTTACATATTCATATTTTATGTAGCCACATCATTAAATCAAATATACGAATTGACAGAAAAAATGTGTTCACGAGTATTGAGGTTACCAGGACGAACAGGTACTCTCTTGAATATATGTATTTCTTAACTTCAAATTTCTATCCATCCATATTTTAGCCTTACATAGGGATTGGACTCCTTTTACTTCGTTCAATATAAGTGACTATATTCGAAAGTTCGAAGATACCTCACTTATTAAGCCTTACGGATTCTGTAAAACACATTCATTGGTTACCATTTTTGTTACATCACCAGTAGATGGATTCCGTCAACGCCAAAGAATAAGGACATCCTGGGGTAACTCATCGAATTTTAACTACCCAGACTTTTTCAAAATGCATGCGCATCTCAGGGGATTCTATTATCCTCTTTTAAAAAACCGAATAGGTTTGTATGCCAAGTATCTGATCGGAAAAGATGAGACCCTACGAGCCCGCATCAGGGTGGTATTTATAGTTGGGCGACATGGACTTGAAAAACGTGCAATAACAAGAAAGCTCCGAATAGAGTCCGATATCTATAATGATATTATCCAGGAGGACTTTGTTGATACCTTTAACAATCTTATTCTTAAATCAGTTTTTGCGCTTAAGCATTTTAACAAGAAATGTTTCTATACCTCAGCGTACTTCCTGAAAGCGGATGATGATAGCTTCGTTAATGTTCCTAATTTAATACACATACTTCTCGGAGGAACTCTGCCCGCATATAAACCTCACCACAAGATGCAGATTCGACTGACAGCTACTAGCGGAGTTTTTCTTGGCCATAAGCTATCTGACATTAAACCAATCCGTAAGATGTGCAACAAGCTCTTTGTGCCACGGTACATTTATCCAGAGGCGGTGTTTCCGAGATATCTATCCGGTAGCGGATACCTTATGTCCAGTGATGTGGCTCGGCGATTGTATGAAGCTGCCTGGCATACGGAAATAGTTCCCCTAGAGGATGTCTTTACCACAGGACTATGTTCTTTGAAAGCAAAAGTTAATCCCGTTCACAGTCCATTATTTTCATTATTAAAAGTTCAAGATCTCTGTGATTTTAGGGAAAACATTGTTCAGCACTATTTAAGAGACCCCAAAATAAAAGGTGAATGGCAAAATATGACCAATAATCAAATAAAATGCAAATAAATTATTATTCAAATATTGAAGGTAATAGTAGTTGTATTAGCGGATAGTTTATTACTTATATTCGTATCTTCAATAAAGAATTATTATTTATAATTCGCAAGGATGTATACATATGCAAAAGAAAGAGTTATAATATTTTATAAAAAACTCTTTAGTCTTAGATACATTCACAGCTTAGATTTTTATATTTGAACACTTTTACATAATTGCAGAATTATTTATTACATATACACTCGTGGACGTTAGTATTTTGCTTTATTCCAAGAGTTTTCAAGATGAATTATATTTCACTATTAACTTTTTTGACAATTCACATTAATTAACTAACAAATTATGTTATGTCAAAATACATTTGGCCTTCCGCTTTAATGAATTTGTATTTCTAGTTTATAAGATGTAATATGAAATGTAATATTTTTGTTGTTTTTTTTTTTGTATTATTACACTATTGTTTTAAGTAAATTTCATTCATATTTTTTGGCAAAATAAATTAGAGTTTAAAACACAAAATGTGAATTTTTATTTATGTCAAAATACTTATGTCCTTGATTGTATCTATATTTATAACATATATATTTAAAAATTGAATATTTTCTAGTATATCTAACACAATACTTAAACTATACGAGTGTAAGTTTTAACCGCACAGTTCGTTTCATTCTGTGTTAATTTATGAAATAAATATTTCATTCTTACGATCCCAATATGGTGCTGAACAACGCCACCTTTTATATAGCAGGCCTTAAATATCTTCTCTGACTCAAATAGTGGATTGTGTACCAATTTTACTTGAGCAGTCAAAGAACAAAGACCCGTAATAAAGACATCCTCAAAGTGAATGATCTTCGTACTCCAGGCAGCCTTATATAATCGCTGCACCACATCCATCGACATAAGGTACCCGGAACCTGACAGATACGCTGGGAACATGGTATCCTGGTAAATATAGTTGGGTATATAAAATTGATCACAGCAGTATCGAATTGGTTTGTTAGCAAAAAACCCGAATCCCATCAAAACTCCCTTGGTTGCCGTAAGACTAGTTTGCCCTTTTCTATGCGACTGGTAAGCAGGAATAGTGCCACCGAGCAGTAAGTGTATTATGTTGGGAACGTTTACAAAAGAGTCATCATCCGTTTTAAGGAAGTAGGCTGAATTATTGGAGCACTTATTGTTGACATGTTTCAATGTCAAAACAGACTTCAGAGTAAGGTTGTTGTAGGTGTCGAAGAAATCCTCCTGAAGGATGTCATCATATTGATCAGCCTCCTGCTGAAGTTGCCTCAAGGTGGATTCTGGGTTTGGTGAATTGCTCCGCCCAACTATAAATACAATTTGTACCGAAACATACAGGCTATCATTTTCCCTCCTTAAGTGCTCCGCATACAGAAGCAACCGACTTTGTAGGAGAGGATAATAAAATCCTTTAAGGTGACCATGCATTTTGATAAATTCTGGGTAGTTAAAACGGGTCGTATTGCCCCACGTTTCTCGTATTACTCTTCGCGTCTTGAATCCATCTAAACGCGATGCGACAAAAACAGTCAGTAATGACTTTTGTTTACATAGACCAGAAGGCAAAATCAATGCGGTTTCCTCAAACTCTTGAATGTAATTTCTCAGACTGTAGGAGTCATTTGGCTTCCAATATTTATGTTCCGCTGAAAAAATAAATATATAATTTTAAATATTATAAGTTTTAATATTCATACCTGTTCCCTCAGTTCCTGTTATTAGTTTCGAATTAAATTGTTCGATGATTTGGTGTGTTCGAAACATAAAATATAACGAAAACAAAATCGGACCGTAAAAAAACGCATGGAGCAATAGCTGCAGAGTAGATTTTTGTGTCAAAAACTTAACCATTAGGAACTCTGCTTTGCGAAGGCGGTTCATGTCAAAACGTTCCCACTTCATTTATAAGAGTGCGCCGATCACCTTAAACGAGAACATTCAACTGACCCTATCAGCTCCCCGTATTTAACATCCAATATTTGTGTAATGGAAAATTAATATTGATTACAACAATGTATGTTCGGAGCTCGCAGTCTGGATAAATATAGATTGGTAAACGGTGTGTATATAGTTTATATAGTGTCTATATAGATTTTTATTTTTTTTTTCAGTGTATTTATTTTTCCTTCAGAATTGGACATTTGATCTTAAGAAAGTGAAAAATATTTTGAAAAAACGTTTCTAACGAAATATATTCATTGGTTGTAAAGTTATGCGTTTGTTAAATTTAAAAGTCCCTTTTAATTTGTTAAGGTAACATTAAGTAATTTAAAAAAATCGTAGAACAAACGTTGTTCGTATTTTACTAACGAACATGCACAAAACTTTCAAAATTTTAAAAGAAAAAATAATAGACAAACTCGAACGGTACATTTTTTCGGAGCAAAATTTGGCAAACATCTTCATTTGGGAAATTCTTTAAAAATCTTTTTTCCTGAATAGCTTTTGAAATGTGTCGGATGATGATGATCCGAATGATGTCGGATCGTGATGGTTTAAATTATGGTTAAGGTACGAATCAACGCGTATTTTGGATCCGAATCTATTTATGTAAAAATATATTGTCTGGTAACACCAATGTCCCCACAATGTCCAATCTAGTGAATTAAAAGTGTTTTACATTTACGCAAATTACTCCCAAGCCAAACTACTTTTGGCTAATGTTTCGATAATATCCCTCTAATGAAAACAATACCTTTCATTTGGTTATTATTCATTCAGATTGAACAAACGCAGATACGTATGCATTTATCTAACTTGACAGTTGCGCAAACAACAGTATTATAAGATATTTGTAAAGAAAATATTAAAAGTAGTTTTTCTAAGCAACTTCGTCGCAGACTAATTCAGTTTAGCTTGAACTCTGGTAATTGCAACGTTTCGATCATTAATAATCTGCTATTCTCGAAGGTATGTTCAACACACCTGTGTGATTACAGGAATACGATTATTAGAACTGACTTGTCAGCTACCAACTTGTATAAAGTTTAGGACTTTGTGACTAACATTAATTTGAAATGCACTCCTGGAAAACTATCTAGAATTAAATTCAAATAAACAAGAAAATACGAATATAGTCGAGTTTCCCGACTATATAATATCCGGTACTCATACTATCCAGAAGTATTTAAACAACAGATTTGTGTTGCATTCTTTTTTATGAGTTGTGGAGGCGGGACGTGTCAATATTTTTACACAAACTTTGTCTGCGTGGCTGCCATAGAAGGCTATGTGCTTAATCGGATAGGTGAATCTCACATATGTTCATACAGACAGACTCTGCTGTTGATCCTGATCAAAATCCTCTACTTTATGAAGTCGGAGATGATTCCTTCTTCTTTTTACATATATTTATACGAATATAATATACTCTTAAATTCTACGGCTACCGGCTAAAATAAAAAAAAATAAAAAAAGAAGTAAAAAAAAACTTTGGAGTATTGTATTTATTATTATATTTATATTATATGTATATTAAAATAAATTTTTGCTACGTTTATTTTAAGGATTTGGATGCATCTTAATATTACAACAATTTTTATTTAAATCCCACAAACATCTATTCGTGGCCCACTTTGCTCTCTGGTGTTCAAATAAAATTGTGTAGTTTTGTTTTCAAACAAGATTGTTTAGTTTTCTAAGCAATATTATTGCAATGCGAATAACGAGGACTAGAATCCGGAGCAGATGGAATTCACTTAGCTACAAGTCATCTTTGCAGCTCGTTTGATTAGAGAATTAGAGAATCATGAGTTACCGTATTACTCCACGCAAAATTTTATTTATTTTAATAACGATTTTTGTGTTTTTTGTCCTCAAGTTTTTTCGTGACAGACGACAAGAAAAATATTTTAAGGAGAGAAAAGAGCTACCAGAGACTAGCCAGGTCGAGGATGTTCTGCTTTCGAAGCAGATGCCAGTTCCCGGCCGGAGCATATTTTTTATTGAAACCTTGTTCCATCCGTCCGCAAACCACATGCCCAGGTCCCTGGAGCTAAGTCCCCGCCAGGCATGCGCCATCGAATCGGCGGCATTCCATAATCCCAATTTGCAGGTCTTTGTTTTGTTTGTTGGCTCAACGGAGAGAATACCGGACGCTACACATCCACTTATAGAAGTCATCTCCAGCTACTTTAATGTGCATTTCCGAAGTCTAAATATCTGGAGCTACGCTGATGGAACGCCGCTTGAATCGTGGCTCAAAAATGGTGATTTGTTTACCTCAAAGTGAGTAGTTCTATTCCTTTTAAAGACTTCAACTAATTCCATGAATATTGAACCAAGATATTTCTTTTCGCATCTATCGGATTTCTTACGTTTTATGACCCTGTACCGCTTCGGCGGCATATACCTCGATATGGATGTAGTTGTTCTTCAAAAACTGGATCGCTTGCCACCAAACTGCGTCGGGGCAGAGGACTCAGGTTCCTTAAACTCTGCCGTAATAAAAATAGCCGCCACTTCTACCGGTCATATGATTGCAAAAGAATTTCTATATGACTTACGGGACAATTTCAATGGAAGCCTTTGGGCTAACAACGGGCCAGGAGTGGTGACTCGCGTGTCCCAGAAGTTGTGCAAAACTCATGAAATTGCATGGATATACCTAAAATTTGTGCGCTGTTCTGGAATTAGGGTATTTAGTCCTAGCGCATTTTATGCCGTTCATTGGTCTAGGTGGCAGGACTTCTTTGACTCTGATAAACTGGAAGCAACCATGGCCGCAATGGAGCATTCGTATGTTGCACATATTTGGAATCATATGTCCAAGAATCGTCCTCTGACGGCTACCTCAAAAAATGCATACCGCAATATCACGGAAAAAAACTGCCCGCGAGTCTACAAAGCCTTGGGCGGAGTTTTGTAAATAAAAACAATTATATCTTCTTTTTTCTCAAATTTAACACTTTTCATAAATAATATTTATCAAGACTTACAAGAATTGACCTTGTTGCGTACCCGAACAATACATTTTTTAACAAATCAAAATAATTGAAGTAAGGCAAAGCGTGCACTTTGTCAACACAGCTGAAATTGAAAGCAAATTAATAATTACTACAACATGATGCAATATTAGTTATTTACGCAAGAGGAAAAGGTTATTTAGCAAAAACTTTGTTATTGGAGGTATTACTACAAAGTGGTTCAAATAGGGATTATCAAATGCTTGGCTCAACGACCGACTGACTAATGACTCCCGAAAAACTCGTCTCTAGACAAAATCCGAATTCAACATAATCCCGGGCAATTAAGATGTCTATCTGGCACACAAGCTCGTCATTTGGCTTAAAGTCTAGACGACATTCGCGAAGCTCCGAACTTGTCCAATTTTCGCTTAAAACTAACACTGCGAATGGGTGTGCATGACAGTACATGAATATTCGGATGACTAATTAGCATACCATAGAAGTGGGTCCCGGCACATTTAGTTTCACTTTGGAAAACGCAATTAGTTAAGTGAGCAGCGAAACCAGAAATTAATGGCTCTTAATTCATAAACTGCAGCATATGTTGGCAAGATGTGCCACCCATGACTAAATGCAACCACAAAAAGTTTCCATAATTTATCCTAATGCTTTGGAATTTAAGTTCATTTTTGGATGCACCCAGTTGAGCAGAAGTTTGATCCTTATTCATAATTTCCTTTGCCCTTAAAGTTGGATAATTATGCGTTTTGAGTAAACAAATTATGGTAGCTTATGCTAGAGGATTATCCCTTTGGCATCAAATAATTGGCCAAACTTAATACTAATAGCAATTCTAATGAGTTTGTGGTTTGTAAGCTTATCATTTAGGTTAGTTTGTTTAATCAGGCTTAATATTTGAACAACCGTACAGCAATTGACAGCCTGACGAGTATAATGAAGTTCTTGAAGACACATTTCCTGCGATATTAATAGAAAGACATCCCCATTCCACTCATAGTATTTACACAGTATTGTTAACTCCTTAATGCCTGATACAAGATGCTAATCCGAAACACACGCCCAAATGCTCCACTTTTTATGGACGGCGACCGAAACGACTTTTGTGTCTGGGTCGGGACCTTTACCCATCAATGGGCGGCCATCATTTATGCGACATAAAAGTCAGAGGCTGTCAAATAGTTTCGATGAACTTCATCATTTTTACACACACAACAACAACAATGAGCGGCCCAGACCCACACAGATAACCCTTACTAGGCAAACCACACAATAAATTTGAGTGTGTACCATTTTGTGCGAATTTACTATCACTTGTCTCGATGGATAGCGTAGACTAAAAGCAATTGAAGCATTCAATTTACTGGCCCGGCTAAAAAGGCTTTCTACTCTTATTTTAAATTCACTAATACGTCTTTGTTCATATCACGTATACGCACACGCACGCATGGCACACTGGGACCGTCATAACGCATAAATATGAAATAAATAAGCAATTCTGTGGAAAGGCGACGCCAGCAAAATAAAGCCAACTCGATCCGAGTGAGTGTGCAATAAACTCTCAATTTCATTTATATGTATGAGCCATGTTTGCAATTCAAATGACGATGTGCGCCGTTTTCACTAAATCGACTATAGCCTCGCCCACTCACACACTTCCGAGGTGGGCGTGCTGGAACAATTAAGCCGTAAAATATGGTAGCACACTTTTCGCGGCCAACGGTTTAGGTCCGCCCTTGCGAATCGATGGCAAAATTGAATGGGATTTATAGGCTGCACATTTTTCCCGAAGTCCCAACCACTTAACCCGCACTGATTGCTTTGCATAACACTTTATTAATTAAGTGCCAGCCATCCCAGGCACATACATCGCAATTAGGAGAGTGTGCTACCAGCTATATCTTAAATAAGTTGAAACAAGTGAAAATACTGCAAAATATTCTGCTCTGGGGTGGACTTTAGTAGATTATTGAAGGTTGTCAAGCAATAAGCTTCATGGCCAATATAATGTGAAGCTAATGTAAATTTTTTTACTCAAATGCTCCGTTAACATTGTGGCATTAGGTTAAATATTTGGACATTATACAAAATTTTAAATTTATTTGAATTTCATGGAACTTATTTATTAAACTATGTGGTATTCTAGGAACTCTTGTGAAAGCATTATGCTTACCCAATCTTCAACATAAGTATATGTGGCCAATCAATTAGTTTTATGAAGTTAGATTTTATACGTTTTTATGAAGTTTTTGGTAAAAAATTTAAAAACCTTTAATAGGTCCACTCTTATCCAATATATCCTGCATGCCAAACGTGTCGGGCAGTGCGTTTGGCACTCCATTGTCAGCCGACCCACAACCGACTCAACTACCTACCTATCCTGGCAATCCTTGAAAAGCTTCCAATCCGCCCATTTTCACACGAGTCGCCTGCGAGGTTAGATCCACTTGGCACGTACGGATTGAAGCTTCCATTTGGGACTTGTGCTGAAGTCAAGCCGGCTGCTGCAATTTCAGATGTTTGACTTTGACTCTTTGTATTTGCACAATACAAATCCTTACACCTCTACCCAGTCTCCTCCATTGTATCTTGTTTCTTATCTTTGTGGGCGTGAAAATGGCGTTGTTTTAGGCATTTTGCACGTAGTCTTGTGAAGATGTAACATATTATACTTGGGAAAGCGAGTTTAACAGAAGCTGACATCAAGGAATAAGGAATGTCTAATAAACTGCAATTCAATAGCTATTCCCAGGCGATTTTCCATTACTGAAGAACACTTATAACTAAATAATTTGTATCTGCAAGAGAAACAAATTATTCATGTAAGTATCTTCCTTCAGTAAAGTTCCGACGAAATATAAAAAAGGGTTTGTTCAAAAATAATTGTATTAATAATATCAATTAGCTTTTTCGCTTCATTGTTTTTTACGGGTTCTCCATTCTTTTAATAAGGTTTAGATCAAAATAAAAAGAATTAAATTAACAACCAAAAAAAGCATTGAAAAATTATTCAAAACTAGTTTTGATAAAAATCTTAAAATTGATTAAATGTATGCAGTTAGGCGTTCGAAGTTAAGCACGAAACTCTTTAGTAAAGTAAATATGTCTCACCGCAAAACACGACCCATCAAATGGTAGGGGTTATCAATTATTCATAAACAAATTTATATTCAGGAACATTTTTTTAAGGCGTGTGACCATCAATGCCGTCGGTAAGTCACAAAGTTTAAATTTGAGCAACGCAAAAATAGATGACAGTGCCCATAATTATGATACATAACCCATAAAATATAAGCTTAAGCGGTATTTCTGTCATCCATTCTCGGAAGCGTATTTTTAGTTTGAAGATTACAAAAATAAATAAACGAGTGCTGAATTCAAGCCAAAAAACTGCTTATAAATGACCAAAAAAATCACTCCAACATTCTGGTTCTATTTGCTTTCAATGGCTTGCAAATTTTTTAATAACTGGTTTCAAGAAGTCGAAGCCTCATTGAAATTCATTTCTTAATTAGCATGAAAATAAAATATGCAATAAATGCAGTCAGTCGGGAGAGTAACATTTACACTTCACTGCAATAAAACAAACTAATTGGCAAAGTTTGAAATGGAACAGAAATTGTTAATTAAAAGGAAAAGCATAAATGGAAAATCAATCCTTATGCCCGTGACGTGGGCCATAAATGCAGGCGGAATCCGTTTTAATGCTCGGCGCTACCAAAACAAGGCCGCAAATTTATGACGGGTTATTAAAAAATAAGGAATAGCACAAAGATATTATTGAATCGAATGGCGACATAACAATCCTAATTAATTGTAAACAAGCCATGAAAAACAGCTCAGTTCGCAGTACACACTCGTCACTTACTGCTCATTTATATGGCGCATTCAAGGGGCGTTGGACAAGACACCGTGGGTGTTGAGTGGGCGGTTGGCGGATTCGCAAGGGTGCTGGGCGGGGTGTGGTTACTGGTTGGGTGGTGCTTCTCATTGTGCTCCCTTACATTGCACCCAGTGTCGAGAAAGAGTGACGGCTACGTCGACGGTTTCCATTTGTACGATATACAATAATATTTTGATTGAATTTCCCCCTCAGTTGGGGCTATAAACGGAATGGGTGGTGAGTTGGCGGAACAACAAAGTGGCATTTGATTTACGCCGACACGGAAAACAAGTTGTTAAGTCAAGTCAATCCTGAAAGCGTTTATTTGCCTAAGAAGGAATGCTATCAAAAACCTCAAAATTGATGTAGCAAATGTATATTCCTAGATTTTTATGATGGATTATCTGATTGGATACTTTCTAAAAAAATTTAAGGCGTTTCACAATACTAGAGCATTGAAAATTCCCCATTTGTGATAATGTTATAAAATAATTCAAAACGGACGCAAACATAATTGACTTCTGTTGTTATATGCATTTCTATTTATAATCAGGTTTCCAATTTTTTTTGTTTTTTTCAAGGAATTGAAGCAACAGAGACGCGGCTGGCGCTGCTAGAGTCAAATACCTCATTCGTCAATAAAAATATGATTCATTGTGTGCCGACATTCTGGCCAATGTCTGGGCAGAGAGTATCGCGTCTCATTTTTGGCCCAGATCAAAGTATAGCCATCGGGAATATTGTAAACATCTTAATTTGCATATAAATACGCCTGAAAGATTTCTGTGTAAAAAAAAGATTTATGTGCCCGCGACAAAATTTTGTGTGTGTGCGCAGATTTATTTATTGCCTGGCAAGAGGTCGGGGAAGCCACACAGATTTGTCAGTTCATTAAAAATGAAGCGATTGTAAATGTTAATGAATCTCGTATGAATGAAGCGCCCACCGCAATTGTCAGACTGCTTGGACAGGCGTGACCAGAAGATGTCATATTGTGGGCACTCGAAAGGTGAGAATCTACGATATATGAGGTCTTTATCCACTTGCGGAAAAATACGCTTTTTTCAAATAATTAAAGTTATATAATCACAGAGAAAAATAAGAACACTGTGATTTTAAAGCTGAAAATTTTCTACAGTGTAAGATTAAAAGTTTAGATGGCATTCACGCAGATTCTGTCCCAGGTAGTTTCTAATTAAAATGCAACTAGCGCAGCAGGAACTGCCGCACAATTTTCCGGGATATAAATTCAAATAAGCGTTCGAACCGCACCCCGTTCGGACCCATCGAAACTTTGCCAATAAACTCAGCTTATCGGGCCGGGCCAAGACAAATGCCTGGCGCATGGCATAAACAAACTATGGGTGCTGGCCATTCAAAGAAGCAATGCAATAGAAACGCGTTAACGGATATTGCTTACGCTTACGCTACAAAACCGCAAAATTCAAACGAAACCCAACTTGTATTGCCATTATTTACCCCCAGGAAAATTAAGTATCCGCAGCGTGTGCACATGAAAATTGCATATTACGCAATAAATGGAGTGCTGTAATTCTGATAAAATAAAATTTCTAACCATTTTATACCCTTGAAGAGGGTATTAAAAATATATGATAAATATCTTTCCGCTTAAAAAAATTATGAAACTGCACGAATGAACAATATGGCCCCCAATCGATAGCTATGTATATGTTGGCCAATTTTCATCCGATTCTATAGCGGAAGCTCCTTAACGATTTGTAAACCAATTCTCAATCATTTTGCATCAAAATCTGTAAGTAAATTATTTTTCAGATTTTTTGTCACATATTTTAATCTCCTTCAAGGATTGTGAAAAATGCTTCGAAGGACAATATGGCCCCCAGCGATTGTCATATCTTGGCCAATTTTAACCAGATCCTTAAGCGGCACCCCTTAAACGATTTTTGGACCGATTCCCCATCGTTCTGCATCAAAATCAGGGAACAAAATATTTTTTACATTTTTTGTCAAATTTCTTGAGGATCCCCTTCAAAATTGTGTAAACTCTATTAAAGGGCAATATGGCTCTCAGCAAAAGCTATATCTTAGCCAACTTTAATCCGATTCTTGAGCGGAATGTCTTAAACGATTTTTATATCGATTCTCCATTATTCCAAAAATATTTTTTAGATTTTTTGTGAAATTTTGTGGGGGATCTTCCTTCAAACATGTGGAAAATGCATGGGAGAGCAATACGGCCCACAGTGGAGGTCGTATCTTTGGCAATAATTATCCGATTCTTAAGCGGAATACCTTAAACGATTTGTAGATCGATTGCCTGCCGATCTGCATCAAAACCCACAAACAAAATATTTTTTGATTTTTCGTCACATTTTCTGATAGATTCCCTTCAAAGATTGTGAAAAATGCTTAAGTAAATTATTTTTCAGAATTTTTTTCAGATTTTGTGTTAAGTGTTCTGGGGGATTCCTTTCAAAAGAGATGAAAAATGCATAGAAGATACCATTTTTTGGCAAAGGAGTCATCTCCTATGATACTTATATGGAGATATTCGTAGTCGGACCACTTGTTTTTCTGACCTTCTGTCCGTCTGTCTGTTTCTGTGCATTCTACGTTTTTAAGTTTTAAAGCTATCACTTAAGTCTTTGTCCACATTATTCTTTCCTTTGCTTTTGGTATATAATTCGAAATGGCTGGGATCGGTGGACGCATCCTTTTACTGCGAATACTCGTGAAGTTCTTTGTTGTTTTATTTAAAATTTTTCATCAGGAAAAGTTGCATCATGGAAAAACTATCAAATGCAACTAGGGTCAACTTTTGCTCCATTTAAGCGGCCGGCTTTTGCCATTTGTTAGATGATTTTTGTTATTTTTTTGGCGTGGCATTTTTGTGTATTTATGAGCCTGTTTGGTAAGCGAAAAACAAATGCTCATAAATCAAGTGTCATATTCCGGCCATAGACAACGTTCCGAGCTCCAATGTAAATGTTAGACAGACTAACATAAAGTGGTCGAAAATGTAAGATATGGAGCAGGACGAACGAGCCGATACAATCACAGAAACAATTTAATTAAAGCACTTGAACTGCATTTTAAAGTCGCATGAACGGGCAGGGCAGTTGGCTTAAAGTTCACTCACATCACGTATACGCCATGCATGCCTATGCCGAAGAAGACTGGAGGAGGCGGCGCGTGTGGGATTTTAATTACAGACAGTCGCGCCATTAAAGGCTTTTTATGGCACTTCTTTACCAACAATTTTACTGCCAGCGACAAGGCAGAATAAATTTTATGCACTTTCCCACGACAACGCCAACAACAAGGATCTGCCCGACACGAGTAGTGGAATCAGGACAGCACTAACAGCCATAATCTGCATACAACCAATGCCAGCGATGGTCAAGTGATTTGTGCAAATAGTCTCTTAAATGCCTCGACTTTGGTTCAACTTCAAAATATCCTCAATTGGTTTTGGATCGATTTTTGGTCTATGGCTGTCGGAATTTCTATGTTTCATACAAAAGCAAAATGGTTTTTTGATTGATATATATCGTACTGTTTGTTTTTTGGCATTCACAAACAGACTCTTAAAAAATTCCTAAATAATATAAATAGAACAGAGAGCACAATAGTTGAATGGGGATTAGACAAGCTTGTAGATAAAATATAATTGGATGAGAAATGGATGAACAAATTAAAATTCCTGAGTAAAATATTTGTTTTCATTTAAATGCTTGCATTATTGATACGAATTGATTGCTTAATATTCTTTATTCACTGTTGGAATTATTCGTTTTTCTTTTTGTCATTTTCTGATAAAAGCATTTCACTGTAGACACTCTCTCAACTCTAGTAAACATTCGCCATGCACAAAAGTCTTTCCTCGCTCCATTTACGCATTTTTCATGCTGTAATTTCAAACAATAATGTAAATAGTTCTCGATTTGCATAGACCATTAAGTTCCGCACACGGTAACCAACGAGAAGGAAGGAGCCCTGGCAATTGTGGCAGATGTCCTCTTGCTGGGTCCTTTAAGCGCCACTTTAATTTTAACGAGCACTTAATGTCTCTTTAATTACAAAAGTCCCCCGCCGATGGGTTGATTGAATGTTTGCCATCGAAATTGAGATTAATGGTTAAAGCAAGGAGAAGGCCCGGAAAGCACACTCCATTCATATCAAATAAAGTAGGCAGGACCTTGGCTTATTTTCTGCTCCTTCGTCCATATTTTCCCAATGGTTTAAGGGTTAATCCGGTCTATTGGCCCATTTGTCGTCTATTCAAGGGCTCATTATATCGATAGCCTCCTCTTTTAATGAAGGTCTTCCATTTTTCGTTCACCAACAATAGGCTATTGACAACTATTGAATAGCAATTAATATTATTTTCAATTTATTTTACTGCGGCTCAACAGGTTAGTCTAAGAGGAGATGGTCTAAGAAAAAAGATATCTTCCTTCTCTCCCTTTTAAACGTTTTTGAATCATGTTTGTATTCTATTTTATTTACAATTACACTCCGTGTTTTATTTAATGGCTTTTGTAAATCCAAAACAGAAACACAAAGCATTTATAAAAGCTAAAACAACTAATTCGAGAAACAACATTTCAAAGAGTTTAATTTAAGTTGCTTTTATTTTGATTACAAACGACTCGCTTTGAGCCCCTTATTTTTAGACGAGGGAAATAAGTTTGCTTGGCCCAGGGCCAACTATCCAGGCACTCAACAAAATGTAAAAAAAAAATGTTTTTATTTTGAAGTATATTCTATATTCATTTACCATGAAAGCTTAAGAAATAATAATGTTTCTTTCGGAAATAAAACTCACTCCAGGCCTATTTTAGGCCTTCAATATTTAAATGTTAGAAGCATAGTTTTTCTGCAAGTGCACACATTTGTGAACAAGTGCGGTAGACAAGGGCCAATCTTTATGGCACACAGGGGCATAGACAAAGGCCAAACGAAATGGCGATGGCTTGCACTGGTAACCGACTCCTGTAGGATGGCCAATTTGAACGCCTGCAGCTGTTACAGTTCCAGAAGTTGGCCGTCTACTCGATTCGGCCCGTTGTTCATTATCTCGTCTCAATTGCGACTCGTAGAATGCATTAGTTTAATAGTTGGAGAGCTGTCCGCCCAGACAAGCCAATTGTGTGACCTTGGCTCGTCTCTGGTGAAAGCGCTTTAATATTTCGACTAACAGATATTTTGCTTTAAACGGGACATCAATAAAAATAAATCGTTGCCATGGCACTGCATTGTCAGATTATGAATGAACAGCCTGGGCCACTGCAAAATATTGTCATTTATTGTGCGAATGATGGCGATAACTCAGCGAACGGCAAATCGAATTTTGTGCACTCCCTGGGCTCTCATAGTTCCGTATGGAATGTTGTCAACGTTTTTGCGTATCGGTTTTGGGCCATTGGAGTGATTCTGATTGACTTTCGAGCGGCCCCCTAATCGATTACTCAATGTCATCACTTTCAGTCATAAACCATTTGGCACAACGTCCTGTTTACGTCATGACTTGGGCGTTAAACCATGACCAGGATAATGTCAATAACAAGAGTTTGTCGAGATGCAAAGCATAAACACATTCGACATTAAATCAGGACATAAAATCAGCCCGTAACGGAATTACACAAACATTGACACATTGTTAGTTATTTCCGCATCCGCCATTTCATTGGGTTTTCACCCAGCCAGCAAGTATGCATTGAAATGTTTCCCTCGTGTCGGATCATAAAAACATAAATAGAAAGTTGGTGTCCAAGGTCAGAATCCGGCTATCTTCGGATTTAGTTTCAATAGGAGCCAATCATGTGCGCGTGCCGCGTAGTAAACAATAAAAAGAAACATAAAATCTAATTGATATACTCGTATGTTATCATCGAAATGCGAATTTCCTGCCGTTCTGAGTTTATATATCCCATATATATTTTTATGATTTTTCGCTGTGGGTGATGCTGATGAAAACATGTATTCAATATGAATGAAAGCTGTTTTTAATCCCATACATAGGCAGGGGAAATTATAGTCGTATTTAAAAAAAAAAACCAAGAAAAGAAGCTTACCAAAAACGTGTTGAACATAATATACAGAATTCATTATAATTTTCCCAAATTAAAATATAAATATGTTTTCTTTTATATACTGAATCATGAAAACATATCTTTTTCCAAGAAATGCGAGACCATGTTACCAACCAAATTCTATACAATTTTCTTAGGTTTTAATTTAAACAGCATTTTATTGAATGAACTTGTTGCTTTTTTTCTTTATTAAACTAATTACATTTTGGTAATGTGAATGAACTAGTTTATTGGGACTCGATTACAAGTTATTGAGCTAAACTCTAAATTAAAGCAAGGACATAGAATTGACCCGGAGCTGGAATATTTGTCTAAAAAAAACACAAACAAGCTCGAGAGGCGCTTGCTGCTCATATCACAGTTGAGTGTGTCTAGCTGGCATTGGAATGGACTCCGGGCCACTTCAAAAGGCGGCCCTCTCGTCGGAGGAGTCGTTGTCACACCCCGTCCCGGGAGTCTCAGTCGCGTCCGCGACCGACGCACCCCTCGCCTGTGGTTTGTGGCTGCCTTTGCGTCTGGCACGCCAATTGAATTTGGCCCTGAGACCCTTGAGAGCATTCGAGCTCTTGAGCGCTTTCGCTTTCGCCTTTCGCACTTTCCCACTTGACTCGTCACCACCCACTGATCCAGCCCCTGTTCCGCCCGTGACCACTCCCCCCATCGGACGTGTGATGCGTGTCAGCTTGAGGCGGGACCGCGAAAGTCCCGAGTCGTCGTTTTGGCAGCTCAGTTCGTCAATGGAACACATGGTGGGATGCTGATGATGGTGCATCTGGTCCTCGGCATATGGCAGATCCGCCTCGAGCAGCGAATGGGCATCGCCAACAGACGAGAGCTGAGAAATCTGCGACTGCAGGATGCGTCGGGGATTGTCGAACAGATCCTGGCGGCTGCGATTTTGACCCTGCAGCTGGGAGCTGTCCAGAGACACTCGGTTTAGTCTCTGTGGCTGACTTCCAGCTCCATTTCCATTCAGCATTGTGGTGGTTGTGGTGGAAGTCATGGTGGTGCGCACGCTGTCCTGTAAAGAAGAGATTAAAAGATCTAATGGTCAGGAAAAATGGAAGTGAACATTTTATTGTTAATTACTTGCAACTTTTGAATTCACAAGTTAATAGGTTCTTTATTTAAGAACTAGTAAATTGGATTAAAGGCAGTGGAGAATCTTTTTGAATACAATAGACAAATTTTTCAATTTAGTTTTATTTTCAACACAATCTTTCTATATAACAAACCAGATAATTATTCATATTAAGCAACCGTTTGCTAATTTTATTCAAATGGTTTGTTAAAAATAATCAAGGAGATTTTTCATTTTTGGTAAACAAAGCTAAATATATCTTTAACCTCAGACCTTTGTGTTGCGTTAATATTCCTTATATTAAACAAAAACTTATTGGAAAATATAAACAAAATATGTAGTGACTTGGCAGTCTCGAGATTTGAATAAATTTTCTGTGTTTACTCACGGTCGTGTGAAGGCGCAAGGAACCCGTCTGGTTTCGCCGCAAGGCGCTGTAGGTGTGAGGCAGGCCACGTCCCTGGTTTTTGCCCCCCAAGCCAAATTGACGGGCAAGGGTTACCTGAGGAAAAACAATTTACTCAGTATTTACATAAACAAATTGTTAAATATTTGATTCTCTCAATTTCTTTCTGTGTGCTGGAGAAACCACACTTTTTAATTAACTGAAGTATAACGAAAAAAGTAAATTCTTGCGGTAATCTCACCTTGAAAGCTTCGCGGAACTTGTGGCTCATAATGTTATAGAGCAGTGGATTAATGCACGTGGAAAGGAAGTAGAGCACACCGGAGGTGTAGTTGAGGATGCTAAAGACATCGTTGAACCACTGCGATTCGATGCCCGAGGTGGAGCCGTAGACCGCCATCAGCCGTTGGGCGTGAAAGGGCGCCCAGCAGATAAAGAATGCCACCGCAACGGCAACTAAAAAATATAAAATAAAAAAAGAATAAGAAGAAAATTGCAATAAAGATGATGCAACCATAAGTTATCTTCAACTAGGAAGCTATGCATTACCCAGCATCCGGATGACTCGTGTTTGAGCGCTGATACCTCGGCTCACATCGTAACATCGCCGGGGAATCGCCTGGAGCAGCCTGCTCCGCTTCAATTTCACACCGATGAGCACGTAGAGCACACATATGGCTGTCATGGGTCCGCCGAAGAAAAGAAAGCCTGACACAGCAAACACATGCGCGAAAAAGTCGTTTTTCATCTGCAGAATATATTTTACAAAATATAAGTAAGCAGGCGCAGTAATATGAGAATGTCTTTGGCGGAAGCACAAAGCCATAAATTTGATCACTTTAAATTGAGTCAAGCACCACGAAGGATTTCCATTGATAGGTCTATAAAAGTCAATAATTTTCAGTAATTGAGTGAATCAAAAAAAGGTTTTAAAACAATTACATCCCTTTTCAAATAACAACTGGATGATAGTTTAGTTTCTGACGAACTAAGCAATAGATTAAAAAGGCGAAAAGTATCACATTATTATAGAATATTTTACACAGCTTCCTTTAACCCAATTAAAAAAAAAATTAATTTGAATAGCTTTATATATAGAATTTTCAGTATCTTAAAATACTCAGACACACTTCACAGTATCGACCTTATGAGCCTTAATTGCCCAACTCAATTACTTAATTATGTCGAATACCCGATAATTGGAAGAGAGATTAAAGACCACCCATCAATCATACCGTGCACGAGGATCCCACGCCCTGGACCACCACTGAGAACTGAATCGCTTGGGGAAGGGCCAGTAATAGAGCAGCTATCCAGATGGCAAATATGAACTTTACGGCCCGTGAAAGCTTCGACATCGTGTGCTGCCTGCATCGAAACGAAAACCAATTAGTCCTGGCGAGGGAAATGGAAATTGTGCTTTGTGGGACGGAGAGGAACGGCATGGGGATGGGCATCCACTTGATGGGCCTCCACTCACCTGAAAGGATGACAAATGGCAATATATCGCTCCACGGTGAAAGCGGTAATTGTTAGCACAGTAGCGTTGGCCGCTGTCTCCGAAAGTACACTCTCCAATATGCAGACTCCATCACTGAAGGGATAATTGTCCGGATGCCAGAGGTTGTACAGGTCCTGTGGCATGCCTAACAGTGGAATAAAATAATTAATGATTAAATAAGAGTTTTCTCAAGTAATTAAGGTCAATATTTCTGTATTTTATTCTCTCTGAATTTACAAAATCTTTTATAGGGATTTTGTAACATTACTCATACGCCACGTTAGCCAGAGCAGATAGAGCTGAGCACTTCTAAGGGTTAAAGGCCCTTTTAGTTCTTATATCCCATTGTTACTAATTGTTTTATTTGCATAATTAAAAAAAAACAAAGTAAAAGTATAATAAATGACAGCCCTGATATTACGCATACGCGCTGTTACTCTACAAAGATGGGAATGTCTTCTTCTCACCTGAGCACAACAGGATCATGTCGGATATGGCCAGGTTGAAAAGATAAAAGTTGGTAGCCGTGTGCATGAAGTTGTTTCTGGAGATCACAATACAGGTGATAAGGTTGCCCAAAACGCCTGCCACAAAGATGAGGGCATAGCCCACACTGAGAGCAGCCAGCAAGGACATTGGTGGCATCGGTGACATCGTGGGAAGCAGCTCCTCCGGCTCCAGGCCCTGCAGCAGGCTGGTGAGGTTGTCGGCCGAGATGTTTAGCACTTGGGTCAGATTTAAAAAGAATTTTTCATTATGAAACAGTTGCAGATCTGTTGCCAAGTGGCCGGAACTGTTACTAGGCAGCATCTTGGCTGCCATAGGGGATAGTCTCTCTGTATCTGAATCTGTTTGATTTGTATTTTTGTGTGTTTGCTTATTAAATTCGAATTTTTTCAACTTTCGACTCCTGTTTCTGTCTTTCCAATCGATTTTCTCCTCCTTAAGGGTAATGTATTCATAATGCTCCCGAAGCTGGGCTCATCAGTTTCGACTTAGGCCGGACCGCTCCACTCACAACCTGTTGTTATGAGTTCAGAAAAATGTTGTGTTTAGGGTATGTATGTTTGTTTTGGTAATGGACAGCTGTTAAGGGTGAACCTCTGGACTCGAGATAGTGAGAATTAAATATTGAAAGAGAACAATCATTAAAAAGAAAGTTTTTTATTTGAGCTAATGGTGACTTGTTTACTTAGTTTATAATGTTTGTTTTTTATGTGACAAATTGAATTTATTATTAAAAAAAATAATATATTTAATTGCAAGTCCACCCTAGACTGTCAAATCCTTAAAGCCTCGGCGTTTTCTACATTATTTACCTGGCATCCTGAGAAACTGACAGGCGGCAGTCAGGCGTGTCCTAGGCGAAGACCCGGCTCAGGGCAAGTGGATGCTGAAAATTAATTTGAATTGCTAAGTGGCATTTAGGTAAAATATTTGTGTACACGAGATGAATTTAAGGAAGTTGCTTTAGGGCTCAACCTGGCACACTCCCCGGTTTGCTGCCGGCTGTTTGCCAAACGAATTAAATGCCACCCAAACTCAAGGTCGACCCAGCCCGACTAAAGAACTCCTAATGGACACCGGGTGACTTAATAACAGCAACATAGTTTTATTCCATTCATGATGAGTTTTTTCGGCTGCTGTTATTTGAATTTGGATGTGGTTTTGTTTTACTGCTGACCGCTGTTGACCGTTTTCGGACGTTTTCATTATCATTATCATAAAAAAGTTTCTACAATATATGCACGGCTAAAGAATGCTGTCGAATTTGGTTTTATTATTTTGTATATTCAATCAAACTGGTTTTCATTTTTCTGTTTTCGTCTCGGTGTTCGATGTCCGATGTCGGTTGTCTCGCGGTATCGATCGAAGCTGTGTAGCATCCCACCAAAATTATGCACCGCCCATGCCCATAAAGTCCGACTTCGATGGCATTTTGTTTATATTTTTGTGTTGCTTTTCATCTCTCATTTATAATATCGTTTTTTTTTTTGGGTAGCCATTTTGCATACGGCATTTAATATTATAGATTTTGCACTGTATTTGGTCTAATGGGCTCGCGGCTCGGAACTTGAGGCTCGAGGCACGGGTCAATGTTTGCTGTCAGTCTCGGGGCAATCTGGAGATTCTTCTGGCCCGATAATTCTTTATTTATTCTCAACTTGTTCACAACTGTTTCGGTGCTCCTGTTTGGGATTTTTCATTTCAACCTAATGACAATTAATTATCTTTTTAGCTCTCGGCCGGGCCGGCTATCGTTTGTGCATTTAAAACACGTTTAATTTAAATTTATCAAACGATGCCTGCCACATTCTTTTGAATGCATTTATTTTTTATTGCTTTGAACTGTTTTGATTTTGTCACTTTGTTGTGCTGGCCCTCGTACGTTGCACTTTGCCATCGCCCCTCCCCCCGCCGATAATATTATAGTATATAATTTTGTGTCTCTGTGGATTTTATTGCATTATGTTTAAGCAGCTTTTACCATGTGCTAAATAAACGTTGATTAATGACTGACGAGGTAGACGGAACCGGAGTCGGAGTTTATTTAGCACACGCTTTTAATTAATTTCTTTGATAATTATGCGAAACGACACCGATCCGATCTTATAGAACACTTCTTGGAATCGAAAACGATGAGTGAGGAGGTCGCGTGATTTGGGATTTCTTCAAAGATATTTTTGAAATCGAGTGCGTCGCCAGCGGCTACAGCATTTGGCCGCAGCATCCGAATGACTAAGTTTTGGCCAAAAAATCGGGGCGAACAAAGCCCATTCGGGCCATGGCAATAACAGCGACGCAACAGCGATGCCGGCGTCGAAGCCAGCGGCGACGTCGACAGAACACAACTACCGGTTGCTTTTCGGGCCTCTCTGCGACGGCGCTCTCATATCACAAGGGTTTGGGTTTGGGTTTGGGTTTCAGTTTCATTTTCATTTTCAGTTCGAGGGTCTCAGGGCAAGGATAATAAAAATGCAAATAATATCGGAGTGCCATGCACTTTATCTTATTTAGTGGCATATTAATTTGGCCGGGCGGCAAATTGTTTGATTATTATGTTAACACAGGCAAAGGACAATGCAAATGCCGACCTTCGTGTCCACTTTATCCAATGCGCCCACAATCCTGTTAAGTGAAGGCTATTATCATGAGGTTGACTATAAGGGCTAATATTTACTCAGAGGGATTTTTTTAAAGGGCTTTTCTTTGGTTAGTTCAATGGTATATTGTATATATATAGGTATTGACAATTTTTATTTAAAATTAAAATGAATTGATTTTTTCATGTTTATAAACTGTAAAAAGTTTTTTATTGGGCCATGTTGTCCGATACTGTTCCAAAAGTGTCAATAATCCTTTGACAACGGTATTTAAATTGCTGAAAATGAATTTGTGAAATTACTTTGTACACCATCAAGCTGCGGCCATCAAACCGACAAAATTGGACATGACTCCGTGGTTTTATGATCAGTCAAAGGGAGATTTTATTAGTCCCCTGGGGACTTAGTTTTATGACCATGTGCGGGCAAATCTATCAGAGCTTTGCGGCTCATAAAAGCACTGTTTTCCTTGCTCCCTGCGGCTAGTGCGATATTAAGGGCCAGCAACTGTAGCCATATCTATTTATACACGATACGATGTGCACAAAAAAGAACAAACAAATCAGAACCATTGCATGCATTCAATTTCTCAATTTTTATGCAAATAATACATAACAATTTTTTGGCACTTAATCAAAACATGGTCCTAAACAAACAGCAAAAAGAGAAGACGTCTATGGGTAGGTTGGGGTGGCTTTCCTTTGTCAGGACGCCCTTCTCCATGTCCATGTTAATCTCTCTTTGGAAAGAATCTCATGTACCCTCAAAGGCAAAGCAAATACGAAGCACGTGCTGCAGAGTCTTTCCCAGTCAAAACTTTGGCTGCCAATTGTTGACGAAAGCCGAGAAAAAGGGCAATGGGAAACGACAATGGTAGGGGCGATATTAGGGCAACCTGGAGTATGAAGAGAAGAATTTCGTTTGCTTTGCGCTTTATGAACACTGAGCATGACATCAGATTCGGGGGCGCCTTTTGAGTCAAACTCTTGTTCGGCATTTTGAAGTTCCTCCGTCGCCCAGGACTCTGTCATCAGTCGACGTCGGCATCCTCGTCAGCAGTTTACTTGAATTTTGTGCAAGTTTCCAATTCATTTAGTTTTATTGCACGGGGCAGGGGCATGCCGAAAGTCATTTGCAGTTCGACCAACCCGTTTGAAACTCACCGCTTTCCCTAACTTCCATATAAGCTCGGCAAATATGTTATTTCACTTGGAGAGCTCCAAAAATTAAGCACGAAGCTTGTCTGCCATCACGAGATAGTGCCCACATTTGTTTCAAGAGTCTTTCAGACTTTAACCGCAAATTATTTGGAGCAGTTATTTAGATTTGGACTTTACACTTTGGTAGTTTAAAAGATTTATGCAAAATAGGCTTCTTAAAATATATGAATATATTCATAAAATAATTCTAGTTTTAAGTTGAAAAATAAAAATCAAAGCTTGGCCCAATCAACAAGTCCGAACAAGCTTCAGTTAGAGTATTAAAAAATGCAACCACTTTACTCCTTTATTGGCGACCTCAAATTTATTGAACTCTAGCACGCTTTCCAAAAGTCGTCGACAAATTTCTATGCCCGGGCCCGGGCTAATTGTAACCTTCGATTGCTATTGAAGCCCAAGCTCCACATGCACCGCAAAGCCTTTCAAATAATTGAATTCCCGCCAGTAACGACCAAAAAAAGAAAAAACAAGTCCCACTGGCAAGAGGTGTGCGTGCCTGTGCTGGGCTTCATTTGGTTAAAAGCCCGGCAATTGCCCTCTTTGGCACGCCGTCGTCGGCCAAGATGCCCAATTTCAAATGACGGCGGAGTGCCTCCCATAAATATCGGCCAACGGGTTGTATGAGTAATGCGAGTTAAAACTGAGTCGAGTCGAGTGCGTGGGCCGGAAAGTATCAAATAGTTTTTGTGGCTAACTATGCAAAGTGACAGTTTAGTCCTTGGCTCTAGGTTCAACGCTCTCTCTTACGCCAGCCAAAGGCCAAGGACACTTGCATTTAGTTTAATTGCACTTAATTAGCCGCAGCTCAAATAACATGACGCACTCGAAAGTGCTTAAAACCGCATTTGCAGTGCCCTCGTTTGGCATCAGAGCTAATCAGGAGCTATCTGGTGTCGTTGCAGTCGTAAATCAAGACCCAGAACTCCGACCGACCAACTGCTGTGCCCACAAATTTGTGGTCGACCTTTTTCGATTAGGACTCTGGCATCTTTTGTCTCCCAGTTGGTGGTCCGCATGTGTATTATTAGTCGGAGAGCATTATGCTAATCAGTACCATCCACATCCACTCGCACATTGAGTCGTTCCGGCTTTCAGGCAATCACAGTGGAATTAGTCGAACACGTTGCGTATACGCAACGAGTAAAGGTCAGTGAATGAAGCTTAGATATTGATTGCCTTGGCGATTTCATTATGTACGCACTCTCAGTGTTCAAGGGGAAACTCATGAATAATCCAGGGAATCAACTTACACCCAGATTGTGGCCAGTGATTATTGCCAGCTACATTAATTTAACGCGCACTTAATCGCATTTACGATACATCAAAGTGTGTGGGAATCGGAAATCAGAATTTGATGTGATGATTGATACACCAAAAATAAAATAATTTTTTTAATAAAGTGATTTACTTGACATAAATTGTATGAGCTTTCATGTATAATTTAACTAACAAATTGTTGTTTCAAAAAAGTTAACAAATTGTTAATTTCTCCTTTTAGGCTGTTGATTTATTTCAAGAAAGTACCAACAATAAAACCATTTGTGAAGCTTAATTTACACTGTGGTCACATTTGGTTTGAAGGTTTTTAAAAAATCTTTTCTCAGTCACTTCCTTAATAGCCAAAGGCTCTTAAGCAAACCGCCAAATCCGGATTGTGGCCACGCTCCAGCTACTCCGCATATTTACCGCGACCAGACAACCATGTCAAATTCGGCTCAAAACGCAGAATCCGAATATCTCGAGGACGAGAATACCAAGTTCTTCAAATTAAATTCATGGCTCAAGGCGGGAAAGGAGGCAGAAAGGAGGAAATGAAAACAAATCCACAAATCTGCGGACAAGGGCCGACATTAATATGCGGTTGGGAATGCCGAGAAAAGGGGAATGCCACAGGAGCCGCCTGCCTATGGTTCATGTCCTGCAAAACAAACACATTTATTATCCTACTTTATGATGGCAAAACGACTTTGATTCCTCATTTACTGTGATTGTTCTATGGTCGTGTTAAAGACGCACCAAGGGGGTGGCCACTGGTCATAAATATTAAAAGTAAGTGCGAGCGCTTTTAGGCCATTTGCAATTTCAATTAGCCGGGCCAATTGAATTGAATCGACTGCCATTTACGGCCACGCTCTATAACCAGCTGCCTGCGACATTACTCATCCGCCAAGTAAGACATAACTTACTACTGTTCGGAGCGGGGCAGACGAAACCAGGAGACAAAGTCAAGGTGAAGTGCATGAATTTATGAATGAAATTAAGACCAAATGCTTGGGACACACAATTACACATACATTGGCAAACAAAGAGAGAGCGAATTGGCCAAGAATTGCTGTTGGTTAACAGGCGGCTAACAGCAGGCAGCCAAACGATGCCACGATTGCCGCAAGGCAACTCAGTCTGTCAACGACTTCGCTCAAATCCGGACGTGCGCGATCCGAATCCTTGGCCAAAACCTGAGTTTTCAAAAATCCGTTAAAGTGCTAAAGTTTTCAAAAATTCTAAGGCTTAAAAAAAAATTTTATTTAATCGATTCGAAAATTTAATCGAAAATGCAAAATGAAGGTGCACAAAATGTACACAAATGCCATTAAAAATGTTCTTCCAAAGCCCAATTGATTGACATCCGAAAAAAATCTAAACTAATTTTCCGTTGAGTGATTCCGTTTTAACGATAACAAAAGGGTTCCAGGACCCCAAGCTTAACTCCTTCCCGGGCGTCGTATAAAAGGTGACACCCACACCTTTGCGACACGGATACGGACACGGATACGAGTTCAACAAAGACACAATAGCTGACAAAAAAGAAACAAAACAGCTACGCTGGTATTGTTATTTAATCTAACCTTGGTAAGAATCAACAGTCAAGTCGAAATTGCAAGAGCTGCGTAGATTAGAGTTTACTCAAGACTCGTTTCGATTCCCAGAATTTGGGGAAACTCCGAAACGATTTCCTAAATTGGGAACTTGTGCTGCCGCAACCACACGGTTTAATTAAAAAATGTTAAAGCTCCTGGCATTGTCAGTCCGTGCACCTGACCATCTGCAACTGGGCTGCGGTAGGAACTTGTTCAGTCGAATAAGAACTCTCACCGAAATTGAATTGCTAACCCTATTACGGTCGGTGTTACGATTGGTTTTCAGCCAATTTGTTGGAATAATTGCAATGCACAAGGTAGACTTGTACTCGCGTCCAATCATATCTAAATCAACTTTCACACCTGAGCTGGCAATTCAATTAATTTCTCCAATTAGCTTACGTCAATACAATAACATCAGGAGTCTGTGCCCACTCGGAATGCGTAGCATACTTTCGAGTGTTTTTATAAACGCCTTCCGCACAGGAAGCCCCAGCGAACAAGAAACATAATTAATTAGACACATCAAACAGAAATCTGGCTTCCAGCCAATAATCCAACTTGGCAGCAAGAGTGAGATGCTGTTTCCGAACTTCAACTTTGACTTTTCTAACCCCAGAGCTAAGCCCTCGCTATTAATGGTAGACGTGTTGGCCACATAATGTGTGAAATATTATCCGTAAGTCACAGACCTATTTAAAGTTTGGCAAGTGAGTGTGCTGGGGATCCCTTAAGGGATGACTTCCTTGCAGAAAACAGACGGTTTCTTTGTCAATACAGGAATAAACTTTCCCACTCATGCAATCAGGCACCGTTTCACTCATCACGGATAAGTCCGAGAGAAAATAGAAAAACTTTTCCAGACCCAACTATATTTGTATTGATTGCCAGCAATCTGTATTGCCACAACTCCAGATGTTTACTATTAGAGGAGCCAAGTGACAAGTGTTTCACGGAGAGAAAAATATAGTAAAATATAGTTCAAATACAAAAAAAGAGATCAGACCATCCCCTCAGGAAGCATAAATTTTCATGTCCTGAATAAAATGTACAACTTTTTCAAGTGTTTGATTGATAATCTCTTGTTTATAAATTGTTTTCGATGCAGCTTAAGATGTTTACTAAAAATAGAGACGAGTGGCACTTGACGAGTGGCAGTAGTCGAGTGTCTGTTTCATGCTCGGAAATAAAACGCATTTTCTTCAGTTGATTCCTGGCCACCTGACGCCATTATGTCAGAAAGGCTGGGGTTTCAATTTAAATATATCCTTGAGTCTAATGACTTTTAATGTTGTTTGCTTCACAGGCGAGTGCGCAATTTTTGGGCCTGTCGTCGAAGGCAGCTTATCGGCCATGTGCCACCGTCGCAGCCGCAAAGGATACGCCAGACAGTATTAATAACGCATTGATAGGAGTAGGCGTCTGATTTGGTTTTTTTCTCTTGCTTTTGTTTTGGTTAGAGGGGGTTCTGTGTTTGGTTTGGTTTGGCGAGAGTCTCGAGTTTCGGATCGAGTCCGCAATTAATCGACATCAGCAGCCGACAGCTAGCATGTTGCAGGGCGTCGCCATCACCATCGCCAACGACAGCAACGATGATGGCCTCAATCAATCATTCATGGCTCATGTGTCGCCCAGTCCCAATCAGAGTACCAATCCCATTGCCAACATACCGCTACAGGCGAATCCTAGCGAGAGCCCCGAGCTGTTGCTCCTGAAGAATGACAAATTCCTAACACATGTCGCCCATCTGCTAAACATAACGACCGAGAATCTTTCAAATCTTCTGGGCTCCGGAAACGGGACAAATGCCAGCACAATGGCATCGGATTCCCCAGGCGATGAGTCCCTGACCCTGCGCACCGCCTTCACCATTTGCTACGCCCTCATTTTTGTGGCCGGCGTTCTGGGGAACCTGATCACCTGCATTGTTATCTCGCGAAACAACTTTATGCACACGGCCACCAACTTCTATCTGTTCAACCTGGCGGTTTCCGATCTGATACTGTTGCTTTCCGGTAAGCGTGCAGCTCGTTGGGCCAACGTGTCGTATGAGTAATGCGATTCAAATATCTCACAGGCATTCCACAGGAGCTGTACAACCTTTGGTTTCCCGACATGTATCCCTTTACCGATGCCATGTGCATCATGGGCAGTGTGCTCTCGGAAATGGCTGCCAATGCCACGGTTCTCACAATCACAGCCTTCACCGTGGAGAGATACATCGCCATATGCCATCCTTTTAGGTGAGTGTGAAAATAATCACGTACAAAAATAATTATCTAATAAAATTCGTTTTAGTCATATTTATTGTATTATTATCTCTTTGGGTAATTTTTAGCCAGCGAAGTTAATTAATAAAGTGGCGTATGTTTAAATTAGGCCTACCACAAAAAGATAAAACAGAAACCTGACAAAAGACTGTCACAAACGATAGTAAATATAGTAC
Organism: Drosophila atripex; assembly: GCA_035045925.1. NCBI lineage: Eukaryota > Metazoa > Arthropoda > Insecta > Diptera > Drosophilidae > Drosophila > Drosophila atripex. The sequence continues at coordinate 3,739,730 of JAWNOP010000022.1, read as the reverse complement.
ATGTGCTAGGAATAATTATTCATAATTCAACAGACAGGCTGGGGAATGATAACAAAAGCCAACCTGGCAACTAAAATATTTTATGAAGTATCGATTGTGAGGGGAAATCGATATTCGTGATATCATGGTCCTAATTAATAGTTACAGTTAATATTAACAGTTGTCTTCAATAAATATAATTAATCTTTACTTTCATTTTCAAGGTACTTTCATTAATCCGCATTTATCCGCATTACTATAGCATTTCTTTCGTCCTTTGCAATTCTAAAAATATAAATGCTTCCTTAAAAAATAAAATTTGATTTGCATTTTATGCTTCGGGGTATTGCGTTTCACCCAACCTCATGTCACGCTTCATTGCGGCTTAAATTTGTGGAAAGCAAACAAAGTAGCCTTTCTTAAACAAAAACCTTTTTTTACCATGTATTCCCACAAAATAAACAAATGTGATTATTTTGGAAGTTTCCTAAAAAGAAACCAGACATGGTAGGGCTAAAGGACTTGAAGAAAGAAACTCCTAACCTAATTTTAAAGTTAAGAAGAAAGTTATTTTGATAATTTCCTTGGGTTTGGGTTTCAGCATAATTGTTGGTATAAATGCAAATTTTTTGTCTATTTTAATTGGCTTTTGCGAAAACCCAAAAGTTCTCTATGGCATTCGTGCAATAGTGTAGCATATTACTTACATCTCTGTTTTTTTTTTTTGTTATAATGTTCAAAACTTTATAAAATCCATTTTACCAAAACGTCAGTTCAATTATTTGTGTGAAACTAAGTCGAGGTGTGAGGTTAAAGTAAACGAGTATGAGTATTTTTCCCCAGAAATGTCAATGTTTGGTTTTGCTTTTAAGCTCATACATATAATATAAACACTTATGTATATTAAAAGCGTTTTACATGCCTTTTCACTTTGAAACAGGGAGTATGGCATGTGGGTTTATTGAAATGTAAATTGTTAAAATGTTATATTTTGCTTTCCAAAGTCGCCCATCTCGGCCGTCGGCCACCCGCACCGACCATCAACATTTAGATTAAATTTACTGCAATATTTATCATTTAATATACCCTAATCTTTACGTCATTTATAGGCAGCACACCATGTCAAAATTGTCGCGCGCCATTAAATTTATATTTGCCATTTGGCTGGCAGCCTTCCTTCTGGCCCTGCCGCAGGCCATGCAATTTTCGGTGGTCTACCAGAATGGCGGATACTCCTGCACGGTAGGTGTTAAAAAAAAAAATAAATGAAACATTTAAAAAAAGGAAAGCCATCAAAACTCAAAAACCATCTGACGCAATGCCGCACACTTTATATCCTTTGTATTCCTCAGATGGAAAACGACTTTTATGCCCATGTGTTTGCCGTCTCCGGATTTATATTCTTCGGCGGACCCATGACGGCAATTTGCGTACTCTATGTCCTGATCGGTGTGAAGCTGAAAAGGAGCCGTCTGCTGCAGTCATTACCAAGGAGAGCCTACGACGCCAACCGGGGACTGAATGCCCAGGGCCGAGTCATCAGAATGTTGGGTAGGTGAGTTGCGTTGCGTGGGCGGCTTGATTGATTAAAGACAGCAGTACTACCCCGCACCATTCCTGCCCCCGGCGAGTATTGATACTTTTTCGCCGAAAGTCTTAAATTGAAAATTACTGTCAACATATTTGCGTTGGCGACATCAAACAGGAGATTCGTCATCTCCCACCCGAGATACTCCGCCCCTTGATTCCTCGGAGCACTTTCACTTCATCTTACGTCATGTGGGCTGACTGTGCTCCCGGGTGTGTTTTTCTGCGGTGTCGTTAATTTACGCAAGCATCAGTGTGTCTGGAGGGCTTTTAAATGGCCATCTAGCAAATGTGTCAGAGGTGAAGCCAGCTGGCACCTGGATGTAATCAAGAATTAGTCTTAGAAGAAACTCTGGCATTTACCTTGAAAATGGTGTAATTGAAAACACAAACAGAAGGCAGTTTTAAGCTGAAAATCAAGCAAGCCCCGGAAACTTTATCCTCCAAAGTTCAGTCTAGGTAGTTGCTTCTGTACGATTCCATAGAATATTCGCTAAAACAAGCTCTTCAAAAGGTCAACTCATAACAATTAATTTAATCAAAACCTTTGTCTTTCATTAATATTATAAAAAGAAAAACGAATTAAATTGAGTTTTCGTCGCAAAAAATATATATAATATACACGACCATTAAAGAGTCCAACTTAAAGACTCAGGTAAGGGCAGTATTTTTCCCTTATAGCCTCACTACCAAAAAACACTTCTAGCCAAATGATTGGATTACCTGGGATACAGAACATATACATACTAGAGATAGAGGCTGCCTTTATTGCTATATTTTTTATGGAATTTTTCCACTTTAGATCCAAGTATTTAATAGGCTCTTTATCCTTACCCGTATTTGCAGTAGCTGTAGCCGTCGCCTTTTTCCTGTGCTGGGCTCCCTTCCATGCCCAGCGCCTGATGGCCGTGTACGGACTTTCTCTGATTAATATAGGCATCAGCCGGGACGCCTTCAACGATTACTTCCGGATACTTGATTACACATCCGGCGTGCTCTACTTCCTCTCCACCTGCATCAATCCGCTGCTCTACAACATCATGAGTCACAAGTTTCGCGAGGCTTTCAAGGTAAGCCAGGGATATAACCTTTTAACATTGCGGTTTTAGCCTAAAGCCATGAGTATAAATTAAACCTAAAAACTTTTGACGTTATTATTAAATAAATTAAATTAATTATTTAAAAAGTATTTTAAATTATGAATAGTGATGGATTTAAAATAGTTTCTTCCCTGTTGTTGAAAAATAGTCACAAAGATCCTGAATCCTCGATGGTTTTCTATTTTTCTACACAGATCACTTTGACTCGTCAATTTGGCTTGGCCAGAAACCACCACCACCAGCAGAGCCAGCACCACCAGCACAACTACAGTGCCCTGCTCCGACAGAACGGGTCGATGCGCCTACAACCGGCCAATTGCAGTGTTAACAACAATGCCCTCGAGCCCTATGGCTCCTATCGAGTGGTCCAGTTCCGTTGCCGGGACGCTAGCCACCAGCTGTCGATGCAGGACAGCATTCGGACCACCACCACGACTACGACGATTAACAGCAGTAGCTTGGGGCAGCCGGGCAATGGAGTGGGCGTCGTTGGAGGAGTGGGCGGCGGTAGACGGAACCGGAAACAGGACTTCTACGGCCCAGTTCCGGGAAGCGCAGTGCCCCACCGAATGCTCCAAGCCCAGGTATCTCAGCTCTCGTCCCTGGGGGACGCCAATTCACTATTAGAATCCGAGCCAGTGGACAGACACTACTCCGCTGGACGGGCCAAGAGAGCTCTCCTGGCCACTAAGAGTGGGGCTCTATTGGTCACTCCCCCGCCGAACGTGGAATCGCCGGAACTCAGTCAACCGGCAACCCGCCTCAAATTGTCCCGGGTGATAAGCCGCAGGGACGAGGCCAGCAGTCACAGTTTGCCGGACCCGGAGACCTTGTCCGGATCTGCAGGAGCGGGTTTGAGTCGCAGTTCCCGCAAGTTTCCATGGCGGAAGCGAAGGCAGAAGACGGAGGACCCAGCCAGTGATGGACTGGGCTTCGGGTCACCCAAATCCCAGTGATGGCCACTGGCCGATATCTAGAGTTATGGATAGTTAGGTCCCGTTTAGTTAGCGCAATAAACTTTCTGATCTGTAAATAATCCGGAGAAACTTTGAAACTTTTGCCAGGGCGATTTGCATGCAAATTTCGACTGGACAATAGCCCATAAAAAAATAGAACGAATGGTCAGCCCAGACGATTTATGCGAGGCATAAAGCCGGGCTAATGAGGCAACAAAGTGTCGTGACGGAAAGCCACGCCTCCGTTTGCCTCCTTTTTTTCCTTCGCACTCATAAATTAAGTGTTAAGTGTTGAGCTACCAGTAAATAATGTGAATAAATAAAAAGTGTTGTCAACTTTACAGCAAAAACCTCTTAGTGTTCTGTTATTTGAACAATGCATGCCAGCAGCATATTCGCATCTGCATTCCAAGGTGGAAAAAATTGAAAGGATATGGAGGGAAAACAGGGATCGAGGGAAAGAAGAGAATCTCGGCTTTTTCAGACAAAGAATTTCCTTCGACATTGTACTTTTCGATTGGCAAACTCTACTGCTACACTACAAAAATAAAGAGTAAAAACAACATTACAGTATAATTTCATTCTTTGTTTTTATTTTCTTTTTAAAACCCTATAACTAAAAGTTTGGTTTTATTTTTAAGCTTTTAGACTTTAATGAGCCAATCGAAACTCTTTGAAAACAATATTTCCATGATTTTTTAGGTGAAAGTCCATTCTTAGCACTGCATTTTCACTGAAAGGCAATTCAGCTTACACCTGGCCGGAGGTCCATTAGTCAAGGAGGCTTTCCGATATGGAAAGTTCGGATTGAAACGAATGGCCAAAGAGTTGCTAGGTGGGGCTTATCCTGCGGCGAATTGGCACGTAGAGTGAACTTAGGTCCGGATCAGTAGCAAAAACAACAAAATAAATCAACTCAAAACTGGCACAAAGTTTAGGAGTTATGGCTGCCTGGCCTGTATCACTTTGTGGCCTAGTAGAATTATTAATGGCTATTTGAAAGCCAGCAAAACAAATTCATGTGGAGCTCATGAATGGAGCGTTGAAAAATTTACCACAAACGGCAGCTTCTTCACCTGACTAATGAGGCTAAAGTTGCCATATGGAAGTTTAATACTGAGCCTTTCCCCAGCTCATATATCAAATGCATACCCATTGAATGTATTTACCCATTGAACAGTGCTTAGCCCAGGGTCATGTAATTCCATACGCCCTGTTGGCCGGAGGCACAAAGGACCGCCTTCTCATTCATCATCGGGGCGGGAGAGGCTTTTGTGCGAGGAGCTCTTGGCCAAGGATACTGGAGAAAAGCGGCATCTCCATCAATAAATCGTGTGGCCTGCCGCCTAGTCAATCATAATCTGACACAATAAAGATATTAATCAGAGCCATAAATTTACTTACGGTCTAGACAACCAGTTTAACGGCCAACAGCTCGCACACAAAGCTCCCTGACGAAGATGAAGATGAAGACGGAGAGTTCTCCGGATTCTTTTCTCTTCCCGGGCTTGAACTTAAATACATGACAAGTCCTCCAGAGAAGGACTCGCATATTGTCCCGGTCATTACGCGCAGACATTTTAGATTACTCTTCCAGTTTATGAGCGAAAAACTTTCACTTTTGAAAGAAGTCGATTCATTTTCTGTTTTTGTCCAGACCGAGTGGCACAACGACAATCTCCAACTTTCGGAATGCAAGCGTCCTTTCGGCATCCATATCCATGTCCAGATTTTAAAGGCGTAGTACTGCCCACACGCATGCTGCCTGGTTCATCCCTGAGAGTCCTTGTCTGCACCTAACGAGCCATCAAAAAGCAGGACAAAAGCTCAGCCCACTCTCATTGAACCAAGCACCAGGTTCAGCGAAGGATCACAAACTTTACACTGCTTTAAATTGGTTAAGCATTTGACTAGTTAGTGTTGAATGTATTTCTTTAGTTTTAGATTTCATTTCATATTTAAGATTTTTGTATGTACAAAAATAAAGACAAACAAATTTCAGTGTATTTTACAAAATTTTTTCCCTTTAACTAAAATACGACTATAAATTACAAAAAAAAAATGTAGAAATGTATGTACAAAATCACTCGAGTTGACGTTCAATTAAAAATGTATTCAAAAAATGTGGTCGAGCAGCTCAACAATTCAAGTATACTTCTGTGGGCCTTCAATTAAAGTTGTGTAAACACGGTCCAAAGGACTCACTTCATGGGCGACTTATGTGTTTATTTATCGCTCCTGCCCCCTCATCCTCAGGCCCTTGGCCCCTCAATTCGTGACTGGATGTTTCGATGAACCCAATTGATTCTTTTGTTGCCATTGACAGGGAGTCAGGTCAACTCTTGCCTTGCTCGAGAAATGTCGAATAAATATTATTTTGTGTCGGATTTTTGTACGATTTTTACTTTATATGCTGCATGGTCACCCGGTCGAGGCTAGAAATTTAATTAAATTCGAATCGGAGGCCCACAAGTGAAAAATGTGGTTGAGAACTTGTTATCCTTGATGTGCAGAGGACGCAACCCAGAGTGGCAAGCATAAAGCTAAACTGTTGCTGTAATATCTAAAGCATCTGTCCTCGGCCGCAGAACAATTCAGCAAATTAAAATAACAAGTGGTAGTGGGGACCCAGGGCAGTTTAAAACCCAACAGCTGCCACTGGCATTTCAACATTTTTGGGGCCAGCACTTTTTGACAGCGAATTAGAGAAGCCCCGACCTCCGGTCACAGTTCAACAAACTAAAAGTGTTTGCTTTATGGCCTCGATGTACTCAATGTACTTGAAGCGGAGCCAGCCCACCCTTTATTTTCCTTTATTTATTTTTTTCTGCGGCGAAAACTAAACAAAAGTCGGAATCCCCCCAAAAGCAGACAACTCAAGATTAGCTGCTCCACAAGTCGAGAGCCAAAAATAACTCGAAATATTTCGGCCAATTGCAGTGGCCAAAACAATAAACCGTGTTAGCCTTGGCCATGGACATGGCGCATTGAGCTTGAACCCATCTCGGACAGAATCTCAGTCTCCGGTTTGGCTTTTAAGATCCTAAAACCTGCCATCTTTTACACTGAAGAATAACTTGTATTCAAATATAAAAAAAAATACATATGTTTGAATAGATTTTCGAGATTTTTTGAAAAGTATTTAATATTTATTACCAAATATGTTTAACTTTCCATTTTCTTCAATTCCATGTGCTTATATTCTGGCCTTATTTTTTGAGTGCACACTTCCACGATACCCTCGGGTAATTGTTCTTAAAGCGGCTCTCAGAATTAGTAGATTTACTTGAAATTCACCCCAGAATCAGAATTTAATCACCGAATCCTGGGATGTGTATGTGCCGGCATCTTGTTTGCATACCAAAACGTGTCTACGATAATTTGTTTGGGATTTAGCGCCACCAGTCCCCTGGTCATTACTCGATAGAGCCACTTCCTCCGGTTTGACGTCAGTGATGCTGAAACTACCATAGAGTTGAGATGGTCAATTGAAATTAAGCCAATTTACATAGATCCATGCCATTAATTGAGGCCACTCGTGCAAGACAACACCACTTTCTGTTCGAACAGAAACAGTTTCCAAGTACTTCGCTCCGGTTCCGAGTAAAGTTTATTAATTAGCATTGGCTTGGGGTCCCGACAATGTGTCCTTGGAAAATATTTTGCATTTGACAAGCGAAGAAGAGGACCAGCTTGCGTTTCCTTCTTGCTAGCTTTCCATTGTCTCACTTTTGGACGTTAACGATGTCCATTTCAACAATATTTTGTTTATCTTTGCTTTAAGCTTTTAATGCGCAGTTAGTAAATTAATTAATTTATTCATTTTATTTTTTCAATTATTGCACCCGCTCAATAAGGGACTTGTCATTGGATAAAATAAATTATTGCAAATGTCCAATTGCAGTCATTCACGAGTTAAACAAGTTTTTATTTGTGGTAACTACATTTTCATCCGCCAAAAAATTCCATCAATAAGTTGTTTTAATTTAATAATTGAACAAAATAAACTATCAATGCAGAGCTACACAATTAATTAGTAACCACTTAGCCGCCTAACAGATAATTGTTCACATTAATAGTTCCAGGAATAAGAATTAGTGATGAAGAGCTCTTAAACACAGATTTTTCACAGACAACCAATTCAAAATTATAGGATAACAACGACTTTTTATGACGGTAATATTTTGATTCATATGAATATCGATTAAGTTCTTAAAAAACACTGTGTATTTTTTTCACTTTTAATTAACACTGGAACCAAAAGCAAATTCCCTGATTCCAAGAATAAAATCATTTTAATTTCGCAGAAAATTGTTTTTTGACTCAGATCCGAAAGTCGCACCAGTAAACAATAATTCTTATTAAACGACATTTTCAATTCAGAGAAAGCAACGTACTTTTTATTTACAATTTCTGCAAGCACTGTTTTCCACATATATTTAAGGATAACTTTAAAGTTTAAACTTCGAACTTTAAGTAAACCACCAAAAAAAAAACACATGTCCAAGCACCCACCAAGAGTCATAACATGTAGGTGGTAAAAAGTTGTTTAATGTCCGCTGGAAAAATTCTATCATGCTTTTTTGAGAACGAAACTTTTCCATTACTAAATAATTGATTTAAAATTGCAAAATGCTAAACTTTATCACGGAATTTTCGTAAAATATGATAAAATATGATTCAAAGTTATAACATACAATGTGTCCAATCCAAGTATTTAGTGTGTTTCTAAGTGACTTTTGGATCCCTTTAGGAATGCTTTTTGGATTCCTATGATTTGTTCAAGTCACGTCGAATCAGAGTATGAATAAATTACATTACTTTTCCCATATAGAAGCATAGACCAATAATGTTTCCATTCCAGCTACAACTCGGCTAGCCGATATCCAAGGCGAAAGCTTAAAATTCAACCATCTGCGGGCGAAATGAATTCAATTACGTGATATCTGGCGAATACGAATGCGAATTAAATGGCAAACAATCGTCGACAAGAAGTGAAGCCATTCCAACTATTCGGAAGCGGCTGAAATCGGACGGTCGTTAGAAAAGACCGTGTCTGCAATTCAGGCGACATGTTGCCAACATCCGTTCCCGAACAAATCACACAAAGGAATCTCAAGCCAGCTGTTGGCATGCCACCCCCTGAAGATGGGCGTCACATGGCCGGAGCTGGAGATTGTAGGAGATTTCTGGGGATCCGTGAGGGTTTCCCATCGAGGAGAACTCGCTTGGGAAGGAGTAGAGGGTACATCGTCTGGCACGTAGCTTACGGTCTACTGAAGCAACACGCGTACACATGGCACCGGCAATCGTTACATTTCGATGGCCCCCAGCTGTTCTACGGTGTTACCCCTGTTTCCAGCTTTAACCGACATTAAATTGCCGATTCTTGGTGGCTCGACATGTGGCCTGCTCCACATTTGCATTTGGTTTACTGTCTCTCAGACTGATCTAATTGAAATGGGCCACTGACAAATTAATGCCATTGAATTCACCAATTTGACTCCATTAAACTCATTGGTAACATTAAAATAATTAAATGAGTTAACTAGTGCTGGGTGTTCGGTTATTTAAAATTTAAATAAAGCAGTTAGCAATAATGCTAAATCGATATTAGATTAGCATTGCCTGACTTCTTTCCCTTCCTCTTGATTCAGGACCAGATTAAGTATACGCCCTCAAATCATTTCAAAAACATTCTTAGACGTAGAAGCGCTGCTCATTTATTATGTTGATGAGAAAATCAACAGCCAAATGCAATGCAGCAGAAACCAAGGAGACAAAGCAGCAAGGCAGCTAACATGGCTTACAAATGAGCAGCAAAGTCTTATCAAATTTGTCACGAACTTTTCGGACACAAATCTGGCTGGCTGGCTAGCTGGCTGGCAGACGAAAACCATAATATTTGAAGTGATTTTCACTGCTGACACAGCAGTAGCCAAATATGCAAACTAGCTGAGCTGCGCCAAGAAGCTAAGGTTCCCATACATCAAGTGACCTTTCGCCGGGACACGCCTTGTCCAGTCCAGAGTCCCGGCCCTGACTTTGTGTGCTTAGTGTGGGTCCCAGTCTGTGTGTTCGGGAGACCAGGACAAGCCACAAATCAAGTGCAAGAAGCACAAAAACGGCGGCAGACGAACAAACATCGGTCAAGGCCCATAAATAGCACGCCCACATTTAAAACACTCGATGCATAAATCAATGTTAAATAAACAAGGAGGCGGAGTCATTTCCAGTGCTGTCAGGTGTTCAGGAAACAAAAAATGTTGTTTCTAGGAAGGTTAGTCACCAACCGAAACAAGGTCACAATTACCTATAAATCAATCAAAATAATAAGAAACAATTGAATTTTATTATTATTAAAAAAACCTCTAAAGAAGCAACTCAGATGGGAAAGCAACAAAACTGTATGCGCCTCGAAGCATGCTACGCTTTTTGTTTCGCTTATCATTATGTAATATTTACCACAGTCAGCCTGGAAAATAAATGGAAAATGAATAAAGAAAAAAAGTGAGATATCGCAAGTACGAATTTTCCACAAGCAACTGAACCGAACCAAAATGAAATGAAAACAACAATAAGTCAACAGTAAATCAATGGAAGGAGCATTTTAACGCAATTCTTGTTTGATTTATGCGCAAAAGAAATGAGTGTGTCCGGACCAGCCGGTACACTTAATTCAAACAGGGCCGTGTCTACTCAGAGCATATAATTGCCAATTGATAACTGCTCTTCAGGCCAAGACCCCAGAAGCGAGCAAACATTCGAAGGACGTCATCAGACCAATCAATAAAACAATTGGCTTGTCTCTCCATTTCCGCACAATGTTAAATAGCCATCTGGGATGGAAAAGAATTTCTCTATAAAGATTGGCAAATAATAATTAAGGTGCCTGGATCCTGAATCAGGATAACCCTTTTCGAGAATTTTACACATTCATTTAAATTGAATATTTGGCTCAGAACCCCAACAAAGCTATGTATGTAATGCCCGTGCAAGTGTTTCCAAAACGCTCCCTTGCACATTAAATGAGCTGTTGCTGCAGGTGGCAGGAAAGAAAGCCACTAACTTAATTGCGAATTTCTGTGGCGACCCAAGAGGAAGAGGGCTTCGCCGCAGCTTGGGTTGCTCCATCTTAAGGATACAACTTTGCGCAATTTAGTGGCAACAGAGGTGGTAACCAGTTGCAAGGTTCTAAACCAATTTAGTCAAAGAATTTAATAAAATGGTGTGAAATTCATTAAGCTGTTGAGCTTGAAATAATAAAAATAAAATATGTAAAAGATTTCGAATAAAATCTTGAAGTTTTTCCTTAAGGGCTTTAATTAATTTCCGTAGCACCAGAGTCAGATCCTGAATTGCAACAGTCTTTCCAGCGAGGAACCCTACCCGACCTCAGACAGAGAACGTACTGCCACGGCAAACAATGCATCATTTGTCTCCGCACAATGCATAAATTAAGGAGCTAAGTAAGCGTAACGAGACAGCGCCATGCTTCACGCCCTTACCCCACCATTCATTTACACTTGCCGTCTGTGAGCGGCAGCCGCAAACTCAGACCCAGACAATATGCACGTCGAATGCACGTCTTCGTTCTGATGAATGCCGCAAGTTGGCTCCTCTCATCGCATCACGATTGCTCCAGATATGCGCTGCACATGCCACTACACTATTAAAAAAGCGGTGTACGTAGTTTTGGATTTAAAGTAAGAATTTTTTTTACGAATCTAAATTTCGGTGTTTTATTCAGTTGTAATCTTACGTACTCAGACACAAAAACAAAATTTTGTATATTCTAGAAAAGTCCAATATCGAGGACAACATAAAATTCAGAGCCTATCTAAATTCGAAATTGCCTTTGCACTTTTACCCTTTCATTTGTATAACACAAAAGTGACGGTGTATCATTGGCATGGTCTGAATATCATTCAATTCATTGTTCCCAAAGGCAGTGTCCTAATGAGTGTCAAACTGCGTCTACAAATCCCGTTAGCCGTCATTAACAGCTCACCTGTACTTCAAGCAAGCTGTTAATGCTGTTGGTAAGTCACATAACTTAAATATCACTCAAGTGCTTAAGTTATTATTTTGTTTGCCTTCTAATGTTCATCAATGTACTTCAAAGAATGCCATAATTTTTCAGAAGCAATAATACGTTTCCAAGCTAATTTAGCCGCCAATACCCTCAGCCAGGCATTCATCGCCTGTTGTGGTAGGTCATAATTTTAGACACTTCGAGTACAAAGCCCAGTAACCACTCCCAGTGCCCGACCTTTTAAAATATTTGTGGGTGGATCAGACCAGGCGTTGATGCCAAAAATCTATGCCAACGCCATTTGTCTTATCGCTATCTAAGCAACTGCTATAGCTCCGACTTTGGCAGCCACTCAATTTGCATAATTCTGTGTTAATTGAAAAAGTTTTGTTGGCCGGCGAATTTATTGCCCAGAAAGTATATTTGAGACCGGGGGCTGCCAAATGCTTAAAATAAGACCTGCGACTGATGTGATTAATAATGTAATTGAAACGCCAGCGGGTGAGTTTCGGTGTCAAAATTGAAAGGATGGGTGATGGGCTATTTGCGCAAAAAACATGGACAAAATGGCAGCCTAGGAGACGTGCGAGCATTCGACCAACACGCGCTGAGCATCCAAGCCATCCCAGTTATGGTTCTGACTTTGGTTACGTTTTCCGCCACTGAAAGAAATGCATACAAAAATTTATTAGAATTTTTTCCTTTACCTAGCCTACTTTTTTGATATTATTTAGAATAAGTTAAAAGAAATTGTAAATTTCTGAGAGAATTTCTGTGTAAAGGTAATACAATATCCTTATTTTTTTCGAGTCTAGTTTCGAAAAACCTTTCTTGGATTCATACTTTCCAGTGAACTTAGATTCTGAATGCGTTATGTGTTTGTGGGTCTATCTGGCAGTGGTCTGAGTGGGTGGCCACGTGTTGGGCTCTGGAAGGGGGCATGGGGTTTAGGCCATGTCGCAGTGTGGTTTTATATTTCATGACACAAGCAGCAAGAACAACAAAGGCAGTGGCAAATTGCTTACACTTACACTTTTCGGGCCGCACATTTTATTTAATTTGATGATTTCATTAAACAAATTGCCCGGGAACAACTTTTCGTCTCTTATTCTTCTTCTTAATTTTAACTCGAGTGGCTAAATGTGTATATGAGGGTGTGTAAGTGTGTGGGACCCACCATTGGTGTGTGGGTAATAACTATTTCAGTCAGAGCTGAAGTAATCGGAGCTAAAAAGCAAATTAATAATAGTAGTAGTACTAATTTGGGGCTAAAATAAAACATTACATTGCCTTTTAAGTGGCAACTACATTCCTTAACTTTTTCCATAAACTTTTTAAGCCAAAAACTTAAGATTAAGGTAAGAGAAGCGTTAATATTGGAAATATTGCTTATAGAACTTGAAACTAAACGAACTTTATTTAGCTTTAATTCAGCTAAAAAATCACCACTATCCTTAGGCTCTGCGACCAAAAAAAAAAAAAAAGGAAACAATTAAAATTAGTCTGGGAATGGGAGGTACTGTACGAGAAAGAGACAAAACGGATTGCAGTTGACGCCCAGTGACCTTCGTCTTCATCAATCCCGTGCCCTTTCGCGCATACTCGAATGGAGTCCTTTCCTTTAATTTCAACAATCGCCAGCCTTCTGCCAGTTTGGCTTGGCAAGTAATCTGCTTTAATGCTTCCATTATCGTTTGCTGCTGTTCTACTCTTTTTCCTCCCCTTTTGGCTTCTGTTTGAAAATATCCAGTCTGATTGTGTGTGTGTGTGTGTTAGCTTTGGTATTTTGTTTTTCCGTTTCCGTTTTGCCAACACATGAAAATTAAAACACGCGACTTGACAGAACAGTGTGTACAGTAAATTTTTCGGCCACCTGTGTGAGTGTCGCTGTGCGTTTCTGTTTGTGTTTGTCTATGTTGGAGTATATGTGCCCGGGGGCGTAACATTTTGAGGTTTTGACTGTGACTGGTGGTTTCCTACACTTGGATAAAATATTTGAAAACAAAATCAATTATGATAAAAAAAATGTGGGAAGGGAGGGTCCTTAATCGCTTCTGGCGTATTTTTCATCTTACAAGCATTGTATGTTCTTTTGTTTTCGTCGTGACGAACTCACAACTCTTATTTTTAGACTCAGATACTAGGCTTAATTGCTTTTTGTAGAAATATAACACATGCTGACTTGTTTTTCAAAAATAACACCCTAAAACAAATCCAAACCTAAACATTAATTGTTAGATTATTTTCGTCAAACTTTTCTTTGGTGTATAGGATCTATCTAGCTTTTGCTGTCGTGTCTCTTTATCTTTGCTGTCGACGCCCATTATGCAAGTGTGCTTTGTGAGAAATTTACTGCAACGCCGAAAGTTTTCAACAAAATTACGGCCATAAAGTAGCAGTCAGCAGAAGGTGGCCACCACAACAGGACGCTGTAATTAAAGGTATCCCACCGAGCCTTAGTTCAGCGAAATTCATGCCAAAAAGAAAATCTTTTCAGTTACCAGGCGACCTCACCGCTACATAAAATATTATATAAGTGACTATTTTGCGAACTGCTTAAGAATTCCAGGCAGGAAAGGTCAGCGAACACAGGCAGTAAGATAAGGCCCAGCATTTGTCAAACCCACAAACATCAAATTCAGATCCTACGTGACACAGAACACAAAGTGTTGTTGGATTTTTTACATTCTCGGAATGCTACTATGAACTTCGGCTAATCTGGTTTTAAATTGTATGCGAATTCCGTTGAATATTTCTCTTGTTCGGTACTGAATAATATCCATTGCACCAGCATACATTAGCAGGCTTTTGTTGCCACGTGTTGCTGTCATAGATACATTGTCCCATTTTGTAAAGAAACAGCAATGTTGGCAACTTAATTTTATTGAAGTTGTTACCAAGGAACTAAAAACCTGTCGAGAGTCGTATGTGTATATATTCCAAACACAAATGTTAAATCCAGGCATAAATATTTTTGCTTTATATGTACATTTCATAATTTAAATAAGTTTTAGAAATATTTCACCTACTTCAGGGTCATTTAGCAATTATTATTAAATCCCCAGATAGTTTTATAAAAAAAAAAACATTGTGCAGAACACAACCCGTGGCCGATTGCCAATCCGTAAAAGGCCACTTGACCCAGGACCCGCTGGCTAGTCTGCTGGTCAGAAGATCCATGGTCACGGACAATGGTCGAGGGCATCTTTATGACAGCCGGGCAAGCCATAAAAAGTGTTTCAGCAAATAAAGCAAACGACGGGACATCGAAGGGGCGGAATGAGATTTTTATACAATTTGCTGGTAACGAGCCATCAATATTGTATCTTTCTATGTTATCCTCGGACACTTTTATGGTACGGAAACTGTCTGTCCGTGTCTGACTGCGCATATCGAAATTGGTAATTGCTGGGCTCGTATCATAGCCATGTCCTTGCTGCCTGATTGTCACACCATTCCGATTCGGTTTTCAATTTTCACGCGTTGCGTAGGTGCGAGAGCACTTAACCTGGCTTAAAGGTCCCGCCTTCACAGAAAAGCCAGCCAACCACATAATCATGACACAGCCCGCAGACGATAGCACGGCTCGAATAACCCAAAACCAAAATAGAAAAAACGAGCGTCAAACGACAATATTTGAGTGGCTAAAAGACCTAAACGGGCGCGATAGGTGCCAAATGTTGCGTATACGCAACGTAATCAATTTGAATGTTTTTGGTTCGGCAGCCACTTTTGCGGTGGCTGTGGTGGAATGCGATTACTGCACCTATAAATTATGCGGCCTAATGAAAGCGCCAGGAATTGCGGTAACATTTCACCAAGTTATTTAATCTAAATCCCTCTTGGAAATCGCATTTTTTTTTGTAAATTTTTGTACTCTACTGGCGTTGCATTGGCTCACTCCGCTGCGGCGTTTGAATGAAAATTATTAAATTCGTTAGCGCTCATTTTGCGAAAATGTATCTTTAATTGCTTTGCCGGAAGCGCAATGGCGGCAAAAGCGAAAGAAAACCAAACAAGAACGAAACGGAAAAAGCCATGAAAAAGTTTTGTCCGGAGGTAGGGCGCTCGCTCACAAAGGACACTAAACAGTTGACTATTTCGTTTTTCTGTCGCACGACTCAAATGTTCATATTGAATTAGTAAAATTGCATGCATTTTCGTAGTGTTTTTCTCTGTGTCTTCTATGCTCTGTCGAACGGAATTAAATTTAACCGAAATGTGAAAGCCAAAATGTGCAAAAATTTCATTTCTGCACAAGTTGAAGCATTTTATTCAAAAGTTCGGTTTGCTGCCATTTTGGAGATTTCATGATTTAAATTGTCTTAAATAAGCCAAAAGTACAATATCTAGCCAAAAATTCAACTCTTTAAAGTCTGAATACCAGGAAAGACTGTTCCAATTTTGTTTAATAACTTTGATATTTTATTTATATCCTCATTTCTTATCTGTTGTCTTTGGCAACTCTTTTAAAGAAGTTTCCATAATCCTCGTAGATACGAGCGTTGGTTGCGTTGACAAAAGCGGCTAAAAGCACGCTTTTTTCTTTGAACCAAGGGTGTGTTTGGTTTTAAAGAAAATATTACACATACGCCATGTGAGCCGGCAGCTTCGTGGCGTGTGTGTAATATTTACTTGTGGATAGTGTTTATACCGAGATAATTCAGTGTTCGATACAATGGCGATGAAAATCGAAAGATATGGCCGCCAAAGCCAAGGCACGAGCGAAAAACCTTAAAAATTGATGCCCTTTTGCAGTCGAGAAGGGTGAAAGCAAAAAGTTCGATTTTAACGTGGTCTGAAGGAAAGAAGGGCTTTACCCAAAGATGACGTAGATGTCTGTGTTCGTTTCGCTGGTCATTGTACTCGAATCGCTGGCTGGCCAATTTTCAGCCTGGACCGCTCAAATGCGACATTATAATCACTGATGAAAGGGCACAAGCCCGGCGAGCCGAATTTATGTTTATGACGCTCCTATGTGAATAAATTATGGCTTGAACAGAACATTTTTTTGCGTTCAATGCTCAGCCACAAAAAATGGATACAACATCCTCATCTTAACATGTATCTGAGTGTGCGTGTGCTGGAATACTTTGCAGACCATTGCAAATAGATAAAATTGTATTTCCCAAACACTCATTTCCGGCGTTGCCGGAAAGTATGCAACAAAAATCGTACGTACGGAATATGGTATACGACACTGTCATTAACAGGAGAAAAGTTCGTAAAAGGGGCGTGTCCTAAGTACTCTCGATGTAACATACTTTCGTACTTCAAGCGAGAATAGGGCCCTTTTACCCCATCATTACCCCGCGTTCCTCCATCCGCGTCCTTTTCCTGTCGCGTCGAAGGACAACCCGGCAATTGAATTTTCCGGTTGTCCTTCCTTTCGTCCAACACAGTTGAAAATAAGTTTGAAATTTTTCATAAATGAATAAAAAAAATAATATGTTTAATTTAGCTCGACTTTAAGCAAGATTAAAGTAAAAGATCTTAACGAAATAATTTTAAAAATTAAATCGAACTTTTAATTTAAAGTACTAATAAGAAAAGTCTACTCATTCAGTTAATTAAATAAACAATCTTTGTTAATTTACATAATTAAATATTAATTCATAAGTTATAAAATACTGTTGCAATGTAAATATTTCTCAGCTTCCGCTTGGACAATCTTGAATCCTTGAATCTTTAAAGCACATCCTGGCGATTGGCTCCGATACACAGGCATTCCGCAACGCGATAACTTTCAATAAGTGACATTTAGCGCTCGGGTGCACAAAAAGCATTTGCGTAATTAATTAAGTCATCTGCTGGGTTTGTTTAGGGGCAATCTCATGGTGTTCGTGTGCTGCCACCGTCTAATGCAATTCCCGATTTACGCCTGGCTTAGTCTCCCCGACAGTTTGCGAGGCGAATGCCAAATGAGTAAAAACAAATTTGTGGCCCCCACATTCTGCCACAAGTGTTGAAAATTTACCGCAAAGATACGAGCTGAATACAAGCATTTAAATGGAATTGACATTAATCAAGCCCAGGACATTAACTCATCGTCTTATACCCCATAAAATATCAAATTTCCTGCGGGCAGTTTTCATCACAGCCCGTCATAAGAAAATATCGTGTAATTAACAAACTGAAAAGCAATTTTACTGAACCTGTGCTCCCAATCCATTTCAACAAAAAGATAGATAAATAAATCTTCTAGGGAGTAGACCCCCAAAGAGGCTGTGCAAGCCAAGCACATTTTTCGGCAACGAACGAACGAAGTTAATCAACTTTTTTTGTTTGTGGCGTGGTTTGGAAAAATTCAATTGCCGGCCTTTATTGTTGGCGACGTCATTTGGCGTTTATATGGGCCTACGAGTTATCCAGTTGCGAGCAAAGTTTTCTGGCTCTGACTTGGGTTGCCGCCTTTGAGTCATTTATACTCGCTCCTTATTGATCGTGACCAGACATAAATTCATCATTATTTTTCCCTTGACCATGACGTCAACAGATGCGACCATCCGAAGGATAAACGAAGGAGCAATTTAATTGAACAGAAAAATTACCAAAGCTATGACTTAACTTTTCCTGCAAAAAAATATTAATATATATACTTACCTCTTGTTAAAAAACATTTTTGTATATCTCCGTCATAAGTAAGCTTTAAAAGATTTCAGAATATACAAAAAATGGCTTTATTAAAATTCATACAATAGTTCATGCTTTGACCTCTCCTAGACCTTGACCCCAATTTCACCAGGTGTAAAGACCTTGACGTTACGATCATTGACCTTATAGAGAACCTCCTTGCGTGTCTCTTCGCAAGCAAACTTTCCCTCCTCCAGGACTCGCTCGATCAGCAGCTTGCCATCAACCTCGCGGAACACTCCGCTCTTGAGCCGCAGCACCTGAATTCGCACCTGTCCGAGTTTCGCCACATTGTTGTCCGTCAGCTGATAGATGTCACTGTTGCTGAGCTTGGTGATGACTGTTAGATTGTCCCGCTCCTTGGAAAGCGCGGCCAGATCCTGACAGAATTGTTGCACCTGCAGCTTAGTGGCACCCAGGTTGAAGAGGATGGACAGATTGTCAATCAGCACTGTATAGCTGTTCCGGTTAGCGTAGTTGATCTCGACCTGCGATCGAATGTCCTCCATCAGTTGCTCAGTTAAGTTCTGACCATCCGGATGACGCAGCCACTTAGAGGCAAGTCCTTGCCCGGCCATGTCGCTCAGCACATCGATAACCCCCAGGGTTTTTCCCTGGAAGATGTTCGTGTTGTACCCCAATCGCATCCCAGCGTTGAAGTAGTGCTGGTAATGGTGCTGCAGGCAGACGAGCAGGGTACCGGCATTGGAGATTCGCAGCCGCTGGCCCAGGATACAGCTGATCAGGAAGCTCCCGTCCACATTCGACTCCTCGCTGATGTGCACAAATCCGGGTAATTTTTGCTCATTGAGTCCGCAGGCTAATAGCACTGAGGTTGCCATTATTTGGACTTAGCTTGCGGATCTGGAAAAACATGGTGGAATGGTTGGTCCATTAGTCAATTTGTAAATGTCATCTGCGTAGTTCAATTAATAAATTGCGCAGTTCGTGCCCATTTTTTTTTGCAAGACGGGTCACGTGGCAAGTCATCCCGAAGAGGTTAAAACACTCGTCCCGAACCGGGGCCAACAACTTCTAATTTATTGCCCAAAAAGTGGTAAGGGGAAATAAATAGGGAATTTTCATTTTGTCACTTCATCATTGCCTTCAGCGGTACACGTGGACATGAGTGAATTACTTACAAATTTACCATAAAGAAAATGCTCAAAGTACAAGGACTATAAGTTTTTTAAAATAATTGTAAATATAGTTCAAATATCACAAAGAAATTAAATTACAATACAAAATGTAGAACAAATTATTTGCAAAATAAATTCTTTTAACCCTTAGAAAATTTACAAGACGCATATATTATTTTATTTGTAACAAAAAAAAACTAAAACTAAAAAAAGTAATCAACTGGCCCATGAGGGGATCGAACCCGCGACCTTCGCGTTATTAGCACGACGCTCTAACCAGCTGAGCTAATGGGCCGTTGTAAGAGACGCCAGAAAACGCTTACTTGAACCGAAAAGCTCCTACTTTCCCCCACAGTGGCACAAGCTTTTCGAAAAAGCTTAACGTTCAGCATTCTTGGAGCTCCTACCTCGTTGGTTCTATTGCAGCCCCTAAGGCCTGTTCTATTCTTATTTAATCAAAACTTAACACTCGACCCAAAGTTGCTAAAATAGCTGGAAGACACTAAGAGTGTTAATGGAGGGGCATGAACTGAAAACGTGCTCACAATATTTAAATTGGTTTTAAGCATGCTGATAATAATAGTTGCTGAAAATATTTGCCATTCATTTTCGGGATCTACTGCTCTTATCGCCGTCTAATCTTTCATATCACGACAATATATTTTTTGAATGCTTAGAATCCGATTGCCAGCTTGAAGGCGATAAATATTTGCAACAAAAGTAAACAAAAAGCATTCTAAATAAACCTTGACTCCAAAATGCATTAGAAACCACACATATTAGAAATCGAAGTGGAAAATATTTTTAATTAGGTGTAAAATTGGTTGTAGATTGATGTGGTATGGAAATATGTTCAATGAGGGCCTTTGCCTTGAAATTATTTTTGGATGGCACATGTCCGAATAGTCTTCCAATTACATAAATGTTTGGATGGAAAACTTTGGCCACTTCCTCATGACGCATGTCGGCTTTCAACCAACGAACAATTTCAAAGTGAATGGGTAGCAGACATTCGAAATGATTTCAATTACACCGTAATCCATGTATTATTGTGTATGTGAACCCGTCATATCGCATACGCCCCGAAGCTCGGAGAGCCTCCGCTTGGTCAATAAAAAGCTCTCACCAGTTTTATTTTGCTTGATGTCTCGCCTCTCCCCCCGTTTCACTCACTCCTTGGTAGTGTCACCCTGCTGACCGCCGACCACCGACTAACTAAGCTGATTCAATGCAGAATCGGATCCCCCGATCCCAGCCATTCCCCCTGGAGGAGTTCCAGAACACTTCCGACACGGCCGCCTTGACCGCGCGATAAAAGAGCGCCAGAGTCAAATCTCGAGCGCATGTACCCACTCGAAAAAAATATTTTAAACCAAAATATTTCGATATTTTCAAGTTTAACTTTACTGTGTAGTCGTGGCGAAATTATAAACATGTTGGACCAACCTATAAGGAATGTTCAAATAAACAAAGTTCTAGAATAAACAATTTTATAAATAATATCTATAAAATATTTATAAATAATAAAATAAACATCTTTCCATATAACAACAGTCAAAAATTAAGTTTTTGATTTTCAAGTATTTGGTGGAGGTTTTTTTGAGTGCAGAGTGCGACTGTTGCCGGCTGTTTTGGACTGTGTGGGATCCGGCGCGCTGTCGGCGACCGATCAGTCCGCTTTCGGTGCTCAGACGTTTCGTTTCGTTTGCCTTTAGCCTCCAGTAGAAACCGGGAGGAGCCCCCTGACCAAGCCCCCAGTACCCCAAAGCCAAAGCCAGACCAGTTTGTTATGCGATGACGTGCTAGCCGCTCTTGGTCTCTCCCACCGCAATATACCCACTTTCCGGCTCGCCTCTCTTTGTGCCAAAAAGAAATCATAAACTAATAAAATAGTTTTCTACGCGGAAAACAGAAAACTAACAAAAGGGGAAAACCGGGACACCAATTTCACGTTCAAGGTAAATAAACCATCAGCTGTGGCTGCTTTTTCTCTCACCGATTTAACCTTTTTCAATTGCATTTGCTGCAAATTAGCTCTGAAAGTGCAGCGTCAGTTTATTTTCAATTCACAAGGCAAACATGCGGCTTTAAACACTAGCAAGCTCGTAATAGTAGAGATAGTGTGTCAGACACCGAATCATTGAATTATCACGCGATCTGTCGTTCCGAAAAGGTTTCCAGGTCATAGAACTGAAAAATCTTCCCAAAAATCAGCTGTTCTTGAAGAGTAACAACATCAGAAACCTCACCTATTTGGGGGCTCGTTTTCCTTTAAAAAAGATTATAAATGAAAGCAACATTATTGTGCCCGCGGATCATGTGATATTTGTTATTAATTCGACTTTGACCAGTGCCAGATAAAATTGAGCGAAAAAAAAAATAGAATAAAACAAAATAAGACAAAAAGTTTGGCGAAAATTCTTCTGCCGGTCTGCATATAAATTATAGAGCAATCGACGCACGTGGCTCGTTCTCAAACAAAAATAGTAATTGAATAAATAAATAAAAGCCCGGGCAGGAAAAAAATAAGTAAATAAACTGTAGCAATAATGTTGTGCACCGGTGTTATGGATCGATGATAAACATGTTATCTATCTATAAACACGACCCGGTAAACCAAGTCCAATCGAAAGTTGATAAGGGCCAGAACATACATCGAACCCTATAAAGATTGTTACTCTCCGGCCTGGGGGTCGTAAATGACAGTTGCGAAATGAATAATTGCCTCTAGACCTTAAAACTAATAAAATTCGAAATAATAGTTTGTAGTTAACCCGTAAACCCGTAAATTACTGATATCTATTCATATTTTGCTGTGTTTCAATAAAAAAAATACACTTAATATAATTAAATACACCATTTTTTGTTTTAATTAGAACAATAAATTATATAAACCGAAAATAATAACTTTTACCATCTGTCATTATATTTTTATTGAATCAAGTCTTTTTAGACTGTGTGACGTTGTCAGAAAACAATTTTGAAAGCTTGTATAAATCATTTCTTTTGCCTTTTTTATTCCTCATTTAATTTGACAACTAGTATAAGTCTATAATATATATTATATATTATAGATTATTTATTTCTAAACATAATGAGACCATAAAACATCAGAAATTGTCTCCATCAACTTCGAACATAAAACTTCGAATGAAGATCGGATGCGACTCAAAAGTCTTGAACTTTTGGTGGTTGCCGCTTTTAGGAAAGAGTATGCAACAAATAGCTACACTTTTTGAGCTATCTTCAGGCAATTATAAAACAATCCTGTGTGGCCGCAATTACCATATGCAAATTACTCTTCAATAAAAAAAATTATTAAAATTAACATCGATAATAATTGAAACAAGAACTGTAAACAGAAGCTTCACAATAAATAGCAATTTGCAAAAAGCGACGCTGGCCGGCACTCTGACCCTCAACTTCTTCTTTTAAAAGATTCTGGATGCTTACATATCCACAGTGTACTTACCCGTATATAAGGCGTGCTGAAGGCTTTTAAATTCAGTTTACTGGTGACTGATTAAGTTTAACAATTTAGTTTACGAAACAAATATACAAATTTGACATGCCAAACATGTTGTAGGTGTCAGTATGACCGTATACGCATCAGCTGTTTAGGTGGCCGTTCGAAGCGTGCTGTTAGGCGCATCGGAAAATAATGTTATCTGTCTGTTAGCTTGCAATAGGAATTTGAAAAAACTTGAGGCCTTTGAAAGTTACAATAGTAAACTTTTGAAAAATAGGATGCAATAAAAGATGAATATTAGCTAATTTAAAAAATGTAACAATTTTTAAAAGGTTTTAGCAATGAACTTTTCTACAGACCCCCTTTGCCAGACAATTACACCTGAGTTAACAATTATAGAAAGCTTTCAAGCTAAACTTTTTCGCCACTGCTCAGCTGATTTTGGTAGGTCCTTAAATTCCACATCAGTTCCTGAATAGTTCTGATACCACTATGACGTAACACTAGAACCCACTGAGAATGCCGCCCATTTAAAGGAATTGAATTGCAAACCACCTTTTATTTTTAGGTAACCGGAAATAAAGAATCCTATATAAGCTTAGTTATTTTTCCCTCTTTTCAGATCAAAGATTTAGCTCAGAGCTCAGACAATAAAATGAGCCAAAAGGACAGAAAATCACGCTGGTATTTCGGCGGATTGGCCAGCGTGGGAGCTGCAATTGTCACCCACCCTCTCGACCTTATCAAGGTTACAATGCAGACGCAACAAGGTGAGTTGTCCGTTCTCAAACTGGTCCCGAATATTATCCGGGAACAGGGAGTTGTGGCCTTATACAGCGGCATCTCTGCCTCGATGCTACGTCAGATGACCTACTCCACGACGCGATTTGGTGCTTATGAGGTCGGCAAAAACTATATCAACACCGATACCTTTGGCGGCAAGGTGCTTTTGGCCGGTTTCTCTGGTTTTGCTGGTGGTATTATTGGCACACCTGCGGACATGGTCAACGTTCGGATGCAGAACGATGTTAAGTTGCCCAGGGATCAACGGCGCAAGTAGGTTTTCTAATTTAAAAATTTGTACTTATATAAAAGAATTCTGTAACTAATTGGTTAATTTTTTTCAGTTACAAACACGCCTTTGATGGCCTTATAAAGGTTTATCGTCAAGAAGGATTTTCGAAACTTTTCTCCGGAGCAACAACGGCAACAACCCGTGGTATTCTCATGACCATCGGCCAGATTGCGTTCTATGACGAAACAAAGAAGCATCTGCTGGCAACCGCCTACTGCCAGGATAACTTGGTGACGCACTTTACCGCCTCACTAGTGGCGGGAGCAATAGCCACTACGCTTACCCAGCCCTTGGATGTGCTGAAGACGCGGTCTATGAACGCCAAGCCGGGAGAGTATAGGGGATTGTGGGACATTGTAAAGCATGTGAACCAGTTAGGACCTCTTGGATTCTTCAAGGGCTACGTGCCAGCTTTTGTGCGATTGGGTCCTCACACCATATTGACCTTCGTGTTCCTGGAGCAGCTTCGCTTGAACTTTGGCTATACATCTAGTAGTTAACCGAGATTCCCATCAATCCCATCCTAGGAAATACTTCGTCATGGCTGGCTGGCAGATTCCCTTGAGCAATGCTAACATTCCAGCTGCAATAGGGCCACGAACCGTAATCATAAGTCTAAACAGGATTGATTGTTAACGAAAATGCTTTTATTGTTGCTATGGTTGGTAGAAAGATCCTTTTATTCTCTGCAAATGTGTACTTTATTGGTATTCCGATATCATAAAGAGTTTAAAAACAGAATAATAATATATAAGTACCTTTTTCTTTTCATGCATTCAGAAGTGCAAAGCAATTACACTCTTCTAGAGATTATATTAAAGTTTTTATAGTTTTAACAGTCGTAGGGCTGCATTTGGCTGCATTTAAAATTAAGCCTTGTTAATGCGGGCATAAAGGTTTTAGTTGAGCCCGATTGTTTTTCGTCGTCATTGCCGTGCTGTTAGCAATTAACTTAATTCGTTACTAATTGGTGGGCATCTGCTTGTTGTTGCTTTATGTGTAAAGACTGCCATGCAATAATTAAATAAAACAAATCTAGATAAATTGTTTATCGATATCACCTAAATTTGTATCTGGGAACACCGCGAAACTGCTTTCTTCCGGTACAAGCTCCGGTACTCTGTGGGTCATCCAAAATCCTTATAAAGTCACGCTACTGGTGTGGATCACCAGTCGTAGTATCATCGAGATGGGTGCTATATTTTGTCCAACTCACCAGCTGCTGGTACTGAGCCTTGTCCTCCTTGTAATTAATCCTGCCAAAATAGGAGCGTCCAAAAAGCTGACTATACGAAAATTGGAGAAGTTTAACGAGGATTCTGATGAAGTGCACAGCCATCTGCGGATAGCCGAGGACGAGGAAAATTGGTTGAAGGTCAGCGGTAAGCTGAAAACACAAGTGGATATAGACAACCATTGGAAGGTAAAACAATATGAGATAAGTCCAATACCAAAATGCCAACCATCGTCTCTATAGATCTCTGTGAAAGTTTTGAAAGCCGCTTCTGCCGACGATGATTTCCACGAGGTCATGAAACTTCAAAAACTGGGCGTTTGCGATGCAATGAAGACGTACTACAAGGACTTCTTCTACGAGAAGCTTAAGAAGTATTCAAATGCCCCAAGGCCTGAAGAATGTCCTTTACCAGCGGATGATTATCATCTAGACGAATATCCTCTGGACGTCAAAATCCTTAAAAAATTATTGACTCCGGGCTACTACCAAATTATATCAAAACTCCGGAAGGGAGATGACGTAAAACTGGAATACCGCGCCGAGCTAGAAATGGAATGATGTTCTCAAAACCATATTAAATTTTCAGCATAATTTGAATTTCGAAATAATATACTTTTTGAAGCACTGCATATTATGATTTAAAATCTATGCGACTTACAAAATAGTTCCACAATCCGTAAGGACGCTTCCATACTATGTTACCGTTTGTTCTAGTGTTACTATTTTTCCATTTATACTAAATAAGTACACTTTTTGAAAGATCTCAGCTACATATAAAAACACAAGTAACCCATTTGAAATACCAAATCAAAATGTATCGTATGTTAAATACGTGTAACTAAAAGTCATATTCGTGAAGGTAAACACAACTTCAAATGGATTGGTTTTTCAAAATAAATTTAGATGGGGGAGGAGAGCAGAAGGCAGCCGTATGCCTATTTTGGTGGTTTGGCGGGCATGGGAGCTGTAATGTTCACCCATCCTTTTGACCTTGTCAAGGTCGCACTGCAAACCCAGCAGGGTCATTTATCGATTCCAAAGCTGGTCAGAAAGATCGTCCAGGAACAGGGCTTTTTGGCACTTTACAATGGAATATCAGCCTCGATGCTGCGCCAATTAACAAATACAATGCCGCGGTTCGCAGTCTACGAGTTTGGGCGGCATTTGTTCAGTCATACTGTATTGGGCAGTTTCAGTCAATCCACTTTAGCTGGCATTGCATCCGGAGTTTGTGGTACACCGGCGGACTTGGTCAACGTGCGGATGCAGAACGACGTGAAACTGCCTGTGGAAAATCGGCGCAAGTAGAGTATTAAACACACAGCCATTTTTAAAGATTTAGAATAAAAATCGAAGATCTTTTAGCTTTAGCTGGTTTTGTTAACTAATATCTTAACTTCTACATAAATCTTTAAAGCTACAAACATGCGATTGATGGATTTGCCCAAATTATCAAAAATGAAGGAGCAATATCCCTATTTTCCGGTTGGACACTGGTAGCGGCTCGAGGAACCTTAATGACTATTGGACAGAATTGCTGCTACGACCTGGCAAAGGAGTACATGCTAACAAAGCCCTACTTCTCGGACAACGTGGTGACACATTTCACCGCCTCTATGGTGGCGGCAACAGTAGCTACCGTGCTTACCCAGCCATTGGATGTTATCAAGACGCGAAGGATGAACGCAAAGCCGGCAGAATACAAGAACATGTTCGACATTGTGAAGCATACGGCCAAGCTTGGTCCACTTGGCTTTTACAAGGGCTTCGTTCCATCATTCCTGCGGCTAGGACCCCACACTATTCTAATGTTTATATTTTTTGAACAGTTGCGTCTCCACTTTGGCTACTTACCCGAAAGCACGAAGGAAGTTAACCACTCAATAGCTTGGGAAGAAATTAATTACAGTCACCTAAAATTTATAGTCACCAATCTCATTTAATTTGACTGTCTCGCAGTATAGATTACTTAGCTGTCTCGAATGGTTGCATACATTTTAGAGACATCTCATGTAATCTTAATTATTCGGCTCAAATTCAGAAAAATTTAGACACATATTCATGGAATCAATCGAGACGATGGAATCAATTGAGACAGTTGAGTAATTTACACTGTGCCACCAAAAAATGCAAAAAATGTTTCATTGTATATATTCTATCTAATATATTGAAATATGCTGGTGAAAGGATAGTGCCTGTAAAAAACTTGATTTCAAAATAACGTAATAACACCTCAATTAAAATCTTATAAATGAGTGAAGTGGCGAATCAGACAATCATTTAAATGACAAATCATTTAGATACACTTTAGTCTTTTCAAAGCTATCCTCAGTGGTGCGTGGACAAATATTATTCCGTACGAATTTACCCCAGAATAAGAAATTATTCTAAAGAACCTTATACTCTTGACTGTCCGCTGCTGAAAGGTCACTTCCACTTGGCAAATTATTCCGGGCACATAGAGCCATTATTATATTTTTACTTTTTACTAAAACGACATTCCTTTGAATACATCATCGAAGAATGTCTTTGGATTTCTGTTATGTTCAGTTTTTTTTTATTGCGGAATCCAACAAATCTATTCGTAGGACTGCATCTGCTTCAAGACTTCGTCGTAGACATACTTCCTGGCCTCAGTGCCCCAGATAAAGTCCAAATGAGCCCATTTCTCGAATGGCACTAGGTAGTCCAGAGCCATGTTGGGAAGTTCGTCCCTCAACTTGCGCACATCACTCACATCGCACATCCAGTCGTTGGCTCCATAGTACAACATAACAGGAGCCTTGGCATTCTTTAGCTTGTAATCCGGAGGGAAGTAGCTACCGTATTCGTAGGGATTACGCAGAGCGGTATAGTCGAATTTACGGAACTTCTTGGAGTTATATTCCTGGCAGAAGTGCAGATTCTGGTTAACCGAAGCTCCAGCCGGGGAAGTGGCCTTAATGTGTTCCAGAAGATCCTATGAAACAAAAATTGATATAGTCCCTTGAAAAGATTATGAAACAAAACGTAACTCACATAGTCAAGTTGCTCGGTATCGTAGCCTCCAATTAAGAAGATTTCATTGGCACACATATCCGCAAACGGAGAATCCGACTGGCACTGGGCGATGCCTAAATCCTGCTTGAACTGGCTACTGGGCATGAACTCCATGGAACCGGCCAGTTCTACAATGGCATTGGGCTGACCCAAGATTGGGGCAAAGGCACGGGTCAGGGGGCTCTTCATATTGCCCATATAGGCGGCAGGACCCAGGAGATGAGCAGACTTTATCTTATTGTTGTAGGCGGGCTTCTCCGAAACCATCACCAAGTAGACAGTGGTGCCCTGGGAGTGACCCACGTACTGGACCTGGGCCTGACCAGTCTCAGCCAAAACATAATCAATCATGGCCGGAACATCGTAGATGCCGATTTCGTTCCAGCTGAAGTTCCAGAAAATCTGCCAGTATGTGGGCCAGTACTTGTGGGCCTTGGAGTAGGTGTTTCCTCTGGCGTTGCCCATCCACACATCGTATCCAGCATCGGCCAACATGTAAGCCAGTGATCGCTCCGGACCCATGAGCACCCAATCAGAAGATGAGCTCAGCATTCCGTGCATCAGGAAGGCGACGGGACGGTTGGCACTATTTCCGGTTTTTGGGGAGTAGGGAATGCGATGCATGGTCAGGATGTAGTTGTCATCGGTGGTCACCGTATGCCGCTCCATTGGGTAGCCATCATTTTCAATGCGTTCACCCTGAAAAATTCGAGTTTCTTTGTAAAATGAATATAACTTTTTCTTGGCTTCTGATTCAATTAACTTACGCAATCAGAGATGGGGCGGCTCCCGGCCAAAACCAGGCCTAAACCGACCAGAAAAATAGATGCCTTTAATGTTGCTCCTCTCATCGTTCAACTATGGTTAGAAATCGTTTGGATCCCACCTTTTATAGCGTCCCGTTTCCCTTATCAATCCTTTGATAGTCGCCAACAATCAGATTTATTGGTAAGAGCGGTCAGACCCCAACCCCAGAAATTTTTAAAAGTATACATATATATAAAATGATAGATACACCTGGCTCTAATCAGCTTCTGGCTCTGATTTTGATTAAAATCGCAAGACTCTAATTTACAATCAAGGAATCCCAAGACCCCCAAGCCTATCTGCTGATTCTATTATCGTTTTTCAATTATTTTGATACCTTCTAATTTAAAGTAATAACCATATTGGCACTTTTAAAGAGGAGTTTTTAAAGAGAGTTAAATTATATTCCAAATATATTTGTTGGTTTTTTATTCTAAAATGTGTATCCAAAAATATTTTCTGTTGTTTTTAGATATACATATGTAGCTTGGCATAAAGGGTATCCCTACATTTAATCCCTATAATTTCTCATATCATGATCACCCATATTTTTTTCCACCCGCGAATTTTTGCCAAGAGATAAAGGCCTAAAATAGAAAAGACGATTTCAAATGAAAACAACCGCAAAAAAATGGCTGACCTCAACAGCCAGCAACATGTTGCTATGGCCTCTAGCAACACGCCACATGTTGCCATCAGCAACACATACAAATTAAGTCGTAAATTTTCACTCATTAGTGGGACAGATCTCCTGTATAAACTGGGGCAACAAAATCCGAATGGGGATTATTGATTTATAGTGGTCACATATGATTGGTCTGTGGAATGGTCAAATACACGTATTCCCTAAGCTTGCTGCCTTGACAACGCGACCAAAACATTGCCAAGGTCCTGGCTTTAACGCTTTAAGGATGTGTTGGGACATCATTAGTCGCTGGTGACAGTCGGACCCGTCATAGAGACAAGTTGTGGAGCAAATCGTAGTTAAAAATTTTAAAAATGAAGCACCAACAAGTTGTGGTCGACTACTGGACCATGTTGAAGACATCTGGTTTGTGCCTATTACTAGCCCTCTGCGGATTTATACTTCTTAAGTAAGTAATTAGGTTTAATTATAGTTTAAACATATATGTTTACAGTTGGAAAATAGATATATTTTATGTATTAATAATTAACTAATGTTACCGTTCAAACTGTTCACTTGCAAATGAATCTTTTTCTTACGAAACTTTTCATGGCTTTTTTTTATTATTTTCTCATGTTTTTCAGAATGGTGCAGACTATTTTCTGGCTGCCAGGACATCTTAAGAAAAACCAGCTGCGTCTCGAAGAACTGGCCAAACATTATGCCAAGGACATCAGCGCAGAAGAACGGGCCGAAATCGAAAAGCTGTTTGATACCAACGAACCACTGACAGATGATCGCCTTAACCAATTTCTAAGCAAACCAGAGGCAGTCGAGCCCAAAAAGGACCAGTGATTAATTAAAAGATCAAAGATTTTTGTCATATTTATATATTTATATGTATATTGAGTGTATAATCGATAATTCTTGATACAGGTTCTAGTTCTTATATGCATATTGTATGTAACTCGCAAAACAATCAATCAGTAAACCAATCCATCAATAATGCATGCAATGCTCAATTATTTGGGGGAGGACATATAGTTTAATAACTATTCACGACTGCCGCTCGTCTTTGGAGCGCTTTTAACCATATTTGCTACTGATATAGACGGACTCAGAGCCCATTCCTGCTTCAATCGGTCGCCGCGGACATTCATTGATTTCCAGCGACCTTTCAACCTCAACCTCCCATTGTATCTAACTAACAAACTCATATCAAATATAAGCAAGTGTGCCAATTAGTATGCATATTTTGGACATACGCATATAGATAATCTATTTTAATTTTAAAAGCTCAAAGGGGCGCAAGTCTCTCTCTTCAGTTTAATTTTCATTCGATTTGGTTCGGTTACTTTGGTTTGACTTTTATGATTACGCTTTGATTTTTCTTATCGTACCGTAAGTGTATAAGGATTTTATCTTCATCTTTTTCTGCCTCTGCCCCTGACTGACCAAAAATATCACGAGAGTATTTTGCTATATTACACGTAGGCTAATCCGTTAAACCAAGTGGAAGGTGCCAATCGATCTAGTGAACTTAGGGCAAGTATTATTTATTTGTATATGATTAAAGTTCCGAGAGAGCGCCTCCCCAGAGTAGCGCCGATCAGTGGATATATGCCATTAGCTGATGCGGATTATGCGTGTTAACGTATTATATAGGGCTTTGCAATAATCTGATAACTCTCGATATAACTCTATTGACTTGGGGTATGCATTGGAAGCCTATAATACGGGTTGGCCAAATTAACCCGCGCTGCCGGCAGAAGTTCCGGGTGTTCGGTCAAGGTGTCCGATAATGCGCTAAGCAGAACTCCTGAATAAACAATATAATTAAGTATATCTCAATAATTTTATAGTTAATGCACTTACTCAAAACTTTCTTTTGCAAGTCTAGGGGTATAACACCCATGTTGCCCTCACGCTCCAGAAATTCTGTTAGCTTCTGCAGCTCCATTTGGGCCTCGTCAGAGCCGTGCGATAAGGACTGAGCAAACATCACCTGGAAGAAATTTATTTTTCATGAAAACAAATAATAAATGCACTAACCACAAATACATACCTTTGCCAGCTTGTACAGAATCTCCTCCAAGGAGTACTCATTGTACAAGTACTCTACAATCTTAGCCCGTCCCTCATCATAATCATTCAAGTCTTGTTGTGCCTCGTTGTCCAGCACTTTGATCTTGTTCCAGAAACTAAAGCTGTCGAAATTCTTTACCGGTAGTGCTCCGACTCCTGGAGCAATTCTGGAGTCGGGATCCAACGCGTGTACTTCTGGGAATGGTTTTTCCGTGGTGGTGCTCGTGGTCGTCGTGGTTGTGGTGGTTGATGTGGATGTGGTTGGCGGAACGGTGCTGGGCGGACTGTGCCGCTTTAGCTGATTCTGACGAACCTCATCCGGAAAGATGCGATTGGCGTAAGATCGTTGCAGAAATTCAATTCCAAGTCGAATATCTTGTAAGAATTTCAGAGCGTTCTCACGGGTGATCTATTGATTACAAAAATGTAAAGATGTTAAAAATATTTATTAAAAAATTTAAATATAAATCCGAAACATTAGCGGACGACAATCGATGTTAAAAGATGACTGAAATTCTCAGAATATCGATGAAATGAAACCGGTTTAATTTCATATAACGCACAGCTACAATAATCATTTAAGAGAACAATCACCTTTTGAATATTTCTCTCTTCTAAACTAAAGAACTCAAACAGCTCATGAAGAAGAAAAACTAACAAATGATTATATGGAAATTTCACAAATATATTGCTTTATTTCAAACCCTACTACGGCAGCGTTTGTTTAATTCCGAACCCCTCCCCGATAAGATAAACAAATGAAAACAAACAATCTAATCGCGAAATGATTTTGCTGGCACAGGCAGGTTCGCTTATAAAAGGGTCAGTGCGAGCAACTGGAAATCACTTCGTATTTAACAACCAAAGAGATCAGATCTCCTAATCATAATCTCAAAATTTCAAACTAATAAAAAAAAACTACACAAGATGTGTCACAAAAATAAGGAGGAGCAGAAGTTCGAAAAGTTCCAATGCGGAATCCACACGGGAACTGCTGAACAAAATAATCGAAAGTTTGGAAAGTGCCCCTGGAGCCAAAAAAAGATGATGCAGGAACATGAGACTCCAAAGTTTGAAAAGTTTGCATTTGGGCACCATGGACATCATCAGCACCATCACCGTGGCCACCACCACCACTGTTCTCCTCCGCCACCGCCACCACCAGCCCACTGGCACCGCTTTTCCCACTTCCACGGACCACCTCCACGGCGCCATCATTGTGGAACTCCAATTATAATGTCTCCTTGCTTTAGTCATTATTATTATGAGGCGATGAAAGATTAAGTTTATTATAAAATAAGTGATAGATCAATCAACTAAATCTTGAAATTTAGCCATGAAAAAATTTAATCCCATCTTATATATCTTGGATCTTGAGTAATGAAGTTGTCTAATTGCCTGATATATGTCCCACCCAATAAAAGAAAATATATTTCTCAAAGCAAACAGGATAATGAAGCAAATAGTTTAATTACAATTAGATTGAATAACTTACCACCTTGCCTTGAACCAATTCCTCGACTGCCTTAACCACGGCCGTTTCATCACCAGTCCAGAAAATATACTGAGCCATGTCGAAGGATGAATATTGACCATTTGGACTTTTCAGCAAACTCTGAGAGGTGTAAACAAAATTAAAAAACAATTCATTATATTTTTATGAAAAGGAAAATTAATTAATTAAATAAATGATTCAACTATTTTGGGTCATAAGAATAATAAAGAGTATTGAGCCAATAAGTTTATGTATTATCTTTAAATTTTCAACATTTTAAGCCAATCTTCTATCAATTTTGGTTCAGATTTATTCCAGTTTTTCCAATTGTTGAATTTTGAATGTTTCTTATTGTTGTAGCTGATTTTTGCGCGAATACCTTGGCATTCATCTTTGACGAACTGGATCTTCGCTCCGTGGTGCGAGCCACAACATCGAAGACAATATCTCCGATGGTCTCTTTGTTGGCATTGGGATGGCTTGGCTTGGGCTTAGGCGGATTGAGAGCGGTCAGTTCGGTTTCAGCCACTTCTCCGGCAGGATCCTCGGGATCTGTCGGTTCTCCAGCTACGTCAACTTCAGCCTTTGGCTCGGATTCTTCCACTTCTTCTTCCACTTCTGCTTCAGTCTCCTTTTCCGCTTCTGGCTGAGTTTCCGGTGGTGGAGCGGGCGTCGTTGTGGTTGTAGTGGATGTTGTGGTGGTGCTGGTAGTTGTGGTTGTTGGCAGAACCTCCGGATTTTGACCGAAAGCTAGACGAGCAGCTCCGTAAAATGCCTGTTGATTTTTGGGTGGTTTCGTGGATATACACTTGGATTTTGCAAAAGATACATTTGGAGTTTACCAGGCGTACAAGCGCACTACGGACAGCGGATTAATGGGCCAAAGGATAAAGGGGACCTACCTTGGAGTGGGCCGTTGGCTCCACCACGGTCTTAATATGGGTTTTTGGCTCCTCCACCTGGGATCGTTCCCCCTCTTCTTTTGACGTAGCCGTTGTGGTTGTGGCCGAAGTGCTAGTGGTGGTGGTAGTCGAAATCAGAGGCGTAGCCACCTCCAGCTGTCGCTCCAAGTCGGTCATAATGCTTGAATTTGGGTTCTGTCCAGACTCTGGAGCGGCGGCCACCTCCTCGACGCTTTCCTTGGTGGTGGTGGTGGTGCGGGCGGTGCTGCCATCTTGTTGACGTTTGGCCAAGATTGTGCCCGGTTCGTTTCGCAACTGGTCAAGCTCACTCACATCGTCCTCGATCTGGGGGAACACGCTATCTCCACCGTTTCGTTTGGAAGGATCTGTGGAAGAAAAAAAAAATATTATTGGAAACTTTATAAAAAATTCGAAAATCAGAATGCATCCAAAGATAATGTATAAGGGATGCGTACATTTTGAAGGGAATCCTTAGAAAACCTCGTAAAATGCTCATAAATATTATTATATTTAAAGCGCCATGGAAAAACCCAAGGTAAGACCAAAAAATACTCCAAACGAATGGAAAGATACCCAATTACAAAATCAATCAATCCCTTTCCAAAACATCGTATAAAATTTGCATATTAAAAACGGAAGAGGAGGAGTAAAAGCCGAACGCCGAAAGCAGAAGAGGAAGTGGTACTCACTGTAGATGTAGGGCAACAGAGCCGGATAGGCGTGGGCCATGCAGATACTGGCCAAAAGGAGGACGGCCACCAGATTGTTTGCCGCCATGCCGTGTGATCCCAGGATCTGAAAGTGACACACGACGTAATTCATTTGATTAGTAGCCAAGATTCGATTACACTCACACACTGGCACGACAAAGAAATGGAAAAATAATAGCTACAAGGAACCCAAAAAGGAAGCGCAAAACCAAACACAAACAAGGGTTCTGAGAACACATACATACATATGTAAATCACGCTAAAAATAACGCAAGAAATCGATAAGGCAACAACAAAGCGGTCAAAGTAAGGCATTCAAAATAAAAAAGAATATAAATGGCCAAGCAACAAAGCAAATGCGAATTGAAAACCTGCTCTCTATATTGCAAACACCCCCATACACACACACACACACACACACACTCAAGTGTGAATTGAGTAAATTGGCCGCATAAGCGAATTATCGATGCATTGGGAAAACACTTAAGCACGTTTGGGAATCCTCGGTATAGAAGGGCCGCCGGAGACTTGCTCAAGTATTTAGCAGGATGCCATGGACAAGTCTTCAGACGCACACCAGCACAAACACATTTACACAAAAGCAAGAAGTATTTTGGTCCTGCGAATGTTCCAAAAAGTATGCTACATTTTTTTAAACTGTACTTTTCGTGTTAATTCAACAATTGACAAAACTTTTGTGAATGAAGAGCAGGTCTGGGAGTTTTTACCTCTCTAAGTTACAGCTGTGAGTTAATGCGAAATTCTAAACGCGTCCTGCCCGTTTGAGTATTCAGAGCCAAGTACCGTCAGAAAACGGATGCCTTACATTCGGAAACTTTCTCACTTGCCACAAAAGCTTTGAAAAGCTTTTTAACCCATTGGTACCAAATGGACTATATTTTCAAGTCAGCAAATTATGATATAAATACGCCCGTAATTACATTTGGCCCTTATATTCAGTACATTTTTTGAATAGGTAGATGTTTTATATTGATTAGAATTTTACCAATATTATTGTAGCTATTGCATATAGTATCTAAAAATACATGAACATCTTGTCTTAGCTTTAAAATTGATGTGATATTTAAATATTTTCTTATTTAAAACCCAAATACTTTTAATAATAAGCACTGACATTATACTCAAAGTCTTGTCCTGATATCGTGATATTCGTGATGTGGCCATTTATCTATCAATTCATTTAATAATTATTAGACAAATTATAGTCAAACAAACCTTTTCTTAACAAAATTTACAGATTTTATTAGAAAAACAACTATTATAACAGTGACTAACTGCATCCGGGGAAAGGATCAACGCGGTTTTTGCGAAGGACGAACTGAATCTTGCGGTTCATATCCTCGTTGTAAATAGCCTTACACTTCTCAAAGTTTATCCTGCGGCGAACCTGGAATAGTTCAAGCAGTGAGTTAAAGTTTATGGAAATATTTATAAACCCCACCTGGTAGGGCTTCTCGTAGAAGCGTGTCCGGCGGAACTGGTCCAGAAGTTCCTCCTTTCCCAAGACGCGGTTCAGAAGTCGACAGGCCTCCTCCACATTATTGTTTTGCACGAGAACAGTGCGGGCCAGGAATTGCGCGTGTCTCATGTCAGTTTTTTATTTATAAATACTAAATTGTGTTTATTAAATAACCAAATTGTCGCAGAATAGTGTTACCGACCTGATCTGATGAAGATATGTCGGAATATTTTTATATTTGTACCGTAAAAAAGACAAAGTCTGCGATAGTTGCGACAGATGGTCTCACTTTTAGGGAACCGTGAATGGTCACTCTTTTTTCCCGTGCCCAGCCGCACACGTTTTCCAAGTTTTTTTCTTCAATTCGGAGCGTGGTGTAGTAAGCTGTTAAAAAATATTCAGAGTAAATTTAAAATTTTTGTATAAAGTGTAACTTTGAGGAACCTAGCTAGAAAAGTCCATTTTGTCCTATAAACACACGACACCAATTCTAGACGCAGAAAAAGGTAAAAAATAGATTTTGCACATTTCGCCTTGTCGCTACGAAAAAAAATTCCCGTGTCTGTGTGTGTATGAGTGTACACACTTCCTTTTTCCCCATTTTTTCCATTTCATCTCGTTAAGTAATCGCCGATAATTGTTAATTGTGTGCCACACAAGATTTTCCAACGAATTGGCGTTTGTAAAATCGATGAGATCGCTTGAAATTGCTCTCTGCCTTTGTTCTGGCGAATTCTGACGCAGCGTCTTGCGCGGCACATGTTGGTACCCATACATGCACGATATATACATTTTATGTGCGAATAATGCTTTGTGTGTGTGTGTGCCTAACTTTCTTCGATATAAATATAATTGGCAAGGCGTTCTTCCTTTGATGCAAATCAATAGATAGTTCTTGAATTCAATTTTTTCCAAGTGTCTGCTGCTGCCCCTTTTCCCCCTCTGGCCTGTCTCTGTCTCGTTCTCCTTTTTGCCGTTTTTCATTATCGCTCGCTTTGCTTTGTGGTCGCCGTTCGTTACCAGGGCTGCGTGAATCTGACGAAATTTTCTAGAAACTATAGGTTTATGTGTGTATGCGAAAGAGATGGCCAGGTAGCGGTGGTGGTGTCGGCGGTGGTGAAGGGAAGCGGGAGGAATGTCAGCTGCTCGATGTATCGAAATAGGAAAAAGTTCTAGAAATTGTGTTGACAGCGTCGCACTTATTTTCGCACTACGCTCGACGGTGGGCTGACCTTGAAACCCGGGCTCGGCCCCGGAAGCAAAGTCCCGTCTACAGCCGCCCACACGGGCGCACTGAGCGAAAAAGTCCAGGAACAATGGAAATTCAAAGACTTGTCGTCAAGAGTCAGCTGAAAACCACTGTCTGCGAATGTAAATTTTTAATAAAAAAAAAAAAATATAAAATTTAGTGAAATTTGTTTTATTTTTAATTCATTGGAATTTATTTGTATTTTAAAAACTAGTCGAATAAAAAATAAAAACAATTATTCACCAATTAAGGGCTTTGTTATTTCTGATAAGCGAATAGTAAGCAACAAAAAATGACACATAAGGGAGCGAAAAAATTAAAAAAAAAAAATAAATCAGACAAATATTTAAGCGATTGCTACAACAACATTTATTTTGCAGTTAAAGAGCCGAAAATATGGTGAAGGAAACTGGCTACTATGATCTTCTGGGCGTGAAACCCAATGCCACGCCCGATGAGCTGAAGAAGGCCTACCGGAAGCTGGCCCTCAAATACCATCCCGACAAAAACCCAAACGAGGGCGAAAAGTTCAAAGCCATCTCGCAGGCCTACGAAGTGCTGTCGGATGCGGACAAGCGCCAGGTGTACGACGAGGGCGGCGAGGCGGCGATCAAGAAGGGCGGAGCCGACTCCGGTGACTTCCGGAATCCGATGGACTTCTTTGAGAAGTTCTTCGGTGCTGGTTTCGGTGGTGGCGGCGGCGGTCGACGACGAGAGCGACGCGGTAAGGACGTGGTGCATCAGATGTCCGTGCAACTGGAGGAGCTGTACAACGGGGCGACCCGCAAGTTGCAGCTGCAGAAGAACGTTATTTGCGACAAATGCGAGGGTAGGGGCGGAAAGAAGGGTAGCATTGAGAAGTGTATGCAGTGCCGTGGTAATGGTGTGGAGACCCGGGTCCAGCAGATCGCTCCCGGCATCATGCAACACATCGAGCAGGTGTGCCGCAAGTGTTCGGGATCAGGCGAAACCATTCAGGAGAAGGACCGCTGCAAGAACTGCAACGGCAGGAAAACGGTGAGGGAACGAAAGGTCCTCGAAGTCCACATCGAAAAAGGTATGCGGGACGGACAGAAGATTGTGTTTACGGGCGAGGGTGATCACGAGCCAGAATCTCAGCCTGGCGATATTATTATTCTGCTGGACGAAAAGGAGCACGCGACGTACGCGCATGCCGGGCAGGATCTGATGATGAAGATGCCGCTGCAGCTGGTCGAAGCCTTGTGCGGATTCCAGCGGATTATCAAGACTCTGGATGACCGCGATCTGATCGTGCAAACAAACCCCGGCGAAGTTATTCGGCACGAGATGACCAAGTGCATCAGCGAGGAGGGAATGCCCATTTTCAAGAACCCCATGGAGAAGGGTACACTGATCATTCAGTTCGAGGTCATCTTCCCCGAGTCGATCAATCCGACAGTGGTGCCCGCCCTCAAACAGTGCCTGCCACCGGCGCCGGAGGTTGACATTCCAATCGATGCAGAAACGACTGTTTTGGTGAGTACTATGGGTGTACCATGCGAAGAACACTTTCATAAACAAAAGCAAACTCACACAAGTTCAGGCATTTGGGTTCAAGTGTGTAGTAGTTGGTTGCATAAACAACCTGATTATCTAATTCGTTGTTATTGGCGTGACGAGCCGGTGTATATTATATGCCAAATAGAGCCACTCGTCAGGCCAATGAAAGGGGTCTGGTTTTGTTCATTTTATGTTCGCCTTTCAATGAAACAGACTTACTAATTTATTTTCTATTCTTTAGGAGGACTTTGATCCCAAGCAACGGCGTCAGCAACACCAGCGCATGGCCTACGATGAGGACGACGGCGGCTATCAGGATGGTCCCCGGGTCCAGCAGTGCACATCAAGCTAAGCGCCTAGCCGAGTGCTGGATTCCACTCTTCCCTCAAAGTCCTATCCAACATGCAGTAATAATATGCAACCCCCAGCTCCCGGAACACGTAAACTGCGCTTGCAATGGCCGAAGAACTCTTTAAAAAAATCCTAAAGCACCCAAAAAACACACATAACAGAAAACAACTAGGAAACCCCCAACCAATCGAGATCTAAAGTTATTTCATGCAAGCTACGATATTTAGGTATAAATCAATGGAAACTTATCAGATATATGCACTATGTCTATAACGCGTGGTTGTTCTTCGAAAACCAATGAGAACATTTTTCATTTCGTTTATGTTGCGTTTGATTGTCAAATCAAAGAGTCGAAAGTCGAAAACTGAAACTAAACTGAAACCGCAAATCAGCCGCCACTAGAACCGTATCTAAAGTCCGCGCCAGCGAACGCGTCTAGGATCAAGTTTAAGTTATTTAATTCCAGCATAAATAAAAGCGTTAGTTTAAACGGATATAAAAAATAAATAATTAATACACCATTTAAGATTGAAGTTTCTTTTCTATCTTTTGAGTTTCAATTAAAAGTGAGTCATCGGAATTTCAACTCACAAACTAATACCAGATTGCAGATATCTGCTCTATATAGATATAAAAAATGGAGGTATATAGCTTACATTTTTATCGGGGATTAGATAAAAAAAGGTAAATGGAAGTTCATCAGGAAAAAAGTTTCAAAAGAACTTCCTTAATTAAAACAAGTATAATGAATAAAATATTTTGTAAATTTATTTACAAAAACTCAAGGACGCAGCTTGAAAAATAATTGCAACATTATGTCCTTAAACTAATGCGCAAAGTTTCGAAGTGCAGCCACCACCCCCGTTCCATAAATAAGCTTCTCCTCCACCCGCCGCCAGGCATCCTCCTGCACTTTGGAAACACTGCGCAACGCCCTCACCAGTTCGGGCGATTCTGTGAGTCCTAGGCCGTGCGATCTCAGGAAGACACTCAAGTAGGATTGGGCCAGTTCGAAGTTGTGGTTGCTCCCGAACATGAATTCAATCATCTTGACGAACTGCAGCATGGCCAGCAGAGTGCCGCCAGCGTCGGGGTGCATCGACTTAATCTCAAAGTCCACCATCGAAGGACCCAGTTGGGTTATGTGTGTCACAGCCGGAGAGTAGTCTCCGCTGTTAGCCGTTTCCTCGAGCAGCTTTCCGAAAGCAGTCAAGTTATTCAGAGTGGTGGCCTGGTGGAAGTGTGAACCATCCGTCTTTTGACCATTTTCCACATCGAAGCGCAGCTCCAGACCGGAAACAGTGGGCAGGAAGAATGGCGCCTGCTTGGGAGCCTTGGGAGGGGCCTTCGGCTTGTTGCGCTGCTTGATGAGCTCCAAGTCCAGGAGATTTTGCCAACGAGACGCGGCCAATCCGGAGAGCGTAATCAGCTCCTCCGAGAGCTGGCTTGGTGTTTCGTATTTGGCATCAATCAGTTCCCCTTCTTCCTCAGCATCTTCGTCGATCTCCAGCTCCTGCAAGCAATCCTCCAGCTCCATGGCATCGCAAACATTGGTGGGCAGACCCACGTATGGGGCAGGCTCGGTAGGGTCGATGGAGCGTAAGGAGACCTGATTGAAAAGTGTTTTGTTGGCCCACAGATAGATTCCCAGCAAATTGACGTGAGCTGTGGCCAGAAAATCCCCGTTCGGGGACATGGTGAGCGATACACAGGGCCGCTCCACCCGGAACTGATCCACCATGTAGGCCGAGGGTATGTCCCACACCTTGATCGTGGAGTCCATGGCGGCGGTGATCAGCCAGCGACTGTCCGGACTGAACGTCATATCGTTCAGCTTGGCCGTGTGACCCGAGAACTTGCGCACTATCACCCTCGTGTGCATGTCCACGACGAACACCTTGAAAGTCTCCAGGCCGATGGCCAGCATGGAGCTCTCCCGATGTTGCCGCATCAAGGCAATGCCATCTGCCAGGCGGAGAACGGCCAAGGGCTTGTCAACTGAAATGAATTCCACAAAAAATACGTTAGAATGGCATAGTTGGAGTAAGAGCCGGAGAACTCACCCTTTCCTTTAAAAGGCCAAAACTTAAGCAGGCCCTCGGAGCAACCGGAAATTACGCACTGGTTTAGATTGTCAGTTGCTAAGCCACGAACTGCCATCTTGTGACCCGGAGAACCGTAGCTAGCCCGATGAATACCCGACTGGATGTTGAAGCGCTCTATGTCGCCACTGCTGTAGCCAATGAGCGCGAAGTTGCCGCAGTGCGTCAAGACGATGCACGTGGTCTCATTACGGAAGTTTGTGCGATTCTTGTTTTCGAATTGCTGCGGCACCAGGCGATGTTGGCCCATGCGGTTCTTGTCGAAGGTCCATGTGGTGGTCTGGATAATGCCGGTATGGATGGCGGCGATGTTGTCCCACTCCTTCTCCCGGGTGGTGTCCGAGGTGAACTCCACAATGGGCGGCATAATATTCTTGTCATACTGGAAGCGATCTACAAGAAAAAAAAGGAAATAAGTCAAGGAAATGTGGCAACTATGGTTCTCTGCTTACTCTTGGCTTTTGTGGCCTTGGAATTGTAGCTGGCCCGGCCCATGCTCTTGTTTAATGACTCGGATAGGGTAGAAAACACTCTAAGAGTGCTGTCTTCGCCGGAGGAGAGTATGGAGACCCCAGAATTTCCATGATAACGGATGCACAGAGGCGGTTTCGTGTGTCCCTCCCGGATCCTTAGCTGCCTGGCTCCCCCGTCTGGCATATCGAA
Organism: Drosophila atripex; assembly: GCA_035045925.1. NCBI lineage: Eukaryota > Metazoa > Arthropoda > Insecta > Diptera > Drosophilidae > Drosophila > Drosophila atripex. The sequence goes on along the minus strand of JAWNOP010000022.1, from coordinate 3,697,470 downwards.
GACGAATAGCTTCATGGAGTTGTCTGGCGAGGTGGTGAACACAATCGGCTCGCTAGGCAAGCAAATGGCCGTGGTAACCTGCTCCTCGTGGGCATGCAGCTGTCCGGCCAGCTTTTTTTCCTCCAGGTTCCAAAAGGCCATGTACCCGTTGCTGCAGGCAGACACCAAAATAGGCGGTCCATCTGTTCGGAAAGCAAGACTTGTGACCTGACCCCAATCCTGCTTAAAAGCCATCAAAACCTCGTCAAACTTTAGGTTAATGAGTTGAATGTATCCATCGCCATAGCCCACTGCCACCACGTCCAAAGCCGGAGCAGTTTCAATGCAGGTTATCCTGCTCTCATGGTGATTCAGGGTGCAGACCACGGTGTTCTTTTTGATGTTCAGAATTTTGAGTTGTCCTTGCTGGGAGCCCAGCACAATCTTGTTGATATAGGTGGGCGGATGGGCCACAGTCGTGATCTTGAACTCTTCAATCCGAAAAGGTACCTCTAGATAGACGTCCTCCGTGGGAATGTTCCACACTCTCAAGACATTGTCTCTGTCTATAGATATGAGGCTGGAGCCAAAGGGGAGGAGTAGGTGGACATCCTTCTGATGGCCTCGGTACACATGCCGAATGTGTTTGCCAGCCCGCCACGCGTAGATGCACTTGTTGCTGGCCGTGTACGTGTGCAGGCGATCGGTAGCCAGTGCCGTGATCTCATCCGGATGCAGACCGCTCACATGCAACAGTCGTAAGTGGCTGGCGGTGTACACTTGGAAGGATCGCCCGATGCAGGTGATCAGCAGCGTGTCCCGGCGGCGCTGGACGTACCGTGTTACTGCTGGAACCTGGTTGCTCACATAGCCCAGCGCACGATTTCGTCGGAAGATGCGACTGCTCTCCTTAAATGCCCCGTGAGACTCGTTCTTTTTGTCCTCTACCTGGAGGTGAGTCATTTTTCCTGATTTTTAGTCCGCTTCCTCCTAATATTAATATTTATTCACGTTTAAAACATGTTAAATGTTTATGAAGCACGTGGGGAATTAAAGATGGGTAAATATGCGATGGTGGGTGAGTTGAGTATTTCAAACCTAAGGTGCCTATGGCCACACTAAATTTAGTTTAAAAAATTCGAAAAACAATAAGAAAATATTTTGCTTGTTTTTGTTACAGATCGGCGCACAATCGATCAAAGAAATTTGTAAGGTATTAATCCGGTTAAGAATCGGAAAATGGTTGCCAAATATATGACCTTTAATGTTGGCCATATTGCCCTCCCATGAATTTTCCACACCTTTGAAGGGGATCTTCCAGAAAATTCAACACAAAATCGCAAAAATATTTTGTCTGTGGTTTTTGATGCAGTTCGACAGGACCTTCATCTACAAATCGTTTAAGGTATTCCGCTTAAGAATCGGATAATTGTTGCCAAAGATATGGCTTCTCCTGTGGGTCATATTGTTCACCCATGCATTTTTCACATGTTTGAAGGGGGATCCCCACAAAATTTCACTAAAAATGTAAAAAATATTTTGTTTGTGGTTTTTGATGCAGATCGACAGGCAATCGATCTACAAATCGTTTAAGGTATTCCGCTTAAGAATCGGATGACTGTCGCCAAAGATATGGCCTCCCCTGTGGGCCATATTGTTTTCTCATGCACTTTCCACACCTTTGAAGGGGATCCAGAAAATTTCACAAAAAATCGCAAAAATATTTTGTTTGTGGTTTTTGATGCAGATCGAAAGGCAATCGATCTACAAATCGTTTAAAGCATTCCGCCTAAGAATCGGATAATTGTTGCCAAAGATATGGCTTCTCCTGTGGGTCATATTGTTTCCCATGCACTTTCCACATCTTTGAAGGATGATCCAGAAGGATCCCCCAGCAAATTTCACAAAAAATTGCAAAAATATTTTGTTTGTGGTTTTTGATGCAGATCGAAAGGCAATCGATCTACAAATCGTTTAAGGTATTCCGCTTAAGAATCGGATAATTGTTGCCAAAGATATGGCTTCTCCTGTGGGCCAAATTGTTCTCCCATGCATTTTTCACATGTTTGAGGGATAATCCAGAAGGATCCACCAGAAAATTTCACAAAAAATCGAAAAAATATTTTGTTTGTGGTTTTTGATGCAGATCGAAAGGCAATCGATTTACAAATCGTTTAAGGTATTCCGCTTAAGAATCGGATAATTGTTGCCAAAGATATGGCCTCCCCTGTGGGCCACATTGTTCTCCCATGCATTTTTCACATGTTTAGTTCACATGCAATCTTTCAGAAAATTCCACAAAAAATCTCAAAAATATTTTGTTCGTGGTTTTTGACGCAGATCGAAAGGCAATCGATCTACAAATAAATTAAGGAACTCCGCTTAAGAATCGGATGACTGTTACCAAAAATATAGCTTTCCTTGTGGACCATATTGTCGTTCCATAGATTTGAATGAATTTCTACTCACCATGCTACATTTTTTTAATAAAGAATCACTCAATTGTTAAATGTGTAATGCTTTTTTAGCAGATTAACTGTTTTATTTTACGCGCGTCTCTTTATAAATATAAAATTTGATTAACATGTTTTTTTGCTATAATATACAACACACTTATAACATTTAAAATACATATTTCACACAGTTTTTCGATGCCACATGCATCGATTTATAATCTTGGAGTAGGTATAGATCTTGTTTAAATTAAAATTAAAACTACATATAGTCTTTGGCTTTCCTCGTTAACAACATAAATAATATGTAGTGTAAAAACATTAAAACACACCCTCATTGCTATTTTGTTCGATTTATTTTCCATCGTGTGCTTATTATTTCCATAATGTTATTATAATTATTTTTTTTTTGCACTGAAATCCTTACCAGCCCCTAAAAATTTCAGTTGTTTTATATTAGCAGGAAAATGGGTTGTTTTTTGTGTAGACACTTATGAAAAATTTTATACAAGTTGCGAAAGTTAACATTCATTAGTCCATGTAGATATTTCTGCTGATTTTGTTGTGGCTCTTGATCTTAAGGTATGTGGAGGTGTTTTCTGTTGCTGTGTGTTTCTGTGAAGATAGTGAAGTGCATGGTGTTCCGGAGTTAGTTTAAAGCATTCATTTCGCCGGAGTTCGACAGCGGGTAGTCCAGTTCACCCAATCGGGGGGATGGTCGGCGGGGTCGATTAAACTGAAAGACATATGAGGGCGTTAGAGTCTGACTATCCGTGAATCCCACACGGCATCTCTTACCCAAGATCTCATAATTTTGTAGAGCACCTGCCGGGCGGGATAGTCATTAAATTCGGCCTCGGGTGGTACAGAAAGAGCCTGTTCATTTGGCGCCATCATGGGTATTAGACCATTTGGCCGCAAATAGTCCTGCTCCTGACCGCTGCTGGCTGTCTCGCCCACTCCTGTTCCGGATCCAGAGCTCAAAGAGCGCTTGCCATGTCCACCGTAACACACATGGCCAAAGGCCTGGCAACCCTCTGCAGAAGGATGGAAAAGTGAATTAATTAAACAGTGATGACTGGAGGTGAGTTTTAACGGCTAAATCAGTGTCGTATTTTTCTAAATAATTCCTGTTTATGATTTTATTCATTACATAGATACATTATTGAAATGGGATACTTAAGCTACAATAATTTTCCAAAAGATATTCAACTTTTTTGGATTTATTAACATATGTTACTTAAAAATACTTTACTTAAAATGCCTATTGGAATATAATAAATTATCTGACTGAAAGCAATATATTTTGTTCAAATATTATAAAGTTATGCCTTGTTTTTCAAATTTTCAAATGCCCTAATCATTAACAAGCCATAAAATGTCTAAAGAGGATTTTCTAGACGGGGGAAACAAGTATTTCATTGCCAATGTCCTAGCAATCGATTTTGGGCAACACCGCACCATTCTCTACACCATAGTCGATCCAATGCCTCTGCATTTCCCAACGCACCACCCACAATGTGTACCCCTCAGCATCAGTTTCTACTGAATATGGTCCTGTGATTTGGAATTACTGCCGAAAATCTTTAATCGCTAGCCAAAGCTCAAGAGAGACATCCAGCGATAACATTTGACCCCATGACGGTTCAGTTTCGTTTTGTTTGTATGCCTTGTCTGGCGGTGTGTGAACAAACTTTTGACATTCTGCTATTTTTGAATTTCCGCCCACACGGGCAACCATAAATTTTGCTGTTGCACACTTGGGAGTTGTCCTTGACATCCTCAAGCCTTGGAAAAAATGTAAAATTAAGTTAGAAGGATAAGGCAACTTCTTATGCTCTGCAAAATTAGGGTGTTTTGTAACAAGTTTTGTCGTTTGAGAATGCTTATCTGTTTATACGGTTCGCAGACCATTTACCATTTGCAGAGTATCTATGTTTCTGTGATATTTATTCCATTTTCTGTGTAGCCGCTTGGGGAGCAGTAAATAAGTTAACTGGTCCTACTCTTAAATGCTCTTGCAAAGGCAATCAAATCGAAAAGTTTTAGTAATTGAAGCTGATGGGGTATCTGATGGATATCCAATTAAGCCCACGCATATTCCACTGGCCTATACCTTGAATTGCCTAACGTGGTCTTCTCGTCATGTTTTGCCATTGAAATTTCGTTTTTATTCATTTTAGTACATAACTTGCTTGCATGGCTTGCAGTGTTGCACACACTTGCAAGGATACGGAAATTGCGCCCCCGTTTGACCTTTTGTTGTTGCCATTTAAAATTTCCGCAGCTGGGAAAACAAAGACGTCAGGATGCTACTACCATGGTTGTCAGCATAGCAGCCACCTTTGTTTGTCTTGCATTTAATGCAGCAATTGATGCTGCCCCCAGGGCGAACGCACGGATGCCGGCGCACGACACCCATTTATGGCTTTGTTTTTCGCGTATAAATTTAATGAATATTTCATGGAAACTTCACGTGAACATATGGATCTAGGGCGCTTTAAAGGTATTGCTGTGTGCCAATTGCACACGAAAAAAGTTAATTTAAACAAAATTATATAAGCTTAAAATCATACGAGAATGTAAATGAATTGATTTAATAAACTTGGTATATAAACATTGTTAGGCATTCTAATGTTTACTTTTTTTATTTCCGTTTTTGGATTAAATTTTTAGATTGACATATTTTGAATTTGTATGTTTTTAGTTAGAATTAAACATATATAAAGTACTCACTTTTCGCTTGGCTTTGTTGGGCGGCCAGGACCACGGTGCAGATGACAACCAGCAGCAAAGAAATTGTGGATTTCATGTTAACTGAAATAGAGCAAAAAAAGGGAATCAGCGCCTGGGATAAAAGGGCGAGCACCTGTTGAGGTCTGGCCCTGACAATGATATTTGCCCCGAGGCAGTACCACGCTAATTAGGAAATCAGAGCACATCGCGACGAGCGAGTTGAAATCGAATCTGGGGTTTACATGCGTTTAGGGAGCTAATCCTGGGCCGAAAACTTTGAACTATGATTTATGTAACGCCCACGCAAACACAAAGACAATTAGCCGAACGTGTGTGTGGCATAAGGGTAAAGTTCCAGAAATGTTTCTTCACTACGTGCTTTGAATTTTGCATTTCTTGGTTTCTTCATAAGCTTGCCGACATCTTGTGCCGGAATATTCAAAGATATGAGATAAGTCACTTAATTTGCCGGAGTCTGCATGAATTTCCCACTTAGTAAATGTGTGGCCAGAACCCAAATTAAACCGATTAAAATTTGGTTACAGCTGATGCTGAACGGCCCATCAATCATACGCCGTGTGTGCGTAATTGGATCCATGTTTATTATTAGCCACTGAACCGGGTCGCGTGTCGCACTCAACTGCAGTTCCAATGGGAAGCTGCTTCAGAAACTCACCTTAATCCGGCTGATTAGCTGATTCGATCTCGGATTTTGTGCTATATGTAGGGCAGTTTATTTTTTCTACAGGATTATCAACACTATATTCGATTTGAATTAATTCTCTAATTAAAAGCTCGTAAGATGGGTACTATATAATCACAGATATGGGGGGCGGATGTTTTTTTGCGAGTTCCACTTGGTACGGCCGCAATTCCACCAGCCGAAATCCCGTGCTTCCAAATGCGATTTCACATTTTCAAGCTCCCGCCAGCGACTGAGACCGATCTTTGGGTGCGCAGTGTCTATATGCCACATTTGAATGGAATCTCGGCCTGCGCCTGTGCCCCCCTTGCTGATAAGCGCCGATCTCTTCCGTAATCTCCACGCAATCCGTGTCACGCGTACTCACTCCCACAGATTTTCCACCTCTCGCTTTTCCATTTTTTCATCGAGCCATGCTACTCGAGCTACAGGCGATCCGCGGACTATTTTCAGCCGCTGGTCGAGCTAAATTTATGACCAGCCGATAAGTGCGAATTAATATGTAGAGCGCTGCCAGCGACAGCGCCAGCGCCAGTGCAGTAAAAAAATCAACCCAATAAAAACAGGCACCCACGCCTGCGAAAACAATAACAGCAGCCTCATTTCATGAACAAAACAATTTATACATAATAATAATTGTTTACCAAGGCGCAGGGCAGTGGCAATACTCGACCCTACGGCTTATCAATTTTCCCAGCTATTTAGCTGTTAAAATAAAGCCTTAATGAGCTGTTGCTGCCACAACTCTTTGCTGACATTGTCACTAATAAGCCATAGTCCATGGAGATTGCGAGGGGTATAAATCGAATTTCGAAAACTTTCCACAGGTGCTGGGATTCTCGCTAAATTAAATGAATGCACTGGAAAAATAAATCGGTCTAGGACATGAAATCTTACTATATTTACCATAAACCCGATGTTACAATCGTTTATTTCTGTCTAATAATGCTGGTAAACAAGTTTAAAGGTCATTTAAGTTGAAAATATATATTTTTTAATTGATTTTTTTTAGTGAATCCCCAATACAAAGTTCACGGAAAGCCTGCTGATCGGTTTCCGTGTGAAATTTTCTAATCTCCAGCTGATAATTTGATGAAAGACAAAGCAAACAGCTGCTAACCAGGTCATCCAATGGGAGCGTGCCTTTGGCACAAATCGTTTCAAATCGAATCAGATTATTAAAGGAGCGATAATGCCATTCGGGGCAATAGTCTGAACAACAGATTAACTTGAGAAAGTTGCCTGGAAAGGGACCTCAATCCAATTCAAATTAAAACTGACTTCAAGTAAGGTCAAGACTTTGAGCTGTTTTTCATGGCCAACCAGCCCGCAGACAAGTTGAAAGTTAAAAGTTTACTCTAAACTAAGGGTTAACTAGAATACATCGTTGACTATGAGATGAGTTTTGTAAACGATAGAAAGTCTCATATTTGTTGTTTTAATCTGTAAAACACATTACTTCCATAAATGAATTAAATACAATTTGGTCTAATTGCATCCTTTGGGAGCCATTGCAACTGTGCAGGAAGAGCATCCATCTTATGTCGGAACGAAAATGCTTCGCAAAAAGGAGAACAACTCAAATCAACTTTAAATTTCTCGCAAGTTAATTTTCCTCGACAGCAACAAGTTTTGTCAGTGAGTTTTCCTCCTCTAAGGATAATGCATGATTTATACAGCTGTAGCCTTTTAACATTCTCGAGAGCAAGATGAGCAGCGTTTGCTAGTTTTAGCCTAGGAAGCGAGGGGTGTCGCTTCTGGCTTTTTAGTGGGAGTTATTAAAAATATATCAAAGCGGATAAGGAAGTCAACATAGGCCACCCACTGAAGGCTGCACCCTCTGTAATTATGGCCTGCAATCTACTTTGATTCAATTAGATTAGACAAATAAACAAAGGCAGCTGGAGTTCAACAAAATCCCTGAGGGCATCAGCAGATTAATGGATCAGGAACAAGGCCGAACAATTAATGTAAACAAATGTTAAGTAGAATGGGATGTCTTTTTAAATTTTAGATGGAGAAATACTTTATTAAACATGAAGATGAAATTCAAACGTCTATTTTTAAAGATTTCAGTTTAATTTAAAAATGCAAATTAGATTTTTCCAACAAATACTTGAGCACATTTTCTTTTAAACTGGTGGAAAATATTAAATATTCTATATTTTAGGACTCCAATCTTTTTCGAAAAACTAATTTTAGAAGAGATACCAAATTTGTCCAACTACTTACCCATATTCACAAAACGAACACTAAACCGTTTGGACCAATGCTTTTATTATGAATATGACTGTTTAATCTGCACTTAATGTACTTGTGTCAACACCTACTTGCACTTCACTGGTAAATTGCTGGCCAAAACAATTGTCTTGTCTTTCGTCCGGGTCGTCCTGGTCCTCGTCCTTGCCGGGTGGTTAACTGTTTGTAGCCGCTGTTGCTGCTTTTCGACTGCAAGCCAGAGTTCTTTTGCTGCCGCCATAAGGGAATCGGCCGGCTTTATAGCTGCAGCACCACAGCTAGAGTGTGTGGGTGGGTTGGGGTCGAGTGGGTTACTTGATGGCAATGCGCGAGTGTGTGTGGGCTTAAGGCTGTCAACCAATCAGGAGCCGCCAAAAAAACCCGAGTGCCACCCGAAGCTGTTGCCCTGAAGTATGCAACAATATTTTCGGCCTTTTGAAATACATTTTCTGCGTGGGCACAGAAATACCAGTTATGGACAACATAGAGGCAGGAGAGGTGGTAAATTCGCATTTTGGGGAACGTCAAATTAGTACCGCGCTCAGATTTATTTGCTTCACTCCTCCAGCGATCTGACGGATGTGAATGAATCGCCATCACAGGCAGTCACAAGTGGCTGCTGACGTAGTTACCATAAACGCCATGGACCCAGTGTCCTCTTTCCCTAACCAATAACCGCAGCCTTTCCCAAAGCTGTATGTTACTCGGAAAGCTCAATTAATCGATTATGAATTCACAAAACGTTCCATTTTGGAAGGAATTTTGTAAATTCAAATGGGTTGATTAATTAAAAAATTAAATTAGAAATATAATTGAGAGAATATTTATTCGAGAGCATAGCAATTAATTGAAGAAGTAATAATTTTATCAAAATAATAAAATCAAGTTCTCAGTTAAAATAATAAAATTAAACTTTTGTCCGAAAGGCGACGAGCCTTAAATAATACAATAGATCGACATTTCCAACGAGTACCAACTATAAGACCAAAGTAATAATAGTTATAATAAAATCCAAAAAGCCAAAAGGATTAGAAGGAAAAGAAGAATGGCAAGAACGCATTCAAAAATGAAATTGACTTCGAATTTTAGAAAATGAAATCAATAAAAAATGATGTAAATGAAAAAAAAAGAAAGCACCTCCCGCCTTTGAGATAAGGTACTTCATTTTGATTATAGAAAAATAAAAATAATGTAAATAAGGAGGATTGTTTTCTTGCCACCATAAACAAAGGAACTGAAACAGCCCATGACTAGTAAAATAAAAAAGAGCAAGACTTAAAATAACAATTCGTTCTACGTCAAATTAAGAGTTTATACGTTAAAATGGGTTATAAGCAAATCATAAAAATACATGGATGAGGACGACAAATAGAATCAAGATTACCAAGTTTTTGATTGATGTAATAGATTAAATAAGTTTAATAATACATAATAATAATGAAAATAAGTAAATAAGGAGAATTATCTTCTTTCCACCATAAACCAATGAACTAAAACAGCCCATGTCTGGTAAAAACAAGTAACAATTAAAATAAAACATTCTTCGTCAAATTTAGAGTTTACACGTTAAAAAAGGTTATAAGAACATCAGAAAAAATATAGGGTGAGGACGACAAAAAGGATCAAGACTTCCAAGTTTTTCATTGATGTAATGTATTATAAATTGATAATTAGAGATAATAAAAATAAGTAAATAAGGAGAATTGTGTTCTTAAACTATACTCAAATGAAATAAATAGAAATAAATTCTACGGGAAATTAAGAGTTAATACGTTAAAAAAGGTTATAAGGAAATCAGTTAAATACATGGATGAGGACGACAAACAGGATCAAGATTACCAAGTTTTGGATTGATGTAATTGATTATACAAGTTTAATTTTAGATAATAAAATAAAAACAAGTAAATAAGGAGAATTGTTCTTAAACCATAAACAAATGAACTGAAATAGCCCATGTCTGGTAAAATAAAAAAAAGGGGCAAGAATTAAAATAACAATAAATTCTTTAAATTCGTTAAAAAAGGTTATACGGAAATCAGTGAAATACATGGATGAGGACGACAAACAGGATCAAGATTACCAAGTTTTTGATTGATGTAATTGATTATAGAAATTTAACTTTAGATAATAATAAAAATAAGTAAATAAAGAGAATTGTGTTCTCAACCATAAACAAATGGACTGAAATAGCCCATGTCTGGTAAAATAAAAAAAAAGGGCAAGAATTAAAATAACAATAAATTCTACGGGAAATTAAGAGTTAATACGTTAAAAAAGGTTATAAGGAAATCAGTAAAATACAAGGATGAGGTCGACAAACAGGATCAAGATTACCAACTTTTTGATAATAAATTACGGAAAATTAAGAGATAATACGTTAAAAATGGTAATAAGAAAATCCGAAAAATACATGGATGAGGACGACAAACAGGATCAAGATTGCCAAGTTTTTGATTATGATGTAATTAATTATAGATAATTATAAATAAAAATAAGTAAATAAGAGAAATTGTTTACTTGCCACCATAAACAAATGAACTGAAACAGCCCATGTTTAGTTATATTATACAATAATTCGAAAAAGATAAAAAAAAAAATAAAAATAAAATAAAATAAGACCGGTTGTGTCAACTGCATCCAGAACGAAAAAAATTAAAATAAAATACAAGAGGAAAAATATAAAGACCCATGTGGCAAGGACTGAGTCCTGCAACTAAATGAAATGTGAAATAGCAAAGCCGAAGTGCCCTTGTATTAAAATGGAGTTTAGTCAAAAAATGAAAAAATCAAGGCTTACTTCGTTAAAGAATGCGTTACGGCAAAATATACTATTCTAGATATCGATAACAATTGGTTTTTGTGCATTTGTTTCCTATTATTAGAATTTCGGTTACCAATTGATCATTTCAAAATCTGGTTTTCATATCAACAAGACGAACAAATTGATTCGCTCGCTTATGACTTGTTTACAACAGTTGCCACCTCCACCTCGTCCATGTCCATCTGGTGTAATCAATTCGGCTGAATGCGATTGATTCGCTAGCCTGTTGCTACTGCGAATCAAGCGTGCTCCTCCCACTGCCCCCAAAGCCCTTCTCCTCTGCCACGCCCCTGTGGCACCCCCGCAGCTTATCGCATCGCACCAAAAACAAATTAGCCGATAAGCAGCTGACGGTGCTCAAAAGCACGGCGATCAAAATATTTGACAACAAACACACGGGCTAAGCTGCCTGAATTGATGAGTGTGCCCACCGATGCTCATCTATGCAATTGCTAATCAGTTGTATCAGCGCTTAGACAGCCTCATCTGGCCGGCTTTTTGAAGCGGTCATTGAGTATTTGGTCAAAATACTCCAAAAAAGAGGCTACCATGACAAAAAATTAAGTTCAAACAAGTAATATTATTTTTATATATTTTTTTTTTATTTTATATTTAAAATTAGACCAGCTCTCACAACATAATTAGATCTGTCATACACTTTTAAGAGCTGGGTGGATGGACGAATTGCGTTTTAATTGGCCTAAAAGCAAACCAACAAAAAGTTCAAGAGTAAAAAAACGAAAAAACTGTTGAAGATTCCCGAATGCACAGCGAACTGCGCTGATATGGAAGAGTTTGTGGGAGATAGCAGGTATGGTTGACAGTTGACAGCTTAGAAGAGGGAGCGGAGAGCCCAAAGACCCATCAGGGAGCTAAGGATGGCGCTTACGCTGGCCAGGCCAAAGGAGGTAGAGGCTCCATTGTGGGCAGTGCAGATCCTTGGCTGGGGAGCGGACACATACTGGCAGATGGTGCCGATGAAGTTTACCTGGGCGCGTTCGTTCACCTTCATTTCAAATTGCTGAAATGGAAAAAGGGGAAAATTAAAGGTTTTGTATATTCTTTCGTACTTTTCTGTATATGTATGTAATTAGAGCAAAGTTTTTTATGACTAACAAGGTACAAAAACAAACATTCATGGAGCTGACACGAATATTGCTAACCACAAATTTTAGCACTTTTATATTTACAGTTTATTATTTACTTTCATTCAGTGTTTGGTTAACTTATCCCTTGGGAATCAAATTCTCAAAATTTTTTTTTGTAATATGCAGACCCCTAAACTTACCTCGTTGAACAAGATGGTGGGTACACTGGTCAGGGGTTCCTTGAGGCGTTGGGTGGCTTCACCGGCCTTACGGAGCAACTGACTACCTTCAGTGCTGTTGGCACAGGTCTTGATGTTTTCCCAGTTGTTGACGTGGTTCTCAATGGCGCACCGCTGACCTGGGTACACATTGTCTGGGAAGTTCTTTCCGGCCTTCATCAGGCAGTTGACAAAGTCCAATGTCAGGGACTCGCGCGTGAATTCAATCTGATATGAGTTAGCCTGGATGTGTTCAATGGCACAGGCATGTACTTTGTTTCCATAGCACTCATTGGGACCGTGATGGCAGGTGAATGTAACCTCAGAGCCCTGCGTAGAGAACTGCAAAGCAAAAGGCTCGCAAATGAGCCATGCAAATGAGCTATTGTCCTTGGCAAAAATCAGGCAGAGAGGCTACTCACGTGAGATTTTCCAAAAGGCACAAAGGTGAGTTCCACTACATCGCGCAGCTCTCCCTTCATGGCAGGATACAATTGCTCCGTAATAAACTTGGCACTGTCAGGGCACAAGGACTCATAGTAGACCGCAACAGGAACCTAAAACATAAAATATATATAAAAAAAAATGTTTATGAGCTATATTAAAAGGTAAGCTAAATATATTTTTATAGCCGGTGTACAAATAATATTTATGGTTATAATAAAATGGTTTATAGTATTGATTATTTCAAAAGAAGTATTATAAATAGTCTTATTCCTACTAAATTTATTTATAAAAATTCATATTTTTATGTACATCACTGCCCTTGTTTCATTCCTGAGTTGAATAGAATTTTAAATTTTGAATTATTCAAGAGTGCAGTTTCAGTTTGGGGGCATGCAAATCATGTATGGCTGAATGAACCGGATCCAAATATTGTTACTCCTTGTTTATCAATTCAGCCCAACTGGCACATGCCAGCCAAGTGGCCAGCCAAAATATTATGAAACTTGAACCGGCACACATATGAGAGTGAGAGATAGGAAAAATTAATAAATTTGTACACCATTAAGCAAAAAAGAATATTTGCTCACAATTTTGAAAATAAGGCAATAAAACTCCATCACGAGTCATTCTTATTATTGGAATAAAAGAGCCTAATTATGTTTTTACTATACATATATTTGTTTGATTCGGGTTTTTCGCATCAAACCTAGATCTGGACATATGGTTTTGGACATATCTCATGGATACTCCCCTCAATTAAAATGTGACACACTGGTTGTATCATACTATTTAAAATAGTTAATAAATTAATAATTATAAAATGTTTAAGTTTTATTAATCATATATGTATTATTTTTAATTGAGTTTTCAAAGTGATTTCTAGCTACAAAAAAATGTTTTTATACATAGATGAATGAAGAGTCTATGCATTCGTCATAAATCATAAATGCTGATCTCAACATAATCTTTTTGACCAATTATTGATTGGTTTTTGACGATCAACCCATTTTTCTTAAAGCAGTAACATATTTCAAGTGTATATTGCAAATATTTATCTACCACTAATAAAACTAAACAATACCACTAAACAAATTTAACTCAATTACTAAAAATTACTTCTATTCATTACTTATATTCAAAAAAATAATGATTATAGATTAAACTTAACAAGTGGAGAGGCAATCAACAGAAATAGTATATTTAGTAGTGCCCGTGACTGATGCGCAATTCGTTTGTTAAACAGAAAATATTCATAAATGAATTTGAAAAAGAGTTATATTATATACCCAAATGCCAATTGTTTATTTGTCGGAGTTGAAGTTATATAAAGCCGCTGACACATCGTAGGAAGATCTCTGCGTTCTTAACAAAGCAGAAACAATTAAACAGATATTTGCACCGAAAGAAAATATATTATGCAATTTCAGGGGTAGTATAAGGGAGCTTCATTTAATAACGAATAGTGGAGTAAATGTGTTTCTATTAGTTTAAGATAATTCTATAAGAATATAACATGGAACTATGTAAGTAAATTAAAGAACGTGCATCAATATTTCTCTAAGTGTTTAATGGAGTTGCAGTTGGGGTACCGGCACACCGGTTCTGTCTGTGAGAAATTGAAACTGGTCTGGGAACCGGTTTTGGGTATCCAAATGAAAATAACAACAGAGCAACTCTCAGAGTTCGCTCTCCGCGGCTTATTTATAATGTCAATTATGCTCTATGCTTTTCCACTGTGGCATTTTCCAGTGGTTCGTTCAACTCATTTAATGCCACTTGTTGCTGCCACAAAAAGGGTGCAGCTTTTATATGGGTTTTTTTCTCTAATTTCAATTTTTTTTACGTTTAATCACGTCTTCACCTACATAGTATATGCAATTTTTCGGCCCTGACACGCTTCGTTGTTGGGTAATATTTTGCTTTGCCAACTAATTCGGTTTTTTTGCTGTGTTAGTCTTAGTTTTCACCTGAGCCGAAAACTCACCTTGGCAGCACTATAAACTGAGGCAATCAGGCAGCTCATCAGGAGAAAAGCGGCGGCGATTTTGTGACTCATTTTCGAGCTTCTGGTTCTTTTGGGCTTTATAGTATTATTTTCTTTTATTTTGAATGTACACGTCAGCACTTCTGGTTGCTGGTTGTGCACGATTTGGGGTCTAAGCGCGAACTGTTGTTTCTCGACGAGAGGTTCACGCTATAGCCCAGACCCCAACGGATTTCCAGACTGGAAGTGGCGTCAGCAGCGTCTGCGATGGCAGCAGAGCAGAAGTCTGACCTGCATGCATTATGCATTGAGCCAATCTTCACTGTATTGTATGTATATCAGAAATATTCCAGTGATCGCAGACTTACCACCTTTCCAGCTTGATTCAAGCCCTACCTAGTTTGCTGAAAGTTTTCTCAAACTATCAATTTACTCTACTATAAATTAATTTCAATTTATTACAATTTTAAAGTTATTAAACTGAAATAACTTTTAAATAATCGACCAATATAGCCAAAGTATAAAATGGTTCTTTAGCTTATGATTCGATTTAATTTGAATATTATATAAAATATAAATTCTTTCTAACTAAAAGAATAAATTTGTGCATTGATAGCTGACTTCAAAGGTTCTTTAAACATTTTGGTTTCCAAAATAAAAAATCCCACAAAGTTCTGTAGCCAGAAGTGTACACCTGAAAGAGATTGTTGTTACCAAACTTTTGTTACCTTTGGGAAATCAACCCTAACATGTCTGCCATTCCCACAAAAAGTGGTAAAGAGTACATTTGCATAACTTGTTCTTTTCTTTTATAAATATTGGAATTACAGATTAACATGAACAGGATGTGGAAAGTACATTTCCCGGCGTTTTAATCACGAAACCGAAAACCCTTGGCTGTCAAATCCTTTCGCGCCTCCAAAATCTCTGCTTGAAGTTCCTTGGCTGCTTCGGGGCAGTCGTTAAATGTGAAGGTTCTGTACAAGACGGTCCAAACGGAGAAGATCTAGATAGGTTTGATGCAGATATATTACTCATGGAACCTTATCAGTTCTTCATAACATTTACCCCAAAGAGCACCAGCAAAAGAAGCGGCAGCAGCTGAATGTGAAGCAAGTATTTGTTGGTGAATTGAGTTTGCACAGTTCCCAAAACAATGGACAAGTAAGGCACCGCAAAGAGCGTTGCATAGAACAGCCAGCGTTGCAAATTTGTCATATTTAAGTATTTTAAAAGTCAATAAAATTAAAAACAAAATAAATATTCTACACGTAAACAAGAGAGAATGACAAGAGGTGGACCTTCAGGAACGATATTTCAAACATATCGCCACGATAGTGTGACCATTAAAATAAATACAACTTTTGTACAACATGTATGGGGCGGTATATTTAAAAAAACACTTATTTGTCCATTAGTTGCTTGTTTTAATAATTCGATCAATCTTAATTGTGCATTTTTATATAATTTATATTAACTTACAACAATATTATATTTTATGTATAAAAAATCAATAGCTCCCCTGTTAGTAGTTTATCAAGAGTCGTGTGTCATGGCAAGCAGCTTTGCAGAGTGAGCAATTCAAATATTAAATTATTATAGATAGCAGTTTAAAACTTAATATATCAAAAACTAAGCTGACGTGGGCGTAGTACTTCTGGCGCCAACGGTACAGGGGGTATTGGCAAGCAGGTCAGCTGTACGGCAGCCAATTATCTGAAATTTGACCTCTTTTTCTGGCAAGGCCGCGCCGACAAAAAGTCTTGGTTCGCTGCTCAAGGCCCAGAGCTCCTCCTCTCCTTTGGAATTTCTATTGATCTTCAAGCCCGTGACGAACTTGATCTTCTGTGGATTGAAGGCCACTACTTGAATGTCATCCGCCGTATACTTTGACTTTCCATCCCAGCTAATCAAGGCGCCCAAGCTTATGAGGCTGCAGAAGAGGTTGCCCGACTGGTCCATGACCTCTGATTCGCATTGGATTCCACGTGTGCCCAGGATTCGAAAATTTCCCGCGACATCGGTGACATTCGGAGATTGCCAAAACGTTTCGTTGTTTATCAGCGAGAGGGGTACTTTCACCTCGTTAAAGGCATTTAGTGTGTGAAAGTATAGAAAACGATCTGAAAATGATAAAATAAATAAATGATAAAATAAGTTAAATCAAAGCTAAAAATACATCTTTAAATAAATGTATATTAAATATATATATATTACTTACCTTCCATTTCACTAGGACTTAAACTGACGGTGAATATTCCCGCCTGAGAGCTGCCAGAGCGGACCAACTCCGCAACCGTCGATGGTTTCATGAATTCATGTTCTATGCGCCAGGATCTGCCAGTCAGGGAATCGAAAACAATGAGTCCATACCCCCATGCGTCGGCAATATAGGCTTTACCACCCAAACATCTATTGGGTGTTCCACTCTCGGCTAGATCCACCACCAAAGCCGTGAAGATGGAAACACTGGGAGTGTAGGAATTGGGCGGTAAGGAGTGACGTTGCACTAGCTCGTCCTTGACAAGATCGAAGGTTAGTATTTGCGGCGGACACAACTGTAATGAGTTAACTTGACCAGAATCCACCACCCACAGGCGCCAGCATTCATCGATCTTGAAGCCAAATATATGTTTTTAAAGCTTTAAGTAATTTAATAACAATACAAGAATTTGAAACTTACATAAGTCCTAATAGCGGACGTAATTCCAGAGCAGTTATTTGGCGGCACATGCCATTCCTCGTTTGGATAGGGCTCCAGTCTAGGATTTTCAACCACCTCATTGTCATTCGCAATCACAGTGGCCAGTGTGAAGGGTGTGGTCATGCTTAGCCTTGGGATCGTGAGGAAAGTGCGGTGCCTGCCCTCATCCCCATACTCAATATCCACGTCTACGGGCAGGAAGCGATTTCCTTTAGCCTGACCATCTCCTAAACTGAGATTAGACCATCTGTGGAGGGTGTGAAGGTCCTTGAGAACCAAAGGCTGTCCTTGCAGGCCACCAAATACACTAACCAGGATCACAAATGTGGCTCTGACCAAAAACTTACACAGTTCCATACTGTTCAAACGATTTCCTAAGACTGAAGATGCTCAGGTAGGCGCGATGAAGGTGTTAGCCTTACGTTTAATTTACACTTTAAAGTATAAGATAGTCATTTTGTTTAAACATTTTATTAATATTCTATTTAAATATAAAAAACAACCCACACTCACTGCAACTTCTAAAGGATAAGCAATTAAAAATATATGAAAATTATTTATTTCTTTAATTCAGTATATATCATTTCTGGCAGTGTAATTGACCATCGACCGACCAGATAAAAGGTCGTGTACCTGTGGCGATCAAGCAAACACTTTCGAATGCCTCTAAGATTTATGGATGGACATCTTTTATGGCGGCTTAAAGAGTGTTTACACAGCCTCACAGTCACTTAAAATTTGGGATGAGGGTCGGCGATCGGATTTTGTATTTCGGATCTCGGATCTAAAAGCATCCCCGCCCCTGCAACAGGTCATCCACATCGCAACGCAAGACCCGATAATTGATCTCAGTGTAGTCAATGGTTCCGGCAAATATCTTCTGCAGGCGATTCGAAAACAGCCAGAGTTCCTCCCGCCCATCGGAAGGTCGACTGACGATCTTCAAACCGCTCACAAACTGCAGGGTCTCAGGATTCAGGGCTAGCAGTTGAACATTTTGGGGATTGTAGGTTGTCCGTATGTCCCAGGCAAAGATACCAATCGGATCCAAAAAGCCGCAAAAGAGATATCCTTGGCGGCTAATTGCATGCGAAGCACATTGAACACCCCTCCGGCCCAAAGTGACAAATTCTGAAAGCGAAGAACCAAGACCCTTCTGCCAGTTCGTGGCGTTGTTGAGCACATCCAAGGGAATGGCCAGCTCCAGTTCGTTCGACAAGGCGTGAAATATCAGATGACGTCGCAACCCCAAGCCGAAAGGAGTCACCGCCAAGGCGAGAGGACCATCGAGAAGTTCGAAACTTTCTCCGGCCACCGTATGGGTTCCAAATTTGGCATCAGGATAGGTGAATTTGTTCTCCACTCGCCATGACTGCTGACCCAGCACATCATAGACCACAATGGCTTTGCTGGTGGGATCGGCCAGATATGCGAACACATCCTTGCACTGGCCCTGCGGTGGAGGGTCCCTGACATCGGCGAGGATATTCACGAATCTACTTACTCCCGCTTTGAAAGAGGCTGATGGCAATCGGTAGCGATGAATTAACTGATCTGTCGCCAAATCAATGACCACAACTTGGGGTGCACAGTGTTGCATAAACTCAATTTCTCCACTGTCCAGAATCCACATTTGTCCACAGGCATCGATGTGCACCCGGTAAACAGAGGTCAGACCATCGCAGTTTCTCCCATGGCTACTGTGCCACTGGTAGCTGGGATAAGCCTGAACCTCGGTGCCATTTAATCCTTGAAAACTGGTGACATAAGCCAGAGAATAAGGTACTCCTTGTCCAAATCGAGGAGTGGTAATAAAGTATCGTGCTGGACCTCCGTTTTCTGCAAAAAAATAAAACAAATTTTAAATATATTGCCGTTTTCAAACTAATAAATTAAAAACTTACGTGGATAGTACACATCAATATCAATGGGTATAGGGCTATCTGGATTATATCGACCATTCCTTAGGACTTCCTGGCGTTCCTGTTCACTTGGGAACCCATACTGTATGTTTCTCCACTCAAAAACTCGAACAAGTTCTTTATACTGCGTTGGAAATTTAAAAGGCGGTAACTTTGGCTTCGGACGGTTAATATTATACTGATACTGAGACAACGAAAAACTCGGGGATAGCACCAATAAAATAAGAGAAAGAATTAACCTGAAAGAAGCCAAAAGTAGTTAAACTCCTTTAAACAATATCGCGTGGAACTTGCATTTTTCTGATTATATCGGTGACTCTGCGATCCTTCTTCGAGGGCTCTTGCCATTAAACTAAGCTACCAACGGCCAAAAAACCGTAAAAATTGTGAAACAATAAAAACCCCCAATTTAAAATGGCATATCACACTCGCTTTTAACTGGTTTTTAAAATGTATACTGTATCAATGTTTGTTTGTTTCTTCCTTAATCTTTTCTCTAGAGTCTCATCTTTAAAAATACCCTTAATGAGAGTGATGTAACTATCAAATTTAAATTTGTTTTATATATTTGTATTTGTCTATCGATTATGTAAATTGTCTATAACGTGTTGCGTTTATTTTGTGTTTTTTTTTTTATGGGAAGTGTATACCAAAATTCGACCAAAAAATAAAATCATTCGGGAGTAGACCACATACATAAGTAATGAAAACAGAAAACATACGAAGTGTTGATCTGAAACATTGACATTGAAAATACCGCTGACAATAGGTTGAATTATGTCACTGGTGTTATCAGTAATCCGAATAAACAGCTGTTTATATTTTAATTTCCATTTCAGCAGTTCAAAGATATTTAAGAGGTTAGTGATTTATTTCGGATTTAATAATTCATCACTTGCCAAGTTACATTATATTTATTTTATCGTTCTATGTCACCATTTAAATTATCAAATGAACAATTTGAGCTGCGATTTAATTCTTTAGTAATAATTGATTTATTAGTAATTGATTTAAAAATATTGTGGAACTTTTTAATATGCAAATGTTGGTTACCGACGCCAACAAGAACGAATATTGGAAGCTATTAATTAATGAAGAAATAAAATTATTAAATGAATCTGAAACTAGTTTAACTGTCATTTCACACCTCATTAATGTCGGAGCTGAGTTCAACGGTAATAAGTTATTACCTGTAATAAGTCTGTAATCCGATTTAATTAGTTTGATTACTTAAAAATTGTTTGGCAATTAGGAATTCTGCTTGTACAGTTTTATTGTTGCTTCAAAATATAAAAACAAAGCTTTACAGATATTGCTTGGACGCCGCAAGGTCATAAAAGTTTAATGCGTTCGAATGCGGTTTTATATAAAAATATAAATTTACCTCTCCCTCATTTCCAGGTTGATGATATTAAATAAAGTGGTGGAGATACGGACATATTTTGGGTTGTCTTTCTGATAAAAATGTGCCATAAACAGAGCAACAGAGATTCATATATGTAACTGCTGATATTAGAAAGTGCTTCATATGATTCATATGTATTTAAATTGAATTCCACTTGTTCGAATGCATGCAAAAATTGCAATCTTGTATAACAAATCTGTCCACAATGCCCCTGTACAATTTGTTTCTTGTTTTCCCATCAGTTACTGTCCGGTACAGGAGATACTATCTAAATCCAGCGGCGCCTGCCACCAACCGGTTTAACATCAAAATTATTAATGGTACTTAAAACGTAAATAGCATGAACACCAAAACTGGTAAATTAATTTGATATTTTGCCAAATAATATTCTTTGAAATGTCATATAACCTTACTCTACTTATCCAAAAATTGACGACTCGGTGTTAATGGGCTCCATTAGGAGTTTATCTTTGAGAAATAAAAAAATAAAATAAAGCTATTTCCGTAAGATTATTAGCATCTGGACGTTCAACAATCTCTAATACCCTGTTCCAGATACGGACCCCTAATATGTCCAAACTAATCTGTCACAGGTGCAAGACTCGTTTACAGATTATAGTTACTGTCTAAGTTAATCAATGGGCCGTGACATCGACACTCAATGCATGCAAATGTGGAAATAATCTGCTTTAAATAGCCATCAAGTCTATAAACGATTAAATTAATTGGCATGAAAGTCATAAATAGTTGGTATATGTTTTGATTTAATTTGATACGCTTTGTATATTTCTTGGGGAAAGGAAAAAAGTAGGTGATAAATGGTTTTTTGTTTAAAAGTGATTTCACTTCAATTTTGTATTGTAATTAGTTATTAAATTCTGTAACTGTCAGTCACTTCAAAATGTACCTATCTCATAAAAAATTGTGCATCATCCTTGCTGCAAATATTAAGTAGTATTTATATGGAAATATAAATCTTAAAACTCGAAATGAGACTCATGTCTCATTCTCATATCATTGGTCACCAATATGACTAAAAGTGCTACAATGCATTTAGTCACAAAAGAATAAAATACTTGTAGATGATAATTCCATTTTGGAGGTTTCATTGTTTCCATAAATCTTAATATTTTTTAGTTAGCTTTTAGCAGCCTTTCCGTTAAGAGCTTGTTCCAAAATGATTAAAAAGTGCTTAATCCTGTTTATGATGCTGCTGGCAATAGCCCATGCAGTACCATATGCTCAGAAAATTCTCGAGGAAGAATGGAGGGAGTTTAAGCTGGAATACAACAAGGAATACCAAGACGAGACCGAGGAGCTACTCCGATTTAAAATCTTCAATCACAACAAGCTGTTTATAGCCCGGCACAATCTTAGATGGGCAGCAGGGGAAGTAAGCTTCAATTTAGCTGTGAATAAGTATGCCGATATATTGGACCATGAATTCCAAGATCTTATGTTTGGTAAAATGAGCGCTAATGATCGCAAGTAAGTATGGCCAGACATTTTTGATAGGTTGGGTGAAATTCTTCTTTGACATTTAGTGCAATAATCATATGTGTATTTGTAGCTTTGGAGGCATCCACTTTTCTTCCACCGGAGAATTTGACTCTACCGAATGCAGTAGATTGGCGGCAACATGGATTTGTTACACCTGTAAAGAGCCAGGGTACTTGTGGCAGTTGCTGGGCTTTCTCCACAACTGGGTCACTCGAGGGTCAGCATTTTCGCAAAACAGGGCAGTTGATATCCCTTTCCGAACAAAATCTGGTAGACTGTGCACCAGATACTCATGGTTGCGAGTACGGATTTGTTGAACATGCCTTCAAGTATATACTGATTAATGGAGGCATTGACAATGAGATATCGTACCCTTACGAGGCTGTTCAAAACCAATGCCGGTTCAGAAGAGATACGATTGGCGCGACTAGCACTGGGTTTGTGAAATTGAAGACGGGCGACGAGATGCAACTAACCCAAGCAGTGGCTTCAATCGGACCCATCTCTGTATTAATAAACTCTTCGCTCAACTCATTCCGCTTTTACCATACGGGAGTTTACAATGACCCCTCTTGCGATCCAAACAACTTAACTCACGCAGTCTTGGTCGTTGGCTATGGGACCGATAAAAGTGGTGGGGATTTCTGGCTGGTAAAGAACTCATGGAGCACCGATTGGGGAGATCACGGATACGTCAAAATGAAGCGCAATGCAAACCAGTGCGGCATTGCGAACAATGCATTGTATCCTTTGGTCTAAAACTGTTTATAGTTAAAAAAAAAAATCCCTAATGTGTAGGTGAGACATAAAAATACTCTGAATATAACTCTGAATTCATTACAATATTTTTTATAATATTATTTAAAGAATTTATATATATATATATGAACTAATCGCATACGAAATTAGCACGAACATTGTTAAATAATAATATTAATTTTTTAATACTAATAAATAAAAGCCTTTTATTAAAAGGTCATAGTAATCCCCAGGATTCTCAGCCCAAAAAATAATATGCACTCAGTTTCATTAAATTAATTTAATCAATATAAATTTTAAAAGATTTATTTACATCGGCTGCTCTTCTCATGGCGCATACGCAGCGTGAACACACAAGATCCTAATAGTTTACTCATCCGGATAATTTTGCTTACGTTCCGCGCTGGTAGTAGTAACCACTGTGCCGGGTCGTGTAGGCTGTAGGTGGCACCGATGACACGCGCGTAGTGCCCGCCGGGGCAGTGGTGCCAACTAGAGTGTCCAGATAGGAGCGCTGGTAATTATCCCGGGTGGCCTTGCTGGGCGGAAAAGTTTCTCCCTGGTTTAGAGCAGTAAACGGATTGCGGGCTGCGTAATTCACGATTCCACCGACTTCGAATTTGTAGGGTGTTTTAGTGGTGAAGGGTGTGGTCAGTCCCGGACTGGTGAAGTAGGTTTGCAGAGCGTTTGTTGAAGCTTGGGAATGGGTGTTGTAGAGTCCATAGTTCAGGATACTGTTGTGGGTGGGGGCGGGAGGCAGAGCGAGCCGGTGACCCAATAGGGAGCTGCCAGAGGGCAACTCCAATCTGACAATGCGGTTATTAAACTCATTCGGATTCAGGTTCTTAAGGAAGAACCGGTGGAACTTTGAGGATATGGCATAGATCACGCCTGGCTCCGACCTGGTGGTGGTTATATCCGCTACAAACTGCAGCTGATCCCGATCATAGGCCAAAACGGATTGCTGATTGGTAGTGGGATTCCACGAGGCAATGGCCGTTTCACTCAGAGGAGCAAAGATCAGGCTACTGTCGAAGGGGTTAACCGAGAGTCCAATGCCTTGGGAGCTCTTCTTGCCGACCAGTTTCACATCCAGCATTTTATTATCAGGCAGGGGACCCGCGCGCAAAACATTCTTGTGAACGGAAAAAACTCTGAAAAAGTAATGTTATAGTAGTTTAATAAAATCCATAAACAACTAAACAATTTTTACCCACCTATCTGTAGCCAGGGGCTGGAAGTAAACCACTCCAGTGCGCTCATCAAAGGTCAGACCCACCACTCCGTCCATCAAAACGAATTGGTATTCATGGATCTCCGACTGAGCGAAATCCGGATCGGGATACATGGCCGGATGCGATACCCTCCATGTAACGTCCTTGCCACTGTCGTAAACTATTATTCCCGGCTCCACGGTGTCCGTAATGTAAACGAAGACATCATCGCAGCTCTTGGCTGTCGTCTCATCGATCACCATGTTGGTGAAGAGGGATTCGCCGCGCAGGACTTCTGGTGGGAAATCAATTCGCCTGACCACTCGATCCGTGGCTAAGTCTACCACCAGGATTTTGGGAGGACAGGTGACCTCGTAGTCTTCCAGGGATCGGGATACTCCTGCATCTAGGAGCCAAAGCCGATTGCACGAGTCCAGACGGAGCCGATAAACCGATGTCAGGATCAGATCGCTGCAGTTGAAGTCACTGCGTCCGGTATTCGAGAAGGACCAATCGGGAAAGGCATTTAGTATGGGCGAATCCCCGAATTGGTCCTTGGAAACCCAGCTCACGGTGGAGGAGACCCCTGAGAACAGTTTGGGGGTAGCCACAAAAATGCGATCCTCCGTAACGGCCACTCCTGTGATCAACACATTCTGGCCATTGTAGAAATTAGGATCACTGACCGGAGCCTGGGGCTCAAAGTTGTAGCGTAGCAGCTTCCACTGCTTAGCCACTTGCAAGCCAGGAGCCAGAGCCTGGCTAATAGATGGCCAAAGGATTAGACAAAGCACTCCGGCGAGGATGCGCAGCATGGCAAGACTTGTCTGTAAAAGGTAGAAACCACAAAATCTGGAATTAGTAGATGTTGTATCGCACTCGGATCAGAGTTCCAACTGTTGCCTCTCAGCTTTGGTAGGGGTTTATGTATCAATTCTATTTCCGGACTTTTTCCGGGCAAATAATGGTGAAGGAAATCGGACTTGGAGATATTCCCAGCTTATAGAAATATTGATTTTTTTAAAATAGCTAGTGAAAAATAAAAAAAAATCTAGACACTGACAAAAAACACTTCATGTTTATTATTTTAATAAGTATTATAAATATTGATATAGGACTGTAAAAATGTTAGGACTTAAAAATGTTGTTAAAATAAAGTTTAACAATACAAGTGTAAGTAAAAATAAATTGGAGACATTTAAATTTTAAAATACAAAAATATGTTGTTAGGGCTTACTTTATTTTTGAAACAAAGTGTAACCGCAAGCTATAAATAAATAATCAATCAGAAAAGTTCCAAAGGCCCTGGGTCGTGATGTTGCATGATTTGCCTCCAAACGATTAACAAGTCGTTTTAATCATTTGCAGATGATGAATTTTTAATTGGTTATTTAAAATCTGCATACAATACCCTAACCTATTTTATAGGATTCCCAGGCAGTTCTATGAATCCAAAGGTGCCCTTTCTAAATAGCCTCAATTGCAGATGCAGATACTGATGGAGGTTGGGATACAGATACAGATGCCAACGCCGATATAGATTGCATGCTAATGTGCCGGCATGCGGATTGCAGCTTTGCAGACTTCGGCTTGGCGACTGGGCTTGGCGACTGTATGCAAATAAGTTTGCCATGCAGTTGGGTCAGTTCGCCGATTGAAGTATCCGTATCCATCAGATACTTGCGCTTGCAGTTGTATCTGCGTGAGTGACAAGAGTGTATGCTTTAATTTCTCACGTTAGTAGTATCCCACTCACATTCACAATCTCAATGAACAGATGCAAGAGTTGCACTGAGAAAATGAATTTGAGGTATATGGAATTGGTAGCTGTTTCATTACAATCAACATGGAATAAAAATCCCATCGGCTTTTAAAACAGAATTTTCTAAGGTGTACTGACCAGGTAAATGGGATTTTTAATTGCAAAATTGCCGAGATACAAGGAACTGACAGTTTGATTTGCTTTTCACCGGTTAGAGCAAAGCCCCTTGCTCGGCATTCGGATATTTGGCCAATTTGATGTGGGCTCTAGTCTCTGACGGTCTGAAATTACATATTATTTACTGTCGCGGCCAACTCCCATACTCGTTTGCATCTGGCAAATTGCAATAAACATGGCAAACATGTTGTGTGAAACTTTCATTGGCGCGTGCCACGATAAGCAGTTAAAGATAATTGAATTTTTGTAATTTTCAAGCAAGCAACTGGCATTTGATGAATTACATAAAGGAAAATAGCTGAAAGTCAAGGCTGATTCCGGCGCCACACGCATCACAGAGATTTATTTCTGCGTACCTGCGCACTTTACATAACACTTGTGCAACGCCGAGCGGAAACATGAGCAGTTTCCCAAGCCCACAGAAAAGAAATGGAAACGCAGCGTTAAATATAAGAAAAGGCTTGGTGTTTTTATTCCCCTTTTTTTTCATTATTTTGTGACAAGTATTGGGCCCAAGCGGAACAGGCCATTTTAAGTTGTAAGTCAAAAGTTAAAAGCCACAAACCGCAAAGACACTTTTTATACATGTGATTATAATCATTTTTTTATTCGGGTAATGTTCGCATTTCTGTTGATAGTCATTCATGTTGATGAGCCATGGCAGGCCAATGAAATTTCGCTTAATTTTCGTTTAATTTGTCTATTAAATCTGAACACGAAACGGTTTGAAAGCAAAGCCTGAAAACGACTTGACTGCACGATAGAAACCTCTTAGGAAAATTATTAAATACAGGTATTTCAATGAAATATCTGATAGTATAACCTTTCAACAATGGTTGGCTTATTTATTTTTATTATAACTGGAATTTTCGAACATAAATCTTTTCAAAAGACAATTGGGCCAACAAAAGAAATATCTGTTCGGCTATTTATTAATAGAGCCCTACATGACAATGTGTTGCAATCGAGTGTGTAGTTCCCTTTTGGCCGCCGGAGGCCAATTAAGAAATGTGACTTCAACCTAGTTGCACCAACTAGTGCTAGTTTGTACATGCTGCTACATGGTGATCGTGTGTTGCCTTATCTGAATCTCTTATGAACCTTGTAGAGCGCACAGTGTTCTCACACTTCTTACAATGGACTTGCAAGAAAAAATATTTAATTACCACTGAATGTATTTCTTTGATCTTATTTGAATCGGTTATTTTTTGAGTTCTCATAAAAATGAAAACGGACAACTCTAACACTGCAACGGAAGACACGTTTTGACGAAGGCTGATTAACACCTGTCTGTAAATTTTTTATTTTTGCAATCGCCGGAAGAGGTCTCAGTCTTAGCTTCCTTAATGCCAACATGTGTATCGATCTGTGGTCATAAATCCCGTCTAAGCCAGCAGTCACGACGGCTGCACTTTTGGCGGCGATCGATTTTAATTGGTAGCAAAACCGAGAAAAATGCGTCTACCAAAAAAAAATAAACAAAACTTAATTAACACAGTTCCGTTCTCCGGCAGCGGCTTCTTTTTTTGGGCACGCACACACAAACACACACACGCGATTGGCGCATTTGGCTAATAATTCGCAATGTGCAACTTTATACCCTTGGCTATAGCTATTGATTTGCCAATTAGCTTACATGTCAGTATTGAATTGAATTTTGTTTCTTCAAGAATGCACTTAGAGAGAGAGAGTAGCATTGGCAACGCCTATAGGCCGACACCAAAAACGAAACCGAAATCGAAACTGAAGCTGAAATCGAAATCGAAAATCAAAACGAAATGTAGCGTAGCAGTTCGTTAACTAAATGCATGGCAATTTGCACTTTAACCGTTAGAAACCGCACTTTGCGACGTGCTGCTGTTCGCGTTCGTTGCCTAAGTCTTATGTTTTGTGGCCAGGCCAATTTGCTGTGCATCTGGCATTAGCTTACTTTTGAGGCACTTGAGGTGGATGTGGTTTCTGCTGCTGCTGTTGCTGCTTTTGCTTTTGCTGTTTGTATTACTCTTGATAATGTCTTACTTTCTAACCGATAGCGCGACACGTCCACGCTCTTCTGTTGCCGTTTTGCGACTGCGCTCCGTTTGCCAGGCGCACCGTACTTTATAAGAGTGTGTCTTGGAGGCCTCCTGATCGCTTTTCCTCCATATCTCTTATATTCCAGGTGGATATTCAGAGCAATCCGCTTTGCATGGCATGGCAGACATCGCTCATACGCTCTGTTGGCCGCTGCGAAAAT
Source organism: Drosophila atripex (assembly GCA_035045925.1). Taxonomy (NCBI): domain Eukaryota; kingdom Metazoa; phylum Arthropoda; class Insecta; order Diptera; family Drosophilidae; genus Drosophila; species Drosophila atripex. Next base: position 3,669,124 of record JAWNOP010000022.1, on the reverse strand, counting down.
TATTAGCTTGCAGCATGTCTTCCGCACATTTGCATTAAAGTGTGTAGGTTATGATTTTTGTCGGTTCGTCGGACGATTGTTGTAATTCAGTTGTTATTCACAGCAGCAAGTTCATTATCACTATCAGCCAAACAAGGCAAGTAAACAAGCAATTTGCAACTTTTGTTGCCTTTATAGCTGCGAACGTTTTTGTCAATGGAGAGAGTCCATTGTACTGCTCAGGAATTTAAGGTATATGGGGACTTATAAATTAAGTGTTCTCCGCCGGCATTTAAATTATCCTAACCAGTTCTAAAGGCCTGTTCAGTTTAATTGAAGATTTGTATAAAAATATGTTATGAATACGAGGGGTATTTAAATTTTCAAAGCCCCCTCAATGGATAAATAATTACCCTGTCAACGACAAGATTTATTTTCCTCTTACTGTTGAATATATATTAATTTATTAATAATTTTTTATTTAATATTTATACTAAAGTCTTTTATGTTAGCCAGCATTTGCAGGAGGTGGAATACAGGTGGAATATTTTTAAACGGAGACTGGACTACCTACAATTGGAGTTGACCAACTGGGCCGAACTGGAATCGAGTTTCATAATACGTTTTGCATCTGGCCAATATTGGAGAGAGCGCACAAGCCGGCTTCAGCTTGGTCCAAATTGAAAATGGAAAGTACTTCGCGAAAAATGTTCTCTGCAATGAATTTCGTCCGCCGAGTAGCTAACCCAAAAACGTGAAAAGCCCCAGCTAAAAGGGGTTATGCAAAAATGGAGAAACTGGTTTGCGGGCAGAATTAGCCAAGTTTGCATTAACTGCCTCGGCCTGATATTTGTTTGCATTGTGACATATTGAATTTGTTTACTTGCTTAAAATAACCACAACAGTTTTTAATTTTAATATACGCGTAGTATTGAACATTTTGCGGAGCAATGCCCACTGGGCATTAGCATCCGATGATTACCCTAATTAACAAATGTAAATTCATTGGCACCGGCCAAGCCCCATTCGACATTCACTTTGTTTTTAGGTGCCTTTTCTAACAAACTCCTTTTATTTTTTTTTTTAAATTGTGGTATTTTGTTATTTGGCTTTTTGGAGAATACTTTTAGCAGAGCTAATACCAAGTTACGATCTAAATAGCCACTTATGTAGTACCGGTTCTAAACGCCAGTTCAAGGCTGTGGCCAATGTCAGCCGTGTTGGTCAGTGATATAACCAGGTAATCCAATTCCGATTACGAAATGCGAGCCGGGCGGAAACGTAGGTGGCTTGTGCCCAGCCTGGGGCAATTCGCGGCTATCAAAACTATCCAAACTATCACAACTATCACAGTTTCCTTTCACAACAACGCCCTGGACCGATGCTCATTAGCCGTTTGGCTCGGTCGTTTCGAAAGTAACCAATCCGCGGGGAAACAAAATCTGTGGCAGCCACTCGCTCCATATGACTCGGTGACGATGAACACTTGAAGATTAATAGCCGCGACGTCTTGCTATGGCTTAAGCCCGCTAACACTGAAAAAATCCGCCTATGAAAATCAGCTTGGTAATCTCGTTTTATTTTTAAGAACTTGGCCATGTGTACTATTCATTAAATATTTTAATCGACAGTGACTAATGCACAAATAGTAATGTAAAAAAGAAAATATTTAACAATTAAGATAGCATTTAGAATTACTTTATAATTAAAATTATTATAGGCTCTTAAACATTTTGAATTTTTCCCTTTTCTCCCAGTACCTCAATGCACTAATCATACAGGTACCTCCTCACATTGTGTCCATTACGAAATTTACTTTAAATATGCCTCGAATTGAGGCTTTCTGGCCGTTCGAGACCAATGGCATTCTCCAAATGGCTTGTCATCGTCAACGTGCAATTGCTTCATTTGCGCATTCTGCGCGCACAAATGTGAGTTTAATTGAATCAATCCAAAAAGTCGGAGGTAGATTTGCCACTTGTTGACAGTTTCATTACCGGCTCCGTCAGCGCGACGACAAGGTCTTGATGAATTTGGTAAACATTTCGAGGCATTTGGCTTGGGCCTGTGACCCTTGGTGCTAAACATTCTAAGTGCCGCCGCATTTCAATAGACTAATATCGCGATATCAGCGTTGGGTTTTAAGCGCTTTTAATGGCCCTCTTAAAGTGCTCGGCTTTTGGTTCTCCATAAATGCAGACCATTAAACCAATTAGGCCAATGTGGCTGAAGGCTCCACCTCCGCAAAAGGTGTGCCAATAGCCGGTTTCCCACAGCCAGACAGACAGATACAAATATATACATACAGCCACAATTGTTTTGTTTCGTGTGGTGCATACTTTCATTTTCCGGCGATTGTGAGTACCTTAAGATTATCAATATCCTCCAATAATATCGAAGTATCATACTTACCGGACCAAATCATTGTGGCTGGAGTTATTATTCGACGATTTGCTCAATAAATCAATCTTTGGAGTACATATGGCCACCAGTTACTCCGATTCCATATACAATGTGCACTGCAAATAAGCATTAGGTTAAGTATATTTAACATTTTCGATTACTATGTTCATTGAAGTTGCAATTTTCTCTGGAGTTTTTCCAGTGTAAGTATGAGTGTTTTTATTATTTTGACGAAGGTCAGCACCATGCCAAAAGTACTGCAACTGACTCCAAGTCTGACGCCTGTGGCCAATGCAAAGTATAGCCGGCTGAACTGAACCGATTTGCTATTGAGTATGGGTAGAGAGGGGTGGACATGCATGTCGGTTTTGTTTTCAAACGTCAAGCCAATAAATTGCCTGAAATGCATGCCAGTGGCATAACGAAATTTGAATACCTTTTTCAAATGAGTCACAACTGAAATGTATCTAAGTGATTGGCAAAAGTGTGATTTCGGTTTTAATGAGTGGATTGCATATTCAAAGATTTCTTTTTAACAGATCATAATTCTAATGTTGACCAATAAAGTTACAGATCATATAGTTCAAAAATTTTCATTATCAATCATACATGAAAATAAAATACTTTTATTTTTAAAGAGTATACATTTTTTTAAAATTAATATGCTTTTTCATTAGCACACCATTTTAAAAGCAAAAGAAAAAAGGTGACAGCTTCTATTGTGCCAAAGAAAAAATATGTTTTAAAAAATTACCATACCCACGAGTCAACTGTTTTTTACTTTTATTTCGGTTGATACATATACATTTCTCATAATTCAAATTAAATTATATAAAGGAACAGATAAGAGAACGCAGACATAACAAAAACATTCTCCAATTAATGTGACTCGTCTGGTTAATGTATTTCGAATATCTTAAATACTTAACATATTTTTTAGCTCATGAACACAGAATTCTAACTTGCTGAACTGTTACTAACAGCCATAAAGATCGAGTCAAACTTGAATAAATTGTTACATTGCTAAATTACTCAATTGATTTTTAACTAGCATCTATAGTTAGCAACAATGTTATCTTCAATGAGTCTTGATTAAGATGTAAAACAATAATTTATTTACTTTATCTTTTTCACTTTAGCTGTTGATTGTTTTTAATGTCTTTAGGTGATAAAGAAACGGAAGTGGGGCGACATTGTAAACGAATTGCAGCTCATATGTATGTAAATGATTGGATTACCGATTGCGCAAAATTGTAAAAAGAGTGCGTTTTTGAAATATGGAGCAAGGCGATGAATAAATAACACTTGCTGGTTCAATTTGCTAGATTAAAAAATCTGCAATCCGGCACCATTAAATGAAGTAGTTGCATACTGTTATTTTTCGAGCACACGGGTGGTTTTCAATTCATCGATTTTTTCTTTCACATTCAGTCCGATGTTATTTATGGCCCGAAAATGTCAAGTCTTGTTGTTCCCGCTGGTAGCGCGGCTTAAATTTTAATGTCAAATGGGTAAAGCTCTACCCGGTCATGGGAATGAATGGGCCCAGTTTGGACAGTGTTGCGTGAATTTCGTTTCAAAAATATTCTATAAATTCGCTATTCATGCGAATGTTTTCATGTTTTATATTACTTATTATATAGAATCTATATTATAAAGGATATCATTTAAAACTGTCTAGAAATTAAAAAAAGGACCCCATCTCCCATGTTTAAGCCAATATGGCTTACTAAATTTTCAGCTTTAATGGCCAAGTATAGCCTTAAAAACTCTACTCTGTCAGTTCTAAAATCAAAATAGCAAAGTAACATTCGGAGTAGCATATTGGCTTGGGGCAGATGACAGATAAAATTTGTCGCAATTCAATCGGCGCTTCAGCGCTTATGACGAGTCCACAAAACTAGGCCTAAACAAACACGCCAAGCTGAGTTGGTAAAAAAAATAGTACAAATATTTCATGCCCCATAGACACAGTTGAGGGATTGAAAAATTAACATAATTGCGGTATAATAATGGAGTCGGTCCCTTGGGGCTAAGAGTGCGTTTCCCCGCCCAATTGGGCGTGGTCGGTGGGCGTGACCCAGTCAGTCGTTTGCGGCATGTCCACACCTAAGCAACATTTTTTGGGGCGCTCCGTTTGGGCGGCGGCCTTGTTTTTGTTAAGTGGATTGCAACTAGCTCCCGGAGCTTTTGGATTCGGGATAAATTTGATGAAGGTTCCCGTCGAAAACAAAGGACTGGAAGCATGCATTCTCGCCCTACTTCGAAAGTACTTTGAATCTGGCGATGGGCTATCGGGTTCAGTGCTATGTTTTAATCGAAACTATCAGCTACCTTATCTGCAAGATCAAATTTTAAAGGGCATGAACTCATATCAGGGTTATCCGTGGAGTCTGTTAATTACCAATTTTAGAGACAGTTTCTCATCCTCGGAATTGCAGATGCAAGAAAAGCCGCAGTGCTATTTTTTGATTGTCGAAAGCCTGGATGATGAAGATCTGGATGAGGTGTTCGAGCATTGGAAGAACATGGTGAACTGGAATCCACTGGCTCAGTTCGTGGTCTACCTGGCCACTTTGGAGGAAACGGATGAGGAAATGACAGACCTGATGGTGGAGGTGCTTCTAACTTTTATGAACAAGAAGATATATAATGTGAATATCATAGGGCAGAGCGAGGAGAATGAATTCTTTTATGGGAAGTCAGTATTTCCGTATCATCCGGATAACAATTGTGGTAACCGTGTTATTTCTGTAGAGCTACTGGATGCCTGTGATTATATTGGTGATGAAAACAATGAGGAGAAGGAGGAAGATGAAGACGACGGTGATGGTAATGAGCAGGATGGGGATGGAAGTCAGGAAAATATAGATGAAAGTGCTTCAGAAGATTCTGAAAACGATCAACCAGATATGTCTAAAGTTGGTAATGAAAGTGGGGAAAAAGATTACAATGAAAGTGAAGGTGGGGAAACACCAGCAAGTGAAGAAAGTCATGGTATAATTAATGAAACTAAAGTAACTACTGAAGAAAATCTTGAAAATACTAGTCAAGATCCTATACCTGATTATGAACAGGATCAGAACACGAATGATTATGAAAATATAGAACCTAATGAGAAAGATGATGAATATACTCAAAACACAACTGAATACGCAGAAAGTTCTATTGAAAATATGTCACATGAACAAGATATTTATGCAGAAAATTATCAAAATTCCGAAATAAGTATTATCCCCAAACACCATGGAAATATGCTGGCCAATAAACTATTTGCACGATACTCAGGTACATCCGATAGTTATGAGGATATTTCAGCAGCAGCAAGTGCACAAAATGAGAATTCAACCATAGATAAACCCTTTGATAAAACCGAAATTTCCAGCGAAGATCTTGAAAGCCACTCCGATGAAAACGGCGATGATGAAAATTTAGTCAACGCAAATGTTACAGAGTCAGAAGTCATCATAGAAGAGTTTTATCGAGCCAAGTTTGAGGACAAATTCCCACGTGATCTTAGTGGATGTCCTTTGACAGCAGCCTTTCGTCCCTGGGAACCATATATATTTCGCACCGAAGCTGAGGAAGCTACAGATGAGTATTATTATAGTTTTGGAACAGGAGATGATTACAATGAGACCTCCAGTTATGGGGACTCGGCTGACGACAGCTATGTAGACCCGGAGGCAGATTATGACAATCCCACCGTGGACACAGACACAGAAAGTACTCCAAAAATTAAGCTCACCGGCATCGAGTATGAAATGGTGCAGACCATAGCCGAACGGCTACACGTAAACATAGAAATGCAAAAGGAAAACACCAACTTGTATCACCTTTTCCAGCGGTTAATTGATGGGTAAGAATTGCTTTACATAATTAACTTTCAATCCAAACCAATTCTAGTATATAATTTCTTCAGTGAAATCGAAATGATCGTGGGAGGAATCGACGAGGATCCCAGCATTAGCCAGTTTGTATCCAGCTCAGTGTCCTATCACCAAGATGACCTTACTTGGTGTGTGGCAAAAGCCAAACGCCGATACGGGTTTTTCAATTTTGTGGAGACCTTCAATGCTGATGCTGGGATTTTAATCGGACTCTTTGTGGTCGTATGCTCCATTGTGGTTTTACTGGCGCAGCGGGTATCCCGATTCCGTTTACGAAACCTCAATGGATATTTCTCTATTTTTTTGCGAATAATGGGGATTCTGCTGAACCAAGCCATTCCCTTACAGGATTTTCCTCTGACTCTAAGACAGCTCTTCGCCATCTCCTTCTTAATGGGGTTTTTCTTTAGCAATACGTATCAGAGTTTTCTGATAAGCAGCTTGACCAATCCACGCAGCTCATATCAGATTCGGACCCTGGAGGAGATTCATAGCCATGGCATGGTTATTATGGGCACTTCCGAAAACGTTCGTCATTTCAATAAAGATGGGGAGGTAAATTTTTCGGCAAATAATTTTTTTTCTTCTAACCTAATCTTCTAATATTTAGGTTTTCAAGTACATTCGGGAGAGATTCCAGATGTGCTACAACATAGTTGATTGTTTGAATGATGCTGCTCATAATGAACATATAGCGGTGGCCGTTTCCCGACAGCATTCCTTTTACAATCCAAGAATCCAAAGAGACCGGCTTTATTGCTTTGATCGGAGAGAATCCTTGTACGTCTATCAGGTGACCATGTTGCTTCCAAGAAAGTATCATTTGTTACATCAGATTAACCCTGTAATTCAACACATTATCGAATCGGGCCATATGCAGAAGTGGGCTAGAGATTTGGACATGCGGCGCAAGATTCACGAGGAAATTACTCGGGTCAGGGAAGACCCTTTCAAGGCCCTGACCTTCGATCAGTTCCGAGGAGCTTTTGCATTTTCTTTTGCGCTTTTATTAATAGCCAGCTGTGTATTTTTTGTGGAATGGATTTATGAGAAGTGCTTCAATAGAGCTAAAAAGAGAAAGTTGCTCAAAAAGTTGAGAAGAAAACCTGAAACAAGAATATGATCAATGTACAATTTCTATTAAAAATATAACACAGCTTTTATTTAAAATGCAGTTGAAAGGAGATTAAGAATTTCATACCATAAACTTAAAATATAAATAATTATAAGTTGACTAAGGAATTATGGCTACTTATTAGATTAACTACCATTGCTTTTAATTAGATTGTCGAACAAAGACAACAAGAAAACGCCCTGTTAATCAATATGCAAAATATATTGGAAAGTGCAGATCTACAATCAAGTGTCTAACGTTGTTTATATATATTTGAAAATTTGTCCTATATCCAAGCAGAATAAATTAAACGATTTTAAGATCGATTCTCTATGATTATGGATCAAAATCTGGAAACGAAATATTTTTTCTTGAATATATGTATGTTATAGCTATCGGAAGTGACACCATTTTGGTGTTTTTGCAGATAGAATCTTTATTTTAACGCACATTGATAGATACTATTTTGTTAATAAATTTCTCATAAGGATCGGTCATATATGTATATCCGATTTGTATTATATTTCTATACTATTATGTAGCATATTTGTATTATTGATTCTTGACAATTCTTTGAATGTGGATCCAAAAATTAAAAAAGCACTCAATTTAATTAAAAGCATTAAATAAAAATTAATTTTCGAAGATTCAAAGATTGGGACCCAAAGATACTTAAATACATGCTTATATATTAATATTTTCTTGGCACATTATTCGATTTAAAAATACAGAATTGCAATACAGCGTGGAATGCACGTCTGCTCCGCAGCCTCCCGTACTTATATCCGCACCCTTACCTCCCGAACCGGGACCCGGATCCGTACCCGTAGCCCAACCCGGCACCCGGACCCGGTTGTCAGAAAAGTGAACAAGCGCGCACGCCGCCAACGTCAAGCTGTCGTCGGCATTCGCCTCAGTCGCCTGGCGCATCCTTAAAAGGTGGTGGCCCAATGTGCCGACCAGGCCTGTTTGTTAGTTAGCTTTCTGTGCGGTTTTTTCAATTTTCTGGCCTGCTGCTGCTGCTGCCCCAACAAAATCCGAAATATATATGGCTTTCATAAATTTTTATAAATAATATTCTTGGGCAGCACATTTGTTGCAGTATCATCAAATTGGCAGATATTTTTTTTTGTTGGCTAACACAATTCAATCAGCTGCTAGCCAGCTAATGTGGGCCGAATAGAATGTTGTTGAAAATACACGGGCGATAACGTATAGATATATACTATATATATATATGAATGTATGCACAGATTGTATTTTTATATTGTTGCTGGCCAACTTAGCGCTGCGGTTGACTGAATGAATGATACGTAAATGATGCCCAACAAGGCGTTGTGGATAGTTGGCATTCGACTCATAGTTTGATGATAGTGAGGAAACGAGATGAATGAATGTCTACTAAAAATACTACAATGGCATTTTTTATTTCATATGCATAATTATTTATGTCTTTAATTGAATTTAAATGCTTTTCCCACAAAGTATCCAATTAGCCTTATTGAGAAATGTCTTTTCCTCACCTGCGATAACTGGCCAATCGCATATTTATCTAAAATTAAATATATGAAATTTGTGAGTTCTTCCAATTAAAAATAGAATTCCATACTCTAGATACGTTTCAGCGCGTAAGCGTCAAAGAATCTCTTGCAAAAACGTGAGAGCGCACGTTTATTTTTGCTTTTTCCTTCGATTTCCATCTCACAAACATTTTTTTCCAACCCACCCACTCGCACAAACACTCTTAAAAAGTGAGAGACTTGTGTAAACAACAAACGCATGTTTTCTATATTTTTGTTATTATTTTTAAAAATTCCCTAAACACCATATAAGTCAATTAAAATGTTGATCATTAACTGAATGAATTTTAATGATCTCGTTTATGATTAATGAGAATGTGGGAAAAAAAAACTAAAACAGCAAACGAAATGTTAATGGGCAAATAAGTTGAAGCAGTTTTAATTGATTTCGGTCATTGCGGTTTGGGCCACAAGCTGGCAAATCTATAAATGCAATGCGCGCTCTTTTACCAATTTTCGCCTTGTGTTTTTATGGTTTCTGAGTCCCTAACTAGCCAGCACACCCAACCAACCACCCACCCACCCAGAAAACCAGCCCACACCCAGCAAATTATGGCCGAGAGAATGCGGCGATATTTAATTTTGGTTTTGTTTTGAAATTCTTATTTCTAATTGCGAGTGCGTTCTCATCATCGCTGAGAGATTTCCATCGCAACCATGTATGGATTGGACCAACGTGCAAATGTTGATTAAAAATTAGACAAAACAAAAAACGAACACGGCACTCATATACTCAGATACAGATACAGATACAGCAACATTCGCAGCTGCAGATACAGATACAAATAAAGATACATATGGAGAGCGAATGCTACGCCTACGTTGAGGATGCTCTGATCCGGAGGATCTGCGTCTGTCTGAGTTTCTTCGTGTCTGTGGGTGAGCAATGGTACTGTTGTTTACCCTCGCGTCCTCTTCCCAGACGCTACACTGAGAGAAATGTTTGAACTATACATCCAAATAAGTAAAACTACCCACACAGAATCCTACATATATAGACTATATATTGTTGGGTATTAAAAATAAATGTCCCTTTATATTTCATAAACTAAACAATAATTATTCTCATTCAAAATGAAAGTCTGAAAATCTTTTAATAAAATCATGGATATGGTTTGGAAAAATTAAAAAGAAATGTATGCATATGAAAAATAATTTTAAATTTGTTGTAACGTTTCTTAGTGGCTATTATCGTAAATATATTGACCCCTTTACCAAATTATTTAATTTTATCTTCTAATTTTATTATCAGCGAGAATTTTGGATCTAGAATGAAAAAACTCCTTTTTAATTTAAAAAATTTAAAATTGGGTAGTTTAGAATAAAATTAGTTTCTGAATTTTATTCTGAAGTGTATCATCTCGAAAATGATGAACTGAACAGAACACAAGTCCAAAAACAAAAATCCAATGAAAACAAATTATTTTTAAAAGAAATTCAGATTTTCCCCCCCATCGTCGCAATGTGCATCCATCCATGTGCTGCAATACACATGTGTTTCTGAGAGATTCCTCGCGTGTGAGATGCTGTTGAGGCTGTGTGTGTGTGCGGAAAATATCTAAACCGACTGAGGGTCGTCAAGATGGTATAAATATTAGCGCATCTCGGTCCAGCGACCACTCGCAGTTCTACAGCGAAAGTGTTGATTTGGATTTCTAGTTTTTCTTCGTTTTAACGGTTAGTATCAAAAAATTCCAAGTGACTCCTGCAAAGAAAGGAAGAACATTCCTAAGTGTACAGTGTCAGAGTTTTTCAAAAACCACTCTTTTGAGAAGTACTACTTCAAATATACATTTTCTAAGGCATACTTAAGCCGGAGCAGAGTAAACATAATAAAATTCAAAAAAATTTCAAAATTAAAACAAGGATATACGAAATATTTGAAAAATTGCAAATATAAACCTTCGAAATAAAACTTTTTTTAACATCCTAATTAGGATTTGGATGAAAGACCGTTCCTCTTAGCCGAAAGTAAATTAAAATGCCACAAGTGTTAGATTTTTTCAAAAGCTACTTTTTCGAATAAAGTCAAATAAATTGTGTAGATGTGACACGGATACACGGCACCCAAGTAGAAACATAAAGTAGACATTAAACATAAGACTAAGTCCTTGCTTCTATCTGTTGTTGTTGTTTGCAGTAAAAACAGCCAGTAGCCAAGATGTGTGATGACGAGGTTGCCGCATTGGTCGTGGACAATGGATCCGGTATGTGCAAGGCTGGTTTCGCCGGTGATGACGCGCCCCGCGCCGTCTTCCCCTCGATCGTGGGCCGTCCCCGTCACCAGGGTGTGATGGTCGGCATGGGACAGAAGGACTCCTATGTGGGCGATGAGGCCCAGAGCAAGCGTGGTATCCTCACCCTGAAGTACCCCATTGAGCACGGTATCATCACCAACTGGGACGATATGGAGAAGATCTGGCACCACACTTTCTACAACGAGCTGCGCGTCGCCCCCGAGGAGCACCCCGTCCTCCTGACTGAGGCTCCCCTCAACCCCAAGGCCAATCGTGAGAAGATGACCCAGATCATGTTTGAGACCTTCAACGCCCCCGCCATGTATGTGGCCATCCAGGCCGTGCTCTCCCTGTACGCCTCCGGTCGTACCACCGGTATTGTTCTGGACTCCGGTGACGGTGTCTCCCACACTGTCCCCATCTATGAAGGTTATGCCCTGCCCCACGCCATCCTGCGTCTGGATCTGGCTGGCCGCGATCTGACCGATTACCTGATGAAGATCCTCACCGAGCGCGGTTACTCGTTCACGACCACTGCTGAGCGTGAAATCGTTCGCGACATTAAGGAGAAACTGTGCTATGTCGCCCTGGACTTCGAGCAGGAGATGGCCACCGCTGCTGCCTCCACCTCCCTCGAGAAATCGTACGAGCTTCCCGACGGTCAGGTGATCACCATCGGCAACGAGCGTTTCCGTTGCCCCGAGTCCCTCTTCCAGCCTTCCTTCTTGGGAATGGAATCGTGCGGTATTCATGAGACCGTGTACAACTCGATCATGAAGTGCGATGTGGATATCCGTAAGGATCTGTATGCTAACATCGTGATGTCGGGTGGCACCACCATGTACCCCGGTATTGCCGATCGTATGCAGAAGGAGATCACCGCCTTGGCGCCATCGACCATCAAGATTAAGATCATTGCCCCACCAGAGCGTAAATACTCCGTCTGGATCGGTGGCTCCATCCTGGCCTCGCTGTCCACCTTCCAGCAGATGTGGATCTCCAAGCAGGAGTACGACGAGTCCGGTCCCGGCATCGTTCACCGCAAGTGCTTCTAAGCGATTTGAACACTGCACCACACTGAAAACCACAACACACCACACAACAACAACAACAGCAACAAATCAAACAACCAAAAACACCAAAACAAGAACAAGAACCAGAACTAGAGCCTAGTGCTAAAGATGACTAATTTTAAGTTTAAACCTCTTGCTGCCCTGCCATCCGTGAAAAACCAAAGGATCCGCGAATCAATGTAACAGCATGTATTATACTTATATAAATATTTATTGGAAGTGTCGCGAAATGGCGATGATGTAGGAGTTGAGGAGACACAAGAATGCAAAATTTTAAAGTTAAAACAAAATAAAATTATCGAATAGCATCCTCTTTAAATTAAATCTAAATTATATACAAAAAAGTGACAATAATTTTAATTTTTTGGGTAGTAGGCTCACAGGAAATAACAAAATATTCCACGCCCACTGCAAATGTGGCGAATCTGGAGCGGATCATGGGGTGATGTGCATAGCCAAAGGTACTGCGATCTCCATATAGACGCCAACAAGACCATTTTTGCCCATGGTCGTGGCAGGAGCTGCCCCCTTGTCGGGAGGCTAAAAATAAAGCTTGAAGATAAAACAACAACACGCCAAATCCATATGCCAGAGGGCAATATCAAATGTGTTTCTAAACTACAGTGGATCTTCAATAAATACAAAGATGGGAAGCCCAAAAATTACAGTTTAAAAATAAAAATAATAGATAATCTTGAACTACGAGAAAGTTTCTAATTCGTAAAGGCTTAAAAGTAAACTATTCCTTTAAAAATAATGTAATATATGTAATGAAATATGTATTTCGGCTTAACATTTTTGAAAGCGACATATTTTTTTTTATCGTACATATATCTTCTTGTGTCTTATCTGATCAAGTTCCCGCGAGAAAGTTTCACTGTAAATATGTTTATAAAGAGAGAGAGCGGTTCTTTTTTGGAATCAACATTCGATGCTGGCTGAGGCGACCGCCGGCTGTCTTTTTAATTGCAGTGCCACGACCTCGGGGGCTGCGAAAATATCTTGGAATTTCAAGTACATGTGTGGGGCTGGGCTGGTAGCGATCTTCGTACTTGAAGATTGTGTCGGGAAACGGAACGAAGAAGTCGAAAGGCAGACGACAGCAGCAGGCAAATGGGCCTCCTTGGGATTCCAGGAATGGGCTGCCTAATTCGAAAATAGACCAAAGAACTCCTTGCTATTCAGTATACATAGTGCATAAATGCACTTTTTATTGAATATTTTTTTTTTTACATTTAAATGCTTCAACATCGCCTATGATTGCTTAGAAAAATTGGTTGAGTGGATTGCTTGCACTTAACAGTTCGTTGGTGAGTGGTAAGTCAGGTTTTATCTTTACTTGATTCTAGGACCCCCTGCGGGCAATACAATTACAAAAATACTCGCACAATAACATTCAATTCAATTTTGTTTGTATACACTTTCAGTCAATTCGGTTCTTGCAGTTACAAAATATTTCGTTGTTCTTAGTGGTCTGGTTAGTTGTTAGTTGGAATACTGCACATAAAACTGTCTCACATCTCCTAGCTATAATATAGGCCTAGTATATTAAGCAGAACGCCCATCATCACGTTGGTTTTCAATTTTTGTTTTTGTTAAAAATCCAGTCTATACACTTACATTAATGGAATGAATACTTTATTAAGTACATGGTTTAGCACATTTCGTTTCCTCGATATCATTGAAGTGTTTATGATATATGTACGACTCGTACGAGATATAAATATATATATATATATATGTATATAGATAGATCATTAAGGCACATTTATGGACAGTTTGCTTTTGATTGGACCTGCTCTTACATCGTCGGTTCTTCGTTGCTGACGCACGGAATGCTTAAAACTTGTCTAAGTTTTCTAAGGTAAAATACGAATACGTTACATCTGTCTAGATTTCCATAGCTAGTGAATATAAATACGAACATTTAGCTTATAAACGAAGAAGGGATTGATACAGATAAACAATAATTACAACTGCGTTGTAATAACGGATTTGCGAATGATGGTCGGCTCGCGTCCCTTGGGGGCCGAGACCACCTCCGATGATACCAGCCAGGGCGATACCATTTCGTTGCTGTTTATGTTGCTGTTGCTGTTTCCATTGCTGTTCGACGGAAACGGAGTGCGGCTGTTGTCCGGGTAATTGCTCGGGTTTTTCTGTGGCAAAGATCAGAGCGAGTATTAAAACGAGAGGTCAGGCAGGGCCAATGGACTGGAGGTGGTGGTTAGTGCGGTGTGCAGATTGAAATGAAAACGAAAAGACAAGCTAACTACGGCGTGCCGAAGTTTACGTACCTTTGCAGCATGGTTAGAGCTTATAAAATTTGCATTTTCGAATTATAACTATAATTTTCTATCACAACACTTGTATTTAAAAATAGATTGTATAATTTGAATAATATTCTCAAACTATTTTTATGGAAAAAATTGAGAGACTGGCAAGAGGTTAACTAAAGCAGACAAATAGAAAAGAAATAGTAGCTTAGAATTTTTAAAGAAAAAAACTAACTCATCTGCAAAGGCTTTAAATAGAATTAGTAATAGTTGTAAGCCAGCATAGAGACAGACAGTGAAAGCGTAAACGTAAGCTCGTGCTGAAGCTCAAACCTTTTCACTTGGCGGCGCATCGACTTCACTGTGATTCAGGTTCTGATTCTGTTTCCGTAGTTGTTCGTTTGTTTTCAGCGTCTCCAGGCGCTCCTGTTCACTGAGCGTGGAGAAGAGCAAAGTGCCGGCACTGGGCGTCGAACTGCCCGCCGGCTTTGGGGCAGAGTCATTGGTATTGCCACTGGTGGTGGTGGTGCTGCTGCTGCCGCCGTTGGCATTGGCATTGTTGTTTATGATGTTGTTAATGAATATTTCATTAATGAGTATTTCGGCTGCCGATGCGTTGCTTAGAGTGGGAACCAGGGTTTCTGCGGTGCTAACACTGGCCGTGGGGCTGCTGGGCGTGCTTATGGTGGTTACACTGGGGGACACGCCCCCCGTATTATTCAAATTCACGGGCAGGGACGAGGGCGGTGTGAGCGGTGCATTAAATCCGGACACAAAGGTGGCATTGCTAAAGGATGAATTGGGAATGCCATTCGTGGTGCTTGATGTGCTGGAACTGCTGCTGGCGGCGGTGCTGCTGCTGGCCGTCGATGGCTTCTGTTCCGGTATGCTGAGCGTCAGCTTATCGCCTCCCTATTTTGTGTTTTTTTTTTTTAGCGAGCACATAGCATACACACAACACAAACGCAACAACACGTATAAACATTAAGTGCGGACAACAAATGAAAATAAAACGTACAAACAGAAGGCATGAAACGAGTGCAATGCTGTGGATCAAACTGGTTCACCGGTCGACTACTTACCACAGATATGTAGGTGGCGTTCAGGGAATCCGGTCCGTCGCTGCCGCTGTTCATGTTGCTATTGCTTGAGTGCACCGTGCTGGGGTGGGCGGCGGGCACGAACATCTGATTGGTGAGCTTAGCGTTGCCTCCGGCGCCTAGCTCCTCTTCGACGCGAGCTAAAGGATTAAATTATTTACTTACGACTTTGTGTCGGGAACTTTAGCATTTTAAACCCGCTTACCCTTTAGGATATTGCACTTGATGTTGCCGGGCGGCAGGGCCGTGGTGCTCACGTTGGCCAGTTTCACTTGGTTGTTGGGCTTCTCGTTGGCGTTCGAGAGGCGTTTCAGTGTTTCCGTGTTGTGGTCCATGTCGAAGGTCTTGTTGATGGTCACTCTGCAGATACATTACACACTCTGGTCAAAGAATTTTATTATCCGGGCGCTGATTACACTACCTGATACTGTTAGCATCATTAATGGCTTCATTGGCTAGCACTGATGGGGATGGATCTTTGACAATGGACTTAAGCAATGAGTCTAGCTCTCTATCTTTATCCGACAAGCCGCTCTTAACACTGCACAATGGTTTGGACAACACACACACACACAGAAAGAGAGACGGGTGAAAAACACATAGAACAGGTGAATTAGTCAATCGGGAGTTGAAGCCATAAGTATTAGATAAATGGATCGGTTAGCGTACGGAAAACCTACCTGAGCTGGCCGGAGCTAATCGAAGCCTTGCCGAAGCTACCGTGATGCGAAGCAGTGGCATTTCGGAATGGATTGGTCTCGTCAAAGTTCTTTGTGGAGTTCGGGGAATAAGGTGGGGTGTATTCCGAATCCAGTCTACGAAACGACAAGCAAAATTTGTTTATAATTAAATAAGCTAAAGGGATTAACAAGTTTTCCTACCTAACAGTCAAGCCTGCTGCCTTTCCTATGGATCCAATCTTGCTGTACGCTGGATCTTCGTTGCTGAAGTTCGATTTTAGCGAGTTGCGGCCCAGCGATGCACAAGTGGCAGCTGCTGCTTGGGAGGAGGAACTGATCGAACCGCTGCAGGCAGCATCCGGTTCAATGATGGCCGAGTTTTGGATTACGGTGAGCACTGATGGTGAAGGGGTTACGGTTATAAACTGATCGGTGGATATAAGCGAATCGAAGGCATCGTTGTTGTTCTCGGTGCTCGGCGGTGGCGATGATATCTTGGAACTTGCCACAGTAGGCACTATTGCGGCTGCCTGCGAGGAGGCAGCAGCTGCCGCCGCCGCAGCTGCAGCTCGAGCATTAACTGAAGCCACAGCGGAGGCAGCCGATTCCTGGGAGGCCTTTTGGCGTTCGCGCAACAGGTGCGACTGCCTGCTGGCGAAACGTTGAGACGGTCGCCGCTCAAATTGAACCGTTCTTCTGGCCCGACTTTGCTGCGTTGTCTGGAACTCAGTGCGTCCCGAATAGCGGAAGCGGGAGCCCATGCGGAAGAAGTTCTGACGAGCAGAAGGACCCTTTACTGGCGCCCTGAGTCGGAAGAATGTGTGGTGTTCCACCGCGCACTTCCACAAGTGCTTGCAAGCCTTCTCGTTGTATAGCCGGAAGACAAAGGTGTGCTCTTGCTCCCGGCCCTCGTCATCATCCTCGATCACGATAAGAGTAAGCTTCTTTTTCTTAAAGTCCAACTTGCTAATCTTCGGCCAGAAGAACAGACCTATCTTCTGATCCCGCTCAAAGACCAGTATGCCAGTGGGCGTCAGACCCAGGTGGTATTCGCAGCCATCTTTTCCCAGCACCGTGTGCATGTCCACGCCGTACATATCCAGCCACTTGGCCTTGTTCAGGAATGCAGTCTCCGCTTGAGCTGGAGTTAGTCCGCGGCAAGTCTTGTACTCCTCCAGAATGGATATTTCCAGATCCTCCGTTTGCTCGGGCACGAAACGGAACTCCGAAACGGTGGCCGCCGAGTGCACTTGGTCGTCATAGTCGCCCAGCTCAGCTGCGGATGATAATATGTGACATATATCGGAGAGGTGATCGAAAATTGACACTTACATTGTAGAGCCAGGGCGCAGAGCTCAGTGGACTTGTCATCGGGGCAGTCCAGCCTTCCCTCCAGCAGATCTTGCTTCAGTTGCAGGAAGAACAGGTAGCGAGTGAGCTCTTCCCGGAGGGTGTTCGGCTCCGAAGAGTAGAACTTCACCTTCAAACGGAACGTATACGGAGGTCCGACTGTGGGGCGAAGTATTTATTATCACCTGCACTTATACGTTTATTGCCATTTCTAAAAATATACTCACTTTTAACCTGCTTCTTAATCGGCTTAGTGGGATCCAGCCAGTGCTTCACATGATTGGCATCCGTGAACTGCAGACCAAAGTAGTCCTTTTCGATTATATCCAGGGCGTAGAAGACCTGCTCGTACAGGAAGCTGCCCAATGCCTTTTTCTGAAAACACAATCTCGTGAAAATTAATACTATCCGCTTGGGGGGCATGTGCAAATCAAAGCGACCCTGAACTAATCACGTTCGCCTAGCCGGTTAAATTATGTGCTGATCAGTAGCAATTTGCTTACTTTATCACACGAGGTGAGGCAATACATGGAATGGAGTGTCTCCAGCAGGGTGGATCAGTGGAGTTAGATAAGCTGACATGAGAGTGGGAAATATTTTTGTGGGTCAAGTAGCATTGCTAGAGTTTACTAGCTAGATACAAATACTCCTCAAATATAGCCAAGATTTATTAGAACCTCGGTTGAAACTCTCAAATATTTTTGAGTGAGCCACCCTAATGGAAATATCTGTATCTCTATTTTGTCTGGTGACTTCAGATTCCCCCGCTCAGTCTGCCCATTAACCCGATTCTGTTTGTGTTCCAACAATCACAATTTATGGCTGCCAGGGCGAACGGCAAAAGACAGATACCCACCAGAGAGGCGAGCGAGGGTCGGAATTGGGAAATGTAATTCAATATTGGGACAGTGCTTACCGATAATTCGATGGAAAGGTCAGTGTTGTCCAGCAGAATGACGCGGCAGTCGATCTTGTTCTTGTTGACCACAATGCGCTGCGGCTTAATGTGTGACCCGCTGGCCAAGGCTCCCGCACCGCCGACGCCACCGCCCATCGGGGCACCACCACCACCGCCGCCCCCTCTTACATTGTCCGCGTAATTGTTGCGCACCTTGCGACGGCTTAAAAAACGCAGCATTTTCGCTGGCTACTTTGTATTTTTTACTTCCACCTTTTTTGTTGTGTGATGATGGAATGGGGTGGTGTGGTGGTGTATGGTGTGTCTATTGTTGTTGCCAAGGCAGCGCGCGCTGCACCGATATTTCACCTGTGTGCTGGTGGTGCTGGGCTGGGAAAATAAAAAAGAGCACCGCAGACATCCAGCACACACACACAGTCGCACCTGTACTGCAACTTGTTCTGGCTAACACGCACACAGAGCCACAAACGCTAACACACACGCACGAACACTGAGACAGGCGAACACCAGCAAAAGACGCCCCCGTTTGGTGGCCTCGGTGGCTTTTATTTTAATTTTTTTCCTTCGTTTTAGTTGGCAGGAACCGGGATTGGAAGTTGCATTAAAGTTGCAGCCAAAACTGGGTGCAGCCGCTGCAGTTTTCCCCCCCAAAATATCACAAATCCCAGCTAGTTTTGCACACAAAAAAAAGTAGGGGAAAAAACTGGCCACCAAAACACGTTCGCGTTCCCGTTCCGCGAGTCGTTTTCTTCTGGAATAATTTCGGTCACGTTCTCGTCACACGCTTGTCTGCCTTTTCGATACTTCATTCAATCCGATATTGTTTATTTGCTGATATTTAACTACTTTAAAAGTATTTAAGCGCACTTGTTGGCTTTAATTAATTTTAGAATGTTGAGTTGTTGATGTTGTTGAGCGTCCGGAAAATACCAAGAAAATACTGGTTGTCTTCTCGAGGAGAAATCAGCTGACAACCTGTTAGCAGTCACCCTGTGCTATCCAAAGTCGCCCTGTGTATATTTCTAATATATTTTGGTATTCTTAAATAAAATTTCTTAATTTGTAATATTTTTAATTAACCAAAAGTTTTTTAAAATGAGGTAAGCGTTTGGAAAGGTTAAATTTAAGGCGCGCTTCTTTTAAGACTCTTTAAAATTTGAGTTTTAATAGTTTGGTTGTGTAATAGATAGGTTTTCGTCTCGGCTAAGCGTAGTATCGTTATTTTTTTATCGTAAACATCAATGTAATTCTTAAATTATTGTTAGTTTTCTATTGAATATTCGGGTTTTCTTTAACACAGCTAATTATTAGTTAAATAATTTTTCATTAAACATTATGAATTACACTTTTATTTTACCTTGTTCAGCACTGGTGTAAAGTTAAAAATATAATATAAAATGTATTGATTTTGAAAATATTGTATGCTATTTATGTAGATATTTTAAGCTTATTAAAAAATTAAGTTGTTATAGTAGTACAGATAATATCAGAAAGAGATGGCGTTACAAATTATTTAAATATGAACATTTCTCTAAATTTCTTAAGCTTATAAGCAAAGCCCAAAAATTATATTTGAAAAACTTCATTATTTTCTATATTAAATTTCTGATGACATAAAAAATAATGAAGGGATGTTGCTTTTAGTTATTATAAGAAATATACATTTTAATGTTGGATTAAGTTCTTATTCTAAGTTCACTATTTTCTGCAATTAAATATTTCAATTACTTAAAAATAAAAAATAATATATCCTTTTTGTTACAAAATCCTAGAAAAGCATCGCCCAATCCCTAGAAAAGATTTTCATTTTATTTGGACTTATGACCAAGATTTAAATCATAAAAAGTCCACATTTTTGGCAGACAGGAGGCGAGCACAACAAACTTGTTGGCATTTGTGGTCGCGGATTGCTTTAAGTTTAGTACAAGGAACTAAACTAGAAAGAAGTGCACAATAACTGTAAAATAGGAAACACAAGTGGGTTCCGTAGTTGCAGCCGGCATTTGCAAAATCCTTTTTATGGGCAATTTATTCCTTTATTTGTTAGTGGATTTAAGGCCGTAACGTAACAGTGTCCACTCCTTTTCTCCACCCTCCTGGCCAGGAGAAAGCGCCATTGGTAGTCGTATTTCGAGTTTAAAGGTAAATGGGAGATTTATCGCCGACGATTTCCTGTGTGTAGTAGGCCCTGGATACCGCAGGGGTGAGTGGGTGGCGATTTTGGGGGCTTTAACATCTTGGCTGCGGGCTGTGTTTATATCGGGGCTTTAGTGGGCCCTCGAGAGGTTCAGTTCGGTTTTTGGGAGCCGAGGGCTTTACAACATTTACGAAAAGTTGAAGCCATTGAGCACCAATTGCATGATTCATTTTCGCTTATTGGCCATTAATTTTGCTCTCCCAGGTTTCGATTGAGCCCGATATGCATTTACATTTTTATCGAAAGCATTCGAGATCCGGGGGCTGTAATTACCCAAATGGCCGTTATAACGAGGCGCATGATTAATTACTGGCTAATATTGAAACCCGATCTGTGGTCAGCATCGGTAGAACTGACCAGTGGCATCACTTTGGGGCCTAAAAGGGGTGTAAGAGGCTGTGCGGGGCACCGAGGTGAATTGTGTGGTGCAGGGGCTGCTATTCCCATCCATAATAATAACTAGACAGGCGACGATGCAGGTCTTTGGCCAATGTCTTGGGTGCCAGCTGCGGCAACTTGAGCAGCCTGTTCCGTAATTATGACAGGCGGCCAAAGACCTCAGATTCCGGTCCTATCCCCTGTCCTATATACTCGAGATCCAGGTCCCGTCTCGATTTTCCCGGCCCCAGGGGTGTGGCAACAATTAACAAATGGTTTTCGTTGCTATTGCCATTGACCAAAATAGACATGTTTGCAAAGGGTTATGGCCACACGTATACATGTGAATACATCAGTCTGGGCGACGCACGTGCACTGAAAATAAAATTTGGCCAATACAAAAAATATTAAATGAATATATTATTGTTTTTTATTTGATTTTATAATAAGTTTTAGGTCGAATCTTAAGTTACTTCTTCCTAAATATATAGAATATGGAACTACCACCATAAAGGATATGGAATCTTAACGTTTATAAATCTTTATTCAAAAATAGTAAAATGAAATTTTAAATCTTTCGAATAATTTAAAATACGAAGCAATAAGGTAACTCCAACTGCGTGTCATTTAAGTGTGGAAATAAACTATAAAATCTTAAGAAATATCATTAATTGCATGTACACCCTTTCAATGTAGTTTCGTGCTAAAATATTTTTCCCCGTGCCAGTTCTGGCATTTGTATTGTCTTAACGATAATGGCAAGTCGGGGGTATGTAATACGAGGTGGGCAAATATTTGTGTCTGTTTGAGTGAGCGTGTGGTGCATGTGGTGCGGTGGGGCTCACAGCTCGGAGTGCAGAGGCAGATGCTGAAGCAAAAGCAAAAGCTACGGCAAAGCCAAAGGTAAACTATTATATTTATATGGACGTCTGCGGATGCTGCTGCTACGCTCCAACTGTCCGCGCACTTATCTGCAGTTGAGTGGAAAATAAATTCCTTTTAATTAAAACCACAGCACAGCTCGTGATTTAAATGGCTCACGGCTCAGCATCTGAATCCGAATCCGAATACGAATCTGAATCAGAAGCGCTGTGCAAATTTATTGGTGTCCATCCATAAATCAGCGACACTGTTCGAACAGCCAAAAGGTGAATTCATTTTAATTAAATAGAAAAATGTTTGGTTGTTTACTCACCTGATGGGCGCGCTAACAAACCCTTGCCGGATTAAAAAATATTGCATCGGTCCAGCCCGGCAACAAAAAGACAAATAAAAAACAAAACACAACAACAACGAGCGGACAGCCATCGTATTTGGGGGACGGTCCTGGGGGACGGGTATATTCATAGTAAGGAATTCGAAGTTTTTCAGTAATTGGCTACTTAAGTTGCTTCGATTGGGGCCGAGGAGCAGGACAAGGACATCCAGGGAGCTGGCACGCGGGATGAGTGCAATAAAAAACATCCTCGTGTTGTAAAATTTTATGTGTGATTGTGTGTCGCTTTACGATATCCTGGCATTCAGCCTCCGCCGACTCCGTCTCCAATTCCGACTTCTCCACTTACAGGTCCAGCTCCTGCCGATATCCCGCCCACTTTTTCGACTCCATGACCAGGGCTCGTTACCGTCCGGAGTCAGATACGGCGGATACGGCAGAGACCAGCAAATGGGGGCCAAAAAGGGCGTGGCAGCTGCTACTGGCTGGGGAGTGGGTGGCCGACATTTGTTGTCTCAGCGAATTCTCCGGGAAAACGATGCGATTGCCGTTACCTGCTCACCTACGCCCTGGGGGAATATTTCACGGCTATTTGGCAAGTCAACAGCTTGTTTTATTTTGGCATGTAATTTTCGATGAGTGTTTTTATGACAGAAAGGCGACAAAAGCCAAAATCAATTGGAAATCAATGTTGCACTAGTTTGCACCTCACTTAGGGCTCCCTTGTGGTTGCACAAAAAAAAGGGAAAGTAAAAGCATGAGAGTTTTTTTTTTCGCTATTAACTAATTGAATGAAAGAAACTCCATTATGATATCACAGGCTAATAGTGATTTGGTTTTTAACCTTTTAAAGGCTTTCAAAAAACATTTTTCTTCCAAAAAAGTATAAAAGCCAAATTAAAATCAATTTTGCCATATTTTCACAATCACCCATCCTTTAAAAAAAAAGGGAAAGTAATTAGGCTTACAGTACGCCTCTGGCAAATGAAAAATTCGCTGCTTCTTTGGGGTGATATTTTAAATTACGCACAATTTATTTTATTTTATATTCAATTTAAAAAGTGTCAACTTTCTTCCTCATTTTGTGCGCATTTTTGTGGGGCTTGTGCGTCGACCTTCTGTCCATATAAAAACCCCATATGAAACGCATAAAAAAAGTTATTTATGCCCCGCGGTCGGTCGCTTTTGTTGCAGTGCGTTTGTGGAGCGTCCTCGGTGGAAATCGCTCCCCATTTCCCCCCCTTTTTTCGCAAGGAAATTCCGCACCTCCCCTCGGCGGTGACAAAACGCTGGAGGCCTTTTCCCGCAACTCTTTCTCGCCGGCCTTTGCCGGCCAGGTCGAAAAGTTTCGCAGCATTGCAACAATTAAAAGTGGCACGAGGGTCATTCAAACAATTGCCCATTGTTGTTTTTCGGGCTAGCTGGACAGGGGACTGGGGAGGTGGGGGATTTAATTTATGCCACTAATTACTTTAAGAGCTTTGTGGCACTGCAATCCTGCAGATTGCGCTGCCTTGTATAAGATTTTCCACGCCATTATGTTCTCCAAGGGTCTCAGCTTCCAAAAATCGGGAATGGACGAGTGGGTGGCCATTGGAACTGGCACAAGCGTAGACTTCATCTCTTCTGGTATTCAAATAATATGCAAATTAGAATTACATTCAAACCGTTTTTTTCTATGCCACTAGGTAAACGAAACTAAGCCAAAACTTTTACAACATCTTTCGTTTTGCTTCACTGTCTGCGGCTTTGCTACTTCAAATGACTTTTGGCAACTTCCAGGAAAGCTCCGGAAAAAAGGTACGAAACTTCAGAAGGTTTTTCAGGCTATTTACACTCAAGACTTGCTGGCCATCTGGCCAGAGAGTATCTCATACTTACTTGTGCTTTTTGGCCCAAGAAAAAGCCATCTAAGCGCCCCCGGCGGCAATAAAGCTGAAAAACTATAACCAAAGGAAGCAACTTTAAATTGTAGTTTATTTTATTGACGTGTTCTTATGGCCCTGACAGAGACCTTGATATGTGATTTGCTATAATTACTTTGGGATTGGTTCAAAAGAAGGTTTCACCTAAGAGAGCACTTAAAAAAATATAATTACTCTCTTAGAAAAATAGAACAGTCAGCCCTT
The DNA here is from genome assembly GCA_035045925.1 of Drosophila atripex. NCBI lineage: Eukaryota > Metazoa > Arthropoda > Insecta > Diptera > Drosophilidae > Drosophila > Drosophila atripex. The sequence continues at coordinate 3,644,603 of JAWNOP010000022.1, read as the reverse complement.
TAAAGTTTATCCTTTAAGGTTTTACAATAAAGGTGTGGAAAATCATAGCTTTTAATATGTTGGTTCTATTTTTAGCTATATATCTAAAATCTACAAATCAAATACACAAATAAGTTGTATTTTTAATCCACATTTTTTAAATATTTTTCAAGTTGGCAATAAAAAATAGACAGTTTTTATGAGGATATAAAATAAGAACTTTTATTTGGTGGCCCGCTGCGATGTGGATAATTTTATGTATGGTTGCGAATGTATTTTTTATTGCCCCTTTTTTCGGTTAGTGAATATGCTTCCCGGCTAAATAAATCACACCTACAGCACACACGCAACTAGCAAGGATAGAGCTCATCTTCGATGTGCAATATTTTGCTTATCATGCGCTTTTTGTCTAGGCAACATACAAACCCACTTACAGGGATCTAACGAGGACCATTCCGGAAAGTGGATGTGCTCGAGGAAAAAGTGGAGCCATTGAGCATCACAATTTGCTGATTGCTGGAGTTTAGGCGATAGGAAATGAAAACCGAAACCGAAACTCATTTAAATCAATATTTTGTTGGGCACGTTTGCCACACCAGCAGTTGGCCCGAAAGATGATGTGTGGATGGAAGGAGAGGCGGGCGGATAGAGTGTTATTGGGGAATGCCCGGACTCAGCACAATTGTCGAACTTGGCTTAGGCGTTGTCTTTCTAGCCACATGGCCACCGCAAAACCCCAGCCAGATGACGCCTGCATGCAAATGTCCCGAAACATTGTTCCGGCCGTCCACCCACCACCCCCACACACACACGCAATTATATTTTCCTTAGGTCGGCATTAGTTCTTCACCGAACAGTCCAGTTTGAAGACCAAAATCCGGAATCTGGATTCGGAATCCTGGACTGCTGCTAAGAGTCATTTCCGTTTCCTTTATGGACGACAGGCGACTGTTTTTCATATGCTTGATGTGTGCGGTTTTGCGGTGATTGTTGCGAGACATCTATTTGATCGAAATGGGATTGTCGAGAGTGGACCGGATTGAAGATAGCTTGACAGCGGGAAGATTGAAGATGCGACAGTCTCTTCTCCTTACCCCGATCCGGCTCTCTGCCAACCGTCTGTCCTTGACTTCAGTACAGTCAGTCAATTATTTGGCCCAAATATTTGCCACTGGCTTGACATATTCCCCCACTTTTTACGGGTAGTGCCGAGCGATAAGCACTCGAGAGCTTCAAACTCTTGGCATTCGGTTATAGTGTTTCAGCCAAAGTCAATAGTCAAAAGTATAAAACTTCATAAATTGTCGGAAGTGGCGGGTAGGGCGGTTGGCAAATGGGAAAGTGTTTGGATTGCGATGGAAACTTATGATTTCAGGGGATGATTGGATGGATCTTTAAATGTGTGCTGAAGCTTTAAGCAATCAGGGGTTTGTTTTGATGGGTTACTGGGTCGTATCCTTCAATTATGCTTGGTACTATTATCGTTTACCATAGTCAATGAAAAAAAAAGGAATGAAAAATTGAGGACTTCACTGTCACATAAATGTTTGCAATTTCTGACAAATTGCAAATTTCAACATCAAACTTTTCAAATTAGGTTGAGAATCTTTTTTAAAATTCTTTATGTAGTTCCTATGGCAGCCAATTAAAAATTACGATTTAGCAAACATTACAACTACCAACATCATTTTTTATTCTGGTCAGAGTTTTCTATTCAGAAATTTAAATGCCATTACGTCTCTTGCTTCCGTCAAAGTCTAGTAGTCTCCTTTTGTGGGGCATTCATTACATCCTTGGCAGGACTTCACAGCACTGGGTGAATGCCCCCCATCAGTGGAATTTTTCCTGGCTGCGTTTTTTTCCATCTTCTTTGAAGACGAGTCTGCCCATCGAATGATATCTTGTGCATTCAACTTGGTTACTAAGCACTTATCTCATCTCCGTTACTGTGCATAGAATTTTGACAGACAATTAGCAGCCAAGCGTTGGCATCGTTGCCAACTGTATCTTTCAGATACTTTGAGAACACCCCCCCACCCGGCCTCTTGCCTTTCCTATTCCATCTGGTCGGTGTGTGGGTCTGGTGCACAGTTTTATGGGTGTTTTTCTTTTTATTGTGCTACGCATTTTCTATGACATTTTTGACGCTTACGATTTAAACATTGTCTTAATTGCTGCTTTATGATGTGTGCTCTCAAATGACACGCAGCATTTGCCAACGTTTCCCGTGATTATGATTTAGTTGAGCAAACTGGATGGGCTTCCAGGGGTTTCCAGGGAGTTTGGGTGCCAGGGAGTGCCAGGAGTGCGGCGTCATAAAGATTAAATAGCAGTGTAGTAACAAAGATTGTTGCTTTTGCACCCGTCAGTCTGCCATAAAACAGTCTCCCACTCAGACGAGTTCACATATCAAGTGTGAAGTTCTTTAAATATTTGCCGGCTGGCATAAAATATTTACAATGTGTAGCATGTGTAGCAATTGTCATGCCAAACTGCTGTAAACGGGATATAACTTTTTGTTATAGATTCGTCTTCCAACGTCAATTGTTTTTATGTCTTTGAAATGGGATACAGCATTAACACAATATCAGCATGCTTATGAAAGTGAAATTTTTGATTAACGACAGCTTAATATTTGAGAATATATCTTTTATGTAGGATGTGTCAATAAAGGACATCAAATTAGATAAAATTATATTTATTTTCAAAAATGTACTGTACATGACTTTCGTATTGCTAACAAATTTTTCTATTCATATCTCAAGAATCAGCCAAAATCGTATTTTATCTGAATTAATCACATTTGATTTAATTTCGTTGCAAATACGATAAGATTGATTGGCTTCTGCGAATGCAAAAATTCAATCTACAAGTCCCCAGTCCCTCTCTCAAAGGACACACTGTGAGTCGTCACAGACATAAAGTATCTCGATATTACGCAAATGAACGACTTGGTCAGGGTCAGGGGACTGGGGACTGGCAGCTGGGGATGAGGGGAACCTTGAGTCCGGGCTGTGGAGCCTGGGATTGGCTGGCTTCAGTTCCAGTCAATTACCCGCAGCGCATGCATCTAAATCAAAGGCCACGAAGGCAATCTCCCGGGCTTAGCAGTCCGGACTCCGGAGTTTGGATTGCAGACCCATTCCTCACCTGCTGCGGTGCGGCTCGAGCCGTATCTCTGGCAAATTTATAGAAACAATTTATATTTACGTACCCGTATAGAGATATAAATTTCTGCATTTGTATTCGCATGAAAAAGTCGTATATTTAAAATTTGCATTTCAACATAAAATTATTTGGGAAAGATTTTAATGACAAATTATGGCCGCGTAAATTATGGTGACTGCCTGCCCCGCCATCCGTGCCCCTTGCCCCATCCCACGGCATCCTGCCTCCTTCTATTTATATTTATATCGTAAAGGCGGACGCCATCCGACCACCCACACCTACCCACGTCGCCTTTGCGTTCGCCGAAATGGCAATAAAAATATTTCGCTACAGATCTTATTCAGCTTTATTCGCCATTTTTATTTGTTTTCGTGTTGGAGTTATGTATGCACATCTGTATTAGTGTACGTTCCCCCAAGAATTCAGGCTTTGTTATATTTGTTTTCTTTTTTATACGGTTTCCAGCGTCACCGGCGAAAACCTCTTTTATACGCGAGGCGTCTGGCTGGGCGTTTGTGTGTATGTAGGTTTTGTATCTTTGTATCTTTACGCTTGCCTGGCACTTATCCCGGGTCCTGGTGCTGATGCTGCCGGCAGTGGTCCTACCGGATGCCTTCGTGTTTCCTGAATCCTGTAGGAAGCCCGGCCGTGTTCACCTTGCGATTTGTTTTTAAAAGCCGCTCAGCTGTGGCTCAAACAACTTTCTGTTGGTTGCCTTTGTTAAAACAATAAAATTATTATTATTGCTCCACATGTTGGAATTCGAGGACTTAAAATGTTATTTCGGTCTAAGGCTTCCCACCAGTCTGTCCCTTTCCGGAGTATCCTGCCTCCCCCCCTCCATTCTCCCTTTTCCAATCCTCCTTCGTGTTATCCTTCAGCTCCTTATGCTCTTATAATCATCGTCCATCATTCCTTTGGCATCTTAGCCGGAACGAGACCCGCGTCTTGGGAATTTGTCATGCAATTTAATTTTTTTTGTTGTTGGCCCCCTTTTTTGTGCCATTCAGCAACAATTTTATGTCATTTGTTGATTGTGTAAATTTCGCGTTTAGCCGGCCAGTCCTTCCCGATCCCAATACTGTATTCGAAAGGTGCTAAAGGATTTTATGTTCGGCCTAACCGTGGCTTATTTGCGTTTTTAGTAGCCCCGCCAGCTACTTATGGTCGCGATGTCCTCTCCCGACCTGGCTACATAAAAAATGATTTACTATATGGCGGGTCTCCCTTTATGACAAGCCGTAAATTGCATTTTATGTCGCATGGTGGCGGGCTTTTTGTCTTTTCGTCCTCCCGCCCCCTGCTTCTTGCCACCTGCCACCTGCCTCCTGACTTCGCCTTACGCCCTTACTTTATTTCCCTTACACCCCCTCATCTTTTTGGCACTCGCACTTTTATTCGTTTGTATATTTGTTAATTAAGATTGAGAACGATGTGCGGCAACAGCACACAGAAATGGCCAATTATGCAGCGTGTTTGCATCTGCATTTGCATTTGAATTTGCAATTTCAGCAGCAATGGCAGCAGCAGTGCAGCAACTATGCCAACTGCAACTAGCCAAGTCAGACTAATCCGCGACCTTTCTTAGCCTCGAGTTGTGCAATGCTGGCAGCTTGCTTATTTTAATTAGACTCTGGCCCAGGCATAAGGCGTAAAAGGTAAGTGCAGGGGCAAGAGCGCGACATATTTTCAAAGGGGTTTTCCAATTAACTTAGCTAGAAGCATCTTGAATATTTCAAAATGATGGATAAATTAAGAAAGTTCTATTTAATAAATACAAAAATTTATTTAAGCTTTATTGAGGCTTGATGCAACTTAATCATTAAGCGCTTTATATTTTCTAGCAGGATTTTGGTTAGTTTACCCCAAATATCTAAAAAAAAGTGACAAAGATAATAATATCACTAAATTATAATTTCTTATTCAAAAAGCATACTAATAATCATACTTGTTTAGCCCCCGTGGTTTCGCCCCTGACTAAGCGAAAATGTGCTGCCTTCCGTTGCGGAAATAGCATCTCCTCGAAAGGTCCTCCAACACCCATACGCCCCGTGTCCCTTCTCCAATGGCATCACCCACTTGCAACATGTACTTAGATCCAGGTACGCGTAAGCATTTGCATTCGCTTGTGTATCTGTATCTGTAGCTGAAAATGTAAATGTAAATGTATCTCTTTCTGTTTTTGCAGTCGTATCTGAATCTAAAAAGTGGGCTTCTTCGAGGATGCGGCGGCGTGTGTTGTTTGGCGTCGCCTTCTTAGGGAAAAATGGCAACGAAAAAAGGCTTTCTGCCAAGGATCCAAGCAAAGCAGCCAACCAGCCAAGAGATTACGAAACGTGTCACAAGTGCAGTCTGCACCTTTTTGAAGTTATGTTTAGAATGGCTGCGGACCCCTGTGCCGCCTAATGAGTGGAATTAGAATTCAACATATGGCAAAAAAGTCACGTTTTGTGAAATTAATGATTTGGGGCGACGGCGTCATCCTCATTGCCTCTGACAGGCTCTTGACGCGAGGTTAGATGCCCACTCGTAATTGGTCCAAGTGACCTGCGAAAAAAATTGGATATGAATTAAGGATATCTCTTTGATATGGTATTTTTTAGCGGCTATCTTAAGGTTATTTCTGTTTAGAAACCCAGCCTATTAAATACACTTCCCCAAATTCTTCGACTATAGCTAATTTTTAGCTCTTTCTGTTGAGTTCTTCCGGATTGATATAACAAAACAAACCAATCTTTGCAGGTGCATCTAAACTTAGAGAAAACCAATTCTTAACGATGGCTTAATCATCTATGCTGACAGTATCTATTCATCATCAACAAAGTTTCTTATAATATAACTTTTGGAAGACGTCCCAATCTTATATCTAAAAAAATACCAAGGATCGGAACACGAAGGATCGGCGTAATTCGCTCAAGGATCAGATGAAACCTATAGCCAATTTTGATTTGATGCAGAAGTTACCAGATTTTGATGCAGAATGATGGAGATTCGCGACAAATCAAATATACAAATCGTTTGAGGTATTTTGCTTAGGAATCGGATGGAAATTGTCCAAGATATGGCCATCCTGGGGGCCATATTGTCCTTCAATGCACTTTTCAAACTCTTGAAGGGGATCCCCCGGAAAAATTTATAAAAATGTAAAAAATATTTTGTTCCCAGATTTTGATGCAGAATGATGGAGAATCGGTATACAAATCTTTTAAGATATTCCGCTCAGTTATGGGATGAATTGTATCGCTTTCAAATGTTCAGTACCATGAATGAATGTACCATGGGATATAATCGGCCGATCCTCGCCGTTCCGACTATGCTAAAGAAGGATGGATCTGTGCAAAAGAAAAGAGAATGTTTGTAAATAAATCAGGTTGTGTTAAAAGTTTGAAGTTGATAGCGCGTGGGATGCCTCCTTTACTGTGTTGTACACTTTTAACCACAATTGGAATACACTCTGCAAAGGTATAGGCATATCTATTGTTGGAAAATGTATTAAATAAACGTGACAGCCATAAAGACGCGTTGAAATCATAATCAAAATTAGATCACATTAGGCCCTAATTTGGCTTTAAAAAGATCAAGCTTAACCGGAAACTGGGCGAATGTCAAAACTTGTCCCAAATCTACATAATAATGAAACCCATAAATTTATAATCTGCCTACTCCAATCTGCATCATAGGTCTCTAATGATGAAGTGCGATCATAAATTTTAATTCCGTAAGCTAAGCTGTAAACCTGATTGGATGTAATCTCAATTAAAAAATATAAATACGATTTGATTTGATAATAAATTCCTGTCAAGGTTTCATGTGTCATGGTTTTTTTCATTTCTTGATGTCTCTCGAATTTAAGAACACATAAATTAAATATTTATTGAGTTTAATTAGCCAACTAGTTACTTTATTTGGCTATAGATTTAATTTACAAGTTTCCACGCTAATCTAACCGTGCGCGATCAGAGAAATAAATCCATTTTCGTGTCACATGCCAAAATCAATTTCTAATAAATAGTGTGTTTCTTCTGATTAAAACTATTCGAAATCTACCTAATAGATACACATGCTCATGTGAGCGATTGAACCGCACGCATACTGGCCAACACGCACTCAGATACTCGGATACACGCACACAGCCACGCCGAATAAAGAAATATGAGTATGCAAATAAGCTTAAAGCGCACAATCGCAATCAAAAACGACAAGAACAATAACTAACGTAGCGGTAAAGTGTTTAGACACGCAATGTCAATAAAGTATCTTATCTGTAGAACGTATATAGATACATTGAGAGGGCGATGGATTCGGATACGGATACGGATACGATACTGGCTCTCATTCTCTTTTTGAATCTCATATAAGGCACGACATCGCTGTCCCACCGTTTTTTGTTATTCATTTTTTACTTTTTTTTTGTAGGTAGGAACCGGGGAAGCCGGTGAAAAGGGGATTGGGGATAGTGGAGGTGGGGAGTGGGAGCGTTGCCCATTGAATAATGCGTGCCTACGAATTCTGATTATATATCGCACGGGTCGAGGGCAGAACAAAACCAAAACAATGTCAAAGGGTTCGGTTTCTGTTGCGGGCAGTCGGCTTTAACTCAAAGCCTGCAAGCTACACTGTTAAACTAATTCTTAAATTAAAATTTTCCATTGAGTTTATTTTGTTAAAAATGGTAAATCTAAAAAATCTAAATTTGATATAGAATGATTTTGAATCTGTCATTAGTGTTACTTTATTTTTAACTGTTTGTTTAAAATTAAATTATCTCTGGCTCCTTTTAAATTGGAGTAAAAGGGTTTAATATTCAGTAACTTTCTTATAAAATGTGCTTCATTTCATTCGTTAAATATAAATATTTTTCAGTGCTTTCGCAGTATCTATGTGAACATGGGTTCGTTTCTGTCAGTGGCAGTGATCTTTGCATGTTTGAAAAACATTTTAGCATGCAGGGCGTGGCAAGTGCGTAGCGGCCAGACTGATGGATACCCAGAGATGGCATGGAGCGGTAGATGGACGGACAAACAGCGGGTCGAAAATTGCAAATTGAAATGTTACAGTTAAGCACGTATTAGGCACGTATTTATGTATCTCAGGGCTCAGTTTTTATGTGTGTATTAGTTACGATTAGCTATGTGTGTGTGTGATTTGCAGCGATAAATCGATGCGATTCGATGGGATGTGTAGATTTCGCCGACATTGGGGATTTAAGAACCCTCCACTCCGGCCCAAAACGGAATCATTCCCCATAAACCGTAAATGAGCCGCGTCACGAAAACAGCGGATGTTCGGATATTCGAGCTACCAGAAATTGACATACCCTCCAAAGATACAAATTACTATGGAGTTAACCTTGCAACTACAGGTAATGACTTTAACCTGCCTTAAGTTCAAGCGATTCTATAAAGCATTCAGGCTTCAGACGTGTGATTTCCATGCTAATTGATGGCAGGTTTATGAATTGCCTGCCTCCTACAAAAAAATGGAATAAAAGAAATAAAAACCAAATAGAGACCGACTGAGGTGAATCGGAGTTGTGTAAGCGAGCGTTCTCCATTGATATGCTAATTTTAATGGCCAAATAATCGCATGTATCTGGCTTGTAACAGCCTAATAAATTGATTAAATTCTTTGGCATTTATTAGGAAGTTGTCATTAAGTCATCAGTGCGACGGCGATGCTGCGACTAATTCGGCCGCTGCCATTAATTGCTGTCTTTTCGCTACAAACAGCTCGCATACAAGCCGAGAAACAAAGCCAACATTTGGCAGACGCGTATGTAAATTAGCCAGAAACACAGGCACTCCTCCAGCGATTGGTATTTATAATAAATGTTGGAGCGAGAGAAACACATGTAAGGCATGTGAAAATGGGATTTTAAACGTTTAAGCCGAAACGGCTCCCGCCACTGACTACTACTCCCCAGTTTTGCATAGAAACCCCCTGAGGTGGGATGATGCGATGCTGCGATGATGAGACCCATGACGGATGCTCGGCAAATGCAAATGCCAATGTGAATGGAATGGAATGGTAGGGATAGTGAAATGGGAATTGGAATGGTCTCCTCGCAATACACAATGGACTCGACTTCTACAGAAATCGCTTCAAAGTATCTCCTGCAGTTGTTCCTTTTCTCAAGAGCACGCGATCGCACCGTTTCGTGTTTCCATTAGCCGACACAGATGTATCTCTCGCAGTACGATGTGGTGCGGTTTGTTTACGTGGCGCAGATACATCTTGCTATTTTTACATTGCATCCCGCATTACTTCTTTCAATTCTAAACATTCCGTGTATTTCTTCTTAATTTGCTCGTTGCTCTTCTTTTTATTGAGCACCTCGGCAGCCAGAGAATATTTATTGACGATATGACCACACCTATTTTATGGTCTATCTTCCAGTTTTTGGTCGGTCGATTGGTGCCAAATATAGCCACAAATCCCTGGTGTTAAGTCCAAAATAAAAACCAAGTCGGTGGGAAGTGGAGAATGCGACTGCGGCCAAGGCAGCCGATTCGTATTTATGCACTGTGAAAATTGGTTTTTAAATTTATGATATACTAAAGATATAACTTATAAGTAAATTATTATAAAACTGGTTCATCAATCCTTGGTTTGTTTTAGCCACTAGTCTCACTAAGTTCAATTGGATTCTGGAAATATATCGATTAAATATACAATTTTAAACTATTAAATCATTCACAAAACCCCCAAAGAATGTTCCTTTACTTTATAAAGACAAGATTAATATAATTTTAAGACTTCCAATCCATTAATATCCATGCTATATTTTTTCTCTCAGTTTAATGGAAGAAAAATGGGAAGTGGGTGGCTGTGAGAGTGGGAGTGGGTCTGGGGATTGGGTTTGGTATTGGTATAAGGTCCCGAGTGCACCGCCGTCTCACTTGAGAATTCTCACACCTCATGGATGTCAGATGGAGTTTTTGGGGAGCTTGTTTAGATGGCTATGCGATGCGGCGCATTCCCGTTCACGTGCCGGGCTTTTGATCTGTTTAGCATTCCGTGGCACATCGGAAAGTCGTAACTATTGACAAGATCTGGAGCACCGGCCGGTGGCGAGGAATTGTTCGAACACCGAAGTTCCGAATGCAGTCGAATGATTTCGGGCAGCACTCGTGTATTTGTTTGCATTAATTTGTATATGTTACTTTAACGATTTAATGCGCAGCATGGCACCTACCCGACGCAGATTCCGGGGAATACAGGGAGGGCGGTATGGCTGATGGCGCGGTGGTGGCGATGCGGGGCATCCAATACAGTTCGATCCCCCATTCCCAGGTGATTGCACTCGGTGGCTTGGGGACTTCGAGGGGGAGGGATTGGGGTGCCCCGTGGGCTCGCCTGGGCGCAAATTGCCCGTGTGCTGCTTTGCAACTTCCTTTCCATATCAAAGTGTGTGGATATTGCGCATCAATCACTTGATAAAGAACAACAATGGCGCACTCGTATGATGAATAACATAACATCTGCCCGAATCTGAATTAAGGCGCAATGTTTTGCCGCAAAAAAATCCATATATGTTTATACATATGTATATATATCCGCATTCGTCTGGTCTTGATTCTTGTGTGTTTTGTCGGGGTTTATGGAAATCCACTTGAAAAGCTGGGTCGACTTATGGACTTGTTCCGTCAAAGAATAAACACATTGATTGATAAGTGAATAATTCAGTCGGGCAAATATTGTTCGCTTTAATTAATTTCCATTTCTGCGCCCGATAGGTGTTATATTAACAAATTTATTGCCAAAGACCACTTCCGACGACCATGATTTATAAAAATGTGTTGTTTTGGGTCTAAATTAGTCCATGATCTAATTTGTGTATAATTATAAACAAGTTTTACATGGATTATTAAATAAAAAGTTAATAAAGAACTTCCCATTAAATTCAGGACTTAAATTTCATGCTTATTTCAAATTCAAGGACAGTACAAAAAGTTTGGCTTTATGTTTACCCAAGTTCTTGCGCAATCCAAAGCCGGCCCAAGAAATATTGGGCAAAACAATTATTCATCCGTTAAGTAGGGAGTTTCTGGCGACTGATAGAACATGGTGTAATCGTGTCTAGCTCTAATTACTTTTACAGCGACAACTTTTATCGCTCGTCGCAGCGAATATCTCCGGTTTGCAGGCCAATCTTCACGCATAAATAAGTACAAGGAGGGCGGGGCGGATGGGTATAGGAAAATTTGTCAATCCATGTTTGGCAGTGCGTAGTTTATCCAGCTTTAAAGGCTAAAGGCCCAAAAGGTTCGGGTCAGTTGGGGTAGGAAGATTCTTTACGATATTCGGCTCTGTTAAAGTCGCCCCAATATCGTATGCCAAGTTTCCAGTTTCGTGCGCTGTGTGCTGGTCGTGCTCTTCTCTTCGGCTGTGTTTTCGAAAACCGAATTTCGATTCGAACTGAAATCAAAGCAGCGTCGCGAGAAGTCGTATCTACTGGATACCTCGCCGAGCACGATACGCGTATTCAGTAGATACGCGAAGCTATAACGGTACACATGTTGCTGTCGGAAAACGCGAACGGCACAAGTGGAAATGTAGCCCAATCCGTTCGCTTCAGGGTATCCGTTTAAAGAGCTCCCTCGCACACACACTCGCACACCCGCACACTCACAAACACACACACACACACAGCCACGCACAAGTGTCCTCGGCTCTCACCACCACAGTCGCAAGTGCGTCTGCCGCTCGAGTATCTGTGTGAGTAGAAGAGGTGTTTGCCATTGTGCTCAGATACAGGATTTAGTGCCGAAGTGCTTAATAAAACCATCATAAAACCGTCGAAAGTGATAAATGCAAATCATTCTAAATAAAAATAACCAATTGCTGAAGTGTGCGCCTCTAACTGGGCCATAACAACAATTAACATCCGAATAGTCGAGTGGTAATGCATCAAAAGAAGTTCTATTTGCCGGTTTGCCTCGCAGAGCTACACAAATATTTGTCATAATTAAATTAAAAAGCCCAAAGCAACTGAAACTTAATCACCATTTAAACCAAACAAACAAAAGCTAAATGTGGTGTTCAAGTCTCAAGCCTTAAAAGCTAAATTCATGGAATTCCCCACTCAAATGCAGTATAATAACTTTCTCAGAATCCTTGCGGATTATCAAAATATTTATATATGTATATTTTTAAATAAGAAATCTTATGAAAATCCTGAACGACTAAAGTAGCAACAAACGTTGCCGCGGCTGACTTTGAAAACAGCTCCACTTCACTCCAGTTGCCACCACTTCAGTGGCTCCACTTCACTCGAAGGAAGGGCTCCGGCTCCACGGCTCGCTGCTCGGTTTGCGGTGCCGTGCCTCGAGTTCGTCGATAATTGGAATTTACGACTGTGGCATAAAAGAAAAAAAAAGTAAAAAAAACCAAAAAATAAAGCAAAAAAGCAGCTAGTAGAATACGGACTACAAGGATATAGCCCAAGCACGGGCTCGTCGCTGTTGTTTGGTGACTCGTGCTCAAATCCTCCATTCCCCAGCCACCACTCCACTAACCCAACCCCCTCAAATCCCTATTCCGCTCCCTTAAACAGTCCTTCGATAGTCGGGTGCCGTGTAAATATTTTTTTGTCATCGCTGCTCCGTGTGCGGTTCAATTGGCCCTGTCAGTGGCAGGCGCGCTGATTTGTTATGGTAATAGTTGTCAAAACGAGAGGAGATTCGAGAGATCCTCCTCGGCGGCACTTGATTACACTTACATGGCCACAATGGCAGGCGAACACATATAGTTACGTATGTTGTAGTGTATCCTAGTGTAGTGTGAGCTTAACGAAATCAAAACTAAATTGTAGTGGGAGGTGCCAGTGTAAATGCCGCTCAATTAGCAGTACAATCGGTTCTTGTGCTCGTTAAGAGGCTCCAATTACTATCTTTCGGTTTCATCACAGATTCAACTCAGACGGCGTGTCTGTGGCTCATTAGAAGAAATACTGGTTCGCAATAAAATAAAATTCGATAGAAGCAAAAACATAACAAAGCCAAACCAAATCCAAACTCAAATCCAATTCAAACAAAGCAAACTAAACTAAAACAGTTTCGCCCATGGTGTATTGGCTATGGGCAGGCAAGGCAATAAAAACAACATGGAATATTGAATGAAATCGGCTAGCATATATGCACATACATTAGCAGGTGAGTTATCTGGCTGCTTATTTCCCTTAAAATTTATGCTCATGCATATCTGCATAATCGCAAATTAAGCTACATAATTAATAAGCCAGGAGGCAGCCTCGGCGCTGTCACTTGGCGTTGATGTAGCACTTTAGGGAGCTATCAACTGCCTTTGCCTGACTTTGCTTTGGCTTTGGCTTCTGGCCATCTTTAAACACATATATCGACATGGCTATATGCTTCCTTGTGTGTGTATTTGGAGGCTTGTGTGTGTGTACGTGCCACTGCCATCCGAAAAGTATCGATGTCTGTAATCTTAATTAGCAACACCACAGCAACCGGCAACAGAGACAACCATCGACCAGTAACCCGGGCTTAAAAATATCTTTTAGCATTTCAGGCATGGGTCTTGCCGCCTTTTCCTGTGTTGTTTTCTCTGCACTTAAAAAAAGCTACAAAAAAATCTGAAGTTTTTTAACTGAAACAACAGTGTTTCGTTAATTATATGTTACCGGTAACTGAATATGCTTAAAAGCAATGGTGTACGAACTTGCACACGAAAGTAAATACATAATTAACGTATAGGGGAAAAAATTGTTTTTCATCAGAGCAGGAAAAAATGATATGATTAAATATTCAAAAATATTGATGTAAGTTCTTCAAAACGTCAAGCTTAATAAAAGGGGAATCCCAGCTTATTTAAATTACCATTTATGGGGCTTTGAAAATTTAATTGTATTAATTAAATAGTTAATAGATATATTCATTATTGCACAGGATGCTAAACTAATGTATTCTAAGAAACAATTTCTTTAGCCTTAAACGATTTTTTTTCTGTGTTTATGCTTTTTCTGGGTGTTTCTCACAAAAAATCACATTACATTGAAAGCCGAAACCGGTTTCGGTTGATTTCTTGTCATATTTCGTGTAGAAGCTAAAGGTGTTTTGTACAAATGGCCAGCCAACTAAACAAACCAAAGTCGCCGGTTAACTGGCAACAACCGGCTGCCCATCAAAGAGTTATTTATACTTAATAATGCAAACGATGAGTCCGTGAGGAGATCGTGGCCGCTTCATCTCGTTGCCCCATAAAAACAAAATGTCCGAACGACATCCCTAGTTGTATGTAGTTTGTTGGGGTATGCAAATATCTTTGATCTGCTTTCAGGCTGAAAAATTCGCACCTCCATGTGCGAACAAAGCGCCCATGGGACTTCGCGTTGGGTGCATAAGAAATCAAGTTTACGACTTCTGGGGATGGGTTGGTTTTTGTCTAAACGGAGAAAGAGAGAAGGGGAGAGAGGGGATTGATTTTAGCGGCGGTTGGCATTTTAATTGCTTCCATTAGAAACCGCTTAGCAACTTTAAGTGGCACCCGGCGGTAGGAAATTGAAATTACAGGTGTAAAATGAATTCCCTGTTTATGCATTCGCGGTCCAAAGCCCAGATGGCCTTTTAAAATTTTACTGTGACACCTTCAATCAAACAATCGGAAAATCGCTTTGTTTGCTGTAGAGCCGCATTTTGTAATGCATTGTCCATGATGGAAATATTATTTCACTATTTGTAAAGTAAAAACGAGATAAATAATTAATAAATCAACGCATCTATTGTTTATTCTTTGGCGCAATAAAAACAGATAAAAGCTAATAAATTTTAAATAGTGGAGAATTCAAGTTCATTCCGGTAACCGGTTCTCATTCGCCACTTCGGTTTGTCAGCATTCAAAATATTTAGTTGGAAATGACCAAAAGTGGCTAACACAAAGGGGCTAAAAGCAAAGCGTCGCAAATAGCCCTACAAATACCCTTGGATCTCCAACAAATAAATGGTAGTTTGGTGATTGAAAAGATACATGAAATTAAATGAGCAGTTGATTGATCTTTTATCATTTTTGTAATTTGAGTGTGGTTTTACTTTTTTGTAATTTGTGGTATATATTTACGCGGTTGAACCACTGAGAAAATTTATGTATTGTTGATAACTTTGTCCATGAATGTTTTTGAGAAAATTTTTATCTAAGCCAATATACCCTTGATAAGAGTATTTGTGAAAACCTATCCCTTTGACCACTGTTTTAGGTGTTTTTTCTGTATCTTGAGTTTGTGCCAAGTGTTTGGCTATCACATTCATAGGCAAATTGTGGACGGCATATTTATGAGGAGCTTTTTCGAAGAGGAAATGGAATATCGTAATAATTAATTAAGTTATAACATTAAATGGCCATAAAGGGGCATTAGGCCCATAACTTTGAGTGGACATATGAGCATGAGCGATGCCACTTGACTGGAATCTCAACTGGAATCTCGGATTTTCGTTACCACTAGACCCATAACTCTTTCCCCCCCTTTGTTATCGGCTATGGAGATCTGACCCGTAGATGGGGAGGATTTGGCCATTTGGCTGGCCTTTGGCTCTGACACATTCCGGCCATCATCATCATCATCTTTTACGACTCTCGAACTGACTGACAGGCGAATTCGTGGTCATACTTTCTTGGCCAAAAATCTGGAGAGCTCACTTTACTTTTCTCGGCTTGTGCGAACGATGTTGTCAGTTTTGATTTTTGGTTTTTGGCAATGTCAGCCATGTGCCAAACAAATGACTTCACATTTTTAAAGATATTACGTTGACATACTCAGCCAAAAATTGAGTTCCTTCTCGACCGCAGATGCGTCATGAATTCCAACCTAGTCATGAACTCAGGGTGTAATCGGCTTGTGATTGTATGATTAAAACTTCAAGAAGCTGCTTTTTGTAGTTGCCACGACACTATTATATTAGTTACACTTCATCGAATAGTTTAGAATCGCAAAACTGTGTGGGAAGTGCTGAATCCAGAACGCATTGTTCTTTAAAATACTTTTGATTTATTAGCCAAATGAATGGAATTGACAGCGGTTATTAATTGTGGCCGAGCGAACAATGGACACGTTTAACAAAACAAAGAACATCATATTTAAATTTATGCCCTTGACTCTGGCCAAATGAAGTCGACCAATCGTTTTGGTTTGAGAGCTTACCTTCGTGTCTATCCTTTATATATGGTAAATGCTTTCGAAATACCTTCCAGCATTTCCCATAAACTATTTTCATTGCTAATTAAGTTTATTAATCAAAGCATCTCCAACACATATGTATAAGTAATTTTCACAAGAGAAGTCTAAACTAAATCTATAAAATACTTTACAGACAAAGGCTATTTAAATTTCAAATATTTTACTTAAAATTGTTCAACCAAATTATATTTAATGCTGTGGCGTATTCTGTCAATTTTAACCCATGCTTTTGGTTTATTAGTGCCAGCAGGAATTTACAAACTATTCTTTTGGAAAGTATGTCACATACATATGTGCATGAATAAAAGTATTTGGTATGTATATACATTTTCGGGATATAGCTTGAATTTCGGCTGGACACTTGGTTGGCAATGTTTCCTTTACTAAGAATAGTAAAATTTAAGTTCAACTAAATCCAAAATTTAAAATAGATTCAAAATTTTATTGCACAATCTTTTTTATTTTCTAAACAGTTTGTTTCTAAAGAAGCGTGACATAACTTTGGGTTGGTTAAGCATTAATAAATAAAACTCTTAATAAGACTGGTTCATTAAGTGGTAAAATGTAAATTTTTACCTTTAGCATTAAAAGTTGAAGAAAAAAACAAAACGTTGCTAGATTACTGCAACTCATGGGGCTTTTAAAACTAAATAAATGCATTTATAGTTCATGCCTGTACTTACGAACTTATTCGTTATGTGCTTATTATTTTGAAGAATTTATTTTCATTTTCTTGCTGGGACTAATTTATTAAATTACTGACTTTTGCAGCCAAACGACAGACATTATTGCTAGCAAATTCCGAATCATGGACTTTAAAGCGAAAAGCTCTCGATGGCTTTGAGAATAGTCAAAGGAAAAGTCTTTCAAAGCGAGAATTTCTAGTGAACGAGAAATCTAAAATCATGCATCAGGAGGAAACGTTTCAGATTATCCGAAACCAGGTGGATGAAAGGGATAAGTCGCGCGGCTGGAAACAGCAATTCCGGAAAAAATCGAAGAGTCCTCAACCTTCGCCCTGCTCTAATACATGGGGCCGGGTCCTCCTGCCATTACTTATGCTGTCGGGGATAAGCCTGGTGCTTGGCTCCTACCTGGAGCCCGACGAACTTATACAGGAGCTGGACCGTCCAGTGCCCCTGACCTCTGTGCAGGGTGTACTGGGACGCCAGGCCATGCTACCGTGCGATATATCGCCTCTGGAGCGGGACGACGCAGTCTATATGGTACTCTGGTTCCGCGAAGGGGACGGTGAACCCATCTACAAGTAAGTATTCAGTTAGAAGAACCCATAAATATTTTTTAGCACAAGAACCCCTAGTGGCTTACATGTAATACTAACAATATTCTCGTCTCAGTTTTGATGTGAGAGGTCGGCAATTTGGTCAGGCGCGTCTTTGGTCCTCGCCCTTGGCCTTTGGCACTCGAGCCCACTTTACAAGCACCACCCACCCTGCCCAGCTGAGGATCGACACTGTACGCATCGAGGACGAGGGTGTCTATCGGTGTCGCGTAGACTTTCGCAACTCCCCCACCCGAAATCTGAAGATCAATCTCACCGTCATAGTTCCGCCGGACAGACCGATCATCTACGGTCAAAATAGGCACGAAAAGGCCGGAAATGTGGAGTCCTTCAACGAGGGCAACGACATAGTCCTGTCCTGCGAGGTTTCCGGAGGTAAGAACTAAAAATCTTTACAATATTTTTTTTATAAAATTTTGAAGGTATAGAACCTTTGGAATGAAACTAAACTAGTTTCGTATTTCAAATATTCCACAGTCGATGAATAAAATTAAAGACATTTAGATTATAATCTTTACGTTAAAGATTATTAATGCTTGATTTTCATAAGAATTTTAAATCATTTCCAATTCCAAGATCTTTAAAACTACAATGACTTTCTACTACTTTCAATAAATAAATAGTTTGTATTTTTTAATCAAGGACTAAACAATGGCTAGTAACCAGTGTTTTAGACCAATTTGATCAAATTTAACCCTTAATGTGGTGTTTAATGGTATTTATTCTTTATTTATGAATTATTTATTTCACCTCAAAAAGGTCGACCCCGGCCCAACGTCACTTGGTACTTGGACAACACGGCCATTGACGAGTCCTTTGAGCAGCGGCCGGACGGCAAGACCATCAACCACCTGTCCTATCCCAATGTGGGCCGTCAGCACCTGAACTCCCGGCTGGTGTGCGTGGCCAGCAACACGAACCTGATGCCGCCCAACAACAAGGTCGTAATACTGGATGTGAACCGTGAGTGTTGATCAGTAAGGAGACCCCATCGAGTAGGGTTCTTGATCATCCAGTATATTTTCAGTAAAACCCATGGCCGTGCACATACTCACCAAGGATCGGTTTGTGTCCGCGGACCGCACCTACGACGTGGAGTGCAAGAGCTCAGGGTCGAAGCCACCGGCCCTAATCACCTGGTGGAAGGGCACCAAGCAGCTGAAGAAGCTAACCAAGAACGTAAGTTTGGAGTTCACGGTTCTCGCCGTGGCCCAGGTTCATAATGAATGCGCAAAGTCCCGAACTCATTAATTAAACACAAATTAATATTGTGTACTGTGTGCGTCGCTTATAATTGCCACAAATTTCCTTTTCATTTTCGCTTGAATATCGGAGCTTGGCCTTGGTTTTCCTGCGACCGCCTTTTCTCTCCATTACTGTTACTTTCGGTCCGCTTCCGTTTCATTATTCATTTCCTAATGGACTCTGTTTGCGTTTCTTTTTTAGTTTAATGAACCCGATAATCAATCTCTAAGTATACTGACGTTTACGCCCGGACGCGAGGACGATGGCAAATATTTAACATGTCGGGCAGAAAATCAATTCATCGACGGCAGCTCCATCGAGGACAAATGGCGACTCATTGTCCATTGTAAGGATATTCAGCGCGAAAGCGAGCGGGTGAAGCCTAATTGCGAATAAAAAAATCTCTCTTTTTTTTGCCTTTTCCGTTCTATGTGCATACAGACCCTCCCACGACCATGCTGAAGATTGGCTCCTCTTTGAATCCGGATGACATAAAGGAGGGCGACGACGCATACTTCGAGTGCATTGTGCAGGCAAACCCGAAGCCCTATAAGATGTCCTGGTTCCATAACGTAAGCAAGTCCTTAAAGAATGTGTCCTCGAATGTCTCTCAAGTTTGTGATTATCTGCACTGGGAAAATTCTTTTCTCAATGTCGTAGTTTTGCTTTATTTTTTAAAATTTAATGAATATAAATAAACTTTTGTAGGAAGTACCTAATATAGAAGATATATTTATCATTTATAAATTAATAATATATTTTTATTTTTTTCATTTCTAGGGCAAGGAGTTGCAGCATAACATCTCCGCGGGTGTCATCCTGTCGGATCAGTCCCTGGTGCTCCAGAGCGTATCACGAGCTTCGGCCGGTGACTACACCTGCCTGGCTGTCAACTCGGAGGGCAAAGGCCCAAGTAATCCGGTCACATTGCGCATACGCTGTAAGTAAATCGCAGCCAAATCCCAAATCGTCCCCTACACTTTCACCTCCGCAGCCCCGTTCCAAGCCCTCACACTCAAAGTCACCAAAGTTTGGCTTTGAACTAACGTCTATGTAATTTCCAATTTAATCCTTGAGTTTGAATGGCTCTTAATGTATTTAGAGTACGGGGCTCAGATATATATATGCTGGCCCTCGGCCAAGAACAAAAGGCAGAGTAGGTGTGTCGGACCCAAATCCCAAGCCCGTTTCCCCAACCCATGGCCCCTTGGCTCACGTTAATGACCAAGATTATGGCGCAATGAATGCATTGCCTTGGCACTTGCCTTGCCTCCCGGAATCAGACTTGGCCTGCGAGACTCCTGGCACTGCACGATATTCCAAATGACCAGGAGAGCTCGGGTCGAAGTCCCTATCATCCTCCTGGTCTTAGGCCTCCCATCGCCAAGCCCTAAATGTGGCAGCCAAATTCGGAATATGGTATTAATTCAGATCCATTTAAGGGTCTATGCTCTTTTTGCAGTTTTTGAAGTTTTGAAAACATAAAAGTTAACTATTTTAACATTTTATTAATAACTATTAAATACATTTTTTAAGTCCATTTAATAAGTAAACTCTTTATAAAAAAGTCGGTTTTTATCGTCAGTGTACACACACATAGCCTTTTGCCATTGATTATGGCAGCTTAATAGGGCGTTGAATATTTGAGTTCGGCTTCTAATTACTCACTTGACTCCAATAGATGCTCCAATTTGTGCCACGGACCACGAGGAGCTACTAGGCGCCCTCAAGCATGAGACCCTGCCCCTGAAGTGCGAAGTGGATGCCTCGCCGCCGGCGGACTCCTTTCATTGGACCTTCAACTCGTCCGGCGAACAGACCGAGTTACCCGCCCGCCTGCATTCCAGCGAGGTAAGATATCCTCAAAGTGGGCCACTTTGGAGTCTTAGTTTCACTAACCGAATCTCTATCCATTTCCGATTAAGACTGGCATGTCCCGATTAAACTACACGCCCAGTACAGACCTTGACTACGGAACGATATCCTGCTGGGGCAAGAACTCAATTGGAACGCAGAAGAGTCCTTGTGTATTTCAGATTGTAGCAGCGGGTAAGTAGTACCTTTTGTCAGGCTTATCCAGGATTAACGTAACCGTATCTGCAGGACGGCCGTTCCCCCTGCAAAACTGCTCGGTGACCAATCAGTCGGTCGACTCGTTGCAAGTTGACTGCCTGGAGGGATTCGACGGTGGCTTGCCCCAGGGATTCATGCTGGAGCTGGTGGAGCTGAATACTTTGCGGCTGGCCAGGAACATCACGGTTTCGGTAAGCGAAACAGTTAATAAGCAAAGGGATCAGAAAAAGAAATTAAGTTCAGGCCTAATTACCATACGACCCATTATGAAAGTTTATCGGATGGTTTCCGTAATCGATAAGGGTTAAAAAAGGATTTTGGCTCTCAGGATACAAAAGGCGTTTTGATTTGAGACACTTAAAATATTTATTTGAATATTAAAAACTGAAACTGATATGAAACATTATGAAAAAATCTGCTAGCCAGAGAGTCACTTAATTAATTTAAACGCCTTTTTAATTTGTATTTTTTAGCACACTCCTGTGACTTTTGTGATAGACAACTTGGATCAGGCGGCCACCTACCGGATGGTGATTTTTGCAGTCAATGCCAAAGGTCGTTCGGAGCCCACAATCATCGACGACATCAACTTTAAGGGCGTGGCCAAGTTCACAGGTGAGAGAATAAAGAAGCAAGAACCCAAAGAGCCGAAAGAGAGCCGCTCCTAATTGGGAATTATGTAACAATAATTTAATTGGGGATACACAGGTGCCTCGACCGGACTCTCGATGCCGCTCTCCCCGTTCCTGGCGGGTCTGACCCTTTTCTGTGGCCTGCTTCTCGCCATCTTCTGCATCATGGTGGCGGCCTTCTACCGGAGGCTCTCCAATCGGTACGGACTAATGGCTAATGGCTGCGGCTTCGTCCTAATGGCCTCCCATTTAAATTGCAGGCGCAGCGACAGCAACCTGAAGGTGGCCAAGCACACGCAGCTCACGATTCCGGCGGACTGTCAGCTGGACCCGCTGCACCCCGGAACCCAGACGGACGGATCCGGCAACCACCAGCCGCACCACAGCCTGCTGCCCATCAATTGTGATGCTCGCAGCGCGGTTGACTGTTCCACGCTGGGGGATATGGGCATTGGCGGAGCGGGCGCAGGTGGAGGTGGTGGCCTAGATGGGGGACTGAAGGGCTCATCCATTGGTCTGGTGCCCATGTCCGGGGACACACTGCGCTCCACGGCCAGGACACGGCACAGTCCCTTGGCCGATGGCCAGGCGGAGATAGATGATACCGATCCCGATGTTATACCAAATCAGTATGGTAAGCCTGGAAATATTTCTAAATTTTTCTATATTTAAGCTCTTTTCCGGAGTGTGGTTATTTAATTATCAATTTAAAATATAAAGAAGAGTATAAATTACATTTAAAGCTTAAAAACCTCTAACAATATAAGTTATTTTTTGAATCAGTATAGTGCTAAAATTTCTGGTGGTGATTCACTTGAAATTCATTTTCTGTTTTGGGAGAGACTGACATCCAAAGTTCTTGCATATTTTAAAACTTTCTTCAAAGCCGAGAATAATTTTCTTCTAGTTTTTCACATCTATTCAAACGATGAAAATTAAAACAAATCAAATTCAAGATATTTTTTTAAACAGAAAATACGTTGAGAAGGAATATATTTTATTAAATTCTTTAAGTCTTTAATATAAAACTCGAGCTAGAGTATATTAAGCACAGTTTAATCGATGTCGTTTATTTTATACTTTACTTACATTTAATTTTTCGAAAAATTTTCCAGAAAAACGTCCGTTGAAGAGTCTGGTGTCCCCGCCGGGCTTCGCCAGCCCCTCAAACCGTCTGATGCAGCGAGACTATCTCCGGGAAACGGAGCTTACCAAAGGCAGTAGCGACGCTGGCTTGGGAGCAGCGGAGGGGCTGTCCAGCATCGGACTGATGAGCAGTTCCGGGAACGAGGTTCTCCACTACACCTTCCGGCCCAGCAAGCAGATCGTGAGTATTGAGGCTTTATAGCTTTTTGGGTGGCAGTTTTGAACAGGCTCATGCGATTCCATGGTGCTCATCTCGGGGCTTTCTTCTCCACTTTCTTCTTCCCTGAAAAACACAATACACACACACACGTAAATACAATGATGCAGAGCTATGCCACGCTGAACAAGAAGGGCATTACCACGTGCAGTCCACCTCTGGGGTCGTTGAATTACAACGTTAGCACCTCGACGCCCTCCTCCTCGTACCACCTGACGCCCCAGCCGATGGAGGTGAGCCTGCTCAGTCCGAATAATCCGTCGGTGACGTCATCGCTGAGCGAGTACCGATTCCGCACCGGACCGGAGATCGTCACCACCTCGAACCGCATACAGGAAAGTTGTATATAAAGCTCTCAAATCGCATCGCATCGTATCGCACACGTAACATACTTACTTCTGAGTGTACAAACCAAATGATATATAGATATATATATATATATAAATGTATACATGAGTATCGTACTATCGTACCGCATCGTATCGAATAATATCCTAGAAGCTAGACGTATTTATTCGCATGGTTTGAGGAAAGACTTCTCCTAGCTCGTAAGCGTCTTGTGTACTTAATGCAATGCCAAAAGTGTAACTGCAATACACTAGTTCTGTAAATAATCGTTGTCATCTGTTGTTGTAATTAAGATCCAAAAAATCGTGATGATGGAAGCGAATGAAACTACTTTAAAAGAACATATCTCCTTTTCATCCCACGTCCACACTATCCATATCCTATTTCCCACATATTCTCTATTCATACCTATTGCATATCCCGAAAAAAAACCAAAAATATACAAAAAAAAAAAAACATAAATGGGTTCCGAAGACAAATGCTGTCAACTTAACATATCGCCGACATCCTAACGCTCGCTAAGCTAACCCGTTGGTCATTGTTGTGCGCCAAAACTGATCGATCTGAGCCAGCCGAATGCAACTAATTTACGCCATAATTAGAATACCAATAAACGTATAAACATATGTATCCATTTAATCTGAACAGGACCTGCACTCTTCCAGAGTTCCCGGCAGAGTTCTGCGGGAGTCGCATTTGTGAGAATATCATGTCCATATCCTCTATGAAAGTATTACCTATTGATTTTCGTTTTCGATTAACTCGAGTGTTTAAGTATAGCTACCGCATATGTGTATTTAACTAGGCCTAAGTAATTTAAGCACCGGTCTAAGCAAAGTGTATATAAAACATATTATTATATGGTAGTTGGGACTCGACCCAGCCAGATCCGAAAACTGTACATAATTCATGATTAATTGTGAGGACGAATTGACCGTTCATTTCAATGTATGTTGTGTTGCCCCTCTAGGAGTAAATTAAGCATTTATAGAACAATTGCTAGGCCGCAACATATCTGCAATTCTTCGGAGCAATTCGAAGGAGGAGTGTCCCTTCCAGAAGCCCTGAACTGGGAACCCCGATGAGTGATTAGCGGCAAGGTTCTTCCCTGGAACGGGCACCATTTCTGCTTGAGGATAGTATGAATACATTTGGATGAATATATGTATGTATCTTAGAAAATTGCTGCCTAAAAGCATAACCTTAAAATACGAACAAGAAACGCAAAGATTAGTATAATTTGTCATGCCTAGTTTTTGTAACTATTAGGAGAAATATTTAATACAATTAAATTATATCTAAATGGTATCAAATCACTGTTTGTTGTGTTTCCTTGTATTTCGCTGGACAACTCGCCGCTTTAATAAGCACTTGGGCAGCAGGAGGTATTGCGGACACGAACCTAACTCCTGCGGCACTAGTACTTAGGAAAGCGACTTCGCAGGAAGTAAAGTAAGTATAAAATCAATATTTACCATTGGTTGGGGCTAAGTACTCTGCAATGATGCCTCAATTCCAAGCCTAAGAGTTCGGCACTAGTGTGTATCATTAATTTGAACCTTGATCCAGGGTCCTCGATCTCTGATCCCTTCTGGGTATATGCTCTGCAATGATAAACCAATTAGAGTGAATGTGTTTTCTCCATGGATCGCTGTCATAATTGACAGCTCCATCCGTTGTGCGGGTCGATAAGAGCCAAGGTTAATGTATTCTGAACTATGCACTTCATCGTTTAGGTTTTGAGTTATTAATATCCACATGAGATACTTAACCTTATGTATGGCAGCTGTCTCTTTAAAATATTCCATTTCTCGTCCTCGCCCTAGCCCGAAAATATAAATACACTCCTCCCCTCGCTGTCTCACAGATTCTCCTCCTTGTTTGCATGTAGAGATGTGTATCATTGCAAGTCATATACGGCTAGTAACCTCTTGCACATAATACATAAGTTTATTAAATTTAAATTGGCTTAATTGACCCTCATTCGTTTTCCGTTGCCCGATGCCCGATGCCCGTTGCCCGTTGCCCGGTATGCCCGTATTCGCCGACAGCGTTCAAAATTGCTCCGTGACAGACGACAACATCGCTGCTTCTGCTGCTGCTTGTTGGATGTTGCTGTTGTGTTGTTGCTGGTGGATGTTTCGGTTGTGTTGTTGCTGCTGCTGCTTTCATTGCTGGAGCATTCAAAGTCAATTGAATTTAAACGAATAAAGCTACACACAATACGACTGTGTGGCAGCTCAGTCTTATTGTTGCCGCATTGCTCGATTATGACTGCTACTGCTGTTGCTGATGCTGGCGGGGCAGAAGCGTCAAGTGCTTGTCAAAAGGCAGAAAATGCGACAGCGTTTATAACCGCTCGCATTCAACAATTTGTCAGCCCAAGATGCACAAACAGAGTACAATAAATAGCTCACTGAATGCATTCATCAGCTAAATTAGAATATACATAGATTAATCAGAGTACAATAACACTTAGTTAATTGAGTCCAGTTTAGCAAGCGGCAATTGCTCTGTTCCTCAAATCTGTTGCATTTCCTGATTTTCATAAAATGTGGCTATTGTGCCTGTCACGAGTCTTAATTTGGTTTCACGTTTTCGGAGCTCTGATTAAAATAGATCAAACAATTAATGAGAGACTAGCAAGATGTAATCAATGAGTGGCTTTTGTTCTATAAGATAACTATTTTTTTTAATATTTCTTAAATATTACTAGTTTAGAGATTACTACAATACTGCATCGTTTTTAATGAGATTTAAATTCTCTGAAGATAGTGGAAATTCTCTATGGCATACATACCAAGTAATAATTCATGAATTCTGGAGAGCCCCAAGAAGAGGGTCGGAGACAGCCTTTGAGAGAGTCGGAGACTCACACGCGGGGGAGAATCGCCTTTGACGGGGCGTCTTCGGTAGATGTTGCTGCTGTTGATATTGCCGCTGTAGCCTGTATTGCTGTTGCCGATCGACGACGGGACCGTTGATTGCGATTATCGCGTCTTGGAAGGGTCTTAACCCCGCTCAGAGAAGCTTAATCAAATATGTATGTACATAGGAACATACTTGTATGAAATGTCTATCTGTTGATTTAAATTTATAAATACTTTAAAGGAACAGAAGTTTGTGAAGCACCGCTTAAAAATAATTTTTTTTAGTATTTTTCTTCTTAGATTTTTATTTGTATATTTATTTCACAGTCTGAGGATCCGAAAACGCGGAGAACATTTCTGCTCGAGGGCGATTCCACAACTGATTTGAGCTGTGATCGCGCGGACAGTTGTTGGATTTTTGAAAATAACCATCAATTCATTACGGAGCTCGGCTCTCCGGGTGTGTGCGTGAGTGCTTTAGTGTGTCTGGGAGTGAGTGTGCGATCGCCCTTATGTGTGTGCGATGAGTGTGAGTGGAGGGGCACAGCAATTCCGCAACAAGAGCGATTTCTCCGCCCACTTTTCACTTTCCACCCCGCACTGCAGTTGATTACTAACTAAGCCGGTCATCTCAACTGTCCCGCATCTCCTCGAATTGAAGCCGAAACTGAAATTGGAATTAAAATTGAAATAGAAGCATTCGCAGCACTCGCCCTCTGAATAGCAGCCTCCTATTCAAGTGAGATTATTTTATCACACTGCTTGTTTTCAATCTTAAATCACCATCGCCGACGGCTTTTCACACAAAACAGATTGTCCAGATCGAGAATCAGATCCAGGCACATAATAGATTAGACCGGTCCCCTGTTCCCTACTTAGACCACCTCCCTCCATCCACCCCACCGGCCCCTAGCAAGAAAACGGTGGTCAGGGGATTATGTCCATATGCTGGGGAAGATTGAATTTTTGTCCACTTCTGAATCTGGCATTATGCACTTTTAGCGCTTAAGAAGATGATGAATGAGTACATTTATGTGGGTGCCTGGGAGGTGGAAAATAAATTACTTGGATTCTCACACTCATCTGCTGGGTGGAAGACACCCATGGTTTATTTAATCTGCAAAGCGTCTTAACATTAAACGCATATTTTAGTAGATTCCAGAGAATTTAACACTTGAATATTTATTTAGTTATCATTATTTTTTTTTAAAACTTATATTAAATGATATCTTCCAAGATATTAAGTATCTAAGCTTAGAGTATTCTTAAGTGAGGTATTTCCCCTGTTTTTGAAGCGTCAAGAAATCAATTTTTGACCCCATCGGATCAAATGTTACCAATTAATTCCAATTACATATAGAAACGTTTCAGTTACAAGTTATCGTGTCAATTAGGACCGTATTTCTAATTCTTAATATAAGTTTTCTAATGTATAAATGGAATTTACAAATTGATGAATTTCTCATGGCATTTATAAGCTGGTAATTGGTATGTATGTATGTGCATTTTCTGAATGTTTTTAAGGCAAATTTTTAAAGCTTGCCCCTGATTAACTGCCCAGCACTGTGCTGCTGCCCTAAAAATTAAATATCTTGACTGAATGATGAGGCTTAACATGTGATTGCAGAAAGTAGATACAAGTTCTCATGAGCCAGGCACACAGATTCGTTTGTGAGCGCTCACTTATTGTTAGTTGAGCGAAGAATTTCAATTAATTCAATTGAAGTGGATCGCCAAGTAGGTAGTGGGCACTGTCAACGATAATTTCCATCGTCCAACTCTAGTGTGAAATTCAGATTCTTTCGTAGAGCCCGTATTCCTTATATATTCTTGTTATATGTGTGCAGTTTCCTTATTACGGCGCGCATACATCATCTAATGGGCCGGGAATTGTAAAGTGTGTTTTCTAGTTCGTGGAGCACGTAACACCGAATAGGCGATTGTTAAAAATTCGACACCGGGAGAAGTCAACTTAAATAGCTCTTACGGCTACCGCTGGGATCTAGGAGTACTAAAAATGAACCCTTTCCCCCTAGCCGGAGTTTTCTGGCCACAAAACCAATAAAAAAAGGACGAGGGCGTAGCGTAACTCTTTGCCTTTGGCGGGAAATGGGGGAAAATGAGTACCCACTCAATAGGTACATCGATTTTTGCACACATTGTTGTCTGAATGAAGCAGGGGGGCCGGGGGAGGAAATGGAGTCGCATGAAAAGATTAAGGTGAAATCCACAAATTTGGCGCAAATGAATTTTCTTTTTATGTTTTTTACACATCTTAAATTTTTTATTATTATGCCATCCTTTGTTGTACGTTTTCGATCCTCATTCTATTACAGTTTGCCTCGGTTTCGCTTCGCCAGCTTCCCCCCTTTTCTCCATTTCCCAATGCCTGCTCCCTCGCTCTGCGAATTGGAGAAATTTGCGTGCGTGTTTTGAATGAAAATTTGTTGCATATTTGCCTGCCTGCTGGCCTGGCCCGACTGCCTGGTTGGCTTTTTGGGGATTTTTTGTGTGTGTTCCTGGGCAAATGGAAAAAAATAGACGTGGTAAGTCGAAAGTGGAAATAGTAGGAGACCAGGCGCCATCTGTACCTTCAGGATGCAGGATACTAAAGCCCCTCTTCTGTCTGCCTCTGTCTGCTGTTGTACAATATATAAACATTTACACACAGCGCCACACCGCACACCGCTCAACCCCACCATCCCACCCCACACATACTATATATACGCATATCGTAAAAAAGTAGCAAATTCCCCTGTTGCGTATGAATTTTTGGCTTCTTCACTGAAGTAGAAAGCATTTTCGCTCTGGGTAAATGTGATTTATATTGATTGTAATCGTGGGAGTGGCGAAGGGAGTCCTGCCCCAGTCTGCTCTTCCCATCCTAACTACAATATCAGTGAGCATCCGACAAACAGCGATTCAGTTTGCAGAAATGAGAAAAAATATATATCCTCTCAATTTGTACACACAATCTATTCTACAGCTATAGTTATGCCCTGTTGTCGTGAGCTTGCTTTGCGTCCTTGTCTCCATACACTTGTAAAATTATGATATATTTATGAGGGAGACAAATGATTTATTTTGTTAACAATATATGTAATATTTAAATATTCCTTTATTGGATAAAAACATAGCTTTAATGCAGAGTGTTAAATTAATTCTATATATAAAACAGAGATGATAACAATAGTAATTCTCAAGACTAGGTGACTTGAACCCTTATTAACATTTTCTTGACTATTTTTTGCAGTACATCTTTTGCGATTCTGATGCGGATGCAGATCCAGGCACACTCGATGGAAGCCCAATGACTCCCGACTCCCGACTGCCGTCAACCGCCAAGAATCAGCCGCCAGCAGCCTTGGATGCAGTGCCACTTACAATTGACATCGACGGCTGCAACGGTGACGGCGGTAATGTGTGCGGGTAGGACAACACCCCGCCCCCTGCACACGTCGCATACCCCAACCCTTATCCTGGAACCCCGTACTGCCATTAGCATTAGCACGTTTTGTGTGCACATTAGATGTGCCCTCATCTGGTCATAGGTATACCGTATGGCCATAGAACGTCCATGTCTGAGTGGCATTTGGCTCGGGGCGCTGCCACGAAATTTGACTTTGTGTGACGTATCGCTGCCTCATTCAGGACACCATGGCAGCCACCCGGCCCCACCATACCCCATTCCACCCCACCATGGGCGGTCGTGTCAAGGACTCGAAGTCCTTTTTAATTTTAATTAGGTTGTAACACGTTGCTACGTGCTATAATTCGAATGAGAACTAAGCCACGAGAAAGGGAAAGCTGGCCGCCGCATTGACGTGCCGTCTGCCTAATTGTCTGCAACCCACGAATGGAGTAGCATCCATCGACCGCCCCTTTGTACGCCCACTCTGATGTAGCTATCCGACGCCCACGCATAAATCAATCCGCAAGAACGTCGACTTCCAGAAGACACATACACATTCGCATTCAAAGCAATTTGTCAATTTTTCGATGTTCGCTTTTTTCGACTGTCCCGTGATTAACATAAACCGCAATTTTCATTGCCGACAAGGCGAGACGAAAACGGGCTGGAAACTTTCTTAATAATGTGGCCAGGACAAACACACACACACACACACATATATATGTTGTTTGGGCCTCCATATGTACCTGCCTGTTAGGGGTTGACTGGCAACCCGCCCCGACTGTTGCTGTTGCAAAATTTATTGCCAGCAAAATAAATACGCAAAAGATGACATATGATTTGACCCGAAAGATAAAACTGTCTGAAAACAAATATTTCCGCTTAGAGGATGAGCAAGGACGGCAAGGACGGTGGGGAGTGGCCCCTTACCTACATTTTTGGGAGAAACGATTGGAGGAGCAACGGTCATGTTTATTTAAGGTTCTGGTTTTCTCCTTCATTATTAAGGACATCATTCAACTAGTTGAGTGTGCCCTTTGGCCTTCTTCTACCCCCTTTCTTCAGCCGCCTTTTTCGGCCATCGCCGGGCTGTCTGTCAGACCATTCTTTTTGGCCGTAATTTGTACACGCATATGTATGTGGAAATGCCACTCCATTCTGCTACTTTGGCTTCCACATCCACTCCATTTCCACAGCCCCTCCTCCGCCACCTTCCCACCGATGCTTGCGGTGGCAGTAACAGCAGCGAGCTGAGCTACTTATGCAAATAAACATAAGGGAACTCCCACACACCAACACACGCACATATGCCAAGGATATATCCTTGTGGGCGGTTCTCGGGTAGCCCTGAGTCGGAGGCCCAGAATTTTGACTTGTTATGAGTGGTTTGCCGAGCTCTCTTGAGGCTCCCGGAAATATGATATTGTTAATTAATTTACGCCTTTATTGGAGGCCTGCCACTGGCCTTTAGTCAGCACTTTCTAGCACCCGTATCAAACCGAAATCATGTCATGGGTCAGTGTAAGGAAAAAGTATATCAAAAGCTCGTTAACGAACTGCTCCAGTCGCATTGGATCAGATTTGAATCGCTGAATGTATGTGGGCGGGCCTGGAAACATGACTGAAACATAATTAGGAACGGTAAAGGCGAAATGCATGGCATTCGAACCTCTATGGCATGGATACTAAAGCACCTGGTAATTATATTAGCAACTGGATCACTAAATTCAGTTTCAACCTTTGCCAGAGCTCACTTGTTGAGTGGCAAGAATTTGTTGGTAATTGGAAACGTGGCCTTGATGGCATAGGTGAGAATTTTCGAAAAAAAAATCAAGCCAAATGAAACTTATTAGTTAAAGGAGTTGAAAAGTAATAAGTTTGTAAGGGACTAAGCAAAAGGATTTTTTTTAAATCTGTTTATCGATTTAAAAGCTTGAATGTTTTATGAGTTCTTCAAAACATTAGCAAAATTTAAATAAAAAAACATTTAATAATTGGATTTCAGCCTCTGTTTGTATAAATATTATTTTCCTAAATGAGAAGAACTGATTCTACAGGAATGAAATAAAAATTAAATATCTTCTTATGATTTAATAGTTGAATTACATTTTTAAAATATAGAGTAAATATATTAATATATAATAGCTAAAAAATGTTTAATTTTATAAAAGTTATGTTACTTAGCTCTGGTTTCTACATATTCTTACTCTTATGTAGATAACAATGACCTTCAGATGGCGCCACTCCCTGGCGCCATCTAGTGTTGAAAATCAAATAATCTACTAATATTTTTGAAAGAAGCCGGGCTTAGGAAAGGTTTTGAAGACATAAATTATGTAACACTTTTCTTGAATTTTAAATTAAGGTCACTAATTTTGTAACACTTAGCCTTAATAGACTGGTCTTTATAACACGTTAGTAACCCAAGCTGGCTAATAGAACTAAACAATCAATATTATGGCCAACCCAGTCTGGTTTTTTTATGCTAGAAGCTGTTTGGATGCATTTAGAAACATGTAGGATGGTTTGAATAAATTCTGACTCAATTACTCAATGGTTAAAGAAGAATTATGGCCTAACAGGCCTCTTATTAAACTATCAGTATGCGGAATTAATTGAAGCCGCCTGGGTGAACAAAGTGTGAATGATGGCAGGCCAAATCACGGACAATTATTTTGTTACATCCTTGAGTGGCTGCTAACAAGATTGGCAACGTGCGGTGCATTTTGCCCCTTTCATAATATTTAATATCATATTTCTCATGCCTGGCCAACTCCGAGAGCAATATATTTTGCAATTTTCCGCACAACACCTCGGGTTACCATCGGACATACTTATGGCCGGCCAATACATATTCATTGGCCAATCGATTTGTGCGCCAATATTTCTCGCCAATTTGCGGCTCCAGCGCCAGGGTCTCTAGGTCCAGCCAGTTTTACTCCAAAAGACCTGGAATAACCAGGCGGAGAAGTTTGAAAGGTGGTGGTGGGGTTGGGGGGATGGATTCCGGTTCCTGTTTCGATGTTTCTGCATGGGCACATTTTTCAGCTAGTTCTTCTAATCAATTGCCCCAACTCGACGTCGATTACTGCCAGCGGTTGCTGTTGCAGGCTATGCATAGCTTTGCTTCTATGGTCCTGTCCCCTGTCTCCTCGCCGGAGCCCATTCGGAGCCCATAGACTCGCACTAGTGGACTCTGAGGCATGTCCTGCATATCCGTTTGTCTTTGTGTGCGTTGACCACTTACTGCATTTGTTGCCAATGCCAGAAGCTGCACTCGAAAAACTTCAATTTCTAGTTAGTCATAACTAATCCAACTAATCAATGATTCATTTAATAAATTAATAGAAAAATAATGCTCTCGTTATTATTTGTTAATGGGATAATGAATAATAATAAAACCCATCCTTTTATCATTTTCACCCAGAATATGTTTAGAATATTTTTTTTTAATGATTTTTTAAGTGTCGTCACAAGTGCCTCATCTCGCCCAGTATCCTGTGTCCAGCGGGCGACCGTCCGGCATCGACCGTTTGCCCAGCGGGCGAGTTTCCAGCGCGTGTCAGCGGCAGCCGTAAATGTTGTCCAGTTGGGCACACTGCCTCCTGGCATTCCGACCGAGACTGAGTCTGGGCCGGGGCATATGTATATATGGGGAATATAGCTGTGGGCGGGTCGGAGGGCGTTGGCTGCCGAGTCCATGACAGAGTGCCTCGACTGGCCGACTGCCCGCTGCGTTTTGATTTCGAGTTATTGCAGCAGGCGACGCGGCGACAACAGCAGCAACAGCCATTCCAGCAGCATCAGCAACAGCAACAGCAACAACAACACATTGCATTTATGGCTTGTAATCTGAATCTCAGTTGGTCAAAAAACGGCGAAAAAATTAAATTTGCACACAGAACAAGTTTAAGTGGCAGATCGCAGGGCGGGATGGTGAAGTTTTTTGCTACTTGCCCCTTTGGGCTATTTTGCAGAACTTGTTTTGGCTCCGCCAGCAACAAAACTAAAAAAATATATAAAAGGTAGACCATAAAAACAACAACAAGCTGCAACAAAAACTGTTGCACATTTCCCAAAAAGGGAAGGGGGTGGGGGTAAAAAGAAAAGCTGGAAAACTGAAAACGAGCAAAACAGCAAATTGCAGAACAGAAAACAGCAGAAGAAAAATAGCAAACAAATTTACTGCCAATTTGCTGCTCATTTCGTTTAGAAGGTGACACGGCCATGGCTCCATGCGTGGTGGTGGGTGCTTGGCGGTGGGCAGCGAGATCCAATGAGGGCGTGGCAGCGGAGTATGCTTGGTGGTCGTGGTCTGGTGTGCACTTTGCGCGTATGTGTTTCGCATTTTTACACTTAATTGCTCCGCTTTGCTCCAAATTGAACTGCCCAGGCGCCGGGTGTGTGTGGGGTAATAGGGGCGTGCCATGGGTGGGCAGAGGCGTGGCAGGACAAGCCAAAGCTCGACCCGAGCGCAAAAAGCGCAACTGCAGCTGCAACAACTTTTTGGCAGGCAGTAGCAACTCGCATCCACATATACCAAAAAAAAAAAAGTATATGGGGAAACTCATGCATTAGAGCCAGGGCTTATAAATTTTTGGAGCACACCCACACTCACACACACACACATGAACACATGCCCACACAAGAGCACACTCGAACACTTACGGCACACCCACCACCCATACACTCACACTGTGGCACGCGGGTTCGATAGTCGAGTTTTTAGGGAGTTTTCGGTTAGTTTCCGATAACGTTTAAAATGCCAATAAACCCGGCCCGAAACCTTTGAACAAACAGCACTACCAGCAAACAAACAAAACTATTTTTGCCGCGATAATCGCCGTCAATTGCAATGCAGCAACTGCCCCTTACTTTCACCATGTGCCTCGGTCTCTCTCTCTTCCTGTGCCACCCATCCCCGACCTCACCAATCAGCCGTTGCAGCAGTGGCACAGTGGCAAGTTGCCTCGAATTGCGCAATTTGCGGCAAGTTGTGTAAAACATAATTTTTGGGCAATTTATTGCGTGTTTGGATGGGTGGGCACAGATTGTAGGCCAGCGGGCGGCTCTTAGGCAACGTGCCGCAGTGGGCGGGGCACACTCATCACTCATCATCTGGCCATCCACACATTGAGGAGCCAAAGGCACAAAGGCCGGGCCCATCATATCATTCAAATTTATGCGCTAAAACTTCCGTTCATTTGGGGCCGAATCGAGTCGAAGGACTCTCACACAAAGTAAACGAAAAACGTGAAAAAAAGTTATGACTTTTTATAAAAAAAAAAATTACTTTAAATTAATTTAAGTCTCTTAAAGTCCATGTTGGAAATTAACAGTAGTATGGAATGGAATAAGTTATTCCTTCAAATAAATATTGACCAAAAACTTAAGCCCAAGACCCTAAAACTTAAGATGCATAATTAAGTTTTTCTCCAGTGCATGCCAAGACGAATGTAGCCAGAGAGGTAAGAAATGGCTGGGTTATTCATTTAAATTATAAATGCATTCGGAATGTTTAATTTTTGAATGGTGTGTGGCCGGGAATGGAGCCGCAGCAGGAGCAGGATCTGCACTCCTTTTGCTACTTACAAAGGCAGCACATTCGATTCGCATTAATCTTCATTTGTTTTAGAATAGACTGGCGCTGCTGGTTGCTCCAGCTCCTGCTCCTGCTCCGGCTCCTGTTCCTTTTCCATTTTCTCCTGACTGCAAAAAGGACAAATACAAATCTAGAGCAGAAATGTCTGCGGAATCGATGGACGACGACATGGTCGAAGGACGGGAACGGGGCGAGCTGGGAAAACGCAACGAACAGAAAGCCATAGGTCATAAATTAGATTTTCCATTAAGCATATAAAAGCACCTTTTGGTTATCCTCAAATGCGTTCGTCCTCCCCCAGATCCTTGTCCCCTTCACCCTATTCTTCGAGTCGCCCAATCCACCTCTCACCGCCCTTCCTGTCCGACAAAAGGCGAAATCCAACTTTGCAGCAGAATCGAAGAAAAGCATTGAATAAACGAGTGAGCTGGCAGGCGACAAGCGGCAGCAGGCAGCCTAAGATTGTCCGCAGGAGGTGCTCTACCTTCACCCGCGCAGACCCAACACTGGCTCCTTTTCCTCTTTAGCCGGAGTTGGTCCCATAGCCACAGTCCTCTAGTGGAAGGTGAAGTCTCAGCTGGAACAGCACTCAAGGAAAAAGTGCAAGAAAGGTTTTAAATAATCTTTGATCTTGTAACATATTCATTTCAGTTTTAAAAACGAATTTTTTGATGAATTTATTCGGGTTTAAAGTCATATTAATTAATTTATACACATTTGATAAACAAAACATATTTTTTATGTATGTTTAAAGAAGCCCTAGATATAAAACTTGAATTAAAAGCCAAACTGTAAATACCAAAAACTTAAACATTTATTCTGACACACGTGCGATTGGGTTATTTATTTTTTAAAACAGGACATAGTCTCACTTTGTACCTGGCTGCAGCTATTCGCAGCAATTCGATGATTGATCCACCTATTTTTATTCGTAATACATCACCATTAATAAATTGAATGGAGCGTGAAAAATATAAATAAAATTGTTCTCCGTGCAATGGCTGCGTTAGCGGCAACGGCAGCCATATTGAATGGATTTGCACAAACGTGCAGAAAAACTTTTGCTGACACAAAGGATGCAAAAAGGTGAAAGACGCAGCACAGCAGCTTTGCCCCGAACCTCGCTCGTTCCTTTTCCTACTTGCCCCAAGGGAAACTTGGACAAAGTAAATTTAATGCAATATTTTTACATACCTTTAGGTACTATTAAATACATATATAGTCTCGAAGTTGACAAGAAAAAGAGAGAAGAAATAAGGAAGAATGGGGGAATTTTTCGCACTTTCGTGGCGAAGAATTATTGATGCGAATTAGTTTAATCAGTGCTACGAGTTGGCGCTCCATTGAAATCCCGTTACCGTAATGGGCCTTTTTGGCAGGCCATAAAAAGTCATATAAACATTTCAATTAACGAGACGCCCACGTTCAATGTTCAACGTCCAACGTCCAACGTCCGATGTCCAATGGCCAAGTTCGTGTTCACATCTTACACTGTACATTCTATATCGAATGTCTTGGCGTACACAACCTACCTGACAAGCATCGACGAATGAGCCGTGGCTTTGATAAATTGTCGGCAATACCAGAACGGTACCATGCCGGCAGTTAGCCATGAGCCACCCCAAGACCAGAAAATCGGATTCGGAGCTAGTCGGGGCTCGTTTCAATTCATGCCATTGCCTGGCTAATTTAGTGAGGAAATGGGCAGCGAACGGGGCAAGGGCGACAGTACCAGGGCCAGGACATCAGATCAGGAGTGAGCTCGGTGCGACGACGACACAAAAGTGTCGTATTCAAGGTCATAAAACGTGCGTCATGACCGGTAATCAAAGCATGAAATTAATTTCCAATTGATTTTGGCCCCAGTCGCCGGGCCAATCGCTGCAGGAAGTTGACCAGCGGAAGTGCGAAACGATAAACAGCAATGACCGGGGCGAAAGGACGGCGAGACTGAACGACAGGACGACTGGGTACGAAAGGAAGCGAAGGCATCGATGAAGGCGACAACGACTGTCACACGAGATATCCTTCAGAAACTGATGGAGCAGCAGCTGGTGCACCCTTAGGACGGGGAAATATACAGTGGGTTTCTGGGGCGCTTTGGGGGCATTAAACGATCAGGCATTTAATGACACCCGGTCAACCATTGATTTGCCAAATACGACTCGTACATGCTCGACTCCGAAAGCCAGTCTCCAAGTCCAGCCACAGGACTCTCTCGACCCACTATTCTGGCTCGGGGCTGGAGGAGAGGTTCGATTCACTGGTGATGACTTTGACTCCGTTTGAGTCAACACAGCCGCAGGGATTGTCAATACCGAAAAATCGGTCAGGCATGGGACATAGTTCACCCAGCGAGGGGTAACTCTAGAGTTCTTTCAATCGCAAATAAGTTGGAAAAACAAGCTCCAGCTATGTCCATATATGAGGGATTTCGATTTTTTGATTGTAGTACCTCCAATAACTCCCATAGCCTTTAATCAAATATACTGAATAAATACAAATATCATGAATATTAAGCTCCAGCTGTGACTATATATGAGCGGCTTCCATTTTTTAATTGTAGTGCCTTCAATAATTTCCATAGCCTTCACCACGTAGATCATGAATAATAAGCACCCGCTGTGAGCATATATACAAGCCTTTGAAAATGAAAATTTGTAAAAGGATTTCGAATTAAACAACTTCAATACCTGGTGTCTTTAAACCTAGTTATTTTTAAAACGCATATTTGTCGAATTTGTAGAATATTATCTACCCTCGTTTGGCCATAAAACTCCCTACCGAATAGCTCAGAGGCCGGCATTGTTGGGAGGCGCCAGGACCATCAATATGACCAGAATTCGAGGTGAGGGACGAAGGCGATGGTCCAATGGTCCGATGGCCAAATGGCCAGCTGGTCAGACTCAGATTCTCTTTACCTCCGCTCCCTTGGACTACCATTCCTCTGACGCCTCCATCCATTCCCCACCTCGGACTTCAGGCCTAGACCACAAAGCACAAACAACTGAAGCGGGGCATTTAATGTCGCTCGGGCTGTCATCGCCAAAATCGAATAACCAAAAACAGAAAAGGCAAAAAGAAAGTGCGGAAAAAAGGCCAAGTAGTTGTGGAAATGCTACGACGAATGGCAGGCAAAACCATGGCAGGGAAGCCAAGGCCTGACGAAAAAATATGCACAGCATCCTTGACGTTTGTTCGCTCGTTGACGCCCAAGCTGCTGCCGCCGCCTGGACAGTTGATGTTGCCGCTACTCGGCCCCCTTCGTCACCCCCCTTCCTGTTTCTCGTTTGGCCGTAGCTGCCACAACCATCAGCGGTTCAGTCCCAGAGCTGTCGCTGTCGCTGTGGTTCAGGCTTAGGCTGTTGCTTGTATCCAAAGAAGGGGTCACTTGAAAAATATTCAAACAAAAATATATGCTGACTTTTCCGGTTACGGCTTAACCTTTTTCTACCTAGTGAGTTTTTCTGATGCTTGTTAAATTAGGAAATAAAATTATTCTTTTGTAATTTTTAATAGCTTGTAATTTGTTTCAACATTTTTTTTTTAATATTTCATAATTTTTTCCCAGTGTAAATTCTGTCCCATAGTGGTGACTGGCAGAGATGTGTTCATGTCTAATGTCGAAATGGTTAGTTTCACTTTTTGCGTCAGAAATCGTAAAATTGGATATAAAATTTTACGAGCGTGTGGCTGGGCCTCGTCTCAGATCTTGGGGCTCGTCCCTCTTGGACTCTTGAGTGTTCTGTTAGCTCTCTCGTCCTGCGTGGGCATTCTGCCTGGCCTGGACCTTCACACCGATACATACACGTACAGGCTCGTCACTGAGAAATTTGTCCAGGCGATGGTCGCCTGTTTTTGGTCACGGCACAAATTTTGACGCTTGACTAGCAATGGCAGCTAAAAATGGAGCCAAAATTGTAGCTAAAGCTTTGCCTATATATTTAGCCTGCAGATGTATCTGTATCTGTGGCTGATGCTGATGCTGATGCTGAAGTGGCAGCCGAAGACGAAAGCGACGAAAGCGACGACAGCGGCACTTTGTTTGTGGTAATAAATCATTTATGCAAGTGCTGTGGCCGTTTGCGTTGAAACACAAATTTAACAGAAATTTGTTTAGCAATTTGGCTAGTTAAAAATTTAAGAGCCACTTGGTGGACTCCCCGTCTTGGGCCATGTTGCCTGTTGGCCTGTTTGTCTTTTGTTCGAACTTTGAATTGTTGCATTTAATGCCATAAGGCCATAATATGCAATAATCTTGGCCCCGGAACCAGCACCAGCACCAGCCCCAGCGCACACACTGAGCTGAGCACTCGCCTGGAAAGGAAGCCCGGCGGGATTGCAGGAGCGTGCTCCGGCAGGATACATATGTCTATATGTATATTCATGAGCAATATATTTTATAAGCATCATTGTGCATATTGGATAAAAAATAAGCTCCAAATACAAAAATATTCCCTTACTAGCAGCAGCTAGCAGCAGCAGGCAGGAGGCAAGTAAAAGCAATCAGACGCCTAGCCAGCCAGCTTTCATCCTTTTTGCCACTGTCCCTGAACCCGTTCCCCTTTCGATATCCTTCTATCAGAACTTTACCATTGTGGGAAATGCTCGGCAGAGCCTCAAACATCCGTTTCCCAGCTGTGAGCACCCACCCCCTGGAAGACAGGGGAAGGATGTGCCGAGTTTGGAATGTGTTTGTAAGTCTATTGTAACAGCAATATAAGTGCAAGGATGTGGGGGTGTCTAAGAGTACCAGGAGCTGAGACTCAAGGAAGCTCAAGGAGGAGAGGCACCACCAGCACCAGCACCAGCAGCAACAAAATATTTACAAAATTGTAATGGAATATCAACAGATCATAAAATCATGCACATTTTATTTGTCGTAGTCGTAAAATGTAAAAAAACATACAAACTTACACACCCACACTCCGAAACAGTGAATACATACATATATCCTCCCACACTGCAAAATCCTGCCTGGGAATGGGTAAAGTATATTGAAAATAAAATGAAAATATTTTATGTGCATTACAATGGCAGCGTGTGGCAATATCTTGAGTACAAGTACAAGTACGAGCAGGACGGATAGAAAATTGTGGCATTTATTAAATGGCTTTGGCTTTAGCGCTGCCTTTTCTTCCATTTTTTTTGGATATATATTTTTTTTGTGCTCCCTTTACTTGGCTTTTTTTGATGCGACTCGCCTTATTTCATTTTACTACCGCCCAAGGCCTGATGCTTAGCTGCATTAGTCGAAAGATGCCGGATACTGCCACTCAGCCTTCTTATATGCCTTCCCCTTCCATGGCAATTACTTGATTGGGGGCGGAATGTACAACCGTAGTCCGGTCTTAAATTAAATTAAAGAAAGTGCAGTGCACTGCTGAATGGAGCAGAGACCGAAACAAATTCAAATTCAAATTCAAATACAAAATTCAAACCGCAGCCACAACAGCAGCAATAGCGGTCAGGGGGCGAATGACGTTGGCAAGCGTCGCCTTACGAAACTTTTTAGCTAATTTCCGATTTTAACGAAGAGTTTTTAAGCTTCGAGGGCGGTGGCTGACTGGATGGCCAAAATGCCTGGACAGCATCAAAATCACTTGGGTGCTCGCACTTAACGAGAAAATGTCTGGCAAACACTTAAACTTTTACGATGAGATGCAGTCAACGCGGTCGACAGTGGGATAGATGAAAAAATCAAGAAAACAAAATTACAAAAAAATATGTTAAGTCCATCACTTCTTGCATTTAATTTTATATTAAACCTCCTATAGTTTCTATATGATATAAGTATGTTTTTATCAACAAATAAAAGTCATTAAAATTAAAGTCCATTGTCTAACGAAAGTTTGGCTTAAAGATTGAGATCGATTAGGCTAAAATTAATTCTTTTTAGGACCAGTTTTTATCGCGCATAAGCTTAAACCGTAAAACCCACGCAAGATGTTCAAACAGATATCTAATAGGAACATTTATAGCCCGATCTCCAAAAACGAGCCATTCTTTATCAACGAAAATCTACTGTGAAAATCCAATAAAAATCTGTTTAATAGTTTTAATGCTCATCCCAGAAAGCCATAAACAATTTAATAACCATGGTGGACCTAGTGCCTAAATACCTTTAGTATCTTTACATTTTTATTGTGGGCTCCAATGAGTGCATGATAGAAATATGTGATTTTATTCATTTTAATGATGGATGTTGATTGATAGCCTAGTGAACTGATTTGCAGGTGCATTTATGTGGTGTATGCGGCACAAGGACTGTGATATTAGAAAACTAATCTGTCGAATGACTGTTGATTGCCAACTCAGAGGGGCGTCATGAGGGAAATCAATTAAGTGGATATACGTGTTACAGTCGATAACGCAGAAAGGGATCTGCATACATTGGGTTTCCTTAATTAAAAATGTAGTTTGTGCGAAATATGTATAATTATTGTGCGATGCCAAAGCACTTACCTATAACTCGTTGAATAAATTATTCATAAAAACGGCATGCAATTTATACCGGACTGAGTTCCACAGTGCGTCAATCTATTTCGTTGGCCTGTCACCTTGTCGAAACTAATATTACTCTTGGCTTATTCCCTAATTTAAACGCTTTCGAAAATAAAACAGTTGGCCGAGAGCGGCGTCAACGTCAGTTAACTGCTCAAAAGCATTTCGATGGCAAATCCCAAACGAAAACTATTAAGTGAATGCTAATTATTGGCAGTACCTGAGCTTGCAGTATCCGGTATCCAAAATAAAGGATACAGCTATTTTTAGGCCATTGTTTGAGCTGACAATTCCATTTGAGTGTCGGTTTAATGGACGGCCACGCCAAAGGCAAATAAAAACCTGGACTTGGACCTCCACCACCAGAACCTGGACAAGTGCAGAAACGGAACCTACGTAATTGAACACGGCTGGCACTAAAAATAACCTGGCACAGGTTAACACACAGAGCCAAGCAACCAACTAACCGAATAACCAAGCGGCCAGTTGGCCAAAAACATCAAGCGGAACCCCAGCTAAAGAAGCGATAAAAAGGAGATAAAACGCCCTCGCCCCCCAAATGCCTGTAATGAGAGATAGCCGGTCCATCCGGACTACAGACTACGGACTCTGGACTCCGGACTGATACTGTAGTTATGGCCACAACGCAACTGAAGTAAATAGTGTTGTTTTATGGTTTATTTAAAAGTCAGCCGCCGGGTGGCCAGCCCAGCAAAGCGATAAACCAGCAAGTCACTCCCGGCACAACTCAACTCGACTCTACTCGGAATGAAATGACTCCGCTCTGTTTGACAATTGAACACTCCTGGTCGGTTGACCTGCAATTTCTGGGGAAGGCAGGCCAGAGTCCAGAATCCGACCAAACCTGCCGAACACTTGTCAGACCATTTCCACCACACCCTTGGCCACCGACTTCCAATGCCTCGACCGCAGCCCAAAAAGCCAAAAATTCATTTGCTCGAAATTACAAATTACGGCACTTGCAGTTACTGCCACTATCAAAAGACCACCAACACTGTAAAAAAAAACTGTCATTAGAACATGGTGTTTAGATGCAATATGAACAGATGCAATAAATTTGCTTATTTATTTGCATAATTTTTGTAAGAATCAAACACAGGCATAAGTAATGTAGAGTAAATTCTAGTTTCTTGGTCATTCTGTATCTAATTTTTCTTAGTGTACTATTAATAGTGCTAGTCAGGGAGTAGAACGCACTGAAAACGGTAGTTGGAAGGCAACTATTAACTCAACAAGCATAAAATGACGCAGTACACCCACCCAGCAGTGGTGGAGTCTACCTGGTGGTACCCACCAGCAGTCCTGGATCAGGGCCGATTGTGGTAGTTGGAGTGGTGTGCCAGCTGGTGGGAAAGGTCGCAGCTTCAGGATGGCTTCAGCGGCAATTCAGCCAACAAATAAGCCGACAGGAGAAGCAGATATCGTTGACAGGTGGCAGGCCCAGTGACAGACCTCAGGATATCGGGGCAAAGTGGAGCCAATGCCAGGGTTATTACATTTGCATGCGGACCATTCCAACATACTTTGGCCCATATTTCAAAACTGCCGACACTCTCCAGCACGAGCCAGGAGCATTAGGGAGCCAGGAAAAAAATAGGAATCCTGAGAGAAATAAAAAGTGGAGACGGAAAGCGAACAAGTCAAAAGGAGGCGCAATTATGACAAAAGTATGCCTGGCATAAATTTCCTAACAACCTCGTTTCGCACTTGCTAGTGTTGGTGTTGATGTTGATGCTGATGGCCTTGCAGAACCACCCAGCACCCAGCACCCAGCACCCAGCAAGCAGAACCCACCATCCACTACTCTTGTTTGTGGTGCGTCGAGGATGTTGTTATGACATTTGTTTGCTGCTAAATAAAGCGAGGCATTAAAGTTAATGACGCCCGGGCAGGTTGCTTAAAGTGCCAACCACCCGCGGCCAACCGACAGCACCACCCACCGCGGTACCACACACATATATATGTAAGTGTGTATACACTTAACCCACAACCGACAGGCAGTGGCTGGGCCTGGGAAAGCCACCAAACTGACACACACTCGGTGGGTGGGTGTGAGTGGAAGGGGGGGCGTAGCGGCGTAGCCCATAGCCAAGACGGGCGGAAATTAGAAATTAAGTCCCGCGCTGTTTGAATATAAATTTAATTAATGTTACACAAATGCTTAAAAGCAGTAGTTTGTTTGCCCTAGACCGCCGACACGACAACGCCGCCACCGAGAGTAGCTAGGACCAACAACAACAATAGCAAAAACAGGACTCAACACAGGGCCAAAAGCAGTCAACTCTGACAGGCAACAGC
Source organism: Drosophila atripex (assembly GCA_035045925.1). Taxonomy (NCBI): domain Eukaryota; kingdom Metazoa; phylum Arthropoda; class Insecta; order Diptera; family Drosophilidae; genus Drosophila; species Drosophila atripex. The sequence goes on along the minus strand of JAWNOP010000022.1, from coordinate 3,600,593 downwards.
ACGCGCCTTCCGCCTTCCGTTTTCCGCTTTCCGCTTTCCGCTCGGTTTTGTGAACTTTGGACGCTGTTTAATAGTTTTCAAACGCTTGTCTAACTGACGCCTTCCGTCACTAATATGTAACCGCAGCCGAGGGTCGTCCCAACGGTTGCCCTCTTAAAAAAATTAATCTAATTAATAATGACCGAAATATACATAAGGGCCTCAAAGGATGTTTCACATTAAGTGGGTGACACCATGCAATAAATTAATCAATTTAAATAGTTTGCAGGATCAAGACATAAGCAGGAACAAACCAATAATTAATCGCAATTATATACAAATGGCTATTGCTGACTGCTAAATACAATATCTATAGTCTGTATTAGTTACCTTTTAATTGATGGAGAATTGAAAGATACATTACCTAAAACTTTGCACATATTATATTGATATTTGAGATGCAAGTGAATTTCCAAATGTAATTTTACAGAGACTTCTGGCAAATGTAAGCGATTCTCGTGTTGTCATGCCACCTGGGAAGTTAATATAGCAACCCTCTGCCCCCTGGCCGGGATATTCCGAAGTTCTCTAAAGCTTGCGTCATGTGTGAGCTAGGGCTGGTGTTGACCCACCTCCTGCTGATGCACTTCATTAATTATTTGGCCGAAAGACCAGCGGGTTGTCCTTGCTAGTCGCATTACCCAGCTCCTTTCATTTTATTTTTATTTTTTGGTTTGCTTTGGCCAGCGAAAAGTCGCTTAATTAGTTTCACTTGAAGTTTATTATTAGCGCAAACTTTGACATCGATAACAACGTAAAGTCATTAGCATTGACGGCTATAGTTAGTCACAGTCCGAGTCAGTTTCGGTGGCTCTTCCTGATGAAATTACGGGAGTGGGTTACAAAGAGGGAGAGTTGCTGCTACGACACGACAATGCTTTCAATGCCACTTGATGTTTCTTTGCCCAACTTTGCATACAAGCCAAATTACTTTACAGTCCCCCACTCGGCATTCTACAGATTTTGCATTTGGCAGATACCATTTACCATTTGCATCTTACAACTGACCGCCGCTGGCCGGACGGCATTTCATTAGATTCCGAGTTTGAAATAGAAATAGGAATCGGAATCGGATTCGGACACAAAGTGTCGCCCCCGCAGCGGTGTCATTAAATCATGCTAAATGTCACTGACTGTTGGCTGTCACTCGAAATCGCGTTTTGCCAATTGCCTTCGGCGTTGCATGCACGAACACCCACTGTACATAGCCACTGCCCCTGCCTCTGCCCCAGCTCCAGCGCCTCTCCCTGCCACAGCAGGAGACACCGGCCCCTGTGTCCCTCAGTACCATTGCGGTTTCCAATGCAAATAGCAGCTGCGCAACAGCATTTCCATGGAATTAGTTAACGTTTACCATCGAGATGCTGCTGTAGTTCTGCCAGCAGCACCAAAAACAACACAGCTACTCTACAAATTGCACTGCCAGCAATTAAGTTTTAAAGAATAATGTTAAATATAGGGTTTAAAAACTGTGCTTTCATAGGTTACAAAATTTAGAATAAAGGGTAAATCAGATTGGGCCTGCTCTACTAAGTCTACATTTGTTTTGGCTAATAAGCACGTAAGCTTTCCCAGGTCCATTATTGCTGTATTACCCATTCTTTTTCATTTATTTTCCGAGTGCATGCTACATGTTGCCACTATAAGCCAGTCAACAAATTGACAGTGTTGAATTAATTTGAAAATACATGCAATACAAGCTTCATGCCTCCATGGCCAGCTGGATCTCTGTACTGTTTGGGCCAGGATCGCCATGGGCATGGGTAACTGGCAGGCGGAGTGGCAGGACCTGATGCCAGCTAGATGCTTTCTGCTGATTTTAATTAATTCATCTGTCAAATTAGATTAGTTTTATGGTTTACAATGTACACATTCTCGCGCACATGTACGTCATTCCGCCGAAAATACAAACAGCCGTATTGTTGTCCTATTTCGATGTTGGTCTGTGGCTTACGGTTTTCGGTTTTAGAATTTCGACCGTGTGCCTGCAATGATGTACAGGTCCTGTCTGGAAGGGAGTTTTCGAAACGGCGTTGGAGTTCAATAAAAACTGTTTTAATAAATGACTAATGGATGTTGGGGCTAATGCTCGATTTGGCTAACAAGCTGCAAATGTGGCTGATAAAGTTCCAGCGGACAATGGGGGCGCATTAGAGACGCTCATTTCCAATTCCCCGGAGTCCTGTTCCCGAGGCAAGGTGTCGTTGTACTGAAATTGCATTTCAGCAGGGCCATTAATGAGCTATAATAATTCAATAAACTGAAGGCAATATAAATTAACCTGTTGCAGGATATGTTGTTGACCCTTCCCCTTCTATGCGTCGGCCTCCCTCTCTCGGTTTGTCTGCCCAAAATCCACAAATTTCATTTTGACATGCATTGCAGACCACCTAGACATGTACGCGCACACACCCACAACAAGGCAGACACCAGCACACACAAACAATTGGGCTGGGTAAATATCCAGCTCGACCAGATAGCCATGGGTATTTATACACAGTCATACGGCCCATTAGCCACAGATTTTGTAAATTATGTCAATAATTCAATACAGATATGGGAGTAATGTTGACATTTGTCACCCTACCACCCCACCACCCACTACCACCCAATCCCCTCCATCTTCGTCCTTCTCCAGGACCTCCCTGAAATTAACTCACCACCCACCACCGCCTTAACGACAGAAGCAGCAGCAGTCGTGTCAAATTTGTGTGCCGCTCATTGTTAATCGCCCGGCCATAAGCTCGAAAACAATTAACTTAATCAAACGCAATTGAGCAATGTCATTTATGATTGTTCCGCCACTTGGCCTCTCCGGAAAGCGATCCCTTTCTTGTTGTCCCTATGTTTTCGATATATCCAAGTAAAAGGTATATTGGTATGCCTACTACCTTGGCAACAAAATAAATTTCTAGGAAGGGAGAGACTTTTAAGACTTTAACAATTAATTAGATTCTTGAGTCCTGAAACTTAAAAATTACTCTGCGTACCTGTATTAATTGATTCTGTAGATCAATAAGTTTTTGGCTCATAACTTATATAGATCCTGTAAATATTTCCGCTCAAGCAGATCATATACACTTCGGTTTGTGGCTTAGATACTCACCATCTCGTTTATTTATGCCGGCTCGATGGAACTACAATATGAATGTGGCTCGGGGTTTCTGGCTGCTCTTGTTATTAATAGGATTGTCAATCGCAAACTGTGCCGCTGTCTTTGGCTCAGTATAGGAATCGACTTCACTCCGTGGGGCTCCTTTGCCTTCATCATCATCATCAACAACATTGTCAGCATTGTTGTCGTTGGCAGAGTCGGCGAGCGATTCCCAGCTCGTGTTTGGTCCTTGCCTTTGCTAGGCCTTGGGTTTCGCTTTGGCGTTGTGGCTGAAAATTATTATAGCGGTTATTATTCACAGTCAATTACATTGCCACACAAATTCCGAGGAAGGGACACATACACAGACAAAGGCTGAGGAGCTGGCAAAGCAACCACAAGAATTGCGTGGACTCTGCGGAGCGGTGGTACGACACCGAGTGACGTTTTGACAGCCACTACTATCTATCCGTGTATTGTACATAATGACAATTATAATGGCAACCACAATTATGGATGCCAGCCGATTAATAACGCCAACTTGACTCCGCGATTCCTGCCATTCAAAACTGCGTCAATAAGAAGGCAAGGACAACGCGTTTCGTCAATTTATGGCCTCTGTTCTCCTGCGGCGTCTAGAAAATTATTTCGAGTGTATTAAAATTGACGCAGCTGCTTAGGTTGGCAGGGGAATAGAGGCTCAATCTTCTGTCAATTTCCCCTTACTTAATTTCGCATTTGCAGTGACGCAAATGCGAAGGAATTAGCTTCCTGGGCTTGACACTTTTGGGAATTAATTCTGAGATTTCGCAAACTCTCAGAAAATCCATGTAAATGTGAATAATCACAGTCGTATACTAATTGTAAATAATAAACATATTTAATTAAAGGGAATATTTCAATGAGTTACAAAGGTAATGTGCTACAAAGTTAGTTCTACATTTCAAATATAAATTCATGGTTTGATGCAAAAATGTGTCATACTTTATTCTAGACAAATAACTTTGTTTCAACTATCTTTAATGCAATGAGCATATTATAAAATATAATTATTTTTAAGTGTCAAGATCACAAAACCTCCGTTAATTAATTGCCATTAAAGTTACTTTGCAGTCGCCAGCCATAATTTCCGCACACAATTTAATTATAAAATTATTTTAAAAAGCTTCAAAATTGAATTGATTTCTTAGGGAGGTGAGGTGCTTTAAGCCTTATTGTAAATTTTATTTCGTCATGCTATTTAGTACTTATGACCAGCTTTCGATTTGGTTGCCATCGCAATGGACAGCTCTGAGCTATCGACGCAATTTCAATGGCAATTATTTTAAATAGATATTTCAAGAGATTACATCTCCATCATCAGTCTGGGGCCCCGAACTTTTGGCCCATTGTGGCTGATTATTTATTTCGCTAGAAAATTTCCTGAGCGACAGCCGGGCTTAAGTTGTAGCTCAGGACTTTGAGTTGGCATTGCTGATGGTGTTTTTGTTGATGCTTTTTGCTGCAGCTGCTGATGCTTCTGCTACTGCTGTCGAGCGCCAAATCGTTAGCGCATTTTAATTAAACTCTAAATTAGTCATTTTCATTGCCTTTTGGCACAAAGTAAAAGTGCCCTGTCGCCTGCTCCCCGATATCCCTTCAGCTTCGAGCCACTGCCATTCGTTTGAAATAGTGAAGATGGCGCATTGCGTGCTCCCTGGATTTGTGTGTGTGCTTGTATATTTGCTATCCTTTTGGTATTTGTATGTTTATTGCTGCGCTTTTTGCTGGTTGTGCCAGTGCTTCTGCTTCTGCATTTTCATTTAATTCAGACGACAGATTCCATGGCTGGCTCTTGAGTCTTGCAACTAAATTAAGGTTAAGATTGCAAATAAAATGTATTACTCGGATCTCCGCTACCGCTACCCGCCACCCTTGGCATTCGCCTGTTCCGATCCGTACGCCTCATTTGAAATGCATAAACAACTTACAAAGCAAAAAGTTCAACGACTGTCACCATTTATCTCTTTTAGCTTGTCTCTGTCTAATGACACGCCCACTACCGCACGCAACGGAATGGCCCTGGAAGGGGAGTTTGTAGTTAGAGGAGGAGAGCGGATGGGGGCTTGGATTCATGGCCAGACAGCAGCCAAGCCAGAGACCGCAATTTAAGCCTAAATGCTGTGCGTTTAAATAACAGCAACCCGACGGCTGTGGACATGCAATGGAGCTCCGTCAAATTCAAGACAAACCAAAAGCAGATTTGCCGGCAGCAGAGAGGCAAGCCTAGATGGCTAGCTTCCTTCCCTAACCCCTTCGAGCCCCTTCACCTCCTTGACTCCCATGTCAGTGTCTCTGGCAGATGCTGTCAGCACGCCTCTGGCGGGGGGCCGGGCCATTGTGGCGTATGCGCAATATGTGCATCTGCACCAGAAACTTGCAACTGCAGGCCACTAAATTTTAGTACAGTTAAATAAATTCCCTGAAATTAGTAATATTTATGTTACGTTATTGCACTGACGGCAGCTACAAATAAGAGGCAGAGTGGTTAAGTAACCGCTCTTTATCTCTTTCAATAACAAGTCTTACGACACGGGTAACCAGCAGCCAACTAGAACTATGCGCTGCGGTGTCGCAGCCTTTTGTTGTCCACAACGATGATGCTGGCTTCAAGTTCTTGTTATTGTTGGGACTCCTCTGAATGACATAATGGTGGAAGACCACAATTTCAAAAGCATACTTAACAAATATTACGAAATACTACGGTGAAAAGTGCACGCAACAAAAGAATAACAAGCCAGTCCAAAGAATCGCAGACACAGAGGCGGTTCTAAGGCGGGGATCCCGGAGATGAGATGCAGAGCCGCAACCGCAGCAGCAAAAGTAGCAGCAACAACAGCACCAGCAGTAGCCCCGCCCAGGTGAGCCAGACAAAAAGAGGAAAACAATGCCAACGACACGCAGTGGACAAGAGGCCACTATTCTAAGGGCAGAAGGTCAGAGATGCAAGCGTGAGAAGATCACGATAGTATTTTAAAAATTATTTAAAAAAAGATGTTATGCCAATAAAATTAGTTATTATATACTATTATTATAATTTATTAACTTACATATATTCATAAATGATATTTAGAAACCCAACAGACCCTTAGTCTTAATTTGCCCATTATCTTGGATCTTTTAGACTTTTGGTCAGTGTTCAAAGTTTTTTCTCTATTAAGTTTTTAGTTTATAGAGACTATATATAATTTCTAAATATATATATATATATATATAAGGTATTAATATGGCAACTTCTTCATCGATCACGAGTCCTAATTCCCCCTTCCGATGCCATCTCCATGCCAAGGCGGGACAATGGAGAAACTGTTGCTGTTGCTGCATTAAATAATAATCATAATAAGTAATGTGGGGAGACAACGTTCTCGGCTCTAACAAAGAGTGGATCGGGATAGCGGGGATAATGGGGAGGGAGGAGAGTGGAGAGTGGAGAGTGGACGGCACTCGGACCAGCTAAACGTCATGCAAAGTGCGGTAAAGGGACGCTACAGGATGCTAGCGCTGATGTTACACTTCCTGGTTGCTGGCAGCCAGTCAGACTTTCAGGCAGGTCCTGCCAGTCCTGTTCATTTGCCAGCCTTGCTGCCATTGTTGCTGCGAAAATACCTTATAGTTGCATGTAGCTGTTGTCGCAGTTGTGTGTATAGTGTCTCCACTCATCAGCGCTGTTGTTCTCAGCCCATTGCCTGCCCTCCCTCCCTCCCAACATCCTGGATTCATCCTTTGGCCTGTCAACGTGGCGCGGCCCCTTGTTAAATCCTTTAGCTAGGCCCTGCATTGTTGCTCACTTTTGCCTGCCAGCCGAGCCATTGTTCATATAGACAAGTTGGCCTGCCCCGGCGTGGCCTACACTGTCTCCTGTCTTCTAATGGCTAAGCCCGGGACACTGAGCACAAAAATAAAACTTGTTAGCTAAACAATATAACTAAGTGCCGATCGTATCAATGTGTCTCAAATGAACGTAATATTTTCTGAGGAAAAAAGTATCAACTGAAAAATATGTGATAGTTTCTACTACACACCTTTTAATTAAATCAAGAATAAAATGGCTTTCTTTCCATTTTGAGTAAATCATTTCAATTATTGAAACCTTAGAAAAAATTTGAAAGAATACTCGTGATAAATGAGGTTTGAGAAAACCTTTAAATATCTATTTATTCTTTTACAATATTACAAAAAAAATGATAATCATGATAATTTTTACCTTCTTATAGTCAATTTCTTAAAATATTTTTAATTGACATGTCCTTCTACTAATTTTGTGCTGTGCAGGATACTCTACGTTAGAATGCTGTATGCGGTTTGTGCGGCAGGTAGCTCAGTTAGGTAGCTTTTCCACTGCCTTGGCACACATTTCGTATTCGCCTTTGCCATATTAAGCTCAAATGATTTAATGAGCATGTTTTACCCAAAATGTAGTAATTGTCACGTATTACGTGCTCAGCCTGAAGATTTTGCCTTGAGAGAGCTGACAAATAGCTAAATCTTGGGACTAACGCCTTTTGGACCGGTTGCCTATTTGCCTGGTTTTTCAGCTTTCGGCTCAAGCCTGCTCGAAATATGTATATTTGCATATGTAATTTAATGGTAATACTCGTTAAAAATATATATGTATATGTATATTTAAATCTGTGGATCCTCTGTTTGTGTGTAAACAAACAGGGCAAAGTACGTGGGCTAAGCCGAGCTAGTTGTGGGCATACTAGAGAAGCATAAAGCTCCTGTCATGGCTGTTGTTGCTGGCTTCCTTCTTATACATATATGGTATATATGGTACGTTTAGATTCAGGTTCCCCAGATCTCTCTGGCACAAAAATCCAAATTAGAACTCTGGGAACAGCAGCCGCCGCACGTGGCAAACAAAAATTTTGTGGCTCCGGTTGCTTCCTGCTGCTATTACTGCTTTTCTTGTTGTTTTTGTTATTTTTGTTGTTGTGGTGAAACTCTTGACGAACAAATTTTCATGTTGAGTGCATAAAAAACTCTAAAAAATTCATATAAAACCAAAGAACGCACTTTACACGCTCTTTCAAAAACCCACACAGACACACGCACTGACATGGGAGAATGAGGGACACCATCACCCACACAGAGACAATAGCGTACTCGCATAACACACATAGATACAAATAACCACAAAGGGAGACGCTATGACGTCCACGTCTGAGTGACATGTAATAAAAACGAAACAATATTGTATGATAAAGTATACGCCCAGTGGGCAAACGATATTCGCACACCCACATGCACATGCAAGCGGGACATGTGTATATGAAAACTGAATTAAACGAACTACGAATGAGAAATAATAAGAGCAGAAGTAGTAGCAGAGGCAGCTTCAGATGAGGCACCCGAACAAGAGCAAGAAAAGCTATAGCAATGGCAATAGCCAGCTCAAGACAAAAGATAATGGCAACAACAAAAAGGGACAGGCAAGGGTCAGAAAAGCAGAAGCAGCAGCAGCAATATGAATTCGCAGCGTAAACAGGAAGCACACAATGGAGTCAACTCTCAACTGTCGACGAGGTCACCAGCCAACAACCGACTTTCAACGACCAAACAAGGGGAACAACAACGACAACGACAACATAAATGACAAAAAAAAAAAAAAACAACAACAATATGAACAACAACAACGACAATTGCAGGTCTTACGGTCGGTCACTTAACAGTTCTGCTTCACTTTTGAGTTGCGTTGGTGCTTTTGTTGTTGCCGGTGGCTTTCGTTACGCCTGGCCCTGGCAAGCAGCATACTTTATTTGATGGTCATAACTTTTTCATTAGAACAAAAATATATATTCGAGCACAATATGTCCCGCAGCGCCGTAAACTATAAGTATATAAATAAGTACGGTTCCACGAGTGGCACGAGCAGTTCATATAGTCCTCCCTGTGTGTGTGCCTGCACTGCGAGAGAAGGTCAGAAAAATCAGTCTCAGTTCTAAAATAGAGAATTTCAAAAATTTTGAATTCTTCACATAAAAATATAAATTACTCTTTTCCTTTAAATTCAATTAAGTTCTTATGAGAATCTCTCATTTTCATGAATAGCCAACTGCATACAATTATTAGAAAGGAATATTAAAAAATCAAGAGAACAAGACTTTCTAATTTTCAGTGCATATGTGTGTGTATGAGTGAGTTTCGAGAGTATGAGACCGCCTGGCATTGTGTGGACTGTGGGTTACTGGTCGGGAACAACAGGAGCAATAGCCTGAGTTGTCATACTTTTTGGATGACCATAAAAGTCGCTGTGAAGTAGCACGCTTTACGTTGTCGTTCCTTCAGAGCTGGTGCTGCTGCTTTTCCAGCTTCTGTTGCGATGTCTGACCCACGGCTCTCAGCGATGAAAGTTTAAGTTTAACTCCAAGTCGTCCACTGGGGAGCTAGCATGGGCGCCAAAAGTCTTGAGAGCCAAACGAGTTTAAAGATAAACAAAGATGCACAAGCGGCCAGTTCAGCTTCCCCAACTCCCTTCAGTTATATTTTTTTCAACTGGCTGCCCTGAGAGGATGTGCTTCAGAAATAACTTAAAGTAAGCAATGGCAGTAAGCGATAAAAAATTAAGTTATTAATTCATTAGAAAAACACATTCAAAGCAATTGTAGTCCAAGTCCCTAATTTCTATTCAAGAATCGGATTTTAACTCGAGTATACATAGGAAATTCCAATAGAAGTTGATGTAATTACCTTTAGTCACAGAGCTGCGGCGACTTTATCCGTCCAGCTGATTCTTAATTATTCAAATGCGAACCGATTGCCGATCCCCAGCCATCTCACTTCCCACCTCTGACTTCATCTTCCGGCGCTTGACTTTACGTCGATGGAGCATGCAATTTTCAGATTAAATAGCAACTATGGGGAAATGTCTTGTGCTAACACTGCACTGGCATGCAACATCGCTACCCGATTTCAGCTCCCCAGGTGCAACATAGAACATTTCGTTGCATGGGTAACTTTTTTGCATTCGAGTATCAAAATCAACAAGCTGCACTGTTGTTAGCGGTGCGTCCTGAATTCTTGTGCTACTACCAGGTTTTCTGCTCCTGTGTCTGTGCACTACTCGGCTTGTATTTGCTTGTTGATGCTGTAAAGCCAAGGAAACTTTTGTTCTCAGTTGCCCAAATACGATTGTGTACACAATGTGGATAGCGGGCGGTAGGGTTCTGGTATGAGTGGGTTGATGGGTGCAAACACGAGTGTACAAACACTCGTGGCGAAAGATTGTCCTGGGAAATACAGACATCTTCTCTGTTTCTGTCTCAGTCTCCATGGCCGCTGCCGCAGCAGTCGCATTCGGAGTCAGAGTCTCCGTCTCAGTCGCATATAGTTGAATGCCCCAGAGGGAGCTTACAAAACTATTATGCTCTCGCGCAGCAGTGCCAAACCGAAACAACAGCAGCAACAACCACAGGACTCGCATCGGCCCAGCCAGAATGAGGACAACAACAATGACAACCACAACAACTACACTAATAACAGCAAAAACAACAATACCGCCAAGCAACATGGCCATAACGGCAGCAGTAGCAGCAGCAGCAAAAGAAAAACAAAAACCAAACCAGAAACAGCAGCTCAGCAGCTCAGCAGTGGAAACAGGACCTGGCGTATCAGCTTACAAATGCAATGAGAAACTGCAAATGCAAAATACCAGCGCGAATGCAGTCAGGAGCATTGCAAAGGATAAGCACTGAGAGAAAAAATGGTATCAACTCTTTGTACAAAAATAATCCATAAGCCGTAAAGTCTGATTTTAAAAGTTTCTAGAATAAAATGAAATTTTTTTTAAATATTTTATACCGGTATGGAAACTAAAAAAAAGTGGGAGGTGTTTCTCTTTTAGGGATGGCAGGCTTCAACAGTCCGCTTAAGCAGAAAAGAATATCCAACACACTCACATACCGCTACTAGCACAATGCATACACACGTACATACATATGTATGTATATGTATATATAAAACGACAAAAAGTCAGAGCACTACAAAAATCAAGCCCTAAGTATACCCTTAAGATATTTTTTCAGCTTGTACTTTTTTAATTTGGTTGTTTTGTTTGTCATTCCCGTTTGTTTGTTGCTGTTTTGGGTCCTGTTGCTTTGTAGTTGACAAATACATTCATATGCGAGTATGACTAGCAAGGATTTGCTGAAATGGACATGAAAATGAGAAAGACGTTCAACGAACCAGCAAAGCGGCTAAGCACAAAACAACACACACGCGTAACTGAAAACTCTGGAATGGGGTGTGGGGAGCTATGGGAGCATGTGGTAGGACGGTGCCGTAAGGACATTTCCAGAATAGCCAGAATGACAGGGGCCCACCCATATCTTGGCTCTTCATTCCGCCTCACTAACAAGAAAGTATATACGAGTATCTGCTGTAGGTGCAGTTACGCATTCAAATGTCATCAACATCAGCAACAGCGTCATCAGAGCTCAGCTGCAGCTCAGAAATTCTGGTAGTGACAGGTGGTGGGGCATCCTATTGTTTCAGCCCCAGACCATTCTTCCATAATCCAGCTATATGGGCGGAAGCATTGCCATCAAGCCTGATTAATGCACATTTGACGCACAACGTTGCGTATACGTAATGATAATCATTATGCATCGACAAAGAATGTACTGATTTTGCATCGGATCTTTAGGTCAATTACTTTCCCATAATTATTTGTTCATGTTTGAATACACACGACTAAAAAATTGATGAAACATGGAGTGATTGTACAGAAACTGCGTCATTTAATTTTGTTGCCCGAATAAGTATGCTATATATATTTTATTTTGCATTTTCGACTAAAATGTTTGAACGTAATCTATCCCCTAAAAGCAGCTCAGATGAAGAGTTTTCCCAGAGAGTGAGAGTCCTCAGTCATCGTTTCAGCTTGTCCATTACTTTCTTTTTTTTTTTTTGGTTTTTAAGGGTCGGTAAGCTAAGTAGAAAATATTACGTATACGCAGCGTTGTTATGTTTTCTGGCAGGACAAGTCAGATGGCGACAGGGGAGGTGGCGGACGAAAATCACAATGTGCATTGTTATAAGCTGTATGTGCCATACAAAAATCGTATATCCGAACAAGGGTTTGTGCATGTGCGTGTCATTATTAGAGTCAAAACTGTATGACACACAAGTTGAAGCCAAATGCACGCATAAACCGAGAAACAACGACAATGAAGGATGGAAGCTAAGGAGGGGGTGGTATATACTGAAAAAGACAAGACAAGGCCATGGACATCCAGTAGATACAAAAATCTCATATCTAATGGATGTGCTCGCTCATGTGCGGTGATGTGTGCGTGTGTGCCTCTGCAGGCATCACGTAATCATTGCACAACTAAAAGGCAGCCATTATTATTTGAATGAGAATGCGGATGCGAATGCGAGTATGGCAGTGTGGCAGTGTGTTGGGAGCGTAACAGAAAATTACAAGCAAAAGATGTTGGCATTTACGATAAAAGCCCTGGTAATGTTCTCCTTACGAGGCAAAAACTCACACACAGAGTAAGCTCCTAAGCCGGTCCGTTTCGGTTCAGCTTGTTAGCCGGGGCTCCCTGCTACAGGTTACAATTTGGATCCTGTTCCATTTTTCAATACCGAGCCACGAACACGTACGCACAACCCCCTGCCCCACTGTACCCCCCGGCCGCCCTCACCCCTGGTCGCCAGACACTCCATGTGTAATTGCTCTTTGTCTGCATTTGTCTGCAATTAATTTCGTTAATGAATGCATAATCGCATTTTTGTGCACGCCTCGAAGCCATTTGGGCCCGCGGCCCCCTGAAATTATTGCAAAAGAATTCAAATGAAAATAAATTTACGTAAAGGAAAAACTCATTAAAACGAGACCAGACGTAAGAAAGCAAAAAATATACAAATAAAAAAGAGACGAGGCTCAACAGCAGTGGGATATACTTGCATGTGTACACACACAAATATGTGCATTATTTTATTCCGTTCAGTTGTTTGTTTGCTTTACTCCCCCCGCCAACCAATTTGATTATTACTTTTTTTGTTTCACAGGAATACGAATAATGAATTTAATGAACCATTAAGATGCTCGTCCAGTGATAAATTTCAATGCGCCGCATAAATTAAATGGACCCTCGCCCCGGCCGACCGACCCACTTACTCTCTCAGATCAACTTTGATTGAAGCTCTGGCTTTTAAGCTTTAGTTTGCAGCGTTCAGCATTCAGCATTCAGCTTACCAGTTACCCGATTTCCCAAGGCTCCGATCCAATATTTGTTGTTTACTTCAAGCTCGTAATATATATCACCCGCATGCCTCTGAGGGCAACCGACAGGCACGTGTGTTAAATTTTTTAATTTTGATAATTGCACCACAAATAAGCAGAGCCATTGCAGCTTTTTCCCCGACTTTCTCCCCACGAGTTTCCCAACTTTCAAATGCGACTTAAGTCTGCATTTTGCTGCTCTTGCTCCTGCTCCTGCTCCTGCTCCTGCTTCTGCCTCTGCTCCTGTTCCTGCTCCGGCTTCTGGTTTTCCTCCTGCAGCTTCAGCTTCAGCAGCGGCAGCAGCAATAAGTTGAGCAAATTTTTTTTGACAAATTGCTGCAACAATATATTTTACTTTTTCCCCTTGGTTTTTGCTCTGGCTTTGGGCGTAACAAAAGTGTTTTACATGCCAACAGATTCATGGTATTTACACGCACGCAGCATTAATGTCGCACCCACTCCTCTCTATCGCACCCCTGTCCCTATCTCTTTTCATACGATATACATATATACATACGTATACGTATGTATATGTGATACTCACGTTGTCTGTTTGTCTGGGTCTGTGGTAAAACTTTTCTTACATGCAAATACAAGACCCAGAGCGATGGCCATGAGGGCAAGCGGGAGGGGGAGGGGGAGGCTGGCACAAGACGGTCCTGTATTTGCTTACCCCCTACACGAGAAATCCCCATGCTCTCGGCCACCCTCAGCTACTTTTTTATCCGCACCAAGCTCAGTACATTTTGCATTGCATACTTTTCAGGTTGCGTGCGTGAAAAAAGGAGAGACGAACTTTTAAGCTGCTTTAATGCGTTTGGTGCGTACAATAGGGGTACGGCCTGTGGGGGGTGAGGGGTGGGGTGAGGGTGAGGGTAAAAGGGGTAGGAGGATTGTGGTTGTGAGAGCTGGTGTGAGCCACCTTAGCCAAGTTCAAGCCGTTGGAAGTGCTTTTAAAGTCGCAATTTAAATAAACAAAGAATAAGTAACTGATCGAATAAAGGATTCCCAGCAATATGTGGGGTATGTGGGTAAGAGAATTTATTTCAAGAACAAGAATCATGCATTATATTCCTATGAGGATTTCATTTTTATTTAAATAAACCTTATCATAATTAAAATATTTCTTATATAAACAATTGATTTCATATTTTTCAATGCCTGTGCCTTAGATACCCCATGTGGATTTGTGGGACTGACTTAAAATGAATAAATAAATAGGAATAAAAGCAAAAGTTTCAACTCAACTTTAATTACATTCTGTACCCCGGTATGTAATGTGTGTAGAAGTGTGAGGGTGTGTTGCTTGGTATTTTCAAGTCAATGCTTATTTAGACGCTTTCATTGTTACTCGCCTGGCAATAAACTGGCGAGTACGTGAAGCAGGCAACCGACAAACAAATAAGGACCGAAAAAATGTATGCCCGCCTCATACCCTCCATATCCCACCCACACCTATACATATAGTTGCTGACTCCTGCTTTTTCTCCTACTCCTTCGGGCTGCCACCTTCGTAATGACTTCATTCAAATGCCAAGCAACTTGAAATGCCAAATGAAATAACTTCTGCCGGGCCAGAAGCATGCAGCTGAAACTGAAGCAAAAGCAGCGGTAACAACAAGCTGAGTTATGAGTTGGCATATGACTTTCATTTTGAAAACCAGCACACACAAGGACACACGCACACAGTGCTCTCGCAGACAACACACACACACGGAGCGGAAACGGATGAGATGGAAACGCTGTTGCCATTTGCGAACAGAGCCAAAGTCAAAGTCTGAGCGGAACAGCGTTCACACATAAAGTGTGAGCCGGCTGCTGAGTCCATATCCTTGTCCAGGATCCCCGCCATCCTCCTGCCCGGAACCACTCCTGCCATTCGCCATTCTGTGCCGCAAATGTTTGCATTTTTGCACATTTCTCCTGTCTCATTATGCTAAATACATTTGCATTGTTTGCCCGTTGTTTTTCTAGCTCTTTTGATGCATATGTGTTGCTTTTTGCCCCGAAACCCTCCATTGCCGCAAGTTCCCACTCTTCGGTCTCCTGTATGCGTGCCACTGCCCCCTGCCTTGACTTTATAGTTGTTTGCTTCCGCTTTTGGTTATTACGCATTCATGTCTTGCCAAGTGCGCTTCACAACTTTGTGCGAGTGTGTTTGCGAGCTGGCTAAAAAGTCAAAAGCAGCAAATACCAGATTTTCAGCATCTCCCATATGTACATACATATATACGTATATAAACACACAGTTGCCATTGCAGCTCAGTTCAGTTCAGTTCAGTTCGGTTTAGCATATGAAGTGCCGACTCAACAATCGAAAATTTGCGCAACAGCCTCGCTAAGTGGGAGCCGCACTGTAGCAGACTTTCTGGCCAAGTTTATGCAGTGCCATTGCCGGTGGCTTAATGAGGCACAACGGCTGCTGCTGGCTTTAACCCATTAAGCTCTCACACACACAAAATGTCAAAGACTTTGACAAAATTGTTTTGATTTTATCGCTCATGTGTTTAGCCAGTTTGAATTAATCTAAAGAGTCATCTGTTTGAAGCAGTTGGTTGAAAAGAAACTATAAAATAAAATCTATAGTACTCCTTGACATTTTTTAAAATCAAAGTCCTTATCGTAAATTAAACGAAAGTATATACAATCCTATTAGGAGTTAAGATAACTACTTAGTGGGTTAAAGGGCCGAAGGACACTGGACAACCGCATAACGCAGGCAAATTAAAAGCATCCCAGCCGCAGCCTCATCCTCCTGGCTCGTTCTCGTTATCTTCTATGACTTTGTAAAAGGCTAATTTATGCATTACAGTTATAAGGGCAAGTCAGAAATTTTAAAGTCACACACACACACTATAACACGTGGCCACCATTTTGCAGACAATGCCGAACAGCTGCACACAACGATGACACCGCAGGACGACGAAGGATATGGTGCGAGAAAGGGCGCGAGGTGTGGCGCGGGGATCGGTGGTATTAGCCAGAACAATCTACATAACAATAAGCGACGATTAAAAGCTTTACGGCTTCAGCACAGCCCACTTCACATGCCCTCCGCACATTATCTATTAAAAATTTATAGCCAGACAACAGAAACGCCGCCGAAATGTCGCCGTCTGCCTGCAGCCAAAATCCGTTGCCGAAGCCGAAGCCAAACAAAAGCCAACAAGTATGCACAAATTTAAAATGCTGTCGCCCAAAAAAAAAACATAAATAAAATAAAATAAAATAAAGAAAATAAAAGAAAACGAGAAGCGGCCCCAGCAGCGGCAGGAAAAACAAGGACACAACGTAAAACCGAACGCAAGAAATTTTCAAATAAAATTCACAAGCATGAAAGCGCCATTACACACAGGCCACGAATTTCGGAGCGAGCCCACAAAAGCCACAGAAAGCAGCAAAACCAAACCAGGACATCCAGGACAGAGCAGGGTGAACAGGAGAACAAAAATACAACAAAAAAATGCTCAAAATAACGAAAACAAAACAGCTTCTAATAATTTTTAATGAAATTCCAAATAAACACGTAAAAGCCAATGAATGTCATTTCAAAAAGGTAAAAGCTTACGGGCGGTATCCTGGATTCTGGATCCTGGCTGAAGGAGCAACAAGGTGTGCCGGTGAGGATGTGGCTGTGGATGCTTTGCCGTTTGAATAACAGCAACGTAAACCAATTGCCGTCGGGCAGCTCCGGGCAAATGGAGTGGCATTCCCCAGCATTTTCGAATTTCGTGGGGATTTCCGGGATGTGGAAGGGGCAGATGGGCAGCAGGGGCAATGAAGTGGGTGTGGCGGGCAGACAAAAGCGAAACAAGCGCCACAACAACGGCCAACAAAATTTATTAGTCCGCACAATTTGACTACTTTTAGGCGCAACAACCGCAGGACAGCGCGCACACACAGGCTGCAGGAAGCAGGACACAGGACTCAGGAGGCAGGAGCTACGTGGCACAGGCTACGGGCTAAAGGCACTCACCATCTCGCCAGTATGAAAATATGTTTAGTCCAGGCCAAAAAAAAAAAAAACCCAAAAACAAAGGGGGACCAATAACGGCCGCAGCAGCAACATCAGCAATAGCAGCAGCAACAACAGCTCCGGCATACAAATACAAAAATTTATGGCGTAAACTGGAGAAATATTGTCAAGGCAGGAAGGACAACGGGGCAGGACATTTGCGGCAAGACAAACAAGTGGACTTCAAGGCGCGTTAAAGCAAGTTGAAATTTATTAATTTTGTGATAAGGTAAACAACTGGCAGCATTCGAGCTACAACATCCACTGGTGGCGAGGAAAACAAAATTCTAATTTAAGTTTCTCCACAGTTGCCAGAACTCCCATTAAACTTTAACTTACAGGCGAGGCAACCATTTTTGAAATTTATATGTGTAACCATAGATCTCTCTATTTAAATAACCTTAATTACCATTTTGAATTCAAATTATTTACAAAACGTTTTTCAATAAAATCTTCAAACGGGCAACATTTTTTTTTTTGTAATATTTTCTATATGGAATTTAATTATTCGTTTGGAGCACTTCTATTGCAGGTTTTGATTTATTTAGATAAAATAAAGTGAATTAATAAATACAATTAGTGTATTTGCATTAAATGAAATAATCTCACAATTATTACAAATATTTTATTTTCTCTACCTCTCTGGGTGTAATGTTTGAAATGTTTTATTAAAAATTCCTTTGCCAAGTATTTGTTTACTTATGAAACTCCAAAAAATACCAGGCTATATTTACTTTTTTGCGCATTTACGACCAGCAACCCGACTTTCGATACCCATCAAGTGGTGCGTACAAATTTATTGACTTGTCCCGACTTGGGGAGACTTAATGCCAAAGTTTCTCCGCAGCCTGCATGCGTTTTTGCGTCACTTTTAAATGTGTTTGGGGCTCGACGGTTTCGTTTCGGTGGCTTCGCGGTGGCAAAAGTTTTTCATATTTAATTTGAGGGCCGCCACCCGCCGAGTTTTCCCATCGCCCCCATCCGGGCACAGTGGGAAAAGCACACTCTGCGGCCCAGACGCACTTTTTGAAAGGTGTTTGACCGGCAATAAGTCAATTTTGTGTACATTTTATTCACGCGCGGCGAGGTAAGGAAAATATTCTGGTTGGCGGGAGGGGTGTGCGGGTGGTGAGAGGTCGGCGGTAAGCGGTGAACGGTGAATGGTGGAGTTGACCTCTCCTGGGAGTTGGCCACCAAAAATTCAATGATTAATGTGCGTTGGTGGAGCTGTTGAAGTGGGCGTGCTGTGAATGGGTTGGACCCTGGCGGACCCTAGTGGTGGTGGTGGTGGTGCGGAGCAGGATAATAAGGTGGGGCAGGCTCCTGTTCCCGCTCCCACTCCCATCGCTCTGCCTACTTCCACAGTCACAGTCATACTCCCAAAAGCGAAAGCAAAAGCAAATGCCAAAGCCTGGCAACGTCGCTCAGTGACCTCAGCGAATTTCGAAAAGTTTATTAATTTATTGGATTCATGAAGTCATTCGGCATTATGCGTGGGGAATCGCATTTCCAGCCAACCATTTAGGGCTGGGTTATGGCCCTATATTGTGGATCCGCACGGCTATTTACTTTGCCACAAGAATTAAATTTTGTTGCCTTTGTGTACGACTCTCGACGCAGTCGGCCGTGAACGATTGGGCAATTCGATTTTAAAGGATTATAATCCCCGAGCTTCCATTTACTGTAGTACATAATATGTCATGGCCCACATCCGGAGCTCAAAATCCAACTGCAATGGAATCCTTTAATGACAGATTAAACCTAACTGCATTGGAACGTGCGCTTTTGGAAGAGCATTTAATTTTCAAGTGGTCTCTGTATGTCTAAAGTTGAGCCGATTAGTTAGCAAACAATTTAATATTGTTTGTGCAATTTTTGGGAGTGTTTAAATAACGTCATACCTGATAGTTGCAAAATTCCTTATGGATTAATCCCTCTGACCTATATGAATAATAAATCCTTTTAAATTCCATAATTGAGTCCTTTATGTCAGGAGAGACAGGTTATAGTTCGTCAGCGAATTTCAAATATTCCTATACATACGCAAAAGTATTCATTTAATTCCAGCATGCCGACCAAATGAGTGTGCAACGAGAATTGAAACGTGCTGTAGGCCCAGTCATTACATGACAATTATTTAATTAATTAAAACTAGCCGAAAGCGCACGTAAACAAGCCAACAAAACCAGACACAGATAAAATATAATTAACTAATCAAAACACAAAAAGGCAACGCACAATGCACCCATCCACTTGCCCCTTTAACCTGCACCTGCAACTGCCACATGCAACCTGTAAGAGACATTTAATACTAAATAAATAAAAGCGAGTGTGGGCGGTTAAGTGGGCGGGTACTAATCAATGCACACACGAACTCACCCAAAGTGAGTTTAATTTCTACTTCGGCATGCACATCACATGTGCGGCGGCCGGCCAATCGGCTTAAACACACTTGCCGATACACGAGATAAACAAGCAAATTCAAAAAAAAATCACAGAAAATAAACATCAACAGGAAAAAATGGAAATTTACGTAGCATTTTAATAGGTAAAGTTTTCCCTTTAATGTTTATTGGGCTTGTTTGTTGTTGCTGTCGGTTTGCTTTTTACCCCCTTACACCTCTTTCCCCCCAGCGCCCCTTTCAAATTTTTCTGCTTTTTGCATTTTTTTGGTTTTATTTTTACCGCATTTCATTAAATAAAACTTTTCCTGTACCAGAAACAGGAGCAAAAGCTGCAGGAGCAGCAGGAGCAGTACCAGAAACTGGAGACGAGCTAGTTGTAGAATTTAATAGCTGCAGCACCCCAGTTAGTTACAACCTGTGCCACGACCCCTAAAGCGAGTGGAAATGGGCGAATGGATGGGTGGTGCATAGTGAGTGGGTGGTGCACGCCATGTGGGTGGTTGTCGCCTGCATAAAACAGACCAGCTATGCCGGCAACAAAAACAAAAAAAAACTGAATAAAATGCCATCAAAAGTGCCAACCTTGAGCACTTGGTTATTAAAATGCATTCAACCAAAATCTAAAAACTACAAAACTAAAAAACGACTACGATGCTACTGCTTCTACTGCTTTTTCTGCTAAAAACTAAACAACTTTCCCAGGCAGTTTCAGAAGGGGATTTGCACGGCGAGCACGAGGGTTGGGCTCTGACGGTGGCTGTGGAAGTGAGGCGCAGAGATTGAGATGGAGGAGTGACTGCAGCTATTTGGCCATTGTTGGTAGCCGCCTGGGGCGTGTAGCGCCCACAATTTTGTCGTTACACTTTCTAGGTGCCTTCTTTTTGCCAACTTTTTTTTCTCCCATTTTTAACCAGCGGGCGCCTTGCGAAAAATAATTAATTTGCATAATCCTTTGTAGCACTTTGCTTCATTCATGCCCGGCACGTTGGCTGGCTCTCTGGCTCGCTGGCTCGCTGGCTCGGTAGCTCTCCGGCTGGCTATACGGCTGGCTGCAGCGACTCTGGCCGAGCTATGCGAAATTCTGCAATGCAAATTACCTTAAGTGCGGGCCACACAACACATCACCCGCAAAAAGAAAGCAGCGCACCACCCCATCACACATTTCCAGCCAACGAGGACAGCTCAAAAATAGCTATGGCTGGGAAAAGCAGCCGAGAAAAGCTATGAGGAGGAGCCAAACAGAGTGGCCAAGGAGTCGGTGGGGGCCAGAGCTGGGTAAGTTGAGGGAAGGCCGAAAGGCGACTGCATCGTACATGGCACTAAACAACCTCAAATCCTCATAGATCTTAAGTTATGTACACATAGGTGGTGGTGCGTTTAGCTGGCGAAGGCTGCAGCTGTCTTCTGTCTTCTGTCCTCTGCCACGGCGTCTCTCGTGTCGCGAGACAAGCTGGGAAATGTGTGTAAAAAGCACCTGCTGCAAGTTATTTAACCAGGCCTTGGAACCAGTCTGGTAGCTGTAGCAGCAGCAGCTTCTTCTTTCATCCAAGATGCGGGTGGCAACAGCCGACAGTCGACGATCCAACGACCAGGGAGCTGAAAGATGCGGATGCCTGCCTGGATGCCAGGCTGCCTGGGCTGCCTGGTTGCCTGCACTTCATCACACAAGTCGCCAACAAGTGCCTACAAGCACGCCAAATAAGCTGGACCTGAAAATTGCACTAAAAAAGACACACAAAAAAATACTAATGAACTAGGCAATAGCACTATATATTCCTACAAGAATTCCGGGTCTCTTCGATGTAAGAATACAAACTTACGAAAATAATTAGGAAATGAAGAGCTTATTGATGAAATGGCATGGTATCTTCGGTGAAAATTCTGTTGAGTGTGTTTGGAACTGAAGTCTTGGCTTCTGGCCCTTGAGGGCAACTCCCAAACACTTGGCTGAAACATTTGGTTAACACGGTATTCTTTGCCGCCTCCGATGATCCACACTACACACACTTCGGTCGCGACTCTTTGTTGCAACTTACTGGTTGCCGCCTTTAACTTGCAACTTCAGCTTCGGGCACATCAATTTGGCTCAGTCATCGCCGTAGCTGGATCTCAAGATGAGCGAATGCCTGGCAAATTAGTGCAGCGTCAAGCGGCGGTTGGAAATTTGTCCGCTGTCAGTTTTGCAGCCTGAGCTGGCTTGGCCCTGATTTATGCCCCACTTTGCCGAGTGGCAGAGTGCGGCACGTAGCAGACCAAAAAACAAGCCAAGACAACGTCTCCGGGATGGATGGGTGGATGGACACAGTCAGCCTCTCTCGCAGCAATTGTTCCCGCAGTTTCGGCCAGTGTCCACTGGCTACTTTGGCCAGGTTACATAACTCACTCGCCCGCTGACGACCTGAGGGCATTACCGGATTCTCAGCGGTCGACTTGCTCAATTTGCCATATATAACACGAGCGTCTTGCTCTTCATTTCGTGATGTTTTTTGTTGCTTTTACTGTTGCTTTTCCTCCTGCCTGTGTTCTTAACTATTTTTCAAACAAAAACAACAAAAAAGAACGGAGTGGAGGGAAAAGGTTAAAGTGGAGGGGCTCTCCTTAAGTAATGAAGCAGGCGCTTGCAGTTTTGCGGGCGCTGCTTCATTTAGTATGCCAGGTTACCCAGCTCCCCTGGTCCCTCAGTCTCGCCCCATGTTGCTGTCTCTTTTGGCCTGGCTTGGTTCGTAGACCTGGCCAGTATAAAATTTATGCTATAATACCGTTTGTCCTTGCTGAGGCGTTCTTTCCCCTATCTTCCCATTTGCCCTGACACTCACCTTCCTTCCAGACCGGGCCAGTAAAGTAAGTATTTTTGGGTATTTGCATAAATTTTCTTAAGTGCATCAGGCAGTAAATTGCAATCGATGTTGTTGTTGTTGTTGTTGTTGTTGCTGCTGCTACTCCTTTGCCCTCTTGCTGCATGCTTTCCATAGTATTTTTTTCCCCCATTTTTGTGTTTTTCTGTTTTTCTCTGCTGGCTGCAAATTATATAGCACACTTTCCACACCTGGACAGGCCGACGTCGACATCACTGGCCACGGCTACAACTCAACACCGGCCCGTCGGCCCCGCCCTCGTACCGATCCTTGGTCTATAGCTTCAGCTACTTCCGGACTAACTCTTTCTCTTCCAAGCACTCACTAGCACACCAACACTAACACTTACCCACCTGGCCGTCTACCGTCTACCGTCGACACTAACACAGTCACCTTCGACATGAGCCTTGGTGTCTGGCAAATTGTTTTCAAGGAACATGCAAAGCGCAAGTATTTAATTAATTTTTGCATATTTTATCTGTTTGAATTTGTTGAAGCATGTTCGAGTACTCCGGTCTACATCTACATCCACGTCTACGTCTCCGTCTCAGTCTCGCTTGTAAGCTGCTATCTTGACTCCGGGTCCGGGTCTGGGTCCGGCGTTGAAATGCTTAAGCCATTGATTGCATCTAAAGTGGCGCTATTTATACGTTCGGCTTCATTTAAATAAATTTTAAATAAAGCACAGCCAACCAAGTGGTGGTCATTGGCCAACACCTGGCCAATAAACTTTCTCCAACGAGCAAAATCCATCGCAGATAGTTGCAAAGGCTTCAATAAAAAACAACAACTACAACCCCAGAGTAGTTAATAACCACTCGCCATGTTATTTGTTTGCCTGCCCACTCTTAGGAGGTATGTAAATCAAACAAATTTAACAAATGCTATGGGTAAATACTCATCAATAAATAATAATTTTACAAAATCCACAGAGCTAAAAAAAAAAATGAAAAAATGAAGCAAATATTTACCCATGATTCCCGATCGATCCACTTTGGCTTTATTCAAACAAAATAAAATAGAGGAAAACATGTAAAAATGTATACACGAATAGGATATTATTTTGTAGATAAATAACTACTTTGGCTTCAAGCTAAACTCTATTTTTGAACGAATATAAGCTATGAACTCTATGTATGTATATACTTTTTAAAGTTGATCCTGAGATAAACTATATCAACGTGTGTTACTTTGTATGTTTGTTGTCGGAAAACTCTATCGGCCAGTCGGCAGATATTTATATACTAAGCTTTATGTACTTATACATTCGCAAGGTATACAACAAGGTATACATATATATTTTAGTTTGTGCTGTATATATTGAACTTGCCCATTTCATAAATTGTCGTGGTGCGGCTGCTTCGGCTACGTCCCTGTCTTGTTGTGGGTTTGCTTTGTTCGAAAATCAATTATGCTGTCATTGTCATGCTTTTGACCTGCCCCCAGTCCCCAGACTCGATCCTTGGCTTTATCCCCATCACCTTGTCGATGGCCGGACCTCAACTGTTATCACACCTAGCGCTGTTTAAAAACACGTTGCTCAAACATTGACTGTTGACCAGCCCTCCCCTTGCCGCCGGAAAAGTCCGGCGTTCTGAGTCCTTCGTCCTGCGTCCATCGTCCGGAATCCCGTTTTCCGCTTTTTCGATGATGATGATGTGAGGGATTGGGGGAGGGGACTAGCGTGCAGCGCTCCCCGTTTTACGTGCCCATAATGGACCCTCATCAGTCTCATTATTTATGCGACGTGCGGTTTCTTTGGATTTTGTTAGATTAAAAAGTGCCTGAGGGTTTTGTTGAGTGGCCAGAGCGTCGCTATGGTCCCTTTCAGTGTGTGTGTGTGAGTGTTTTGGGGGTCCAAAGGTAAGAGGGTACAAAGGTAAAGCAGGTCAGGCCCATCGGTCGGTCGGTCGGTTGGTCAGGTATTGTCGTTCCAACAGGCCTCCTGACCAGCCACAAGAAACCAGGAGCCAACTGGCCCTGGCCCTACTTGTTTACGACCTTAGCACGCGCCCCTTTCACCTCAGTGACTATTTGTTAAATTTACAAAATGGACAGGACAGCCGGATTGATTGGGGGATACCCTTTGGCAGGATCAACATGGCATTGGGGGTGTTAAGTCCTCACTGATCCAGGCTTTTGTTTTCCAGCTCTGGAACTTAAAAGGTCTTCAGGTCTCTCAAGAAAGGAAAAAGTATTACAAGTAAAGATTTTAATTTCTAAAATTCTATTTTTTATTCTGCCGTATATAGTGACCTTTGCTAAAAAATATTATTTAAATAGAATTTACTATGAGTATAGGCTTGTAAAGGCTCTCTGGACAGTGGAATGCCTCTAAAGCTCTAATTAAATCAGCGTGTGCACTAAAACAATCAATCCGAGTCCACCCCGAAGCCAGGGCCAGAGCCCCAGCCAGAGTAATGGGCCATAAACAGACTGTGCCGGACCGGGTCGGGCTAAAAGATTGGCATTAGTAATGTGTTTCCTCCTTTTTTTTTACCACTGGCAGCCTGCTGACTGCCGAACAGAGCTGGTGTTCAAAGATTAATGCGACAGCCATTGAATATTTATTAGTTGTTACTTTGCATATAATTTGTGGCCCGGGCAACTGCCATTGATTTGCTTGCAGGGGCATTTTAACATTTAAATGTGGAACCTGTCAGGCTGTTGACTCTGCGGTTTTAATTTGTCAGAGTGCGCTAATACGAAATTAATTTGCCGGAGCTGGGAAGTTGGTAAGTTGGAGGAACCGAAAGACGGCAGTCTAACCAGGACAGGACAGGCTGCCAAGATACTTGTCCAGTTTGGGGACAAGACAAATGGCGTCTGTTGTTGAAATATTAAAAATCTCCTCCCTGTGCTACATGCTGGTGCTGGTGTTGCTGTGTTCCTTGTGTTACTGGTGTTGCTGATTCTGTCGTCTCCGCTGCGGTTGCAGGACGGTTTTCTATGTAGAAGCAATTACATTAAATAAAACAATAACAAAAGAAGTGTGAAGCGAACCAACAAACAAACAATCGAAAAAAAAACATGCAAAAAGCACATATGTATGCTGGCCGAGAGGCAGGACGGCAAGACAAATTGTTGCAGCAGCTGCATGTTATGCCAATAAACAAAGCCAAAAGAGGAGTATCAAAACCGAATTAAATAAAATAAAACAGAGTAAACAAGGCAAACAAAATATAAGAATATTGCATTAGTGTTGCCGATGGCCGAGGGCGAGTTTCAGCATCACAAGGGGGTGAGTGGGTAGGTGCATGTCTGGGAAGCGGCTAAAAGCATTAACCGCACCGACAGCACAACAACCGACAAGCTGGTAACACACACGTATCCAAACATGCCACCGCACGCCCGCCCATTGAGACCCGCCCATACTCACACCCACACCCACACCTACACCCACACCCAACTCGCACATGCACTTGACTGCATCGGCGGTCCAAAGCCGGTGACACGCTTCTACATTGGCGACAACATGCTGCCACTGGCACGAGGATCCGACTGGGGATTGGGATTCGGATTGCTTGCCCAAAAGCAAAATGTTTTTACACTTAAAGACAAAACCAGAGATTCGCCCAGAACGCGGTGCAGCAGGCGGGGCTAGGTGGTTGGGTGGCGCGAAAAATCCACATCCACAAGCGATTCAGCTAGCCAGTTCTCCAGCATTTCGGTCTGGCTCTGGACTTCCAACATTGAAACGTTTGTGGCTGCGGTTTGTACTTTTTGGTCTTTGAAGCTATGCAGCTGTGCGAGCTGGAGGGCAACCCGGGGCGGGGTAGTGGCTATGGAGCGGCTAATGGGGTGGAGGAGGGAGCCGCGAGTCCCGGCCAAGCTGTTGTCGCTTTCATCCTCATCCTGGCATTGCATTGACAGAAGATTAGTGTGAAGCAACAATGTGAAAACAGCGCTGTAGGGGTGCAAGCTACATACACACGCATACACTGAAAGCAAATAGGCAATCTAAAGATAAATCAGAAACAGGACCTCTAAGCCATCTTATATCGCTCATACGCTCTAAGTTGTCTAATGCAGAGATTATCATATTGGCAGAAAAGAGAATCTCTTCTCATCATATATGAAATTTAATGGGTTTCATTTAATAAGAAATATGCAAAAAAAGAGAGATGTATATTGTGCTCAGTGCATTCCCGCAGACAGCTGAATTTTGCGAGGAAATGGATGACACAGTCGAGGTTTTCGGGGGACGAAGACATTTTTATTGCGGTGCGTTTGCTTTTTAAGTTGTTCCGAATTGCATTTGCTGGCTGCTGCCGCTGAGCAAGTTCTGCTCAAAGATTACATAATTTAACGAAATTTAATAAACATCAACACCAACTGCGTCGACTCTTGGCATTTTGGGGAGCGGTAGCGTGTGCCAGGGTCAGGACTTGGCAGTCAGGAGCTAGGGGTTAAAGGTTAAAAGAGGGCCAGGGGCAGAGGCAGCAGTAGCAGCAGCAGCTTAAGCTTTATTAAATTTCACGCACGCCTCACTCGCTGCCTGGCTTGCTGGTTGGCTAGAACCTGAAAATGAATGCACATGCTGGAAAGGACTTACATTCCGCCACCAATGTTTCCATTCCCGCTGATGCTGTTGCTGTTGCTGCTGCTGCTGCTGCTGCTGCGACTCCTGGCGACTGTCGCCGGCGAATAGGGTGCAAAATGTTTTCACATCTGCATATAAATTCCTCTCATTTTTGTTCGCACTCCGACAGGCGGCAGGCAGGCAGCTTACACACACACTTTTTTTTTTTGCCATCACCTCCCTCGGTAGTGCCAATATTTGCATTTGCATTCTATTCCACGTTTTTATTTTTTTTTTCGCCAGCTATTGTCGCCTCCTGCCGCTGATGTTGCTGTTGTTGGTGGTGCTGCTGCTGCTGCCGTCCTCTTACACTGTTTACATAAACATTTTTTTCGACACAAAAACATTTCACTGCACAAATTTACATTTAAATTAAATTTTAAGTGCATTTTCAAATAAACTAAGTTGCTGGCCGTGATGGTGTTCGGGTGGTTGGTTGAGTGGTGCGCTCTGGTGTATGGTGGTGCAATCAAAACTCAATGCGTGCACTTTGCGTTCACGTTTCTCTGATACTCGCATAAGTCGGTTTTGGGCTGTGGGCGCTGGGCGCTGGATGGTGGGTGGTGGGTGGCAATTGGGGGGCGTGGTCCTGTCAACGGCAGGTTACAGGTTAAACGCCCGCAACATGACCAGCACGGGCCGTGCCAAGGTGCGAGCTGCATGTGGGCGAGCCTAACAACACTGCCGTCACATGGCCATATTGATTGTTATCAATTTTGGTTATTACACGGCCAAGCGCTTGCCATTTTCATGGCGATTTTTCACTTGTACAGTTTTTGCTTCTGCGAACCGAATAAATTGGCAAGCCGAAAGGTAAATGGGTTCCACGGGCACGTCGAAGTCGATGCAACGTGCCTGCTAAATTTCAGAAATCATGCTTCCCCAGACACTCCATTATTTGGAAAATATCAAAACCACTTAATTCACAGAAAAACCAAAATACCACTGATCGTCATTGTAATTTGAAAGAAACATGTCCGGCCGGAGGAAAACGTACTCCCCAAAAGTCAAACTTCTGTAGCTCCTGTTTCGGTTTCTGTTTCTGTTTCGGGTTAGTTTCAGTTTCTCAACTGGTCCCAAATGAGAATTCTGGGGGGCAAGTGGTAGGAGCCAAATAAAACATTACCGGGGAAAGTTTCTCTATGCATTTTTGATTGTTCTCAATTGTTTGGCAATTGTTTGCAGGGTATCCCACGGTCCATTACCCCGTTTCTGCAGTTAAATGCTTTTCATTTTAGGTTTCTGTATGGAATTTGCACTTCTTTTTGTATTTATTTTTCACTTTTTTTTTTTGGTTACTTGTGTTTTTGCTTATATAAAAATATACAAAAATAACATACATTGGGGCAATATCTAAATATTCGTGCAACGGAAGATTTATGTTTTTGATTTTTATTGAAGGCGAGTGCATCGATTATCCCAACAGCAAATTGAACTAATAAACGAGATTTATAAATAAAAGCTGTGTGCCGCCCACCCCACCATGTGGGTGTGCATGTAGATATTTATTTTGTGAAAATCATCAAGCCCACAAAAACCAAACTAAGCCAACAAATGGATTCTAAACCAATAAGAAATATAACATCAGATGTGCATTTGTTTCTTTTTGCCATATATGTCTACTGGAATGGAATAAATGTGTATATTTTTTCTGTATTTTTCCCGAGTGTCATATACAGTTGGGCATTATGGATGGCAAAAGTTGCAATTTCTCCTGCAATTCAAAAGGCTCACCGACAAATTTGCAACTGAATGAAATCAGGAGTATTCGAGAGAGGGGAGACTGAGGTCGGGTGCGCCTCATTTCATTTATTACTTAATTTATATATGGCACAGTAAATAAACAAGATGATGAAAAAGTAAGGAAGCAAATGGCAAAGAACATGCTAAAGGGGAAAAGTAGCTTGCGAGCGTCGGGGGACAAACGAAAATTAATGACAAAATTTAATGGACACTTGTATGGGGCCACCCCCTCGCCACCGCCCACCGCCCACCGACCGCTGAGAGTGCGTGGATGTGTTTACACACACTTATGCAGCAGTTGTACACGCAGTAGCGCACTCCGGCAATGAAGTTTACTTATACAGTTAAGTACGCGTCGTATTTAATGGAGCGAAATTGCATGCCAGCTCAGTGGGAGCTGCAAATGCAGCAACAACAACTGCTGCAGCAGCTTGGCTAGGGAAAACAAACAACAAACGTTAAGATTGTTTGACGGCAGCCGTTTATGAAGCACCCTATACGCCGCGAGTTCCGCACTTTGGCAGCACGACAAACTCAATAATGTCTCGAGTCTTGGCCGGGCTTAAAGGTTGGGGCTTTGCAGTCACGGCTCAAGTGGGCCGACGAGCACTGATTAGCTGCCGGCTGTTCCCGCCAAATGAGTAAGTTGTATTGCTGCAGCAGCAGAAGGAACCCACTAATCCCACTGACAGTTTCCCGGGAATGGGGTTTCGGCATAGTTCAAGTGCCTGCGGATTTTCCATGATGAAATATTTCAAGCCACCACTCATGGCCTAAAAGTTAGGCCGGCACACATTCAGGCAGGATACATGAAAAAATATATAAGCGGCTTTGAATTTATTACTTTCCGAACACTTTATTGGCTTTAAAGTTTTAGACTCGAAGTAATGGTAAGAAAATACGTCCAGCAAAATAAGTTTAAACAGGTTTTAAACGCCATGGACTAACAAATATTTTTTAGTGTACAGCCTTTTAATTGCGACTCATGGTTACTAGACCCACTTCCATTACCAGATGTGTATGGTAGTGCAAAAAATAATTCCCTTTAAAAACCAGCCTCACTTACCTGGCTGTGGCAGCCGCCAACTCTGCCGTGCCAGCACTTTACCAGTGGCACTGCCAGTACCGCATTCTGGCACTCGTGGCAAGCAGAAGACGTCGCTGGGTGCAAAAGGAACTTTCAGCTCATTAACTTAAAAACTTGCGGCGCTCTCGAGCGGGGTCTTAGGATTTGCCTGAAAGCAGAACATGCATGACAAAGCCCGTCCGAGATGAGATGAACTGAGCCGAGCTGTTTCTGTGTAGAGCACTCTATAAAAATAAGAAAAGCACAAGAAAAAAGCAAAATAAAAATAGTACCGCAGCATTTTTAATTTACTGCAGAAATTACAAGCGAACACCGAGCCCGCCTCCACCAACTGCAAGCTGCGTGAGAAAAAGTATTTTTCTTGAAAGCAGAAGAAAAACAAGAGGGGGAAAAATGAAAATATAAATAAATAAAGCCGAGGTCGAATTCAGTAGCAGCAGAACTCTCGTCCTGCTCTCAAACATTTCGCCCAGTCAGTCAAGTCACTTTGTCATTCCGAGTGAAGCGGCAGCATCAACAGCATCCTGCATCCTTCGGGCTCGCAGCTCACACATTTGCATGACGTCAGAAGTCGAAGTGGGATGCAGGATGCGGGATACGGACTGTGGACCGTGTACCGTGGACTACGGACTACTACCGAGTGCGGACTCCAGGATATGCAACTGGATGTGCAGAGTTTTTGCGGAGCTGCTCTGCCATTTTTTGCTCGCCAACGATGGTGCTCTTCTTGGTTTTATGCTGGCAGCGTGTATATTTAATTAAAACAGGATTAATCTAGCAGAAACAATACTTCACTAAATGCACCAGCAGCACCACCACCAGAACAAGCATCTCGTCTGCGGTCCATGGCTCCAGCAACATTCCCAGCTCCAGCTCTGTCTTCAGCCTCAGCTTCTGCCCCAGCCTGCGGCTTGGCTAACAGACTCGTTGGCATGCCTGGCAGACGGATTTTGAGGGGACGGTGACAGGGGATGCGAGAGAGCAAGTGCGGAAGGAGCCGACCTGACTGCCAGGCTCGCCGGCTTAAACACAAACAATGGCGTTAACCACTCATGTTCAGATCTCTTCGGCTACACTAAGGAAAAATACCTTAGTGACTGATGATTTATTTATATTAAGACCTATTTTAAATAAATCAGACGTGCTTAAGCCTAAAAACAATAAAATCTTATTTTAAGGAACAAAAAAAATTACTGTCTGTCTGCTTCAATGTATAGATTTTTATTTTTTTTGATGGAAGACCCACCGATGAATTGACATTCACGGCCCGAAAAAGTATGCTACGCTTTTTGATACGTTATGCAGATCCTGGGAATGCGCCGCCGACAGCTTAGCTGCGCGCTTTCAATCATTCAACTTCAACTTCAACTTTTGGCTGCGTTGCCAATCAAGGATATTGCGTGCTCACATGTTAAACGGACGAAAAACCCCGGCAGGGATGGGAATAATAAAAAAAAACAGGCGGCGAATTTAGGAAAGGAAAACAGGAAAGTGGGCGAAACACTTTTCGGCCATTTACTATCGACTTTAATTAATATTTACATTCAGCCGGCTTTCACCGCCCTCTGACTATTAGCCAAGGCAAACAGTTTTAACAGCTTTTGCGGATGTTTTGACTTTTAGTCCAGATCCATCGGCCACATCATCAAAAACTTGACTCAAGCACAAGTCAAACGGAGGGCAAATAAACAAAATATGTGGCAAAGCGGTAGCAAATTTCATCGCTGCCAAAATTTCTTCCTTCGTTTAATTTTTTTGTTTTGTTTTTTTTTTTCATATTTTGACCAGCGGAAAGAAAACAACTCGCACCAAGGGGAGATTGAAATCCAAGAGTCAAGAAAACCAAGAATCAAGAACCAAGAAGAACAACCAGAACGAGAAACAGAACAAGAGCAGAACCCAGCTAAAATCCACACCAGGAAGTACTATACACAGGCAATGCCAACAGCAACAGAAAAAGCAACAACATGGGCAACATGAGTCGAAATTGTAGTTGTACAAACACGTCAGCTTTTAAATTACTTGGCCTAAAGGTAAATTGAGCGGAAGTTAAAATGTTGGAAAAACAGTACGAAAAAAATGAGGAAAAAAACCAAAAAACACGGTGGATGTAGCTACTGGGTGGAAATTGGGTGGCGTAACGGTATCCAGCCAGCAAGGAGTATTGGTTATGTGGGAAAAGGGAAAGACGGTATCCATAACAACAACAAAAATAACAAAAACAATAGGGAGGAAAAGAGGTGGGTTGTGGGCGGCACACGGCAAATGTACCGGGAATAAACGCAAGAATAATAACAACCGAAAGCAAGTTTTTCGGCTCAAGTTGCTTATAGTTGTTGTAGTTTCAGTTGTAGTTGCTGTTGCTTTTGTTGCTGCTATGAAATTCAGTGGCATACAAAACGTAATTTCAACTAAACGAACCGACAAACACAAAACAAACAAACAAACAGAACAACAGCAGCAGCAACGAAATATTATTTTAGCTGCCTTTCATCCTTCCTGAAGCCTTGCGGGCAACAGGAGATTCCATTGCCCCTACCTTCTGGGTCTACTCATGGCCGGCAGCCCCCAACCCCAAAATTATCCCACCTTCATATGCGAGTGGGATAAGTTGGCGAAATTGTGCAATAATAAAATATTTGCAATGTACTCGAAACGCGGCCGTGGCAGCAGCAACTCTAGCGTCTGCATTTTCATAAAGTGCAGCTCATAATAAAGCAGCGGGTGGGTGGCATTGCATCGCATCGCATCGCATCGCTTACCCGCAGCACAGAAACTGGAAAAAAAAAACATAAAAATAAAAAAATAAAAAAATAAGACACACATACAAATAAATATGAGCAGCAGCCAGAGGCAGTTGCAGCAACAAGCAGAACCAAAACAAACACCAGTAGCCGAGAACTGAAAACTGAACAGGGCCAAAACAAAACAATACAAAGGAGAGTCAAAAAATATAATAAAGCCCGCGAAAATATTTGCAACGGGCATTGAGAAATGTTGTGCAATAAAAATTGCATTTTTATGCTGATGTTTGAATTTCGCATGCAAATGAAAAACGAACAATGCCAACCCAAAAATAACAGCTCCAATTCGGTGTTGCGAACGAAAGTATCGACCTCATATAACCCAGTATTGCGATTAGATGGGAAACAATTTTAAGCTTATATCTAAATCTTCAGGTGAAAATTGTATAATCACAAGATGAACAATTTTTCAAGGTTTCGTATTACTCACACTTCAAAACCCTTTTATTTTATGCATATCATTAGCCATATTCTAATTAAAATAAAAATTCTTTAAGTGTATTTTCCGATGGTTTTGCGATCAAATGGTGTGGATTTTATATGCCGCTGATACCCTCTGTCTGCCTTGTTGCACAGACAACAAGAAAAGCAGCAGCAGCGGCAACAAAATGGTCTGGAAATAAAGGCAGTCCGACGGGCTAGGAATCTCTGGGCAGGAAGTGGCGCTACCGCTGCCCAGCACCACCCCCATCACTCTTTACCCCGCTCTCGTTTTGGCCGCTGTCAGTGCCAGCGCCTGCTTCGCGGCTTAGCTGAGACTTTGCGCCCACGCTCCACGTGTTTATGACTTTGAATTGCAACTTCATCCGCCGTGTGGGCCGCCGTAGCTTGTGGCTGTTGTTGCTGTAGCTTTTGGTATTGCTATTCCTGTTGGTATTGTTCTTGCTGCTGTTGCTGCTGCTTCTAGTATTGTTGCTGCTGCCGTGTGCCGTTTGCTGTCGGGTGCAATGATGGCGGCGCATAGCGCGCATTGTGACGCGAAATGGCGTCGAGTTGAATAATCCAACATGGCGTTTTGTTGCTGCCGCCACCGTTGTACTGGTACGCTAGTATTTGTGTTTGTGTGCACTGTGTTGTCTGTTTCCGGCAGCCGGATAAAAAACTTGGCGTTAAAGTGTTAATATTTTGAGTTTTGAGAGCGGAGTGGCAGGACATGCAAATGCTGTACAACAGTGCCTGAAAACGAGGCTCCACAAAGGATCAGTTCAGTTCAGTTCAGTTCAGTTCGGTTCGGCCTGGGTCAGGCGAATGGGTGGAAGGGCTGTCGCCTCAGCTTCGACGCTGTTTCCCCTCGACGCTGACACTTGTTCAATTCAAATAGCACGCCAGTGTCCCGACATTGATGTCCTGGCACGGCGTTCCGCCGCATTCCGGCACTTTTCCGCTTTTCGGGCCTAGTTTCGAACCAAAATATGGCGGTATGGTATGGTTTTGTATGGTATGGCGTGCCGGGGCGAGCCGCATTTATGTTATCTTTAATTTTTCACAACGAAATTGGCCGTGGGAGTGCAGTTCCAATTGCCAGACAACAAGCATATTTATTTATATTGCCCCGCCGCTCGACCCCAATGGAAACTGACAAGACAGGACGACAGCCGAGCCACTTCAGACTTCGGTCCCAGAACGAAACGAGCTGAATGACTTTTTTACGTTCTGCAAAGAAATAAAGATCGCAATGGTGTAATGGAAGGGACAGTAATTGCCATGGGCTCGGAAAAAGTAAATGAGCCCAACACATTCAAGTATTTATAATTGACAAATCATATAAAACTTGTATAATTTCGACTTCATAATAGAGCTTCGCTTTGATTCTCATTGATTCCCAAACAATCTGCTAAAAACAACATGCAAAAAAAAACTATTTTGTAAATTTTTGCTACAAAGATGGAATATGGAAATGGAAATCCTACGTAAAAACCATATCATTGCAATAAATTTTCCGAATCTTGAGAGGAATTATGACGGAAAATGACATTATGACCATACCACGAAGCCTATATCTTTGCCAATACTTCTCCGATCCTTGAGCGGAATACCTTTAATAATTTTTGGATTGATTCTCTACCAATTTTGATCAAAATCCAGGAAAAAAATATTTTAAAGATTTTTGAAATTTTTTTTGGGAGTCACCTTAAAAATGCGGCATAGTCATGGGAAGGACTTTATGAGTCACCTCGAAGGCTATATCTTCGTCAATACTTCTCTGATCCTTGAGCGGAATACCTAGAACGATTTGTGCATCGATTCTCTATCAATTTTCATGAAAACCGAAAAAAAAATTTATTAAGTTTTTTTTTAAATTTTTTCTAGGGGGTTCCCTTCAAAACGCGGCAAATGCATGGATGGGACCATATGCGGTACCGCTAAGGCTATATCTCTACCTGTACTTCTCCGATTCTTGAGTGGAATACCGTTAACGATTTGTGGATCGATTCCTTCTCTAATTATGATCAAAATGCAGGAAAAAATATTTTAAAGATTTTTTAAATTTTTTCTAGCCGGAGACTTAAAAATGCGGCAAATTCATGGGAAGGACTTTACGAGTCACCTCGAAGACTATATGTTTGCGAATACCTTTAAGATACTTGAGCGGAATACCTTAACTTTTACCAAATTTGATTATTTTTGACATTTTCTGGAGAGTCTCTTAAAAATCCGGAAAATGCATGGGAGTAACAATAGAAGCGACCGCAAATGATATATCTTTGTAAAGGATTCATTACATATTTTTATCGAAATCTACCAACGGAATATTTTAAAATATATTGGCATTTGTCCCTGGATTCCCTCTTAAAATTTTTGAAACTGTCATGTGAAGGGTCATCTGACAATCAAAATTGTCAGAAGTGGCTTTAATATAATAATATTTTAATCAAAATTTGTTGCTTTTTTGGACGTTATTTTAGTGAAACTAGGCACTGGCAAATTGATTGTCTTGTTAATGTTTCGGCCAACGGTTTTGTGAGCCACAAGACGAACGGAAGACCGCACACCAATGATGGTTTGGAAAATTAATCAAGCGAGCAATGCATTTCATGGAGCATTTGGCCATTCACTGCCAATTAGATGCTCCACGGGTACTGGTCTCTTAGCTAGCAAATGAGTTAAATAGTGAACTGAATACGATTTAAAAGCCATTTAACAGGGATCCAATTAAATATGATTTATTCGGACAGTTTCTTTTTCGGTTGATCTCCGATTGGACGGTGTAATTTTCAGTTTTTACTCAAAAATTAATTATCAGCAGGCGGCATCTTGTTGTTGATTTTGCCAGCCGGACGGGAGACAGCTCGGTCATGTCACATTAAGCATACGCACTGTGTGCTCTGCGCATAACTGCCGGCCAGCCAAGCAATCAACCGAACTGCCACTTCCCCACCTGGTCCCCTTTGGTGAAGCAGCACTATGGTATCAGGCTCTCGACCACTGAGCAACCAAGCCACCGAAACGCCCAACAGCCCAACGGGCAACCGACAAACCAATTCCCGACTCCGGGCAAACAACTTCAGCGACTGGGAAAGCGAAAAATGCGCGAATTGTCAGGCTGGCGTTTAAAACCAGTTCGCATCAATTTAAGCTGACATATGCTTAACTTAACTTGCGGTGGTTTTTCAACTTGGCCCACTGAGTTGCAGCAGGTTGTTGCAGGTTGCCAGTTGCCCGGCTGCCCGATTGCTGGTTCCGGACTGCAGGTAGTCACATTTACCCGGTAAAGTCTCCTGTCTGGAGTGCTTTGCACATTGACAGCGTAAATTAACTTTTAATTTAATTTCGCGCAAATGAGTTTTTACTGTCAGCGCGCGTTGCTTTATTTAAGCTGACAAAAAACGTAATTTGCAATGCAAGAGTTTTGGACAACAGTGCGATTAAATGGTAAGAGGGTAATGCATTATAATGAAGAGGGGCTTGGCGATCAAGGGGGCATGCTTTTAAGCGCGGTTTTCAAATGTGGCTGCCATGTCGTCAGCCAGTGTCAATTTATGTATGCCGCCAAAGTGAAAATCCAAACTGAAAGATTTATGCCGGGGACACACATACATGCTCTCCATGCCCCGCGCCTCATGCCCCAAACTCCGTATCCCATTCATTTCAACATGCTAGCCATACATACATACATACATATATTATTTATATTTTTTCGCCGGCCAAATGTGATTTATATGAAAAATCTCAGCAACAAGCGTTCTCGGCATTTGGGTCCATGTGCGTGTGAAATATTTCGCAGAGTTTGAGCTTTTTAAATTCAATTTCCAGGAGGAGCAAGCCAGAGCCACGGCTCAGTCAGAAGCAGATTCAGAGCCAGAGCCACATGCGGATTCAGTTTCAGATGCATAGCGAGGTTCAGATGCCGATGGCAATGTCGCTATCGATGCGATGGCGATGGCGATGGCGAAGTGATGTCGAGGCCAGCCGTTGCATAAATAAGCGCTTTAGACCACTGTGCATTCAACGCTGGCTAAGAGGGGGACCGGGAGTAAGGATATGGGGGGATGACTGCCACGGGGCCAGAAGGCCGCACAGAAGGTGTGTGTTTTATTAATTGCCAGCGCCAATGCCGCAGCCGCCGCAGCAGCCGCCATGAAGAGAAATATGCGAGCAATGCACGCATGCGGTTCCTTTAGTCTCCCCTCCTTTGCCCCATCATCCCGCAGCCCTCTCTATCCTGGATTCTCATCCTCCGCTCCAGCTCACCACTTCCGAGTGGCCAGTGGCACGTTATATCGTTAATGAAAACTGATTCTAGTGTCATTAACGTGCGAGCTTTTCAGACTGTAGCACTGGCAACACGTTCAAGTGCAACGCGGCCCAGTATCTTCCTGCCTCGTGCATCCTTCGGGCTATGTCCATCCCGGGCTCCTCCGCCTCCTCCTCGCCTCCCCTACCCCGTTATCTGAAATCATGCCCCGACACTCTCCGACTGCTGACGCCATTCGCCACCGGGCATGACGAGTCATTTAAACTGATGCGTCGCCGAGTGAGCGAGCAAATGATTGCGTCCTGCCACTATCCAGCGCCACTTCCCTCTCGGCCACCAGCCCCCCTTCTCCTATAGCCAATCTCAGTATTGTCCTTCTCGTTACTGAACCCGCTGACGACTTAATGACAGTCATACAAAATACGACAACGGTGCGAAAATTTCAAGGCTTGTCAGCCGCGATGCAACGTTGCTCCCGATGATTACCTTTTAATGTAAATATTAAAAATGAAAGAAGACCATAAACCTATCAGTGGACGACGAATTAAAAATTCTCTTTAAAAATGTATAATTTTATTTAATAACTTTTTTGTAACAGTATAGAAGGATATTAGTTGGTTAGTTGATTAGTTAGTTAGTACGATTTAAACATCTAAGATATGTTTTAGAATATTTTTAATCGTTTTAATCCAAAAATGTCCTTGGATTTATTACCACTATAAAATTTATAGTGTCCTGCCTGCCAAAATCAGACCTGCGAAGCCTAAAACTTAAATTGTTTTTACTCGATGCGTCAGACTTGATTGGCAAGCTGCAGGTCAACTGACTGACTGACTGCGTAACTTAAGTCGGTCACGCCCCGAGCGCTAAAGGGTATAATCAAACGTGATGGCAAAAACAACAAAGCCAACAACAAAGCGTCCGACAACAAGCTGGCAACAACAAAGCCAAAGGCAACAAAACCAAAGCGACAGCATCGCGGCCCGGAGGGGAGTCGCGGATTCGCGGGATCTGGACAGAGCTCCGTTGCCGTGGCATGGCATGTGTAAATGACGCTTAAAATTGAAAAATTAAATGAGAAATTATTATGTGTGGCAGCGGCGAGAGGCGAGGAGCGAGAACCGAAGCTCAGGCAGCCACCAAGGGGCGGGGCTGGTGGCAGAGGGACCTCATTCCGGTGGGACATGTGCGTTAATGTGCGAGTGTGAGACGGCAGAGTGTCATTAAATTAATTTGTCAAATATGTATAAAATAATAAATTACCTTTTTGTCAGTTACTCGTTTATTAATTTGTACATGGCAACAACTTTTCGTCGCTGGCAAAAAGGACCATGATAAAAAAAACAAAACAAATATAAAGCTCCAAACCAGGACAGGGGCAGTGTCCAAAAGTCAACTAGCATAAAAAATTATGATGTGTAAAAAAATAAACACACGATAGTGCCATGAGGAGGACATGGGGATGGGGGATGGGGGCTGGGGGTCCCACAGCCGTGACAACAACTGAAAAATGGGAAAAATTGGACAAATTGCCAGTCTGGTGCTCATCGTGTATCGTTTAATAGAAATGCCAACCAACCAACCCACCGACACCGATGCATGTCACATGTTTTCTGGGCATTTTTATTTTCCGACACACCGGCCGAAAGTTGAATGATTTATGACTTATTCAATTCGTTGGCCAAAAAGAAGTAAACGGCATCCCGTTCTGGCCGTTAAATTATTTTTTAATGTGTCTATTAAAAAATACAACAGCTGCATCAACAACTGACATTGCAACAACGGCAACAAAGATAGCAACAATTTGCTGTGTCGGTGGCAATTGGATCAACTGCAGGAAACATATAGTACAACATGGATGGAATCGGGCTTAACACCGACCGACTGACTGACTGGCATTTTGGTGCTCAGGTCGGGGATTTGGCGCCGGCATTAACATGGAACCAATATAAATGGCATGCCAAATTGTAGTGGATGAACAAATTTGCCGCTTCATATGCGAGTGGCAATAAAAACTTGTAGAGCCGAAGCCAAATGCGATTTGGTGGGGCATTTGTTTTAAATTACCCTGGCGTGTAAGTGATGAACAGGGTCTGTGTCTGTGCCAGTGTAACAGCAAATTGAGCAGTCGGCATAAAACAACAAACAAGCTGAAAGGTTCAATCTTTTTTTCCCCGTCTCTCCTGATTTCCACCTCCCCATCGACCAGCAAAAACCGGCCAGCCAAAAAAAAACTGGAGCACTGAACTCGCCATAGCCAAGGGATTTCCCCAAAAAATGCCCGGCACAATGATGAGCCATAAAACTATTGCAGTTATTTGGAGTAGATTGCACGGCCGGCGATACACAGATACTTAAGGGATAAGGCAAGAGTCCGTGGAATAACATTTTTGCAATTCAGGCCACAAGCCCCGACTAATACCAACTGATCTACTTCCTACCATAAATATAAGCACGGTACTTTTCCTTTTCCTGCTTTCGACCAAATCATTTTTCGATACACATAGACACATAAAACAATACTTATTTGTATATATATCAGGTATAAGTAAAACTGT
The DNA here is from genome assembly GCA_035045925.1 of Drosophila atripex. Taxonomy (NCBI): domain Eukaryota; kingdom Metazoa; phylum Arthropoda; class Insecta; order Diptera; family Drosophilidae; genus Drosophila; species Drosophila atripex. The sequence continues at coordinate 3,560,445 of JAWNOP010000022.1, read as the reverse complement.
TTATTTTTTTTGAATTTTATAACGATCATCAATGGCCATGTCCACTTGATAATAATTAAAAACAATAAACGAGAAAATGAAATAAAGCACTATAGTTGGGGATTGAAAATATTGAGGTCTTGCAATTTGTTGGAAAATAATTTTCTTACCAAACGGAATAATAAGCCAATGGATAAACAAAGTCCCAATGGTTGAGAAAACTATTGAAAAACATACCATCCATCGTATTTTCTAATTAAATAAAATGGAGCTTAAAATTAATGGTACGAAACAGATATTAGTTACTTTTAAAAGTCCAATCAACAGTATAATCCCAGATATAATAAAAGATGTGCCGCAAATGCAACCTAAAATCAGAATAGAAATATGCAGCTCCCGATATTTGACAAACCTAATGTGCAAAGCTGCAAAGTAGTTTATTTTTGTGTTTTTTTATTACACCATTATGTCTTCAAAAATACTTACGAATGAATAGGCATCCACTTATTATATTCCACAAGGCCCAAAGGAGACAGGCTCGAAATTTCGTACAAATATTCAGGCGCTTTAATTTGTTTTTTTCCTGGCACATAATGCTCCGAAAAATCAATACGATTTTGTCAATTTGAAGGAGGGAGAAAAGTCTACGCAAGCAGAGCGAACAAAACAATTGCCAGAAATCAAACTGGGCGAAAATAGGTGCTAGCTATAAATAACATTTGACACGGCCCTCTTATTTGATACTTTGATGCATTATCGCCGTATTAGCATTGGTAAAAGTGTCCAAACAGTGTCAATCAATTAACGTATTAAACTTTTCCCATTTACCTTGGCCGTTGACGCGTGAAAAGTGAACACTATTGACGGGTCGGTGTCCAAATAAAGTCGAAACGGAACCCTTTCTGCCCGGCTCCATGAGCTGTCCACCAGTTGTTAACTAATCAAATAACTGAAGCGACATGAAAATACCGAAATGTGGCCATGTCAATGGGTTTGGGCCGCCAGCAGCGCCACCGCCACTAGCAACGCTGACAGTGTCCGAATCCAATGCAAACAAAAGTGCAAATGAGTTCGAGAGTGCGACGCTAAAATGTTTGTCCAAGCCAAAACGTTAATGGTAATGACAGCTCCGAGAATCCGTTGACGGAGATGGGACACGTTTCGGGATCGGGGTATCCATATGTGTTACATGTACATACATATGTACATAGGCTAAGCCCCCTATGCTCTGTGCTCTGTGTTTTGTTCCGATTCAATTTCCATCAGTGGGCATCACTGGACCCAAAGGCCAACAAATGCCATTAAAAATTGCCACGTGAAATGTTTCCTAAAAGCCATCGAGCCGGTAATGAAAGCTGACAACCGTATCCTTATTCTCTACAGCGGGGTTACCTAACTAAATTAAAATATTTACGAGTATATCTGCATGTATCCCAATTATACGCGACCCGAAATATGATAGCTAGATGGCCAGGGCCAAAGCTGAAGAGAAACCAAACTAAACGGCACCGAAACCGCACCAAGAAGACAACCGGGCCAAATCCCATAATTAAGCGTGTATGCATGTCCTGTTAGTCCTTCTCATCCTCGTTCTCGTCCTTTTTGCGTGCTTGTGATGTATTAATTTAGAGAGAACCACCACCAGCTTCCATCTAAAATCCCCGCTGCTCCCACAACCCAAAACAAAAACAACTACACCGCATGGTCGACAATGGGAACCGGCAACCGGCAACCGGCAACGGCCACAATTACACCTACAGGATAGCTTGTACCAGGACAATGGTGGGACCCTGGGAAAGGATGGGTTTTTTGGGAGCAACAGCAAAACTATTTCACAGCTAAAAATGCTGTTATGCGTTTATATTAACACGGATGTGCTCGCACACACACTCACCCTCACTCTCTCACGCCATGATACAAAACTTTAGTACATATAAAGTGAGTCCTGGAAACAAGGACACGTAGGAAGGTAGCCAGCATACATTAGCAGGCACGTAGGATGCAAACTAACAGTACCATTGGAGCAGAAATTGTATCAGCGATACGAATCATATGCGGCAACGGCAACGGCAACGGCAGCGCCAAAGACCCAGACCATGCCTAGACCACGACCATGCTCGCACTGCACCCTCACAGGACATCCCACAGCCCCCAATCCGCCAAAGAGCACCCTTCCGTGCAATGCGACATGGTCGAGCACAGGCAATGGTGAGGAATTCGCGGCGGGTACTGGCGAACAACATATTTTACAAAATATTTCATAATTAAAAACTTGAATTAGTGAAAATCAGTTTTTCTGCTAATACATGGTTTCAACATCATTGAAATTTCATGTTTATTATTTGGTTTTATTTTGTAAAGGTGTGTATGGAATAACTGCATTTTATTCAAGAATATCCTACATCTATATCAAAGTATGGGAAATAAAACTTTTTATTAATAAGTAAAGGTGTAGTGTAGTTAGCTTGTTATAATCCAAAACCTTTAAGAATACCCTCGCTAGCACATTTTGTCACACGCTCAACATTTGGCAAGTATAGACAATACGGACCGAGTTAGGAACGCACGGATCGGGGTTCCGGAATCGGGAATTGCGAATGAATCCTGCCAAGGAGGTCCGGGTGGAGATGTATCCTTTGTGCCACCATAGAGTGCCGGCAAAAAGTTAGTTACGAGTGCGAACAATGATATTACGTAAAATATTTTGAAACTGCTGCCGTTGTGGACCTGCTCTCAGTTTCGCCGTTTTTGGGGTCTTGCATGTGTGTGTGGTGTGTGGGTGGATGAGTATGTAAGTGTGGGCGTGGCCCGTGGAGGGGTGGAGTTACTGCGGCCATGTGGCATGTGACAGCAAAGCGCTGGTGACTCCGGCTCCACCTTTGCCGTAATTGTGTCGCACATGACCCCCGTTGTCGCTGAAGGTGGCCCGGCACCCTTTTACCGGAACGAGTGGGGCTGAGTGCAATAACCACAATTTCAGATTGAGATGGAGCCATGCAAAAGGTGGCCAGAACCAGAACCAGAACCAGAGTCAGAGCCAGCATCAGAACCCAGGAGCAGACCCCCAAGCCCTTGCCTAAGCGTAAGCTCATTACGTTTTGGCTTTGTTTTGGACTAATTAAATTTGAATGACTATTTTCACTTAAAAACTTTTTGCCCCACTCGTTGGGTATGGTGCTGCTGCTTCTGCTTCTGCTCCTGCTCCTGCTCCGGCTCCTGCTGTTTTGTTTTTGTTTGACGCCAGGTTTTGTTTAAATGTCGACGGCATTGCTGGGGTTGGCCAGACTCTCGAGTAAGACATAAACAATGTGGCTGGCACCCTGGCTAAAAAGCCGGAGTTCCCACTTCGCAGTTCCATCCCCCCAACAGTCCACAGTCCTCAGCCCACAGCCCTCAGCCCAGATCCCACATCCCACACAAAATGCCAAAGTGTCGCACGGGTGTCACACAAAATATTAGAAATGATACTTAACCACAGAATTGCAGAGCTTTCTTCTTCCTTTTTGGAGTGGGCGTAGGGCCGTAGAGCCGGGTGGGTATGAATCCGAAGGGTAACCGGGGGTTAATTGTTTGCCAGCCAGCAGCTCCCTTTTTCGCATCCGAAATGCCAAACTGTGAAATTAGCAACAGCGGCAAATGGCAAATGGCAACCGGAAACGTGCCGCATGCCGGATATAAGCAACGTTGGCTGCATCAACGTCAATCTGAAATGGGAGTGAGAAGAGCCCGCAGGTCGAGGGTCGGAGGTTCGGAGGTCGGAGGGGCGTTGACACCGCCCCACACCACACCAATCGACAAAATCTTTTTCAATTATAAACAAAAATGGTTCGGTTGACCGAACTGAAATACATTCCATGATTCTATTAGCAAGCCAATAGATGAATTCGCGCATTTAAAACTTAATGCAATCTAGTCCAATCACGATTGCTCTTTGCCTTCTCATTTGCTGAAATACATTTATAAATAGCCCGCAGGATAAAAGATATTAATGGATTTTATGGCGGTTGGACAGCAATAATTTCTATTTATGTATAAGTATTTGTGTATAATTGCAAAGCCAAATTGAAATAAAAGAAATTAATAATAAGAAGGATAAAGCCGCCGACAACCGATGCATAAATAAACGAAACCGTTCGCTCACGTTTTCCATCTCCGGACACCCGGATTCCCGGATTGTGAAGGGCGTGGCTGAAAATCAATACCAACAACAAATCAATATTCACTCAAACCACCACAAACAACAACAACAACAACAACAACTGCAACTACAAAAGGCAACTTGATTGTGGTGCACAAAAATTTAATTGTGTTCAATTGAAATGAAATGAAATTTGCGTGCAATTGTGGATATTGTTCCATGCTATAGAAGTCAGATGTCCGCAATATTCATTTAGATTTAGAGTCAAAGTGGTTGGCAATATAGAAGAAATCTCTTTAAAGAAAAAAACCTAAACCTCTTAAGGAGACCTTAAAATAGAACTTCACAAGTATCTCCTGTAGAGTTTTTTTGTTTAAGCTTTAAAAAAATGTTTCCATTGATGAATTGGAATATTTTAAGCCCCATAGGACTTTTACAGTGATTGCTATCTTTTTCTAATACAGTTTTTACCAATTGCAATCATTTTGGATCAGCAGTTTTATCTTTCAACAATTTTATTCCAATCGACTGGAATGAATTTGTGGTTTTCCTGCCCAGCAGTAAGTCCAACCTTCAGCTATTCAACCATTTTAATATCCGTCAATCTTTTGCCTTTCGAACACACGATGCCTGTTGTATTTGTTGCTATTGCTGTTGCCATTGGCATGTGTCGGCCGTGTTTTTTGGATTTTGGTTTTTTAGGATAAAGGACGGAATTACCCGCAAGGCTTCAGCCACATCCAACTCGTTACCAAAAAGCTAAACCGTGCAAAATCAAATAAAATGCTATGGTAATTGGCTGTCGGTTGTAAAATTTTACAATCATTTTCCAACGTTGCGTTGCGTTGCCTGTTTTGTGGTTTAACTAGGGAAAGTTTGCATTTGTTTTTGACAAACTAAAGCAAATGTGCGTGTGTGTCCATTCTCCATTTCCCCCTTAGCGAGTATGTATGATGTGCGCAAATAACATAAATACATAATGCGGTACGTAAATGCGCATTAACAGGCATTGCAGCAGGCCCTTAGACAAAGGCAGCGGACAGACGGACACACGGACAAAATAGACGCCAATATCAATAACCGTGGGCCTGATTAAAATGAAATATGAACATTAACCGCATTTGTTTAAATATAGATCGAAACCGCACCGCACACTGCGTGCAAACACTCACACCGAAAACTATTCGGTTATCACAAGTGCAGTGTGGTAATAGGAGTAATAGCAGTAATAGTAGTCGGAGTAGTATTAGTATGAATAGCAGTAGTTTTTGTTGTGACAGTAGTAGCGGGCTATAAGCTTAACTAGGGGACTGCGGCTATTTGGTTGCGCTGAGATAATAGACAAACACACAGAACTGCGGACAGGAACATTTAATAATGAAATTGAATTTACAATTATTTTTGTTTTGTTTGCCAGGCCATAAACACACTCACATCGCAAACTCACATAGACGTATTCAAACAATGGCCCATACACGTGCAATGTACATACATGTTTGTGCTGTGTGCGAAAGTCTGTGGGCGGAATAAATATTTGATTTGCATTTAAAGCTGCATACATCAAAGCAACTTCCTCCCATCAGTGTCCCTTTACGGTTAAAATTTAATTAAAATCCCTTTGTTTGCCCTTGTGCGGTGACCAATTACATAATAATTAATGCTAGATTAATGCCGACCACATTTTTCGAAGGGAACAAGTAAAATAAAGCCATCAATCTTCATGTCTCCAGATTTCGAGATCTCCAGATCCAGAGAGTGCTGGAGTCGGATGCCTAAAGCCTGACGCCACCAAAAAATAAAGTAATCCAATGCTCAATTAACGCAGACAGTAAAATCTTAAGTAATTGCAATAAAACAGACTACCGTCGAGTACATATTTTATAAAGTCCCTTTTTCACAGGCGCGAAGTCCCCCGTTTGCCAGCCTGCACCGAAAAAATGCCATAAAATCAGCGCCAAGGCAGCGGCGGCGACAGCATCACGACGAGGTAAGTCAGCCAGTACCCTGGATTCCGTACAGGAGCCTCAGGACTCGGGACACAGGGCTCAGGACACACAACTCAGAACTCAGTCAAAGAGACTTTTTGGGGGCGCCACCCCCAATCTTCAATCTCCAGTTTGCCGGTTCTCCAGTTGGCCAAAATGAAGAGCTTTCACATGTCTGGCACATAAAAATGGAGCGTTGTTAAACGCACCGCTGGGAAAACGCGAAAAGGCGGAAGACGCCCCAATCCGGAAGTGGATGTGGCGTTAGTATCAGCATCAGCAGGGGCAGAGCATTTTCGGCGATGGTGCAAATGTCGCGGCCCAGTGTTGCTGGTGTCAGTGTCTAAAACTGGGAGCAACAGCAACAGCTCGAGCACCAGCAACAGCGGCATCAAAAATTGCTTATGTTTTCATAAAATGAAGCGCAAACAATTTTTTGACTGAAAAGCATAATAAAAACAAAAATACAGAAACAACAACAGCAAGAGGCTGAGGAAAGCCATAGCTGTTTGAGAAAAAAAAAACCACTCCCACTCTCGAACGTTGAGAGGCTGTAATCTGATTTTATTATAATTTTGATTTTGCTTTCTTTTCATAAATTTTATAACAAACCCCTCGTATCTGGGCGTGCGGCGCGTATGCGTTATGCAAAAAAAAAAAAAAAAAAAAACACCAAGAATAACACCAAAATAAAGCGAGGGAAGTAAAAAAAAATGAATATAAGAATCAACAAGGAGAATTGAGCCCAAATAAAAACAAAGCATGCGCGTGCTTTCCCAACAACCACAGGCAATAATCATAATAGCAACAACAACGCTGCGGTCGCCAAGTGAGGTTAACTAAGGTTAGCAGAGGGGGGCATGCGGGGTGTAGAGGTATTAGGGGTATGGGGGCAGGTGGCAGGAATAGGTGGCATTGTCTGCCTGATTCCAGTCTTCTTACATTTTTGGCGGCTGCCAAGCAGGCGTAAAATAATAAACGCGAAATAAAGTGGAAGCCCACAAAACAGGAACACACTCTCACACCCATACACATGTGGTATATGTATGAAAATAAATGTGTGTGTGTGTGTGTGTGTGTGTGTGTGTGTGTGTGTGTGTGTGTGGTGTGCGGCTTACTAAGCCAAGGATACACGTGGAGCCAAAATGGCGACTGTTCAGTGAGTGGGTCCTTTGGCAAGCTGGCGACTGTGTCTTTGGCCTGCTCAGCGAAGCGTTTACACTGATTTTCGCTTTCAGTCAATTTTAAAGACAACTTGAAGCCGCATAACCAACCAACACCATCAGCAGCATCAGCTCGGAGCGACCGCCCATTTCCCTGCTGCTACATTTTTAATGAGATTAAAATAGGCTCACACAGTGCCAACAACACGGAAACAACAACCAACTTTCAAACACCCTGACACACAAACATACGCTCTCTCACAAGGTGTGTGTGTGTGTCGTTCTTTATGGCAATTTGGGGACTTGTACAAGATTTTTTGTCGTTTGTTTTTTTCCTGCTGTTTCTGTTTGTTTTAAAGAGTTGCCTAAAAGGTTTAAGGGATTTTGCATTTTTGGTCATGTGGTTTAATGGTCGGCCACCGTACACCACCGTACCCATCCAAGCCAACCCAAGCCAACCCAAGCCAAGCCACCCAACCAACACGCCTACAAAACAGCCTCCATATCCTCCCGGCCACTCATTAATCTACAACGCATTAATTTCTCCGCCGCAAAATCCAATCTAAATTACATAAATCAACAAGCCGTAACGAAGGCTGCTGTGTAGGTGCCGTCCCGTCCACCCACACGTACCTGCCCCTTTTCTGGCCCCTCTCGGGTAATTGGGTCACTTGTATGCGAAAAAGCAGCGAACTGTTGCATGCGAAGTACATGCAACATCAAGGATAAACGGAGGGGACCAGCCAGGATAGAGAACTCAGAGGAGGGCGAGGAGGAGGAGGTTGAGCGGGCGGAGGAGTAGAATGGGGGAAGGGAGGTGGTGGCACAGGGACTGCAGCCAAATGCGATGCCATCTAACAGCTACTTTGTCAAGCGGCAGCTGCCTGCAACAGCAACTGAAATTGCAGCAACATCAGGGGATTGGAGCTACATTTCGATTGGGCGCTTCGATTGCTGGCGGCACCCAGAGTGGATCTGGATGCAGTATCCCTATGCTCTCTGTCCACCCAACTTCCTCCCATCCATTCCAGATTTGTGTGGCCTAATTAATTAATTGAAATTCATGAATTGCACATGCGACTGGCGCTTGAAGAATGGCAGACGTCGCACCGCTCACTCGGGCGTTTAATTCGAGTTGACATCGATGCTGCCGCTGCTGCGGATGCCGTCGAAGCTGCATATTAATTGCAATCAAAGCTCAATGGACAGGAACCCCTCTCCTCCCTCACTCTCCTTCCCCCTTAAACGTTAAAAACTAAAGAGATTCGAAGCAAAAGAGGGGGATAATCTGTGAAGGGAGGAGAAAAAACCGCAGCGAAAGCCGCTTAGGCACCCGGGCGTGTTTTAATTTATTAATGGGAATTTATAGAGCTGCGTTTTTCTCCCAATTCTCTATAAGCTACAAATCCAAGGCAGCCGTTTGACCTACTGCCGCTCACCTGCCACGCCCCCGCCCCCCCCACCCCGTCCCCGACCAGCCCACAGCCACCCGACCCCTGCCACCATCGGTGGCTTATCTGCGCGTCGCGTAATTTTGATTATTAAGTGGCACTTAATTTAGTGGGCGTGTGCATTGGGGTTGCTATTCCATTAATGCTGTTTCTGTAGCTGCTTTCCCAAACCAAACCAAACCAAATCAAAGGCATCGACAGAGTCAACCGATCTGAATCCGAATTCAAATTAAAATCCCAAACTAATATATCGAAAACTGAAATTGTCAATGTGCGACGGCCTTAAACCAATCGAACAGGTTGTGGATTGATATCGGGATCTGGTTTGTCGGCTAAGCTGCCTGTTTCAACCCCCCTACACCGCCATGTAGCGGTCATTTGGAAAAATGCCGGTAGCCGTCTTCTGGCCATTGATTAAGAAATTCATGATATATTCGTGTCAGATAAGCAAGCGAAAGGTTTCCATTTTCGGATCGGCGCGAGTAGGCCAGAAAGAAATGCGTCCATCAAATATTTACATATTCCAGTGAGGCAGTAAAACAATTTCAGCTGAAACGTGGGCAGGATGAGCACATAAATCAGGTAAGCATAGGTAGGGCAAATTGAAGTCCTGTGCTTTCCAGTTCAAAATAACAAATATTAAATAATATCATGTATGTTCATGGCTCTCAAAACCCATCGTTTCTCTCAAACCTATAATTATTATCTTGTAATTCAATTAAAATCCATCTGCCTTGGCTGCCAATGTTATTCAGTAAGTTGGTTCTTACTAAAATTTCTAAAATAAATAATTATGTTAAAATCAGTTCCAACACAGCTGAGGTTGAAGTTCATTCAAGGTAATATTTGAGAATATCAAGTTGCTAAATTCCAAACAAGTTTCATTCGCCAAGGTATCCTTAGTTGTTATGGTCAAGTCCTGAAGACAGAATTTCTTACATAAGCCGAGATCCCCAAGGGGTTAAGAAAGGAAGATACTCGTTTTTTTTTTTTGAGGGTCACGAAGCCAAAATGTTGGCTAGTCGCTTGAAAATGTTTTCAAAACAAAGTGGCTCGACAGATAATTCGAACACCTCTCTGGCGAGACGCTCTTTGCCAGCTAACAGAAGCGAATATCGTAAGTTTCGAACTCGATTTCAAGAGTGTGCCAAGTTTAAGAGAGTGGCTGGCTAGCTTTCGAGTTCGAAACCCGAACGAAATACAGAGAGAGTGTGTTGAGGGAGCAAGACTAAGAGGGGAACTCCTTGGGGGTCTCGAAATATATGTGTCGGCATGTGCGAAAATCGCGGATGTAGGCCAATGGGTAGACGACAACGACAACGACAAAGGCTACGGCAATGGCAACGACAACGACAACGACAACGGCAACGACAACGACAGCGACGACAAATACACGACCAGGAGGCAACACAAGAGCGCGGCAGAGTATGCCACACAAATGCTGAATAGTTGCGGAAGGTTATGAATTTCCGTGAGAAATTACTACAAGTAATATGTGAGTGTTATATGGGCATGCATACATGCAGTAACTGGGTGTGGGTGGGTAGTTGGTAGTGCGCTGCTATTGTACGGTTTGGGCTGCGATTTCAGTTCTGCCCGGTATGTACATATGCATGTATGTATATATGTATATTGGTAGGATTTTGAACGTGGTAGTTAGTCTGTAGTCGGTAGCATTTCCCTCGTGTGTGGCCACGTGAGGCGTTATTCGCCAGTGAGTGTGTGCTCATGTGTGCAGGCTGATAACAATGTTGCACTTGCTAATGCATTAATTTTAATGCACTTTCGGCTACTGGGGAAACTACTAGAATGCCTGGGCATCCAGCATCCTCGTTTCTAACTCGTTACCAAACTTCAAACCCTTTGTTCCTCTTCGGTGCCTCCCTTCCTTTCACTTAATTACTTGAATGCACCGCAAACTCACCGAAAAGGCCAACGGTCTGGGGTTATCCATCTTGCTTCCGATACGCCTTATCCTTTATGGCTATGCAACTCGCTCGGACCAAGTGTCGGGGCTCGTCATTATCGCTCCGCTCTTCGCTTTTCGCTTTTGTCTCAAAGCCAGGCTAGCCTCGGGCCAAGGAATCCTTTGCTCCTTTTCCTTCTCCAGAGCCAGAGCCAGAGCCAGAGCCACAGCTATTGCCATAGCCATCGCCATTGCCTGACACTTTTGTGACATTGTGCAAATGAATAATTGTGCTTTCTTTGCCGCTGCTCTGCTTGCTGGCTGGTTGGCTGGCTGGCTGGCTGGCTTGGCCCACTGCGACCACAACAACTGCACATCCGTTCCACATCGCTCGCTCAATGTCTCATCATCATCATCATCATCATCATCATCATCCTCGTCCTAGTCATCATTATCGTCACCGTAGCTGATCTTCATCATTGGGTTATAGTCGCCTTCATTGTCGTCCCAGTTGTCGACGGGCACGTTGCTCATTCGCCGGACTGTCGGCCATTGCTCGCTGCCCTCATCATCATCATCGTCTTACTGGTCATCACCATCTCGGCCAGAATGTCCTGTTTTAGCCAGGCTGGCTTGTCCTGCCTGCCTGCTGCCTTCCATGGCCGTCCGACCGCAACAAAACAAGCACCTAAACAGTCGCTTAGCCCGCCTGACTACTGACCCTTTTTCAATGGACGTCCGCTCTATGTCCCCTAGAACACTTGAAAAAAAATTGAAAAAAGCCAAACTATTAGTGATAGATGCTCAAAATATCTTTGTAGAGTTTGAGTTTTTCTTCGAGAGAATATTAAGTATACGCCCGATATGTACAAACCGAATTCTTCAACGTCAAAAGATGTCAAAACTATTCTTTCAGTGCATTATCGCCACTTGGTCATCGTTGAGCGTCCGAGTCGCCGCTGTTTGCCATTCATTTTGTTTCTGTTTGCGCTTTGATTGACGGAGAGCTACGAGCTGGGAAGCTGGAGCACCAGAGAGATGGAGATGGCCTCCCGTTCGCTGCATGTCCTTGCGCTTGTCCTTTCGGAAAACCAATGCCATTGCGCTGGCCCAGCATTATTAATGATTTTTCCAAAGTTTTCGCTACATTTTATGCTACATCTTCTGGCCCGTTGGACTCTTCATTCTGCTCCTTCTTTGTGATGGTGTTGCCGTTGGTATCGTTGTTTCTGTTGGTGTTGCTGGCGTATTGTTGATTGTTCTTTTATCTCGTCTCCGTCAATTCGTTGAGTTATATTGCTGTGTTCCATTTGACTTTGGGTTTTGAATTTCCGCCATCTCCCACGAGTTCATTTCCCTCACCGCCTCACCCCATGCTCTCAGATTCGGCTTCTGTTTCAGCTTTTCTGCTTCTGATTCGATGTTTGGCCAATGTATTACGCTTATTTGCCCGGTTTCGGTTTCGGTTCTGACTTGCACCTCCCCCCCACCTTGCCAGTGCCCACCCGGAAAACACAAAAACACAAGCCAATACAGCACTCTTTGCATCCTTGCCACTGCAGCAGCATTCGCTCTGCCCTCCGTTTTTTTCCTCCCCCTTCCGCCATTTCCTCCCAGATAAATACTTGTCAATCAGTTATTAATTGCTTTTCAAATTTATTGAATTTGCGGTTGCTTGCAATTCGGCTTTGCTTTCTTCTTGCTATTGGGGTTTTTGCTTGGTCTCCGGCGGATGGTTGGCGGGTGTGCTGCCCTGATTGGCAGAAAACGCCAGCACCACTTTTTGCCCATCACATTTTCTGCATGTCAACCCAGAGATCATTAAGCTCCCGTTTTCAGCAATTTACAGTCAATAGCATTCTATGAAAGCGAAACAAATTAGCAGGAAAAGCTTGGCCAAAAGGGTGGTCCTAATGGAAATGGAATGGCTCACAAGCCAATTGAAGTATCTGAATGCGTAAAAGTGAAATTGCAAAATTGGGGCAAACATTCACGAAAGATTGTGGCATCCCAAAATGGCTCGTCCAAAACGGAAATCGAATTTTCCGAAATACGATGCAAGTGGAGAAAGCTATATCTTTCGATGAGTTTGCTTTTTCAGCAAATGCAAGCCGATGTATGTCCTGTTTTTCCATCCCATAATTAATATGATTCAAAATCAAAACTAATTAGTTTGAAAAAAGTGATTCACTCCGTGTCGCAGTCTACGCTTTTGTGGCATCAACAACTATCCACCTAACCACTCTCACTCGGCGTGTAAATATGTAAAGCAATTTGCCACTCTGCCAGCCATTTGTTTGCTCGCCTCTCATTTCGCAGGCTTCGTTTTGGCCGCTTTGATGGCGCTCGTTAATTGCATTTTCTTTGGCCGCGTGATAGACAAGCCGCGAAGCGAACTGACTGCAACTCCACTCGGCAATGAAATGAAATGAAATGCTATGCGATGCGATGGGATGTTATGTGGCTACGACGACGCCAGGCAATGGCAGGCGATGCGATGCGATGCGATGGAAAGGGATGCGATGGGGACAAGGACAAGACATTCAGATGTGTCAGCTACGACAGCAACAAAGCGATATTTAACTAAGGTGACAGGTGAAACGGCCGGGGAGGACTCGGCCGAGGAAAACTGAGAAATGGGGATGGGATGGGGGACTGGTGCTGAAAATTAAACCGAAACCGGAACAGTGCGCGTGAAAGGTATGCGGTCGCAGAACAACAAACACTGGCGCAACAACAACGAAATGCAATTAGCAAATAGATGTGGCCAGGAGTAGAGATACGACCGCACTGCCTTTGTATACACCACATGCAATCCTACTTCTGTGGACATCCTTTCGTCTCGCTCTGAATTTCATTAAATGTGCTGCAATGTTTATTAAAATGCGCACACTAAATAGTTTTTAAAAGCACAGCTTCTTTCTACTAGAACAATATGTTTCGCATTTTATGCTCTTCAGCAGCAGCAACAACGGAATCTGCAGCATATGCAACAGCAATGGACTCTCTGCGCCTCAGTAACTTCAATTGCCGAGGCATATGGAAAGCCACAACTTTCCCATAGTCGCCCCCATATAGAAGCCCATATAGTCCATGGTTTGTCTTAGTATACTTCGCCTTTATAGCGACTAAAACGCAGGAAACATATGCAGATGGCCTCATTGTTGCTGCTGTAGCTGTTGCTGTTGCTGTTGCTGTTGCTTGTTGCTTGTTGCTGTTCGCGCATCTGGCAACATCTTGTTGAGCTGTCAAAATATGCTTGTTAACAACATTTGCTGCACCGCAACAACATGAGCTGCAACAAACCCAAAACAAACAGAGACCCAAGTCGAAAGGCTACACCGAAGAAAGTATGTTTACAAATTTATTTATCACGCTTAAGGCCTTGTAGTTTTTAAGGTTATAGTCCAAGAAGTTTTAATTGAAAAACTCTTATATTATGGCATATTGTTAGGAAACAACTACAACTAGAATATTAATGCCATGTAGTTATTTTAGTTTTCATCAAAAGTAACATTATAATATTATATTAAAAAATCTATAATATTTCATAAAATTTTTTATGGTGTAACCATTTAAGCCTCCAAGTTGCAGCTGCCTTAGCCTAAACATGTTTGCTCGCTGCCTGGCAACTTTTCATCATGGCAGCGCCTAAGAAGCTGCTTTCCATTTAATTTCTGACAGCTAAAAAATTTTTTGTCTAAAAGCGACAAAAATAATCATGGAAATTGGCCTCTTGTTCGCCTTTATCTCAGCGTAAACTTTCCATAAATAGGCAACGCGGGCGGCGAGAACCGAGATCCGGGCATCGGACCTGGGCGAGAAATGTGTATGAATATGTGCGAGCAGACGCCTTGGGCGTGCGTTTGTCTAATAGATCAGCATCAGAGCACCAGAGCACCCGAGCCAGAGCTAGCTGCAGCTCAAATGTGTTTTCGAGCCATTTATCATCTGCCCTGGCCCGCTGTCTGCAATTTCAGCGATGTTGCAGCAGCAATAGCAGCAGCTAAGCTGCAGTCTCCGGCCTCCAGCCGCCAGTCCCCAGCTTCCAGCCGGAGTTTGAAATTCGAGCAGCGTGCGCGCACAAGGTGTCTGTATTTCAACGCCCCAGCCCAGGCTGAAACTCGCTTTCAGCTCCTTTGCCTCCTGGTCCACCATCCATCCCGGCACTCCCGGCCTTCCAGCCAGCCCAACATCCAGCCAACCAGACCAACCAACCAGACATCCAAGCTGCAGCCTCCAGAGTAACCACTAACCGGCTGCTGTTGGTCAGCCCCAAGTCTGCTTCATTTACACTGAAATTATTCAGCATAAATCATTTTAATGTTGCGTGATTTTTAGACGGCCTTTTAGCGTCTCCCGAGTGTCACTTAAAATCTGGCACGTTAAAGCACACAACAGGAGGCCAACGGAATGGAGGGGAGTTTCAACACCAGATACGAGCATAAATCAAAATTAAATAAGAGGCAACTCCATTGCTGTTGCGTGTAATGGAAACCCTTGTTCGAGGCAACACAAAAGGACAAAATAAATGTTGAAAACTCTTAATATTTGAATTGAAAACAAAAGTACACCTTTTAAAATGTATACTCTTCAAATAGATGACATTTAAATATTTAAATGAAAATTGCAACAGTGTAAAGTCTGAACAGTCTAATATTATTTCATTTTCATAAGATTTAAGATTTATTTTAAACGAATATATATTCTTTGTACCTAAATTACAAAAAGAATAATTACGTGGGTGAAGCTTCAACAAGATTAGAAACAAAAGCATCGTTTAAAAATACACTTTGCCAAGATTGAGGAAAAACTTTTTATTTTTATTATGTCCCGGCATCTGTTGCCCGGCGAGACAGGAGACAGGAGGCGCACTTAATACATAATTCGTGTACACATTATAATTACTGGCGATGTGGCGACCCAGCCATAACATTTCGGTTACGGGCCCAAACAAAGCTACCAACTGATTTGGCAGATCAAAGCCCACATTACACATTATACATTCCGGCCCGTTTTGTGCCACACATGACGTACTTTGAAGTTGATTTACTTTAACTTTGAGTTGGCGTTCGCGTGAATTACATCTTTGAGTTCGCAGCACAAATGATACTTTGTTCATGGTGATGTTGATGTTGTTGAGGTAAAAGTTGATGTTACCAGGGGAGAAATGCCGTATAATTCCCATCCACAATGCAGTATTCCGTATGAAACAGCCAAAGAAACAGAAAGTGAAATTTCATTAGAATCAGAGCCATTCGCTGGTTATTGTTCTTGCCAGACAGTTTTATTGGGCCCAGCACAACTTACGCCTTCCCTTTTGGGCCTGCATCTGGATCGCTGCAGGAATCGCATTATTGCCGGAGGCATGTGCTCCTTGTACATCGCGTATTGGCGCAGGACGAAACGGCAGACGCTGAAGTGCACACACCGACCCTCCGTCTTCTCGGGCGTCTGACAGCTGGGACCCACTTCAGACGACAGGATAAACAAAATGTGCACATAAAAATATATTATTTAATTAATTATAAAATTATAAATAATTACAGTTAAAGTTTTTAGTTTTCTAATTTAAGTTCATGCCTTAAAAGTTAAAAAGTGACTCTTCCAAGGCAAGGTACTCTTATAAAAAGACACATTTCAGATTAAATAAATTATTATACATAAATGTGTATTAGTTTCTCTCTGTGTTGCCACATATCCATAATCTATAGCTTACGTGTGTGGCCGAATGTTGGCCGTGGCAGAAGCAGAAGTGGCACAAACAGAAGCAGCGGGATGACGAGACCGAACGGAATCAATCGCGTTGGACGACCCATTGTGAATTTACAATTCGTATTTCGGAAACAGTTTCTTTGCCGCAGTTGCTCCACCCCACGGGGGCACCTCCGATGCACGCCTGATAATGGTGATGTTAAAGATGTGCGTATATATAATATTAAAGTCGCGTTCAACTCTTAAGAGCTTTAAGCGCCAAAACATAGGACCCTCTCCACTCGGAGCTCGTGGTGGCTGGACTGATTTTGAGTCTGGGTTCTGGCAGCAGATTGTTGCTCAAGTAAACAGCTTGGGCTTCGACTTGGGCAACTTTTGATAAGCGACTGGAATACCATGAGGGAACGGGAGGGGAAGGGGAACTGCGGCTGGGGCTGAGCGCTTATCGACGGCGTGCAAAACAAGAGGCCAAAAAATATGTACATAATATGTAAACAAAGCACACAGAACGGGAGCCGCTCTATAGCATCCATAAACACATGTTTAAGGCGGCGCGTACCAGTTTGAACTTATGCCGGGCGCCTGCCGG
Organism: Drosophila atripex; assembly: GCA_035045925.1. Lineage (NCBI taxonomy): Eukaryota > Metazoa > Arthropoda > Insecta > Diptera > Drosophilidae > Drosophila > Drosophila atripex. Next base: position 3,543,519 of record JAWNOP010000022.1, on the reverse strand, counting down.
GTTGCGTGGGTTAAACGCTAACGTTAACAAAGGCAAATGGAAATTTATTATACATATACATGTAGATATATTGCAAACTTGGAAATGAATTTCCCCAGCTGTGCTCTGGATCAAAAAAAAAAATAGGAACAAAAAATGAGATACCCCCCCAAATCACCACCTTCATTCATCTTTCCAGCCGAAAAAACGTCTAGTACATAGCTGTCAAAATAGCCAGACTCGTCTGTGTGATTGATGAGGAGAGGTGAGGCACAGGTAAGCTAAGAGGACTCTCTTGTTCCAGGTAAGCAGCTTAGAGCACATACTCCATTTCACACATAATGCACACGGCTAATTAAGTAACCCCGAGGCACCACTACCATTGTTCAATAAATATCAATTTATGTCTTTGGTTGGTGTCTTGGCCCGTCTTATATCCTACTTGCTTTTGTCCTGCTGTGCCCTGCCCTGCCATGCCATTTTGGCCCTGATGCCAAAATCAAAGCTAAATTCAATATCCAGCCCACAGATACACATGCAATATTCGGCATTGCATGTGTGCGTCTGCTTTTGCTTTTCCCATCCCATATATACTATACTATATCCAGGATATGTATGAATATGTGTAGTTGTGCCAGCCGAAAGAGATTTTGAGATTTTAATAAAAATGTAAATTTTTTAGTTGCCTTAGGGGTTCTTGGCGCTCCGGCAAAACCCAATAAAAAAGTATTGCTCGTTATGAACTTGGCGGCAGCTTTTGTATGTAGCCCCTCGTATCTGAGGAACAGAAATCCATGCGATGCTGCGGTGTGCACGCAATTCGCATCGAAAGTATCATTTGGCCAGGTTAAAGTTTTTGGCTGCCTGTGAATTTCGAATGTCATGCCAATTTGCTCTTGGCCCGGAATTCTCAATGTGCCCTCCCTCCGTGTGCTTTTCAGGAGATTGCGGTTTTATCGAATTATAATTGCGACCATAAAGAAAAGTTTTTATTTCGTTTGAATTTTAAATAGTCCCAATGCTGACGTTCCTGTTTTTTTTGTGATTCCCTTTGGAAACACTGAAAAAAATTGCAAACATTCCGAACTATTTTAGTTTTTAAGCACTCAACTTTAAGGCTTTCCAAATCCTATCCTCCTCAATCCATTTAAGTATCTTTTGTAATAATTTAGATTTCCGTTTAATCTATTATGACATCCAGCTATCTACGGATATTTTTATGAAGTTTGACAAATAATGATTGATTTAATGGACATCGAACCATTATCGAAGGCATTGCAAAACACAAGGCAGAGTGTTGACTGAGCTATTTGATGGCCCATAAAACCAGCCACATCATTAAAAACCCTTTCCCCGACAAAAAATTATATTGACACTCGCTAACTAAATGCCGAGCGGTGACTGCCGGGCCCCCCATTTCAATTTGCTTCCCGTCTACCCGACTGCCATGGTCCCCGTCTGCCCGAATCTTGGATTCACCCCCGCATCTCATATCGTTCACATGTGTAAACGTTTAAGTACGATATTTAGATATGTGTACGAAAACATGCCGGAACCGAAGCATAAAACCCGAAATGCGCATAATAAAAAGCCATCGCCATAGACTTTAACTTCAACTTCAGATCCAGCCCAATGGCCCCATAACCATTGCCCATAGCCGCACTCACATTCTCAGATATAGACCGAATTTATATATGTTTTCTAAACATATATGTATGTATGTTTAAGTTGAAACCGAGAGCCAGCGTTGCCCTTTTACAGATGTGCGATAAAACAAGGGGTTGGGGCTTAGAGCTGGGGCTGGGGCCGGGGCTGGGGCAACAAAAGGCATCGGAAAATATGAGAAACAAAGCATAAAATAAAACACTTCGGAACTTCGAGTTGACAATTTGAAGACGCCAATAAAGTTTCCTACGCTTCTCATTTCATTGATTCTTGTTGTCGTTGTTGCATGATGCTGTTGCACATAAAGAAAAATGTATGTCATTGTTTTAATTTAATTTTAAAGAGATTTTTTTTAATACATGTCCTGTTTTAAATGCTCTAGCTTAAAATGTTTTATTCCATAAATTGTAGAGCCTTCAAAGAAAGGACTTCATTGAGAATGTAATTGGTTTAAGGTTCTTTAAATCTATTTCCGATAATATTTATGGAAATAAATGAATTGCATTTTGTGAAAATATTGTGAATGGTATTTTGTTTTATTACAAAATTTATCCTAAACATTTGAAACCTATTTTTCAAGTAAAGTACACATATAATTCTACTTTTCTTTCCCAGAAATCATGGGAAATTGTTGAAAATTTTTGTGAGTGCTGCCTGTGTTTTCGCTTTCGCCTTTTTCTCTCCAATAAAAATTCTTTGGAAATCATTTAGGAAAACGCATGCATGCACATCATGTGCACGCCAACACCCACGCTCCAAGCCTGCCCCTGCCATCCACGCCCTCGCCCTCGCCCTCTCCACAGCCACCGCCATCGCCTCCTCCACCTAAAAGATTCCCGGAGCGGAGATAAAACGCGTGTCAGACACGACAATGCCATGGATCATGTGTCAAATTGTGACTTGCAGTTCATGGCACTCACTGGGAGTCGCAACTAGTTACCTGCATCCGAACACTTTCGCATGCAGAGATGCAAATGCACGGTATGCTGTGCTCGAGGCGACTGCAAACGGCACACGCAAATGCACTTTTTGATTGCCTTCGGGTTGCCTCAAGAACTCCACTCGTTTCAGCCCCACAATCTGCGACAATCCACCCCATACCATAGCCAGCCACCCGCCACCCGCCACCAGCGCTCAATCTATATCTGTCTTTGGCTTTTCTTATCTGGCACTGGCGCTGTTATTCTTATGAATAGTCGAGTGAATGGAGCACGGACATGGACACGGAGACACATCTGCAGACTGCACTCCAAAGTGTGCTGTTGCATTGTCGTTTTATTTGATGTTGGGGTAAAAGCTTTTATCAAAAATCGTATTGCATGCAAATTAGATTCCTCTCCGATATTACTGTCTCTCGCCTTTGTCCGCCGTCCTAAGACTATGCCATGCCATGCTCCCTGTCGTTCGGATGATGCCATTGTCGCTCCAGCTCCACTGCTGCGGGTCTTCAGATAAAGATACCACCCATTCCATCTACAGCACTTCCCCACCTCCAACTGAAAACGCCGGCATCCACACGACAATGCTGCCAAACGCTGATGATTCAGATTCAGACGTTGCAACCAAAAGCTGTCGCCCTGCTTGCTGCTGATGATGATGCTGCTGCTGCTGCTGATGCTGCTGCTGCCGCTTACGAGCAACTGTTGTTGCTGTCGCCGTGCTTGGTCTTTTGTCGCAGGTCTCAATTGACTTGATAAACTTCTTCCTACAGTTTTTTTCAATTCCGTCGTACGCTTGTGCTTGTTAACGTCAACCGGCTAACACACACACTCATATTAGCACCGAGGAAAATTTGAAAAATCTAGTTAGCATTCTTGAATAATGAAAAATTGTACGTCATTTAAATCGCAATTTATTCAATCAACATTCATCAAATTTTCTTTAACCAAACTTTAAGGATGCTTGACAAAGCGCCTTTTGGATTACAAGTTAAATGAAATAACAAATTTATTAGGAAATTATCTTTGTAAAGGTAAAGTCATCAATAGAAAACCATTGATCGATTTTAAAAATAATTTACAAGTATTAAGCAGTTGAGAAAAAAGAAGACTCAGACATTTTAATACAAGCTTGAATCGAAATTGTGCCATTGGGAATTATTGGCAAATTTTCAAGCTATTCAAGCTATTCAAAGTTTATCTCAGTGTATCTCAATAGTTTTACAAAACGAAAAAAAAGAAAGACTTGTAAAGGAGGTGTAATTATCCCAACAAACAAAGGTGAAGAACAAGGTGCTGCCTTAATTAATTACCCCAGATGCGTTTCAATTGAAAGAAATTAAATGAACACTTAATTTTTTTCTTCGAGTGTCTCGAATCAGAGACGTACTGTAGGTGAAGAGGAGGGACTACGAGGGACAGTCACAAAGATGCAGGCGTAAAATGAGTTCATTTTTTCTGTGGACTCTATCGAGCACGTCTTATCTGTAGTCGCATACGTATTTGGCCGTGGCACAAGGCAAAAGGAGTGGGAGTTTAACTCAATGCCGGAGACAGAGAGGGCGGGTTGGGGAGAAGATGGGGAGCTGCACCGGCTTAAACACACTTGAATGCATTTCCATTTCATGGCTATGGCTTCATTGCCGCCAAACGTCGGCGTCTGCCGCTTTGTCTGCTGTGGCTATGCGCCAACTTGCCAAATAAAAGAAAAAAAAATCAGAAAAAAAAGGGGGGAAACGCAGCTGGGAAAGCTCTGCTGCAGTCAACGCCGCTGCTAGCTGTTTGTGTAATAGCGTTCATCGAAGCTTAAGGTGTATAAATCACACACAATGCGGTCTTTTGTAGTTCCAGGCGACATACACACTGGCACACACTCACGTGAAAGGCAGAAACTGCAGTGGAAAAGTGCGCAGCGTTTAGCTCGAATTTTCCCATTTTTTTCTCACTTTTTTTTCTTGTTAGCCCGGCTCTTTTGGGTCTAAATTATTACCTTGACGTTCCGCTTTAAATGCTGCATTCGGCTTGTGTCTCCCGGCAGCTGGTCTCGTTTCCGCTCGCCAGCATTTAAATAATAATAAAATGATAATTTATTTTTAACAATTTGTTGTACTGTTTGTAATCATTTGTTAACTGTCCGAGCTTAAGGCGCTTTCGAATAGTTCGGCTCTTGAGAGCGACGAGGCGTTTAAGCCGCTTAGCAATAGGCCACTTGAGGCCGAACAAAAAATGCTTCAAGAGGGGGAGCTCTGGACAAAGGAAAACAATGCCAGGGCAACGGCAGCAGCCACTTGAGGAGAAGGAGAAGCGGAAGCTTGGCGAACTAATGCCCTCTGATAAATAGTCAAAATATTTAAGCGGCATATTTAAAATCAAATAAACACATCAGGCAGCAATCAGGCTTGCTGAACTGTAAATTGAGCTTAGTTGTGCTGCATTTAAGAGCCGCCTCCGGGCGGCATTCAGTGCGGCAAGTGCACTAAGCGGCAAACGACCCACTCGAGTGCAGACGAACCACCATTTTGGCCTCCAGCTTTAAGTAAACAGCTTAGCTGGAACCGAAGTTAGAGCTCTGCATTTGCATCTGCATTTGAATCTGAATCTGAATCTGAGTCTGTGGATGGCCCCAAGATTCGCCTCGAATTTGTTTATGGCCAACTGCCGCAGCAACAAATGTAGTTACATTGCGTAGATATCTTCGTCGGGCTCTGCTTGCCTTTCTATCTGTCCGTCTGGGGCTACAAATTTGTACACATGTTTCTGTCATTTTATGGAATTATGTCTGTGTGCCTCTGGTTGTCTGTGTGGCTCCGCAATGAAAACGACAAACGAAATAAAATCACTTTTTTCGACACATTCATTTCATCTGACAGAAGACAGACGCACCATGGATGGGAACACACAAATGGGCAGGCATAAAAAATATTTATTGCTTTCATATAAATTATGGTGGAATTAATTGGGGCTAAACGGAGGTGATTCGGTTTTCAAATCCGAGCATAAATCACACACATATTTGTACCGATGATTGACAAGTGAGGTGCTAAGCTGGGACGTTCAAGGGATTTTTCGCAAATAAATTTCCTTTTAAAGCAAGCCATCCTGTCTTTATTTTGAAAAGAATGCTGCAATATTTTTCATCAAAATGTATAGGGGAAAAATTGAAGTCCATTTGCTTACTCTTATTTCAGACGAAAGTATAAGTTGATATTTAATCCAAGCTTATACGAAAACGAAATATTAATAAGCAGGTCTTTGTCTCAAAAAAGAGGAAAACTGTCAACATTAATAAACACAAAACAATTCCGTATCTATGATCTTAGTGTTTAAAAAATGAGGTTATCAGTGGGTCTTATCAACCATCTTGAAATTATTCTCCCTTTTGGGCACACAACCTATTTAGAATTCTCAAATGCGTTTCTTAATTTATTCATCAATATTTTGGTCGAACTAATAAATCTCGTAGCGCCCCCATCTGCTGCGGTATTCGTTACCCGGCGAGCACCTGCACAGTTCAGAGGTTAGAGAACTTTTTGATCCCAGACATAAATTTTGGGGCCATTGTGAGTTGTGAGGCAAACTCCACGGTCCGGTGAAGCCGTAGCTCCATGTCTGTTTATCGTTTATTTCAGCAATGACAGGTGCAGCTGCCAGCGGGTTCGAAATCGACAATCTACGAAAATAAGATGGAAGCGTGTGCGTGAGTCTCTCACCAAAAAAAAAATCTCCACCCTCCCACAACCTTTTACACAGAAAAAAAATATAATAAAGGGTAGTACTGAAACTTAAACTCAGTTCAAAAGAAAATTGTAATCTAAGATATGAAACATTAAATTCTTTAAGAATTCATTTTTTGTAAACTTCATACCTCGAACAGTGTTTTTCCCAGGTGTACTCCCACTTTCCTTCTGTTTGTTTACGGAATTTGGACTTTTCAGCCAGGCTGACTGAATATCCGACTAACTGGCTGACTGACTGAGCATCTCACTCACTTTCTGGATATAAAATGATGCGAAGGAGTAGGGGTGGTGACGACGGGCTGTTTATGTTGTTAAATGCAAAAATGATTTCCATTAAAAACAAACAAATGGCGAGACGCACGTAGCAACGGCCGCTGTGCGTGGCCTGCTGAGTTTTTTGGTTTAAAATGCAATAACCAATAAAATAAATTGCCAAACAAAATGATCAAACATTAGGCCGGGCGTTGGCGGCATTTTGCTTGTTTGGTTTTTTTTTTCAAACGCCATTTTGGTTGCGCCGAGGCATGTTTTGTTATATTTTGTCGCAAATGTCCCTCATTATTGCGTGATATTTATTTAGGTTATGACTTAAGTTGTGTCACGTTCGTCTAAATTTATATCCAATATGTTGACTATCAGCATCGGCATATTCACGGACACAGAAGTCCAATTTATCCCCCTAGGTCCCCGGCCGCCCGTTGAAATTTATGCCGTAGATCTGGGACTTGCGATGACTCTCTGTATGTTCAGGGCTATATTCTCTAAAGCCGCACATATCTTACTACGGACCACGAGACCAAAACTATGTGTTTGTATAGAAAATTTATATGCAAATATTCAATGCACGTCGGTCGTCGTGCGCATTGCATTCGACTGAAAGCATCGCTCCCCCAGCATCCGAGCCGTGCACTGGGAAAAAATTGAATTATTAATAAAAAAAACGATAATAGTACAGTTTGTATGAATTTCCTTTACAATCCAGATTTTAGAACACACGCCTTTCAATTTGTTTCAGTATCTTGGGTAAAATTTAATTGAAATCTTTAGGATATCTGAGTATAAATCATAAACATCTTATTTATGTTCTGTTATTATGTTTATGTACCACATTATTAATGAAACCTAAAATCATTTAAAATCTTAGTAAAATAAATAGGAAGTTTCAAAAATAAACAAAAGTTCTACGAGACTTAGAATATAGCTTTAGTAATTTAGAAAGAATTGTATGAAAAATGTAATACTGAATGAATCCATAATTAACATTGTTCCATCACCTAATCTATTTAAAATAAATATTTTTTAAAGTGCAACTACCAGCAGCAGTCCACAGCTTACGGCACACAGCACGCCACTAATTGGACCCAGCGGTTCGCCATCATCATCGTGATCGCATTTAAATGTGCTGATCAATTTACTTAAATGTTAATGGCAGCCCAGGGCGTGTCACAGAGGTGAGATGTACCGGGGAGGGGCGGGGGTGACTAAAGTTTAAGTTCAGCCGTAAGTGGAGCTGCAGGTGAAGGTGGAAATCGGAGCGACTGAGAAAACTTGGTCCAGGTCCGGGGTCATGCTGGTTGGCTTTTAATGCGTTTGGGCCATGCTCTCGGACTTGGCTTGGTGCGGACTTGGTGGTCGGTGGTGCATAGTAAAAACAAGAAATATGAGACACATAAACCGAAATTAGCTGCCAATTTGAGATGGCGCCGTCGCATGCGAATTGTTTTATATTTGTTTGCCGGCATTAAGCCATTTAAAAAGAGGCGCCATAAAATACCGCAATCCGCGGCTATCAAGCTGTGATTCCCGTTACATCGCAAGGCAATTCCCCCTTCTGCCAACCCAAGGCAATCAAATCAAATTTGTTTGGCTTTGTGCGTGCCTCATTTCTCTTTGTAGCTGGCTGGGATGTTGATGTTGAGTTTCTTGCCCCTTTTTACGCTGGTGCGTTGCAGCCTAAAAGCATGCCAAGCATTTTTCACAACAGCTTAAGCTTTGCAGCCAAATCCGCTGCACTTTTTCATTTTGGCTTCAAGTTTTTGTCTATGTCTAAACTTATTATCATTTTGGCTATTTATTTTATGGCTCAAAGCGGAGCAGAAGACGAAGAGGAGGAGTGGAGGAGTGGTGGTGGTGCTGCTACAATTGTTTTCACATGCAAATGCTTTTTGCCCCATGCCGCCGAGCATTTATATGCAAATAGATGTACGTATATGCATGTGTCCTGGCTCCCTGTGTTCTCCCCTCAATTTCCCACGCTTTCTCTGTCCTATCGCTGCCTCCAGCTTCAGCTCCTTTCTCCGTTTCTCCGTTTTCCATTCCACAGCAAGACACACTCAAAAAGAGATTTCCACTAAAAGACAAATGCTACAATATTACAAAGGGGCCAAAAGGAGCTACCTTGAGTGGCTGCTGCAAAAGCTGGAGGGTTGTCTCTCTACGCGTTCAAGTGGCAAAAAAATCGCTGAAGTCGCAAAAATTATTGCAGTTGGCAACTTTGAGCTGACGCACACCAACACCTACATTACAAACACACTCGCAGAGACACACACTACGTTAAAAACAGAGTGCGCTTGCGATAAAAATAAAGTGACAGCAAAAACAATTGCAAACTTGTGCAATTAATAAAGTGAAAAGTGAGCATTTCTCTTCGATTTAAGGTGTACCAGTGGACTGGGCCATGGGCTATATGGCTCCGAGGTATGCTATCTGCCACCGAATCTCCAGAATCTCCTGCTAAAGCCCAATGACATCGGCAATGTTTTCACACGTGTTGTCGTTTAAATATTTAAATGCGCTCCTGGCAGCAGCGGCGTTGACAACTCCAGAACTTTTACATGTTTTGCTGTGTGTTAAATCCAAAAGCAAACTGCTGCAGCGACATCTCTCTTCCCATTCCCCTACAATTTTCACAGCGAGATTGAGATACTCGTACTCACAGATACTCACACTACACCGACATACTCAAGGATGAGTTCAACGGTAGGTGGACAGATTCGTTTTTTTTTCTTTTTTTTTTCATTTTGTATGAGCAGTGGCGACGGCGACGTCGTCTTCTTTTATCAGACAAACTAAGCGCAAAATTAGTTTTTGAACTTTTTAAATTGGTTTATTTCATGGAGTTTTGATTTTTAGCACGTTGCGTAACGAGCCCGAGAACCGCGCACCCGTAATTGGCTGGCCGTGCTTGGGAATTCATCGGAGACTTTCCCAAGACTTGCTTAACGCCTTCATTAGCAGTTTCATGTATGTGTTTGTGTGCCTTTTGTGCATAAAGTGTGTGCATGGGGGGGTGTTCATGGAGAGTAACTACTCAATTTGCCAGGCAACTTAAAATGAAATCATTTTTTCAGAATCTTTCACCTACACAATTTTGCAATTATTGTAATAAGGGTATGGCGCTTGGAGTGCATCATGCCCTCATATTTTATGACATTTTCATTCTTTTGGCTTTGTTTTTTGTTATTGTCCTCGGACTGGCGGTACTAGAGAGTGTCGGCAAAATACACACACACTCGCCATTATATACACACTCGTATACACTCATGCACTTACAGGAAACGGTGGATACGTGCGAGCGCCATCCATGCTCACTTAATACCTTATAATTTGCTGTGAGTCGTTGCTTTCATAAAATATACTTTATGAACAATAATTCATGTATGTGTGTAACGGCAACAGTGCAAGTGTGTGAGTGAAAAGTGCATAAAAATCAATTTTTGCGCATAAAAAAAAACAACAAAAGTAGCAAGAAAATGGCAATAAAGCCAAGGATTCGACTTGAGATTACCATTTAAAATTCAAAGACTGTTTACGTTGTCTTTTATGGCGCTAATTCAAATGGAATTTTCTTATTTTATGGCTCATAAAATTGGATATTTTCATTCTTGCTGAGCTAAATTTAATAAATATATTATTCCTATTAAATTTATCAAATTTTATCACTTCAAAATTTCTTCACACACAATAATTTTTTAGTATTTTTCTTTAAATTGCATTTCTCTATTTACTATTTTGAATGAAATTTCCTCAGTTTATTTACTAAAACATTACTAGATACAGTATGTCGGGTTTTCCGGACATTTTCCTTTGCCGTTCACCTGTCCGAAATTGCCGGTTTCCCCAGCAGGATATGCGGTATGTGATGGCAGGACGGCAAAGGCGAAATAAAACAACAGCAACAAAGTCGCGTCCACGACGACAACGTTGCATACTTTTCAGATGACAAGCAAAGGAGGGAGGGGTGGGCAGATGGGTTGACTGGTAGGCGGGGGGGGGTGACGGAATGGCTTTCTCGAATAACCCTCTTGCAGCACACACTTGAAACTGATTACATGCACAATTTTGCCCCGTTCTTTGTTCGACGATGCCGGAGCAAGTCCCTGGGACAGGACCAACCTCCTGGCAACCATTCCCGTTCCCATTCCCGCTACATACCCCATCCACATCCTCTTACCCGATCCCCACCAATTGTGACCTGCTCTGCATGTGAGCTTGTTTGTATGAATGCGTGTGTTTGTGGCATTGTTGTGTTTTTCCTGTGGCCGTCGTCCTCGTTCGTCCTGGCTAGCTCGCTGCCTGCCTCCGATTGTTGCCATTGCCGCTTCCTCTCAATTCGCTACAGAACCCGCCACACTCGAACCACCAGCACCACCACCACCACCCTCACAACCCGCTCAATGCAATTATTTCAACAAATTTAAACCTCAGCGAAATAATAAACAATTCGTTTTCAGATTAAAATGCAATTTTCATAACTTTTTGTGCAAAGACATGGGCAACGGCCAGCGGCTGACCATGGCCACCCCCTAGAATCCCTACCTCCCTACCCGGTTCGCAGACGGCTGAGTGGAACCTCCACTAGCCACAATTACTACTTATTTTATTTATATGCCGGCGCATTAATATTTCACAAGGTTTTCCTACCGACCAATTTTTCTTTTCCTTCCCCATTTACATCCCCATATCCACCCCGATCCCGATCCCAATCCCGATCCAGGTTCTCGTTCTCGTGCTCGTCCTCGACCATTCATTGTTGCTATTATTTTTGCTTTTGCTGCCGTTGAGATCTGCGGCCCTGTCATTTATCATACATTTCCCAATTTACTTTATGCAGAATTATGGAAAAGCGAGGAATTTTCAGCCTTTTTTTTTATAGTTATGGCCCGCTTTTATGATTGAATTAACTTTTGTTCGCTTCTCCGGAGCAGCACTTGCCATCAATTAAGTGCAGCGAGAGTAGACCGAAACCGACTGACTGACCACCAGAACGGCATGCGTGCATAATTAGCATACAGATTTTTCCATTAACAGGTGATTCAATAATTAAGCCCATCAGGCCCAAGTGCTGACAATTTCAAACACAACATTTCGCACAAGCCATTTAAGTGGGCGAGACTTACGAACTCCGAATTTCTGATTGCAAATTACGGATAACGAATTCTCGGAGCATGGTGGCGATACTGAAATGTGACAGCTGTGTGTCATATAGCCAATATTTGATAAGCACTCGGGCATGAACAATTTGGTAAGACGACAGCCGTACAGAACAAATACAATGCCATATATACAGGCCCAGTCCTGACCCGGACCATTGCGTCTTGCATATTTTAGACCGGTCAGTTGGTTTGTTAATTGGGCACTGATTGGCCACTGGTGTATGGTTAATGGTGAATGCTAAATTTGAAAGCAGTTGGCTTTCTCTAGGTGTGCCAGATAATCCCCAGGTACTCTATTGATGGGCATTGAATTGTTAAGACGCTTACGGATAACTTCCAATTGCCCGACGCATAATTTAAGCCTTTAGACAATGAATTATGCCAAAGCTTAAGTTCTAATTTAATTTAGTTTAAGCCGTTATAGACAATGGAATAAAATAAAGGTAGTAATACGTTTTCGGAGTAAATCCATAAGCTAATTGAATGCATAGTAACGACCTGGCTAGGGCTGGCCACACCTCTTATTGAAATTCAGTTTAAAGTGCTTCAAATACCTGGAACCGTGTACAATGGCAGCATTTATTGTCATGACTTTACCGCTGCCATGATAATGTGATATACGTCAACGTCAATTGGATCGGATTGGATTGGATGATTCCAAAGCCAATAAGCTGTCATTCGGTTTGGGGCCAGACCTATGTACGAGGAGACCAACTTGATTTATTGCCGGAAAAACAAAGCCACCCCTTGAGTTGTTTTCCGGCCCTATACCCCCGGATTTATCCTCTCCTCTCTCCCATCCCTCTTCTATATTTTTTCTTCACTCTTGCTTTTCCTTTCTAAATATTATGCGACTTGTGAATTTGCTCCGAAAGTGCGGGAAAGCTTTCCTTTTCGAGTGTATCAATGGCAGCATTTGAAATGAATTGAAAGTACTTGAGATTGAGATTGCCAAACGAATGATGTGTGTATGTGGCTGTGACTCTGCAGTTTGCCTTCTTTCTTTTTCCAGATTACGGACACACAAAGCCTTACTTGATTTAGATACAACCGGAGGCCTTCTCCTATTGCCTTCATTCCAGGCCAGCGTAGATATTAGTTTCCTTTAATGGTCTTAGCTCATTAGGAGCCACTGGGCGAGTATCGATTTGTGATTAGTGATTTTTGCGCAAAGAAATTAAAGATTTTTGCTCCAGCTTAACATCACATTTAGGGACTTTAAGGACTTCACTTTTTTTTGAGATAGCCAAATGTAAAATACATAACAGTTTCCCATTACATTTTTGAAAGAATCTAATTATACGAATCTTATTTGACTTGTTCAACTCAGTGATTTTTATATGTAACATAAATTTGTTTGACAAGCTCTCATGGAATGATTTTTAATAACAGTTATTCAATTATAAATAAAGAAAATTTAATCAGATCCGAGATGTTGGTTCGCATTTTTTTGTAATAGATAACTTATTGGAGAATTGATTACAACCTTAATTACATAATTAATGAATCCTGAAAATTTTAACAGGTATGGTGATTTCGTTTTTCTGTTGGTCTTTAAACTACCAACTACAATTAAAAATTTATTCACGTTAATGAGACGCATCTGAAATGATTCAGCAGCCGGCCTCGCGTCCTGTCGATGCCTTTTATCAGATTTACTATTAAGTGCATTTATGGGAGTTTTATGCAAATTTAATATCATATTTCTTTCGTTTAAATATGAAACCATTTGGCACGAATTTGTGCTGCTTGTTTCACGGAATGCATAATGATATTTTGCAGTAGGGGATCGCAAAATTTATATGCTTTTAATTGCATTGCAATGGCAGTTTCATTATGCAATATCCTACTCAACTAATTATGCGACTAGACCCCGAGTGCCTGTTAATATATTCTATGAAACAATATCAGTTTTTCATTTGATTTTTCGGCATTTTTGGCCATTAACAAATCCAGAAGAGCAGGAGAGGTTCAATTATAACGCACCAAAATGCGACAAAATGCGACAAACCCATTTGGCTAATTTGTCCACAGCATTTAATTACATACCGGCAGCCTGGATAGTTTCTCCTCAATAGTTGCATCATTTTCACAAACAGAAGAAGGTAAGGCAGGTAAATTGCCACAATTGATAATTTCATTTAAACACTCAATCAACAACTGGCAAATGGCTATAAATCGGAGTATGGCTCCTCGGTTGCCGCTGCTCTTTCTCGATTCTCCAATGTCTATATTTAAGTTTAAATGGCACTTTTCTCAAAAGGCTTAGGAACACACACGCAATGCCTGGCTGACTGACATCCAAAGAGACAAGCTGCCAATTCGTGCAGTCGACGTGCATAAAACTAAAAGAGTCAGCACAACAAGCTCCTACCTACTACGGCCGAGTCACACACACAAACAATTTCAGTGGCTGGGAGGAGGGGAAAAAAAACATTGAAAAATCAAAAAACGAGCAAAATTTTTGTTATTGCATTTGAAAATGGCAGGCGTGGCCAGGGCGTACAAAGGGGGGCGTGGCTAGGGGCGGAGAATTGCCTTTGCCAACGCCGATGCCGATGCCTAGCCCATGCATGCGATTGCACTCTCAGTGCTCCGCTTGTCCTTTTGCTAGTTTTTTGCTTGTTTGCCCCTGATGCCCCGTGTGCTGTCCGATTTTCCGTATTTTTTTGCCCCAACACTGCTCTACTGTTTTTCGGTTTGCCGTTTTTGTTCTGGGAATGGCAATTGAATGGTGAAATTTCGTAAAATGCAGTTTGAGAGCACGCTCGAGACGAGAGATGAGACAGTCGGGGCTGAACGACAGCAGCAACAACAAGTGGAACAACAATAGACATAACAACATGCCTTCCAGTTGCTCCGACTCTCCACTGCTCCTCAGTGTCCATCCAATAGTCGTAGATATACGTGTATATAGAGATGCCTCTGCCTTGTTCAGTCACGCCAAAATCGTGCCCCAGGACCCATGGATTTCGAAGAGTTCTCTAAACTGGCAAATTGATGTAGCCTGCCGTTTTGATTGCCCCCCATAAAATGCTAAAGTTTAATTCGAAATCGCCGTACGCAGAGTAATGCCTAGACTTCGTATTCGCGGATTTGTGGCAGTCGAAGAAAATCCTTGCACTTTCAAATTCCTAAAAATAGAACATATCTAATATATTTGTTTCTAATTTAAAAGGCTTCTCATTGAGAAATTTTGTAACTATCTATTTGAATTATTAATTGCTCTTTCTTAAAAATTAAAAATAACCAACAACCAGCCAATAATAAACTTTATAGAGCTATGTCTATTAAATCTCTATATTTAATATATATTTTCTCTCTGTGTTGTAGCACTTTTTCGGCCTGGTCCCGGCTGTTCCACCGCTGATGCCAATGACCAAGTCCCAATTTTGGATCTAGAACCCCTCCATTTTGTTTCCCATACACCCCGTGCACCAAGTTGTTTGTATGTTTGTACTTTTGGCTTTTGTGCTGTGTGATTTTTCGGCCGAAGTGGGCGGCAGCTGGAGGGGGCGTGACTCGGCGGTCAGGCGGGTGCAGGTTGCAAGTTGCTGCAGTGCCAAACTAGTCGTTAGGGCCACCAGCAGAAAACGTGGAACCAGCAAAGTGAGCAGCAGAAACAAACTCCGACATGCCACACGTATGCACACAATGAACTGCAATGCATTGCTCATACGCAACGTTGGCCAACTTCTGCCGCCCACAGGTGGGCCAAAAATAGCTACGAATATAGAACGAAGGACCTAGGTCCTAGACCGTTGGTGGCTGGAGTAGGCTAGCCAACCGAAAGCTGACCTGTTTGCGAAATGTACTCAGCCAAAAAACGCTGGGCGTAGGACAAGTCAGACAAGCAATTCACATACCACTGCCGGCGACCCTGGCCGAATCGAATCCTTTGCTTTCCCAGACTTTCCCCTGAGTTTGCAATTTGGAGCATATCATAGCATTCAGACAGTCAGAGTCAGAGTCAGAGACAGAGGTGGAGATAAAAGAGAAGACCGAGATGGAATGAGCAGACAGCTGTCTCTCGATGACTTTTCGTAAATTGGTGCAAGATTTTCTCCAGATGCTTGTTAATAGACGCCTCCCAACTGGTAGCAAGCGAGCTAAAGGAGAAGCTGAAACAATAGGAACTCCTCTACTACTTCTAATTAAAAATGCTGCGCTTAATTTATCCCCTCTGTGGTACTCTGCATTTTTCGATAGCCCACCTGACGGTGATTTTTGTTTACAGATGAGTCTGGGCCGGAGATTCCTAGAGATGCTGGAGTAGCAGGCCTTCCAAACCAAACAAGTTGCTACTGCCAGTCAACCAGTCAGTTGGGCAGTCAGTTAAAGGCTCGTCATTCGTTTGTTTATTGTGCGCCATGATTGCAAGGAGCCTAAAAACTGCAGTGATTGCCCAAACCAGGCTCGGCTTGTCCTGAATCCGAATCTACCATAGAGTCCGGAGCTGCGAGATGGGGGCGAAGGTCCTCCGGTCCATGTGCAAATCGTTGGAAACAAAAATCACATATGGTGCACACGTACTCCGGCTTAGAGGTTCCCCTGTCTCCCAGTCAGTGACTTAGTCCTGTTCCCTAGTCCCGATCCCAGTCGCACCCCCAAACTTCAGCATTTCAGGCGGTATGCCATGACCATGCCATGCCTTGCCATGTCATGCAACTTTGCCCAGGTAACAAAATGAATTGCCTGCTGGCCAACAGCGTCTGCTGCTTCTTTGCTGCTCCCGCTGCTAAAACGGCAGCTTCTGCCGCCGCTCCTGCTGCTGCTACTGCGGCTGACAGTGTCGCATGCTCAAAGCGAACTATTTGCTGTTATTCCACTGATATTTTGGGAGCACCACTGGACACACTGTACAAAAACAGCATACGAATTGGTCGGAAGTTGACTCTGACCATAAAGTTACCCTGTACAAGTGTAGTGAACAAGTAAAAATTGAGCAAAAAGTAATAATTTAAAAATGAATTTTATGTATACATTAATCATTAGAAACAATAAACATTTTATCAATAAAACTAAAATTTATAGCCACTTCCTCAACACCAGTGTATAAATCCTTAAATCTCTCTTAAGTAAATATAGTAATATATATAATCCCTAATAGCTCTGATATCATTTTCCAAAATAAAACATATTTATCATTTATAATATTCTAATTTTAAAATGTATCTATAGCTCATTAATTTATATAAAAATTAAGAACCACAAAAAATTAGATTTATGTAACTCCTATAGACGTTTCTTTTCACTGTGCACTTGCAGACCATCGAGGAGGGCTGGAGGTGGGGGTCAATAGTACATATAGATGAGTGCAATTTACCGCTAACAATGCCATGCACTGGTAGTTACAACAAATGTTAGGCGCAGCCAACAACCGCAGCCCGTTCGAATGGGAAATGGGAAAAGGAAAATGGCCGGGCAATGGGGCGAGGGACTAACTACTTGGTAGCTACCTAACGACTCGCATACAGTACGGCTACTACTACCACTACATACTATGGCCGTAGTGCCGTGTACATACTACATATGTTGACCATGGAAATGCATAAATAATGCGCCACAGCGGGGGTATATGGCCTACAACCGTTAGCCAGGAGCCACCAGTCAGGACTAAAGGACATAAGGACGGCCGGACAGCCGAACAGCCGGATTGCAGGATTGCAGGTCTGCAGGTCCTCTCTGTTTGCCATATTCGAACATTCGCATCAGGATTTCCCGCCATTGTACTTTTTGGCTTTTGTTTATTTACAGTCAGCGCAAAAATGTTTGTTATGCTCGGGGTG
The DNA here is from genome assembly GCA_035045925.1 of Drosophila atripex. NCBI lineage: Eukaryota > Metazoa > Arthropoda > Insecta > Diptera > Drosophilidae > Drosophila > Drosophila atripex. The sequence goes on along the minus strand of JAWNOP010000022.1, from coordinate 3,525,976 downwards.
CTCTATCTCTCTAAGTTTGTGTGTGTGTGTGTGTCAGTGTGTATATATGTGTGTTGGTCTAGTTGGATTTAGGCTAAGTAAGCCGCATACACCTGGTCGCACAATCATACACACACACACACACACACACACAAACCCAAACACCCATACATTTATATAAACAAGGCTGCTCCACACCAATTTATACATGATGGCATGGCTGAGCTTTCAATATTTGACTGTTGCTGGTGCTTTTGCTGTTGGCCATGTTTTTGGCCTTGTTGTTGCATCTGCTTAAACAACAAATGTCACGCGTGGACTTGCCTCCAATTATTCATGAGGCGAGCGTTATTAATTTGAAAGCATATTTATCACAAACGAAATCTACGCCACATGCCATAATAAATCAACGAACGTTTTTCGGTCCCACATTAAAATCGCAGCCCCACATATGTGTGTGTGTGGGTGTGTTTGTATTTACACACATAGCCGCTTACATAGATTTTGGCAAGGAACGAGAGGGGCCGAGGTGGAAGTTGGGAGCGTCTGGCCGAAACGAGCCAGGGCTATGTCATATCCATATTTAAGCACGCCAGCTAACCGTGCGACAGTCAGTCAAAGTCTCAAGATACAAAACACTCAAGGTGATATGAACCTTTTAGCCAGGTTCTTCCAAGCTTATCGTCCTTTTGGCGTCCTTGGCTTCGCTTTTCTCTGCTTGCAACAAAGGCCGTAGCCGTAGCCGTAGCGGCAGCCGCAGCCGCAGCGGCAACAACAACATCGATGATGGCGGCGATAAATACATAAATTCCCAGCCGCTGCTGCCAGCAAAAGGTTGACATCGCGTCATTATACGTCAGACATTTTGGCTGAGACTTCAAAAGCCAAAGCCGAGCTAAAGCACAAAGCTGAGTGCTTGGATCGAGGTTACACAGAACCAAAAACTAGACGATACTTACTAAAATTATAAATAAATAAATCAAATAGAAATGCTTGAAGGACAAAACGGATAACTTGAGAACGAAAAAGAATCCCTTGTGTAATTCTTAACCCGTTCTTAGAAACTGATAATAAGTCCTTAAAGCTTCCTGGTAATGAATTTCAATCCGTCATGTTCAGAATTTTTTTATATCTGCACAACCAAGAGATTTTCAATGAAATTCCAATTGTTTGGCTCTCCTTTCTGGATCGGCTTCGAGTTGAGGCCCGATGCTGGGATATGGCGGATGTGGGTAGAGGCGCGACGGACGGGTCTTGCGGCCGGGTGAGTCTGGTGCTGGAGCCGTTGCTGGTTTCATATTTTTGTGTTCTCGGGGCAGAGCTAACCCAATTGCAATATTAAAAGCATGCCTGCCGCAGAAAACTTTTCCAGTTTCCCACTTTCCAGCCGGGCGACAGCGTGTGGCAGGCGAGCGTGACGCTGCCGGAGGAAACTCTCCGTCGACATCGACGTCGACGTTTTGCGGCTTTGCTGTGGCCGCTAAGCTGGCTGCCAATGCCAAAAAACCCAGCCAGGAGCCAGAACCGGAGCGAAAGCCAGTTGCAGGAACGAAATGGCGGGCGACACGTTCAAGGACACCGATGCCGCAGGATTTTACAATGTGTGACGCGTCTCGAATTTGGTGTACGATTTTTTTTTTTTTTTGTCATTTTTCCTTTTCTGGTTGGTTGTGTTGCCTGGTTTGGTTTTTTGCTTATTTTACTTTCTCGGTGTTTCGACCAAAAATGTCAATTTACCGCAAAAAAAAAAAATGTGCACATACAAACACCGACAAAATGGCTTTCTGTGAACCTATACATTACGTATACGGCATGTAGGGGAATATTTTCGTTTCGTTTCTGCACACATATCATGACGTACTCGTTCTTGGGCCGTGTTTGCACAAATTGGCCAAGGGTGTCGTCCTAAATGTGTAGAAGAATATTAAAATTAAATATAGCACCAGAGCGTATGAACAATGGGAATGGATTTCGTTTGAAGCCATAAAGTAAAGGAATAATTGTTGACAGCGTTTCCAGGAAACAACCATACTGTTTGGCATATTATTTATACACACAGCTAATATTAGATTTGGTTTTAAAAATATGTACCATACTACAAGCGAACAAGAGAATACCAAAGAGTCAACTTAGCAACGCAGGCAGAGAATTAATATTTTGGACTTTATTAGTATTTTTAGTCCAAGAAGGAAAAAGACCATTATTGCATTTTAATTTATGCAATATACCTGAGCGGAGTCATAATAATGTGCATTCTTCAAATTATATGGCCTATCATGTAATTGGCAAGCAACCCAAGGATGTAAGTCGCATTGAGGATGTGGGAAGTATTTCCAATTTCATTATTATTACCATTGTACAGCCCGATGACAATGACGACGAATCGTTGACGAACTGGAGGACTGAAGGGCTGAATGAGGGAATGACTGACTGGAAGACTGAAGGACTGACTGACTGACTCGGGGTAGTGCTGTCCTGACAACATGCCTATTGCCTCGACGACACTTGGCGATGACACTTCCGTGCAATTGTATGCCGCTTCTCAGTTCCGGCATTGGCTGGCTCCGGATCCGGAATCCGGTTTCCATTTTTGGGATGGCCAAAGGGACGAGGTAGACGGGACTGGGGGGCACAGGACGTTTATTGGGTGTATGCCATGTCGTTTATTGGCCCGTGTGCGTGTTGCCAGTCCATATATGAATATTTGTGGCAATTCTTATGAATTTTCAGCCACGTTTGCACGGTGCGGCATGTCAGGCCACACGACATGCCGGCACAGGATGCGACAATGAGTCCGGGTGTGAGTCCGGGCACGGTCTTCGATACGGGTGGCGGACCGAAGTCATTGTGTGAGCCGTTATTATGGCCATTTTGGTGCGCGATGATGCGCTCCGTTATTTGGTTATTTGGGCAAATCAAGCAATTTATTCGCAATTGTCGTCGACGCTGCAATTGTGTGGAAATCGATATGCGTTGTTATTTTAACCGATCATTTCCTTTGCCGCCACTGCCATTACGACAATGAAAGTCGCGCTGTAGCTATAGCCAGAGCTATATATATATATATATATATAGTCCTCTGTTGCTCCGGTTTCTGGTGAAATTTGATTTATGCATATTTCCATATGATTTATTTCATTAGCATCATTGCCAATCGTTGTTGCTGGCTGGGTTCCTATTTGGGTTTCGCTCCTTCCATCCCGGATTTCGACGGATGCTACCTTTAACTTTTCCATTTACCTTTTTTTTTGTTTTTTTGCACCGACTTTTGCTCAGCGTCCTCGGCGAACATTTTATTTTTTAATATTTATTTAAACATTTGTTGCAGCTTCCTTTTTCATTTCTCGTCCGTTACGTTTGAGTGATTCAAACTTGACGTTTGCCTTTGTATAAATTTTTTCTGCCTCATTTGATGCAGAGAATGAAAAGTTTCCATGCACCCGTCCCGTCGACTCGCAACTGGCAACGGAGAGAGAAAAAAAACCCCTGTATATACATTATATATTCCCCACAAAACTTTTGTTAAGAAAATATGAATTCCAAATGAAAATATGCTAGAAATGAATTGAAACTGTAACGGTTGGAGCGTCCAAACGAGCGCGTGCACGAACGAACAGCACTACGAGAAAAAAAAAAGATGAAAATCGGAAAAGGGAGATGGATGCCAATCCCTTGCTCGACATCGAGACATGCTCTAGCTCCTCGTGGCCCGTCCTCCTGGCTCACCCACACAAAGTTGCAAATAAAACAGCGCATAAGAAACAATATACAATAAAGAGCAGAGCGAAGCAGGACAGGAACTGCCACCGCCTCCGACGGATCCTTAGTCCTGCCAGATGGAAATGAAAGGCAAACACGATTCAGTTAACGAGTGACGAACGCTATTGCTAGCTGGGGACTGCTTATGCTCGCATGTACATTCTACATAGTTATGTACATCCCGGTACTCCACAGCAAGAATGCCAATTGTAAGCCAAAAAGTCGTACAATTCGAATTATTATGAAGATGTTTCAAGCTATCTTATCAGTAATGAGGAGTTTATTGTGGCAAGATTCAAGGCAATTATATTTTAAGTCATTATAAAATCCTCTTAAAAATGTGTACCTTGAATGCAAAATATATTCAATACATTTATAATTTGATAAAAAGTATATGTATAAGTCATTACCCATTGCTATTGTTTGAAGAAAATCTCTCTCTTAGGAATAATTTGATGAAAACTGAAACGTTAGCTTATTATTAAAATATACGAAGATAATCCTTTACCAAGTTTAAAAAAATCCAAGTTTTTTTTTCCTTAGTGCAGATTGCGTACAGAAACCTCCATGAAATCGTCTATTAAAAACCCTGCTGCTGCTCCTCCTCGATGATTGCCGGAGAGAGGTGGGCTTGGACATGGACATGGACGTCGACGTGGCCTGGCATTGGCATTGGAAATGAAAATGGGTTTTGGAATGAGAGTAGATAGAGGCGAAGGCGGCGGCGTGCGAAGGCGTGGCGTGGCAAGAGACAAAGGCGTAGAAAGGGGCATAACAGAGGGGCGTGCAGAAAAAAAAAGCGAACGCGATGCTGGCTGAATGATTGCCTTGCCTTCCGAACTGACTGACTAACCAATGAACGGTTCAAAATGAATGACTGAATGAATGAATAAATGAACGGATGAGCGCACCTCTTCAGTTGGCTGCATTCGCAAACTCGCCGAGTCTCGGTATCTATTGAACTTGGCCAAAACGGCAAAGCAGCAGCCACTCACCCACCCAATGCCCCTTTCCCTCCGGGCCCTCCCAGGACGAGCACACAATGGAAGTTAGTTTCTCCAAGTCGGCGGCTACTTTATTGAGCGTAAGTTTCGGCCAGGCCATATTATTTGATGTGGTTTGGCTCATGGTTATGAAGTCAGGCCCAACAATCGAGTACATTTAGTCGTATATTTCTACTTCAACGGCCGATAAAATTAACTATTTTGCCAACGTGCACGTAATGGGCGCATCATTTGCCAGGGGCTGCCAGTGTCTACTGTCTGTGCTTTCCCCAGCTGTCTGCACATCGTCCTCGTTCACGTCCTTATTTCTCTGGGCTTCATTTCCTGGCTGAAGTGCTTTAAATTGCCATAAAAATGCGCTATCGACAGCCATCTTTTGCCCGTTGTTATTACTGCTGCTGTTGTGCGTTTTCCTGCCACATTTCTACACTCAATTTGTACAAATTTAATTGTCTGCTGCTGGCCCTCGTCTTGCTTCTATTTATTTATTTGTGCCACCCCCTTTATTTTTGTTGTTGTTTGTTTGCTGTGTGTCCTTGCTGTTATTGTATTATTTGTTGCTCTCGTTTTTTCGGTTAACGCCTGCTGCCAGTGCCAACTGTCCAATGTCCGATTTTCCAAAAGAGACCTTTTATGGCGTTTTATTTATTTACGAGTCGCCCTTTAAATCAATGAACCATACGCCTAGCCTTGTCGCTTAAATTTACGCACAACTTTGTTAGGATGCCGCTAGATTCGAGGAACGAAAGCCTGTTAGAAGAGCCATCCAAATATCCTTACAAGTACAGATAAAGAACTAAGGTAATGATTTGAGTTTTTAATCTTTTTTAATAAGATATTTTATTCAATGAATAATAATTTATTACGATTTTTTCCTTGATTTTATTTAATTGTAAAGTCTCACAATTTTTGAGATAAATATTTATTTTCTGTGTATTTTGGCAGACGCTTGGCACTCGACCCCGGGAAAAGTATGCTTCCTTTTTGTTTTGTGCGCGCTAACAGCAATCAGCTAGTAAATCGAATTTCTTGCCTAAAACAACACCAACAACAGCTTCTGGCCGAGTGGCCAGTTGGGAGGAGAGGCAAATAAATACAAATACAAAAGCACGTCGCGCCGGATGGACAGACAAACTAAACACAGCGTTTGTTTTAGCAGCTTCCGTTTCCTGTTAGCAGCCAGAGGAGCAGGACAGTAGTTGAGCAGCAGTAGCATCATAGAGCGGGATAGCAGCAACAGCGAAGCAGTCATCCATCCATCCATCGAGCTAGCCAGCCATCCATCCAGCCATCCGTCTATCCATCTATTGGGTCAACTAACCAAAAGACTAGCCCATACGCATGGCCATCCATCTATATCCTCTTCGTCTGTCCGCCCATCCAGTCAGCCATTGAACCATTCATCCATCCTATCCACATCCCATCCGATGGAGCAAACGTCCAGTTACCAGTTACCGCTCCTTTGACAAGCGCCAAAGCTTCCTGTTTCCCTGCTGTCCTGTCCCAATCCCTGCCCTTGTCCATGATTCCAGTATCCCTACTCCCTGTTGCTCTGTCTCTGGACAGGGCTAAACGCATTTGTTCGAAGCTTGTTTAGTTTAACTTTAATTGAATTTTGTGAATTTTGCTTTTCTTGCCTTTGCCAATTCAGTTTCTATACGTTTTTATACATTCTTACTCATTGAGCACAAAAGGGCATATTGACTTGATAATTGCTAGAAGCCGAAACCAAAAGTTGGCAATGGAACCTGGTATTAGCTACACATTTGGGTTAACAAAGTTGTAGGTTTTCGTCTGGGTTACTTACTCGAATTTGTTAATTAAACAGCCGTGTTTTGTAGGATTCTATTTCTAACATACTAGTTTCTACGAATAATGGGCTTCACTTTTTAAATTATGTATCCTTTGAAAAGGTATCTGTTCTATTAGACAGTTCTTGTTCCATAAAATTGAAAGCATACATCCTGATTATAGTTTAATTAAATTTTATTTTATTTTTAGCTTACAATAAAAACCATTTAATTGGGTATCTTTTGTTCCAAACTTCCAGTACTAGCCTGCATACGTATTTTGTTCTAGCTGAGTTTTCTTTGCTGGCTTTTTATTTGTTGGCCCGCTGGCCAGCTGGTGCCACCTTTATATGGGCTGAATTTATTATGGCCAAGAACAAAAAGAGACCGTTGCCCGGAGGCCCAGCTATGTAGTTGGATCGCCAGCGCATCCGGCAATCGAACATATCCCACAGAGAACTGCGAACCAGAACTGGCCAGAACTACAACTCCACCATATGGCCAATGGCACGAGTTTGGCTCGTAAAAAGGCTTACATAAGTCGGCCGGGCTGAGTCGGGACAGGACTTGGACTTACCTTTTTGCCAAGCAACTGTAAAATTGTCTTGTTGCCGGGGTAACCCTTTTTATGCTGAACGGAGAGAGAAAACGGCGGCAAGAAGGCCGAAATGTGAATTCAATTTGTTGCCCGGACCCGGCGTTTTAAATAATTTGTATGATTTAATTTTTGCTTTTTGCTCGGAACGAGGCAATAAAACGTTTGCCATAGAAAACGACGTGCTTATGCGGCCCATCCCGGTTGGCTTTTTCAGTAGGACTCGCTGGCGTATACGCAATGCCACTCAAGACCGAATGTCCGATACATAAGCCAAAATCAAAGCGGATAACCATATCCAGCCGCGATGACAACTTAAGCCAATCGACGCTCTTGCCATTGCCAAAGTGAAATATGGAATTATATGTGAAGCATTTCGGCCACACGAGAACACTGTCTACGAAAAGCTTACGGCTGCATTGAAATAATTAAATTTTCATAATAGCATGTAAAGTCTGAAAGGTTTGTTTACCCAAATGTTCCATTTACTTAAGTCCATTCAGAGATTTCCGAAGGATTAAGCCAAGAACTTGAATAAATAACCAATAAATGTGAAATGAACAAAGGCTTGAGGAAACTGGACCAATTTCATGGCTAACCTGGTAGTTGTTAAGCTGTTCCTTTTGTTTCAGACTTTAAAGCTTTAATCCATATAATCTATGGCAATAAGTCCGGAAAAGAACCTGAACATTTTTCGTCATATGCAAATAAGAAAAAAATATCAATAAAACCGAGTGGTTTACTTTTGAAATAAAATTAAACTAAACAATAAATATGCCAATAATATTGAATACAAATTACACGGCTGTATGGCTTCGAATTTTTGCGGCTGGTTCGTGGAACAGGTTTTGTTCGCGAACTTTTCGACGGCAGTGTCTATCTGGCCGGCGATTATAAGCCATATCTATTATGCTCTTTGTTCGGCTGCAAAAATTATGCGGAAAGCTCTGCCCTGCCCACAAAACCAATGCGGTTTACCCTCCGATAGCTCTATAGGAGTTTTATCTAAGCCCAAATAAATTTAATCAACCGCAATCGGAAGTGTTAGAATAATGACACAATAAACAATAGCAATTAAAATATCAAATATAAATCATTGTGTAAATTTACAGCAATTGCCATGAAAGCCAAATACCAAAACTGAAAACGGCATGCAAATGGACAACAGGAGTTATTACTTGCCCATAGATACGTAACAATTTACGTATGTATACATTCATTTGTTTGCAATCCTATTTTTTGTTTGTGATAAAAAGTCATATAAAGCGTGCAAATACAAACAAGCCAACAGACCGTGTGTCTATGTCTTTTCGTCCTTTTGTCTGCCGGCCTGTACGTCCTGTTGTCCTATTGTCCGTCCAATTGACCCTGTCTATGTGTGTCTGTATCGGAGTGTTTGCGGTCTCTGCGTGCAACTAAACACACACTAAGGACCAGGAAAATTCCCAACACCCCCTTCTGAACACCATCAAATACCACCCAAACCCGAACACAGCCCGAAGCGATCGAAGCAGACATAAACGCATGCATAAATTTGCACGCATAAAATCAAATCAAAATTCAACGACATGTGACAATTTTATGTCCACAAAATTATGTATTTGTTGAAAACACACAAACGACAACAGCAAGAGCAAAAACAACCAAACACGGCAGAACAACAATAATGCAAAGCAATGAAAATAACCACAATGGCAGATACAACACCAAAACACCAACGGCTATGTGAACAACATCGAGAACGGACAGAAGGACGGAGGACGCTGGCAATGAGGAACAAGGATATAAGCAATAACAACAAACAACTAAAATAGCAACATGAGCAGATTATAATGAACAACATATTCGCACGGCCGCACCCATTGCCACTCCCCCTGTCCAAATACATGGCCAACAACCTGCCACCCATCCACCCAACCGCCCAGCGCCCTCCGCCCCTTTTAGCCGCTTTCATAATCGCACACGCACTCAATTTGAGGGGGGACTGGCAGGGAATGAGGGGAGGTGTGCGGAGCGCCCAGGGAAAAAGCAACAAAATGCCACGCAACAATTTACGTGTTTTGACACTAATACAAAAGCCATTACAATATATGCACCTAAAGAAAAAAAACTAATCAAATCACAAAATAACATAAGTTGTCACACTTTTTTGTCGAAAAGTAATTGTTTATTAAAATATTATTTTTTATAGAAAATACTATTTGAAAGCATTTAAAACATTTGTTTTGTTACATGTGTTTTTTCTAAGTGCCTTAATACACACGTGCGCACACCCACCCACTTACAAATACAATGGAGAAGGAGGCGACAAACTAAGAAGCAAAAAATTCAAGTTTCCGCATTTCCCTAATGCGCCGAGTGGCTTTCAGTCAATTTTTGAGGTGACCCAACCCAGCCCAAAACGCTGCGTGTGGGTCACCTTTGAAGTTGCAGAGAGCGGACGAATGTTTCAAAATTGCCATAGGGGCATATTTAACTAGTTTTACAGGCGATTTCTCAAAAAAAAGGAACATTTTCGAGGCAGCTTTGCATGGCGTGACTTGGGGCATGGACCGCACCTTGACTTTAAGACAATTTTCGATGGAAGAGCCGAGCGGCCATTTCTTATCTGTGACTGGCCTTGGCAGGGCGCATTAGGGAAGAAGACTCTCGAAGGTCGAGAGGATGCGCCCTTGGGGGAAAATGGGTCAGTCGGGCCATGTGGTGGGGATTTTAATGATGAATTGCTCGGCCGACGGTGCGTATACGTTACATTTGACATTGACATATTTTGCATTAGCATAAAAGTATGCAACATATTTCTAACAAAATTTTTGTTTTTCTGCACAGAGTGCTTGGGGAAATGGGAGTTGAATAGAATAATGATAAAATATTTCAGGAATTTAAAGACAAAGAGAGAGAAAGAGAATGGATATTGTTAAGCAATCGCTTTAGTTTTGTAACCCTTGAAAGTACTTTCGCAAAAGTTCTCAATGCTAAACTAGCCATTCAAGTCAAGGACCCTCGATTGTCTTTAATCGGCCGCACATCCTTTGTTCGATCTTACCTCACGAGCTAGCCTTTCACATTCGGGCACTTAAGAGCCCGAAGAGCTTTTTCACTGCTCATTTCACCGCCAGCCATGTGAATTCCTATGTGAAAATGCGCACATTTTCGACAATTACAGAGAATACGCAAAGTTTTGCCAAGGCAAATATTTACCGCAAAATTTCTCAAATACCCGCAAACAAAATCTAAGGCCCGACTCCATAAGTTTGTGTTGAGTGTTCTCGAAAAGTCATATTTGTACGTGGCAGTGTGTGCCGGTGGCCGTGTGTGCTGGTGTGTAATCAACGAACGTTAAGATGGTGCAAAATTTTGAATCAAATTTGCTGTACAGTGCAAATAATTCATGCATATTACAATTTAAATTAGGCGTTGCTTCTAGGACAAAAGTCAAACACAGATGCGGGTGAATTAAGAAAAAAGGGGTCGCGGGTTGCGGAATGCAGGGACTACGGCATACGGCAATGGGTTAAAGATTTGCTGGTTTAGCAATTGCATTGTTATCCATTGGAGAATATGCATTTATTGACATATTGAAGGATTATGGAATGCCTTTGATAATTTGCTGAGGCTGCACTCAACTTTAAGCTCATCTGGTCCTGTTGGAAGGAGTTTTGCTGAGCCGTATGGAAAATCATTTGGGCTAAGCCCAACCTACACATATACCCGCACACCCACAAACAATGCAAATATATTTGCAGTTTATTTTGCGGATTTCCGGTTGCAGACAAATCAAAATTTCTGCTCAAATACACAAAATGTCAGTTGGCAAATGAATGGAAATGAAACCACAGTCAGCAATGTCCTGTTCTCCGCTTCTAGCCCTGATCCTGGCCCTCCTCGCCCCGTCATTTATCCCATTCAACATGTGACAATGTGACAATGAGCGATGAACCGAAGCCACAAAAGACAACACAGCATGTGAAATTAGTTTCAGATGACCCCGCACAACTACCACATCCCCGCTGTCCAACTATTCTCCTCAGATTGGGACAGAAACCCATATACATACATTGTACCAAATTATTGGTTTCCATTTCGATTATCTCCTGCCAAAGCACTGACCAAACGGCACGTCCCCTTCGGACTTTTCAACTTTTATTTAAAATAACAGCAAACGCAAATATTACTGTCAACTGCTACTCACAATATTTCCCCAACCGCCTCAATTAAAGTGTCAGCCAACAAAACCATAAAAATCTCACACTCTGCCCAAGACAACACACAAAAATTATAACAAATACCACTCACAAGTCAGATTCGAAAAACACAAAAACCAAACCCAAAATTAGGACAAAACAAAAAACGAAAATGACAAAAAAAAACAAAAACGTAAAACACTCGAAATTGTCAAAACTTTTGCAGCTTGCTGTTAGCCATTTGCTGTTTTTATTACTTTGCTTTTAACTTGAAACAAGATTTTTGAGTTCGTCTCCGAATCTGTTCGGTATCCGGTGTTCTGTTTGCGGTGGTGGTAGAAAGTTGGTTGGGAGGGCGTTTTTTGGGGGCGTGGTGCGTTCAGAGAGTTGGCCAAAACACGGTTCGCTCATCAGCTTTCGGACACGCCAACACCAGAAATACATTTTTCCGGGACGAATGACACCAGGAACAGGGAATGGGAATCAAATAGAAAGGCATGCAACTGCCCTAGTGATGCCACAATTTGAAATATTAATGTATGAATCGTCATGGACAGAATGACTTGGCAGCAACAAAAATGTTACGTCCTTAAATGTGCATTAAACAGAACATGGCCAAGAGCCAAACTCGGATGTTTATTGACCTGCTCGTCCTCTCAATAGACCAAATCCAGCCAAGGGAATAAATAGAGTGGTATTACATTGTGCAAAAAAATTTAATATTCTTCTTTATTTTTTTTATTGAAAATGATTAAGTCTATTTATCGAGTATAACAATATGACAATATACAATATGATAAAGGAACTACTATAGGACTGGCATGATATTTTTCTCAGTGCTGGGGAAAGAGGAAAATTGGGACTGCTGTCAAGTTTATTAGCTACGCTCGGGAAGCAGCTACTGGAATGGCAAAGCGATACAACATTGATGATTGGCTGCTGCGATAAGCGGGCTAGCATTAAGCTGACAAAAAATGTAACAGAAGAAAATGAGAGAAAATGTTTTTCCCCACAGAGAATCCCAAAAAGCGAATAGCGGATGGTGGATGGCGGATGTCTGGTGAAGGGCAGCGAAAATCCTTTAACACGAAATTAAGACACATAATCCTTGACAAGCAGTAATGGCAATCTAATATGGCAACGCGTGCATTTTCGACTAGTCTAATCCCGATGCTGATTGACAGGACCATGGGCGTAAATGTGGAAAGGATATCGTTGACCCGCTAAGGCAAAAGCACGGTGTCCAAAACAGACATGGAACTATGAAGCTTGCTAAGCCTTTCGGCGTTTTGTTTGGCTTTAAAGCAAAACTGAGGAATGAAGAATGACATTCAGCTGACATTATCATTTGGAATGAAACGCAAATCCCTAAATCCATCATTACCCGTTAGCCCCCTCCACACACCTTACAAAGACCAACACAAAGAGGAAAATCTATCACTTTAATTAGAGCCATAACAATGGCGGCCAGCAGATGGAAAATAATTTAAGGGCCCCGGCTAACCTGGCCATTTCCATTACCATTTCCAGTTGCCAGCTCTACGGCACAGGGTCGTTGAAAAGGTTAGGCGAATTGAAATAGAAAATTTTAATTACATTTTGTGCTGCAGCGTTGGTTGCAGACCGTTTTATTTGTTTGCAATGAATTAAATTTCATTTCCCGTGCTGCCATTTCGGTGTGCTATTTCTATTGCTGTTTCCATTGGGCCTGGTTTGTTCTGGTTTGGTTATGGCAGAGAATGGGCTTTGGCCCGTGAGATGGGGATGTGGGGTGTGGGGTGTTGGGTGTGGGCTTTGCATGCGCAGCGATGCCATTAAACAGCAGTTTCCGGTTTACGCGCTTTGAGTTTCCGCTTCAAACGGCAACAACAACAGCATCGGCCAGATTGTTGTTGGCCGAGTTGCAGCAGCTGTTGCCTTGGTTATTGTGCGCTCTTTTGTTGGCATCGCCGTTATTATTTCCACTCGCACACACGCACCACAGCGGATCCTTCAGCGCCGCCTTGCACCATCTTTAATATAAGATTCTATTCTACACAAAAGACTCGGGACTCGTCTGGCACGGGATCGGAATGAAGTGCTCCAACCGGAAACAGGACCCAAAGCTGCCACAAGGCCCTCTAACGAAATTTCGCGTTTCGACCGAAGCGATGAAAATCGCAGTGGCGTACCGAGTCCCACATACGAGTACGAGTAGCGAACATAACACCAACAATTATATTTGCACGGACAAAAATCATATACCATTTATATATAAATACGTTTTTAATCAAAATTAACGTATTTATTTTTTCCAAGTCTTAATTAGCATATTAATTATTAAATTGAATAAATTACAGTGTTGTATTGGATTAACTTTTATCCTCTAGATAAAAAGGTTCAATATTTCTCCCACTGCAGCAACAAAGGCAATAGCAATAAGCAAGCAACATTTCTATTGCACGGCCAGAGCCAAAGACGCCAGCCCAGCCGCAAAACATACTCGCACTCGTGCATTTCTATATTTTTAATTAAACGCAAAAAGCCCTTTTGGCAATACGCAAAGCACAGCTGCTGAGGCAGAAATGGAAGCGGGCCCCGCCGAATCCTGCCAGCTCTGGCTAAATGCGAAACTGTGCAACTGTCAAAGTGGGCGGTGGGTGGATGGAACGCCCCAACGAGGCGTGGCAAGGTTGGAGCGAGGACGTGGTAGAGTAAAATACTGTTCAGCCAATGCAGAATAATCGCGACGAAAACTTCAAGGTTAAGTCGTCAGCTTTGTTTGTCGCTGAATGGAGAGATGAGAAGGATTTTCCATATCGAGGTTACTGACTTGCAGCAATCTAAGTGGAATTGCAAGGCTAAAGCCGTTAAGTGTATTAAAATGTTGTTTCAATTTAGCTTAGAAACTATTTAAGCACCGCGAGCGATGAAAGAGACATCTTGAAAATTCATGTGAAGTGGTTTGAGTGCAAGTACAAGAGAAATACTTAATTACACTAGGTTTATGCTAGATGTACTTGGTTTATGGTAATAAAGTCCTATGAGGGAAGGTAGATAGCTTCTTAAAGAGAATCAATGACGTTGTAAAATATGAAATCTCATTCTTTAAGTGCCTGATTGAGTATAAATTTGCAAACACAACGTTAAATAAACTTGAATAATTAGTTCCTGTATTATTTTTTTTACATTTTACTGCTGTTTTTGGGATTCCTTAATAAGCTGATTCAATTCCCAGCGCCAGATCGTGTTCTGGGCGTATCTGTCGATTTCATTGTTTCACTTTACTGTGGCAATCGTGATTCGAACCTTCGACCTCCAATTTGAATTGGTATTGGAATTGGTATTCGTGTTGGTGTATTGGTGTTGGACTTCCGTTTTGCTGACATTGAGCAGGTTATGGACCAGGGCACGTTTGGGAGACCAGAGATGAGAGGAACGTACAGCATACGGCTGGGCCCTATGAAAGGCCAATTAATATTTCATAAAGGCGCACGTAGCCAAGACAATACATACGAACACACACACACACACACACTCATGCTGGCAGAAGGACTGGAGTAAGGGGAAAGCATACAAAAATCCCTCAATCACTGCCAATTAATGTCAGACACAGGCACTCATATTTGGCATTCAGCCAGCCATCGAAGCAGCAGTCAGGCAGCTCGCAACGTCGTACATAAAAACAATAAATGATTTATACATAAAAACAAAGAGCAATGCGCGCAAAAGCCACAAAAATAAAAATCACACAAACACTGCCACAGGAATACACTTATACAGAGACAATGGAAGGAACAGACAGACAGTATGGGGTAGTGGAAAAGGGGAAGAGTGGGGCAAAGCGGCCACAGCAGGAGATGCGAAATGTGAATTTTGGTGAATTTTACTGACATATTTCTACAACAATTGTATATTTTATTATATGCCCAAAATCAAAGCCCAACCGAATAGAAAACTGCCAAATAGAAGTCCTTAAACGAAACAATGAATGTACATTGGGAAAATCAGGGTACTTTCCTTTAAAACTTTTTAAAAATATTCTGCTAGGAACTTGAGAGACATTGTATTTTTCTTATTTATATTCCTTACTATACAAATAAATGATAAAGCCTTTGTTGGAGTATAAAGATCAAAGCTTGATTAGCTTTATTTTCTTCCAGTGTAAACATTTACTTACACACTCTTATTGATAAAATATAGCTATATATACGATTATATCTCTATCCACGGATATGCCTGGACAGAGTCAATCGGGCATGGAGACAGCCAGGAGTCCTTTGAAACAGATAAAGCCATACGAATAGACAAATGAAGTCGCTTTTATGTTACGAGCTTGTGTAGCATACATTTCGGGGCCTCTAATTGGACCTTTAAATTACTCGATGTACGCAACTCAGTGAGCGAGTGAGTTATCTTTAAATGCTTTGGCTCCCAGCCTGGCACTCCCCTATAATTGCTAGTTTTATCAGTGGTTTTTGCGGCAACAAGAGAGGCAAGAGATTCATTTGCATATCTATTATTTTCATAAATAACAGCGAGCTTCGCTTCCTGGCCGAATCACGGCAAAAATCCAACACATTGAACAAAAAAATAACAAGGGCCGACAGCAAAGGCAAAAAATAAACAATTTAAGTCAATTTAAATTTCTGATGATTTGCAACTGTCAGTCGCGGCCCGGGGAAATTTTTCGGCTGCGAGGCATAAAAAAGAATCAACTAACTCACCACACTATCAGTCACACTTACTGCACGTTGCACAGTTTCCATTTTGATGAACGCAAAAAACCAAAGAATAATATTAAAAAACAGAAACCAAAAAACTGTGGGGAAAAAAAAACAGTGGAAACCGGAAACGAAACAGAAGCAACGCAATGTAACGGACTGTGAGCCAGAAATTTTTAACTGGCAAATATAAATGTATACATATATACGTGGGAAAACATACATACATGGAATTTATCAAGGGGAGAGGGCTATAGTCCCATAGTTTATGCCCAACAGGGTAAAAAAAAAACAAAAAAACACTATTGCTTGGGGCTTTTCAAGTGCCAGGATAGTCAGAGCAAGGGGCGTTGGCTAGTTGGTGGTTTGTTCAAAGCTAAAACAGCAAAAAAATAAGCAAAACAAAAACAAAACGTGCGAGTGCAAACATTTGCACGCACGCACAAATCAAAACATCAACAAAACAAAAATCGCTTGCAAAAACCCGCGGCACGTAGGGGGCTTCAAACCCCCGCATTTTCTACACCCCCTCATTCAGCCCCAAAACCCAACCCCTTGCCACTGTTGCCTTGTTTGCATGAAAAGTCTCGGCAACAGTGTACGTACATATTTGACATTTTAAACGGGCCAGTCGCCACTTGTCAATCTTTGTAAAAGTTCGCATTTCACATATTTTCTCGGCCCCTCCACTCCTCGCGGCTCTGTTCCATATACGTGTGTGTGTATCTGTGTGTGTGTCACTGTGAGTGAAGATTTGTTGTTTTTTGCAATTTCTGGTGATTTTTTTAGCGGGCTTTTTAACCGTTTTTCCTTCAGTTTTCCCCCATACTCTGTTTTTCTTTTCCCCGCTGTTGGTTTTTTGTCAACCAACTCGCATTTCTGCTGGCAAATGGCTTTCCAAACGCCGAGTGCCGAGCGCCAAGCGCCGCGCGCAAAGTCAGCCTAAAAGTATGCAAATAAAATACGCGCTCTTATCTGTTTGGCATTGGCTTTTGTGTTGGCCTGGCCAACACGACGCGTTCCACACAGCTGATGCCAATGTGGCATGTGGCAAAAAGCGTAGCCAAAACAATGTTTTAAAATGCATTTGGGCATACTTTGCACGCCGGCACATTGGCAATTGCATTCGCATACCATAAGCCGGCTGCCACTCCGTCGAAAAAGTCCCATTCTCAGCTCGCCAGTTCAGTTCGATTCAGTCAGCCATCCGGCCCTGGCAATGGGTTTACTTTATACTATATACATATGTGCTGGGTACTATATACATACATGGGTCTGGGGTATTGGTCTGCCCCAGACAAGCTCGTGCGACTCCAATCAACCAAATTGAAGCCAATGGTTTTTGCTTTTGTTGCCGCTTTGCTGTTCAAACTGCCAGTTGCGGCTCATATGTCGCGTGCTCCACGCAAAACAAAAAAGTTTAAACCAAAGAAGTTACTCTTGTTTGGCGCGACCAATAAAGTTAAACAAAAAGTCACAATAGCTGCGCTTGCACTTCAGTATGGCCAAGCATTATAACCGAAAGAAAGGCGTTCGAGTGTTTAAATACTTTGTCAACCTATTAATGCATTTTCTAATAAACTAACCGTCTAGTTCTTACTCACTTACGCCAGTAAATACAAATTTATAAATAGGTTCTCTCAAATGCTGCCAAAGAATATATGCGTCAAGCTTTTAATCGAGTCAGTTCGTCCTGTTAGTGCTTAAACGGCTGGCAGTCTCTAATTAATTTATTTTCTCCGACAAAGAGTTTCAAGTGTCATTGAGCTGGTGAAACAAAGTTTAATTTTTCTGTGTCTCTAATGCGAGAATTTCCCTATCCAGAGACTCTATTAGCCAGAGATTCGCTTTCAATTAGAACCACTCTCTGTGGCAATCCACAGTTCTTTGCAGTGCATTTTGCTTTCTGCAGAGTGGATCCTTTCGAGTGCAGTATCAAAATCGTCGAGGCAGTGTTGCATTGCTCGCTAAAGTTTCAACTTCTTTGGCTTTGTCTCCTAATACTGTCACTGGCATATACGTCTAAATAATAGAAAAGTTGTCGGCCAAGATGGGGAAAAAGCTGCAATATGCACTATCCACCGAACTCATCTAGAAAATTTATTTTGGAGGAGCTGCTGCTGGAAAAATCAAGTATTCCCTCATATGTTAGCTTTATGGCGCCATTTTGTTAATTTATTTCACTTGCTTGACAGTTTGCTTTCGATTTTTTTTTTTTGGCTTTCTTGCTCCGCCCGGTTAGGTTGAATTTGGCTTTGGTTTGGTTTGGTTTAGTTTGCTTTGCTTTTGTCTTTTGTGACTGGACATGTATAGGAGGGTGTCCAGTCCGGGGGCAGGAGGGTTTGTGTGAAATAAATATTTTTTCGCATTCCTTTTAGTGGTGCCAGCCCGCATTTTTACTGGTGTCGCAGTGTGGGTGTATGTGGTTTTGACATAAAGTGCGCTTATAAAAAACCACCAAGTTAGAAACGCGCCGGAATAAATTTTTTGATGAATGCAGCCAGCTCGCAACGAGCTGGCCAAAAATTGCGCAAAAATAGCTGATAAATTTGCCCTGCGCAAAACAAATGGTTAAAGTTTTAAATTGAAATTGGGGCAAAAGAAAATGTGTGGTGGTGGGCTTGTGCTGGAAGGAGTGTGTATGTATTTTACGTAGGTGGGTTGCAGCTCGCAGCTAAAAAATGTCCATAATAAATATCTCAATCAAAAGAGACAAGCGAGCAAAAAGTAGCAGCGGCATCATACAAATATGGCAAAAGCTCCAACAGCACCAAAAAAAATGGAACAAAACCAAATGAATGTGAAGCATTGGTGGTTGTTGGATGTTCGGTGTTCGGTGTTGGCTGATAAAACAAAAGCCAACAGAAGCGATGCACAGATTAAAAATCTAAACTAAAAGCAGTACCACCAGCACAAATATGTGTATGGATATAAAAAAAAAAAAAAACAAAAAAAAAGTATAAGCTGCTTCCATTTTCCACCATCAAAGATATCGCATCCCTTTCTCTATTTTTGTTTCTTGTTTATTTTTTATTATTTGAGATGTTGATATAAAACAAGCGACTAAATAAAAACCACACACATAGTCACACTGGGGATGTGGATGGATTGAGAGCCGAGGCAGCAGCAGTAGCAGTAGCAGGAGCAGGGGCAGGAGCTGGAGACACACGTACAAGTGCAGGTCCATTTATCTTCTGTCATTGTGCGAGTGTTTCCGTTTTTGTAATGAATGTCCAGCTGTGTGCATTGCCCTGCGGACAAGGAGCTGGCCGGATCTAGCTCTGGGTCTGGCCAATGCAAAGCCATCCTTGGCAAAGTAAAGCAAGCGAATCCGAGACCAAGTCCGATTCCGATTCCTAGTCCGAGTCCGAATCCGAGTCTCAAACTGAAGCTGAAAACTGAAAATGGACCGAGAGACTGTGATTCCGAGCCACTACAATTGCCGTTGGCCGCTCGCTGAAAGGCGTCTTTTATGTCGCTTGATAAGATAAGCCTTGCTTAAAATATATATTCATCGCTATGTATTTATATACATATATACACAAAAATATATATATTGGGATGGAGATGGATTTGGAAAAAATACAGATAAAGTGCAAGCTAGAGTGGACCATATTATTTTAATATGAAAATGAATAGAAAAATGCTATTTTGTATCAGATTTCAACTTCTTCTTACGAACTGTTTACTAAAAGTTGGAAATATTTATATAGAAGAATCAGTGTTTAAAAACCAACATTTTTATAAATACATATACTTTTTTTGTAGCTTTGGCTCCCGTAACATTTTTAAATACTTAATACTTTTGAAATACTATTGTTTACAAAAATTTACAAATATATTATTAGTCAAATATTAGTCAAATTCTACTCCTAGTCACTCCTATATCCCTCGTATAAGGCTCCACTCTAAAAGAAAACTCTTTCTGGAAAAGGAGCTGGCCATCAAGAAAGGCACAAGTGTGCAACTTGTATGCGGCACATTCTTAATCCGGGTTTTTGTCATTACACTTTCCACTTTATTTCCGTTCGTTCGCAGATTTGCGTTGTAAGCACATCCCCTTCCATTCCGAAAGGGCCGATCCCCTCTGCCCCAGCCCAGAGCTTCACTTTGAATTAGGCAGATTTTCCTCTTCCGTATTTCCCCTTTTTTTTCAACACCATTCCATATCCTTTTTTTTGGCCAGCTGAAGAGCAATTGGAAATAATGCAGTGAGGACAGATGAGCACAAAGACAACTCACTGGTCTGAGGATAGAGGACCATGGACAATAAACTGGCAGTGGGAAATTGAGATGCAGGACTTAAAAATTGCCAAGAACTCGAGAAGAGGCCCGAGGAAGTAAGAAGTTTGGGCCGGAGCTGTTCTGTCAACCGGGCCAAAGCTGCTTGCTGGGAAGACTGCAGTTTGAGGCTTAAACGCAACCAACCGCAATTACCAATGCTATCAGCTGTAGGTTTCAGGTTCAGCATCACAAACTATGTCAGCAGTAGTGGACATTTATTGATTTTATGTTTCCATGCCTCTCAAGCAGCAACTAAGGAAGAAATAAAAAGTAATGATTAAAAATTGATCTAATAAAATATACTAAATATATACACAACTTTATTCCTTTATGTCTTCTTGCCCAAGGTCAGACCATCCTGAAACTAACTTTTCTTTTTTGTTTTAATTTCCATTTAAAATTAAAAAATTTCCATTTCCAACTGAAATGATTGATGTTAAACCGAAAGCAAAAAAGCAAATCACAATGACCCCATGATACGTTAGCATTTTAGGAATTTTCATCTGTGATTCTGTACAGCCATTTTAGCCGCATTGATTTTTCTATAATTTCACCTGTCAAACTGCAAGAACTTGGCTGAATTATTCGGTTGAACTTCCTCAACAAAAACAGACGTGTCCCGTAGGGCAAACATTAATTCGATTTGAGGGATACTCCATACGGAAACATTTCACTCGGCTTGGAGTGTATCTGTGTATACAATGTATATACTCCGCACTTGGGGCACATCCAGTTCCCAGAGTGGCAACCTCAATTTACCCATTTCAGGAGTCCCGATGGCATAAGCGAATTCATCCATTAAAGCTGCCAGCAGCGTACATAAAGCCAAACAATTCCCCTAACTACCCAAATTGATCAATTTCAATTCACTGCAAATAGCCTGGGCGTGATTTGTTGGGGTGGCTCCGGCAGCAGTAATGTCGCCCCTGGTTGGTAATGTTGGCAATATAAACTTTTTGTACTTCTACGATACGATGCTGAGTTGGAACTGTGCAGCGGCAGCTCTAGAAAATGAAACGACAACGTCCGACGACGACACCTTGTCAAGTAGCTCACTACAAATTTGTCAATACTGAGGACAAGCAAAGAAAGGAATGAAAAAGATTTGAAAACAAAGACGAACAGGTAACCTACATATAAAACATACAAGCACGGAAATAAAACGTTCAATTGTCGGCAATAGCACGCGCCAAAGCAAAAGTTTGCGTATCAAATTTTAAGTTTCTGCAACACAAAGTTCTTCGTTCCATTTTCAGTTCTTATCAAAATGTTATTTCCCGATTATTATCGAGACCGAGGAATAATAATGTACACGCTCCTGTTGAGTCTACCCATTCGGATCGTGCTGTACGCGGCGTACTTGTATCTGCAGAACCTAAGCGCTCTTCTAAAGATGATTGAGTTGTCATTGATCCTGATTCTGGCCGGTGCTGTGTATGTCGGCCACTTTATTAATCGGCGGATACAGCGTGGCACCGGAAACTTCTTCATATTGCCGGAGATTCTGATCCTGCGCTTGCTATTCCTAATCTACAAACAGCTAAACACCTTGATCCTGATTCTCCATATGATAGCCGCATCGCTGCGTATCCCGGGTAATATGCTGAGCCGATTGAGCAAACTCTTTCGCGACTGTGCCAATCGGCAAACCTGGATAATGATGCTCCACCACGCCGAAATCATCTAAAAAAATTATACAGTGAGGGCCATAAACGTTCGCAACGGAATGATATTAAATGCCCATTTTGTGGACTCAAATCCCCATAATAATGCCCGGTACCCGATGCTCACTAGACGGATGCTTTGAGGCTGTTATGCCATTTATGACTTTGAAACCATTTGAACACCATTTATGAAATTTAAAAAATATTTTTTAAATTCTTAAAAGAGTATATTATTTCTCTTCAAACTCCATATACTTTTGTATATAAAATAAATAATTTTGAATCCTTAGTAACGGGTATCATAAAGTCCATAAGTAGCAAACGCGTTTCTTGTTTTGAATGGAGTAGACGGCAAATGCATCCGCATTCGCATTCGCTTTTAGCGTGCGCAATTACACTTGAAGAAATCCTGGGGATTTCATGCGAAAATCCATTTGTCACAATGCCGAGTACGTGAGGCAGCGCAGCAGCTGCAGTAGTGCGTGTAAATGTGTCGTCTGGGTACTGCGCGAATCCTTCGGGTCCTTTGGATCCGTTGGCTATTGCAACTGGCACAGGCAGTGGAAGTGGAAGTGGCAGTGCCAGTGCCGCCGGCTGTGCTGCAACTGCAATGCCGGAGCTCTATCACAATGACACTTCATTTCAGTTGGCCTCTGCGGCAAGGACTCGATGCTTTGCCAAAATATATGTACCCTGTACATATCTACATACACGCATGGCCTTCGCTTCCGTATCCGTATCTGCCCCACTGCCTCTGCCTCTGCCTCTATCTATATCTGTATTTTTATCTGTGGTCACTGCCTGAAGTCGCATGGTTGGGGAAGTAGCCAGCTTGGCTGCGACTCGCCTCTGGATTATTTGAAGCCAACGCAGTGTATTCGCTTAATGGAGTTGCTCCGTCGGAGGAGGGCCGCTCGAAGCGTATTCGAAAGGTAAATGGATTCTCGGATTCCTGTTCACCTGGATTGCTGGAATCGTGCCAGACTCTGGCAAGGGCATCGAATACAATAACATCTGGCACAGATCCGGCCACAAGGTCGAACCTTTTAAGGTGCCGAAACCTAAATCATAAACAAGACTGTATGAATGCATTTTGGGTCACAATGGAATGGTTTTATGGTTTTATTTATTACCAAAATGTAATATATTTTAAAGGATATTGAACATAATTTTAGCCACATTTTACTCTTCAACATCTCTCAAGTGAAAAGATAAATTAAAAGCCTTTAAAATCCTTTAAGCAATTAACCCTTTCAAAAAATGGAAGCCATAATACACTTAAGCCTACCATCACCACTTGGCTATCAAACAAAGGACTCTGGACTTTAATTAAAAGCACTTAATTCCTGATCTGTGCAATCCACCCTCGCTTTCAAAGATTTCAAGTGCGAAAGTAAACGCCGCGCAAGTTTCCATAATCATGAATATTGTTTATCGCTCTTTGAGCTGCTCAAAGCTTCAAGCAATCCAAGTGCATTGGAGCATAATGAGATAGACTCCGGACAAAGACTGTGACTCCTGGTACGGATCCAACTCCGGCGAAGTTAAGACGAGTTCAACCGACATTGCCGGAGATCCGCTGCATTATAAGCCGCTCACAAAGTGTTAAGTAAAAAATAACTAGGGTCATAAGAAGCGGCTATAGAATAAGAGTCTCATCCCTTTAGATACTTGGCATTGCATTGGTGTTTGGCCTCAAACCCTCCTTTTTAAGCCCATTGCGCTTTTTGAGCTCCTGCCAGGCCCTGCGGTCCTGTGGTTTGGCATTTTAAAACTCTTTAATTGGCTGGGGCCAGTACGAATATTTTCATAATGCGTTGTTTCAAGAGTTAACAGCGTATTTACACATAGAATTACATAAACGCTGAGCGCATTAACATTAATTGGAAAGTATTTTTTAATTAATAAAATTTCAACACGTTGCCGTCAGAACAGCGTATAATTGCAAGTATGCATTAAAAGGCACCCACTCTCCTGCGAGGGCCAATCTACCCAACAATAACAATATAATGTCAGTACAAACAACTACATCCGATACAAGCAACACTCGCACAACAACACACAATAGTATACACAACAACTTTATAAATACATATTACACATCGTATTGATATGTCAGGCAACAACAATGGCAAACGGCGCCGAGACCAAAGTAAAAAAGGTTAATTGACCAACAAATAACTTAATTAAATCAAATGAAAATTAAACAATTCAATTTTTAATGAGGTCCGCTGGTTTTGACCTCGTTTCAATTATGAAAAGCCAGCACAATGGGCACATAGTGCCTGGAGTAGGCAGCTCCCGGATGACTGATTGGATGGTTGGATGGCAGAATGGCTGGAGGCCGATCCGCCCATCTGGAAAAGTGGTACAACTGACAGCTCTATTAAAATTTCGTATACCCTCAATTTGTCCGCCCTTCGTTTCGCGGCCAAGCCTTTTGTTTCAACAAAAAAAATGGTCAGTTTAAAACTATTAATTACAGGTGGAAAAGGGATAAGGTTATTGGAGGGGCGTGGGGCGTGGGGCAACCACAGGAACATGCGGGATATACCCACATAATTACTCAAATGTTTAATCATAGCTTGGGGGGTAACTACAACTCATTAACCAAAAATAATTAGTTCCGATTGAAAGAAAGCCAATTTTAAAAAAAGTTTCAAGTTTTACTTTAAATATAGATTTCAGGGAGGCACTCTAATTAAAAGGTTTTACAAAAGTGTTTTTTGAAAGTTATAAATCATTTATTATATCACCTATTTTTAAACACACTTTAACTATTTTAAATATGAATGCGTACAATTTCTTTTGAATGATTAGTGCTTAAAAACACTTTTAACCTTAAAACCACCAAGCGCTGACAAACAGGAGTGCCCACTCTGCCGTTAAACAAACAATTAATATTTAATGATTTACAATGTGACAATTGCTTGCATAAGGATAATTCCATATTATAGCAGATCAACTATCGAACTGAAATATTCGCTGTCCCATTTCGGCTCTTTAACAATTCACAACCCATTCGCAAATGCCTACTGCCTCGCCCCCAATGGGAATTAAGTTCATAAAAAATGCATAAATTATGTAAATTGATTAAAAAATCAGCATACCTCAGCAATAAAATGATTATGAAACAGAATGAATGAATAAACAATAACCACTTGCGAAACTGCAACAACTGCAGGATAGTTGCAGGATGATGGCTCTTATTATAGAACCATTTACAAATGCCGAGTGGCAATTGAAACTAAGACTATGGCTGAAATATTTCAATTGTTTTTGCTTGTTTCTTTGCTGCTATTATTTTATTTGTTTTTCCACTCGATGCTTGTTGCTATTGTTGTTGGGGCAGAGTACGTTTAATGAATTTTATTGATTGCGAAAAAATACAAAATAAGAACAGCATCACGCAAATGGAAACCATTTACAGCTTAAAAATATTTAATTACCATCTCCCCGACTCTCCCACTCAAGGGGGATTGGTGGACTGATGGCGGCGCGGGGCAGTGGCGAAATGTATCAGGTCTTGCCACCAAATTGCAATTAATCTTCTTTTAACAGCAAACTTTTGATCCGCTTTATTTGCATTTCACTGCGGCCCATACAACAAAAATAATAACAACAACTGGACCGGCACTGGGACCGGCATTTTCCCCATTTCCCAACGGTAGTGGCCATTCCAAATAAGGTGTCCTGCCGAGGCGGGGGGGAGGTTGAGTGGTAGACAAAAAGGGAAAATAACGAAAATGCTTGTCATAAAAAATTATCAAGGGTTAAAAATTATGTTACGCGTTTCATTTTGGTGGCTGTGAAATGATTTATGCAAAATCTGTGCCCCCCGCCAAAACCAACAGCAGCAACAAAAATGAATATAAATCGTGCAATTTCATGTTGTTCTTTCCCCCAATCTTAACTTTCATTTTGTTTATTATTAATTTTTTTTTTTTTGTATCCAGCAAATTAATTTAAAAGGCAGGATGTAGCAGCAAGTGCATAATAAATAAAATAACAAACTGCGAAAGGGTCGTCAAAAGGCTGCCGCCCATCACATAATTTATAATCTCACATTAAATGATTGTTATTTTCTCAAGTTTTGCCTTTTTTTTCGTTCTATTTGAAAAAAACGTGCACATTAACCGATGATAATTTTCTGATAGCCCAGGTAACCGGGATAAAAGCCACTGCCGTAGCCGTAATAGCCCGGCGGTGAGCCGTAATTGTAGTAGTTGTTGTATGGATAGCCGGAAAATGACCAGGAATACCATGGAAAGCCCGTTATGCTGCCGCTAAAGAAAATTCCACGCCTTCGACGCCCCGGAATCTGTTCGCGTTCAGTTCCATGCCCCACCACAGAGCCGCCAATTTCCTGCTCCAATGACAGCAAATCCGTTTTTACATCGCCAACTGGTGCCACATCCTTGTCAACAGCCGACGCCGCCGCTCCAGTCAAGTGCGTGCCCCACAGCGAAATCAGAATGTGAAGCAGCAACGCCTGTGGCAACACTCGCAGCCGACGCATATTTAAATATTTAACTCAACGATGAAAATATTATATTTATATTTAATTTAATCGACAAGCCGCTTCAATGCTTTCCACACAACTGCCAGTCAAAGAGTCGTCCGCATTTCCTATTTATACAACATATATGTATGTTCCAAAAGTGCGAAATCAATTTAAAGCTGACACCAATGGCGTTTGTTTTCAATCTGGCTAATTGAAGCCAATTCAAAATTGGTAGATGAAAAAAAAATGTAAAACTAAGGGCTAAAGGTAAAAAATGTTACAAATTAAAGATATTAAATGGTCCAATCAATGTGAAGAACATAATTCTACAAATGTCACCACGCAGTTTTAATGCTCTTGCTTAAAGGGCCTTATATGTCTGCTTATACATCTGAAAATATATATATATAAATTGTTTTTCAAATATGAATATAAACAATACAATACGTTGTCTTTTTAAATAAAGTTTTCAAGAAAAAGGCACATAGTCAGTTCTTTAAAGGCAATTTAATAAATGTTTTGAAACCGATACAACCACATAAATACAATTACCTTTATTTATATATAAAATATTCATATTTGAAACCATTTTCAGTGCTAAACCTGAATAAATCTTGTAATTCGCTTTGCGGCTTGACCCGATGCTCGAAAACACACTTGTGGTGCCAGTATCTAAATCGTTTTATGAACCGAATTATGAAGGGATGACAGCATTTGTCTGATATTTCTCCAAAAACACCCTCACACACACGAAAACATAGAAGCATACACACACTGACCCACACATATTTACATACATATGCATACGAGCTCATTTGACTGACTGACTGGCAGACCTTGTGTCCCTTTTCACACATTACGCATACGCCACGTTGCCGAAGCGCTCATTCCGTTCATTCTGTTGGCCCGCTTTGCTAGCTCGTTGCTTGCCAATTGACACATTTCATGTTCAGATATGCGTAAATAACAATTATTGTAATTTTTCAAAGCGCTCGTTGCGAGACAAAGCGCAGACTTGTGACAATTCAGCGATAATACAAAAGCGTAACCTTAACCGACAGCGTGTGAACCTTGAACTTGAGTGACAGGGGCAAAAGGCGTTGGATGGTATTCCCTTTTTTTCTGTGCCTTTTTTCTCTTTTTATTATATTTCTTGTATTTTTTTTTTTTTATTCTGTTTGTACTCCCCTATTCATACCAGAAGGGTATGCCGGAATGTGTCGATGTGCCCCTGTCGGCGTGTGTGTTTGCCAATGTGTCAACATTTTAGATTGCCTTGCATGATTTGCAAGAAAAATGAAGACAATAGTTGAGTTTTACACTCTGCGCTCAACAACCGCAACAAAAAAAATAAATAAAAACAATAAGAACAGCAACAACAGTGGTGGCAAGTACCCCTGTCAGCGTGTCACGCGATTTGTTGCCTTTGAACAAGTATGAAATGAATATATTTGTCATAAAAGAAAGTCATGGTGCGCTGTTGTGGATGTCGTCAGGTTTAGTCCCCGATTAACAAGTGCAAAAAACAAAGAAATATTCGACTTAATAATAACCGAACACCAAACCCTTTACTGCACAGGACAGCACAGTATACTTACTAAATGTTAGGTAGTTTTATGAAATTTTTAGTATTCCAATATTGCACCTTCTAAAGTATACGTTTGCAGCTGGTTATTTGGTTATATATCCTCAAGACTCTTTGACTAAATTATTCATTTCAGCACAAAACATAGCGATGAACGGTTCCATTTATTGAAAATTTTGGTTGAAAAATCGAACATAATTTGAAAATATTAAGCACTGTACAATATTACAAAAATTGAAGCAATTGGTTTTGATTATAGTGACCTAATATTTATTTTCTTTAACTTTTTAAATGTAGTTCAAAAAGAACGAAAAATAGGATCCCTCGAAATAAGAAATCACAAGTGGGTTAGTTCCCTCTACGGCGCATTTTAATTCTATTTGCACATTCGGCTGAAACTAACAAGCACAAAGGCCAAACTATAAACAAAGGCAACGGAACAAGAACAAGAAATTGCGTCGCCCAGATAACTTCAGCAACTTTTCGCGAAAGAATCGCAACTCGCAAGTCGCGACTGTGCCATTGAGTGCATTTGTATAAGTCCGTGTGCCTTCGATGAGTCTGTGTATGTGTGCCAGTGGGTGAGTGTGTGGGTGAGTGTCAACAAATGACTCGAATGAAATTTATAAGCAAAGTTAGCTGAACGCAGTGGCAGTGGCAAAAGTTGATAAGGGTTGCCTTGGTCGGTAAGTGAAGTTTTCCCAAAAGCTCAACTAAAGACACTGAACTGAAGAGGCGGCACACTGGGTGCGGAGATTTTGGGCCTTCAGAGGCATAGTTGTGGTACCCCAAAGTTAAACAGGAGGCCAATAACATGGCCAACGTATTAATTTACGCAAGTCAAATTCAAAGTTTGAGCTGAGTTAATTAAATGGCCTGCCGCTGGAGCAGAGCTTAACTCAAATAGAAACTAATGATAAAAGGCCACTGGACACAAGACAACCGGTCAAGAAGGCAGCCAGGCATCAGGTTCGTGGAAGTAAAGACTCTGGATGCCCTTAGTGGCCAATCAGCCCACCCAGGAAATGGTCAAGCCTCTAACTTCCGAACAATCCGAAATCTTTAGCTTCACTTTGAATAGCAAATGCTTTAATGACTTGCCAACAAGAATGGATGCAAGTGCGAGCCCATAAACTAAGCCCCTGCTATTGTACTGTATAATCAATGAACTTATTTTCTGTTCATTGATTTCTACGAAAATAGGCACTCTTACGGTAATCTTCAGAGAACAAAGGCTTTAAGCCTAATAGTGGCAAAGAAAATGCAAATGGCCACCTTATAGTTTTGCTCTATTACGGTTCTGGAAAAGTTAAATCGGAAATCCGATTTCTATATTCACCTTAAAATGTAGGTAAGCATAACTGAAAGCCTTAAGAACATTTTCCAAAAAAATGTCACACTTCCAACCAATATAATACCAATTTAATTAATAATTATAATCATATTTGTCGTTGCCTCTCAACCAATACTTTGTGGACACACGCGCGCGAAATTCAATTAACCGTTTCATTAGTGCACCGTTGGCAAAAGGTTGCATGCAACGCCCGAGCGCTTTATTAAAAACGTATTTGTTCCAGGACTTCTGGCGAGACGGCCAGAATACCAGAACACCGGAGCCATGAAATACGAAAAGGAACGGAGGATGAATTCCTCCAGTTTTTTTTGTTGCCAAAAGTTGTTTTTGACATTCGTCCGACGGTATTATGACACTTAATGAGAAAGTTTGGATTTAATATTGGTAAACGAACTAATAGCAGCATGAGTCAATTACCCCATTCCCGGCGAATGGCGCAGCAATTTTTTTATTTAATTAGCGTTGATTTACGGTTTACCAGGTCATAAAACAGGGCGGTCGAGAGCCGGAGCGAACCCAGTCGAGCCACGGTGAATATGTTTATGTGAGGGGTGGCTATCTTTGATCTATAATGCTCGCATCAAGTCGCATTTTGCTTAATCATCATTTGGCTTTTTTAACCCGCGTTCCCCGCCAGAGGTAATGTCAGGCTTTGCGAGACAAAAAGTAACTTTTTCAATTTGATATAGCTTAATTGTTATGGTTGTTGTTCTGTGCCGCCACGGCGGCGTTGTTGCTGTTATTATTATGACAGGGTACTTTGCGATGTCATTGTCGCTGTCTCGCAGCTAATGTGCCGACCCCTTATTGGGCTCGGGACTTCCCCCGAAAAGGTTATTTTTTTCGCCTTTTGGATGACTTTTATGACATCGTAGCCGGCCAATAAATAAAGCATGACGTCCCGGCAGCCGTCTCTTCACGTTCCAGGGATTTAGGATTCAGGACGAGGTGCCCCTTCCTTCGCCGCATTGTGACCAAACAAATGCCAAAGTAATCAGCTGGTTAGCTGACTGCTGCCTGCCCTCAGCAAGAAGTCAAAAAGCAGTTTGGCAGAGTGTGTGGCAGCTTTAAATTCGTGCAGTCAGCACACAAAGAACACCGCACACCCTTCGGCCCTCCTCTCAGGCCGCTCTTCAAGCCCTAAACGGAGCTCTGGCCCCCTCTTTTCTTGCCCAAAACCTTCCGTAAGTCACACTCGACACAACTTAACTCTTGAACACATGCCGCCAGCAGGCACATGAAGGAGAAACTTTTGTCGAGGACGAGGACAGGCAACAATGAAGACGACGACGTCCAAAACTTGCACTCGACACTAACACACAAATATGCACAGGGAGAAAACTTGAAAAAGTAACTTTGGAAATTGTAAAAATTGTTAAATATGTCTTACATAAAATAATTCAAATTGATGCATCTGTTCATAGGCAAAATTTCTTAGAAAGGGTGAAAAATAATAAGTTACAATCAAAATAGTATTCTCAGTGTGGCAATACTCAAGCCAGTCACATAGATATGGTTCCGGAATTCAGGGGATCGTACAATGGTCAATAAGTGGAACAATTTCTATGAAAATTGGGTCACCAACAGGCATTGAAGTTGGCATATCGAATAGCTATTTGTAATTGATATTTGAGTTGCAATCGATAACGTTCGACTTTAAGGGTAAGGAACTTTCTTAAAGAACAACACAAAAAACAATAATATAATCGAACAATAAAGGATATCTGCCTAATTGAATATTTGACTCTGCTGGCGACAAGTGTCATGCTTCCTGGCTGCCAATTAAACATTGATCGAATTGAATGAGAATACACGTCACATTCGTCGAATGCCACCCACTGTGCCCTGGGCAGTTTGGATGCTGGGGTAATTAGCCGTATTGAATTCTTGGCATAGAAATATACAAAGAATAGCAAAACTTTGTTTTGTGCGCTCTGTGGCTGCCAGAGAATTTCACAACTTGTCAAATTTTACGTTGCACCCCACATCCATACTTTGTTCCATCCGGACTCCGGAGTCCACAACCCGGACGGACGGAATGCCCTCCCAAGTGTCCATCTATTTGGGATGCTCTTGGTGTTGGTCAAGGCTTTTTTGGTCAGTAGTTTACTGCCGGGGACCAGCCCCCTCGATACATTTGTGCTACGTGACTGCTCACAAAACGTGAAGAGGATGGGGCAGCTAGCTGGTCATACAGAAGGCCAAAATAGGAGGAGCAACTCTGCCCGCAAAACAACCTGCTGGTATGGTCCAACACAAGCAAACAATTTGTTGGTCAGAAATTGATTTGGCTTAATTCGTGAACATTTTAAATTTGCCAAACGCACACATGTGCCGACATCGATATTGTGATTATGCAAAAAAGTAAACAAAAAATGTTCTTCGACTGAAAAATACCTGTCAATTTAACTTTATGAACCTAGAAATGATTATTATGTTGTTATAAAACTACCTTCAACTTTTTAGCATACAAAATTATATTATATTACCATAGAATTTCTCAATTGAGTTGATAGAACTTGTGAATTTGAAAAAAAATATATTTTTTAAATGTTATTAAATATCGATTACCCATTATTACCTGCGGCATTAATATGTCCTAGAAAATTAATTTCAAAATTAATATAATTATGATGTATCGAATATACTCCAACGATGGTTATAAAATTTAAACCAAAAGCAAACAATGCACACACATTTATGTAAACATAATTTGGCGCTGCCAATAGGAAAATGGGGAGATGACCCCAAGCCCGGAAATGGAAAAAGGTGGAAGGATGTGGGAGGATTCCCTGGGGTGCATTTAGGTCTAAAGCGGCATTTAAAATATTTACACAGCTGCCGCAAAACTATGTGCACACACACACACACACACACACACAAACACCAAATACACCCACAAAAAAGCATACACACACACCTACCACCACACATACAAACACCGGCTCACGTATACAAATACAAACATGCATAATACATTTTGCTCATTATAACGGCACACATCACAGAGGCATAGAGATGAGGGGACGAGGATTTTTGAGGCTATGGGGGTGTTGAAAAGACATAGTTAACAGTGGCAGGGAAAAACCGAAGCCAAGCCATACGCAAATATTCAGAGTTTAGTTTGTTATTTGTATTAATGAGAGTGAAAAAGAGCAAAAACTAATACGAAACTTCGTTAATATGAAACGACAAAACTACTTAAAAACTTTTGCATGCCATAAGTCGATTCAGCCAAAAAAGCCATCTTGAACTCGAAGCCAAAGCCCAAAAACCCGAAAACCCAAAACTCCCGTCTTCAGACTGAGGTGCGACCGCTGTGCAAATAGTGGAAGCAAAAGTAGTAACTACTACTACTACTACTACTACATAGTAGTGGCAAAAATGGGAAATGGAAACAGAAACGAAAACTAAAGTAAATACCTAACAACAAGCAAATCCCTTGATGAGTTATTAAATCATTTTAAGCCACTTACAACTAAAAACAAATTGAAATATCACGCAATACCTTTGAGAGTTGAGCGCGGTACCCACGCGAATACCCCGCGCCAGACCACCGCAGCACCACCACCCGCTGTGCTTGTGTTTGGTGTTGCCGCTGCTGCCTGTGCTGCCTGTGCTGCTGCTGCTGCCAGTGCTTGTAGCAGGCCAAACGTAACAACTTAATAACGTACTAAGCCTCAAACACAAATATGAATACCAGGGACGAATGGGGTGCCCACCATCCCTGCTCCGCCCGTCCTCTCTGGCCTCAGCTAGCTAGACGGCATTTTTCGACAGCTCACCTCAACCAACATTCGCATCCACACGCACACCTCCCCGCCACACACCATGCTGAGAGTGCTTTTTGGTTGCTTGCGTAGATGATGCTTTGGCTCATGGTTTAGGATTTCCTCCTCACGAGCCTGCCCCAAAACGCTAATAACTTTTAAGCTGCGCCGCAACTTTTTTTCCACGAACATCCGCCCAGTCACCTTGCCACTACCGCCCCCTTAACACTCCCCAAACCTTAAGAGCGGTGCTCTGGCGCCTGACGATGCGACTTCCGCTTTTACCCCATTCAGTAAAGCTACTTAGCACAGTGGTTTGGGGCAGGCGAAAAATGTCAATTTTCTCATGGTATATTTTATTTCCAATTAAATACACCTTTAATATAAATTTGATGAATATATTATTGGTTAAACATAGTACATTTTATTATAATCATTATGATTGTGTACTACTACTCGTATACGCAATGTTGATTTTTATTTTTGGTGGGAAATTATCTTGCAAGTCGTATACGCAATTTAAAAGTGCGTTACGCCATTTATATCAAAACAAATAATTACGATTTTAATTAAAAAGGATCAGCTGTCATATAACAAAACGATCAGATATTCACAACAAACTAGATAATATGAGCGCCTTCAAAAATGGTGAAAAATGCATGGGAGGACAATATGGCCCCTCCGAAAACTGTATCTTGGACAATTTAATTCCGATCCTTGAG
Source organism: Drosophila atripex (assembly GCA_035045925.1). Classification (NCBI taxonomy): domain Eukaryota; kingdom Metazoa; phylum Arthropoda; class Insecta; order Diptera; family Drosophilidae; genus Drosophila; species Drosophila atripex. The sequence goes on along the minus strand of JAWNOP010000022.1, from coordinate 3,492,079 downwards.
CGGAATACCTTAAACGATTTGAAGATCGATTTTCCATTACTCTGCATCTAAATCTAAAAACAAAATATTTTTTAGGTTTTTCGTCACTTTTCTGCAAGATCTCCCTCAAAAGCGATGAAAATCGCATAGAAGGCCAAAATGGCCACCAGAGACTGCTATATTTTGCCGAATTTCTATCCGATGCTTATGCGGAATACCTTAATCGATTTGTAGATCGATTTCCCATCATTCTGCATCTAAATCTAAAAACAAAATATTTTTTACATGTTTCGTCTTATTTTCTGGGCGATCCCCTCAAAAGCGATGAAAATCGCATAGAAGGCCAAAATGGCCACCAGCGACTGCTATATTTTGCCCAATTTCTATCCGATGCTTATGCGGAATACCTTAATCGATTTGTTGATCGATTTCCCACCATTCTGCATCTAAATCTAAAACCAAAATATTTTTTAGGTTTTTCGGTGTAAACCTGCTATGTAAACCCGCATGGAAGGACAAAATGGTCCCCACCGACATCTATATTTTGGCCAATTTTTAGCCGATTCTTGATCGGATTAGCTTTAGGTTTTGTTTAGTTAAATTGAACTTCGATTTTATAAATAATAATTTTAAATAATAAATATAAAAGACTTTTTTTTAAGAATCGTAAATTCTTTTTGTGATCATGATGTTCTTCTAGTCGTATGCACAACATTATTTTTTTATATGTTATCTATACACACTCTTGTGCCTTATTTTTAATCGTATAAAAAAAATGTAACCCTCCTGTTCACCTGGGCGTATACGTAATTTTTTTTCCGATTATAACCCATATTCAAAACCCTTTTCTAGACAAAAAGTGAATATTTTTGATCGATTTTAAGGATTAGTTGAATAATTAAAAATTAATTACAATGTTGTATAACTTTTTAATTTTTCCATATTGTATCTGAACTTCAAGCTGAGTAGGCAAAAGTTTTCCAGATTATTTCTGAATAGTTTCTAACCTTGCCAACATAGTTCCCGTTTCTTGTAAGTAATTTTAAAGTTTTTAATCATTAATCAGCCCTCTTAGCCCTATTACCACAGTGCACAGCGTGGGGGGCAAGGCCTAAGAACAGTGCCTTGCCCGGCAGGCTGCCTGGCTTGTTAAAAACTTGCTCAATAGTTGCGTGGAACGTGCCTACGCACACACTAGCCATCCAGGATTCACTCACTCGTACATACACCGGAGTATTTGCTAAGCAGGCCCTACATGTGTACACACGCCTCGTGTGTGGCAGCAACTTGACTCGCAGCCGAAAAGTCAGACGGCTGCGAAATCGGCAACGCACTGCGAAAAGCGATGGAAATGGCGGAAAGGATGGAAAACCGGGATAGGAAGGCGGGAAAAGAAGGAAAAGCGACTGCGGCGACAGACGACAGGAAGCGACGTGTTTGCAGCGCAAGCAAAACTTTTCATTTAACTTTTTTTCTCCTCCTACATTATTATTTTTTTTTTTTTGTAGCCCACAGGCGGGAAACTGGGATTGGGATTGGGCTCAGAATTGCCCGCTCCAGTTCCAGAACTACCAGCATTAATATTGTTTTGTGTGCGAAAAATCAGCCAAAATTACGACACTTGAGTGTGTTAAAAGTTGCGCGCGCTGCTCGGTGCGCCATCTCTCTTGTTCAGCACTTTGCCCCGCTTCGTCCTTGCTATCCTTTTGCCGCAAATCGAAAAGTAAAAGAAAAGTACGGGCGGGTGGGGCAAAGAAAAAGTGAAAAGCAGCAGGAAAAGTTTGCAGAGGGAGTCGCTGCCAGAGCACGCAAATCAGCAAAAGACAGCAGAAAACTTGGCCCATACCGGCTGGCGACGGTGTCGAAAGAAAAGCTGCCAGTCTTGTCTATCATAGATCCCAAAATGGGACAAATACTGTTAAAAAATTATTTAAAACTAAAATAATATATTATATATAATAATATCGAAGGAAAATTTTATAAAACTAAAAAGGAGTTTAATAATATCAATTTAACAGATAAAAGAATCCTACAAATGAAATGCTTAAATTTATGTAAAAACTCAGAAGCTATAATTTTTCTTCAAGAAAATGATCGATTTCCAGAATGCAATTTCCAGGTTCTAAAGCACCTTTATTTCCAGTGTAAATTAAGCAGCAACACTAGAAACTAAAAGGAGTGACTGTGGAGAAGTCGACATCTTTGATGGTTCGCCCTGGGTGGAAAGCTGGAAACTCCATGCTCGTAGCACTCGGCTTTAGGATGGGAGAAGATGGGAGCTAGTAGTTTGGTTTTCCCACTTTTGCCAGTTTACACGCACCGCTGGGATTTCACAGTGGCAAAGAGGCGAAAAAGTTACCATGATCCATTAACGTTAATTGTTTGGCGGCGGTGGTGGCGTCTCTGTCGACGTCGGCAGTGAGACAACTTGCTTGGGATTTGCTCGACACGCCGGCAATACACTACATACAACTTAACAATGGAAAAGGCAACAGGGAGCAGCAGGCAGCAGGCAGCACTAGGCGGGCGGCAGGTGGCAGATGGCATGAGGCAGCCTTGCCACAGCTAGGTGTGTATTACAATGACAGGGCAAGAAAGTTTTTCAGTGGAAAAGCCAAAGAAACAGACAAACGCGAAGACACGGAGCCCCGGAGTTGACTAAATTCAATTAGAGCTGCCCCAAATTGGCATGCGCACACCTGTCATTCGGTTTGATAATGATGCATCTGGTGCGGCCAGGAAAACTACGCCAATCCTTTGCCATCCCTTGGCCAACTATGTCCTTTGACAGTGGGAGCATGGTTTTTGGTTATTTTTTAAGAAATTGAAAGCTTAGCAGACGCGTACTCCTCCTCCCCTCTTGAATATACTCTCAAACTTAATCAATTAAAGTTATTCAAGCAAAATTAAACTCCACGCCCTCGTTCAAAAACCAAAATAAGAATAAGAACAATTCGCGCTAAGAAAGTTGGAAAAAAAGGCAGGCAGAATGGGGAAAAAATGAAGGGAGATCCGAGCGGCTTTTCACACTTGTTAATCACATTTTCGCGTCTTAAGCAAATAGCTGGCAACTCTGGTGCCCCCAAACTCATTGTAATTAAGCGGCTTAGGCGTTTGAAAGCCCATTTTCCCCCTTCCAGCCTCTCAGGCCCGCTCCCCAGTTACGAGTTTTGTGAATCTGCGGCACAAAAGCGCTGCTTTTAGGCTTTCGGGTGCCACAAAACCAAGGCCAAAGCCATTGCCATTGAGGCACTGTCTTCGGAGGGCAGTTTATCGAATTAAAAAAAGCAATAAGCAAGTGGGCCGAAGAACAGGGGCCACCGGGGGATCTAGAGGGCACTGGTGAGCTCACACTTCATTGTTCCCAGCTGAACGAGGAGGGGAACAATAAAACTGAAGTGGCTGCAGGGAGGTCGCTGGACCATAGGACTCACCAGCGGTGTGTGTACATAAGACATGGAAAAAAAGTATTATGTAATTGTTGGGGAATGTTAGGCTAATGTTAGGACTAAAACAAACATTTAATAATACAAATAATTATGGTACTAAAATATAAAAAGAAAGCCTAAATGGTTGTAATTTTAATAAAAGGTTTTAGTTTATTTTTTCCACCTAAAAGTTTTCTCTAGTCAAATGTCACAGTTTTGATAAAATGTTTTTCCAAAATTTTATGAAATACGATGCGAAATAATACTCCATTGCAAACAATTATTTAAAAAATAAACTGTTCCTACTAAATATTAATTTATTAATGTGTCATGAAGGTCATTAAAATTCCATTTTATTCTCCAGTGTATAGATTATAGTGGGGGATGCTGTTGGGGCGGAATGGGCCATGTGCGGCCAGTGGCTGGACCAGGCAAAGTTGGCATAATTATTTCATTAACACTTAACAAGTGGCCAAGCCGCGTCTGGGGCGGGGTCCGGAGTCCCGGGGCTTTAGTCCGGACTCGCAGTCCGAGTCTGGGCCGGAGTCCGTTGGCGTTGCGCAAAAACTTTCGCATTACGCATTTGTGTGCAATTTTCAAATTAACAATTGTTAATTTTGCTCTTGTTGCCAGTCCTGCCTTTCTTTTATTTCATTTTTTTTTAATATTTCTTATATTTTTTTTTTCTTCTTTTCTATCATGCGGGCGTGTAACAAAACAAAACCCAAAATGAGCACCAAAAAAAGTTTAACAAAAATTACAAATATATAAATTTGACCGTTTGCCTTTTAAATATACATTTTTTTGTTGTTGGGCACTGTCCCGACGTCGGTTTTCTTCGTTAATTTTTTATTTTTCTCTTACCAACTTTTTATTGCGTGTTTAGCATAATTTTTTAATAATTACATTTTTGTGTGCTTGACCAAAAAAATTAAAAAAGAAGTAAAAAGGAAAGGCCAAGACCGGGGAAAAATTCGAAATGAGAAAGAAACTCAGGAATAATAAGCAACAAGCTCTGGAAGGCAAATGGAAACGTATCGTTTTTGTTGCCATTCGCCTGCCCGTTGACTGTGGGTAAAAGTTTAACAAAGTTTATTTGCATTACTGACAAACTGTTTAATTAGGGATTTTTTCTTAGATTTCAACAGCGAAACTTTCTGTGTGCGGGTGTGCGCTGCTGTGTCCTGTCGGCCAGGCAGTGTGTGTTCCGTTGGCGCAAATACAATTAAATCCAAAAAATATATAAAATAAAATTAGCCCTAATCTGGCCAAAGTGCTATTGGCTCTGGCGGTGGAATGGTGTCAGGCGGGAGGAGTGGCTAAAGTGATTTCGCCCAAAACAGAGCTAATTTATTTTATATTCCTGACAGGCATCGAATTAAACTTTATTTAAACACGGTTCTATTTAATTGGTTTTGCATAACATATACACACGCTTTCTAAAATTTGAATTTTATTCAAATGATTATAATAAACATAATCCTTTTTGCAAGTTAATTAGTCGATTATATATACGACTTTAGCATTTAATTCATTGATTAATATAATGTGCTTATACATTTAATCATGTTTTTATAAATAGCTCGAATATGATAGTTTTTCTGATTTATTTTAGCAGATGGTAGCTAGGAACTTCACCAATCAAACACAAAACTCAATCGAAAAGCTAAATGAAGGTATCTACAAAATATCCTTCACCTCAAATAATGCCAATTTTCACATTTATTCAAGCAAAAACTTCAAAAAAATTGTTTCATTATTTCATGAAATACGAAGCTTGGCTTTTTCCATTCAACATTTATAATACAAGAAAACCCAAGAATTGAGAGAACCTTCCATCGAAGTATTACAACGATGCAACTGTTAACGATAATTGTATTGCCCAGCTAGTAGCCGCATTGTTATTTCTTACTAACCGGAATAAACGAAGCATCTGTGGGAATGTCAGCATCTCGGAGCAATGTAGAGCCACAACCACAGAGTGACTCTGACTGGGCGGACCGCCTGGACTGTGGACTATGCGCACCATTCCGACTATGGGCGATGGACAACGGACTGCGAGCAATGGACACTAGATGGACAGATGGACAGGCATCCACATTCTGATAGCAACTGTCAGTCACTCAAACAGTCCGTTAACCAGGCAGCCAAGCGTTAGGAACAGGACTGGCAGAGCTGTCCAGTCAGTGGCCACCAGCCAACAGAATTTCCTCGCATCATTGTAATTGTTAATTACTCTGATATTTATTCCCTTTTTATTCTAGGCGGACGGGACTGCCTTTAGTTCTTCCTTTTAATACGCACGCACGCATCCAGCAAATCGCCAGCTGCTGCTGATGCTGCCAGTTGCCAGTTGGCAGGATCGTGCATATTTATGCTTTTGGCCACATCTTCTCTTCTGGCCACGAATGAAGCGCTGATTTGGCCGCCACACGCAGCTAACAAGCAATGACCACCCATTCGGCCCACAACACGTCAACACCAAAGAACGTCGTCATTCCATTTCGAAGTGGTTGGAATTTCAGCCAGATTGGTCTGGGGGCGTAAAACACTGTAAGAATGTATTCAAAATAATCGATACAGCATTTGATTCATTAAAAACGTAAAATAGAGCCCATTTAAATAGCCGATCATAAATAATACAAATTTTGGATATGAATTTTATTTACTAATGGATGTTGTTTAAATTATTTTCTGTCCATTTTTTGGTGATTTATTGTTTTAATTATTAAATTATTTCTTTCATTAGATGTAAACATATCCAAAACTATGAATATTTCAACATCAAATTGGCCAGAATTTATATGACTTGAAGGCGATGTGGAGAATACCAATCCTCTTTCTAGAAATGCGAACTAATTACCTTTTATGTTTTTCAAAGTGTACCACAGCCAGAATGAGCCACGTCAAGTGAGTTCACAATTTTTGCGTGCTACCATTTTTCTTCCGCCTCTGTCAGCCGCGAGTTTCGTCTTTGTACGAGCGCAGCACGGATTATCCTTGGCATGCAACGCCTTTATCCTGTTTTATTTGTGTTGTGCAGGGGTGCTCGCTCCCTCTGTATTTTTTGGTTATTTTTTTTGCCCGCTGATTTCGCTACTTAATTTTTTTGCCCTTTTTTTTGGCCTGTGTCTGCCTGTCTCTAGGTCTGGGATGATGTCTGTCTCTACCCACTGTGTATCGTCTCGCTTCCGTTCTGGCTGAGCTGATTGGGCGTATTTTGTTATTTTCATGTTGTTCCTGCTGCTGTTGCTGCTCCTGCTGCTGCCTGTCAGTCAAGCCAAACGAAGCCAGAAAAGGACGAAGTCTTGGCCATGGTCCTGGCCCGGGCTCTCCCATTCCTCGTCTGGCACCCGCTCGTTTGTTCATTCGCTTTTTTCCCACGTAATTAAAACTTGAAACGCATATGAATTAGAAAATAAAAAAAAAATGTATAAAAAAAAAAGTAAAAAGTAAAAGAAGAAAAGGCAAAAGTAGAGAGAGCGGGATAAAATACGAGTACGCGACCCGGAATGGAGCCATTTGATGGTACAGAATGACATCCTGTTTCCCGCAGCCTGACATCGTTAACATCGCTGATTAAGTTTTCTTGTCCTGTGCTCTGTCTGCATGTCACTCAACGTGATTTGAAATGAAATTTTTATAATTCCAGCATCACCCTCGGGCCAACTTGGTGGCGACGCGCGGGCCATCCCATTCCAGTTAACCCTTTTAGCCATTGCGCTTATTCGTTTTAATGTTTGACTTTATTGTGTTGACGTTGGCCAACATTGAAAGCAAACAATCTTGGAAGTTGCCAGCAATGGGTCCGCCAAGGATTTGATTTCAGATATGGTTCTTATGATTAAATAGAAAACAGGCTCCCATAGTCAGGAAGGTCGTTGCGTCTTGCTCCATATCCATTTCCGAAGGCTCCTATCTGACGACGTATCCTTTCCACTGCACCATTTACATCGCTTTCTTGTTGACGAACTTCATCCTGTGACTTGGCCACTGCATTTTTTATTGACAGTACTCCAAAAGTGATTAACACAAAATACACCAGCATTCGCATCTTGCTAGTCAGACCTTTAAAGCCAAAATGTTGCTTATTTATAGGTCTCCTCTAAAAAAAAGCTTTATAACAATTATCAAAGCTTTAACAATTATAGAAGATGTCTGATATGATTAATGCACTTGTGGTGTATCTAAAATAGGAATCTTAGAGGTTTATTTTACAAACTTTATTATTGCTTTTAAAGTTGATGAAGTAGATTTATGTTTAAGTATTCCGCTTGATTTATACAAGTTACTTAATATTTCTAAACAAACTGTACAGTTTTCTTATATACTTGTTAGAATAGATAAATGTTACTCATTATTCATATCCGAACTGTGATTTTTATGAGCGCTTGTCTTTTGCAGAAGCTTCTTCAGTACTCGTGTTGGGTAATTAGAGCACAGCTCGTCTTGATTTATTAGCAGCTACTGGCTAATCAAGGTCGGATCGCATCACATATGAACATTAAATGAATAACACTTAGCCGAAGAAAAATGGTGGTGGAGGAGGTGGTGGGTAGAAGCCGCCGAAGCCACCGCCGAATCCTCCCCGTCCAAAACCTGGTCTGCCAAATCCGCCGCCGCCGCAGCAGCCTCGCCTTCCAAATCCGCGTCCGCCGCCTCCGAAGCCGCCCCGGCCAAAGCCTCCCCGGCCGAAGCCAAATTGCCTGGCCGGGCGCACAGCCGGCATCTCCTGCTGCTCGGATGCCTGATTTACATCCGCCAAAGTCAGTTGCTGTACATCCGCCCGGGGCTCCACATTGGGATCCGGGCTTGGGCTGGGGCTGGGACTGGGACTGGGACTCGGGATGGGGTCCGGGTCCGGGACAGGTGTAGCTGAGGTACCCGACTCCGCTAGCAGGACCCACAGGCCGACACTTAGCACTAATAGATTCAAGTGGCAAACGCGCATCTTTCCACAACAGAGGTCTTACTTCGGTTAAGTGCGGATCGGCCAGTCTAGGCTCTTTATATAGCTCCGACCGAGAACGGGATGACGGTGAGATTCTAAACGAGTTGAGTGCTGACGACCTTAAACAATTAAATTTCCTGAGCATAATCAACTGGCGAAGAAAATCCCCCGACTTTCAAGAGCCCCGGGCAGGCAAAACAAACAGGCATTATAAACAACTAAGAACAGATTGAAAAGAAAAAAATAAATAGAAAACTCACTTTTGCGTAGCAAAACAACCTGTTTATAGTTTCACCCACTTCATTGTACAACTCGTTTGGTTCTAATTATGTTCTACAAGCTGAGAAGCGTAAAAGCACAAAATATTATTGGTTTAAGACCCGTCGATATCCAATTGAATAATATTTTTATTTTTTCGCCTAAAGAACATGATTTACAACACTTTCATATTCATGGCTGTTTAAGCTCTTAAGTGCCTAGCACTTTGAAAGATTATTTAATAGAAATAAAATACACAATACAAAGTGGTTTAGGGCATTAAAATAAATTTCACGACTGACTCTTGACGCTTTTTATCAGTCCGCTGCAAGCTTTTAACCCTTGAACAAATGTTAAACCAAGCTGAACAAATTCAATAAATTTCAAATGTATTATTTCCACAATGGACCAAGTCGAGTGGCACTTTTGGATTAAGGTATATCCCGCTGAAACAAATTATTTCTAATATATTATTATCGATAATTGGCTAATTAATGAGCTTTTAATTACTGACATTTGGATTTGGTTTTAACGCATAAAGCAATAATAAAATGTATTTATTACTTTAACCGACTTTATTTCCATTCGTTGCAGGGCATCTTTAATAATCTCACGCAATTATGGACTTTAAGCTGCTTTGGATTTCTTAACACAAATCTCAGCGCATTGGAACTTATCAAGGTATTGAAAAAAACATTTATTGTCTTATGAGCTTTAATCTCATTAGAAATACATGTACATTTGGGCATTTAAATTTGCCGGCCTCTAATGCTCATTAAGAGATTTCTTAAGTACAGACCGCATGCGAGTTGTTTACAATAGAAAGAAGCCGCCCCGAAAAGTACCTTCCCATTACCGAACCGCTATGGGCTCCGCCCCAAAAGCAATACGTATTTATAAGCCATAAATAACGTGTAAACAAAAAGCTGCCACAAAACAACAAGTATACGCCCGGTGGGCCCGAAAACCAGGCCCCTAAAACATCAGGCGCAGCATCTCTCTTGTGGCAACAGCCGCAGCGACACAACAACAACAATAGTAACAGCATCGCGGCCAAATTATAAGGCTATAAAAGGCAATAAAAAAAACTTTGTGATATCAAATTACAACGCCCTCATAAAGTTATAAAAGTTTCAAGCGTATCCAACACACAGCACGTCCCACGGTTTCCCCACCCATACAACCTTCCCGAGAAACCCCATTTTTCCTGATCCCGATTTTCCCATCTCGATTTTCCCTTCTGGGGGCCCGGGACAGGCCTAATATTTTCAATAACAAATCAATCAGCTGCGGCTGCCGCCGCGACGGTCAACACGGATAATCAGTTGAAACGGCTTTTCCCTCCTCCGGGGTGCAAAATGCCAGATGGCTTCGGTGGGCGGTTGCCACAGAAGAAAAGTGGGCGGGTGTGAATTCGAAGGTGCCGTAGATTTATTGAGACACGATTTCGATAAGAATTGCTTCACCAAAATGGGCAAAAACCGAAAAAGTTCCAGATGCCGAATTATAAATACTCTGTGGATGTTTAAAAATTAAAAATTCTAATCACAATAAACATAATAATGATGAAATAATTTATGAAATTACTCTTACTTTGGAATTTTTCTATAAACTTATTTAGATTTGTAGATAAAATGACTAGAAATTCCTAAAATATTTCTTACGGAATTTGAGACTGAATTTTATCAGCCCTGCCTGAAAATCCATTAATGCATAAAAAAAATAAAAGTGCCTTCTTTTCATAAAGTTCCAAGTGTATACCAAGAAAGTATAGACCAACAAAGCCTTTTACAAGACTGCGTTCTAGTAACAAGAAATTTTTCACGAGCAAAAAAATGAGATGGGGCAAAAGAGAAAAAAACGAAAACTTTTATCAATGTTGGCGTTTGGCCCTTCTATGTGGGTGTACGGGTGTGTGTCCTTTACACTAAGGTCAAGGGATAACAAAAGGCGTAAATTTAAAGCCGAGTTAATTTTTTAACAATAAAGGGCGCTTGTCAAAAGAGAAATTTTACAGCAAACGTTTAATCTTAAATGACTTTTAGAAGCCGTAGAAGATTGGAAAGTTAGATAGAAAATGCCACGGCCAGCCGTTTAGTATCTATGGATTGCTTTGTTAAAAGTGGAAAAAATGTAGATGGAAACGATAGAATTTAATATTCGAGAAAAATGTTTAAAAAATTCTTTTTTCAGCAAAACTTAAACGGTTAATTTTACTATCAACATTAGTGTTCTTATTGCTTTTAGATTAATATATTTCCTACATCCGTAATATTTTTAATTTTCTATTTCTGCTGAGCACTTTCTAACAATATTTACACAAAAACACTCGTGCCAATCACTAAAACCCATGGAAATTACAGGATAATTAAGGGAATTAAAAAGCAGAGGAAAATATATTTCGAACATAATTAAAAAGTGCTTAATTGCACTTTGATTACACATTCTATTTCTAGAGAATTTGGCTTAGTCAGTCACAGATATAAAATATATTTATCCTCGGAAACCTCCAGGGCCTCCAAAGCCTCCAAAACCACCACCTCCAGGGCCGCCAAAGCCGCCGCCAGGGCCTCCTCCGAAACCACCTCCTCCGAAGCCACCTCCAGGGCGTCCTCCGAAGCCACCTCCAGGGCCGCCAAAGCCGCCGCCAAAGCCGCCGCCAGGGCCTCCTCCGAAACCACCTCCTCCGAAGCCACCTCCAGGGCGTCCACCAAAGCCACCTCCAGGTCCTCCGAAACCACCTCCAGGTCCTCCGAACTGACGAACTTGACGGGCAGCCACCGGAGCCTGGACACCTGCATCCACGGCAAGGAGTTGAGCAGCCGGATCGAACGTAGCCGCCGAAGTTGAGCTGGCGACCAGGAGGACGGCCGCCAGGGCAAGACAAACGAATGTGCGCATTTCAGGAAAACTTCTGCCACTAATCACCACCAAAGTTTCAACGGCTTCTATGAAGACTCTACTCTGCGGTGGGGCATTTTATATGATTTCGATTTTATCGACTGCCGGGCTGACTGGGTGACTAGGGGACGGCGTGTAAAAGCAGAAGTGGTTCGGCTGGCCGGAACATCAAAGTTGCTAGTGTTTCGCCCACTGAAATTAATACGGCAGACAGATTGCGATTCGTATTAACTGACTGGCTAAGCGCCGGCAACAACAGTAGCCGGTTGCCATAATAACAATAACCAAAACCGATTACGCAACAAAATTTGTGGAACGGTCTTGTGGTCCGAACAAAATATAAACAAAGTTTTGGCAAACACCCCAATGAGAAGTGGCCCCTCGGATAGGCTTTCTCCCAAAACGTCTCAACGAGTATTCAAATGTGCAAAACATTCAAGTTTTCTGACTACGCAACACAACAGAGCAAAACAAAACAGATCGATAGAAAAGTGGGTAAGTGCTCAAGGGAAGCACCAGTCTAAGTGGCTTCTCCATCTTTCATCTGTCCGATTTCGTAAAGCTTTCGGGGAAGGGGTGTCTGCGTTACTATTACCATTTTTTTTTAAATCACAGGGTAAGCAATCTAGACGCAACTGGTTGTTATTCAAAAGTCATCAATGACTCAAGATAGTGACGCATCTGTTATTCGATAGACAGTTGCTTAGATTCTACTCTTCAAAGTGGCTCTTGAAAATATTTATAAAATAAATATCTCGAAATTAAACCAGTCCAACAAGTAATGTTTGGGAGCATTTGGGAAATTTCTCACTCATATTTCTGTCTATAATGATTCGGAGAATATACAAACGAATGGTTATTTTTTTTATTGCAAACAGTTAATCAGACATTGATGATAATAAAAAAACAAACAACAAAATATTATCAATTTAGATTATCATTTTCATATAACTTCCTTGCCTGAGTTCTTGATCCTCGAGTTGTGAGACACACTTTTTAAACTTAAAGTAACTTAAAGTAACTTAAATTATCTTTCTTATTTACAAAATAGCTTATATTTTCAGTTAATCCATTAACTAGTCCCACTTTTAAAAGATATAAGATACGATAAAGTTGAAAACTTTTTAATTCAATTATGCAGTCAAAGCGGGAAAATAAAAAATCTGCGACAACTTCCACTGATTTGCCCTATTGGACGGCCATCCGTCAATTGTCGACCGTCGCCATTGGCAGGCCAACACGGATAAAGTAAATGACCAGATGGCCTGTCCTACGTTTCTCACAACATCATAGACATCATCTGCCCAGGGAACTACGAAACTTTGGCTTGACTTTGCAAGAAGTAGCAAGCCCAATGCAAGCAAGTAAATGTTGAGAACTTTTAAGTCCGACTTTCAGAAAGTAGGAAGCAAAGTCAACTTGGGTTGAATAAAAAATTTAAAAGCATTATAACGTTTATAACATTCTTTCAAATTAAAATATAATAAATATTTTCCGTTTTTATTTGCCATAAAAATGTTCATAAATATTTTCCTACAACCTTCTTTTTAATTAGAGTATAATTAGATTTAGAAACCTGAATGTAACTGCATAGTTTTCTCATAACCACGAATGCAAAATAGTTTCCTTCAAAGTGCACAAGTTTCAAAAAACGTGTAATATGAAAATACTTTTTTACAAAATGGATTGGATTAGTTTAGCAAATATTTGCAACCTGTCCGTTGGTATGGGCTATAATTTAATTGAAAGGAAAATAAATAAATTTGAATTATAGAGTCCCTACCTGTCGCATAAATATGAGGCAACCGGTCCCCAAACTTACTAACAATAAAATGTAAATTAGTAAAGAAGCACCTGAAAACCTGGCCAAATGGCTGGCGCCAATGTAAATTAGTCATTTTACTAATCGCCAAACAGTTTACCCAAACGTGGGGTGCAGTTAAGTAAATGTTTGTGTGGCCTGGCATTTTTAGTAGCCAAAAGTTCTTGCTAGATTATGACAATCGTAGTCAAAATACTTCTTTTGTCGGACCGGCTTCCAGTTTCAGTTGAGGAAAAAATGCATTTTTAATTTATGCCGTGTCTGAAGCGCTTTTTTCTCTATTTTTATTTCAGCATCTCTCGGTGAAAATTTATGCGGAAGTTTACACCATCCAGTGGATTTTGGGGAATTGTAAGAGGAACTCGGGCTCAGGTCGGACAGGGAATGTTAAATCACAAAATGTGCATCATTTTGACGTTGACAACGTTAATTGACCCAGTTTTCTGGACTGGCTAAAAGCGTTTAAATTTGAATAAGCAAATTTTGGCAGCGAAATGGAGACGGGTTACAATTTATAGAAACATGGGGAGATGGTGAAATTTAGCCATCAGTCGCGTTTTGCATAAATGAATTAAAATGCCGCAGCTTTGCCTTTGGATTAGGCTTCGGGTTTGGCGAATAACACATGCGGCAAAACCGCAATAAACCAATTGAGAGCTATTCAAGCCGGCTATATAGCCATCGAGCATTGTTAATGGCCGGCCCGCGCTCATAAAACAAACAGCCAAAGCCAAACAGAAACAAACAGGCAAACAATCAAGCAGACCGGAGCAGGAGCGGCAGCCGGCACCGGAGCCGGAGCCGGCAAGCCAACAAACTGGCAAACTCGCAAACTGGCAAACTGGCCGAACTCGGCAAACAACAAGAGCGCCAACAAACAGCAATTCACACTTACGCACCTCCAACTTGGAGGCGGCGCTTATGACGTCTGCCCAAAGTCTGGGAATGGTAATGGGAGTGGGAAACTCTAGCTGCTAAATGCGAATGGCGAATGGGATTGGGATTGAAAACGGCAATGGAAGTGGTCGTGGAACTGCCCCGAACCCCGGACCCCTAAGCCCGGACCCGGTCAATAACATAACTTACCTTCAAATGAAATTAACACATTTAGGCGGCTTACCTGACCGCAGGAGTTGGTCTAGGGATGGTAACCATCATATCGGTTAATTTTAAGCGTTTGTTTGCAGCAGGAACTCATTTTAATATTGTATAAGTACTTTGGAAACTAAATTTTGATTTTTGTTACTGCTTGGAATAAATAGTTAGAGGTATTATTTTTAAATAAAACTTTAAATATTTAGGGATTTAATTAGAATAATATTAAATATGTTAATATATATTTAGCAATTTTGTATAAAATAGGTCAACATATTAGCTGTATTTGTTCAAAAGAATAATAAATAAAATATAGAAGTTTTATTAATAAGGTAGATATATATAATGTAATATTCAAACTGTTTTAGTATTATTTTTTAATAAATTCTATAATAAATTCTATATAAATATGAAAACAGAATTCAATTTTTTTCGATATTTTGTGTTGATTACTTTTATGTAATTTTCACCACTAAGTGAACTTTTATTCGTTATTGTTGCCTCAAAGTGAAATGTTTTGCTCTTTAAACTGCCAGATACTACCATTCATTTTCATGAACGCCACTTAGCGCGCCACCAAAAATGCCCAGCCATATGAATTGGCTTTTTGTGTTTTTTTTTTTGGGAGGGAGGCTCGCTATTGTGGGCTTCTGCGGGTACCTTACACATATTTTAATAGTTTGTTTTATGGCATTTACATTAGCATCTAATTTTTGCTAACAAGCGGCCGCAAACAAACAGTCGAAGCAGTGCGGAAAAATGCGAAACAAAAGTTTCTATTTTATGCCCAAAGTTCTAGGCTATAAAGACACCGGCCGAGAGTTGGCCAGGTCACAGTTTCGAACGAAGCAGCCAAAAGGCAGCACGGAGTAGCCACGTAGCACCGGAGTACCCATAAAGACACTGATAAAGTCAAGCGACCGGCAACCAGTTCAAGGAGCCATAAGGATAATGCGTAGCTGGCTTTTATTTGGATTATATGCGCTGCTAATCGCCGCAACAGTTGGCCAACCGCTGCAGCAAAATGAACAGGACTCCTCCAATGGAGAAAATGTTGAGGAGGAGCGAGGAGACCGAGTGACCCGCCAAATTGGCTATCCGTTTTTGGGTGGCTACGGAGGTTACGGAGGATATGGTGGATACGGAGGTTATGGTAGCTACGGAGGTTACGGGGGCTATGGCGCTGGCATACGCTCCCCTTATTATCCTTACGGCAATCTCTATGGCTCGGGCGGCTTGGGACTGACGGGCAACGGATATTATGGTCGTCCTTACGGTTATGGCTATGGCTATAATATTGGATATCCGCTCATTGGCGGCTTTGGTGCCACCGCCGGCGGCTTCTATGGTGGTGCAGGATTGTAACTATTCGTTTAAGTGGCTTTTGAAAATAAAAAAAATACAAAAATAAAAAATCAATTGGTGTATTAGAGTAAAGTGCAAACTACGCGAGTGGGGGCCTAAGAAATTCAAAATACAGATTTAAAGGATAAATAATCAAATCGATCAAAAAATATATCAACTTTTTAAGGTTTTTCTAAACCGTCAATATGATGATGATATGTAAATTCCAAAACATTTACGTATATTTGAAAGAAAGTCTTAGTGGTACTATTCACAGTAATGGTCTTATTTTCTGCATATCCTGTGCTCCTTTGATATGGTGCTTCTGCAATTCAGAACGATTATCGCTTTCATTCATTAAAATCTGATGCGGTGTACCGCATTATTTGCACAGCTTAACGCTAACAAGAGGTCACTCCTGCTTTCTGTTTATCTCCAGCTGCGGGAAAAGCTTAAGCAAATAGCAGCCAGCTTTGTGGACATTGAATCGAGTGTATGGCAGACAGGATGAAATGGTTTTTTTTAGATTTTAATTGCCGATAGTGTAAGCTCCAGTCCCACACACTTTGTACTCACAGTCCGTTCAAGCAAAGTGTCCTAGTGCTGTTTAATTAGTGTGTGTGACTTTCAAACAACTTGCCTTGCGTACATTGCGCATACGCCACGTTGCACCCACAATCCCTCGATCGGTGTAGGCAAACACACATTGAGACTGCAACTTGGGCAAACAGAAACAAAAAACTACAAGCAACAGGATGCTTAAAAAAAATGGAAAATGTCCGATGCCCTAACAAGCTACGTGAGCTTGAGTTTTTATTTCAATTACCGTTCCTGTCAAGAAAAAAATTTAAAAACGCTCTAGAGTATTAAAAGTAAGCTTTGGTATGCTATGGTACCTAAATTATGAACTAAATATTATTAACTATAATTAACTAATAACTAAATACTTATTTTCATGAATGAGAGTAAGTTGGTAATAATAAAAACAAAAACAAATTTCAGACCAAACAGAAATGATGGTTTTAGTGGTGGTAGTTCCATATATTATTGTATAAAATCACACATATTTTCATTTCAAGTAATTTTTTTAATACTTTCGCAATTCATCAAAGGCTATATTTCTTCTCAAAGAATATGTAAAAACCAAAATATTTCCTTATATTCAAAAGCCACACTGCCGCATTGAAAACAAATCAGATGGGGTAGCTAATATACCAAAAAATGCATGTCGTATGACAACTTAACTTTGACAATCCGTCGACAAATACGGAATATACCCAGCGGCTTTCAGCCAGAGTCCAGTGTACTCTGATTGCGCTTCCACTTGAAGCCGATTATCTTTTAATGTCTCTGCAGGCAGTCGCCGCGCACGTCGTGGACCATTGAATGGACATAGACACGCTGGGCCATTCATTGAATTGTGCTGCTTTCTATGCACTCGCAAATGCCATTCATTGGATTCCCCTTTTGATTTTGCCAACTCTTTGGCAATTGCACTATGAACTTCTGTTGCTTTTTTCTGATGCAGACGCTGTGTTTAAAATGGCAATCAGATAACACCTTCCTATTCACCATATTTAGGTCCGTTTTACCATCCAAAGCTGCATGGGGGAGGGGCTGACAGCCGTTGAAAACTCATATATATATTTGCTTTTTATGCGTAGTTGGTCAGGCGATGTGCAAAGGCGGGGATTTGCGCCCTCATCCTCATCGGCCACATGTACCTACATTCACTAAACTGAAACAACGTGCCTCACTGACTGACTGACTGAGTCAGTGGGCCAAATGGGTTGTCGGTTGGCATAAGCTTTATACATTTTTACGCTTTGTGGCCTCCGCTCTATGTGTGTATATTTGCATGTGTATCAGCTCAAAGTAGCGTGAAATAAAAAAACGTCGACACTTGAGACCGAAGCCTTTGAGTGCTGTGAATGGGTATGAGTATATGCGTCCGTGTTGAAGCGTTAAAATAAAATATAAAAAAAGCAAACTAAAAGACCAAATAACGAATATAGAACCAGATAGCCAGCAAAAGCACAACATCCACAGAGCGCTAGTCCAGCGGAAAGCACTTGGTGGGGAAAATGAAATCTCTCTGGCGTGTTCTAGGATCTGTCCATTAAGCTGGACCCTAAGAAAAATACACCAAAGACCTCGAACAACGCCCCGATAACCCAAAGATGGCACTGGAAAAATACGGTCTTAGATAGTTGTCAAAATATGATGGATGGACAGGAAGATACTTCTTTACTATTTACAAAATGTACCGGAAATAATTATATTGAATTTATGAAAAATCTAATGAATACTTTTTGTAGATTTTTACTTTTTATTATTGCAGTGTTAGACTAATTGGTGAAAGGGTAAAAGCCCCCAAGTTACAAGGTACAGGTGAGGCTGTGGTCGAGCCGCAACTGAAATACCTTCGCACCCTTTCATCAGCAAAGTGTCCGAGCAACAGTTGTGCCTAGTTTTCAAAAGGACCCCGGCCAAAAGGATAGCTCAAGCCCCAGTCCGGGGCCAGGCCGCAAGCGCCTAGCCAAACAGTTTAAAGCGCATTAAACTTATCTGATGGAAGGACGAACAGTGTCTATATACACAACTCAGAGCTGTTGCTGCGATAAGAGCCACTTTGCCTATCAATGCATTTTAAACGAGACGCTCGTCAGCCCCTGCCACTCCCAAAACTAATGACAAATTAATATTAACAAAGTAATCTGGTGATGTCGCTACTGCCCCTGCTACTGCTACTGCTGCTGCTGCTGCTTAGGTCGCTCCCCCAGAAACCCAAACAACATAAACAAATGCCAAAGGCAGGGTAACTGATTTGCCTGGAATGTTACTTAATTGGAACTTAATGTGCCTCGAATTGTTTACAAACACGAGCCGCCCACCACCAGGAGAGGGACGAGCCGTTGTCCCTGTGCAGGAGAACGGCAAAAGGACGACTGGACGAACCTTGGACAAACGTCCCTAAGATAAAGCAAAGTGGCGACAGCTTTGAGCAACACTTCAAAATGAGACCCGAGCGGGGTGAAAGAAAAATGCGTTTTAAAGTGACACTTGATGTAGGTAATGTGACAGCATAACAAGCCAGCGAAAGGAACAAAATAAAACGGCCAAGAAACCGAATAAAATGAAATAAAATATTAAATGGGACGACCATTTATAAACATGGACTTTCCAATGCCCTAACTGACTTTCAATTAATTAAAAGTGCTCAAGTATCTTGTGTAAAATAACTCCGACTTAATTGATCAAATTGAAGAAATGGCATGCATTTAATGAAATATTAAATACTCATTACTTTAGCTCTCATAAATGTTTTGGAAAATTCTACAACAATTATGCGAACTAATTGAAATTAAACACTCACATTTAGTTCCAATTCATTTGCCATGCTATAGCATGTGCTATAGCGAATATGCTATGATTCCATTATAGTATGTGATTATGGCATTGAGGCATTGTTGTTACGCTGTGGGTCCAACACGAGGCCCATACTCGTGCCGGACGGAACTTTAATTTGCGCACTCCATTGGCCAGGCCGCGGCGGGCATTATCTGAAGAGCTGACGCTCTTCAAGCCCTCTGACAATAAGTCCTGCGTCGCGTCCAGCGTTGACAGCTGTTACAGCTGCAGAAATATGCAAATTGGAAGGCGTTTTAATAGATAAAGAGCGGAGGCAGCGTGCCTCAGCTTGCCAGAAACGACGACAGACCCTACGCAGGACACTCGACGAAAAAAGGACGTTGCCCGGCTCAAAACGGGAAAAAAACTGCGGTGAAAGCGTTGAAAAAAGCATGGCTAAGTGGAAGGCAGCCATAATAATGGCTTTTGTTGCATATTGTTAAGCTAAATGCTGAAAGCTTATAATCTCATTTGGCTCCAGCGAATTGAGGATTTTTCGAATTATTTTAAAAGCTTCCCGTAGAAGTCTACCTCTATATTGAAAAAAAATATTTTTATTTTACTCACTTATATGGGAGTAATAAAAATAATTATTTTTAACAGACTGCATTGTAACAAACTTACTAAGCTACTTATAAAAAATTTAAATGCATTTGTAAAAGGGGCAAAAACTATTTTGGAATTCGCGTTAAACAGGTTGAATAAGAAATGGTAGGATTCCATTGGACCTACCAATAAAGATACAAAATCAGGCAAGATAACGCCCACTTTACCACCTGTCGTATCTCGTGGAATGTGTGTAGGATGTACCCTTGGTCCTTGGCCGAGGGTTCAACTTAAAATTCAAAATAAGGACCCGGGGGCTCGACAGCTTCTTATTTACGCCGCTGCTCTTACCGTTGGCCAAGTTGCGTTGTCATGCCCACGCTGGAAATGGTAAGAAAAAAAGTATCTTTGGGATGTGCCGTTGCCTGTCCAGTGGGCAGGATCCAATCCTGTTGCACGCTTTACACTCTACAGCTCTTTTTTTCCTCACCGTTCCGGAGCGTCAATTGTTTTTTCGGGGTGACCTTTTTTTTTTCTGTTTTCTTACTGTCAGCTCTTTCGTTCAGGACAGGGACCTTAACACTAAATTGACTTTTAATGCAAAATAAACCAAAATAATGTATTGCGTAATTTTCTTTAAAGAATTTTTACATTAGCATTTCAAAAGAGATTTTTCTTTGTTGCTCTCTGGAGCAAGCGCCGCCGAGTCCTTTGGCTTTTTGCCCATCTCATTTACCGTAGCATTTTCACGCCCTTGATTTCGACCCTCCCGACATTCGCTTTTCACCATTTGCCATCCGCCCGCCAAGGAAACGCCAAGGAGCACCTTTTCGCAGTGTCGGCCTGGCCATTTGCTAAGTGCGACATTAAATGTTGCGTGAGGATAATCCAATCTGCTTGACATGAATTTTAATTTGCATTGAGTAATTAGCCCAAAGTTCATTTCGCTGGCCAGCACGACGAGGACGGCTGGTCCTCAGCGAAGTCTAAATGCTAAATAGAATTACCCCAAAGTCGGTTTCGTTCTCTGCCGTCTTTTGGCTTTTGTCTCATACGTTTGCTTGATTTCGTACAAATTAAACTAATTTGGTTTTTCCCTACCTTTTTGTCGGAAAACGGAATAAAATGGAGTCGCTCGGCGATGGTCGGTCGGTCGGTCGGTCGGTTGGCTGTCGTTTGGCACATTTGCTGATTACGCTCGTCCTGCACAGCATATCCTGCACAGCACATCGAGCCTTTGGATCCTGACTGAAGCTCGTCAGCAGGCAATTGAAACAAACAATAAAACGTGCGCTTTTCGTAATTTAAATCAGACAGAGAGCAACGGCTAAAAAAAAGGGACTTTTGCCGCATTTAAAGAGAGAGACAGGGACAGTTTTTCAGAAAGAGACAGACAAAGAGAGAAAGGCAGAGGTTGAGGTGAGGGGAGAATCAAACGAGAGATTGAATTTCTGCTTGCCTGCACTTTAATTTGCCAGATGCTAACGCAAAATGCTAAAAACACACGTACGCTGAAAACGAATTGAAAGTCACACAAACATACAGTCAGCGAAAAATGGGGAATGAGACCACGGTCGGGCCGATCGGGGCAGAAATAAACGCAATCAACAGCTCAGAGAGCAGTTGGCAAAATAATAAATAAATTCATAATGGCTTTCGCAAATGACAAAATATTGCATCGCCAATCGGCAAAATATTAACACTCACTCACATGCATACCATTCCATCCGAGTCAGCGACGTCACATAAGCCACGACAAATTATTGCATAGCGCACCACAAAATTTCATAAACCGGAAACGCAATCAAGCATCGCTTATACGCAGCGTTGTTTGCCATTCAAGCATTTTTATCCACCCGAAGCACCCACATCAACGCACAGCAACTACCCCAAAGCTAAATGGCCCCCTGTGGCAATTCGGTGACAAAATGCATTTATATTTTGCGTTAGACAAAATCCCAAAAACCGCACAGAAATGCGTATTTGAGTTTGCGAGTGCATACGCTCTCTGCCTCCCATCTGCCTCTCGGTCTGTCTCTATCCCATCGCCTATGAGCCATCTCCCTCTGATTTGTTAGTGTGCAATGAACTGTGGAGATGAATTAACTCGATTTCGGCATGATTTGATGATGATTTGATTTGTGCCGAGACAGGCGGTTAAGGCCAGTTGACCACCAATACAATTGATTCCACGCACAGAAACAGGCGCAGTTTTAAATACAGAGAGGAAATATTCGGTGGCTATTTAAACCATATAGAAAGTATCGCATTAGCTATTAGCTAATTAAAAACCATACAATTTTATATACAGTTCGTAAAAACAAATTCAATCGTAAAAGAAACTTCATTTGTTACAATATTTTATAGAAAATTAAAGGGATTTCAAAAAGAAAAGATCTAACAAATATGCCTTGAAAATATGTATAATAACAAAATAGTTCAAAATAAAATTTAATACAAATTTTAAATAATAAGTATCAATGATTTACAGCAGCCATCACTATCAAAAATGTACGAATTTTAAAAGCAGAGAACCAATGCAATTTGCTTGAGAATCTCCGGATGAAAATGTAGCATACATTCGAGCGTCCCTAATAGGAGAAACCCGTGTGCGTCTGTGGTTTACGAAATTGCGAATGTCATTACCGCAAAAGTGAAAATTGCATTCGAATAGATGCAAATAGCGAAATGCTAATGAACACTTACAACCAGCAACGACCGCTTGATGCGCATAAATGAATTAATTAACAAACAACCTGTCGACATCACACAGAGCATCTCCCGCAGTTAGGAATTATGAGTGATGAGCTAAGGACTTCACAATAAAAAAAAAACTAATAGAAAAATTATATTTATAAATTCCAGCAATAAAAATCGCATCCCATGGCTCTGTGAGGGGGATAACTTTTTAATTAATTAGCAAAAAAACACGGTTTCATTTAAATCAATTAAAACATTTCACAATTACAAACATATTCAGGATAAAAAGAAATAAATAAAAAGTTAATTGCTAGATTTGTTTCAGATTTCATGACTCCCATGAAAATACATATATTTTTTTTCTATTTAATGGGACACCTAACATCAATTTAATTCAAATAAAATCCTGGAAACCAAGATGTGCTCCGAAGCCGTAAAATAATCAGATTATTTTTTTTTTTTTAGGTAAACTACATAATAGAATAATCGTATTAGTCAACCGTAATTAGTAGCATATTAATAATTCAGTGCTGTTATTAACATTAAAGTACATAAGTACATTGTTCAATCTGACTTATTATTGATGTCCCTCTACATAAAAAATACAATGGCATACCTTTGAGGACTCCGTTTAGCGTTGCCCAAAGGTCAGCTAAATCAATTTTTAAACCATCTCGCTGATCCTAGATCCCTGCTGTGGCTGCACCTTTGACCGAGCAAAAAGTAATTTAATTTCCGTGCAACATGCACAAAAAATGGAGCTTGAATGTAAACAATTTGTTAGCAATTTAAAACAAATGCATTTTAATTGGATCAAGAGTCGGGCTTAATGTTATTAATGGAGTTGTTCGCTTTCATTGGCCGCATATCCATGAAAAGTGCCCAGAGAGTGGAATGGATTCTCCTGTAATTGCTAAAAGCCAATTGTTTGCTCGACTCATCGTCGTCGACGATGTACAAGTCGTGTATATGTTCACTAAAAGTACATACTTATGTTTACAAATTTTGTAATTAAATTTTAAACAAACAGCAATCGAAAATGGCAAACGGCATTTTGTGCAGAAAACCCGACCCGATGCGGGCTTTCGGATGCGAAAACTGAGCAGCCAAGTAGATGCTGGCGGATACCGAAACGAGATGGAGCGAAAGGGTACGAGCAACGTTGATGATGATGACACTAAATAAAAGATTTTATACTGTTGATTTTTGCGCTTTTTGCAACTTTGCACGTTGCATTGCACTTGATCTGTGTGCCAAACGTTACAACGACACTTCAGCAGGAGTAAGAAGGACTGAAGGATGGAAACAGAGACGGAGACAGAAACTGTGATGGAGATGGAGTGGGTCTAAGGACATCGGGCAAGGAGACGATTGCTGGCAGCAGCTGCAGCCGTTGTTTGTAGCATACAATCAGCTCGTTTCGTTTTATTGCCAACGTCGTCATAGAACAGCGCCAACAACCCAGTCCCCAGTCCACACAGTGTTCCAGGATATCTTCCAGTTCTAGGGCCTCATCGTCATCGTTGCGACGTGGCCTAGACACAAGACTTGACAGCAAAGCAAAATTGTATTTACATTCAATTAGTGCCAACAAAATTGTCTTTGGCTGCTTGCCTTACACTGTGCCTAGTGCCAGAATCAAGACCAGAATCAGTATCTAAGCAAAAAATGCACAGAACAAAATAATAATAGAAAAGTATGAATATTTTTAGTTTCCTAAATAAGTATCTTTATGTAATTATAAGAACTATATTTAATCTGTTGAACAACAAAATTAATTAGCGTAGCAACGAAAAATATATTTTGTTTGATTTTTATATTTTTTTAATTTTTTTCTGTGCAAAAACTTGCCAGCTAGTTGGTTGCAAGTTGGCTGGGCGTAAATTACTTTTCACATTGAGGTGGAGCCTGTAGGTGGGAGTAGGCGTGCTCCTCGTCATGACCCGTGTTTGCTGCTTTTTAGTTGAGAACTAAGTAATGTAAAATTTATTTTAAATAAACTGAAAATATGTTTTGGCTTGTATTAGTTTCATTTTTTTTATTTTTGCGTCCGCTTTCTTTGCCGCTGCCTGCCTGCTGCCTGCTTATTTCTTGCCAAGCATTTTATTTATGCATAACAAAGCACCACTTAAATCTGCTCAGCATTTTACTTTTTGTGCTTTCTCGGTTGGCGATGCTGCCTTCTGCCGCTGATGCTATTCGAAAGTTTGCAATCTGCATGCCAAGTTGTCGACGTTTTCACACAAACAGGCCGAGAAAATAGGAAAGTGGGCTGGAGCAGGATAAGGAAGTGGTTGTGCCGTCAGGATTGCATTGGGCGATTCGGTGGAGGGCAGGGGTTATGGGATAAAAGAGATGAAGGGATGGGCAGGGGCGAAGAAGTGCTCCAGTTCCAGGATCCATCGTAGCCGTGTGCCGAGTGCAAGTGCCTGCGCGTTTATAACTTTTCAACTGTTGTATGAAATTTTACAAATTAGATTCATTTCTATGCATTGAAATACATTTTCAAACTTTGCAGCAGAAAGTTGCCAGGATATTTGCCAGCACACACACTTACACAGACACAGGGAGAGTAGCACATATGGAAACCTGACAGAAAGACCGGAGTGCCAAGGCTAAGGGAGAACTGAGCCGAAGGTGCAGGACAAACGGGACTCCGACCCAGTGACACAACATGCCAAAACTCAGTCTATTAGTTTGTCAGTTTATAAAGAAACATGTATAAAAGTTTTACATATTTGCAATTTCATTAATACAAAACTTATTTGCTGGCCCGAAAAGCCCTACCGCCCAATTCCGTAGCCCACTCGCACACCCACTCCCACTGCCTTCATTTGTGTTAATTTGTTCATTTGTGTTAATTTCAACTTGAGCACTCACCGACACAGACACACTCGTGCAAGGATCTAAAGTTGATGGGTGAAATTCCAGAAATTGAAATGTGAAAACTCAAACATTCCGATGAGTAAAAAAAAACCCAATGGAAAAAGAAATACTCAACTCGAACATCATTTGCAGCAATAAAAGAAGTCAGACGCAGTCAGGACAGCAGCCATGCTCAAATGAATGGGGCCTTGGCATCCGCTCACTACGACATTATCATAATTAATTAAAAAAGTTTCTTAAATCAATTTCCAAATGCCAAGAAGTGTCTGCAGAGATGTTTGATGAACCGTGGTCAAAGCGAGCAGCTGAAAAAATTGATAACTTTTGCCTGTCATGAATAAGAAAGGAAAGAAAGGACCCCGAAGCATCCCCGGGAATAAATTCTAACGCAGCAATATTGGCCATTTTGACTTACCAAAAATTCCTTTATTAGTATTTTTCATGAATAAAAATGCATCCACAAAATGAGCTTATATCTGAATGCAATTTCATAGAACCATTTACTCAGACCCATTTTCGTTCCAAAAATTGGCTTTTTCTCGATGTTAAAAGATTTTTCTAAGGATTACATGTTGGTTACAAAAAATAGAAAATCCTATTCAAACTTTCATAATTAACAAGCTTTTTGTAATTCTCTCAAATGTGTTGAAATCCTGGTTTTATTCAATATACCAAACAGCTTAAATGGTTTTAACAATGTAAACTAGGTTAGGAACTTTAAATCCAATTTATTTATCCTTTTATTGATTATCTGCCATAGGGAATTCATGGTTTCTAATGCTGCGACAAATCCAGCAGCCCCATATCCGCAGCGCCAGCCCTAACCATTAAAGAAATTGAAAGTACAACATCCAACGAGATGGCAAATGGTACGAGTTGTGAGAGCGGCAAATCAAAAAGCCAGCTGTAGTGCAATGCATTTTAATTTAGCCTGCAACTCACACAAAACCAAAGAGGAGTGCACCCACAAGGAAACACGTGCGAGGAGGCAGTACATAAATAAATACTTGAACAAATATTTACAACTCTGGCGTGGAATTATAAGCAGCGCCCGAAAGTATGCACTACAAAAATGAACGAAGCCGTGTGTTTGGGTGAGTGCGGCCGCTCACACCTGTTTGCATGTTTGTGTGTGTGCTTGCGAGTGTGAACGTGTGTTAGTGAGCGAGTGCAAGTGCGCATAAAGCGCGCCGCGGCAGAAGTGAGCAGCATTTTTATTTATTTGCCGCGGTGCAGTTTTTATTTTTCTTCTCCCATGCCAGTTTCCCTGCTTTTTGTTTCGCTGCCAAATATATAGAATGCTGCTGTGCTGCCAGTTGGAAAATATATTTATTGAAAAATATCGGACATTTTAATCAAATAAAAATGTTTTGAATTCCTTGATTCGGAATGTAAAGTGCCTATTCATTTTTAATTCGTTAATTCACTTTTATTCAATTCGCTGGAAAGATTTTTAAACCATATCACAATAAACAAAGAAACTCTATTTTTAAGAATTTTTTTGAATTTCAAATTTTTTAGAATTTCAAAGCATAGATTTCAAAGTTAGCTTTCATCTGTTAAACAACGTAAAATTTGGTAACACTGGCTTAAAAGGGCTGAAGGCGTGGAACCTCCACAGAAAACACATAGCCATAGATAAGGTTGCAGAGTGCAAGCTTGTTTGGCAAAGCGGCTGTTTAACACTTAAGATATCGTATTTCTTGGAGTCGGATGTATATATGTATGTATGTATATTTATATGGCACAAAGGAGCAGGAGCTGGCAAAAGATAAATATGCATGCGGTTGGTCCTATTAGGTGAATGTGTGTGCGTGAGAACCTGAATCTTATGTGTCAGTGTGTGTGTGTGTGTGTGCAGTTGTTAGTACGTCAGCCATTTCAACAGACGCGCCTCCTTTTTGCGCCGCCTTTCGCACATTTGCATGCAATAAAGATGGCGGGGCGATAACTAGGTTGCCAGCCATTGTTTGCCTTTTCCCCATATTTCTGGCTATGCGCGTTAATATATGTGTTTGAGTGTGTCTGTGTGTGGCCAAAAGCGACAGACATCCAAGCAGCCACTAAAATAAAAGGCAAAGTCCGCCAACTAGCGTATCCTGCCACTGCCACGGCTTTTTCTGCTACTTCACCGCTGCTGCCATGCATTATGCAGATGTACGCCAGGTTCATGAATATATATGCCAGTACTTTGTCTACCTACACAGGCATTCCATAAAAACACAGTAACAAAATTATTTTAATCAAAATGCCATTGGGTTAGGTTATAAAAACTTTTAATTAAATTGTTTCAATTTGTTAATTTATATTCATATATTTAATTAGCATCCGGGGACACATGTTGTTTTTGGGTTAACTTTTCAATATGATTTACTTAAAAAAATAAATAGGTTTATGCACTTTTGGATGCTTAATTGGACTAATCATCATAAAACAAATAAATGGTGTTACTATTTAATAATAAAGATCGTTTTTTTGACAGTGCAGTACCTTATACAAACACAAATGTGCGAGAAAAGAAAAAGAAAAACAAAACTAACTGACAAAATGCCATATGTTTGTGCGCGATAAGTTGCACAGCCCAGCTTACCAGCAAAACCCTCCTTATCCAGCTTATCCTGCGACCCCATTTCAAAAGCTGAAACCTGTAATTATAATTTAACACCGCATCAAATCAAGCGGGCTGGGCCCAAAGAATAAAAACACAACACCAGCAAATCGATGTCCAGGCCATCACACGCACCACCCCCATCCAAATCCCAAGCTAAAGGCCCGTAGCTGGAATGCCTGAGTAAATCAAAAATGTGCAATAAAAATTGCAATAAACCACGCTCCAAAGGTAACAGGAGCTCGCTGAACTGACGCGGGAAGTGAAAAGCGGACGGGGTTCGGGGAATTGGCTGGTTGCAAACCTCATCTAAGCAACGATAATGATTGCAATTCATTTTTATGAACCCCAACTAACCGTTTCCGGGTATTACGATTCTCAAGCCCGATTTGCCATCACGCTTATAACGAGATTCACTTTAAGACCGAGATTTCCTAAAGCAGTTGCCATCGTAATTTTAAATGATTTATTCCAAGTGGGTTTAAATCGCGAATAATGTTCTTAACAAAAATAGCAGAGAATTACATATTATTTTTTTTTCTATTTTATTTTACATGTTGAATTAAAGTTATTATAAGCATATAAATAAAATGTTCATTAAAATACCTTTGGAACCAAACTATGGCAGTCTTCCATCCGATCCTAGAGCGGAATTAAACGATTTTTTAAACGATTTTTATTATTCTTTATCCGATTCATGCATGGAGCCTCAATATGACCGCCAGCGATGGCCATATCTTTGTCAATAATCATCCGATTCTTGCGCGGAATACCTTAAACGATTTCTATATCGATTCTTCATCATATTGCATCAAAATCTAAGAATAAAATATTTTTTAGATTTTTTCATAAATTTTCTGGGCAATCCCCTGAAATATGGCAAAAATGCATGGATCCTCAATATGGCCCCTAGCGATGGCTATATCTTTGTCAATTATCATCCGATTCTTGCGCGGAATACCTTAAACGATTTCTAGATTGATTTTTCATCATACTGCATTAAAATCTGAAAACAAAATATTTTTTAGATTTTTTCTTAAATTTTCTGGGCAATCCCCTGAAATATGGCAAAAATGCATGGATCCTCAATATGGCCCCTAGCGATGGCTATATCTTTGTCAATTATCATCCGATTCTTACGCGGAATACCTTAAACGATTTCTATATCGATTCTTCATCATACTGCATCAAAACCTAAGAATTAAATATTTTTTAGATTTTTTCTTAAATTTTCTGGGCAATCCCCTGAAAATTGGCAAAAATGCATGGATCCTCAATATGGCCCCTAGCGATGGCTATATCTTTGTCAATTATCATCCGATTCTTACGCGGAATACCTTAAACGATTTCTATATCGATTCTTCATCATACTGCATCAAAACCTAAGAATTAAATATTTTTTAGATTTTTTCATAAATTTTCTGGGCAATCCCCTGAAAATTGGGAAAAATGCATGAATCCTCAATATGGCACCTAGCAATGGCTATATCTTTGTCAATTATCATCCGATTCTTGCGCGGAATACCTTAAACGATTTCTAGATTGATTTTTCATCATACTGCATTAAAATCTGAAAACAAAATATTTTTTAGATTTTTTCATAAATTTTCTGGGCAATCCCCTGAAATATGGCAAAAATGTATGGATCCTCAATATGGCCCCTAGCGATGGCTATATCTTTGTCAATTATCATCCGATTCTTGCGCGGAATACCTTAAACGATTTCTAGATTGATTTTTCATCATACTGCATTAAAATCTGAAAACAAAATATTTTTTAGATTTTTTCTTAAATTTTCTGGGCAATCCCCTGAAATATGGCAAAAATGCATGGATCCTCAATATGGCCCCTAGCGATGGCTATATCTTTGTCAATTATCATCCGATACTTGCGCGGAATACCTTAAACGATTTCTAGATCGATTCTTCATCATACTGCATCAAAACCTAAGAATTAAATATTTTTTAGATTTTTTCATAAATTTTCTGGGCAATCCCCTGAAAATTGGGAAAAATGCATGAATCCTCAATATGGCACCTAGCAATGGCTATATCTTTGTCAATTATCATCCGATTCTTGCGCGGAATACCTTAAACGATTTCTAGATTGATTTTTCATCATACTGCATTAAAATCTGAAAACAAAATATTTTTTAGATTTTTTCATAAATTTTCTGGGCAATCCCCTGAAATATGGCAAAAATGTATGGATCCTCAATATGGCCCCTAGCGATGGCTATATCTTTGTCAATTATCATCCGATTCTTGCGCGGAATACCTTAAACGATTTCTAGATTGATTTTTCATCATACTGCATTAAAATCTGAAAACAAAATATTTTTTAGATTTTTTCTTAAATTTTCTGGGCAATCCCCTGAAATATGGCAAAAATGCATGGATCCTCAATATGGCCCCTAGCGATGGCTATATCTTTGTCAATTATCATCCGATACTTGCGCGGAATACCTTAAACGATTTCTAGATCGATTCTTCATCATACTGCATCAAAACCTAAGAATTAAATATTTTTTAGATTTTTTCATAAATTTTCTGGGCAATCCCCTGAAATATGGCAAAAATGTATGGATCCTCAATATGGCCCCTAGCGATGGCTATATCTTTGTCAATTATCATCCGATACTTGCGCGGAATACCTTAAACGATTTCTAGATCGATTTTTCATCATACTGCATTAAAATCTGAAAACAAAATATTTTTTAGATTTTTTCTTAAATTTTCTGGGCAATCCTCTTTAAATATGGCAAAAATTCATGGGACCGCAATATGACCCCCAGCGATAGCTATATTTTGGGCGATTTCCATCCGATTCTTAAGCGGAATACCTTAAAAGATTCCAAGATTTTAAAATTTTCTTCTAAAATTTTGGAGTATGTATGGAAGACCAATTTGCCACCTAGCGATCTCTACATCTCGGCCAATTTCCATTCGATCCTTGAGCGGAATATCTTAACATATTTTTAAGATAAAATATGAAATTCAAAGAATACTTTTAAAATATTATACTTAGAAGAAATTTAAATATTTATTTATTTTATTGTATATCACTGTCTTCGATATCAATGCCATTCCTTTATTTAATTTTTATAGAGATTGTCTTTCCTAAGAAAGTTGAAGACAATCAATTAAATGCCTGTCAACCTTTGGTAAAAACAATCTCGATGAATTAATTTCACAGAAGCAGCCGTGATATTTATCTGGACATTTTCCCTATCAAGTCTATAACTGAGTAAGAACGAAAAGGGCATCTAAACAAACACTAGAAATGCCAGGAAGGACCGCCCTTTAGCTTATTTTTAGTCGCGTGGCTAGAAGTGGCCCGAGTGGCCAGCTTCAAGTGGGCAGGTGCACAGGGCACCTGTCGTCGCCAATCAACCTTGACTCGGACTGGCCGTTAGGAGGCGGGTAGGGTCATGGACCTCCTACCGTTTCCACTGCCCTAAGATCTCTGCAAAAGGTTGACTCTTACATCAATTACACTAGTACAAAAAAATAATAGCTGGATATTAAAACAAAATGTTAAAAGTCGTCAAATAATATTTTTAATAGAAGTTCAATAGAAAATTCTTGGAAAATCTTATGGTACAAACTTTAAAGTTCTTAAAGACACTTTGCTAATTTAATATGATTTATAAATTTAAAATAGCTCTTAGTGCACTTCTGTTGAATAGCTTTGGATGCGGTTTGCTTGGTTGGTTGGCCAGCGATTTTCCAATAAACTGAAATTGCATTCGATGATGCCAGGATATGTTTTTTCCAATCACTATGATATTTTTTTTCACCCCTTTCCCCTTTTTGTTTTGCCAGGATGTTTTCTTTTTCTTTTAGCATTTTATAGAAAATTGAATAAAAGTGTTGGGTGGCATTGCGACAAACTGGCGAACGAATGAGCGCGTGATTGGAAGCGATTTGTAGAAAGGTGAGCATACCTGGCCAACTAGGTGGTGCTTCCTGCTGCCTGCCCCATCCTGTAGTGCGCCGTTCGCAGCTTAAAGGTCCTGCCTGCGAAGGAAGTGATTAGTGTAGAGCTCCACGGCTCCATGGCTTCCTTGCGTGAGCGAGTCGTCGGATCCCGAGAGCTCCGAACATAGCAAACACAGCGGTGCGGAGAAATCCAATTTGTAATAGGGAGCTAGCTGGGTCGCCTTTGATTTCATTGTTTCACCGGATTGCCTACACACACCTACACACCCCCTATATAGGGTCTTTTATTTACGTTTTTCTACATTTTTGTTTGCTGCACCAGAAACATCATCAAAAAGAGTTAAAAACAGTCCCCTGTCAAGATGCATTCGACCAAGATAAAAGAGGGCGATGACAGAGTGAGTTATTTTACTGGGAATTCATACGGATTCCCTTTTCCCATTTTGGTAGTCAGTCATACATATGTGTCGGCCATTAATCCCCTTTAACTAATTTGAATGCCATGCTTAGGAGGAAATGGAACTCAACCAAATCTGGCGGGGATGTCGTAAAATCCAGGGCGCCATTTTTCGTTATAACTTTGACATCTGTGCCGACTTAAAGCAGCACGATCCGAGTTGCAGTGGCTTCGTTTCCGGTAAGCGCCGAATTCGCTGGACCCATTTCCCTTTTACGACCATTTTATGATTGCCCCCAGAACCAATTTTCACCGCCGTACTGGGAAAGTATCGCAAAGTGGCCGGCATGTCCGAAACTGAGCTAAGAGATGTCACCGATTACTTTCAAATTCGAGATGGTCGTGTAGCGTATCGTCAATTTTGCAAGGTTGTCTGTAGCGAAAGTAAGTGGCTTTCGTTTAAATTCATTTGGAATTTAGTATCCCATCTTTCCATTTCTTAGCTCTCCACAAGGTTCCAAAGAATGATTTGGCCACTGGGCTGGAGTGGAACGATCCCTGGCATGTAAATGTGATTCCTCAGCCGGAGGATCGTCGCAAATTGTGCCTTATTTTGCTAAAAGTGGCCCAGGCCTCGCACATACCTCTCATGCCTTATTTTCAGGACTACGAACTAGTGAGTTATTGGGTTTTTATTTAAAAAAAAATAAAATGAATAGACATAAAATAATCGATTAATCCGTATCCTTTAGATAGCTCAAAATGTTGGTGTAGTCACTGTGTCACATTTTGCTAGGGTTCTCCACTTTATGAAGATACCTCTTTCAGAGCCGGACTTTCTACTCCTGCTGCGTCGCTACATGAAGGATGGCTACTTGGTCAACTATGTGGCCTTTCTTAAGCACATCGATAATATCATGGCTTACCTGAGCGAGCAGAAACTGTTGGATAATTCCCATGTAACTTTTAATAATCCTCCGCAGGATCAATGAATAATTTTTAATAAAAATATAAATATTTTTAGGACATAATCGCAAACTTCCCAGGGCGCCTGGTAGACTTGGAGATGTCTCAACTGCCGGCCGTAGATGGGTGCAAGCTGATTCATCCCATCTTCCCGGATGCCTGCAACCAACCAAAGAAGAACCGCACCCAGTGCGACATCATCTTTTGTATTCAGAACTATGTGTACAAGAACCAGGTGCGCACCACAGAGTTCCTGGAGAGCTATGACTCCCTTCGCGTGGGCAGCATCACGAAGAACCAGTTTGAGCGCGGTCTCTCCAATATGGGGGTGGGCAAGAATCTTACCCAGCGGGAACTGGGCATCCTGCTGGAGCGCTACACGGATCCCATGGACACCAATCGAGTGCGATGGCGCAACTTCGCCGACGAGATCGACACAGGTATGCATCGAGTTCAAATTAAATTCCTCCTATTACAAATGATTCCCTCCTTTCAGTCTTTACCATCAAGAATCTGGACAAGATGCCGCAGTGTGTGGTGGAGTCGCCACTGCGCCACATACAGGAGATGCCACGGCCAGGGGCCATTGATTGGCATGCTGCCCCGCAGTCAGTGCGGGAGTTGTGCGAGGATGCCATGGGCAGGATTCGGATCCGCATTCGCAATCGTCGTCTCTATTTGCATCCGTTCTTCCGCAGCTACGACAAGTATACACTTCTATCCATCACAGTAATCCAGATCTCATTTCATCCTAAAACTTTTGTCCATTACAGACTGAACAGCGGCCATGTCCGCTGCACCATGGCCAAACAAATCTTCCGCACCAATGGTATTCTATTATCCGATCCGGAACAGGACGCCGTACTAAGTCGCTACGGAAACGAGTTAGGCTTCTGCTATACAAAGTTCCTGGACGATGTGGATCCGGCCGAGTATGCCATGCCCGCCTTGGTGACCAAACAGGAGCTGGTGGAGTGTCCGCCCTTCGCTCGCGACAACCAAGAACCGGAGGACGCCAGCGAAGAGGTCATCGTTCGCATCCTTACCAATTGCAGGCGCCAGGCTCTTGCCAAGAACGTGGCCGTCATCGAATTTATGTCCGACTACGATCGGCATCGGGAGGGAGAGATCCTTGAGTCGGACTTTAAAAGAGCTCTGGACAATTCCAGTGTCATCATTAAAGAGGAGGAAGCCACCATTTTGTGTAATATGTAAGTGAGGTGCAAAATAATGGCATAAACAGTTGACTTAACCAAATTATTTTTGGTATTCTCCCAGCTTTCGATCGCCGCGTCGCAGGGCGTGTGTCCGATACCGTGACTTCTGCAAGGCTCTGGACGAGATCTTTATACAGCTGGACACGAATATGGGCGACCAACTGGTCACCGCAGTGCCACTATTACATCTTCCCAACTTGGACTGTGTGGATTGCTTCCTGAGCTTCGATGAGCGAACAATATGCTCTCAGGCTCTAATGAAGCTGGCCCGCAAGCCAGACGAGATTTCCAATCTCAGCCAAGTATTCAAGGACTTTGATCGCGAACAGTGCGGTTCGATTACACAGAACCAGTTCCTACGTGGTCTGACAGTGCGCGACATGCACGTAATGCTCAGCAGCCGCGAGTTCCAGGCCATCTGCAAGTGCTTCGGCGTGAAGAAGGGCATGTGCATGGAGTTCAACTACCGCGAATTCCTCAAGATCCTGGACGTGCTCTTTACCACCGGCCAGAAAAAACAAAATTATTAGCGACATATACTCCCCAACCTCGAAATTCTCTGTGCATTGTTATATGTTTTTGTCTTTTTTCTTTTATAAATTTAGTGTCGTGTGCATGCGAAATAAACAAGAACGTTGGGTTTAATTTATGTGTTTCACTTTAATGTAGTTCGCATTAAAACTGACTTTTCTCTTATCGATCAGTAAATTTTAATTGTATTTCCTTTTTCTTGAGAATGTTTTTATTTTTTTTATTAGAGGAAAGAAAGTACATTAACACGTATTGTTGTCAACGTGTTTTCTTTTTCCTTTGAAATGCTACCTAAACCTGACCTCCTTCTCTTTCGTAACTGCCAGCCACCGACATCTAATCGGCTTTCCTTTTTAGCTTTAGTCGGACGATTTCATATATTAATGTATACATAGATTTGATTTAACAGTTCGCATTGTTGCATGTTCTATACAATTGTGTGGGAAAGTAGATAAGGTTTTTGCTGAGTGGCTTTAGATTTTTATTAAAATATAAATCTCTTTCCCTTAGACGCGTATATAAATATAGAATATATATATATATATTTTTTTATAAATGTAGTCTATGAGCGTAAAGACATAACCGAAAACAAAAGGTTACTCTTTCCGTTTTCTGTTTTGTATTATGGTGGATTTGTTTGTTTGTTTTGTGTTTTGTCGTATATAGTTTTCAATTAATCAATTGAACGGGAACATAGAACCCGGTGTGTGCCAGCCAGTCAACGCCTGCTTGGTTTCTTTCTTTTATAATTATTATTACATATTACAGTTAATCCATAATTAAAGTTAAACAAATACTTATACTAAATTGTATTGTATAATGCATGAAACATTTTAGCTGTATGTGTGTATGTTGTTTTTAAAGTTTTCTTATTTGTTTTTTTTTTGTTTGTTTCTTTTAATATTATGTTGTTCTTTTGTTATTTTATTTACTCTTTTCTGCTTCTTCCGTATTTTCCCTGTGCTGCTGACATGTTAAACAATTACCTCGCATAACGTATGGGACTACATTAGAAAAACAAATTAGTCTCGACACACAGACAACTTGAGCAGGGGCATGGCATTTAGTTTGGTAAATGTTCTATGCTATCTTCTACGCAAGGTTGTCTTGTGGGTTCTATGAAGGGGATTGCTTAGATGTATGTATTCTTGTTTGTGGATTTGGTTTGGTGGGCGGTTGGTTGAGTGGGTGGTGGTCTGCCGGGTTAATGAGCGTGTGGCTATGAAAAATTAGCCACTTGCTGAAAAATTAGTAGTCTCTAGGCCTAACTAAACGTGTGTATTTCTTAATGACGCGCTGCTTCAGTGACGCTCTTGCTGCTTCTATTTAGATGATCCTGCTTCTCTCGTGCTGTTGCTACTGCTGCGCTGCTGATGTTATATATTTGGAATGGTGCTACACACAGATTGTGTGTAAAAATGCGTAAAGGTAGCTGCGGTTTAAATAGTTGCTCCCAGCCAGCAGACAATCTATTTAATGCAATCATCCTGACGCTTCTCCCATTCGTTTATTTTGGTTTTTCTATATACAGTTTTGTATATATGCGGTTACTCCTCAATTGTCCATGTGCCTTTCTGTCCGTATGTGTATATGTCGATTTTGTAGTAATGCTGCAATGCAAAGAATTATAAATACAGTGACCTAAACAGGGTAAACCTCAGTACTCACCCATAACAAACTAAACTAAGTAAAATTCAAATAGTTTGCAGTTATCCGAAGAATGCGAAATACCCAATGCCCATGGCCCCACCCGTTTAGTAGGGTTGATGTCTCTGCTGGCGTCCACCGCCGCGCTGTTTTCCACCGTTAAAGCCACCGCCTATGATGTAGTAGAGGGAATTTAATGTATTCACATGATTAGTAAGTTTAATCCAATCGAATTAATTTGAAATCATAAGCAAAATAGGACATGCTCAACGTCTGGACGGAAGAGAAGAAAAGGAGGCTAAAGATATCTGTAACTACGCCAAACGACAATTTCTGTGTTTGCTTTGGGAAAATTTTGACCAACTCTAGAGAACAACAGCTAAATAGCAATAGCAATATATATTAAAACATAAACTTTTGAATAACCAATGGAGGGTATAACCAAAATCGATGGAAAACCGAACACAAATTTTGTATTACAATAGATATATTGTGGAACTAATAATAGTAAGGATAGGATGGATGCTCGGAAAATGTTTGGTAGATTATAAATAGTTGCTTGCTGGACGCTTTTTGTTTGTGTAAGTTAATACCTTTCGGGCCGCCACCACGGGGTCCGCCGGCACCGCGACCACCTCCCATATTGCCACCGCCGCCGCCGTAGCCGTTACCGTCAAAGCCGCCTCCGTACCCATAGCCGTCTGTCGGTTGCGATTTCGTGGCATTTCATGGTTAGATCACGCGAAAAGTGTCGTTGTTTGGTGGTTGGTATTTGTAGTAATATTTGTTGTATAGAAGATTGATGAAAACACAAACAATGAATAGCTTATAAAATGGTGTATAAAACGACTCAAATAAACATAAAAGTTGTACAGCTGTGTTGCCAACGAGCTAGATGATATTTTAAATATTTTTTTGTTGTATAATTTTATGTTATAATTTTTTTAAACTACTAATAATAATACTAATAAAAATCTGAATTCCTTAAAGGAATGACAATCCTGCAATTTTAACTTTAAGATGTAAATTAATTTGATTTTATATTTAAATATAATTGTTGGCAACACTTATTTTTTCGATTCTGTTTTCAATCAGTTTAATGAATTACTTCTTAAAAGGTCAATTGGTCAAAATTTTTGTTGTTGTTTGGGGGGCGACGCCGCGCCGAGGGGAGACAATTCAAAGTGCACATACCGTGAGAGCTGGAAAGGAATTGTTTGCTCCAGAATCGGAGCATATTCGACACAGGACATGGTGGAGGATCAGGGGGATTTGTGGAAAAGGTAACTGAAATACACACTAAATTGTTGTCTGGTTTTTTTTCGTTTTTTTTTTTCTTTTATTTGCTCATTTCTCGTTTTGTGGATTTTGATTATAAGATTGTTGGTTAAAATATTTCTCCGTTATTGCTGTAGCTCAAAGTACATTAAATTTTTGCTGCATTAACATTTGGTTGTTGGATGTTGTCGATTGATGGTACATAATAAAAATGTTAAAAACAATTTTTCTTCTCCGTCTCGGATCTCTAGAGAGGGAACTGGCGCAAGGCGGCGCTCACACATACATGCGGTTCGGTTTGTTGTTGATGTCGGTTATATATAATTAATATATATTTAAATATATATCTGTTGTTGTCTCTGATTTTGGTTAGTTGTCGACTTAACTCGACTCGACTTATTAACATGTTTCACAATGTATATTGCAATGGATTTCTCAATTCATTTCATTCGATCTCTCATTTAACAGCACTTATATTGTTTTTTTTTTAATGTTTTTGTTAAATTACCTCATTTTCCACACAACAATTTCAGCATTTCAATTTCAAATTAGTTAGATTTTAATGATTTCTTTTTATTTTGTTTTAGAAATTTGGAAAGAATTTGGTAATGGTTTTTTTTATTGCCAAAAAATTTGTGAATTCATTTGCTGCTCTTGTGTGTGTGTATTTTGAATGTCTCACCTCAGCAAAAAGTAATCGAATTTTCATTATATTTCTTCTTTTTTTTCGTATATATCCTTTCAAGGGTATTTTTTTTTTTATTTAATTTAAAAAAAAAAGGGGGCCGGGACTAAGGGGCTAAAGGGTGCGTAGTCTGTCGCGAATTATAGTGTGGCATCGTAAAAAGTTTTGCGAAAAACAAAAACAAATGCAAATAGTCAACAAATTTTACTTTATACTTGAGTTAATGGGATTATTATAATAATTACTCTGTGTTTCATTGTTGTTGTTGTTGTAGCTGTTGTTAAAAACAAGAAAACTGTTTGTAGCTTAAGAATTGTCGTCTCAGAAACGGTTTGACAATAATAATTCATTGTAAATTACTTTAGTAGTTTTTCATATATATAGATTTTTTTTTTTTTAGATTTTTTTGTAAAGTTTTTCAATGCATTTTACTAAAAACAAATATTAATTACGCTAAATTACTTGTAAATATATACGCTTTAAATGTAATAGAAAAGGAAGATTTAAGTAAAAAATTAAAAACGTTACAGTTAAGTGAAAAGGTATAACAAACATTCTCGGTGCGGTATATTGCTTTGCGGATTGCCCCGATATGGCTTGGTTGGTCGGTCGTTTGCTTTCTCGCTTGGTTATTTCTTGCTCTGATGCCGGTAAATAGACTGATCATAGAAGACAGTTGAGTAGTTCGGTTCTATACCTTCAGATACCGGGTGGCGGTGGAATCTGTTACCAAAACCGTGAACCGGGGACCAAGGACCGGTTTCCCGGTAAACATTTTGCGAGAAGCTTGGACAAGACAAACGCGCGGCCGGCGATCGTTTTTGGAAATTCGCTTTTGGGTGGTTGGTTGGTAAACTCTCATTGGGGTTTTTTTCTTTTTTTTTTTTTATGTTTTGGATTCAGTTTAGTTTGCTTTTTTCGTTTTTGTGAGGCGAAACATCGGAAAAATCGGTATTACAATCATATATATAATCGTATATAAATATATGTTCAAAATCATAATTACGAAAATAAAATTACATAATTAAGTGGTAAACTGTAAACTGTAGACTGTGGGGAAGGGGGAACCGAAACACCCAATTCAGCTATTTACAACTGTCGACTGTATAAATTAATTTGATTTTTTTTTAGATATACTTTTGGTGTTAGAGTCTCCATTCCCCGCAGTATTTTTTGTTTCTTTTTTTTTTAGTTTCTTGGTTAGTTGAAAAATGTTCAAGTTGTAGAGTAACGGAATAGAAGAAAATTATAAAGAAATTAAAAATATATTGTTAAGGTTTTAATATAAAGTGGGCACAAAATTATTGCTATATAATTTTATGGTATATGTAGTGGTATACAAATTTTTAGTTTATATCAAAATATGTTTACACATTAAACATCATAATAATCGGTATAATAATTAATA
Organism: Drosophila atripex; assembly: GCA_035045925.1. Lineage (NCBI taxonomy): Eukaryota > Metazoa > Arthropoda > Insecta > Diptera > Drosophilidae > Drosophila > Drosophila atripex. Next base: position 3,452,080 of record JAWNOP010000022.1, on the reverse strand, counting down.
CAAAATATAGCATAAAATGTATAAAAAACCGTTGTGTGTGTGTGTATAAATTTTAAAATTTATGTCAATATTTTTTTCTGAATTTTTTTTTTTTTTTTTTTTTGTTTGTTTTGTTCTTTATATAGACAACTTGCTAAAAACATTGAGAAACATGCATTATAATTATTTAATTTACGCAAATTTTTATGAATATCAATGTAAGTTAATTTACAAATGTATATATAATCAGGATAATCGGTTTTCAGAACTCTCTTATTTAATTTCAAATTTAAACAAGATCTATATATACATTTGCGAATTGCAATGCTTGTGTGTGTATGTGATTGAATGGTATTGCTCGACTTAAGATTAAAAACCATAAGAAAATTATACTTGTATATTTGAATTAAAATTACTAAAATTGACGAAGTGTGCTTTTTTTGTTTTGTTGGAAAAGTTCATGTTTTTTTTTTCTTGCTAGAATTAAGATGTTCTTGTTTTTTTTTTGTCTAATAGTTTGTCGTTGTTCAGTAAGTTCTCTCTTCGTATCTGATGTTTTTTTTTTTTTTTGTTTAGTTAATCCTGGAATCAACGTATGAACGTGCAGAATGCCGCAATGCGCGCTGTTGCGATGCCAACTAAAACAAGTCTCGGAATTCATTGTTTGTTACGTTAAACATTACGTTACGTTAAAGATCTCTCAGGCAAAATACATTTTTAGTCAAGAAATTGCAGCGGAAATGCAAATAAAGCAAATAAAAGAACGATCTTTATAAAATTTGGCCGGTGGCAGATATGTTGTAGGTGCAGTTGGAACTGCAACCGACTCTGACTCCGATTCCGGCCAAAAAGATCAAAAGAGCTCTGGTCCTGGCGCTCTCTTTTCGTTTGTAGTTGTTTTTTACAAGGATTTGCCTTAAAATAATACTATCAAAAATAGTACCATATTTAAATGTTACGTTTTAAGTATAAATATATAACATTTGCATATATTTGATATAAATATATATGGTAGGTATTATATTGACGTATGGTGCATACGAAAACATATGCATTGCAAGAACGTGAATATTATCCCGGATATCCCGGAATAATAAATATGTATCTAAAAATATATTTATATGCTATATATAAGGTATATTTAAATAGACATTGAATCAAAGCTTTGATTACTCATTTCGTTTGTTTGTTTTGTTTGTTGTGTTGTGTGTGTGTGTGTGTGTGTTCTTTCATCTTCTAGTCGTTTCTGTTCTGGTCTATATAGTTGTTTAGTGTTTTGTTAAACAAAACAAAAGGAGAACTATTTAAATAACTATTTTTATGTGTGGTGTGTAGGAATAGGGATAGGGATAGTATAGTGTATGTGTGTGTGTGTGTTTCAACAGAATTTGGTTTCAGTTGGTTCAAACAATAACAGTTAGTTAACAATTAAAAAAAAGGCACAAGTTGCAAATTGCGCAAAAGGCCAAAAACTGGCGCTTCACACAGTTTCACATAATTGGCACATGCTCCTCGTGTGTGTTTCTGTTATATTTTGTTTTTGTTGATGTTATTTGTTTGCTGCCCTTGCGTCTGAGGTATTTGTCATCTTTGGAAAGTCTGTTGAAGGCTACTACCTCACTGCTTCTGGTGAGTCTAGTTGGTGGTGGTGGTGGTGTTGTCGGTTCTTGTCTGGTCTGGTACTCATCGGCAATATAACACTTGCCTCAACTTGAACGTCACGTCTACTTTTATCTTTGCTCCTTTCTCTCACTCGTTTTTTTTTTTTTTTTTTTTAACAACACATTCATTTTTTACACACGCTTCGTCAGTTTTATGTTTAAATGCTACTCAACTAATAATTGGTAATTAAATGTTTCGTTTAAATGAATTCTCGTTTAAAAATCGACGCTTTAAAATTTTTCAAACATCAAATATATGCCTTTAAATTATAAGTAGTTATATATATATATATAGATAGATATAAATGTGTATGTAAAAGTTACGAATTTTCTTGTTATATATGTAAATGATTAAATTGTCTGTCAAAACATACACAAAGATTTTTTTGTTTTTCTTTCAAATATATAAAACGAAATGTTTAAAATTTATATGTTAGCATTAAAAAATAGTATTTTTGTTTTTTCTCGTTTTTCTACAATATTTAAAAAGTTTTCTTGTTTTTAGCGACGTTGCTTTTGTTGTAATTGTTGTTCATGTTGTTGTTGTTGATGTTGTTGTTCTTAGATATCTCCTGTAAGTCGGATACCCAAATGAATTTAATCATACACCTTCTGGTGTAATCATAAACGCAATTCTGGGTATACGAATGCACAGTCGCATCGAAATGCAGCACAACGAATTCTTTTGTTTTTGTTTTTCTTAGTTTTTGTTTGAATTTGTGGGAAACACAACAACGTTGAAATTATGGATCTGGTCTATGGCAAAGTTCATTTAGATTGTGGTGTTTTCTGTGGATTGTTGCTTGATTTCTTAGTTTTGTTTGCCTTTTTATATATATTTTTTTTGTTTTTTATTGGCTAATTAGAACTGCTGATAGTTGTTGCTATTGTTCTTGTTTTGATGGTAATTACTCGACGCATTGTTATTGTAATAGTTGCTCTGAGCATTATTATGTTTGTTGTATTTACCATAACCGTAGTCATATCCATTATAGTAGCCGCCGGCATAGTAGTCGCCGTAGCCACCGCTACCATATCCACCGTAACCGCCATAGCCGCCATAGGAGCCTTGGCCTTCCCACTGATTGTTGTAGCCTAAAAATGTTATTTATAAATCGGAATTAAATAAAATTTTGACAAAGCTTATTAATTAATAGTCACCTCCTCGTCCGAAGCCACCACGTCCGCCACGCATACCACCGCGCATGCCACCGCGTGGTCCCATCATCTGGTTTTCGGGTTTCGGCGTGGCCCGCTTAACGTCCACCTCCTTGCCGGCAATCTTTTGCTTTGGCGTCTTCAGCAGATCCGTGACCACCTGCTCGGCATCGAAGGTGATGAAGCAGAAGCCCTTGCGCTGAGACTTTTGCTTGTCAAATGGCATCTCGACTTCAACGATCTTCATAATAATACAATTATTTATTTAAAATTTAAAGCATTAGCGGTTTAAGGCTTCTCTCACATTGCCAAACTGTCCAAAGTAGGTCTTGATCTCCTCATCGGTAATCTCTGTTGTCAGGCCACCGACAAAGATCTTGCCGTGGCGCGCCTTGGCCTTCTTGGGGTCGACCTTCTTGCTGTTGATGATGTGCTCATCGGCGGCGCTGACCTTGTCGATCGCTTCCGTGGTGGTGAACACGATGAAGGCGAATCCGCGGGAACGGCCGGTCTGTGGGTCTGTCTTAACATTGATGCTTTCGATCTCACCGAACTTGCCAAAATGATCTCGCAGCTCCTCTAAAATAAAATAATTAAAGATTAATATTATTTAAACAAATCTAAGACTATAAAATATACTTACTCTCCGTGGTTTCCCAGCTAAGACCGCCCACAAACAGTTTTCTGTGAAGAGTGGAAATGATTTGTATTAGAAATCAAATAAATATTAAATCTATTGCAAGTTCTACGTAAAGTTGGTAACTTTTTTGTTGTTTGAAGGGGGGGTGGTGGGGGTCGGGAAAAAAGATAACTGGGAGAGACTGGGCACAAAAATATAGGTTGTGTTTTGAATGCGCGAAGCAAATATTTCTTGATTTACTTTAAATTTCTCTCTTACTGTTTTTCGTATTGGCTGCAAAAGGAATTGATGACAGAGCAAAAATACAAAAACGAATAAAAAAAACTCACCAAATTTGAAGTGAAAATTTTCTTTAGTTACTGTATTGCAATCAAAGATTTGATCGGATAGTCAAAAAACTTGCAAACTCGGAAATGAGCGAAAGAGTTCGAGGAGCGAGCGATCAAGAGACACAAAACGAGCGAAAATGATGGTAAAATATATATATTAAATATATATTTCTAAATGCAAAGAAGGAACTTTATTTTTCTTTGTTTTTATAGATTTAACAATTAGTCTTTAGTTGATAGGATGAGAAAAACTAGAATGCAAAGGTTTATGCTGGATTGTAGTTGGTTTTAATTGCTTTATTTATCTTGGCTGTTGAAATTTTTATAAAAAAGTGTAGAGAAAAAAAAATATGCATAGACACTTAATTTACTTTGATGTACGTTACTCTCAGTTTATTTGTTATTTTTATTTTTTTTCTGCGTTCTCGGCGGATGAGATTCCCGGCAATTTGGCAATTTTGGAACAGTAATAGTCTCTTCTCCCGGCGGCGAAATTTTCAATATCGATATAATGCTTCATTACGTTACATTTGTTTCTTTCTTATTTTTATTTTATTTTTTTTTCATCGGGCGATATGTGATTCTGATTCTGATTGTGATTGCAATTGCGATTGTGAGCTTCTTAGAAAACAAACGGAAAAAACTGCGAGTCTCTTTCACTCGGTCTCTCTCTGCCTCCGATTATTTTAATCATTTTCGTTAAGTTTAGTTTAGGCTTCTATATAATTATGAACAATAATTAATTGCATTATGCATTATACGTTAAGATACAATACAATATATACTCATATAAGATAATATATATATATATGGATCCAATTTGAAATCGAGATAATTTGTTGATAATTTTGTGTGTCGATAGTTCTATATATTGGCTGACTGATTGATTTTTTTTTTATTTTTGGTTAGATAAATACCATCAGCATCAGTATCGGCGTAACGATTTGGAGACTGTAGACTGGAAAGTGGAAACTGGAGTGTGGGGATGTCCATGTCCATGTCCATGTCCATGTCCCATATCCATGTATCTTCCTCCGTATCCTTTGAATCCTTCGAACACTTGAGAATAGCTAACATTTTTGGCATTTCACTTCTCTCAAGACCTGCCGGAGAGGAACAAGGTTAGTTCGCTCAAAAACCAACAGGATAAGCTATGAATTTGGAGTTAAATGTTGTGTTTCCTATTCAATCCCACACATCACATCACATCTCGTTGGCATTGGCATTGGCATGGGGGCTGACTCGACTCTCCTTCGATGCGACGATTCCTTTTCGATATTATTGCACAGCATCGTGTGTGTTACTTAAGATTAGACTTAGACATTAAATGATCAGTAGATGGGGAAAATGAAGTGGAATAGCATAAAAGCCTACGAACCAAAACAATAATTAATCAAGAGATCCAACCTACTTAACCGACAGTGATGGGGATAGACACCATATATTTTTATTATTTTTAATAATTTAATAATAAATAAGGAGTATAGGTTTTAGAACGAAAATACACAATTTTTGATCCTTTAAATTTATAAAATTTAAAAATAAAACATTCAAAATTTATTACTATAACTAATTCCCATCACTGTGAGAAACGACGACGATTAATTAAATTTTTCTTTTAATCCATTAATCCATAAAATTTGTTTACAAAATAAATACCTATTTAAAAACGTAATTTAAACTTTAATTTCAAATGTTTTCATTTAGAGCCTTGGCAACTCTAAAATGACGCCGGCTGTCCCGAGAGAAAACGAAAGATGGGGTGTGAGAGGAAACAGAGCGCGCGCGGGTAGGAGAAACCGGCAATGAAAAGAGAATGGTGAAAACTGCAAAACACACACACACACACACACACTGGACTGGAGAAGCGTTTGTATGTATGTTTGTTGAATGGCCGCCATTTTAAGTAAAGAAGAAGCACAACATAACAACGAACAGCCGAAACAAAGAATAATGCGAATAAAAAGAATACTCGGCCAATACAAAGTTATCTTTTTGCAGGTGAAAGGCATCAGCATGTGTATGTGTGTGAGTGGTCCAACGTGGGGGAAACGAACATAACCTCACACATAAGAAAATGTGCTTCAATGCTATGGGAACGAAATACAAATTTTTTGTTTTGAGAAGAATAGATGAAATATACAAATTTTCCACTGCTCGGCGGGATACGATAAACTTCCATAAGATTCTATTAATAATGCCGCCTGAAGCAGCTGAAGTACAGTCGCACCTATACCGACACACACACACATACACTATGTGGGAGAGAGCGAGAGAAACAAAAGGGGTCATAAGCGCAGAGAGACTCCGCCTGACTTCCCCCCCACAATGCTCCTGTAACCGTCAAACAACGACGTTAGCTTTCGATTTACGTAACGGAAAAATTTCGAGAACTTGGGGGAGCACATGATCAGCTGCCCGTTGATTTATATTCCTCATCTTCTATATAAATGCGCATTTTTCGCATACCTGTCGTCATCTCGCTGGCCGGATGCTCCAGATTGGTTTTCGGAGGCGCCGTTAGTCGAACCGGCGGCATTGCTCTCGCCATTTTCGGTGCTACTTGGCGCATCGGCCGTCACGTCCTTGGTGAAATCCTCGCCATTCATCTCAGTGTCCACTTGCTGCTTGTCGGTCATTTTAGCAATTTGGTTTGTTTTCAATTTAGAGCACAATTTTTAGTTGATTTCCAGCCGATGCTAAGCCTAGTTACACACTTGCTAAAAATGTCGCGCGTACGAACGAAATGACGACCGGAAAATGACAAATGCAGCGACAGCGTGTGTATATCGTTACGGCGTTGCCACCTATTCGCGGTGTTGCCTTGCGAAGAATCTACGCCTAGTATTTTCCTTTACAAAAACTGTTCTGCTTTTCCTTAGGATAAAAGAAAATCAGCTTTTCAGTAGATATTGAAAGTATGATTTTTAATTTTCTTTAAAAAAAATAAAACATTATGCCGGCTGAAGGTTTGGCAACCATATGATGACGGTGTATACACACCATAAACAAAATCAAAATACTAATAAAATTATAAATCGGGGAAATTCTTTTTGTTATTTTCACACTTAACTTACGGCGTAAGTTATTTCAACACAACTTTAAACGAAAAAATACTTAAAACAAAGAAAATAATTTCAAAAAATATTCACGCGTAACGGGCAGTTTATACGTCCATAGTCTGGCAGCCCTGCCAATGTGCACATATCCTTAAAAATACCAAATGATAGAAAAACTAAATGAAAATAAAACTTCTACGTCTATCAGCATAATAAACAATCAAAGGAATAACTATTCATCCCTAAAAAGTGCGTCAATTGTATTTTCTTCCTTTTTAACAATATATTTTTGTTGTATTGACAATACGCTATGACAGTGTGTACATATTCCCGCCGTGCCGCCATCATTCACACACACACACACATGAAGCCGCACCGAGAATAAAACGCTGCAGAGGCAAAAAAAGAGGAACGAACGAAAAGTCGGTTCTCTTTTCGACTCAACAGAACACTTGTCCAATTTCATTGCGTTTGCGATTATTTTCTACTCAAAAAACCAAAAACCACAACCAGCCAACGCATCGTAACTTAATTCAACCACAACTGTGATCGCCTAACATCGGAAATATAAAATAAAAGCAACGCACGAGAAGAATTGCCAAGTTAGTTATCAACCAAAAATTTGCAACAAAGTAGAGTAAAAGAAGAAGACGACGTCGCGTGTGTGTGTTGGTGTCTGTGTGTGGGTGTTTGATGCAGTTTGCATTTAGTTCTAAGAACTTAATCGAAAACTAAAAAAAAAATATAAAAAAAATACAACTAAATACTAATCCGAATTACGATTAATTTCAGCGCTCCATTGAAAGTCCTTCCCCCCAACCACCATAAGTGCAACAAAGTAAAAAATTTGGCGAATTTCAACCCATAAGCAATACACACTGTGCATTACAACAGCAGCGTACGGCGGAAAATCGCAAAAAAAAAAAAAAAAAAAAAAAGGTGAGCCGGCGGCGGTCTAGAAAAATAGAACTTTCCATCGGGGTGGAAAAGGTGCCATGGAAAAAGGGGGAAAATGATGTTGGGCGTGTTTTCGTTCTCCGGGTTTCTACATTTTAGCGGCTTTTTTATGGCCCCGTGCATAACCTTAAAATTAAAAAAGAACAAAAAGAAAAAGAGCAAGTTGTTTTTGTAAATTTTTGTTTGAAAGACTACTCTTCATTTATCGCTTTCTTTGTTCATCCTACACACGCGGTTCGCAAGCAAAGAGCACTGGGGGAGAGAGACCCGAAAAAGTTGCTTGTTTGTTGGTAGTGTGTGTGTGCCGCCAACTCTTTGTGCTTCATTATCTAAATATTATTAGTAGTTTAGCTGTGAGAAATAAATACTTTAAACATCATTATCTATAGAATATTGCTGCTAAGAACTGTTTGTAAGCCAGGATTGGAGTGGCGGGTGGAAAAGCGGCGGCACAACCTTGAAGCGCAAAACCTAACCTCAAAAACTTCATGTTCCCCCGATTCGCGGCTTCGTTCCGCCCTATGAGTGTGTGTGTATGAGGTCATTTACACGAAATGCGCGCACACATGTACAGACTCGGGGAGGGTGTCCTTTGTGGCAGGATCGCAGAGGCAAACGAAAGCACGTGCAGGTTAAAATATCCAACAGCCGACCAGAAAAATAGGAGCCACAGCCGAAAGGGTCTTTGGCGACAGCTGCACATTTTCGTGTTTGCTCGAAGTTTCCCCCTTTTTCCGCATTTTCAGCCAAAAGTGTGTGTGTCACAAAAGTGGGTCAAACTGCATCGCTCGGCTACATTTAGTTGTTGTTTTATTAAATGCACTGCGGCAAAATGATTTTTATTTGGGTTACCATTGGGTTTTGGGCTTTAAAGTACAAATCGAATACAACTATAGTAGCTTCTCTAGAAATACTCTAGTAGGTTTGGTAAAAAAAAACAAATTAAATCAAAAATCATCTCAACTGTAGCCCTGCCATTTCATTCACTTAATCGTATCGAGAAATCGACGTAGAGCCCGAATCTTTTCAGTTTTAATCAGTAGCCAGACAGGTCCTTTCTAAATATTAATATATATTTTTGCTTGTACATTTTTGCAGACGCAGACGCTAGCAACCCGAAACCTGAACTCTCCAATACAAGAACCCCAACCCCCCGTATTGGAAACCCCTTAGCGAGAGCTATTATCATCGGCATTGAATAAAAATAAATTCAATCGAATTTTGGACATCTTTCGAAGCTGCTCAGTAGTAATCCAGTGGTAGAAGAGCAATGGTCATGGATGCGACCCAATCGCAGCAGCCTTCGCCGCAGTCGGTGGGACGTGAGTTTGTCCGCCAGTACTACACGCTGCTGAACAAGGCGCCGAATCATTTGCACCGCTTCTATAACAATAACTCGTCCTACATTCACGGCGAATCGAAGCTGGTGGTTGGACAGCGGGAGATCCACAACCGGATCCAGCAGCTGAACTTCAATGACTGCCACGCGAAGATCAGTCAGGTGGATGCCCAGGCGACTTTGGGCAATGGAGTGGTGGTGCAGGTCACCGGGGAACTCTCGAACGATGGCCAGCCGATGAGGCGATTCACCCAGACGTTCGTCCTGGCCGCTCAGTCGCCAAAGAAGTACTACGTGCACAACGACATCTTCCGTTACCAGGACCTGTACATCGAGGACGAGCAGGACGGCGAGTCGCGATCGGAGAACGATGAGGAGCATGACGTTCAGGTGGTTGGCACTGGCGGATCATCCGGTACTGTTGACCAGGCGGTCCAAGTTGTTGGCGATGTAGTCGCGCCGCAGCAGCAGCCGGTACCGCCTCAGCCGCAGGGACAGGTCGTCCAGCAGGTGACTCCTGGAGCAGCTACTGGTGCTGCACCACAGCAAATCTTCTATCCGCTGCCAGCGGGTGCTGCTGCCGGACGTACGGTGACTGTTTTGCCGGCTGCTCCCCAGGCAGCCGCTGTGCCGTTGCCGGCACAGTTTGCTGCTCAGCCGATACAGAACGGTGTGGTGTCCCACGAGGAGTTGCAGCAGCAACAGCAGCAGCCGCCGCAGCAGGTTTTGGTGCCGCCTAGTGTCTCGCCCTTGGTGCAGCAGCAGCAGCAGCAGGGTGGCACTCCAATTGTGCCCATTGTCCCTGTACAGAGTACGGGCTTCCAGCAGTCGCCTCTGGTGGCACCACAGCTGATCCAGCAGCAACAACCGCAGGCGCCACAACTGCCACCTCAACAGCAGCCCATCCAGCAGCAACAGCCAATCCAACAACAGCAGCCAGAGCCGGAGGAAGTGGAGGTCCCACCACGACAGCTCCAGAAGCCGCCAACGCCCGTCGAAGACTTCAAAACCATACACGAGCAACAGCAGCAGGAGAAGTACGAGGCCGTCAAGCAGCAGCAGAACGAGCCCAAGACATACGCGAATCTGTTCAAATCGACATCGTCGTCGCCCAGTGGATTCGTTAACGCGGCTCTTCAGCAGCAGCAGCAGCTCCAGCAGCAGCAGCAGCAGCAGCAACAGCAGCAGCAGCAGTCGATTACAAGCAGCTCGTACACTTCGAATTCTTCTGGCGGGGGCAACGGCCAGGTGAGCTACTCGTCCACTGCTTCCAACTACAACAATAGCAATGGAAACTCGCGTCTGGACAACGGAGGACCGCTGCCACAGCGCAACAACTCGATCCGCAACAACAAGGGCGGTAAGTTTTTTCCAAATTCTGAATATTGGAAAATGAATATTGAATTTAATTAAATTTTTTGTATTTTTCTCACAGAATTCGAACAGCGTCGCTCGAGCAACACACAGCAATTCGGCGACAACCAGCAACTCTTCCTTGGAAATATACCTCACCACGCCAGCGAAGAGGAGCTGCGCGATCTGTTCTCGCAATTCGGGACAGTGGTGGAGCTGCGCATTCTGTCCAAGGCAGGAAACAAGGTGCCACCCGGTATGCGCAGTCCCCTGAACTATGGATTCATAACCTATGATGATCCCGAGGCAGTGCAAAAGTGCCTGGCTAATTGCGTAAGTAAACCAGTACGCTTTTAAATATTTTCATATTTCTTATTTCACATTTCATTTCTTTTAATTGCAGCCCCTGTATTTCCCGGAGAACTCGCCCGATGGCCAGAAACTTAACGTTGAGGAAAAGAAGCCACGCATCCGCAACGATATGGCGCCTCGCCAACCGATCGGCGGCAACAGCCTGAACAATAACATGGGTCGCTTGGGCGGCAACAATGGTCCTCAGTCGCGCCCGATGGGCAACAACAATAATGGCAGCGGTGGCGGTATGATGCGCAACAACAACGCCGGTGGCAACAACATACGTCAGGGTGGCGGCGGCGGTGGCGGTGGAAACGGTGCTCCGCGTCTTGGTGGCGGTGGCGGTGGATTTGTGCCGCGCCAGGATAACCGCAGCGGTGGTGGAAACAACCAGTCCAATGGTCCGCTGCGCGGTGCCGGCAATGGACAGAGCGGTGGCAGTTACGGGCGTCGCTAAAAATATATATCCATCACATTACACCAACACCAACAGCAACAGCAACGGCGACTACAGCAACTTGTAGCAACACAACAACAGCGGCAGTAGCAACATAAAAACAAATACAACAAAAACCCATCGTTAAGGACATCGACTTCTTCCACAATGCAATCAATCAATTACATTCAAGAACATCAAAGGCAATTAAACACAAAATCCATTTAAACACAATGTAGTTGGAGCAAATAACTGAAAGCAGCAGCAACTCGAGGCAACAAAACAAACAAAAAATACAAAAAAAAAAACACACACACAAAAAAATATCAAAAAAAAAAAAAAAAAAAAACAAAAAAAGCCAAGACAAGGTCTATCCTTAGTTTAATTGCGTAAGGCCCGTTTTTCCAGCCAGTTCGTGCCAAAAGAAACCGAAATTCTGTGCAAATCTCTGTTGTGAAAGGAAAGAAAGGAAAGCTTCTTCTGCTCCACTACTACTACAAATACAACTACTACTGTATCCCTCAGAAAATCCCCCAAGCACTTTGCAGCACGTGCATTAAGTTAAGTCTCACAACACACACACACACACACACACACACACAACACACCACACCCACAACACACGCACACACCATCAGAGGAACACACATTCACGCCCAGACCATCTTAGCATAAATGTATACATTAAATTACAGCTCTCGTTTGGCAAATCGCTTTCTACAAAAATTTAACTTAAGTTCAGCAGAGGAGAAGATCATCGGTATAAAAAAAAAAAATGAAAGTAGAGATGCAACTTTTTCGTTTGTTTTTTTTTTCATTTAACACAAATACTTAAGCTAAAATAAAAATAAAAAGAAGAAATTAAAACAAAAAACTTAAACAAACTTAGCTAAAAGATATAAAAAAAAAAAAACAAACAAAAAGAAAAACAAACAAAAAAATGAAAAACATTTGTAAAATGCAATAAAAAAGAGCAAAAGAAAGACTTGAAAAAAAAAATTAATCTAAAACCGAAAAACAAAAACAAAAACATAAAAAGGGTAACACGAGAAAAATGTAAGAAATGCAAAAACACACATTGCAGAACACACATATTTAAAATAGAACAGGAGTAATATGGAAAAGCATGAAATGAGAATCTATTCAGCAAACATCCGCAGCGCAGCAAGGAGGATGGATGGAAGGATGTAAGGATGTTAGGATGAGCAAGCAAGGAAAACACGTCGTCGCCAGCGCCCCAAGTCCGCCGCATTTAGGAGCCTGTAAACATTATTGATAATTGCTACTTAAATCTAATTTGCAGACACTTCAACACCTTTAACTAGCTAGTCTACTACGTAGGGAATCGAATCGAATGGCGCAAATCTATAAGAGAGCAAAAAACAAAAAAAACAAAAACCGAGTGATTGAGGATAGTATAAAGACGAATGCGGTGCCGGCGCCGCAGTGGGGTGGCGTAATTGGAAGGACAGCGTCGATATTTAGTTTTCTACATTTTTTATTCGCTTTTTTTTGTCATTCTGTGTAATGAGTTCAAGGTCGTAAGCCAAACTAAGTCAAGCAACATGAACGATTTGGTGTTTCCAACGCAGTTGTGAACTAAAATGTAGTACATATTTTTTAAATAAAATGAAAAAAAAAGCCCAAAAAAAATGTGTGAGGATAACATAAAAACCAGAAACTTATTATAATAGATGAAAACAAAAAGAAACAAGCTACTAACATTTTTCTCAAGGTAAATCAAGCAAAACATGTAATAAATATATACAAATATATATATATATATATATACATATATATAAACAGAAAACTCATATAATTTAATGTTAACTTTTAGAATTACAAGAAATTTAAATATACATAAAATATTTATATAACTGCAGAGGAAACCGGAGGCGGCGAGAAGAAAACTAAAAGAAATTTAAATCTCTGAGGTTATTCCGAAAATTGCCGCAGGCGTCCATTATTCTCCTAAGTTATTCCTGTTTTGTTAATGCTTGAGGACTTTTGATTCGTTATGAACATATCATTTGTTTTTGTTGTCGGCGCCTGCTATAGAGAATCGATTGCTAAATCAATAACTTTCTTCAATTATTTCTAGTGGAACTAGCACTGCACATTTTTAGCACTGTGAAATGTGGGCTTAAGCAATTTTAGTACATTTTTTGCAAAACAAAAATGTTAGTGTTCAAATCTTGGCTCCATGATCAGTGCTGAAGGTGGTGGTGGTGGTGGTGGGTGGTTCGTATACCAACCCAGCTGTATACCCCAAAATCACAAAAAAAAAACCACAAACAAATACAAATCAGTGGTACTAACTAAATGTCTGTAAGAGCATTGAAACACATGGCTCATGCTCATTTCTAAATAAACGAAAGAGAAACCCAATACTGCAGTTTGTAAAGAATAATAATAAAAACAAGGAACACTTAATTATAATTTTATTTATATGTATACAACTACAAAATAATTATAATAATAAATCAACAAAGATTCAGCGTGTTTACCAGAAGACTTATCATTTGTTTTATTTCCTGTTCTTTTCTTCAGTTTCTAGTTTCTAATTTCTAATGAAAAATAAATATATAAAATAATATATGGTATATTGGTTCTGGTAAATGCGGTTATTCCTGACAAACACCAATGAATTATAGACACAGTATTTACAAAATGAATAAAAAAAAATAAAATAAAATAAAATAATGAAAAAAAAAAACACTATATATCCAATTATATCAAGGCGATTCCTGTGACTGAATCCGATTTCCATTGCCTTGAGTTGAACAATCTCTGAGCGTTCGGCATTTAATGAAAAATTATGCGCACAAAGTCGAGCAATTGCAAGCAACTTGCATTACTTTAATCTCAATCACAAGCATGAACGAAAGGATATATCCGCCGCTCCCCAATCCGAATAAATCAGTGGTGCGTTTTATAGCTTTTTCAGATATAAAACAATTATACGCAAATCAATTCACTCATGCAATACTTTAAAAGATTAACAAAATAATGAGAAACAGAAACAGAAACCGAAACAGAATCAGAGAACAACAAAATTTATGAATAGATTAAATAAAGAACAAGTTTACGATTTTAAGTCTCAAAATCCAAGTGTTTAATCAATGGTATGTACTTTATTCGTCCTTCAGTCAAAGATGACTGATACAAATCGTAAAAATATGAAAAGTACATTTAGCAAAGGTATTGGGATTTCCAGCATTTTAGATGCCTGCAACGATATAAAGATAAAGACATTTTTAAACTTGTACTTTTTCAGTTTCTCTGAATCCAAATCTTTCCAAAAATTCAACTCATAAACATTTCATGCAAATTTCCTATGCAAAGATGGGTCGATTTATTTCTTCCAAGTATCGTAGTCAAAGTCCAAGTCTCGTTATAAAATTCTAAGAAATATCTCAATTTTTTTGTTGTCGAAAAACTATGGCTGCTTTATTGCGCTTGCTTTAAATTAAATATATGTATATGTATTATTTAACTAATATTTTTTTTTCTGTCTTTTAAATCTGTTTAGGACTTTTCTCTAGTTATATTAATTTTTTTTTTCAGATATTTCTTATCTAATTATCATTTCTTGTTTTAACGAAAATTAATTTAAATTTGTCAAACTGATTGACATTAAAATCAAATAATTTTTTTCTGCTTTAAAATTTTGAATGTTCTTAGAATTTTATGGGAATCATAGGTCATGTCAGTCGTGTTCAATTCTTTTGCTTGGACAATAATCGACACACCAATTTAAATATCGTACCGTAGGCGGGCAAGGTGCCTTCGTTTCCCACTTTCGAATTGAGGCGCTGGGAGGGCTTGAAGATCTTATAGTCGTCAGTGGGCCATTTCTTGGCTTTGCCTGCGGAGACGGCTACCGGCACAACGATTCCAGCCCCATCTGCATCACCCCTGGCACCGGGATCTGACTTGGACTCCAGGCTATCGTTGGTCGAGGTCTGGGCGTGTTTGTGCCCGGCCTTCGGTGGCCATTCACCCACATTGCTGGGAGTCCACTCGTGATTCCCGTACTTCTGGTAGGCCGACCAGGTCTCCGGCTGGTAACAAGCGTATCCCAGATGCGGTGGCTGTGGCGCCTGATGGAGATTCTTTGGGGCGTAGAGCACTGGGTTAGTGGGTGGTGATATTTCTGGAGTCACATACGAGGCCCAGCCATTGATGAAGGCCGATGGTGGCAGGACGGTCTGCGCCAGGTAGGGATTGTAGGTGCTACTACTGTAGTTGTAGCTATCCAGCGAGGCCGGTTGCGGCGGAATGTAGCCGGCACGAGCAGCTCCGCCCACGGGGAAGCGCAGACGTTTGCCGGGATCCGGTTTCTGGGTGGACTTTTTCACCTCCACCGTTGTCATATTGATTGTATGTTTTCCCTGAGCTATTATTGAAAGTGATTATTATTGAGTGATTTTAAGAATTTTAAAACTATTTTAGACGAATATTGAGAGTGGAAGACTCACCCAAAGCTTGTTCGGCACTGGCAGAATTATCAAACTCAAGGAATCCGAATCCCCGCTTGCGTCCAGTATCCTTGTCGAGGAGCAACTTCACGCTGGTGATTCCACCAAACTGTGAAAAGTACTCACGAATCGAGCCCTCATCGTGACAGTCCTTCAATCCGCCCAGAAATATCTTGTTCGACTTGACGCCACTCATTGCAGCAACGCTATTGCCGCCAGCACCTCCACCTGGTTTCAAAAATTCGTGACGCGGTAGTGCCCGTTTGGTCTCCACGGTTCTAAACGAGGCGATCATTAAATCGAATGTTTCGTATATTAAAATAAACTGTTTGTGCTAGCTAACTTGGTCTCAGTCTGATCGAATTGGAGTATGTATCAGACAAGTTGAATGAGAATTAGTTTTCAGCGCTTACTTGTTGTCGATGCTATGTGGCCCGGCCCGCTGTACATTCTCAACCGAACTCCCATCCACGTAGGTGACGAAACCAAAGCCCCGGGAATGATTGGTCATCGGATCTCGCATCACCACGGCATCTGCAACGGCACCGAACTGACGGAAGAACTCACGTACTGTTTCCACAGTCGTCTGTGTTGATAATCCCCCGATGAATATTTTGCGCAAGTGCTCGTCTCCTTCAGCTCCATTTGGTGGATTATTTGCAGCAGTGCCCACCGGATCGGTTGAAGAGGCACAAACGTTGTTACGTTGGCTTGCTTTGCGCTATTTCCAGAGAATTTAACAATCTTACGAATAACGAATTTTTATTCTGGTATAAAAAAAACAATATCATACCTCTAGCTGGCATGACCCTGAGGCCGCACAATTGTTATCCATTTTGGGCAAGAAAGGCCTTTATAAGATTAGTTGAGACTGAAGCACAGAATTGAAGACGGCTGGAATTTTAATGACAGAGGCTGGGTGGACAAGATTCTAATGTCAAAATCTGACATATACCAACACATGGACGCAGCGGAGCCAACTTCACAAGGTTCGCTGTAAGGTGACTATCGGTAAAGGATTCCGATTTTCCAAGCATAATTGTCACTCTAAAGGGGTCAAAGGGGGCAAGGCTTGTTTAAATAAAATGTTTTTTTTTTTGTTTACCATATCTATAACCTAATGTAGAATATGTGACTAAAAAGATATTTCAATTTTCTATTCAATATTTCAAGCGGCCGGCGTTCTCTACTTTCAAAAGCGATTTTCTCGAAACCACTTTTCTTTTTTTTTTTAAATTGGCTATCAAGTTATCTAAGAAACTAATCGACCGATCGCTTTGAAATTTTTAAGAAATATTCAGCAAATGAGTGGCTAAAAATAAAACTTAAAAAAGATTATTGGTTTGAAAAAATTTGCAAAACTTGATAATACTGGAAATTAGTTTCATCATGAATTGGCATAATTTCAACATTGTCTTCCAAAGAACCCACTCTTTCTTTGAATTAAAGAATAATAATATTATTAAACCTTTATTTTAATGCCTTCAAGATCCAATTTTAAGGTCACTAATCTCTGTAACTTTACAAGAAAAGCCAATGTGGCCAACATTCGAATATCACTCTTCTTTTCCCAATTCCACCCATTTAAATGAAAAAGACAATTTGAATTTTCTTATAGTATTCGGTTATTTATTGAAAAACGCATAAATATTAAAAAAGATTAGTAAAATACAGACATGTTACCTGCACTTACCTCCAAATGCAACCCAGTCATCCGAAATGCGAATGGGTCCCACCAGCCAGCTACAACTTAGAATTAGTTTCGTGGGAGGGAAACTCTCCTCGAGAAACGAACCGGAGCGAAGTGCAGAATTCGAACTCGAATCCCGCCTGGGAGCATCCGTCCGTTGCCAGTCTTGTAAAGAAATACGCAGGGCATTAGTAGTAGGCTCTGTAGTTGTGCCTGGGGGGTTAATGAGGGGTCACTCTAACTAGCCCTGCTACAGAAGAACCCATTGGGTTCAAAACCACCCCGTACTGATTGAGACTGATTGGCTGGGTGCTTGTCTGGGCGAGTCCTGTGACCGTTTTCGGGTGGGTAACATTGGTTATATTTTTTATTTTCCTTTATCTTATTATCGGCATCGTTTCGGTCGTGAAACGAACTAATTACAGAAAATGTGTGGATTACGTTTTGTGTAGTTGGTTGTTTCTTTCTTAGAGTTTGATAACTTCTTAGGGACTAACAAAGTTGGTATGTTTCATTAGTAAGTCATTGCTAGTACATTCTGCAATTCTAAGAGATGGTGGTGTGTTTGCATACCCATTTGGAATTATAGATGTTGCCTTGATATATTAAATTATATAAAAGTTCTTAATCGTACAAAAAATTGATTACAAAATATGATACTATTTGAATTTATACAATTGCTCGTGCTATTAAATAAAATAAACAAATGGAAATACATCTAGCTGTGGGCCAACCACCGCATCCCGGCATGAACATATATTTCATGTGTAACTCTACCTTATTACACCCTTTTATTTATTTTTCAACCGATTTTTTGTTGTTCTTGTTGTTGTTGTTTAAAACTCAAATGGTTTTACTATGGTAGTCTTTTTTTGAGAAATAAAATTATAGTTTAATTTAATTTGTTGTTGGTTGTGTTTCGATTAATTTCTTTAAAATTTTTTTTCTCTTCGTTAATATAGTTAAAACTAAGAGTTCAAGGTTCTTAAGATCCTAAACATGAATTGATCAGCGAATTAAATATTACAAAAAGAGAGACAGTATCAGTACACCTTTGAACAAAACGGAGTTAGTATTGTTCGATTCTCGTTATTGGCTGGCTCTTCAATTTTGCTTGGCATTCTTGTATGGATTGAGTTATTTGTTTTTCTTTTTTTTTTTTTGCTTTCTTTATCTTGGCCAGGCCTGAAAATCTTGCTTGCACCTGCATTCGGCCTGCATCTGGATCTGGTTCGGGTTCTGATCTCTTGTCTGCCTCCTCTGACACACACACACTCACACCTGCCTCTCATTGCCTGCCTGTTCCTGTGCCTGTGCTTGTGCCTGAGCCTGAGCTTGTGATAGTCTGCATCTGCATCTGCCTGCCTAGACTGTCTGCTTGTCTAGCTTGTACTGACTCTGCCTCTCTACGTGTGATTACCTAGTTGCGAGAAAGGAGGAGAAAATTTTCATTAGCTTTTATTTTGGTTTAATCTTGGCCTTCTACTGGCTGCCAAAACCGACCAATGATACTTGCGTAGTTGAGAGTGTTAGGATTGGTGTCCTAGCCTTTATGGCATAATTACCTTGTCTAGTAACGTCTATTGCCGCCGCCCATATTGCCCTGGCCGCCTCCAGAGTTGTAGTTGTTACCGCCAAAGCCTTGTCCACCGCCCTGGTTACCTGTCATATATAAAAAATGCCATTATTATCCTGAAATTGTTAACAAACTAAGAGAATGTCCATACCTTTGTTGAAACCACCGCTGCCGCCTTGACTGTAGGGAGCCGGCCGGTTGTTGCCAAAGTTGTTGTTACGCTGGGGTCCACCTCCATAGCTCTGTTGGTAGTCGTTTCCGAAGCCACCGCCTCCGTTGTTGCCCCAGTTGCCGTTACTGCTGCCGCCTCCGTAACCACCACCGCCGCCGCCACCACCGCCGTTGTTCCAGCCATTGTTACCCTGGTTGTTCCATGGGCCGCCACCACCACCGCCGCCGCCCTGCTGGTTCCAGCCTCCAGCACCGCCACCCTGGCCGCCAAAGTTGCCACCGCTGTTGCCGAAACCACCGCCGCCGGCGTTCCAGTTACCGCCGCCGTTCTGACGGTTGTTTCCGCCCCAACCGCCGCCGCCTCCGCCTTGGTTACGATCGCCACCGCGTCCACCACCAGGCCGACCGCCGGGACCACCGCGACCGCCACCTCCACCTCCGCCGCCGCCGCCCTGGCGGTCCATGTCCTGCTTGGCAATAGCCTTCTTAACATCGAGACTCTTGTTCTTAATGGTGTGGTTCTTCTGCAGGATGATTTTGTCCACGGGATCGTAGTCATCGAACTCGATGAAAGCGAAGCCTCGCTTCTTACCCGTATCCTTGTCAGAAACAATGTTCACGCCCACGATCTGACCAAAGTCCTACAAAATAAATCGATTTCAGTCTACCATAGCTTAGCTTCTAGAAATACTATTGACTGTACCTTGAAGTATTCCCGCAGGCACTCCTCATCGTGATCGTCGCGCAGTCCACCAACGAACAGTTTCTTGACGGTGGCACCCGCATTCGGGGCATCGATTTCCTGGCGGGGAACAGCCCGTTTCGGTTCTACGGTGCGTCCATCGATTTTGTGCGGGCGCGCATTCTGGGCATTGTCGATCATGTAGGACTGCGAGTAGGTGATGAACCCAAAGCCGCGCGAACGCTTGGTCTTCGGATCCTTCATCACCACCACGTCCACGATGTTGCCCCACTTCTCGAAGTGCGCCTTCAGTCCTTCGTCCGTGGTGCGGTAGTCCAGTCCACCGATGAACAGCTTGCGCAGCTGCTCTGGCTCGGTGATCTATTAAATAAAACATCAAATTTCAATGTTAATTTTAATTTAGTTTTAATCAGAATTAGTCTGCACATTGAAAGGAATTAAAAGCGGTAGCTACATCATAAATCTCTTTAAAATATATCTTTATATATATTTTTGTACAGACATCCCATATATGTACATAGTATGTACCCATTTTGGCAAAAAAAAAAAAAGGCCACTCATGGTACTATACCTGGAGGAAAACAGACAATGCCGCCCGCCATTTTCTTTTTTAATTTTTTTTTTTGCACCGCCATGACAGCTTGTGCGTGTATGTGTGTATGTATATGTGTTTTTTTTTTCTCGGCACAGCCGGTTACAATTTTTAATTCACTTTTTGCAACGCCGCAACAAAAAAAACGGTTTTGGCAGTGCACTGACCGGTGGAGATCGCCGAAAAGACCAAAGAGTCCCCGCAATACCCCCCTAGATCAATTAATAGAACAAACCGCGTGCTAAGGTGCAAAATCAGTCGGCATCGGCAAATACGTATTTATTGCCGAAAATAATTCAGAAATAATTGCAATTATAGAACTCACCTCATCGCAGTCGTCGTAGTTTCCGTTGGAGTCGTTTATATCAGCCATAATAGTATGAATAGTTTGCAACCAACCAGTAATAAAACTCTTGTCAAAAGGTTCCTTCACTTTTTCACAAAAAGGTGTACAGCACGCACAAAGAAACTGAACACCAGTGTGCCCAAGTGTCGAATGTGTTGAAATCCTGAATTTGAATAGGGTCATCCTATCGAATTATTTTGGAACGTGGAATTGAAACATATTTTTCTTTCGATAGTTTCTAATTTTTCGATAGTTACAAGTTAGTTAAAAAAAATTAAATATTCAAATATTTGATATTAAGTCAGAGGCTTTATTTTAAAATAAAACATAAAAAAAAATTTCTCCAGCGATAAATGCAAAAAAAAGGAGATTTTATAAATATATTTAATACAAATTCAAGTGAGTTTTTGATTCCCGCCAAAAATATTGCTGTCCTTAAAACTATCGTTCCATTCCAAAGTATCGCAGCACGCCGCGCACCAACTGTCAAACCGATTCTTCCGTCACTTCAACTTCCGTTTGTGTCGAGACATTGAGTTTGCATTTTTTCGTGAGACTGGTGTGCCTCAAAAACCCGAAAAAGAGTGTGTAGAAAGCGAGTAAATTGTAAATTTACAACAGATAATCTTTAGTGAACGGTAGGTTCCATTCAATTGAGATAGGCAATTGACGAAATCAATGAAATAAAGCTCAATTATCGTGCGTATTGATTTTTCGCTAATGTTCTGTACACCCGGTGCATTGCGTTCGTGTGTGTGTGCGTGTCTGTATATTTTTCTTGAGGCCGCCATCTTGGCGAAATACACACAAACACGCATACTATTTTCGAGTAGATTTTAAACTGATAAAATTTATACTATTAATTGCAGTGCTTGCTAAAGATATAATATAGCAACGTAATAATGGTCGGATCTCGAGTTTACGTTGGCGGTCTGCCGTACGGAGTTCGCGAACGCGATCTAGAGCGCTTCTTCAAAGGCTACGGTCGCACTCGTGACATTCTCATTAAGAATGGATACGGCTTCGTGGTGAGTACACTAGCGTGGCGCGCAATGGCTATTTATTAATTATTTAATTTTATTTGTAAAAAGGAATTCGAGGACTACCGCGATGCCGACGACGCTGTCTATGAGTTGAATGGCAAAGAGCTGCTGGGCGAGCGGTAAGTAGTGATGAGAAAAACGCGGGAAGAGTGGATGATTCATTTGTGATCTATTTTTGCAGCGTGGTTGTCGAACCCGCCAGGGGAACGGCTCGTGGCAGCAACCGTGACCGCTACGACGATCGTTACGGTGGTCGACGAGGCGGCGGCGGTCGCTACAACGACAAGTAAGTACTTTACTCCACCGACCTTGTTTGTATTGTATTTTGCTCCACTTTCACCATTTGTCCGATTTCGAATCCCATCCACATGGCGCTAGAACGATGCATTTCAAATAATGCCTATTTTAATAACAATATTCTAGAACAAAAATTCCAAAATATAAGAAATCATTGAAGAATTATATTATTTTCAAGTAGCTCCATTTCGATTTTGAATTTGAAAATTACTCCTCTAAAGTTTAGTCTTCCGTGTAGAAAGGTTCCATAAAGACACTGACTTGCTGTTTATACATGTATTATATTTTTATTTAATAATTTATTTATGTATTGATCTGTACTGCTATGCATCTTATGATTTCTTTTGCGTTTTGCACGTGTTGCTGAAAATAGAGAATTGCGATATTAATGGTTTTGTTGCTCAGCCCCGAAGAGTATTTGAAAATAAATGCCATATATTTATTTTTTGTGGCGAAGCGGGAGCAGAAGAAACAGCAGCAGCGCAGTGTCAATACTAATTGGTTAATTCATTCAATTATTCACCAGAAACAAAAATTCCAGATCATCCTCCCGCTATGGGCCGCCATTGCGCACTGAGTACCGCCTGATTGTGGAGAATCTGTCGAGCCGCGTTAGCTGGCAGGTAAGTGCACTTCACCCAGTACCCAGTAATGTGTAGCTTAGTTTCCAGGAGTGTAGGCCTGATCTTAATCGCTAACCAATTCAAATTGGTCCTCTTACATATATAACTACTAATTTACTAACATAAACTCAACCCTAAGTGATATCTAAAATTCTCCCTCATTCCGATCCTCCTTGTTTTCTTTTTTTTTTCCCGAAAGACCTCTATTTTTTGTTTAACTCTCCCCCTACCCACTATGGTTCCAGCTATTTTTAATCTGCAAACTACTAGTTTTAAGCTGTAATGTTGAAATAGGCTTAAGAGAAATGAAAAATCAAATTGCTATAACCCTGGTACTGATCGGAGTTATCCACCCACCATTACTTTCTCTCGCACACACCAACTGATATCGCAAAAAAAAGAGTTTGATGGGTTTTGTAACAACTTGAACTTGAAGTTGATCTTGAACTTGATCTTGAACTTGATACTTGATACTTGATACTTGGGCCAAAATACATAAATACCCGATTGAGAACCATCGTGAGATGTCAGAACAAGACAAGCTAGACAAGACCGGTCGAAATCGGTTAACAACCAAATCCAGTTATCCCGGTGGCTCCCAGATCGTCGCCCTCTACGACCTCCCAGCAATCGACCTCTACGATGCGTCATCGCCACCGGCTGCCTCATCCAATCGTCCATTCCGATATGATATTAAATATGATACGAGTCGAGTAGAACCAAATCACAGACGACGATGATGGGACATATAGACGAGTGCTGAACAAAGAGACGAAAAGAACGAAGGGGGGGCAGCCGCAGCCCACGTTACCCACAAAAGTTGTGTGGGCTGGCTGGCTGGCCGGCCTCTTGTGTTAGGTATTTAAACTCTCTCTGCTAAAAAAAAAAAAAACAAAACATTCACAACTTATTTAAAAACAATATTATATAAAGAATTGTCAAATTCCTTATAGCCATTGTGAGTGTGAGGGCGTGTGGTTAGATGAGAAGCTTGCGTTAATCAGAGACGATAAAGACGATAAGACGATGAGATGATCATGAGATGAGAACTCGAAGACGATGATGCTGGTCGCGCGTTCTGTTGTCAACTTTGGCTATGGCCTCCGAACTTAGTCCTACTCCCCATTCCCGGTTACTCTGGCATCCGGCTCTGGCTTCCTTCCGGCTATGGCATCCGGCTAACGTCTTACGGCTACCCGGCTGAGAATCATCCAACAAACCGTTGGATCAGCGCGAGCGACCTCGAAACGTATTTCTTATTTTTGCAGTTCGTTTGTGTGCGAGTGCGACTGCTCCTGGCGCTGGCGCTGGCTAACTGCTCCTGGTCTCTATATGCTCTTCCAATGCTTCATTTCGGTGTGGTGGCTGTGGCTCCTCCTCCGGCACCGATATTGGCGCTGGCTAGCGATGTCGTCTTCTCTGCTATGCTCTGATCTGACCTTCTGACCGTATCCGCTGTGTGGTGGCTGCTTGGCTCCCTCCGAAACAAAAAACGAGTCGATACAAAACGGAGTCGATACAAAAAACAAAACACTTGATTACATTGTCATTTATATAAAATATGAATCAAAACTTAAACCAAAACTAAACCAAAAACCAAAACTAAACCAAACCAAAACGAGGTCTGGCCATCCATCCACTCATCCGCCTGCAACTGGCTGAGTTAAACGATGCTCGATTGGATGATCATGAGGTGTCCTTGGTGTGTCCAGTTGGCCCACAGGCAGTTACTAGGCAGACAGTCTAAACTCTCGGTGTAGAAACGATGTGTGTGTCCTCTCTCTGAAAGCGCATTAAGTAAGAATTCAATTACAACTATTTGTTTATTTTTATTTTATTTCCAAAACCAAAAACAACTCTTATATTCTACTATCTATTATGAAAAAAGAAAAAAACCAATCTTATCGCTTAAGTTTCTGTGCCGCGTGCAGCTTGGATATGGAGTGTGTTTGAATGTTCCGGCCGGCCTCTCCCATCAATCGGTCGATCCTTCAACCCATAGGCAGGAGCAATTCGCAGGGCACTGAGTGAGAGAAGAGGAGGAGGAGGAGGAGGAGGGACTGGGACTAAGGGCGGAGACTTGGTTAGGAACCTGGATCTGGATCCCGGCCAACATTTCTAAACGCTTCGCCGGCTGCACGCGATGTCCTTTGAGTTGCGAGACGATGCTTTATTTTTATTCTATAATATATACATTTACTAATTTTGGTTCTTTCTTCTCGACTTTGTGCGTCCTCTGCAGGATCTGAAAGACTACATGCGCCAGGCTGGCGAGGTCACCTATGCCGATGCTCACAAGCAGCGACGCAATGAGGGGTAAGTTCAAATACAAAACAAATAAATACTATTTGTGATAATTTATATAAAATTATTGTTCTTGCAGCGTTGTGGAGTTCGCCTCTTTGTCAGACATGAAGACGGCTATTGAGAAGCTGGACGATACCGAGCTCAATGGCAGACGCATCCACTTGGTGGAGGATCGTCGCGGCGGACGCAGCGGCGGTGGTGGCGGCGGCGGCAGCGGTCGTGGTCGCTCCCGTTCGTCCAGCTCGCGCTCCCGATCTCGCTCACGCAGGAGGTCCCGCTCCCGCCGCTCGTCGCACTCGCGCTCCAAGTCGCGCAGTCGCTCCAAGTCCCGCACCGGACGCTCCAAGTCCAAGTCACCGGTTAAGTCGCGTTCCCGTTCCCGCTCCCGTTCAAAGTAAGTGATAAGCTAAGCTTTCTCTTCCGTATTAACTAATCCATCCTTGTTTTCCGCAGCAAATCGCGTGACGTTTCCAAGTCCAAGTCAAAGTCCCACTCGCGCACCCGCTCCCGCTCTCCAAAGCGCGAGCGCGACTCACGTTCCCGCTCCCGGTCTGCTTCGAAGCGAGAGTCCCGCTCCCGTTCCCGTTCCAAGTCGAATCGCCGCGACTCCCGCTCACGGTAAGTCTCTTAGTTCCATGTGGCATCGCTTTAGACAGTTCACGATTCTTTCTTTCGTGCCTTCTTTGGTTTTGTTTGGATGCACATCATCTGTTTGTAGGCCACCGCCAGTCGTGGTTGTTCAGAAGCTAGTACTATAGGAATAACGATTTCTTTCGATCTTTCTTGCAGCGACCGATCTGCATCAGCTGACAACAAGTCCCGCTCGCGCTCCCGCTCCCGCTCGGCCTCGCCCAAAAACGGAAATGCCTCGCCGGATCGCACCAATGAGAGCATGGACGATTAGATTAGTTAGTTTTCCCAATTAATTTTAAAGCACTTGATTTTAGACTTCTACTTTACTACTCTACAAAACATAAACCCACACACAGACACCACCAGACCCCTGCATACTTATCACAAAAAAAAAAAAAAAGAAAAGAAAAATAATAATGGAATCATGAAACTCCGCAATTTAGGTGTCGACATTTTTTGTATATTTTAAAATTTGGATCTTATTGTCTGCGTCGGCAAGTCTGGCAAGTCCCACCCGCTGGGCCAAATCTAAAAAATAAACAATATATGGATTCGGTTGGCCGATTCAGTAGAATCGAAGTACTGCGACTTGTGCAACAGGGAACACTTTAAAAATTGTCTATATGATTAACTTCAATAAATACGATAAAGTTATATGAAGCTTGAGTTGTTTTTTACAATAGGGGGGGGAAAAAAAGACACATTTTAATCATATATAAATTTAGTTGGTTTTATTTTTTTGTAATTTCGAAATATAAGTATATTACAAAGTCTTATTTTACCTATTTTGCATTACTTGCCTGAATAAAAATTACAATTTCCTTTTTATAATGAATTTTGAAGAATTCCAGTGTTTTGTTTTTTCTTGAACCACTTGGCGGAAATCTAATATTGATATTTAAAAATTTCGAAAATTATCATTCTAAAAACGTGGAATTTCGTAAATTAAATACATAACTGAGCTTTTAAACTGACATAGTTTCGGCTTGAAGAATATATCGTTATTTAAAGTAATTATCTTTATTTAAATACATATACTATTTATATACAAAGCACATAAGGATAAAGGAGTTCTTTTAAGCGTTATACGTCTCGACTGAGCAATGGGTTTTGAGTTTTTTTTATTTAAATGCAAATGCTGCAAAATAATATCCGTGGAATGGATTAATGATGCAATTGGAGTGGGGAATTCGGTTCATCATTATCTACATCTATAACTAAATGCATTCTTTGCATAAATGCGACTGGGGAAGGTCTTGGGGCTTAAGACAGCATGTCTCTTAACAAACGCACGGCTTTAATATAATTATGTTTTTTTTTCGCACGTACGAATGTGATATTTTTGGCACATCGCGGAGTCACAGGAGCACTGGAACTGCCTGGAAATATGAATTGGGGGCTTCTAGCTAAGTTTTTGACACTTGGGTAGATCGAGCTGGAGATGTCGCCTCGCATGCGCGACTATACTAACTATGCGCACCGTAAATATTAAACTAATATCAAGTTTTGAAATATCTCGTAATCATAATAAGTCAGAATAAAATGGATTTTAAACATTATCTACCATTTATCGGCTATAGATTATTTACAGCATTTATTCTTAATACACTACGCTTATACGGTTTTGATCCTAAACGTTAAATTATATATTAATTTATTTAATTCAATGTTATAAAAGTAATAAAAGATATATGTATTGTTCAGATACATTTTAAAAATGTACATTTAACCAAATAACTCATCAAAATCTAATGGATTTTACAAGAAAAAAGTATCAGTGTTTCAAGTATCAAGTACCAAGTGTATATTGGTTGAATGGCATTTTCTACAAATTTTTAGGTTTGTCTTTTATGATATTCTCGGAGTGAAGTTAAATATTAAAATAGTGAGAGGACTAGTGAGCTTTGCCGTTCCATATGTTGCGCCGTTTTTTTGTTTTTTTTATTTTTTAGCGGGTCAATCGCTCGGAAATGGCAGTGGTTTACATTCAATTGTATAGATATAGTCTCTATCATGTCCACTAAATGTTTAGATTTACGCACTATGCTCTAATTCACATTGTAAATGCACACAAATAGCATCCTGGGGGATCCATCCATTATCGAATTTTTGATCCACCCAATCAATCGTGTACTATATTCAGCCGGAGAATCTAAATTAGTATTTAAGTACTATTAGAGCCTTGTTATCACTTTCGATTTGTAAGTCGTTTTTTTTTTTTTGGCGAGAGCAGCTCCACTGCTTCACGGGATGGACCGCCACTTCGTTGTTTCAGCCGATCCGCCGATCCCAGTTTCTGATCCTAGATCCGGAAGGATAAAAGCGAGACATTACGCTTGAGTAGTTTGTGCGGTCGGAGCGGAGATCCATGGGTGGTTGAGTCCACCATGTCCACACCCATGTAGCTGCTGTCCACGGTACCTCGATCAGCCAGGGTGTGCATGCTCTGGGTATCGTAGTCGTAGTTCAGGTCCTGCATGGGCACCACCTCCGGCAGCAAATGCCGGATGTGCGTGGGCGAGCGACGCAGCTTGTATTGGTTTCTGTAACAATTTAAAAATCATTAATAAAATCATATTTATTTTGTAATATTACTAATATTTAAATAGCCATCGAAAGCTTACTCTGCATCATCGTTGCGGCCATAGTGGTTTTCTCTGCAAAATTTTAAAGTTAAGAACTATAGTTTGTGTTTACATCGATCTTATGAAGCAGGTATAGGAAGAGACCAATCATGGATTTATTTATTGATTTTTGTAGTTCACTAGATGGTATATTTTCCTATAAATAAAATATAAAATAAAATAATCAAATAAATAAATAAAATTATAAAAACACAAATATTAAATTCTACATTGTATTTCCCTTTATAAACCCATTTAAGAAAACATTTAAATGAAAAATGTAATCTGTAAAGGTTATGACACCCAGCTTTATGAAAAAGGAAAAGATGAAAGGTCATCCCGCAAAGTGGAAGGTCAAAAGGATTTCGAGGGCCCTCAGACAGTGTGGAGCACCCATTATGGGTGGAAGCCCATCCCTTATCCACTCTCCCATGTCATATAGATAAAAATTGTGTGTCCCACCCACTGAAAAGTGCATCGCTAAATTGGCCTATTCCTAAGCCACTTCCTAATCATCCGATGTGGAATACGGCCCAGTGCGATTACATACTTTTTATGTCGGTTCCCATTAAGACACATGCAGTGGCACGAGCACATGGACGAGGTGTTGGTTCCGTTCAGCGACTGGCCGTCGTGTCCCTCGTAGCCGCTCAGAATGGATCCGTTGGATGTTATCACATCGCCCTCCAGCTTCACAGCCACTTGCAGCGCCTGCAACGGGGTGTCAACGTTAATTACCGTCATTTTCAAGGGGTTATGCAAATTCCGAGTGGGTTTGGGTACGAGTTTGTAGCTGAGTTGAAAGCTGAGGAATCGTGTTCGTGTGACAGACTTTTGGATGGGTGTGGGTGGTGCATTTTTTATTTTTCGTTGTTTTGTGGTTTAGAAGTGTGGCTCAGAAACCAGGTGGTTAAGTACAGTTTGTGTTTTGGATTGTTAGTTTTTGAGTCAAAAATATTGAAATCTAAAAAACCGCAATCACCTCGTTGGTCCATAAACTGGACTTGGACATAAACTAAGCTCGCGTTTTGCATTTGATTCATATCGTTTTCGTTTTCGTTTCATAAAGTCAAAAGCAACCGAAAATATGCCGAAAAAAGAAAATATATATTTATATTTATTCGATTTAAATTGAGTTGCTCTCGCATTTGGGCCTGCATTGAATAAATTTTATAAATTAATTGGTTCAAAACATTGGTATAATATCGTTAAAATATGAAAAATAGAAACCGAAGGTGCAATATTAAGAATTAGCCAAGTGTGCAGCAAAGTAGCAAGCAGATTTGATGAAAACTATAGGTATTTATGAGACAGATGGAAGTTATTCGAGTAGATTACAAAAAATAGTAAATTACAAAATCGTAGTAATAATATTATGGAATCTATATATGTTATATAGTGGAGCATTGGAATTAGGATAAACGGTAGATAAAAGCGATTGACTAGCAAAAAGGGAAGCTTAGTCGCAGCGAGTTCTGATCTGATATAGTACTTTAAAAAAAAAAAAAAACACTCAAAAGAGTCCTCAAGTCTACAGTAATAAATGGTATGATTTTCTCGAAATACTTCTCCGTCCAGGTCGGTGAACTCACCTGCATGGCCTGCGCTTCATCGCGACGCTCGTCCTCGGTATTCATTGTAACAAACCTAAGTACTAACAAGTTCAGCGAAGCGGCCACAATGGCCAGGCCGAATAGTATAAATATCAGTGCGAACATCACGTATTCGGGCTTCCTATTCAGTGCGTTGTCCCTTTGCAGGGCTACCATGTCGCCAAATCCTTTAAAATACAAGAAAATGCATTACTTCTTCACCGATTACTTCTTAAATCTTAAATGTTTAGATCGCACCTATTGTAGTTAAAGTAATAAAACAGTAATATACTGAATCAAAGTAACTCCAACCCTCAAATCTCGAAAAGGCCGCAGCTCCGCCGGCTATCGTCAGCGAACTGAGTGTGGTCACAACACAAATGAGGTCCACCTCAGAGGCGACGGTCCGTTTGCAGCGCAGCGAGGTGCGGACCGCTTTGATAACATAGCTTTAGAAAAAGGATATTAAAATCAGATTCCCACTATTAAATTGGTTCAATTACTCACCTGCTCAGTCTATTCACTCTTTCTCCGATGCTCTGGAACATAACGAGGCCCAGGGGAATTCCCACTATGGCATAGCACATGGTGAAGAGCTTCCCGCCCACTGTGCTGGGGGTGGAGTGTCCATAGCCTGAAACGATGACCGGCATATAAGTCAGGCTATTTTCCTTTTATCCTGTAAACGGTTAAATCACTCACCAATGGTGGTTAGCACCGTGGTTGCATAATAAAATGCACCAGTGAACTTCCACTGCTGGCCGGCCTTGTGCGATTCCGATTTGAGCACCACAGTCTCCATGACTTTGAAGTCCTCCTGCGAGATATTGTATTTGCGTATTATCATGTCCTCGGCATCTGCAAGTGGTATAGGAATTTTTTTTGTATTGTGACATAACGAGTCGATGGAAAGTGGTTAGTTTTCTCAGTATCTTGCACCTCCTGTGTACACTTTAAATATTTTTCTTAAAAATAAAAAGGTTTTTAATATTTCAAAATTTTTATAAGATATAATTAAGAAAGATTAATATAAGAAATGTTATTTTTGTTTAAGAAAACTCTAAATAATAACGCTGAAAATTATGCTACACATTTTCTTCACTGTAGAGCTTCTCCACTCACCTTGCAGTGCCTCCCAGCGACGCTTTTCCGTTTCCGATTCGAGTGCGTCAAAGACAGCGGCACCGACTAGCAAGTAGGTAAATGTACACACGATCAAGGATATCGTGCGCACATTTTGTTTCTTCATTCTTCATTTAGGCGAATATGTGGTCGTTGATTGATGGTTGCGGATGCAGCATTCAGTGGCGTCGCCTCCGCTTATGGTACACTTTTCTCGGCTTCTCCCGGATGGAGGTGCTCACCTGGGTGTTAGTCACCTGGTCGCCTTCTTCCATATGTCCTTTGTGCCAATTCCGTCCACCTTTCGCCGTCTTTCGCCGTTTCTCCGTGTCACAGGACTTATGAAACTTATGAAATTGTGTTAAGAGACACTCTCTAGCTCTGTTCGGTCGTATATATATCGGTTTTGTAGTCTCTGCTTTTTGGCAAACTCACTTAGCACTTTGATTTCATTAAAAATAATATCACTCGGGGGTGGTGTTTTGGGACCTGGCTAAAGTTAGCCAGCTAGCTGCGAAGTAGGAGGTGGTGGCGTTTATTTCTGTTGCAGAAGCACTCGCAGTCACAGGCCGTGGGCCTTTGTCCTCGTCGTGTGCGTTGTGCCGTCCATGTCCTTGCGTTATTTGTGCTTCCACTGCTCTTGCTGCTTGCCATCCTGCACTAGCAGTTCCAATTTCAGTTTCAGTTCTTCATAGCTGGCGGGCGACGGGTCTCCCAAGGATGCTGCTGCTGCTGCTTCTGGCGGTTGCTGTCACTGACGTACTGCAGCATCGCAGCAAAACTGAATAATTCATCCGAGGAAACTATTTCCGAGTAAGGCTGTTGGTGTGGCTGTGTCCTTCGGCTTCCTGCGTGGAATGGCTTGAATTAGGTTTAAAGGCTAGTCTATAAATAGCGCTGCAACTCTAATCTGTCATCATCAATATTGGCTCGTTACTACATTTGTACTTTGTCTCACCTTGTCTACTTATATGTACTTATGCACTCAAAAAAAAAGTGTTACTTTATTTATACATTTCGTTTGAAATGTATTTTTAAATTCCTAATTTTGTATTAGATAATGCATAAGTACGGATTTTAATTCTTTCTTATTTTTACTGCATGTTTAAACATCCTTAAATGATTTACTTGTATTTTAGTTTCTAATTTCACTTAAAAATCATAAACAATTACTCAAATTTTGTTGATTTTAGGAAGCTGGGTAAGGATAATTTGGTCTTTACTTTTTGTGTTCGCCGCACAAACATGGAAATGAAAAATTCATTTGAATGTGTCCTTCGACAGGATTTGTGGACACACTGGAAAAACTGACAACGTGTGAAGCGCAATCTCAGCTGTAATTGTTGAATAATTCAGCAAACATACAGGATAATGAGACGCCGAAAAATGAAAGCTTCTCTAAGGAGTAAGGATATGTGTGCGTGTATGTGTGTTTGTGTGTGCGTGTGTGTGTGGCTATCTAACGGCATTTTATTGATGAACAATGAGGCAGCATTGCAGTGTCTCTGAATTATTCACGTGTATGTTGTGAGAAGTCCAAAGCGCGTTGAAGCGTACGCATACACACACACACACACACATACATACGCTCACGCACAAGGAACAAGGACCGCCAGAGAGACATGCTTTTTTTAATTTATCGAGTGTAGCCAAAAATGTGGGGTTTGTTGGGGTGGTTTTTCCCAGCGCAAAGGATGCCCGCCCTTAGTTAACTTTTTTGTTAGTTTCCATTCCTTGCTATTCCCTTCAACTACTTGCGATTTTTACGCATTGTTTGTTGTGCTATTTGGAAAAGCATCCCTGCTGGATTCTGGATTCTGCCTCCTCATGCACTGGCAATGACAGTGACACTATCATGAAAATCCTGCCTTGCCCCTTCCCTCATATATCTTGCGAAAAAGTCGAATTGTTCCATTATGTAAAGCACGCACGCACACTCAAGCACATACACAACATCCCGCATCCTTTCGGGCGTAATTTGCAGGCGTAATTTTCCACAGCAGATCCTTTGATTTGTCACTCTAATTGCACGAAAATACTGCCGCGGCCCACAATTTTTTCACTACAATAATTTGGCTCCTTGTGGGTCCTAGTTATGTCGCCAGCGAATAAGGATAACTCACTTTCGCGTCCCATCCGCAATGCACGCGCTCTCGACGGACAGTAAACGTAAAAGCGTAAGCTCTGCTCCGGCGCACAAACTGACAGGCGGCTGCTGGATGGATCCTGTTTCCTCTGTCTTCTCTTCGTCCTTTGCCGTCTCTCCCCTAAAAGTTCCTGGGGTGCAAGAGCAAGAGCAGCCTCCGACGCGGGTAAAATTCCGTTGGGTTCTGTTGCTCCTGAGCTTTTGGCAGGATGTTAAAAAGGAGCTGTTAAGCGCATGGATTTGTCATTTTCTTTCTATTTCTTTATGAAAATAATCTAAAAATATAGGAAAACAATTCAAACGGATATTTAAATTATAAAAATATATACAAGAAGAAATAATAAGAAAACATGTCATTTAAAATGACTTGCTTACATCAAAAGTCGGTATAAGAAAAAAACAAAAAGGAAAAGCTATCTTTTAATATTAAGAAACGCAAATATTGGAATTCTATACATTTTGAATACTTTTGAAGGGCACCCCCCAAAAACTTTTACATAAAATCGAAAAAATATTTTGTTCCTAGATGCAGATTGATGGAGAATCAATCTAGAAATCGTTTAAGGTGTTCCGCTCTAGAATCGGGTGAAAATTGGCCAAGATACAGCTATCGCTGTGGGCCGTATTGACCTTCCATGTATTTTCAATACTTTTGAAGGGGACCCACCAGAAAATTTAACAAAAAATCGAAAAAATATTTTGTTCCTAGATTTTGATGCAGATTGATGGAGAATCAATCTAGAAATCGTTTAAGGTATTCCGCTCAAGAATCGGGTGAAAATTGGCCAAGATACAGCCATCGCTGTGGGCCGTATTGGCCTTCCATGTATTTGCAATACTTTTGAATGGGGTCCCTCAGAAAATTTAACAAAAAATCGAAAAAATATTTTGTTCCTAGATTTTGATGCAGATTGATGGAGAATCAATCTAGAAATCGTTTAAGGTGTTCCGCTCTAGAATCGGGTGAAAATTGGCCAAGATACAGCCATCGCTGTGGGCCGTATTGGAATTCTATACATTTTGAATACTTTTGAAGGGCACAACCCAGAAAATTTAACAAAAAATCGAAAAAATATTTTGTTCCTAGATTTTGATGCAGATTGATGGAGAATCAATCTAGAAATCGTTTAAGGTGTTCCGCTCTAGAATCGTGGTGAAAATTGGCCAAGATACAGCCATCGCTGTGGGCCGTATTGGCCTTCCATGTATTTGCAATACTTTTGAAGGGGATCCCTCAGAAAATTTAACAAAAAATCGAAAAAATATTTTGTTCCTAGATTTTGATGCAGATTGATGGAGAATCAATCTAGAAATCGTTTAAGGTGTTCCGCTCTAGAATCGGGTGAAAATTGGCCAAGATACAGCCATCGCTGTGGGCCGTATTGGCCTTCCATGTATTTGCAATACTTTTGAATGGGGTCCCTCAGAAAATTTAACAAAAAATCGAAAAAATATTTTGTTCCTAGATTTTGATGCAGATTGATGGAGAATCAATCTAGAAATCGTTTAAGGTGTTCCGCTCTAGAATCGCGTGAAAATTGGCCAAGATACAGCTATCGCTGTGGGCCGTATTGGCCTTCCATGTATTTTAAATACTTTTGAAGGGGACCCCTCAGAATATTTAACAAAAAATCGAATAAATATTTTGTTCCTAGATTTTGATGCAGATTGATGAAGAATCAATCTAGAAATCGTTTAAGGTATTCCGCAAAAGAATCGGGTGAAAATTGGCCAAGATACAGCCATCGCTGTGGGCCGTGTTGGCCTTCCATGTATTTGCAATACTTTTGAAGGGGATCCCTCAGAAAATTTAACAAAAAATCGAAAAAATATTTTGTTCCTAGATTTTGATGCAGATTGATGGAGAATCAATCTAGAAATCGTTTAAGGTGTTCCGCTCTAGAATCGGGTGAAAATTGGCCAAGATACAGCCATCGCTGTGGGCCGTATTGGCCTTCCATGTATTTGCAATACTTTTGAAGGGGATCCCTCAGAAAATTTAACAAAAAATCGAAAAAATATTTTGTTCCTAGATTTTGATGCAGATTGATGGAGAATCAATCTAGAAATCGTTTAAGGTGTTCCGGCTCTAGAATCGGGTGAAAATTGGCCAAGATACAGCTATCGCTGTGGGCCGTATTGGCCTTCCATGTATTTTAAATACTTTTGAAGGGGACCCCTCAGAATATTTAACAAAAAATCGAATAAATATTTTGTTCCTAGATTTTGATGCAGATTGATGAAGAATCAATCTAGAAATCGTTTAAGGTATTCCGCAAAAGAATCGGGTGAAAATTGGCCAAGATACAGCCATCACTGTGGGCCGTGTTGGCCTTCCATGTATTTGCAATACTTTTGAAGGGGATCCCTCAGAAAATTTAACAAAAAATCGAAAAAATATTTTGTTCCTAGATTTTGATGCAGATTGATGGAGAATCAATCTAGAAATCGTTTAAGGTGTTCCGCTCTAGAATCGGGTGAAAATTGGCCAAGATACAGCCATCGCTGTGGGCCGTATTGGCCTTCCATGTATTTGCAATACTTTTGAAGGGGATCCCTCAGAAAATTTAACAAAAAATCTAAAAAATATTTTGTTCCTAGATTTTGATGCAGATTGATGGAGAATCAATCTAGAAATCGTTTAAGGTGTTCCGCTCTAGAATCGGGTGAAAATTGGCCAAGATACAGCTATCGCTGTGGGCCGTATTGGCCTTCCATGTATTTTAAATACTTTTGAAGGGGACCCCTCAGAATATTTAACAAAAAATCGAATAAATATTTTGTTCCTAGATTTTGATGCAGATTGATGAAGAATCAATCTAGAAATCGTTTAAGGTATTCCGCAAAAGAATCGGGTGAAAATTGGCCAAGATACAGCCATCGCTGTGGGCCGTGTTGGCCTTCCATGTATTTGCAATACTTTTGAAGGGGATCCCTCAGAAAATTTAACAAAAAATCTAAAAAATATTTTGTTCCTAGATTTTGATGCAGATTGATGGAGAATCAATCTAGAAATCGTTTAAGGTGTTCCGCTCTAGAATCGGGTGAAAATTGGCCAAGATACAGCCATTGTTGTGGGCCGTATTGGCCTTCCATGTATTTTAAATACTTTTGAAGGGGATCC
Organism: Drosophila atripex; assembly: GCA_035045925.1. NCBI lineage: Eukaryota > Metazoa > Arthropoda > Insecta > Diptera > Drosophilidae > Drosophila > Drosophila atripex. The sequence goes on along the minus strand of JAWNOP010000022.1, from coordinate 3,415,745 downwards.
CTCAGAAAATTTAACAAAAAATCGAAAAAATATTTTGTTCCTAGATTTTGATGCAGATTGATGGAGAATCAATCTAGAAATCGTTTAAGGTGTTCCGCTCTAGAATCGTTTAAGGTGTTCCGCTCTAGAATCGTTTAAGGTGTTCCGCTCTAGAATCGGGTGAAAATTGGCCAAGATACAGCCATCGCTGTGGGCCGTATTGGCCTTCCATGTATTTGCAATACTTTTGAAGGGGATCCCTCAGAAAATTTAACAAAAAATCTAAAAAATATTTTGTTCCTAGATTTTGATGCAGATTGATGGAGAATCAATCTAGAAATCGTTTAAGGTGTTCCGCTCTAGAATCGTGTGAAAATTGGCCAAGATACAGCTATCGCTGTGGGCCGTATTGGCCTTCCATGTATTTTAAATACTTTTGAAGGGGACACCTCAGAAAATTTAACAAAAAATCGAATAAATATTTTGTTCCTAGATTTTGATGCAGATTGATGGAGAATCAATCTAGAAATCGTTTAAGGTATTCCGCAAAAGATTCGGGTAAAAATTGACAATTATACAATAATAAACGTTTTATTATTTTATACTTGAAATAAAATCTTATATTATTTGTTAAATCGACATAATATAGTACGACATAAAAGTTTGTCATAAATAATTTTTAGAGTTATGTAAATATTTTTATTTGAAATTCTATTAAAAAAAAGTTCTGAGTTATTTAGTTGTAATACAAATTTTTATTTTAAGTTAAAAAAGAATACATTCGCTGTACACAATATCAAATAAAATTCAGTCCCTCGCCTTGACTCTCCCACCTTGGGATGTAGCTGAAATGGTGCTCCTTGGCACACTGACCTGCTGTCAGCTACACTCCGTGACTCCATTCCAATTGACCTGGAAATGCATTTAAAAACACTACGTAACTATAAATCAATTCTCAACAATTTAGACCAACATTTTGGGGTCAATCGGTCAGGATGATAATGAAGCATTATAAATCAGTAATCCATCGGTTCGGGCGGCAAAACAATATTGCATCCTAAAAGACCGCGTCCACTCCATGTTTTTGGCACCAAAATCAGATCCAGCTGCTGGTCACCTCGCTTTACTTTCAGCTCAACGTTTTGGTTCTGCATGTGTCGAACTACCTCGCCAATCTGGGCGAGATCTCCCTTGAAGTTGTTACTATTAATTGAGCCAAAACGCAGAATGCCATCGCCCTCACGAAGTCCCTAAAGACAGGATATTAAAATTTAATAATAAAGTAAATTGAAGGGATATCATTCCACATATTTACAGCTTCTTCTGCAGGCGAATTTGGACTGACTAGATTCACAACGACGATGGAGCGAACTGGCGCCAAATCTGTTATATTGGCTCCGGCCTTATACCGGTCATCATCCAAGTCTAAAGCGGAGGCGCGATTCACCAGCTCGGGATCGGTGGTTGCTATTTCGCTGTGATATTGGTTAAGCAGGCTTTGTATTTGATTCATCAGTTCCTTGTGGTCGTTTTGCAGGCAAATTATTGTCTGGCGGGCTTGTCGAACCTGATAGATATCGATGTCGTTGCGTGGAAAGCCTTCCGCATCCACCAGAGGCCCGTTCATGCCCACGTTAGCGTTCTAAATGGAAAGAACATTAGCTTATTACTATATAGTTGCTTAGCCGGTCAGGTCAAAAAGGCTTTCAAATTTAGCATACCCACTCGGCGGCAATATCAAGGGTATGATGAATGCGCTTATTTACTTACCGCAGCCAGGATTTGTCCGTTTTTGCCGATCTGTGCCTCCAGCTGCCCCTTTGCATTCATCAGGCGCTCCAGTTTCTCCTTGGTGGTTATCCCTGCGGCCATGACTATTTGTTCGTTTGATTCGTATACAAATTATTAGAACAAATTATTTCGAATTTCGAGTTTTGTTTTGTCGCCTCTCTTCTCATTTACAAAAACAAATACAGCAACAGTTAAGTCTGTAGCCCTGGAATTAGTGGGACCGTGCGAGAGTTTATTAAATTGAACCGTATGGTGCGACCGTATTGCGTTTCTATCACAAAAAAATTGTTAAACAATTTTCGGAAAGAGAGTAAACACAGAAATTAACAAATTTATATGAAAAACGCAGTTGCACCCAGAGTTGGCTAAACGGAGAGAGGTATTTCAAGACCCATATATTGCAGATGGTTTCTGTATGTGATTGTGCAAGTTGACAGCGAAAATTTAAGAGAGATATTGCGAGATAAAGGCGTGTTTTGGCGGAGGAGCAGGTGACCAGCGTTGCGATTCGGTTCCGCGATAGATTTCACAATTTCGAGCCGCCGGATCCTCTCGATAGCCGCCGAATTACAATGTGAGCTGGTTGCTCTGAGGTTTATGCAATGTTCTAGCACTCGCCGAGGCCACGGAGCAGCCGGAAGAAGATAGAAGTGGAAGTGGAGGTGGAGAAGCGCCCAAAGAAGCAGAAGCAACCAGAGGCCCAGGCTGTCCAGATGACCGTACACACCATGGAGTATTCACAAGTCAAGGCAGCACATCATCACAGCGGCGGAGGAGCTCAGCAGCTAGAGAATCACAAAGATCCTCTGGCCGATGAGGATCCCGACGAGATGACCGTACTGCTGGCCAATAAGAACTATCACTTCGACACGGCCTCAGAGCTAGAAGAGGCTTTTGTTGAGCTCAAGGATGAGGAGCCTCCTGCGGCTGGCGGTGGTCTCTTTTACACCCAGGATGATCTTGAGGAGCAGCCTCATCCGCAGGTCACCTGGCTCAACGATGATGAAATCGAGACACTTGACCGGGTGACCTTGGACATGGGCAACATGTTTTTCAATCGCGTCGATAGTCAGGACATCATTTATCAGCAAAAGAAGAAGAACATCAAAATGGTGGGCAAGTACATAATGGGGGACGTGCTGGGCGAGGGATCCTATGGGAAAGTGAAGGAGGCCATGAACTCGGAGAACCTCTGTCGGCTGGCGGTCAAGATCCTAACAAAGAGAAAGCTGCGAAGGATTCCGAACGGAGAGCAGAATGTTACCCGCGAGATACACCTGTTGAAGCAGCTAAAGCACGAGAACATAGTCGAGTTGGTGGACGTGCTCTACAACGAGGAGAAGCAAAAGATGTACCTTGTGATGGAGTACTGCGTGGGTGGGCTGCAGGAGATGGTGGACTACCAGGCGGACAAGAAAATGCCGCTCTTTCAGGCGCACGGTTATTTCCACCAGCTGATTGACGGGCTGGAGTATCTGCACAGCTGCCGTGTTATCCACAAGGACATAAAGCCCGGAAACCTGCTGCTCTCCCTGGACCAGACCTTGAAAATATCCGACTTTGGGGTGGCCGAGCAGCTGGACCTCTTTGCGCCAGATGACACCTGCACAACGGGCCAGGGATCACCAGCCTTCCAACCTCCCGAGATAGCCAACGGACACGAAACCTTTGCCGGCTTCAAAGTCGACATTTGGAGCAGCGGAGTGACTCTGTAAGCGGAGTGATCTTAACCATTAGTCGAATTATACATTATCTGGATTTCTTGTAGATACAACTTGGCCACTGGACTGTATCCCTTTGAGGGCGACAACATATACCGGTTGCTGGAGAACATCGGACGTGGTCAGTGGGAAGCACCCGATTGGCTTTTCGAGCTGGACGCCGACTTTGCCAGGCTGATCTTGGGCATGCTGCAGTCTGATCCCAGTAAACGTCTATCTCTCCAAGAGATTCGCAAGGACACGTGAGTTAGAAAGCATACATGACAGTTCCTTCTAATCCTGGTTCATACATTTCTTAGTTGGTTTATATCCGCCCCGCCAGTGACCGGCCCACCGATACCCATTCCCCCGCTGAAGGGCGACAAGTACCGCAGTTCCACGGTGCTCCCATACCTGGAAGCCTACCATTACGGCAGCGAGCAGGAAGATGTCTACTTCACCGAGCACGACGTCAACCGTGAGTAAAATGGATCACCTCTCCAAAGATATCTGATGATATTGGTTTATTTCTGCAGAGGAGCTCGCCCGACAAGCGGCAGCCGCCGCCTCCGAGATCCGATCCAAACAGTCAGCGGCCACTCTTGCCGCCTACCACGCCTACGAGCCGCCCACGACCAGTGCAGCAGCAGCCGCTGCCTCCGGTCATTCAATTGGCAACGGGAGCAGGGAAGAGGCTCCAGTTAAGAAGAAAGGATCAGCGCTGAAGAGACGCGCAAAGAAGCTAACTTCCTGCATCTCCGTGCGTAAGCTGAGTCACTGCCGCACCTCGTAGGCGGATGGGAAGCTGGTTTCCACTTCAAATAGCCGCTAAGAGTAATCGAGTGTAATAACTTTGTTAACAAATTGTAAGCAACTTTTTGGTTTTGTTTTTCCCGTTTTCCTCTTTTTTTTTTTTTTTTGTCCTACAAGTATTTGTATCCGATTAGAAGCAGATGTAGGTGCGCCAAGAACACCTCAATGAATACCCAAAATTCCCGCAGCACCAGCGGCGAACAACTCAAAGTTAGCTGGCTTGGGAGCTATCGACATGACAGCTAAATATCCATGTGACAATACTGTGTATTATATGAAGAGAAAATGAAAGCGTAAATTAGTCGTTAATGTATAATGTACTGAAGGCAGCGTTGGATCGCTGGAAAGGGAGGAAGATGAATGATGAATGAAAAGAGGAAGGATCAGCTTCTTATCCATAGGAGCAGGTCCACGCATAGAAAAAGATGTTCAAATGAAATTGTTGTTGGCTTCTCGTTATATTCTAAATCACACACAACACACACACATAATAACTGATGCGATTTTCAGGCGCCGTCAGTACAATAACTGCTGGTCAGTATTTGCAAGGCCTAGGTTGAGATTTTAATTTACAAAGCACTGAATCGAAAATAAAAGAACCCATTAAAGATCAAATACAAACACTGCATTTAGTTTGCACACATCGCACAATCCAGACCCTTCCATTCCATCCATATCCACATAACCACATATCCACATTGGCATCCACATTCACGCACACACAAAAGATTAGGCTAGCTAACTACGGATGCTTATTCTAATTCCACGATTTGCAATCGTGCCGTGGGATCCGGCTCGCTCCTGTTCTCCGCCAGCTCGCCCATGATGAACATCTGATGGTAGTGTGTCCCCAATGTCGAAAGTTTCCGTTGCATTAAATGCCGCAATGTGTCCACATATTGCGGCGGTACTCTGGCCAGCTGGGTGCTGGTATTGCGCCAGTGGAGGCCATTGCTGTCCACATGGAAAAGGGCCGGTGAGGGCACATGATCCTTCAGGTAATTCCAGATGCACTCGCGCAAGAGCAAGGCGATCTACAAAAAAAATATATATGTATTTGAAAGAGTTTATTTTTAACCATTTAGGAAAACTTAAAAGAACAAACCTCGGCCGATTCGAAATGATCGATAATGATATGAAGGTTGGTAAGAGGTGGCGGGATTAGTTGACTCATGGCCAGAAGTTGCAATAGCTTCTTGGTGCACAGCATGAGCTCGTCGTTGGCAGACGTGGGCTGGAATTTGTTGACTGAAGAAAGGAGGAAACTTTTAATAGAATAATATAACTAGATAGATTGTAAAGATTACCATTCTTTCCTCGCCAATGATGCAAACAGGTGGCACACAGTGCTCTTAAAAGTACCGATGAGTAACAAAGTGCTGGGCGGTGCCCTGCGATAAGGCCCAGAACGGCCCACAAAACCGGCGAGGTGATAAAGGCCCGTCGGATCTGCATATCCCGCTCCATGGTGACCTTCGAGAACTCTTCGTCCGGAAACGGCAGACCATTGTACATGACATCCGTGGAAACAAGCTCCACCAAGAGGAGTGATACCAGCGAATAGCCTTCCACATTGTTTGGCTTTTCCAGATCCGCGCAGCAGGCATTTAATGCTTTCAGATACAAGGCTTGTTTCTCGGCGTCGCAGCTCCGGTTGTTGTTGGGCAGAACAGGTCGCAGACCTCTGCCAATGATGCCGGAGTGGAGTACAGAGCGATTCGAATTGGCGCCAGAACTAGTGTGCAAATTTTGTACAATAAGCAACTCATGCTCGGGAATCTGCAGCTCGTCCAGTTCGTACTCCTCCAGCTGGCCCAGCAAATGGCCATGGTAGAAGAGGGCTCCCTCCACCAGCTCCCTTAGGCAAACGGTTCTGGCAATTTTTCTCGCCGAGCATTGACGCTGCAGCAAGGCAAACGAGCGATGTGAAGCTGCCGCTCGTCGGATGACAGCTAGAAGGAGTTATTTTTATGTATTATTAGTGTGAGGCTACTCTAAAATGCAACCACTACTCACTCTTTTCGGTTAGCCCCACAAAGAAATACTTGACGCTGAGCATCGCTAATTTTAAAACGAGCGGAGTTCGCAGGACATTCGAGCGGCTGCCAGCTTCTATGTTGTTCAGCAGATCTACGATGAGATGTGCTAAACGCATGCGGGCGGCGTCATCATCCTGCTCCTCCTCCACTATTTCCCCCGGTTCCAGCTTGGGTCGCTTTCCATATTCCTTTCCATTGACCACGTGGTTATTGTTGTTGTTCGCTTGCTGCTCCTTGAACTTTGAAGCACTCCTCTCCGCCGCATCCTTGTCCATCCTCAGGACCAATTTGTTGACCGTACAGTCGAAGATCTGTATAATCTTGGGCAGGCACTCGTTGAGAGCCTGGTTTAGTTGCGGAGCCTTTACGTAGGGAGCCACATGTTTGCTCTTGTGCATTCTGAAAAGTTCGATTAGCTCGTGAAATTATGAAAAAAAAAATAAATCTATATTAGGAGAACTCACTTGGCCAGTATGTTGAGGTTGGAAAATGTATTGAACGCTTCTGTGGGCGTGCCTGGTGGCACTGGCAACCGGTTGTTCACCTGCACATGCAGCGTGATGTCCTCGAGGACCATTTTGAAGCCCTGTGTGTAGCCGGGGAAGTTCACCATTCCGCTTTGTCCGCCTAACAGGCGAATTAGTGCGCCGATACCATTGGGATTTTGTCCATAAGGTTTCCTCAGTAGCTGGGATATCGTTTGGTAGTAAATATGTGGGTGCTGGGAAGCTATAAAATATATTACTTTTAGTTGAAATTCATCTTTTAATTGAAAATCACTTACAGACTACCAGAAGCAAGCGCACGGCTGTTTGCTGTTCAATGACATTAGTACTCAGGCAACTTTTCCACAGCATGTACTTCGTTTCCTCGAAGGCCAGGTCAGCCAGCAGGGGAAAGTTACGCTGATTCAACACCCACTGCTCCAGCTCCTGCAAGGAATTGTCCAGAAAGTCCTGGCACCACACGAACCTCTCAGCCATCTTAGCGGCTGTAATTAGTAACGTAGCTCCGTGCTCGCTGAGGCGGAGAACGGCATTGTTTAAGGTGGGCTGCATATCGGCAAACATTTTATTGCTAAGCCAAAGCGGAGACTTTTGTACAATAACGTCGCACATTTCCTCAGAATCTGAAGAGCGAAAGACAGAGTGAGCAGAAGTTTACGATTAAAAGAGCCCACTTACAAATCTCCACCAGGACATTGACTAAACTCTGCAGAATGGCGTCTGAGTAGTTCGTGGTAATCAGCAGGAAAGGCACAACCGCCACATCTATTGGCTTTTTGGGAGCAAAGCCCTCCCGCAACATTTCCCGAAAAGCGGCACGCAACTGCTGACCGTGGCAGGACGTCATGTAGTCCAGAATCCCCGCCTCCGAGTCCAGGTGACACCGATAGTCCTCCACAAATCGTTTTATGCCGCACTGCAGGATCTGCATGATGATCTTGTAGGGAAAACAGCCGCCGAGCCGGGCCACAATCCAGTCGAAGGTCATGGGGAAGCGGTGAAAAGCATTGAGCATAATCTCCACGCAGGCCTCCTCCTCCTGCTGGGTCAGTTTCCGGAAGCAGCTGTTGATGAGGGTCATAAGGCCATGCATGGCACTGCACTCCAGCCAGTAGTTGCAGCTCGCGGTGATGGTCATCCGACGTTGGGTGTACTTATCCGACAGCTTCGCCACGAGCTCCAGACTCCAGTTGGCTACCAGTGGGGGCCAGGCGGGCGGACCCTTCCAAACGAGACTCTGAAGTGCCGTTTTAACAATATTGAAGCTTTCGTACTCCGCAGCACGGAGCTGCTGCTGCCGATTCCCGCCTTGTTTCACCTGGGAAATGGGCATACCGGTTTTTGGGTCCACCATCTCCGGTGACACATACAACTGGACGCTGATTTCGGCCAGCAGGGCAAAGTACTCGAAAACGATGTCGCGCGTGGCGGGCAGATCCTCCAGAAAGCTCAACCTATAAAATTAAACCCGAATTACTTGGGGGACCGACATGACCATCAAATGCTACTCACGCGAGCTTGATGAGATTGGGGCTCGTCAGCAGCTGGGGGCTGCTGAGGCCTTTGCTAACCGTATCTATAAAATGCTTGAGCTGGTCCAATAGATTCTGCCGTAACATTTTTCCGGATTTTTCGGCACGTCGGCATTGGATGCAGGTAAACAAGGTAAACAATTCGACGCTGCACAACACTTGTTACGTTACCAATAACAGGGCAGATAAAAAATTAAATCGTTATCGATTATCGGAGTTACCGATTGCATAGCGCGAACTTTAAATTTATGAGAAATGATAAAATATAATATAACATAATTATTGAGTTTTATGGTAATTCGTCTATTGTATGTAGAAAATAATACAAATCAATCGTCTTCTAAAATCCGATTTGTGAAAATCACTGGTTCTCATAAATAAAACACATGACTCGTTAAATATAACAACGTGTATTAAATTGAAACAAAACAAAAAATAATACCAATGCCGAGAAAGAGACACTGCTCATCAACTCAACTCAATCATTCGGTTTTACATGGAACAACAACGAATTTTCACTTTAATGTATGGAATAATAATACAGCAGTGTTTCAGTAAAGTAACCACTATTATTACGGGGCTAAATTATGGATTAGAGTTTGAACGTGGACATCGAATTTAAAGTGCAGAGCGTCGCCACTTGGTTTTTTGCTACACCTTTCAAAAAATTTACTTTTGGTTGTAGTTCTTGTGGACCTCGGGCGAGATGTTGTAGACGTACTGCAGGATCTCCTGGATAACGGGTTCCTTGCGGGTCTGGATGGCCCTATCCATATCAGCCAGCTTCACACGGGTATCGGCATCGATCTTGGCAGCAACTCCCTCCCGGCTGCCCATGTGCTGTAAGAGGATAAATTATAAATTGTAGATAAATGGAAACAGAGAGAAGTTATATCTTTCATGAATGTGTGAACAAATTTTACAATTTTCCACAAAAAAAAAAGGATAATTTGTTGACACTTCCTTCGATTGCATTTCTTGGACAGTTTCTGGCTTTGCTATTATTTTGACCTTGGGTGTATAAAGATATGGAGCTTAACCCACCTTGGCCTCGAATTCCTTGAAGGCGCGCTCGCGCTCCTGACGGAACTTCTCGATCTCCTCAGTCGCCTCATCCTTGGCTTGCTTCAATCTCCTTGCCTTGCCTTTAAGAGAAGAAAAAAGATAAAAAGTTAGTTAAACTCCAGGTATTTACTTTTTTCCACCACATCATGTGACCCCACATAACGTCGATGGAGGGGCGGGTGGTGACCAAAGAAGGTGGTGAAAAAAACACATTTGCTATTTCTTCCAATTGGAACGAAAATAATTCCAATAAAAATAATGAATCTTACGTTTACGGGCCTCGGCAACCTTCTCGGCTGCCTTTTTCTCGGCAGCCAACAGCTGCTGGATTCCCTGCGTTTGGCTGGCCATATTTTTATTTTTTAACTAATACGCCGTGGTGTACTGTGCAAGTCGAAAAAAGCAAGTGACGACGGGGAATTAATATCAACGAATGTGAAAATTGTCATATGACGACTCACACAGACACGCAAACTCACCACGGTGCGGGCGAGTTGGTGTGCGTTGTAATCGATAAATGGCAAACTATCGAATGGCGGTCCGATTACTATCGCCAATATCAGCTGGTTCCTAAATTACCAACCCATTGGCGTAAATTCAAACCCACCACTGTTGCTGACTCTTTGTTAACGAAATATGAAATCCATTTCCTTAACTGGTTTTTATTTTCCCAATGTTTAGGTATTTTCTATGGGATTCAAGTCAAGGCCCTACAATCCTCGTAGTGTTTTTTCGCCAGACGATGGCGATGACGTAGATGTTGTAATTTATCGATTCTCGATTGTTTTATTCCCACACACCACTAGCCGGACGCTCTTTCTACAGTTAAAATTTCACAATTTTAGTAAAAGAATAGTAAATTATCCGTAAATTAGCTGTGAAAATAGCTAGGCGCTATACCCGAAGATGTCCTTTTCGTTCACACCTACTACAAATGCAGGAATAGGAGGCGCAGCGCCAGCTGCAGGGGCTTTTAGTTTTGGCGCGCGTCCAGCGACGACAACGGCTCCTCCGGCATTTGGGGCAGTATCTGCCGCCCCAGCATTTGGTGCTCCTGCTGCAACGTCCGCTTTTGGAGCACCAGCGGCGGCTGCGCCAGCCTTTGGAGCCGCTACAACCACGCCAGCTTTTGGAGCCGCTACAACCACGCCAGCTTTTGGAGCCGCTACAGCTGCACCAGCCTTTGGAGCCGCAACAACCGCACCAGCCTTTGGAGCCGCTACAACCGCACCAGCCTTTGGAGCCGCTACAGCTGCGCCAGCGTTTGGAGCTGCAACCTCTACGCCATCTTTTGGAGCCCCAACAACTGCGGCACCCGCATTCGGAACACCAGCTGCAACGCAAGCGTCAGCCTTCGGGGCAGCTGCCCCTACGGCTACCGTGGCGCCTACGTTCTCCTTCGCTACACCAGCTACGACTGCTCCGACCACGGCCCCTCCAGCTTTTGGATTTGGGGCAACGGCCACCACTGCTGCAGCGGCAATGCCTTCAGCCTTGAGTACCGGAGTCGGGTCGTTTGCGTTTGGCAAGCCACAAGCCACAACTGCGGCCAGTTTGAATTTCAGCACCACCACGACGACAGCCACAGCACAGCCGTTCCAAACGGGTCTGAAACTAGGAGGAAGCACATCCACAACGGCCCTCGGCACTGGTGGTATTTTTGGGAAGCCGGCAGGCCAAGCGGCTGCGCCAGCTCCTACAGCGTTTGTGGGGCTGGGCGGCATTGATGTGAGCGCCACGCAACCCAAGCTGGGCGACAACAAGCAGGATGGCATAAAGATCAAGGAGACGCAAGTGCCCGATGAAATAGTCAAGACAGTGGACGCCCTGAAGGCCTACATAAAGCAGCAGAAGACTATATCGTCGGACATTGGTAGGACCTCCACGTCTAAGTTTACCAATGTGGGTCATGAGATTACCAACCTAAAGTGGGCACTGCAGAACATGTCCAATTCAGTGGAGGCAAATAACCAGCAGATCCGGCTCCTGCGGCAGGAAACCTCCAAGGCAATTCAGTCCCTGGAAATGGCTCAACGCACACAGGACACCCCGGCGGGCTTGCAGTTTGAGCACAGTGCTCCGTTCCAGTACTTCCAGTGCCTGGTGGCCAAGTATGAGCAGGACTTGATTGCGTTCCGTCAGCAGATCGCCCTTACTGAGCGTCACATGCACGCCCTGTCCAATCCGCAGAGTATCTCCCCTGAGGACTTGAAGCGCGGCTTCCGGCAACTCAACGAAAGCTTCATATCGCTGGCGGGAAGACTGCACGAGCTGCACCAGCGTGTGGAAGAACAGAAAGAACACTATCTGAATCTGAGGCGCTACCGCTTGAGAGACGCCACCAACGTGTTCGAACGAATCGACAACCCGCCGCTGCCATCTGTGGAGCCACAGCGAATAAGTAGCGGCCCGACACCTTTTTCGAACATATCGGCGATTAGCAGTCTCAACAAATCTTATGCTGCAGCTGCGGCAGCCAACTCGGCGGGCAATGCAGCCTCTAAATGAAATTGAGATGTGATTGTTTTTGAGTTCCAATAAAATCGTTATGTACAAGAGAGGTTGGGCGTCAGGTTCGGTTATCATAGAATATATATTTCAGCAGCAACAATTATTACTTCTTCACCACCTGGATGACGTCCTCGTCAGCCATCACATGGGATATGCCGACGCGCTGGGGCGAGTACTTGGTGGAGGTGCCCCAAACCAGAGCGTACTTGAATTGCGCTGCCAGTGTGCGATGGATGGCGTGGCAAACGTGTTCCACACTGACGCCCTACGAAGAAACATATATTTTAATTATTTATATTTTAGTTTTAAAATTGGGATTAGTACTTTTCTTAAAATAAGTCCATCGTCAAAATCTGGCGGAGCTCCTGGCTTCTTTGTGTAGACCCTAATCAGTTGAAGCGCCTCCCAGAGCGCCTCCAGCATATAGTCCAGATTGAGTTTCATGTTGCAACTAACCACAATGGAGTGCGGCTGGCGCGCCAGTCGGTCCACCTCCTCAATGGAAATCTGATCAATCTTGTTGTAGACATAGAGACAGGGCAAATAAACGCGATTGGCGGTGACCACGTCGATAAACTCGTCTTCGGTACAGTCCTCGCGGAAGAGAACCTCCGCATTGAAGATCTTAAAGGAGTGCAGGATGGTCTGAACCATTTTCTCGTTGCATCGCGACAGTGAACAGGTGGAGTTGAAACTCAAGCCACCGCCCTTCTTCTGCTTGAAGTAAATGTTGGGCTTTCGCTTGTTTAACCGAATGCCCACGGATTCCAGCTCTCGCTCCAACAGCTCCCGATGAACATTCGGCTTAGTGGCGTCCAACATCATAAGAACCAAATCGGCAGTACGAGCCACGGCAATTACTTGCCGACCACGCCCTTTACCCTGGGCGGCGCCCTCAATTATTCCGGGCAAATCCAATAGCTGTATGTTGGCGCCCTGGTACTCGATCACGCCCGGAATGCAGGTCAGAGTTGTGAATTCGTAGTTGGCTGGCGGGGATTAGAGCAGGATCCGGTTACAAATAGTATGCGTATGATTGCCCTTTTCACGACATACCTGCTTCTGATTCGGTCTTGGTCAAGGTGGACAACATTGTGGACTTTCCCACTGAGGGAAAGCCAATAAGAGCCACTCTCGCATCACCACTTTTGAGGACATCGAATCCCTCACCCTTCTCGCCCTTTTTCGATGGTTCCAGCAACTGGGAGCGGTATTTGGCCAACTTCGCCTTTAGCAAGCCCAAATGGTACTCGGTGGCTGTGGGTGAGGATTAGAAATTCATATTTAGTTTATATTTGTCAGATTCTAACCTAAATTCCGATGGCCAGCGCGGCGAATTGTCGAAGATGAAGCTGCTCACTTTTTGGGGATAACTCACTTACCTTTGTTTTTTTGGGTGCGCGCGATTTCACGCTCGATTTCAGCAATTTTCTCGAGAATGCCCATGCTGCAGGTCGTTGTCTATGAAGGGCCGGGCATGCAAAAATTAAAAACAAAAATTGGCTGATATTGTTGAATGCAAAGCTGTGTGCGTCGACCGGCGATTGTGCATCCCTGAACAGCTGAGCCGAAACAGTGTTGGCAATTGAGCTTTTTATCGGCAGTTCTGACAGTTACTCTTTTGCCAGTAGGGAAATTTTTTAAATTTTCGGATTCGCTATTTTTTATATGTCTGTTTTCACTTTAAAGACAACCATAAAATGTTGATACATTAAATAAAATGGAATACATTATGAAAATCGTTATCTTGATTTGACAATTTTTAGCCTATGAAGATTGTCACATATAAAGTTTTTAGCTATCTTTTTTTACTTTTCAGTTGTTTTTTGACACTTTTGAATCAAAAAACTAAACTTAGCTAAGCTTTTTATTCTATAATTTAAGTATTTTCCTTAACTTTAATTAAAAACTGACCTCTATTTTCCATTTATCTGTTTTATAGTTCATAGTTAAACGCATTGCGCTCATGGCGCGCTTTTTGAATTGGATTAGCTTTATTTGTCAAAAGAACTCGTAAAATATACATAAATACACACAGGTAAATACTGTTACAATTACAAGAAACCCCACAACACGTAAATGACGATAAATTACAATAGTGACTGTTGAGACAGAGACATCGAGAGAAAGAGTTAGCACTAATGGAATAAGGAACAGCAGCTGAAAAATGGCCAAAAGGACCAAAAATCCTTCCGCTCTGTTTTGAACCTTCTTCTCATTCAGCGATTAGTATTAGTGATTGGCGTAGAAGCCGTGGCCGGAATTGCCCATAAATTCCGTCCATCTCTGCGACTCCAGCGGATCGAGCTCCGAACAGACCTCACCAGGTTGTAGAGATCTGCAGGAGCAGGTGATCCCGATGCGGGTCACCACCAGTTGTGACTCGTACTTGGGCAGGGCTGGCTCGGCATCCACCAGGCGCTCGCTGAGGCACTCCTTAAGGAACTGTTTGCGCAGAAGGCGCGAGCTATCGATGGTGTAGCCTGCAAATTTCCAAAAACTATTATTTTCAGTTCTTACCCTCAAGGAATCTTCTTTAGAGTTTGACTTACTCTTATAGGCGCTAACTTTCTCCTCCACACAACTCAAGTCCTGGGGCGAGAAGAGCGGCGGATAAGCCTCCGACTCACGAATGTTAAGTACGAAGGCAAAGTCTAGCGAGGAGCTGGCATTGCCGAGCGCCTTTAAGAGCACACCGGTGGATGAGATGGATGCCAAGTACCAGTCTGATCCAGTAGGCGTGTCACCTCCCGGAACATCATCTCCTGCGGATGCGGTAGTGCTGGAGGCACTACTCTGTTCACGCCGCTTTCGGCGTCTTTTTTGCTTTTTGGCATCCGCATCCGCCGCCTGCTCACGCGCCTCGTTGTCCAGCTCCAGATCCCACAGACTCAGTGGTGACTGGGCAGATATTGGCAGTCCGGTGGTGCTCGACGGTGACTGTACGGTGGGAGTGCTACTGCTGGTGCTGTCCAGGTCGCCACTCCTTACGTCACGATTCCCAGAGCTCGGATACTTGGTGCGCAGGTGGATGGGCCGATCGCTCTGCTCCAGCAGCGGCTGCACCTCATCGTTGTACACCAGTTCGTACTCCTCTGGAACTCGAAGTTGATTCGTGTTCTCCTGCGGTAGCGGATCGTAGTCCTTCTGCAATTCAATCTTTGGGTGAGATCCTCGCTGCACTAAAAGTTAACTTGTACTTACAAACTCTTTGGGATAACCAGCTCCCAATCCAAATGATGGCAGTTCGTTTTCCGCCGCCTGGGGCAGTAGGTCCTGGAGCTGTTGCTCCATTAAGGGATTGTGTCTATGATGGGGTTTTGGCCGCCTGCCGGGCTGCTCTGTTCCACTGTCACTTCCCAAGGCTGAACTGGCGGCCACCTGACGCAGCAGCTGCTCCCGATTTCCGGCCAATAGCTTTTTCAGCAACTTTGGATGTTTTAATGGTGATTTCTTTCCAGCTGCCGCCGGACGTATTGTGCGATTCAGCTGCACCTCCAAGTCATCAGTGCTGAAGAGCACCGCTCCGGGAGGCTCAATGTGCCTGGCAATCCCGTAGAGTTTCAGGACAGTGGACTCGTTGTATCGGAGACGACAGGTGTCGGCCCGAGCCTGCAGGATAATGTCGCTGTCGGGCACGAATTCGTACGCATCTCGGGCATCCATGCGGTTCCGACACTGAAGTTGCCAGTGCAAGAAAAAATCGCCTCCGAAACTCTGCGAGATCGAGACTCCGCCCAGCAAGCTGCTAGCTCCGCCGGCGTCCGTCATCACGGAATTGAGAAGCGGTTTCCCGGTACTTCCATCCAGGATGGTGGTCTGCGAGTAGTAGTACACAGGGAAGCCCGGCCCTGTGTTGTACTTCACCATGAAGTCCGTCACATTGTCGTGATTGAAATGTCCCGGTACAATGGCACTGACGCACTCGCTGGCCGGGAATGTATAGTTCCACAGCCTGGTGTAGTTGGCTCCGTCGAACGCTATGATGCTCTTGTTAAAGGCGGCCACCACCACGTCGGAGACGCCATCGCCATTGAGATCACTGAGCACGGCAGGCACCATTAGACCCGATCCTGATTGCCGGTAGAGGGGCGTGAAGTGCTTCTCACTTGTATGGGCCATCAGCGAATGGAGTCGGAGGGAGTAGATGCCACCGGGAGTGTTCTGGCCACCGGTGAGTATCAGGAGCAGCTCCGTGCCATCCGCTTGGGTCAGCAGTTGAATGGGTACGAACATCTCCTCGCGATAGGGCGTCGGAATGCTGCGGATGACTTTGCCTGTTTTTCCGGATATCAGCTTGATGTGACCCGCCTTCGACTCCTCGCGCTCCTCCAGATGGGCAGCTATGATCTCTGGCACTGAATCCCCATCGAGATCCCGGAGGACGTTGATCGTGTACAGATCCATTACAATTGGGGAGTTTGTCTCTACCTCCAGTTCGTGAAAATGCCAGATCACGGAGCCAGTTCGGCCATTGATGGCGTAGATCATCTGGGGAAGAGTAATTATGACTAAATAGTACAAATACTAAAATCCTTAATACTTACCCCTAATCTTCCGGCTGCTACGCAGTCGGTGCCTCCGTCTCCGTCCACATCGGCGCTGCAGTGCAGCGAGAAAACGTTGGCCACGCTCCACGACTGCCACATAATGGAGCCATCAAGTCCATTGAGAGCCACCACCCCGCCCTCGCAGGGCACCTCCTCCCCCTGCATGGCAGCCTGACATCGCGGCAACGGGATGCCCTCGTAGTGGATGTTGTCGTCTACTCCGTAGCCGAATACTATGTCCTTGATTCCATCTCCGTTCAGATCCGCCGCTCTCAGTGGACTCTCACTGTTCATCCTTGCCAGGCTCCGGCTCCATCTCTTCTGTACGCTGATCTGTGTGCAAGGCACGAATTCGCTGCCCATGGAGCTGCCATATCCGATGCGTGAGGAACTGTCGGAGATGGATGCCAGTTCTGCCAGGGCGGGATCTGTGCGCCACCAGTGCCGGATTCGTGTCATCGGTATGGGGAAGAGTGTCAGCATTAGGGCTGCCAGACTGAGCAAGGCACAGAGTACCGTTAGAGCGGCCAAGGCATAGCAGAAGGGCTCGCAGCAGCGACAGCAGCGCCGTCTTCTGTGCTGCTTCATGATCGGAGCAGATCCTGATCCCGATCCGGTTCCACCGCCGGAGCTGTTTTTGCGGCGCGGAGCCATCAAGGGCCTCTTCAAGCCCTGCTCCTCGGAGCGCTGTAAAGTAAAATAAAATTTTAACTTTAATTTTTAATAAATTAAATAGTGAAAACAGTAGTCTCAACTATCTTTTAAAAAATTTCAAGATGCCACTAAAGTATAATAATTAAACTATGGATATTGTTTTAATATTTTCATTACTTTGTGGGTTTCGGGTAGTTTCAAAATTGAATTTTAAATTAATACTTAAGTTTTAAGCCTTTAAATTTAAACCTTTAAGAAATAAATCTCCTCAAGGAATATATATATATATATATATCTCCTGTTTCAGAGGTCCTTATCTAACAATCTACTCTCTTTTTCATACTCCCTCTTACTTTCAAAAATAACAATGGTTTCCCAAAGAAAATATTAGCAAACAGGAATAGATTCTTTTTGATTTGGAATTACATTGAACTCACCTTTGCCGACCTGGCATCCTTGATGAAAACCTCGTCCTCCACGTCGTCGCTGGCATCCTCATCGATAGACGAGTCCCGTATGGCAATCCTCTTCGAGGGCACATATGGACGCAGTTTGATCATCTTTCCGGCTGTTTCTGTTACCGTCTCCGATTCCGCCGCACCTTTTGCACCACCCAACTGCGCCTGCAAGAATGCCTCGGTTTTAGCCAATCTTTGGAAGCACTTCAGATCCCTTGGAGCATTCTGCGGCTCCGTTTGCTCCGTGCAACTCCTACTGCAGTGATGTGCGTCCGGCGATTGTGTAAAAATCAATAACTACGTCACGGCTTTTCGCTCAGCTGTCGGACGAATGTCCAGAGCATGCGCACGAAGGGATGGATGGGCCACCACCCCAAGCCCGCCGCTCATAAGGGTAACCCCGCCACGTGTTGGCCAGAGGCTACAGGTTTGTTTATCAACAAAAGAGTCTCGCCCACCTGGGCGCCACACTCTCCCTCTCTCTATCTGTCTCTATCTCTGTCTCGGGGGAGAGTTTCTCTTTTCATCTGTTGCTGGACAGAGACACCACCCTCCGGCGCCCAACACCCCCTGGCATCCGGCCACCATATTACCCCATGCCTGCGAAAAACTCCCCGATTAGGTTCCCCACAAGCGGTTCAATGTCCTCGCTTTGAGCCTTTTTATGAATGAAGTGGGCGGTGGTCTGGAGTTGGGATGGCTCTGGGTGGGTGGAGCGGTCGCGGATACGGATTCATTCAAAAAGCTTCCGCATTCTGCGAATGTGGGTCACATCTGCTGGGAGGCAGTGTGTGGTTTCGCAGCTCACTGAAGTTGCCAATAAATAGTTAATGAGATGTTGTCTGCCTTTCAGCGGCAGGAAGTGAGGTGGATCAGATATGACTGGACGGAATTGGTCAGGAGTAGGAAATATTTTCTTATACTTGTGAGTAATTAAAAAATTGTTAAAAACTAAGATGCAAAAAATCGAAAGCCCAAGATTACCTCTATAATGAAAATAAAACCATCGGCATGATCCTTTTGCATGTCTACGATGGCCTCTTTGGCCTCCAATGCCTCAAAATATACACTCATCCTTGCCGATCCTTGTTTCTAATGTCCTCGGGCTGATTGACGTCACAGGTTTATCCTTGCTATTTGAAACGTACAGTCAAATAAATTTTCTGAAACGAATTGCTTTGTTTTTGTATCTGTTTCTCTCATAATTTGTTTTACAAAATTTTCTATGACGTAGAAGCTTGTCAAAAGCCAAACACAAATGAAAAGCTTCATTGCTGGGGTCTATTCCCTTCCCCCTCCATATCCATAGAGCCACCGCAAAGCACCAGTATTCAAATAGCAAGTGCACCAGAACCTTTTTCGAATTTGCTTTAGCCACCGCCCTGGTGCTGCCCTCAGCGAAAAACTTAAGAGCACCACTTAGTGGGCCAAGGAATGGGAGGCGGGACTAGGCGGGATGCACTCAGAGCAGGTCCAAGCTCGACTGCATCCGAATAAACTATAGAAAAATCAACGGCTTTTTATAGCTACCCCCCTCCATAGAGTGCCTCGGCGAGGTGTGTGGTTCGGTGGGGCTGCGGGTCGTTCGGGGGTGGTGGGGTGGAAACTTAAGTGTACTATTATCGCATCAGAGATAATTTAATAACGATGAGTCTTCTTCTTGCTCCGAGGCCAGAAAGGATGTGTTGCATCGGCTCGAGAGTGTTGCGGCAAGGCGTTGAGTAGTGCTTGGCTGCTGCCCCGGGTGGTAAGGGGGTAAGGGGTGGGGTGGCCTCACATGTGTGCAACCTTACATGTCTCACAATTGTCCCAAGGTCGTCAGGAGTCCAAAGAGAGAAGCAGTCTGCTTTTTTTTCTTTTTTAAATATTTCTTATTTATAATTTCTAAAAAGAAAGTCCTTAGAAAAATAAGTAGTCTGTAACTAATGTATAACTTTTATAATATTATATAACATATAACAATATAAATCTTTAATTTAAATTTGTTTTCGGCATAATACAACGGTGTTGGGAAGGTCCAAGACTTGTAGAAATAGATATTAATATTCCACTAACTTTTTATATTTTTATTTCATTTTAACCTTACCCTCAAATATATTTTTAAGATAAACTGAAATTAGCAAGACAATAGTAAACTTATCTTATAAAACAAAATAAATTCATACCCATCACTGCCATTTCTCCCACACCGATTTTCCACTTAACTAAAGCCCTTTTGTCATCTCATTAAATTGGATTTTCCTTTCTGGTTTTTTTCCCCATTTTTTATTTTCTTGTTCAGTTCCATTTAGGCACTCCGTGTGACGTCAGAGGAGAGTCTGGGGATTACCGTGGTGCTGCATTCATTAGCCGGAGCTCCAGAGGAAGCCACTGGCAACTGGCACCAACTTTTGATGCGACAAACGCCACTCCTGGGGCCACTTGGCCACTTTCGAAAAACTTGTTAAGGGTGGACTAACAAGCGAATTGATTGAAAAATGCTCAAAACTAAAGATACAAAGGGTGAGCCAGGACCTAAGGAGTCAGGAAACTAGTGCGGTATTTACAAAACTATGTCCCCACCGAATTTAACAAGGGAAATCGATTGTCATATGTCGGATCCGGGGAATTGAAGGTTTTGCTCTCCGCATCCGGTTGTGCATCAACATTTTCCAGAAAACAATCTGGGGGACAAGGAGAAAAAATGTCGATGACGACAGAACCGAGCCGATTATATGACAGAAAAAAAAAAGTGTATGGAGGCAATGCCAAAGCACTCGTGAAAATTATGTTAAGTGACTCAGTCAGAACAAACAGACTGGTGCAGCCCTGGTCGGGGAAAGGATATTTGCCTGTCCTATATATAGGCGCATATACAAACACGCATATGTTTAGTCTTCCACCCAGCCGATAGTTCCTTGTTCTTCCAACATTAAAGTCTGCGTTTCTGGCGGCTTTCACTTTTATATTTCCAACCTCAGTCGTGAGAAAGGACTCACCCATACAGACAGCTTGTCAAGCATCCTACATCCTTCGTTGGTGAACATTCGGTTCGTGCTTGGCAACGTTTTAAATTCAAATCTGTTCGCCTCCAACTGTCAGTTGCCAGTGAAAGTTCGAACAGCAAAGACGCTCAAAACGGAAAAATCGAAATTCGAAATAAAACTATTCTGCTATTAGCTATTTAAGAAATTCTACAAAAAAATCTCATATCCTGAAAAACTTTTTCAGAAATTCATCTAAAGAATTAACAAAATGAAGTGCTGATTTTTAAAAAAAAGTTGTGCTATTCAAAAATGTTATTAAGTGCGGAGAGCTGATGGTTATGTAAGCTCTGTGAAGATTCCAAATATCAAACAGAAAAGTAGTTCTTTCCAAGTCCAAAAGAGTTGAGGTGACTAGTGTAGTGAACTTATATCTATATTCATCAACTGACTGTGTAAGATTTTGGAATTAATTACAATAACTACCTTTATATTAATGTATATCCTAAGTTCATGGAAAATATCGTAGAATCCTGGACAATTCATAGTTATTTATGATAATTTTTCGAAATTCAAAGTTCAAACTATACAATCTTTTAGGAACGAAGGAAAAAAAAGGAACACAGAATGTATAGATATTTAAACTCTTTATATATAATTGGAAATCACTAGATACTTCCTCAGTTTAAGGCTTTTTTCTTAATATATAGGGACGATTTCTCAATGTGTTTTTTTTTATGATTAATAATATTCGACTAATATGTATCTATCTATAAAAGTTTTCATATTTGGATACAAATTACTTTTGGTTTAAATATTTATCATTTTAACATATTTATTTTTTTGAATGTATTAAAGTTTGATAATAAAGATATAGTAAAATATAGCCTTTTAAATTCATTGGCTTTATTATAATTTATTATTTGAATTTTTAATTATTTAAGTTGCCCCAATTTCATAACAAGTTGTTCACAGTCGTCCTTCTCTAATGGAGGTTCACCGCATTGCCAGGATTCTTTTACGGCCCGCTTTCTTCTCCACGTTCGTCATGTGGAACTGTGGGCAGGAGGAGTGGCTGGAAGGGAATCCTAGTCATCGCAAGCGCATAAAAAGGCGCATGGGCCACTCAAGGCACGGCTCTCACCCCAACCGCCTTCTCCACCCTCCACCCTGAACCCCAACCATAACCCCAATTCGTAGCCTCCATTCCTTTCGAGTGGCTTTAATTGTGAATTAAGACGGTATTGTGCAGTGAGTGACTGAGACGGCGACAGGTATGGCTGAATCGTTGACAGTGTCCTGCGGCCAGGGTTGCCATCCTGCATCTTACATACTGAATCCTCAATTCGGCATTCGTCAATGCCGAGGCTATTGTCGAAGGCCTCATTGTCCTGACCTCTATTTTCCCCCATTTTATTTACTAGTTTATGCGGCATAATTGTTGCTATTTTTGTGCCAATCGCTCTCGATGCATTGTCAATGCCAGGGGGACCTGTCAAGTGTCCTGCCAGTTAGTCTTTGATCCTCACCTACTGGCAAGGTCAAGGGACAGACCAGGAAATCCTGTTTAAGTTGTTTGTTTCGATTTAGGCCCTTTTGTTATTTTCTATTTCCTGAAACGATGGCATTGTCAAGAAATTGCTGTTAGATTATGGGGTTTCATATAAGTTTTAAATATTTAATTCAATAAGTGGATAACAAAAATTATAAATTTTAAAAAGTTTTTTAAATACAGTTTTTATATATAGTTTTGGTTAGATTTTCTGATTATTAGGTAATTAATTATACCTCCTCTTATTAGGTAGAGTTGAGATAGAAATGGTTTTCCAAATAATTCTTCTGGTCATCTGCACCATCTGCCTCAAGCATTTCGCCAAAGGAGAATTTCAGTGAGTAGAGATTTATCTGAAAAGAAGCAACCCACAAATCTTAAATTCAACCTTTAGGCAAAGTCTGGCTATTACTGACATCCTGCCCGAGGACATAAAGCGTTATGACAAAATGCGACCGCCCAAAAAAGAGGGCCAACCCACGATAGTCTACTTCCATGTTACGGTGATGGGTCTGGACTCTATCGATGAGAACTCAATGACTTACGTGGCGGATGTGTTTTTTGCCCAGACGTGGAAGGATCATCGCTTGCGTTTGCCCGAAAACATGACCCAAGAGTACCGATTGCTGGAAGTGGACTGGTTGAAGAATATGTGGCGGCCGGACTCCTTTTTCAAGAACGCCAAGTCGGTGACTTTTCAGACGATGACCATACCAAACCACTACATGTGGCTCTACAAGGACAAGACTATTCTGTATATGGTTAAGCTGACTTTGAAGCTATCCTGTATCATGAATTTCGCCATTTATCCTCATGATACCCAGGAGTGCAAACTACAAATGGAAAGCTGTAAGATTAATAATTATTTTTATTAATATAAGAATTTATTTTACATATTTTACGAACTAGTATCTCACACCACTGATGACCTGATTTTTCAATGGGATCCTACCACACCGTTGGTGGTAGATGAGAATATTGAGCTGCCCCAAGTGGCGCTTATTCGGAATGAGACTGCGGATTGTACACAGGTCTATTCCACTGGAAACTTTACCTGCCTGGAGGTGGTCTTTACTCTAAAGCGGCGGCTGGTCTACTATGTCTTCAATACCTACATTCCCACCTGCATGATTGTGATCATGTCGTGGGTATCCTTTTGGATCAAGCCAGAAGCTGCTCCTGCCCGGGTCACCTTGGGGGTCACATCGCTGCTGACCTTGTCCACGCAGCATGCCAAGTCTCAGTCGTCACTTCCGCCGGTTTCGTATCTAAAGGCCGTGGACGCCTTCATGTCCGTCTGTACGGTGTTTGTGTTCATGGCCCTCATGGAGTATTGTCTGATCAACATTGTCCTGAGCGACACGCCCATTCCCAAGCCAATGGCATACCCGCCCAAGCCAGTACCAGGTGATGGAGCCAAGAAAGAGGGCGAAGGACCTCCACCAGGTGGGAGCAACACGACGAGCAGTAAGCCACCGGCCACCATGCTGCCACTGGCCGATGAGAAGATCGAGAAGATTGAGAAGATTTTTGACGAAATGACCAAAAACAAGAGGGTAAGGAAACTAAAGGATTAGGGATTAATGTGCAATGTAAAAATATTTATTTCTATTCAGATTGTGACCACTACTCGACGGGTGGTAAGGCCACCCCTGGACGCTGATGGCCCATGGATTCCGCGGCAGGAGTCCCGCATTATCCTGACTCCGACGATCGCACCGCCCCCACCACCGCCACCAGTGGTGCCGGAACCGGAACTACCCAAGCCCAAGCTGACGCCCGCCCAGGAGCGTCTCAAGCGGGCCATCTATATCGACCGCTCCTCGCGTGTCCTGTTTCCCGCTCTCTTCGCCAGCCTCAATTGCATCTACTGGATTGTGTTCTACGAGTATCTGTAAGATCGAAGCCGACTATCCCTGTACATACTTTCGATTTTGATTCCCATTACAATATTTCTCTGTCGCTGTCGCTCCATCCGAGTGTTAATCGTTGATTGTTCGCCTATATCGAAAAGTATATCGCATATGAACTTTTAAGCTTTCACGCACAAGCTTTAAGTAAATGAATTTTAAACATAGAAAATTGTTAAACCAAAAAACATGAACAAAAAAAAGTAAGAAGCCACATGATTAATTACAAATGATCAATTCAATTCCTAAAATGCTTAATGTTTAACAAAAAAGTAGCACCGGTTATATATTAAGTGAATTGTACTTTAATGTCTCAAACAAATGCTTTTAATTGTAAATAAATAGAACAAAAAATTCAAAAAGATAATAATTTATAGAATATTATTGTGGTCTAATTGTTTTTTTTAATGTCGGGACTTAAGACCCTACTAAGACTTCTAGCCATACTCAAAGTAAAAAGTTTTTTCAGTCGTTTGGCCAAACCATTCATAATTTTAACACCTCATTTCTTCTTCATTTTAGTTGGTAGTTATAGTTTTATTTCGCGCTGCTTTTTCTTTTAAAGGTGCCAACATTGGGTCGAACAATGGAACTTGCCCGGGTTTCTACCTTTCGCGGTTGTCAAACAGCTGGAGGCTCTGGGTCTTATGAATACCCAATTAATTATGTTGGTCACACGCTCCACACTGTTGCCTTTTCACGGTCGTTAGTGACGCCTGAACGCAAAAATATGAAAGACTTAAATAGATGAAAACAAAATTTACCAAATGACCTAAAGATAAGATGACAATTATGGCGCAGTTATCAGAACGAACCGATCAGAGATAGTTTGAAATAAAACGGAAACCTTGTACGATTAGCTATTTAAGGCTTACAAATATGGTTAATATTTTTCAGGGGTTTCTCCAAAACATCGAATGATGATCAATTATATTTTTTTTGTATGTTTTTTTCGCGTTAACCATTTGCATTTGAAGTAGGCCAAGCCAATGAGTTCGGTTCGTTTTTTGGGGAAACCACACACTCAGGTTATGATTCATTCGAAAACCACACTAAACACGGGCCCAGTACTCGATTCCGAGTCGATTGCATTGGTGGAGGCTTCGAGACGCGGGAAAACAAGCTAAGGTTGCGCAAAAATGAATTTTTGTTTATTTAAGTCTGGGGAATACCTAAAATTCAGCATTATGTGGGTGTGCTCAATGCAAATTTGTTTGGCCTAATGAAATAATGAGTTCAAAGAGCTTCTCTTTCAAGGAAACTGAAAATTTTGAAATGAATAATTTTTATTTATTATTTATAATAATTCTATTGAAGCAATTAAAATGGGAAAATTCCCTGCTTCAAAAACTGTCTGAGAGCTCTAAGTCTCTCTGCACTCACACCAGAGACAATATCCAGAGTCTGAAGAAAGTAAAATCCAGCTGACAACCTCACGGCTACCGTTGCGCCTCTTAATTTCCCCCCATTTCCCCTCAATCTTTCACACAAAAGCCGAAATGAAAACGAAACGAAATGCTTCAACAATAACAACAATAAAGGCCAAAGCTGCCTGACAACGACGCACAGTGGTTTTTAGGAAAGTTTGTCAAGTTGACTTATGGTTTTAAAAGGGTAGAAAATGATGCTGCATGTTTTGAGGCATTTAAAAAATGTATGGTGTTTTTCATTTTTCAAAAATTAAGGTTTTAATGCTGCACAACAATTTTGTTTATAACAGAAATTTGAACAGTTTAATAAAAATAAAAAAGTCTTAGAGAATATTTTCACTTATGACAAGGGCACTTTGTTTAGACTCTTTAAAGAAATATTGTGAACCACTGTGCAGTGCCACAAATTGTTATGTTGTTGCTGGGGTTGGCTCTCATGTTTTTGTTGTTGTAATGTCTTCGGCTGGGCCTGCGTCATTTTGTCTTTTGCAGTTTCAGTTTCAATTTCAGTCCAACTCGGGCAGCAACGGCACACGGAAGCAGGCTCCGTGCCAAGTCACAAAAACATCGCACTAAAGTCCCGAAAATAAACCGATCCTATAAAAACCCACTGCAATTGGATTTCAGTGTGTAAACGGCTATTGATACCTTGTTGATATTGAATT
Organism: Drosophila atripex; assembly: GCA_035045925.1. Taxonomy (NCBI): domain Eukaryota; kingdom Metazoa; phylum Arthropoda; class Insecta; order Diptera; family Drosophilidae; genus Drosophila; species Drosophila atripex. The sequence goes on along the minus strand of JAWNOP010000022.1, from coordinate 3,389,627 downwards.
CGACCAGGATTCGACAAAAAGTGAAATTTTTTGCATTTGGCACAAAAGTTTCGCAATCATTGTGAGAAAACAACAACAAAAAATAAATAAATATTACAAAATTCAATTAAAGCAATTGGCAGCTCGTAAAAGTTTACACCAAGGCTAAATTGTGGTTTAAGCCAGGCCAAGATATCGAAATCGAAATTAACGTCGCCGCGTAGCTTAAAACTTTTTAACACTTTCATTTTCGCTGAGCGTTGTCGTTTTCGCTTTATCTTTCGTCGAGTGTGTTAAATAATAGTAAACAAAAAGTGAACGAATCTACAACGATTTTCGGCAAATGTTCAACAGCTTTGTAAACTAAAAACGGAAACTGCATTTAAAGTTGATGTTCGGCAAGATGCAAACGAAGGCGTTTCTACTTTGCTTGGGTTGGTATTCAAAATAGCACTCCAAACGAGGCGCAACAACAATGCTCATAACAAGCAGGGCGCAAAATTAACAGATAATTAACCCAGTTTTGAGCATTCCGAATTCATTTAAAAATTTGGTAACAATATTTTCGATCGGCTTATGGTTAATTTGTGCTAATGCGCAAAAAAATATATCAAAATAAAAAACTTACAAAAACAAAAGACTTAGGCAACGAACTCGAAGCATTCAACGAAAGTCTGAATGCATTTGATGATTGTTGGATATCATTACGTTTTTGTTTTTGTCTTCTCTTGCAACTTGCAACTTTCTTTGCCACTACCACTGCCACTGCCAATAAAACTTCCGCTCGGTGACGTCAGAGCCAAAAAACCAGCTGGCATGCAAATCACACAAATACGTTTGGACACCAAGGCCAATCGGCGTTTGGAGAGAGCACTCTCTTCCATCCCCTCGCCCAAGTACTTCGGTGTACGTGTTTCTTGGTATTACCACAGCACCAGACTTGACCATCTATTATGCAACAACAAAAACTGCAAAAGCAACAAACACAACTTGTCACCGATGTTGGCTGTTTATATACGATGTTGGTGTTGCCGTTGCCGGCAACCAAAACTTCCCGACGAGTTTGCTGATGGCCTGACCATGAAGTGTTCAATTTTATGCTATCTCTGCAGCTTCGGAAGTTAATGCAGCTGTTGCTTGTTTCTCTGATTGTTACTGAACCCTGTCCCCCCCTCATACCGCTGGATTAGTAATTTTCCCGCAACGTCAGCGTTGACATCTCAGGTGCTTTCTAGGGGGATTTTCACTTTCCTTTGCTATGCAATCAGTGGGAAATCATTGAAACCTTATGAAACTGTTGGCTTGGAGTTAATTGGTTTAAATATGGAATATTATGTCTCATGGGGTAAACAATATACAAGATGTGTACAAGATATATACATATATTTAATATACCTGACTTTTTTTAGCTTAAAAGAAGTAAAGATAAATTTTAAGTTCAACTTTTTTCAAGTACAAATATAGCCCTCAAATAAAGTATTAAATGCTAAAAGAAAAAATATTCTTTTATATTATCTTTAAATGAAATCTTTAACTTATTTCTGGGTCAAAATACACAAAAGTCTGAATAACAATAAACCAAAAAGAGAGCATATATGTATATCCATACCAAATGTGCTTAGGCTGTCTGAGGCGGTCGGGGCATTCACTTTTCCCAAGAAATCATTTCTATATAAACCCTATAATTGGCCAATATTTCATTGTGTTGGGGCACAGCTGAAATACAAAATAAAGCATTGCCATTTGGTATGGGCAATTTTATTCCAAGTGAAAGTGGCAATGTTGCAGTGCACACCTCGAAAATGTTAATGAGCCGCGTTCGTATCTGCCATAAGGGCACAAAACAAAAAAATAAAAGCATAAAAAATAAAGCAGAAAAGGCAAAATAAAACAGAAACTGTAGCAGCTTAACCCAAATCAGTGGAAGATAATCAATTTTGTTTCCCTACGCTGCGAGGTGAAATCTAAAGGCGACCTTGAGGCCTTTTTTTTTAACTTACATAAAGAATTGCCCGGGAGGAACTTCGCCTCTTTCGCCGAGATCTTTCCAAGCCAAAAACTGTCGAGTCATTAAGAAAAAAAGTGACAGCTCCAGGCAAGAAAACCCAAAAGCCATCCAAGCCCAACGGACTGAGATTATGTCACGGCAGCAGGCCAGGCCAAATAAACACAAAACTAAGTAAACATTAACCGCTTCAGTTGAGTATTGGAGTCATAACCGGCGACATACTTTCTTATTCACAAAACAGGGGCGGGATGGGTGTGAGAGGCGGGCTGGCGGTGCGTAATGCCAATTTGTGACATTATTTAACTTCCAACAACGACCACTGATTTTGCATAGGGGCATTGTTCGTTTTGAAGACAGTTAGGTCAGATGGGAATTTACGGATCCACAATTGCTTCCTTATTTTTTGTATACGAAAAAAACGTATTATATACTCTCTTATATACGTAAGAGAAGTTTCATAACTGAAATTTCAAGTAAATCAACCAAGTTCAATGAATAATCTTTTATTTCTTATGATATTAAATTAGTAAATATGAAACACTCACACTTTATTTATTTTTATTTATTTTTGGTATTAGGAGTATACTTTACTTTTATTAAATTACCCAAAGGGTTGGCACTTATAATGAATTAACTGCTTGTGGGACTTATCTGACTTTGTTATCTATAAAACACAAAAAATTATAAATTAGCCTCCCTTATCTCTATGCAGTTTCATTTTTTATCTTTGATTGGAACCGGAAATAGTTTTTATTTTCGTTTCTCAACGCTTTAATAATGACTCATCTTGTTTCGAAAATTTATAGGAAGTGATATTGTCGAATAAGCTATGCGATTTGGTTCCTATTGGTATTATTTATAACTAATAATATAATATAATAAGATAACTAATAAATATTTATATTTGGTCTCTTTCAGTACTTTCTTCGGGAGCCTTGCTCTCCACTCAGGCTGAGTCCAATGACTCCAACGACGAGGAGCAACCGAAACACCTGACAAATGACGGTAAGTGGGATCAAGATGTGATTTTTCAGTGCACGGACATTCATAACTTTAACATTAAGGCAGCGTCTTTCTTTCAGCCGCATCTGCACGACCGACGTCTGGGTCGGCAGCTGAGTGAGGATCTCGGCCTGAGTCTCAGCCAGTCGACCAGCAGCGGAAGTGCCAGCAGCCAGTCCAGTTCCACCTATGAGGACGAGGACGATGTGGAGGGCTCCAGCGAGTATTACGACAGCGACGAGGATCAGCCGGAAGGCAGCAATGAGTCGCTGCCACGTTTGCTTTCGCAGTCAACTTTTAACCGCATCTCAGAGACCCTGGGCGCCTTGAATCATGTCGGTCACATGCTGGTGGACATGACCCGCGGGGGTCAAGAGCAAGCCAAGACTGAGGGGTTGGAGAAGAGCGAGGACAAGAGTCAGAGCGATAGCTCCAGCTCCACTTTTGTAGTATCGACCACCACTGAAAATACAAGCACTTCATCCACCTCAAATCCTCTGGGAAAATCGGAACCACTTCCAGGCGTATCCGGCAAAATAATGGATACTCTGCCCATAACACTCTCTGCTAACAGTCTGCTGCCCGCCGGAAAACCCGCCAATTTGAGTGTCCTTCAAGTGGCCACCAAAAGGATTGGACTGGATGAACAGTCCCCCATGTTTGTGGAGAATAAGGAGCTCAAGCAGAAGAAAAAGAAAAAGAAGAACAAGAACAAGCAGAAGATTAAGAAACCCAACGAGGAGGCTGTTCAAGTCATACCAGGACTTCAAGGAGTCCAGGGATCTCAGCAATCCCAGCAAAAGATTAAAATTCCCACCACACCTCGAACCACCACAACAAGTACAACCACTACAGTAGCTCCCACTACTTCGCGGCCTTTGGATCAACTGGCCCTGGCTAGTGACGAGCCTGGAACTGGAAAGGATGTGGAGAACTACTGCAAGACCCCAAGTGGCAAACCAGGACGATGCGAAGATCTAAGCAGCTGTCCGGCTTTACTCTTGAATCTCAGCAGCCTCCGGGAATCCCTCTGTTTTAAGAGTCTCTTTGTTCCGGGAGTGTGTTGTCCCATCTCTTCGAGCTCCACGTCAGGGGAGAGTTCCACCGTATTAACCACTCAGAGGCCGCTTAAGTTAACCACAAGAGCCACTCCTAGTCCGAGCACCACTAAAGCCACCCAACCAACTAAACGTACCACTATACGACCCACACCACGACCCACTTCGGGCCTTGTCCTGATTCCCCAACAGAAACCACCGACAACAAGCACCACCACCACCACGGAGGTGCCATTGGAACCGGAGGGACTGGACGAAATTGGTAACAATATCGTGGATCCGGATGAGTGCGGACAGCAGGAGTATTCCACGGGCAGGATAGTGGGAGGAGTAGAGGCTCCAAACGGCCAGTGGCCCTGGATGGCAGCTATTTTCTTACACGGTCCCAAGCGAACGGAATTCTGGTGCGGAGGTTCCCTTATTGGGACGAAGTATATTCTGACAGCGGCGCATTGTACCCGCGATTCCAGACAGAAACCGTATGTTTATTAATTTATTTGCGAATTTTTTCTACAGTTGTACTAATTTAAAACCCATTTCAGGTTTGCTGCCCGCCAGTTCACAGTGAGATTGGGTGACATTGATTTGTCCACAGATGCCGAGCCCTCCGACCCCGTAACCTTTGCCGTCAAGGAAGTCCGCACTCATGAGCGGTAAGTAAATTTATTTTTAACAATCTTCCGATTGAATTTAATTGAGCTGCCTTTTGCAGATTCTCCCGAATTGGCTTCTATAACGATATAGCCATCTTAGTTTTGGACAAGCCTGTGAGAAAGTCCAAATACGTGATTCCTGTGTGCTTGCCAAAGGGAATCAGGATGCCGCCCAAAGAGCGCCTGCCGGGTAGGAGGGCCACAGTCGTGGGCTGGGGCACAACCTACTATGGTGGCAAGGAGTCCACCAGCCAACGGCAAGCAGAGCTACCAATCTGGCGAAACGAGGACTGCGATCGCAGCTATTTCCAGCCCATTAACGAGAACTTTATATGCGCTGGGTACTCTGACGGAGGTGTGGATGCTTGTCAGGTGAGTTGCGGAACTAAGTATGATTGCAGAAAGTGTCCTAATCTGTATGCTTTCCATAGGGCGATTCTGGTGGTCCCTTGATGATGCGATACGACTCACACTGGGTTCAGTTGGGTGTAGTTTCCTTTGGCAACAAATGCGGTGAGCCTGGCTATCCGGGTAAGTTTGCCAAAACAGTTTTGATTATAAAATAAACATTAATTTGCCCATTTCCAGGTGTCTATACTCGTGTAACTGAGTATCTGGACTGGATTCGTGATCACACGCGGGACTGATAAGGGTTCACTCATCTGAACCGCCCGTTCCACCGTAGCCCATAATTGTAGTCTAGGTTTAGATATGCACTAGTCTATGTACTATTAATGTCCCCTTTCCTTTCTCTTCAAAAATGCAGAGTCCTATTTATTAACCACAGCCCATTGCTATGACATTAAGCATTTGTTGATTAAATTATGACTTATTACAAATCGAATGATTAATTGCGTAAAAAATATACAAGAAAATAATATTTCACAAAATTTTTATTTTAGAATATAACATTAAAAGATAAAATTGGGATGAGTAAAGGTATGAATAACATATATTGGCATTTGTATTTGGCTGAAACTGATAACAATCCGTTCAAGAAAACAGCAATCTTTTTTAAAAAAATTTTAGAGTTTGTGCGAAAGAAACATTACTCATACATACTCATATTCATACTCTGAATAAGCAATACTCTGGGGGATTCAACAGAAAATTTTATAAAAATATAATAAATGTTTATGTTGTTAGATTTTGATTTAGAATTATGGAAAATCGATTTCACCGATCGGGTGAAAATTGGCCAAGATACAGCCATTGCTAGGAGCCTTTATTTATTTTTTATATTGTCCTTCCATTGATTTTCACCACCTGCGGATGGAATCCCCAGAAAATTTGAAGAAAAATCTAAAATATATTTCGTTTTTAGATTTTGATGCAGAATGGTGGAGAATCGATCCACAAAACGTTTAAGGTATTCCGCTCATGAATAGGATGGAAATTGAGCAAGATACAGCCATTGCTGGAAGCCATATTGTCCTTCCATTGATTTTCACCACCTGCGGATGGAATCCCCAGAAAATTTGAAGAAAAATCTAAAAAATATTTCGTTTTTAGATTTTGATGCAGAATGGTGGAGAATTGATCCACAAAACGTTTAAGGTATTCCGCTCATGAATCGGATGGAAATTGGGCAAGATACAGCCATTGCTGGAAGCCATATTGTCCTTCCATTGATTTTCACCACCTGCGGATGGAATCCCCCGAAAATTTGAAGAAAAATCTAAAAAATATTTCGTTCTTAGATTTTGATGCAGAATGGTGGAGAATTGATCCACAAAACGTTTAAGGTATTCCGCTCATGAATCGGATGGAAATTGGGCAAGATACAGCCATTGCTGGAAGCCATATTGTCCTTCCATTGATTTTCACCACCTGCGGATGGAATCCCCAGAAAATTTGAAGAAAAATCTAAAAAATATTTCGTTTTTAGATTTTGATGCAGAATGGTGGAGAATTGATCCACAAAACGTTTAAGGTATTCCGCTCATGAATCGGATGGAAATTGGCCAAGATACAGCCATTGCTGGAAGCCATATTGTCCTTCCATTGATTTTCACCACCTGCGGATGGAATCCCCAGAAAATTTGAAGAAAAATCTAAAAAATATTTCGTTTTTAGATTTTGATGCAGAATGGTGGAGAATCGATTCACAAAACGTTTAAGGTATTCCACTCATAAATCGGATGGAAATTGGCCAAGATACAGCCATTGCTGGAAGCCATATTGTCCTTCCATTGATTTTCACCACCTGTGGATGGAATCCCCAGAAAATTTGAAGAAAAATCTAAAAAATATTTCGTTTTTAGATTTTGATTCAGAATGGTGGAGAATCGATCCACAAAACATTTAAGGTATTCCGCTCATGAATCGGATGGAAATTGGGCAAGATACAGCCATTGCTGGAAGCCATATTGTCCTTCCATTGATTTTCACCACCTGCGGATGGAATCCCCAGAAAATTTGAAGAAAAATCTAAAAAATATTTCGTTCTTAGATTTTGATGCAGAATGGTGGAGAATCGATCCAAAAAACATTCCGCTTAATAATCGGATAAAAATGAACCAAGATACAGTCATTGCTGGGAGCCATAATTAAAATTTCAAAAACAAAAAAGTTATGGCTTTCCGATCAATCAGTTGTATAGCAGCTGTTGGGTATAGTTAGCCGATCTGAATTATCGCAAATAGAACTAATCGTTTCATGAAATGTGAGGCGACATGGGGGAGCAATGATCCGTTGCTAATTGGATAAAAATAACAATACGTAACTTTAGAATTGTTCACTGAGGGGAGTGCCATGACTTATGCAATTCGGAAATTAATTTTAATCTGTTTGTAGACAAAGCAATTACGATTTGGGTATTAGCAATGCCAGATTAAGTGGAGCATAAAAATATTGGACCATGGCAATAACGAAATGTTACGGAATTATCAATGAAAATGCGATAGTCATACTGTGATAAGTTCATTCATGCTTTTTTTTTTATCACTAACCGGGGGAATACCGAAAAAACACAATTTTTCAAAGTTCTCTGTTTTTGCCGGTTCGCAGTCCAGCTCTCTCATTTGGCAATCAGCATTCACAGCTGACGGACGCGACTTTTTCCCTCCAATTGGCAAAGTGCGTGAAACTTAGTCTTAAGCTTATTAGCTGTGGTGAATAATATATCAATCAATCGACTACCTCAACGACTCTAACGGACCACTAAGTGTGCCTATACTGAACTTGTTTTAAAGCCGTTGTAAATCATAAAACATTCCAAAATTTAGTGTGATAATCAAAAGGTTGGTGGTTTGGTGCGTGAGTTCGAAAGCTTCGAGTGTTTTGTTTATAAAAAGCTCTACTGACTAGCGCGTGGTAAGAACCTTTACAAAGCTCTCTCTTATACTTATGAATCTCTTATAATATGAATCATATTCGCAAAAAAGGTCACAAAGGTCAGGGTACATTTCGTTTATGGTTCGTATACTCAATATTTTCTAAAAGAAACATTTTTTTTCTACACAGTGTAAGCTTGCTGCTTACCAAAAGCTTTAAGCTCAAAATTATATCTTATGTTAGATTTTGTAAGCTTTATGTTAACTTTTAGCGCGTTTTACTTGCGATTGCAGTGCGATTTTTGTATTTAATGCTTAAAGTTGATGATTATTATAATAAGTTTACTGACAAACAATGTTTTATTAAAAAAAGATAAAAGTTAAAAGATAAAGATATTTTATGTTTGTAAAAATTTTATAAATTTTAATCTTATTTATTTAAATAAGAAAAAATAGTTTGTTGTTAAAAAATAAATGTACGGATTGTTCCCGCCCGGGTTCGAACCGGGGACCTTGTGCGTGTGAAGCACACGTGATAACCGCTACACTACGGAAACGCTTGTTTGCTGATCGGTTTAAGGCAGCTGGAAAGAAAAGTGGTTTTCATATTTGCTTACTTTTATGTTTAGCTTAATCTATAAACTAGTTTATATGTTGGTAATAAATATAAAAATAAATATATTAAAAAAACTTTTTTTATGCCATAATATTAAAAAATATATAAGTTTAGGTGCTTGAAAAAAATGTTATCTCATGCTATAATGAAAAAACAGAAAGAAATAAAGTTTATGTAATTAAAGGATGTTAAAGAAGAATATTTTGTAATAAATTATTATTTAAAAAAGTATTAATAAAAAAAAAGCTTCTATGTTCCCGCCCGGGTTCGAACCGGGGACCTTGTGCGTGTGAAGCACACGTGATAACCGCTACACTACGGAAACAACTTGAAATAGATCGGTCTAATGCTCGCCTTTGGCTAAGATCGTGTGTTCACTCTCTATTAGCCGGTGCTGCGTGACGGCAAAGACCGATTGACAAAATCCCATTTCTTCGCCTCGTCATTCCACTCTTAATTAGCCTTTACTTGTTCGCTCTTCATGGAGTCGTACACACAATGGTGTAATGAAGAATGGGCGTGAAGGGGAGCTGGAGAGGTAGCGGTAGCGGGTAAAAGGTATTCATGGCATGCCTGAAACACGCTGACCAGATTACCGACCGAAGCCCCAAGTAGTTGGGGTGGAGGGAGGTCTTACGAACCCGGGAGCCGGTAAGGCAAGGGACATTGTTCTGGGCCCACCTTTAAATAAATTCGAGCACGCTGATCCTTGATTAAAATTCCTATTGTCTGCTTTGGTCCGGGCCAAGATTTCCTCCCCTTTTATTGCGCCTCTTTTGTGCGGCACCGTGAACGTAATTAATATGCAGGCCAGAACGGACTCTAACTGTTCTCTGGCACTCGTTATAATTACGCATTTAAATTGGCACAAAGGTTGATGCCAGACACGAACCAGGAGCAGGCACTGTAAAGAAAAATTTATTTCATATTAAAAAGTTTTCGAGTTAAGAAAAGCAACAATATTAAGTCATGATAAGCTAGACTATTTTAACAATTTTTGAAAAAGCTTCGCTTTAATTAAATATTATATCATATTTGTCCCCATATTCTTTAAGAAAACTGATCACTTTTCTTCCAGTGCCCGCAAATCTAAGCCAAAGCCAGGAAGATTCCATAAGGAAGCACTTTCAACTCTTGTACTGTGGGCTGTGTTCGCATGTGTGTGTGTGTGAGGGCGCCTGTAAGTGTGTGGGCATGGCTCGAGCACGGCCCCATAAATTTGGGTCAATGGGAAAAACGTCAGAATTGAGTAATTACAACATAATTTTCAATTTTGCAGTTTACGTTGTAAATTAATTTGCGGTCGACATTGGCAAAGCAGCCTCAGATCATGCTTACCCTAACCCCTGGTGCCCTTTTCACCCGGCTTAGGCCGAACCGTGACAGAATATTTGGAATAGGGGGGGCTCCACGGTTTGGGGTTCTCTCGGTTTTTGGTTCTGGTATTGGGGTTCTATGGGTTGGGGGAATTGCACAACAATTAAAGCTACAATTACTGGACAGCTGGACGCTTGTTGGATTTGCGTTGTTTTGCTTTGCTTTCAATGTACTCTATGTACGAGTATAACGGTGAACGTATATTATTGTCTTGTCCGGGTCGGGGATTCTCGGTTGGGGGTCAGGTCCTTTGTTGTGCATAATTAATTTGCAGCTTTTCTGCCATCCACGAGTGTTGATACCCTGCTTGTTATGTGAAATGCAGAAATTCAACAATATTAGGTTACCAATTACTAGGCCATGGGCTATGGGCTACATGTCCGAAACTTAGCCGTTTCAAATTTCGAAATTAGTCATTTTAAACTTTTTGCTAATAATTGTTTGTAGTGATATGCTTCTATAGATATTATGTTATCATCCATTTGCGAGTTAAAGGGTCAGAAATAGTTCTGCCATCATCATTGTCAGCACTCGCTTTGGAGAAGCTGATTTCTGCACAAAACTGTTTACAATTTTACAGCTGAATGGATTTTAATTGAAAGCAGCAGAAGACACGCTATAGTGTCAATGACACCCCCGATGACCCGAGGGACGGGTGGAGGTGGACGGATGTGGGATGGGATTTGGTTTCGAGATTGGGTGCTCCGAGAGAAAACAGTTGCCGGCAGCTGTGACAAGATTCCGGATCATGTGGGTTGCCCGGCTTATGCAAGGGGTGTCCGCCCGCTCGAAAGCCCGAAAGCGGGCGAGATGCAATAAAAAATTGACCCGAAAATGTGTAACAAATGTTGTGACATATTTTCGCAACGTTTGCTCAGCTCGCCGCCTCTATTGCTGCCAATGATCCTGAAAAGCGCAAACGAAAAGAGTCTGAAAGGATGCACGGAATGGGTTTTCCTAGGGCGGGTTGAAAATCGGTTTCGGGCAACATTTGTTTTGGGCCACATATATATGTACATATAACAGAAAATGTGCAAAAATGAATATGAAAACGGGGCTAACGATTTAAGAGGCGCAGGGTGGTACATGGTGGTTGAGGTCGAAAATCTGTAACTGTAAACGTAACTGCAGCATGGCATGAACTTAATCTGCTGCCGATTGTTTTTCTTCTCTTTTCATGGGGGGCAGGGCGGAGCAGCGGATTTGTTGCTCAATTTGTATGTGTGGAGGGTTTGGCGATTTTTTGGGGGCAGGGGGCCGGGAGCTCGAACTGGAGCTACTTTGAGGGACCGAAGCAACCCAAATACGGCGTATTTTCAATATTGTGGCAACAATTTTCATGGATTTTCCTCTTTCTTTATTTTTGCAATGTTTTTTTTTTTTGTGCTTTTGGTTGTTGGCCTGTTTTTATTTGGCAACTTGGTAATAATGAAACCAACGATTGGCCAGGGGCAAGGCGAACGGGGGCCGCGCTCCGGGGGAGGCCAAAGTCTGCGGGGGTGTGTTCATTTAATTGAAAACAAGGCGTGGCGCTACTGGCGGTAGCACTTAAAGCGAAATTGAGAACAGATGGAACGGCGAACGAAAAACTTACAATAATTGCCCACAACAGTTTGAAATTGAACGAAGCCACTCAAATGGACTGTAGTCCTTTACTGCTTTCCAGGATATTCGGTTAACTGGGATGATTACCATCAGCGGCAGATAAAGTTTCGGCGACCACTTAATGGGTTATTTATGGAGTTTCTCTCAAAGTCGGAGTGTTCCATCTAATTAATATACACAATTAAATTTCCCTTATAAATAATGTACAGATTTTTATGCTTCATGAAAAAGTAATAAGTAAAGAAGTCGCATTTTTCTCCAGTTTCTATTTCTTTTGTCCACTTTTATTAGAAAAGTTTAAATAGTTTATTAATAGTATAAGTTTCGAGTTAAAATGCATATCCTCCTTAAATTCCTTCCCTTGAAATTCCCCAAAACAATCCCGGTAAGCTTACTATACAAGTTGTGCAATACTTAAGCGTGAGAGATGAATGGGCATCTCTAAAATCTCCAATTTCCCATGAGAATCGTTTTCTATTTCAGTCAAATATTTTCATACTCGATCAATAAAATATAATACCCAACTTGATACCTTTCTAAGCTGTTTCACACAACAGTTGAGGCAGGACCCTTCCGGCAGTAGCATTTTCCGAAGACAAATATCTGCTACAAATCATATTTCAATAAATATACATTCATACATAAATGGGATGTCCGTTCGTTGATGCGGACATGTGTGCTGTATTATTTATAACAATTTGAATGATATACAAATTTGTATTGCAAACAGCTCCAGTAACTCGATACGTTACTTTGCTTGTTGCAATATCTCGCCAATTTCTTTTGTGCAACATACATTTTTTTTGCTGGCCTTTGTGTTTGCGTGGGTTTTGTGACCTTTCGTTTCGAGCTTCACTCACCATGTTATCGTTGTAAATGTCCAAGCGCACACCCATATGTACACACTGCCAGAGTCAAAGGATACAAGGACATCACGGAGACTGGACAAAACAAACAGACGACGCCTTTTCCATGTGTGTGGGTGGTTCAGGGGTAATCCGTACGGTCCAGTGCAACGCAAAAGCTCGATATAAACGCATTTCCTGACACCCACCGGCTACTGGCAACCCCTCTCGCCACCACTCGTGCCATGTTGCTTCCGTTTCCAGTTGCCCTGCCCGTTGCATTATCCTGCTATATGGGGACTACAATTTCTTTCGCCTTCGCAAAAACCAATAAGTCAAATGACCAAAAAGGCTTAACAGACCATGAAAAAAGTAAAGAAAGGTAAGCAAAAAAGGAATGGGGAAAGTGCGACAACAATGAGCGGAAAATCAAGAAAATATTACACAAAAGTTGCCTGGAAACCATTGAAAGCAATAAAGACGGAAATATATCAGACAAGCATATTAAAAACCATAAATTTTAAATAATATTTTTTCAATTTTATAGCTTGGACATGGCTTGAAGCCTGAGTTTGTGCTATTTTTTCCGTCAAAATAGTGAAGCTTGTACGGAAGAATAGCCCTTTAAGTATAGATTAAAGAAAAGCTTATCTCTTGTCTATTAAATCTTTGGCTTCTGTTTAAGCAGCTTCTATTATTTCCTGTTAAAATTCTTCCTCACATTCCATAAGCGTTTTTATTAGCAACCATATTTTATGGAATTCTTTCAACAGAATAGAAAACCATTACAGAGCTCACTTGCTTCCTGTATTACCTTTGACTATTGAAGATTGCATTGGAAAGCTCTTTGGCTCTTAAACCAAAAACAAATCTCATTGTTGACTGTTTGCAGCCGTGATTGCCGCATAAGAGTCGAGATCTACGAGCTAACAGAAAATTGGACCGGGGGGAAATTGGGGGGGCAATAGAGGCAGCCGGCGATGTCCCATTTGTGCCAAGTGTGTGACAATAAAATGTTTACTGATAGCAATACCAACCATGGCCAGAGAAAAAAGCAGCCGGTCGAGGAACAAACCGGTAAAGCAATTGAATGTGGCACAAAGTGCTCTAGTGGGTGGGTGGTGGATTGTCCGGGGATTGGAATTTCGTGCTGGGATCGGGATCGGGTTTGGGTTTGGGTTTGGGTTGGTATAGAGGGGGAATGGAGACATGGGCTGGGCTCGGGCTCGGTGCCATCTATTAGAAAAGGTTGCCAGGCAAAAAGGCGAGCCGTCGACTATTATAAATAATAAATGCTGACTGGTCAGCCAAAGGAGAAGTGTCCTTTCCCTAGGCTAAGGCAAAAAACAAAAAAAAAAAAGTGAAAGGCAAAGGCAAAAACAATTTGCCGGCTCCTCACACCATCTCCATCTTCATCTTACGGTTTAGTTTCGTCCAGAGGTTCGAAGGTTTTTTTCCAGCTCACGCGCCCTTGGCTCATAAATCTCGACCAAGAGTGAAATAAAGCTAAGCGTAGCTCCTGACATCGGTGTCCTGGCACCTGGCAAATTGATTTGTTGGTTTATTTGGTATGCCAGAGCCAAGAAAAAAGAGAAACCAAAAATGAGGCAGGGCGACTTGAGGGCAAGTTGAAAGTTGGGGGCGGACTATTGCCCAGAGGAACGACGTAAATTCGAGCGAGGTGCCGCCTGTTTGTGTCATAAAATACGAGTATATAATATGAACTGAGCTGTAGTGAAGTATCCTGAACCAGGACCAGGACCAGGAGCCAGCCCTTATCCTCAGCCCGAAAATGACATAACGATGAAGTTAAGCAGCTGAAGGCGCACATAAAGCAATTTTCAATTGGGAAATTGTGGCCTTGATCGATTAAATTCCACGTCCGGCCGACCACTTAATGCCTTTAATTTAAATCAATCAATCAATCAGGCAGCTGCTTCCACTTGAAGGGAGATTGTCCTGTCTGCCTCCCTCTTCCTCTTCCTCTCCCCCCACTCCACTCCACGGGGGCCACGGCTCGCTTATTGTTATTTTAGTTTTTCCCCAATTTCCACAGTCCTACCCTGGGGCTGGCCAGGCTTAGTTTGATGGCAGGGCGGCTGAATATTTTTGGGGCCCTCTGATTTTAAGCAGCTTAACCGTTTGGCTCAATGACCATTCTTCTGCAGCCTTTTGTCTTGCTAAGCTACTTAATTTATCTGACCCGATTCGCTTCACAAAGGTCCCGACTGCCTTCTGAATCCTTATCTATGTATTTGTATCCGAGTTTGTGAGCAAGGGCCGACTTGTGTTTAGGTTAAGACAATTTAAAGTGGCCCGAAATTGAAATCAAATCAAATCTTTGTCCATCCGCACATCCACCCCCAGGATAATTTTCGGGTCCCAGGACATCAAGTGACCTGAATTGAATGCCTTTAGTTGCCCATTTGAATGCATCCGCACAATGGGGCGTATACTTAATTGTGGGGGCGTTCTGCAAACCGAATTCGTCTTTAGATTAGTTGAGCTTTAAAAATGTCATTGATTAATTACAGGTGAATGATTAAAGAATATTTTAATTACAGGGATAGAGTTTACTTAATAAGGTTCCTGTAAATTAAGGGCTTTAATATTTTTCCCTACTGATATTCAATCGAAAAAAGGCTTTTAACCTTTTGATGGGAAATGTAAATATTTTATTTTTAGAATCTTGAAATAAAGGTCATACCCTTTTACAATTGGAAACATGGTGCGTCAGGTTCATTTTCGCTTGGCATATTTGTAGGGATATGATATGTCCCTTAAATTAAAACACCAACGCTTTGTATAGCTTTTTATAGTTCTTTTATTGAATTAAACCGCTTTGGATCGCTGTGGTGTTCACTGCTCCGCTCTCCTCCCCATCCGCCTCAACCCTCAACTCGCTGGAACGCAAGAGAGCGATGAGAGCACAAGAGAGAGAGAGAGAGAGAGAGAGAGAGAGCCAGAACCGACACAAACAACGACACCAGTACACAACATTTACCGTTACCACTACCTTATTGTTAAAATACATAAGTAGCAATCCTGCACAATTCGGCCGTCCTACATTAAAATCCCCTGATCTTGTGAATTTAAAACTTAATCTATTTGGCTTATAACTATTAGTTATTTATTAAATAGTTTACATAATTTACTTCATCTTCGTTTACCTATCCAAGTTTAATGTTCTGACTACTCCAGACACCTTGAATGGAATACGTGACAACTGAAAACCTTCAACACTTTAAAAGATACCTATCATTTCCTAAAACTTTGTCTATTACAAATGGACCCTTATGTTTGGGTATTAACTTTCTTGCAACGCCAGTACATCAAAATCTAACCACGAAAGTCACCTACCTTGTATCTGAACCCCCTTCTTTTTCTCGTTGATTCTTTCATTTCTTCCTGTACTTTGTTTGACACTCTGTTCCTTTTCTTCTTTTCGTCTAATTCCTAACATCATCCGATTATCTAATCTTCTAACTTTGCCTTAATTCACTATAATTTTCCTTTTTGTGCGATTCCAAAAATTTGCTCGGCATTTGCCAATGTTCTCTCTTTGTATTGTTTCGAAAACTCAACATCCTCAATAACTGAATCCCAAGCAATCCCTTTTCTGACTGTCATTCGCTATCACGGTCCTATATTCGATAATCTTTCCACTTGGCCATTACTTGGTACCCTGTTGCTATTTTTACGTGCTTAACATTGTATCTTCGAGAAATTTCTGAAAATCCTCAATGTAAAACAACTGCCCCTATCCGAAACGATACAAGTTGGTCTACTAACGACCTAAAATAATCCTTCAATGCTATAAAACTTCCTTTGTGTTTGTTGTTTTTGTTGCATATAACCTAACATATTTTGTAAACCCATCTATGACAACAAAAAGATGTTTATTAGACCTTCCCTTATCCACTGGCCCGAATATCAATAGTATATCTCGAATGGCACATTCCCTTTTGGAATGCTGTGTAAAAATCCTTCTTCTTTTCCTGACTTTGGTGAAAACGCTACACACCTCAAACAAATCAAATGTCTAACAACTTTATCCTTCAATTTGCAAACCATACGTCCTAACAATTGCATCCATAACCTTATCTCTACCTATGACCTACTCATTGTGAATTTAAATATCTTGTCTTCCATTTCTTCTGGAACAAACAACAATCTTCCATCATTTGCTTTCCTAAAATTACTCCATTCGCATCTCCATTTGTCATCCTCTTTTTCTAACCTCATCTAATTTCTTTAACTTTTCATCTTTCGCTTGACATTAACTAAATTGTCTTCAAAACTCACCGTCTCTACTACACATAGTTAGTATTCCTACTTAACGCATCTACATGTTGCATAAGCTTTCCCGACTTATGAACTAACTCAAATCATACTCATAACTCTAACGCCCACCTCCAATACGAGGGTTAAGTTCTATTCTGTTTAACGTCAACGTCAAGAATTACAATCAGTAACAATTTTAAACCGTCTACCTTGCACATAAATTCGGAACCTTCGTAGAGCATAAATAATGGCTAACGTTTCAAGCTCAAAGCTATGATATTTTGCCTCATCTTTCGTTGTACTTTCGAAAAATAAAAAAGGATGCAATTTCTTATCCTCTTTCCTCTGTAATAATACCGCCCCAAAGCCATGCACTTCGTCTGTGTATTCTACCTCACTTTATAATATAAAACCTATACCGGTGCTTCTTACTTCTTTTTTACATTTCAAAACAATCTAATTCTTTTTTTCAAACACGAAATCCATCTTTTTTTAACAAATCATATAATGGTTTTGCAATCCTCGAAAAATCCTTTATAATCTTCTAAAATATGAACACAATCCTAAAAAGCTTCTAACCCCATGCACTTTGTTGGGGACTGGAAAATCTCTGATGGCTTCGATTCCTTTATCGTTTGCTTGTATTCCTTTACTCGACACCAAAAGCCTAAGTATTGAACACTCCTTGTAGAAACTCGCATTTATCCATTCTAAGTTCTAATTTGTTTCTTGCTAATCTTTCAAAAACTTCTTTAAGTACCCTCAAATTTCTTCAATTTCTTTACTTGCGATCATAAATCGTCCAGTATATAACCACTTTTCCTTCTCTTATCATGTCTGCAAAAATTTTATTAAAATCTTTGAAACACCGCCGTGCGTTTTTAGCCCATTGCATCCCACGAATTCGAACTGCCCTACCGTCATAATAAGTGTATTTAATTGATTCATTCTCAACAAACAATGAAAGTATCCATGTTTAAGGTCTAATTTCGAAAATATAGTCTTATTTACTAATGTGTCCAATAAATCATAATTAAGGGTAATGGATAGTTATCTTTAATCATTGTCTTATTAAGCTTCCTGTAATCCACACATAATCGCAAATCACCTGTTTTCTTCTTAACTAACACTATTGGAGATGCATATCTGATTCGCTTGGCCTAATAATTCCCTCTTTTAAGTACTCGTCTAATATGCTCTGTAACTTTTCCCTCTCTGTATACGCTAACCGTCTCGGAGAACTGCTAAAAGGCTTCGAGTCATCCAACCTCAGCTTTATTTCACACTTAACCTCTGGTTCCTTTGGTCTTTGTTTATTAACATAAAAATTTTCTATAATTTTAATAAATTGCTGTCGAACCTTATAATTCACTTGATCGCCAATTATGTATTCTCCCGATTCATCTTCAATATTAATATTCATCAGTTCCTTTTCCATTACATTTACGTCAACTTCCGTTGCTTCTTGTAACCTAACTGCGTTTCTAATATTTTGTTTATTACTAACTATTACCTCTTTGCTTATTATTCGACTAACCTTATTAACATCACTAATTTTTCTCTGTTCAACATCAACGTCACTAACTATTTGCTCTTCCTCACTAACATCGTAACCGTTTTGAACATTCTCTAAATTTTCTACCGTAACCAACTTCAAAGTGTCAAGGTTCAGATTTAGATCACATGCTTCCATAAAATCCCTTCCCAAGACTACATCATGACTCATGATTTGTTTGCCACAACAACTAAATGAAAATGTACTTTATTAAATTGTTTTTTTATATAACATAATATTCTGCCATAAGTTTCCAAACAGCTTTCATTTATTCCATGGTATGAACTTAAAACTGGCATTTTCTCAACATTTTCGGGTACTATAGAAATTTTAATAAACGAAATTGGGCTTCCTGTATCTATGAGGCATTCTGTAATTAACTTGGTATTAGTATTATTCCTAAAGTAAATTTCAAAATATCTTACATAATTGTTCTTGACCTCGTTCTTATTTTTGTTTTTTAAACATTTCGCCACAAAATGTCCCATTTCGCCACATGCATAGCACATCCTTTCTCCCGTCTTGGCTTCCTGCACTCCTGCGCCCAATGTCCTTTAGCATTGCAATTATAGCAACGCGTGTCCTTGCTGTCCTTCTCGTCCTTGTTCACTGCTGCATCCTTTTTGTCCCCATAAGATTTAGGCATCTTCACCTCCGCAAATGCACGTTTGATATGTGCAACATTTTCGAAGCACTGAATATGCGCTTGATTACCAGTCCTTGATTTGGAATTCCTTCATGATGCGACTTATCAATTCTTCTGCATCTATGTTGATTCTCTGACCAAGCATCACTTTATCGTCCACGTAGCTTCCAAAACTTTCACCGGAACTCCATTTACGATTTTCGAATTGGCGCCTTGCATCTAACTTCGAAACTTTATCCGCAAACATTGAAATTAGCTCAGCGGTTAACTCCTCCAACGGTAGCATTATGCGTTCAGGGTTTGCATGTAGCCACACGTTTGCTTTTCCTTTGATTTTACTAATCATCAACATCTTAATATATTGTCCACTAATTCCATAAATGGTTGCAATATTATTCATTTGCGTAATCCATTTTCTTGCGCAAGTTTCACCCGAAAATTCACTCACAACCTGTGTTGCCATACCCAACGAAATGTCAATGCTTGGGTTGTGAAATTCCATCAACTTCGACTTCGCAACGTTGTCTTTTTTCACCTCTTCACTGGCGCCTGCTTTTGCGCCTCTGCTGCCGGCTTCATTCCTGTCATTGCGTGCATAATTTTCATCTTCGTCTGCTCCCTCGCCGCCGCCGTCGTTGTTGTTTTCGCCGCCGTCTTTGCTGCTGTCCTCTTCTCCATCTTTGCCGTCCCTTTTGCCTCCGTCTTTTCCGTTTCGATCGCCGCCAACTTTTCTCTCATTTTTATCGCCATCTTTTTCTTTAGTTTCACCTCCGTGTTTGTTGATTCCTTCGCATCCAGCATTGTCGTTGCCTTTGCCTCCTTCTTCGTCGCTATTATCGCTGTCCTCTTCGTTGCTCTCTAATTCCAGATTTTCATGTTCATCTTCACCATTGCCTCCCTCGCTGTCTTCGTCTCGATTTTTAATTAAATCCAAATAATTTCGCGATTTTGCTGACATTTTCTCCAACCGCAATATTAACTCGCGCTTTGTTCCCGTTGTTGGTAGTCGTAGTGCATTTAACCACTTTTTTAGTTGTGCAATTGATGCATTGTTAACGTCCATTTTCGTTTTACTTTAATTTTCTTTTTTGTTTTTAATTGTTTATTTGGCCCGAGATCGGCCCACTTCTGAATTTGTAGGGATATGATATGTCCCTTAAATTAAAACACCAACGCTTTGTATAGCTTTTTATAGTTCTTTTATTGAATTTTATATATCCGCTTTGGATCGCTGCTGGTGTTCGACTGACTCCGCTCTCCTCCCGCGATCCGCCTCAACCCTCATACTCGCTGGAACAGCAATGAGAGCGATGAGAGCACAAGAGAGAGAGAGAGAGAGAGAGAGAGAGCCAGAACCGACACAAACAACGACACCGAGTTACACTAACAGTTTACCGTTACGCACTACCTTATTGTTAAAATACATTAAGTAGCAATCCTGCTACATATTGTAACTGAATTTTCCACGAACTCGCTGCGATTGCGGTGACCTTTTCGGTTTCCTGGAATAACCTTGAATCAACTTCGAATTGCATGCATGACCTGCATTTGCAATAGAAATATTCTGCTACCTACCGACAATCTCCCCGTTCTACAATTTACCTAACAATCTTTCAATATTTCATGACGCAATCAATAACGTAAACTAACAACACGTGCTGCAATAAACGTTACAGATACAGGCTAAATTGGATAAGTTGAATCCACTACCAAAATTTCTTCATAATTTGAGGATAGATAAAAAATTAAAATAATTATTATTAGTTTGAAAATGATGTTCTTCAAATGCTAATATTCAAGTCCTTTATAGGCAATTAAAACTTTAAGAGTACCGAATCACAAAAGTTAAATTGCAGTTCGAAAGGGTAGAGATAAAATTGAAGGGGCTTAGTTTATGGGAGTGTGCGTGTATGTGACACCTTTAACCCCATACTGGCTGACATTTCTCTGGCGTTTAGCTGCAACTCGGTTCGCTTGCATACGATATTTGGCCAATAAATTGGTATAACCAAGCAAGCCGGCAAAGTGGCAGGCAGGAACTGCCGGCTGCAGGCTTCAGACTTCGGGCAGCAGTTGCCTTATCCTATCTCCAATCGCCTGGTTCACCTGGGTCGCCTGTGCCGCAGCGCTATCGGAATGTCAAAGTTCAATGTGCAATTTAAATGCAACACCCAGCAATTGGCTTCGTCGCTTGTCCGCTGCAGGTGCACAATCCAAGGCAGCCGGGCCAAATAGAAGAAACTGCAAACAATTTGTATTTAAATTCGCTGCACCAGCAGGGAACGCAAAGAGAAGAATTCCGAAGGATCGGATGGATGGAGCCTGCGGCTGTTTTTAATTGGCAAATAAAAATGCGCAGACGAGAAACGAAATTTTGCATATGAATGCAAAATGCGAGCGATTCGAAATTGAAATTTATGTGAAAAAATCAACGGGGCAAAGTCGGAAAAAAATGTTAGTTTGCCATAGAAAGGCAAACAAACTGAATGCGAGGGGCCCTGTGAAAGCCCATCCTCACAGTCATCTATTCACCCACACACCCACACACACACACACACACACGCAAACAGAGTGAATGCTCAATATGTATGTGTGTTCTACAATGAAAGACCAGGAAGCATCGATTATTCAAAACATCCGCAATTGGGAGCGCTTATCAACAATGGCGCCATCTATCTCCATCGTGCGCCATCTACGCGCAGTTTGTCAAAAATCCTTTTTCAACTTTTTCATTTTTTTGGGTCGGGATTTATTAGCCCACACGGAGATAGGTACGCACATTGCTTTCTTTGTTATGAAAAACGGGAAAAGTCTATAAAAAAGTATGAGTTTTCAAAATATATTTCATACCTAGAATGGTTCTGTAAATTTTTCTCTTTTATGACTAGCTTTAATACACATAATTATTTATAAAATATGAATTATATTTAGTTTAACTCTCACTTCAGATGTTAAAATCCTCTTATATCCTCTTATTTTTTGTGCCAACTCGTCGTATACTTAATTTTTGCTGCCTTTCAAAATATTCATTAAAAAAAGTACCTAACATTTATTACACATATTTTATATTCCTAGAAATATTTTATGCGAATGATAAACTTTAAAAAATATTAATTAAGAAAAATCATAAATCGTAGAATTTTTGAGGATCCTTCTAAAATGGAACTTTTTTTTATTTAAGAACAACTTTAATTTAGAGGAATCTAAATTATTGTAAATAAACTCTCTTTAAAGAGTAAATATCTGAGCATTCATATTCGTAGTTCTTAAACTTTTAATTTCCATAGCTATGATCCACACAAAATTTATTCCAATCAGTCCCAAGTCGTTCTATTAATTGGTATGTAGGGTATCCTTCCATTCAGCTTCCGATTCCTTGGACCCTTTTTATGCTGCGCTCGTTTGGCACAGCGTGATGAGTTTTAGTGTCTATTGTCGCGTGTGGGACAGTTACACCCACAGTTCCACACACTCAGCAGGGTTGGATGATATCCTGGCGATACAGTCATGTCTCCTACCACACACATCGATAGGTACGAGGACGTCCTCCCGCTACTGCGCCTCCTTTGGCTCATTCATATGCATGACGATGTGTCCATTTTTGTGGCTTGTCATTAATGCATAAAAAATGCTAATGGGCCGGCGTTTATGTCAACGCTTCTGCCAAAAAGGTGCAAACTGTTGTTGCCCGTTTTGTAGTTGTTATGCTTGTTGGCTCTGTTGCCGGATTGGAGTTGTTGGGCAAAATGTTTGTCGTAATGCCTTTTAAATGAAGTTGTGCGCCATTTGCCATTTGAAGTTTGCTGCGACTGTTTTGTCGTGTTTGGCCGTTTGCAATGATGGCCACCAAATTGAGTTGGCTATGCGGTGAGTGGTTTTCTGTTCCTTTTTTTTTGTGGGTGTTTGGGACCATACCGCAATTCTTTTTTTTCTCGTTTTGTTTGGGGATAAGCTGCAATGTCAGATTAGGATGTGGACGAGGTTCAGGGCCTTTGAACAGAGCTGGTGTAATGCCAAAGGGTTCTTATGGGTAATTGGGTGTGGATGGCTTCCACATAACAGGGACTGAGTCCTGCAAAGTGTCTATCACTAAAAAGAATGCTTAGTTTTGTATAAGGAGGGCAAAGTCCTCAGTGATTTCAATGAAGATTTAAAAAAAATGCCACTTTTTTCAGTTAGCTGTTAAAAACTTAATAAAACTCGGCCGAATTCAATTGGCTTTTTACATTAGTGCTGGGAACTTAAAGTTTTAGCAATAAAGGTTTTGGGCCAAAACTTTTGGCAACACGAGTGGCAATAAAAACAATCTGATTCCCTCGAATGAGTTTTATTTAAAGTTTGGATAAAAAGTTCACAGGTGAAGGCCTGTAAATCATCAAGAGTCCCTGGCATGTCGTGTGGTTGATGGTGCTCTTATTAAATAATAATTAATTAAACACTTAAACCGCAGTAATAAATCAAAATAAAACAAAAAATTCACAATAAAAAAGTGCTCAGAATGTGCAGTGAGTTCGATTCCCCTTAGCTACTGATATACAGACTTGTTCCAGTAATTTTCAGTGTCTATTCTAAGTTTTCTAATGCCATTAAGTTTTCCGGTAGGAAAGTTTTTATTCCAATATTGGTCCACTGTGCCCGCCTTGGGCTCTGCTCTGCTCTTGGAAATCAACGATCCGAGTCAGCCCATTAACGCTCCTGGCTATCTGATCCAGCCGAGTATGCTGATGTGGGTGTTGGCCTGGCTTTCTATTTGCCTGTTTGTATTGGTCTTGGTGTTTGCCCGGCCACGTATTCTCGTTTTAGTGTTATCTGGGCGTCGACATCAGTGGCGCGTAACGCGCGAATTTTTCAGCCCAACCCAATGCGCCAAAAACAGTTTGGCCGAAAAACAGCAGCGAGGCCAAAACAAACTGCGACCGTCAAGAGTTGAGTTCATTGCGTTGTTGCAGTGCCTCTGGGTCAAAAGATGGCGATGAGAGTGCCGGCGGGGGTTGGGCGGTACTTTGGAGGCCGCACCAGGGACCGCAGTCAAAATGGCAATTTATCATTTTGTATTTAAGCGCGGTGCAGGTGAGAAGGGGGTGCGGATCCAAACGGAAAACCAAATGAAAAACCAAACCAAACTAAACCGAACCAAGTGAAATGAAATGAAAGGCGGCATGTGGGCCACGTATTTTTAGATACTAACAAGTGATAAAAGCCAACCACGTACCGCCCATCACACACTCACCAACACACCTAAACAGACATGGTCGGAAGGATGGATAGATGGATGGATGGATGGATGGATGGATGGATGGATGGACGGATGGCTGGAAGGCTGTGATGACTGACGAACTGAGGAACTGACTGACACCTACTGCAGGCAAAGGCTGACTCGGCATTCCTTAACTGCGTATCCATCAATGTCGTAGCCTGTCGTCCTTCTGCCCCTTCTTTCTTGCCACCAGATCCTGCTGCTCCTTTCCAAATTGCTGCTGCTGACGTGCCTGCATTAAACCTATACAAAGAAGCGGAGAGCAGCAGGCAGCACAAAAAATTGAAAGCCTTTTATAGGCAACACACATGCTCAGCCCGGTCCTATCGAAAACATGGAAAAAAATACAGGAATAGCGGTCAGAAAAGCAATAATTTTAATAATATTTATTATTATGGGGTGCGGTTGACTTAAAATCATATTATGGGTATTAGTTTAACATCAAATACTTTAGTTTTAATAACATTTAAATATAACACACAAAAGGTTCAATTTTATACCTTTCATTTAGATTTCAGAGAATGTTCAATAAATAATTTATTATATTTATCTTTAGGTTAAAGGTATACTTAATTTGCTTAACATAATCCCTTTTTTTTTGGGTGTATCAGCCATTTGATAGCAGCCACCTTTCATCACCCAGGCACTCCCAATCTACTCCATCCAAAGTTACCCAAGCAGAAGCTGCTAAATTTTTTGGCAATTCAATTGACGAGCCCCAGAGGCGTTTGCTTTTAAATGCTCCACTTGGCTCCTGCTTCCTGTTGTGTCTGTTTCAGCCGCTTGCTCCTGTCGTGGCTCCTTGGCGGGATGCGTGGTTTATTAGCTGATCCCATCGTCTCGACAAGCTACTTTTGACACGCCCACCGTCGAAACACCAAAATACAGGAAGTCTTAGGCGGTAATTTACTTTTCAGCGCTCTGTTGGCAAATTATGCAAGACTTTCCCCGCTTTCTCGCTTCTCCATGCCGGCGAATCTTCGTTCTCATCGAATTCACCCTCTTCTGCCTGGCATCCCCTTCCAGCCCCTGCCTCTGGTATCCTGTCTGTTGAATTATTGTGGCAGCTTAAAGTTTTCCTCTTTTTCGGTGCTCGCAAAGAGCATTAGAAGTTGTTAAGTGCTTTTGAGAACACTTTGGCTTCTATGAAAATTGGTACAACAAGTTCAATCTTGGGTCTCGCCCACCTGATTAAGCCCATTCTTTGAATTGTCAAACAGGAAGAGGAAATGAAATTGTATTAATTATTTCTATGTACATACAATGTACTTGTACATACCCAAAATGGATGAGTAAGCTAGAGGAAACACCCTATAAGAAATTTAAAACTTTTCAAAAGTGTCCTTTAACAGCTCAATTGGTCTAACCTCTCAATCTCTGTAGCATCGCTCAATTTTGTGACCATCAAAATCTATTGGGGGCAAACTTGAAATCTGTTCTTTGTCTGAATTGAAATTTTAACCTGCTGAGTCGACAGCCCCCTCCCTCTGAGGAAGAACTCACCATTATCCTGGCTCACCTTTAGCAGTCAGACTCATAATCGGGACACGTGCTGGCTTCGTTATTTCCCTCGTTTTTCTTTGCCTGGCTTTCATTTACGGAACTTTGGCTTTAGCCCTCCGACTCCATCTATATCTCCGACCATGATTCTTCAAATTGTCAAAGCTTTCGCTCCCTCCCCCGCAGTCACCATTATTTTATTTTTTTCCTTTTGGTGGGGCTAACTACTTTGCCGCTTTTTGTCGGCTTTTATGGATGCTCTTTATTTAGTCAATGGCTTTGACGTCGACAACTTTAATCGAAAGCAATTCCAGGCCCCCCAATCCTATTCGTATTCCCGTTCTCCAGGACAAGTGCCAGTGCCAGGACTTGAGGATTTGAGGTGAGGTGTGCGCACGCGTTTCGCTTAATGCCGCGTAAATTGTTTCGCAGCCAAAGTTTGCACATTTCGCGTTATCCGCCATTTACATATTAACCCGAAACTCGAAACCCAAAACCCAAAGCCAGAGCCCAAAGCTTGGCCTCCCAGGAGAGCCTGCCGTCCAAAAATAGTTTTCAATTAGTGCGTTTCAGGGCGATACTTTCTCAACCAGCAGAGGCTTCCGATTGTATTTTTCCCAGGAGGGGCCCCAGGAGGAGGGCTGGCAAGTGGAAGTTATACTTAAGTTTATTTGGGTAAACTTTCTGCCGAGCTCAGCGAAATTATGCGCATTTTTATCGTTTGCCGGCATTTTGTTCATGTTTATGTTTGTTTATCTCTGGCCAAAAGTTATTGGCCAAATTAAACCGAAAAGTTGTTATTGTATCTGGGTATCCCCACTTTGTTGGCAATTTAAAGCGATATTCGCCGATCAATTTGCAGCCTTCGACTCGGCCTGCTTTTGACTTTGCCTCTTCCACATAAATCATGGGCAATATTTTTTATTTTATTGGGGCCTTTTGTACCTTATGCGACCAACATATTGTGCATAAATCTTTAATATTAAGTAAACACACATCTACATTCATGTCTAAATTTAAATTTATCGCCTGCTGCGCATTAGTTGTACTAGAAAAAGGAGAAAAGGAGGGAAAGGAATGGCCCCAGCGTCAGGACACATTGTTGGGAGCTTAGACTGGGTAGCTCTGGATGAAATAGGACTAAAAGTTAAATGGAAATCTATGGCTTTGCGGCTTACCGGGGGGAGGCAGCTCGATGGCCGGCAAAGGGGTTTCGGACAGATGGAAAATGGAAATATTATAAGCTGCAGGTAAAATGTATGCAGCAAGAGGACATTTTCTTATTTTGTGTAAAACCAAACTCAAATAAAAGAAACCCAAGAGTGGAGGGCTTGAAAACTAAACTCTGAAAAGGCGTATTATTAAAGGGAAGTAATAGGAAGAATGGGATGAGGGCGGGAGGCGGATAAAATGAAAAACAGGATATGACTGAGTTACCTTGTTAACTTGAATGAAAAGTTGACACTTGAGTTTGGGAAAATCACTCATAACTGTGAAACACCAAATCAGCCAACGCAATTGGCCTTGTTAGCCAAAGCCAGGTGGCTGAGGGACCCAATACGCAACTGTACTCAACCTACCTTCCGATTCTTCACCTTATACCTTTACTAACTTGACGCTTTTGAAAACGCTCTCACATATCCCCAACCATCAACGAAGACTTGTGACGTGCCGGGCGGCCCGCATTTCGAGGCTAAATGTCGAAAACTTTCACATTCGCCTCCCGATGTCCCGCCATTAATCCCATGGCCCGATACCTGGCAAGAAGTAATAGTGTGCAGTGCGAAAACTCTTCATATACAGATAAAAAAAATAATATTAATGTGTTTCGGAGGATTATAATTATGAGAAGATAGCCAAAATTAATAAAAGGGGTTCGCTTCAAGAATCCTTAAAAAAATATATACATTTTAAAATGGTTAAGTTAATGTTTAAGTAAAGTTTACTATTATTTTTAATTTATTTATTTGCCTCAATAAGCAACATTGCAGTGTAAAATGCTCACTTTGTTGATTGGGAAAAAACGCCACCAGGTAATCGTCTGCGGGCGCCGCCACAAAAGCCTGGCAGCGGAATGGCATGAGGGACGGGCATGAAAAGTGGGTGTGGTGGGTGCAGGCGCTCGGTAAAAATCAAATAAATAAAATAAACCACAAGATGACGTCGTCGCCATGACAATGGCCTGGCCAAAAGATGGGTGTAGGTGCGGGCGGTGGGCAGAAACATTGTTTATTCGATAAATCTATGGGAAGGCAAGCGTTTGGCCATCGAAACGAGCAGAACCGCGAAGCGAGGGCAGCTTTTCAGCGACTCAGTTTCTGGCTAGCGTTCAAGCTGAGCGGGCTAAGCCGGGCCCCAGACACCGCAAAGGAGCAAGTGAGATAGTAAGTGCACAAAGGAGATAGATACACTCAAAAAATAAAAAGGTTAAATTTAGATTAATTTTAAAATAATTAAAAAGTATTGAAAGTATTTTGATGTTTTTTGTCCTAAGGAACTACATAAAAAACACTTTAAAACAAATATAAATATAAGAATTTTTTATTACAAGTTTTCCTTTGTGTAGAGAATGAAAGGAGCTAGGAGGAACAAAGTTTCCCTTAGTGTTTGCGTGTGTGTGTGTGCGGGTGTATCTGTGTGTTTGTTATTATTGATGGCTTCACTTTAACTTGCAGCTGGCTGCGGGAGCTTCATTAAGTGAGAGTTGGTTGTTGGCTGTTGGAATTGTTGGCTTTGTTTGAACGTTGGCAACATCGTCGCCGTTATGGATTCACCTACACCGCCAATTGTCATCGAAGATTCAAACGGTTCAGCAATGGACGCCTGTTTCACGGCATTCGACAAAGATGGGTGAGTTTGAATAAATCTAAATCATAATTCAATAAAAATCGAACCATAATAAATTATAAAAATTAATATAACAATTACGTAATTTCAAATAATTATTCAGTCAAGTCTTCCTCTAATTCCAATTTTGCTTTTTTAATTACATAATTAACGTTCAAATTTTATGTATTAACAAGGCCTATTTAAACAATTTCTGCCAAACCGCAGAGTTGATTGTTTGGTGAACAAATAAACAAATGGCGAAACTCATTTGATATTCAAAGCATATTTAGCACCGTTTAAATAAATAAATCGCTACAGTTGAACAAATTAAATGTTTTCATTTGCATTGGATAAATGGAAAACAAATGTATTTTGTTCTGAAGCACGCATTCAAACAATTTTTGCATTTTTTTTGGAAGTTGTTAATATATGGTAATATCAATGGAATAATAATAAATGGCGACAAATCTGCTGATACAGCAAGCTGATAATATTTAGATGCTAATGCAAAACTAAATAATTTTTCAAGTTTTAAAGAACCTTTTTATTTGAAAAGTATTTTTGCTTTACCAAACAGAAATAAGCTAATTTAAGAAAGAATCCTAATATATGTCTTACATCGTTTTCCTAATCTTTCCAACATGTCTTCCCTTATTTCTTTTTAATCCCCCAAGTGATGACCGCCTCAATCTGGCTGAGTTTTCGATAATATGTCGGGCCCTGTTCCGCAATGACAAGGGACATATCTACGACGTGCCTCCGGAACGCCTAGAGCAGATATTTGCCGTTTTCGATACGAATGGCGATGGCTTCATCGACCGGGAGGAGTTTAAATTCTGCTGGAATCAATGGATAAAAACGGTAAGCCGATGTGATCCACATGGAACTCCAAACAGCCTATTCGAGTTCGTATTCATTGTGTTCTCGGCCTCTTTTGCACTATTTATGAATTCTTGTTTTGCGGTTAACTTTTTTCGTTATTCAGTGATTCATATCCGGGGACTCGTAAAATCATAAAAAATGTGATAATAAAATATTTGTCAACATGTTTCCCCTTTGCGTCCCCATCCAAACACCTCCCCCCACACGATGTGTTACAGTCGTGCGAATACCACGAAGCTAAAATTTGCAATCAAAGTGGCCGAGTACTCAGATTGTGTGTGTAATTCAATCCTGATCAGACCCAGTCCCAGTCCCAGACCCAGTCCCCAATCCCAGTCTGGGACTTGTGAGGATGATTTGTGGGTAAGAGTGTGCGGGAGTAGGGTACATGGGCAACGGTAAAATGTCGCTAACAGCGAATGTCACACGTCATGGTGCTTCCGTGTGTATATAGGGATTGCTTTCATCATCATTTCCACTCCGCATTTCGTATTTTGTATTTCGTATTTCGCATTCGCATCGCGGCCCATCCCCATTTCCCCTACCACATTCGCAGTCACATCCACTACCATTTCCATTTCCACTTACACTTCCATCCTCATCATCACCGCTGGTCTGTCACAAGAGAGAAGAATCAGCAGCAGTCGGCGGCGGCATATGCAAATGTGATAATCCGATGCTGGGGCTCACACAGATACTCCCTAAACTCACACACCCAAAGATACAGAGGACTTACACTTACAGTGGCCAGACTCCGCACGTAAAGTGATAAAAACGCGTGACAAATAAAATGCCACAGATCTGGGGGTAGGAAAAATTTTCTGAGCATTAGGGAAGCTGGGAAAAATGGGCAGACGGCGGGCCACTGCATTCAAGACTTTCTCGCATATTAAAATACGA
The DNA here is from genome assembly GCA_035045925.1 of Drosophila atripex. Classification (NCBI taxonomy): domain Eukaryota; kingdom Metazoa; phylum Arthropoda; class Insecta; order Diptera; family Drosophilidae; genus Drosophila; species Drosophila atripex. Next base: position 3,359,356 of record JAWNOP010000022.1, on the reverse strand, counting down.
GTAGAAATGAGCAAGGAGAAAAAAAATTCAAATAATTTTATTGTTGTGGACTATGACTTTTGCACATCCTCCATCCTGCCCGCTCATAACTTTGTTTGCCACAGTCGCTGCCATAAAATTGCGTACGTGATGGCACCAATTTGCAAAGACTACATTTATCTCCACGCCTTGAATTAAGTTATTTAATTTGTTTTGTCTCGCAAATCAAAGCTCATATGCAAATATTTTGGCTGATAAAACCAACAACTTACCCACATAAATATTTTTAGAATGCTTAAAGATGTGAAATTGAAACTGAATATACTAGTTTATATTTTAAAATTTATGTATTGCTTGTTAACACAAATATGAACCTGCCACACTTCACATTTAATAATAAACTGAAAATCTTGGTATTTAAATAGATTGAGTTTTATGGCGTTCTGCTTGAACTCTTTAATATTTGAAGCCTATTTTTAGGGTTTTATGTCCTGCTATGGTAAGCCGAAGCTCTTTATTTATTTATTCCACCTTCCATGCAACGGCATCAATTTTGATGACCTGTCTGCTCCGCTTCTCACAACCTCGGATCGGGAAACTCCACCCATATTCATATTTCCCATATTACGTATACGCAGTCCTGTCAGCTTATATGTTATGTTGCCTGTTGAGTCCTGCCCACCATTGTCACGCGACAAATTATTTTCGAAGCGTGGAAAAAGGAATAATCATTTTATTTTTGATATGCCATTTACGCCTCCCCCATGGCCCCGCCCCTTCCGACGGCTCACACCAAATTGTGTAATATTGTATAAAAAATTTATTAACGTATAAAAAAGCAGAGCGAATGAAATCTTCCGGCAGCTGATATTGTAATAACGGTAACACTTAAAAAAATGACAGACCCTAACGAAACCCTACTTGCTCCCCACTTATGGTAACAGTTTTTAGCAAAAAAGAAATAAAGCAGAGGAATAAATAAATAAATATAAATACATAAAAAAAAGCGAGCGGGAAGAAAAGGAAAAATGCTGCCCCATAAAATTGACTTTTGTTTGTATTTCCGCATGAATTGCATAAATGGTAATTTTGCAGTTTAATGTTTGCGTGAAGCGCTGGAAGGGGAAATCAGGATGAGAAACGCAGCGCCGAAATAGGAAAAAACAACAAACAGTCGAAGCCCAAAAATTTGCATAATAAACAAATCAACTGATGGATGAAAGCACGAGGGAGACAGCATAGACGGATAGAGCGGGACAGTGGGATAGATAGAGGGACAGCTAAAGCGATTCAAGCTTAGAATTATGAGGATAAAACTTTGGCACACACAGACACAAATTAAATAAACGCATAAATAGAACATTAACGCCATAAATCATTTGCATTGGTCGCTAAATATTTTGCGGCTCCTGCGGCTGTCTGGTTCCATCCGCATCTGTACGTCTATATTTGTATCTGTATCTGTATTTGTGCACCCGTCTATATTTGTATCCGTGGATGTTACTGGGTGCGCTTGTCCGGGTATTGCATATTGAAATCGATTGAAGTTGCGGAAACGGAAATGGAAATGAAAGCAAATTTATGGAAATAATATGACCGAAGGCTCATCGAATGGCGCGTGTCCAGAATTCATTTCAATGGACAATAAAAGGTAGTCTCTCGCGCACAATTATTATTTACCCCAAATTTTGATTTATACACATAATTCAATCTGACGCATTTACGTTTTGATGTTTTTATTGTGTTTGCATTTCGTACGGTTTCGGCATTTGGCCCAAGAGTGCGTAATTTATGTGCTTAAATGTGCAGAAAATCCTTTTTTAACCAACTGCATGAGGCAGCATCGGTCGGGCTGGGGTACTGGGTAAGGTGGTTTTAATGCCAAGTTGCCTCAAGCGTGAAATACTGCGGCTTTCTGCGAAACAACGAAAGCGCCACGGTTTTGACGAGGGACACGCCCCAAGTCCTGGGGCTGGGTTCGAATCTGAGCTTTGGGTCCCTTTCTTGTGTCCTGGCTGGCTACATAATATACTTAAAATACTAATTGACAAAGGTGAAAGGACCTACGGTACAATACGGTACAGTTTCCCTGATAAACTCGCTGGACTGGCACTTTATTTAATGCGAATCTATTTCTTTTGTTTATGCCTTCCTTTGACATTTCGGGTCCCAGTCAATTGACTGCAAGGACCATTCTTTTCATGTATACAACAAGTACATACCAGAGTTTCCACAGACTGCTCTTTCCTCATTTCCGTCATTTTTTTTCGGGTTTTTCTTGGTAAATATTTCATTTCTTTAAACTGCTTTTATTTCTCGTGTAATAAATTTATGGGAGCCTCACCTGCTTGCTCGTTTTCTCCCATGTAATACATATCACGGGGTCTGTGCGAGTGTGTGGCGGAGTGGGGCGTAGGTAGTGGGAGTGGCAGCCATATATCATACACGGCATCATCATATAGTTCATTGAACCCCCTGGCCATAAAGCGACTCAAAAATCTTGAAACAGCTTTAAGTGTCTTACAATGTCTACCGTTAATCTTGGCCCACACACACACACACACACACACACACACACACACACACACACACACACACACACACACACACACACACACACACACAATAGAATCACATTAATACAAACATATATATAGAGGAGTAGATATATAGAGAGTATGTCGTTTATAATGTCTTCATTTATGGCACAAAATGTGGCACATTTTTTTGTGCTCAGTTACGCACCAACACCGAAAAAGACACGGCGAGAGATGAGCATTTTGTCCTCTATCTCGGCGGGCAGGAGAATTACAGTGAGTGCCAAAAGTCGCCTTACAACTTCTCTGCTCATCGAGCGGAAAATAATATCGTGCTATAAATTTCGCTCAGTTTTTCCTCCTCCTTGCCGCCAGTAAGCTTAATTTTTGTCGCTGGCTGCTAGCTGCTTGCTGGTCGCCGAGAGTTGGATTTCTCCCCTGACGGCCTCACCTCACAATTTGGTCCGACTGATGAAAGTTTAACGACCAAAGTTGACACGCTGCGGCGATTATTTAGAAAGTTAATGACTTATAACATACCCCGAAAAAAGTCGCAGGAAATGAACAGAAAGCGTGAAGCTGAGCTCGGGGGCAGCCAGTACGGCAAAAACACACCCGGATGACCGTTGGGGAAGCTGAATTCATTGATTTAGTGACCAGTCGGAGAGTTGGTTTTAGTTGATTGGACTTTATTGAAAAATGAGTCGCCATTTCTTAAGCTCTTGAACCGAACCAGCGAAAAAATGCGATAAATGGTAGGTTAACTAGGTGGTTCTACTTCTACCTCTGCAATGGGATGTAAATTTACCGAAAATTGAGAGTCTTTCATTAATTTTCTTGTCAGCAAACTGACCGACGCTTTGTTTAAATTCGATTCCAGATATTAGGTGGCTATTTAAAATAATGAGTTTCATAAATCATTCAAGACAATTTAGAGATGAAGGTACACATTTTAAAAATGTTCGGAAAATCTACGTAAAAGAACGATATCGCCACCAGAGAAGCATATTTCCTGCCAATTGGTAATTATAGTATTTGATCCTTTTTTGATTTTGAAAGCAATTTATTAGAGAATCGATCTAAAAATCGTTAAAGGTATCCCTATTTGGAATTGGCTTAATATTAGAAAAGATACAGCCTTCTCTGGGCGCCAAATTATCCTACCTAGGCATTTTCCACATATAGAAGTGGATCGATCCCCTAGAAAATTTTAGAAATATTCTAAAAAATATTTTGCCCTTAGATTCATTCTACAGAATGTCGAAAATCGATCTTAAAATCATTTAAGGTGTTCTGCTTAAGAATCGGCTAGAATTTGGCCAAGTTATTAAGTTCCATTTATTACCAGAAAATGAATTCAGAGTGATGGATTTCAATAGTTTTGGCATCGCTGATTGTAAAAAAGCAAAAAATGAAAGTAAAACTACATAAACATATTCAAAGTCTTATAACTAAACCATTCTTTTGGAAAAACCTTTTCAAACTTTTCCCTTAATCGAAATCGGCTCAGGCAAAACAATTCCACCGCGAACCGTAAGTTCTGGGGCACCCGTACCCACCCAAATAACTCCGCAAAAGTTCCGTGCGCTTATTTATAGTTAGTTTTCATTTCTTTTGGCGGTGGCAATTTCCACCTTCGACCCTGGCAGCTTTAGCTGGAAACTCCTTCAAAAGCTGGAAGGCAGCCTGTCTGGCAGCCGCATAAATTGTATAATGTAATTTTCCAGCAACTGTCAGACCCAGCCCGGCTCAGCCCACAAATCCACAGAACTGTCAGACGATGAGGACTGTCTGCCTATGCCAAATATATCTGTGGATATATCTGTAGCTATACACATTGAGCCAGCCACATATATATATATGTATATATATATAGATTGGAGGGGGTCTCAAACTTATGCAACAATTTCGGAGCGGAAATTGCTTTAGCACCTTCTCCCTGCGCCAAGGTGTATCCTGCCAAATATATATGGCATAGTGTGTGGTATGCGGGCGTGTCTCGTCCTGAATCCTAGGTCTGGATCTGGGCGTTGGTGTGGGTATGGGTCTGGTCCTGGCTTCGGCACGTTCGCCTTTTTGGCACATACTTCAATAGCAAGTTGAATTTCATTCGATTCGTGGGTCGCTTCTCGTCTCGTCGTCACTCGTTTAGCTTGGCAACTTTTTTGGCACACCAGGAACACTTTGACAGTTTGTCTGCCTGTCTGCACACTCGCTGCCAAATAATTTGAAGTTGGGTTTGGGTTTGGGTTTTGGGCTTGGGATTGGGCTTGGGCCTGGGCTTGGATTTACTTTCGGGAATGAGCGGTAACCCCAAAAAACGTCATCGCTATGGGTTTTACGGATTTTGAAATTTATTTGCCACTGAAATTGACTCGAAAGTTTCCTCTTCCTTCAGCATCAGCTTCAGCTTCTGCTTCAGTTTCAGCATTGTTTGCATCAGAGAGTGTGTACGTGTGTGTGGATGGATGGATGGATGCTGGAAAAGTTATTTCTATAAGCTGTTCCTTTTGTTTTGGGGCCGGAGTGTAATTTGAATTTAAGATTTTCTCTGGTTACAAAAGGTGCCAGCAACTCTTTCCCATATTTATCTTTGGTCGCTTTGGTTAGCCACCTTTATCCCTTCTGCGTCCTTTCAATAATTAATTTAACTGTAACATATTTGAAGCAGCCAGGAGGGCGTTTTACTTTCCAAAGTTCCCAATTACTTGTGCCGAGCTTCATCAGTGATTCATAGTTTTAACTTTAAATTAAGATGTTGATTTCATGGGATGGGATGGGTGGGGGAGGCCCAGAGGTCAGTTGTTTATATTTTGTGGGCAGAGAGAGCTGGGGTCCTTGTGTTAATTTGCCAAGTTTTGCAGGACCAGAACGAAGATGATGGGCCATGATGATGAGCGGCTGAAGCCAGAAGCTAGCCCCATCTGTGCCAGATGGCTCATAATTGGATGCCTGGCCCAGATTTCTGGAGGTGAACGAGGAGCAAGTTGATGTCAAAATTGCGGGCGTGTCCCGACTGGACAGTGGCTTCTCTTGTTGTTTGAAGACGACGCCTTTGTGGCTTTATCCATTCCTGCCCCTCCGGTAATCAACTAGTCTGATGTGTCTGGCATAATTGTTGGAGGTTGAATCTGGTGAGAAAGGATGGAAGGGGCTTAGTTTTGATTGGTAGTTGAATTAACAAAGACCAAGCGTCCTCGGGCAAGAAACATGAATCCTTCACCAATACAGGTTTGATTGTTTAAGTTTTACGTTTTTCCGAGTCTCTTATGGGCATAAATACATATGTGAATAGTTGAAAGTTAATAGTTATAGACATATTAGTTGGAGATCTTTTATCATTATCCTCAGCATTTAATCTTATGAAGGATACCCTAATTCCAAATTACCCGGCACTTCCTTTCACTTAGACACTCGCTTTTCGTCCGACGTCCAAACACACACACCGAGCTAAATTGATACATTAACTACCTTGATCCGGCTATTATCCGACTGCGTGCCCCACCAGCTTCCTCTGGCGTCCCGCAAACTGAAAACTATTCTCAAAATGTTGAGAATGTTCGCCATGTAAATGTAAATCACTTCCGCTCAACTCCGGCTGCTCGACTCTCTACTTCGTATTCCTTGGCCCCGTCTCCCGTATCCCGACTCCTGGCTCCTGGCGGCTGCTATCTCCTAGCTCTTGGCATCCAAAGTGGTTGCAACCCAGTGGCAACTGCGACTGCCAACATGGTGATAAATCATCAACTGCTTAAGCGGTGTCTCCCCGCCAGGATTCACCTGCTGCTGTTGCTCCGGTTGCTGTTGCTTCTCGGATCCTTGCTGCTGCAACTCACGTTCCAGCGCTTTAAGGCATTTAGCTGGATGACATATTTTAAATGCCCTGCCAGCCCAAACAACACAAATCAAAGGAAGCACCCGACGAACAGGAGCAGGAGCAGGAGAGGAGGTGGATGTCGACGGCGAGACAGGAGCTGCATCTGCGTCTCTGTGTGTGCGCATAGATCATAATCATTCATAATCAGCGTGCACATAAATAACAAATTAAAAGCGCTTCACTAATTTTAAATATGCTCGAACATAATCAGCTTACAGTGAGCCCATAGCAAGGGCGACAAGGATGAGTGGCTGTGGCAGGAGTAGGGCAGGAGCAGAAGCAGCGGGACGATTACCGAGAGATGGGGGCTGTTGATGATGCTTTCGCCACTGTTGATGATACTCCTGCTTCTGTCCTTGTTCCTACCCCTGCCACTGATCCTGCTACGGCGGCTGCTCCTCCTACAGTCACTGCTTCTGCTGCCAGTCAAGATAGCAATGACAACCTAACGAGCTGTTCTCCTTTCTGGCCGAGTGTGTCTGCGCGTGTTTGTGTTTACAGGAGTGTGTGTTTTTGGGTGAAATTTACATGCTCTTCAAAAGGGTTTATTGGTTGTACTATGCGAATATATATACAATATATGTATATATATATAAATAACAAATATATAACATTTTAAAAAATAACTTTACGACAATAGGGATCAAGAATGGTATAAGAAATTCTTTAATTGTGAATTCTAAGAATTTAAATATGATATCTTTAAAAATTTTAAGTTTAGTCTTTATTTTCTCAAGGATAAATTAATGAATGCCTATAAAGGGAAAAAGAGTATTTAAAATTCAATGTGGCTATGAGAACTGTTTGAAGGATTTCTATTTTTTCTTATTACTTCACTTTTTTGACTGGCTTTTACTTCATTTAAAACGCATTTACATATAACGCAGGGCGGCGAAAAAAGAAACTCATCAGTCGGCGGAGACACCCACTCACACACACAACCATACAAACCCGCTAATGCAGAGCTCATATATGTATACAAATTTTCTTTTTAGCTTTTCATGTTTGTACTTTGGACCTCCCACACCCCCGCACCCCACTCCCCCCACCCTTCTCACCTTTTTTGCCCATCGCCTTTGTGGCGTCTGCTTCACTCACTTTGCCCATACAATTTTTCTTACAATTTTCTTTCATTTTTTGTTGTCCCTGTTCCTGTTGTTGTTGGTGCTCCTGGTTCTGTGTTCCTTTTTGGCCTGACCCCATCGCTCCCCCCAAATCCCCTACTATTTCACGTTTTTTCGTGACTGCTCATGTTTCTCCATTTTCGTGATACTAACCATCTCCCTCTAATTTTCTCTCCGTTTCTTCCTATCTGGCAGATTGTGCGACCGGTGAACGCGTTCCTCATTGTTGATGTACAAAATGATTTTATAAGTGGTTCCTTGGATATAAGTAATTGCAGTGCACAGCAGCAAGGACACGAGGTGAGCTCCGGAGTCACAAATAGAGTGTGGGTGGGTACACTGCAGGGAAATATTTGATTACTTTAAAGGTATATGAAATTTAATCATTTAAAAATTTCCAAAAATTATTCTTTCTTTACATATATATTTTTCATTGAATGTTTTAATAACAACTTGTTCAAAAAGTACAGTCTTCTCGAAGAGTTTTTTTTTTAAAGTAACCAAATATTTTTTTATGCACCTGAATTGGCAGCGACGTGGCCAGCAGCTTAGCCTTGGGTTTAAGCTGAGACAGGTGAGGTAAGCGCCGTCGACGGAAGAACATAAAAAAATAAAACGTAACAAGAAATGAAAATGAAGGGCCAGGGCCAGGATGAGAGCCAAAGTCATTGCCGCTCCAGATGATGATGGGGATAAGGCGGTCGGTCCTAGGGGGCGGTGATGTAAAGTGGGTGGCCGTGGGAGCGCTCTGCATGTCAGACCTCAATAACAGATACTGTGGCTTGGCCCGAGATGCAGAGAGAGAGAGAGAGGGAATGAAGGAGGGTAGAGAGAGGCTGCAGGGGCGGAAGCGGATATGCTTTACTTAAGTCGCATCCGCGCTGCGACACACGCCGGAAGTCGTCGAGATCTCTCGCTCTCGTTCTGGCCCACTCCGACCCTCACACCCACTTCCTTTCTTACCTCCCAACGACTCCAACTCCGGCTTTTGCTTTAGCTCCAGCGCAGCATTTCCATCTGGCAACTGACATGACTCTGTGGCTGGTACATGAAAATTTGTCAAAATTAATAACACGCACTTCCGCCTCCTCTTCGTTGGCGATGTCGTCGTCGCTTTATGGACTCTCGACTTGATTTTGTCGACGTGATGGGAATGGGATGATGGCATAACCCCCTAATGACCACCGCCACATTAACTCTCTTCCCCAGATACTGGAGCCCATCAACAAGCTGCTGGATACTGTGGACTTTGATGCCGTCTTTTATTCATTGGACTGGCATCCCAGCGATCATGTTTCATTTATTGATAATGTCAAAATGCGACCCATGGACGAGTCCTCGGCGGTAAGACATCGATTGTAATTGAACGGAAGTGTCGGGCACTTAACGAGCTTCCGCTTTTCCCTAGTTGGATGCGGATTCCGCCCAAGTCTTCGACACGGTTATCTTTGCCGGTCCGCCGCCGATGAAGCAGCGTCTGTGGCCCCGCCATTGCGTCCAAGATTCCTGGGGTGCTGAGCTGCACAAGGACCTCAAGGTGGTGGATCACGGTATCAAGGTGTACAAAGGCACCAATCCGGAGGTGGACTCGTATTCGGTGTTTTGGGACAACAAGAAGTTGTCGGATACCACGCTGAATGCACAGCTGAAGATGAAGGGCGCTACGGACATATACGTGTGCGGCCTGGCCTATGATGTGTGTGTGGGTGCCACGGCGGTGGACGCACTCTCCGCCGGATATCGGACCATACTCATCGACGACTGCTGCCGGGGTACGGATTTCCATGACATCGAGCACACAAAAGAGAAGGTGGTCACCAGCGACGGCGTTATTGTTCACACCGCTGATGTAAATACTTTTAAGTTGTTAATCAGAAAATGCTTAATTAAATGATTATTTTTAAAAATTTTCAGGTGAAGGCTATGGCTGAGGGTCGAGATCGCCGCCCCGAGTTGGGCTACAAACTGGCCATGGAGCTTAAGAGTCCCGACTCGGTTCTTTCGCAACGCAATGGCTTCAGACCTACATATTAAATTCCAAGGAATTCTTAAAAAACATCACGCTAGGCTTATCTTCATGGTGAAAAAAGACAAAAGGCTTTCATGTAGCTTACGGTTAGAGCGATTCGATTAATATAGTTTAGAACCAACACCTGTGAAGTGCCTTTGTAGTTGGGCGAGCTTTTGCTAAGAACATCCTAGAATTGGTAAACTCTTTTTTAAGCCTGTTATCCATGTGGATTTTACATGACATTAAAGTACTTAAAACCCCGAAAACTTGAACTTAAAGTGCAACATTCTTGCCCCATATAATAACCCAATTGAGAACAAGGTTTAAGTATTATGAAGCTCTCTGTAACCCAAGCACCTTTAAATATAATTCCAAAAGTAAACAAAACAAAAGGTTCTTAATGTTGTGCGCTGCACCTGTTTTAATCGATATTATATACAAAATATATATGTAGAGATTCTAATTTATTTTGAAAAGAACATTGCTTAAGTAAGGAATAATGTGTGTACTTGGATTTGGAAATAAATGATCGAATTTGAGGAAAAATTACAGGAATATGTCTATTGATGCATAAGAGGATTGAACTCTAAAGGACACTCAGAACTTTCTGTGTTGATGGATAATTGTCTTCGGCCAAGCAATAGAGACTGTTTTGGTTTATCCCAAATAAAAGTCCACTTTCAAATGGATGAATATATGGATGCATGTTCTCTTTAAACGAAGTGCCAGTTTAAAAGCAAAAACTTCAAAACAAACCGTATAAATGTCCAGGCCAAAAGTGTGGCACAGACTGTTAAACGTTTTTCTCTTCTCGATTCGTTTTTTTTTCTGCTTTTGTTTTTCAGAGTTTTCAGAAGAGGAACAGGGCTAGGAAAAGCTGAAATAACAAGCCATGCAGCGTTTAAAGAAAGTTTTCTGTTTTATGTGTCTGTTTTTGTTGCTCGCCTTTCAAATGCGTCTATCTCTTTTTCTCAAGTCACAAGTCTTTTATTTTTTATACATCCTTCTTACAAATTTTTTGCGCTTTTTCCATGTTTTTAAAGAGATGAAATGAGAAGGAGAAAGTTCTCAGCATCGTTGTCGGCTGTTACTTTGCGACCCAGCGTCTAAAACCAACTTTAAATTTATTAACACCCGGCTACTGAGTCCTGGCGAAGTGGGCGTGGCTGCATTGTGCCGAGAATAAAGTGCAAACTTTTTATTTTTTACATTTCAGCATATTTTCCCATTTGCCAAATGGCCAGGCAAGTCCCCCTCAATGTGCGAGTCCCAGTGTGTGAGCTTGGGTCCGGCAGGCTTGGTCTGGCCAAGTTATGGTAAGCACTCTCCTCCCAGAATCCGCAGCCTCGTGTGGTTTCCCCATTCCCATCCCTTAAATTCCACCAAAACGGACAAGCCCTGGCTTTTGGTCTTTTATTTGGATCGGGTGGACCGAACAGAGCCTCAAATCGTTTACCTTTTGTGGCGTCGTCTGCCATAGACAATGAACTTTAGCTCCAGCTCCAGTTCCTAGTCCGAGTTATCCGGCTACTGGGCTACTGGATACCAGCTACCATCTACCAGTTACCAGCTACTGGCTTTAGCATGCGACTCTGAGCCACCAAACTTTTGTTGTCGTGGCGTCGGCTCTGTTGTTGATGCCGCTTTTATTACACAACAAAAATTTATTAATTATCTATGAATAGTTTTAAGCCATACTATAGATTGGATGGAAATGGTAATGGACTTTTTGAAAGGTAACAAAAAAACCTTAATTTTCGAATTATCCTCCGATTGAGACCTCCGATTTTTTTGCTCTGTAGTATGGTGGTGGCGGCGGCATCGCCTGCGGTCATGCCACTGAAATCCACACGCTGCCAGCTGTCAGCGGCACTGGAAAATGTTCAACCAACACACACATACACATACAAACACTGACAAACATGCATAGGACGAAAAAAATGGAAGAATCGCTGATGAAAATTGCTTGCAAGTGGTTTCTGTTTCTGTCTCTGGCTCTGACTCTTCCAGCCCTTTCGCCATGTAATGGTCTCTCGTTTTGCTTGTAAAACTTTTGGATTATTGTCAGGCACACACAGATACCCACAAATACACACACACATTTGGCATGGCCATTTGCCAAGAGGCCTGGTCTTGGACACGGACTACGGAACACGGACTACGAAAAACGGGACAGGGACAGGGGCAGGGACACGAGATGAGCGCCTAGGTCGCGTTTTGCTCTTAACAGCAAATTCTCGCATATTTTTCTCCTATTTTACCGGTTCTCTTGCACTCTCACTCTACGAGTAACCAACAATCTATCTATCCGCCGCTGCTGCTGCGTAGGCGTCGCCATTTTGTCCATGACCTGGAACTGTAAATGCATCTGCCATAGTTTGTGTGTGTGTGTATGGGTGAGTGCTCCTCTGAATGTGTCGGCTTGCGATGAATGCAGATGAAGCTGCGAAGCTGTTGAAAATTCGCAGATGCTGCCTGGCTTTTGCTTTCTGCCGGCGACTGCTTGACTTGTAGCTTGTTCTCGGGCGTTAAGCTTGTTGTTACTGGTTAGCGCTGAAGTGGACGCGTGTACGGGATTAGAGGGCGGAAGTACGTGCATTATGGTGGAGGAACCATTTCAGGTTGCCATGGAGATCTTAATCGGTTCAAAAGCTTCCGTGTAGTGCCACGAAACTGGTTAAAGAATTCTAAAATCGAGTGAAGTCTTACAAATTTATGTAATTTATCAATAATTTATTTCTTTTTATAAAAAAAAAGCTGCGAAAATGATGGAATGAGTTAGAAATATAAACGAGCATTTTTTTTAATGATATTAAAAGAATGTTACTTTAATGTTTGAGTAAAGGCAAGAATTGAACAGTTTCGTCATATATTTTAAAAATTATATACATGTAAATATATATAAAATAATTTTTGGATTATTCGCTAAGTTTTTGGGGGCTCCCCTTCAAGAATTGTGGAAATGTTTTGAAGGACAATATGGCCTGCAACGCAATGCCTGTATCTTGGCCAATTTTCACCCGATTCTAGAGAGGAATACCTTTAACGATTTGAAGATCGATTCCTCATCATGCTGCATCAAAATCTGGGAACAAAATATTTTTTCGATTTTTTGCATAATTTTCTGGGGATACCCTTCAAAAGTATTGAAAATTCATAGGAGGCCAATATGGCCCACAGCGATGGCTGTATCTTGGCCAATTTTCTCTCGATTCTTAAGCGGAATACCTTAAACGATTTCTATATGGATTCTCCATCAATCTGCATCAAAATCTGGGAACAAAATATTTTTTCGAATTTTTGCATAATTTTCTGGGGATAAATACCCTTCGAAAGTATTGAAAATTCATAGGAGGCCAACATGGCCAACATGGCCCACAGCGATGGCTGTATCTTTGCCAATATTCATCCGATTCTTGAGCGGAATACCTTAAACGATTTGTAAATCGATTCTTTATCAATTACCATAAAAATCTGAGAACAAAATATTTTTTGGATTTTTCGTCAAAATTTTTGAGGGATCCCCTTCAAAAAATTGAAAATGCAAGGGAAGGATAATATGGCCTCCAGCGGAGGCTGTATCTTTGGCAATATTCATCCGATTCTTGAGCGGAATACCTTAAACGATTTCTATATGGATTCTCCATCAATCTGCATCAAAATCTGGGAACAAAATATTTTTTGGATTTTTCGTCAAAATTTCTGAGGGATCCCTTTCAAAATGGTAAAAATGCATGGAAAGGACAATATGGCCTCCAGCGGAGGCTGTATCTTTGCCAATATTCATCCGAATCTTGAGCGGAATACCTTAAACGATTTGTAAATCGATTCTTTATCAATCACCATCAAAACCTGAGAACAAAATATTTTTTGGATTTTTCGTCAAAATTTCTGAGGGATCCCCTTCAAAATATTGAAAATGCAAGGGAAGGATAATATGGCCCACAGCGATGGCTGTATCTTGGCCAATTTTCACCCGATTCTTGAGCGATTCTCCATCAATCTGCATCAAAATCTAGGAACAAAATATTTTTTGATTTTTCCTTAAATTTTCTGGGGGGTCCTCTTCAAGAATTGTGGAAAGCGCTTTGAGGGAAGTGGACAATTTTCATCTGATTTTCATCTATTATTCAGCATAAAAATCTAAGAACAAACATTGTGAAATTTTGTGATATCTTCCAGTTAAATTTCATGGAGGACTTAATTTAAAGCGATGGTTCTGATTCTTGACTGGAATATCTTAAATAAATTTTAAGTTTTTGAAAAATATCAGCCAAAAATATCCTATGTTTATAAATTTTGAATAATCTAAATATAGCCACTAGATTTTAACTGCGCCCAAAGTTAGGTTTCGCTTCTTGTTTCTACTATTACTCCCACTAGTTTTCTATTTTCGCTCTCAAGTAGATAACTACAAATAGAGAAAGCTTTTGGCGTTCGCTAAGTTATTTTTAGATATCCTCTACGATTTCGCAGCTGTCTTTCCGGAAATGCAGCACCCGGGAAACAGAATCTAATAATAAATGTGAAAGCAGCGGAGGAAATAACTACAAAAACAGTCGGAGCTACAACAAAAGCAGGCTTAAATGGGGTGATGAGATTTTCACAGTATTTCGGGGGCGGGAGCGGACTGGGAAATTAGTTTTTCAGCTGGTCCTTATTGAAATTATAATTTATTTATTAGCGGCAGCAGACACGCCAGAGGCAAAAGCGTGAATAAACTGAAAATGTCAAACCAATTTGCTGCGGAAAATTTCGGTCGCTGATTAGATTGGATGGCATGGCCAAAAGTTTTAATTATGAATATGAAAACTCTCGTGCACTCTTTGCTGGCGAAACTGGTGGTAATTAAATTTTTGCACAGGTAAACGAAGTTTTTGCAGGGCTAGACTCAAGGGCGTAAGGGGTGTTTAGGGCGTGGCTATCAGGCTACAATGTTGTTTTTTTTAGCTTTCATAACTGATATAGTGGCAAATATGCTGCAACTGAAGCCGAAGCTGATGCTGAAGACGCAGCTCAACCGAATCTCAAGCTGCAGCTGAGTTGTGGGCGGAAAAGTTTTTCGTGGCGTTGAACGGGTCGTATGCGCAATGTTTTTCCGCCTTTGAGTGAGAGGAAATACAGGCGGGCAGGAAGTTGTTGCTGCTGCCTTGGCAACTTCTCCGCACCACTGCAATGTTAATTTTAATGCAGTCAAATGAGTTTTGCCATGCTGGCTGGCTGGCTGGCTGTCTGACTGACTGACTGAGAGATAGAAAGTTTTCGGCTCCATTTTGTGTGCATTTGTGCAGGATGTGATTATGAGGTTTTCATATTCCAAATTCGAGCGAGTGTGTGTGTGACGACTTACCACATCTGACTGTCCCTTTCCTGGCAAGTGTGTGGCAATAAAATGCTTTGCTGATTTGCAAAGTTTTGTCATTAAGCACACTTGCTGCTGCCGCCATCACATTGGCCTAAATACAGTTTAGAATTTCACAAATATTTGCCAGGCGACGCTTCTTCTGTCTTTAGAAGAATTTCATTTATTTATATATTTGTTGGCTTGCTTGTTGTCTTACTTGATTATTTCGTCATTTTCCATGCATGACAGCGTGTGAAAATCTGTCGAAAGTTTTATAGCAAATTCCAAGGAAAGATATTCGGCAAACATTTCTCATCGCCAGCTTCGTGAGGGTGCTGTGAGTGACCCCTAAATCAATCACATGATAATGATTTAATTGTCTGAATGCCACATTTGTGTGCGGTTTAATTGGCAAAGTGAATGAATTGGTGGAATGGAGATTTCAAAGCTACCTTGAGGGCAAAGGACTGAGTCCCCCCTGGGCCCCTCCCTGAAATGAATTATAGAAATTGATTTGGCATTATAATCTCATCGGGGATTTCCATCATCTTTACCCAGACAGCTCATAAAAGTAAACCTAAGATACCAAGATATGTGCGTGCTTTTTTGGCAATCACCTATTATCTTAATGTTTTAAGGAAAGGAAAAAATATAGCCATTCCTGTCGGTCATAAATAGGCCAGCAAATCGGTCCCCGGGGGCACATGCGTTGTATACGTGATATTTTTTAATTACTTTCAAAAAGCTTTGTGAGGTCTGCGTGCGGAAAATTTGCTTTTAATTGCCCCACTAACAAAACCGTTTGGCGAATGTCTGTTTTCCCCAAGCTTATGCCGAAAATTCAATTCAAAAGCGAAGCGTCCCCAAAGCGCAGCAACTCGAAACTGAAAACTCTTGCCCCAGCACAGATGGAAATATTCTTTAGCCAAATGAAAATTTAATTAATGCCACCACTAAAAACCAGAAAAACCAGAATCCGCTGGGAGGAGTGGAGGAGAACATTTCTAAACTAATATGGAAAATATTTTGTATTTGCAGCAAAACTTTTTCCTCCAGCTGCCACCAGGAATGGGGGAAGAGGATGCAAGAAGTTGCCTAGAGACAGAAGCAGGGATCGGATAAATAATCTCGGGAATTTCTCGCATATCGCACACATGAGTCCCAAAATACACATATGTGTATTTTTGCATGGAAAATCTCATCAAGAACAAAGCTTGCAGGGATAAGAAACTAATTAAGTTGACGCTAAAATCGGTTGTTAAGTTAATAATAAAATGTATTCTTACCAACAAAATAATCTCAAACCATTTAATTATTGAATATTGCCATCAAAGTAGATGTGGTCATGAATATTTCATTAAAATGGAATTTTAATTATTCGTTTTACAATTATTCGTATTACATATTTGCCTTGTAAATAAGGTATTTTAAGTGCATATCAAAGAATGTTTAAACTGTTGAATTATAGCCAGAATAAATAAAGTATATAATTGTGTTTTTAAGGTACAACAGCTGCAAAAATTGATTTGCTGTGAACAAAATAAATGGATTAAAAATAACTACAATTTATTATTTGCATACCTCAATCCAAATAGATTAGCCTGAAGGCCAAGAATAGCAATAAGTGATTAAATCAATTAAATCAGAAATCAGAAATAACTTTTAAAGATTTAAAGTGCAAATGAAACGAAATTAGCGCCGGGAGCAAATTGAATGGAGGGAGACAAATGAAAAGGCATTTAAAATGTCAACACGACCGCAACATCGTGTGCGAAATGGTCAGAAAAGGTGTGTATGTGTATGTGATTGTGTGTCCGTGCATGTGTGTGCAATGATAAGTCTGTATGTGTACCAGGATATGGGGATTCTCCTACAGCAACAACGACTTTTGCGGTTGCACAAAAGTAAACCAAAGTGACAGAGAGTCAAAGGTGAGGGCCAAACGGGTTTTTGGGGTTCGGGGCCCAGAACGCTTAAACGCTTGACCACGAAAAGGCCATTAGAAAATGGTCTGCGCAGCTTGGAGTGTGAGAGAGACTCTGGTGCTCCGGTGTGTGCGGAGAGGTCCTGCAAAAGCCATCTCCGGTGACAGTTGGAAATTAGGCAAAAGCCAACCCCAAAGACAAAAAAATAATCAAAAAACTGAAGCCACAAAACGTTTGCCAACACGTGTAATGTTGGGAAAGTTTTTCCACCAAGGCTGACGGGGTGTCCTGTCAAAGGGATGACATACAACTACCACGTTTTCTGTTTAAATTTTAATCTAGAAACTTTAATGTTTTACCTGAGCAGATCCCTTTTTAAATGTGTAACCTTCTGGGAGTTTCTGTCGTTCCAGAAACACGACTTTAACCAAATTCCATTTGCAATTGTTGGCGCAGGGATCCGAGCGAGTCACGCTCTAATTCCCACCTCTAACACCCAATACACCTGCTCGGGAGTGTGTGTGTGTGCGTGTCCTTTTTTGTATCCTTACAGGGTATAATCTTTTGCCGCAATGCCGTTGAATGTGTAATAAAGCACATGACTTTGGTCTTTTATGGCATGGCCGCGGTATTTTTGGTTGCTCCACCTCCGACTCACCTTGAACCCGAGGAACAATGACCAACGTTAGCGAAGTCCTGGCCCTGATTCTCCAGTGATGTGTGGATAAGGCAGATCCCGGTGCTTGAAACGCCAACAATGTGCAACAATTAAATGTCAAACAGGAGCTTTTGATGGACGCTTAAAATCACTGCATCTGTCAGCTGACACTACAGCCTGGAGCTGGAGATTCATTTTGTGGCTACTGGCTTGGAGGCGGGATGCTCGGGGAGGTGGACTTGGAGGAGGATGAACACAAGTCACGGAACGGTCACACAAGCATAAACTCAAACACAAACATAAGCATGGGCACACACACGAGCTCACAAAGAGCCACACATGATGGCGGACCAGGTGCTCATAGCGTTTAAAATGTACACCCATAAACAAAAGTGCAAACAAAGCCATAAACAAAGGGGCGTGGACAAGAGGCAGGGTGCTTTCGGAGGCATCCAGTTTGGAGGATAGCAGGGCAACTTTCACCCCGGCTCGAATCCTTTGCCGGGACCCGCCGATGTCGTTGTTAGTTCTGCCTGCCTGTCTGCTTTGGACACTGATTGAAGGTGTGCCCGAAAGTAATTGAAAACTAAATTAAGTTTGGGAAGTCATTTAAAAAGCGACGAAACTTTTCTATTGTAAATGCCGTCTGGCATTGTCAAATTGTTGGAATCAAAACAAGAAATTGAAATGTATTTTGATATTAATTAACAGTGGGTTACGGCTACAAAAGTGTCCCTTCAACTAGCTTCCAAGATATAGGAAAAATAACTTAAAATTTTTTATTGACCACTAGTTTTTTCTTTTTACTCAAATAGTTCTTATTTTAAAATAGGTTTATTTATTACTATTATTATATATTATTATTTTATTTATTGAGCACCAAAAATATTTAAATAATACATTTGAATAAAATATAATTAAATTTCGACAACCCTAGTGCACTGTCCTTTTAAAAAGCACTGGCAGCAAGCGAGCGACATTGAATGTCTGTGGCACAGCCGTGTTAACCCCTTCCTATTTTATTCTCATGCCCCCGCCCATGCCCAACACCAACATCCATCCCCGCCCATTCCCTTCCGGTCGCTGGTCACAGTTCTGCTCCGCTCCATTCTGCACCGAGTTTGTTAGCTTTGCTTTGTGACGGGCTTCTGTTGCCGGTTCGCAGCGTCCGTGGATTCGAAATGGGCAGAACCAGGAGTGGTTTCAGCAGGAGAAGCCGCAATAGGAGCACGAGCAGCCAGAGCGGGAGCCTGATCTGGAGAAGGACGAGCCGGAGGTGGAGGAGTCGAAGGCAAAGGGCCTGTCAGCATTTTCTGCGCTGCGCTTTGTTTTTAATACATGTACGTGGTGGCATCGTTTATTATTATTTTTTGTGTTGCCATCGCAGGGAGCGAAGGACAGCTCTGCGTATACGTAATATTCAATGCAGGCTGTCAGTGTGCGTGCGTGTGTGTGTATAACCCATGGGTCCATGTCACGCACACATTAGAAGGTAAACACGCGTTTCGCCACACGATGCATAAACATTTGGACATTCCATTCGCTCCGGCAAAGTCGAAAGGATCTGCGTGTGTGGCATCGTTGGGTTACTAACTAAATTAAATTTTTACATCAACATTTGCGCTTCATTAGAGTGGGGAAAATGGCCAGGAAGTGATGTCGATGGCGGGGCAGATGGTGCGGTTTGGGGGCGATTTTGTGTGGGACAATGCCAAGTGTTGCTCGAACGAGCCACTCGAGTGGCCGCCATCAGCCCGGTGGGAATGGATTGGGCCAGCTAAGCAGTCCCAGGCCCAGACAAATGAGTTGCCAGTATTATTGGTGGTGAGTGGGGAAAATGGTAAAGCAAACTCACTAAATTAGCCGAGGGCCTTCCGGATGGTCGGGAGGTTGGTTAAGGATGCCGCCCAGACAGAGTGTTGAACTTATCACAGGCATAACGATTCAATTGATAGACTAGTGCAAATGATAGCAGGGCAGATAATTGGATGAAAAATAATACTAGTATGTATACCGATGGGGATAGAAATTGTAGGAAAAATATTACCTAGCTTATGTCTGGTCAGAGTTTATTAAAGTTTGTATTCAAGAAAGTTGAAATAAAAATTCCTATTAATAATAATAATGCCTGGAATGGAACATTTTATATTGGTCAACTCGGATTTTATTGTAAACAAGCACTTAAAAATTTTGCAAAGCCCTTAGGAAACTAAAAAATTTTAAATTGATTTGAAAAGAAATAGAACACGTCATCTCAAGTTATATGTGCACGTCCATTAGCTCATGTTTCTCCTTTCCGTTTACTCCAAATATTCCTCCGTGTCGAGAATGTTTTTCACTTGAGAAGTTTTGAGGCAGCAAACCTTCCGTTTATTAATGCACGTAGTTATTTCGCGGCTTTGAAACGATTTTTCGCAATTCCAAAACTCTCTGCATTTTCCATTAATCTTAAAGCAGCTGACTAATTCTATTAAAAAAAAAAAACATAAAGATGAGGACATTTTTATATTTTGGCAAGCTTACGTGTATTTTTTTTATGAATCAAGGTGTAGTATGCGCCGATTGAAATTAAAACGCCGCACAAGACTAAAATAACTAAGAGACACGGCCACTGGCTTGGCATTATTCGCCAAGGTTGGAAGCGCACATTCGGGTCTTAGATGGGGAAAAAAAAAACCAAATAGTTTCTGTTTAGAGTTTACAAATTGCTAAAAATAGACTTTCAAACTGAAGGATAACTCATTGACACGGTAAATGAACAAAATCCCACCAACGATTATGTTCTGAAGTGGAACGCCCCCAAGGTCCTGCTCATCGTCCATCATCCCGGTAAGTGAGTAAGTAAATTATTATGATAATGCGCTCTCTTGGAGAACGAAGTGCAGTCTATGGGCAATGTTAAATTGAAACTTCTTAATTAAAAACTTGCTGCATAAAAACGGAAGCAGCAAATCGGGGAGAAGCTGCACTGGCAAAACATGCAATACATTTTTTGTCTGGAATAAAACACCAATTTGTGTCTAATTTGTGAACGTGAAACATTTTGAAACTTCTTTAAAGTCGATTTGCTGCTTGACCTTTAAAAGTTCGTGGGGGAATTAATTATTTAGGTGGCCCAAAATAATTGCCATAAATTGTATTTAGGTAGCAATAATCCTTATTTTTAATTTCGAGTGTAAAGGCCTTGGAAAAGAGGGTGGGGGCTGAGGATGGGACCTGGGGATACCTCGTAGCCTGCAAATCAGTGTGAAGTAAAATAAACCGCTTAAGGACTTGCGACTTTGCTTCGCGTTGGAAATAACAAGAAAACTGCCCTCCGGCCAGAGCCTGCTCATGTTGATGGTGCTCGAAATGGGGTGGGCGGGGTGTGGTGTGGCAGTCAGTTTGGGCGTCGGGGAAATACTAGGGTCCAGCGGAAGCGACCGGCGGATGTGCTTGGTCAGGCCATTGGACCATTGGCCAGTTAGAACCCGTAGCTACAGTGGGAAAAAATTCAATTAAAAGCAACAGCACGTAACTGAAACTTTTCTCTCTCTCTGTCTGGTTTTTGTAAGTTTTGTATCTTTTCACCGTCACCCTCTCGAATTTTATGTGACCGTGGGTGTGGAGGTTTGGGTGTGTGCGTTTGTATATATATTTTTTTTCTTTGAGGCACGAGAGAAAGAAGCTGCCCCACAGCACTTTGAGTTATAAGTTGGTGCCAGCTGTCAGTTCTCCATGCCTTGAAAGTTGCATGTTGGCTCCTCTTTTATTCAATTTTTTTTTCATGTTATTTTTTGTGTTTGTCTTTTCCTCACGAAGTTGCAGCTGAAAATTGAAGATATCAATTCTGTGGCTGGCAAAGGCACGTCAAATGGAATAAAAGATGGAAAATGTTTAGGAGGTTCTCTGTATCTCCTTTCTATGTGGTTGAATAGACTATGACTTTACCTTTTTGCTGCTTAAATCAAACAAATGCCTTGAAATAATTTATTCGCCTTGGTAACTTCCTTATTTAATCTAGTTATCCACTTGCCACACCCCCCAGTTATCCCAGTTTCTGAAATGTATCTGCCTAATGCAGCCCGATTCGCACATTACGTATTCGCAGTGTGGCCTGGCCTACCCGAATGACGTCACCAGAATCAGGTCAAGTAAGATGGAGGCCAAAGCGGGGGAGGGCGGACTGTCGGGCGGCCAGGAGTAGACTGGGGCATACAAATTATGTTGGAGCAGCAAAAATGGCAACTCACTGTGGAATATTTTCGGCCGCACTGCTCTCGCATCTCTGAAGGCGTCTCTCTCTGGCAAACTCACCTTGAGCTTGAGGTTCTTTTTGGGGTCTTTCCCTTCTATGGATGTGCTACTTAATGGCCATTCATTCGCTACCCAGTACCAACACCAAGAGGAACAGCAGAAGCAACACCAACAGCAACACCAACACAACTAGAACCAAGACCACCCGCAGAGTTCATTTACGTTTTTGACATTTTTCAATTTTTGTTTGCCTTACTTTCCTGCCGTCCCGGCCTCTACTGTACTATACTGAGCTGAGCTGAGCTGTTCTTGGCTGTTTTGGGTGTTTTTTGTATTTTTGTATTTTTTCGGGGGTAAATTAAATTCAGATTATGCGGCTGGCAGAGGCTCTTAACTAGATGAAATGAGATGAGAAAAGCGGAGAGCAAATGGAAAAGTGACTGGCATTTATTTTCCATATATTGATTGCTTTTTAATGGATATTTTGCTTCACTTTACTTTGCCGGCAGCATAAGGTGGCACTGTCCACTGTTATCCAGTATCCAGAATCCAGTTTTCGGTTTTATTTAGCTTCCACTTACTGAAAGCATTAATTTTATTTACATAGTTAAATGGTTCAATTGTTTGGCTGTTGATTTAGTGCTGGAATTTCAGACAGTAAAATTAATTGTTTGATTTGTGGCGGCAATGCTACGCTACGTTGCTGTCTATTTTTTGTTGTTTTTTGAGCCTGCCATTTATGTAGGTCACTTTCTTCTCACTCTTTCTCTCTCTCTCCTACTGTCGCCATCTAGCTTTCTCCTTCCATCTGGCTAAGTGCGTCTCTTTTGCGAACTGTGTCCCTAGTGATTTACAGTTTTATTTGCACAGTTTATAAATAAAACTGTCAAGTGAGAGACGCCGTTCACTGACGTTGGCAGCTGCTCATCTAATGGCATTTTCCCATGCCTGTTTAAAAAGTCTCCCATTTTTTGTTTCCCGTCACCCTAACCATTTGTTATGCTGCAGGATACTCCCGACACTCCCGTTCCCCACTGCACTCCCTCCGATTTTAGTCCAGTCCGTCAGTCACTAGTCGAGTCAATCAGTTGGAACGTCAATCAAGCCGCTAAAGCTAAGTTACTGTGTTGAGCTCAGCGCAGCAGGTAACTAGCTGTAACTAACTGGCGGGCAGAAGGCGGGCATCCAATCAAGCTGCCAGACGCACAGCATTTCCTGGGAAAACATGTCCGGGCTTAGGGCTGGCAGGAAATCTAAATAAAATGAATTTTATAGTAAAAGCATTCTTCAAAAACAAACAACTCTTCACTGAAATCTATTTTGTAAACTTTGAAGATGTTTGTGTTTTAATAAAAATTTGTTCTACAAATTAATACAATAAGCAACACAATTTTTTAAAAATATTGCATATTAATTAAATAAAAATTTTTCTTACTTTCGTTTTACATTTTAAACATATCAGAACTTAAAAATATTATTTTGGCAGTTCTATGATAAGCTCCTTAACTTTTGATTGAAAACTATAAGCTTTTATTTTAAATTGTAAGCTATTTGAAATCACAAGTCATAGCTTCGGAACCCTTAACCTTTTTTGAATAGACGGCATACCCTTCGGCCTGCAGGGCATAACAATAACAAATCCATATACATACAACCAGCTCAGCCAGCATAAAAAAATTCACCACGCTCCGCTCTTTTTGGGCCAACAACTCTTTGCTGCTGCGGATGCTGATGCTGCTGCTGCTACTTCTGCTTAGCTGGCTTTCTCTTTCGTTTTTGGCTAGGAGAGCAGGATAGCCTCTCGCTGTCGCTTTCACCCACTCCCCCGTCTCGCTCACGCATAGACATGGCAACAACAAGCGGCGGCTTTCATCTTTTTTTAGCACACGCGCCTGGCCCAAAAGTTCGGCCGCACCGCATTCCGGACTGCTGCTCGGTTCAGTTCCCCTTGGTCGCCTGTCGACTGTCAAATCAATTTGTCAGAAATCACTGACAGCTGCTTACAGCCAAAATACACAAGCACACACACATTTACACATATGCACGAATATGGGTGGCCGTCACAATCGTCATTCGCCTTCTGAAGAGTTGTCATGCCACAAGCAACAATACTAGAAAAAATCAAGAAACATCCTTCAGTTGAGTTTTCCGACTAAATGACACCCTTAAGGCAATGATTTACAGATGGAACTTGAAATTATTGGCAAAAAATGATGGTACAGAAATATTTTTTCGGAAATTGGTATATTGTTGGGAGTTCTTAAAAAACATAGCATACTTTTTAGAGTAGCGGAGTTTCTTGTTAAAAGAATAGAAAACTCCTCTTATTTTATCTGGATTTTCGTAATAACGCTATGTTATTATAAAGAAATCATAAGTTTTCTCTTTCCTAAATGGATAAATATATTAAAAGATATTTCATAAGAATTCCATAATACTTACCCTGATACTTCAAATAGATTTTCTTAAATTCTTATTTTTGTATTATCTTATTTTCTTATGAAAGAGTAGAACCCTAAAGTCATTGAACTTGAAACTCAAATATTATACCCAGTTCTTAAAGACCAATGGGTATACAAATAACGACAAAATCCAAACAAGGATTGATAATAGTAAAGGGCATGGAGCATGGGCGAGGGTAAAAATTGCCTAGGGTGTAAATTATTGCGCATATTTTCATTTCTTTTCAAATTGCTTTGCAGATTGCCAGCATTTGAAAATTGTCTACGGCATCCTCGAAACGCTTTTGACATTTACAACTCATTTTTGTTGTTGTTCTTGCGATTTGCACCCCAAAAACGAAAAAAAATAATATCTCGTCGCAAGAAAGTTTTCAAGTTCGACTCTGACAGACAAGCGGCTTTTGTTTGCATGCCACACACACACAAAACACACACTCATCAACAGACGGTTGGGAAGTTGTGTGCTGCGAGGCGTATACGTAATTTAACAGACAATGCCAAAGCGAAGACGGGAGACCAATGCAAAGGAAAAGCGCTTCGCCAAACAAAACAACGGAAAAAAGGTGGATAAAAAACAAGAAAAGGTCTTTGACTGATGCGGCTCGAGATGCCCTAGCAGACTGGTTCGGATAGTTTCCACGCAACTTTTGCCATATCCGCTTAGGAAAAAGCTGTTTACGACTTCTAAAAGGTAAATGAAGTGAACAAATATTTTGGTTCTATTTTAAAGCCTAAATTTAAAAAACATAATATTAAATTTTGACTTAATTAAGCTTAGCAGCAGGGTGGCAATTATGCAATACAAGGCTCAAATTCAAGAAGGAGAAGGAGAATTCAGGAGAAACTCTTCAAAAAAGAGATCCTTTTCGCTGTCGGCTTTTCATGTATATGTATAGATTACTTTCACAATTAAGTAAATGGAAATGCTAAAGTTACAATAAAGTGAGATATTGTACCTTTTGGCCCGACCCGAAAAGTTATGCCAAGTATTTTTATGCAAAGTCAAGGAATTACTCCACTCAAGGGAATCCAAACTTCGCTCATCAGTATCCTGTGCATTGTTTCGGCTTGTATTTCGATTTTTGTTTTCTTTTCTTACTTTTTTTTCGTTCTGTTATGTATCGTTTTTTGTTAATGGTGTTGTTGTTGTTGTTGGCTGCCAGTAGCAAAAGCAGCAACAATCAGTAGGAAGAATCAGTAAGCAGCATGTTACTGCTGTTGCTTTTTATTTATTTTTCGTTTGGAATCTGTACCCCTTTTTTGTTCTCTCTCGCTGGTCGGACGGCTTTCTTTTTCCCAACTGAGCGGTGTTTTTTTTCCCAACATTCATCTGTATTTACTGTTGTTGTTGTTGTTGTTATTTTGGTGTGTTTGACCAACTACAACATACAAGCTCATAAATAAGTAGGCAAAGGCCCATGGACGAAGGACGAACGACATGGGAGGATTAGGGGGGAACATGGGAAATAGGTGGAAAAAGGGTTTTCAGGGGAGGCTGTCTTGTGACTGAAAATGAAAAATGGATTTCTGTGTCAGTTGGTTGCCATAATTTGAGCTTGCTTCGCTTTCGGCTTCATCTCCATGCTCCTCCCAGGACCTCACCCCTTCTATTCCATTCATTTGCTTTGGCTGCTTTGACGCGCATTCATCATTTGGCATTCAGTTCGCTTGGCGTTTTGGGTTTTGTGTTTTGCGTTTTCGGTTTTGTTTTCGGCTTTCGGTTGTCGGCTGTCCGATGTCAGTCTGTCTTTCATTTGATTCCTTGCTATCTGCCGGCGTCAACGTCGCCGTCGGCGTCCGTTTATTTAATTAATTATTTTAAAGATTCTATCGTCATTTTTTTCTCGCATTTAATTAATTTATCAAAAGTGCAAATGAAAATTGGTTTCCATGCCGCATCTCTCTTTCTCTCTTTTAGCCGCTTTGGCTTCGGCATCGGATTTTGCTTTCTTTTTTTGTTTGTTGTTGACCGTACTCCACCGGGGACTGTCCCTTTTCGTTTATGCTTGCTTAATATTTTATTTTATTTTAAATAAAACAAACTTTAAATTAGCCCGAGAGCGCCGTCGATCCCCTTGTGCATAAGTGGGGTTAAGCTGCGTGGCGGTGGGTTAAGCCGAGGCCAAAGTTGTGGCAGAAAAAGTTAGCCGGGCTCTTCATTCACATTTTTTTTTGGTCGTTTTGTTTCTGGCGTTTTTTTTTGCATCACCCCGCTCCCACACCGTTCGCCTGGATGTTCCTGCTAATGCTGATAGGTCTAATAACTCCCTGGGATGCTGTAATCCTTTGGGCTGTCTTGTCCGTGCTGTCGGTCTAATGGACACAGCGAGTCACGTAAATGAGCCCGATGATTATGAGGCGGTGATGATAATGATGATGATGCTTATGCCGGCTACGTGTTAATTTCTGCGACAGCACGGCTAAAACTTTTACTCCAACTCACTAACATCTCCCCGCCGTCATTTAATGTCCCCAAAGAAATCTGGCATATCCGGCGTATGCGTAATATTCAATGAACAGCTGTCTGCCAATTTCGAATGCATTAAATATTAATTTGTGCAGCATTTTCGGCTATTCGCAGGATAACCAGTTGCTTCCCAGTTTGCCACTTTGCATATGGCCCGTACATCCGTAAGCCCAAAAACGGAAATTAGTTACAGAAGTTATAATTAAATTCCTTTGGCTGCATATGAGTTTCTCCTTGTCTGTATATGTTTGTGTGTGTGTGTGTGTGTGTGTGTATGGATGTGTGTTAGCTGTGTGCCTGCAACCAACTGAGCTTGTAAACAGGCCTGGGGACCCATGTCCTAAGCTCTGAGTGCCGAGTCCGAGTACGGACAACATTTACCAGACGTTGCCATAGACAACACTCGAGTGCACAGCCAGGAGAACCGGAGCCAGGAGGAAGGAGTTGAGCCAGGGGCTAAGGGTTAGCCATCGAAAGGGGCGTCTTAATTAGAAACAATTTGAGGCTGAATGATTGTCGGTGGGGCGAGTAAGTTAGATGGGCGGTGGACCATCAAGAAACGAGTACCTGCATCGTTCGTAGCACGCGCTGCTGGCTTTTGATCATTAGTTAGTGGCTTACACTTCAAGGATTTGGCTCTCGTTTAAGGATAACAAGGTTTTTCACATGTAATAAAAAACAAAAGAATAAATTGGATTGAATAAGTAAGTATTGGAAAGTAAGTGACTTAAAATAAATAAGAGGTTTAAATTCAAATTTGGTAGGAACTTTTAAACATATACTTGCTTGAATATTTTTCTCTTACGATTTTTTTTCTCCTACCCTTCCTCAGTCATTTCAAATTACCGCTGGAACCATTACGAATAGCTTCCTTTTTGTCAGAGTTTGTATTGCCATTAATATCCTTATCGAGACCCGCAAATTTAGGCTGAAGAGCTCTCGAGAGACCTGCGTTCAGGCCACACCCCATGGCACGTTGCAGACATGTATCTATTATTTCATTTTGATCATTGCCTCCAACTGGTTGTCGATTATTGAAATTGATTTGCACAATTGAACGCGGTGGCGAGGACGCACATAAATCACACATGCATCAATTATGGGGCGCCCGTCGTCAACGTTGCTGTGCATCAATATTTGATGCCGCAAAAAACAGACAGGGTTGCTCACCCACTTCGGGTTCAATATGAAGGCGTGGCAGGACATTTGCAACCCCGACTAAAGTAGCTAGCTTCAGTTGGCGGAGTGTAATGGGAAATGGAAGTGGAAATGGAAGTGAAGTCAGGACCGGCGATTACAATTCTCGTTTGCCATTCGCGCTTCGTTGCCGATCAATTATGCAAATGGGATTGGATGATGGTGGGGGGCCGGTGGGAAGATGGGGCAACGGATGACATATTCAATAATAAAGTGTCGCCAATGACGACGTCTCAACAAGCATGCCACAGCATTTATTATCAGTATTGCGTATACGTAATGTTTGCCTTTTTTCGGTGGGTCGTGCAGCCTCGTGTGCCTCATCTACACCACAACCACCATTACTGCCACCAAGAGCCAAAGCAATTGTCTGAGTCTACAACAGAAAACAAGAAAAAAAACAATGTATGGCAGTGGAGAGAAAAACAGCTGGGGCGTATACGTAATGTGAGGTCAGAGACCATGTGAAGCTGTAAGTGGAGTAACTCGATTGAAGTCTTGTCTTTTTTCGGGTTTTTGCTCGGGGATGCTGTTGGGGATTGGGGATTGAGACTTTGGGAAATGGGATTTGGAGCCGGCAGCGCATTTCCATAGGATCATAATTGGATATGCTATGGAGCCGGTCCGGCATTACGAATTCATGGCCGGCATTTGCGTTCTCAGCACCCGCCATTTTTTATGGCACCATAATTAGCCCCGGCCAGTTTTCAATATTTATTCCATATACCATATCCTGTATTCTGTATCCCGTATCCGTTTTCGGATCTCGGGTCGAGTAAACACTCGACCACCGACCGCCATTAACACATTTTCATCTGATGCCAGTTAACTGGCAACCAGAGCCGAACAAAAACTGACCCGCTAAAGACAATAAAGTTCAATATTAATGCACCCTTTGACTCCCGGTCCGGTTGACGGTGGGCGGTGGTCGGTTGCCGGTCCTTGGACTCGTCCTTGGGGATGAGTTGCCGAATCAAGCGCCATAAAAGCAAGACAAACAGGCTACTTAAAATAAGACCCGAAAAAATTTTAATGATCTGTCATAAAAGCGAGCGGGAGCGAAAATTGAGCGCCAGCCACATAAAACTGAATTTATTAGGCATTGCATACTTTTGAGGGCAATCAAGTAACCATGCGGCCGGGATCCTGGAGACCCGGAAAACTGTTGCTCCCATTGCCCTCAAACGGAGCTTCCATCCTGAACCCAACTTAACTCCGTTGAACCCAAAGGCGACAGGACACCAAATCCTTTAAGCACTTGTTCACTGCGGCGCCACCGAATTATTGTCCCTCTGTGTGTGTATGTGTGCTTGTGTTTGGCGGCAATTAATTCCAAAATCACAATAGCCATAAAGATGATGATGCGACTACAATTTGAATACCCGACTGGGCTCTGGGCACTGGGCACTGGGTCGGTGGCCGATTTTCCCGCTGCTGTCAAAGACACGGCCGAATTGACAACAATGGAGACAAGCAGCGCCCGTAATAAGTAGTTTGGCTGCTGCGGCACCATACCCTACCCTACCACTCAAAGCCCCTGACCCTAAGGGGTGGCGGCCATTAAATCAACGCAGGACATGCCTGGCAGGACAGCGCCGCGCCTATTGCCGCACACAATATATCAAAGTTTATGTTGATTTGAGTGGCGCAGCAAACTTTTCGCCCCGAAACCAAACACAAAAAATAAAATAAAAATGAAAAGGAAAAGAAGAAAGCCGGAGACCACATTTCGTGTTATTGTCTCCTTTTATTGATTTATTTGGTCTGTGTATGTCCTCTTCCTGCCGCATTTCTTTTTTTATCATTTGCCATTTTATTTGTGTGCTTATTTTTGATTAGATTTATTTATTTTTATTCTCGCTAAGCTGGCGACGCCGGGCGTTGTCGATGAAATTTAATAATTCCACTTAATGCAATAATAATTTCGTCGCCTTTTGTTGCCGTCCCCTCTCGTTTTCTATCTGTCTGACAGGACAATACGGCAGACCAGAACCAGGACGACGACCGAGACTAAAACCAAAATCAGCATCCCCATCAGATTCCGAATCCATCGCCATCGTTGTCGTCATCATTTTTGTGGCCAGCGCATAATTTGTGCGAAATTTGTCAGATTGCGAGCTCTTAAGGCTGAGTAATGCCGGTCGAGGTGGCGGGTAGCGAGTGGCTGCTATAATATTCTTCTCTGGGACGGGGGAGTCATTTGTAATATGTTTTATTTGACTTGCGGCAGCTGCTTCCCTCTCAATGAAGGCTAAGTAATTGACGCACCAAACTCCCAGCGGAGTGCCAGCTGATTACAATTAGTTGTGGGCGTTTCGGTAAATCGCTGCCAGTTGGGGAAAATTTACGGAAAATGAGTGATAAACGATGGCGAATTGACGCCAATTGGGAGTTTTTTATTTATTCAACGTTTATGCTTGTTACCTATAAAAACACGCACCTGACAACTCACTTTAATGTATGTCAAATCTCGGCACTTGGCAACCGGCTGGAATGAAAACAAAACCAAAAACACGAGCACAGCGGCCTCTTTTTGACATTTTGAGTGACATTATTTGTGTCAACAATAAAACACTCAAGCATCCAGCAAGAAATACGGAAGGTGGATGGAACCAGGACTTGTACACGTCCAAAATGAGAAATAGTATTTGAACTAAATTTGTTTATTTAAATAATGGAATAGGGTATGTTTGATGAGAATTTTATTTAAATCAATTTTTAAAGGCTATAATACTTATTTTTTCCTCTTAGCCCAGATTAATTCAATAATGTTTTTTTCAGCTCTGTATTTAAGAACAACTGAAAGCAAATACTCACAAGTGGAAAGTGAAAATAAGCAGCAGCAGAATGAAACTCGAACGCAAACCAAGGCCAGCACAATTTAAAATTCAATAAAACTTCAATCAGCGTTTAACAGTGTGTGTTCGGTTGAAGATGTGAGTGTGTGTGTGTGAGGGTGTGTGAGGGTGTCGGTGTCTCTGTCTCTGCCTCTGTGTATGGGTGGGTTTGCATGTGTGTGTGTGAGTGCGGGAAGTGGCAAGACAGCGCCCAGCAATTTAAACAAATTGAAAGCAAGCGCAAATAAAAAACAGTTTGTTGCCACTTTTCACATCAATTACGCACTTCAGCCAAAATAGACGACTAGAACGAGAAGAGGGAGAAGTAGAAGACCAAGACGAAGACGGAGACGAATAAGTAGAGGATGAAGGGTACCCAGCAACGAAGAAGATGGCGAGGAACGAGTCCTTCGACCCAACCCCCTCCCCACCCCCTAATACAACCTACCCCCTGTTGCCACCCCCGCAATCTCTTTGGGTGCTGCTATTGCTGCTGTTGCTGCTGCTGATGCTGCTTCTAGTACAAAAATAACACTTGAAACTAAACGCGCATTCAAGAAACGCCTCTGCCTCTGCCTCGGCTACAGCTTCAGCTTCAGTCTCAGCCTTTTTCTCAGCCGACGTTGCTGTCGACGTCGCAGTTGCTGTGCCACACCCACCAACAACAATTTTCGCCTGCGTACACGGGGCGTATACGTATTTTTGTTGTTTTCTATGCGCCAGCTGCCAGTTCGTGGTCCCATATTCTATGACCCGCGGGGGGAGGGGCGGCAACGCCGGTGGGGTGGGCCGGACGATTCCAATTGCCACCCTTCCACAAATTTGAATACGTGGCTATGTGTGTGCGAGTGTGTTTGTCTATGTTTTCCTTTGCAAAAAGCGAAAGTAAATGTTTGAAAATCGTAAGGAAGGAAAAATCAAGTAAGCATCAGTGGAAAAGTAAAATATCCGAAGGGGATGGACGAAGCTTTGATGCTCTGAAGGGTCTTTGAAAGAGTATATCATTAGTTTTCAGGAGGTAAGGAGGACAAATAAACAGTTGGAGTATATCCTTTTCAAACACTTAAAATTCAAACCATTTAATGCCAAGAAAATACTTTTATACTGAATATTCATGCCAAGTATAGCCAGAAATCTGAAAGACTCTCCTGTTTTCTCTGAAGAATCTCGGCAAACGGCTCATACCCTTTCCGCAGGGTATTGGAGACGGGGGACCATAACAAGAAAAAACGAAAACTCTGGCAAGCTTTTTATTGCGCGTGATAACAAGCGGGGAGGCTGGTGGCCAGAATGGTCCTAAGGTGCCGAAGGACGAACAGGAAGGGGAGTTGTCGGGATGGGGGCGGTACTGAGAACTGAAATCTTTGCGAGGAAGTGGAAACTGGTGGGCCTCTGGTGTCTGGGCAGTCCGCTGTTTGATGTTATTATGGATGACGATGACGATGATGGGAATAGCAATGGCGGTGACGACAGCGACCTTCCCACACATTCCTACCAGCTCACTCACACACACACACACACACGCACCCTTGGCAATGATGATTTTCCTTATCCCCCTTACCGCTAACCCTGCCCTTCTCTCAGTTTCACTGAGGAGGAGGCTGCCAATCAAAGTCGCCGCGGCAAATGTCTTGTTCTTTGGTTCTTTGGCATGTTCAGGTTGTCAAGGCTCCTCAAGTACATGCGTGTGTATCTCTGTCAGTGTCTGTGTCTACGTTCCTCTGTCCCTCTTTGTGTGTGTGTCTATGTGCGAGTGTGTGTGTTCGTTTGACAGCCATTACTTTGTTGCCTAGGTGTTGCTGTCGCTATTGACAATGATTTCTCTTGATTTAAAGCTGCCCGATCGAGCTGGAACTTAATATGGTTGCCTGCCACTTGGCCGATGCCATCGGTTATCGAAAGCCAAAATAAAGTTCCCAAGAGAGACTTTATTGTTTTTTTAAACTTTAGAGTTCAGAGATAACTCACAAAAATATACCACTTTCTTCTACATGGGACATAGTCCCAAGAAAGGTGAAAATATCTCTATAAACTTTATTTACCCCTTAACATAATTTAATTTCTAGCAATTCACTTCCGGACAGGAAGCAAAAGTGAAAGTTTCCCGATTACCTATTTGGTATTCATTATTTAATTCTCCGCGCGACATTTGTCAAATCTACGAGTCTTACTATTTCCGGCGGAAGTTCTTAGCGTTAGGGCCGCTTTTTCCAAGCTTTCTCTCGCTCACCTGGCTTTCGCCTGCCACGGAGTCTGTTATCCTGTTTTGCGGCTGCTTATGCTGCTGCTGCTGGCGCCTAACAATATGCAATAATAACAATTTACATATTCATGAGACGCCCGACCCGCAAACAACAGCAAAAACACAAGGGCGCGCGTCGACCAAGCGGCCAGTCGACGGATAGGTGTGGAGGCGGACTGCTAGGCAGGGGCTGGGCTTTAACAGTGGAGCGGCAGCGGCAGCGGCGGCAGTTTGCATAAAGAGCAGCACAGGCCGCTTAAAAAAATCAACATGAACCCACCGCACTCCTCGCTTTTCATCGCTTTGTAAACCCGATTGGGCAGCAGCCCTTTTGTTAAGCCGGGGCATAACTGTAGCTGGCCAAATATTTATATTTATTCCGTACCAGCCTCGCCCCCTGTCCCCTTTTCCCTTGGCTCATTTATTTATTTTTCATATTTTTATGATATTTATTTTTGGGGCTGGTATTTTGTTTGCCCCGGCAGCGCAAATTTTTGCGCTTCGAATACTTTTGCGAGTTGGATTTTGAATGTTGATTGCTGGGGAAGGTGAAGGAGGAGGCGGATTGCGTCTCGAGGGAGGGCGGTGGATGGTGAAGATTTGGGGGCCATTTTGGGCGGTTTTTTGGGGGTGTTTGGGGGTGGAAAAGGTTAAGCTACAAGTATTGCTTTTAGTTGGGACGTGGCCGATGCTGCTGCTCTTACAGTCCGCTCTTTGACAATCTCGGCAAGAACCTACCACAAAAATAAATCAAAACAAAGGCAGAAAGATTTTATGCTCCCGTCGAGAGCATGAAAAGGGGAGAATGAACTGAACAGCATCCACACGAGATTATAGAGAGTCGGCGCTCTGCTTTCTCTCACTCACTGCCTCTGTCTCTGCCACTGCCACTGCCACTGCCACTGCCTCAGCCACTGTCGCTGCGAACTGAGAATCCAATGTGGAGAACTTGGGACCGAGGACCGAGAATTGCAGGCTGCGAACGAGTCCGTCAGTCAGGTGCAGACAGTTGACGTGTTCGGTTGACAAAAGCGGAAACGTGCACTAATTTATTTTTTCAACCAACAACTGACACAGACTGAGTCAGTCATAGAGAAGGGGATTCCGAAGTCCAACCAGAGAAAGCAGAGAAAGAGAGACCGAGCAGGACAGCGAGTGGGAGAGAGCGAGCGAGAGGGAACAACGCCACGCAACACAACAACCACAAGCACGAGCGCCACAACCAGCACAAGCACCAGCACAATTACAATCGCAATCACGACAGCAACAACCACAAGGATATTGAGCAGCAATGTCAGCAGCGACTAGATGAGATAGATGATAAAAAAAAAAATGTGAAAATAATTGCCACTGGCGAGTAGAGCAAGACAAACACCAGCAACAACAGCAACACTGGCCCAAAGCTGTCGATGCGCGCGTGTGAGTGGAAGCCTGTGTCCGTGTCCGTGTCCGTGACGGTGTGCGTGTGTGTGTGTGTGTGAGAGAGTGTCAGTGTGTGCGAGTGTTTTGTATCTGTGTGTGAGTGCAAGTCACATATCAGCAGCAGAAGCAGCAGCGGCAGTAGAAGCGGCATCATTTGAAGAAGTTCAGTGGAAAAGCCCTCAGCCTAGCCATCCTATCAGGAAAATTCAGCAGCGCCAAAAATCAGAGGCAGCGCCAGCAGCAGCCGTAGCAGCAGCAGCATCAGCGGCAGCAGCGACAGAAGAGAAACAGCGCAGCAACAGCGACGCCAGCAGAAGGTAGGGCCAAAGGCATTTTCCTTTTTCCACAGCGGCAGCATAACTCACCACACCCTGATCCTGCAGGAGGCAGTGCCAGCAGCTGCGCAGACAACAGATGAGTTAGGATGGGAGAGGGATTTTCCGAGATTTTCCTTGAACAAAATTAAGTCAGGACATTATGAGAGAGGCAAACACAGAGAGAGAGAGAGAGAGAGCGACGGCAAAGAGAGCGGCGAGAGACTAGTGTGCGGCTGCTGCACGTGGAGTCTGTGCAAAGCCATCCATCCTTTTTGGCCATCCAAGCATCAACTATCCGCCCCGTTGGCCCCTCACAAATAAAAAGTAGTTGTTGGGGTCTCTTGGAGAAAAAAACATATACAAAATGTTATGAAAGTTTGTGCCAATTGTCTTGGGTGATTTTTCATAGCGTGCTTTTTTGGGCGCTTGTGCTGCGATTGTTGCCCCGGGCTATTGCTGGGCCGGTCCACTCTCTGATCACAGTAATTGCTCTAAATTGGCACAATGTGTAAACAAAGCTAGCTGAGAATTCAATTCAATTTAATTTCCGAGTCAGGATGACCTTGCTCCAAATTGTTATAATTTCATTTAGCCTGCCTCGGCAGCAGGCATGATTTTCGGTGGAGAGTGACGACACTTGGCGACATTGCAACATTGCATTTGATACGAGTACTATATCATCTCACTCACACAAACACGCACTCCAATTCCTACAAAGACACACATTCTCAGCTAAAGAGATGCCAATAAAAATGTAGGATACTGTGTCACACCGATTGACACGCCGTACGCCGTACCCTTGTCTCTGTGTGAGTGTTTCAGTTTCACATTTGTATGTGTGTACGTGTAAATGACCGGAAACTGTGCTCAAGTGCTCCCTGGCAGGCGATGAGGCTACTTTGGGCAGAAGTCTAAGTCGGTCCCCGCCGAGTCCTTTTCTTTCGGTTCCTGGGGAAACACTTCAATTGTCAAATTGTTCTTGTTTATTGTTGCAATAGTTTTGCTGATGGACAGGTTTGGCTTTCAGCCCGACTTTCCCCATATACCCAACATCCAACACCCAACAGCCCATCGCCCCGAAGTGGCTTGAGTCTCCTTTCACTTGTTTTTAAAGCGATTCCAGCAGACATAGTCGCTTTTTATGGGCGTCGTCCTGTCGTATTTTTTCTTTTGCAGTTTTTGTGCTTCTGCCTTGAGCCGAGTGAAGCAGAGCTAGGCAAACCAAACAATCAACACGGAAGCAGATTTCTCCTTGTTCTCGACTCCTCTTGTGTTTGTACCTGGATTTCTGGGGTATCATGTATTCTTGTAGGATTTATGGGACAGGAGGAAGAAAAAATAGAATTGATCAACTTTGTATTTTTGTAGCAGGAATTTTCAATTCAGGAGAAGGTTTAAAACATTATTAGAAGGATGATAAAGTATGATTTAAGACTCTTCCATAGTTACTTCTTTAATTAGTTTTTTTTTAAGAAACTACTTAAGCTTGGGTATTCCACATTCGTTCCTTTCACGTCGCTGTTATTTTTTGCTTGGTTTTTTGTTTTGAGCCGCTTCTTTTATTTTTTACTGGCGGGGCTGTGTACAAATCAGCGTAGCCTAGTGCTCTGCTTGAGGTTGACGTGCGCGGGCTTTTGTGCTGAGAAATGAGAGTTTATGGTGGAGTGCCTTTAGCTTCATCGGGTTGACATTTAAGTTGTTTCTTTCCTGTCATTCAAACTGGTAAGGGGTGTGCTGCTCTGAATGTGTATTTGGTAGAAAGTTCAAAAGTCAGCTAAGGAAAGAGGTTCTGAGTTGAAGGCAACTTTTGACATCGCACATACGCCGTGTGTACACATCGCTCTGTCAAACTCACAGCCACAACTATTAACAATCAATTGAATTAGGAAAACTTTGAATTGCAGTGCACGTGGCAGGAAAATTGAAAATTGCATTTTCCATTATTCCACTGGCTACCTCCCCCCCTCCCAGCTAGTCGTCTCCCCCAAATCGAACGAGCGAAGAAAATTGAAAGCTGTCAGCAGAGTGGCCTCAGTGATTTCAGAAGTCAGAATTTCATAAACGGGACAACTGAAAATGTTGAGATACTCGAGATACTGGCACAGATACATTGAGATACACACGGATACTTGACGTTGGCGTAGACAAAGGCAAAAAGGCAATTATAGAAATACAGACGAGCAGCAGCAACAAATAATAAAAGCAAGTTGCCATAGACAATCGCAGCAACAGCAACAACGGGCCAAGATTGGAGGAGACGCTGCCAACGATGTTGACGACAAGTAGCTGCAAAAGTTCTGCGACGGTTTGCGCATATTAAACAAAGTTGACGACAGCGCCGCCAGCATCAGAGCAGAGCCAGCAGTGGCGCCGGCAGAGGCCAGATGAAACCATGAACTACGGACTGGGAGCCAAAGTCGCCGTCTCATTATTTATTTGATTGCCCGCACAGCCAATGCTCGAATTACCCCCTGGGAGTAGGGGAGCTGCGAGAGCTGGCGAGCTGGCGAGCTATGGGGATGCTGTTGGGGAAGCCAAAGACCTGGGAGGAAAAACAGCGAAGCCGGGGAGCTCGAACAGAAAAAACATAATAGTCAGAAGCATAAACGTAATTAATAAGGCAAATTAATGCAAACAATAATACAAATTCATTTTCGTGCACAAATGAAACTAAATTACAACAACGTGAGCCAAGCGAACCCAACCCTGCCGAGCTCACTCGAGCATCCGACAATGGGAGGGAAAAACATGGAAATTGAATGCTAATTTGGCCTGAGCCGAAAACTTGAATACCCTCCTGGGATGCATAGTGGCGAAAATGTTTTCCTTGTTTGCGTTGAAATAATTTGAAATGTTCCTCGGTCCGAATTGGACATGGGAACGATTTTACATTAATTGAGTCTTTTGTTAAATTCCAACTTCAATTGAAAGGAGCCAGTTTTGAAAGCAAAGTTTCGGGCGATGTTTCCATGTTAACATTCATCGAATACCCAATTCATGTAATTTGCAGATATGAAATGTACTGCTTCGAAAATTAATTGGAATCTTAATCAGGGTGTAAATTTGAAGCTAATTCGTTAATTAAATTGAATTCAATACAAGACTTGCTTATCAAGGCACAACATTTGCGAGCAAGTTACACTACCCTGCCAAACTCAGAAGAGAAACAATAAATGGCAACTAATAAGCACAAGTTGCAGAACCCAAACGAGCTTACACACATATATGTATCAACACAAAGACCATCGACAACTAAACAGTTCGTCGAGCAGAAAAACGAGGAAATCTACTTAATCACGTTTAATTAAGGTGAGTTTATAAGTAGCCCTCGGTGATGGTGTGTGTGGGTGTGTGCCTGTGTATCTGCGCACAAAACACATACCTACATTTTTTGCGAATTGCTTTTATTGCCATTTTGTGGAGGAGCCGGCCACGAATGACACAAAAGAGCCTGCCAGGTAATCACAGCTGGCCCCGGACCTCAGTAACCAAAGCCCAGAATCCTCCAGTATATTGTACATAAATGTATATTAGGGTTAAATGTTCACGAGTGTGTATATTAACTATGTACGTGGGATGGTTGTGTGTGGCTCGGCTCAGAGGATTATAATAATAAGCAAGTGCTTAGCATAAATGGATTTATTGGCTGGGCATTCATCAGGAGTCACAATGTTAGTCCAGGGGTCACTTTGTCTCGCTACTTAGCTCGCTTGACTGCTTCGATGTAGTTCGCTTTGCCTTGGAGGACTTCGGGCGCTTCTGTGGAGACCCCTTTTCGAAAGAGTAGCGCAGCAACAGCTCCCCAACGGCTTCATCCTCGATCCGCTTAGCGTCGGACGGTCCATTTTCGCTGAAAATCTTGATCAGCTTCTGGCTCTCTGGAGGCTCTGACATTTTCTCACTTTGTTTTTTCTGGGGGGGAAAATCGAATGAAGGACAACTAATGTAGGGCCTGCTATGTAGTTGCTTTCACTTTGATTTATGCCTGCCCAAGTTGTTGTCACTGTCACACACACTCCCACCATACCATTCATCTCCCGACACGAAAACCCCGAACTCTGAATCGTGCAATCTGTGCCGTATGTCACACATTTGGTTAATTGAAAAAGCATCAAGGCCCTCATCATTAGCAAAAGCTTCGTGACTTATGCCGTTGCTTTGTGCAGCCAACCGGCCAGGCTGCCTGCCAGCCTGCTT
Source organism: Drosophila atripex (assembly GCA_035045925.1). Classification (NCBI taxonomy): domain Eukaryota; kingdom Metazoa; phylum Arthropoda; class Insecta; order Diptera; family Drosophilidae; genus Drosophila; species Drosophila atripex. Next base: position 3,320,524 of record JAWNOP010000022.1, on the reverse strand, counting down.
GCCAGCTGGGCTGCCTGCTTGCCACCCACTTTCCGCCCAACTACCGCCAGCCTTCCAGGGCCGCCCCTCCATCTCCTTCCCGTTTATGTAATCGATGCATGTCGAACAGCGGCAACAAAGCCAACAACAAGTGAATAGCGTGTGTGACACGAGCTGAAAAACGAAACGAACGAGCCAGAAAGAAAGGAGAGCACACGGGGCGGAAGCAGGAGGTGGCAGGACGGAGCACTAGCATGGCAGTGGCACAAACAAAAACCTATCAAGTTCTATGCTCGTTGATTTCAATTTGTGAATTGTTTTTCTTGTTGTTCGACTCATGCATTTGCATATTGCACATACGCCCCGCTGGCCGCCAGCGAGCCGTTCTTGTATGTTTTTCTAATTAGGCCTTGGCCAACAAACAAAAACAACGAATAATTAAAAATTTTAGAAGGAAAAAAATGTGCTGGAACCATAACAGATAAGGGTTGAAATTTGCTCTATAAATTGCTCTGTTTGCCTTTCTATTTTTTTCCTCTCAACTGTTTGTTGTTTCCCTTTTTTTTCGAATGGGTTTTGCTTTTTGCCTGGCGCTTGGCTAAAAAGTACATAAATTTCGAATAAGTCACGTTTCCGGCATAGTGCCCCAACACGCATACAGCTATAGAGTCTCAAAAAACACACAAATACACGCTCGCCAAACACACACACACACACTAACTACACATGTGTGTAGCCATGCATGGCGTCTAAAAATTTGCTTTGTTGTGGCGTCTGCGGCCAACGGCAAATAAATACAAAAGAAAAAAAGATAATGCCACCCAACCGGCCACGCCTTTTTGAAAATAAAATGGAACTGAATCGGACAAAATATTTTCCTGTTCAGTTTAGTTTGCCTCTGTTTACCTCTTTAGCATTATAGTTTAGTTTTTCTGTTTTGTTTCTGCTTGTTTTTATTTTTTTCGACTCCCCCCTCCTTTTTGGACAACTTTTTTGATTTGTGAAGTTGGATAGTTGGTGGTCGGTGATGTTCTTTTTAATGCTGATTTGTAGATATAATCTGCGACTATAGACGGTCAGCAAAAACAGAATGGAAAACGAAAACCGCAATAAACTTGGCTCAAAAATGAGGACTCCCAATAAACATTATCTAGACCACATAAATTTTCCATAGAATTTCAGACTGGCTTCAAGGCAGCCATCCTTTTCAAATCTAGGATGGCAAAAATGTAATGCGCTTTGAACTTAGTATTCTTTGGAAACTGTAAGCATTCCCCACATTAAAAACAAAAGTCAAGATGAACATAAAACATAAATTATTTCAAGACGCATATTATCCCTGCAATTATTTGAGGATTTCAGGACATTTCCCAACTATACTGTTATCCTCTTAGTTCAAACTAAAGCCAACATGTGGGGGTTATTATCTTCATACGGAGAATCGAATTCTGTATATCATTGCTAAGGTAAAGGATGAAAAATTCATTTTAAAATTCGTGGAACTTGTTACTGAGCCGTTTTCGCTCTGAATGCATTTGCTCTTTGAAATGAACAAGTTTTCCAAGAATTTCTGCGCTAGTTTGTTGTCCTTTCCGCATGTTTTCCCTTTGCGTTTTGTAAAGTCACGTAAATAAACCGAGCAAATGGGTTACAAGCGCCCACATACCAGCTACACTAGAGTCATCGCAATATTCCCGACCAGCGGCAAGTGACTGCTGATTTATTTGCCACATTTGTGCGCTGCCTGAGTTGGTCTTACTACTTTTTTACGGCAATACTCGGGGTCCAGGTCCAGGACCACCAACCAGGGGACCCGGGACAGGGACCCGGCTGTTGTGTGTTTGGAGTGTTGTGGTGTGGGGTGTTGGTTGGATACACCCACCACCAATATTATACACACTTTATGTGCATATTTTTATATGGCATGCTCATAGTTATGGCATTTGCGTTGTTGTTTGCTCGTTTGCTGGTCGCCATTTGCCTTCAACCATTTTTACGACTTGAATTTGTCGTCTGCTTTGTTGCCTCCGGGCGGGAACTTTAATTGAATAAGTTTTAAGCGGATTTTCAAGAGCCAGACAGCTGCTGTTCTGTTCGGTTTTGCATTTGTTTGCTACATTTTTTTTTATTTGGTTTTCTTCGTATTTTATCTTTCTCTGAATGCTCCTCTGCTCCGTTGGTGCACGGGGCGTATGTGTAATGCTTAATTGAAATATGCAAAACGCTAAAGCGGCGAGCTCAGCGATTTTTGCATAACAAATGCCCCAAGCAACAAACATCCACTGGCAGCAGCTGAACAAAAGGTGTTGCAATTTGATTGCAGAACCAAGACGAAATTTGCATTCGTAATTCGGAATTGCTTGTAAATAAATTATGATTTAAGCTTGGTTCGCGGCGCTGGCTTACCATAATTGTCCTGGATCACAGTACAGGTGTGTTAAATACCAGCGGGAGCAGCAGTCTTGGCGTTTTTGGTTATGGTTATAGCTGGAGTATTTTTCGCATACTCTAGCTACAATATTTCACACTAGCGAGCCCTCTCCAGCGCAGACTGCGAGCCGGAAATCTGTTGGCTTTTGAAAATAAAATGTCGAGCTTTTAAATTGATTTTTGCTGTCAATATTATTGGCGAAAATGAACCAGCGGCATCCAGGATACGGCTCGCTCAATAATTCAGGGATACGGCGGATGCGAATTCGATGTCAGATCGATGAAAATGTATTTCCCGTTTAATTTACTTGTTTAATGGGTGGTGAGCCAATTTAATAATTGCCCAGCGAGTGATTTTCGCTACTCCACACTTCCTGTTCCATAGAACCTGGCGACTTCATCTCGGGCGAACGTGGCCCGAACGGATGTCGGAAGTCTCTCCACCTTTGCACGGCGTTTCCTTTTGAACATTTTTACATAAAAATCGACTCCCCCGGCTGGTGGGTGCACCTTTGAGCACTCGCACAGCTCAGACACACACACAGACAGAAATCCAGAGGTACGGTTTCGGAGTGGAAACTCACGTTGAAATGTAATTTCATGGCACACAAGTTTTTAATTAAATTTCATGGCAGACGGTACCGAAGAGCTTCAGCAGCAAAAGCAGCAGCTGCAGCTGCTTCTGCTTCTGCTGCAGAAGGCCTTTTAACATGCAATCAACAAACCACTCTGGCATGCATATAGGGCAGCCGTACAAGAGCATATTATGGCATATATGGTATATATAATATATATATATATATATATTATATACAAATGCCACACAAAACTGCAGCCTTAATGCGTTTTTCAAGTGGCAGCCAAGCAGCAGAGCTTGGGAACTGCAAGGTGCCCCCTGGCCTCCTGGCCACCTCCCGGTTTCCCTTTTTTGCGATGCGGTCCGTGTATTGGGATTGGGCTGCAGCCGGTCGTGGCACCACTCTCCGGCGGCAATCATCGTCACATAATTTTATTAAGCTCTCAGCCCTCGTTGCCATCGTAGAAACGGAATCGAAGTTGGTCCAAGAGCCCTCTTCCGGTTCGACTCGTCTTGCCATTTTGCGGTTGGCCCGGCTGCCTGTTATGGGCCATCAAAGGGGTTTCGAATAACTTGGTAAAGATGTTTCAGGCTGCCAAACGGTTTATTTTGATATTACAAATTTTATATACCCCCGGCGAAGAGTGTCACAGTGATGGGGCAATCGTTTAGTGCTGTTTGTACAAAAAGAACTTTTAAAAATTCTTTAAAATCTTTAATAAATTTACATTTTAAGGAATACTTGATGTTCAGTTGAGCTAACCAATTTATAGGAATAAAATCAAATGTATTTCATCTGTATAATTGATGTTCAATTGACTAGTTCATAGCCGTTTTGCCTTCACTATTATTATTACCATTACAATGTGTGCTGCCTAATTGCCCTTCCACAAAATACCAGGAATATTGGGTTTCACAATACTTAACTTTGTACCTTTATTTAATTATAATGAAAGCATACTGCTTTGGCAACATTTCTGTAAACTGATTGAGCTAGAAATTCCCAGAAATGGCAATTTCGTCCTACACTTGCTGAAAATGCATTTTGTCTCTTGTTACATCTCCCCACGTTCCCTTGACAACCTCTTTGCGACTGTATCTTTAAAAGGCAGCGCCTTTTGTCTCCGGTTGCCAATTGATATTTATTTCATTAGCAAGACCGCATTTGGCTGGGAAATCAAACAAAAATTCCTGTCAAGTTGTCTGCCAACCAGGAGACACTTTGACTCTGTTTATTGTAAACAAGCGACCCGAGATGTGACCTCGGGCCCACATATGTTTCCAAGGCTCTCGCCCCCTGCCCTGCCCTGCCACTCCCACACATGCCCCAAAAGTACACACTCGCACAGAATATAGCTAATGCAATTTGCCGCCGCCGTTGTTGTTGTTGTTGGCAATAGTTCTTAGACAGACGACAGCCGCTATGCGCCCGCCCGTCCGTCCGGGCGCTTCCGTCGTTCTGTCCGTCCGTAAATTCCGTCTATATATCTGCGGCGTACTTTACCCATGCCCCTCCTCACTCACTCACATGTGGCTGTGCCGTGGCAGGGGCAGGGGCAGGGGCGTGGCTCCAAGGGGCGCAACAAGTTATGTCGCCGCAATTAGTTGGCCTTGCCCCTCCGCAAAATTTCTTGGCACTAATGCCAAAACCAACGGCAGCCAGACAGACACCGCCACCAGTATGCGAATATCCATGTGTCCTGGGATCCATGTGTGTGTGTGTTTACCCACAAGCATGTGTGTGTGTGGCTGTGTGAGTTATGCAATTGATGAGACTCATGGGTAAACACTCTCGAATTCAATGATATTTATAATAAACCACAAAAGCTTATTAGAGATTAAACACACGGTGTGCAATTTTCAGATAAATGAGAAATTAATAAATTATATCCTATTTTTTGGCACTTGTGTTATCGAGCTTTATTGCAAATTAATCTCCTGAAATGAAGGACTTGAAATATGGCCAAGGGTTATCAGCATCAGATTATTAGTAAATTCTTTTATATTCATATGTATCTCCGCTCTTAAATATATTCAAATGCAAGTTTCTTGTATACTAACCACTGTCTAAAAATTTAGAATCTCTGTCCCTGGCATTTATATTAGATTATTCCTGGCAAATAACTCGTTGAATATTTATAGCCATCCGACGGCGACGGCGATGGCGATGGCGACATTCGTTTGCCGCCCTCACGTTCTCCGGTCTCCGGCCTCTGGTCGCCGTTCTCCGCCTCCCGATTTGGTGTCGTGTGAGAAAATTTGATTGCATGCATTATGCAAATATATAAATATTTAGCAAATTGTTTGGTCAGTGCTGACACTATGTTTATAATAAAATATCTTGTAGTTGTGCCACACATCTATCCCTCGGGCCAGTCAGGCCATGCAGGCCAGCTTACTCCATAGCACATGTGGTGGCCGTCCGGTGGGTCGCAACACACCCGAATTTATGTGGCAATTATCAACACTCGGAAGGGAGCAAAAGCTTCGACCCGAAAATATTCATTAAAATTTCCATTGTGTGCTGGGAGATTTTTCACTTTTTTCTTGGACCATGTCCCTTTTGTTTGGAATGCGGCTTATCGCAAGTGCAATGTGTCTTCAGTGTCTCTTGTGTAAATTTAGAAATTTATGGTTATTTAAAAATTCATGCCCATACTTCGGTCGAGGCGAGGGGTGGGGATAGTGTGTATGTGGCCAAAATATGAATAAATTATCGTGTCCATTGTTTGCCGGACTGGGTGGAAGTAACGAAATTGGGCATGGGCCAAGCGGAGAAGTTTTGTTTTACTCGCAAGACTTTGGCCACAAGCAACACGGATAAGGACACACCAATGTATACACACAAGGACACGTTCAAAGGATACACACCCAGGGCATTGTCTTAACTGGAACTCGAACCCAGGCAGAGCCCGACAGAAACCCAGAGCCCAGAACCCCTAAACATGCTGTTGACATGGCTTTTGTCATTTTCTGGTTATGGCCAAGCGGACAAAAGCAGGAAACTCTACAGGAGGACTTCACAGGGAAGGGGTCAGAGGAGTTGGACAAACTTTGGCCACAGTTTGTGCCATGTTGTTGATGCTGTGTCAAATTTTAAAGTGCCAGCCGGACGGGGATAGAGTGCTAAAGAGATTTTAGTCACATTCCGCATTCAAGTGGCGAGAAATGATTTTAAATATTTCGGTTTGTGCATTTTAATTGAAATTCACACAGAACCCAGACGTGTGTTTGGAATGCAAATGTCATTTGCCTTTGCGGATTATGGAAAATTATTTGCAATATTACGTAATGTTGGGTAAATTAATTTAAATGAGCTGCGTTTGGGATTTTTTAATCAACACAAATCGGTGCATCTGGCCATTTCGAATATCCAATTTATTGCCATTTCCCGGAAGGGGAAAGTTTCACTTTATTGGTATATATTTTCCCTCCCACCCAACAGTTGGGTTTTTGCTTTTCTTTACCTTTGCCCTTTTTTATTTATATTTTTTTTTTGCCTCCCATCGGGATACACTTTATTTACTTTGCTCTCGTAATTGACTTGAATGTTTGCTCAGTTGAGCTTTATGCCATTTCTGTAATTAATAACAGCCCGGCTGCCCATCCACATTCCACTTTCCACTTTCTTTCCTCGCAGCCAAACACTTTTCCCATTAAGCCGGGGCCTGGGACTGGGCACCACCCGCTTCAATGATTAATGAAGCTAAAAATGTCAACTTTTTCCCAGCCATTCCGCCCATCAGCCAACAGCCAACAGCCATCCGCCAACCATTTGCCAAAAGGTGAGCCGAGGAAAGTGAAGTTTATGCACCTGGGCGAAAGTCGAGGGGCGAGTCCCAGGCCGCATCAATTATGCATTAATCAACACTAAATACATTTAAGTTGATATTAATTTCCTATGGCAATTAATTACCGGAAGTGGATCTGCGGTGCAGTGGTATGCTTCTTCCCTCTTATCAGCTTTTTTTTTTTGTTTATTTTGAGGCTGCGGAGTTCGTAAGCAAACACAGGACATAAATCGAACCAAGTTGCAACAATTTCAATTTGCAGCGTTAACTTGCAACAAGCGAGGCGCTCAAAAACTTTGCCCGTAAACAACAAAGAGTTGTTGACGAGAAAAGAGGGCACAGGCACTGGCACCGGCACCGGGACTCGGAGTGGGACAGGGCACCGACACTGGCACACGTTGCCATCATTGAAGCAAACCGAAAGCAATAAGCAGTTGCCACTGGGCCATAAAACAAACAGCCAGCTGCGGGGACGGGGCTTAGAGATTCAATCCGCTCTTCAGTCTGTGAAAATGCAATCAAGTCGCTGCAGCTGCCACTGCGGGAGCAGCTTAAATCGCCAGCGACACCAGTGGAGGCAACAAAAAGTGTCAATTGACAATGAAACCGAAATGGTGCTGGAAAGGAACAGGATGGGTATAACCATGGAAGTGGCCAAGGGAGGGGAATGAAGGCTCCTGCTGCTGCAAGTCACTCAGCAGGCAAAGCAGTGAGTCAGCAAGACATAAAATCCTCGCCCAGAGTAAGTGAGTCTGCTTTCGGTTAACGATTCGGCCATTTGGCCAAGCACTTCCATCCGCCACCTATCGGGAACCCAGCTGCCACTACTTACTATTCTTGGCGAGAAAATAGACAGTTTCACCCGTGAAACTTTTTCACTTTCCTCTCTCCCACCGGAGTCCTCAATCTTAAGAGCAGCTGCAACTTAATTGAAATACGAAATGAAACATCTTCGGATAGAAGATAGTAGGCAAAGGCATAAAAGTTGTTATGGATAACTCCAATTGGCCGTCAAACAAATTGAAAGGCTCTCATACAGAAAAGTTTTCCGAAGATGATCAATGGCCGATAAATGATTAAGGACCTAGAAACAGGCAGAGTCCTTGGTTTCTTTGGCAAATCAATACTCGTAGATATTTTCGAGACAAGTTTGGCAGAAAACAAGTTGGTAAAAGTTTATATTACTTGTAATGTATGTCTCATTTTTCTCTATAATTCTATATAATTTCAAGACTAAATTTAAGTAAGCTCTCTCCGTTCTATTAAAGGCATTATACAAAAGGGATTGATACAAAATTTTCAACTGACATGCAAGTTGCAATAGTTAAATGCACTGTGACAGGCATCAGGGCTGGCCTGCTGGTTGTACCCTTTAGTTTACACAATTTTAGGCAATTATTTACTTTGGTTGCCGCTTGTACACACTCTCACACACTCCTGCACTCACTAACATGGCTGCAAAAACAAACACAAATACAGCTGACATGGGGTCCCAACGCAGAGCCCTGAAAGCTTATCTTGACAGCCATTAAATGGCCGCAAAGCGCTCGAATATGTGATTTATGCATGTGAATATATCGGTGAGTCTAAGCGTGTCTGTGTGTGCCAGTCAGTATACGAGAGTGTGTGTGTGTGTGTGTCTAGTGCGTGCGTGTGCATTTTTAAAAGGCTCCCAAACATCGACAGATACAGAAAGAGTGCGGAGCGTGACTGGCAAAAGTACTACGGCACTAGCATTGCGGTCTTCTAATCGCGCTTATCTCGCGACTCCTGCCACACCCACACAGGGCGCCCCCTTTTGCTGGTGTCTATAAATTTTATCGCCTTCGGGGTGCTGTTTAGTTTATTGACCCATTCGAGTAAGGTGTAAGCGGCGGGCTCATGTAACGGCCAATTTGCTGGCTGGCAATAAATCCAGCAAATTATTGTCCAATTTTCATGCAAGTTAATTTCCAGTTAAAGTTCAGATTTTACCCGAACACGCTATAAATAGCACCGACAAGTCGTAGCAGCTCAGCCCTCTTGATAGATGATTCCCATTACTCCGTCCTCCCTATTGCCAAATTCCCGCCCAGGCTAATAATAGACTATCCCGACTATCCTGCCACTGACAGGATGGCTACTGGGCCTGGTCTCCTCCTTCTTCGGTGTTGGCTTTCATTAATATTTTTGCTGGGTCTCGCAAACAATGTATTGACATTTCAATTAATTATGAGAGCAAAGCCATGAAGAAAGGTGAACGAGGCAGAGTCCTGGACGCAAGCTGTGACCTTTTGGGCCTGTCAGTTGAGTGATATGAGTTTCAGGCTTGACGTTGGCGAGATGTGTGTGAAAAGTTGTGAAATTGGATTTGTGTGTTTTACCCACAAGCTGATATTTATCAGAAACTTTTGCAGACTTGTCAGGCTAACTATGGATAGAAATTATAATACCAAAGCAAGTGCAATTATTTTTGATAAATCAATAAACTTTTGGGCTTGCAAGCTCCTCCAATCTTATACTGCAAGGCCAAAGGGTAGTTGATGTTTCTTCAATCTCCCCTTGCATGCAACGCACTTTGACCTTTTATTCGCAAATCCGCCTCCTGATTGCTTGGCCTTTCAGTTCGGTGGCCCAAAAGTGTCATCAGCTGTTGTTTTGCTTTGGTTTTGAACTGGGCCCACATGGGCAGGCCGGTACCTCGGCAGACACTCTCATTCGCACCTGAATTCAATGTTTATCAAACTGTTAAAGTTAAGTCGCCCTGACTGAGGTGAGCTTTATGCAAATCCTAGAGCTGCAAAATGTCAGACTCATACACATACACACTTTCCCAGTCTGATGACTGGGGAAAGAGTCCTAAACGGCAAAATGCTACTAAGCCCACTTACTTACAATTTAGCAGGAAAATAAAGCGAACGAGAGCCAGGAAGAGAGAAACAAAATCATATTGCGAAAACGAGAGTGTAAAATTTTTTTGCATACATAAAACGAGGAGCAAAGCGTAAGGGCAGCAAATAAAACAACAACAAGACCAACAACAACAGCAGCAACAGCAACAAAATGAATCCAGCTTTATGGCACGCACCCACACCCACACACTCATCAACACACTCACTCACACACAGCCACATCACTTGACTTTATTCAGCAAGTGCCTTAATAGTGTGCGTGTGTGGGCTCTATATGAATTTGTGTGTTTCGGTACATGTACTAGTATGTGCCTGTGTGCAGTGTGAGTGTGAGTGTGTGTACTACTTTCTGGTGCGGGCGGCACAAAATCCAATCAACATAACGAGCTACAAGCGCCGCTGAGCGGCATAAAACGCAAAAAATATATATGACTGTATGAGGATGTGATTGTATGCGAGAGATTTCTCTTTTGGCCACAACACTGCGAGAAATTATGCCTAAGAGGGGATCAAGGAAGCCATAAGTCAAGGGCCACATCTAAGCCCAACAAAATCCATAGAAATCCCATTCCCAAGCATTACTTTAAAAATTTAGATTTACGATTCTTGCAGCATAACAATGAAGATGAGACAAGTAAGCCCAAGTTAGAACAGAAAATATATTAATAATGAGATTTTAAAAGCAAAAGTATATAGATAATTTATATTTAATTATTGCCATACTAATTAAGACAGTTATTCCACAATTGTTACATAAAATAGAACAAATGTCAAGCAATTTATGCTAGAAATTTATAGAACTTGATTATGAAGTAACTTTATAATTTTTTGGCTTTTGCAATTAAAGTTTTCTTATTAAATAAATCCAGCTACAAATAATTCTCTCCAATCGTTGTCATTCTGTAAGGTGTAGAAACTGTTTGTTTTTTTCGTTCACCCAGTTGCCACGTTCATTCAACTTGCGACTTGGCAACAACAAGCGGCTAGAATGGCTCAAAGACGTTGGTAGCTGAGGTAGACAAGCGCCCGAGAGTTGTTGTTGCTTTTATTGTTGGCGGGGAACAGTGAAAACATTGCCAAGCTCAAAAGTGTGTCGACTTGACACAAACACAAATACAGAAACAAACACGAATACAGGCACACATACGCAGCACACTCACGCACAGACAAATGAAATAAAAGTAAACCCATTTACACCATACACACAGTCAGCAGGAGGTATAGATACAAAGGAGAGGCTCTAGAGGGACTGGTGGTGGGCTGGGGGCCGGGAGAGGCCTTTTGGGGCTATCCGGGGAGACCGGGGAGATTGGCGCCAACTGCTTGGCAAGCTGCAAATGTGGGACATTTGGCAGTCGCAGTCGCATTGTTAACTTTCTTTGACAGCTGGCCAAAAAATGTAGTAAAATGGGGAGGAAAAAATTCCGAGAATGCACGAAGAAGCCCCAGGACCACCCGGGTCCATGTCCTCAACTTAGCAGCAATGTTGCTGTTTTGTAATTTTTTTTTTTCGCAGCAACCGTTGTGTTGTAGCAAGCATGTGTGCGAGCCAGTATTTATGGCACAAAATTGCAGGCACAGCAGCAGCAAATTAACACAGCCCGAATGCAAATTTCTGCAACCAACCAGGCTGCCATCCTGCCAGCCAGCCTGCCAGCCTGTTGCCTTACCAAAAACCCCAAATTCGATGTGCCCATTTCCATTGGCATTTCCATTTCCATTCCGAGACCCATTCCCATTCCCATTTCGACAAATTGATTATTTGCATGGGGATCCTGCAGTATGCCCACAAAGCAACAACTGTGAATGTTTGACTCGGTCATGGCCATGCCAATGTTCCAGTGTGTGCCTTGTGTGTGTATGAGTGTGGCAATCCTTGGCCTGGACGGGGGTGGGCGTCAAAAATGGGCGTGGCATACCATCACCGCACGCACTTATCGCCCATGCACAGCACGTCGGCCACCGGAGTGGAGAAAAATGCTTATAAAGGATTAATTCGATTCCAATATTCGCACACGCATTTTGCATTCGGCATTCGGCATTCTGAGCTCGGTACTTTGCATCCTCTGTCCGTCCGCTCGTCCTGCAAATTCGGATGGTGGTCAGCAGATACATATATATCAGGGATATTGCCGGTTATTGTTGGCATTGTTTTAAATGCTCCAACCATAATGATTGTTGCAAAATGAAAGCGAGAAGCAGGTCATTCGAATGTGTTTTATGAAGGGTATATGGTCAGACCATTGGCATATGTCATCTGTTGAACCATTCAGTAATAGATAATAATAATAGATGCTTATAAGTCCATTCATTCATCAAATAACACACTATTTATCACATTAAGGTAAAGTAAGGAAATAATTTAAGTTAACCTTTTCAAAGAATTTCATAAGAATTTCAGGACACAACATGAAATACTTCGATTCAAATAAACTAAGCACCTGATAGCAAAACGGAATTCATTGAAAGAGCATTTATCATTCAGCAGAAGGGACAACAGACATTCCTTTGAACAGTCTTTTGTAGTGGAATGAATGCGTTGAGCTGCGATTGCAATTTGCATTTTTCATGAATGCCCTGGCAACTTAATGGGTTCCCTGGGCAACAGATTAAAGCAGCATTACGGTGTCAAGACCTTTTAAATTTTCAATTTCCGCCTGAAGTGTGGCCCAGGAGCATAAAGTAAATTTAATTGAAATTATGGCCACATTTGCCATACACAAGCCCCACAATGGCGTAAATTGAGTAGCAGCCATAGCCATACAACAACAATCACCACTAGAATTAGATCCATTTGATGCATCGAAACAGATTGGCCAAATGGCATGTTAATTGGCCTAATTTGATTTCCCATTTAGGGGCTGGCCATGGCCAGGTAAAGTGGGCCGAATCACAACTCTAGGCGTTTGCCGAGATTATTTAATAAGCACTTTCGTATTAGGCATTAAATTGTGTGTGCTTGTCTAGTCAGATAGTATATCTTAACTGTTTATATATTCCAGCTTGCACTACAGAAGGCTGTCACGCCCATCAAACAAGGACGCTTCGCACACCACCCTAAAAATGGGCAGCGGACACTTCTTCTGGGCGATTTTCTACTTTGCCAGCCTGTGCAGTGCTTCACTGTAAGTACCTGACTCTCCTTTTTTCCGCATTCTAAGAAATACCACACCACTCGCATACAGTAGCTGCAAAAAGTTAACCGCTTCATAATTTGTCGCCCGCTCCACTTACCATTTATTTTCCACTTGTTTTCTGTTTTTTTTTTTTTTGTGTTTAATTCTTCGCGCGCCTCTTGTTTCGCGTGTTCACACTGCACTTGGGCCGGAAGTGGCATTCAAAATGCGATTTACATACAATTGTCGTTAATTTGGCCATGCCACGCCCAGTTATAAAGAGGCAAGTCGATATATACCAGCATATATATGCATTGAAAGAAAAACAAGCCCAGTTGTTTAAACATATTTCCAAAATATAACATTTACTTTGCCATCAGAAAATACAATCTAATATGTATAATATTATGGAAACTTTTCAGTGTACATATATGCATGATTATTATACATACATCGGTCTATCCGCTTCAGCATCACATTAGTAGAGTAGTTGTGAGCCGTAGTTGCCTTTTCAGTTGTTGCTGATTTTAAAAGAGACACGCCCAATATTTGTAGTCGCCTTCATCCACTTGAATTTGCATAGCCAAGTCTCTCACACACACTCTTGCCACCACTCAACAAGGACACCTCATTAAAATGTAATTAATTTTCGTGTAATTTTTTGTCGGAGCATAAATTTTGGAATTATTTACGCTCAAGTCGAGGTTGGAGTCAGCTTCTACATATATGACTTTGCCTTGGCTTTGATAAGTGCGACAGTGTATAATAACAACGACAACGATAATGAATACGATAATAAAACCACCAGCCAAACTGCACTTCCGACCAATTTGTATATAACATATATGTTTTTATAAAATCAAAAAACAAAAAAAAAAAACAATTGCTGTAAATTATATGCAACACTTTTGGTTTATGCGATTTAACGAGCGAAAATACTAACAATTTGTCAGCTAATGTTTTTTTCCAAAAACTACTTCAATAACAATTAAAATAAACATTTTTCTAAAATTTGTCCAACTACACCGAAGCAAACATTGATAAAATTATACATGCGTACCTATCCGTATCCTGATTTCAGAGCAAATAATGCCAAAATAAATTTCCGAGAAAAGGAGAAAAAAGTCTTAGATCAAATTTTAGGTGCAGGCAAATATGATGCCCGAATACGACCTTCTGGAATTAACGGAACAGGTAAGAACCAGACAAAATTTTACAAAATAGTTTATAATCGAATCTTTATTAACTTTAACTAAGTTTTGTTGTGAACACCTTTAATCACTTGTTTTAGTTTTCGATTGTTTTAATTGCTGATTCAATCATTTCGAATCTGATTGGTAATAAAGAGATATTAACTATATAATTATATAGATCTATGTGAAAATTATTCAAAGTTTAGCTAATGTAAGCCTCTGCCTAAGTTAAATTCCAATAAAAAAAAAAAAAACATGATCACTTAGCTTAGTTTGCAGCTGAGATCGCAACGTTAATTAGTATAGTTAGATCAGATCCATAAGTTAACCCGTTTACTTTTACGTCGAAAAACTCACGTTTAAACCAAACTTTATGCCAGATGGTCCCGCCATAGTCAGAATCAATCTATTCGTACGCAGTATTATGACGATTAGTGATATTAAAATGGTAAGTCGCCCTGAAACGCAGCCAGACAATTCCATAAACGAAATTTGAGTTCGAAATCGATAGAATGACCCCTAACCCTAGACCCCAGTTCTGATTCTTGTGCTCTCTATCTCTCTTACACACTCTCTCTTGCTATTTCACACTGCCTTCTTCTGGTCATGAAATTAGAAAACATGAAAGTTGTCTTTCATAGCGTGCTGCTCTTGCAACTCGAACACAAACACACATACTCGAAACTTATAGCTAACACACTCGCACACCTACACCCAAACACTTACATATGCAGCCACACACACACAAACACACCCATTTGATTTTGCGTTTTGTGTTGACTCGTTCTCTATTTCTCTGAAATCATTCTATATATACATTCATATATATATATTTGCGTATATACCATCTGATGCTAAGTATTTGCGTTTGATTTTGGCCACATTTACGGCAGATTGTTCCAGTACCTGTCCTTCCTGTTTGTAACTTTCTGTTCTGTTGTTCTAGAAACGGCATTCTTTGTATTTCATTTAAGTCTAACAGACAAAGAGCAAAATAAAGTTTTCACCTGCATTCATGAATTTCCTACCAAAGTACCAAAATGTGTTGCCTACTTATCGGGGCACACTTCCGATTGGCCACCAGCGAAAAAAGGAAGCGAAAAATGTATTTTCCTTACACACACATTTAACTACGTGTACTATCCTCTGCTGGACAGACAAAATTTTCGAATCTGTAATTTTTTTTTGCTGTAATATAAGAAATTTATAAATATTACGTATACGTACATGTGTTCGGCATTTAAAACCGATTCATCCAATACCTGACAACCGATTGCCCACATCACCCGTGTTGCAAGTGTTTACTTTTTTTGTTTGACTTTTCATTTTAATTAAAAATAAAGTTTTGATTTCATTCACAGTTAATTTTGTTGTTGTCTTGGTGCCTTTTACCGTAGTAATGACATCATTAATAATATAAAGGCAACATAAATATTTGAGAGTAGTGCCACAGAGTCACATATTCACATATATAGCCACATGAATCACCGACTGGTAATGGTCAATAAATATGACATATAAATATATAATAAATATAGTCCAATCCAGCCAATATATTTACCAGCTAAATAAATATTAACTATTATGGCATATCAATTAGCACAACCGATGCCATTCCCTGACTCCCTGGCATTTCGAAGCAAAAAACACAGAATCTCTTGTACTTTTTCACTCTCCCACAAGCACATACATACCATAACATAAATATGTACATGAAAATCCTCCCCCACCCAGCATACCTAGATTATACCCGATCCCCCGGAATAAGCCACCCCTCGAAGGTCACAAAAACAACTCATAGACAAAACAACGCAACTTTAGTTACGTACATAAATTCTAGCTTAACTTAGGTATATAAAAAACGCAAACAAACCGAAACAAAAATCGGAAGAAAACATTCTTTGACTTAGCTTAGCTTTGTAAGCAAAACTGGAAGCGAACTTGCTTAGTAACTTTTGTATCCTAGTAAGTAAGCGCAAAAAGGAGAACAACAACCGGGAGGAGAAGCTATAAAATAAAACTTTATTACAGAGCGGCAGCATAAAGGCATAAGGACTCCCAAATATGGGTGCGAAAGAGATGGGATGGTCATTTTAAGTTTGTTTTTAGGGGTTGGACCTTGCGGCAGCTGTTAAAAATTTGTTGTATATTAACATTGAAAGTATTGTGCAAATCGGTGAATATGTCTATCTATCATGTATCGCCCTCCAGATGGTCCAGCTGTGGTGCGCGTCAACATATTCGTTAGAAGTATATCGAAAATCGATGATGTAACCATGGTAAGTTCGCGCCTCCAAACATCCAAATCAAATCCAAAACTAAGAACAGAAAAAAAATACCCCAGCTAGAAAATCAAACACCACACCCTTGACCGCAAGTGGATGCTCTTGTCGTTCGTATCCCTCTCTAGAGGATTTCCCAGGGCACTCTCCTGGTTCACTAAGTCCCTTCCCGTTCACTCCAAACTTCTGTCCGGTCCCCCATTTCTGTGCCAGGCGTTGTTCTGCTCTCTTCACTCGAGTTACTGCTGTTAGGCGTCGGAAAAGCAATCAAAACACTGCAAATGAAACAAAAATATATATGTATAAACATGAAAAATATTACTTATACGCCATTCGTACTATACTATATATCTGATATTGGAATTTATAATACATTCTTCTTTGTTACGTTGATTATCGATGTGATATAATTTTCGTATTTGATTTTCGCATATGATTTAAGTAAGGTTCGTCTTAATTTAAGTTGTTAGAACAAAAGCAAAATTGTCTAATTAGTTTGCCATGAGTTAATTGCATTTCAAATTAGAGTCTTTCTTTGTCAGTTTGCATTGGTAATTCAAAATCTCTCACTTGCATTCTCCTTATTTATCATTTCCCAAAAATTATGTAAAATAAAAAAAATATCTTACTGTTTTGTAGCAAAGCAACATGAACTTTTAATGACTACGAAACATGATGAAAAAATGTCTTTTTGGATCTCTTTTCTACACAGTCTCTCTGTCTCTGTCTTTCACTATCTATCGCTCTATATATATTTATTTCAAAACATTTTATAGCCCAACTAGATTATTATTTTTTTTTACTTCTCTCTCAAGCTTTCTGTACAAATTTTAAATTTAAAATACTTTTAATTACTTAATCACTAATCTGATATCGAATTACTTATAACTGCGATGACTGGTGAAAACCATCTATTTAGCATCGGATTAATAATAATTACGTACATATTTATTTTCAATTATTCCATTTGCTTACTATACAAAAAATTAACCAAATAAATTATGTGCTAAATAAAAAAATTAATTTAAATTATGCTATTCTATGTACTTAGTGAAACTATAAATTCAAATGTGAATTGTTCATTTTAATCGTGTGCTTTGTATGTGGTGTCCCCATCCCCAAACTATTATTTGTCCTTAACTCTTCTATGAAAACTCAGGAAAATCCCTTGTATAACATGACAATCCAATTAAAAATCGTTTGGCTATTTTTTTAGTCCACTTACCAAAAAAATAAAGCTAATCTAACTCAATCAGCAGGATACACAAGTTTTCATTCACAGGCAAAATTTGATAAATCGGTCCTATTCAAAAAAAGAAAAAAACAATAATTAAAATGTGCGGCATATATTTTTTAAAAAGTACTTTTGGTAAAACACAATCAAATAATCGAGAGTATAAAAATTCAATTAGCTAAAAGCTGAATACATTTTTTTTTGCGGCTTATTGACGCGAACATCAATTGAAAAACATAAAACTAGCCGCAGACATATTTCATTTTTCAATGAGATCCATGCAGACATTTTTCTCTACACATTCGATTGATTTTCACCATTTACCATTTCATTGTGCTATGGTTTTATTATTTCGTTTCAGTTTTCACGTTCACACATAAAATTCATCAAAAAATAGTATCTATATTTTAAGATATAGTCGTAAGCTCTAAAAGTTATGCTATTGTAGTTAGCCAGTAAGTGAAAAAAATAAGTTAAGGATGTATCCATCACAGAACGAGTGTCGAGGAAATCAATAGCTAAGAACAGAAAGATTTTGATATGATGATTGATTTTAGCTAATTTGGCGACAATCGTGAAAGTCAACATGTACCTGCGCTCCATTTCGAAAATAGACGACTACAAAATGGTGAGTGCCGGCTCAAGTACTGCAACAGCAAGAACAAAACCACCACAACTACTTTCACTACAAAAATTCAATAAAATCCAATGCGCTTTTTCTCACTTTGCTGTATATGTGCGTGCGTGTGTGTGTCTACAAAAGTTAACCATGTTCAGTACCAAGTATCCAGTACTTTAGGCCTATTAAATAATTGCATTAATTATAAATGTCCCTAACCATAAGTGTGTGTGTGGGGTGTAGGTGGTTGTATAATATTATACATAACCCCAAACGAGTCTGTTGCAACGGCTCTTCCGGTCTGTGTCAGTGGAAATTGTATATTGTTTTTTTTATCTGCAACCTGTACAATGTAAGCAAGCAAAACGATGTAAAAAATATAAATGTATCTAACTGTAATATATATATATATTCGAAATAAAAATATCCGCAACTACCTCCTTCTGTATATGAACAAATTCAACCTGTTATTCGTTTTCTTCACCATTGTTGTTTTAAGGTTAAAGCCAACTTTAAGCTCACAACTGCTTTGTCTCCACTGCCAGCCGGTGAGAGTGATTGAAACCACGGGTTTATGAACTAAGTTTTAGCTTTAACGTAGGCTAGGCTTAAGGCTTAAGTCAAGAACCACCGCAAAACGACACCAACGACACTAACACCCATTACAGACACAGCCCACAATACGCTCACACCCAGCTCATTCAGTTAAGTTCCGTTCCATTCGATTCGGTTTCATTCGGTTCGGTTCTTTCCCTTTACCTTATCATTTCCAGCCTCCTTGTTTCTCAAACAGTTTCGAGGACCAATGAAATCAATAGCTTGCCATACACAAGCTAACGCAACAGCAGGATTCATTTCCATTTAGGCACTATGACAGGTCTAATTTTAAGTACAAACTAAGTACAAACTAAGAGATATCGTACTATACATCATGCCAACGAGAACAGAAAAACTATAGGGGAAAACCGCCATTCACGGTCTCCATTTGTCCAGATTGGTTTCCGCTGTCAGGAAAACAACGATAAAAAGCGGATAGCCCCGACAGCAAAAAGCTGGTACAAAAAAATTAAAAACATTTTATTTACGTCACTTTGCGCTGCATACAAATGGAGAGGGTAATAAACGAAAACCAATTATTTGTAATAATTATTCAAATTTATTTATTTTCACAAGGCCTTACTGGCATGTGTTACGACAACAAATTTTATTATGTAATTTTTTTTATGAGAAAATATTTAAAATGAAGTCGCAGATTATTAAGATAAATAGGATTTCGGTGCGATTTTAGTTGGATTTAGTTGGAATTATTAATAAAAACCCAGATTCTTCTTTAAAAAAGTCCCATCTCCTATGGAATGGCATGCCATTTTCCGTGTTAGCATGATTTTTTTAAACTCTCTTTGTATTTACATTGTTTTATCATAAACCTAAACATAAAGCTTCTGCTTGTAAAATATCAATATTTACTTAACCGAGTTCGGTTCTTACTTTTAGGGTATTATTTATGTAATATGAAACCTTATTTCTTTAAGACTTTAATATGTAATATTTATTTTTAATGAAAGAGTTGTGCCAAAATATGCGTAAGATGCCTATATTTTTTCCACTCCGACTGCTCGCTTTGCTTTTGAATTGACGTGTTTTTGCCTGCTTTTAGCTTGCTTGCCTGTTTTAAAAAATTCATGTGTGTACAACACGTCGCATGTGGCATTTTGTTGCATTTTGGGCAAATATTAAATATTTAATAGACATGACATAGACAAAATATACCATCAGCCGGACCAGTGCCGGGAACATCCTACCAAACTAGCAGATACCCAAGCCAAACGACAGTTAACCATTATACTATATATATATATAAATATATACCATTATCAATATATACCCACTCTGCTAAACATGCCAACCAACAAATACTTCGCCACGCCTTGCTCGCAATTTCATACTCAAACAAAAACAATCTTTGCTAAAGTAAAGCTAAAGCCCCTCCAAAAATGAATTAAAATAAAAAAAAAAAAACAACAAAAATCAAATTGAATTAAATAAATCGAACTGCAAGCCACCCCAAATTGAAAAGACTTCTCTCTATACACACAATCTTCAAAAGAAACCAAAAGAAAAAAGAATAAGAATAAGAACCCTCTGAAAGAAAATCTCTTTTCAATTCACCAAACCTAAATTTGCATTGTAGTTGAGATTGAATCCCCCAAATAATACCATTTAACTTCGTCTACTAATGAGAGTTTACATTTTGCAACCACTCGCACCACCCAAAAACCATCTACGTTCGCCACCTCAGGAGTACAGTGTGCAGTTAACCTTCCGTGAACAGTGGACGGATGAGCGTCTGAAATTTGACGATATTCAAGGTGAGTTAAACAGAAATATAGCTTTAAAAAGATATAGTGATTTATCCTTTTTGATTTCGTTAGGACGCCTGAAATATTTGACTTTAACGGAGGCGAACCGTGTGTGGATGCCCGATCTTTTCTTCTCCAACGAGAAGGAGGGACACTTTCACAACATCATCATGCCCAATGTTTATATACGCATCTTTCCCAACGGCTCAGTGCTGTATAGTATACGTATTTCTCTGACATTGGCCTGTCCAATGAATTTGAAACTATATCCGTTGGATAGACAGATCTGTTCACTACGTATGGCGAGTTGTAAGTACTATTCAAATGATTCACATGGAAGGTCTCTAGTAATAACAATTGGAGTAATAAATATACATAGTTCGGCTGATTGAATGTGATGTTTTAAAGTGATTAAATGTAAATTTATTTAAACTCCCTAGACGGCTGGACCACCAATGACTTGGTCTTCCTGTGGAAGGAGGGCGATCCTGTGCAGGTGGTTAAGAACTTACACCTACCTCGCTTCACTCTGGAGAAGTTTCTGACTGATTACTGCAACAGTAAAACCAACACGGGTAAGTACCCTCCGTTCCTTATGTGTGTTCGAGCTGTGTTTCTTTGTCTCCGAGTCTTTAGACTCGGATATTTCAATATTTCCTAACGTTTAGTAACATACTCTGGCTTGATTCGTTTACTCGCTGGTTGCGTATTTCGTTTGCATTTATAAATAACCGTTCCTCAGAGATTGCATGCCAAGTGGTTTAACTTTAGCTTGTACAATATCGTAAACGTTGGGTCCCAAATGGAAAATATTATAAACGGCGCCATAACCACTTGATGGCACACACACACACACACGCTTTCATAAGCTAGCATACATACTATACTATACTATACTATACTATACACTCTCAATTACCCACACCCACACATGCAATATACATATAAGCTTATATATATAAATATATAGCGAATTTTATAAGATGCCGTTTACACATGCGCCATTTCAATGAGCATATCGTTTTGGGCCGTTATCAATGCCTGAAACGCATAGAACCAACGTTTTACGATGTAATTCACCACTCACACACACTTGCCGCCACTCAACACACATACAAAATCGCACACACATAGACCCACAGGCAAATACAGGGACATCGTTTCACGTTTACCTTGCCGTTTTTTATGAGCACTTTGAAATCTGCGCGCGCTTTAAGTAAATGTTTACCTTGGCGAACAACTATTCAGTTGGGCGGGCGATAACGGGGCTTGGGGCCTCCCTTCATCAAATGCGAAACGGAAAATGAAGGAAAAAATGGCAAAAGCCGTGCGGAAAGTAAATTAATCGAGGAAATTGTCTGCGTCGTTGTTTAAACTTGCACAAAGACGGCAGTGCACTAAAGATGCTGGCGAAGATTGCAGATACGGATGTGGCAGTGAATGCAAAGTGGAAGCAAACAGGAGGGTAGGGCTTCTTTTTCAGTGAGTTGGCAAACTGTGTGTCAGCATATTAAGATAGTTTGCGGCAGCCAGAGCAAACAGAGGAGCCATTGTTTGTGATTATTTAGCCAAGTGTTCATTCAGTATTTATTCAGTGGAAGGCCCACCTAGCCGATATCATTTAGCTGAAGACTAGGAAGTTTGTTTGTTTGTTATTCTTTACCAATTATCGAATGGCTTGAAATGTTTGATTAGTGCCATCACTTCCTCCCTTCCATTATTCATCAACAAATAAATTAGCATGAGCCTGAAACTCCTTCCTAACAAACTAAATAACCAAAAACAAATTCAAATTACCTTTTAGCTCAATTATACATTTAATATATGTCTACCAAGTACGAGTTTTTCCACTTAGAAGTTGATTAGTTGTTGCATTTAGTTGACTCGCCTTGAACATAGTTGCTCACATAAAGTTTATTAATTTTATATCTTCTATGAGCGTTGAACGGAATGTAAGAGCGATGCGAATGAACTCTAGAAACGAACTCAAAATACATACAGTTTTAACTGGCCGGTCGGCAATCAAAGCTGGCCAGAGACTCGTCGTTTGATTGATGATGGCCAACAAACAGAGAAATGGCCCAAAGCCAGAGCTAAAACCGAGCCAAAGGCAGTTGTGGCAAAGCCAACGCCAACGCCATCGCCATCGCCACGCCAGTGCGAAATGTTCCAGATGCGATGCGAAATATCCAGATTCAGACCAAAGACCCAGACCCAGACCCAAACCCATACCCAGAATACCCAGTCGAGACCAAAGAGCCGAGCAAATAAACCACACACGCAGCCGTCACATACAAAAGGGGGGGGGAAAATGAACCCCCCACCCCATATGCAGATACATACTGAAAGAAAATTTAATGAACTTCATGCCGAGCAAAAAATTCAACAACAAAACCAAACACCCAAAAAAACAAAATAGCAAAAAAAAATATGAGAATGTAAAATAATAAACAACTTTGTCTTGAAGAGTATGGAACGCTTTGCCAACAAATTAACGGAAATGAAGCACAAGAAAGGGGCGTGGGCGAATCACAGGGGGCGGGGCAAGGAGCGTGCGGCTCGGTAGGGGGCGTGGCAGCTCCTATCGAGCGGAAGCTAACGGAATGAGAATAAAAATCAGTACAACAACATGCCAGAAACCAGTACACAAGAGCCGTCGAACTTCATTTCCGTTAAGATTTTTGTTGCAAAAGTCAGAAAATTGAATTCATGTTGATACTTTTTGCCTATGATGCAATTTTTCATTTCATTTTATAATTTTCAACTCTCTCTCTCTGTCTGTCTATGTGTCGCCAGCCACCCATATAATTTTTTCGTTCTTATTTTTCCTGTAAATATATATTGAAACTTTTCCTTCCTCCGCCTATTACCGCAACTCCTGTCTACACCCAATTTTCATTTTTTTTGTTTTGTTTTAAAAAGTTTTTCTTTTTGTACATACCACCCAAAAAAAAAAGAATATAAAAACCAATTCTACCCCAAAAAAATAAAAATAAAAAATATTTTTTTCTGTAAATGTGTTTTAATTTCTTTTCTTGGCAAAATTTTCGAGCAAGACACTTTTTATGTTCTCTGTTCATTGGATGGCATTTCTTTGTATCATATATTGGATATCTTATCTGTGTGTATATACTGAAAATGTGTGTATGAAATTTAAACAGAACGAAAAAAAACTGTCCAAAAATCTAAACCTCTTTTTAAAACATCCTCCCGTACATTTTGAGTTTGACACAATTTATATACCTTGTATACTCATAGGTGAATACAGTTGCCTCAAAGTCGATCTACTATTCAAGCGAGAATTCTCATATTACTTAATACAAATTTATATACCATGCTGTATGTTGGTCATTGTATCATGGGTATCATTCTGGCTGGATCAAGGAGCAGTGCCAGCTCGAGTATCGTTGGGTGAGTTTTCATTCTGTACCTTATTCACTCATCAACTTGTTATTTTCCTTTGTTATTTTCTTATTAAGCTTTATATAATGGTATATCTGGATGTATGTTTAATAATTTTTTGCTTTGTGTACTACACCTTCCAGGTGTGACCACACTCCTAACCATGGCCACCCAGACGTCGGGCATAAACGCCTCCCTGCCTCCCGTGTCATACACGAAGGCCATCGATGTGTGGACAGGGGTGTGCCTGACCTTCGTGTTCGGGGCTCTGCTAGAGTTCGCCCTGGTGAACTATGCCTCCCGTTCAGGTTTGAATAAAGCTAGTAATTGAGATTTGATATGCTTCTTAACAAACATATAAATGTTAATTAATCGATGGTGTTTATCTTTTTTTACTGTTGTTTTATTGTACTGAGTGATATCGAATATACCGTATATAACTATATAGTATTTTCAAATATATAAATGTCTACGCCTACTGTACATAAGAGAACCACTCACACAACAACAACAACCCACACACAGCAACACTCGCATACCACCCTCACAACATTGGGTAGCAGGATCTGCATACTCTACCCCATTTCTCGATGTGGCACACAACAACAAAATATCGGGCTATATGCACAGACCTATAGACTAATATTCATGTCTACAGAGTCTGTATGTCTGTGCAATGGTCGAAACTCGAGCTTAGTCGTAGAATTTTGATCGATTTCTTTCATTTTCTTTCTTGTTGTTATCTAATCATATCAGATTTATTTCTGCGAACTTTGACTAATCCAGTTTTTTGTTTTACTCTCTTATTTCATTGTCCGCGCCCACCACTCATCGACATTTCCAATACGAACACTCGAACACATCCAAATACTCGCTTTTCACCGACCATGAACTTTGAAACTCGTTTGAAAAAATCAACATTGACTAATTGGTGGAATTTCCTTTCGAAATGCAATAATTTCATTTCGGTTCTTCGTTGTTGTGAACAAAAAAACAAACAAAAACAAAAACCCAAAACCAAAATGCTTGCAAATAACAACCACCTATGTGCTAATCAACCGACCCCTGTGGTAACCCAACTAAATAATTATTTGCTTTTAATTTTTACCATCCTGCGTCCTTACGTACCTCTGTACCCCTGACCCCCAATCATCGAACTAATTGCACTCATTTTTATGTTGTTGAATTTCAATTGATTTGGTGGACATTTCGAATCGTTTAACGTTTTCTGTATGTGTGACTATCTCTCTATCTTTCTCTTTCTGTCTGTCTCTATCTCTGTCACGACTAACACTATCGCTGTCTAATCTATAACTGTGTATAATCTGTGCATCTAAAACCAAAAAAAAAACACACACTTAAAAAAAACTACCTGTAAAAAATCATAAAAAACCCAAAATAAACATCATCACCTACCCAACTGCCTTGGAACAAATAAATTCTTGTCAACCATCTTCTATCACATGCGTATCTATGAAATATACGGATCGGGCCGCAGACATGCATAAGGAGAATATGAAAAAGAAGCGCCGCGATCTGGAGCAGGCCAGTTTAGATGCCGCTTCAGATCTGCTTGATACAGATAGCAATGCAACGTTCGCAATGGTACTTACCTCTTGATATATCTCTTTTTGCAAACCTAAACAGTTTTTGATTTTAACGGGGCTCTCCTATGAAAGTTATATTTTCTTTTTCAAACTGGTATTTTAAATATTATCTTGACGTTTTAATTTTCTCATGAAAATCAAATTTTAAATTTGAAAAGTCGTTTTTATTTTTTACTACCACAATCATATATATTTTGTTTCGAACTCTAATTGGCTAACGCGGAATTATTATGATAAAACTATTAAAACAACTATTTCCTTTTGTATTTGCCTCTATTTTATTACCACAAAACAAAAACCAAACTACCCAAAAAAATGCAAAATTCAACAACTTTTTTCAACCGTGCTCATCCCCAATTTACAACAACTACCCACAAATAAACTGAAACTGCAACATCAAACAAAACCCTGAAACTCCAACCTTCCACCATCAACCATTGAACATCGCCGGCAACCAAAACAAACCACTCAACCGGAATTGAATTGAAAAATTGCAACGAAATTAAATCAAATTACGCACATGCCATTGCATTACTTCATCCGACTGAACCGCCCAACCACCTGTACCACTGCTACCACTACAACCACCACTGTCACCATTGCCATCCCCCATTTGCATTCGAATACAATCGAAACTTTCATGTCAAACGGCGTCGCAATATACTCGCCATGGCGGCCAACAGAAACCGTTAGTGCGTCACCCCGGCGATCCGCTGGCCCTCGAGAAGCGGCTCCAGTGCGAGGTGCACATGCAGGCTCCAAAGCGTCCTAACTGCTGCAAGACCTGGCTCTCCAAATTCCCAACAAGGTAACTAACGGGGGTCCCGAGAACCTCCGATTTGAAAATCGAAAACCCTAACTCACCCGTGTAGATATCATTTTTAGTCCCATTGTGTTCCGTAGTAGTTGGTGGATTTACTTTTTGATGTTGTGAACATTTACTATTCTACTCTGTATATCTCTTTCACTAACTCTTGTTGACTTTTTTGCTAACTCACATAACTCTACTACAGTCATTGAATATCCTGAAAATGTGAAAGAAAACCAAATGACAAAAAATATATATGTGTTACAAAAAAGAAAAGAAAATAAATGAAAACCAATCCCGATATCTGCCGCTTGCTTGCCGTTCGTTGAATTCTGTTTGCTCGCTGTCTTTTGTTGCCAATAAAACAATGCCGAGATTTAATTGCTTGCCGAAACCAATTCAAGTATTTGTGAAATTAAAAAATTGCATTTCAATTTGTTTTTTAATTGATTTTGAACCCTTTTGAATCTGCACCACTTATGGTTGCCACTTAAAAAGATATGCTTCGCTTTGCAATTATTTTGAGTGTGATTTGTTTGTTTTAAATTTGAATATTTTGGTTGTAGAAACTGTGATTGAACTTTCCCTTCATAATCTCACCAACAAAAAAATTTCATCGATTGATCTTGAAATGAAACCCATTAACCTTTTAAATATATTTACAAATTGAAATTATGCCATATTAATCAATGGCATCAATTTCTATGTGTAATAGATTCACCGAATATCCTTACCCCCAGTGCTATCCTCCTTGTATGTAGTATCTTTTTCCCTAGTTTTCGCACTTTTCTTTGTTTTCGCACGTAGCTTTTCCCACATTTAAAACAAACAAATTATTTTGTCAAATATTTTCGAAACTAATTAATAAAAATTTTTAAAACGAAAAACCGATCTTTAAAAATTGTCTATTAAACAAAAAACCAAGAAATCACAAAAATCAAAAAGCCAATCTCTAGATGATCAATTAATTTATATTTTCGTACTTGTTTAATGCCCAAAGACAATGTTCTAGATCGAAGAGAATCGATGTTATATCGCGGATCACGTTCCCGCTGGTCTTTGCCCTATTCAACCTGGTCTACTGGAGCACATATCTCTTCAGGGAGGAGGAGGATGAGTAAATGCCGTTACCTTATGCCAAATCCAATTACTTTATAGAAGAGTTGGGCGCTGGTGGCCAACATGAATGTACTAACCTATTTCTTTCACTTCTTTTCCATTTCGGTTGAACTTCATTTCATGCTTTTCTGTTGCGTATGGCTTTGTTGGCTTCATTTTCGAATTCGAATTTGGTTGATTCCTTGATTGACACGTTGATTGAATGATTTAATTACGCCCACTAAAGGACCTTCTAAGGCGCGTCTCTGACACCCAGTGGCTATGTAGAATCCAACCCGAAATTAACTAATTATAATGTTAATGAGATCGAAGTAGAGGGATGCATTACGATAATTCTATATGTATGGTTATGTCTCGGAACAGTGCAGAATAGTTAAGTAAAAACAAGTGAATACTTAGTAACCAGGCGAGGCTTCAAGGCACTTCCTCTAAGCAATTGGATCGAAAAGCTGGAAACTGTATTTGACGATTGACACAAAATGATAGTTAATTGTAAGCTAATTTGATCAAGAGTGACTGCATAGTAGTTAATGTTATAAATAATTATATAATCCCACTCCCATACTGAAATTCACATTCATAAACATGATTTTTTTGAGGATGCTCCAAATTGTTACAAATTGATTAATCATTTTAGCTGGTTACCGATTTTAATCAAATTTTGTTCTGGACCCCAGCTTATTGTTAGTTCTATAAATTTTTAATTGATTTGTACTTAAAATGCATTAAGTTAGTTAAGCCGCAAACAGAGAGAAATGAGGTCGTAGACGAATCGACGTTTGTAAATATCACATACAATAAGTTTTAAGCGAAACTAGTTTAAATGAATTCTAATTGTAAAAAGCGTGTAGATAATTTAAGTTTAGTCGATAAACAAACAACTATTCGAAGCGAGTAACTCTAGGTAAATTCAATTCAATTCTGTTCACCATCGTATTGAATAAAAATCAAAACGAAAATATCGAAAGATCCTTGAAAGCACACAGAAACAAAACAGATTTTTATTTTTCACTTTTTGCCCAAACAACTCGTAAATGCTAACTTCAACTGATACTAAAACTGGTGGGTATTTGCAAGTTCTTCCTTATTCTTCCTTTACTAAAAACTTACACTTATTTAAATATATTCTTAGAACGGCTTGCCTTTGATTTACATTTTACTTTTTGAATCGTAGCTAAGTAGTTATTATAATTACGCGGGGATGAAGCCCAACAATTCTGATTCCTCTATTATTTGAATAATTAGAAAAATAATAATTAACCGATTAACCATTAGTTACTTATTTATTGGACCGCAATGGCCCTCTAGTTAGTTAATTTTAATTATTAGATTTACTAAAATATTAATATACAAGACGCAAACCATAAACCAAATAACAGACAATACAATATATATTTTATCATGTAGTGCAAGTCCCCGAGATAAATTATTAAAATCAATTTGATACTCCATAATTTAAATCAAGATAAATATAGTTCTTTTTTTAAATCCATAACAGTTATTAATTATTTAAGTGCCTTTTGTATACGAAGAAGATTTTTCTCCTACTTTTCCTTCTCCTTTTAATACTTGATATGTCTTCTTTGAATATCAAAATATCTTTCTCACATTCAAAGCTATGAAACGCACTAACCGTACCCAAAAAACATGCAGCTCAAATTTTAGAATAAATAAATAATGTGAATTCTACATAGCAACAACAGATACCAAAATCACACCAGTAATATTTAAAATCCTTTAAATAAAATTTGACTAACCACTTTTGTAGTTTTATAATATTTTGAATTTAATTGAAAGCTTGTTTCGTCTCATGTTTGATTTGACTTTTTTATTGGTTTTGAAAATCTATTTTTTCGTTTGCTATCATTTCCAATCTAAAGGTAAGAAATTAAAAGTAAATCAAGAAAAAAAAAAGAAAATCAAAAATCAATTGAAACTTATTCTAATATATAAACACTTTAACAAGGCACCCACATAATAATTGTTGTCATTAAACAGGCGATCAGAACACAAATGAAAACAAAAATCAGAAAATAGTTAATAGATACTTTCATGTTGTAAAAGTTGTGCCAAGCAAAGCGAAAACAGAAATTAGTCAGAGGATACCGAAGGACGTCGCTAAATTATACCTAACTCTAGCTATAGTTGTATTGTAAATGAAACTATTGAACATACAGGGTTTTTAAATGTGAGCATTAAATTGATGGACACGGATATGTCGCCATAGTAGAGTAAATAGCGGCAAAAAGCTGAACCGGATGCAGGCCAGATGATTGATACACATTAATTGATGTACTATGTAGAACAAAACCAAAATATGAAAAATAAGCAGACAAAATATTCACAATGGAAAGAACACAATTAATTAAATTAGATCATACACGAGGGGAGGGCGAAAATTTCTTTTCGGCATTTAATTTAAGTGGAGAAACATACTTAGGTTGTGTGCTGCTTTTCAGGTGTCGTTCTTCAATTCGGTCAATTATATTTTTTTTCAAGGCAAATCGTTTAGCAGCAGCAGTCCAGTTTCAATGTAAATAGTTTCGGTCGGAAGATGTAAATGTCATTTACTGGTTAGGTTAACAAAAATTTAAAGAAAAAACTACGCGATTAACGTAACACAAAATGTGCACGACTTTATAATATAGATGCGTTCCAAAAAGACTTAAAGGTTTTGATTAACATGAGAAAAATATAGAGATAAAATCGTTTACCATGGATGTGGAGCGGGAATGAAAATGATACCCGTGTGGAAAATAAATTTGAGGTGTAATCTAGATTATAAGTTAACGTATGTATGTGTAGTTGTTAAGAGACCGTGTTGCAAATCGCATTCGCAAAACAGACTAGTTAAACATTCACAATACCAAACTAAACTAAGACCAAGAAATCGCATTCACCACCCACTCTATCTAAACTCACTTGAGATACTCAATCACCCAGTAACTCACTCACTCACTCAATGTTTACTCTTTGCTAAAAAAAAATCAAAAGAAAACTAAATTGGAATCGTAATCCAAATCGAACACTGAACAAATATTTGCACAATTTGAGGGGAGAAGCGAGTTCGAGTAATTGCAAGTAAATCTTTAGATAAATCATAACACATATCTTCCAAACGAAAAAGAGGGCGACCCATGGCCCATTTCTAACAATCAAACAACTCCGCATCTAACTTCTATAGGAGAAATGTAAATACGAGCGAAAAACAAGAAACCAAATTATTGAAATCGAAATTAAAAATGAAATTGAAGCAAAGATCAATAACACAGCAATTCACCTTACTTTATAGGGCTAAGTCAGGACATGCACATTCACACACTCAGTAACACTCTAAAATCCTAAATCCTAATGAAGGAGCTAGCAAAGTTCGCCCCAACACGATAGTCTTAAGACCGATGGGTTTTGGCAACAAACGACAAATGAATTTCGCAGTGGCGCAATCCAATCCAATCCAATCGATTTAATCCAGGAACATGATTAATCCCAATCACAGTAAACAAATGAATCTTAAAAGAACAAATGTAGGACAACCATAGAAACGGCTAGAGGCCGTCAGTGGAAAATTAAACAGCAAATCAAATGTCTACAAATGTGAAGAGATTAGTAGCATAATTTTACAAAAATAGTTGAAATAATTGTTGTCATTCAGAAAGGAAAGAAACCATTGATTGAGATACAAAAAAAAGCAAGAGAAAACCAAATAATTGTGTAAAACCCCAAGAATAATGATGTTTGTGAAATGTTTATAAATAAATGAAACAAAATGAAACGAGAGAATAACCAAAAAATTGCATTTAATGAACGTTTATTTCTCGATTTTTAAATAGATAATTCTTAGGTAAGTTTTGGTAATATTATACATGCAAGTGCAAACACTTTTAAATCATATAGCTAAATCCTATTTGTAACTTGAAGGTAATGCGTTTTGTTGGCTATTCGATTAGTTTTTCCATTGGCACTTCGCATAAGATCGTCGACAATAATGGCTCCTGCATTTAAGTTGCTTGTATTTGGAATCAGTACGAGACTGGACATAATCCACCACATCCTGGGCACTGAGATTGCATCCTTGTCTCTTGACCACACACGCGGCAGCCTCATCTCCATAGATATTGCTCCACACTCCAAAAACACACACCTCTGCTACCTCTGGCATTTCAGAGATGATTGTTTCGATATCATTCGGATAGTACATAATGTTCTGGTACTTGAGCATATCCTTTTTTCGCTCCATTATGTAAAGAAATCCTTCGGTGTCGACATAGCCCAGGTCACCGGAGTGGAACCACCGCTTGAGGTCACGCATATCGCGGGTCTCCTGTTGGTTTCCAAAGTATCCCATCCAATGCTGGCCATTGCTGATGCACACCTCTCCCAATTCCTCGGGACCCAATGACTCACCCTTGTCGTTGATTATTTTCATCCTTAGGCCATTTACCAACCGACCCACCGAATTTGGCTTCTGATCGAAATGCAAATTGATCGTGGCAAGGGCGCCCAGCTCTGTGAAGCCGTAGGCGAAATGTAAGCAGTCCACGCTCAGACGACTCCTTATTCTGTTCTGTACTTCAAGGGATGCTCTAGATCCTCCATACATATAGCACCGTAGACTGGACAAATCACAAGTATCAAACTCCGGGGTGTTGACCATTATAGCCATTGCGGACGGTGGTTGTATGATCCAAGTGACCTTGTAATCCTTAATAATTTTCATGGCAAAAACTGGATCAAAGGCATTATCCGCAATAATGCGAGTTGTGCTATAGACACCTGAAGTGATAGTGGTCAAAAGACCAGTAATCCAGTCAAGAGTGTTATGGGAGTATTGAATATCAGAGGTCGTCAGATGGCTGGTGGTTAAATTATAAGGATAACTTAAGATACGATTTAATTGCTTTAATGTTAAGCTTACTTGTTAGCAGCCAAAATTTGTCGGCTATTGGAGATCGTGACAGCCTTGGGAATACCAGTGGTGCCCGAGGAACACAGAATGGCCAAATTCTGATCATTTCCATGTTCCAGTTCGGCGGGCTGAAAGTTATCCTCGATTGGCGTTACCAGAACTTCCTCGATCGTTATTGAATCCAGAGGGTGATTGCGCATAGTAATGATTTTCACATTCAATTGGGAGGTGGCCTCTCGTACTTTCTCGAATTCATCACCATCACAGAAAATCAGCTTTGGTTTGGTTATGTTGTATAGCTTTTCGATAGTGTTCCGGTCATAGGTAATATTTAGGGAATGGAAAGCAATTCCATTGAAAAAACAGGCATAGGCCACGGCGGGTAAATGTGTGGTATTCCTGCCAATAATTCCAACTACATCAGTTTGTAGGAGACCCTCAGATCTCATATAACTTGCTATATGCATTGTGTTCTCAAAAAGCTCTTGCCTGGTCAGTATTGTATTTTGAGTTGCGGAAATCTACAAGAACCCTTTTAAAATTTTCTAGTTGGCTTACTTTTCGCTTTCTCATCATACCTGAGCAATTAGCTTTGGATGTCGCTGCATTTCTTTGAAGATAATTTCTCCAATTGACAAATTGCGATCGAAATAATGCGTCACTTGGTCACTGCTCCAGATCTTAAGATCGGAGTTGTAGTAGTTCACTGGAGAGAATGGCATCTTTCTGCGGATAAGATTCAGTTGCAACTGTTGGCTATTACCAGCAGAAATCTCTCTTTTATAGATCCGGCAAAACATTTACGATTGCCAGATTCAGATAACATCTGGAGATATCCCTAATCTAGTAATATTCTCTCTATGGGTTATCTTTACATTACTCTAAGCATGATTTTGGTATTTAAGCAAATTGGAAAGTTTCACCACGATTATTTACATACATATTTGTCAGAATTTGTTGGTATCTGCGTTTTATTTTGCGACAACAATGTCATGAGACCAGAAGCTTATCTATGAGCTTAAAGAATGAAAGACATCTTGGTAGAGCGATGTTTACATAGTCCCCAGCGGGTTTTTGCTTGGTAATGTTTGCGCTGATCTGCTGTAATGACTGTAATAACCAACATTAGACTGCAATTCTTAAATTATTTTTTGAAAATAATTATTAATTGTAAATTGTTGTATTAATTGTAAATTATAATTAATTGTGAAATTGTATTAATTGAAAAATTTATTAAAAAAATAAAATCTTTTTTTATTTATAAAGCCATTATATTAAATTTATAATTTGTAGGGATTTTTAATTTGAAAATCAATCCCTTTTTGTATATGTATAAGAGTTTGGGTTTCCACTTATAATTCCGTTTATAGCATGTCCGTAAAATAAGCCGCTGTTTCGCAATACGCCCGCCACGTAAAGTAAAAATAAGGCGCCACTTCATATCCATACCTTATGTATACGTGTAGAATCTTTTTAACTAACAGATATATTTAATGAATTTTATTAAAAAATGACACAATATGATGGTTCAATTATTTTTAACGAATCTAGGAACAACATTTTTTTTATATTTTATGAAAAATTTTCATTTTTAAAATGTGTAAAATCCATGGAAGGAGAACATGTCCCCCAGCAATGGTTAAATCTTGGTCAAACGATTTTTAGTTAAATTTTTAACCATTGTGCATCAAAATCTACAAACAAAATATTGTGTTAAGCTTTTTATCAGCATTTATGGGGGATCCCGTTTGTAATGTGGGAAATGAGGAGATATGTATATTTTCTTTAGGGTTAGAGAATATTGCCACCAGCGTTGGTTAAATCTGGTCAATTTCCATCGACTACGTGATTCAAATACCTTAAAAGATTTTTTGATCGATTCTCCATCATCCTATTGTTGGCCTTTAACAGAAAAGAATACATATATGTATATTCGATTTAAGAAGAGAATTTATTTTTATAGCAGAAAAGTGTATGGTTGCCGTTGAGCTTCAGAATTCGGCCATCACGTAATGTAGAAAACGAGCGCCACTGTGCGGTCCCATGCCTGACATTGATTTTGGGATCCCCCATTTTCTAGCACTTTAAATAGTTCCTTTAAATATTTTATTTTATTACTTATTTTATTACCTAGGAAGTATTTTTCCACACCTTTTTAATATATGTTCTATATTTGTTTGATGCATAGTCTGAAATAAATTGGGTTGTTTCAGAATAATATTTGTTTTGATAAGCAACATAAAATAACATATACGAAAGTGCAAAGTAAAAAACAATAATAAAATAAATTATGAAAAGATTTACTCACAAATTGCCGTTAGCCATTGCACAACTTGATAGTTATCTGATCCGTGAAATGTAATTTCAACGAGATATCGTGCAAAGCAAACGGTTTGGCAATCAATAGGTGGAATTAAATATCCGGACACTTTAACTGCTAAATTGCCGACTAATTTGTCCAATTTCTCTGACCTTTAAATAGGAGATTCCGACTGCGGTTGAACTGCAGTTGCGAATCGCGCGTGCATCAAAATGTTGGACCTCATCGGGAATTTTGCAACCCACTACGATGGGGATCAAAAGATTTGGAGTGGCTCCAGCCAGCAGAGTCTTTACAACGACAATTTAACAGCAGGCCAGATCATCTTCCGGCAGTTGCAGCGCCAGCCCCAAAGGATATTCCAGATATCTCACACGGAAAATACCCGTCTCACTCGATCACAGATGCTGCAAAATGCCGCTAAGGTGGGCTGCTATTTAAGGGATCAGGGTTTCCAAAAGGAAACGGATATCGTCGGCCTGATGGCTCGCAATTCCACCAATGTAGCAGCTCTGGCCTATGGTTGTCTCTTCAACGGGACCCCCTTCCACGCCGTCAATCCCAACCTGGAGCGGAAAACGATTGACAGTCTGTACAGGATTACCAAGCCCCGTATCCTTTGCTGCGACGTAGCGGACTATGAAAAGATCAAGGACACAGCAACCAGTCTGGGAGCTCTCGTCCTCATTGTCAATGGAACGATTAATGGAGTAATGAGTGTCAGCGATCTCCTCCAGAAACCACTGCAGAAGAACTATGAGCCAGCTCAGTTCAACCGCGGCGTCGACCGCACCATGGCCATTCTCTGCTCTTCGGGAACAACGGGCACTCCCAAAGCGGTGACTCTCTCCAATAGCCGAAAATTGTTCGAGACCCACAGGTAAATAAATTATACTTTTTATGTAATATTAGTTTAGCATGCTGACTAACTAAATGAATTGAGAAAACTTGACTCTTCTCATTTCTTGGTACAGTTACTTGGGTTCCGATGACGTTCAATATGCTCCAAGCACTCTTGATTGGTTGACAGGACTCATTACCCTGGTCACTGCTGGTGTCTATGGAACGATTCGTCTGATATCAAGCCAGATGTTCAGCACAGGCCACTTTTTGGAGCTGTGCGAGCAACACGAAGTGAGTTGGACTGTTATGGCCAACTCCCACGTCGCCATGCTGGCGAATTGTCCGCAAACTCGTGCCCAGAAATTGCGAAGTCTGAAGCACTTGATCTTCGCTGGCGGTCACTGCTTAGTGGGTACTCTAAAAAAGATGCAGTCCTTCCTGCATGGTCCTGGAATCCTGAGGAATGCATACGGCCTTACAGAGGTGGGAGCATTAGTGTCCTACAATTTCGAGACTCAGCTGAAGCCAACTTCGGTTGGCCGCCTGATGGAAAACATTCGGGTCAGGATAGTGGACGCATCAGGACAACTGCAAGGACCCAAAGAAGTGGGAGAGGTCCAGTGCCATAATGGCCAGAGCTGGAACGGATACTTTGGTAATCCTCAAGCCACTGCCGAGATGCGGGACGCGGATGGATGGTATCATACCGGCGATATCGGATACTTTGACGAGGATAACTTTCTGCACATTGTGGAACGTCAAAAGGACATGCTGAAGTATCTGGGCATGATGTATTATCCGCACGAAGTGGAGGAGGTTATTGCCCAAATGCCCGACGTGGCCGAAGTCTGCGTCTTTGGAATCTTTAGGGAGACGGTGGGAGATGCTGCCGCTGCTTCCGTGGTCCTTCGGTCGGGAAGCAAACTGAAACCCAGCCATGTGGAGGAATATGTCCGTCAGAACGTGTCCGTGGAGTTCAAGCATCTCCATGGGGGAGCACAAATTGTTCCTCAGCTGGCCAAAAGTGCCAATGGAAAAGTTAACCGGCATGCTGTGAAAGCTGCTTACTTAAAACAATCACATTAGTAACAAAAACGTTAGTAAAAGTGTTTGAAGTAATAAATATTAATTTTGTTTCCAGTAGATGCCACATTTTCCTTCACTATAAGCTTTGTTCAATCACTGAAATGTAAAATAAGTAAGACGAAAAAGTTGTTTGTTACATAAACATTATAATAAAAGATATAAAACAAGACACAACAGCATTTTTATGAGGTAATTAAAAATGCATTTAGTAATTGCCGTAAATTAATTGCTGTTTAAACAAATCTGGTTGATAAAAAAAATTGTTCAAGATTTGAACATGATAAGAATTCTAAAAATATAGTTTCAAGGGATCGGCCCCATGGGAGACAAACAGCATGTTTATTTCACATAGGACAAGATGTTTTAAATAGATTTAAGATTTTTGTGTATCGTTCATGTAAGACATTTATGAAAATAAAAACAGTTTTGAATCGGAACTCATTGGAGTTACACAGGCTCCTCCAAACATAAATATTATTGAATAACAACAAAAACTGGTTCAGAGTCCTCGGCAAAAATAGCTCTAATTAGTTCTCTAAAGTAAAATGTATTTTTCAGTTTGGATAAGTGCTTTAAAAATTGCACATTCAGCAGTCTTATGATATAACCCTCTATAACTAATCAAAGCTATTAACTTTTAAATGTGAACAAAATACGTATCTCTCTCTTGGAAAGGTAGTAACTCTCATTTTCTGCGAAGATCAATCGATAATTATATGTTTACTTTTTCCAAGCTGCTCCCAGCACGCGATTTCTCTACAAATAATATAATAATTCTCAATTCAGAATATGCTGAATCACCTTACTCCCCGCCAATTACACGGCCAGTAGTGTCGCCAAGTGTTTTGTTATGGAGATTGCCGCATTGAGCTCCCCAGTTCCTCTTAAGTATGAACTGCAGTCGCGTGTAATCAACGCTACCTCGTCGTATACCCCGAAAGTTATCTAAATAGTTAGCTTCTACCTATAAAAGTGGAATAACATTCGCTTTTCGCAGCCAGTTGAGAATTGTAACTGCAGGGGAATCAACGACAGTCAGAATGCCTTTTCAACCAGCGATTTCCTACGATTCCGATCTCAAAGTATGGAGCGGCGATCAAGTAACGCACTACTTTGATCCACATTTGTCCATCGGAGAAATTATTTTCCATGAGATGCGAAGGCATCCCAAGCTCATTGCTCAGGTGGGCTAAGTGAAAAAATTATTGGATCAATTTTACTAAAAGTATATATAAAATTGCAGATCTCGGCCACGGAAAACACAGTACTCTCCAGGGGAGAACTACATGCGAATTCCATGCGCGTTGCCAGCTATATGAGATCTCTGGGTCTACTCCAATCCGATGTGGTCGGCATTATCGCCAGGAATACCACACACATTTTTGCCGTGACCTATGCCTGTTTCTTCAACGGAATCGCTTTTCATTCCCTGAACATTGCCTACGAACAGAACACCATTGAGAAATTATTTGACATAACTAAGCCAAAGCTAATATTCTGCGATGGGGATGAATTCGAGAAAGTTCGAGCCGCCACCGCTCACCAGAATGTTAAAATCATCACAATGCGCAATCATACTCCTGGATCTATAACTATCGATCAGGTCCTGGCGACCCCCATCGAGGATAACTTTCTGCCCCCCCAACTGGAACAGGGAAACGATCAGACCTTGGCCATTCTCTGCTCCTCGGGCACTACTGGAATTCCTAAGGCTGTTACCATAACCAATAGTCGACAGATTTTAGCAGCCAGCTTGTGAGTAATAACCTATTATTTAAGTAATACAGTTCGGAAGAAATAATTAGAAATAATTTCTAGTTGCTTGACAACCGAGGACGTTCAGTTTACTCAAAGCACTTTGGACTGGATAACCGGACTTCTGACCACGATCACCTCTGCGGTTTTCAGCACAAAACGCATCATAGCGGATAATGCTTTCGATGCTGCTTTTTTCATGCGACTCGTCGAGGAGTATAAGATCACCTGGACAATTCAGGCACCCGCTCACATGGCCATGATGGTGAATTGTCCCTCATTCGAGACTTCCGATCTGTCGAGCATCCGTTATTACCTATTTGGAGGATCGCGAGCTTCGTTGGAGACTCAGCATCTGATCAGGAATCGTTTAAGTAGCAACTGCCTGCATTTCGCCTACGGATTCACGGAACTTGGAGCCATGGCATCGCTGAACTTTCACTTCGATGAGAAACCCAACTCGGTGGGTCGCCTGGTAAGCGGCGTTAAGCTGAAGATAGTCAGTGAGCAGGGCGAGTCCCTGGGTCCCGACGAGGTCGGAGAGGTATGCATCCAAAACGGCCAATACTGGGCCGGGTACTACGGAAATCCGGCGGAAACCCACTTGATGCGGGACTCTCATCTATGGTTCCATAGCGGAGATCTTGGCTATGTAGACGACGATGGATTTCTCTATATAGTGGAGCGTAAAAAGGATATGTTAAAGTACCAGAACATTATGTACTATCCCAATGAGATCGAAAGTGTCATCTCCGAAATGCCGGACGTGGTAGAGGTCTGTGTATTCGGGGTTTGGGATCAGATCTATGGCGATGAGGCCGCCGCCGCAGTGGTGAAAAAACAAGGCAGTTCACTGAGGGCCCAGGATGTGGTGGACTACGTGGCGGAGCATATAAAGGCCAAGTATAAGCAGTTGAACGGAGGAGCCATCATCGTTGAGGACCTCAAACGCAGTCCCAATGGAAAAACCAATAGAATGGCTAATAAAGCGCATTTTCTGGAAATCAAAAATTCTACTTAATGACCAATATTTTTTATTTCTTATAATTTTTAATATTAGTCAAAAAAATAAAAGTAAAAAACATGGATTTTACCCTACAATCCTTGAGTGAATTTATAAAGTCTTAGAAAGGGTATCAAACTAATCAGGTATTATTTTTTTGTGTTTCGGTATATCTCCAACCCCTTTAATTAATCTTATCTAGTTAGAATCGCTTATCGTTGAGCTTTTCAAGCTTCTACCCAACATCAATGACGTAGAGAACCGCTTGGAAAATATGAAATGGAATCAGTTGAACGATAAGAGCTCTCTTGGACTGCCAGAGGCCAAAGCTTTGGCGGAAAAAATCGCCAGTTGCTGAGGAACCGTTACTGGAACCGGACCCGGATCCATAGCCGGATTGATAGTCCACATTTGTTGAGACCCCGGGCAGCTCTTATCAGCCACCATAATGGAACGCCCGAGCACACAATTCGATAAATACACCAAAATTTGGAGTGGACCAAGGCCGGCGAATTTCTTCGATGCAGATTGTTCGATTGGTAAAATATTGTTCGCGTTTATGAGAAATCACCCATCAAGTTTATGTCAGGTTTGTAATGTTAGTCATTCGTTAACACAAAGTGATAATCCTTTCCAAAATCTATTGCAGATTTCCGATACGGAGGGCACGGCATTGACCAATGGCGAGGCCATCACCTTTGCCATTCGCATAGCCCAGCACTTGAAGGCTCTGGGCCTGAAACAGGACGATGTGGTGGGGATTGCTGGAACAAATACCACCTACCTGATGCCGGTGGTTCTGGGTTGCCTGCTAAACGGGACTCCCTTCCATGCGGTGAGTCCCTGGCATGATGAGGAGACCATGAAGCATCTATTTTCGATCACCCGGCCAAGGATAATATTCTGCGATGGCTTCGTCTATCCGAGATTGAGTATCATAGCCAGGATACTGAAAACGCATGTGTACACGCTCAAGGATCATCGACTGGGCATGCCCCGGGTAGAGGATCTGCTGGAGCCGACAAAGGCTGAATTGTATTATGTGTAAGATATAGTTTTCTTCAATTGCGATATTTTTGATTATTTAGTTGTTTTTTAAACTAGTCCCTCTCCTCTTCTGTTGGGTGGCGATCAAACAGTTGCCATTCTAAGTACTTCCGGAACCACCGGATTACCAAAAGCAGTTTGCATTACTAATTCAGCTTGTCTCTTTGATTTTGGGTAAGTTATTTAAAGATTCATTTTTTTGAAACCAAGTAGGAATTTTAATGTAGAAATATATTAAATTATAAAATTCACATTAAAAACTCGGTTGCTATTTTCACGTTTTTCTTATCAATTTCTTGTCATTATATCATAACAAATCCTATGTAGCTTTTTAATTTTCACAAAAACAAAGCAGAAGTATGCTTTGTTAGTTTTTTTTATCAAAACAATGGGAAGTTTCAAAAACTTTTCTGCTACTTTATGTGTTAAGATAATATTCGTAATTTGATTAAATTTTATTTCATCTACATTGTAAACTAAACTTTAATAAAATTCATAAAGGTGTTAAGAATCATTATGGTCTATTCGAACAAAGTTCGTTCAAAAGTCAAACAGTATTCATTGCATCAAGCACTTGTTATAGTAGACTAAAATCTTAAATATATTTCAGTTTTGTTACTGGCCAGGATGTACTGCTATCCTTCAGCACCATTGACTGGTCAGCCGGAATGTTCAACATGCTCTTCAGCTGCTGCCACGGTTCCACAAGGATTATCACCGATCGCGCCTACACCCCGGAGTACATGCTCCAGCTGGTGGAGAAGTACAAGGTCACCTTGCTGACAGTGATTCCCCAGCAGGTGGCCTCGCTCCTGAAGACGCCCACCCTCAGCAAACAACGTCTGACCACCATCCGGTTCGTCAGCGTGGGTGGGGGCTCCTGCTATGTGGCCAATCTCCTTAAGCTGCAGGAGTTCCTGGCCAACGGACAGATATCCTACGGCTATGCCCTGACCGAGTGCGGAGGTGTGGCTGCCAATATGGGCGTGTCTAAGCCCTCGTCGGTGGGCAGGATTGTGCCAGGAGTTCGGGTGAAAATCCTGGATGATGCTGGGCGAAGTCTGGGCCAT
Source organism: Drosophila atripex (assembly GCA_035045925.1). Classification (NCBI taxonomy): domain Eukaryota; kingdom Metazoa; phylum Arthropoda; class Insecta; order Diptera; family Drosophilidae; genus Drosophila; species Drosophila atripex. The sequence continues at coordinate 3,279,086 of JAWNOP010000022.1, read as the reverse complement.
GGAGAAACGGGTGAAATCCTGGTGCACAATGGCAAGCAGTGGAACGGGTACTACGGCAACCCGAATGAATCGAAACGCATGCAGGACTACCAAGGCTGGTTCCACACCGGGGACATGGGCTACTTCGATGACGAGAACTACCTGCACATTGTGGAGCGCAAGCGGGATCTCCTCCGCTTCCACGGTGCCCAGTACTGTCCCCACGAACTGGAGCAGGTCATCGCCGAGCTGCCGGATGTGATCGAAGCTTGTGTATTCGGGCTGTGGAACGAAGTGGATGGCGATCCGGCGGCAGCAGCCGTCGTCAAGGTGCCAGGCAGCCGGCTCACCGAAATGGACATCGTGGAGTATGTGGCCAAGCGGCTAGTGGTCACCCACAAGCAACTCCACTGTGGCGTCTTCTTCCTGCCGGAGCTGCCGAAAACTGGAAGCGGCAAGGTTCTGCGGCAGCAGGCACGCGATCAGGCTCTGGGCAAAAAATGGGCCGACTACGGCAACGGACACTAATCTTTTCGATAGACTTAATTCTGTTAGGCTTAAAGACAATTAGTTATTACCGGCGGGCGGGTGACTCATCCATTGAGTGTTCAAGTGCCGCCGAAAAATAAAAGCAACAAATTGAAATGAAAAATAAACCCCAAAACATGGACAGACGAAATTGTGTTGTCGATTCGCCGGGGCCATTGCTTGATATCGTTGGCTTATCTCCTGATAATTGCATTCCAGGTGCGATAGGTGCGTACGTTGGGTGCTCAGTGATCACCGGACCCAGGGGGTGGTGGGACAGTGTATGTAGGTGGCACCTTGGTAATCGTCAAGCGGTACGCAATGAGCGGCAAGTGGCATAACTTTCAAGGTAACGCCACGGTTAGAGGTCAGTATTCCTTAACAAATACTGTTAGCGATAAGGGTTACAATAAAAGTTGTAGCGATAAAAGTTACAAGATTTCAGAGTTGATTTATGCCTAATAAAGAAAATTAATTAAAGAAATATGAAATCATTAAAAAATATATGATTTTTAACGAAGTTTGGTGTATGATTTTAATTCGAAGTCTGCCGCCACTGCGATAATGGAAACCACACTTTTTGGCACACTTTTGATTCCCATATCCATCGCATTTATCAAGTGCGTTTTTCTATAAAGATTCAGTAAATATTTTTATTGGATGTCATTTAAATTCTTTAACGATCCTTGGTGATGAGTAAAAATGTGTCACAATGAAAATATTACTTAGTTTATCACTACTAACTTAACAATATTGGATTAAATACTAAATAATAATATATTTTGTAAATATATATTTTACGACAAAAAGATATACATGCTTTTTACTGAATCATTATAAATGATATATCAAGAACATTTACTTAAATCACTCGGATTAGAGTAAGGGGTAAACAGCTTTTGTGGCAATGCCGCACTGGTTTCCAGCATTGCGACGCATCTTGATGTACCCCTTGTCGCCCCAATTCTCCCCCCAGGAATTCTTAACCAGCCAGTAGTCCATGCCGTCTTCTGTTCCATAACCAACCACTAAAGCAGCATGTATTAAATTGGTATCACTGCAGCAAGGGTTGTCGTAAATGCCGGATCGGTAGAAGTGGAACAATTTACTGGATGAATCTAAGGACACGGCGATGGGTCCGACGGTGGCCACCGCTATGGCCAGTTGGGTCTCGTTTCCGAATTCCAGTTGTACAAACCCTGTGTCGCTTGCCCCCAAAGTAACATTGTCCAAGCGGCATAGCTTTTGTTTAGCCTCGTAGGAATACGAGCTCTCAGTGGCAATGCCTCCTTCCTTTTGAATGTCCAAAAAGGCGCGAGAGGCCAGTCCGCTTTCGCAACCATCGTTGGACACTGAGCAGTCCAGCAGATTCTGCTCGGAGAGTGATACCAAGTTTCCAGTATGTCGGAAATGTTGACCCTCAAGTGCTCCTGTTGCGGCAAAGGCCCAACAACTGTCACACCGTTTTTGGTTCTTTACTGAAGTCACGGCTCCCAGACTGCGCCAGTCAATATTTTCTGGCTGAGTTGCGCCCATTGGCGGAATGAACGTAGACCCTTTGATGCTGAAAATAAATTCAATAAGAATTGTGCTTGCGCCTTTAAAAATACTATGTAATAGCACTCCTACCTTGGACCGTTCTGATCGTTTCCGTTCATCATCTCGTTAAACTCAAAATTCAGTAGGTCGGCATATTTATTTACGCCAATTCTGAAGCTCACTTCACCGTTCTCCCATTTTCGGTTGTGCTGCAGAATGTATTGCCTATTATCCTTAAAAATCTCAAAACGAATCGCCTCCTCCGTCTCATCTTTGAATGTCTTTTTATTAAATAACTTGAATAAGCTCCATTCGAAAAGGTCTTCATCAAAGTATATGGAATGAGAAACAGCCAGCAGGAAAAGACTAAAAAATATTACTACTTTAAGCATTTTTTAGCTATAGGTCCGCCCTCGCAGACTGTTCACAGTAAAGTGACATTAAGGGTGAATTTTATTAAAAAAACAAAAAAGTAAAGTAATAAGCTTTTAAATATAATTACACAGAAACAGTCATCCAAAATGGTTTTAATATAACAAAATTACTAACTAATAGTGATAAAGGAATGAGTAGGATTCTCCACACTCGAAACATATATAAAATTAAAATATAATAATTTCAATCTTGAATTATTTCTCCTTTAATCTTAAAATTTTAAAGTATAGAAACATTTAAGTGTTATTCCTGCAGGATAGCTGATACAATGTATATGAATCAATAACGATGCTAGGGGATTATCTGAAGAGCGGAAAACAGCTGAAGTTTTCTAGCGGCCCTCGCAACGACATATGGAGTACTTAGTGCTCCGCATTCCAGTTGAGAAAACCCTTTGCTTAGGGACGCACAGTATAACATTATTACTTGATTGACAGCTAAGCAAAGTTGCACTTTGTACGTGATCTTGTCAGCATTGCAACTGGATACTTTGCCCCATCCCGACCCCATCCCGACCCGTTCGAATACAAAAATTGATTGACATGCCTCCCCGAGTGAGTCACAACCGATGCTTGGGTGCACTCCCGAAATAAACTGCAACAATTAAGAGCCACTTAGGACTGGGGAATTAATTTGGCTGGGATCACTGATAATGATCTCACCAAGCGGATTGTCAGATCCAAGAGATCTGCCCTTCGTTGTTTTCAATGTCAAGTTCAAGAAATACGATCCTTGCCGCACATTTTCGGGGGCATTTGTGTTTACGATGCAACCGACCGGCTTGAGCACTTAAAACCTGCTCAAATATGCAGGAAGTGCCAGGCGTAGCCAATTCCATTGGCCTCGGATGCCGGCGGGATGCAGTGGAGCAGCTTTTCAGAGACGCCTGGCGCCCATTCAATCCAATCCGATCCGATCTTGGAGGCAGCTGGCGATTCTAATTGTCATGCAAATACCAATTATCATTTGTCAGTAACGCCGCTAATAATAATATGCCCCGGTGTAATTAAATGCCTACGCTCTTTATGCGATTGCCTGAATGGTTTCTGATCACAGATCTGCGATCGCGAATCTGCGATCTAATCTCCGTGCTAATTAATTCATTAGCAACTGTCGACCAGTTTGTCAGTTACATGGCAATGACTGCTGCCCGCCGCCATTCCAGCGATTAATTGGCGTTATTAATCGTGTAGAAAATGTTGAGATTGTTTGTGCTAAGAACTAATTTATGTCCCCCAATGCATGGATTGAGGAATTGTTTAATTACTGTTACTATTTGCATATGTCAAAGCATAAGGTTCCCCTTCACCACTTCAGAGTGGAATCCATCCAGCTGTTGGTACCCCCAAAAAGGAACTCATACTCCCAACAAAAATCCTATTAAGTCATCTAATGCAGACTCAGATTATTGGAATCAGAATATTGGAGGGGCGGAGATGCATCTTGGTTGAGTAAGCCTTCATCACTAGGTGAAGGGGTCGCCTCAAAAGTACCCATTAGCTAAACAAAATATAGGATAAGACAGTTTCCCATATTTTCTTAAGACTAGAAACAGATTTAGGAGTAAGCAATACAATCTATTAATATCCTAAAATTACGTTTTATATTATACAGATCATACCCTAGATCTGTGCTACCCTTCTGAACACAAGGGCCCAACAACTTTGACACATTGCCTTCGACATGGGGAGCTGGGAACAGAATTTATGGCGCTTAAATTGCAGTCATGCGCATGAGCGGCAACGGCTAACAAGATCAGTGCCATCCCCCCTTTGATGCCCACACCATTGATGCCCGCCTCTGTTAACCCCTTTGCTGCGGCTTAGAGCGGATGTTTGGTGTCAAAACACAAGCCGTCCGATGCCGATGCATTTTCCCTGGAATTCTATACCGGACCTGGTTGCCCGCGTGCCCGGTTGCTTGGTTGCCCGGGCACCACCGGGTCCTTGCCCGTAATTTATGTAAGCGATGTGTTCGCCAGTGAAAACAAGGAGAACGACCGATCGATCGATGATCGTAAAAATAGTCCAAGAAAGCAGCCCCATGTTCTTGATGTTGCTTTTATCAATTTGTGTTAAGTTCGCTTCTAAGCACGAAGCAAGCATAGATCATAAAATGGCACCCCCAGGCATCCGACGGATCGGATCGGATCGTTTTGGTTTGGATCGGATGGGATCGGATAGGATCGGGGGGAAATTTACATAATTACCGCTGGCGGTGCTTTGGTGAGAGCCGCCCGAACGTGTCAAAATGAAAAGTGTTGCATGATTAGCGAGTAAATTACGCCGCCGAGGCATAAATCTATCCCAAGTCTGAAGACTGCTGCCGCCGAAGATAATCAAATAAATGTGGCGATTAATAAAAGATGAAGATGCAACCGCTAAGGCCGCGGCTGACGAAGATGGAAGCCAGAAGGGGGAAGTTAAACCAAAGAGAACTGATTCTAGGGGTCTAGGTCCGAACGATACCCAGCTGGCGAGGATCGACTGGCGCCCCAAGCGTGCGAATTTTTCACCGCCCGTTGTGGGAGGTGTGAAGAACGGTCGCTGCAGTTCTTTGCTTTCTTCTACTCCTTCTTTTTTTTTTGTGGGCCAGAGTCGTCTCGAGGAACTGGCAACATGTTGCCCACGGCTGGCGGCCCGACATGACACATTGTTGTTCGCGTAGCATATAGTAACTTGGTCAACAAGCGATGATGTTGAGATGAGGCCGGTTGCGGATGATGATCGAGGTGATGACCAAGCCTGCAGCAAACGCAGATATGTGTAACCGGCTGTCTTCTGCACTGAAAGATATTAGATTAATTTTTCCTATTGAAAATTTTTTTAAGTAATTTTAGTTATTTTATTGCAAGAGGAAGTCTTAATCGGTTTGTTTTAGGGTTGGACTTGATCATCAAAACTAAGATTAGACTTTAACTAAACTTTTTAATTATTTCAAAATGAAATATTTTATTTATTAAGTTCTTTTTAAAATATTCTCTGTGCTATTCATATTGGAGATCCCAGCGATAGATACGCTTCCTTAACACGTCTTTGGGATTGAGGAGCCAGAGGGGCCAAAAGTGCCTGTCGCTGGAGTTGTTAAGAGCAAAGTGTTGTTAGCCGGGCCCGGCTGCAGTTATGTGTTTTTCACTTGTTGGCCAGTTGTTGCGTTTTACCGGTGGTTTCGTATTACCGTTGTCCAGACCGAGACCCGGTCAAGGTCTCTCCTTGGCTCTGCCAAGTGTCTCCGAGATCCCAGAGAACCCAGAAGATCGTAGGAATCAAGAACCCAGAATTCAGCATTCAGAATTCAAAACTTAGAACCAAGAACCGACTTTCATTGAGCAGTGGCGGCGACAACAGCGACGGGTTTGCATTGCATATTGCATTCCGATTCATCGAATCGAATCGAGTAGAGTCGAGTGGAGTGGAGTAGTGCCTGCATTTCCTGTCGCATGCGCCACATAAATTAGTTTTCCATGTTCACTTGTCACTTGTATCGCCATTGGCCAGTTGAACCCGTTTGCCCAGGCCGTTGCGGGTGTCCATTCCACTTAGAATCCGCATCCGACCGATTGCCCTTATCAGTTGGCCAAGTGGTCGTCCTCTTCGTCGTCTTCTTCACCACAATTTGCAATCAATTTTGGCAAGGAGCCACCTAATTGCTTTTTCTATTTATTTCAACGACCGCTGCACGCACCGCACGATTCGATTTCCTTATGCAGAGGTCATATCAGAAAAGGGAAACTTGCTTCTAACTAGCTCAAGTTTAAGCTCCAAATACCTCCGAAAATATCACCACCAGCGTAGGCTAAACACTTTTACTCGCTTATCGCAATGCCCATAAATTTGGGGCTCTGTCAACGAATTCCTGAATTCTTTTTCCCGCATGAAAATTATGCAAATTAGGTAAACGTTGATATATTGAGTGGAAAATAATGGTTCCCTTGGTAGACAATAACACTCGAATTGAGTTTTCTGCCGCCAGATATTCAGGCGTTTCCGTAGTGTAGCGGTTATCACGTGTGCTTCACACGCACAAGGTCCCCGGTTCGAACCCGGGCGGGAACAAGATGATATTTTTTGTCTCTGAATTTTATTTTGCACGCAATTCATTTTTATTGACCGCTGTATCAATGTCTTCCGAGATCTCCACCTCGCTAATTCAGATGCAATTGCATTTTCTCACAGCCTCCTATTAATATCGATTTAATGAACCTGATTTTATGATTATTTAAGGTGTGTTGTATTTATAAACATGCCGACCCTCAGCACGCACTGAATTTCAACATTTTATCCAGGCATGACTGCGGGTCGAGGTCTTTTACGACTTTAATTTGTTGCAGCCCTTGCCAAGTGCCACCCAAGGAGAAAGGTTGTCTGAAATAAAATGAAATCCTATTAAAGAAAGTGCTGTTATTGTTTAAATATGTGGCACCCTGAGGATTTTATATTATGCGATGACAGACGGTGTATTGAACTTGACATAGAAAGTAGAGGTATGAAATATACGAATTGGATTTTTTTTATCATTTTAGTTTTGAAGAACATTCACATTATTTGTTGAATTGTTTTAATAGTGTATGTATGTATGTATTCCCAGGACTACATCACTGCCTTTTGGAAAACGGTAAAATGTAGGTTTCCGTAGTGTAGTGGTTATCACGTGTGCTTCACACGCACAAGGTCCCCGGTTCGAACCCGGGCGGAAACATTTTTGAATGTTTTCATCAGCTTTTTTTTTATTATTTGGCTAAAAACTATTCATTTAGTAGTTATTTTTATTTATTTAAAAAATTATGCTTTTCATACAAGGTTAAACTTAATGGTAAGCTATAGAGCAATAGCTGCAGTGTACTATAAAATACTTTTTTCGACTAACACATTTTTTTTTTATTTTACCGTTACAACAATATCACTTATTTAACATATAATTAATATTTTATATATTTTTATTTAAACCAAAGAATAAAAAAAGCTTATGCAGAAAGCTCAATGATATTTCAAGTTTTTAAGGGCTAAACTTCTGAAATATACTCATATAGCAACTACGACACAAGTTTGCCAACAGGGGATGTAGCTCAGATGGTAGAGCGCTCGCTTAGCATGTGAGAGGTACGGGGATCGATACCCCGCATCTCCAGCAGGAAAATTTTTTGCTTCCTTATTTTCTTGTTAATCTATTTTTCTTTTATTTTTATTGGGGAGCACATTTGCATAAATCACTTACCCATAGCCTGGCACTTTGATGGACGTGCTCTCCCATCGCCGGCGACATTTGCGTCCAATTATTTAGTAAATAGAATATCATGCCGGTTACAACTCCATTTCACACGCTTTTCCAAGCGACTGGCCGAACCGGCTTGTTATGCAATCACGTTGTGACTTTGGCTCTTTAGCCCGTCTCCGTTTCCTTTTCCCGGCAGTGCGCCCATTGGGGAAAGCGCCTGGGAGGGGTGGGTAGGTGACTGGGGAGTGAGGAGTGGTCACCGCCCGGCGAACATCGCAGCTAATCCAATTAAGCGTACTCATCATATTCACGCAATGCAGGCCGTGAACTAGAAAAGCAACTAAACCAGACTCCGACAGAGGGTGGTTGGGTACGGGAGATCTGAGAACGGGTATCGCGAAGATTCTGACATTTCCGTCATGTCCAAATGATTGAAATCTGTTTAATTGAATTTAACTCTGGAATGCATTCCGTTTATTTTCACTTCACACCCAGCCCCGCAGTGTGATGTACAAATTTTCCTTTTAACTTATTCCTTGAAAGTTCCTGACTAAGATTTGATCAATTTCCTCCTTTTATATTTCGAACTTTTATAAGAACCCCCTAACAATTATTCTATTGACAGTATTTGAAAATGTTTCTTAATTGTTTGTTTTCATCCCCATCCCAAATAAGATGGCTATAAATTTTTAATTAGAATTACCCATACAAGTGAAACTGAATTACTAACAAGGGGATGGTTAATATAAAATCAATCTAATCTATTTTTTTTTCTGAACAATTGGCCATGGCGGTGCCGGTGGCAATGGCATTGGAAAGGTGCAATTAATTGGACTGCGCGGTATACCCATATTAATATGGATCGCTGTGAATCATCCAGAGCGCCATGGGTGTATTGTCCATACGTCACGTAGACCGCAATCTTGTAGTTTTGACTGCAAGCCCCAAAAATCAAATGTCATGTCCATATATCAGCTAAAATAAAAAAAAAAATAAGCAATAAAACCAAATCAAATAAACATGAAAAGAAATCGGTGAGATTCGCATTTCGGCAAAAAAAAAAGACTTGCATAAATATACATTGAGTTTATAAACTTAACTTCAAATTTATTTTCAATCAACTTCAAAATTTGTCTCAATTGTTTCCAAATTTAAAAATTTAAATAAAAGATCCAAGCACCAACTTGGTAAAATATTAACACCTAATTTTTTCTTCGGAACGGTAGGCTAATCAAAACCTTAGCTGGAAAATCCTCCAATATAATGCAATCTTAGTTTCGGGGGCATACTCCAAATGGAAATTAAATATAGCGGCAATGACGGCAAAACCCCAAAGGTAAACAAAAGCAACTTTGTGCCAAAGCTCAACCTCATACGCTTTTTGTTTGTTAATCAGCCGGCAATATAAGCTCACAACCAACCAGATGGCTTGATAGCAGGTTGTATTTTTGCGGCAGCGGGAGGCGGCGGCCCGGGCGTATTAGCGGTAGGCGGCAGGGAGAGGGCGTGGCAGCGGTATTACGATTGGGGAACATTGGCGGAGCGCCTGATAAAGTCGGCGCACTGCCCGGAAATGCGCGTGCGACACACGTCGGATGGTGCCGATGGCTACGTCACCATTATCTTTTATGCTTACGGCGGCATAACGATCGGAACGGGAGCGGGAGCCGGAGCCGGTCGTCGAGCGCGCTCCATTTAATGTTGGTTGCCAAGAGGGCTGCTCAGGTTCTCGGGTGCTCCGTCGCAGCGTTGTCTCCTCTTTTTATTTGCGATTGGATTCGGGTGGGCGCGGGGTCCCCCTTTTTTTTATTATACTGTTCTACTAAGTTTATTTGGTTTTTTTTTTTTTTTGGCTGCTGTGGGGGCTGGACGGACTGGCCTCGTGTTTCGCCTATTCATGCGAAAAATCAGCAGCGTCTGAATGAACGCTGGCGAATGTGGGAACATGAGGCCAGCCAGCGGACGGCGAGCAGCAATTTCGCCATTTCAAGGCCTACGTGACTTGTCTCACACAGGGAAATTGGAACGATTTGAACTGGGGAACTGGGGAGCAGTTGCGGTTCCGACAGACCTTTTGGTTTCGGACGGTTTAGATCGGATGGGATCTTTGGGTGCGGAGTCTCATTAACGCCGTAATCCGAATGCACTTGGCTTTAATTCTAATGCAACTGCAAACAGTGAAACTTCTATAGCTCGATAAGGACACAAAGAAAAGTAAAAAATAAAAAACTTTTATACATGTTTTACTCATAGTAGTTAATCGTTTAATTTAAATATTTAAATCTTAAATAAAATATGAAATGTTACCCAGAAAAATGCTGCCTAAAAGTAATCTAATAATGCATTTAAATACAGATGCTCAACTGAAGGAGGTTGGACTGTATTGATCTCTGATCTACGGTTCCCCTAGCTTCACATTCAGTTCCGACCACATGATCTTTTCGTTTTCGGCACGTGCTAGAAAAGGTCTTTGACTGTAGTCAGCTGATATGAAAATATTACGAATACGAGAGAGGTGCTACTTGCTCTCCGGGACTCAGTAATAATCAGTATTCGCCATTATCTGCTCACCTGTTTTCGGGGGAATCAAAATACTTTGAATAATAGTGACAGTAAGCTTTAATCAGCATAAAAAAACCCCCGATATTCGATGGAAAAATTTGACAAATTAGTTTCTTAAAATATTTCAATTTATTTACAACTGTTTTTGCTTACTATCTCGCTTGTTTTTTTTTTTTTTCTTTTTTCAGTCTTAAATTAAAAATACGAGAATTATTAGTTTTAATCTATTTAGTAGGTAGTTTAGAAGGTAGAACTCAGGAACTTTAGCTTTGTTGTGTGGATCGGTGGTTCAATATTACTCGGTGTTTAGTCGGATCTCGTCACAGGATTACTCGCATCGGGAGCAAAGCCAATGGGATGAGCATGAGAAGGCTGCAAAGGTCACAGAAATATTTAGAGGGGGTTTCGGGGACAGAGACTTACATACATAGAGAAGATATTGGAACTGCATTCATAAAAAAAACCATGCCAACAATATAAAATGAGTGAATGAAAAATTTAAATAATAGGTGGATCTATATTATTCGGTGTTCGATCGTAGGATCTCTTCACAAGATCAGCAAGGCCACTGAACCTTGCAGAATATGAGTCTGCAGGCTCTCGTGGAAGGAATATTTCAAGACTGCAATTCAAAAGTCCATGCCAAAAAAAACAAATAAGTGAATATTTTTATCATTATTGAATTAACGTGCAAAATGGTAAAAAACAAAAAACAATTCCCATGCGAATAATCCCAGAAAAATATCCTCTGGATCTACTCCTCTTACCATATAAACTAAAGAACTTCGATTTGATATTAATATATTTTTAATTTTATTTTTTAGTTTAGCAGCTTTCGCTTTTTATCATGCTCTTCTTATTGATCATTTACTCACATATCTGGAAATTGTTTGATTTATGCATTAAGTTATAACAAAATTTTGTTAGTCTAAGGCCTATCATCTTAATCATAGTTTATAATAAATATTTCAAATAAATAAATAACTCAATTATACAAGTTACAAACTATAATTTCACGCTCATCTCTCGTTAATCAAATAAATTAAGATTACTTGTTAGTTTATTAAGTAAATGTAAATTAAAATACAATCTTGTGATTTGTGTGTTTTGCATTGTTTATTCTTTTCTTTTCATATGTCTATTTTCTAGAATTTTGTTCACTTTGCCGTTGATTCGCCAACGAAGGATCATAAGGATTGCCTCGATTTTTCCAGGTGAAAAATTCGCATTTAATATTGATTTACAGAGCTTAGACTACGCACTGAGAGACAGCGAGGTTCGACAATGCAGAGACAAAAATGTATCTTACGACTAAACCGTGTATCTATGTACAAATGGATTCGACTTTGCTTCGGTTACAGTTTGGGGGATAGCCCTTTGCAAGTTTTCATCTGGTTTCGTATGGTGTGGTCGTATTTTTGAGTATTTTCATCGTCGATCGAACGTGAAAGTTCCGCCACAGAGACTCAAGTATTTCAATAGACTCTTTTTAGATCATTCGTGTTGCGTAAGGTTATGGCTTTGATTTTACATAATCATAAATATTTGATTTGATGGGCGTGCTATATATAATATTATACATTTCGATGGTGACTACACTCCATAGGGGGGTTCGCTTGAGAGGTTCTTATAAAATACTCGAGACTCCGTCGTAATACATTTGATATTCATCGGGTTTTGCGGGGATGGATTCGCCGGGGGAACGACAGTCCGCTGCATCAAAAATACTTTATTGAACCACAGTCTTGGGTTTGGGATAGGATTGGTATATCATTATGTACACTCTGATAGAGATGTGATGTTGTGCTGGATGTGCAGTGTAATGAGGTGTGACTGTGTGTCTGATCGTGTTGAGGATGTATTTTCGAAACTTGCAATTACAATATCTTTTGCATACTCAAGACACATTTTTACAGCGATTTTTATTTCGTTCTCCGATCTTTCTCTTTTCCACGGAATTAAAATAAATTTTCTACACTTTGTACGTTTTGGCTAAGATATATTGAACAATTTTCTAAAGCTACTTAGAGGTAATTTTGAAAAATACTCCAGAACGCAAATCATAAAAAAAACCAAACAAAAAGTAAACCAAAAAGTACAAAATGTGCCAATTCTAATTAAATTTCGAAAATGTTTAATAAAGATCAATGTTTAAGTTAAAGCCAAAATAATAAAAATTAAATTTAGAAAGTCCAAACCGTAAAAATATGAAAAGTTATATAATACGTTATTGCCAATAGGTAACAAGTTAATAAAAATATTGTTGCTTTAATAATTTAGAAAAAATGTAGAAAAAGTCGATTTAATTTCATCAAAGTTTGGTGAGAAATGGAGAGTTAGCTTAGGTAAATTTTAATTTAATTTTCTTGTGGGAAACTCACAAATCATAGTAGAGCGAATCGTCGCCAGAGGCACCGCTTCGTCCTTGGGCCTCGGAGCTGCCATCCTCGTAGCTGGCATCCTCCAGGGACTCGGCCTCCTCATCCACATCGCCGGTATCCTGGTCTGGATCTTGATCCGGATCCTCCTCACCGCTGCTCATGCGCACATTGCGCTCCACCCGATCGCTGGTCTCGCTCAGGGCCAGGGCGGGCAGGGGAGAACTGCTTTCCCAGCGACTTTCCGGAGTGGCCAAGCTACTGGCCATGGTGGTGGAGGTGGTGCTGCTCTGCTCCATTTTGCGTTGCCTTCGCTTGGAGCCCTTGCCATGATGTGCTTGTGGAGGGTTTTGCTGCTGATGTTTCTTTGGGCCGCCCTGACGCTGTTTTCCCGCCTTTCCCTGCGCCTTCCTTTTGCCGCCACCACCTAACTGCTTCGGCCGCTGCTGCTGGACACCCTTGGCCTCAGCCACTTCGGCTCCCTGAATTTTTCTAGGACCATTCTTCTTGCCACAATTGGGCGGTGGAGTGCCCTCAGCTGCCGCCTTCTCGCGCAGCTCCTTGCACTTCTGAGCCTTGGGGCCCAGTTTGCGGCAATGGTGTTGTTCCTCGTTCTCATTCGGCTTGCACAGTCGCCTCTTTTTGTTCTTGCTGCCCTTGCTCTTGTGGTGGTGGCCAGTGGGGCTACTGGAGTTAGTGGAGTTACTGCTATTGGTGCTACTGCTAATGCTACTGCTAATATGGCCGCTCACGCTTTGACTACTGTTACTAATACTAATCAGGCTGCCGGGTCTGAGCGCAGGCACAGGAACGTTTCTACTGCTAGTGGGACTACTACTACTTCTGCTACTACTGCCGTTTTTGCTACTGCTTTTGCTATTGCTGCCGGCCTTGCCACTGCCGCTGCCACTTCTAGGGTTGCAAGTGTGCGGCGTCCTGAAACTCTCCGCATCGATCAGCTCGATCAGCGGCTTGCCCGTATCACAGAGTTGGCGCACGCCATGCTTGACGCGATTCGCCCCGAAGTTCTTGGCAATCAGCTGCTCGACCCGCTCCTGGGCCACCGTCTCCGTGATCACATTGGTGTATATGGTCATCTTTTGTAGGGCCCGTCCGGGCGGGATCTGTGTCCGACGGAGTCCGCCCTGATTGTTCAGCGCCAAATAGAAAACGCGCAGCGAATTCGAGTTGTAAGTGGAGGTGTAGGTGTTGTAGTTCTGCAGACCCATGTTCTCGTTGAAGACACAGTCGTCGGTGAAGTCTTTCTGCAACAGTTGAGAAAAGGGATTTAATTACAATATTAGACTTGACTATTAAGAGATTTCCTTGTTTGATGTATTGAAGAATAGAAAATACGTAGGTATCCACCGGTAGTCATGTCGAGTAAATGGAAAATACATTGAGTCTCCCTCACAAAATCGAATAGGCGACTGACCAAAGGGTTGTCCTTAATGTTGGCTTCTTCAGAATACTATTCCAATAAATTGCCCTCCGACATTAACCTTCTTGAATTCTGTCTTAGGATTCCTGTCTAGGAGCGGCGTCTGTTTCTTTTGTGTATCGATCGGGAAATCTGTTGGATAAATGCGCTCATTATCACAGGATGTGCTCCTATCGGTGTTGGCCATCATCGATAGAGGGCCCCCGACCTGGGCCATTTCACTAACCATAAACATTTCTACTTTATGAACGCCTCATGACAGCCGAACAAAAGCCAGATGAAAGCCAGAAGAATTACCAAGCCGGGAATGAGAAATTATTTGTCTAGGTAACAGAAAATGTAAATCGAGAGCAGGGAAAGGATTCCAGTTTCTGTTGGGAAGGAAGGGAGAAACACACTGGCCTTTGGATGCGCCGACTCCTAGACATCTGCAAATCAAATTCAATTACCAACATTGAATTAATTCACTTGTCAGGCAATTAAAATTGTTTCGTAAATAAAACGGCACACAGACCATTCCCTGCCCGATTGTTTCCCCGGGAAAATGTCGCCGCTTAAATTTAGAAATTAATCAGGCAAACGGCGAACCGAAATGAGCCATCAAATGGGTGAGGGCCAGGCCAAGCCAGGCCGGGCCAGGCCAGAAGGCGGGTGAAAAATGTTGCCACCGAGTCCGGAGGTCGGGACAAATTTTTTAACATATGTGACAACAATGTGGTCGGTGCTCGAGCCCCTCTTCGAACCCCTCCCCCGACCAAGCAAGTCCCTTTTCGATCGTGCCATATCTCATTCACTGGTAGACTCGTTTTATGATACTTATTTCCAGGCATTTTCATTTATTTTTAGTTTTTAATGGCTTGCAAGTGAAAATTTGCAGACACCAAAGGGAAATGAAGTTGTACTTAGATAAGCCAACACACAAATAAAGGAAAGGGATTGGGAACGGGGAAGTTACCCAGAACCATTAGCTCTATCGGAGCTTATCGAGTGGCGCCAGGTGAGAGTGGAAAGGGTCAACCTGCTGTTGGGTCCAGATTACGCGGAACACCTACAAACGGACACCACCACTTAGGGAACACGAGCTCGGAGTGATTTTCAAGGCCCGGGGTCACTGCGTGACCACTTATCGCCCCTGAACAGGACAATAACGATGATAATGATGCAACATATTCATTGGGCCCAGTCGGCATTAATTGACCAACCAAACCCGGCTCTGCGGGCGGTCCAGCTTTTTAATCCCCGCCTCCTCGGGCCGCCCTGTCGGAGAACAAATTATGCAAATTAATAAGCAAAACCGTAATATGAACATTTATGGCTACGATATTTTAATTGGACGAGACGGAGCTGACTCACTAGGGTTTCGGCATGAAATTTATGAATTGGCAAACATTTCGGGGCTTTTTGTTCGGCCTGGTCAATTAGCGGCCGAAAATCACCTGCCCCGTTGGTCACAAGATGGGACGGAAACATTTAAAATAATATAGTGAAATGCCATAAAATCAGTCACAAGACAAGATGATATTAATAGAATCAAAGGGGAAGTATACAAATGCCCAGTAAATCAGAGGCTATAACTTCTGACCAATTTTAGAGTGGATATACACGTACTTCATAGAAACAAATAAATAAAAAATATATATAGATATACATGCTTCCCTTGCCCCTCCCGCTGGGTGGAGTACAAAGGAGTACCGGACGTGCTGGCCGCCAAAATAAACAAGAAGACGGCCCAATATAACCGCCCACTTGACCAACTTAGAGATATGTTGGCTATGTTATAGGCCTGTCTCTCGGCTGCAGAATGCGGCGCCTTCAAAGGGCCGCCTACAAAGTTGCCGCTGGTGAAGCGCATCAATCAACACCGGCCAGGCCAAGTATCTGTATCTGCGAGATACTCGCACTGAACGCGAACACGCCTCGGCTGACAGAATTGGCACACTCGCTGCTATTTCGGATGCGAAAAGGTCAAAGTGCTCGGACGGCGACAGAGACAGCGGAAAGCAATGAAAACGACAACAAAATTGAAAATAAAAATGAAAATCAAATAAATTAAACTAAAAACTAATGCCGGACGGCCCAATGAAGCACTGCCGCAACAGTCACATGGCGCCAGCCCAAAAAAGGCATCCGACGGATGCACAATCGAGGATCTGGTCGATTCCCAAGCGCAGCGGGGTAATATGTCACATCAATTTCAAGGGAGGGAGGGATAGGCAGGAAGGGGACCAAGGACCAAGGACCAAGGACATGCGACCGACATCAGTTGGCACTTGATGACCTGACCGAGCAAAAGGACGGCACATTCCAGAAAGAAAGGGACTCGCCCAAGGATCTACTGATCGTGTTGCTTTGTTTTTGTTCACATTTAATTTTTTTATTTATGATCTTTTCGGCTCTGTGGCTCTTCGGGTGCTCTTTCATTTATGTGAGTGTCCCTTTGGAGTTTTCGGTTTACCTCAATCTTTTAACAGGCCTTTGTTTGTTTTTGTTTTCACTAGAGGGGTGCCAACAATGGAACAGATACAATTACACAAAAGCCGCTCTAAATTTCAAATATAGTTATCTGAGAGGGCAGAAAATTGAAATGCGAAATCGATTTTGCGGTTCAGGAAGTGAATTGAAATATTAATTATAAATTCTAGTCATTATATCTTCAATCTGGCCTTTACTTTTAATTTGAATGTTTTGTAAAAATAAAAAAGTTGTACTCACCGAGCCATAGGCAATGCCACACGCGTCCATGCACAGGTACAGGCAGGTTGCCACACTCTGGAGCTTGATGCGACCCACATCCACGGTGGAGCGCTGCAGAATCGCTGCAAATGAAACGGAGAGCGGAGAAAGCACATTAATTAATAATCAATCACAAGTTGGATGATTGTGAGAAGGAGACCTAATTATGGCCTGACCCAAAATCTGGGCCCAGGTGTCAGGGTGTCAGGATGTCAGGATGTCTGGATGTCTGGATGCCGGCAGAGGCCCGACTCAAAAGTGGTTAATTACTTATCCGACACCTGGTGAGCCGTCAGGCCCACGAGAGTCTGTAATCTGCCGGCAGTAATAAATGAAAGATAAAATAAAATGCATTTCCAGCTGGGAGTCCACTAATCATAGATTCCATTGCCGGGCAAATTTGTCAACTGTACTTAATCGAAGATGCCTTAAGTGAGATTATGGCAGATATTATTTATGGCGATCAATGAGCCGGGTTAATTGAAATTGCCGCCTTGCACTTGAGAAATGAGCATTGAAAAAGGCAGCCACCAAATTCAAGTTCAGCACCGTTTAAGGTCAAACCACTTGTGTGGTCCAACACTCTTCGGGAGTGGAGTGGAGTGAAGTGGGAGAAGTGTAGTGTGAGATCCCGGTGGAAGGGAGCGTGGCTGGTCCGGAGCGGGGATCCGGACCGCCTGCCTCCTTGTCGGTTGGCAGTTGGCTGGCCAAAGTGTGTCAGCACTTTGTTGTTGGCCGCAGCTCGTTCAATGAACTTTATGCACTTTGTGCGTAATAAACATCCATTTATAAATACGCAGCTTGTTACGGGAGCAATTGGTAATCGACATCCTAGCCAGCTGCTGTGTTGTGGCAAGGAAATAGCTGTTCTTCATAAAAGTATAATTATTAGAACAGACGATTATGGCGGTCTAAGGAGCCATTGAGTGGCCACTTGAACAATGCCAAAAAAGTAAGTTTTTATGGCACGGATGATATGATATGAACATGTAATTAAATCCCAAACTATTCGTTATTTATGTGTGTTTTTTATGGGCCAGCTGCAGGGATAAACCCTTGACATATGGAAATGCTGGTGGTATGTGGTATGCCTGCCGATTCCTGAATAATTACCGCATCTCGACGGAAACTGTGCCAGCAGATAAACAGACGCAAAAATATCATAAAATATTGCTGTCAATAGGTGGGCAATTTATGGCCCACATGCTTATCCCCTATATGCAACTTTAATTGCAACTGCAACTGCAACTTCGGTTGCAACTTTGGCTAAGCCAAACAAAGGCAATGCACTTTTATTTACAAGGAATCTATTTCCTCCACCTTTCCTTTTCAAATACGGAAATTGTTAAGTTTCGGCGAAAAGGAAAAAAACATAAATAACACATGAGGCTCTGCTCCCATTCCTCCAAAGTTTAAAGACTGAACTATACCCGATTCCGTTCTCGTTTATCCGATTTGATTTACAAGTTCCCTTCCTCAAAAAATTTCTTCCAGCGCTATGATTAAATGCTCCATTTCTTTTTGGAGTGTTTGGCAATTTTGGACATTCTTCCGCTCGGCCCTCCAACTCTTTAAAAAAAAAAATACTAACAAAATAAAGAAAAATAAAAGAAAACTAAGCAAATGACATGCTAAGAGCGCCAGTTCATTTGTTAAAATCGAAGAGGGCAGGGGTCCTCCTCCCACTGGAGTGACAGGGGACAAGGTCTGGGGGAGGCCGGCGCGCTGGGCCCAGTGACAGCCTTTCACTTTGAATGCCATGTGGTGTTGCATTTCACTTGCGTCGTGTTTGGCGTGGTGTGACTTTTTTTCTTCGGGGCTCATTTAAAAAACGATTTGTTTTGCTCGAGTTAACAAAAGTAATTTTTCTTCTTTTTTATCTTTCGTATGTGTCTTTGTGTGCAGTCGGACAGCGACAACTTTTAGCGTATTATATTGTTAAAAAGAATAATTTATATATATGTATGTTTTTATTCTTGTGGGAAAGTTCCTCTCTTTCACCCGATGTCGGTGCTAATTTTAGGTCGGAGAACATAAGAAACCCCAACGAGCAGGCAAGAGGGTTGATAGGCGAACGAATGTTCTCTGCTTGTGATAGAACTTTGCCGCTGAGCACAGCATGTGGCGCCGTGGCTTAGTTGGTTAAAGCGCCTGTCTAGTAAACAGGAGATCGTGAGTTCGAATCTCGCCGGGGCCTATGTTTCGATTGATGAAACATTAACTTTTTTTATTTTATTGTTTTTAATTTATTTTTATTTCATTTATTTTTTTAATTTAAAAAGCATTCCTGATTAGTATGTAATAATTAAACTTCATAAGTGTTTCGAATATACAAGATATTAGAATTTCCTATGTGATTTTATTATTAAAAACCCGCAATGATGGAAACTATTCATTTGGAAACATTTTTCCATCAAATGTCTGATAAGATTGCCCACTAATGTTGATACTCAATTATTCCAGTTTTTTCGATTCATTATTATGTGGTTATTTCAGCCAGCTATAATACCAATACTGACTGAGGTGTGAAATAAGTGCATAATGATAATCAAATGATCTTTTATTGATCAATCAACGGGGCGTGTGGAAGTTCAATTAAGCATGGAGATCAGTTCATTGAACCGGCCAGTCGTGTGGTAAATCCAAAGTTCGAACTTGGAAATTAAATACGCTCGTATATCCAAATTCCTGGCACGCTTCTGGGCTGCTTTAAATTACCCAAATATTAAGCACGTAGTGCGCTGGCGGAGGAGCAGGAGGAGGTGGCATCCAGAAACAACAATAATAAAATCGGCTCCAATGGCTGTCACGCTCTGACAATAATTAAAATGTCAAAAAATATGAAGTGTTCGGGTGAGTTATGTTGGGATGGGTGGGTTCTTGATCATTTTATCCTTCGATGGATCGATGATATGCCCCGATAGCCGATGCATTTTATGCAAATGAGACCTTAATTTTCTTCCAAGACAACAGCCGAAATTTATGAGCAGGCCTTCGAGGAAATTTGAAGTTGACAAAAAATGATATAGCCGTGATTATTTAAATAAATCCATTCATACATATATGTATGGAATGGCTTTTTATTATATTTTTAATTATGCTTACAAAAAAAGTGTGACGTTTTGGCGTGACATTTTATGAAAATTTACGATCACTTTTGTGGTTATTTAACATAATATGGTATGCCAGCCATCAATGATCATAAAAAATATCTCTGGGAATATCTGGTCGAGGCATTATCCGCTTTGTTTGGACTTCCAAACCCCAACCCTCAACACTACTGTACCACGCCGTCTTTTGTGGCCTTTTGTTGCTCGATCCGACTAATTTATGATCGTGGGCAGCGTATTTTGACAATTTGATTTGAATTGGAGGCGAGCATATCAATCAATGAAGACTCCGTTTCATTACACATGTATGGCTGTATGTCTATATGTCTATATGTCTGTCCCCGATCCAGATGACAATGAAGAGTTAACAGTTAATAGACAGCGCCTCTATTAAAGCCCAATTAGTGGCAGTTTATTGAGTTGTCGTTCGGCCAGGCCGTAAATCTTTGCCACGAAACTGCTCCATGCCGCTGCCACTTCCACTTGCCACTTCCCACCGCCTTCTGGCTGCAATTCCTGCTTAGATAAACGGCGATAAATCAAACCGTGGGCGGTATGATAAGCCGATCTATTTAGCATTTGCAGGTGATTACTTTTTATTTTGTATTTGGAAACCAAAAGCGGCTTATATAAAGTGTGTGTGTGTTTTTGGAGGGTTTGCTGAGAAAAGAGGGCCAGTTCTCACCCTAAATCTTTGGTAATTCATGCTTGGCTGGAGAAATTGCAATCCGTATCTATTCCGGTATTCGGAATTCGCATCTCATATTAGCACCCATCGACAAACAATCGTTTGAGTGCCAAATTCAATTCACAGTTGGCTAAACCTCGCACCCCAGACCCCGTTCCTTTGTTTGGCGGGCAATCGAAATGCATTTTTGGCTGTGTTAAGGGGAGTGGAAGGATATCCTGCAACCGAATACCTTATTGGCCAATTTCCGATAAAAGCAAATGCGCAAAAATATAAATTACAGTCGTCTTGACAGACGGGATTCGCGCCAAGGGTGGTTTGCCAAAAAAAAAGAAAAGAACACAACGCCCACCGAAATCCATTTGGTTGCATATGGCGAATGATAATGCGAATATTGCAATCAGTACCTCCGGAATGGTTAATCTAAATGGAAAATATTATAATATCAGCTAGATGAGATCTATCCGCATTGATGGGATTTGTCACGACCACTTTGGGCATTGGAGATTGGAATTTCTTTGATTGGGCATTTCACATTTGTGAAGATTCTGGCTTTCTCCCAGAGATAAATTAAAGTTATCAACGCTACCGTTTGTGGTCTTAGGCTCAAAGGGGATATCGCAGGGCGTCCATCTGGGCCCAATTCATTAATGAAAAATGAATGCGGCTATTGAGAATGCCTTCATTTGATTAAATTAGACTAATAACGTGTAAAGTATGGGCAGTACCCCATCGAAAGGCATTGTCTAATCGAGTGGCTTGGCCCACCAGAGGAGAACCCAGCCGAACAAAAGCCGATTAGGTAAAAGTTTTCCAGTGAAAGTTTACCGCATTTGAATAACACCGAAATCCAATGTGCTGCCAGCGCGTTCTTACAAATTAATACAAGCCGAGGGAGAAAAACAAACTAATGAAAATTATGTAAAAAATTACGAGCGGAAAAAGCTGTAAAATTTAAAAACAAACATATGTTAAATATGTCCAAAAATTATGCTTCGAAAAAGTATCTTAAGAAAGATGTTAAAACTGTAAAATGTTTTGCATCAAAGAAAACACAGCCACGCCCCCAAAATCCGCCTTCGAGTGCGTGACCAGTGACAGGCCAATTTCGGAGGCGCCCGCAGAGAACTCAGTGCCCCAGCTTCGGCCTTTTTTTGGTGTGTTTTCCGCATTTTCTGGCCGCGGCTTTTTCTTGTCCACTAAACAACCAGTTGGAGTGGAAATGAAATATGTAGATGAGTCTTTAATTAATTTGAGACACGACAAGACAAGTGGCGTCGTCTGTGGCTGCGTCTGCGACAGCAACGATGTCTGCCTCTGCCCCTGCCCATTCCCTGCCCGTTCCTGTTCCCGGCACCTGCCTCTCGTACCTCCTGCCGCTCCAGCTCTTCCTCTGCATCACCCCCGCCCACCCACCGCTCCATGCTTTTTAGGCCAAGAATGATCATCCAACAAACCGGGATCGGTTCTAGCCAGCCGTCTACAGCCGCAGCTATGATACCTGCTCCATGGCAGGTGTTGAGTCATTTGGTTGACTGGCCATTAGAGTCTCCATTGATCATTGATCATGGACCAAATCGCTTTGCGTTTGATCATGGAAAAATGTTCTAGAGACTAGGGTTAGCCATTTCGTAAACCTTTAAGACCTTAATACACCCTTTAACCAATTCTAAATTCGCTTAGACCCCACAACCATTTCAGGGTCGCACTTGGCAATCTCCAAGCCAATTATCTGCTCTGCCTTAGATCTCTGACCTCTGTGCCAAATATTTGCATTTGCCATTAAGTCGATCATAAATTTTAGACCCGACCACTAAAGCCCGCCTCGCTCGATTGCGATTCTGTGTCACCCGGCTAGCAGGGAGTGGGAGGTTGTCAACATTGTCGCCGTGGCCCAGAGATAAGGCTGCAGTTATCAGACTAGGTCCAGACCTAGGATGGGTGTATCTCCGTCCCGCCCCCCAAAGACAACCGCTTCCATTGTATTCACACATTCGCAATCTCAATCACATTCACATTCGTATTTGCATGGGATGCATTGGTTATTCGAACTCCCAGTGTGATCCTAGCCCATTTTCGAGTAAGAAAACTATCACGAATCAATTAGCTTGGACAGGGCAGAGAGCATAAATTTTCGCAAGCCCCAGCTTGATTTATGCAACGCAACAAATGGAAACTCTTAATTATTTGACAGAAAAAAATCAAACTTAAACTGTTATAAGTCGCATATATATTATTGAGCTGGCGTTGGCTGTCAAAGTCGCGGTTGTCAAATTGTTAACCGTTGTTGGCCAAGTTGCCAAGTTTTTGCCTGTCGGCGACGACGTACCAGCGTCTGGTTAGACGGCATTTTTTCTACATAAAACAAGCAAAGAGAAACAGAAGTCCATAAAACATTTTTAGCATGTGCAGACTGGCGGCTTTTAAAATTATTCAATGCGGCCGAGGCGACAGATGCGGGCTGATGATCTGGTCGTGTCAATGGTTTGAGGTTTTGCATTTTATGGTTCTAGTCAGCCGGAAAAGATGTACGCAATGGAACACTGGGGGCATGGAGGAAAAAAGTATCGACCACAGAAAGAGCCATCACAGAGCCACTAATAGCTCCCCAAGCGAATGGGCGAAAAAGTTCCCAACTCAGCCGTGACCAGATAAATTAAGCTCCAGTTCAAAGTTCAAAGAGTTTGGTCCCCTTTGACATGGCGACAATTCGTTCGCTGACACACATATTATGCAGTTCCCCAAAATATAAACGGAAATCACCAAACTGGAGCGGAGCGAAACGAATCCCATAGCCCATAGCCCATAGCCACACTGTCGCCTGTCAACTTTGGAGAATGAAAATTCTATTGGAAGGAAGTGGGGAATGAAAATGGGCCTGCGAGGAAATCTGTGAGCTTGTATTTTTAGATGTCGCCAGCCCTCTAGACATTTGACATGAGGAATAACATTTCAATTAGTTGATCGAATGCTCGATTTGAGTTGAATTGCCTTTGGGGAGAGAGTGTGGATACCAGATATGAGGAGGAGGCCCAAAAGGGGGAGTCACCCCACTCCATCGCTTTCCCTTTTTTTTTTTTTGTGTGAATAGCTAATGCTTCCTCAAATGTTGATGCCCAGACACATTTGCAACTGATCCAGATAGCACGGGCGAGTGTGTGTGGTGTCACTATCGCAAAGTGTAATTCCAAATGGTAGTAGGAATGCAGCCGAGTCGTATCTATTAGATACACCGCACCACACCGCGGCACCCAACGTAAATGTAAATGTATCTGCATCTGTGTTTGTGCGGGGCGTAAATAGTGCAGAGCGTGCTTAGTTGCGTTTGCAATTAATTCACAGTAAACAGCAAATGTTGCAAATAAATTAGCAACAACAAAAAAGTATCTGCAAGTGAAAATCGAGTCTGAGCCCCATAAAATGCAATTGAAGCCGCATACGACACTTTTCCACTTTGCTTATCGCCTCCTAGCATCGACTTTGGGTGACAGAATTTTTCGTTTCGGATTTTTTAAATACTCTTTATTGCAACCGTAATATTATTAAAACTGTCTGTTTTCAAGATCTTAGTCTTAGCTTCCATTCTGTTAATTTTTTCAGAAACATTTAAAATATTTTAAACTTTGAAAGTCTTCTACAGCAGACATGATTATTTATTTATGATTTATAGGTTATTCTTTCACTGTCCATTTTTCTCCTTTTTTTCAAAAACGCAGAATACAAATCATTTTAGAAAAATATTTATTTGTCAGCATTAGTCATTGGGGAATATTTTCCCGCCCATTCGAGAGTATAGTTTGTTCGGTAACTGAGACTTGGGCTAAAACGCCATCGGAAAACGTCATAATTATCGGGGGGCAGCCGAGTGGGCCGCAAGTAAGCACTTGGCGCAGATACAGATACAAATGCAGGCCGCACGGATACGATACAGATACACTTAATACTACGTTTGCTTGCCAGGCACAATGCAAAATATATTGACTTAGGTCAGTGGCTCATTGAACGCAAATGCAAATTGTTGTTGCTACTGCTCCTGCTCGGCAATTCGCACTTCACACCCTGACGTGCATGTGTCTAAATGAGTGTACGTATGGATGTTTGTGTATCTGCAAGATACATGACTGCAAGTAGCTGGCAAAATGTGATAAACAAACCTGACGCCAGACGCCTTGTGAGCAGTTAAAATTAAAGGCAAACATCGGAGAATATTACCTCATCGAGGAGGGATGGCATAAGTTATAGACCAGACCGATATATCAGCCGATCAAGGTTGGCATTGGAATTCTTAAGAACTCCTTCAAATATTGAGTTACCGTACAGCACCGCCCCTATCCAGCTATCAGATTACTTATGGAAATATCAAGAATTACAGAAACCAAACTGGAAAACTGAAATTATTGACCAGTCCGCAGTTAATTTTTATTGGTCGCGTCAATCTTCATGAGAAATGGTTGAAGATTGTTCTGAGAAGCCAGCCAGTAATGTCCGTTTAAATGCTCATTAATTAGATAATCATAAAGATATTATTGGACAAGGAATCTTGCTCAATGAAAACGGAAAACGGCCCATCAAAATTCCAAAGTATAATAGAGCCATAAGAAATCTGTCAGTGCTTGACAACCGAACATTAAAAGCCCCTCCCTTCCAATAAAGAAATATATAAATATTTCGTAGCCCGAGTCCTCCTTCTCCCCGATGAGTGAGAGTGAAAGTGACGCTCTAGTTCCGAAACAGAAATCAGCATAAAAATTGTTAACTAAATTGTTATTCAACAAAAACTCACAGCAATAATAAACAACAGACTACAAGCACAAATTTAGATAAGAGTCTGGCGGAGATATCTCTTAGATGCTCGGATAGCATGTTTCACTTTATTGTCGCCGCCATGCATCATCCGATACGATATACCATTCGATTCGATCCGATACGGTCCAAAATCGAGGAAATTTCAGCTTTCAGCACTGCCATCTGCCTCTGCTGCCTGAAAATCTCCAATGCCGAGAAAATCTTTACGATGTGCCAGACAATTAAAAGATATTTAGATACTTCTGACGATCTATTTTCGGCGCTGCCTTTGACTCAATTTGGTCCAAAGTGTGTTTGCATTAATTCGACCTCAAAATGTGCCGTGAAATTAGATTACCCACAAGAGCAGGCCGAGTGAATTAATGATTGCCCAAGTGTTGGCTGCTGTGTGGCTCTGCTCGAGATGATCGGCTCGCCAATTTGGCCAATTATCGGGTCCATTATGCAGCGAATTGCATTCAGCATTCACTCAGCCATCCAATTGGACCACCTGCAAAGGTAGCACAGAGTCGGTTTACCGGAGCACGCGACTGGTGGCGGTTGACAGCCAGTCTTTTGTTGGGGGCCCCCGTTTTTTAAACACCTAACAAGGTCTGGCGCTTTGCCAGCGCCTGTGTCTCTGTCTGTCCAGCGGAACATTTGTCATACCACTTGCCCGTCGGCTTTTAGATGCAGATAGCAAACACTTTAGGTCCACCAGCAAAAAATAAGAGACAAAAAGCTGTTACCAACATCAAAATATAATAAGTTTATGAGGTACACAGTATTATTTAATAGGCTTACAAGCTTGAAACGCATATAAATTTGCTCACTTTAATATCCTCAAAATATTTCTCTCTGTGCACAACTGGAACTGCAACAATTCACAGCTCAACAACTTCTCCCCCGATCGTTTATCGATTGACAATGTAATTGTGATTTATGCAAATTGCCGGGCTCGACACCTTTTGGCGAATTTATGCCGGCATAAAATGCAGCGATCCACCTTCTTCTCTGTTCTCGTTGGCTGGCTGACTTTCTTCTTTCTCCTCGGTAGGAGATTTGCTTATTATGCTTGGCTATCTGGGAACTGTTTATTGACTTGGTCTGCGAAACAAAATAATTGGATTGGAGTCGGCTCCAGTGGTGGAACCCACACGAACTCTCCCAGTGGAGCCAATTCGCATGTTTTCATTTCTATTAATATTTTCTTTTGGAAAAATGATTGTTGCACCCAATAAAAAATCGCACACTGTGGCACGGACAGGCATTAATCAGCCGGAAAACCAAGCCAACAAAAAAAAAGTGAGAAAAATAACAAAAGATTGCAGAATTGAAATCAGCAATTGAAGAAGTAGTACTGTTTGCTTAGTGTGGTGATTTCTTCTCGGCTTCTGTTTTTGCAGCCGAAATGAAAACAGCCGAATGCAGCCAAAAAAATTCGCAGATGCGTGAGGAGGCCGAAACATGCGTCAATAACCCCATTCCGGATCGATCGATCGATCGCGATTGAGTCAATCCTTTGCTGGCAGCAGACACCGCATCCCATCCGAGCGAATGATGAAGATGAAGATACTTTTTCTGCATTTTTATTAGCTCGCCGCACTCGCCGGCTAAGTGGGCAATAAAAGCGGTTAGTATCTGGTATCTGATAGTGGGCCAGACGCTTTTTGCTTATCTCATAGCTCGGCAACAAGCATCTAACCACTTTCCTGGCCACTTTGCAAGTGTGGCAAGTGCAATTGGCAATGGGCATTAGTATTGGTGTTAGTTTATGCGTGCTCTGATTTCATGATGTGTGAATGGGCTCGTTAAATGTTTGGCCAGATTGAGTGAGAAATTTGCCAGGTTTTTGGTGCGAGTGTGAGTCAACTGGTTTTGGCAAGGTACGCTTAGAATAAGTATGTATATCTAAGACTGACAGTTTGATTTATTTATTAGGAAGTCATCACTGATTTTCATAATTACTCCATTTGCATATACAAAATTCTATTTAATGAGATAATTCTTAAAAATGTACTAGTTTTTGTCTAAATATAAAAGTCTTTATTTTTGCTCCCAATATTTTTATGAATCAATAACTCAAACAGGAGTTTATAGTGCGGAAAAGTGAGTTTTATTCAACCGTACAATAAACTAAATCAAATTAATGATTCAATTCATTCAAACTGCATTCCGCTGGCTTGGTCGTACAAGCAATTTCCCAACATCTCCGATACATCTGCCCCACTGATGCAACATTGTTGCCTGACGAAACACTTGCAGAGCACCTGATTCTCTCAGTTCGAACAAATGAATGTCTGTGCCATAATTTGCGCTACATTTTGTAGGCCATGTTCCAGACATTTGTGTTTCCTTCGGTACTATTGTTTTTTGTTTGTTTGTTTGGCGCTACGAAGCATACGTACATACATATATATATATAGTATTGGGCACTCATAGCGTTGCATAAATCATAGATTCAACGCGCCGGAGTGCGTGAATAATGCGAGGATTATGGAGCCAAAAGTGGCATGAACAAAATGAGGAAATTACGACTGGTAGGCCGCTTAATTATCGCCCAGATACAGAGAGTGTCTATCTAACTATGAGCTACTGTGCGACATTCTGGAAGTCGCTGTCCCACTCGAGTGCATTTTTATGATCGCTCATTAATTTTATGGCTTTTCATTTGAAAAGGCGAAGGCGGATCTGGATGCCGCTGCGAAGGCGGAGGCGGAACTGGCCGATAAGAGGGATCCCACACACACTCGAAGCCTGTGATTGATGGCATCGTCTGGATGGGACGCACTTGCTCCAATGACCGCGATCATGCACTGATCACATAACTCCTCGGGTCTGGCCAGGATCGCCAGTTGCCAGTTGCCAGTTGCCAGTTGCGAGTTGTGGTGGAAACCGTTTGCCAAAACACGTCGCACAATCAGCTAATTGGACAACCGACGAGCGACGACCAACTCCCCAGTGTCGCTTTCATTAGCATGCAAATGCAGATCGCACCGATATTGTATCTCGCGAATACTCCGCTTCTGTTCCTTAATGGTTGCAACGTGTTTCGGTGCCTGCTCTTTTGTAATTAATGTGATCCGCCGACTGACCTTAACTGTGTGTTGTCAGCCTGATTAAAAAGTGTTGAAAAACAAGTTGTTACTGCCCCCAAGCCGCAGCCAATGAAACGGAAATCGGAAAAGATACTGGACACCACATACCGCATACCGGGGTACTGGGCACTGGATATTGGATAATGGTGCTGATCCCGAAACCAAAACTGGCTCGGAGGCATTTTGTCATTTAAATGGTGGCTCAGGGATTGCCTTTTCGCTTTTGGCTTTCGATTTTGAGTCTAATTAAGGCGAACATGTGCCAAGATCAATGTCGGCGGCGCCACCATGGCGTGCGTATCTGTCAGATACTTACGCCAGATACTTATTGCGAATAAAACCAATATACTTATGACGCCAGCTACCGAAAATTAATTTATGCCATTCCCTATGTCCCACTCTCAGGAGTTGATGCTGTTTGCCTTAATTGCACTCCGCCAACTGACAAATTGCACTCGGGTAATGGAATTTTAGTCTCTGACATTGTTATTGTTTTTTAATTCCGATCCGCAAATTATGCGCATTTTGCATGCAATTTATGAATGCCTACCATGCGAAATCCCTGTGGCATTGAACCCTCTGAGGATACATCTTCATCCGACTCGTAAAAGATTTCTTGTTGAGTTGTCAGCCACCGAATAAAGTTGCCTTCTTGTGGGGGATTTATGGTCTAGGCAACATCGTTTAGAGACAGCCCCGCCCACATGTTAGTACACAGAAAGAAATCTAATCTAAAATAGAGCACTTCTGATCAAAGAATCTATTAACAAAAAATAATATAACCTCATAACAGGGTCTACTATGTTAAATTGTATAATCTCTTACACCATTTAAGTAAGTTAATCTCTTAAAAAAATATTTCTTTGAAATGCAAATTTTGGGTTTATGCTCCACTTATGAAAATGAATTTTATTTTTCTGGTGCATACAAATGCCATGCATTTTGGGTGTGTAACCGAGGCTGAGGCTGAAGTCGTGAGGGAGTCATAGACCGAGTTGATGAGTTGGGGACTGGGGACTGCCTACCGAAAATAATGTCACCGATTTACATGCAAATTGCATGAGGAAGTTGCCGCTAACAAGGCCGTTAGGCCATTAAACTTGGCCCTGGGCATGAGTCAAAATCCCCAAACGAAAATCTCTGCCAGAGTCGGAGTCGGGCAGTCAAAGTGCAAATATGTGGCCACCCGACGCCTCCACATTACTCAAGCTCACGCCTGGAACTTTAGAACTACAATTCAATCCAAAAGGTCCGCCGGGTCGGCAACAGCTAATGAAGTTGAAGCGAGTCTACGGAAGGCAGGAGAATCGGAGCCTGGCTAAATTTAGCTGGCCAAGAGAGTCTTGCCACCTACGATAAATCAAAGTTAATCAGATCTAGTTTCGATTGGGTTTTTATGGCTCGCTGCGCCGCCGGCCTGCCGCCGTTCGTTCGGCCCCATTCGAAGCCATTTAAATTAGCTGCCGGGTAATTTATCGCATTGTTGCCTCTTTGCAGGTTTCGTTTAGCGCCAGGATGCCGCTAAGTCCAGACTCAAAGGCCCTTGGGCCTTAAATATATACATATACCTATATATAGATATGTGCATCCGAGTCTTTAGGCCGAGGACTTGTCTCAGTCGGTTGCGCTTGACTGGCAAGCTGGGGCTTTAAAACTGAATGGGCTACCAGCACTCGTAAGCCTAGTCGATAATTACGCATATTTTGTTGCCTGTTTTGACGCTGTTTTTTATTTTTATTCAATTTTAGTCTGTCAGCGAGGAAAGAGTATCGAGAGCTCTGTTGGCTACGAAAAGGATCGTCTATCAGAAGATAAATATCCTCCTTTATGGACTGTTAAGAGCCCTGAAAGCTTGGAGCTCGTTTTACGAGATGTTTTCATTGTACGACATGGGTATAGCCTACTATGATGAGAATTAAATCTTAATCAATAAAATGATCAATAAAAAATCCTCCTTTATGGACTGTTAAGAGCCCTGAAAGCTTGGAGCTCGTTTTACGAGATGTTTTCATTGTACGACATGGGTATAGCCTACTATGATGAGAATTAAATCTTAATCAATAAAATGACATAAGTTTAAATACTTTTTAGTTCCTATAACTAAAATTATCTCCCTCTTGTATAATTTATATTTCCCCTGTCGCATCTTTAATCGACTATTAATGCAATTAACTCTCAGCCTAATAAATATATTTTTAGCTAGCTTGTTATTCTTGACCTCCATCATTGATAGTTTACACAAGTAGGCATAGAAAAATAATCGACATGGGCATGAAAACTTCGGCGCCTCAATAAAATACCGCCGCCAGAGTTTTTATATTATTTTCCAGTACTTCATTTAGCATTGGAGCATTGTCTTGGCGCGAGGATTACCGATCGCTTTGGTTTTTAGTAGCTGTTAAATGGCAGGGACACAGTCGGTGGTCCCTTCTCGTTTCGTATTTTTTTTTGTTTCCTGGCCCAGCAATCTAGTGTGCACGGCTTGTTTTTAACACCCAGCCAGAGTCGGGAATCTGGTCTGAATCTGGGCAGGCAAATGGGTTTCAATTTACACACTTGTCGCCTTTTCTTTTTGCCCACAGGCCGGACCCGGCCGGTGTGTGTTCTTAAGAGAGTCGGGAATCTTGTCATCGCCTGGAGTAAGGCGCTTATTTATTTGCAAAAGTTTATATCGCATCGGATCGGCTGGTATCGCGTTGCAGAGACGTATCGCAATTATAAATCAGTTTAAGTCGCTGCGGCTGGAACCCCGTGACATTAAGCAATGAAACCTTTTGAGCTCTGTTTGGCTTTGTCTTTGTCAAGTGGGCTGTCTAACCGTCCACCCTGCGCGCCCTGTCCACCTGTCCACCTGTCCGCCTGTCCCTCAATCCTGTCCAGATCGCTTTCCACGCTCTGTGTGGCACCTTTGTTTGCATAATTCCAATGATGTTGCGACTGCCGCCGTTGATTGAACGAACAAATGAATGATTGCCTCAGATGAGATCTCAGATCTCTCCCATGGATGTATGTCCATGTCTATGTTTGCTAATAACTCAACAGCTAATCAGTGAGCAGCAGACTCGCAGCGTGTAGCTCGCAATTAAGCGAGCAGAAATGTATCTTTCCATCTTTGTATCCGCAGCAACAAGCATGCATCGCTGCATGTGCTGCATTAGACAGATCAATTATGCTGTCTTCTGGGTGGGTCTTTCGATATGTTTGACGATCTAATGGATATGGAAACATAGTTGCACTCAAAAAACTATACAAGAACCACAGGGAAGTAGCTCTAATCAAATTGTTTTTTAAGCCCTAAGACGAAAAACTTTTTCCGAGTGCAGCTTAAAAATTTAGTGTGGGAAAGCTATTCCACTTAAAGAGTTAAGAATCCATGAGGAAGCCCAAATCCTCTTCAAACTAAGCCTCTCCACATGACGACGGGTCAAAGTCGGAAGACATAAACACATATTTTTGCGCAAATTCCTGGCAAATTCCGTCAAAACTTGTCAGCTGACTCAAAATTTGTTAGATTACTATCGGAGAATTTTGGAGCAATAACCGATAAGGTTCGGCCGAGTTTATTTGCCAAATTTTATTTATAGCCAAGGAATAAAAGAGCCGCCCTCCTAACGCACCGCAACTATTAACACAAGTCTGCGCTTTGGGCCGTCTATTAATCAACATAATTGATGACAATTGCCGGGCCAGTTCTGGTGCGTTGTGTCGTAACAAAACGCTTATCGGCCATAGCTGAATCTAACACTATTAGTCAATGGATCGCACCAGCTGCCTATCATCAATTTATCTGCAAAATATACTTCTGGGATAGAGCTGCATTCTTGTCTCACTGATTTATGAATTTGACCGCCGAACGAACCATTTGCAAACCGCGTTGCAATCGCTCAGTTAATGACCCTGCCATCTACGCTGTTGCTTTTTTTCCCATTTTTGTTGCATAAATTTTGCATTTCTTTTCCGCGAGATCAATGGCCTTTCAGTAAGTTAGTAGGCAACAGTTATCGACACAGAAATTGAAATCAATTCAAGGCGCACGCTCCTCCTAACACACAAATGCGATTCTGAACTTTGGCGGTTGATTGGGTGGCTTGATTGGCTCCCCGATTGACGGGGTGACTGAGTGACCTAGTGCAGTTCGAGAAACTGCCAAGATCAATAGCTTTTCAATTGAAATCTGCCGAGCGGTTTCCAGGAGGAACGGAAAATCCTAAGAGACAGTTCTAGTGAAGAAGTGAGGCATCCAAGAGTCTCTTGTATTGGTATTACTTAGTTCCTATAACTACAAAAATTTCCATGCGTAATATCTCCCCTAATTTGCATGCCATTTTCATTTTTATGGTGGGTAACTTTCAATGATCTAAATACTTAGCGCAGTTTTCTTGGAAAAAAAACGCCACTGCCAGTAACTAGCTGGCTTTGTTTTTCCAGCAATAGCTTCATATGTATTTAGTCAACCGATTAGTGTCAATTTGTTCAGAGCATAGCTACAAGTACTGAGCCATATGTGGAGAGGTGGTTATGGCCACTACTGGTTGCTTTCTCGCGCTGTTTTGTGTGGCGGCGTGTTTATTCAATTAGCATTTATTTTTTTCAATTTTTGCTTGACTATTTGGCAACCCAAGAGGGGGCGAAAAAAGCATAAAAAAGTACAGAAGGAGATGTGCTGGCTGGCGGAGAAGACAACGATGACATGGACATAATTGCAGGCTATTTATCATGGCCACTTGAACTGAACCGCTGACAACTCAATGAGCAAAGTACGCAATCGCCGAGCTCGAATTAACACACCTAGGCCACGTAGCAGATGCCATTGGAACACCTGCCCCGCTGGGCCAAGTTCAGGATCCCCTCCCACTCTCGTTTTCTCTTGATTTCGAGCCCCCATTCCCATTGCCATCCTCATCCGCATTGACATTTAAATGCAGACAAAGTAATTGCAGAGCGCTGGCTGATTAAAATGGATTTATAAATTATGCAGCGGTGCGATTAAAATCGCCTAGCCAGTCGCGTCGGCGGCGCTAACAAAGCCGCCTCATGCCCATGGGCTAAATCGAGAGGATACCTTGCACCAGCTCCTTACGTGCCCGCAGTTTGGCTAATAGAAAGATTTATCACCCCGCCGGCGACTTGCAGGCCAAGCGCCCGATTTCCAGCTCAGCGATAAAAACCGCCTTCAACTCGCGACCGCGACCGCGACTGCGACTGCGACCGCGTTACGATTTCAATTTTCATTTCATTTCATTTGCACGGCGCGTCAATTCGCCGGCCCTAGGGCATTATTTATAGTACACACATTGGAGTGTGTGCGGATGACTCTATCCCCGGATTCTATCTTCGCTTTTCCTCTTAATTTATGGCATTTAAATTGCAATTTCTTGTCGGAGAGCCAAGGAAATGAAATGCACACGAAAAAATAATACCTTCTAGGTGCAAAAACCAAACGTCAAACATTTAATTGATCTTTTGTAAGCATTACTTTTTTATATAACTGGGAAAATAAATATTTAAAGTTATAAAACTTGGCAATCTTGTGCAAACTTTTTGCTGATTGTGATTTTCACACCTCGGAATTGTAACGCTTTTAAGCTTGGAAGAGTTATTTCCATTAGCATCTTCGGAGTGGCCTGGAGGAGCCGGAGATTGAGTCCAAACGGAATTGATTCAGAGGTTGGGTCTGCCAGCCCACATGTCTCGGGATGGCCACTTTTTCCTTGATTTGTGGTCAACACGGAATCACTTTTCATGGGAAACAAATTCTGTTGAATGGCCAGAGTAACGGGTATGTGAGATATATCATCGCCAGATTCCCCGCTGGTCTGATAGATTATGTGGAGCACATGGCTTTGCGAGGTGCGAAAACCTAAACGTTTTCTTATTTTATTCAAATAGCAATGGAATAATTCCCCGGCATTCCCATGAACAGGAATTTATGTTAATAATTCACTTCACGGATGGGGAATTTGTTTTTAAATCAATTAGATAACCATTACGAATCATTCGCAATGTTATTCAATTCAAGAATCCGATCGATTTGCAATTATTTGCTTTGCTTAATTGCTTTTGCCATTAGCTTTCGTTTGATTCCACCATAAATCTTTTACTTAAAGTAACGTTTACACTTTGTAGTGTTAATTAAAAACAAAATTGGATTTTCCATTAAAAACCCATTTGAAAATAACAGGGGCGGGCGGTGGACAAGGTAAACTATTTGAAAATCGAGCCCTGAACTTTACAGAAAAAGAAAGTGATAAAAAACTCATTGATTTTACCTGACGTTGGATCAACGCAATTAACTCTGGCGCTCTGGGCACCCGCCCAAATCAAATCAATTAGGTGAGCGACCGCCCAGCTATGGATCATGGGCCAATCCGATCGCGGAGCATTTATCTTCATTAGACTTGCAAGATACAAATCAATCTGCCATATGTAAATACGATATCGACAGCTCGCTGATGTAATGCCGCAGGTAGCCAGCCAGGCCCAATGGCAGTGCTTTTCCTTTTGGCCAACTGTGTGGCAATGGTGTGGAAAGCCGCCCGCCGCCCGCCGACCGCCTCCCGCCTCCCGCCTCCCGCTTTTCTCCCCTGATAAGCAAATCAACAGGTTGAACAGGCGCCACACACCGGACAAACTGGTAGCGTTGCCTCGCTCAATCTCAATCAAAATAAAAACGTATCTGAAACGAAATGCAGGCAGGTGAATTGAATCTAATCAAGGCACCGTTAGCCGCCTAAGATCCCAGATCAGTATCCGTATCTATATCCGATCGCTGCTTGTCCGAAGAATTTCAATTCAATTAAAACAAAAGCTGATGGATGCTCCTCCGTTCAGATTAGGCATCGGATGCGGCTGCCCCCCACAGGTCGGGGATCAGCTGCTTCAATCGACACCCACGGCGCTATATTTCAAATGGAGTTAATACTTTAATTGATCGTGCCGTAAGTACATCAATTTCGGTGTTACAACAGAGCAGCTGCTCCACACGAGCCACCCACCGCTGCCAGCCACCAGATAGAGATACAAAGATACAGTGCCCAAGAGTGTTTGGCTGCCGAGTGCACTGATTATGAAAGCCCATCCAAATGCGGGCTGGGCCAGTGGCTCGTGCTAATGTCAAGCGGTGTTGATGCTCTTCCACCACCGCGGTGGTGCCGGTGATTAAGTGCACTGGATTTTCGTGGATTTACGTGGGGGATAGGCAGCAGCCGTGCAACCACTTAAGGAATAATCCACAGTTGTGGAAATCTTTTTGTTCAGACATTTTGGGTATTGGCCCTCCAGTAGGAATGCTTAATACAATTATGTAAATTGGAGATCATTTTCATAATTCTTATTCTTTATGAAGCAAGGAAGAATTACTTCTTACCTTTAGAATGGTAAATTTGATCCAGATAATTCTAGGCAGCCTTGTCTGCTACTACTGGGTATTATTGTCTTCAACAACGTTGACCACTAAGTTTCCCACGGTTTTCAGAAAATATAAGTGATTGCCTATTTAAACAACCCACTAGCCACAAAATTGAATTAGCATCTGTGCCCGATAGCTTGATTTAAGGCTAAGGTGCCTGGCTAATTTGGCACACGGCAACCATTCAAGTCCGCGGGTCCAGCCAAGACATTTCCCATACATCATAGAGTCGGTAGAGTCCATGAATTGTGCGTGGGAGTGTGCGGTAGTCGACTATCAGACTGTCACAGGCTGTCAGAGACGTTGCGAATGTAATTAGCATGGCACCCCGCACTGTACAAGCTCCTGTGACATTTGTCAACAATCTGTCAAAATAAAATGAATAAAATGCAACAAAGGCCACGCTCGGCGACGGCCATAAATCTAATGCATTGTCTATGGCCGCGTTTGAGCAATTTTTTTTATGGCTGATATGCGATATCACCACGGAGCTGGCCAGTGGAGTGGTCAATTAGGCGGGCACGAATCCGGTGGGCGAGAAATGCCACAAAGGCCAATCGTATTGGTTACATTGTAGAACGCTAATGGACCCCGGCCTTTGCTGGCTAGCCGGCCACCGAATTATCATTCATAAATGCACAAAAGCGGCTTATAAATGGGTCAATCAGTCTGTTGCCAAATGAAGTAATCGAGACGAGAGGCAGAAGAAAGCAGACACAGACATGGACCGAGAACAGGACCACGAATGTGAAAAAAAACTGTTGGACAAGTTAACAAGTTGTTTGGCCCAAGGCGGGGGGCACTTTCAATTGTCGGGGGTCCAGCAAATTGGCCATTTAACCCTTTTGCTCACATCTTTGAGTATGTCTGTGAACTTTTTCCCAATATTATGTTCTCGCAACATAAAGGGTTAACATTTATTGTCTCTGATTGTCGGTGGGTGGTCATTTTCCCTTTTTTGAAAGCTCGTTGACTGCACTTACTGGGTCACTGGGGCCCAGTCTCATTATGCAACTGCCACTGGAACTGCAACAGCAACTGCCCCTTGTTGGTGCATCTAAAGTGGCCATAAAATCGAATGTTCCCCAATCGCTCCTACAGCCTATAGGCACTTCAATTGCTTGAAGAAGCCACTGGCACAGAGTGGCAGCCATCCATGATCGCCTCCGCAGATCTTCCGCTATTTGGCCGCAGTAAATAATCTCGGTCCTCGTGGATATGGATGGCTGTTTGGCAAATTAGCGAGCTCGTTAAGAAGCGGCATGAATAGGAGGCTGGTCTATTGACCAAAAAATGCCATTGAAAACAAACAGATTGCGGGGCAGAGCTCTTAAAACTTCTTCCAGCACTTTTAGTGGCGCTCATAAAATTGACCTGCCACGGAAGCGGTGTGCCGCTGTCTGAGCGAAAGTGTTTGATCTTCCACAAAAGTGAGCTAATAAAGAGCCAAGATCCGAAGATGATCAGCGGGCAATCAAATGGTATAATTAATACCCTGGCTATGAATGGGGCGTAATGTGAGTTTAAAGGCGTATGAAATGCAAAAGAATTTTCACGTATGCGGAAGCACTTTCCTCTGGAATTTCTGACTCCCTCTGCCTTTTCGGGCCAAGAATCTTTTGTCGTGTTCCGAAGGGGGCCACGAAGAGCCCCAGAGTTCGACTCAATCAGCCAGACTATTCAAAGAGTCTGACTTCCTCATTGCCCTGGATAATCCAGCGTTCAGTCATAGATACTAATTGAAACTCATTTTTCACTTTTGACGCCCATCAATTGCCCGATGGTCTGAGGCCCTGCCTCCGCCTGCACCCTGCCAGACTTTTGCCGGCCAACCCAAACAATTGACACTTTTCCAATTGCACCTTCGCACACATGGCCGCCGTCCCAAGAAGGGGTTACATGGTGGCCGGAGGGCGGCTGTGGGAGGCTGTCGGAGGCTGGGGGTGGCCAGGGGAAACCCGCACACCTTGCACCCAGACTGGCGGCGTCAATTAGTTTAAATAAAACGTGTAAGAGCATGGGGAAGGGGTGGCAAGTCAATGGCCCAAGCCCAACAAAACACCTTAAAAATATATAAGGACTATGATGGTAAAATTATTTAAATATTATTTTTCACAAGAAGTTCAAAAAAAGTATGGCTAAAGGCCTCGAATTAAAAATCCAAGTGTAAAGATCACATGACTGACTACCAGAGGACAACTTGAAGAAATTTTTTAAAGTGCATACCCGCTCCCAGACACACGCTGTCCCTATAACCCCCCATCCATGGTCATTAGAATTTTGTATACACTGCACAACATCAGCACGCACTGGGACTCGCTGTGTGTGTCATCACCTCAATTGGGTTCACTTCCTACTTGCAAGACGCAAACGCAGACGCAGACGCAGACACGCGGTGAACAGTGATCACGAAATGTATCTGGCGGAGCGTGCGTATCTGCAAGATACACGGCAACCATTAGTTGTCCTCGTCTTCGGTTTGAGGCCTCACTTTTCGCTTTTCACTTTACCAACGGAAGTCATTTTCGAGTTGAGTATTTCCAAGTTACCCTTCCTTCCCTGCTCGTTCCCCCGGGGGATTGAATGTCCCGCGTTTTATCTACGCAAATTGCACACGCACTTAACCCGCTTCCAGTAGCTTAAATAGCTCATATAGAGCGGGATCCAAAGCACGCGGGTCTCGGGTCTCCGATCTCGGGTCTCGTGTCTCCCCTCGCCCAAAAAAACCCCTCACATTTTTTATGACCAACCATAGCCACGCATATTAAGGTGGTTTCATGGATTCCAGGGGTGTTGGCGTATGGAGGGGATCCGCTGGCTACGCTGTTTGCATGCAAAAATGTTTTTTTCGCCCCGAAAATTATTTTGCCGGGCATATTAGTGCGGCAATTTGTCGATCGCCTCTGTTAACTTGAGCTATTAAGTGTGAACATATTTTGAGAAGGAGGTGGTGGCTCCAATCCGATCCACCCGAGCCAGCCCCATACCCATACCCATTCATTTCCAATCCGAATCGGGTCCAATCCAATCCCAATCCCACGGAGAGTCGGCTTTCGTTTAAACCGGATTCATAATGTACATACGCCTCTTGTAAATTGAAATTTTGTTATTTTGTGCGCGTGTTCGGTTTGCCTGCGATAATTGTTGTTGTTTGCCTGTAATAGCAGTGATTGTGGTTGTTGCTTTTTGCCTGCTATTGCCGTGAAACGATCATTAATATGTCATTTACAAGTCGGCGAATTGTCGCTAATAAATTGTTTTCAGCTCGCAAAGAAATAATTTCCTTGGACAAGCACGTGAAGGCTGTTGCCGGATAGATTTTCTATTGATCGTTAAGGGTTCAAATGAGGTTGGCAAATACCCATTAAATCAATAAAAGCTTTGACTTTGTTCTCGAATTGCATCTAAATGAATAAGTTTCGAGCATTAGCCAGAACTCCCACTTCACCCGTCCATCAACTTCACTTTCAATCATAATCAGTCAGCACCCAAAGTGAAAGAGAGAACTTTCGCTTTTCTCATCCCAAATGTTTGCCTCGAGTAAACAAAATATGTTAGTTTTTCACCTGTCGTTTGAAGAAGCTTCGGAAATGGTGGAGAGTATCTTAGGAATCAGTCTCTAGTACTTCGTGGAAGTCTTTGAAGCCCAACCCTTCCTTATCGGCGCGTTCGCTTTTCTTTGACTTTAGATTTACGATAGCACTGGCAATTGGCAATTAGAGTGCAATTAATTTATAATCCCCCGGGGGCACTACTAGAGACCTACTTGTGTGACACACTTAGGGAAAAAATGGTTTATGTGGGGCAATCGCCAAGATAACGAACTCAAAGCTTTCGATATGATATTTATGATGGGTGGGACGATCCTTTCTGGCGCCCGATTGTAGTTTCTGAATTCTCTGAATGACTGGGACTTCAGATGTTTCGCAATGTTGCGGCAACATTATCTGCGCTATCGGTGAGCAATTTTCGTTGGAATTAATCAATTCATTGGCTTGAAATCCGGTTGGCTAAAAAGGCCTCGAGTTACCGATGAAAATCGTGTAAAAAATGCATTTGCATCGCCAACGCAAAGTGCATTAATAAATTGATCCAGTTTCGTTTCGACTTGGGGATTTTTTCCTTTTGCATTTCCAGCTTGTAGGTGGCCATGTTTTGACTGTTACCACTTGTTTGGGTGGCTCTCTGAAGTTGACCGCTTTTTTTCCATACACTTTCAATGTATGTATGCCCATATATTTGGGTGTTCATCCGATTTCGTGCTAACCCAAATTTTTCTGACTCCGCGAAACGCGTGTCTGGGCCCACAGATTTACGACTCAAATGACCATGAACGTGTCGGTATGGACTGTACTGTAAGCTGTCGATATAGACGAGTACGTATCTGCTCAAATTATCGCTTTGCTATGCGAACTGCAAATGAAACGAACCTCAACCGAACGAAAGAAAACTTCAAAAAATGGAGTAAATGAAGTGTGTAAAGTGTCTGTCTGAGTGTGTAAAGAAAGTATTAGCATAGGTTTTCTGTATTCCCTTTGATTGAAACCACAAATACAAGATTAAAGAGTTTATTTAAATCTCTGTCGCCCGGATCGCTTACAGTCACATATTACTCATACGCCCCATTTTCCAAACAGCCTTCACTTTTTATTCATTGCCAAAAATGTGGTATTGTGAACCACCGATATGGTGGCATGTTGCGAGTGGTTTCTGTGCCACCGGGCACCGCTTGAGTTTCTGCTGGTCGGACCTGAATCCCAGACCGGGTGAAAATGAATTGCTCGTAAAAATGATTGTAAAACAACGCCAATAACCACGGCAGCCGAGAACTGCGTGCAAAATGTCATTAATCATTGTAATTTATATAGCTGGACCAAGTTCATAAACCATCGACGACTTCGGGGGCCTGTTTATAAAATGTTTTCGATTTTATGAACTTTACGCATAATTTAACATATTTGTCAATGTATGTATGTAAGTGGTGGATGGGTCTTGACCAATTTCTGTGTGGCCTAGACCTTCTTATGTAACAGATAGGCGATTGGAGAACCAAAGCCAAACAGTTCATTGCCACCTGGCTAAAAATACGTAAGAACTCAGCTGCCGGAAAAACATTTGCAGAGGAAGCTGAGAGGCTGAGAAGCCCTAGCATATAGCCCACGCTAGCTTGGTGGAAAATCCATTTGACATATTGCGTCGCCCGCTGGCTAGAAAACTATTCCCGCCTATATGGTACATAATCTTATCTAAAACAAAACACTTTCGCGGTATTTTCTAGTCGCCATGCCCATGTTGCCTGGCGCATAAATCAAGCACCACTGCCGGCAGCACCACCACCGGCAGGCAGCACCACTGCTGACTGATGATGAGCCACATCGCTGACAATAAGTTGTCAAGTGTTGTCTCCCCATCACCGCCACCCACACGCTTACATATTCGCTCACATTTCCACCGAAAAAATAATCTCCAAAATTCGTGGCCCACCAGATGGAAATATTCCCGAAAGTGTACGAATAAATTATACCTACTAATTAAATTGTCATCGTGAATTTTTCAGAAATTTAAGAACTGTATATTTTCGAATTTTTAGTAGCTTTAAACATGATTTTTTTCCTTAATTAATTTCATGGTATCTAATCGTAGAGTATTACTAATTCTATTAGATTTCCCCTAAATATTTACCTTTCGATTTCCTCCCAAACTATGTCCGAGCTAAAGAACCCAACAATAAATTTGCTTTCAGTCGTCTAGCCTACAAAAAAAAGAAAGATCAAGCACAAACCTCCCAAAGATCTCTCTGAATCCGTGACGTAGCAAAGTGAAAATGTTTGTGTAAAATTAATTTATCGTATTATGTGCGGAAAGTGATATAATAGACCGGCTATTGAGAGTGTTTAGGAATTATGTATGTTGAAATATTCTTTATTCTTTTCAAGTAGGATAGTTGCCACTCATTTTAGGGGGATTAACATTGAGGCAATTGTCTAAATTTACAAAATATTTGATTCCCTAATGCGTAATGCCCTAAATCCATGCTTCTCAAATCGATTGTCAACAATGAAGACTTCTGTTGACAAAAAATCAGCTGCAGACATATTAAATATTTGAAAATTATTTTTTCTGGGCGCCTTAGAATGACATCGCATTCATAGCATCATCGCATGACAACATAAAAAACAAGAAAATAAATAAAACGTAAAAGATCTAGTATTTAAAAAGACAATTAACATGGCCGACCCGTGACGAGACCAGTGACAGGGAAAGTAACCACATTTCGAATCGATCCAATCTTGGCCAAACTGTCGGAGCAACTTCATCAACCTGAGCGACCGCGAAAGACGGGCCTGTAAATTAAGTTATCAAAAGATGCTGTCGGAAGCTTTTAGCATCCACCGGCTCCAGTGGAACCCGAACCCCAAGCCCCTGCCTAAGCCCAGGCCAACTTCACTCAACTTCACACCTCGCATGGCATCGCATCGCATCGCTCCACGCACTAAATCAGTCGCATAATTGCCGTCTGGCCGCCGGGCCAAGTACTCTTCATATATCATCTCGAAAATATGCACGCCCCGTGAAAAAAAGGTTTTTCAGCCCGGACTCAGACTCGGACTCGGGCTTGGGTTCAGGTTCAGGCTGCGGATCTGCTCCTGGCCAGTACGACACCGTTAGTTGCTGCCTCACTTTCGTGCCCGGCCATAACTGCAACTGGCTTTTGGAGGTCAACTGGTTGATGAGACCCACGAGATGTGGCATCTGAAGATGCTGGCTGACGGAGTGGAAAACTCATGAAATTTGGCAATTTTCATTTTGTTTGGACAGCTTCATTTCCAAGCAGATGTCAGGGACTCTTAGCGGCTTAATTTTTAAATTTGGTTAGAGATTCAACGGAAATTTTGAGTACTATTTCAGGTTTTTATTTCGTTTTTTATGTTAAGTTTTCTAGACTACATATATTCAGGTTCTTGGAAAACCCTGAATATTAATGCTAATTCATGAGCTATGTTTAATATTTAGACTCATTACCTCATACTTTCATACACTATCTCCTCTAAGAAACTTAAAATTTCGTCATCTCTTAATAAAGAAGACAAACAATCTCATATCAAGGCCAACAACAGTTTTTTCTCACATCTTATGGAGCTTATGCGATCTCAACGGAAGTTTAAGCACAATTTAGTAAAGTTTGTGATTTTTTGGGCACTTTGTACAATTTAGAGTCCATTAAAAATTCACTCAGCCACTAATAAACACA
Organism: Drosophila atripex; assembly: GCA_035045925.1. Classification (NCBI taxonomy): domain Eukaryota; kingdom Metazoa; phylum Arthropoda; class Insecta; order Diptera; family Drosophilidae; genus Drosophila; species Drosophila atripex. The sequence continues at coordinate 3,235,936 of JAWNOP010000022.1, read as the reverse complement.
AATTGCTTAGTTAGTTGCCCCTTCTTGTGAAAGTGAAAAGTGGGGGAAAAACCTCCCAGCTACTTCACTCGTAGAGCAACTATAAAAATCATTTCTTCGACACCCACGAAACTCACTCGCCCATCAGGGGAGAGTAGAGGAGCCGAGCCTTATAAAAAGCTCTTTTATATGGCAATTTCAATCTTATCGCACTCCACTCGCATTATCGCTGCCTGATCGAGTCCAAAATCAAATTAACACCTGAGGGGCAGCGTGAGACACTGGAAGGCCGTGTTAAGTACACCCGAATGCGATGAATTAAAAAATTTGTACCCGAAACGAAACAAAATCCCGATGATATCTATCTTGAGCTCATGATGTCTCAATGGCGATACGTTCGGCCGATAAGACACAGAGCATTTAAAACCGCACGCAAACCGGACCAAAGTTGTACAACAAGTTTTCGGCTGCTTGGTGTTTTTTAATGCAGTTATCAGTGCCTGCAATTTGCTACCAACAACCGGCGAAGTAAGTCAATGAAAATAAAGCTGTAAATTAATTTCCATCTGTAAATTTTGTATATTATGTAAATTTTTAAATTCATGAAATCTAAAAACAAAAGTATTCATAAAAATGCTACAAATACTCATTACTAAAATGAGTATTCAGCAAAGAGTTTCTAAATACTTTATTAAAGGAAGACCACGATCATGATCATCACTTGACTAGACTGACTCATATTCCAGAGGGAGCCCGGCTAATCAGGCCGAGCGGTTAATTAAAGCAAGATTTATGCCCTTAGCCCACTAAAGAATTTATATGCCAAATAATACAATACCGGCGGCCGCAGCATTGCCAAATCAAGTGTCTAACTTAATGATGCTCAACATAAACAGTCGGGCCAAGGAAAAAACTCTTTTCCTCCGTCCGTCGATTTATTTGGCAGCTCAACGTGAGTATTACGCAGCTTCTCAGCGTTTTATGAGAACTTTCAACTTGTGGGCGCAACAACACACACATTCACGTAAATTCGTATCTGTGTTTGTGCCAATGGGCGTGTATGTTTTTTTTTTTATATTCTAAATATTTCATATGGTTATAGGAATTAGTTTATTTGGTTGTTTAGGTCGTCGCCGTGGAATGGCCAGGAGTTGAACATAAAAAATGTTCAAAATAAACCAAAAATATATGTGAGTAATGAGGGCATGGATGGCATCCACTTTGAAGTTCATTTAGGTTGGAGGTGGGCAAAGAAAACTTATTTATAAGACTCCAAAATAGATCTTCAATTGATTGTAATTTATCAAGTTTTTTAGTGATGAATTATTTGGTGATTTACTTACTGAATTCATTGTTCTCATCCAGGGTTCCTGTCACGGTTCCATTCCGCATCAGCTGGAGGATGTGCCTGTTGACGAACAACTGGATCTTGCGAGAGTTCCAGTCCAAGTGGGACTGGGCCACGGTGGAGCGCTCGTTGCGGTCCAGATTGCTGATGGGTGTATTGTTGCTACTGCTATTTATTTGTAGATTACTTCTAGAGTTGCTCAGTCTTTTCGATTTCGAACCAATGAAATTATTGCCAGTCGATGTCGACTGGTGCTGTTGATGGTGGTGGTGCTTCTGCTGCTTTTGCTGCTGATGCTCCTGGTGACGAATGCTGCGCTCGGTACGCGACAGGACAGCCAGGTGAGCGCTCGGCACCGCGGATATAACAAAGCCCATCGGCTCCTCCAGCTGATTGGTATTGGATTGGGGTGTGATTTCTGTGGATGTTTCTATGGCATTCGATTGGATGGTTAAGCTCGGATTAAATTCAGCAATAATACTTTGATTTTCGGGTGGATTTACACTATTACGTTCACTCACTACGCTCGGCACTAAACTACTACGACTATGATCACTTTGTAGATAACTATTACTAGGCAGATTGCTATCGTTCGCATTGGACATGTCCGGTATGGGATTCCCAACTAGCGCGGGCATGGCACCCACTTGGCCCAATCCCGGCCAGGGGATAATATACGCGAGGAGGGCGCCCAGCAGCGCCAGGGCCCTCCAGTCCAGGCGCAGGTTTCTTCGCATCAAAAATCACCACTCCGAGGTTCACAAGGGCTACGAGTCGTAATCCGAATGTTTGTAATTTTTGTAGCCCCACGGCAGATGTTTCTGCTTTTCCCGCACTGTGTTGTTTATAGATTGTTTGTCAGTTCACTGGGCGTAAGCCACGCCCTTCAATATCGTTGAGACACATGAACGCCCAGTTCAAAAAATCTTTTACTTTCGTTTCGATCGGTTTGCGTTTCTTTATTTCTTCTTTTTTGACTTGAACAGTCTCTCTGTGGAGGTTTTGATTTTCGTATTTTTATTTTTTTTTTGCCCCTTTCCTGACAGGAAATTAGGTTATCATATCGTAGTCTTGTTTAACACATTTTAATTTGAACTGCTGTGGATCTTCATCTTCGTCTTCCCCGCTGATAATGCATCTTATCACCGTCAATGACTTTCTTGTCATGTTAGATTCTTCCTCGATATAACTCGGATTCATTGAAGCAATCTCAGCAAACAGTTGCCCAAGTTTTCATATCTGTAAAGAGAGGAATTTAAATGATAATTTAGTTGATTATCATGCTGAGGAAATAAAATATTGCAAGGCTTCAACAAATCACATCATTTGATGTATTTTGTGGCCCGACATTCAATTCGGAAAGAGTACAATTTATGGATTTGGGGAATTGGCTGTTAAATTCCATTGCGAACGTTTGCCGGGCAGATTTGGATTAAGCCAAATTGTACATAAATTCATCACCTAAGCGCTTTTAACGCAATTTTTGACATTTTAATTAGTGTTCGGCTATATAAAGACACGGCAGCAGCAAAAGGAACAGCAATAACAACAAGATCAACGACAAACTGGCACAGTTTATTTTCAGAGAACGGACTATCAACAAGAAAAGATACAATTGTATCTATGCGGGCGACAAGTGATCGGCAAGAAGTTACATAAAAATTGCCCAAAGGGAGAAAAAGTTACGCAAAACTCGGAAAATTCGGAAAACTCGGTGAAAACATCGCAAATGACTTTCTCAACCGCAACAGATAGAAGAAAGGAAATGAGAGGAAAAACTCCGAACGACTGGCGGACAGGCAAATTGTTTAAAAATAAATTGTGGCAACAAAAACAATTCACGCAGAAAACTGTGTCGAATTTGAAAATAATCACGCACTAACTGCAGCAGCAGCGACGATGGCAGAGTATCTGTATCTACATATGAGACACACGCAGGGCAACGGGGCGGCTGAGTGACGTTGCCGGTGCACTTAGACTCGACTGCCGCCTTTTTGGCACGTGTTCAGCTAGCCTACGCATGCATTTTTTATGCAACATTTAAGTGCACCCCGTTTTAATTACCATAAACAACAGAACAACAACAAATCCAATTGGCGACAAACAGAGACAACTCATAACACCCGACTTCTGCTGGCTGTCCCATCAAAATGTTAATTGCTTTTGCGTCCTTCTGTCACACAGTTATGCAACGCTCGCCAGGCGTTGACTTTGAGATAGAGATACATCTCTCGGAGGCTGACCTGGGCAAACAGACCAAAATGCTGAATAAGGTTACGCACATTCCGGATCGTAAAACTCCGAAAAATTAGCGTGCCAGCAGGAGAGTTATAAAACAAAAGTCCCAAGAATCGCCCATGAATCAGAGAAATCCAATATTATTTGTGTAAAATAAAAATCAGCAGAAATATATAAAAAATTTCTCAACATCATGCATTGCGTATGCCAGGAGATCGGGAAATAAATTCAAACCTTTGGCTCTGGCGACTTTAATGCCTTTCACCCAAATACAAGTGTGTAAAAAAAGGCCTGAATGCTCCGCAGCAAGCAAAATGTGTGCCAAGCCAAGCGTTGTTTATGCCGACTGAGTTTTGTGTTTTTTTCTCCATTTCTTTCCAGTGGTAGAATTTATGTTAAATTTGGTAAGGGCAACAAAAGTTCCAGCCACAGCCGCAGCCACAACATTCTACGCAAACGGAGGCAAAAAGATAAAAAACTACCGAAAGGGAAGCGCGTCTTGACACATGCCCAAAAAATAAAAATAGCGCCGTGGATGAAAATACCCAAATATGTAGATGAAGTATTAAAATCACACCTATGCTGGCTAGGGCCAAATGTATCTTGTTTTTACGACTTGAGCCAGGCAGTTTATCTGTCATTCAAAAGCCACCATAATTCCACAAATTAAGATGAGCAATAAAAAATAATGAAATCTTTTGTTATTTTCCCTCTCAGCTTAATTCCGCAAAAGGAAACATATAATCGAAGCCAATATTTAATCGGAGCCAAACATGATTACAGTAATTGATCTTGCAAATTACTTTCCTTAAAGCCACAAATTTGCTAAAGGAAAAAAGGGAAAGTTCAATACTAACTGAAAAAGAACTTCTTTCGATTACTTGACTCATGTCATTCAAGAAAAATCGGATCCGTTACAAAACTTGATATTCATTTAACCCAAATTTGAGTGGCAAACTTCGGTGGCAGTCATCTAATCAAATTAATGTCCAAATCAAAAAAACCGCGACATCCAAAACCAAAAAAGCAAAAGAAGAAGTATAATAATGAATGGCCAGAGGCGTGCGGCGGCATCTTTGGTCAGTGAATGAATTAATTTTATAATAAAACCATCTTAAGTGCGGCACAATGGGTGTAAATGAGATAAAGGTGGGCTCTACGAATATAATTTCCAGACTCTTCAAAAAAATATTAAGCCAGCCCAGTGAGCACTCACCAACAGCATCCAGTTTCGTATATTAAACATCATCTCTGCTGCTTGACAACAAGTCACTAAGCGAGCTAAAGTCTTAAACAAAATATTTAAATTAGTATCTCTCTCTTTATGTTAGTCTCCATTGGCGTTGGGAAGCCAAACCGTTTAAATCGAAGCTAGGCCTAGTCATTGAACTGCCCTGGCAGTCGCTCAGCAAACTGATTAGCAAATTTCATTGTGTTTCTTCCATTTTTGTTTTGTTTTGGTTTGGTTTACCTTGTTTTTGCGCCAAAATTTATGCGTTTCAAATGCGTTTGACATTTGCGACTAGCCGCTGTTTTAATGGCGGCGCTGACAGATGGGCCTGAGGTATTTGGAAAGTATCTGGCGGATCGCCTGGACGGCGATAAATCTAAGCCGAGCTGCGCAACTTAATTAGTTCACGTCAGACGCTTGGCTACTCTGCCAAAAAGCACACAAAACAGGGGAAATACACTTTGGACATTTATTACACGCCGAAATGTTGGACATATGTAAATTAAATCGGATTTTTAGTGGCTCTACTTATTGTTTCTGCCAATATGCAAATGATTCACGCAGTCCGGCGACGTCAAAAATGAGAAATTAATTTATTATAACAGGTGAATAAAAATTTTAATAGGCTAATAAAATTAATATGCTTTGACATTAGCATAAAGTTTATATATTAGAAAAAAAAAATGAAATTAAATTAAATGGAAACCGGATTGAGCTTTTGAAAGTGAAGGTTCCTGTTTTCAAGTTTTTATTTGTTTACTTATTTTTTTCTATGCAAATATGCGTTTTAGTTTGTTTTTAATGATAAATTACTTCTTGCAGAAGCTGCGCTAAATCATAATGTTTATTGCCCGATTCCATTACCGAGAAAACAATTTACCAATTGTGGTTTCATGACGGAGTAAACCGCCAGTCTCTTGGCTTACAATTGCAATTTATTCATGGCTTTGTGGTTAGGGCTTTTGCCCAACTTCAGTTTGGGCAATAAAATAAATTAGGCCCAAGAATAAACAACAATGTTGTGTTGTAACAATTTGTGGTAATTTTTATCAAGCATAATATACTAAAAAAAAAGTTGTGTTTTTTTCAATGCCAAAGCCAACAAATTGAAAGTGAAAAGAATTCAACAATCCCAAGTATCCCATATGCAAAGATGATCGAGTATAACAATGAGATTCTAGTTCAAGAAAAGATACATTTTTATTTATTCCCACTGTTTAGTGTCTGACGCTCATTGTCTTGTTGACACTTGTCACAAGATTGAACGAGAACAAATATACTTGTTTTCCTCCGTACATTTGTATATTATGGAATGCTTAGCAAAAGATTGATGTGCGGTGGCACTCGCTGTCGACTGGCTTATAGATGGATATGTACTACCCAGTATCCGTCCAGTGCAAACAAGAGGATGCATTCGGCTGGGAGATTGTCGCTGATCTCAAATGCCTGCTCCCTCGACTGGAGATGCCCCTGGCCCCGATCTATTCACGTGTTTACAAAACAATTAATTTCCTTTGGAAAAACAAGAAACGCATTGAACTGGTCCCGACCGATCCCGATCCAATGAAAATGGAAATGAAAAAGATGCCGAAACATAACTCAGGCAGCCAGCCAAATGCACTAATCGATGTGCACTTCATTTGTATGGAAACATCGCGTATGAGATACTTGAAGGCATCACTGTTAGATACTTGCAAACAATCTTTTGGGGAAAGCACGCCGCTGGCGGACCCCAAAGGAAAAGAAAACCAAGGAAAAGGCAGCGCTTTTGTGTAATCGATTTGAACCGGAAGCAATTGGGTTGCCGCATCTCAAAAGCCGCAGCGGAGAAATGCTCTCAAGATGCAGCTATTTTAAATATTTAGTGCACGAGACAGGCGAGGGCAAAACAGAGATGTACGCACACAACGAAGGTGATTGAATCACATGTCCGATGCTAAACACAAAGCAAATATCGGTCGCCATTCACATATTGACAAGAATCAGAAAGCACTACAAATTTTGCAGATTATAATCATTATCTATTTTAAACAAAACTTTAATAAAAATAACTCGAAAGTATTAAAGAAAAGCCTTCCCCACAATGATGTCTCAATTTCAACGGAAGTGCCTGAGAGTGTCCATCGCTTTAGCAGCCTTGTATCTCTCATTTCGAGACAAATATCTCAGCCTTTAGACACTAGCCGACTCATCACCCACACATTTTCGCACATTTATTGTAGTCTAATTAAAAGTCACGCACTTTACGTGCGAAAATTAAAAGGAAAACCGTCGCTTAAAAATAAAATCAACAAAACCGACGAAAATCAAAGACAACGCGTCGTATTAGTAATGTGACAAACAGACAGCCAGAACCACCACAATAACAACACCAACAGCAACAATTGCGTCTAGGATATTTTTAAAATGCGTCAAACAACCAAAAAAAATAAAAAAGAATTTAAAAAAAACCAAGAGCCAAAAAAGAAACAACAAACCTGAGTAAAATACGCGACGATTTTCTCATTTTCATTTCTGTTTTTTGTTGCTGTTTTTTTTTACTGAGGGGTGTACCTAAAGTTGTGTTGCCATGTGCGATCGTGTGTGTGTGCCTCCAAATGTATGCCGCACATTATGTGGTCTAGTGTTCACGCTTCATTAAAACAAACGCTGCATTTTTACTGAGTTTCCCGCATTTTTTCTTTCTTCTCTCCCCCGTTTAGGCTCATTTTATTTCCCTTTTTTCGCTGTTATGGTCGACATTTCTTTCTGAGTATTATGCGCCACTTTCGGCCAAAAAGGAAAACAAACCGTTGCCGCCAAACTATTTACGCACCACCGTAAAACGTTTGTGTTTTTGCATGCGATAAGCTTTATCTAAGAATTACGATTGTCGTATTTTAAACTTTGCCTTCACCAAGCCACCCATCAATCAAGCACTATTTGTAAATGTGTCACAGAGCCAAAGTATAAGCGAAGTGTTACCCAACACATCCGTTTCCGAACTAAACCTGCTAATTGAACGACCACCGGCTTTTCGACATCCCAAGTCGGACGACAAGCACGCCACTTCCAAAAGTCCAATCAGCATAAAAAAATTTCATGCTGAAATGTTTTTTACTACCAAAAAAAAACTCTTTATTATAATTTCTAATAATTTTAGCAGCCCACACTACTGACACTGTTTATTTAATCATTTTAGGTTTTATGGCTTTATTTTAGTGCTGGCATTTCACTTATTGAACTATCACTGACGTAGCCGGAACGTTTCCTTTGGGTCGTTAATATTATAATTTAATCAATCACTTTATACAGCCCCTGGGAATTCTAAAAATTTTGTTAGTTAAAAGGTTTTAAGCGAAATTATTCTTCAGACCTTGAAGAGCAAATAAAGGACTATTCGAAGAATAAGAAGAATTTAAGTGAACTGAAAGCTTTAATGAAAATATGATTTTCAAAAGCAAATACTAAATACTAGGGGAATTTTTAAAAATATCTGAAAAATGCTATGCCACTAATAGGTTCTATAAATAATGCTCTTAATTCGAGTTAAGAACTCGGTATGGCCATTAATTATAAAGGATATCACCTTCAGCACTCTACAATTCATTCATTTCTAATCTTTATCTCGCTCGCTATTCGCCATATTTTGCAGCGTTTTGTCGGCTGTCCAAACTATGATCCGCCATGTGATTAGCAGTTGTTGAACCCGACGCACACCGGCCCACCATTTGACGCAGCCATAACGCAAATTCGCACACACTGCCATTCACGCACGCTCACAGATACAATGCCTCCCGCAAATCAGCGGCAGGGACAAGAACAACAATTCAGCTTAGATAATAGCCCACACTGTTAGATAATAGCCACGCCGCCAATTTATAGGACAGAAAAGTGCACGCGCAAGAGGGCAGACTGAATTATAGGGAAATAGTTTGCGAATCGAGATTAAAAGCGCCTGCGTACGTTTGATAATAAAGATACGCACATTTCGCAGATACACAGATACATTCGCAAAAGGTGCGAATTTTGTATTTAATTTTTTTTCGCAAAACTATAAATAATCTAAAAGTGTGTGTGATTAAATTTATATAAATTTTTCTTTTATTGGATAGGTTCTTGGGAGGTCATTTGCTTTCACTGATTCGCGAAAAATATTTAGCTGTTTTTGTTTGCCTTACTTATTGTTTATTTGGGCCAGATTAAAGCGGAAAAGTACTTGGAAAAGCTTAGTTAGCTGTTTACCCCTAAATTAGTTTTAATATTTTTATAGCTGAATGCATTGAGATTACGATTTCAGTGACATTCCTTATAGGCTTTTAAATACAATCGAGTATACATTTAATTAAAGTCTATTAGCATCGCTCTAATAAAGCATTTGTTATTGCCAATTTCCCTTTGCCGTCCGTTTGTTTTTTGAAGCGAATTAATTTTGTATTTGAGCAATCCATTCTTTAATTACTTTCCCTGTTGGCTCTTGGGATATTTTAAATACACTTATTACTCGGCCCGCTGCCAAGTGGAAAATTATTTCAATATATTTTAAAAAGATGCCAAAATTTAGCCACCCAACGTCAGAAATATATTTTAATACCAACGTTTTTTGATGACCAAAGTGCAAAGAATTGGACACTATTTATGATTTTTATGATTCCGAAAATCTTATCGATGTACTCCATATAGTTCTAATAATATACAAATATATTTCCACTTTGGTTGAAAACAAAATGTTTACTAATTATTGGATTAGAAACAATGACACTAAAAGACTCGCTCTGACGTTTATAAAAAATATTTTGCAATAACACAAAAAATATTTCCGAGATGAAGAAACTTACTAAAAAAAGAAACTTATGTAACAATTATTTAAACGCATAGCGTACGCACCTTAGTTTTATGTTTATTTTCGATGTTTTCAGTTTTACGATCCTTTTTTTTTTTTGTAAGCACTTTAAAATTAAAGTTGAAAGAGTTGCACTTTTGCACACTTTAAACAATTGGCATTAACAATTCAGCATTTTCTTTGATTTCGGATATCCTTTCTTTGTTATTGGTTGGTACACAGCACTAACGATATATTTTATATATTTTCTTCCGCAAGCACTGGTCTGCCATTTCAAAATTGTAACGAAAATTTTCGAGTTGATTTCGAAAGAGACTTTTTGTTTCAAAATTTCCATCCGACTATTATATTGTTTTGTTCACAATATTGAAATAACCGGACGCGGACGCGATCGCGATCGGTATCGATTGGGTTCGATTTCTGCAGATGCGGATGGATCCACAAGATTCGAAAATGCTGCGGATGCGGATGTTGAGATGTGGATGCGGACTTCGAGTGCTACTGCGACTGCGGACGCTCCGCTCCAAACGATGTGTTCCCAAAGCGAGCCAGACAGTGACTGTGACTGAAAAAATTCGGCTCGTTCGTTTCCACCGCCGAGCTGCGTTGCTGCCGGTCGTTCAGAGAGAGATAGTGATTGCCAGTGCCAGTGCCAGTGCCAGCCAGCCAGCAGGAGGCCGATGGAGAGAGCGAGAGCTGGCGCACGGTTGTGGGTGGACGAAGACGACCACGACCAAGAAGATGGAATCACACGAGTACGTCCGAGGCTTAGATGCAGCTCAGGTAAGAGATTGGTAGTGCTAACGTGGTCAGCATTGGTCGAGGGTCCAAAGGAGTTAAGTGTTTCACGCTATTGTCTAATTTGTGGATGATGTTTTTCTAGAAAGGAACAATATTCTCTTGAGATAGGTTCCGATTTTTTGTAAGCCAGAGTTAATAATTCAAGTCCCATATTTTTAGCAACTGATTAAGTTTTTTGTCAAAATATTATTTATTAGATACCTACGTTTTGTGGAAATTTCTAATTTTCTATTCAAAACGTTCTAAAAATGTTGTTTTATATTATTAGCAGGCTACTTAAGTGTTGTTGTCAATGGATTATTTATGATTTAGTGGCGACAATAATACTTAGGAGGACCTATTTATAAAAATACCAAAACCATTGTATTTAGCAATTTTATAAATCTTTTAGAATATTAAAAAAATAAAATACATTACATACAATTTTCCAAATCTTTTTTAATCATTTTTGAAAGCATATCTATGGCTTATCAAATAATATGATCAATAATAATATTATTTAATAATTTAATCAATTATAAACAATTAAAATTATTATATTCCTAATTAACTTTTTTTAAATATTTTATTTAAGTTGTAAAGCAAAAATTCGTCGCCCATGCCCAAAAATTTCCTTTTCGCATAAACTGTTTCCGAATTCACTGCCCCAGTAATAGATCCCCGGTCACGTGCTAGTTTTTAACCTGTCATTGTGAGCGGTGCGATTGCAGGCCGTCAACTTGTGTGGCTTGTGTCTTTGTGTGCGAATTGTTTTTGGTGGCTGGGTGGCGGTTGTGCTTTTTGGCGCGTACACCTTTCCAGTGTTTTTTTGTATTTCACAAGTTTGCGTTGATTTGCGCAAATGGCAATTAACTAACGGCCCAAAGTGCAGCACAACTAAAACAAAACAGAATACTGAAAGCTTAATTGTTAGGGACATTCGTCTATGATTCAACCCGATTTTATGGAATGGGTAGGACTACCTCGCATTGGTAGTCTTTATCAAACCAGAAAATCTTTATTTTTGATCCCGGAACTACCTGCCAATTTCGTTTTTTGCAAAAAACAATTGCTCTTGAGCTTGGTCAACAAAAATAGTCAACGTCAAATGGAAGCTAAATCAGGTCTGGCCAAATCAAAATTGAAAACGATATTCTTCAAATAAAACTTATCTTATCTGTGGCGCTGGCGCTATTAAACAAAAAAATCACATGCTGAATAAAATGTATGTTAGAGGTGAACTTGGCAGTGGCAAAGGCCCTGAAAATATTGCAGAAATATGTGGGGGAGCCGCCAACGTCATATTCAAAAACTACGTCATTTTATGGGCATTAGGGTATGGCAGAGGCACTATCTTTCCGCCCATAAGACAAGTAATAAAGTGAATCTCCGATATACTTATACCCTTGCAGAGGGTAATGAAATTTTGGTTAAATGTTTTTACGCAAATAAGAAGACTTAAAAAACTATGAAAAATGTCTGGAAGGACAATATGGCCCCCAACGATGGATATAACTCGGCCGAAATCCATCCGATTCTTAAGCGGAATACCTTAAACGATTTCTACATCAATTTTTCGTCATTCTGCATCAAAATATAAGAACGAAATATTTTTTAGATTTTTTCTCAAATTTTCTGAGGGGCCCCATTCAAATATTATAAAAAAGCCTATGGGAGGACAATATGGGTCCCAGCGATGGCTATATCTTGGTCAATTATCATCCGATTCTTGAGAGGAATACCTTGAACGATTTGTAGATCGATCCCCCATCATTCTGCATCAAAATCTAAGAACAAAATATTTTTTAGATTTTTTGTCAAATTTTCTGAGGGGTCCCATTCAAATATTATAAAAAAGTCTATGGGAGGACAATATGGGTCCCAGCGATGGCTATATCTTGAGTCAATTATCATCCGATTCTTGAGAGGAATACCTTGAACGATTTGTAGATCGATTCTTCATCATTCTGCATCAAAATCTAAGAACAAAATATTTTTTAGATTTTTTCTCTAATTTTCTGAGGGATCCCCATTCAAATATTATAAAAAAGCCTATGGGAGGACAATATGGGTCCCAGCGATGGCTATATCTCAGTCAATTTTCATTCGATTCTTGAGCGGAATACCTTGAACGATTTGTAGATCGATCCCCCATCATTCTGCATCAAAATCTAAGAACAAAATATTTTTTAGATTTTTTGTCAATTATTCTGAGAGGTCCCATTCAAATATTATAAAAAAGCCTATGGGAGGACAATATGGGTCCCAGCGATGGCTATATCTCAGTCAATTTTCATTCGATTCTTGAGCGGAATACCTTGAACGATTTGTAGATCGATCCCCCATCATTCTGCATCAAAATCTAAGAACAAAATATTTTTTAGATTTTTTGTCAATTTTTCTGAGAGGTCCCATTCAAATATTATAAAAAAGCCTATGGGAGGACAATATGGGTCTCAGCGATGGCTATATCTCAGTCAATTTTCATTCGATTCTTGAGCGGAATACCTTGAACGATTTGTAGATCGATCCCCCATCATTCTGCATCACAATCTAAGAACAAAATATTTTTTAAATTTTTTATGAAATTGGATCCCCTGAAAATATGAGCCCCAGCCCCAAGTTTAAAGGAGTTACCAATTTTTTATAAAAATTGTATACGTTTTAAAACATTTTCTTAATTAAATACTTACCTCTTGTCTTAAAAACTTTATTTATAAACACAATTACACGCGAACTAACACTTTGTTGAAAAACTTTCAATTTCAAATTTACGGATGCTATGGATTTAGTTTGGAGGTATGTATGCTCGAAAGTGGTCTAGCTGACCCACAAAAGGCTTTACCCCAAACAATTAACTCAATTAACCGAAATGACATTTTTACCCCGAGAATTTGACGCCTTTAGAGATGTGGCAGCACATGCCAAATGTCCCTGTCCCCGACCTTGCTCCCCACCCCTCTCCTGACCCTATAAATAACCTAAGACCGAGAAACTCCCCCGCAGTTTTCGAAAGCGGCCTTAGACGGCCGAACTGCCCTTTATTTTCCAACATCTTTCTCTTTCCTTATTATCCTTTGGTATGCAGGAAAACAATTAAAATGATTAATTAAGCGCAGGAGCAGCGGCAGCAGCAGGACATTTTCGGGATAATGACTTAATTAAGCCGGGAGTTGAGTGTTCCAGCCTAATGTGTTCGCCTCAACGACTCTGACCCTTTTTCCGTGTAAACCGTATGCATTCCGATACAAGTTGAACTCTGAGGCAAGATGTTAGTCTAATTAAAAACCGTGGCCGACCGAAAATGTGGCAAGTGATGTCCGTTGAGGTGTTTAAATAGTCCAATAAAGGGGCAGCTGCTTTGGGCTAGCCCCCTATCCCTTAACAGATCCTGACCAACCTGACATATCCACGCGTTTTAAAACGCGCCCGATGTTCGTTTCAAGGGTAGCAACTTGTGGCTGGTCATATATCTTCGACAGAAAGCTATCTAGATTGCTATCAATGTGATATTTAATTACAGAATATTTTCTGTCATGTCCAACTGTCAGGCAACATGATTTCTCAGGGCGGTAGCGAAAACAATCGGATTTATTTCGAACATTCTTTCGCCGATATGATATGATCGAGTATCAATTGGATGATTAAAAGAGCATTCGGTCAATAAAGTGATTTTGGCGGGGAATTCCGTCACAATGCATTAGCAACCATTAAGCTTCCATTAGTTGTAGGAGAGCGTTATCGCTGGACACTCGCAATAATTTATGTTAATAAAATAGTAATACCGCCTGTCAGCAAATGGCGACGAACATGCCAGCGAACCACCCCGCCAGCAGCCAACTTACAGTCTGACTGACAGAAGTCAATTCAATTCAAATCGAATCGAATCGAATAGATTCGAATCAATTAAAAATAAATCTGAAACTGATTGTGTGTCGCCAATGGCTGTCTTTTGTCTTTAGCCAAGTGACCAGAAACAAGTCGGATGCTGATACAAAAACATGTTAACCCCCGGCAAGAAACTTTATCTATACGACATCTAAACAAATATCCCATAAAAATCAAAATCAAGTGTCTTGGGTGAATATTTTATATTTAAATTAAAAACTGTGCCTTATCATAAACAGTATCTAAATTTGTAGTTAACATGCTATGGATTTTTTCCTTTTTTTTTTTAGAGCCGGCGGATTGTATCAATCTTAAGAACTTATAACTTAAGCAAGTCAGAGATTTAATATAATTGGAAAATTTCTTAGCGGGTTAAGATCAATGCAAATAATGACTAATGTGAAATGTTGTCGACGCCATTTAGTCGGATGGGGGTGGGGTATAGATCGGATTATGGATTGGTATGAATATCTGAATCAGACTATAGGTGGATATAGATTGTGGCGAGAAATGCCCCAGCTGGGTGATCGATTATGCTGGAAGTGGTGGCGGCGGTCGCCAATCACAATAATTGATTTGTAAATATTTTGATTTAGATTGCAATGCTAATTATGATGGCAGCCACTGACGCCATAAGTTGTGGCTGCATTATCTAAGTGGGCCTTGAGTATCCACGCAAGATCTATCGGAAATGAAATAAATCAAAATTCTCGATCCATGCGGAAGAATATGATTTGACTTTGTTTTGACTTTGTTTTGACTAGGCAGGCCTTGATTATAAGATTATAGTTATATTGTTTGTACAGTTTTAAGTATTCGGTTTGGGTTTCTCGACATTTACACGTTTCATCAGATTTGACGCTCAAAATTTCAGTTGGACGATTGAGCTTTTAAAATGCCCCTTCTTGAAATGGCTATTGTGTTCGACAACCTTTTCCATGGAATACGTCGTTGCTTTGGTCCTAATGTGTAAGTAAAATCTCTTAGTTTCAGACTTCTTATATATGTAAAAGTTTTTTTTTCAGAGATAAATTGTCATCACATCAACCAGTTTCATTTTCAAGGAAGAAGATACGGAGCCGGCGGCGCAGAATACAAAAATCGTATCGAGGATTACGACACTTGCGGGGAAAACGTTTCCCTGGCAGCGAAGAAAGTGATCTGACTGAGAGTATGTCGTCGGAGCCACCGGAGCTTTTTGCACTAGCCACTTTTGCATCTTCCCCGTTAACCTTGAATCCTGTACCTTTGATGCCGTCACACGAGTTTCAGCAACGCCAGCTATTGCAACAACGTTCATTGTTAACAAATGCCCGACATGTTTTAATATTTCAACTGACCAGCTGGTGGCACAAAACCTGGCCCACCTTAGTTTCCGCAAGTGTTCAGGTAGGTGCTCCCTTCAACTTCTAAATATCAGACTTTTTGGGACAACCGTTTATCATGATCAGTTAACCTTTTGATGAAATGTTATAGATTCACATCCAAGTCAAAATTATTAGATTTCTTATTTTTAAAAACACAATAAAAATGGAGTACCAACTTCTTTTAACTGCATTTCAGCTAAGTTTCGGAACATCTATCATTACCCAATCGTTGCTGGGAGAATTTGAAGAGGAAGAATCTCCAGGCCTGACGATAGTGACGGGGCTTAAACAGGCATTTAATAGTGTAGGATGGATTTTAATTTTATTGTGTTCTGTTTTTCTTTATATATTCATAACTTACAATTAATGCTTAGGTTTGCAATCAAGCAGAAAAGGCCATTTCCCATACAGGCCCAGGTCCCACATACATCACCATCTCACCTGCCATGGAGCTGATAGACTTCAATGATGTTGTGCAACGGCTGAACAATGCCCTGGTGGACTATCTTATTGCCAACTTCAACAACGAGGTGTCCCAGGTGGAGTGACAGGAATCAAGTAAACCACGGTTATGAAATAAATTAAAAAAATACTGTGCTAATTAGGCATATCTATTCAAGTTTATACCGAAATTAATTTAGAATTTACGCAAATATCATGTATCACAACAGTTAAAGTTTCATCCAACTCCAAACCAAATGTCATTTTTTATATTATTTTTTTGGAACAAAACCAGTTAATAACTTACAGTTTCCAACTCTAAGACTATACAATTTCTCCTTCCCATTGAACTTTCAATTTAGTGTACACTTCAAGCCCCAAGGTGTGGCTGGAATCATAAAGTATTCCTCTCTGGTCCGTGCTGATAGATGGAATCACCGCCAAGAACCAGTTAAAGTTTATGAAGTGCTCTATTCTGGTGGCAGGTGGTTTTAGCTGTTGGTTTTATGCAACCACTATACGGGTCCCTCTGCAATTGTAAGCAAAATAAATTCATGAGTCAATTGGGTGGCGCCCTGGCAATAAATGACCCGAATCGCCAAAGAATTATGGGGGCGACACATGCAATGGTCTTCGAATGATCAAATCTGGCCGGGATCGGTATCGAGCGCGATCGAGATTTTGGAGCCTGTATGCTCTGCATTCCTTGGTGCGGGTGCTTACCACATGACGATGACAGGCAAATGAATCTCATTTGGTTTGCCAAAATATTTATGCATCGCTCGCATTGACTTTGATTTCGCTGCAGTCGCTTCTGGGGGCTTTCGGCTTGGGCTTGGGTTTTGGACACGCCCAGAGATTTGGCGAGCTTTATTTATGGGTTCCATGAATCAAAAGAAATCTGTCAAACAAGTTTATGACACTTTTTGCGTCTGGCTTTCGGCAAGCCGTTGACATTTTAATTTGGCAGCCATCGATGGCAATTTAATAAATTTGCTGCCTGATTTTAATTGGGTTCGGCCGAAGGAGAAGTGTTGAGCAATTGATGGTATGATCTGATTTCATCTGGGCCCAAATGAAGGGCACCTTGAACATTAAGGAAGCCCTGAACTAGGTAATGAAAGTCTGAAAATTTAGGGCGAGACATTAAAGACTATTTTTGGAGGTGACAGTGGGATGCATAAACCAACTTCATGTAGTTAAATTCGTAAAGATTAGCTTAGATAGAATAGACATTATGAAAGTTAAAAATCTTTAAAAGAAAGTATTAAGTTTTTTGGTATTTAATGTAATTCAAGATCTTACCACCTTGACTTAATCAATATCCAAAAACGTTTCTAGAGAACAATCTTATCTACAAAAATTCAAATTTGGTAAAGCTTCTTGTCTTTTGGACAACTTGAAAAGATTCTTTAGCTACTTCTCCCACAATTACTCAACCTGTCCCATAAGAATGTCGGAGACACTCAATAGATAGCCTTTCTTCTAAAAATCTACATAAATGTGAGCAATTTTTATTGTGCCTGCCAACGAAATCGATATCGATATCGCGGCTATTAACCAAATCAGTGGAACGGCTATCTATTGGCCATGCATTGGAGAAATTTATGGAACTTTGCGGCAATAACAATTAATAAAATTAAAAGAAAAGACTCGTTGAGGTCCAAAGTTGGTGGCCACGGCTCGGGTTACTACTATGGATACCCCAACCCTATAGAAAATGGTATCAGAACTTAATCAAACCAAAGACAAGAAAAAAACAGAGTTCTCTTTCGTTTTGGGGCACTGGGAAAAAATTTGAAAATCTGAAAAAAAAAATAAATAAAATTTCAGTAAAGCTAACTCATATGAAAATAAAAAAGAAATCTTTTTTTTATGTGCCACAGAATCACAACTTCCATTTTTCCTTAATTTTATTTTCGGGCATTTTTTTGGGTTAGGAAGCAGCAGGCAACTACATAGCGCCGCTCATAAAGTTGGCCAAAGCCAAACCGGCAACAGATGGACCGTTAACACAGCCGAGAGAACCGAGAGCGAGAGCCCGAAGATCTAGGCAGATCCCAAGTCTAGACTGGTAATCCTTGGGAGATCTTGTCCAGCGATAAACTTGGCTCTATGTCTGATTAGAGCGGCCTAATGTGACAGCCGAGCGACGTTCCTGTTCCTTGGGAGTGTTTTTTGGTCACCTTAACTGTAGTTTGAGTGATGTAATTGGAGCGACTTTGGCTCCGGCATCGAATGCGGCTTCTATTGGCCAGATGTCCATTGTCCGACGGGCCAGTTGTCCAGAGTTTTCCTGGGCGCATTGTTGTTGGCCCGAAGGCGAGGCATAAATCAACATGTTAGAGCGGACCGAGAACGTGCTACACGATGAAACCGGCTTGGCTGTTTTATTTTAAGGCATCCTTGGCCAAGACCCCTTGGCACCCTTTTTTCTTTTCCGGAGGTGATGCATCAGCTCCCAACTTCCATATTCCCCTCGCAGGTCCCGCATGGGCCCCTGAGATTTATGTGTGACAGGCAGCGCTTCATGAACGGATTGCGTGTGGTCTCATTTATATTTTTGTATTTTGTTTTTCATTATTTGATCGTGTGTTTACTTTTTTTTAATGCCTTTTTTCTTCTTTTAATTACAACTCAATGAACTTCGAGTGAACTGGCTCAACAGGTGGGCCCCTTTCTCTCACCTGACACAAAGTGTTCTTAAACAGATTGAGTCGCGCATCAAGCATTGACATTGAACTTTATATTTTTGATCAGCAAGTGATATCATCTACACACTCGAGGGGTTCCACAGAACCAATAATCTGATTTCGTATCTTTTCGTCCCCAGATTTTTGGGTTTTTCGAATGTCAGCTCGTATATCAATTTCAATTTTACCGTTAAATGATGCGGCAAACCCAAAGAATGTGCCATGAAAATAACCCAACCCCCAACAAAAAAATATTACCTAATCACACGGTCTCAAGACCCAAACCAAAATGGGATCTGAAAAGGAAATATAATTACTCAAGTTATTTGAAATCTTTTAATACACACTTGTGGAATATTTTTTAAACTGCATTTCCAGTTTCCCTGAAATCACGTTAACTTAAATACCAAACTAATTAACCAACAAAAAGGAACAACCGCTTAAATTATTAAATAGCCCCTGGGCCTGGCGCTAAGACTGAACATTTTTTTTTTAAACTTACAAACACTAATTGAAACGTCTTTATTACGGACAAAAGAAAGGTGAAACTGAAACAAAAACAGCAATATATTGAATATAAAACGACTTTATTACTACCAAAAACCAAACCAAAATATTGTGCATTTATATCGATCGTTTTGTGGGATCTTGGGCCTGCCCTTGGGCCATTTTACAAGCCAAGGACCCGATGAAGGCGTCAACACCAGTATTTTTATGTGCCAACGGATCCGTGTTGAAATATTCTTTCGTATCGTTTGGAGCCTGTGGCCAGTGGTATTCTTTTACAACTTTCGCAGGAAATGGTTTGGAAAAAGGAAACACAATACGGCGGCGCTTAAAATCGAAACTAATAATTTACGAGCTCATAACTGGAGAGTAAATGAAACTAACTGAAAAAGAAGGACCACAACAGTCGAAGGCGACTTGTTGGCGACCAAACTTTTGAAATAATGGAGCACAGACCCCAAGTGTCAACTATCCTGGGTTGTGAACTTCACCTGAATAGAAATAAAACGAAAGAGATGGACCAATAGAGGGTAAAAGAGACAGACAGCGTCTAAGGTTTCGCGCGACAGCGGAAAATCAAGTGAAATTGATATTTTCCGTTTCGAAAACAGATGGGGACATCCAACGAACAGAGAACATTTCTATTGAATTTTCGGTGGGGGAGTATGCAACAGGTTTTGTTTGATCACTTTATCGCCATTGAATGGGGACATTTGTTTTCCCATAAAATATTTCGACATTTTTATTGATTTTTAGTTGCATTTTTGTCATATTTCTTGTTAGCCCCGACAAATGAGTCATTGGAATTCTATGTTTGGACTTTTGGCGGTTAAAAGGTTTATT
This sequence comes from Drosophila atripex, assembly GCA_035045925.1. Classification (NCBI taxonomy): domain Eukaryota; kingdom Metazoa; phylum Arthropoda; class Insecta; order Diptera; family Drosophilidae; genus Drosophila; species Drosophila atripex. The sequence goes on along the minus strand of JAWNOP010000022.1, from coordinate 3,215,799 downwards.
TGTTTTGATTTTTGCGTAGACCGCAACGCGTCACAAGCAATATTTTGGGCATGCCCAATAAAAATCACCAATAGTTCGTGGCCAAATATGCATTTTTACGTCAAAAGAGAAAGACCGCAGACTCTCACGTTGCCAGGATTTTTAATTAGTTTCTGGAAGTATTTGGCCACAGATCTGTGTGGATTTAGGCACGTAGTCCCCCTGTTCAGGTGAGTCAAATTCGGCAGTGTCGATAATTGTCAGTTATGCGGAAATAAATTGGAGAGAACTCAGGTGTGACAAAATCTTACTCATCAAAAAGATCCAAAAAGAACAGTTGATCAATTGTTGGGGTAATTGGTAATCGATAATCAATAACAAAAATCAACAATTAAATATAATAAAATCAAACAGAATTAAAACTTTATCCTTAAAAAATACTTTGACAGATAGTTTATATTTTTTCTTAAATAAACGTTTTTATATAATTTATATCGTAGTCCTAAAAAAGAAAATTCCAAAACAAAATGCAACCGTTTGTGGTCAACACTTGCGTCAAATTCTCAACCGCACTAATTTACGTTGGCAGGATTTTAATTGATTTTTCGAAATGTTTGCCATGGATCTGTGTGAATTTAGGCACGTAGTCCCCTTCTGAGTAAGTCGAAATTCGAAAGCAATAGTCAATAATTAGAAGTCGTATTGTCAGTTATGCGGAAAAACATTGGGAAAAACCGTTCAGGTGTATTAAAACCTTACTCATCCAGAAATAGAAAAATAGCTGTCCTTTTAAGAGCAGAAGGGAATTGGTCTGAGCTCCTAATGAAATCACAATTATTTACATATTTTACTAGTTTCTATTGCATCCATGAAACTATCTATCTTAGACTATTTTAAATGCCCGCCAATTACCCCTCCGGCATTGAAACGGTGTGGCAACGCCATTGTGACTACGTGACTCCAAAAACGATTTCTTACGTCTTTCTATTCCTATTAATGCCTAGAACTCTCATAGTTACTAGCCTTGAAAATATGTATGGATGATGCTTTAATTTATCTATTTTTCAAAATTAATATAATGTAAAAATATTATTATATATTCGAGTTTTTAAATAAAATATCGCACAAAGCATATCGTGGCGATAGTATAACGTCATCACTTGACAACTCTGCCAATTTGTCACTAGTTGAGTTTTTTCCCTCGGTACCATGGCGGGAGCAGTGGCTAGATTAACGGTTAAAAGTGGCACAATAATCGCCCAGCGCTCGAGCGTAGGTGTGGCGGCGACCCGATCTATCAGATTCTCCAGTGGAACAGGTCAATCTACTGGCGGATTTGCCAAAAACCACAAATCCCGACGCCTGTGGCAAATCGCAGGCGGTGGCGCTGTATCTTTAGCCGCCCTGGCTGCTTTCATCAAACTTCGCTCCTCCGATAATCTCGTAAATGCAGTCAGCCTTAAGAGACGAATGGTAATTTTCTCAATAAAATATATAACCATAACAAGTGTGCAAACTGTATGGTGTGGAAAAGTCAATAATTTATGGAAAAAAGACCTGCGCAGCTATTTTTAGCTTGTGGCATGCCTTACGTTGTTCTCTTTTTGTGCGTAACGTAACGGAATGTTTAGCTATCAGCTGTTTATCGGTTTTTGTTTTGCTACGCCCTTCCGCTGCATATTCTGTTTTGTTTTTACGAGCTAATCAGCGTGTTTAATTAGCCTTTTAAACTGATTTAATGTTTATCGATTCTATTTGATTACGTCGGCACGAACACTGCCTCACAGACATTTCGGCAGACATGTCGTTATCTATGACTAATGTAATTTTTTGTTGTTCAAGTTCAATGCAACAACAAAAAAACACAATTTCGTCAACCTGTTGGCATTGTCTCTGGGCCAGCCCCAACAAAAAAATAAGCATAAACGAACTGACAACCTGTCGTGAATTGCGTGCCTAGACCTGATAAGACCTTCTGAAATATTGTGATTCAGGGTGTGAAGTTTAAATATTTACACTTCACAGTTTAGAAATAGTTTATCAGGGCTGGCTTAGCTTGGTGTTTGGAGGATAACCCTTTCAGAACTTTAGGGGGTCACTTTTACACTAAAAGAAACTTATTTCTTAATTCAACACATTTCAAAAGTTTATTATTTTGTTGATGCCTATAAAGAAAAAAACAAAGTAGTCATGAGTAATATTTGGAAATAATTTGCCGTCAATAAAGCAACAATATTTTATAAAAATATTCAATGATAGTTGCCAGATAATAATGCTTACAAAGTTTTCCTAGGAATCCAGTCTTCACCTGAGATTTCAAATTATGCGATTAAATTTGCATATCTAGCCATCGAAAAGATCCAATACCATTGCAGGCTGCCACTTATTCGAAATTAATTCCAATGCCACACACCTTGAAAAATGCATGATGAAGTGGCAAAGTAGTTAGCCCGATACGCCCACGCACCTGCAGGCGTGCTCGCATGCCTTCACTCCACCCCAATGCTGACAGAGTGCCAGTGGCTCAAAATTTATCTATCAATCGATCTGGTTGCCGATTCGATACAACACCCACCGATATTTACAAAAAACAACAATAATTCCCAATGCCAGACGCAGGCGTGGCTTAAGTTTTGGCCCCAGATGCAGTTTGGAGTTTCGGTTGGGGTTTTTGGATTTGGTTTTGGCCTGGCCCTGACATGTGTTATGACAACTGCGACGACCGAGCCTGATGATGATGAATGAGTTTTAATTGTTGCCTATAAATCCAGCGCCTGGAGCCATTTCAAATCTCCTTGTTCTTTTGTCAGGGTTCTAGAACAGTGGTTAAATAAATAGTGTTCAAAATAAAGAAGGCTCTTGAACATAAAATTATTCTTAAGGTTTTGAAATTCTCACACATTTAAAAAAAAAATAAAAAGATTTTTTGCATTAATATTATTATTATTTTAAAGCCTATTATATTTAGTTTTATATTATTACTTGAAAGTCTGTGGACAGACCGTAAGATATTTTGCATAATTTTATTCATAATAAAAAAACTACTGTACTTGCAACATGAATGATGTCAGCTTTGGTTTACTGGTTACTGTCCCTGGCCCCCCTTGATTTTTGTTGGGGGCATGGGCGTGGCTGTGGCGATGGCGATGGAGTTTTTGCTGCACATGTCTAACATTCAAAGTGGCCTTTGTTCGGATCATATTTTTGGGGACAAACAGACAGCGCCGGCTTGTCCCCAGAGCGAGAGTTATGGCCTGGGAGTTGGCTGTGTGCACCACAAATAAAATACAATTGAGTCATTCGCCCTGTCTACGAGAATCCGGGAAAAATGATTACTTGTTGTGGGTGGCATTAAATGTCAGATTTATGGAGGATCCCGGCTCACAACATGTTCTCAAATCAATTTGACACTTTATTCGCCAAACGCCCGACGTGGGAATCCTGTCCAGTGCCTCGTCAAAATTTCGGTTTCAGAAATCGCATTAAATGCAGATCATACATGTAAATCCCGATCCGTGTAGAGGGCTCAGCAAACCGGATCAAATTAATATTTCTGAACGCAGTTCGGGCACCACCATCGGGCATTAATCAAAACGTCACCAGATCCGAACCGTCCAGATTGCGATCCCAGCTTTTGTCCCCTTCGGTCCGCCTTTGTGATCAAGCGGCGGAAATTCGTTCGCTGATTTATTTCAATCATATTCCCCACCAAATACGCACAACGGCATATTAAGTTACCAACCATCGATGGCCTGATTAATATCCCGATTCCAATTTGCTTCTTATTTCTCCAGCGTGATGATTGTGAGCTGGAAAATGTGAAGTTAACGGCTCGAGAGCGTCGTTTCATCAAGTTTGCATCCGTGGAGTTTGACGACCAGCTCTACATGACCCCTCAGGATTTCCTAGACTCTGTTGTGGAGCAGGAACCCAGACGTAAGTTATTGTTTAAAGTCTTAATATAAATAATTTGTTCATAATTATTTAACTACAGCTCGTCTGAAACGCCGCCAACTCTCGAATGATGAAGTGGAAAAATATAAGGAAAACACTCCTGCTCTCAAGAAAGGTTCAACGCGACTGTTTCGAAACTTAAGAGATAAAGGTACTACTTTCAAAAAACTATATACGAATAAACTTACTTATCCTTTAATTCCAGGCATTATCTCTTATACGGAATATCTCTTCTTACTTTCAATCTTAACAAGTAAGGAAGTTAAATGGTTTTCTTTAAAAACAAAATTTTATAGATCTCTTTATTTATAGAACCCAAATCTGGATTCCGCATTGCCTTCAATATGTTCGATACGGACGGAAATCAGCGGGTGGACAAAGATGAGTTCCTAGTGGTAAATACGAAATATAATTTAACCAAATACTCATAAGTCATATGAGTTATTCAATTGATTTTATTTACTTATGATTTCACATCGTTTTACGAAAATTGTATTATTAGATCATTTCCATTTTGGCCGGCGCTTTCAAAGACATTCAAAATGTCGATCCAAAAACCCAGCAAATTGTAAGCATTTAATTTATTAAGTTAAGCTATAATTTAATATTGTTTATAAATAATGTAAATTCATTTAAAATAGCCAGCCTTAGGGCGAGGAAGTAAGCTGCACCACACTTTCACTTTAGTTATACTTTCCATTAACTTATAACTCTTGATTTATATATAATTTATTTTTATCGGAATCTTCCAAAACGAACCTATTTGATCGCAGCTGTCGCGTTTAGTTTCCTTCGATGATCAAGGCCAAGTTGTGAAGCCCATGGTAGTGGCGCATCCCAAGAGGGGTCTCGTAAGTGTTAGCCCCAGAGTTCAGAAAAAGTATTGATTGGCTTTGCTTCGCGAAAACTCCGCTTAAATTGTACAGAAAATACGAGTATAGGCTTGGCGGCTTAAACAAGCATAGTTTAGTTACGTTGTGTACATATTATTGGGAACTTCTCGGTTTTCACTAAGAAAGGGTTCTTTTAATACGAACAAAGTGAAAACTGAAAGTCCTTTTTGTTCCGTTACTTTTATGAAGCGTAGTTTTGTATATGCTTTTCTGAAAGTTTTCTTTGTTTATTGAAAACTATTGGCTTCTTAGTTTACGTTTTTGTTAAATTAAAAGCATATGTTGAGTTTTGTTACCAGCTTTTTGTTTTGTTAAAACGAAACATCAACTCCACACCCCGAGAATAATCCAACTCTCTGATCGATCCACACTAAAATACCTAACTTTTCTTTTCTCCAAAACCTAACCAAATGTCCTGCAAATAAAATTCTGTACCCCCATCCCGGCATGTACATAAAATCCCAGATGGAACGCATTTTCAGCGGTGCGTGGAAGGAGAAGCACGGCGAACCAGAGCCGGAGCCGACCGAGCCCACTACGCCCACAACGCCCACTCCCCTGGAGGTAAAGTATACCGAATCCCAAGCATGAGCCTGGAGTGACTAACATTTAAATATGTTCCGCTCACAATTCACTAATCCTCTTAACCCTTCAATCTCCCCCAACAGAATTATGTGAATGATGGCGAGGGACTGCAGAGACGTCATGTGGTGGCCACCACGCTACAGCTGCACTTCTTTGGAAAACGCGGCACAGGAGTGATCAATTTTGACAACTTCTACCGCTTCATGGACAACCTGCAGACGGAAGTGCTCGAGCTGGAGTTCCACGAATTTTCAAAGGGTAACAGTGTTATCAGCGAGCTGGACTTCGCCAAAATATTGCTTCGGTACACGTACCTGGCCACCGATGAATACGATGTCTTCCTGGAGCGTTTGCTCGAGCGGGTGAAGGATGAGAAGGGTATAACGTTCCACGACTTTAGGGATTTCTGTCACTTCCTCAACAATCTGGACGATTTCACGATCGCCATGCGCATGTACACCCTGGCAGATCGCGCTATATCAAAGGGTGAGTAAGCAATAATATTTAATACGTGCTACTAACTATTGCTTTTTCTAACAAAACCAACCTGTATTGCAGATGAGTTCTCTCGAGCTGTGAAAATATGCACTGGTTATAATCTGAGTCCCCACTTGATCGACACCGTGTTTGCCATATTCGATGCGGATGGAGATGGTCTGCTATCTTACAAGGAGTTCATTGCCATTATGAAGGATCGGCTGCATCGGGGCTTCAAAGTAAGTGGTCGTTTCTTTGATTACAACGAGGCACTGGACGCCTATGACGATCCCGAGTACCCTATGTTTGTGGCCTGGCGACATCGCGTCTGCCGGCATTTGGAATACTTCATCGACAGCGATGCGCTTTGGCACTAAAATCTTAGACTGTAACTTATTTAATTTTATATTTAATTAGTCACTTGTTTTGTATGTCGCTTTTTGTTCTAATCGCGCTGTCCAGCATTGAATGTTACTCATGAGTGTTCGTTTAGTTGTGTCTTGCCTGTAAGCGTTTCAACTTTAAGCTTAATGTTTAAATTGGTTTTATTTTAGTTAATTATAACAATATAACCTAATTTTTAAATATTGGCCATATAACCATTAAATTCTGATACACACAAAATTGTTATTTTATTTTTTGCACTTCTTAAACCTTGCTGTCCTTAAACCCATTTTTGAAATGAAAAGGACATTGCAATGGTTTTTAGTTTTAAGTTTAGTTTTTTCGAGTTTATTTTGCATCGCACCTTTTATCATTTCCGCATTCGTTTCGCTAGTTCGGTGGCCAGACATCTGTGATTCATTGAATGTCTAACAATAAACTGGACTGCCCGGCGATTATTTGTCCGGGATAAAAGTCCAACCGAGAGCGGATTAGCCATGAGTTATACTTTCTTTCCTAGCAAGCTATTGATGACCCAGACGAGCGTCTCGAGGTTTCCATCGAGGCGTTGGCTCCAACAGGTGACGAGGTCAGTGGGTACAAGAAACCCACCCACCCACTCTTTGGCTCTCTATTGCTTTTTATCACTCACTTATGTGTCTCCCGTTTCATTTTCACGACTTCCCAACCACCTCGTGGCCCAAAACTAATCCAGTTTAAATTCAATTACAGTCCGTGGCCAAGTCGGAGGGCTGGGATGCGTTCAAGTACTGCGTGCGGACCGAAATGAAAACCATGATGAAATCGGCCAACTAAAATGGGAAACCGCCCATCAATACAACGAGCAACTACGCCAAAGTGAAACAAACTCTAGTTACAAAACTTTCTTCTAAAGAACCAAAATCTCTTGTTTAGATATAATGCTTATATTTGTTGACTATTAAACCCTATTTATGAATTTGTTACTTGACTAAGCTCCCCATCTCGTGTAGCCAAAATTCTCAGAGATTGTTTTAAATTGGCGTCACTGGAACGCCGCCTTGTTATAAATGTATAGTGAAAATAAAATTGTTTTTTAAAAGTCGTATTACATTTTTATTTAGTTTTCATTTTGATTAGGCTTAAGACTTTATAGAAAATGCCGCTCGAAATCAAGCATCTAACAGTTATCCATTAACTGAAACGTTTAATTCTTCCTTTAATACTAAAGTGATTTTATGAAAATAGTAAAAACTATAAATATTTCCGCTTGTCAATCGTGTGTCGGGATAGATCACTTAACTAATGCATAAATATACAATATGTCTAAGTACTATATAAAACTCGAACTATTTGTCTAGGTCATTTTGCACTTGGCCATTAAACAAAATCAAAAATTATCACAGTTAATTGCGTGCATTCGACAGACGACACACTACATTATCCTCACTATGGTATACAAAATAGTTTCCATTTTTCTCGTGATTATCCTTCATAAATTTAGCTAAGAACTGAATTGGGAATAGTTTTGGAATAGTTGCATATACACAAATTGCACAATTAAACAATAATAACTATATTAATAAATGATTAAAACTACACATCTCCTATCTATCTGTTTTCTATCTTGCCCTAATCCTGCGTTGAAGGCGGCAGCGTCCAGCTTACATACTTCTCCTTGTCTTGTGCCTCCTTCTGGCCATAGTTTCGATTGTTTCCTTGCTTGCCATTGCGCCGGAACTTGAAGTTTGCAAACACATCACGCTTGCCGTCCGACTCCAGTGATTGTCCATCCAGCTCGAGGTTCCTCTGCAACCCCACTCCGGCTATAGTGAGTTCATCGCTGCCCTTCCGGAAGTTGTACGCTCCCTTTCGCTGTTTCAGCTGCTGCACTTGGCTGCTGGTGGGCGGCGGCGTCTTCTTTGGACTGCCAATTTTCGGCAGCGGCTTGGGATCTAGCATGAGCATTGGAAACAAAGCGTCGTCCGCATCGAAATACCACGGACGCGAGAAGTGATATCCCGTACTGTAGTACGGCTTGAAGATCGGCTCATTGGAGCAAATACTGAAGGCGTGATAGGCGTGCGAGATGAGTTGCGGAAAACGCTCCACCCAGTAGTTGGTAAACTCGTGTGGAATGCAGCCCAGCATCTCCTGGGCGGCTGGCGTCAGCTCGTGGTAGTGATGCTTCTTGTTGCGCAGGGCTCGCAATAAATCCCGTACACTGGCGCCCATATAGCCACGATACTTTCTGAGATCGTCCGTAATCATGGGGTCCAAATGCACATTCCAATCATCCAGAACCACTATGCGTCCGTTTTTCTCGAGGGACTTGAGAGGTTCGGCATGAAACTGCAATTTCTCTACCCGGTCGCTGACATCCTGTAGGAACGAAAGCATTTTAGGCTCATCCCAAAACAGTGGATGGTTTCCAATACACCGAGCTGGGGGACGCGACTGAGGATCCTTGTGGATCATGTCTGATATTAGCTGTTCAGCAAGAACCTAAAAAGGCAAAGTATAGAGTTATAACTTTTTTTCCAATTAAACGTGTGGATTAAGCTTACAATTTTGCTGTTCTCACTATCGTCTTCAGATCGCAGCTTGGAAAGATTGTACTCGTGCGAGAGTATGTTTGCTTGTCGCTTGAGATTATCCCCAAAGGCATGGTGACCTCCGCTAAGGACATAGTAATATACACATCCCAATGAGAAGATATCGACAGCGGTTGTCTGTAAAAAAAATCAACAAGAAATTATTAAAATATAGTTCAATGATAAGGTTAACTGATAGGACCCTACCGTTCTCTGGGCACGCATCATTTCTGGAGCTATCCAGCCATCGGTACCAGTGACTCCTGATCGTCGGGAAAAGCTAGTCTTTCCGAAATTGAGCTTCTTGCACAGACCAAAGTCGGAGATCATCACCCGAACCTTGCCCCTGGCATCAGGCAACGAAATCAGAACATTCTGTGGCTTGATATCGCGATGCACAATGTCCAAGGAGTGGAGGTGGCTCAAGCCAGCTGCTGCCTGGCTCAACACCTGCCACACATCGATGTGATCCTGCAGCTCCAGGCATCGGTCGCCCTCAGTATAATCCTGCAAAGTGGCAGCGCACAGTTCGACGGCTATGTACCGGAACTGACGATCTTGTTCGGTGCAAAAGTATCGCACTACGTTTTCATGAGCGTCTGATTCGCGTAAAAGCGCTACCTCGCGATCCGCAAAGGTGAAGCACTCCGGGAGCAATCGCTTAACAGCAACAAATCGCTCCTCAAATGTACCCTTGAAGACAAAGGTACCTTCACAGCCCTTTCCCAAAACCTCGTTGGAATTAAAGCTTATCTTGCCGACGCGCACTTGACCGTCACCCAAATCTACGAGATCCTGGGCGTTTGCATTGCTTCCATTGCTGCCGTTGCTCCCATTCGATCCGTTCTGAGATATAGCAAACGTTTTCGATCCATTCTCGCTCTGTTTCTGCAGCTCCCGCATGGTGCTGCAGGTGTACCAGAAGAGGGCAATCATGCCCAGAACGATGACCATCAAAATCTGGTGGACCTTGCTGCTCGGGTGCTCCATAAACCACTCGTTGATAAAGGCCTGCACCTTATTGCTGTTCTGTAGAATGATGGTCTTGGTACGATTGATTGTATTGCCGTTGGTACGCTGATCTATTCCGATCTCCACAATATTCGGATCAGTTTGCACGCCAATGTCGGCGGAATTCTTTTCGTTGTTGGCCAACAGCCCATAGCCATCATTGTAGTTGTGTATGGTGGCCAGACTTTGGATGCTCTTGCTGCTGGCAGAAGTTGGAGACAGTTGGAGGTTTCCATTTCCCTCATTTGGCATGTTGTAGTGGCCCAGCATGATGCCGGGATGCTCTTGCAGCACGTCATTGATATAAACTGTCCGAGGATCGGTCTCCTGGTTGTTAGTCGGTTCGCCCACAGGCCCGTCGATGAGTTTAATGGGCGGCGTAGTCGAAATACGCGGCGTATTTTTGTCCATTAGCGATGGAAGGGCGTACAACCCATTTTGGTGCTCGCCCACATAAAGGGATTGGCTGAGAGAAACAATAAATCAACTAACTTTAAAACATCAAGAAATCTCTTAACTCACAATAGCTTAATCGTGTTAACATTTCCAGTTTTGGACTCCTCCAAAATAGCTTGGAAGGCCTCATCGGAAAGCGTGGTAAAAGGCACACTCAGCAGTCCATCGGGGCCCAAAAGAAAAGCAGCCACCACCGGACTGCTCAGATCCCGCTGCCAAAGAAATTTGCCCTGCTTTCGGTCCAGGGTAACGATCTGACCATTGCTAGTTGTGGTCAGATGAATGTATTCTGAAAGAAATTAAGTATTTTTAGTAAATGACTACATATCTCCTTAAAAACGTTTACTTACCATACTCCTTTGCCAACTCTGGCGGGGCGCTCAGAGCATTATAATCGTAGAACGTGATATTCCAGGGCTTGGCGTTCTTGTCCTTGGCCAGACTGTCAAACATCATCACCGTGTACTGTGTCCTGCCCAAATAAATGGACCGTGAAGTGGCCCAGCCGATCTGCTCGCCCTCCTTTCCATCCATGCTGGCATCCCCGAAGCCCATAACCTTCTCCCGCTTGCCGGTCTTGGGGTCCACCATGTACCAAGTGTCGCTCTTTTTCCCGGAGTATAGGATGCCATCCGAGGATCGACATGGGGCGTTGGCAACCAGCTGGGGAATGGTGTAGGGCAGCTTCTTGAGGCTGCCCATTTGGCCCAGTTGGTAGATGCTTCCATCGCGGGGATCGGGAAGAAAATGAGGCACCTGGACATTTTCCTGAGGTTCTGCTACTATAGGAGGGTCTGGAATTAAAGTAAATACATTTAGTTTCCATCTAATAGAATTCCAGATTAAAGATTAATTGTTTTACTTTATTTTTTAATAAACGGGAATTACCTATAAAAATACATATTTTTTGCTAAAGCGGAATTAAAATGAAAGCGTATGTTTATGATTAATTCTGGGAACTGAGAATCATCGAACAGTTCTTATCAAAGGCGAATGATTAATCAAGCAGATTCTTCTACTCACTAATAAATTTAGTTTATAAACATTTTTCGTAGAACATTTATAATAGAGAACCTAATTAAGAGTCAACAAACATTAAAGTTGTACTTGTTGAATGTCGTTACTTGTAACTGAACGCTGGGAGGGAACCGGGAAGGGTGTCAGAGTTAACCGGGTGCAATAAATCGTTACTGGAACCTGTTCTCGATAGCCCTTATCTTATTTAGTTAAAGCAATGGGTACAACTTTGTAATCTTAAGTAAACTCTCAACTTGTGCAGACATTTTCTAAAATACTCTCACATAGGCATTTATGTTTACCAAAAAAATAAATAAATAAAATTTTGGCGAATGAATAAGCGGGTTTTGCCGCCTGACTCAAATTCAAGCCAAATAGCAGTTGAATAAATAGAACCAACGATCCGAAGTTTAAATGATTGCTTTTATAATGTTTGTGCCAACGTGTTGACAATTTTCGTTATCGTCAAGTGCCAATGCAAATGGCCAACGAATGCAAGATAATACGCGAAAAATATATTAAACAAAGTTTAAAATATATTACCAAGCCCGGTCGCTCGTCTCCAAGTGCCGACCATCATATCGAGTAATGAACGCAAACAGTTTGCAGTATAGGGCCCGGTGTTATCAGTAATTACTTACATACAACCCCAAAAAACACATGGCTGCGGAAGAGTTCTTGGCATTAGCCGAGTGGTGCCTCATTTTCTGGGGCAGGTCATTTAACCCGCACCGGCACTTTCGTTAGCATGGGCCTACTAATTAACTAACGCTAGGTGGTAGACAAAACCAGATTCTGGCCAAGCGATGAGGTAATAGAATGTAGCCCGTATCGGTACATTGATCTCTAGGCTGTTTTTGAGCGTCGCATTGATGGAGAACACTGCCGCGAATCAAAAACTAATTATTGGCTTGAATAACTCAAAAAAACCATCCCTCAAATTCTGTTTCGTTTAACATCCCGGGGGTCAGATGCTGTCCACATGTTTATCACCCACAATTTTCAGGCATTGGCAGTTCCACGAAGTCGAAAACTAGAAGCGGGCAGCATGAAATTTCTAATAATACGACTGGACATACAAGTGTATGGTGCAGTTATCGCAGAAAACAATCTTTACGGGGCGTCGCTTTATTTTTTAGTACACATTTTTGAGCAAACATGTGCTGGAGAGTACAATAATTATTGTCCATCGAATTACTCCGCATGACTTCAATACTTCCGTTTGGGTTAATTGCAATTTTTTTTAGAATAATTTCTATCGAAAGTAAAAGCTATCAGCAATCCCAAGAGCACTATTAATAGAAAATGCCGAGAGCTCTGAGCAAGTTAATCAAAAAATGGCGGGGTTCAATAGTTCGAACTGGGAATGCTCTATTTTCTAGGACTTGGGGGGTCTAACAACTTAAGCCCGCATACTAGATTAAATGCATTTCGTAAATGAATTGCTTCGCTAATCTAATTGGGTAAACAGTGTACCATTTAAGCCCTCTGCAATATTCCAGACACTGGACAAATATAGACCACTAGTGCTTTATGTCGGCCATCAACCACTTTTAATCGCCCCGATAGCCACCTAATTTGGGACGCATTTCTTTGCCACCATGACTCATAATGGTTAAACTCTACTGGTAAATATTGGAGTCTCAGTCGAAATAACCTTATGACTGCTCGTCCATACCACCAGAAATCAATACGTCACGCTAATAAACAACAGGAATAGAATATTCAATGAGCCGAAAGAAAATCGCTCCAAAGTCCCAAACACCCGCTAGCAGGAGTAGGGTAATCAACGTACAGCAACTGGTGATATCGCGGCCTAGCTGGCAACTTAATTGGAGGAATTGTACGCCGAGAGACGGTCGAGATTGTGTATAACGTGAGGGGGCCTTATCAGACAAAGCATGATACTGTGAGAGCAGAACCATTCAACAGTATTCAGTGGAAAGTCATCTCTCCTATCCTAACATGCGTTCAAATTGGATGTCGGGATGACCTCATCGTCAGCGTGTTTGTGCAACGTATTTTGCATTGCGAATGGCATGCTGCCGAGTGCAACAGCTATGGGGGGAAGTGGAAAATTTCCTTAAATTTCCTCAGGGAGGCTCAGAGTTTATGATACCACTTTTATTTACGTCCACAAAAAAAAAACAACTATTTCTAGATAACTTTGGCACAGAAAGAAAATACTATGGAGCAATAGGTAAACAATTAAGGTACTACTGGTATTATTACACCTTATGCGATATGGGTCAGGTTATTTAAAAAAAAAAAAAGAAACAAATTTCTATTAACTTTTCATTATCTTTCCAAAAACAAGAAATTCTTTAAAATTTTCCTAGCTAAGCTGGCTCAATAGGGGCCATGTGTTTGTCGTCCCACGGATAGGGGTGCCGTGGAATTAAAGTCGTAAGGACTACCGCTTAATTACCATCTGCTATAGTCCAGCGTATTTCACTCGTCACTGGATCGATGGCCGTCAGTCCGCCGCCCAGAGTGGAAAACACCATCAGCGCCTCCTCATCCCGGGCCAGGTCGGTGCAGTCCTGCAAGCGGTTAAGCAGGGAAAACTTATTACCAACATATTGGTGGGAAGCGATGAAATATTAAAACCAAATGGTAATGGTTGGCTTCGGTGTCACCCTAGCCCGTTTACAGTGAACCCTCAGTGGGTCAACCGCCGTCCTACTCACCGTCTTCTCATCCTCTCCGCTAGTAACGACTTCTGCTGAGTCGGCGGCTTGTTTGGCTTTTCCTATAGCTGATGCAATAGGCGTGCTGGCCAGCAAAAATAACACGCAACAAAGCACAACGCAGAATCTCATTTTGCAAAACAGAGTCTCAACAGCCGGGCGGGAATCGGTGGCGGGGGGCAGAAAGGTAGAAAGGCCCAGCGAGAGAGCGAATCGCGAGCAATTATTTGCGAGTTTCGTTTCCGTTTCTATTAGCACATGCAATCACTGTTTGTTTCTTGGTTCTGGCATATTTTCGTGCCGGTTTATTGTGTTTTTATCACCGCTTGTAGTTCACTTCACATTTTCTTCGCAATAGCGTTGTCAATTATTTTTACCATTTGCCATTGTTGAGTGTTGAGTTTTGCTTGTGAAATGAGCTCGAGTGACAATGAGTGAAGAAGACCTAACGCGTTTGGTATGAAAAATAATCGAATAATCGAAATTTCGATAAATAATTGGATGCAATTGTTTAAACAAATATAATAAAAAATATAAATAAATATTTTAGATTAACATATATTACAGTAGATAGCAGCAAAAGATATTATTATATGTAACCTACTTTCCCCCTATAATTGCATGCTCATATCATATCATATCTTTCTCTAACCAACTCGACAACCCTGTCCAAACCGATACCTTACACAATGCGGCTCACGGTTACTGGTAATTTTCTGTTTAAACGTCTGCTGCACACGGAGATCGCCGGGAACTATGCCAAGCAACAGCCACGAAAACTTAAGGGCCGAAGCAAAAGCTCCCAGGAGTGGCTCACTCGTCAGCTAGCAGATCCCTATGTGGAGAAGGCTCGAATGATGAACTATCGGTGCCGCAGCGCCTTCAAGTTACTGGAGATAGATGATAAATACGGCATATTGCGGCCAGGGGACACTGTTTTGGACTGCGGAGCTGCCCCTGGAAGCTGGACCCAAGTGGCCGTAGACCGGACCAATGCAAATGGCAAGCGGGAGCGTACGCCACAAGGGGCCGTCTTCAGTATAGACCTGTTGCATTTCCATGCGGTGCCGGGTGCGACGATTTTCGGCGGCATGGACTTCACATCCACCCTCGCACAGAAGCGGTTAAGGGAATCCCTGAATGGCAGACAGGTGAACTGTGTCCTCTCAGATATGGCGCCAAATGCCACGGGAGTGAGGATGTTGGATCAGGAGAGCATAACGAACCTTTGCTACGAGGTGCTCCGCTTTGCGATTGCCATGTCCGCGCCGCAGGCCCATTTGGTGGTTAAGGTGTGGGACAATGGAGATGTGCCCAAGCTGGAGGGCGATATGCTTCGCTTTTATGACAAGGTGAAGCGAGTCAAACCCCGTGCAAGTAGAGGTGATTCAGCTGAGCACTTTCTGGTAGCAAGGGGCTTTAAAGGAACATCAGAAAATAGTCCAAAAACGTAGATGTTTTTGTTCCTTAATTTAATTGTTGAATAGTTATGTTAAGAAGTAAGAAAAAAATCAATTATTTTTAACATTATGTATTTTTAATAAGTTGAAAAATATATTCTCTTTCTATTCTAAAATTTCATTTTAAAATCAATTACAAAATTTATAACGTTTATACAATATTTTTCACCATTAGGAACTCAAAAGACAAGACCAATTGTTTAGAGACTGATTTAAGAAGAAGATCCTTAGTGCTTGTAGTGAGTAAGATGGTCGATCATCCAGTATAGCCACTTGGGCTGATCGTGGGGAGCCATGTGGCCTGCATTGCGTACCATGATCTCCACAAGGTGGCCGGCATGCTTAGCATACCCAGCCACCTCTCCATCAACCCTCCAGATCTCGCGCGGAGCAACTTTGTATTTGTCGGAGCCAGCGAACTTCAGGTGGTTGAGGTAGTTCCTGGTCAGTGGATAGGCGACAATGATGTCCAACTGGCCGCTATAAATGCACACAGTGTAGTACGACAGTAGTTCCGCTATCCAGGGCGCCACACTGTCCATCACATCCTTTTTCAGATGCAGCTCCACCTTGTTCTCTTTGTCCAGGTCGTGGAAGGGCTTGTTGCCCACATGAATCGCCCGTCGTGTGGCACCAGCCTGAAGGAAGTTCCCCAGATTGGCGCCGTCATCGTCGTGGGTCTTCAGGTAGTTATAGTACCAGTTGTAACCAGTGAGGTTGCTGAACAAGGAGCCATTCGTGAGGTCCCCGTTGATCAGCGAGTCAAACACATCAAAGGCGCAGTCCATATCGCGCTTCTCGATACAAGCCGCTCCCTTAGCCTCCGCCTCGTGGAAGCTCTGCAGTCCGTGCTCATCAATCAGGCCCAACTGATACAGATAGTCACCGTACTTGAGCTGATTCAGTGGATCCGAGAGGCCATTTCCAATGGCGACACCCTTGAGGGGAATGTACACGCGTGTCTCTATGGCATTCTGCACTTTGTGGATATGATAGGCCAGAGCGGGGACATACTTGCCCGCGTAGGATTCTCCTGTAACCCAGAATCCCGAAGAGTTACTCCACTCAAACAGTTCGTACAGCTGCATTACAGCCTCGTGCAGATTACGACCCACATCCTTTTCATTTTTAGCATAGCCCTCGTCCTTATCGGTGAAGCTGAAGCCAGTGCCCACGGGATTGTCAATGTATATCAGATTGTGGGTCTTGCTCCATGTGATGTCCCGTTTCTGGGGCTTCCCATGCGCATCTAGCTGGATAGGTCCGTTCTCGGTAAACAATCCAAACAAGGAGGATGCACCAGGACCGCCCTGCAGCCACAAGACAACAGGAGCAAAGTCTGGATCCTGCTCGGCGGGGAAATACCAAAAGAACATGTTGGAGTTATAGTTGGGATCCACCGTCAAGTAACCGGAGTAGCTCTCCACGCCATGAAACTGCGACGCCTCGACCCGGGCCAGCTCCTTCACCTTTTCTTTGGAGATGGAGGCATTGTTGATCAATGGAGTTAGGAACAATGGCTGCCCGGGATCGACTCCGTCATCGAAGAACGCATATCTCGGATATGGGTTGATGAAGCTCCGCCTGTAGGGGCGTTCCTCCGCCACAGATACTGCGACTATCACCGCGATAATTAGAAATGCGCAATGAGTTGCGATTTTCATTGTTCGTTGTTCGGCTGCGCGGCTCAAACTAAATAAAAAAGGGGAGAAATTATAAGCAATGGCTTCGCTCTGCTTGTTAACGCCCCGACCTACGCACCAGTCAGTCGATAAGCACTTATAATCAGTACTTGCACTTTGCTTTGCCTTCTTTTTTTTGCAGAGCCGGCAAAAATATTATTGTAACTGTTTCATAAAAAATCAAAGATTAATTTCAGTGTAGTGGTAAAGGGGTAGGGTTGCAAGACAATCCGACAGATTTTTATTTTTAAATAAATTTATCGATTAAGTTTTTTTTTTAATTTATCTTAGTTATTTTATCTAAGCCAATTGTTTAATCTTTACATATTTTACACACTTTTATTATTTAGATCCTCAATGTAAATTAGAGAATTCATGATATAACTAAAATAATAAAATAGGGGTCTTAAAACAACAAGTTGGCAATCGGCACCGGAATATTTCTTTGAAAGCAATAGAAATTTATTATTAAATTATATTATTGAAGATAAAGGCTTTTTTTTAAGAATAATTATTAGGTCAATTAGAAAATCGCGCCCTATTTTTAAACGACTCTGACGCAAAAGCTTTTCATAAGGCTGCCAGATCGAACCGCTTCATACTTTGTTTATTTCAGCTCTCCAGTATTTTACTGTCCGAAAAACAGGCAAAATCAGTACTTCTCCTTTTATATCACATACAAAACATATCTCGATCGGGTAGCAGCTCTAGTCCAGATCATATAGGATATCCGGGGAGAGACACAGTGAATCGACAGAGCCGCCGATCTGGCAATACAGGGAAAATTGCGTCAAAATTTCAGTGGTATAAAATCAGCAACCTCAACAGCAAGACAGGAATTGTCCAGCGCTAACGACATTTCAACTACACTATGTCTATCGCCGACACGCTCGACTACATAACCCTAGGAAATCCTGTCAGCAAGATGGTCATCGCGTCCGCTTCGACGTTTTTACGGACAATCGTAATTACTAGGATTTTGGAAAGAATCACAGTTCCTGGCAATAATATTAACGTGAATTTTTATTATAGGGTTTGCGTCCGAAACAAGTACCGGTGCAGGACACTTCAATGGCAATGCAAAATGCTGCTCACCAGTATGTCCATCCGCATGGATCCCTACATTACCTTGCCGGTAGCCATTACCACTTTGTGCGACTGGCCGGTATCGGCGGCGCGTCGGCTATCTTTATGGGCGCATACTGTAAATATATCTTGAAGGACGTCAGTGATCCCAAGGAGCAGCTCGATTCGCAGGCTTTTGCCGATGTCGCCAATCGCATACACTTCCTGCATTCGTTTGCCATGATGGCTATGCCTTTGGCGCATTATCCAGTTCTTGTAAGTTTTGTGAAGAGGAGCTTACACTAGATTGGACTCTAAGTAGAATAGAATTAAGTAGTGAATGTCTTGGTTAATTTATCCTGGAACTTGGAATTTTTGTATTTTATTTATTTTTTTTTTCACACAAAAACGCTCTCGTAATGATCTTGATTTGTTTATTTGTAAAGCTTTTGTTTGCCGGTTTTGTTGTTTACATAAACTCTGTGTAAAGTTAGGTCTCTGAACGGAATTTATAACAACTCGCGTTTCCCTCAAATCTTGAAACTCCAACATTGATGTTATCTTATAATTGACACTCTGCTTAGCTAGGTCTAATGCGCTGATTGACGATACAAAAATTGAGCTATGAATGAATGTTGATTTCCAAGCCAAGCGCCTCCGTGTAACATAATTACTCTCGTTCTCTAATAATATTTATGCATATGTATATTAAGTTGTATATGAAATTTGTCCAAAGCTAAAGCTAAATGTTCAACAACCACTAATTGCAGCTTACAAAGTAATTTTCAATACCACACATGATACTTGTATACTTGCATTAATTGAGATTTTTTTGTTTTTTTTGGTTTAGTGATATGAGCAGGTTCATAGCTGATATGGGTTCGGGGCTTGGGTAGGAATTCATTTGGTTATTTAAATATTACATTTTAGTTATTTAGAAATGTACCAAAAAGGCATAGATTCTTTTCTTTGTTTGCTGGTATTTTTGTTTGGTAATCCATTTTTTTTTATCAGACTTATATGACAAGTAAAATTTGGAGCTTGCTGCGCTCCCTGTTCGGATCGGGTTTAAAGCCAACAACTAAAGCTAACATCAAAAAACGCACACAAAACACTGGCCCTTTTCAGCTATTTTCTAATTCTTATATTTAAATCGGGGTAGAAGGCCTGTTCCGTGTGTCATATAATGTTTTTGATTTCAAAAGTAAATGCTTCATCAGTTTGGATATATTCGTTTTGGGGAAACATCTCAATGGAGTGTAAATAATTTGGTTCTTGACTGGAAATTCTAGATTTAAATGCGAAACTTTTCAGGGTTTTCATTTTTATGTAACAAGTGTTTTGACCATTAGCTACTAATATTTTTTCATTTGGAACAGGCCAGAATATAATTTTTAATACATTTAATAATATTTTCTTTCTACCCGTAGACTGGCACGCTTATGACTACGGGCACGTTGCTGTTCAGTGGCTGTATGTATTACCGGGCCCTCACGGGCGAGAAACGACTGCAACCATATGCGACCATAGGTGGATTCTGTTTGATGGCCGCGTGGCTGTCGCTGGTCTTGTAGACGAGCATGGAGGAGGAAAGTTAGCTTATTTATATCTTATATAACACACTCTGAACAGTAATGTGGAGGATGATGAGGCAACTAAAGCTATGCCAAGTTAAACATACAACAATAGCTAAAAATTATTTTGTCTTTTCGTTTTTCTAACTGCACTGACAGTTGTTTTATAATAAATACAGTTAGTGATAAAAGTGAACTCTAGGAGGGCCTTTCAGCTAATGGAAGATTCTTTGGAGTTAAATGCTTACAATTTCTTAGAGTATAATTCTATACAAATAAGCTGCACGCCAAATGTAAAATTGCTAAATGAAAATGAAATAAAAATGTGTTAACAAAAGATCCAACCGAACTGTTACATTTATTGTAAACCTGTACATTAATAAATTACTATAAAAAACACACATATATATTAATACTAGGTGTAACATTTCATAGAATTCTTTTTTTTTTTTCTGTTTGTTTTTTGTAATTTTTGTTTTGTTTTTCATATTTTTTTTCGTTTGTAGGTTGTTATTGTCGTATTACTGGAACACATAATACAAATGCAATGCGACCTTTTGAAGGTCAATGCATAAAGTTCAGCTAAAATTAATTATTGCACACTTTGATTTCTTCTCTCTTGACTCTCTCGGTATAAAAACGTTTACTTCCTACATTCTCCTACTCTCACCTTCTTATTGTCTTGCTGTTTTGATTTCTCATCGAATTTCTAGTTTTATACATCTGCCTAAAAATTAATTTGATTTGTACACGATTTGTAAAAAATTCATTAGCCGCAGCTGTTCTGCTATCCTAGTAACTTTTGCTTGGAGGCCTCCGCAAAGAGGAAGGTCTTCTGTATGCCCGCATTGGCCGCCGGATGATTCGTAATTGGTTCCAGTATCTTAAGTATGTAGTCTTTGAAGGCCTTCGGAACGGCGAAATGTCAAGAATCCTTCTTCAGCCGCAGGTTCTCCTCATGGGCCTATTCAAAAAATAAATTATTCACAAAATAAAACTAAACATTGTTTCAAATATTACTTACCTTCTGTGCAACCTTCAGCAGGGCATCGAACGTGGCATCTCCGGTCTGCTTCACCATTCCATGGAACACCTTCTTCTCGCTAACCGTCAGCAGCTCGAATGGAGAAGCGAACTCCACCGCCCGGCCCGCATCCATAACCAGCACCTTGTCCGAGTCCATCACAGTATGCAGCCGATGGGCAATTGTGAGCACTGTGCAATCCTTAAACTTGTTCCTAATGGTCGTCTGAATGAGCGCGTCCGTTTGGGGATCTACGTTTGCGGTGGCCTCATCCATCACCAGAATTCGATTCTCGCGGAGAATAGCCCTAGCCAGGCACACCAGCTGCCGTTGACCCACGCTGAAGTTGGTGCCACCTTCGGATATTTTGCTTTGCAATCCGCTGGGCAAATCGGCCACCACTTGCTTAAGCTTCACCTCCTCCAGGGATTCCCACAACTTTGCATCACTATATTCGTCGAAGGGATCCAGGTTATAACGCATAGTGCCCGAAAACAGAACAGGTTCCTGCGGAATAATGGATATCTTGCTGCGAAGATCGTGAAGTCCCAGATCATTGGTATCCCGCCTGTCGATGAGGATGGCGCCCTCGTTGTAGGACAGACGGAAAAGTGCGTTGATAAGCGAGGATTTTCCAGCTCCGGTGCGTCCTACGATGCCCACCTTCTCGCAACCCTGGATGGCAATGTTCAAGGATCGGAGCACATAATCGGCCGCCTTGTCGGGGAAGTACTTCAGGGAGAGGTCATCGAACACAATTTTTCCATCCTCAGGCCAATCCTTAGGAGGCTTCTTGTTCGGCTTCGACTCAAAGTCACCCTCCGGCTCCAGATCCTCGTATTCGACCACTCGTTCTACTGCCGTCATTGTGTTCTCCAGTTCGGCCGATTGTCGCATACCCCACTGCACCATGCCCGTCATGCCCATAGCTTGGGTGATGGCCAGACCAACATCACCACCATTCTCCGGGGTGAAGAGGAAGAAGCTAAGCGTGATCACCGCGATGTAGAGCACACAAACACAATCCAGCCAATATCCAAAGGCTCGGCTGGTGGCCAAGAACATGTAGTAGCCGGAGCTGTGCATGTCCTGGTAGTTGTCGAATTCGGCGATAAGTTCCTTCTGAGCTCCGAAAGCTCGGATCGTGGCCAAGCCATTAAGAGACGCACTCAAGTGGGAATAGATTGGGGATCGTGCTGAAGAATGTATTTAAAATTAGTTTTAAAATACTTTCAAATATTTAAAAGATTAATCCACTTACTGACAGCTTCCAGGCGCTTAACGTCTCTTGATGTGTTGAGATAAAAGACTCGCAGACCGTAGAATATGATCACCAGGAAGAGGGTGGCCAGGATGTACCAGACGTTGACGATGCACAAAACCACGACAATACCGAGGATGGCGAGGAAAATCTGCATCACGTCCATCATAACCGAGGGCAGGATTTCGTCCACCTGGCCCAAATCCTTGGAGAAACGGTTAAGAATACGACCGGAGGGATTGGTGTTGAAGAAGTGCATTGCCGCTCGGGTGACGCCCTGGAACATGGTGTTGTGCAATGTCGTGGAGCTGCGCATGGCCAGATAGAAGAACAGCATGCTTCGGACGAGGGAGAAGATGATGACGGACACGTTGATGCCAGTAAAGTAGTATATATCTATCGGATCGGTGTCGGCGTTAAGTCTGGTCTCAGGGAAGGCTCGCCGCAGTCGGGCCATGATGTTTTCTTGCTCAGCTTCACCATTTTTGTTTACCCTGTAAGAGAAGAGTCTAAAAATCCATTATCCTTAATTGAGAAATGCCAACGACTCACCAATATGAAAGGAAGATGTCTCCACCAGAACCCAGTACCTGAGCGCCGATGCAGAAGAAAGCGAAGACGATGAACAGTCCGTAGCCATTGGCTCCAAAGTACTTCTTGTACAGCTTCATGCCGATGCGTCCCTCCACCCGACCCTCCTGCGTTTGCATGGGCGACTCCGCTGCCAAGGACTCAGCTGCGGATTCCATGGAGGAGATACTGCCATGTCTGTCTCGCAGCTTGCTGTTCTGACGGGAGAGAGCCTTCTTTTCGGCTGCATCGCCGGCGCCTTCGTCCTTCTTGCTGGGATCAGTGAGCATCTTGGCAAAGTCCAGACCAGTCTTGCTCATGGATTCGTAGGTGCCCATGGCGCTAATCTTGCCCTTGTCCATAATCACAATGACGTCGGCCTGCTCCAGGAATTGCAGTTGATGGGTGACCAGGAGGACGATTTCGTCCCGCAGGAAGCCACGCATACACTGATCGAATAGATGGCGACCCACATGAGTGTCGACGGCGCTGAGAGGATCGTCCAAAAGGTAAATGTCTGCCTTCCTGTAGACAGCTCTGGCCAAACTAATACGCGCTTTCTGTCCACCAGATAGAGAGGCACCTCTTTCACCCACAATCGTCTTATCGGCATAGGGAAGCAGCTCGAAATCCCGTTCCAGAGCACACTTCTTCACCACCGTACGGTAGCGATGCTTGTCCATGGGCAGTCCAAAGAGAATATTCTGGCGCACGGTGCCAGTGAAGAGCCAAGGTTCCTGGGAAGCGTAGGACACGCTGCCATTCACCTTCACGGATCCCGATTCCGGAGGCAATTCTCCCAGCACGGCCTGAATCAAACTAGATTTTCCGGATCCAACTGGACCAATGACCGCCACCAGCTGGCGTGGCTTGAACTTAAGGGACACATTGTCCAGCGTGTAGTCCGAGCTCTTGGAGTTCCACCTTGACTTCAGTTTGTTTATGACAATGCCATGCTCTGCCTCGCTACTGCGACGACTGTTGGGTTTCAGAATTCCAGTGGATTGGGCCGCAACAGGATCGGCAATCAGGCCCGATTTTCCCAGCTTTTGTTCGTCCTTATCATCCGATTTGTCCCTGACCTTAGTCTCCTCGTGCAGCATGAAGGTCTGGATACGGCGAATGGAGACCAGGAGCTCTGCAAACTGTGAGATGCCCATGGGGAAGTAGACGGTCATGGTGTTTCGCAAAATATTGTAGTAGGCGGTGATCACAAAAGCCTTTTCCGCCGTTAGCAGTTTTCCGAGGAGCACAAATCCCACCAGACTCACAAACACGGATATCCTCGTCACAAACATAATGAAACTTTGCAGCGTTCCACGAATGTAGTTCACGTTCCGGATGGCGTTCATCTCCTTGGTGCGTACGTAGTTTATCATCTTGCTGAATGGGATCTCCCAGGCGTACATCTTGATCACCTGAATGCCAGAGATGATTTCATTCATCATGCGGACACGCTCATCCGTTCGAAGGGCGGTCTTCAGCCGGAGAACCGAGGTCTTCTTGCCCAGATATGCTTGCAGGGGTATGAACAGCAACATGACGGCCACGCCAAAGAAGGCGGATATGCCGATCTGTGGGATTCGTAGGATTAATATTATAATTAATATTATATAATGTAACTAGTTTTTCTTCAATAATAAATACATAAATTATTGCATTAACTCAATTCATGGAACTAAAGACAATGCCATTTAAATGGTTATGTACTTCATCGATAAACAACATAAAGTCATGGAAGTTCACTTCCATTTTTCGTACAGCTGGTTAATTGCAAGATGACCCACCTCTCGGTACATGAGATATGTAATAATAGCAATCTCCACGGGGCCCAGCCATAAATAATTCATGTGGATGACGGAGACGTCCAGCCTGCCCACATCGTTCGAGATGAGATTGACCACCTGACCGATGGTGGTGTCGCCCAGTGCCGTCCGACTCAGACGCAGGGCCTTTCGATATATCATACCTGCAGGGCGATAATCATTACTCAAGTGTCACAAGGGGAGCTCCAGCTTACTTACTTGTCATGGCTATTCTGGCCTTCATGCCGAGGTGGAACATGCCCAGCATGTAGGGATGCATGAGGAGCACATTGAAGGCGCTGCACAAGATCACGCCCAGGGCGTACAGATAGGCCTCGGTCTGGTTATCGTCGGTGTTATTGTTCTTCGCATAGAATCGGACCAGACCGCCCAGGCACAGTGGCTGGGTGACTCTGAAAGGGAATGGAAGAGTTATAAGTTAAATGGCCATAAATCACCCAGGTATGTGGAGAGAGTGGGCGGAGTCAGGATGAGCCGACTTACCGGAAACCGATCTCCAAGATGAAGAGCACCAGGCCCAAGCCAGCCAAGCGCCATCCGAAGACGCTCATCGAGGCCTTCAGCAGGCTGGGGGTCTTCTTTTTCTTGCTCTTTTTCTCCACCTCCTTCTCCCAAGCTTCACTGAGCTGGGCGCCGAGGGTATCTGAAAGTACACAGATCGTCCAGATTAAGATATCAACAAACGGCACCCATTGCATGTGCGGATAATAAATTATGTCCAACGAGAACGACAGGGTATGCCGATAGGATGGATACCCATATCAGAGTGAAGATAGATGTTAACAATGTAAGCACAGAAGAAGCGTTTACTTTGCTTCCACATATTTTGCAAGTCACAAATTAAGCAAGATTTCTTTTAATAGAATAAGTGATTAAATCAAATATTTTCAGATCATAAAGTAATCATTCCTATAAACTGAAAATAAACTGCATAAGTTTCGATTTATTGAAAATTGAAAAAATCTAAAAATAGTTCACACATTTCCTGTAATTTCAACGGCACATTAAATATGATTTATTAGCTGGGTCATAAATGGTATGCTAATAAATTCCATATCGAGTTCCAAAAGTATGAATTTAATTCTAAATTCCCATGGCTAAATGAATGATATTTTGGGGGCCACATTACTAAGTCCCATATCTTGTCTATATTTAAGCCTTTTATTAATATAACCGCATGTGCAATAACACTTATCACTTTATGGCTCCTTCAAAATGACAAGTTTCTTTTAAAAATAACATTTCGAGGATGGTTCTCATACAGAAACTATAAAATGACGGTTATCTTCTTGAAGAGTGTTGTATTGAAGAGTGTTAATTTTTATAATGCATTAAATATTTTAATAAAAGAAAAGAGAAATAAAAATCTGTTAATAAAATGAAATAACAGAGATCTCGTAAGTATTTAAATTATAATTTTTTATAGATTTCCTTACTTTATTATCATTATTGTGATATCATTATGACCGCAACCGTGAATGCAATAAATCCGGCCAATTGTCAGCTCTGCTAGTTTGGTTTAGCAGTGAGTTATGGCTGGCAACAAAAGCAAATCCCGGTCAGCTGCCAGCTGCATTACGTCCAATCGAGTCTTATCGACTCTGGGAGTTTCCCCGCCACCCCAATGCCTGCCCCATATGGGGATGGATTCCGGCACTTCCGCAAGGCTTAAACCAGACTCGAGGGCCATAGATTGCAAATTGATTAGGCATTTGTTGTTGTTATTAATTATATAAATATTTGCCCAAATATGTATTGTTTCTTTGTACAAGCCCCGTGGCACGATCCACTCAATGGAGTATCTACGGGGGCCCATTAATTATAAGTTTCTAAGTCAATAAGCTTGATATAGCTTATAGTGTATAGATCGGGGGTGTTGCGAGAATGCTATCAATTATTTTTGGCAGAGAATTCAATTAACTGCGGCGAACGGACGTTGACAAAGTTATCAGAATTGTCATTTTCGGGACAGGGCCTAAGATTTGAATGAGGAACTCAAAGGTCTATTGGATATTGCTATCTCAGACGATGGTATAATTCAGTGGGTGATGGTGCACATTTCATGTATCCAATTGCTATCTTATCAACCGGATTAGGCGCGACTATAGTTCCGCAAAACCGATCTCAATGAAAGAGTTGTATATGAAGCAGGCACTAACACCTTATCGCCTTATCGTCTTCCCCCTCGAGAATCGGGTGATCCTTTATACTCCGATCTACATAAACCGAGTAACCAGAAAAGCCAAGCCAGCAGGTGTAAAAAGTGGACTCATACTAAGCTACTGAGCCCTATCTAATCGCATTGGCCAAGCGCCTTGAAGAGTGTCCCAGCCACTTCATTTGGGGAGTGTTTGAATGCCAGAGATAGTGCTCTATATATTCCACTCTGATAGTTATATAAATCACTAATGTATTGGTCTGTAAGGAAGCTTTCGAGGATAGGGATTTCACACGCGACTAATGCCAGACTCGTCTTGAAAAACCCCTCGAAAACATTGGACATTGCACCCTGGAGAAACCTAAGAGCTCTCATCGGTGGAAAGCATGTCCCGATTCTTAGTCACATAGTAATCCACTTTGATCTTTTGCCACATGACGTCACGTATTGCCTAATCTTCCATACGTGCTGATAAGGAGTAATTTTCTCATTCAAGAATCTATGCAAACTTGATACTATGCAAACTTATCAGAGTCGCTAGTCGGTTTCATAATTCAATTAAATTTGCTTATCGGTTAAAGCAAAGATATAACCATAAACTGTATCTTCAAATGAATCGTTGAAAATTTATTATGCGGAGCACGCAATCGAATTTATGTGGGAGCTTCGCACTAAATGGCTATTACTCAGAAATCTTTTCAATAGCTTTCTACCCTTCTGTCCTCTTCCCGAACTGTCCCAGAACTTACCTGATTTGTGCTCCTTCAGGGCCCGGTATAAATCATTTTCATCCAGAGTCTTTTTACGCCCCTTGAAGAATGTGGGCATGGCAAAGCTGCAAATATAAATTTTATATTAAGGTAAAAGTTTATAAAAATGCATTGCAATGCCAACTTACCAGAACATCAGGGACGAAAAGATGTTTGATGTCTCGCGCGGATTCTCCGGCAGCTCATCGGCTTTCATGGACTGCATTTTGGTCGATTTCGAATTCTATCCTGGGCCTATATATTTCTTTTCAGCGACAAGTCATTGGTCGATTCTGGGTTTCGTTTAAAGGTGCCGCTGAAAATGGATTGTAGCCAATTAGTATAAGGTTGGAAGGAGTCAACATTCCCTTTATGAAAACTTTTATTAAAGTCATGATGATGGTGCTTTTCCAATCCTTTATTTTTTTGATTTTATTAACGGCTTGTTATTGTTTTGACGGCATAAAAGCGATTAGGTAAACATTGTCCCAAATCGGCCTATATTCTTTTGTTTAAATTCCAATTGACGAGCACTATTTTTTATTGACTTTGGCCCTATTCCAATATTACATTCAGGTTCAGATGGATATTCCGATTAGATTAGCGATGATATTCTTTTTATTGATATCCATAATTTGTAAAATAGAAATTTTAAACACTTTTTGTATTAGAAAAATGATCAATTTTGGAAAAATTAAATTTTCAATCACTTCTTATTTATTCTAAAAATCACTTGACTTTTGGGAAACACTTTTCGTTTGGGGAAAGACCTGTGGGAACTCACGGTAGGATATGGTCACCTAGTTGATACGGCGACAGCTTTCAAATACTCAACCAACTGCCACCGGAGCTTCTTTTTATAGGCATCCCGTGGTGCGAAGCTCTTATCTTGAGATCGCCTCGGAGAGGGAAGAGACCCACCGAGAGGATGCAACACTGTGGAGAACCAGAATTCGTGCTCTCTCTTATCACAACAATTCTTGGACTATCACCTTAATCACTGGAGCTCTCTTCACCTCTCTCGCATTCAATAGAATGTTTATATTTTACATTGTTTATATATTTTACCTCGGTTCGCGGTTGCGGATACAGATACAGGGAAACTGAACTGAATCCAAAAGGAAAACCAAAACTCCAAAGGTGACGGCAAATCAATAAGACAACAAACAGGATTCCTATTGCGGTGCTATTTTGGCTGTTAAGTGCTCCTCTATGCAGGCGTCTTTCTCCTTGGCTACTACGATGCACTGCATACGGTTGGAAAATAATAGTGCGTATTTCTATTTTCTTTGTGCTGAATTTATAAAGATTGTGCAGAGAAAAACATAAAAACGTTAAACAAGTTCCAGTGCGCGTCGAATCTGCGCAGGATATCAGCAAGCGGGCTGTCAAAACGGACAAGTGGCAGATACACAGTTACTGACAACAGGATTCCTTCACTACTAGGGTTGGAAACCCATATATTTTGACTTCAGCAATTAAAACAATGACTTTAATTAGAATATATAGATTTTCTGTATTTTCAAATCTTAAGTTAAACATTTTTTAGATATATACATATAGTCAATTATATTTAAAATAATTATTCATGATCTTGATAAAAAAAATGTTTTAATTATTTAACAAATGCATCATTGCCACAGATTCTCATGGCTTTTCCCAATCCTGAGTAGGTAGAAATATAAAACTTAATAAAAAAAAAGCTACATAGTTTGCATGGACTTTATTTAATCGCTATCCATCACTATGTGGTAGCAGTTTTCGTCAGGATTCTCCTCCGTGGGAACGTACACGATCTCCTGCAATTCTTCGCTGGGATCCATCTCTATAGCATCAAAGCCGAGGTCAGTCTGGATCTCGTCCTCGTGTTTAAGAATGATAAGGTTTTCGAGGTGCTTGCGCGTCTGCTTGTGGCGGTTGAATCTAAATCTATGGGCAGTTTTATAATCACAAATATTACAATCGAACGTAGAGCAGTTTTCGATGGCGATATCGTCTATGTCGTCGTCGGTTTCCAGCAGAACGGGCTCATTTATTTCACAGTCCTCTTCACCTTGAGGGTCATATTCTATCAACCAGTTTTCCAGTTCTGTAGCGTTTATGTTCTCCAGATGTTCCGTTGATTTTTTATGATGTTTCATCATCAACTTGTTGTTTGTCGTAAAAGAGCAAGTCGTGCATGTGTAAAGGATGCCTTCGTCATTGTTGTCTTCGCTGGAACTGTCGAGATTTTGATTATCCGGATCGGGCGTTTCAGATTCCCTGGGCTTTTTCGTAGGGACAGGTGTCTCCTCGTCTTTGGAGGCATATAGCTGGTTCCGACGATGCCGTTCGGATCTCTGGTGCCGAGCAAAGCTAAACCTCTTGGCGGTGATATAACTACAGAGCTTGCACTCCCACGGCGGTCGATCAAAGTCGGACTCCGAGTCGGAGGACACGTCGTGATTCGAATGTTTTAGGGAGCGTTTGTGGCGATGCATGTCCCGTCGCCTGTTTGTCTGATACGTACAGCCTTCAATGTTGCATTGCAACATTATCTTCGGTTTACCAGAATTCTGAGGTACAACACAATTTGTTTTGGTTTTTCGGGAGACGGCGAATTGCTCAATCGGCATAGATTCATTCTCGTTTCCACTAAAGTATTCCACTGTCTGAATATTTGCGCTTTCATTCCCTTCATATTTACGAGACATGGTGAGTACTTAATATGTTTAGCAATATACATATAAATAAAAACAATTGTTGATCTATCTCATGAATACGTAGTGATGTGACCGTTTGATGTGGAAAACTAAACGTCCAGGAACAAAACTTTCCTGGTATTATTTGAATTATATAGTTGGAAATATTTCAAATTCATGTTTAATAATTCTCAATTTATATAAAAGAAGATGAAACGTGTTCTAAACAAACACCTTTATATTAATAATTAAAATTTCAGAAAAGTTATTTTCAAATATACCATAGGGTTGCCATCAGGATTGAAATCTTGTG
Source organism: Drosophila atripex (assembly GCA_035045925.1). Classification (NCBI taxonomy): domain Eukaryota; kingdom Metazoa; phylum Arthropoda; class Insecta; order Diptera; family Drosophilidae; genus Drosophila; species Drosophila atripex. The sequence goes on along the minus strand of JAWNOP010000022.1, from coordinate 3,185,417 downwards.
CCGGTTTCTGTCCCTGGTCACACTACACCATTTTAACTTTTATTTTTATTTAACAAATTTATACAACTATTTTTAAATACTTTTGTATTCAATAAGTGCAATTTTTAGTTAGATTTAATCCAAAGAAACCACCATGCAATCTGTAATTGCTCGTTCTCTGAACATCGGTAGGAAAACGAATTTTGGTGGACTTTGACCAGCAGTTTGGTTTTGTTATAAGCAAGATCCTTTACTGATATTACTGGTATTTAGTTCGCAGATCGGCGAATCTCCGGCAGATTGCGTCTTTGTCGGCCCTACCGGATACCCATCAAATGTTACAAAAGACCTGCCGGGACTTCGCCAACGCCGAGTTGAGTGCCAATGCTGCGAAATGCGATCGGGAGCACTTGTATCCTGAAAAACTGATCCGTCAAATGGGGGAACTTGGTACCATGGCTGTGGCGATTCCAGAGGAGTTAGGTAATAATGCTAATAAACCAAACCATAAACAAGGGTGAACATTTCTGGATCAAGACTTATCCTTGCATGAAGAAAAATTTAATTTAATAAACAAACAATAAATATTCCCTTCAACAGGTGGTACTGGTCTTGATTACTTGGCGTATGCCATTGCGATGGAAGAGATCTCAAGGGGATGCGCCTCTGCTGGTGTGATCATGTCGGTAAACAACTCCCTCTACTTGGGTCCTCTACTCTCCTTTGGAAATGATAACCAAAAGGAAACTTACATCACACCCTATACAACCGGAGAACGGGTGGGCTGCTTTGCTTTATCGGAACCAGGAAATGGCTCAGATGCTGGAGCTGCTTCTACAATAGCTACCGATAAGGGAGATCACTTCTTGCTGAATGGAACCAAGGCGTGGATCACCAATGCTTTTGAGGCTGAGGCCGCTATTGTTTTCGCCACCACCAACAAACAGTTGAAGCACAAGGGCATATCCGCGTTCATAGTCCCCAAGGGCTTAAAGGGCTTCTCCCTGGGAAAGAAAGAGGACAAGCTGGGCATTCGCGGATCTTCAACCTGCCAGCTGATATTCGAGGATTGTGCGATACCCAAGGAGAGCATGCTGGGAGAGCCCGGCTTTGGATTCAAAATTGCCATGCAGACCCTAGATGCTGGGAGGATAGGTATCGCTGGACAGGCCCTGGGAATAGGCCAGGCTGCTTTGGAGCTTGCTGTGGACTATTCGCAGAAACGCCAGGCATTCGGGAAACCCATCTCCAAACTGCAATCTATTCAGCAAAAGATTGCCGACATGTCGTTGGCCATGGAATCGGCTCGACTTCTTACCTGGCGCGCTGCTTGGCTAAAGGACAACAAGCAGTCGTACACCAAGGAGGCCGCTATGGCCAAGCTTGCTGCTTCGGAGGCAGCCACCATGTGTGCCCACCAGTGCATTCAGATCCTCGGTGGAATGGGATATGTTACGGATATGGCAGCAGAGCGGCACTATCGCGATGCTCGGATCACGGAGATCTATGAGGGCACCTCCGAGATTCAACGGCTGGTCATTGCTGGGTCGATACTCAAGGAATACGCTAGTTAAGACACGAAACCTTAACTTTAAGCAGAAAGTGTTTGTAATAATGTGAAACCGGTCCCTCTGGCTAAAAATATTGAAGACAGAATTCTTTTATACGATTCAGACTTTAAAAGATTTTCTAAATAAATATACTTTTATCCTACCAGTTTATTATTTTTATTTTTGATAAATTGCATTGGAATTTAAATTAATCCGCTCGTTTTTAAAATATATGCAGTATTTTTAAAAGGCGGGTGGATGAACTACACCTATGTGGTATGTTTTTGGTAGGGACTTCTACTAAGCTACCTGGTCACACTAAGTCTGAATATACTGCGCGTTCCACCGCACATTTGTACATTTTGTTAATTAATTTATTTTTTTTACGCGGCGCGACAATTAACGCGATGCAGTTGCAGCAAGAATGTGGTAATGACTCTTTTTACCGTTGAGGTGCGCGTGTTTGCCAACCGGAGACTGCGCTAATTACACGAAATCCGTCCGAAAACAGACAGCAATCGCGTAGTGCCAGGAATAGCTTCCCTGCCCCCGGGCAAACATTTAAGATCCGGAATAGCCATGGATGTTGTGTGTGTAATCGACACCGTGGTGGGCGATCATCTGGAGGATCGCATCTGTGCGCTGGAAGAGATCAAGCAGGCGGTGCAGGCCGCGGGCGCCAATTTTCAGCGGGTGCAGGTGAATGGGCTTAGCCGATTATACAATGTCCCCATGGAGCATGTCCCCCACAACGGTGTCCTAACCATTCCGCATTCCAGTTCGAGCGCCTGGATTTCGGGGAGACGAATGTGCTGGAGACCTTCTACAATGCCGATGTAGCGGTGATCGATCTGAGCATCCTGGCCCAGCAGAGACCGCTCTCGTATCATTACGGCGTGAGGGAGAGCTTCGGAATGAAGGAAAATATTCTCATATACAACGATTTGGAGTCCAAGCAGACGCTGAGTCTCAGGGTGTGTATTTCTCCTTGCCAGTTGCTCCCGAGCCACAATCCCCCAGAATCTGGTGCACTGCGATACTAACTAATCTTTATAGCTCGTAGAACATTCCATAATTTCTTTTTTGTTCGCCCTCTCCTCTTAAGTGTTTAGTTTTACTTAAGGACTAAAAATAAATGATAAATGAATGGATGATATATATATTTTAAGATTACTTGCGGTTTGCCAACAAACTAAAACTACAATAAACGCCTAGTATATAGAAACAATATTTTTTGTAGAACATTCTATTGAATATAATCAACTAGAAGTGGGAATTCCTAGGTACACACAGTTCATTCAGTTATCTTATAGTGGAACTTACTTAACTCGCTTAAAATTTACAAATATACTGGTTTATCTTTTATATTATTTTGAAATGCCTTTCCACCCTTGTTTTTTCTGTAATGTCATTTGTTTGTCCAGATCCGTAGAGGTCTGTTTATCTGGTCAATTGGTGGCAGCACCTTCAGTGGAGATCCGCAAACATCTTAAGGCGTGATCGGTTCTGTTGCTCCGATAAGATAAATGCTTTTACTTTTCAAACGGTAGCCAAGTCGTGACTGCCGTCGTTGTTGTTCTTGTCGATCTTTCTATTTCCGCTGAAACGCTTTCGTTATTTTTGTTTTGGCCGCGGCAATAAACCAACAAAAAAAAGCATAGGCGGCGGCAACAATAACAATAACAAATGCTAGCCCCCGCCCACGCAAAAACTCAAAAAGGCACGCACACAAAAAAAATCACACCAACGCAGCAGTGGTGGCCTGCATCCACAGTGGCTCTCATAAAAATGTATACACACGCCCGCTAATATTATTTCTCGTTGCAGCTCTCGTGTGCCAACTACTTGTTTCTCAGCTACAAACTCAATGCCGAGAGCAATTCCTGCCATTTGACCAATCAGGCCAACAACAACAAGGAGCCGGCTGCCGAGGGACGGGTGCCCACCCTCCAGTGGCGTCTGAAACGGAAGCTGCAAGATGTGGAAATCCAATCCAAGTGCGTATGATCGGGGGAAGTCCCATTTTCTGAGAAGTTTTCTATTTTCGTCTTGTAACCTTCAGAGCTCACATGCGCGAAAAGTTCCTCAGCGACCTGCGAACGGCCCGGGACACATACGCCACCAACGGAGTCAAACTTCAGAGTATTCTGCATGACATGCGAAGGCGACTGGACGATCCGCATGTCCTTTCCGGCGAAGTTGTGCACAGTTTTATGTGCTCATTGAGAGACGTCCAGGACTACGACGCGATGGTGCGGCTGGTGAACGATCTGAAGAACATACCGAACACCCGTAAGTACGTGGAGACGGGACACATTAGTTTCCTGTACGCGTTTGCGCTGAATCGGCGGAATCGCAAGGGAGATAGAGAAAAAGCACTGGAATCCTCGCTGCAGGCTTTGGAGAAGAAGGAGAACCACTTCCCGGATATGCTCTGTCTTTGTGGACGAATTTACAAAGATATATTTGTAGAGTCCGATTACACGGACGCCACTAGCTTAGCGCATGCAATTAAGTGGTATCGTCAGAGTTTCGAAGTGCAGCCGAACGAATATGCCGGCATCAACTTGGCGACCCTGCTCGTTATCGAGGGAAAGGAGTTTAGCAACACGGAGGAGTTACAACACATCGGCATGACCCTGAACAATCTAATTGGGAAAAAGGGCAGCCTTTCGACGCTGAGCGAGTACTGGGACGTGGCCACGTTCTTTGAGATTCACGTTTTGTACGACGATTATGCAAAGGCCATTCAGGCAGCCGAGTGTATGTTTAAGTTGAAGCCTCCCAATTGGTACCTCAAGTCCACCATAGGCAATATTTCGCTTATTCATCGGTTTCGTAAGAGACCCGAGGATCGGCTGCCCACAATGGAGGAGCAGGTGTTTCAATTCTGGATGGACTTCTTTCTGGAGGCTACAAACACGGAGGAGGTCAAGAACAGTATACGCTTTCCCATTCTGGTAGGGACTACTTTAAATTATTTTTTCTAAAGTATTTAACATTTTAAGAATTCATTTTTAGATCCTTGAGCCGCAGAAGATCTATATGCCCAGCTACGTAACCATCAACATGGATGCCGATGAAAAGTCCATACAGATCGTCAACATTTGCCTGGCTCATTCGAAAAACGCTTGCAAAAAGCTGCACGACTTCTTGTTTGTGGCTTCCAAGATCAAGTCAGTTAGCCTGTACAAGCGGGATGATCGATGCGCCTATCTGTATGTGCACCACAACTCTGACGACTTTCAGATTTACTTCCCCTCGACGGAATGCCGACAGAAGTTCTATGACTTGATACGGGAGATGACAGCCGATCAGGTGGTTTTTGTTAATCTTGACACCGATGAGGTCCCAATCGGGGTATGCATTATTTTAATTTAGTTTTCATTAAAATATATTAATTTTTCACTCTTTTTCCAGTACGAGTACGACTACGACGAGCAGAATCGGAAGAAGGTTCTGGGTAAGGGTACATACGGTACCGTATATGCGGCCCGAGATACACAGACCCAGGTACGAATCGCCATCAAGGAGGTGCCGGAGAAGAACTCCCAGGATGTGCAACCCCTGCACGAGGAGATCAAGCTTCACTCACAGCTGCGACATCGCAACATCGTCCAGTATTTGGGATCACGCTCGGAAGATGGCTTCTTTAAGATCTTCATGGAGCAGGTGCCGGGAGGCTCGCTGTCCGACCTGCTGGAGACCAAGTGGGGTCCGCTCAAGGACAACGAGTCCACCATGGCCTTCTACTCCAAGCAGATCCTTGAGGGGCTTAAGTATTTGCACGAACAGGATATCGTGCACCGCGACATCAAGGGCGACAACGTCCTGGTGAACACGTACAGCGGCGTGGTCAAGATCTCCGACTTTGGCACCTCCAAGCGGCTGGCCCGCATCAATCCCATGACTGAGACCTTCACGGGCACACTTCAATACATGGCACCAGAGGTCATTGACCAGGGCGTTCGCGGTTACGGTCCAGCGGCAGATATCTGGTCATTCGGCTGCACAAACGTGGAGATGGCAACTGGCAAACCGCCGTTTATCGAGCTCGGCTGCGCTCAGGCGGCCATGTTCAAGGTGGGCTACTACAAGAAGCATCCCAATATACCGGAGGAGTTGTCCGCCAATGCCAAGAACTTCATCTTACGATGCTTCGCCATCAGCGTCCTGGATCGACCGTCAGCGTTGCAACTGCTTGATGATCCCTTTCTGGCAGAGTGAGTTTTTTTTGTCGTTTTTTTACTTGTAGAATAATTTTTATTTTTAATCTTGTATATGTTTTCCAGTAAGCCTCGAAAGCTGCGCCCTGCCTTGCCAATTAATACGGATTTTGGTCGGAGTATTTCGGTCCCTGCAGACCGTTTGGTTCACAAGACGACACCTCCCCTGTCGTACAATACAACCTGCAACACGCCCACTACACCGGAACTGGAGTAAGTCCATAATTTATGTATTTTGTTTGTAATTTTGAACAATAATTAAGGTAAGTGCTTACCTTATATGTTGTTGAAATTTGTTATCAGGAATTGTTTTGTTAAATGGGACTGATAACATTTGCAAATCGATTCAAACTGTGTAAAGTATTTATATATTAAAAACTAGAACTTATATGTAATATATTATACAATTTTTAAGGGCACTAATTGTCTTATCATCAAGTACTGATTTGCGGATACCTCCTTTCTTCCAGCGTCACTCACACATCATCCGTTGACATTGACGAGTTGCCCAGTCTGCTGGAGCGAAGGAATTCTTCTGGGTTTCTGCTCTCCCCTGAAATCGGAGAACCCACCACGCCGTCCCTGCGAACTAGTATCAGTGAGACGAGCGAAACGGACGGCTTCTACAGGCTGAAGAAGGATTCCCAGCGAAGAACTACGCTGTCCAAAGTGCTGGCATTGGACGAGTCTAAGATTTGCGACATCTGGTTGAAGAAGGTCGATGCCGATCAGCACTCGATTGCGATCCGCAAGAGCGATCTGGAGGTTTTGATACGAGGCCTTCGGGACTACATTATGAACGAGAATGAGAAGCATTTGGAGACTACGATTAATGAGCTGAAGCAGAAGCTAAATAACGACGCTATTGCCTTGGACCACCTGCATCTAGCACTGTACTCGTTTCAAGACGCCGTGGTCTGTGTTCTTCGGCTGCATTGCATCAAGCCGCATTGGATGTTCGCGTTGGATAATCTCGTCAAGCGAGCGGTTCAGGCAGCAGTTACGATTTTCTCCCCAGAACTGGGCGCCAACCTGGCGGACAAGGATCTGTCTGGAAATGACGATGAGAGTGTGACCACGTGCTTGGTGCAGCAGGGTTCCACTGACAGCCAGGAGAAGCAACAGCTCGAGAAAGCATTGCCCGCGAGCAGTTCAGGTGCCGGCGGACTAGTTCAAGCTGAAGCGGGAGGAGATGCTCTCAGCAGTTCAGTTGAATGCGCACGTATATTGCGGGACATACGCGATAACCAACATAAGCTGCAGCGTCAGTTGATTGAACAGCAGCGGCAGAGCATGCGAGCTCTGCACAACATTAGTCAGGAGCTTGCCCATATCTATATGGGCGGAAGGAAGAGGTTACGGTGAGTATTTCTAGAATGAAGAGGTCTTGAAAGAAGCTTATAAACATGATTATATATTACAGACGCTCCATCAACGGCTTTAACAAAAAGTGCCATAGAATGAGCCCTGGTGTAGGGGCGGGACCCCGTGCAGCTTCAGCAAGTAATCCACGGAGGCAGCTGAACAAGCACCACTTCGGTCTGCACGAGGTAGACGAGCAGTTGGAGCAGTGGCTGACCCAGCAGGAGATAGACGAGTTCTCAAAAACGCTCATCCTGAATGAAGGTTTCACTTTTGAGGACTTTATCTACAATATGGAAAAGTTGGACCTCATGCGGTTGGGTCTGCGGTAAGTGCGAATGATAAAATATTAAGATTCCTCTGAAATGTATTATTATTATTTTGCAGTGTTGGCATCGAAGTGCGTTTGTGGAAACTAATAATACAGGAACGGGCTTGCACCTCCCCTGACTGCTTGGACAGTCCGCCCAGCACCTATCACAAGCCAATTGGTGGCAATGGCTCTCTGGCACTAATGAATAACAATAATACGCTACCATCACCAACAACCACAACTCCCAACACACCGGGAATCAAAACGAAAATCAAAAAGAGCGAAAGCGAATACGATTCTTGTAGCGAGTGATTGGAATTGTGGAACCTCGATAGTTGTGCCTTAACAGATACTGATACAAATTAATTGTTAATTTTGTCCATGTGCTACTAACATGCATGTTAATTTATAAAAAAAAACAAATGGAATTTAAGTGCCTTTAATTTAAAAGCAATCAAAAACTGAAACAGAAAATATATTGTGAAGTGCTTTACAAAAACTTGGAAATGATTTTTAATGGGATACCAAAAAGAGTTAAATTATACTCTGATTTAAACAGTTTTAGATAACTTTTCTAGTTCGTTTGCATTTATTTTTTTTGCTACGTTTTTTGTTGTCTTTTGCAGACATTGCAGAGGTTTTGATAGTTGAGTTTACATTGCATTTTGTTATGTAAGAAATTTGCATAATTTTTTCATTGTTATTGTTGTTATTGATGTTATTCGAAAGCGTTTCGTTCTGTTGCTGCAGTTGTTCTTGCTCTTGTTGTTTTTGTTGCTGTTGTAAGTAGTTAGATGTTGTTGTTGTTGTTGCTGTTCTGGTTGTTGCGCCAATAAGCTTATGCCTTGGACTCGGCCTCGCTGGCGGTGGCCTGAGATTGGGCATCGCTGGACTTGCCATCGTCGACTTTGCCGAAGACGCAGCAAGGACACTTCTCCTTGAGAGCCAAGCGGTATTTGGGATGGCTATAAGAAGGACAAAGAACTCCATACCGTTAAAAATTGTTATATATTTTTGGGATGAGAAGTACAAACCTTATTCCATATACAATTGGATTGTAGCAGGCAGCCGACTTGGCGAAGCAAGCGCCCCAGATGGTGTTCAGGGGTGTCAGTCCCTCGAACTTGAACAGACCCATGCAGTTGATCACAAGGTATGGGGTCCACGCCATGAACCACAGGGTGATGGTTACCAGGGCGACCTTGGCCAGCTTGCCCTCGGCGCTCTTCTCGGCATCCTCAGAGGAGCGGAGGGACTTGACATTCATCTTCTTGGCCTGCTCCCGCATGGCCTTCTCGTGGGCGGACACAGCCTGGGAAAAGATTACAGGATATTGGGGTATGTTATGCTAAGGATCGTAAGCCACTTACAGCAATGATGAACCAGTAAGAGTAGCAGATCAGGAACAGCGGGATATAGTAAACGAAGATCGAGTAGAAGATCAGGTATGAGCGTGGATTCCAGTCGCGCTCCAAGTAGTCAATACCGCACGATGTCAGGTTACCCTCAGGAACATACCTATTAAAAAAAATGTAGTCACCATGGTTCATCCATTTCATCGATTTGGAGAACCCACCTGCTCCAGCCGAAGGCGGGTGCCAGGCACCAAATGCTTGACATGAACCAGATGTAGGCAATCTTTCCGAGTGCCAGTGGAATGGTCATCGGCCGGCCTGCCATACCCTTGACGATCACTTGGTAGCGATCCAGGGAGATCATGCACATGGACCAGATGGAGCTGCAGCCGAAGGCGGAGCCCAGACCGGCATAGATGTCGCACATCATCGGGCCGAGCACCCAAGTCTCGAAGTACAAATTGATGCCCATCATGGGCGTGTTGGTGATCATGATGCCGAAGTCGGAGATGGCCAGGTTAATGACCAGCAGGTTGGCGGGAGTGCGCAACGACTTGGTGGTGGCGAAAATGTAGATCACCACGCCATTTCCGCACCAGGAAATCATGCCAATGATGATCATGTAGGCGGTCAGGATTTTGGCCCAGATGGGGTCCATGGCGGGGAACTGGTTCCAGTACGGGCTGATCAGGTGCGCCATATCGGGGGTCACCTTGTCCACCACCGATCCATTGGACAGGGGGGCAAAGTGGGGCCCCAGTTGTGTGGCTGCTGCTGCGAAGCTGCAACATCGAATCAAAACAGAATATTAAATCTATCCATGGATCCGGAAAGCATCCTCAATGGATCGTACCTCTCCATTGTGTCTAAGTTTCTGGCTGCGTCACTATATCCCGCCTGTATCACACTGTCTACATAAAAAGCTGCAAATTCACTATTAATATTTCAAACACTTTTTACATAAAGGACTCCTGAACTCTGAATATTTCACTGGGTTGGACTATTCGCGGCGATTGGTCGTTGGAAACCTGCACCGACTGCATTTCTTGACCTGGCTTTTATAGTTTTTTCCGCAATTGCAGAGCCCAGAAATTCAAATTCAATTAGGGGCCTAAAAATACACCAGCAGCAGTGTGAAGAATGCGTTGAGGAGAAAAATTGTCGACAGCTTTCTGGCTTATAATCATAATAGTCATAACAAAATCCAGTGCACATCGCCGTGGGCCAATGTCAATAGCTAAAGTCTTTCTCCAAAGACATTTCAAAGGTTTCCGAGAACGGCTCTGGCCGAGCTTTAGTTTTTAGCTGGCATTGTGTCGAAAGGGGGCGACTAAAGTCAGCCATTTAATGTGTCAATGTCCCATCAATAAGTGGAAGCATATGCAATATAATAACAAAAAGCTGTGCTTCTCAAGGGTGCTACAGTGCGTATGCGCGATCGAGTATACGCACTGTGTGCCTTCGGTAGCACATGGTATGAAAATATTTAAAACCACACATTTTTAGTTTGTGTTTAAACATGCGATGGGGAAATATGCAATAAAACAACCGAAAACTGTCAGTTTTCAAGGGTGCAACAGTGCGTATGCGTGATCGAGTATACGCACCGTATGCGTAGGCTGAAGCGCGTTTTATTTATAATATTTTTATTATTGTTCTATTTCGAGATAGTTTTAAATACAAATTTTTAAATTTAATAAAATAACTATGAAACCTTGTAAGCATTTGGCAAATAATTATCTTGAAAACAAAATCCAGGGAGCTGCCATTTTATAATCTTTTTAAATACCCAAAAGTAAATTCTTCACCAAAGCCGTAAGCTGCTTATGGATTTTACTGGCACCGATTGATCTATTCGCACCTCCATTGTCAAGACCAGACCAATTTTCCGAAGCGTGTGTGTCTATGAGCTTTTTCGCGTGGGGGCATTTTTGTTTTTGTCAATCCCATTTTGGCATAAAAGCCTTTTGTTGGCTTTATGCGCTCAGCATTCAGCACCCAACACGTTGACTTGAATTGGGTCAAGTTTTAGGCTAATCCAAGCGACGGCTTTCATGGGGATGTCACGCTTAATGCCCAGCCCTAATATGGAACTAAACCAAAATAACTGTCACTTTGTGTGACAGTCAACACATGTTAGGCTTGTCAGATCTTTCGGTTCAAATCAATTACACACCGCAAAACAGTTGAATACAAAAAAAAATGCATATATATACATACATATACAAAGTGAGCCAGCGAAGCTAAAATTCTAAAGCGCAAAACCGGAAGCTGAGCTCAGATCATCGTCGTCATCATTGTTATCACTCCGATTATTATTAGCCGCACTTGCGGTTCCCAACTATATCTATATCTTTACGAATGTTTGGGTGGGAGACTGTATAGAAAATCATATAAATACAGTAAAAACTATGCGAAACATGAATCGAATTTGAGTTTTTCAACATTTTTGGGTTTCTTTAAACAAACAAAAGTCACCCGCCCACCTGCTAAGTAGCATAAACAAAGCCAAGAAACAAAATGGGCTAAAAAGCAGCAAAATAAAAAAACACACGACAGCTAAATGCAACAAACATTGCGATGTGAAGAGGAAGAGCCCGACGTCGAACAAGAAGAAGACAATCATTTAACATTAGCAAATAAGCGAGATAAATGCTTCGATCCGTAGTCGCTGTTGTTGTTTTCCTGTTCAATGAGGCAGACAAAATTGAAACTGGAGAAGAAATCCGAATCAATGGTGAACACCAAAGTGCCCTACCAATGTTTAAACTAATATATTTATAAAGTAAACTGCTTTCATAAAGGGTTTATAGGATTTTAGATAATATCATTCAAAACATAAATGACAATTGCATATAAAACCATATACAAAATGCAAGAGAAAAATAGATAAATTTTGTCATTTTTTTTGTTGTTAGTAACAGATTTATTATTTTTAAGAAAACTCTCATATCTTGTTAACTAATAACATTATTTTAAGCCATGTATTTATAACATAAGCCTATATTTTATTTTAAATACAAGAATATCATAAATCGAAGTATTATAATTTAAAGCAAAGTATCCCTGTCTGTCATACACACCCCGCCTCCAGGGCACAGAGTATAATTAACAAACACCTATGATTTGATTTTTGTATTTTTTATGTTCGGCAATGGATTGGCGCTCGCCTGTCTCTCTGTGTGTATGTGTGTGTGCCTGAGTGGGTAAACGACGGCAAGTGTTCGGTTGGCGTCGCTGCCACTGCGCCATCGTGTGGGGGTAACCGATAGAATTGAGCGCCACGGTGGAGCAGCAGAGCAGCTGCTCAAAAAACGCCAAAGTAATGGGCGCTCTTTCACTCCACTCGCTCACTCTCGGCCTGATCCCTCAGATTGAATATGTGGGAGTGCTCGTTCTTGGATGCGAGTGTCATTAGAGTGCACTCGAAAAAATTTCCAACTGAAATGATAATTCAAAACTGTTATTTTATTTTTATAAATAATTGAATTCATGGAAACAGTTCCCTTTCATTTAAAATCGAATATTTCAATTTATTATTCTACGGGTTATTACATATCTGATTTAATATTTAAATTGTAATTTTGATATAATTCGATTTAATTTATCATAGGTCTATTGTTAATGGTATGCACTGCGTATGCGCGATGAAGTAAATATACTTTCTAGAAAACGTAAACTTTAAATGCGAGTCTAAATATAAAAAGGCTAAATTAAGTTGTTTTCTTAATTACATTATGGTTATAAACTGCGTACTTTACCAGGTACACATAGCTTAAAAGTTAAAAAATTGCAGTTATTTAATTTAAAATCCGAAAAAATTGCTTTGATTTATTAGAAACTGTTATGAATAAAATTGTTTTGAGTGCAATTGCAGTAGCAGCAGCAACAGCTGAGTCTGAGATCACCCGGCAAACTCACTCCGTTGATCGGCTCATGGTGCTCACTCGCAGACTCTCCGTACGGAGGAGGCTGATGTTATTTTCAGCGGACGTAGATTTACAGTAACAACACGAACCCAAGCAGCATCGCGTGCGGCGATCGCAACAATCCGCTCGGATATACGATTTTTCAGATAGTTCGGTTCTGTTTCGGTTTCTGTTCTGTATGTTTGCTGTTAATTTTAGACCCGTAAAGCGGAAGCTTGCCAGAGTTTTCCAAAATATCCAATCCGACGGCCTCGTGTGTTTTTCCCCCTTGCTACAAATTTGTGGATAATTCGCCGATTTTGATCACAAACCGAAAAAATGTCGTGCCGCGAAAATTTCGATTAACCTCTGCTCGGTGTGGTTTGCTTAATTAATTAATGACGGAATCTCTCGGTGTCGCGGTTGTCGTCAGCACGCGCGCCTCCGGGTCCAAATGCAATTAAATCATTAATAAAGGCAGAAAAAGATCTGAAATGTATGTATGTACGTCATACGCACCACTACACACCCACACACTTGTAGAACATACGCCCGAGTGGCATATGTAAAGTGCATTAGGTGAACATGCGTGTCTGTGTGTGTGTGTGTGTGTGCCGCAACTACTTCGAAATTTATTTTCGAATAAATAGTACAAAGTTGAAGAAGAAGCACCAGCCGCAGTCGCAGCTCCCGGTCCCATCGCGCCTCCCGCATCCCCTCTCTATACGGTTCCAATACCCCATCCCCATCACATCGCAACCCCACGTAAAACGCGAAATGGTACAAAACGCCACCCAGCTACGTGTTATGGGGCATCGACAAATGCGCTCAGAAAAATAGCAATAACATTTTTTTTTAATCCTTTCAGTGTATTTAATGACTTAAAATTAGTAATACAAAGATGCTATGCTAAATATTAAAATTTAATTAAAACTTTAGGTGTATTTGGTATTGAAAGTAGAGATATGAGTGTTCTTCTTAAAAAATCTTAGTTTGAGATGTAGTATCTTTCAGTATTGTATTTTGTTAAATATTTTCAAAGTGTGATCATTTTCCATCTATAGATCACTTTAAGAGAAGTTTTATTCTGCTTTATAAAACTAAATTAGTAACACAACTTTTAGTTGATTGTTTTGATTAAAGAAAAGTACTTAAAATTGCTTCTCATTTCAAAAACTGTTTTTTCGACCGCAATTGTCTAAATTTTATACCTGCACCGTGGAATCCGTTGTATTATTTTTGGCCGAATGATATAAATTCAATTAGTTCCAATTGATTAATTGTTTGTTTTTGCAAAAATACATATAAGCTGCTGAACTGCGAGTATGATTCAACGCGACACGATAATTCTTTATGTTTAGGGGCTATAGGTGTGAGTCCATTTATTAATCCAACGATATGATAATTGCTTTTGGCAGTTGATTGTTTGGTTCGTGTTTTTTTTATGTTTTTAATTTTGAACCGTTGCCGAGCCACTGTGCCCGCCGTGTACGCGCCTTACGGACTATATCTGCTCGATATTCCGCCGATGGGATGCCTGCTCCCGAATCCGAATCCGTATATTTTTGTGTGGTGCGTCGGGGCTAAGTGTGTGTGTGTGTGTAGATGTTTCTTTTTCGGATTCGGCGTCTGAAATAAACGAAATAGGAAATTTTGGTATTTTCTTTTATATAAATAGATTTTGCCATACGCAGTCTACGGAGAAAAAGTTGAAAACTCTGAAAATGTGAAAAGTGAATGAAACGCATGTGAATCTTGCAGTGCAACACAACACAAGAACAACATAAAAATATAATAAAAATTTCAATAAATTGTTTAATTAAAAATGTGACACATTGATGTGAAAAGGGAACCGTGAAAATGTGATTTTTGAATTCAGGAGAGCAAAGAACGCAGTGGAACATACATTTTTCGAGCTAATACAACAACATGCAAGCCAATTCGAGTACCACCACAACAACAACAACAACCAAAACGAAAAAACTGAGCAGCGGGCCGGGGGGCAACATGATCAGTTCAGTGGCGGTGACGAGTGCCACCAAAACCACCACAACAACAAGGAAGCCAGCGGGTTCGGTATCCGGAACTGGAGCTAGTCCCAAGTCCCCTAAGGCGCCGTCATCCGTCAGTGCAGCGACATCTAATTCCGATTCTAATGCCGAGATCGAGGAACTGTCGAAGAAGATTACCGAAACGGCGGATGCCATTTATAACACGTGGAAGAGTCGGGGCATTCCCCCAGTGGAGCTGATTGGAGAACTAACAAATATAGCGTCCCCCTCCACGGATACCGAGGGTCTCCAGAAGATGGTGACCAGTTTCGTGAACAAGGACAAAGAGCAGCGCGGCAAAACGAACAGCTTAAAGAAGTCAGAGATCACATCAAACGGCAAAGTGAAAAAGGCGGCCAGTCCCACATCGTCCGCCACGAATTACTCATCCGTTCCAGAGCCAGCCCTGCAGTCCCCCAAGAAGGTGGCCGCCGTATCGGTCAGCAAACCCGTTCCCGACGTCAACCTCAACTACGACATCAATCTGCATTTGGACGTGAACAATCTGTCTCAGCAGCAGACGCAGAATCTGTTGAAAATCAGCGAACTGATACAGCAGCAGAAGGATGTGGCAGCGACGAGCGGGAAGAAACGGGCGAGCACCAAATCGAGTGGCAACAGCAATGCGAGCAAGGTAACAACAGCAGCCGCTGAGCAGCAGGCCGGCAAAAAACAGAGCAAGGCCAGTAGCAGGAGCGGGAACGGGACGCTTTCTGTTAGCATAGATGTGGTGGATGGGCCGCAGCTAAACAACACCAGCAGGGTGGCCATTGCCAACAGCGCTGCAGTGAGTGATAAAGGCAGCGAGCCAGCGGCCATGAATCGCAAGTCAAGCAAAACCAAAGAAAACACCACACCAGAAGGCAAGCCGGCAACCAAAGAGAAACCCACAGCAGCAGGAGCATCTGCAACAGCGACTGCGTCCACACGCAAATCAACAAGTCGCAGCGCAACTGATAACGCCAGCAACATGGGTGCCAACGCAACATCAGACGCACCAGCACCAGCACCAGCAGCAACATCAACATCAACATCAAACGATGCAACGCCAGCAACATCGGGCAGCACAACGATGCCAACGTTGAATAAAGTCAAACCGACGGGGCGGGCGGCCCTCACCAATGGCCAGGACAAAAGTAATATAACCGAAAACCTTCTCCCGAAAGTCAGCCAACTCCAGATGTTGCAACTTCTTTCATCTTCCAGTTGGACTCCTCACACGCGGCTCCGTGGCCGAGCGCGTTCTCATGTTCGAAAAGTGTCCGGATGTGCGGCATTCGTTCCTGAACATCAAGCGCCCCCAGGCCGATGCTCCCCCCAAGAGTCTCCTTAAGGTAAGTTTGTTATTTGATTCGATAAGGCTGAGGATGGAAAAATATGAGATTTTCGCATTGATTCGGTTGCTTAGGATGTTATCTAACAGTTGAAAATGCCAGAAGAAAATGTGCAAAAAACAAAAACAAATTGAAACAATTGAGAGGCGGCACTTTAAACTGCCCACTTCCCTCACTATCCGATCACTTAATTAGACACACAGAAAAAAAGGATTTTATTTAAAAGTTATTGAAATATTGGCAAACTATGGAAATAAACAAAAGATATGATTTTTAAATTGTTGCTGAAAGTTCTTCATAGCTCTGTTATTTTTTAAATTCAAAAGAAAATAAATATAAAATAGCTCTGTTTTCTATTAACGCAACTTGCTCTTAAGGCAGTTAATATTATTTAATAATTATAATTCAATATTTAAATTTTTCTCTGTGCATTTGTAATTGATTTCTTTCGGCGATTTTTTTTGTGCCGCTACTCGTGGTGTTATCGGTGCAAAATCACTGCATTATTGATTGATTTAAGGTTACCCCAAGACGCCACGAGGGAATCGTTTGCCAATTGGCTGTGGAGATCGAGGATGAGGGCGAAAGGGGTTCCTTATTCAGATAATGAGTGAGAGTGGTTTGCGGCACGAGAATTCAATTGGATTTAATTAGAATTTAATTATATTAGACGAAGATTAAATCAGAAAAATATATTTTGTCAGATTTATTCAGGAGGGTTGTAAATTAATCAAATTTATAGCTTTTATTAAATTTCTTTATAAAATAATGTATTTATGTATTCATTTAATAGAACTGGCTCGAATGGCTTCAAAGAGGATTTAAAAAAAGTTTAAACCTGTTTTTTTTTAAAGTGCCATCTGCCGATAAGCATTGATTTCGATCAAATAGAATTTAATTGTAAAGTCGTGAGGGCTATTCCTTATTTTGCAATTCTGGGTCTCTATATTCCAAACACATTCCTCTTAAATAAGCTTACTCTAGCATAAACCAGCTTTTGATTTGTAGATTCCTGCGATCACGCCGGAATTTGTATAGAATCTCCTAACCCGCATTGAGTGCCCCTGGTGGTGTGTGCATATTTTCGTATATAAACAATCAAATCAAGCGTTTACGATCAGCTCGAATCGTGCATAAGCAAAAAAATAATTTGACTGCGAGGGGCAAGAGGGAGGTTAGAAAAAACCAACAAAAATAACCCAAACAACAACAAATCCCGAATTCAATACAACACAAGTACACTCATCATCACTTTGAACAATTCGAAATGCAATTTGTTGGTTGGTGGGGTTTTTTGTTTTCATTGTAGAACTCTTTAATTACTTAATTACATGTGCGGGCGGGCATGGCGTATTCGGGATTTTTTTTATGAATGGCTTACCAAACTTAAGTCTCTTCCAAACACTCAAACTATGCGTTACTACGATTGTTTGTGAAATTCCTCAGTGCTTCGGATGCTGATCAAAGAAAACAAATCGGCTAAAAATATAATACCCGAAGAGAAAAAAACAGAACCTATTTTTTGCAATTAACTTTAAGGCAAACACAGGCACAAGTTGAATTTAGTATGCGTTCGATTTTGTAGTGTTTTTTCTTCTCTCGGCGTTTTGTCTATAAATTGGGCAATAATGCGTATGCGTAATATTTGACTATAAACGATGTGTAGCCGGGCGTATACGTAATATGCGCACATGCCAATAAATTGTTTGCTTTTTGTATTCTCTCCGGCATAGAAGATTAATATTTATGTTGACGTCGACAGTTTTAAAATCATGAATGGCCTGCGCAGGGATTAAAATCGAAGAAACACAATCAACTCATATAAAAAGCCAAATAAAGCCAAATACGAGTAGTGGTGGGAAATTTTAACAATTGAATTGGGGAAGCTGAGAGACTGATGACACTAGATAAATCAATGAAACACTTCCTTATTATGCAAAGTTGGCACCTAAATCATTTCTATTTTATACTAAGTGATGTATTATTATGTACTGAGTGATGTTTATTTTGGATGGTTAAAAAAAATGTTACAAATTTCTCATCCTTATGCCACCCACAGAGTTTAAATTATTTACTTCTCTATCGGTTTAATGCATTTTTGCTCTTCATAGAAATAATGGCTAAGATACCGTAAAATTTGCAACATAAAAGCCCACGGAAAAAATATGTTTCCATTATTTAGCAAAGCCAAACGTTAATTTAAACAAGAGCTGTTTTTGTTACGTTGCCACTCATCGCTTAAATTAGACAACAATTTGTTAGTGTTTATTTGAATGGCAAACATTTAATAATAAATTCAAAGGTAAAGGGCGAACTTACGTCGATTGGGGCGTGGCTGTCTGCGGGTTTTATTCAAAAGCTAGAAAAAATTTCCGCCAAAACGTAAACAAAAGATTTCTTTCGAGAATAAATTGCGAATTTTATTGAGTGGCGCTTTGGCGGAACTGGCTACTGAATGTAAACAATTAGTGAGTGAAATTCATTTTCGTTCATATTTGTCGGACAGGTCAAGCTACACAGCACTCCGCCCCCACCGCCACAGGAGCAGAATCTGCTGCAGAAGGAGATCCGTTCCACTAAGAGCGTCTACATACCCAGGTCAGTTAAGGCTGTGATACATTTTTAAACAATTTTCAATAGCAGTTCAAATATTTTTTAGATTCTACTTTCCACATGGCAAGCCACAGCCCACGATCGCCATGGAACGGGTGTTGCGGGGCATCCTTTCCGCCTTCGACAGCTTTCCCAACAACCAGGTGACCAAGGACGAACTGCCCCGCATCCTGAAGCTCTGCGGACTTCCTTTTTATTGGCGCATGCCGGTAATGGTCTTCTGCCAAACAGCGAGTACTGGTCTAGTGGAGCGCCAGCGTTTCGTCGAGTTCTGGAAACAGTGTGTATATTCTTTATGACATTATTTATGAAGTTCTTACATTTGAAATTTTCAGAATGAATGTGTATTGCCACGAGGCTGCCTCAAGATTCGTGTACATTCTGTCACGTGGTCAGAGGTTCCGTTCCTACATCGTGCCCGAGGACCTGGTGCCCATGGTGCAAGATGTGGTGGATACACACCCCGGCCTGGCCTTTCTAAAGGAAGCCACCGAGTTTCATTCCAGATACGTGCACACAGTCATCGCGCGCATTTTCTATTCGGTGAACCGCAGTTGGAGCGGCAGGATCACAATATCAGAGCTAAAGCGATCAGATCTTTTAGAGGTAAGACAAGATATTTAAATCTATAAGGATGAATATTGGGAGAGATACAACCTCCTTCCTTCCCATGCATTTTCAACATCCAAGGAAATCCCTCAGAAATTCGGAAATTCCAAAAAATATTCTGTTGTCAGATTTTAATGGTGATTGATAAAGAATCGATCTACAAATCGTTTAAGGTATTCCGCTCAAGAATCGGATGAATATTGGCAAAGATACAGCCTCCGCTGGAGGCCATATTATCCTTCCCTTGCATTTTCAATATTTTGAAGGGGATCCCTCAGAAATTTTGACGAAAAATCCAAAAAATATTTTGCTCTCAGATTTTGGTGGTGATTGATAAAGAATCGATTTACAAATCGTTTAAGGTATTCCGCTCAAGAATCGGATGAATATTGCCAAAGATACAGCCTCCGCTGAAGGCCATATTGTCCTTTCCATGCATTTTTACCATTTTGAAAGGGATCCCTCAGAAATTTTGACGAAAAATCCAAAAAATATTTTGTTCTCAGGTTTTGATGGTAATTGATAAAGAATCGATCTACAAATCGTTTAAGGTATTCCGCTCAAGAATCGGATGAATATTGGCAAAGATACAGCCTCCGCTGGAGGCCATATTGTCCTTTCCATGCATTTTTACCATTTTGAAAGGGATCCCTCAGAAATTTTGACGAAATATCCAAAAAATATTTTGTTCTCAGATTTTGATGGTAATTGATAAAGAATCAATCTACAAATCGTTTAAGGTATTCCGCTCAAGAATCGGATGAATATTGGCAAAGATACAGCCTCCGCTGGAGGCCATATTGTCCTTCCCATGCATTTTTAATATTTTGAAAGGGATCCCTTTGAAATTTTGACGAAAAATCCAAAAAATATTTGTTCTCAGATTTTGATGGTGATTGATAAAGAATCGATCTACAAATCGTTTAAGGTATTCCGCTCAAGAATCGGATGATTATTGCAAGATACGCCTCCGCTGGAGGCCATATTGTCCTTCCCATGCATTTTTATATTTTGAAAGGGATCCCTCTGAAATTTTGACGAAAATCCAAAAAATATTTTGTTCTCAGATTTTGATGGTGATTGATAAAGAATCCATCTACAAATCGTTTAAGGTATTCCGCTCAAGAATCGGATGATTATTGGCAAAGATACAGCCTCCGCTGGAGGCCATATTGTCCTTCCCATGCATTTTTAATATTTTGAAAGGGATCCCTCTGAAATTTTGACGAAAAATCCAAAAAATATTTTGTTCTCAGATTTTGATGGTGATTGATAAAGAATCCATCTACAAATCGTTTAAGGTATTCCGCTCAAGAATCGGATGAATATAAGCAAAGATACAGCCTCCGCTGGAGGCCATATTGTCCTTCCCATGCATTTTTAATATTTTGAAAGGGATCCCTCTGAAATTTTGACGAAATATCCAAAAAATATTTTGTTCTCTGATTTTGATGGTGATTGATAAAGAATCGATCTACAAATCGTTTAAGGTATTCCGCTCAAGAATCGGATGAATATAAGCAAAGATACAGCCTCCACTGTAGGCCATATTGTCCTTCCCATGCATTTTTAATATTTTGAAAGGGATCCCTCTGAAATTTTGACGAAAAATCCAAAAAATATTTTGTTCTCAGATTTTGATGGTGATTGATAAAGAATCGATCTACAAATCGTTTAAGGTATTCCGCTCAAGAATCGGATGAATATTGGCAAAGATACAGCCTCCGCTGGAGGCCATATTGTCCTTCCCATGCATTTTTAATATTTTGAAAGGGATCCCTCTGAAATTTTGACGAAAAATCCAAAAAATATTTTGTTCTCAGATTTTGATGGTAATTGATAAAGAATCGATCTACAAATCGTTTAAGGTATTCCGCTCAAGAATCGGATGAATATTGGCAAAGATACAGCCTCCGCTGGAGGCCATATTGTCCTTTCCATGCATTTTTACCATTTTGAAAGGGATCCCTCAGAAATTTTGACGAAAAATCCAAAAAATATTTTGTTCTCAGATTTTGATGGTAATTGATAAAGAATCGATCTACAAATCGTTTAAGGTATTCCCTCAAGAATCGGATGAATATTGGCAAATACAGCCTCCCTGGAGGCCATATTATCCTTCCCATGCATTTTTAAATTTTGAAAGGATCCCTTTGAAATTTTGACGAAAAATCCAAATATTTTTCTCAGATTTATGGTGATTGAAAAGAACACACACGTTTAAGCCCCAACAGAGCAAAGATACACCCCCCCATTTTAAATTTGAAAGGGATCAACGAAAAACATTTCTCAGAAGGTGAAAAAAATCCACTACAAATTAAATCCCTCAAGAATCGAGACCCCACCCTGATTTTAAAGAAAGGACCCCTGAAATTTTGACAAAACCAAAATATTTTTTCTCAGATTTTGATGATATAGAATCATCTACAATCTTTAAGTATTCCGCTCAAGAATCGGATGAAATAACAAACCCTCCCTGGAGGCCATATTGTCCTTCCCATGCATTTTTAAATTCCCAATTACGAATCCAAAAAATTTTGTTCTCGATTTGATGGTAATTGATAAAGAATCGATCTACAAATCGTTTAAGGTATTCCGCTCAAGAATCGGATGAATATGCAAAGATACAGCCTCCGCTGGAGGCCATATTATCCTTCCCTTGCATTTTCAATACTTTGAAGGGGATCCCTCAGAATTTTGACGAAAAATCCAAAAAATATTTTGTTCTCAGATTTTGATGGTAATTGATAAAGAGTCGATCTACAAATCGATTAAGGTATTCCGCTCAAGAATCGGATGAATAATGGCAAAGATACAGCCTCCGCTGGAGGCCATATTGTCCTTCCCATGCATTTTTAATATTTTGAAAGGGATCCCTCTGAAATTTTGACGAAAAATCCAAAAAATATTTTGTTCTCAGATTTTGATGGTAATTGATAAAGAATCGATCTACAAATCGTTTAAGGTATTCCGCTCAAGAATCGGATGAATATTGGCAAAGATACAGCCTCCGCTGGAGGCCATATTATCCTTCCCATGCATTTTTACCATTTTGAAGGGGATCCCTCAGAAATTTTGACGAAAAATCCAAAAAATATTTTGTTCTCAGGTTTTGATGGTGATGGCTTTTTTTGGCTTTTACTAAATAATTATTGTTTATGAAAACAAACACTCATCAACCCTATTACAGATGATCAGTTTACTGGAGGAGGAAGAGGATATTAACCAGATAATGGCTTTCTTTAGCTATGAGCACTTTTATGTGATCTATTGCAAGTTTTGGGAGCTGGACAAGGACCACGACTTGCTGATCAGCCAGGAGGATCTGGCAAAGCACAGTGACCATGCCCTGTCCACCCGCATCGTAGAGCGAATCTTCTCTGGCTGTGTGACGCGCAGTGACAACAAAAAGGCGCCAGAGGACGAGGCCAAGATGTCTTACACGGACTTTGTGTGGTTCATTCTGTCGGAGGAAGACAAGCGGACGCCAACGGCCATAGAGTACTGGTTTCGGTGCATGGACATTGATGGCGATGGGGCAATCTCCATGTACGAGCTGGAATACTTCTACGAGGAGCAGCAGCAGCGGATGGAGGGGATCGGTATTGAGTGCCTGCCCTTTGAGGACTGCCTTTGTCAGGTTAGTGTAAAATATGCATTTCGGGGTGTTAGACTTATATGATTATCCTATTTAATTAGATGCTGGACATGATAAAACCGGCCAATCGTGACTGCATCACTCTGGGGGACCTCAAGAAATGCAAGATGACCCACGTATTCTTCGACACTTTCTTTAATCTGGAAAAGTACCTGGATCACGAACAACGCGATCCATTTGCCTCGCAGCGGGACGAATATGTGAGTTTATTTTTTATCGATAACTTCGACTAGAGTAACAATATCATTTAACTTTCTCTTGAAGACCTCCGATTGGGATCGCTTTGCGGCACAAGAATACGAGTTGCTCATATCCGAGGAGAACGATTAGGCGCCGCCTAAACATATTTATTAACTTACAAATTTTTATACAAATTTATACACTTCGAATCGAAAAAAAAAGAAACCCAAAAATCAACAAAAAGATGGAACTACTTTTAGTTCATATGTGCAATAAATTCAAATTATTTATTATGAGTTCTGCAGATTTAGTTGAATTTTAACGACGAATAAAATAAAAATAAATTAAAACTATAAAATTGTGGAATTCATTTTAAAACGATCCTATCTATTAACTTTCACTGAAGACTCAGAGGCAGTAAGAAATTGGTATATTGCTGCCTAAATAGTTCGCATTAGGATCTGCCTTGGTATCCTATTTAATTATCAATAACAAACAAGCTTATTTTTGTTTTTAAATTTCTTTATTAATTTTTTTGTTTTTTTCAAAATTGATAAACTTAAAGTAGTTAAAAATATAAATTGATTCTCGTTTATCATCATTATAATGCTACCAGAACTCATTTAGAAACTCATTTTAGACTATGCAGAATTTGCCTAAATGTATTTGTTTATGTTTTTATATATAATTGGTATATGCAATAGAGGATCCTACCGTCAAGAGGTACAACAGACCACGACCACATCACAATCAAGATTAAAAAAAATTGTTTTTTATTCAGCTTCTTATTCGGATGAATTTTTTTTATAGGATTTTTCGTTTTTCTGCTTACAACTGCTTCGGACTCAAAATATTGCGCTGCTCGTCGATAATGAATCACAGATGCATTTTTGATTGGGATTGTATATAAATATATATATTGGAGGTTCATTTACTCCTCATCGGGGCATAATTTACAGATTGATGGGGCTCGGGAAAGGGAGCTACGACGAACCAACCAATTTATCATTAAATGAAGACTAAAGAATATACATGTTAAAGGTGGTTAACTGTGAGAATCTTTAGGGTTTATAATTGAATTGTGTTTGATGTTTTGAAATGTTTTCAAGAAAATAAAGCGTTTAACAGTGGCGCCGTTTGTAAGCAAGCAACAAGAAAGATGAAAATAGCTGAAGACAACAAATATAAAAGATGTAAAAACAATTCGAAAAGCTGTGCGAATTGATTTACTTTTTCTGATGTTTGTTTGTTGTTTCTGTTTTGGTTGGCTTTGGATGTGGGTATCTCTGATTTACTGTTTTAGTCGTACTTTTTCACTATCCTCAAAGTTCTTATCATTATCGTTTGTGGTCTCGGAGTCTGTGGCGGAGGATCCTGATGCCGTCGTGTCCGTTTCCCGATTATAAACCGGTGTTGAGCCGCCCTTTACATAATCGGCGGTTATGTGGACCCCTCGGATGTCCGATCCTGGCACAATAAACATAGGATCCAACAGCAGTTGCTCCTAAAAGAAGATATTTTCGTTTAAAAATGATACAGGAGGTTATGAATTATAAAATTACCATTATGGAGCGCAGTCCTCGAGCACCGGTGTGCCTTTCCATTGCAAGCTGAGCAATTGATTTAACCGCATCATCGGTGAAGGTTAGGTCCACATCATCAAGTCCTAACAGTGCCTTGTACTGTGGTACGAGGGCGTTTCGTGGCTCGGTGAGGATGCGTACTAACATGCTGATGTTCAAGCTGTGGAAAGGCACTATAACTGGAAAACGCCCAACAAATTCCTAAAGAAAAATAATGTTTTTAATTAAATTCATTTTAAAAAGGAGCCATTGACAGAAACACTTACCGGAATCATGCCGAACTCGACGAGATCACGAGCCTGGACTTTCGTCAGGCATTTATCACGCTCTTCCTGATCGTTATCCATGGGACTGGCGGCTGACTGAGCGGCTCGTCGCCCAGAACCACTGGTTGAAGGCATGCCAAAGCCCAAATACTAGAGCAAAACATAATTAATTTAAAAAGAACTAGATGCAAAAGTGTTTCAATACCTTTTCGTTGAGGCGGCGTGCAATGAGCCTGTCTAACCCTGTGTAGGCACCCGAGGCAACGAACAAGATGTTTGTGGTATCCACTTGAACTGTCTCCCCGCGCAATTTACGAGGTGAATTGCGTTCTGGCACATTAACCACTGTACCCTCTAGCATCTTTAGCATGCCCTGCTGAACGCCCTCGCCGCCAACGTCGCGAAGCTGATGAATCCCGGGAACAGCACCGATCTTGTCTACTTCGTCCAGGAAGACAATGCCTGTCTGAGCGCGCTCCACATTGTAGTTTGCATCTTGCAACAGCTTGGAAATGACACTCTCGATGTCTTCACCGACATATCCTGCCTGCGTCAGCGTGGTGCAGTCACAGATCGCAAAGGGAACATCCAAGCAGCGGGCTATGGTTTGGGCGATCAGCGTCTTGCCCGATCCGGTCGGGCCAAGCATAATGATGTTGCTCTTTTCCAGTTTGACATCGTTGGATTGTCGGTCTAAAATCTCCGAGCCGGCTCGGTTGTCACCCCCACCGCCGCGGGAATTGTTAGAAGCGCTGGACAAGCCACCGCCGAGTCCGGATCCGCCCAGTCCGCCACCCAGACCCATCTGGGAGGGCGACTTGGGCGGCAGCTCGTTACCCGGCGTGCTATTTAATGTATGACCGTTTCCGGTGATGTGCAAAAGGTCTGGTCGTGGAATTCCATCCAAGCCGCCACTGCCGGCTCCACTGCCACTTGGACTGCCCTGTTGCTGGAGCTGCGGCAGATTGTGGTGGATGCGTTTATAATGATTATAGACAGCTACCGCTAGAACTTTTTTGGCAAAGTCTTGCCCAACCACATGCTTGTCCAGATACTCCATGATCTTCTGCGGCGGTGGAGGTGGTTTTCGCTGATTCTTTGGCTCGTCCTTGGCCCGCTGCTTAGTCTCCACTTCCGACAGAACCACAAAGAAGTAGTTGCACTTGGCGCACTTGACAAACCTTGTCGAGCTAACGAACGTCTCCACTTGGGTGCAGGCGCTGCCGCATTTCGGACACGAGAGGAACTTGTCGCTACCGCTTCCACTTCCACCGCTGCCAGGAGGATCGGTGCCGCTACTGGATGTACTCGCACTGGATCCAGATTCCGATCCGGAGCTGGGGCTTCCTGACTTAGCGGAGCTACCTGACCGACCGCTTTCCCCGGAATCCTCGGGCGTCCTGCTCGTGGCGTTGGTTATGTCAATGTATGCCGGTACGGCCATAGCGGGCTCGAGCCTGACTTGCCGACTGAGGGCGCAGTGGCGTGTGGCCAGGTGAAAGCGGCGCACACCCGATCCTCCATCTTCTGAATTCCGCGTGCTCAAAATAACGCATCGAGCCGAGCGTTGTGTGTGTCCAACCCCGCTACCTGAAAAATCAAAGAGTTTTTAATGATTCGTAGACCGAATAAATGGAATTAAGTGGGTGTTCCTAGTGCTTGGATGCAAAAAGACATTTACTCGGCGAACAGGGAGATTGTGAATGCAATGACCCTACTGCCATAGCGGGACTCGGCGAACAGGGAGATTGTGCATGCAATGACCCTACAGCGACCGGGGTTAACGCTTCCTTAAACAGATGTAATTGATTAAAAGCGGTCGTGTGGATCGGGACCCATCTAAATGGGACAACAAAGAAGCTAGCAACAAATAAAGGCCAAGGCCAATTAACACCTTTTGATATAATAGATAACGCGCAAAATTTTCGCGTCAGATCGGACAGGGCCTATTTTTCGCTAATCTGGCACTCAACAGGTGGTATAACTTTAAACGTAACTAAAATCTACTTGAAGTAACTAGTTTTGTTTTGTTTGGAGTGCATTTCGTTAGGTAAACTTCCGCCTCTCGACTTTCCTAACCTGTAGACCAGCTAAGATAATAACCTGGCTATTAAAAATGTGTAAGAAACTGCCCAGGCGAAGACACGAAATAATAAAAAATTATTGCGTCAGAGTGGCTCTAATAATAATTATAAAGCTACCTGGCCAAGTGTGCCACATAAAACAATTCAAGTTCAGTTGGTCTGATTGGGAAATGCGGGCCAATCAGATGTGTAGTGTTCGCTTCGAGGCCCCCCTTTGGTGCGACTATGCCTGGTGTTGACCGCCAGAGCAGCTTTTTGATATCGGAAAAGAAGACGACCTTCACTCGATGGTTGAAACAGTATTTTTGAATCACATAAACAACTAAATCAGCCAGTAGCTAGAAAATTCTGATAAGCAGAGGAAAGAGCGCGGGGGGCGGTAAATAAACTGCAGTCTGTTTTCCTCCAAGTTTGTTGTTTTTTGTTTGTCAGCAAATGACGCAGTTACGTATGCGATTTGCACAACAATTTCCAAATGAAAACAACAACAACTCACCCTTTGCCCAGACACTGTATTTGGGACCAAGCAGGATAATCCGCCGCACCATGCTCATGGTGGCTAAGACCAGCTCCTGATCCTGCTGCTCTCCGCCTTCTCTTTCACCTGCTCCTTCTTCTACCGCTTCGTTTCCCTTCCCCCCTTATGCTATCAAACTGCTCAGCTGGCCGTTTGGATGCTTCTTCTTGGTGCTCTTCCGCTACTGGTGCAGATTTGACGAATTGTTGATGTTGTGGCGGCCGCTTCTGGAGAAGATTCCTTTTGGCTTTTCCTTATTGCAGTACGAAATGCGCCGTAATTGTGAGCTGCTTTTCCGACTGTCGTTTGCTTATTTTCGTTGGAAATGGGGGAACAGATTGCGCTCTGCACGTAATTTGTGTGTTTGGCTGTGTGTGTGCGTGTGTTTCTCGCTGCTTTTGCTCTTCTCTCGTTGATAAATATGCTTCTTCTTCCCACTATTATAAGCAATTTGTGTTATTATTTTAAAGCCACCGATTTTGTGAGATAATGCCCTCGAATGTCTGCGGAAAATCTAGAAAAATTCCACCCAAGATGACAAAAAAAAAACGATAGGTTGTGCAACAATCGCTATCGACATCAGCTGTTCGCAGTGCAGCTCTTCTTCTTATTCTTCGTTGGACGACACTGCACAGTGGACAGACAATGAAATTCCGCAGGCAAAAAACGCGATGCCAAAAGCGGGCGGAAGAAGATATGGTACTTGAAATTTTGGTCTGTAAACTAATTTTGGATTGTTACGGGGCCGGAATTATGAATTTAGGCGTAGGCGAAAGAAACAAAAAAAAGTAGTAGAATTTCCAAAGATTACTCGTTTTTTTTTTTAAGAAAATATGAGTGGATTTCCAAGGGGTCATATTTAAAAATGTCCATTTCCAATAATCGGACCAAGTCGAGCTTCGGTTCTCCTGCACATTTACCACAATACATTACAATAAATATTTTTTAAAATCAAATAAAATTAAATTTTTAAAATATAGTATTTTTGTTTTTGCTAAGATTGTACAAATCTTGAACTTATATTATTTAGTATCCAGGTATTATTCGTCCCTTCTTTGCCGCCGTCTTCAGCTTCTTCTTCTTCTTATCCTTGCTGCGTTTGTCAAGGTTTTCTTGGCGCTTCTTCTGCCGCTTGGCTATGTCGTGCTCCACCTTCTGTTTTCGTTCCGTCCACTTGGTCTTGGCCTTCTTCTTCTCCTTGCTCTTCTTTTTAATGGCCTTTTGCAGCAGTTTGGTGTCATCCTTTACCTTCTTGCCCTCCACTTTGTCAAAAGCCTTGCGCCAGGCGATATCATTTTGCATTTCTGCAGCCTTTTCGGTATCACCCTGTTCCCGCAGCTCGGTAAGATGCTTCTTGGTGTCGCGCAATTTTTTGAGTATCTCCTTGGGATTCTGGTGGGATTTCTTCGTTTTGCCGCCGGGATTCGCCGCAAAGTCTACCTTGGAGTAGACGATTTTGGCGTCCTGATTATAAACAGGCTGCACCTTGACTGACTTTATGTCGTCCTTGCTGTCTTCCTGGTCCACATCCTGTTCGCTTTTAATTAGTCCATTCTTTAGTTTCTGGTGCTTGACGGTCTCGTTTTTAAGATTTTTCGCCGAGGAAAGTAGCAGCTTCTGAACCCCTTTGCTGCGCTTCAGTTTTTTGGCCTCGCGACGTTTTTGTTGCTTTTCAGTAGTTGGTTTCTTCTTCTGGCGCAGCTTGTTTTTGATGGATGCGATTCGCTCGTCCACATCCCCGTCGTCGGCTTCGTCCGAATTCTTTGTAGGAAGTTTCAATTTCTTTTTCTTTTTGTTTGATGCTCCCTCGTCGTCCGAAAGCAAATAATCCTCGTACGTCTCCTCATCTAGAGGTATGACATATTTATTATCGAATTATGAGTAATATTCAATAGATTTACCTTCTTTTTTAGCGTAGGGCACTTTGTGAGTTGTCAGCAGATCTAGAACGCGCTGGTGAAAATTCTTAGTGATTGACAGCAGGTCCTCCTTAGCCTTTGGCTTTTTTTCCCCACTGTGTATCCTTTCGTAATCCTCCCGGAGGCGTTTCACAATATCCGCCTGGGTCATTTTTCCGTAAAAACAATAATAATAATGTTATTGGCGGTTTGACACACGTGCAGAGTAAAGTGTGACCCTAAATTGGGAATGGTATTCTATTGGTGGCACTATCGATAAGTAAAGTTAATGTTTTTAGTTTATATTTTAGAAAATTTAATTAAAATAGAAGTTTGTTATTATTAAAACACATATTTTATTTTTATTTATTGGGGCGGAATTAAATTGTAAAACGAAAACATCGATAACAGGATTCTGTGTTAGTTTGGTATTTTCGATTAACGACAGTACACAGGGCAGCTCGAGCAAAATACAAAAAATACTGAAGAAAATGTAGCGACATCACCGGAGTTTTTGGGGATTTCATATGGCATATGGCAGCACTAAAACATCGTTCAAGAAATGACTAATTTGCCAGTTTTAAGTATTTACTCAATGCCCAGCTAATTACACATCGGAAAACAACAAAACGAACGGCGGAAAAAGTTGGAGACGCGAGCGGGAAAACCAGCGAAGCAGTCAAGATGAAGAGGCAATTCGCGAAAATCAAAATTGCAGCCGAAAATCTGTCAAGGTAAGTTCAAAGGCCACCAGACGTGTATCGCTATGTGGCTGTGAGGCTATGGCTAGTATATGTAACTGCGCTCCAGGCGCAGACATATAAACACAGACAGGTGTTGCCTCATCGCATCCACAACAACAAAAGCAGTAACAACAGCAAAAAGGAAAACAAGAAGAGCAGCAGCAGCTGCATCAGCAGTGACAACAATAACAAAAGACATGCAAAGTGGGCGACTGATGACCTAACGGCAATTTTTCCCTCCCCCCTCTCTCTTCCACAATCGCGCTGTAGGTCCACCAAGTCGGATTGCAAAGATTCGGAGCTGGAGACTATTGAACGACAGGTGGACAGATACCGGGACACTATCGAGAAGATTGTTCGCAAGCTGCCGGCGTTAAGCAGCAGCGGAAATAGCAGCAGCAGCAGCAATGGTCAGGTGAGCAGCGAGGAGCAGGACAAGCGGACCAAGAAGAACAGCCACTACAAGATTGCCCAGGCCCTGGATGAGTCTGCCAAGGAGTTGCCCAAGGATATGCCTCTGCAGAAGGTTCTGGCCAATTGTGGTTAGTAATGTGATTGTAATAACTAAGTGTGCCAACCGATAGTGGAAAAAAGGGTTAAAAAAAAAGATAAAATATCCTTAGAGATTAGGTCCTTTAAGTGAGAATCTTTCTTGTTTTTTCTCTACATTAGGTAATTGTTTGTTATGGAAATGATCTTTCTCAATTAGATGTTGCCAAGTCTGTTTTTAGACACACCTTATAAGCAAGATTTTAGTTAAAACCTGCTTTTAATTTTAAAAAAATATATTAGAAACCCTACAAGAATGTTCTTTGATAGAAAATTTGCAATTTTAAATGCCCAAAAAAGCAGAGTTCCTAAAATTCATGGCATACACAAATAGTATCTAGCCGATTGTGTGGAATCCATGCTGCTGATAAGGGGTACAGTGGTTCGCAGTTCGCCCAAATCCGATAATCGCTGGCAGACATGCACATATATTGCAAATATGATAGTGTGGAGGGGAGACTACTGCCGGATGACTGTGTCACGGGCTTGCGTGTTGTGTCCGTATCTGTATCTGTGTCTGTATCTGTGTGTGCGCTGTTTGCGGCCTCGCCTTGTCGCTTGGCCTTGTGGCATTTACATTTCTCAACATCAACATCAACATCGACGGCAGAGTCGGTTTTAATATATAGCGAATAAACCGTCTACTTTGTTGTGGTATGAGTGCTTTTTTTTTTAATCATAATTATAATTTTTATTATGCCTTTTTTGCCGCTTTCTTGCTTTCAACCCGTTCGCCAGCATTTGCGGTTTTGGCATTATTATCTATTTATATATTTTTGTGTGTGTTTTTTTTTGTTTAGGCATCCCATCCCGCCCCCACTAGCACCCGCTTTTATTGCCCTACTCCTGTGTGATTTATTGTGCATTTCATTTAAATTTGTTACACATCGCTCACGGATTGGTGGCACGAGCAAACGGAGATAATTATGCTAGCCGGGTAGTAAAAGTAAAAGTCTGAGTCGAATTCATACATCATCGTTATGATCGGTCTTCCGATTGCTTCTCTTTTCCAACTCGTGCAATACTTTTCGTGGGCGCTCCCCCTTGGGTTATATTAGTCATTCATTCAGTTTGTTATTTTTATTTTTCTCGTTTTGTTTCCATTTGGCGTTTCCTCTGTTTCGCATTCCACGTTCTCGCATATGCGTGTGCGTCAATTGCAATTTGGATGCAATTGCCTCTTGCCGATGCAACTGCATCTGGCCCATGGCAGTGGTTCAAGAGCATCAGCGGTTGTGTAACTTCCAGGGATCCGATCCCCTTTGTTTCAGCCACTTGCCAACGTTCCCGATTGGCCACGGAGGTCTCAGTTCATATGTAACTACAGTGTACGTGTGTTCATGAGCGTCAGTTAAACGCTTTCGGAATTATAATTGGGGCAAAATATGTCTATTTCGTAGACTAGTTGGCGACTGAAACAAAGACACTTTGTATTTCATAACTTAAACGTTGGATTTTCATAAATTTTTTTGTTAAAGAAGATAGCCCAAAGTGATGACACAAATGTAGACATTATAACCCACAATAGTGTCAGTAATCACTCTAGGAGAGACCACCTCTTGAAACTAGCTTATTAAAGCTTATAATGCGCCCGCAATTAGAGACCGATATCATCTCACTTTAACCCACTGTGCGCCCTTTTTAGCTTTTATTGTTGGCCACGATGCGCTTCAATTCAACTCATCACATCACATCCCATCCCGTCCCACAAGGGGAAAGAAAATCGAGCGTATCTCGAATTGTTATACTCCAGTGCCGCTTCAGACTTAGACTTCCCCCCGGCAACCTCTTTGTCTTTGTTGCGGGTTCAGCTGCTGGGCCTCCTCCAGTCTCATGGCACTCCATACAATTATCACAATTTTGCTTACTCAGCTCGTCAACCCATTCGCCTGTCGCCTATTCGCTCACCTTCCCCGGCCCGGCCCGGCCTGGCCCGCATCGGAGCGGAGCAACACTCCAGTAACTGGAAACCGGCACGCCAACATCTTCGGAGCTACCGCTGAGCGATAAGGTCTTAAATAAGCATTGACTTCCTCACTTGCGGGTGGAACAGAGTCTCTCTTTGCATCGCCACTTAACCCATTAAAGGCAACTACCTAGCCCCAAGATAGTAGGGTCTCATCAGGTCGATAAAAGAAATAAATAAAATTAATTATATTCGGTTGAAAAACGCCATGAATGATTATAATTTTATATACTTTTATTGGAATAGGTTGATCTAGATAATAAAATGAATATAATTTCATTCAATGTTGTATTTTTACAACTTTTTGTTTTTAAGTTGAGAGTTAAGAAAGCTTGACTAACTTTTAATAGAAGATATTAGCTACTCATGTCTACGATTTTCTGTTGGAATTTTAGGTGAGCTGGAGAAGACAATGGCCGAGTGCATCATCGAGAGCGAACTGGAGACGGAGACAAAGGTGGTGCGGCGACTGAAAAACATCTTGGACAAGGAGATTCAGGAGATCTCGACGCTTAAGCGAAACGTGTCCCGCACTCTCCAGGAGTACACTTCCCTGAAGCGCAGCTACGAGGTGAGTGCCGATCATAAATCCAACTGGCTGGCATCAGGCAACCATTAAATATTCATGCAGAAGTGCGATGTGCGAGTGAATAATGCTGTACTTCCGTTTTCACCAAACCCAGTGCGATGACAATGGCAGATTGTTAAATTAATTAAGAAATATGCTTGAAGGAAATAATGGTTTGGCCTAGAGTTGGCTCAGCTGGTCAAGTTCGGGCTCTTTCCCAGCGATATCCAATCGTGAAGTGGTCTCTGATTAACGAGCTATCCGGTAGTTGTTTTCTCGAATATTTCTCCAAACTTAATAGCACTGTGGTCGGAGATGTGATGTATTCCACTAACAAGTTCACATATCACTATTATGATGTAAGAACCCTACCCCAGTTAGAGGCTTAGATGGATTTCCCAGAACATATGTAGCTCCCAGATAGACGCTTTCCCTAGTATCGGGTGTCATAAAGCTACCAAGTGAAACCTCTCACTTTTCAATCAAAGCACAACCACTGTACCGCGGCGGATGCCATGGAGCGCCGGCAAAAGAAGCAATCAATTTTGAATTTCCATTTATTATTATTGCGGCAGTGTTGTTGTTGGGTCTTTCTTCGATTCTCTGGCTTTATCTCACGCCAGTTTCTATTGTTTGTGTTTGCCATGCTCCTCGTTTGTCCGTCCGTATTTGTCGCTTACGTTTTTTATGATACGATTTCGATTGTTGCCTTATCGCCCGGGCTTGTGGCTCATTGTGCCGCTGATGGCAGAATCTCGGCGTGATGGAATGGGATGCGAAATGGGTTGAACCGAGATGAACGGCTTTTTGTGTTCCAATTCCTCGACACCCGATTGGTTCTGGCCATTGACGACTACAAGTGTGGAACCGAACAGTTACCAGAGCCGCCGGACTATCTGGACACAAAAAGTTTCTTTTTGAGTTTCATTGTTTTTTATTTATTTTTATCGTTGTTTTTTTCCTTTCCGCTTTATTTTGTACAAATCACGACGCCTTGCGCCTTATAGAGAGACATCGGGTCGGGGATGACTAGACGCTGTATTTGTTGATGTATGTTCGATGCCCGTTTAGGGTGACGGAAGACGTTCATTGACTTTGGCGGGAGTGACATCATAATTGAAATGGACACAACTCGACTGCTGACCATTGGCTTTTAACTCGTATCGATGGCATATCGCAGAACTGTAAACTGAAACCGAAGTTATTTACACTCCCCGGTAATCTTATCGCCCCCATAATTCGCTAATCAGACGCTCCCGTGTTGTTGCTGTTCTAATTGCACTCCCTGACACAGATCCGATCCGAAAACAATACACATACATACATACACGGCCTGTCGCCTCTGTCTTTGGAAGTGTTACTTTTGGTGCCTGGAATGTGTAATTTGTAGTGCCGCCGCTTCGATGTCTGATGATGTAGGTCGCCGAAAGGTTGCAGCTCATGGAAATCGGGTGACTCACTTGAGCCATTAGAGCAAGAGTTGCTATTGGATGGCTCCGGGAAGAAGCTGCAATTGATAATTAGCTGGCTGGCATTGTCTTTTCTGCTAGAGATAGTGTTGCCTGGCAGCACTTTGTCACGATTTGTATATTTTTAGCTGCCTTATGATACGGGATGGGGCGATGAATGCCAGTGCCAGAGCCAGTTTGTTTACACACAATGGATAATGCTGTTGTGGGCAAAACTTACATAATATAGCCCGCCCTTTGTGATGCTGATTAACCGAATCAGTTTTAGTTTAAATTGGTTTACCTCTTAACTGTCCAAAAGATGCATATTTTATCTATTTTTGGAACATTTAAAATGAGCTGATTGAATTGAATTGAATGGCTAGAATTGAAAGAGAGGAGGATGTAGTATTTTGATTATATGAAATATCAGTTTTATAGTAAAAGTACTCTATAACATTGCCAGAAATCCCTTCTCAATCCATTGTTTCTTATCAGTGCGACTATTAACCAACTCCTTTGTGAGTCAAGAGCTGAGGAGTGTGTAATGCCACCTTAGTCAGTGCTCCCATTCTGATTATGCATATGCGTTGCATTTCCAATACTGCCCATTGTCTGGAATCTGAATCGAAACAAAGACCTTGAAGTGTGCGGGAAAAGCTGAACTGCGGCTGCGGTTGAGGTCGATCTATTTGTGTGTGTGGCGCGCCAATCATCTCCACGTCACTTAGTCACTAGGAAAACTATTTCCAGTAAAGGGTGCTGGCTGGGGAGATAAGATATTTCGAATGCTTGAACTTTGAAGTTTGCGAAATATGACGACTCTGCCGTATCTATAAACCAGTGGACTAATCAGTGCAATATTCCAACCCGCAGGCGGCAATCCGACTGGAGGAACCGGTGGCCAAGATCAACAACATCAAGAGCCAGCAAGAGGAATGCGAGGTGAAGCTGGAGAAGGAGCGGGATGCGTGGGCGGCACAGATGCTGGAACTGATATCCAAGGAGGACGAGATCGTCAGCTGTATCCGCGACTATGTGCTCAACCAAAGAAACTACCACGAGCGGGCGCTGCAACATGTGAACGCTTCGCTGGCCCGCATTCAGGACACCATTCAGGCAACAGAGAAGTCCCGCTTTGGAACCTCACTGAAGGAGCACCTGGTGTCTACCAACCGCGAGATCTCCTACATCGTGGAGCTGTGCTGCTGTTGCCTGCTGGAGCATGGGCTGGAGGAGGAGGGTCTGCTTCGCGTGGGCTGTGCCAGCACCAAGCTGCGCCGTATGAAGCACGCCCTGGAGGCGCAGCACGTGAAAACGCCGCTACCGCTGGACTACCAGGATCCCCATGTTATTGGCTCTATACTCAAGCTTTACCTCCGGGAGCTGCCGGAGCCCCTGCTCACGTATGGCTTGTACAAGGACTTCATACGGATTGCCGAGCGTCACAGCGAGGCCGAACGCAAAACCGAGATCAAAGCCATTCTGGGGAAGCTGCCCAAGGAGAACTACGCCAACCTGCGCTACCTCACTCGGTTCCTGGCGCTCGTCCAGCAGCGTTCCGTGCACAACAAGATGAGCTCCCAGAACCTGGCCATTGTCATGTCGCCGAACATGCTCTGGCCCCGCATCGATAAGAGCAGTAACGCTCCCGCCGACTACATCGGTCAGGTGAACAGCTCGTCGGCAGCCAACATTATTGTGGAGTTACTTATCAGCCAGTGGGACTACTTCTTCACGGGCGAGGTCGACTTTTATCTGACACTACAGAAGCAGAAGCTCTTCGTGGAGGGCAAGAGCAAATCGAACTCTTCAAACGAGCATCTGGACAAGCACGACAGTGGTAAGCATGCTGGACAGTCTGAACTCTATAGCTCCAACCACTCGCTGCCAAATACAGTATTTGATATTTAGACAATTTTATTATTACTTTGCATTACTAACATTTGTTAACTTTTTGCAACATTTCAACTAACATATAGAGTTTATATAGCAAGGCATCTATAAGATTTATCAATTAAAATTGTGAATATGAATGGCATTAAATGATAAATTGATTTGATACAACAGATTTGAATGAAATTTATTGCTCATCTTCATTAAAATGTCATTTGTCTTTTTCCATTGATTCATCTTCATTGTGGAAACAAATTTAATAATGAGACTTAAGCTATAGAAGTTCGATTGTTGTTGAATTATTGTCTTAAAATACTTTAAAATTCGATGTAATTCTTTAATGTAATCCCATCCGCAGAAGTCATAGAAAGTCCCCGCTATGGAACCCTGCGAAGGCATAAGCAGGCAGCTCCTTCACCACCCACGACCAATGGGAATGGCACGAACATGACCACATCACAGACTTCGCATCGCCCGCATGCCAAGGAGCTGTTCCCACAGCAGCCGCCAGCGCAGCAACAGGAGAAACCTGCGAAGCCGCCTCTGCCGAACCTGCCACAGTTCCAAACGCCCGCCGCCAACCAGTCGACGCACGTCACGCAGCTAGAGGCCCTACCTCCACCTCCCGTGACACCAGCGAAGCCAGTGCCCATGACTCGAACGCAATTCTTTGGGCTTGACAACCTACCTTCGCCGACAGCTGATCGCAAGAGCACAGATAGCATCGGTAGCTTCAAGCTGAAACCGGATGTGCCGCAAAAGCCTCTGCTTCCCAAACGGCCAGCAGTATTAGGAGTAGGAATGGGCAAAAACGACGCCAAGAGCGACGACGAGGGGGCTGTGACACCCACCCAAGCGACAATTGATAATGGCAACGGCAGCGTTCGGTTTAAAACTGAACATTTCCTGGAAAAGCTACGGCAGGAGAACGCCGAGACGAATGGAACACGAGAGGAGGCTACGGTCAAGGAGAACAACCATAATCACGAACAGCAATCTACGACAGTGGAGCCACAGCAGCAACCGCCGGCACAGCAACCTCAGGCCACTACGCCCATCTCCCCGAACTCATTTCAAACACCCAAGAGGCCAACTGTGCCAGCGCCACCACCTCCAACCAATCGCAAGCAGTCGGATTAGAGTCGGATAGCGGAGGAGGAGAGTCGGATTTGCCGTTTTGTGGAAACGCAGAAAGAGTCATTAGGTGTTACTGTTTACTCGTTAAGACTTGAACGCACAGTAATATGAACAATATTACGTAATTTAAATGATCCTTGCGGTTAGGAGACCTTGTGCATTATAGAGAGAAGAACTTCTGCGTATTTTGCATTTGTATTTTTGCCTTGTCCATAAGCAATCTAATTTAGCCATATAACATTATCAACCGATATCCATTTATTTGTATGCGTATACATAAAAAATATATATCTATATATATATATATAGTCTGTAGTAGGCCACCATAACTCAATCGTCAAAATTTGATTTAAAGGTTAGCACAGGCGAGCTCTTAATTGTTAATCCTTGTTTGAAAGGTTGTGATAGATCGGAATGGTTTGTGTTTCCTTAATTTTGTAATTGCATTTCTTTTGCGACAATTTTGTTTCCTTTTCCAACGAAAGACAATTTTGATTGTGATTTACAATTTCTAAAATGATTATTTCGGTGATTTCGGTAAAGTGTGAATTCTATTGCTCCACGAAGAGAATTCGGATTCCAATGTTTACATCTTCTGTGAGTTACTTGGATGCATGATGTATTATGCTTTGTATTTTGCTTTATTAATATGTAATGCAACTATTTTTATTTTTATTTTATAATAAAAGTATGTACGAAGAATTGTTGTGTATATAAAATATACATTAAAAAATGAAGAGTATGATTTTACCAGAAATGTATTCACTTCTTTGTTAACGTTTACTTTGTTAGTCAGTTATCTGAATTTGATTTAAAAAGTGTGGTGGGTCTATTGAGAACGAACTTAGAATTAGAGTACACACTCTTATGAGAATATAAAATGCCTACTGACCTCTTGAGATCAAAATATAAAGAATCTACAAAAGATATAGTTTTTGGAACACTATAAATTGTGCCATATAATGAATACCTGACAGCACCTATCCTGTAAGCCTATAGATTGCATAACTTCCAATTAATTACCCAAATATGTACTTCATATCTACATCTATATTTTCACACGCTGCTTCGAAGATATTACTATTAAAGAACAAACTTAATGGAGGAGAGAGCTTAATTGTGGGAGTGCAATTAACTAGGCACTCTGCATGCGAAAGACCAAATCGATATATATTCCATGGTATTTGTAGAGTTTAGAGTGTTTATACAGTTTTGTGGATAGGTTAGTAAGTGGGCGGATGTCGAGAACTATATATTGTGCAAAAGTTTGAATAAAAAATCCAATTTGGAGCCCAATACAATGTGTTCTTAATGCAAGGTTTTTGATATTTATTTTTATTTAATTTGTATATCTTTTTCCGTACAGTGTACTTGGCACTCAGCCAAAAAGTATGCAATATACTTAATATATTAAATATTACTAATAGTCCAGTGGCTACCTTAAGGAGCTATTGTTTAAGCAAACATCAAAAGCTGGGAGCGCCCCAGTGATTTCCAAAAACCTCAATAAAGTGTGGGTGTAAGCCGGTAGCATGGGAGGATTGAGAGGTCCCGTGCTTGGATCTCTTTTAGCTTCCTCCGGCGAGTCCAACTCCCTTACGTAATCCATAAAGTTATCAACGTTGATGGGCGCCTCGGCCTTTGGCTTGGGCCCAGTTTCCGTCTGCAACTTGCGCTGAAATTCGCCGCGATAATAGTCGTTGATCATGGACATCATTCCCTTGGAGTACCAATAGATGATGCCAATCAAAAACAATCCTTGCACGAAGGGTCCCACCATTTTGAGCCCCTAGTGTCCACCGTTCACTACGTCTTTCAAGTCTCTTTTTTTTTTTGAGTTTTTACTGCTGCTGTGCCTCACGGAAACTTTCTAGCCACTGATTAATCATGTAGAACTGCTCCCTGATATGCGGCCAGGCCATTGTCACAATTAGCATTATGGTATTGGCAAAGACGAACAGTTTCATCATCTCAAATGCTATTAATAAAAAGTACAACCTAAGAACTTTTATAATGAACTCATTTAAGAACTAATTACAGACCCTCCGGCGTGCGAAGATAGTCGCCGAACCCGGAATTTAAGTCCTTGTCCTCCTCCTTCTGCTCATTTTGATCCTTTGGATCGCGTTGCTTAGTCTTGCTCTCGGCCTTATCCTTGCTGGAGGAGTGTCCTTGTCCGTGGGAGTGACCTTTTCCGCTGTGCTTGTGCCTGCCGTATCCGGTGGATGTGTTGGCGAAGGCGGATTTCTTCGATTTCATTGCATCCAAATGGCAGATGCAGTGGGTCTGTGCTGCTCCCTGCTGGAATTTTAGTCTTTAAACCGGAGCTGCTCCCTTCTAAGGGTCGTCCTACCACGTCAAGTGCTGCTCCGCGAATGACACTCTCATTTGTGGGACCATTCCAGGGGCGCTGCTGCTGGTTGGCAATTTTATGGTTTCGTTTTTATTGATTTGCGATTTCTGCTTGTCGCTTCTGCCAGGTGGGGCCAATAGTTTTGGGGGCGGGGCAGGTGACAAAATAGAAATATGTTGTTTGTGGAGCAATGTGCTCGGATATTTAGCCGGGCATGTGTGCTTATTATTTCCACGTTAACATGTATAAGTGTGTCAGCTTAGCGTATGGTGGCTCTGGGAGGGTTTGTCCAGGGTGTGAATGACATTGGTTTCAGTTCCATTTGGTTGAAGTAAAAAATATAAGTTTTTTTTGTATATATTTTTCTTATTTATGGTACATATGTTTTATTTTCAACTAATGAGGCAGATATCTTTATTATCTTTATTTTCCTTCAATCCCTAAAGTAAAAAATTGTTCAACGAGTTAAATTCGAATACTGATAGTAAATACTTGATAGACACTAGGTCCAACTTGGCTCAGACACCAGACACCACTACGTATACGCGATAAGCTGTTGATTCCTCTGAGCTGGCGCTTTGTCTGGTTCCGAGCTATCCACCGGAGTACTTAAACAGCTGGTGCAGAGACCGCCCAGGATGACCAGCAGACAGAAGGCGGTCAGTGAGAGGGCGGGACTCACCTGTCGCAGCAGGGTGAGGAAAGAGGCGGATAGCTGCCACACCCGCGCCCAAGTGACGACTGAGAAGGCGAGACAACTTCTCTGCTCTTTGGGCACCAGCTCCCCCAAGCATGCCAGGATCATGGACTGGGCACACGACACGGCTGCCTGGGGCAGGGAAGCCATTAGCCATCCCATTGTGAGACCATAAACCTCGGGCATCGCCTCCTCGGCCAGAAACCAGCAAATGCTGCCTATGAAACCCACCGTCATGGCAAACACTCCGGCCCACTGCCACTTGCTTTGGTTCCTCCGGAACGTCAGGTACATGGCCAAGAAACAGCCCATCATCTCGGCCAGGCCCATGGACAGGGTGTTGGCCACTAGGTGCTCCCTGCCAAAGGAGCGAACGTGGAGGAGCAGTCCAGTGTGCACTATCATAAAAGTGGCCAACGCCATGTGGACAGCCACCAAATGGAAGCTGTTCTTCCTCCTCTTCTGTCCCAGCCACAAATCTATCCACTGAACGGGGGGCTTGTGTTCCTGCAAGTTCTCTCTCAACTGGCCCAGCTGGCGGGGCAGGTCCTTGGACACCTTGTGGAAGCTTCCATTCATCCTTGCTGCATCCAGCAGAATTCCCACTGTTTTTTCGATAGCCAACTGATTGTCCTTGGTGTGCTGTAGCAGCCAGCGAGGTGAGTCCGGAGTCCAGGGCAGTAGGAAGACAATCACCAGAAGGCAGAGAGTTACCCCAAGGTATATGTGCTGCCAACTGGGAGCTCCTGAGGCGAGACCAGGCAGCACAATCAATCCAAGGGCCCAGAAGCAATCGTAGAGCAAGAGGGCTCCCAGTCGATGTCTGCCTCCTGTTAAGTCGCTAACTGAAAAAAATAAATACAAAAAATTAATACTGACAATCATATTTCGATTTTATATTATTGCAGAAATCTGTGAATAACAAAATAATAAATATAACAATCAAATCTTTAAATAATCAAGTCAAGTGAATCTACAAATCATAAATTCAATTGGTCGTGAATTTACGTGGAGGTTTCCAATTGGCTAGCCCCTAATAAGATCTACTTCATTTTTGTGATTATTGATTAGCAAGTGGTCTCTTTCCCACGAAATCTTATGATAAGTTATGATATCATAAATTCCGATAAAGCTCAGTTCTTCTCAGATATCCGTACAGAGAGGATCAGTAAGTCTCTAGTTTGTTTATTTTTAGAAGGATTCTCGTGGCGGGTCACTAAACTTTAATTAAATTGTATCTATTCCACTAAGGATATAAAGGATTTGAAAATTTCATTCTCCTACTTACATATGGTCTGTCCCGAGGTGATCATAAAGCAACAGGAAACAGCAGCCAGGCAACGGAGACCACAATGCAGACTGAAGTCCTTGACCAGGCCCATCAGCAGGCTGCACACCAGAAGGCACCAAATGCCAGTGCCATAAATCTGGCGGGGACTGAGCACTCGCATCAACTTCGTTGCCGCTACACCGCCAATGAGTAGCCCAAAAAGATGCCAGTACTGGGACCAGGCCACAAAAAAGTCACACAAGCACACCAGATCGAATTCCATGGTCAGGGAGTGGAATCCG
Source organism: Drosophila atripex (assembly GCA_035045925.1). NCBI lineage: Eukaryota > Metazoa > Arthropoda > Insecta > Diptera > Drosophilidae > Drosophila > Drosophila atripex. The sequence goes on along the minus strand of JAWNOP010000022.1, from coordinate 3,143,002 downwards.
GTGGTGTAGAGAAACTTGTGGCACTGTCGCATGGCGTAACCAGAGTCTCCGTAATCGACCATCACATAGCAGTGATCCAAAGATACCGAACAATTGCCAGCCGGGCCGAATGAGCTCGTATCGCACGTGTATTCCTCCATAGGATAGAGATCTGGAGCCGTGAACAGGATACATGCCATTAACCAGGCGGCGGGAATCTTGCACAGGAATAAGGTGAGCAGAGAGCGCAGCTGCCAGGGACCAAAGTCCCCAAGGATCTGATTAACCACATCAGATTCGCTGTCATCCACATGATGTGCTTTTGAAGGCGGTGGCCTAAGTTCCTCGGGTCCTCTGGCCTCTGGATCGGAGCAGGTGAAAACCTGAGTCAGGTGACCCAAAACCAATGGCATGGGCGAGTTTCGACGTATTTGTGGCAACCAGCCTTGAGATCTGTTTACGTCCTTCATCCTTTCTTAGTCAGCTCCGAAATTTTGTAATCACGTCTTGGGAGTGACAACCCTCCAGCATGACTGCGACTTCGCTTAGCACATCACCTGGGCAGGTAAATTCGCTGGTGAGCTCCGTGTTGCGGTGCCTGCCTACGACATCGTCGCTAATCAAATCAGTCCAAATAAGCGGAGTTCCTAACTGGTTGGGCAAACACCCAACCGATCCAAGATGAGGTCTATTTTGGTAGCCGGTTCGTCCGGGATCGGGGGAGAAGTCTTTCCGGACGAACACTTGCTATGATTGAAGCTAATGAATTGGCCTGGTAAACAACACCGGAATGCGCATTTCTATTACAATTTGCGGTCTAGTTTAAGGTGTGGTCTATTTTTTTGTAAAAGGTCAAAATCATCCACGATGTTATATAATATAAATGGTAAATATTTTTAATTCGTGTTGTGGTTTTTATGATATGTTGTGGTAGTTTATGGTAGGTAATATCGAATGGTATGTATCATATAGTATTCAAGAAATGTGGATCTTCACTTTAAAAACATAATAGACTGAACTATATATTGGCATTTATTTATATTCGCTTCTGAAAAGATTTCAAAGCTATTATCCATTTCTTGAATGGACTCGAAAATTGATCATGAACTAAATACAACTACGCAGCATCCATATATGATGTAATATCATTGGCCGAAAGAGTTACGTCTGGGCTGTTTACTTTCGTTGGTCAATTGCGTTTTCCACTTGCATTTTCATGGAAAACTTGTTTCTGGAGGACCAAAAGCCAAGCCAGTTGCTGGCCGGTGGAAAGTGAGTGCAAGTCTGGATCCGATCAGTAGCATTCGTGGCTTCCAAGTGGCCACACATATCATGGAAACAACAGAGTTGGAAACCATGGATCAGCAGTCGGACATCTATCAAGATTCAGTGGTCTTTATAACAGGTGGGTCTGTGCTCCCTTATTAAAACCGAATTAGAAGTTAATGTTTTTAAAGGAGCCACTGGTTTTGTGGGGAAGACTCTGCTGGAGAAACTGCTTTGGAGTTTTCCACAAATCAAGCGTATATATATGCTGATCCGCCCCAAGGGAGGAGTTACGGTGGAAGAGCGTTTCCGGGTTTTCCTCCAGAATCCCATATTCGAACGGTTAAGAAATAACCATCCGGAACGACTGAAGAAAATCTTTCACTTTTCTGGCAATATTGAAGACGACAACTTTGGTATGGCTTTTCTGAGTTGTTTGCGAAGTTTCAGGAACTTAACAGACCTAACTCCACCAACAGGTTTAAATGAGTCGGACAGGAAAGTGTTGTGCGCCGATGTAAACATTATTTTCCACAGTGCCGCGACGGTAAGTTGGCAGGGGAATCCCCAAAGTTAATGCCTTGAAGTGACTTTTTATGTATTTTCTCTGGGTTAGGTGCGCTTTAATGAGTGTCTTAAGGTGGCTGCTCGTGTCAATTCCCAAGCCACCTACAATCTTCTGGAGCTTTGCAGGGATATGAGACACTTGAGGGTAAGAGAAGCCCTGAGGAGGTGAGGATTTTGACGAATCTTCTCAAACCATATCTTTTTCAGAGCTTTTTGTATGTTTCAACGGCCTACTGCAATCCGGGTCGTAAGTATGTGGATGAGGTGGTGTACCCCACCATGCCGCCAGTGGATTGGCGTCAGTTTCTGGCTGCCACACAAAAAATACCGGATGACTATCTGAACCGTCTGGCGGACTACATAAAGGGTCCTCATGTGAATACCTATACCTTTACCAAGTCCATCGCCGAACAAATCGTGAACGCTTACAAGAACGTGATTCCGATTGTGATCGTACGGCCTTCTATTGTTACGGCTGCCTATCGCGAACCTTATCCAGGATGGATTGATAATATCCAGGCCATCAGTGGAATAATGATGGAGATTGGCAAGGGAGGAATCAGTAGTATTCTGGGTGATAAAGACCTGATATGCGACATTATTCCCGTGGATTTTGTGGTTAATGCCATGATTATGATGGTCGGCAAAGCTAAGTTGGGCAGGTAAGCCAGCCACTACATAGTTATAGAAATAATATGATATTTAAATGTTTTTAAAGCTTAAGCATCTGCAATGCCACTTCGGGTGTGACCAATCCGATCACCTGGCAGCACTTGGGAGAACTCACCATGAAGTGGTCTCGCATTTATCCCACAAGGCGTATGATTATGTTTCCGAATTTCAAATATCGGTGCAGTGCCTTCAAGCATGAGTTGGCCGTTTGGGCTTTACACTTTGTTCCTGCCCTTTTAATGGATCTACGGACCCTTGTGTTGGCCCAAAAGAAGCGACTTGTAACTCCCATTGCCAAGAAATTCCGACAAGCCTGTTTGGCAGGTAATCTCTTGACATAAAATCCTTTTACAAATGGTTTTAAGCAATGTACATATATGTTTAGGAAGCTTCTTCTCTCTCAATGAATGGATCTTCAAGAACCAGAGTCGCTATTATTTTAAGGAAGTAATTCAAAATGGCTCTTATCCCATGCTCTATTGGAATCTCGACGAATTGGACTATGACGACTATGTCCGACGGCATATGATTGGCATTAACAAATACCTTCATCGCGAAAAGTTCACATTTCAGTCAAATAAAGTCATGGTGACCAGGTGAGTCAATCCAACAAAGAAAGGACCAGGAATCTCAATCTCATATATTCTTTTATAGAGTCTACTGGTTCTGGATATTCCTGCATTTATTATTTTACCTTCTGCTAGTCTATGTTATATTTTAGTCAAATATTTGTTCTTAAGGTCACAGTTATCTGTGGAAAGTAGGATCATAAGAAGGTGGATGCAATTTGTAAAATAGTTTTAATGTGTAGAATAACTGCAAGCTATTAGAATAACAATTCACTTAACCTAATCACAGAAGAAAGTTTCATTAGTTAAGTAATACAAAAAATAGGCATTGGCAGAAACAAAATCAAAATAGAAAGGACTTCCTACAATCGCGTATTGTTAACATCCGATTCGATGGTCCAAACCGGAACATTCAGAGGAGATTGTTCCTTTTTGTCGTTGCTCTCTACTTGGGGCACAGCCGGAGTGACACTTAGCCTGGGCGTGAGGAGCAAGCTGGTGCAGATTCCGCCCAAGATGCTGAAGACACAGTAGGATGTCAGCGACAGGGCTGTGTCGATCTTTTTCAGGACATTGAAGAAAGGTGCCGACAGGAGCCAAATACGTGCCCAGGTTACCACTGAGAAGACGAAGAGCTGCTTCTTGTTCGCCGGCATCAGCTCATTCATGCAGGCCAGGATCATGGATTGGGCGCAAGAGACCGCTGCCTTCGGAATTGTGGCGATAATCATCCAGAGCGACACCTTCAAATCAGCATCCACTGAGGAAGAATAAGGCTTAATGAGATTTGGTGGTTTAATTGAAATGGTAATTGAAATCTTACTAGAATCAGCATTAGTCCAGATCCAGCCAAGGCATCCCATCATTCCAGCTAATATATTGAAGACCCCAGCACATTGCCACTTCCACTTGTTGTGCTTCAAAGTAAAGTGAAGAGCCAAAAAGCAGCCAATGATTTCGGCAAATCCTGAAAAGCTAAGAATTTAAATTAGTTTCGATTCTAAATATTTTGTGCATATCATTTCGTGCTATCTTACCCATGGCTATGGTGTTGGGCACTAGGTAGTCCCTTCCAAACGATCGAATATTCAACAACATGCCCATGAAGTTTATGACAAAGAAGGCCAGTGCGAGATGGGCGGCCACCATGTGAGTCTTGGCCCTTTTTCCCACCCACAGCTGGCGCCAAGGAGCCGGTGCTGGCTGGGCCTTGAGCTGTTCACTTAACTGCTCCAGTTGCTGCCGGAAATCCGGCGGAATCTTGAAAGTGCGGTCATTAATTGCCGCTCCTTCACGAACAATTTCCTCAACTTGGTCGATGGCAAACCGGTCGGCGGCGCGTCGAAGGAGCCAGCGGGGCGAGTCTGGGGTCCAGTAAAGCAGCAGGATCAATAAAACAGTTGGGAAGGTAATGCCCACGTAGATAAGAGACCAGCTGTTGAAGAAAGATGATAGTCCCGGCAGCAGGATCACGCCAACAGACCAAAAGGTGTCGTACAGAATAATGGCGCCAATTCGATGAATTCCAGCCGTGATGTCGGCAACTTCAAAATGGATAAAAAGCGGGTTATTAAATAATTACCGAAATATAATATTCCAACTTACAAATTGCTTGTCCGGCCGTAAACATAATGGCACAACACACAGCGGAGAGACAGCGAAAGGCGCAGTGGAGACTGAAATCTCGGGCATATCCAGTGACCACTCCGCACACAATCTGGGCCACGGCACCCACACAGTATGTGCTTCTCGGACTGATGCCCAGCATCATCTTGGTGCCCACCACACCTCCCACTAGGACACCGAACAGATGCCAGTACTGGGTCCAAGCCACAAAAATGTCCCGAAGACAGACCAGGTTGAATTGCATGATCAGGGAATCGAAACTGGACATGTAGGTGAACTGCTGGCATTCACTTCTACTGCCAGACGATTCCTCCAGCACATAGCACTGGTTGTCCGATACACTGTAGCTGGCATTAGAGTCCTCCAGATAGCTAGTATCACAGGTAAACTCCGATACTGGATAGAGTTCCGGTCCGGTGAATATAATGCAGGCCATGAACCAGGCGGCAGGAATTTTGCACAAAAAGAGGATCAGGATTGTCCTCAGCTGCCAGATACCAAAGTCACCCACGACATCCCCGATGATATCGCTTCCTGGCACGGCTGGAGGAATCCGTTTACTAGTGTCATCCTCCGGAGTTACGGATCTATGAATGACCGGAGAGCTCGGTCCTCGGGCGGGCGATTGATTGACCATTTTGGTTCGATCACTTGTCTCTTTTCAATGGGACATTCTGCGAATATGAAACATTTATTTATACGTTATTGTTTATTTTTATTACTATTATTATTTCCGAGACCCACACAGCCGTCCCTCACAATTGATACAAATTGAATGCGGTTTACGGCTGAAATCAGTCGATGAAAGGCATTGAGTATCACGCGAGATTCTTGAAATAAGTGAGGTCAGTGGACATTTGATTGACTTTCGATATTACATCGATAACTTATGAATGCCAATATAAACTTTCATCTTATTAGTTTTTTTAATATATTCGCATTACTCATACCCATGTTTTGATGTTAGTTAAAGCTTGTAATGAATAAATAAATTATTAAGTTATTACTGTTTTTGCAATAAAATATTCTGTAACCTTTCTTGGATTCATTAATAAATTAGCCAAGATTAACCCGATTGAGGTTATCATCCGATTGTGATATCACAAATCACGCTTCGCACTTAGAGATTAGTTTTTTATCGATGTCCCAGACGGCACTTGATTAAAATCAGATAATGGACTGCACTCCGCGACACGGTACTATCTGATTATTTAGTCCTTATTTGTAGAGAGCAAATATTGCGAAGGGTTTGCAGTCGTAGCATTTATCTGTTAATTCCCTGGAGATATTTCCTTTGTTGGATCATCTATATTGACGGACTCTTTATGCTTCAATTTTACAGGTGCTAATTAACCATTGTCTGGTACAAAAGTAGCCCCACCTCCAGGTCCATCTGTCTGTCCATTTATTGGTTGACTAAATATTTTAATTTCATATTTTACGGTCGGTGTTAATTGCAGGAAACTGGTCGCGTCGGCCTGGACTGTTTGAATTTCCTATTCGATCTAGTAGATGTCTGAATAGTGATAGTGACGGCAGGTCGTGCCATTACTTGAATGACTTGTTTCGAGTCCAAATGCAAATTAATAATTGCTTCTGGGACAGAACATGCATAGGCGTACTCGTATCAAATTAATGGACTGCTCGACTTTTTGACAAGAGTATGATTAAGTGGGTTCAACAAAGCTTGCTCAAACATTTGGCTTTTAAATAAATTAATTTATGAAGTGTTCGAAGTTAGGCTATCCAGCTTTTTAATGTCTGTTTAACTTTTCTAACATTTTTATTTCATTGAACACAAACCTCTTATGTATATCACAATTTGTAGATTCTAAAAACACAATGATTTCAGTAAAGTATTGTTTCATTCACAAAACTATTGTTTCTTTTCCACCAATGTCTCTTGGCTGTTTATTCATTTGTTGGCATACAAATTCACATAAATTAATTAAGCGTCAATAAAAGTTATGCACGCGTTTCAGTTATGAGTTCATAAATGGTAGATTTCCAATTCGCACGTCGCCCAACCGATTTTCTAATGAATTTCATGGAGCAGCGAACGCGTCTCAATCGGTCGAGAATCAAATGGCAACTGAATCCAATTCCGCCACAAGGGGCTATAGCCCCCTGAAGTCCAAGCCGAATGGCCGACCACTCGGAGCGTTAATTTTCTTAATGAATTTGCTCAAATAATAAAAACTTATTAAAGAGGTTAAAAAATATACAGCTTTATATTTTTAAAAATTGGAGATTTTTGTGGGCTTGACATTGTTGCTTTTGCCTATTTTTCATTGTTTTATTGACTATTTAATATTTAATTTTATTGAATGGATGGCGGATCGATAGCATGCCATTCAATGCTCTTTATTTTATTAGTTTCTATTGTATCTACCCCTATCATGTTTGCACTATCATCAGCGGAAAAGTCAGCCAGGGGGTGTCCAATAGAGGGTTTATGGTTTGGGAGTCATAATGTTATTACTTAAGTTATCAGCGTTTGCCTTTGGTCTTTCTCAAGTTCTCCTTTACCTTAATTGCACATTTCTATTTTAATCTTTATTGTCTGCGGCTTTTTAATTTAGCCAAACCAATGACACGTCGATGCTTTTGACCTACATTAATTCAGTGTTTTCAATTTACCTCAGGCCTATCGTATAGCGATAATCTTTTGAATATTTCTCCATCCAGGATGTGCTTTTCGTCATCATATATTTTGGAATAATTTAATTGAATATAATCAAGGTGTCACTGTTTGTTAATTGAGGCCATAACGCCATCAACAAACAAAAGAAAATCGTTTAATTTAATTAGCATGTTATGACTCTAAAGGCTTCATATGCGATTATATTTGATAAGATTTTGATTTTATGGCCAAATAAGATTTTATTTTCACAGGTTTAATATGTTTTTCTAATTTATATGAACTATCTACACTCCAATTTTTTTCCTTTAGAAACAATTTATAATGATTTATTATAAGGTGAACTAATTTATCGGTTATTGTAAACTTTCTTTACATTCTAAAGCATATTTTTAGGCTAAAAAAGCTTTTTAAATGGTTTCCGAGCTGCGAGTTTTTAAATCTTCGTCTCCGTTATTCTGCTCCATTTCGATTTCACACTCACTGGCTGGATGAAAGTTAATATGCCATATATCAGCTATACTGACGGCAATATTTCTCTCAAAATTGCTGAGGAGCTCATTGCTGTAACCACTGATTTCTGAGCTAGTACTGCTGTATCGACGTAGGATTATAGCCGATTGGCGGCGATAGGTGTTCGGTGTAGGCACTCGACTGATGGGCGGCTGTTCCGCGTTCCAATAGTAACGATTGAGTCGTCGCAAGGCCAAACCATAGATTGTGCCAAGGGTGGATAGAATGGTAATGGGTACCAGAGGATGGACGACGGTGAGACAACTCAGAAGTGGACAAAATACCAGGCATGTCCGGCTGAATCCGACCACGGAGAGCATCAGATATACACGCTTCTCGGTAGACACCATCTCCCCAGTGCAGGTGGTTAGCACAGCAATTGTGGCAGAGTTGGCCATTTTCAAAATGATCCAAAACACCAGCTCCAATCCGACGCGTCGAGCGTTTCTTTCTGAAAGTGCAATATATTGGTAAAATGATACAGCTCTCATAGAAACACAATCTTACCTGTTTCAGGCAGCAGCCAAATAAGATAGGTTATGAGACTACATATAGTCATGAGATTTCCTGCCCAACGCCAATGCCGGCGCGTGTAAAGGATCATGTAGAGACCGATAAAGACACCCACCATTTCTGCGAATCCCAAGGCAGCTGTGTTAACGTGCACCTGTTCCGCTCCCAAGTTGCGAATCATCAAAAGGGATATGGTGTATATGACCATGGCAGCACCCCAAATGCAATGAATATAAATCAATTGGCTGCGCTTCGTTTCGCCATCCCAGATCTGGCAGTAGCTCTGCTTTTCTTCGGCCTTTAGCTCCAGATCCTTGGCGTATCCTGTTAGCTGTACGTCCAGAGTCAGAGGTACCTTTCGGTTGTTGTAAGTCGCAGATTCTAGGAGCTGACGAAGCGCTGCCTCCACACGTTGGTGTTGCAGTAGCCATCGCGGGGAATCGGCAATCCAGCGATGCAGCCAGACCAGGACAATCAACGAAGACGATATAGCCACGTATAGGTAGCTCCAGTTATCGAAATATATAGAAATGCCGGGCAGCAGGACAAGCCCAATAGACCAAAACAGTTCCGACAACGTAATCACTATTATGCGAGCTTTTCCCGAGGTAATATCATTTACTGCAAAAAAGATGAAACATTATGTAAGTTTGTGTCTTAAGTCGTTTGTTTATATTTCATGACTAAAGTTGAATACTCACGAATAAATTGCCCTGAAGTGTACATAAGAGCACAAAATATGGACGTGAGGCATCGGAAATAGATATGCAATTGGTAAGTATCCACCAAGCCAGTTAGATTTCCGCAAAATATTTGACCAATCATTCCGAGGAGCATCAAACGTCGTGGACTAATTCTGTGGTGAATAATGTGGGTTAAAACTAATGCTGTGGCTGGGGCATTAAAAATACAAACATTTTTAGAGCTGAATAGGCCATAAGACCTCCTATCAAAGCTCCGAGAGCATGAAAGGATTGGGTCATGGCTACCAGGACGCGTCGGGAGCAAATCAAATCAAACTGGGTGATAAGGGATTTGTAATCCGATGTGTGTTCCACGTGCTCGCAAGGAAGGGAAGATTGAGAACGCTCCGATTCCGTGGCATTCCATTCTGAACCGTGACTCCGGACAAATCCTCGGGTCAAGGACTGAGCATATGCATTGCACACGTCCACGTTGAATAGTCGATCCGTGCTGCGTGCATCTTGCCAGAGCTGTTGGTTACGACTCAATGGCTCCACCCGTGACTCACTGGCATTCCAATCGGATGGATGGCAGACGAGTTCGCCCTTCCATGGATACGGAGCAGTGTAAACAATGATGACCGTAAACCAGGCACTGGGAATCTTGCACAAAAAGATCAGCAGAATGGTTCGCAGCTGCCAGCGACCGAAACTTCCATTTACTTGCTCCACCACGTCCGGATTGGAGGACGTTTGTCCTTGATTTTCAGCCGTCGACATGTTCCGGGTGAGGTTACCCCATCGGCTTACGTACGAGCACTGAGTTTGCTAATTTTTCATCGATCTCATCGGTCCGCTGCTATAATATTCCACGGGAGGAAAAACGATGTTTGCGCTACTGTTTAGTTGTCCCCTCAAATTGGTGCAAATTAGTTTGAGATTTTGCGCCCCGTCTGGGTGATGGCTTATTTTAGGTTTGTTTTCACCGCATCCAAGCAATTCATGACGTAGGCGTGCTGGAAAACGAGGAAGATCTACTTAGAACATCATAAATATTCATTGTCTTTCAAGCAGGGCGAATAAACTTTCCATTAATATTTTATCTAATAAAGTAGCTTACAACTAGTTGAATTTCACACTTTGGGCATGCTTACCAAAAGCGTAAATAAATTAATAATTAGCAAGTGGTTTTGTATCGAATTGGAACCGGATGGAAGTAGATCGGATTTTCCAGGAAGTAGATGCCTTTCCTGGCTCTCAAGATGTTTTGTGCCGTCAAATTTAGAGACTCTTTTCTTCTAGAGTATCTCATGCATTTTGTAAAATAGTGCTAGTAATTAAAATAAATAAATGAACAAATTGATTTTTCTTTCAACCTAAACAAGTCCTTGAAAATTAAAATCTCTATTATAAAGATATTCTTCATCTCGTTGGCTTATATTCCGTCTGTTATTATAAAAAATTAAATAAATACAGTTGCCCAAAAGTAGACCATTGGAATAAGAGAGAAGATTGGGTAGTATTACATTAGGAGGCTGGGTTCATTAAACCAAGTCCTATATCTATGTATATTATTTGGTTGGTGCATCTAATCCTGTCAAAGAAATACCCTCCCTCCCATTACAAAAGTAAAACAAAGAGAATATCATGAAATATATTGAATAATTCATTTGTTTTATTCACTTTGACCTGCTTTGATTTTTGTTTTGCTTTCATTTTAATATTACTCTTAGCGAGTTGCTCTGCTACAAAAATGTTTTTCATCAAAAATTATACAAACGAACGAAATAAGAATTGCTGGTGAGCATGCTTGATATTTTTGCAATTCCATAATTCTGTTATGGCTTCTGTGTATATAAAATGGCAAATTCTTATTTCATATAGATGGAAATATTTTACATCATTGTTTTTTTTAGGGCTTTTTAATGTTTTAGATATTTTTGTATATTTTTCGTTGGCTTTGTTTGATCAAATTTTGCATTAATTTTATCGATTTTCATTCGGTTTCAATCTCCAATTAATTATTGTCTGAAACAATTATGTTTGTTAACAACTCTCCAACTCTCGGTTAGTCCACATTGACTGACGAAAACATTATTTTTTAAGTTATACCAATTAAGTTCATTGTAATGCTCACATCTAAATAAGGTTTTGGGTTATTCTGCCGTATTTACAGGGTTGTCTATTTTGTAAAATAAAATAAATGCGATGTTGGATCGAAAACATATTCCGAGCACTATGCTCTTAGACTAATTGTGGGGATTTGGCTTTGCAGAGACTTGGCGTAACAATAAAACAAACTTTAAACACTATAAAATATTGCTACAATTTTAAAATTAATTATTTATTATGATGTATAGCGTGTGTGATGGTTTCAGTAAAGTGATGAAAATATGTGATTCGAGTTTGCTCGCACCTCTCACAACAGATTGAAATTGAGTTTACATACGTGCTTATAAAATATTATGCGAAAGTATTTACAATTCATCCGATGACTTATTGGGGTGCGACTTATCATCGAGGAGTATAAGTAGGATAGGTTTCAGAGTTGTGCTTAGGATGTAGTTTCGATATAATTAGCGCTCGGAGATTTGCCTTAACCGCTCTTCATTAGTCATTAACGAAACAAGCCAAGTCCGCTATTTGTTTTTTATCTGCTTACATTAACTTTATGCTTAGACACTAGTTTAAAGTCCTTCGGTTGATTTTTATGCTGTTGCTTTTGCGGTTTTAGAAATAACCTCGGTGACCGCCCCTAAAATGCCCTGCCCAGCTAAATAATTATGAGTTGGTGTGTTCTAAGTCTAGTCTCTAAATGTTAATATTTGGTTTCGAGTTCAATGATCCGTACTGAGCCCATCCTCCACATTGCTGTCCCAGTTGAATTCCGTGACGCCCTGCTTGTAGAAGATGTTGCCCAGATTGGCGTACCGCTGCTGAAAGTTCGCATCCTTCGCCTTCAGATGTTCAAAACTGAAACGAAAATAACCAAAATGTTTATAAGTCAATATGAAAGTAAGAGTTTAGACTACAAATTCTATAAAATCTTGCATCTAAAAGTAGTTTCCTGTGAAGATTTAAGGAAAACATTCGCAGTAATTCTTTCAAATCATTCAGGTAGAGAAATAGGTAATCACCAGTTGCTTGAATGCGTAATCTACTTTACGCTACGATTTTCAGTATTTCCCAACTTGTGTTTGAATTTCCCTTCCGTTGTTTAAGTTTTTGTTTCCCGTTTCCGACCCCCTGACCCGATCTGACGCTACCTCCTTACCACCATTGTCCCTCTGCCTACAAAAGCTGTTCCATTTACTTGTGCGCAATAGAGTGTTTCCTTATGAGCAGCACCCCACCATAAAAAGAACCCTCAATTGTCGATGCAGCTGCCCCAGGTACAAGATACAAGATACGAGTTGCGAGGAACGGAACCAACCAGTACAGCTGTATGCACAATGAATAAATCCGAGTCTTGAGCAAGTCGTCCCACTTACCTTGCCCCGGGGCATTGTGTGCATTGCAGAAAATGTCAAAGGTCATAAGCGGCCTTTGTGCGGGACAAGACAAAAGGCCGCCTTGCAGGCTTGCAGTCTCGCATCCTTGCAGGCAACCCGAAAGATTTCAAGGGGAAGGAGCGGAAAAACAAAATAAAGTAAGAAAGGTGAAGGGAAAACCCCCTGAACCGGCTTAAGTCACAATTAATGGTACGACAAGCTTGTGCAGCTACCAGTGGCTGTTATTACTTTTAAAAGTGGTGGTGCTGGTGGTGCATCGGCATTTCCAGAAGACGTTTAAACCACCCTTGAGGAGGAAGCACAGGCGCATGCGCAGCTGTTCCGCCGATACGCTCGGGGAACCAAGGAATTGAGGTAGTTCCTCAGTAGGAACCGTTCCCATCGATTGCCCAAGAGGAGGAGGAGTAGCCAGGGTACGTCAAGGGCCACGTGTGCGCAATCAGCGTCGCCCGAGACGGCTTCACCCCTTCACATGGAGGTTCTGCCTGAGAAAATTCCTTCACACCCGAGAAGGGAAATCAAAACGAGTTCTTCAGGGGTAGAACTTCCAGAAAAAAACAATTTTTCCTTATTGTTTTCCAAGTACAGCCTACAACACAGATATGAAGTAAAGTTTTTTACAAATTTTATTAAGTACTGAAAAAATCAATCATAGATTGGACAAGTACAATCAAAAATGTAATGATATAATGAAATATTAATAATTTGCTAATCTATATAATGATTGGTTATCCTTTTTAAAGGAAGAGCATCTTTTGTAGAAAAAGAACACAACTTTTAGAGGCAAGTTTAAAGATTTAATAGTAATTTTAAGATGATTTTATTGGAATGAGTTCGTTCAAAAATCTTTTTAATCAAGCTAAAAGAAAATTGAAGATTTTTAGGTATTTTCAGGACACCTTATTTGTTTTGCGAAATACGTATAACTTTTTAATCTAAGTAATGGTTTAAGTTCCTTTTAAAAAGAAGATTTAATTATACAACGTCAAGAGGCAGTAAGAGGAATTGTAAACGTTTAAAAAATGTAAATTTTGAGTCACTTCTTTTAACAGGAAATTGCAGCATTCAATAAATGAATTTTGAGAAACCTCTGGTTGTGTTGTATGCAACATGCATGTATTAAATATATTTTTCAAATCAGATCTTAGCTAGGACATAATTTAAAGTAGTACATTATAGGAAATGGTGGCCCAATCGGGGAGCCTAGACATTGCGCGCCTTGAGCACCTGCTTCTGGGGCGGGCTGGGCATGTTCTCCTTGCCGGCGAAAAGGATCGTCTTCTTCGGCGTGCTGGCCGCCGACTTGGGAGTGCGCGGTGTCCTGGGGCTGCGGGGCGTGGCCGGAGTGGCCTTGGGAGTGCGTGGGGCGGGACGAGGCGAGGATTTGCAGGAGAGCAGCTCGCTGATCTCGCTGCTGTTATCCTGGCGCACGCACTTCTCCGATGAGTTGAGCAGCCACGAGGTGATCTTGTCGCACTCGGCACGCAGCTCGGAGTCGCAGAGCAGATCCTCGATCTTTTCCAGGTCGGTGGTGTTGGAGCGGTTGGCCTTGCCGGGGGTGCCCAGGAGAGCGGCACCGGAACCGGGCTGCTTCGATTTCAAGGCAATGTTCTCCAGTTTCAGTTGCTCACATTCCTCGCGCACCTTGACCAGCATCTGCTCCTTGTTGTCCAGCTCCAGCTGGGCGAACTGCAGCACGGTGGCGAACTCGTCCAGGGCCTTCTTCATGTCGGCCATATAGGCCTCGCGGGTCTCGTCCTTGCGGCGCAGCTCGTGGTAGTGGGCCAGCTGGGCATCCCCGTCGATTCGCTCCTGGAACGAGTTAGCAATCTGATTGAATTTGGCCAAAGTCTCTGCCTCGCCGGCGAGCAGTTCATGGAGCATTGACTCCTTCAACGATACCTCGCCCTGCAGCGTCTGGGAAGAGGATCTCAAGGCAGAGAGTGCCTCCTGGCTCTCGGTCAGCTGTAGACGCAGTTGCTCCGCATCCGCTTGCAGACTCAGGTAGCTCTGCTCCAGGGCGCCCTTGGCCAGCTGCACAGACTCCAGCTCTGCCCGGAATTGCTCCACATCGGCGTCCGACTTCTTCAGTCGCTCCATCAGAATGTTGACGGTGGCCCGGGTGTTGGTCAGGGTCAGCTGGTAGTTGTACTTCTCCGTTATGGTCTTGGCCATGTCCTGCTTCAGTTGCACGACCTGCTGCTGCAGGGCATCGCTCAGCTGGATGTAGTAGTCGATGCCGTTGCGCAGTTGCTCCTCGCACTTCTGAAGCTTCTCGTCCCGCTGGCGCAGCATATCGTTGGTGGTCTCCAGCAACACCATCACATCCTGCTTCTCTAGCTCGATCTTAATCAGCTCGTTCTCGGCCAGCTTCTGGCGCTTGTCCAGCTCGGCGCGCCAGTAGCTCTTCTCACGCTCCACGGCGCCCTCCAGATCGCTCTCCACCTGCTGCTGCACCTTGGCCACCGCCTGCTGTTGCTCCGCCTGGCGAGCCTGCTCCCGGCACAGCTGCCTGATGGTGTCGCAGTGCGCATCAATCTCGCAGTTCTTGTCCAGCAACTCGTCCTGCAGCGAACGGATGAGTGTGCACTTGTTGGCCAGGTCGTTTTTCAGGGTATTGCGCTCCACCTTCAGGCACTCCAGCTCCGCCTGGGTGCTCTTTGCCTCCTGGCCATAGTTCAGGGCATCCTGTTCGATCTGATTCTTCAATTGGGTTACTTCAGCCAGGAGCGAAGCATTGCTCTGCTGGAGATCTTCAACCAACACGATGTTCTCTGCGGTCTTGGCCTGCTCCTGGGTGCATCGCTCCTTGGCCTGGGCCACCTCCATCTGGAGCTCGGCCAGCTGGTTTTGAAGCTGCTCCTGGTGGGAGGCCCGCTCGTCGCTGGCCGCTTGCATCTGCTCGTTGGCCAGACGCAGAGCCTCACTCTCAGCAATCAGGTTATCCACCTGGCGCTCGTGCTCCTCGCGCTGCTGGTGCAATTGCTGCTCCATGTTGGCGAATCGCTCCAGAAGTTCGGAGTGCTCACGGGACATCTGTTCGTTAAGGGACTTGTGCGAGAGATTCTCGCCCGTCAAAGCCTCAATCATCTGCTCCATTTTGGTGGTGGAGAGTTCGTGCTCCTCGCGTAGCTTGGCCTCGGCCTCCTTCAGCTGCTCCACATGGCGGCGCAGGACATCCAACTGACTCAGCTGGCTCTCGATCAGTTCGTTCTTGTGGCGGATCTCCTGCTGCAGAGCCTCCTTGCCCTTCAACCGGCTGGCGGACTTGGCCTCCTTCACCGGAGTGGTGGCTGCCGAGTGCAAGGGGGTGGAGGCAGCTGTTGAGGCGCCACTTGCGCTGCCGCTGGCCGCATCCTGATGGCTTGGAGTGGGGCGGAAGCGAAGACGCTGGGGCAGCGATGGGGTACGGAAAAGCCTTAGACCCTTGGACTTCTTGTCCTCCTTGGGAATGGCGAATTCCTTGGCCTCCTTAGAGCTTGAGGCAAAGCGGACGGCATCCTTGAAGAACTTCTCAATCTGCTCCTTACGCTCCGGTTGAACAGTAGGTGCAGCAGCAGCAGCTGCAATGGGCGTGGCACTGCCCGCCGATCCTGCCGAGCTGTTCGAGGCAGCTGGCGAGCCGCAAACGGCCACATCCACATCATTGAAGCGCTTCAACTTGGCCTTGGAGAAGGACATGTTCGTACTTTGTTTTTCAATCTTTAACTTGTGGTGAATAGATTTCTTTCGATTCTTTCTTTCGATGACTCAGTTACTTATTAACAACGCTCGTATAACTTTTTTTTTTGGCAATAACAAAAACTCAATGATCAAACATAAACACAACTTTAACTTTTTTGGTTTTTGGTTTGGTTTCTTTGATATTTTCTTGGTAAAAAGATTTAACAAATTGTCTGAAGTCCGTTTCAAAATTTTGCTGTACTTGGCTTGGTCTGTTTCTATTCTACACTAATAACCCGCTTCCCGTTGCTTCCCGTTTCACTGAACCTACGCGTTCCGCTGTCAAAACCTAACTAAACTCACCTTCTGCCCAGGATCACTGAGGCAGACATGGCCGTCAGCAGCTGAAATGGGCGAAAGTGAGACGGCGACCAGGTGTGAGAGAGACGGCACAGAAAACAACCCTCGATCAGGGATCCTTTGTTATTGTCTGTGGCTTGTACCCTATACTATATGGGGTATTTATGTTGTCTCTATAAGGAAACCATGTGCTTCCTTTTTAACTAAATGGTTCCATTTAAAGTGAATAATACAAAATATAAGGAAACTACAAAACCATAGAACAAACTTTCAATTTAAGTATCTAGTTCAATGGTTTATATTCCAAGAATTCTACGGAATACATGGTATATATATTCATTCTTTTTCTAGGGTATTTCATATTCGATACAAGCACCTTTTTCGCCTTGGCTGGATTTGGTGGTGGTTCGTGCCACAATTCCTTATCCCTAGACGTCTTATCGGTGTATTTGTCAAGACGTCGGGTTCGTATATAGAAAATACATTTTTTAGCGCGCGCAAATGTTGCAATTGTAGTTTAAGACAGCACGAGGAGGGTTCAATGCCTGGCAGGAGAAGGGGCAGGATAAGGACAGATATAGGGCGACAGGACGACAGGACGATCCGCATTTCCTTGCTCGAATATAGAAAATGTGCCGTGTCGAAATAGGAGAAAGACACTCGCATCTGTCTGGGCTACTCCTTCCCCTGCGATTACTTCCGAGGATTGTCGACGAATACGAAAGGACTTGAGGGCAGAGGGCTGAATGGGCTGGAATATCCGTTAGCTCCAACCCAGCTGGCAGCCAGCATAAGTTTACAATTTGATACGAAATCCGATGCCCGCATAATTAGTAGGAAAATGCGTTGAAAATGCGAGGGAAATGGGTGAGTTGCGCCTGCGCAATGAAATAAATTGAATTGCATGGAAAATGGAAATGTGACAGGCAAATATTTTCCTCGATTTTCCTTGATCACGCGAGGGAGGAGTTGGGCAATCTGCCATCCAATCGGCCCATTGACATCCTGCTGATCCTGCGGTAGCCGCCTGTGTCTCTTGCTTATTTTCTCTATACCCTGATCTTTCCAGTGAGAATGTCACAACTGCCGACTGTTCAGCTGGTTGGTATTTATCCGGCAAACAATTGCCAAAATAGTAAATGAAAGGTAGATTATACTATGTTCTGGGTGGGTCAACCACACACAGCTGTGCCAGGGACTCAAATCTAAGATTTGTTGCCTCGAGAGTCAAGGAAACAGCATGGTTCTTCGAAGTAAATGAAAAATAGAGCCTTTTCAGGACTACGAAACTTTTCCATTCAATGTAACTTTCATAATAGGTTATAATATATTCTTTTTATATGAAAAGCAAGATCGCATAATCATTATATTTTATTTCCCGGCCAACGGAACTCTTTTCTGCAAAGGATTTAACAACCATTCAGATCCCTTTATTAATGATGATGATGACGACTATTACCGAGCCCTCAGAATCCTTCAACCGATCAAAATAATTTTCCCATGCCTGCTCATGCATAACTGATGCTCAATGAATGCGCTAAAAAGTAACGCGATCTAATAATGATGGCACCTAGGGATCCATTTTCTGTTAATTCACACAATGGTCTATTTCCCCGGCCAATGTCAACACAACACAAAGTAATGGCAACAAAGGACTATCTGGGGTCCCGACGATCAAAGGGTTTTCGCACCCTCATGGGATACAACAAGACGCTACAAAGAACCCGGGACCTGTGTCATCGACCTTAGTCGAGTCAGTTCGAGACAGTTCAGACTATGTTGCTGGGCGACCAGCAGAAGGAGCGGTTTAACCGGACTCCCGACCCACCATCTGGTTTAGCTGACCCGTCAAACTTGCAACCTCAACGACTAAAAACTGGACAAATAAGCCAATTATGTTGGGTGTTAAAAATGCTTCAAATCACTTATTAAAAAGCCTATACATATTCTGATTCTGGTTTTCTACTCACCGCTGAAAGAGCAAAGTCTTGGCGAAGGCATACAGCTCGATGTCCAGACTATTGAGCTTTTCGATGCGACGCCGTTGATCGGGTCGCAAGTTCTGGACGGCAGCCGCCGATATTGTGGCGTTGTGCTGCTCGAAGGGAATGGCGAATCGCAGGTTAAAGGTCTCCTCAAATATGTACTGCGACATCTGTTGATAAAAATTGTGACTGTTATTGAAGTCATGTTTTGGATAAGTAACTCCCATTTTACCTTTTGATATTCAGTCAGTCCAAAATAGGCCATGGCGGCCAGGTTGCGCTTGGCGCTGGCTAGCATTACGCGGTCCCGCTCGTGGGCGGGCATCGAGGACTTGTTGTAGCAGCCGACGAGGGCCAGGTCCGCCAGCATGCGGGTCTGACGATTGGCCGCCAGATTCGACTCGCAGCCTGCAAACTGATCCAGATCCACGTCCAGCCAGTCCTTGCCCTTGTAGCAGGGCGGCAGCTCGGCGGCGGTGGCCTGGCGACCCAAACACCAGTGGCGGGAGCCTTTCCAGGTGGCGCCACGCCGCACGTGCCGGTACTCGGACATGTAGCGGGAGATGGGTTCGCGGAGCAGCGAAATGTAGAAGTAGCGCCGCTTTGCCGTCTCCCCCTCGTTCTTGTCCAGCTCTACGTCGACGCAGCTGGTCAGCTCGGTCCAGTCGGCGTGTAGGCCGCACTTCCAGCCGGTAGAGTAGCGGGAGAAGAGCCAGTTCTCGTTCCGGTGCGGCCGGAAGCAGTAGCAGCGCTTCCTTTGCCTTTGGCACTCGCAGGGCCGCTGTAAATCGGAAAAATCAGAAAAATTAAATAAATATTTCCAGGAAATGAAAAATTTAGATTGATTTATTATTTAATAATATCAGCAAGTTCTTTAACTTGCTGATTCCTAACGGATGGAAAATATTTTAAAAAAAGTACACAGAATTTTACGCTGGCTTGCGCTTACCTTCAGGTCAAGATCCCTGACCAGATGGCGACCAAATGAGGTGCCTCCTGTCTTCTGAATGTGCAGGAATACCATCACGTCATGGCCGTCCATATCGAACTGGAAGTCATCGTTCAGGACATCCTCGTAGCTCAGTCCGGCGTTGGCGATGATGTTCTGGGGGGCAGAGGCCTTTGAGGCCATGGCCGTGATGCCGCCCCCATTGATGCCATTGCTGTTGCTGTTACTGTTGCCATTAATGCCGTTGGTCTGGTGGAGTGGCAGCTCATTGTAGGCGAGCATATCCGAGGACTGGAGTATCACGGCGCGTTTGGATAGCGCGCATACCTGAGGTGACAGAGGAGAGAAAAAGCGGTTAATATTATATTGAGTTAAAAGCAACAGAGGATCAATCACTTAGTGCAGACAAGCCCACCCACAGTACATTCTCATTTCATGAAATTTACGCAGTGCAAAAATTTTTAATGCCACTTCATTTTTCATTTTCACTGTCACTAAAGGCCTTAAATTAAATTTATTGGCTGAAAAATTGTATAAAGCCTGGGTATGTGCGAGTGAGTGGGAGTGTTTATTTTCACTATTAATTAAATGCACATCGAGATTAAATGCATATTCCTGGCGGACACAGGTGGGTCCTCCAACTACAGGCAACTTAATTTAACGCTGAGTGAAGGAGTGTTTTTTCCAGCATTTTCCCTTTGGCATTTTTTTCTCCATTTTTTCTACCTTTTCACTGGCAGTCTTACTTTATTTGCTCATCGGAATGTGCACTTTTATTTATGGATCGCACTCAAGGCTTATTAATATCGAACAAGGTTTTATCCGCAACTCAATGCACTCACTACAATTGAGCCGGCTAGTGGTTGTTGGTGGCTGTTGAGAAATTTAATATTTACTTGCCATAAGAGTAATGGGTGAAAAGTGAAAAATACACAGGATTCCTTCAATTCTTGTAGCATATTTTTCAGCGAAGGGCGAAATTAAGCCATTGGGGAGGTTTTTAAACATTCTTATTGGATTAAAACAGTTTACTTTATTTAAACGTAAATTATCCTGTAAATACCCATCTCTTATCACCTTTCCTGAAATTGTTCTACAAAAATATTCAAAAATTCCATACCATCCATTTATATTCATCTGGAAACTTTCTAATTAGAATAAGTTTGGTTCAGGCAGTTTTCCCTTCTCATTGCGAAAATCATTATTTTCGAGTTTTCCCAGTTTGGGCGGCAACAATAAAAGATAGAACCAGACCTCAGCTGTCCACAAGTCAAAACGCAGAGACAGACCCAGTGTCTAGAGAATGGCCGAGGGATAGGCATGGATACATAGTTCTTAGCAATCAAACTAGAGAAAAGTTTCTCGATTAAAATGAGCAACTTTTGTGAAATTCCCTTATCTGACAATTTCCGCTGCTTAGCAAAACTGAAATGAGCAAAACACGCAACAAGAAAATGGCCAACAGAATATAACAACAACAACGACAGCAACCGAAACGAAACCGAGACCTAGACTGAGAAAACTCAGCTCATTAAACAATTGGCAGCCGGGCGGTATCGTTGTTGGCCATAAGGAATTAAGAGAGCCATGGATTGCCATGGGTTGCCAACTCCATTCCATATTTTCAGAGGCGGGGATAATTTAATTTTTAGGGGTTCTTAAAGAAAATCTATTTATGTATACTCATACGTCCAACCAGGATTTTAACCAGCAGTTCACATAAATTCCAAGAATCCTCTTTAAAAAAATTACAACCAACGCCGCTGCCCATTTCCTTTATCTTTAAGTCTTTTTGTTTGTGTGTTGAAGCATGAATGCGTGTAAGCTTGTTTCCATAAAAGTTAGCCATTTAAATGGCCAGAAAAACGAAAGCTGGAAAAAAATGAGCAGAAAAGAGGTGTGCTGCCTCGGGGGAGGAAAAGTTTGAATTTATTGTGGCCAGCACAGAACACCGATTCGATTATCAAAGGAGAAGCTGCAAGGGAAACGTTCCCCTCCTTCGATTCGCTCAGCCAGATCCCTAGCCTGATCCGGGGCCATTGCCGGAATCTTGTCCGGGGGCTCTTTACAGTAATCCCCTTAGTGGCCTTAGCCAAAAAGCAACTTCGATTTATTTGTTTCTGATATATTGTTGTCAAGTTGTTTAGTGGCTTACGTTCTGGTGCTTGTACTTGAAATGTGCTTTAAAAAGTGCACATTCCTTTAAATATACTGTTTTAAAAATGTTTAGAAGCTGTCAAACAAAAATATAAAACAAAGAGTCCGTAATGGTACATCATAAATTAAAACATAATTCATTTACATGAAGGTCGTAAATTACGGATTAAATACAATTTTGTGCGGAAAAAATGATACGAAAATCTACCACTAATGGGTAATTTAATTTTATTTTCGTTGCTTGGGCGCTGAAACTAAAATTAAGCCCGTCCAACCGTCCAGCATCCGGGATAATAAAAAAAATAATAACAGTTTTGTAACTGCCGGCGTCTGTGTGTGAGTATTTTGTTGGGACTTTAATTGCTTTTATGGAGGAAAGTCCTCCGAAAACGGGGAGCAGAGCGTGGTCCGTCCAAAGCAATAATAATACTTATTTTGTGAAATTTTGCTAAATTTGTTAGAAATTTATAAACACACACACACACATGCACAAACACACATGCCCGCCATCGAAAGTATTAAAATTTAATGCAGCTTAGCGGAAGTGCAAAAATGTGTAGCATGCTTTTCGGCGCGCTTGGGAATCAAAATTAAAGCTAATAGCTCATTCATTAAATATTCAAAATAATTGATAAATACGCCGAAATATTGAACATTATTGAGCATCAGATTACTATCAGATAAACGATGTTACCAAGATAATTGTAAGTTCGTTATAGAAAAGTATTAAAGTAGAACGTTTATTTATACTATTTTGTAGCGGAAGCATGCTGTCATAAAATTCAATAAAAAAGAAAGGAAAACTAACTTCGGGCGAAGCCGTATAAGCACTATTTTCCTACCCCGAATTATGTATAAGTTTATAATAATTAAAAACAAAACTATGACAAACAATTTATAAAAATAATTCTTTTTTAATAATTAGAAGATTTGCAGAATATTTGGGTGCAAATCGTTCTAGCAGTCGTTTAAGGCATTCCGCTCAAGAATCGTATGAAAATTGGCCAAGATACAGCCATTGCAAGGGGGCCATATTGTCCTTCCATGTATTCTTAAAAGGGACCCCAAGAAAATTTCACAACAAAATTTATAAAATATTTTGTTTCTAGATTTTATGTGTATTAAATGGAATGTACTCGTCGTCCATGAACATGAATCACAGCATACAGTTAAAAAGAGCCATCTAGAAACTAATAAAAGTGTAGAACAATAATTTTCATTCATAAACAAAAGTGCAGGCCAACCAATGTCACAAACGACCAACGAGGTCCATATCCAAACCATATCAAACGAGGAAGTCAAAATGAAAGCAGCATAAAAACACCAGAAGTAACGGCAGCTAAATTAATATTTATGTGGTTGGAAAAGGACACAAAAAAAGAAAACTGAGAGCGTTGTAAGCACAGATTTAAGATTGTATGCTTTATGAACTCGCGGCAGTTTACAAAAACCAACCAGTGAAAAGTTACCATGAAATGGGGTCAGGACACTGGCTGGGTCGTAAATCTCGAGTGCCGCAAAAATCAACAATAAAACTTTCTCCGCTAAAAACACAGAATTCCCAAGATACAATTTCGTGTTGTTGTCATAAAAAGAAAACGAGCTTGAAACGAAGTGGATGAAATAGCAATAGATACCGAGTACAAAGTACGACGTACAAGGCAGTAAAATTCGCATGTCGCATGTAAATTGACAAAGAAAAACGTCTAGAGAGGATGGAAAGGCCACTGGCTATAAACCGTGGCCTCTAAGCTTTATTCTATTGCTTATTTAGTGCAAACAAATTTTCAATTAATTTTCCTCCAAATACAAACAAATGAATAAATTTTGAGGAATTTTTTGAATTTTGAATTTAAGAATGGATGTAATAGCAAGCTGGAACCTAAATATTAAGGCGGTGGTTGCAATGGTCGAGCTGTTTCGTATCCCGGAATGTTTCGACATTCCTCGTTTTTGATACATTTGTTAGTGATATCGCTTCGTAAATATCCAAACTTGCAACTGCATCCCAAATGGCACAGAGTTGTGAAAAGACAATTGGGAACGAACAGCCCTTGGGGTGGCCAGAGATATTAGCGGCTGAATAATTGTCGGCTGAGTAGGCTGAAGTTTATTCGCCACAAGCACATCACTAATAGCGGATTTCTTACGCTTTGGAGACTCATTTAGTAGTTGAAGACTACTAAACTGCGTATCGAGCGCACAGAGTTGGTCATTGATTTTACGAAAACCGCTAATCAACTCTTTAAATCCACTTTTAGTCTGTCTCATGAACGATCTCATTTCGTCCTGAACAGCACGACAGCTGTCACAGCAGAAGTGGAGGCCAGACCTACGTGAAATGGCATCCGATACTGAGGCCGTGAACCCGGCACACTTAGCGTGCAAAACGTTTTCACAGAGCCAGCAGTGGATGGTAGGCTGGGATGAGGAGATTGTCTTATTACAAGACTTCAAAGCACAGACAAGTTTAAATTCCATGATATCTTTTTTATTAATATTTTAGTTTATATTATTGACGTACCTTGAACCACTGTGCCAGGGAAAAGAAAGAGGGGAGATCAAAGAGAGCGATTAGTGTGGGTTAGTGAACAGCAAAGAAGAGAGATAAGAATCTCTACTGAGCAGTGATAGAAGCAACACCGTAAGAGAAGAAGAAGAAGCAGAGCAGAGCTATGTTTGGAAGAAAATTAATAAAATTATTATTTTACCTCCAAATATACCACTGCACACGCGAAGCGATACGGATGATTAATATTGAGAGATTTAATTTTAAAAATATAAATAAATAAAAATAAACACCGGATTGTTTAGTCTCAACAAACAAAGTTAGAAAACGCAGTTCGCACAAAAAAAACACGTCCGTTCGCTTTAAGATAAAGAGAAAGAAATTAAACAAAATTATTTTTTTAATCTATTTTAGATATTTTTATTTCAGGGTCACTTACGATTGTTATTTGGAAAAGCATCAGAAACTTTCAGGAGATATAAAATATTCAACAGACTTATATATACTTGAGCGTGTATCATGGCCAATATGTTCTTCGTCTCTAAGCGTTCTAAGAAGAATTTTTTAAAGCATAACAAATCATTTAGCTTACAGAATTAGTTACACCTTCGTTAGTTTTGATGGGGCTAAAGTAGAGGTTATTATTGCGATCAAAGCACAGTCACATGACATCTGGCAACCATAATTGCAATCTACTTCTTTATTCAAAACTTTGTATAATCAGAATCAATATTCGTGGTCTGAAATGTTGAAAGCTCCCGTTGTTATTACACTGGAGTATAGTCAGTGGCCAGTCAAAGGACTATTGAAATTGTCATTCGGGACAGAAATCCTCTAAATACACCCAGACCGGGTAGGCCATAGGGAGTCTGGTTGGGATAACCGGAAATAGTGAAAAAGCCCCCAAAACTGGCTGGCCAAAATCACACACACAAAAACACATTTGGGTGATAAATGAGGGTAGGCTCTGCATTTGAATATCATTTAAACAAATATACAGCAGAAATTGCGGTGGCGGGTGAAATTTACAATGAAAATTGTGTAAATTGCGGCCATTATATTGCCTTGCAGGCAGAAATTTATATTGCTCCGGCTTGCCAGTGAGCCAGGTACCTTTGGGTATATTTGTGATTGTGTGCTTTTAGGCCAAGTCACGCTATTAACGGGCTAATGTAAATATTTTATAACGTGCCTTGTGTTCTGCTCATTTGCTCGAATAGGCTAGCCGCCGGGCTATTCGCTTGCCGTGTGTTTGAATTTGATTGGATTGGTCCAAGTTCCAACAATTGTCGCTGGTCACTCCATTTAGAATACATTTCAATTAAAGGCTTCGGGTTTCGGGCATCGCAACGGCAGGCAGAGCTGCCCCATGAAAACGGTCTGTCAACTGCTTTGCCACTCTGTTGGCAGGCAATTGGCCTAAAAGCAGCCGTCTATCTCTTGGAGAGCAAAAACCATTGACAATTTGCATAAATAAACCATTTTACATTTTTTTCTTCCCACTCACTTTGACCCCTTGCTTTTTATCCTTTTTTTATCCGTGAGGGTTTTCGTTTTAGTTGAACGATTGAGAGGCTGCTAATACTTTTGCCCTTTTTTTGTTGACTGGTGGATAGTGGGCGGCGGGAGCATCAACGACTGTAGGAAAATGTTGGAACAATAATAGCGGCAGGAACTGCGCCAGCAGCAGGACACAGATTGCTATGATGGAGCCACATGGAGTGAAGGAGCATTTTTAGTTTGGCCCTTTTTCCAAAGCTGATCTGGCGAGTGATGCGAGATGATGGAAGGCTCTTCACAGAGGTCCAATGCGGCTATAATTTTCAAGAAGCCATGGCGAATGAAATGAAATATGGACGGGTTTGAAGTGTCTATTACGGCAGGGTTACTCTTTGAGCCCATAATCCCACTGCCAGTAAGATTTTCCAGTAGGGGAATCGCAAGTAGGGAAAAAAAAGGCCAACAAATTGAATCACTTCGGAAACTTTCCACTCTCTCATGATGGCTGTGATTTTCCACTGCCAAGAGTAATTTCCGCACATTCTGGATGTTTTGATTTCACGGACGTCTCGCACTCGACCATGATTGAAAAGTGGTTGGCTTCCAAATGCTTTGTCATTTCATTTATCAAAACGTTGTTTTGTCCCGGATTTGGAACTTGTCATCTCGGCGACCTTTCACGTCTCACTATTTCTGGCTCCGGGCATTGAATCATTGCCAGTTGCTTATGTTTTCAATGGATTTTCTATTAGGAACCGACAAGAATTATGGTTGTGCCATTTATTATTTCGTTTCTGGGCCGTTTTGTCCTTTTCGAGAACGTTTTGTTTTGCCCAAGAGCCCGAAACGTTGAAAGCTAATCTATTTTAAGTGGCTGTAAAGCATTCAAGGATGTAGGGATATCTTCGAATGTGCGCCCTGTTTCTGTTTTAATGAAATGTAGCATAATATTTTCATTTTGGCCAAGGCGTGCATGTGTGTTTATGTGATAAGCGTGTAAATCCCCAAAAATAGCCAGAGACAAGCGAAAATCCCACAAGCATACATATATGTATATGATGAGGTGGCAGAGTGGGAAGGGCAACTGGAGGTGGTGGCCAATGACCATAAATCCGAGTAAAATGTATTTTGACATTTTGCACGCAAACTGTGGGGCACAAACTAACTAAGCGTGCTCTGGCTTCACACCCACACTCAAACCAATTTCTCCCACAAACCCAAAGGTCATTCCAATGATGATGAGAAGGGACGTTGGACATTCGACAGACAGACAGACAGCCTGACTAGGATTTTCCATGAAGTGTTAACATGCGATAACAGCGTCAACGAATAAAACACAATGAAGCGCAACTGATGAGGATGCGCTGGATGGGCCACCGAATGTGGGGACCTTGATGATGCCTAATGCGAAAGGAAAGACCCAAATCCCACCCAAAACGAATCCCAACAAACTAGTCCTCAATCCGAAACCAAAATAGAATAAGGAGCTGAAACTCAACCAGCAAACGAAATCAGTCTTGGACATGGCTAGCATTTGCTGTGTCCAAGGGTTCGGGGAAAGTAAATGAAGTGAAATGGCTTGAAACGAATGATAAACGAAATCAATGTTGATATTTTCATGTTTTTCCAATGTTTTCAATATTCATATTCAGAGTTTTCAAAGAGCTTCAGGAAAAGTAGCAAAAACTTCATTTTATTTACGTTTAAGCGCATTCCTTGCAGACATTTTGGCTTCTCAACCTTAAAAGACTCTATCTCCGGGTGACACGCTCGCTTCGTGGCCTGCAAAATACCCATTTTAATTACTTTTTTCTCCTGCAACGTAAAACAGTGACTTTATTTCGCAAAAAAAAAAATTATAGCGAAACAAAAAACATGTTTTCGCGTTCTCAAGCTCTAACCAGTAAACATTTTTTCACGCTCATAAACCCTGGGGAAAATGGTTTGGTTTTCTCCTATAAGGGCCAGGGGTGTGACATAATGGGGGCGGCAGGCATGCTGGCGGGACGGCAAGATGGCAGGCTTGAAACGGGAAATGGCAAAAGCAAAGGACCAAACGCAGGTCCTGGAGAAGGAAGCCCGCTTCCGTGGGTGCCATGGCCGCACTGTCACGGTCATAAAAATGTGCAAAGTATTTTGTATGCTGCTACCTTCGCCCACACACTTTCAAAGCTAATAATAAGCGAGAGCCAGGAAAATGGTTTTAGTGCTGAGAGCACAGAAAAAAGCCTCATGGAAACAATTTTCTTGTTAAGTGGACTTTTGGACTTTACATTTTACTCGCTGCTGGGGCAACTGTTTCATATTTGCTTTTATTGTACTCAAGTTGGCGCGTAAATTTAAATGGAAGGCAGTTTTTTTCCGCCGCTCTCCGGCTCCAACTTAGCATTTCCGCGGACGTTGGCTATTTTTCATAAATTTCCGCGGAGTCCGGGCCAGGATTTACATAAGGCTTTAAGCGGAAGTCCCGGAATCGGAGGTAATTCGAAGGCTGTAACCGCTAACGAAGTCTGAAGCCGGTAGATAAGGTAAGCTCTGCCTGAAGACCTTAAATATTCAAGTTGGCTAAAATATGAGAAAAAGCGTGATTTAACTAAAAGCCAACAAAAAATAAATTTCACACAAAAATAACTCCAATGTAAACGTGACCACATCCCGTAGTCAAATGATGTTTTTCATTTTTAATTAACTAATAATATTATTTCGCTTTTGCCGCTGTTTTTATGGCATTCTCCTGCAGACATACTGAATACAAAAATCGTAATTACCAGACATTACTCATACGCCGGGTAGGCGCAATTTAATACGTATATTTTACGTTTGAACATTTACTGGCCGATCTGCCTCTGTCATCTTTTTTCCACAATTCAATTTTCGCATGACATTTGTTTTGGCAGGACATGAAAAATGGTCAAATGTTTTTCTATAATGCGATTTTCTTAACGCTTACTTTTATGTGTTTGTGTTTATGTGAGCGAACGAAGCTTGAAAAATGCTGATTGAAATGTCACAAAAAAACGGAAGAAAATGAAAAGGAAAAACAACGGATTTGGCCTTTTTCTTTACCATCATTCCATCCGCATTTTTTCCTCTCGGCCATTTTTGTTTGTTCTCTTTTATTTTAGCCATGTTTCGGGTGTGCTTTGTTTTCTGCTCGCAGCTGATTTGATTTGGCTTTCGGCCATTGTCCTGACCTGTTTGGTCGTTCTGTTGGTAAATGTTCGCACTTTAATCAAAAAAAGAAAAAACGAAAGAAGGGAAAAGGAAAAGAATACCCTGGCTAATCTGCTAAGCGTTTTGTGCCCCATGGGCATTCTTTTGGCTATTATATTTTGTGTTGTTTTGGGCGAACAAAACACTCAACGTTTACCCATATGCCCGATGAGTGTTTGGACCGAAATACGCCCCCAAATACACACTCAAAATTCAAAGCCGACAGTCATAAATGCCCACTATGTAGCATGTAACTAAATACAGATTTTGTTTGTAATTGAAACTGAAAACTAAACTGTACATTGTCTGGCTATCAGCTGCACACATTGTCCAATTATAATTTAATTAAATTGGAAGCACTTTATATGCAACTATTTTCGGTAGTTGAGCAGCATGGATGGAATGTGTCGGCCAGGATGGCGAGCTGGCATCTCAGAACTTCACCACGCCAGAGTCGTGTCAGTGGTCGATCCTCTGGATTGTGGATTCTGGACTCCGGACTCCGGACAGTGGACTCCGGACAAATGCCAGGCACGTTTCCTCGCTTTTGCATATGTGCACTCGCCTCATACGCTTTGTTCCCTGTTATTGTTGCTATAGTTGCATTTGCCTGTTGCCTGTGGTCGGACAGACTCAAAATGTGAAACAATATGCCACAACAATGAAGCGATTCGTGCAGCAACTCGTGCAACGAGGCGTATGAGTGTTGACTGCCGTACGAGATGGATATAACGCAGGGGCGGCAGTGGTTTAGTTCAGCAAAGGGGAGGGACTGCAGTGCTCGCTTGGCTTATTATGCTATTGCATGCAAGGGCGCACCAAATCATAACAAATGACAACCCATTGTCCCAGAAAGTGAGCCAGTAACTTTAACACTAAACCCAAAGAACCAAAGCTAGTTGAAAAGAGATGCACATAGCAAAAAGTATATCTTCAAAATTATTGTTTAAAATCATTTTGAAAGACTAAGCTTAATTGGTTTTATACATTAATAATGTATAAAAAAAATAAAACCATCTAACATTTATTTTGTTTTTCTTCAAAATCAAAATTCTTGTTGGTTTTCTGTTTCACAAACACCTTTGAAATTGGGCGTAACTGGGGAAGCCCTTAAATAAATAAAAATTCACATATTTATCCACGTTGGGGGCGTGGTAAAAAACAGAAACTCAAAACGTGCCTGCAATTGTCTACGATTGCATTTCATGTTATTGTTGGTTTGTGGTTTTGTTTGCTTTTCACTCGATTGTTCGCCCATTCATATACCAAAAACAGACAAAGACCTTGTCTCTTCCTGGCCATTATTTGACTTGCCTCCATTTTAACCCTGTTTATTTATTTACTCGATTCTGGGTAAAAAAGAAAAAGCCAAGAATTCCTTCATTTTGGAAGCTTCTCCACGATTATAATGTGTTTATTCGTAGTGTTTATGCAATAAATTTTGCCTTCTCGGATAGTAAAAAGGGTGCAGATACAAAAAACAACAAAAGTCGAAAACTTTCTACGCCAGGGAGAAAAGAAAACACAAAACAGGTGACTGTATATTACTCATACGTGTCGTTGGCAGAATGCGGAATTAAAGTAAAATACACAAAATGTTTGCACGACTATACAATACCCTAAATGCTGAAATTCTATAGAAAACTGAAATTTGAAAAACTTTCTCCATACACGCCACTTGAATGCTCCGATTGGCTGTTATAAAATTTGAGATTAGCCTGATCCTTCAACTCTGACCTTCTATACAGGTTTCCTTGCCACTACCCGCAGGTCAGCTCTATTTCCATTTTGGAGTGGCATTGCATGCAACTTTCTGGCTTTTTGTTGTGGCTGCCACTCAGACTTCACACTTTCTTATCGCATTCGACGAGGTTCTGGCCTCGAGTGCCTCGTAAATAATAGCTGGTGAAAACACAAAAAACCCACATTCGCAATCAGACAGTCGGACACCGGAGACATGAACTCGCTGGCTACAATTATAATTTCACTTATCCTTTTGGTTCCGACCATCCCGCAAAGGTAATCAATTGCTAATCAGATTAGTTCTCCAACTAATTGTTATTCGTACTTCCATTGTAGCTCTGGAGCAAACCCAATCAAAACCCTGTCCTATAATCCCACCTACGAGATTTGGTTTTTCCTGCCAACCGGCAGACCGATGTATGTTTCGCCGAATGTAGAGAACGCATATTTTGAGGCAAAAGGAAAAGGAGGTGTTTGCTATCAAAATTATTGGTATTACTGCAAAACAGGAGTAAAAATAATTGAGTAAATTGTTTTATACAAAATTAAAGCGAAAACTTCTGGTGACCTTACGAATTTAACGCACTTAACGTCTCATAAAAAAATAAATTAACAATAATGCATGTTTAGAGATACTTCATGGTGAATTTTTTAGCTAATAAGATTATTTACAAGTGTAGTAATAAATACTTTGATGAATTTTTAAGTGTTGTCTTATAATCAAGGTCTTTTAATCTGCCAACTGAACAACTTACATGTTGAATGCCTTTCGTGTTTGAAAATTTTGAAATTGATTAGATTAATTGTTACTTTTATAACTCTTTAAATGTGCGTCGTTTGACGTCAAATGTAATTTTATCTTGACTAATAAAGTAATAATATGTATACTATCTTATCTTTATAATTAATGACATGTAAACACTCTTTTAGTTAACCACAGAATTGTTTTTTGTTTATTAATTATTATTCTCTAATATTACAAGTTTCTGTGAATATTCGAAAAACGTAAGTGTACTGCAATAAGAATAACATGCTGAACGTGACAGAAAATAATTTTAATACAAACATTTCACATTACACGTTTTTTACTAACATATTAGCAGAATGAAATTTATCAAAAATCTTACAAGCTCACTTTTGCTAAGTTCTATTTTAAAGGAGAGGTAGTTCCCTCCCTTCACAAAAGCAATCTTCTTTGGCTTTTACTTTGCTTTAACTTTCCTAATTCGCCCCATCACGTTTTTATCACATTTTTTTAGAAATCTCTTGAAAGTATCTTGAAGAGCAGAATTGAAGTTTCACTTAGAATTATTATTATGTTTATTTTGGCCAATGCTTGGACAAGGACCGGCCAAAAGGGGAGAGATACAAGTCGGCAGAATCAGATATTTTATTGCAACGCCGTGGGGCAGAGGCAGTGCCTTTGAGAAGAAAACTGTGATTCAGCATATATTTGCCTGTTGCCAGAGTCGGTGGAGTGCAGTTGTTTTTGTAGTATACTTCTTCTGTTGTGGCATAGTGAGAGGAAATGAAATATGAAATAATTTATGATTTGGACAGAGATAGCAAAAGATATACGAGAAAATCCGCATCAAAGTAATAGAATTGTGCAGTCAAATTTATGAT
The DNA here is from genome assembly GCA_035045925.1 of Drosophila atripex. Taxonomy (NCBI): domain Eukaryota; kingdom Metazoa; phylum Arthropoda; class Insecta; order Diptera; family Drosophilidae; genus Drosophila; species Drosophila atripex. The sequence continues at coordinate 3,110,756 of JAWNOP010000022.1, read as the reverse complement.
AAATATCCAGTCATTTTAAAAAGCAGGAAGCCAAAACTGGAAGCGGGCTTGATGACATGATCCGCCACCACCAGGAAATTGTTAGTATTTTCAGACAGGGTAGAACTTTTGCGACTGAGCCACTACAGCAACACATAAAGTGCGTGGAAAATGACTCATTTGTTGTATTTGTTCTGTGAGTGCAAGGAACTTGAGAAAGGCGAGCAAAAGTTTCTGACAATCCCGAAATTCTGCAACAAGTTCAACAAAGCAAAACTAAGAACTTGACGAGGATAAGTTTACTTAAATATCAAGGCATAAACGAACATTTAAAGCTTAGACTATTTATACTTGCTCCGAAAGTATGCTACAATATTTCATATCACGTATGCGACGTGTTGGCCATGGGAAAATATTGTCAAATACGATTTTATTTTATCTTTATGGAAATACAATGTACTTTTCAAAAATTTTGATTAGGCTGTCATTAAAACAATACCATATTGAAAATATTGAACTTTTTCTAATCAAACTTTTACCAAAGTTTTGTGGCAAACCGAAAAGAGGAAGAAAAAATTTAACTTATTCCAAACTAATCAAATTTCCATTTTTGTTCACCAAACTTTGGCCACCAGGGAGAACTAACTGCCAACTAAATGTCTGCAAATCAAAACATATTTTATCAGTGAAAAATTGAATATTTCTTGGAGCTGCTACCATATTCATATATGTATGTACATAGAAAGTGCCAAATAATCTCTCTATTATTTTTTGTTGACTCTTTGCTTCTGTACACATTTCGGAATCAAATAGAAATTGCTGCACTTTTTCAATTTGTTTCGACTTTGGGAATATTAAAATAGTTCGCTTAAACTCACTTTACCGGCAATCAATTTCTGGATGTGGCGAAACCGACTCCATGTTTTCATTTCCGATTTAAACCACACATCCATCGTCCAAAGTATCTAGCTGCATTGCTTTTAACATTGGCTTTGCTTTAAATGCTTGAGAGACGAAAGATTGTTGTGGCTGTATTTTATGTCCATTTCATGTTTAGACAACTTTCTTCATAAATATTTATGAGTATTATGATGCAAAAATGCTGCAGCATAATCAAAATGCTGAGAGATGTCCGGGGTGGCGGAAAAACAACAAAAAAAGCAAGCGACGAGCAACCAAAGCGCAGTGCAATCAAATCAGCCATGATGGGGTGGCCAAACCGCCAGAGGCTACAACATCATCCTTAGCATTCGCATCCGCATCCGCATCCGCCATCAGTGTGAAAATTATACAGCGTTGACAATGAGAGGAACTGTTTCCACTTCAACGTCCGCATCACAGAGTGCAATGTCATAAAAGATTCCGTGTCTCGCATTTCCTTCCCTTCTCGATCGGGTGTGGGGTGTGGATAAGTAAAAATGAAAAGTGAGCACCGGTATGGAAAAGCGTCAGGTGTCCTAGCACACACACACACCCACACACCTGCAGTTGGTCAACAGATTCAATGTGACAAATATGCAAAATATACAAAAATTCAAGCAGCGATGAGCTGGGTATTGCTTGTGCACTGATGCGTTGAAATTGGATTTTAGAATAACAATTTGCGGGAAATCACTAAGCGGAATTGGAGCCATTGATATGGAATTGATTTTTTTCAACAATAAATTCTTCAATGTGAAAAAATTCTCATGCAACTAAAGTCTAGTACTTATACAATCAATGATTATTTATGTTTGGGGAAAAAATGTTTACGAAAATTAAGGATTTTTTGAATTTTTAAATTGCAATTTTACCTCAGACACAAAATAAATCTTCCCACCAGACAACAATTCATCTCCTCACCTTTATTTTCAATTGCCGTCCATAGAGTCGGTACCATAAATAGCCACAAAATGCTGGACTATATGGGTGATATGTGTCTGCTTCCAAAAAGATGGTCCTCACGGATATTTATTCCATTACCCAGGATGCGACTTTTGTTTTCAGTTGCCTTTGCCACACTCGCTGTTGTCCACAATGAGCTATTGGCCCTGTGGTCTGAGCCCTGGGCTCGGGACTGGATCTCGGATCCGACTCCGGACCTTTTACCGCTGTCCGGTTACCATTCGTTTTGTGGACGGAAATTTACGATTTACACGTATGCCAAATGCAATGGCAACTGCAAATGGGAATTGGGAGCAAGCACGGGGGGACAGAAGGACATCATGGAGAGTGTGCCTGGTGTGGGCGATAAAGGTTTCCATGGTACCTGAGAAATGGCATATACTCTTCTATTTTCAATGGTCTATAATAAATTATAATAAAATATAATACAAATTTTGCTAAACCACTTCATAGTGCTTCTAGAATAAAAATCCAAGATAATTCTTGGAAAAGATTATTCTTTAGCCAAGACTCTCTTAATTATAAAGCATTGATTTGAAAATTGTATTTTATTTTAAGAAGACTCCACTGAAAAATAAGAGAAAGCTGGAAGCTTTAACATCAATGGAAAACTGCGATAAATGCATGGGGACTTCTGTTCAAGAATACAAAACTCACATGCTGAGGGCCTGAACAATTATTGCCGAGGCCGACAACAATAAGGAAGACGGCATTGAAATTCAGAGTCATTGTTGGGGGCAAAGTAGCACTTAATTCCCCGCTTTCTCTCAGTGGGGTTCTCACTGTTGTTTACACAATCAGCAGTGTTTGCATGGCCAATGCGTTTCTCTTGTTATCCTCCGAAAGGAGAAAGGCGGGTCGGTTTGGGAAGCTCATGCCTTTGCTGCAGATTTTTGATTTATTGCAACGCACGATGCAGATTTCCAATTCGGATTCTTCATGCAAATTTTAGATTTTTCCATTTTTTTTTAAATCTCAACCAAACATGCAAAACAGACACAACGTTGGTTTAGTGAGGAAAGCTCTTAGGCAAGCAATTAGAAAAACGGAAGGTCTCGTAAATATATGAGGAAGGCAGTTTAAATATTTTCACAAGGATATGTAGGAAGCAAGCTGAGAAGCCAATGGATCTTTCGGTGGTTATGTGGAATGAGCCATTGCTTATAATTAGGATAATTGCCTTGGCAAATTTTTCTCCTTTCGAATAATTAAGTCATTGGCTTGGCTGGCAGGTAAATCTGAAAACCACTTTAATACACTCACTAGTAACTCAAGCATCAAGCCCTTAAAATTCCACAGGACTTTTTAGTATACCGGGTTTCGACTTTGATTTCCTGTGGCCTTTGCCTTCCTTTTCGCCCCTACGTTTGTATTGACTGTCATTAACAAACCGAAAGGTCTATTTACCATTTAGGTTCAAAATGGCCAGCAATCTGGGAAATGACTAAGGGAAAGCAGGTTCTGGAAAGTGCAAAACGAGAGATGAAACGGCAGAGAGACAAACAGGCAGACCCGGGTCTGGGGAGTATGCAAATTTTCTTCGGCTTTTGTCTACTCCACCAGAGTGTGTATGTTTAGCTTGGCTCTCCTTGCGAGGATATATCTTGGTTTTTGGTCGATGCCATCAGGTGGACCAGGGATCTGAGACCTGAGACTGGTGCCTCGTTTGCTGATGCGTATCATGATTGCCACTTGTAAACAAAGAGGGGAGCCGAAGCAGTGACAGCTGATGGACCGCAGAATCAATATGCATTTGAATATGTTGCTGGATCAGCGGTGGGGATTCCCGACGACGTCCCCGAAAGAGGACGGAGACGTGGTGCCATTGGAGACTTCCGAAAGATCCCCGAGCACACATTCTCTCTGGCAGTCACAACTTTTCACGCACGTGACCCCACGTCTCAGCCTTCGACTTTTTTTTTTGACCTCATGCAACGAAGGGGAATTTCACATTTGGGAGCTATTTTGAATAAGGAAGTAAACGATATATATTCGTGGGAGGGTAGAGTACAAGAAATAGGTAACTAAGTTAAATAATCGCCCAAGTTACTTAACATTATTTTTCTTGGCTAGATTGTGAGAGGAATATAAATAAATTTTTGTAGAATACATAAGTGAATTAAAAGGATTTAACAGATTAAATTAAATTCTATATTAAATATAAAGCAGAAATCTGAACTTAATAAATAGGTATAATAAAGGACACCCAAACTTCGTTATAGTCACAGATTTTTTTTCTATAGAAATTCACATGTGTGAGTCACCGAACAGGACGCAGGACAGGGGCAACAACATTTGCATAAGAAGTGACTGATGGCAGTCCGATGGGAGACAGGTGGAAGAATATATATCAAAAGGCAAACTTAATTATACACGCTGATGGCGAAAAATAAAAGGAAGTAAGGAACAGGAACATGGACAGCAACAGCAACAGGAACTGGAAGGAAAAACGAAATCCCAATACCCCATGAGCGGCATCAGCAAATCCCAAATCCAATAAATAAAAACATACGGGCGAAACGCCTTTGCCATTTCCACATGTGTGGAAGAGCCAGTTGAAAAGTCATCATAACAAGCCCGGGGAATACCAAACAACGGAAATAAATTAATGGAAACCTGAAGGAGTCGCCTTTTGGCACCCGGTGACAGTTGGACCATGGTGTGAACAAAATGTAATTAAAATACGGAACCTTTTTGTTTTTAATTACAAAAGCGTGATGAGAGGCTGACACCTAGTTGCCACACACGATGATTAATTAATGATAATAAATGCTGACTGATTTTCGCATGTGTTTGGTAACGCTTTGTTCCCATGTGTAAATAAAAGCTTTATCCTTCGATGTATCCGACATTCATTAGCAAAGGCATTTATTTCGATTACAATACACCACCAAGTGATTAAGAGAAGGTTCATTAGTGACCCAGGGATTTATAGATTAATTGATTATGTAAATGTAGGACTTGCAACAGCAATTAGTAAAATATCAATGTTTGCTTATATTTGTATCTTGTTTAAAGATTTTCACTATGAGTTTACATGTATTTTCAGTCAAGGAAGCGAACATTACACTAAGGGATAGGGCAGATGCCAAGATTTCTATTAAGGCGAGTAACCCTTATCTAACAAATTGCTTTGGCGGCACTAAGCGACTGAAACTAATTAAAAACCAAAACTTTCACCTGGAGGTCGGGGTCTACGGACCAACTATTCTTATATAAAATGTCTGTCATGGCAACCGGTAAACGACAAGGGCGATGTGGTGATGGGTAGCGCTGCCAATTTCGAGCCAAGTTTCCCTACGAAAGTTCTCCCGGCAATATTACCGAAAGCCAAATAGGAAACAGACCCCAAACCCCAATGTTAAACAATGTAAACTCTTTATCACGGCTCGAACAGCAACCGAGAGACAAAATCAAAATCAAGCAAGACACCTGAAATAAAAAAAAATCTTGCGACAAGCCAATTAAAATTTTCTACAAGGCCGTTAACACGGCGAATGCGTAAAAAAAAACAAACAACAGAACTTAAGACCGTTAACACGGCGAATGCGTAAAAAAAAACAAACAACAGAACTTAAGACTATTTTCAGTTAATTAAAATTTCATTAGCACCAGTGTTTTTTGGGCTGTTTTTTCCTTCGTTTCAAATTGGCTCTTTTATTTTGGGGTCAGTATATTGGATTTCAGTCTGGCCTGTGCCAGCTGTGCGAGCTTAGTTTTTAGGTAAATTTCTCCTTGTTTGTATTTGGCGCTTGAAAACTTTTTTTTGCCAAACTAAGGTGCTTCATATTTCCCGCCATGTACTCGAGCCAAGCCTCGGAAAAAGTTCGGTCCGCTTTTGAATATCAGCGCCTGCGGTTGAATGAAGCCTTTTTACACCAACTGTGCCAGCACACACCCACATACCTCGCTTCCAGAAACCATAAATGAGTGGGTATTGCGAGAAACTCTTCCAAAAATACAAAGTCTGTCAAATCTCACCCCGCCCATCATCCGGAGGGCAGTGAAAGTTCCGGAACTGCAACAGCAAAGCAAATTTATGGCGAACAAATAAAAAATAGTTGGTTCGTAGTTCCGAACTCGTTGGGGATAAAAATCTGAATTGAACTCTATGTTGACTTAAAACTGTTGGAGCATCTTAGGGAAATTAATAAATTTAATGCTTAAATAAGTAAGCAAGAAGATGAAACTAAAAAAGTTGGTTGAGGAAACTTTTCAACGAATCCAAAAGGTAAACGAAAATATTTTTACATTTTCGCAGAAAGTTGAGGAGAAAATTCAGAAGGTTATTAAACTATGAAATTGGGAGAACATTCTTGGGATTAAAAACGCCTCAGTAGGATGTGAAAGTTTAATGAATTTAATTGAAGAAACCATTGAAGTGAAAACCAAATCTTTGATCAATATTCATTTGGTTTTTACCGAGTTGGACCGAGTTTCGGGCTGGGCCACACTTCTTTTTCCACGTTTTTTACAAGAACTTTCTGTGGTCAAGGAAATTAAATTAAATTTCTTTCCACATATCAGTGTATAGATTCATTCCACCACATGAAAACTCTGGCTCAATTGTCAAAGAACCTTTGCTGCCAATTCAGTCAAGTGTGTACTGAATCTTTCACAAAGCCCGAACAAGAAAAAAAATGGGAAAAACAGAGTCATATCAAATAATGCACATTTCCGTTTCCGCTGTAAAAATATCGAAGGAATTCTGGGGAGACTGTCAACTGAAGGAACTGAAAAAGGGACTTTTGCTGCAGTAGCTCACTCAATATTGGCTCAGCGACTTTTCGCCTTGGCAAGTGTTTCAAAATAAACAACTTCAGTGTAAATTGCCTCGGGCAACATCTTTGACTCGCATGGGCTTAGATGCACTGGAAAAAAATGCACAAAAATATAATATCTATGTCTTTTAGTTATGAAATTAAAGTAACATAATTTCAGTGGAAGTTTTACGGCCCCTAATCAAATGTTTATAAGTTATAAAATATAACTATAAAAGACTTAAAAATTGTATATTTTTCTCCGTGTATATACGCATGACGAGGCTCTGGATGTTTATGTGTGGGTGTATCATTGTTGGGCTCTGCCATTTTCTTCATCAAGACAAACAGTAGATGCTTGGAAGACATTAAGAAATCAACTTTGGACGCTAGCGCGCCTTTTGTTATGACTACAGTATGTGTGTTTTTGCACTTTGTTTGCTGTTTTAGTCTTTGTCCTTGGCTTGTTCGACTCAACCCATCCCTGGGCCCAAGTATTGTTATTGTAAATTTCACCCCTGCTCCGCTAACGAAGTTTGGAACGAAAATCTACAACATAAACATAAAGTTATTATATAAATATGAAGTTGCCAAAAGCATGAAGTAGGGATCGTCAGGGGCGGGCGTGTAACAGCTAAATGGAAGGAAAACTTTTCTGCCTCGGAGGAAACTTTCTTTCCCTTTTTTCCTCCACTCTGTGGGTTTTTTTTGGTTTTTGGCCTGTCAGACCATGATGCAGAGGCTTTTGAATTATGCGGCAGATTAAGTCCCAAGTGCATGCCTTCTGAGTTTATTTAGCCCGAGACACAAAAAAAAGGTAATCTTTCAGCACAAAATCTGCTAAAATGATGAATGGGAGAGATGATTTTAAAGTGTGTCCAGGTTTATTAATAAAAATGAAGCCAAGGATCATCAAATAGATGATACAAATATCCCCGATTAAAAAGACGGTTTAAAACTGCATTCAATGTTGCTATTTAAAATCTTTTAAGCCTGATTGGATTATTCGTTTTTCTGCGGCTGGAATTAAACAACAATTCATTTTTTATCCCACCAAACGGTGGTAGGTGCTTTTTTCCATTAACAAAACGCTACCAAGTATTCAATTTAAACAAACCAATTTGACAACGCTCGAACGAGGCAGTACAAAGCAAAACACGGACGCAGACGCCGACACAGAAACAGAAACAGACACAGGACCAGATATATAGTTTCAGATACAATCCATGCATATGCGATTGCGGACAGGGAATGCCGGAGGGTGGGGTTGGGTATTTGGGGAATAATGCATGGGGAGGGGATGAGGCAGAAGGATAAAACGCGACCGCAAAATAAACAAGAACAGAAGCAGCAATAGCAACAGAAATGCCGACAGTGCGAGACAAAAGCATGGCAGGCTAAAGCCATTACTCATACGTCATGTGGCACAAGCAAAGGGAATTTACTCGCACAAATACAAAATTCATAAAAAGAACGAAAAAACTAAATCGCTAGGGTGCAAAAACAACAATAACTGCATCGCAACACACACACATATGGGGGATTGGTAAGTGGATCAGAGATCCAGATATATCTCTCCAGGCCCCACACCACCCCCAACATCCATCTCCTCTGGGATTTTTGTCTCGTTTCCTCGATGCTGGTTTTCCTTTGGCTTGGCATTATTTCTATTCCGCAATTACCGGTTGCCAGGACAACTTCTTGGTATTCTCATCACCCTTTTTGCTCGTGGGGTGCCGAGTTGGGGGCTGTGTCTCGCTCTAACCTGTGTTTAACCGCAAATTAAATTATCCTACAATTTACAATTGCGTTCCGCGCTAAACGGCTCACTCCGCACGATACTGGGAAGAGCCCATCCACAAATTTTAGCGTTAAATTCCACATTATGTGGGTTTAAATTACATTGAAAAAGCATACTATTACCACTTATGCCAATAACTTTATTAGTTTCCTAAAATTTGGGACGCCATTTACCTGAAAATAAAAAAAGAAGACAACATTAAGTAAGCTTGTATTACTTTATTTTTATTTATTTTATGATTAGCTATTGTTCTCAAACCATAGAAAAGCGATCAATCAAACCCCAACATACATACGTTTGTCAACTACTTTGTTGTTAAAAAAAAAGGAGGCAAAGGAAATGCACCAAAAATTTCTATGAACATTTTAGGCATTTACGGCACGTAACTGACAACCGAAATCAGAAGAGTAAATAAATAAAATATTTATAAACGTACGAGTACGTCAAATTCGCAGCATCAAACGTCAGCCGGAATTGACAAGAACGTTCCCTAAATGATTTCTTCCTGGCTATGTCAACAGGGACTCGGCTCTGTCCTCCCTAATTGCCAAGTATTCATCACACGTGCGACCATGCGAGTAAACGTGACAGATGCCGTCCCATTTATGTACAAGGAGTTTAATCTATACTTTTTTTTTTTTGTTAGATATTTACCAAAAATCTTAGAGGATGTGGTTTCAACATCTCCACCAAAAAAAACCAAAAACTTTGTAATTCCCTTCAGTAGCATAGAAATTCCATAATGCGTTTTTCCTGTTCAATGTTCGGAAAGACTAACGAAAGAAATGAAATAAAAAATGGTGGCAAACAAAGTGGAAATATTTTGGCCCAGTTCCTGGCCAAGAAAACGACAGGAAAAGGTGGCGATAGGAGAAGAAGACACTGCTTCTGCTGGCGTGTAGATAACTTGGCAAGTATCTTGACTCAAACGTTGAGTTATAGCGGCCGACTTGAATTTTATTCGTTCGGTTCGTTCGTTCGTTTGCCCGGTGAGTCCTGCTAGCGCCTAGTGAGTGTGTGTGTGTGTGTGTGTGTGTGTGTGTGTGTGTGTTGAGAATGCATTTAATATTTTATAGGTAAGACCCAGTCGAGCAATATATCCCAAAATGTAGGCTATATATTTGCCATTATCCGATGAGCAGACGCGGCAAATGCATTGCTTAAAGAACGGCACACAAAGAAATAAGTTCAGGATAATCTCTCTCTCGAGGAGATTTCTTCTCTACTTGGCATGGAACTCGGCTCATTTGATTCACTAAGCCGCTTATCTGGAGAGCAGCAAATGGGATGATGTAGAGGCAAGTGGAGCTCATAAACTTTGCGGGCGTCGCACAAAATCCATTTGCAACCTTGTTTACGCTGCGTATGGGTAACAAATCAACGGACTGAGAAGAGTAGCACACTGTGTGCGGCTATGGGGCACGGGGCACAGAGTGCAACCGCAAGCAAAATGCCTGATTGGCAACATAAATCAGGGAGGACAGGCACTACCACAGCCGCAGCCGCAACACCTGCCCAGCCTCCAGCCAGTCTGACAGCCTGACAGTTGCAATGGCCACAAAATAGGTACAACCTCCCCCCAAAAAATGTGCAACGCAAGAAGCCAAAATGTGGTATTTAACGATTTCAATACCCTAAGATTAAGGAATGGCATAATGGAAATATTTTTTACCCACATTTTCTAATCCATTTAAATGGAAAAATTAGCTAAACTAGAGACGAAACTAATTTTACAAGCTTATGAAACTTATTAAAACTAAAATAAAACCCTATAGACTCTTTTAAAGGGTATATAAGTGCTGGGATGGCATGCAGATCCTTGCACACACACATACGTTCTCGGCACATTGCCATGGTGGAGTGGCAACATAATGAACGCAGCTTCGTGACGCGCTTTTTGGCCAAGTTGCAGCTGCAACGAGGTAGGCGCCACCACTCCATCCGCCCGGCGCCTCACACCTCCAGCCCCGAATTCGTGGCCCCAGTGCGCTTGTGACACAAACGGTGAATGACTTCGTTAGCAGCACAGGCACACATAGAGGAACCTGTCAAACTTATGCAAAACAGGACAGCGGGACAGATGAGCAGCCACTGACAAAGTGTGCAACCTGCTACATCGTAAGGGCTGGCGAGAAAGGTAAAATGAGGGGCGTGCAATCCGTGAGTGTTCAATTGAGCAGCAAATTGTCATGGCAAATGTTGGCAGCACAGAAAAAATCCCCATCTATATACGTGAGTGCATTTGAATGTGGGGGAGGGGAAGGAACCAACCAAATTGTTAGCACAAATAAATGGCGAACTGCAGAAAGTCAAGCTGCAATGGGAAAACGTTTCAAATTTATTCCGCCAACCTGTGCTATTTGCACATTCACTTTATTTCGTTTTTGGCTACATTTTATATGGAAATGCGTTTGAAAATGGTTATCGTACTTTTTGGCATGAATTTTATATTTCGTTATAATTTATTCTATTCCAGTCTTGATTTAATAAGACATTTAATTAAATGTCTCAAACTCATATAATTAATTTCTCTTTATAAGATTGGCTAATCACAAAGGATAGTCCCTGAAGTTGTTCCCTTCATTCCTGACGTTCTTTGAGACTCCTTTGCAAACAATGAAATAAAGGAATGCTTAAGAAAATCCTTATTTTGTGTGCTGCATCAGGTGAATGCTATTCTTTGCAAAATCCCGAATCCGAAGCTAAATGCTTTGCAGTAAGAATCGAAAAACTGCGGAACGTGTACCCTTTATCCCCATTTCGCTTATCCCCCATCTGAACCGTTCGATTACCCAAACTACGATTGGCGATTCTTTTCCGTTTTGGTTTTTGTGCTGGCGTTACACCTTTTTGCCGCATGCGGAACTGATTTGCATGCTGCTCGCTTCCTGCCGCTTGTTTTTCCACCGATTTAGCACGACTACCTTTTTCCTCTACCTCCTCGGCCCGGCTCCTCACCTTTTAACGAATTTGTTCTGCTGCCGGCAAATTGAGTTCTCGTAGCTCCAGCTCAGGACACCCGTTTAGGATCCCTCACAGAGCTGAGCTGGCGAATGTATTTGCTTTAGTTTTAGCCTAGAGTTTTATTTATTTATGTCCTTTGGCTGCTGCACAGCACTGTTTGCAGTAGGAAAATTTTTGGGTGTATAAATTAAAATGCAACTCCAGTTGATTTCTCTCCATGTGGGTTAAGCAAAGTCTGGACGGCACTCGAGTCGAAATGAAACAGAACGAAATGTTCTCGCTGCTCATTGGCAGACGTTCCTAACCGTTGGCAATCCCCTGTGTAAGCACTTGTGCGGCTCAACAATTAAAACGAAACTCCTTCCTCCATATTCCTGGCCCCGAACGGCACTAGTTGTCATGGGTTTGTCGGTATTTGCCCGTGTGTACGTGTGAATCTGCTCGAAATGTGAGATTGTTGTTCTTTCTCTCAGCTTCTCCCATCTTTTTTTCCCTCAAGTTTTTTCCTTTCTTCTCAGCACTTTGCGGAAAACAGAAGCTCAGCTGTGCGTCAACTGCATTCCTGGCAGCTATCAAATGCTAGGGGGATCACAAATACTCAGACAATGAAGGACATTCCTTGCAACGTGCAATATTTTTAATGTATCAGGAGATGGCAGAATAACTTTCAATCACTCACATCGATTCATTTTTAATGGGTTATTTTTAATCATCTAGAGTGTCGATTTCTATTATTTTACAGCAAGTACTACCAATGTATTAAAAAATGATTGTTTTAAGTGCGTCGAAGGATATTGAATTACTAATACATGTTTCAAATAAATACTCTCCTATCCTCTATAACCACTTCTGCCTGTAATTTATCTGAGAGCCTAAAACTTTTTAATGTCATATTTACTCTCCTAACTTGGATACCGTATCCATTCTAAATAAATACTTCAAATAAAAAGTGAACGCCATTTTGGCTTTAAGGGGACATTCAATATGCTTTGGTGGCAGTTTGAGCCCAGGGGAATACTATAAAATTTGCCTGATAATCCAATAAAGTCAACGAGAAGCATGGAGTGCCACTCGACAAACGGCTTCATTGATACGCACAGCCGCAGACAACGCACAACTACACACACTCAAACAGAGACATCAGGACATAGAAGCACTTATGACAAAACCAGATGGAAGTTAAACCGCATTTATAAGTCGGGCAGGCCAGCACACATAGTGCAATGTCTGACTGCCGGAACTGAAGGAGTCTCCCAGTGTCTGTCCTGTTGACATTAGATTGTGTTTAAAGTGGTTACGCACACATAAACATTAGGGTGAACTGAGAAATTACACATTCGAAAATCAAGATTCGATTAGCAATAAATAGGGATATTGCCGACTATACGGTAACTTCACATTCTAAAATAAATAGGTATTCTTTTTATTTAAATAAATAGCAATTGTACAGTATTTAAATATATTTCTTGAAATAAAACTAATCATTATTTACTAATCAGTAAAATTACTCATACGACATGTTTCATAAATATTGCTCATACGACATGTTGCCATATGACAACTAGAATTTGAAAAGCAGTCAAAGGAAAAGTGGCCAGAAAATAGGCTCACCCTTAGGAACACGCATATATGTATATTCATTTAAAGCCTTGAGTATTGTCAACTTACATATTTATGCAATGGCGGGATCACATGCCACATTGTCGCATACTTTGCGGCTGGCGTGTGAGTGTGTTTCTGTGTTTGTGTTTGACAATCGTTTGCTTATGTTCTTTAGTGGGTTATGTCGAGGGTAAAAAAGAACCGGGGCCGTCGGATGTCTAAATGACATTTACTCAATTTGCGCACAATTGATTTTTTCCTTTTAGCCATGACTAAGCAACGCCGGGAAAAATGAAATAAAAATAAATACGTGACTTTCAGGGATATGAAAAATAAAAAATGAGCAGCGGCAGCAAATAGGAGAAATAAAAAAGGGCAAAGTAAAACCACTTCGACATTGAACCCCATTCAAGGAGCACCCGATTCGATTTATTTCTTTTATTAACTTCTTTGGCCTCTCGATAGTCCTATACGTGGGTGATTGACGGAGGAACGATATCCTAAGAGTGGAGCAAAAAAGGGTGGGACTTTGGCCGATTGTAGTCAATATAATCGCACATTATTGACACATTATTCGAGAGATACTTGGGCCGCACTTGACTGCCAAGGAAACTCTACACCCTCCAGCCCATACTTATTTTTATTCCACTGGATTCTCTGATGTATGGTATGCGCTTTTTTGTATTGGATTTTGTACATAATTCAGTATTTTTAATTCAATATTTAATTTGATTTATGGTTAATGCTGGTTCAGACATATGTTTTAATAGCAATGGCCGTCAATTATAATTATGCAGATTTTTGTAATAATACGGATAAATTGCTTTAACTTCCTACAAAAAAAAGGTATATATGGCAATTGGCAGGTTTGAGTTCATTGGAAAGGTTAACCTATCACTTTGATTGAATTAAATTGCAGGTCACAGGGTAGCTTGAAAACGAATCCTTTGACACTGATAATCCAATTTTTACCCTTGCCATTAATTAAATGAATCGAGTTTACAAAAGTGTGACACAACAATTAATGCAGCATAAATCAATTGGAACGTGTTAATTATTGTGTCTTGTTTTTAATTTGAATAAATGACATAACATTGTATTTCTTGAAAAAAAAAAACATTTATTTTTAATTGAAATGAACACAATGATTGGAATGAGAGAACGGAATAACAGCTCAACTAATGTCGGAGGGAAAACGGAAAAATGCCATAATTGAATTTTTATCTCCTGCAGCAATACAAGCTGCAAAAAAGGCAACAATTCGAATCAATGAACAAGAAAAAGGAAAGCAACTCACATGAAGCTTCTCCCATGGGTAGGTAGGGCTACCAATGTGTGTATATCAGTCGAAAAGTATGCAGCAGCATAACTTCTGAAACTTGTTCACTGGGTTGGGGGCATGCAGATACAGCTACTGGTGCTACGTGACCCACTTGGCAAGTACTGCAGATCAGATACGAAATGGATATTGGGACGCCGCTTCCACTACACCCCATAGCCCTATGGCGGCTATTTATGCATGCAAAATACCAATAATGTATAAATGTTTCAAGCACTTGGCATTGCATGCGTAAATAATTGACAAAGGACGAAAGGAAATTGCGGATGCCTTGGCCTGGTCATGACCTCTTCGCTTTAAGGATTTACCAATTTCGTAAATAAAGATTTTTATTTGGAAACTATAAAATGACTTAATCGTCAGCTAATCGTTTAAATGTTAGATATTCGGGTCAAAAATTTATTGGCTTGCCATAGACCTTAACCACATAATGGGCAGACCATAAATGCCAAAGTGTGTAAAATATTCAAAGCTCGCTCACTCAATTAAATAAGCCAGAGAATAATGAAAAGTGAAATCAAAGCGATGGCCTGAAGTGTCCAACGGAGCTCTCAATAACTTGATATAATTTTATTGTCTGTAATTGAAGCTGGTGCCTCGACTTCACTTTATGGCCCCAACGATTCGCATTGAAAATATGAATATTTAAAATTTTATTGCCAGTGCATCTAATTGCTTTTAGTTTTAATTGCTGTAAGGACTCGGCTACGAGAATGTGTCTGCGTGCCGAGTGTGAAAGGCTTTGAAAAGAGTGCTCTGTGCGGGAGATTTTAAGGAGATCCTTTTAATGGAATATTGCGCTTAGGGGCAGAAACTGATTTTAAGTGGGGAATCTTTTACACTCCTAACTGGCTTTAAATTAACAAGTAATTGAAGTTTTAGTTAAATGACATCGTTAAAAACTTGGGTCATGTATGCGCTTCAATGTTCCCCAATTTCTGTGGGAACTTGGTCCTTTCGCGTTTCTTGTATTGTTTTCGCCATTCAAAATTCACATCTACTTGTCACTTGGCTCTCCATTAACGCATTGTCTTCATCCCCTGCTGGGATCAAATGCCTTACGAACCCATTTCAGCAGCAAATCCTCAACTTATTTGTTATATTAAAACCTTTTTCAGACTTTCGCTGCTCTGGGTGTCTCTGCATAAATCAAGCCAAACATTAAATTATGCACACCAAACGGCAGACAAATCCTCCGTCGCAGGATTTCGCAGGACAAAGAAAAAGAAAGGCAGTGCTGAACGCGAATGAGAAATATGAAATCCGCTACAATTATGTGTTTAATGCATAAATCAAAAACTCATTTAAAATGAAATCATGGCTTTCAGCAAATCGCAACAAAAAGTCACAACAGCCTCAGAAAGCAATTATATGGCACGGAGCCGGGGAGATTGTAAGGAAAATTTAAAAAGCCAAGTCCCAACAAGATGTTTGTGAAAGGAAATAAATTGAATGCCCGGAGAGTTTCAAGGGGAGCCCGCTATTAAAAGTAATGTACCAAATATACACACATGCACATGTCATAATTTAAGGGAGGAACATGCACGTACGCAAATTATAACCAGGGATGACACAGAAAATGATTATATGTAAAATTTAAAATTAACATACAATTCTTTTTTCATGTAAATAAGTATTTGGCTGCTTATAGTTTAATTTTTAATTTTTATTTAATAAATCTATAAATTTTTATGTTTAAAAACATTTTAGGTTTTCATTTTTAAAATATTTTTTATACTTAAACACACCATCACTATTGCCATCACTATTTACAGGACACGTTCCTGTCACAGGACGAGCTTGACTCTGTCAGCATGTCAACTGTCAGCCGCCTCTGTAGCTCCTTCCACTCACACGTGAATGTCAGACACTTCAATGGCGCCTCCGCCAGTTGCAATTGCAGTCGCCACTGCTGTTGCTGTTGCACTTTGCAGGAGTTGCAGGAAGTGAATGGAGCTCTCGACAAGACAGGCAACTTCAGCCGAGCCTGGGAGTTCAGTCTGCCTGAGCTGACGACATGGGAGATGAGCAATAGGCGCAACTAAGTAGAAAGGCTTCTATTCTGTCAAACTGTCCATCGCCTCTTCAACGTCAGCGAACAATACGCTCACAAGGAGTTACACTTCAAAGGAAATAATTATACTTATAATAGCACTTGTAATAATTGTACATAATTCTACCCCTTTTAGGCCCTAATAGATGGTTGAATAATTTATACATAATATAACTACATTTTATTCAACAGTTTCTTCAGACAGCCCAAATTTCTCATTTTTCTTTAAGCCTTTCTTGCTTCAGTGTATCTATCCTTGGCTTTTGAGGGGTCGCCGACTCTGTTGCGACTATCTTTAGATAATACTTTTGTTCGGCACATGTCAAAGGAACGTGCTGGGCAAACAATTGAAACACTGGAGGGTGCAAAGAAGTGGGCCGGGCCAAGTTAAGGGCCTCCTTTGGCCTCTTTTCCGTTTTGGCTTATGTGCCCTCTTTAGTGGGTGTGACAAGTAGTTGGCTTCATTTCAAAAAGGCATGCGGCCAAATGGCCCGACCACCGCACAAAGTTGAGGAATTTCAAGTGGAGCCAGTCAAGAGGTCCACCCGCAAAAATTTATTGACAACAATTTGACGCTAAACAAGTGAAAGGCAGGACGCACAACACAATTTCAATGAAATTCAATTGTTTTAAATATCAGTATCAGATGTCAAAATAAAAAGGATTTTTCAAATTCCCATGAGCTTAGATCAACGCAAAAGCACTCTAATCGCATATCACAAATACACACAATCTTGCAACAAATACCATTCGAGTATAGTTCTATTTGTTTACTGACGAGTGCACAATATCCATTCTAAGCCAATATTGCGCCATTCAACAATGTTATTTCAATTCAAAGAGCCAACAAGAAATAATGCAATTTCTGAATGACTCCCACGTGGCTTTCTCTGTTTATTCATTGTGCTGAATAAAAACTTTTAAACACATTTCCATTATGGGTTTTTTTTTGCCCCATCTCTTATATGTCTTGCCATGAGACTTTGCAAAGTGGTTTATATTGATAACTTTGTCATGCAATTTACTCCTCCCTCCTGGCGAGGGTCCTTGCTAGTAAAATGAAATGAAAAAAGAAACTCTTTTATACCCAGAATTTTGCCAGATAATCGCTGGCAATAATTCATAACCATAAAATATCAATTTTTCGTCTACAGTTTTTGGCTTGCCTTGCGCGTTATCGTCGCAGCATAAATTTAAATCTTTAACGGCCGGAAGCGAGGGGAACCAAAGGATTTCAGCCCAGCAGTGACATCATCTCCGCCATTTTCAGAACAGAGCAGAGGCAGCATGCTGGCAGACAGGACAAGTGTATCGAGGACAAGTGACAGTTATAACGGCAGCAGTTACAGCAGAAACAACGAGCACTTCAGTACATCGGCAGGCAGCCAGTCAGCTATTACACATTTGTGTGCCGAACACCACCATCTGCAAACGGGAAGCATATGCCCCCAATAAAAATGTATGCCTGATTGAAGTTTGGCGAGATTCTGATTTTTCGCACACTTGTCTGCCTTAAAAAAAGGGTTGATATTCGGCGTTGAATTATTCATAAAGTCAAACCAACTTAAAGTTTGGCAACAACGAGGGGGAAAAGTTGGCATAAAAAATGTTTATGTTTAAGCCAAAAGAATATTTAGAATATGCATCAAGTCAGGCGATATTTAATCATTATCTGAGAACACAGCATGGCAGCGCATCAGTAGCATTTCGAAGGACACAAGCCATGACAGTTACAAAACATTTTACAAGCAATTCAACACAAACAACCCGGAGACAAGCACCAGAATCGCACTGATGATGTTCAAAGTAGTAACCAGAGGAGCACCAGGAAGAGGAATTGATGGCTGAGGAGCTACTGGCTGGTGAAAGCACCAGCAGAGTCAACGATAAAGTTGTCATAGTGTGAAGCAAACAATTCATCAGCGTCAATGTGATAAATTGTACTTCCACCACACCGAAATTGCTTGAAATTTTTATTCCAAACACAGGCCGGGGGCTAGGAGAGACTGAAACTGAAAAAGGGGGGATAGACATCGAAAAGCGGAACAAGATAAATAAGCTCGTTCAATTGAAACATAAACATTCTGCATCCGAGCTACGGAACATTGCTAGTTTAAGCCCTAAAAAATACATTCCATTAACTATAAACAATATGAAAAATTAAAACAATTATTTGCAATATTTTTTCAACAATTTTTGAACTTATTTCAAGGTAATTTTATATTAATTGAATAAAAAACATCTCAAAGGTCAATGACATTTCTACAAGTCAGCTAACTAACTTTGGTTTCTACAAATAAGTCTGAGTGCTCTGGGGCATGCCTGAAATCGCGTTTCCTGTGGCGTGTCCTAACTAACTAACTAACTGGCTAAATGTCTAGGTGAATGGCTCCTGGTTATGCAAATATCACACACACCAGGGCAGACTGTTTGATTGACTGACTGAGTGACCGACCGAAAGACTGACACTTCGGCCACCACACAGAGTCCTGACGACTAAATGGGAGCAGTGAGCCTTAATCCGCCACCTTGGAGCAGAAACCACAATGCGCCTAGTCTGGCTTTGACTGGCAGCTGTTGACTGTTGGGTTAGAAGTCCATTCTGTTGTTAACGACGCCTTTTGACGTCTCGAATTAAAATCCCAGAGGCTCTGGCCAAGCTGTGAAAATTAACGTCAGTCAGGGAGTTGTTCTATGCCAATGCACGTCGAGCTTGAGCCAAATCGTCTGGTGCCTGATATATTTAATTATATATGCTGCCACCCATCATATAAAGAAAACTCTCCCGTGGCTGACAAGATCAGAAGACGGCATCGAATTTAAATGCAAATACAAAATTATTTGTGGCAATAGAAAAACGCAAATGAAGCTATTAAAATGCAAATTACTTTTTTGCCGGCAAAGGGCTGCATACATTTTTACATCCGGCTCCACAAAAAATATTAAATTATTGGGTCTTTGGAATTTAACTTAATTCGAAATAAAAAGTGCAATTGAACGTATCGGTTATGGGTTTTTGTTTTTCGTTTCTGCTCATTAATTAGTCGGATATAATGTATTGAATTAATTAAAGTATTTGAGTAAAATAATAAATGCGATTTATGTGGCACCAGCAGAGTTTTTTGGGAACAATCGTTTTATTAAGTAAATAGTACGAAAAACCACAAGCAGCCAAGGTTTGTGTATGGTTTTTATACACTTAGTATTCCCTTAAAGAAGGATACCCCTTCCAAAATGTTGAAAAATGCATTGAAATACCATATTTCTTCCAGCGGTAGCTTTATCTTGGCCAATTTGCATCCGATTCTTTAGCGGAATACCCTTAACTATTTTTAAAAGATTTCCGATCACTCTGCATCAAGATTTATGAGCACAACTTTTTTCATATTTTCCCCTTCAGGAATTGTTAATAAATTCATAAAAGGACAATGACAATATGGCACCCAGCCATGGTTATATCTTAGCCATTTTCTTTCGATTTTTGAGAAGACGATTTAAAGATGACAGTTAGAGGAATAAACTTGCTGGCAGGATGATATGGAGACCAGATTTCGAAATGATTATTAACATTTTTACCATTAATGGTGTGGAACCCTATTATTACTTGTTTGCTGTGTCGTTAGCTATCTGTTAACTTACAGCGCAGTTTCGGTTAAACGACAAATAATAGAAGGCTCACCAGAGGCCCAAGTTCACAAAAAGAGATTCCCTCGACGGGGAGTCTCGGGGAAATTTATTTATGCATTCATGGGCAGACAAGTGAGTGGAGGCCACTGGCCGTTACGTCGGGAGTTGAATCATGGTTCCAGAATGGCAATAAAAATAAAACTATGCGTTAATTGCAATTCCCAATTGACCACAAAATGTACACAAGCCGCAAAATTCCCAACATAAACTCGGCATTGGGGACTTTGACAAACGAGGCCATGTATATCTGTGGGTTTCTGTCAGATTCGGGATGTGGGTGGTGGTTGTGTTTCGGAGTGTAGACCATGGCATAAAGTAGCTAATTACCGTTAGTTATGTTTCCACCCACAAAGTGTACGACCATTAATGTGCCTCCCATGGCTGCGATGAACTGGAGTGTGTGCCTGTGGTTAAAACCCCATCAAATTCTGTAGTTTTTATCCCATTGGCACAAACGGATACAAGTTATTAAGTTTTGAATTCCAGCAATAAACATATCGCATTTTTGTACAAGCGACCAAACAGTTTCGATTGTTATGTTTATACATCGGGCCACCTAATATCTATCAGTCAGTTAGAACAATTTTTTAATTCAAAACACACACAAATCCCAAAACCTATTTTTGAAGAAGGGTTTTTCATCGGACGCGCATCATGGGTAGTGCCCGGACTTTTAGATTATTACTATGGAAGGACTTTCGTGTAGTCCTTGCAAATCCAACCGAATTTATATTGGTTATCTTATCTAGTTTTATCATACCCGTTCTACTCTGTATAATAATGGGAATTATTAGATATGATTTGAAAATAAAAGAAGCCGAAGTTTTTCGCCCGAGGAGTGTTGACACAAACCTGTAAGTGATTTTTCGAATAATTTTGTTGAAATTTTTGTCACAATGACATATGATAACATTTTATTAGATACGACGAATTGTATTTCTCGCCGTATAATAATCTAATTGAGGGATTTTTTCATGAATTTGCGAATGAAACGAATTTTAAAAAAACAGTGGGTTTCATTGATTATTCCCAACTAGAAGAAGGCTTGACCGAAAACGCCAGAGCACTGGGATTAGCATTTCCCGATGAATGGTTTTCCTATTACGAATTTCCAGAACAATTAAAAATCACCATATACATGCCGGCATATAAAAATAATATAAATTTTAGTTATTTTGAATCGGGATTTTTACTCATAGAGAAAAAATTGATCATGTCATTTGCCCAACAATTAAAAAACTCCTCAAAAACTTATCTGCCGGATGTCGAAATGGTTCAATTTCCGTATCCGCGGCATAAAGAAAACAAATATGCTGAGATGGCTTGCACCATGCCCATTATTATTTTAGCATCGTTTTTTCTTCCCACCGTAACAATTGCCAAGGTACTTAAATTTTATTAAATTTATTTTATAAAATCGTCAAAGTAGGCCAAACATGTCCCTTAAAGTATACATAAAATATTAGTACACTTTCAGGGATCTTCTTGGCCTATTTTACTTTTTGGTAGCCGGTATTAATAGAATTTTTTTTCCTACTTTTGTTCTTTCAAGCATATTATTGCCGAAAAGGAGAATAATCAAAGATCACTTTTAATTGCAATGGGACTTTCCCAATGTATACTTTGGATGGCCTGGTACATAAAAGCATTGATACTATTTCTACTATGCCTGTTGTTTTTTTTTGTGTTCGTGTGTCTCAGCGCGGTCTATGTTTTTAGCAACTACTTGCTTCTTATACTGATATTTCTAGTGTACATCCATTCATGCATAGCGTTTGCATTTGTCATAAGCGCATTCTGCACAAAGACCTATTGGGGCATCCTCGCCACGATAGTACTATTCGTGGTAAGTGTAATTCCGTATGCATTGCTGCCGCCCATCTCTGTCCACCTCTTGGCCCAAATATTTTGCTGCTTCTGCCTAAACTCGGCCATGTTTTATATGTTTAATGTCATCTGCGTATTGGAACAACTATCGATTGGAGTTGCTTGGAGGACGTTCATATACACGATAGTGCCAGAGGATATTAGTATCCTTGGTGTCCTCGGTATAATGCTTGTAATGAGTCTGATATGTTTATTTCTATGTCTCTATGTGGAGCTAGTGATGCCCGGCACCCAATTCTCGATTTTCTCATATCGCTGCTGTAAGAAGTCACGAGTTTCCACTCAACTGTACCACCCTCTATCCACTGATACTGCCAGAAAATTTATGAATTGTTGCCTAAGTCCTGTGTACTTTTGTGTTCAAAGGCCTGAAGGTGTGGACGATGATGATCGCTTCATAGGCGGGCAAAACCATAAGGACGACGAACCCACTATCCACATGGATCGTGTTTCAAAATCATTTAACAAGAAAGTGGCCGTTGCAAAATTGTCAATAAAAATGTACAAAGATGAGTGTCTTGCCGTTCTGGGTCCCAGTGGTTCTGGCAAAACCACAACGCTTCACATGATAGGCGGAATGATAAGACCCACTACGGGAAAAGCGAAAATCAACGGCTATGATGTCGAAAAGAACCCAGATAAGGCCAAAAGTGAAGTCGGATTTTGTCCACAGCATAATGTACTCTTCGGTGGACTCACAGTTAATGAACAAATTAACTTCTTCAGTCTGCTAAAGGGGAATAAAACCTCAGTCGCGAATAGGGAAACATCAAACTACATTGAAAAACTAAACCTAAAGGAATATGAAAATAAAAATGTCTCCAAACTATCAAAAGGAAACCAGAGACGGGTGTCCCTGGCTTGTTCCTTGTCCGGTGGTGCCAATGTGGTGTTATGTGACGAACCATCGTCGGGAATGGATCCGGTTGGAAAACAGCAGCTCATGGAGCTACTCCAAAGTGAGAAGAGCGGTCGAACCATCGTGTTAGCCACCCAGGATGTAGAGGAGGGGCAAATGCTTGGCGACCGCATCATCATATTGTCCGATGGGCAAATCTGCAGCCAAGGTGCAATGGAAAGCATTAAAGAAAATCACCATGAAGCCTACAAGCTCTCCTGTCAAATGGGACCGAACTGTAACCAACACAAGGTAACAGAGCTGGTGAAACGCTATGCCCAATCTGCTACAGCTTCTGTCCAAGGATCGTCCATTAGCTACATTATTCGCGAGCATTTTGTGGGCAAGTTTGTGGATATGCTCCATCAACTAGAGGATCGCAAAAAGAATCTCGATGTCATAAACTATAGTTGGCAGGATGCAACATTGGAGGATGTCTTCAAAACTGTAGCTACTCCCTGGAAGAAACGCGCTAGAGCAGGTGGAAATATTCCAAAAAGTAAGTGAGAAACTTTAATTGTTTTTTTTTCCAACAAACAAATACTCATACATATGGGAATACCATTTAATTAACTGTGTTTATACCTTTTTGCATCCAGAATCAACGGACGACACAGGGACCCAAACGGACCCAACGGATAGGGCAAATAGAAGAGGTCAAAGGGCCCAAACACCTTCAGAAGGAGCTGCAGCGGCTGTAGCGGCGGCAGCGGCTGCAGCGGCTGCAGAAGCGGAAAGGTCCACTAGAGAAAATGCGGAAAGGTCCGCTAGAGAAAATGCGGAAAGAAAAGCTAGGGAAAATGCGGAAAGAAAAGCTAGAGAAAATGCGGAAAGAAAAGCTAGAGATGCCGAGTTAATGGAGCGTATCGCCAGGGAAAAGCATGATAAAGAAAGGGAAGCTAGCGATAGGGAAACTAGAGTGAGGGAAGCAAAAGAAAAGGCAGTTAGAGAAAGGGAAGCTAGCGAAAGGGAAGCTAGCGAGAGGGAAGCTGAAGAAATAGCAGCTAAAGAAAGGGAAGCTAAAGAAAGGGAAGCTAGCGAAAAGGAAGCTAAAGAAAGGGAAGCTAAAGAAAGGAAAGCTAGCGAAAAGGAAGCTAAAGAAAGGGAAGCTAAAGAAAGGAAAGCTAGCGAAAAGGAAGCTAGAGAGACGGAAGCTAAAGAAAAGGAAGCTAAAGAAAGGGAAGCTAAAGAAAGAAAAGCTAGCGAAAAGGAAGCTAGACAGACGGAAGCTAAAGAAAAGGTAGCTAGAGAAAGGGAAGCTAAAGAAAGGGAAGCTAGCGAAAGGGAAGCTAAAGAGAGGGAAGCCAAAGAAAAGGCAGCTAGAGAGAGGGAAGCTAAAGAAATGGCAGCTAGAGAGCGGGAAGCTAAAGAAATGGCAGCTAGAGAGAGGGCAGCCACAGACAGCGCAGCCAGCGAAAATAAAAATAAAGAAGCAGAAGACATGGAAAGAAAACAATCACGAACATCAGAGACTGATCATGACGCCGACTCTGACTCATCGGAGCGTGAATGGAGAACGGACCCTGAGGGCGGCAAAAGAAATCGGACTTGCTGCAAATTTTGCGAGGCCATGTTGATGAAGAAGGCTCTCTACATTTGGAACCATAAATTCATGTTCCTGCTAATCTTGATCATACCAATAGTATGGTGCTTGATTGCGCATTTTTTACCGCCATTCGCAGCAAAAAATCGAACTAGCTCGGAATTGGCTGATTATATTGATATAAGGCTGTCAAACTTCCCAGATGACGCCATTGTATTACTACAAGATCCTGAGGGTTACGAGGCACAGGCACTTGCCTATGAGAAGTTAGTCCACCCGCCCGCCGTAATAGAGCAAGTCAAAAAACCAATTGAGAGCTATTTAGTCGGTGATTCATTGCTTTTAATGGAAAAACTTAAACTTCAATACGTATGTGGTGCCACTTTTAAAGAAGATTCCGACCTTATCGCTTGGTATAATGATGTGGCCTTTGAACACTCGTCCCCGCTTACCATGATTTTGATGTACAAAGCTATTCTTCAAATAGAAATCGGAAACTCCTTCGATATTACCCTAACCAGAGGTATTATGAAAAAAGCCGCAATGAAGAGGACAAATAGGAAGTATATAAGCTATACAGATCTGAATAAAAGTGTGAATCAAACCAGGCAACAGCGGGATGTCTTAGATAAATTCCCCAGTATTAAAAATAAAGATGGAAACATGGCTAAAGAACCAGATTTTCCAGCTATAAACGAACCCCATAAGTTTGCACAAGGCGAAATTTTGGCAGACTATAAACAAAATGGAAAGCGACTAACTGTAACTATTGCAGTCTTTTGCTATGTAGCTTTGGTTCTTAGCATTTTCATACTTTTCGTGGTGGAGGAACGAGTGAAAAAATTAAAATTACAACAGGAAATTCAAGGCTTGGGAAAATTCAATTTTTGGTGCACGCACTTTATATGGGATTTTCTAATATTCTGCATTTGCATGATTATTTTATCTTTGGCCCTAAAAGCTAAAACACATTTTATACAAATACTTGCTGTGCTCATAATGATTGGATTTGCCTGCCTACCATTTACCTACGTATTGAGTTTAATATTCAGTTCGCCAGAAGCAGCATTGGTTGGTGCCTTTTTTATCCACTTGTTTACAGGTAAAGTTTACAGTTTCCCTCATTTAATATTCGTTATAACCCATTTTCCAATAGGGGGTATACTATTCGCATTTGTTTACGTAGTTACTGCTCTTATCAATAATAGCATATACTTTGTGATTTTCCCCACGTTAATTGGTTGCTTCGGTATATTTAAGAGTATTTATGCATACACATATTGCGAAATGGATTCGGCGATTAAGTCACTTAAATGCGATTTTGGGAGAATTCATCCAAAATGTGGATGCGATGGTTGGTGCGAGATTTCATTGATATTGAATGATTCAATCATTTATTCTCCTTCTATATAGAGTTATTTTTATGGCCAGAGATTTGGTGGCTATTGGGTCACGGCATATTTTGGTTTGTCTTGCTTTGGATTATAGAAGAAGGGTTTTGTTGTCGGGCTATTGCAAAGAAAATGAATGATAACAGCCGTAGATATAGCTCATCAATAATCGGAAAAAAGAACGATGGAAACGAAACCGAAAATCACAAATATCCATTATTTTTAGATAAAATCACAAAGAAATATTTCCGCGGCCCCAAGGCAGTAAAAGATTTGTCCCTCAAACTAGAACAGTAAGTCGAACTCTTCAAAATGTTTTTATTTGAATATATATCGTAGTTTAAACATATTCAGAGGTGAGTGCTTTGGACTGTGTGGACCCAATGGAGCTGGAAAGACCACTACTTTAAAAATGATTACGGGTGAAATCAAAATCTCTTCTGGAGTAATTTATATCAAAGGCAAGAATGTACGAACATCGAATGCAAAGCAGAATGTCGCCTACTGCTCCCAGGCCGGTGCCCTTCACGATTTCTACAGTGGCAAACAGGCAATGAAGATGGCCCTACTACTGCGAGGCGATTCACGCAAAAATCTTAATAAAAAATGCGAAATATTGGCAAAAGATTTTCATATCTACTCGTCTTTGCCGAAGAAAACCAAAAACTGCACAGACGCCAACAAACGAAAAATAAGCTTAGCTACGGAATCCAGTGGCCCATCTATAGTTTGTCTGGATGAGCCCACCTCTGGCATCGATTCATACGCGAGTGAGTCCCTCTGGAAAAACCTGAAGGGCAGGACTGTAATTTTAGTAAGCCACAACATAGACGAGGTAAACTCAAACTGCTCCAGGGTCGGCGTTATGGACTCTGGCGAAATGAAATCCCCGGAAGAGTTGCAAAGCATGCAGGAACAGAATTCACGCGTCCTGGTGCTCAAGCTTAAGGTCCAGGGAAGGCCCCAAGAGTGAGTACTTGATGGTTTAAAATAAAAATACAAAACAGTATCTTACTCTTATCTTACTCAGGCAAGAACAAACCATCAAAAAACTTACCTCCGATATGAATCATTTTTCAAATGCATCTTTAACGTAAGACATTTATATTTATTAATAATTCATAGTTATATAGCCCCTATATATTTATAGTAAACGGGTTGGTTGCTGCTTGGTTTACAACTTTTCTCAAGGACAAATGGATAAGATCGTCGGTTTTATCGAATCGAAAAGAAATTCTTGGAAATTGGAAAGCTATTCGGTCAGTCCGGCCTCGCTAGATGAAGTTTTCATGAAACTTCATAATCAAAAAAAAGAGGCCGCCAGATTGTCCTCTTCAAGTGATGAGTCCGACCACGATTCCAATGAAAATGCTCGTAAGAAGAAAAAAGTTGTTCAGCATAAGGGCTAAGGATAATGTAATTTAAAGTAATATTTCCGCGTTACCGAGTTAACGGAATATAAATGAATATCAATCACCCGAATGTCAAACGGAGAGAATATCTTCAGGTGTGTGCAAATAATTCCCTATTTATCCAAGTGTTCCTAATTTAATTTTCCTATCACACAGGATGCAGCTGTTGCCTTGGCACAGCCATAAAAGAAAGGTATGCAAGATTAATTACTCATACGCCACGTTGGTCTATTTAATTTTACAATGACAATCGACACTTATAAGTACTGTTTACGTTAATCAACTAACCGACTTTATGAGGCAAAATGTGATCTTCTTAGCGGTTATAAGAAAATTTATTAAAGAAATTTATTATTCCACATTTATTTTCAGGCAAAAACCTCACAAATTTGGTTTTAATATAATACCCAAGAACGAAACAGCAGGGCGTATTTGTATTCATTAAGGAATTTCATCAACTTTCTCTCCCCGCATCTTTTCTGGTTAAACATCAGCGCTGTGCAGTTTGCTTTTGGTTCTGACTAGCTGCGCTCCGAGGGCCAGGGTTGATTAAAATGTCAAATGCCTTGCATATTTTAAATGCCAGTGCGACATTGAGGCCCAAAAAACCCCACAGAAAATTTCAAACGAAAATTTAAATGGAAACTCGAAGAAAAGTCTGTCAAGGCCCGCACTAAGGGGTAATTAAGAAAGCAAGGACATCAGCTAAAATCAAGAATAAGGTTCAAATAATGGTCGTGAGACCTTTCTAGGAGCATGTCAGGTGTTTGATCTTAATATTGCAAGTTCAGTTCAAAACTAATAGGAAATTAAATGTGTATTTTTAAAGGAATATAGAAATATACAAATTTTTGGACCGGCTGTGATGTTTCCATTCCTTTTTTATTTCAATTACCAAAATGTCCTAAATTTGTGTACCCTAAATGATCAAATGTTCTTCGTTTATTACCTGTAACGAGAAAATATAAAAAAGTTCGATTAGTTTCATCAAAGGCTAGATGATAATATTATTTCAAACTAAACAACAAACTTAAATTAAACTCTATTTGTCCTCCAGGACACCACGTTGAAAAATATCAAGCAAAATACGAAAGTTTCCCGCTTATCCAGCTAGCAATTGGTGGAGCGAAACAAATTGTTGCTGGCCTGCTGACCTCTTGGCCCAAACTGTGTTGCCAGCCAATGGAGTTGAAGATAAAGCCTGAAACTCGGCGACAACGATGGCAAAATACTAATTTTACAAGAAATCGCGGCGGCAGTGGCAAACTCCCAACATCCAAGAAAAAGTAGCACGAGCTCGTTTACAAAACTTTTTCCAGAACAACAAAATGAAAATGAGAAAAACGCAGTCCAAAGGAAAAAGGCAACAAAAGCGAAAGCCAAATTAGTCAAGCGCAAAATCAAGGCGCTGACTTTTAGGTTTTGGCCTCCAGTACGGCGTAATGTTGATATATTAACTTGTTACCAACACTCTGGGTCCACAGCCTGGTGCTTCCTTGGTGCTTCCTCGGTGGTGGGTGAGACGGAGTTTTTGAAGTTAAGAATTAATTGCCGTTAACTAAAGCGAAAAATAAATATAGTTGAGGGAAACAATCTAAGAGGTAGTATATGAAAAATCCTACATAGCTTTATTAAATTCGGGCTTATAGAAATATTTCGCATTTTATGCTTAAATAAAACTCATTATTTTCTGAATTTTCTGAATTTTGGCTTTGAAACATTATTTCCTTATTAAAATTTATACTATAATTTACGTAGAATATGGGGAATCCTGTGAAGCGATCTTTTTAGTATCCTATTAAGAACTTGACACCACTTGTACGTTTCTTTTTTATTCCATGCTCTCTGGACGGGAAAAAATCATAAATCACATAAAATATGTGCTTGGCGCTTGGGTTCCCTGGTCTTTATTTTTTCCCTAATGTTTCTTTTCGTAGGTATGTGCGCCGGAAACATGTCAGCATGTTATAGCAGCGGAAGCTGATATACTTCAGGCATGCAGATGGACCAGCAGGTGAGTGGAGGGGCTATGAGCTAGGTAGTGCCGCCTAGCCTGGTTGCATGTAATGAGGCACTGATTGGTGCATGAGAAATTGCCATAGAGAGCTAACCTGCCGTTCGCAGGTTTATGCTGATTACACTTTTTACCTGTTTTTTCTTGCCATTTTTCAGTGCTTGTGCTCCTTCGGCGGAGGTAAATCAAACAAGTTGACACTTGCCGCGCTCCGGTTCCTAGCACAGGTCCATGCATAACTTTTGCCACTTTGTGTGGCGCTGGCGTCAAGAACTTAACCTGCATCCTGTTGCAACGTGCTGGAAAGTGTCCCCCCAGCACCGTTTGCCGGCGCCCCCTTTTCTCTTAGCCCATTATGCATTGTGACACTGTTTTTTCTGTTTCCAAGTTGCTTGAGAATTTTCGCAACGTTTCTCAAGTGGCAAGCGGAGCGGAGCTGTCTCTGCCACGTCTACTAGCTGCACTTTGCATAACTTCGTAGCATACTTTTCTGCGTGTTTCGTCCACAGCTCTCCTATGCAGAGTTCTGCTGCTTCTACTCCCCTCGCTGCCATATTATTTATTATAAATGCATAAATATTATGCCTGGCGCTTACTTAATGCTCTCATAACTTAAGAACCTGAAAACTTTTCAATAATTGTTGCAAGAGAACTTCAAAGCGCAGCTTTCTAAACAGGTGTGGGTTAAAAAGGCGTATACTTGATATTATTTTATCGATTGTTATTTTCTTTTAGGCTTTAATAATGCTGAATTGCTTTTGACATTTTTTATAAAAATCTCTTCTATCCTTTTCTGAGTTATATTCTATTAATGAAGCTTTGCAGAAACACTCGAATGGATAAAAAATGTAATTTCCAGGCAGCTGCTCTTCTGCTTTCCCCACGTTTATCGCTTCTGAGCCTGCTCTTATATCACAAGCTACGACAATAAGTCAACATTTTCCCTTACCGGCTATATATATAGATATAAACGTATAGCTTTTTTAAGCCCCTCAAAGCTGCTGCAATTACCTTGTTAATGCGCATAAAAATGCTGAAACAAGTGACAGAAGACAGAGTATTTCCGGACACAAAAGGGAAAGGGGAAACATCTATGAAACTTCCCGCCCGCCAACGACAAAACACAACCAGATTAAAAAACAATGCAAAAAAGGAAAAGTTTTCTTTTTCATTTTCCGTAACACACTGCCGTTTTAATCCGCTTTTAATTGCTTGAAATCCAATTGGCGACCTACATAGCAACCTGGTGGCTCCCACTCGCTCTCCACGGATTCTGCCAATCCCGGCACACCCGTAATCCGTAACCGGCGAAATGGACAAGCAATTAGCAGAGAGAAAAAGCGAAACTAGTTTCTGAAACGGGGCGAGTGTGTGGGTTAAATAAAAAGTTTTACCGAAGCAATCCAAGAAGGTGGCAATTCCATACCGCAGAAAGGTGGCCAACAAAAAAAGCCAGACCCAACTAATGGTGATGAAATTTCACTCTCCTGGAAACGCGTTATTTAAATTGGCTAATTTATTTAAGCAATTCTCTGATTGGCATTCTGGGGGGCCTTCAAATGAATTCATTAAATTGTACTTGATGAGATGTATCTGAAAGTGAAGGGTGACAGCGAAAACCGCAATAATATTATAGCCAAAGTTAACAAATTTCTGCCAACGGGAAAACAAATTTTCCACCTCGGTTTCAGTTTTTCCTTCGCCAGTTGGCATTGTCGAGTCTTCTGCCTGCCTGCACTTGACGTTTTTCACAGTTTTCGCAGGAAGTTCCCTTCCTTTGGCCGATTCACCGGGCCAGTTGGAGACTGGGCGTAATTGTCTTGAGTTGGCTTTGCTGTCAGTTTCTGTTTCACAATAAGACTGCTTTCTTGTCAAGACAACGCACTATATTCTAATTGTAATTGCGTTTTGACAGGCTTTCAAAGGTAACATTCGGAACATCCCCCCCTTGGGTGTCCCATTAAATCCCCACTTTAATTCCCGCGACATTGACAAAACTCCTCACACCTGAACTGGGAGTACAATTAAGTAAAGTGGGTACTTAAGAAACTTTCTAAATAAATTTGACATTGATTGCTTTTAATAGTCTGGTATTCCAATTCTTAAGATTTCCTGGTCACAGCATATCTGACAAGAGTGATTGTCTTTTGTAAGGATTACTCTGGGTTTCTATATAAAGCAATAACTTGGTCCTTTATTTATTAAGGTCAGGAACTATTTTACCCTATATTAGATGGAGTGCATTTAAAGTCACTTATAAATTGCTTTGCCAACCCGCACAAATTTATTATGGCCTGGTCTATGGGCGTCGTTCAGCCAGATAATAAATTCTCGCCCTAAAACCTGAGCGACATTCAACAAAATAATTACCAGCATATTTCGAATGTCTCACGGGGTGCAGCTAGATATAATTTATCATTTCCCTCCAGCTGGGGAAGAACTAGCATAGTTGGGGGAGGTTTGGGGGCGAGATACGGAGAATGGAGAGCTCATTTCATAACTCAAAAGCCTTGAGAGTCATTTATAAGACTGGAAGGCAAAAAGTTGGACTTTTTCCTGCGCCGGGTGGGGAGGAGAAACTTTGACTTGAACTTGTTATTTAACACTTTTCAGTGGAGGCAAAGTCCCCGCCCACAACTGACAGCTGGGCGTGGTCCGAGTCGGTAAAATATATATCTATACATATATTGAAATGCACATGTCGAGGAAGACAGGACTGAAGATGGTCGAAGTGGGAGAGGCATTCACTTGAGACAGCCTGAAACTCTCGGCAGAATATTCCGTTTGAAGTGCAAATAGTTTAGCTAAGACGTCTCTGTACGGGATATGTGGATGGGGGTGAGCTAGTATTCTCAGTTAAGCATTGCAAACACGTACTTAGTAATTAATTGCACTTGTGTCTGAGAGTTAAAGCGAGAAGGATAGCTTCAAAACCACGACTTCTAGACTTTCTAGCCTGACATGTGATTATGCACTTTTAGCATGTGCTGGCAAATTGGTGATATTCTGTCGGTTGTCATTTGTGCATTTGTTCTCATTAATTAAGTTTAGGGTTTAAGTTGTCATTTAAACAGATTAAATGGTCATATTAAGCTTTCCCCGAGTTCTATACCTGATAGCCTATCCCAAACTAAGTTCTGAAAAATATAACCCCACAAAGTAGGCAACTATAAGAGTGACTAAAAACTTTGCCAGTTCAGGAAACTTTGAAGAATGCACCGCGCACAGGTACTTCTCCTTTTCGCATTTCTTCCACTACGGTTCACATGCTCCCTTCTCATGCCTTCCATAAATTGCCAGAACAAAAAAGCATCCTCCCTTAGCCGAGCTTAGCAAATTTTGGCTTAAAGCGTTTGCACATGATTTGGCGGGGAATCCGGAAAAAGCAAAAAATATTTCTAAAGGAGGAGTGGGGTGTCCTTTTTGCCGTTTGGCTGATGATTTTTTTTCCACCATTTTTCAACTTTTTGGTCTTCGGTCGTTGTTTTCTTTTTTATACGCCTTGTTAGATCTGTCAGCTGCACACCTGCGAAGGTGTCACGGGTATGCACGTGGATATATGTTTGTACATTACATGGCTAAAAGTTTAAAATTGCAAAAACTCTTTAAAGCAAGAAACTTTCGGGTTTCGGGCCAATTTGATCTTTTCTGAAAGTGTCTTTGATGTACTTTTCAACTTTCCCTGCCCCAATGCTAATAACCCGAATTCAAAGACCTAATTTTCCTGAAACGCGTTTAATAAACCATTTATTTGGGATAACCACCCACACAGCTTGGGGAAATTGTCCAATTAACGTGATTGAAATTGTAATTATATTTCACTTTGTATTACATAAAAACTTTTTTATTGTTCTTGTTTGTCAATGTTCTTGTTAGGTAATTGAGTTACGTAAAGAGTTGACACAACCCCAGCTAGCCGTCTTAAATTATTGGATATTATTTAACGAGTTAAATTCGCAAACAACAGTCGGCATGCGGCAGCATTATATTTACCCCGCAACTCAAAACTCGCTTGACATCAGCTTAAGTTAATATTCCTTGAAATCCTTGCAACATGCCTGCAGATGTGACCACTGCAGTGTCGGTTGCATTGAAAACTTTTGCCGCACGACGACAAGTGCAAAAGCACGAGACGTGCTCAAAATGCACCACCACCACCGTCCACCGACTACCGACTGTCTGACAAACAAAAGCAAAACAACCACCAACCATCCGCCATTTGACAAGAACAAAAGAAAAACTCTGAAGGGGGAACCGCTGACCGAAAATTTGACAGAACCAATATCTCCAAGAGAACCACAATGAGATCGGGTTTGGGGTAAGCAGTCACATTGTTTTCGGTCGCGTGGCATTATTGGCTCATTAGTAAATGAACTGTAATGGAACGGCAAAGCCCGTCAAAAGATATGAATTGGCCGTCAAACGTTATCGGCGTGCCTCCAATACCCCAGTCTCCTCAATAATCACCCCATTTATTTGTTTTTAATCATCCGGAATGAAAGTGGTACAAAAAACCACCACAAGATAGGCTGGGTAGGTTTCGAATTACTAAAGCATAAATATTTGTACTAAATACTTTTTCATCAGGGGATTGCATATATATATATATATATTATTGTTATCAAAATTTAGTTCACCCCGTTAAAGACGAAAATAAGTTTCCATTTTCTTTTTTTTGCCACATACTCAAACATGATTGACCTCCAGAGTTCAATGTCCTTGTACCTAAGATGCCGGTAGCACACTCACGAGTTTGTTGACAAGTTGGCTTTCGGCCAGTTACCCAATAATTTTAGCCATTGTATATATTTAGAAAACAAACAGGGAATGGGCATCGCGTGGTCAGAACACTATATCAAGATACACACGTAACGACAAATGCCCAACAAACTTCCTATGCTCATTTTGCTAATTGGAGTCCATGAGGACTTGACATAATTTCGATACTTAAGGCTTGAACGAATAGGTTATATATTCAGCCGTTATAGATGAACGTCCCAGTAATCAAATTATGAACAAGGTAAAGGGGAATTTGTGTGAACAGGTATTATGGAAAGGAAACTTAATAGGATAAAAATAGTGCTTTAATCCCACAGAGCTGGTTTATATTTATAGAGCTAAAAGTTCATAACAAAAATACTAAAATATGCGATTTAAAGAATAAAATTGTTATGGTTGACCAACTCAGAGGAATAACAACTATTTTCATTGGCTTTCTGAAATAATATTGGCTTTTAAGTGGCCGTTTTATATGGCAAAACATAACCATAGCCGATGTTATCGACCACGACCACCCGTAATTACTTTCGCCGCCAGTTTGGCACTGGCCCTCCTCCATATGGAGGTCAGGTCATGGCACATTGTCGCCTTGCCACTGGACCCCCTCGCATCGCCTGTTTTAGCTAAGCTCATTGAAACTTTTTCGCGCTGCCGTGTTTCTGATAAAGCGCGAGAAAAGCGGAAAAAGACATAAAACCCGGGCCACGTTAAGTGCAGCCATGGATTGGTCTCTACTCGGATGCCATGTGGCGTCATTAACGTGGCAACACGTTATTGTTTGATGATGACGGGCGAGGGGCTAGAGGGACTAGAGGGAGGCGTGGCTGGCATATTGGACAGCGGCCTGTTGGCATAAGTGTATAGGTAGATGGCGGGGGTGTGGCATTAGAGGCGACAGAATAACCGCACATAATGGCGGCCCATACGACTCCAATGGCAAGGAGAGGAAACGGAAATGACTGGAATCGCATCGAGGTTAGAGGATGTCGGATGTCGGATGGAGGGCAGGAGAAGCGCGCTTTATATTCGCCATTTACGTGTTGAACATGGAATTTAATTTCTTCGGTAATTAATTGCAATCGTGTTGGCATTAGGTTTAATGCTCTAATTGGGCAGATGTGTTTGCCCGGGTGTGCCCCAGCGTGGGTTTCTGTTTGTTTGTCAGTGTTTAATAGGGTGTCCGCTCTGGCGCGGCGGGTGCGTGTCTCAGTATCAAACTGTTTGACTTTGTCTCCACCATTTTATTTGTCAAGTCAATGGACGTTCGGATGAAATACCTAATGCCCTGTTCGCCTAATTGATTTTATGATTTGCTTAATTGTGTCGCCGCTTGAGCCCATTAGTGGGTTTCGACTTCAATAAAATTAAATTAAGGTCGCTGTACATAGTTTGCCAAAAACACAGCGCTTAATTTCATTAAGTTCGGCCTAGGACTGTTTATTTTTCCGATTTATAAACTCACACTTTTCGATGTATTCAGTGCCTCTTACCTGAAACGAATAAAACAAAGAAAAATGACACCAATTATAGAAAATATTTTCAATCATTAAATCCGTTTAATGCAATATATATAAAAATTTATTCTGGGCCCGACCCGGCCGTCTTATTTGCCGGGCCCGGAGGCGAGTAAACCGAGACCAACACAAAAGCCCATTAAAACCCATACAAACAAATCCACCAGACCAAAGGGATGCTCGGAAGAAGGACTGGAAAATGAGATTGAGAAAAAGTGGCCGAAAAAAAAAACAAGAACAAAAGCGACCCTTATTTTTTTGGAATCTTTTTTTAGCAGGCGTTAAAACGTTAGCACACGTTTGCCAAGCAGCTCCACTCATTTAAGTCCACAAAGTAAATTTTAAGTATCAGGGGTTTCTTGGGTCAACTTTACCAAGGTCAAGTGCCTCCGGGGGTTAAAGGTTGCAAAGAAACGAAGCCTTGTTTAAGACTTTTTTTAATTAGATCGTAACTACAAAATAAAATAATTTCTAACTTTGTAGAACTGTATAGTATCTGTACAATATTTGGTAACCTATAACTTTGTTTAAGAGTCGGAATTTTTTAAAAACATTTCTAAAATAAAATCCCCATCATGAACATTGAACAACAAAGCTTGTCAAAACATACAAAGACCACCCAAAAGCCTACCCCCAAAGCCCTTGATGAGGAAACGCGTGAAAGAAAAGCAAAATGTTGCCTGCACGCGCCACCGTCAGCGGAAACGTCAACGCAGACATTGACTTCGACATTGACGTACTTGACAGAAATTCTAAACAACAATACTTGTTTAAAATTGTTACGGGTATTTTACAGTGAATCAGATATAATTGATTCCTACTGAAATTCTATTTGAAAGGTTATTAAATTATAATATCAATTATCCTTTAGGTTTTCACAGCATGTATTTATTTTCTTTAAGTGTACTATCAAAAGAAAAGCACCACATGAAATTAGAGGAAAGTAGCTAGAAAAGGATGCTTTGCGGCTCTGACCGTCCTTCCTGGCTGCCAGCTACTTTATGCTTTCCGTGCGTCCTGTGTCATGTCGGTTGACCGCAAAATTAAATTACAAGAAAACCTCAAACGAACAACGTGGCCAAGTAGAACGAGCTGTGCCCCCACAACACCAGCCCAGCCCCAAACAGGCCAGGAGGCAAGAACAACCAACTAGAGAAAGAAGAAACGGATTTAAAACGCTGAAGTAGGGCACAGCCCAAACCGAAACAATAACCAACTAGAGGGGGAATGGGAGCGGAAAAGACAGGAAAAGCCTGACAGACAGGACAGTCCAAAGTTGTGTTGGCAATGTTTCCGCTTCAGCCAAACATGGTAATTACGTGTGCCCGCCTGACCCCTTACACGTCATCGCAACTGTCGACTGGCTAGGCCATTTGTCCGATTTAGGTTCGGATCGGCTTTAGCACACCCTCTCACTCACCACTCACCGCGGTGCTCAATTAGCAATTAGTTTTATTTCAATTCAGTTTACTTAAGTACACACAAGCCTCTAACCCCATGCCATCGAGAAAAATGGGGATTTGTCCAACTTTTCCAAGTACTTAAAAGCTTAAGGTAGAAAACTTTTTTTGGGTCTTCAGTTTTTGGCTTTCATTTAGGTTTTTTGGGTCACAGCTTTGTCAAATGACTTGTTAGGGTTCCCGGCCAGGTGAGCTAAAAACAAGTTCAAAGATATTCGTGTTCTCCGACCCAAAAACCTTAATTAGAAAATAAAATGAACAAAATTAGGCAAATAATTGGCCAAGTTCAAAGTTTGCTACTCAAGGTATGGAATAAAAATGTTGAATAAAAAGGGTTCTAAAAAGAGAAAAAGGTTTCAAATAAAAATTGTAATATCTGCTTAAGAATGTTTGAATTCATTAGCACTAATTAACTTTCGTTTTGTTCGTATTTTATGAAATTTGATTAACTAAACACTCCTTTATTAAGTGGCTCCTTACATACCGGCTAGTCATCGACAGTCAACACCCATGGCAGAGTATCTGGCTCAAAAAATACATAAGTTGGTCTTCCTTCGTCATTGTCAGAATGAGAGCTAGGAGGCCAGAGAACCGGGAGTGTCGGCGCCGTCATCGGAAAAAAACTGCCACATTGTCGCCAATAATTCAACGACAACGTCAGCGGTCATAAACGAAATGATTTATTGCCAAAGAGAAGGCGAGCGATATCAAAACCAAGCCAACCGACTCAACAAGCCGCTTAACGCATCCCCACGCCTCTTTATCATCCCACATATGGATGGATATCAATGCATATCGCGAAGATAAATTATCATTTGCAATCGGCGATGCAAGGAAATGGTGAAAAAAAATATTAAATATAATTAATGACACTGTGGAAGTGTTCTGAGACGGCGATTTGTTCGGTTATCTTATTATTGTATGCTTATTTATTTTTGGTTGCCTTTTTTTCCATTTCAATGTCGAGTTTTGTTTGTCAAACCATCTGTCTAGCCAAAAGAGACATTTTTATCTCGATGACACTCTGCATATGCTTAACACATTTTCGCAATTCCCGCTGATTGTAGTGGCTGCCGATTTGCGGCCAACTTTTATACGATTTTTATAAAAGCCTCTGGAAGCGAGACTCTGGCGCCAGCATAAATTATACACGGATATTTAATTTTTGTCCTTCTCTTTATTGTGTTGGGCGGTTGGCGCCACCAATCGTACATATACATGAATCCTCTACATATATTAAAACAACAAAAAAAATCAAAACAAAAGCTATATTTCCGGGAGCCATTCAGGAGTATCTATTTTTATTCAAATATGTTTTGATTGTGGGCGGAACAATACAATATTGTGATTACATCTGTTTACCAATAAACATTTACATAATTTATTTAACAAATATATTCTATTGGTGTTCATTGTAACGTACATTTCTATTATCTTTATGTTTGTTAAAATGCTAGCAAAAATAAAATAACGCTTGAAAAAATATTTAATTTGACTAATTTGCAGGAATTTCTTGTCGTTATTGATCTAGTAACCTACAATTTTCTGAATTTACACATTTATCGAACGCATATTTTACGAGTTGCCTAATTAACCCACAACTCGCAACTAAAATTTTCGCCCAAAAAGAATGCAAATTAGCCGCAATTATGGTTGTTGCTAATTGAAGCGAAAAGCCCGACCCCACGCAGTTTGTTAGGGAATTTTAAAGGGTGCTGGGGCAAGTGTGGCTGGGGCACGTTTTACCTCCGAGTTTTCCATTGAAAAGTAAGCAAATATCTAGTTCACAAACACCAGCAGCTCGGGCACATGCATATTCCTGGCCCATTATAACAATTACTTGCACTTGCTCCAACTCGCCTTGGCATGAACCCAAAAAATATAGACTACTACTAAAATTAACAAAAATAGAAAAATAAAAAAGTCCATACAAAGATGGAGGTGTGGGAAGTTGAGTGAGGCAAGTCAAACACTTGAGTGCGGGGGACAGGGCGAAGGCGTTAAAACCCGAACACATTTTGTGGGCAATGCGCTTTGCCAAAAGATTGCACGTCAACCTACATGAAGAGAAATGCTTTGAAATCCTGGTCTTAAACATCAAACACCAAAAGCATAAATATTTAATTTTGAAGATAATAAATATTTATGTACATCTGTCAGCTTAAAAGAACTTGGGCTAAAAACTAGTTTGTAAATGATTCCATTTTTTCGAGTGGAAATGTCTCCCAGTCCGGCGTACAATGCGGCGTATGTGTAATATCGTGTGGTGCAAGTGCATGTTGACTTTGGCTCACGCATACATATACAAGTGACTGTTGGTGTGTGTGTGTGTGAGTGTGTGTTAACAAACAATACATATACACTGACCTACATAGACACCCGGCATGGTTTCTCATTTGAAGCCCGCATTTGTAGCCGCCGCATTTCCTACAATATGTTCTTTCCTTACGCAATTCCTTTTTCTCTTTTTTTGGGCTCCTTTCGGTTTATTTTGAATTTTCCAGCCCGATGGAGGTCAGGCCAAAAAAAAAATAACAGAAACAAGAAAAGAAAGGCCAAGCGGCATCAGGCCTCAGTATTTAGTTAATGGAAATTATTAAAAATGGAAACTTTCCCGGTCATAACTCAAATGAAACGATAAAAAAAGGGCTCGCTGCAATTGCAATTTATTTTGCCTTCACACACTTCTCAACCAAAAAACCATCCATTTTTGACGGACGGATTCACTGACTTGCAACAAAAAATGTTCCATTTTTTATTGCTGTTCCGAGTGGGAGTTTTTTTCTTCTCAGGAAAATGTTTATGCTCTGGTTTATTGTACCATTTCATTTTGGAAAAATATTGTTCAAATACTAAAAAGGTATAACTTTTGTAAATTACTTGACCATTTTTTTCCTTTCACTATTTTTTACAAATTGGTGTTAAATAGTTATGTAATTGCTCCGTAACCTATTTGAGAATTTATTTAATTGATTAAATGTCAAATGCAAGTCTGATAATATTTATTAAATATTAATTATAGAGAACTGTGCAGACTTTTAAATAATATTTTAAACAGCAAGCCAAAGTTAAAACAAAGCTCCGCTCGAAGAGAATCTCTTCATTGGACGACTGTTAACATTTTTGCTGCTGCCGTCACGCTAACCAACTAAATTAGCCACATGCCGTAGTCATGGCCTATCCGTGGCTATCGTGAACATATTTTAGCCGAAATTACTTGGAATATTTTCGTGTCTGGGCCCCCATGAAATGAAGCCTCGTGATAGCTATCAAAGGGATGATGGCGAGGGGATGGAGACACTAGAGGGCTGGAGGACTGAAAATTATCCCCCAAAAAAGCTTTTTGAACGTTTTTCGAGGCAATTGCAATTTTTTTGTTGGCGTCGTCGTCTGTGTCGACTGTCGTAAACCAGGCGTAGGCTATTAATTTTATCACCGGGCCAGGTAGAAAAGTCCAGGGCCCAAATCTGGCTGCGGCATGCCGGTGCCAGTCTAAAGGATCCCAACCACCCATCCGACAGGATGGGTAATTTTAATAAAATTTTCGTACTCGAAGCGTGGAGCTAAAGCTTTTCATAATGTAGATTTTATGCTGATTCAATGTTTTCTTCATTTCTTTCTGCACAGATTGTTGGTGTTTCTAGGCGTGGCGTTAAATTAAGCATCCTGGCTTATATGCCGTAGTCAATTTGTGTAAAATTTTATCAATCGTCGGGGGAGAGGTCGGAAGAAGGTCCAACTTACAGCATAAATCTCTTTTAGTACCGCACTTTTCAACTCCAGCGGCGAATGTATCTCCCAGCTACTTTCCCGTTTCCGTCGAAAGTTATGAATATTGATAAGGTCGAGCAAGGTGAACCATTCCTAGATGGCTTTTCCGACTGCTTTGTTGTAATGTTTCATAAAGAGCCCTGCCAAGATTGAGTTTTCGGCTCATTTGGGATTGCACCCTCACACTCCAGTAGGATGGCAATCTTATCTCACATTCACGTCGGCTGAAAATTGCGTTTAATATTCAGTCGTAGAAAATTAGTTTTATGCCCAGAATGTTTCAGAGAAGGTGAAAGATAGACGGAAGCCAGCACACAGCTTTCCTTTTAATGAAACAAAGGCGACACTGAAGTGAGGTCGGTCGTCTAGGCAAATTACCAAATGCTGTATGGGTTAATTGAATTGCCCCAACGGCGACGACACGTGTGCCACTGATACGACATTTTGGCCCAAGTGCGTGAAATTCCCAGAATGGGTCTCTCTTCGAGCCCTCTTGGCTATTAAGAAAGTTAAAATGTTGGTACTACAAGTTGCAGAAGAGTGCCCAGAAAGTTTTGTTTCGACTTTAAAACCAGAAATAGATAATTGCACAATAACTGAACTCTCACCCACCGTCGTAATATCTCCACATTAAATAGTTAGTCATATTTTGATTTTGTTGCCCTTCAATTTTTATTGCTTTTCGCCCAACTCCAGTAACTCGAGCTACTAAACAATAGCAATAAAATGTGTAAAATCATTATACACTATGCGAACCACTCAATTGCATCCGACAACAAACGGCCTCTCCACTTGGTAATTACTTGGATCCATTCCAGATTTCCCCCGTCCCGGAAGCCACTCACTCGGAATACTTGGAGCTGAGTAAGTCACTTGGCTGCTGAAAGAGGGCAGCTGCAGCTGCACTTCAACACTTTGAAGGCATGCAAATAGTAAAAAAGAACTCCATACCATGGAGGAGGAGGGACAAACAAACAAACATAAAGAACAATTACAGAAAAGCTTATCGGCAATTAAAGCAACGCGCCCCACGGAAGCCGCCTCGCAAATGCAAATTGTGGAAATGAAAATGCAAACTCCTCACTGCAGGTCAGTTCGGTTGGACTGCAATGCAATGCTCGGAATGGCTGTGGCAGTGGCACTCTAATCATTCGCTGGCCAGTAGCCATTAATTGTCGAACAAAATGCTGCACTGTGTTTGCTGGACGTGCGGCACATGCAACACATGCGATAATTGTTGCAGTTTTTATGCAATTTAACGCACAATGCTGCTTTTCAATTGTTGCGGCAACAATTTGCAGCTTTATGGCGTAATTTATGCAACATATACGGCAGCCCGGCGGTCGGGCGATGTGACATGTCTGATGACAATTTGAATTAAGTGTAGTTAATGTTGACAAACGTCTGTCCGGCCTGAGAACAATGTTTTCCCCAGCTCACCTCCCATGCTGCCCCATGCTGGCAGTTCACTGGACCAACACGATAGTTGGGACTAATATCCATATTCATGTATATGTATGCCCCTATAGCCCACCCCTATTTCCCAGAGAGCACCCCCTTCGCGCCGGGAAGACGGTAGGGACGTGCTGAAGTGCCACTCGCCCAGAGCTGGCAGCCAAACATGATTGATGAATGCTCTGGATTCCGGACAGGGAGTGCGAGATTAAGATAATCGGCATTTGTGTAATACAATTTCCTCCAGTTGACAGACTACGGGTTAAGTGAATGTAGAGACCAGGAATAACTTGATAAATTTAATAAATATTAATAAAGACGAGTATTCAAATGGGAGTGTACATAACTGATATCTTTCTCAAATCTGTTTATTGCAGGTTTAGCTAAAATGAGTTGTTGCCCAGAGAGCTCAGAAGGCAATCCTCACTTTACGGCCCACAACCACTCTAATCGGTTCAATTAGCTTCACTTCATTGGAGATTTGGTTCGACTTAATTCATTAAAGCTTAAAAGCCATTTTATCGATAATAGGTTTAGTAAACCATTTCATTACCGTTGGCAGCAAAATGAGGGCTTCAGCACTGGCTTTACTCCTGATGGTTTGTGTTCAGTTAAAAGTGAATGCGTTAATAGGTGATTATTTATTATATTATTTATTGTTAACTGAGTGTTTTCTTTGACAGAGTGCCCTCCAAACGAAATATACGGCTGTAAGCATTGCTTCGAGCCATCCTGCAACCAAATATTGTACAACGACGAGCCTTGTGACTTGAGTTGTGTAATGGCCTGTCGGTGTAAGTTTGGATTTGTTCGCAAAAACACAGACTGCATTAAGTTGAAGGACTGCTTCCTCGATGATTAATTGCTAAAAGTAGGTTTTAATATTTTATATTTAAACACAATCTATTCGAAGAATTGCAGACACTACAATTAAGATGCCGAATCTAAGACGAGAAAGCCCCTATTTTCTATTATTCCTAGACTCTCGTCCGCAAAGTACGATGAATAAATAGAAATCGATATTTCCTTCCTGATTTAACACCTTTCTATTGTCATTGTGGCAGCTGTTTGTCCTTCATGGTTGCATTTTCAGGTAAATGTATGTTGGTACTCCGCACACAATCGGGCCAACAGGACAGAAACACAAAAGAACCCCGCAAAGAGGGCCAAGAAAATCAATAGAAACAAAGCCCAAGTCCTGGCATAGTGTTTGCTGCTAACAATGCCCACGTACCACAGGACATAAGCAGATCTTATCCGAGAGCCGAGTGCCCAGCTCAGAGAAGAGCGGCGTGTTAATAGATATTGGGCAGGTTGTTTGTTGTCCCTGCTCCGAGGACAGGAAATCAGAGCGTGACTGAAATGTTCAAGTACTATTTTCAATTCCCCAACAAAAATTGTTCAAAGAATATTAACCATTGGATATGTAGCTCCTCCTTCCATTTACGTATTTGTTTTTTTTTTGTGAATCAAAGTTGTTAATTTTATTGAATATTTCCGTATGTCGGCGGCATACACAATGCCCCCTGTTCTGTTATGAATTTTCGAAAAGGGTCAACACGAAAATGTTTGGAATAGTACCATTCCACGTGCATGCGAATGAGCAAATAGTTCTCAATTGGTTTTGGCCTTTGTTCAATTTAAAATGTGCCACTTAAATGGAGTTCCTCTCGAAACCGCTATCTCCTCCTCCTTCTGCGGGCTGTCTATTTTTGTGGCCCACCAAAAGTACATTGACATTGCTAAATTCATTGGCAGTCCATGCCAATTTTAATTCTTCTTTTTCTGCCATCGTCGTTGTTGTGTGTTGCCTCTTTACTTTTTTGTATTTTTTATTTTTTTTTTGTTCAGTCCAACCCGCATTCGTTCAGCTCTCAAGTGACGACAAACGACCGAATGCCAAATGCCAGGCCAGAGCCAGAGCCAGAGTCAACGGAGTCAGCTTCACTGTTCGTTCCACTAAACTGCCTCAAATGCC
Organism: Drosophila atripex; assembly: GCA_035045925.1. NCBI lineage: Eukaryota > Metazoa > Arthropoda > Insecta > Diptera > Drosophilidae > Drosophila > Drosophila atripex. The sequence goes on along the minus strand of JAWNOP010000022.1, from coordinate 3,066,585 downwards.
GCGTGACGCATAGAGACGATTTAATTCTTCTGCCCCTCGCTAAAATACTCTATCTCGAGGGTATCATTTCAAATTAGTTGAAGCCAGGAAGCAGTTAGAATTCAAAGTATTCTCAGTTCTTCTCTTTAGTTTTTTGGATTTTATATTCTATTAGAAGTTTTTTGTCTTAATTTTTTATTATATTCTATTCAATTTTAAACTAATTTCTTCAGGGTATATTTTAGCAAGTTTCTAGTTTTGAAAAACTTTCTTTTTTTCTCCTAGGCTTTGTATATATTTAACATATTTTGCATGTTCCTCTGAGGCCCGCCACCGGGCCGCCCATTTGTCCAGCTGCGTCGCTTCTATCCCCTGAACCCCATTTCAATGTCCATGTCCCCAGCTCCAGCCCTAGGCCCCAGCCCATGCCCATTTCCATCTGCATCTCCATTTCCAGTTCCAGTTACACCAGTACGCATTTTAAACTAAAACGGCAGCAGCAACAAACACACCAGAATTGCATTCATATTCATGTGACAATTTGCATGAGATACAATGAGGCCATATTATGAGTAGAAGTCACCACAGAACTTTTTTCTTTCTGCTGAACATGCAATTTTTTTCTAATTTATGTTCGCATTTAAATAGAACAAAAAAGGAGAAACAACTTTACTGAATGGGCCCGAGTTTTTGGCATCAATGCAAGAATTTTTTGCAGATTAAGAGGAAACTCGTTTGTTGCGGAAGCCATGTAGTAAAATGAACAACTAAAATAATAATTTTATCAGCAAACAGCTAAAAATGTAAGGCCCAGAAAACAATAATCTTTATTTAGAAGGGCGACAAACAAAGAACCTACTTGTAGTATTATTTCAACAAAAAATCTCGTTTTAATAAACATGTACTATCTTTAACTTAGAATGAATAAAAAATTACTGTAATGTTTTCAAGACGAATCTCTAGCCATAAGCGATATAATCCCATGAATAACTATAATGTATTCTTTAGAAAAAGGAGCAGGCCAAACAAAGAGAAGATGAACCGGCTTCCGTTTGGTCTCAAATGCACTTCTGTGATCCCATGTGCGGTCCATGCTCGCCGGGTTTCGGTTTCATTCCCTTCGATTTTGTCAACATATGTTCAACATAATCACAAACAAGCTAGGGTATTACTTTAACACAAACATCATCGAAGTAGGAAAGGAAAACGCTCCAAGAAAAGGAAGCTGAAAGGAGTTTGCTCGAAATTCAATTTTGTGCATTCGGAATTTAATTTGAGACGACCCGATGAGTCGAAATGAGTATCTTGTGCACATACTCCGGCTCGGATTGTGTCTTTTGTTTTCTTATTGTTATCGGCCACTTGAGCGGCTTATGCTAAATAGTCAGACACATTTTTGTAACAATTCCCCTCGAGAGTCTTAAGAATGTGTGGCATTTCGAAGCCGATTGTCTAAGTGGCCATTCGTTGTGGGGCGATGTGGCGTTGAAAGTTGGCTGCACTTTTTGAAGTTCTGATGATGAATTGTGTTGGAGGTCGGGCCAGACAGCAGCAAACAGCTGCTGATGGGCGCTGTCGGTCAAGATGAAAAGATGAGTGGTAAAAGCTATTGAACCATAACAGATGGATGGACTCGCTTTCGTTTTCTGGGTAGCCCTTAATGGGCGAAAGGCCTAAATATAAACATGCATCTATTTGGGGAATCTGGGAAATCGTTTGATATTTCCATATTAATAGCATTCTGTTCACACTATTGACATTTGCGCCACTCCCTCCGAGTCCTGGCTGGGTCAGCTCGGTTTCTTGAGACGATTTACGACTTCCGTGAAGCACTTTCAGTGGCCAGTATGCAATCGGCATTCATGGAGTGCTTCGAATTTAAATATATGTATATAAATCCCCCACACACACACCTATACCAGCCGATGTCTGGTGCGTGTTTGATATGCAGTTCGTGTCTCGGATGTCTGCATTGATGGAAATTGCAAGAAGACTTCTGTACGGCAAAAAAAGGAATACAGGCAACCTTCCCTATCCAATCCCAACTTGATTAAATAAATTTGATTAAATGTTAAAGGTATCTTCTATGATTATATGTTGGGGAGGAACTGATAAGATATTTGCTTGAATCTTGTTGACATTATTGAAGCTGGACTGTAGCCGCCTCTCACACAAATCACAAAAAAGTTTCACATACTTGAAATGTGAACTCAAGGAAAGGAAGTTGGGACACGAAATGGGTGGATGAGATGAGTTGGGGTAGAATTGCGATGATGGAAGGGCACTGGGGTCTTGATGGGGGGTCCAGGCAGAAGCTAATCTGATTTATCAGTCTGAAAATAGATTTTGATGAAAAAAGCAACCAATAGCATGAAAGGGAAAATACTCAAAGGCAGGAGCAATACGCTTTATGAAGATTGTCTGTCCCAGACGTAATTGAAATAACCAACAGGGTTGATGCAACATTGGGGCGATATTCTGGGGCAACAAAGCTGCCTAATCACTGCCCCGTGAAACACCTTGGCGAGCTAAATTGCTCCAACACTTCACACACACAATACAGTTATTAATTTCAGCTAATTCGTTACGCCTCCATCCAGGGGCACCACCCAATTAATCAAAGACAGAAGGCCTTCATAAATCAAAAAACGAACAAAAATACATCTAGAAGTAACGCCCATTAGGGATATCCTTGTAACACATAAACTATATATATATATTTATATATATGTATATATATCATAAGCTCAAGTGCTGGGAAACATCAAAAACATGTTTCGGTCAATAACAATTTTTGTTCCTTCGTTTTTGTGTCTTTATGGTTTTTTGTGTTTTGTTTTTTGGCTTTGTACTTTGCTGTCGCTTCCACTTGAGCAATTAATACGTGAGCAAACTGGAAAATATGTCAGGGGGGCGGTGGCGTGGGTGGGAGCCGGAGCGAGAAGCTGGCGAGGGAAATGAGAGGGAAGAACGCCAAAGCAAGTGCAAAACAATGTTCAAGTAGTGTATTGTTTGCAGAAATCCGCCAAAAAGAAGGCAACCATCATAACAGTCGGAGTGTGCAAAAAGTTTAGCTTCTGTTTCCATCGCCGTCTGCCAATGGATTATTTTTATCACAATCCTCACACATTAAAAGAGAATAAATAAAACCCGGGGGAAGACATAGACAGAAACCATAAAGCGAAACATTTTGCAATTTCGAATCCCAGACACGCCTCTCACATTGTCACACAACTTGATCTATATATATATACATATGTATGTGTCTAGTACACATAGCTCTATCCAAGACAATAACAATAACAATGATTATAATTATCACTGTCATTATCGGGAAGATGATGATTGAGTTTGAGGTCTTGAATGAAATATCACGCATAATGAATTGTTCTCTTTCTGTAATGTCTCTGTACTCGCAAAAGTATAACACTGTCGAAAATCTGCTCATATTTCATTCAACCAAGCGGAAATCCTTTATGCCCCACCGCTCACTCGTCACCCACTGCCCCCGCCCACCCCCTGGTGTGGCATCCTTCTCATCCACCTCCTGTACACCACGTCGTATAATAAATACTAACGGTTTCGCCTGGCTTTTCCAGCCGACTCACATTTTTGCAGCTCGTTAAATAGGCGACAGTCGAGAGCATTGCCTTGTCCCAGTCTCTTTCCCAACCCGGCCACCCGGTCTCTTTCTAAGCACTCTGCATTGTTAGTCCGTAGACTTTTTAGTTGCTTGGGTTGGGTTGCATTGTGTGAAAAAGTTTTAATTGGATGCTTATTACACAAATTTGCTCGTTTTCTTTTCTGCTCCACACATTTTTTTTTGTGGCATCGGGCATCAGGCTGGTAGTTGTATTTTTTAGTTAAAAGTCAAACTGGTGCAGCAAAAAAGTGAAAATTAAGTGAGTTTTAGAAGTTTATTGAGGCTAATAAAGTTTCGAAAAGCACTGACCAACTACTGAATGCTTGCCAATATTTTTAATTATTTTTATAAAGTTATAAATAACCCACAAATGGAGTACAACTTTCGCATTTCATTTTTTGAATGATTTCCAAAATATAGGCTCAAACTAAATCATTTTACTAAAATCCTCGCTTTTCATAATTCTGCGCCGAATAATCCAATTAGCCAGGAATTAAATGCGGGATTGGCGCGAAAAGGGACCCAACAACTAAAATACGCGTACACGACAAAATGATTCCAATTAGAATTACAAAACACTAATTGCATTTTACAAAATGCTTCAATTGAATTTCTAATTGCCAATTGCTGCAGCACAATGATTCTGCACATAAATGAATAATTCTAAATGGATTGCGAAATGCCCAGAGATGGAAATCAGCCAGTGGGGCAAAATAGAACTGAAGAATGGAAAAATTGTGGCAGAAAATTCTGGGGCAGTACAGCTGTTGCCACTACGATGACCATTCAAAAATATCCCGCTTTGATGCAAATAAATCAACGTTTGGATTTGGGCATCAAAAATTCCGATTTGCGCAATTATTTTTTTTGACCGCGAATCACGGACTATGAAACTAAATACCTCAATAAAATATAGTATTTTATTTTAGAAATGGATATTATTACTATGCAAAAAATAAACCGAATGGCATGCGTTTGATCTTCCCTTTTACGAACCTGCCCTAAAGCCATTTACCAGCAGTGTGTTTGGGAGAGTCTTTTATCTACCTGGATTGCCATTTAAGATCATAAACGGCTATCAGTTAACAGCGCTTTCAAAACATGAGGGTCTGCTGTAGGGACTCGATATAAAAAAAGTATAAATAAAAACTAATACGACCAATCTATGCTCTATTCTTTATGACGTGATATATATACAACTTATGATAAATATAAACCTTTGCAGACTTATTTTAGACTCTTTTAATAACCATTTCGGGGCAGTAAAAATATATAAGTAATTCTTAATACCCAAATCCCTCTAAAAATCACCTTACCCAAACTCATACCTGATATAATAGAAGGTCGAGACAATATGCCAAACCTGTTTCGTTTTCATGTGCCCCCAGAGAAGCGGAGAGAAAACCAGAGACTTGACTCTCCAAGTTGGGCTATCAAAAAAGTTTTATCACAAAGAAAAGCTAAACCAGTCAACGGGTTTTATTTCGGGACTAATTTGTCGGAGGTTTCGATATCCGATACCCAAACTGATGCATCCTTACGGTTTAGCAGTTTTTTTTTTATTTTTGGATACAAGGAGGTAGGGCACTGATATCTGGTCATCTGATTTGCAGACTGAACATTTTTTTGATCTTTTGCGCACAAATTAACTTCAAACAGGCGTGAATAATGCCCAGCTGATCTTTTGTTTTTCGCTTTTGGGGGGAATCTGGAAATTCATTTGCCTTAGAGTGCCCACATTAAAGTGCCGCCTGACACGCTTCCCCCGGATTTTATGACATGTGCGGTTTGAGTTATGACCTGGTCTGGCTTTTTGCCTTTTTTCCAGCATGCTAGCTGGCTTTTGTGGCATGTGCGGAGCTTGAATTTCTTTATTCCTCTCCCTTTCCGTACATATTTCAGATTTCTGATAGTTTAATTGGTCTGGACTTTATGTGTTTTGCGGTTTTTTGTTTTCTCTCAGCTTATTTCTTGATTTTTTGTCCGACTTGCCACTGGTCTTGGGCCTGGGCCTGGGCGTAATGAAGACGTCACATGGAAGGCATATTAATGCTAATTGATTATGCCAAAGTTCCTGTCCGAGCCAAACTGTGGGAATTTAATCTTGATCACGCAGAATGTAGGAACATTTATTGAACGTTTCTTGGCACTTGACATGGAGCACTTGGCAATTAAGAGGGTGGGCTTATCAAGAAGCCCACGCATAGTGCTAGCAACAGCACATTAAACACTATATTTCATTGGTTGTGGTATTGAATCACATCATAAATCGTTTTAACGATCACTTCCCCAAGACTTTAAGGTAATTGAGACATTTAAGGCACAGCAGGCCCTCACTTCCCTAGAAATCCCCACGTGGAAATTTTAATCTCGGATGCCCTCAGGAAATTTATGTTAACAAATTTGAGAAATTGTTAAGAAATTCTGTATTGGAATCTTTGGAAATCTGTGAGTCCCACACTCAATTAAATTGATTAACGCTGTCATAAAAAGTCAAACATAAAATGCAGGTTTAACAAACAAAGCTTTGCTAATAAAATGATTCAACAAAATAGGAACAAATATATAAATATATTCAGGGTGTAAACTTTTTATGACACGCAAGTCGGAGTTGAATTTCGGCACGATCTACTAGCTGGTAACGATAAGTGTTCTGCAGCTTTAATAGAGACATAAAAATAGTTATAAATACTCCTGCAATTCCGTGGACTGTTCATTCCTCTGTAATTTGGGATATTTATGTGTATGCCACAAAAAAGTTGTAGAAAAACACACAGATATGTGGAAAAAGAGCAATAAAAACTAAAAACAAAACAGTTTCTCTGTGGATTGCGGGCACGAGTGTAACTTTTCCGTAAAACAATTGGAAACAACCAATCGCACAGACTAGACCGAAAACGTCATAAATAGTTTTCATTTCATTAGCTCGGCTTTGTGAATTGTTCGAATATGAAAGTTCAAAATGCAAGCGTACAGAAATAATAAACAGCCGACTTGTTTATGCATGCGATCGGGAAAGTCGGGAGTGCCAAAGATGTAACTATATTCACTCGCTCATATACGAAAAACAAAAAACACACACCTGTACATGAACTTTGGACACCACTTGGATATGCCTGCCGTAAACAATTACTGGATCGGGCGTCACAACAGACAGACAATCCTCTTACCACAAATAATTTTCCGGCCAAACAGCAGACACAATTCAAACACACTCAAGCCACTCAAACAGCGGCATTTAATTAATGGCTTTTTATCAAGACTGAATAAATATTCAGTGGATAGATATTTGCATACATTGAAATAAATAAAACTAAATTAGGAAAAAAAACACGAAATCCGAATAAAACTGGCTGGGGCTTTGGGTATTCAGAGTAAAAGTCAACGGTTTTGTTAATGGTTAACTGGCTGATAAAGTTTACACATTTTAAGCTTTCCGGGATAATCGATCAGATAATGGTTACACATATTTTTGAGTTTTGAATAAAATTTTAAAATCCTAAAAGGGATTTCTCTCACTTCTCTGAGCTCTATAAATTATTTTGTTATGATTTTTCTTGCATCATAAATTAAAAAGGTGGCCTTAATTTATCTCAGTTATGTTTCAGATCATACCGCAAAAAGGGCAGTAGGAATAGCAACTGCGATTCGCATAAGAGAGCAATTAAAAATCGCTTTCCATTAATCAAACTAAGTACTACGTCCGAAAATAAAATACTTCCACATCAACCTCCCCGTAGGCGTAGCCAGATGTAATTTATATTCAACTTACCTCTTGGCCATGGCCCATTAGGAATACAAATCTGAGTACGCCCTAAGAAAAGTTCCGCCCTCACATCCCCAAATAATAGAATATTATGTCTTTCTTCCATTGGACACGCAATGCATGAGTTTCATTTTCATTTGGTTAGCTTTCGACGCATTTTTCATTGAAGCATGCCCCTCTCATATGGCCCAACTACTAATTAAGCTATTTTTAAAGGCGAATTTCCGCGGCACGCACAGGGCAGTGTTAAAGGGGCGTGGTCGTGCCCCAATCGTCACTCTGTCTGGCAAGATCTTGTGCAGTGGCAGCTGTGCTCAATTAATGTCATTTCTGTGCCATATCAATTTCTTAAGTGTTTTAAATTAAATTTTGCATTCTGCCGCAAAACTAGCCGAAAAAAAAGCTGAGTCTAAATTGGTGCTACGAAAAAAGCTGTTTAGATATAAAAAATAGATACAGAATATATCTATATCATAAACACACTGTGATACATACATATATTTGACATTGAACTCTTTTCGGTATTCACGCCCACTTGACTGTTGCTGAGTTTTATGCACAGCAACGAATTTATTTTTTGTTTAATTGAAGATCGCCAAATTGAAATTTAAACATTTTTCATCAGCAGCACATATAGAAATCATCAACGTCGCAGGCATAAATAAATTTGTCTGCTATTCGGTTTGTGGTTTATTGCATTCAAGAAGTTACGGCATCTTTCAGCGAATTAATCGAGCTAATATTAGAGATGACTGGCACGAGCTGGATTAATTGTTAAGTCTACAAGGCCCCAGTACACACTCTTATGCCAAAGTTATGCTAATATTGCCTGGCTTGACTTTATGTGTCCCTAGGGTAGAATTTAATGCCTTCACTGTCATCCCATGGTATGTTTTTATGGCCGTCGAATGAACTTTACACCTCGGTCATTAAATAACTCATTAAACGCGGAGAGTGAGGACTTATTAGTCCCTCAGATTAGACAAATTTCAATGAAGCACATGGCTGAGAGATTTATGAGTTCGACTGATTATGAATAATGAAGTAAGTGCAAGATTTTTCGAACGCAATTTTCCGAAAATACGTTTATTTCCGATTTCCCAATCGTGCCCCCCAGTGAACAGCCGTCTCATTGAGGCCAAATTTCCACAACACCTCGGTGTAAACAACTAGAGAGTTTCGAAGGCGCCTAATCGAAGGGTTGTAAACAAAACAATTTGTGTTTTCTCTAATTAAAGCTCACAAAAATAGACAGAAAGCAATTCGGACGGATTTCTCTAATGTGAAGGCGCTTGTAATCCTCTGGGGAAACATGCCGACGCATATTTATGAAAATGTATGTATGTGAACCTCTGGCTAGTGAATTTATTGATGCGCCAACCAAAACGAGTTTTCTGGGGACAAACCCAAACAAAAAAAAATGAATGGCTATTTAAATAAAAACACAAGCAGCAAATATAAATTATGAAATCCAGCTTTTTGCAAATCGTGCCTAATTTGCATTGGCGCCGAAAATCCAAAAGAATTATGTTGAAGCCTAAAAAATACAACATGACAATCGCCAAATTTATTTTCGACGCAATGATTATCCATTATTAATTATCCAGGTTGAAAGCTTACCTGATCTTGACAAAAGTATCCGAATCCGATGATGCCGGCAATGGCCAGAAAGAGGCAAAACACAATGATTGTTCGTATTTTGGAGCGGGGTTCCATTTTCTTAATTTCATAAACTCCACTAGGTAGCAGTAAGGCAAAATCACTATCGACTTGAACAGAGACGTTCTTATGCATATCCATGGGCATGATCCATTCCCCCGTTCAGTTTCCTTTTCAAAACGACCGCTCTAGACCATCATCAGGAATCCAACCGGATTGAATCATATTGGGAGTTGCGACAAGCGAATCGGTGGCAAGGCAACCTTAATCATACTTCATAGTCGAATCCCTGATAAGAACTCTGGAAGTGGGACACCGATACAACCATAATAGTCAACGCGGAAATGTTTATATTTATTTTTGTGTTGTACGGTAGCTGGAACGAGAGAAAAGCATTTATAAAATTTTTTCAAGCTTTTTCTATGAAAAACTAAATGGCATTAGTTAGCCACTCGACTCGGCCAGATAAGGGAAATATAATACATTATGTCTAGGCTGTTATCGGGCACTTTCACCTAAACAAATCAAGCTATTGACTGATAAGAAGCTTAAGATGAGGTGGCATACGTAACTGTTTTTATATTTACATTTTAGGTAGAAGGAATTTTTTTAGAATTGAAATTTTTATCCGTAAAAATAAGAAATAAAAGGTTACCACATTTATTTCGAAAATCTTGAATGACCGGCACGAGTACGAATAAACACTCGTAAACATTACGAAGAACATAAATCATACAACTAAAAATAGATAATTATAAAGTAAAAATTCCACTAAGTAGTTTTTATAATTTTATACATTTTATTAGTCTTATAGTTATTTATTATATAAATTATACAAAGACATTTTATTACATTTTCTATGAACTTTTAATGATAATGTGAGGCACAAAGCTATCAGAGTACTTATCAGGGTACTAATCGCTTTAAATTTTACAAATTTATTTTTAATTAAAGAATTTAATTTGTAATTAAAAAACACGTCGACCCGTTTTCAGGGAAAGTGTATTTGTTTAAGAACCTCCAACTATCAGTCTGTTTGACGCCCAAGCGGCTACATTCTTGAACAGGTCTGCAACGTAGGCGCTTTCCCACTGCCGCGATATGCAATTGTAAACAAATTGCAAAGTAGCTTCTTGGCGAAAACATAAATAATATAAATAAAAAATCGGTGAATGGCGGCGGATGTGGGGAAACATGTTGTGCAGTTGCAACATCATGGCGTTGCTTGCTACTCTTTTTTCGCACCAACACACATCTACTCCGCCAGACGCTAATTTGGAGCTTGGGTTTAACCAAATTATTAGTTTCCCCGACACTGTGACGTCAGTCTAATGGAAATAATAATAGAATTTAGCGATTTCGACGCAGCAAACAAGGCAAAACAACAAACAAAAATACAAAGAGAGTGGCAGACAGAGCGGGACGGCACGATAACAGCTGTTCGAGCGAGCCAATTTGACAATTTCGCAAATTTACCTTGTTTATCTGCACTTCCACGGTCGCCACAGGCGGGCCAGTTAATTTTTCACAATTATCTTTATGGCACAAGTTTATTTGTTTACATTTTGAGGTATTTTCTACAGTTACACGGTCACTTAGCGCGCCTACTGTTTGTGCCACACAATCCGCGGTAGAAACCGAAAAAGGCCGCTTTTTGAACTTCCAACTGTTTTGGACTCTTTTTACATAGTTTAGGAAGCACTTCGCACTTTCTGGTTTGTAAATTATTTGTAATTTGCAATTATTTTACCGTTTTGCGCGTATTTTGGTGTTATTTTTCATGCGAGACTCCGCGGAGGCAACGTCCGGTAGGGTTGTTGGCAACAAAATACGCCATCAGAATACATCTTACGGATTTCCTTACGTTACGAAGCAGCTCACAGCTGATGAACGCGTTAGGCACAAAATACCATACGTAAAGATATACCGTACGCTACAGATACAGATACATTTTACAGATTCTGTAAAATATTTTACTTGCTGTCGCTTGGAGCATTCAATTCACATCGAACATGCTCGGCCTTTGGACACACATATGTTTATTAAAATGTTTACTAAAATATCGGAAATTCCATATTCTTTCTTGACTATAATTATATATATACCGGCCTATACCAACTCATTTAATCATTAAACAATAATTTTCTTTATCACACGAACGGGCCGCTTTAAAAAAATTAAAACAAGCACTTACTACTCGTCCAAAACTCTAATTGAAAATACAAACTCATTGAGGAAGAATTTTAAAGCATTAATATATAATTTTTTCTTAGTTTTGAAATTTCCATTTCAGGGTTTGACGTAGACGTAAATTGAATCATGTAGATCCATATAGATAAATACATTTTACAACTTGCATTCACCCTGTTGGTCTTAAAATATCGAGATATCGATTGTTTGCCGGACATTTTAAATGTCTTGAATAGTTTATAGAACCATTATTACAAAATATTTCACCAAAATAATTATTTTCCGGAATACCTTAAAAGATTTGTAAATCTTTTCATCACCAAACTTCATCAAAATCTGAAAACAAAATATTTTTTAGATTTATTCTAAAAAATACTGTACGATCCCCTTCAAATGTGGTAAAAATGTATGGAGCATCAACATGACCCCCAGCGATGGCTATATCTTTGCCAAAAATCGTTCGATTCTTGAGCGGAATGCCTTTAACAATTCGTACAATGATTTCCTTTCAATCTGCATTACAATCTGGAAACAAAATATTTTTTACATTTTTTCTAAAATTTTCTGGGTCATCCCCTTTAAATGTGGGAAAAATGCATAGAGCCGTAATATGGCCCCCAGCGAGGACTAAATCTTTGCCAATAATCGTCCGATTCTTGAGCGGAATGCCTTTAATGATTCGTAATACGATTTCCTTTCAATCTGCATTAAAATCTGGAAACAAAATATTTTTTACATTTTTTCTAAAATTTTCTGGGTCATCCCCTTTAAATGTGGCAAAAATGCATAGAGCCGTAATAGGGCCCCCAGCGATGGCTATATCTTTGCCAATAATCTTCCGATTCTTGAGCGGAATGCCTTTAATGATTCGTAATACGATTTCCTTTCAATCTGCATTAAAATCTGGAAATAAAATATTTTTTACATTTTTTCTAAAATTTTCTGGGTTATTCCCTTTAAATGTGGCAAAAATGCATGGAGCCGTAATATGGCCCCCAGCGATGGCTATATCTTTGCCAATAATCGTTCGATTCTTGAGCGGAATGCCTTTAACGATTCGTACAACGATTTCCTTTCAATCTGCATTAAAATCTGGAAACAAAATATTTTTTACATTTTTTCTAAAATTTTCTGGGTCATCCCCTTTAAATGTGGCAAAAATGCATAGAGCCGTAATATGGCCCCCAGCGAGGACTAAATCTTTGCCAATAATCGTCCGATTCTTGAGCGGAATGCCTTTAATGATTCGTACAACGATTTCCTTTCAATCTGCATTAAAATCTGGAAACAAAATATTTTTTACATTTTTTCTAAAATTTTCTGGGTCATCCCCTTTAAATGTGGCAAAAATGCATAGAGCCGTAATATGGCCCCCAGCGAGGGCTATATCTTTGCCAATAATCGTCCGATTCTTGAGCGGAATGCCTTTAATAATTCGTACAACGATTTCCTTTCAATCTGCATTAAAATCTGGAAACAAAATATTTTTTACATTTTTTCTAAAATTTTCTGGGTCATCCCCTTTAAATGTGGCAAAAATGCATAGAGCCGTAATATGGCCCCCAGCGAGGGCTATATCTTTGCCAATAATCGTCCGATTCTTGAGCGGAATGCCTTTAATGATTCGTACAACGATTTCCTTTCAATCTGCATTAAAATCTGGAAACAAAATATTTTTTACATTTTTTCTAAAATTTTCTGGGTCATCCCCTTTAAATGTGGCAAAAATGCATAGAGCCGTAATATGGCCCCCAGCGATGGCTAAATCTTTGCCAATAATCGTTCGATTCTTGAGCGGAATGCCTTTAACAATTCGTACAATGATTTCCTTTCAATCTGCATTAAAATCTGGAAACAAAATATTTTTTACATTTTTTCTAAAATTTTCTGGGTCATCCCCTTTAAATGTGGCAAAAATACATAGACCCGTAATATGGCCCCCAGCGAGGGCTATATCTTTGCCAATAATGGTCCGATTCTTGAGCGGAATGCCTTTAATGATTCGTAATACGATTTCCTTTCAATCTGCATTAAAATCTGGAAACAAAATATTTTTTACATTTTTTCTAAAATTTTCTGGTTTATCCCCTTTAAATGTGGCAAAAATGCATAGACCCGTAATATGGCCCCCAGCGAGGGCTATATCTTTGCCAATAATTGTCCGATTCTTGAGCGGAATGCCTTTAATGATTCGTAATACGATTTCCTTTCAATCTGCATTAAAATCTGGAAACAAAATATTTTTTACATTTTTTCTAAAATTTTCTGGGTCATCCCCTTTAAATGTGGCAAAAATGCATAGAGCCGTAATATGGCCCCCAGCGAGGGCTATATCTTTGCCAATAATCGTCCGATTCTTGAGCGGAATGCCTTTAATGATTCGTAATACGATTTCCTTTCAATCTGCATTAAAATCTGGAAACAAAATATTTTTTACATTTTTTCTAAAATTTTCTGGGTCATCCCCTTTAAATGTGGCAAAAATGCATAGAGCCGTAATATGGCCCCCAGCGAGGGCTATATCTTTGCCAATAATCGTCCGATTCTTGAGCGGAATGCCTTTAATGATTCGTACAACGATTTCCTTTCAATCTGCATTAAAATCTGGAAACAAAATATTTTTTACATTTTTTCTAAAATTTTCTGGGTCATCCCCTTTAAATGTGGCAAAAATGCATAGAGCCGTAATATGGCCCCCAGCGAGAGCTAAATCTTTGCCAATAATCGTCCGATTCTTGAGCGGAATGCCTTTAATGATTCGTAATACGATTTCCTTTCAATCTGCATTAAAATCTGGAAACAAAATATTTTTTACATTTTTTCTAAAATTTTCTGGGTCATCCCCTTTAAATGTGGCAAAAATGCATAGACCCGTAATATGGCCCCCAGCGAGGGCTATATCTTTGCCAATAATTGTCCGATTCTTGAGCGGAATGCCTTTAATGATTCGTAATACGATTTCCTTTCAATCTGCATTAAAATCTGGAAACAAAATATTTTTTACATTTTTTCTAAAATTTTCTGGGTCATCCCCTTTAAATGTGGCAAAAATGCATAGAGCCGTGATATGGCCCACAGCGAGGGATATATCTTTGCCAATAATCGTCCGATTCTTGAGCGGAATGCCTTTAATGATTCGTACAACGATTTCCTTTCAATCTGCATTATAATCTGGAAACAAAATATTTTTTTGATTTTTTCTAAAATTTTCCGGGTCATCCCCTTTAAATGTGGCAAAAATGCATAGAGCCGTAATATGGCCCCCAGCGATGGCTAAATCTTTGCCAATATTCGTTCGATTCTTGAGCGGAATGCCTTTAACAATTCGTACAATGATTTCCTTTCAATCTGCATTAAAATCTGGAAACAAAATATTTTTTACATTTTTTCTAAAATTTTCTGGGTCATCCCCTTTAAATGTGGCAAAAATACATAGACCCGTAATATGGCCCCCAGCGAGGGCTAAATCTTTGCCAATAATCGTCCGATTCTTGAGCGGAATGCCTTTAATGATTCGTAATACGATTTCCTTTCAATCTGCATTAAAATCTGGAAACAAAATATTTTTTACATTTTTTCTAAAATTTTCTGGGTCATCCCCTTTAAATGTGGCAAAAATGCATAGAGCCGTAATATGGCCCCCAGCGAGGGCTATATCTTTGCCAATAATCGTCCGATTCTTGAGCGGAATGCCTTTAATGATTCGTACAACGATTTCCTTTCAATCTGCATTAAAATCTGGAAACAAAATATTTTTTACATTTTTTCTAAAATTTTCTGGGTCATCCCCTTTAAATGTGGCAAAAATGCATAGAGCCGTAATATGGCCCCCAGCGAGGGCTATATCTTTGCCAATAATCGTCCGATTCTTGAGCGGAATGCCTTTAATGATTCGTACAACGATTTCCTTTCAATCTGCATTATAATCTGGAAACAAAATATTTTTTTGATTTTTTCTAAAATTTTCTGGGTCATCCCCTTTAAATGTGGCAAAAATGCATAGAGCCGTAATATGGCCCCCAGCGATGGCTAAATCTTTGCCAATAATCGTCCGATTCTTGAGCGGAATGCCTTTAACAATTCGTACAATGATTTCCTTTCAATCTGCATTAAAATCTGGAAACAAAATATTTTTTACATTTTTTCTAAAATTTTCTGGGTCATCCCCTTTAAATGTGGCAAAAATGCATAGAGCCGTAATATGGCCCCCAGCGAGGGCTATATCTTTGCCAATAATTGTCCGATTCTTGAGCGGAATGCCTTTAATGATATCGTAATACGATTTCCTTTCAATCTGCATTAAAATCTGGAAACAAAATATTTTTTACATTTTTTCTAAAATTTTCTGTGTCATCCCCTTTAAATGTGGCAAAAATGCATGGAGCCGTAATATGACGGGGAGGGCTATATCTTTGCCATTAATCATCTGATCCGGCGTGGAATATTTTGAATGGTTTTAATTTCGATTTTTTTTCAATCTGTTTAAAAATCTAGAAACAACTTAGAATCTTATTTTTCAAATTTCAAAATTTTAACTGGAGGTTCAGTTATTGTTGCTCCATGTAAAGTACAAATGGAATATTCTTGCAAAGGTCAAAGTCGCAACTTTCCATATTTAATTATAAAAGTAATTTAATATATTTCGTAATTAACCGATTTTTCGATCATTTTATTAGTAAGTACCAAATGTGTCGGAAAAACTTTTAACTTATGGCTAATATTAATCACAGAACACAAGCGCCTCGAAATTCAACTCAACTAGTTAGCTCCACCGCCGCCGCCACCTCCCGACGATACCGAGCTGGCATTTCCTGCGCTGGCGGCGAAAAGCTTCCGCAGATTCTGCAAGATTCCCCAGACTACAGTACCCGCAGTGCCCAGCGTCTCGAGGACATCAAAGCCGGTACTATCTATAGCCGTCTCACGGTCCTCCTCCGTTTCGATGGCCGAAGAGCTGGCGTTCCCACTGACATGCGGATGATGGACACCTTCATGGCCAACCAGCCGATGACGATTAGTCTCCACATGGGTGTTATTGACACCACCTCCGCCAACCGTAGCCAAGAGGTGTCTCACCGGTTCCAGCACTGGAATAGCCAGCTTAATGCGATTCCAGGTATTGGGCGCTTCGGTCGAACCTTCATGCTGCTCGCCGATGGCCATCAACTTCAGGTCGTCGTCCAGGGTAATTCGCTCAGTAGCAGGATCGTCATCAGTGTCAAAGGACAAATCGACACTGGCATTTGCCTTTTCGGGCAATTTTAACAATCCAACGAATAGCTGTTGCACCCTCACAGAATTACTTGTTTCCGCCTCATTTTGCTCGAAATCGAACTCCTGGCGGGGATAATTGTTCTTCTTTTGGCTAACGAAGCTGGTCACATGCCGCATCTCATTTCCAGGAGCGGATTCAGCTGGCCTGGCGGAGGCTGTTGTCGTCGTCAGAAACAGCAACCACACAAACTATGGAGAAATGGGAAGAAGAGGGAATATTAATTGGCGCTTAATGACCTGCTGCCCATATGTACGTGCATGAATATTGAATATCCGATCGGAAGATCGATAGATAATGAGGCTTTCTATATTCCAATCTCATTTTACGCGCGACTCTTAGCCTTGAAATCGTTCTATAAGTTATGACTGGTTGTCTGGTGCTTATTTTTCCCGAATAATACAAAATATACAATATAACAAGGACAGGCGATTTCATTATTTTTTTGTTTTTTGAATATTTCATATAAAAAGATTCGTTGTAAGTCCTATTAAGACAGAATAGTCATTGGGGTTTAAAAACTTATAATTTATTTAGTTTGATGAGTCATTGGCTATATTTTGTATTTCAAACGTTGCTATCAAATTCCGTAAAAATCAGCAATGTCAAATGCTTACGTTCGTGAAGACAAAAAAACATATTGAACTATATGTGGAACTCGACAAACGCAACATTGTCACTGAAGAATCACGACTCTAGCACTCGGCTAGAAAACGAAACTTAAATTGAAATTGAAACCGATGCCGAAATCGAAACCGCTGCCAGCAAAAGCAAAAATTAAACTAAGCCAACCAACACTTGGGTGACCAGAGCCCAGCTGAAGGCAGTCGGACGGTCAATAATGAAATTAATATTCAACAAATGTAGTAGCAATTGTAGTACCCAAATTTAAAACATTGTGCATTTATAGACCCCCGCTCTCAGGGTTTCGAGAAGTATCCCAAGTGACTAGGATTTGTCAACTACACAAAAAATTTTATTTATTTTATATTTTTTAAAATTTTCAGAATTTAGTAGGCTGGGTTTTTTAGTTTAACGGAATGTGTATTAATATTACTCAGTATTTAGACAGGAGTCTCTGTTACAACATCAAATTCTAGGGTTTTTACATTTTCGACCCGAGTTCCAAATTAAAATATAAATTTGAGTGAAGTGTTTTAACTAACAAATTCAAAATTGAGTATGCGGTTATTTGGTAAACTAACCCATTTTTTACATGTAAGTACTTAATTGGTCCATTTTCATCGCTAGATTTCTATACATTGCAAGTTTTTTTGTTACCAAAGTTGTAAAATCTTCAGATTCTTTTGAGCGCTAAAAACTGACTTAAAACTCTAAGAGTACTGTGTAAAGTTTTAAATGTTTAAAATATTTTTAAAAATGATTAAATCCAACATCCCAAGTTTCGACAGTTTTAAAAACAAATTTTTAAGCAACATTTTATTTAGCAACATTTCATTTAGCAACATTTCATTTAGCAACATTTGATCGGGCAACATTTTTTGATACCCAAAATTCAAATTGAAAATAATAGTAGGCTTTGCAATATAAGTTTGAGCTGTAGTGAGATGTCTTTTTAACTATTCAGTACAATTCCTTCTGGCCTACATCTCACACTACACTCTTTTTTTCCTTAAAATAAATATTAAATAAATTATTTGATGTATTCCATTTCGAAAAAGTAAACAAAATTTTAGTAATTAAAATTGAATTGAAAAATGCCCGGGATATTTGGCAGCTGTCCGACTAATCGCCTCGGGCCGCATCTTCTGCAGATATCGCGATGTTTAAGCTACCATGTCCCGCTGTTGCGCCCACGTAGTATCCTGCAGGCCCGCAAGATAAGCCAGCTATGTTGCAGTGTGTCCTCGCAATCGCGATCGGGTGCCTTCAGTCCTGCCAATATCCGGGTACAGCCGTACTCCCAGAAGGGTACTGGCGTCTTCACCTACAACGACAATGTGGACATGTCGCGTAAAAGAGTCAGCTTTTCGGGAGCACCGGAATCAAAAAACCAACTTCTACCAGTGGGCCTAATCACCCCCGAGTCTGACAACGGCAAGCAGTTGAAGATTGTGGTAGTGCCTCTAGACCTGTCCACCATGGATGCTAATACATTGAAGGATACTCTTGAGACCATCAACCAACTGCGCCTTTACGCAAACCATATCGAAGACTTCTCCGATACTATGTTGGAGGAGTACAACGCCCTCAGCGATGCAATGCAGGAGGTGGAGGAAACAACTTCTGAGCTAGCCGAGGTTCAGGAAGAACTAGAACGGGCTAGGCAAGAGATAAACAATGAAAATAAACAATTCTGGGAGTCTTTAAACGCCACACCATCCATGGTGGCAGATGTGGACGCTGTGGCGGATCGCGCAAACCTAAGAGGAGCTTCCGGCCTGGGCCTAGGACAATACACCCCAATGGAGGAACGGCAGAAGGCGGTTAGCAGCTGCCTTCAGCCCGGATTCGCTCAGACGGCGCCAATGACTGCTGCTCCCAATTCTGCCATCAAGTCGACCTCCACCTTGCCGCAACTGAAGCCCTCAATGC
Source organism: Drosophila atripex (assembly GCA_035045925.1). Classification (NCBI taxonomy): domain Eukaryota; kingdom Metazoa; phylum Arthropoda; class Insecta; order Diptera; family Drosophilidae; genus Drosophila; species Drosophila atripex. The sequence continues at coordinate 3,047,520 of JAWNOP010000022.1, read as the reverse complement.
ATGCTCTGGGTCCACAAACATCTCAAAATCCCCTTCAATTTGCCGCTTTCGGTGCCAAGCTGAACGATCCCCTGATGAGAGAAGACTTTATAGAGGAGGTACGTGTGGATGTGCCTAACGAGATGAGCAGTCGCCTCAATGAGTTGGCCGTCTCCTCCATGGAGCTGTCGTTCGAAATGGACATGACCAACCTGAAGGACGCATTGGCCAATCCGCACACGGATAGTGCGAACCTTCAAGATCCCATGATTTGCATGCACACAAAGGTCGAAATGGATGCACCCGGGACAGTGGAAAATACAGTGCCGCTCAGATTCAATGCATTAATTTCTGGCGTGGTGGAGCTGGATACAGCCAAGCTAAACGCTGAACAAATCACGGACGACAAGATGCCTGGATTTAATGACGATCTTACCTCGCTGGCGGCCAATCTGTGCAGCACAGCTCTGGAAAAGGGCTTCTCATCGTCCGGTTCAAGTAACTTTATTGGTGACCTAGAGCTGACCAAAGATGAGGCTGTGCAGAAAGATAGGCGCATTGATACGTCTCTGATGCATCCCAGTGCCCATGTAGGTCATATTGCTCAGGAATTTATGGCAGCCGTCGTTCCCGACGTCAAGGAGGATGTTGAGGGCAAAGATGGCTGCAAGCATCCACCCGTTAAGCCAAAAAAGAAGTGTCCCGGAAAGTGTCCTTTGATCACTGATCCCTGCAAAGAAGACCCCTGCAAGCGCCCAGAAAAAACCAAGAAGCCTCCAAAAAAGAAGGCTTCCAGCGCCTTAGATGTAACCGCCCAGGCTTCCGACTGTAAAAAAAAAGACGAAAAAAAAGATCCTTGTGGCAAAAAGAGGTGGTAAGGACAAAAAGGATCCTTGCGACAAGAAAAAAAGGATCCTTGCGACAAGAAAAAAAAGGATCCTTGCGCCAAGAAAAAAAAGGATCCTTGCCCCAAGAAAAAGAGGATCCTTGTGCCAAGAAAAAAGAGGATCCTTGCGCCAAGAAAAAAGAGGATCCTTGCGCCAAGAAAAAAAAGGATCCTTGCGCCAAGGACAAGAAGGATCCCTGCGCCAAGGACAAGAAGGATCCCTGCGCCAAGGACAAGAAGGATCCCTGCGCCAAGAAAGGAGGCAAAGATGGCAAGGAAAAAAAGGATCCCTGTGCCAAGTTTAAGAAAGGAGGAAAAGATGGTAAGAAAGATCCCTGCGCCAAGAAAGGAGGCAAAGATGGCAAGGACAAGAAGGATCCCTGTGCCAAGTTTAAGAAAGGAGGAAAAGATGGTAAGAAGGATCCCTGCGCCAAGAAAGGAGGCAAAGGTGGCAAGAAGGAGGATCCTTGTGCGAAGTTCAAGAAAAACAAAGGCGGCAAAGATAAGGGGTGCAAGTTCTCCACCCATGCACCCAGTGATTTCAATAAACGATACCTTTCCACGGTTTTTAGCCAGACTGGATCTCCGCGAGGACCTCGATTCGTGGTCTACTCCACCCTTGTACGCCGCAACTACCGTGTCCCCATCTCAAAGAATACTCCTTGCCAGTGTCCCATGTGCCAAGGACACAAATTACTCGCCGATACTGTCGAAACTCCCGCCCGTTTTATCATGAACTCCTCCCTAATGCGTCGCCGGTTTGGAAGCCTGAGTGGCATGGATCTGATTAAGCGATCTTACTCAAAGAAGAAGAAAAAGGTGTCTGGCAAGTGCGGGGCAATGGCGCCAAAGTATCCGAAGAGCCGCGGCAAGGACCAGAAGGAACGAACGGGCCTCCGTGAAGACTGCTTTAAAAGTGATGACGAATGCAGCCTCAAGGGGTGCTCCGGAAATTGCGCCACGGTCAAATTTCCCCGGAAGAAATGTGAAAAGAAAAAGGGCAAAAAGGACAAAAAGACAAAAAGGGTGAAAAGAGCAAAAAGAGTGAGTAATCCTAAAATATCGGCATGTTTTCCAAACATTTCACTTCAATGATCATTGCAGAGTAGGCATTTCGTTGATTAAAGATGCTCGCTTGCCCCTGAAACACTGGTACCAGTGCCAAAGATCGTTCAGTACACGTTCCGCCTGCCAAATCAAGCCTGACCCCTTGCTCAATGGGAAGGCGTATGTCGTAAGAATTCCGAATCCCTACAAAATAGACATGGTTCCAGTTTCCAGGCCAACACCGACCGACTTTGGTAAGATTTCAGCACCCATTATGAGACTATTTCTATGCCACTTTCCTATTAGATGTACTGGTTCGAACGGGTTCCGTGGCCATATCGGGTTCAGACATCCATGTCTTCGAAAGGGGCAATAGTGTGGTAGAATCCATCACCCTGGGTCACGATGCCACCGGATTCGTGGAAGAAGTGGGGCGCTCTGTCCGAAATTTACGGGTGGGTGATCGCGTTGTCATGGAATCTGCGTTATCTTGCGGCATCTGCGACTTATGCAAACGGGGTCAGTACAATATGTGTTCCGGCATGGTCTACAATGGTTTCCTGTCAACCCACCAAACGCATCCGGGGGATCTATGTCATCGTTTATATCCATCCATCAGCATGGATGAGGGTACTCTCGTCCAGACACTGGCCCTGGGCTGCCAGGCCTGCCTCACCGGCAGTATAACACCTACGAGCAACGTCCTCATCATCGGCGCCTGTCCAACAGCCGTGTCAGCGGGTCTTTGTGCCCAAGCCATTGGCGCCAAGCGTGTAGTTATTGGTGGATCGAGTGGAAAAGCACTGGAAGCAGCATCCAGAGACTTTGGTTTCGACACCGTTTCCATCGAAGAAAACTCTCTGTTCGGCGAGGTGTTAGAGGCCATGTACTGCAAATTTCACGACTGGCCCGATCGTGTAATTAATTGTTCAATCTCTGCGCTGACCATGAACTTATCCGTAATGGCACTGCAACCCAGTGGCATTTGCGTCTTGGCCGAGTGCGGTACGGAATGCGCCAGCTTCAATGCACTGGACGTCCTGATGAAGAACATCCGCTTGATACCCAGTTTTCGTAGCGTAAATATGTATGTAGATCCTTAAATTAAAAACCGAAATGTAATAGTAACTTTCGCCACAGGTATCCAACCGCCCTGCAGCTTATGAAATCGGGTCGAGCTCCCATGCATAAATTCATCGCCGAAACCTTCCCATTGAGCCACGCGGAGGAAGCCTTCCGTACTGCCCAAAAGGAGTCCAACGAGGGCCTCGGAAAAGTTATTGTCAACTGTGGAGACGAAACGGGTCTTGAGGCGAGCCAAAATCAAAAATCCTTTCAAAAGTCTTAGAAGTCAAAAAATTATCGTTTCCTTTATGAATCCAATGTCTAAAGAACACAAGTTAAATAAATATTCGATTTTAGTTAAAAGTCTTTTTAAAGTTGTTTTTTAATTTATCAAATAAAACAATTAATTTAATATTGCAACAAAAATCGCTTCGCATTTTACTATGATCGGCGTGGCCCAAAAACAATTCATTTGAAAGTGCGCTCTTTTAAATGATACGAACAAATAACAGCTTCCTATAATTTATGAATTCTCTCTGGCTCATAAGTAGATTTATATGTATAGATACAATCATATATTTATGTAAATATATTTATAAAAATTATTGTACTTCGCTGCTTACAACAAACTATTTTACAATTTTACAGGAACGGATGTGTTTGAAGAAGAAAGCTCACTAAAGGAGTGTTGTATGCTAAGGACGTGGAATAAATGTACACAAACAAAATTAAAAACATAAGCTAACAATTATAATAATGCATGCATTTGTTTAATTTTTAAAGCATTTGACTACACCGCACACTTTGGAACATTGCTTGGATTGAGTATAAATAATAATAATTAGATCTAACTAATGAATAGGCAGATTTAGAGATTTGCCATTTCGTTTGTGTGTGAGTGCGAAACTAATTTATGGACTGTTTTGTGGTGCTGCTGCTGCTTTTGCTGGTTCTTTGTTCCCTGGTTTGTTTCGGATGTATTGCCTACCAATTTCTATCGCGTGTTTGGCCAACAATAGTCACATATATGTATATACTAGTAGAATCGTCAGAGTCTAAAAAAAAAACACAACACGCACAACATGCCGTTAGAGCATCTATTCATGAAGGTAGTTTGTCTTTTGGTGTTGTTTCCCTCTCAAAGTTTTTTTTTTCTAATTCATAATTCCTTTTCGCGTATCTTAGTTGTCATGAATCTGCATTTCCAGTTCCACATCCGAGAGATTTATCTGACGCATCGAGTTGATGAACATGTAGCGAGACGTGTAGATGTACAGCCAGCGAAACCACTTCATCTGCGACTGATGTTCCATCATAGCACTCCTTACGATTCCTGCCTCCTTCCAATTAAGAATGCACCTGGACGTTTAGGAAAATTTAATTAGATATCGTTAAGTGTGTCGGGATAGAGGGTTTTGGCCTTAATTTCATACCAATGCGACGACATAAAGCACGTGCAGAGCAGGTCGAAGATGGATAGATATTTTCTGACCAGATTGATCGAGTCCAAGGTGTAGAACTTGCAATCTGCGTTGGGAAGACACATAAAAAATGCTCTATACTATAGTGTTAAAGGCTATAAATAGCGGCAGCAACAACGATCGGCACGCCAATTAACATGCACCCATTGTTTGCATCCGCCACCACCTCCGCCCTCGTGATTCGTTCCTCCCCTCTCACCTTTGGGCAAAAGGTTGGCCAAGCAAAGCGAGGCAGCCGCGTAGTACACAGCGCAATGGTTCGGATGCGAGCTGACGCCATCGCGATCGAACGTGAATATCGCCTGGATGCCGAGGCTCTCGACGGCGTGGAGTATTAGGCCGGCTACCGCATCCGGTCGCCAGTCCACATTGGGATCGTCTGGCAGGTTGGTGGCATTCATCAGCACAATGTTCGACTCGGGAATGCCCAGTTTCGAGCAGGACCGCCACAGTTCCTGTCGTCTCACCTTGCCTTGCTGCTCGAAGTTGCCTAAATCACAATAGAAAATATAATTTAGTAAACTTGTTTCAATTTTATGCATCTTGCAGAGTTCTTCATAAGACCCTTTAGTTAAATTTCCTGTTTGGTTACGACATTTCTATTAATTGGTTGAAAAAAGAAGGTTCTTGAGATCTATAAATGACTCAATTTAAAAATAGTACAACAAAAATTGTACCAAGTCGTTCCTTTTCAGACTTTTAATTTTTTACATCTAGATATAACTGGATGAGATGTTTGTTATTTACAATATATTAAAGGTTTTAACTTAAAAATTAGTGTTATTGAAGATATATACTTCGTTTAAGTCCAACTGCTCATGAGGAAAATCAATTGGAATTTGGAAGACGACTGTTTTTATATGGTTTACAAATGAATGCTATTAATCGTTCGATTCATATCCCATTATCAAACGTGGATGTATTTGAAACCCAGGCTGACAAAATAAATTAAATTAACTATTCCGAGTGTCTCCTTGACTACTAAAATAACCCATTTGGCACATCCATGTTAGGCTGAGTTATGTACATTAGTCCTCGAAATGGTTGCTTTATGAACTCTCACCGTTGGACAGACAGAGTATGTACACCTGACAGCCTTGGCGCTGCGTCAGGGAGTAGATGAGCGGACCGAAGAACATGCACTCATCGTCCGGGTGGGCGGTGACCAGGAGGACGCGCTCCATGTGCGTCGTTTGGGGCAGCCGGACGCTACGCAGGCTCAGGCCGGACTGCAGAGCCTTCTTGAGGCCTCCCGATTCTGATTCTGTAGCATTGCTGTGGCGGGAGAGCCAAAAGGTGAGCTTGTAGAGGCCCAGGCATACTAGCAAGTACACCGCACATGCGATAACTATGTGCTCCAGCGCTTCGGCGGATGTCGACTTGATACGGCAGTAGATGGCCTGCGGGTCGAGCAGCTGCTCCTGTAATTGCCTCCAAGACGAGGTGGCGGACTCGGTGCTAACGATGCTGGCCACGTACTCGCTCAGCCAGTTAAATCTCATCTCTCATTGCGCGCTGAAAAATTCTTGGCGAAAAATCTTTCACCAAAAATGGACATGCAGCACGGGCAGGCGGAACAGCCGGAAAGTCGAAGAAATCGGCGGCCACCGGTTACTAATTCACAAGGGCCAATGTTAATCCTTTCTTAGTTGTAGTATAATACTTTTAAAAGTTTCGGTTACGTGCCCGCGCGCAGTTTAGATCGTAAAAGTCTGCATTTTATTTCTTTATTTCGGGGGCAGCAGCTAGCGATGAGCGATTGTAAAGTTGCGTGGCATGTGCGTGAGTCACGATCTTATTTTTTCAGTTTCCAAATCTCAGTTTTATGATGTTATCAGGTGCCGCTGCGTCTTACAAAGGTGAAACAATCAAATTAGCACATGAGTAAAATGATAAACACTTTTTGACCTTCATCATTATTTGATATGTCTCCTCACCAACAGACAATTGGTAGATACTGAAAAACGCTATGGATATTCCAAAGTCACACTTTTGTTAAAATTTGATAAATAAAATATATTCATAAAGATATATTAAAAATTATTTCATATCAGCATTGTATGTTGATTTGAATATGAATTTGAATTGTTGAGTAAATTAATTTTTTTCCGGGTCTCAATTTGTTTTATTATATACTATTTTGACAATTGTCATCGTGAAATTGAAGCCATATAATTTTTTATTTAAATATTTTATGTCAAAAAATAAAATTATTCAAATTTGAAAAAGATATTTAAATAAAATATAATAATTTTAGATTTGTCTCGTGTCCTGTGACTTTTCTGAGCACCCCTAGTGCTGGTATTGACCACATGGAAAATACCAGAAAAATACCGTTTAAAATACCAAGGGTCTGCTTCGCCCTCTCTGAATATGCAGTCTGCGGTTTTTTTTTATTTTGAATAAAATTTAAAGTTACTAATTTCTATGAAATTAAATATTTAATTAGGCTTTGACCTATCCAAACAAGTGCCCAAGAGACCACCCCCCGCTCGTCGATCGCCTGAGCAGCGCGGAAAAGCGGAACAGCCAAAAGAGACCAGAACGGCACCAGCGTGCCGCAATTCCCAAAGAGAGTCAAGTCCCCCGACCCGATCGAACAGCGGTGTGCGAGGTGCATGCAGCACGTTGTAATTAGGTTAGCAGCACATAGCAGCATAACATGGCACAGCACCACCAGCAGCAGGGCATGGACTCGGCCTTGTTCGAGCGTCGCCTGCGGCCGGTTTACGGTGAGCTAGGAGTCCCTCCCCCCATTACATGTATGAACCAAGGGTGTACGATCCAAAAACCTTTTTTAATTTTAGATAACCTGGAGGTTGGCAACAACCGAAAAGCCCTGCAGGAGTCAGAAAAGCTGCTTCGTAAGCATCCCACCTTGATCTGTGCCCGAGCCTTGAAGGGATTGTCATTGCTCAGGTTAGGACGTTATGACGAAAGTCATGGGTGCCTGCAGGCTGTCGCAGAAGAGAAGCCAACGGACGATTCTACTCTACAAGTTCTATCTTTCTGCTACCGGGAAATGGAGCAATGTACGTGCGGGTAATCGGACACCATGTCTCAGCATGTGTGAGACGTTAACTTTGGGTCTTGGTTTAAGAATTCGTTAAGTCGTGGTAGATAAATGAAAATCTGTGAGATTGTTAAAGCTTTGTGTGTGCTTAGACCCGTAATCGTCACTATTTGTAGTTACTTGTTCTCATTTTATAAGGGGAGATCTATTTTCTTCAATATCACATCACGTATCTTTATAAACATTACATTTAATCATCTACTCATAGTAATCCTCTTTAAAAATTGTACTAGCCCCAAATAGTTTTTGTTTTCTGGATTAAATTTGAAGTCTGAATTCAAATAGCATTACTTAGAATTAAGAAAAAGGTTACCTGTAATTTAGTTGAATGATAATGTTGTCAGTTCAGCCATTGCACATCGTTTTATTTGTTCGTTTTTAATATGTTTTCTGTAAAAAGATTGTGATATTTACACTTATAATATACAATTATTTTTTATACTTAATAATATATAAGAACTATTTGGTGCGTCTGGAAGGTTGGCTTAAGTAGATTTTTCTATAGATTTTCTTTGTAGTTAAAATATGTTAAATGGATCCCGTATACTCTTGGTGGGTAACAATTGTTTTAATTCTAAAAAAATACTTAAGAATTAACCCCTATTTATTTAAGTTTACATTTTAAATTGCATCTTATTTGCAAAAAACATATTTTAATTTTTTTTTTATGTCACTCCAAATATAGTTGACAAATACTCTATGAATAAGCCTTCAGCACCTGTTTGATGAATGTAAAAATATATTTTTCATAGGTTGTAAACGTTGATTTTTAAGATTTATTACTAATTTTCTTAAAACCCTACTAACCCCCGTGTGGACGCCTCTGCGTACGCATACGAAGTGCCCACAATTCATATTTTCGTATTTTCTTGGCACGCGCGGCTCGGCAGACTAATTAAAAATGTATTCTCTTGGCCGGACGACGGCGGCAAGTGCGTGCCAACGAACTGAATATTTATATATACTCGTACCTGTGCCCCCGGCAGCTCTAGCTAATTATATATATTTTTCTCTGGTTCATTGCAGTGGACAAAATCGTGGAACTGTACCAGCATGCGGTGAAGCAGAATCCTGGTAACGAGGAGCTGCTCGCCCACCTTTTCATCTCCCATGTGCGCGTTGAGGATTACAAGGCCCAGCAGGCCGTGGCCCTTCAACTGTACAAGGCTCAGCCCAAGAACGCCTACTACTTTTGGTCGGTAATCAGTGTGGTCTTCCAAGGCATACGCGGTCCGGAATCGGCGATTCCAGAGAAAAGGAAAATCTATTTGGGTCTGGCGCAGCGCATGGTCGACAAGCACATCAAGGAAGGAAAAATGGAGACTGAGCAAGAGGCCTTCCTTTACCTGCACATCCTAAAGCTGCAGAGAAAGTTCCAGGAGGCATGGGAGTTCCTTACTGGTGAGTTGTGTGCCAAGCTCTACCCCGGTGCTCCTGTCAGCATGAAGTTCGAGCTCCTCAAAGAGCTGGAAAACTGGAGGGAACTGAATGAACTTCTTATGCAACTACTTGATGCAGAGTGAGTTTTAGAGATTAATTATTATTCCATGAAACTATATCATATTTTTTGTAAAAAAGTCGCGATCGCTGGGACTACTACAAGGAGTTTATTCAGAGTTCATTTGAATTGCTTAAACTCGCGACCAAGGAGCAGGAAAACGGTGAAAACGATTCGCTGGCTAGATGTCAACAGTTCCTGCAGCGCATCATCGAGTCTTCGGAGCGAAAGAGAAGAGGTCCATATTTGGCTAGATTGGAATTACACAAACGCATGCGGGAAGAACAACTACCGGCAGAGCAATTGATTGGCGATTTTGATGAACTGGTCATAGAGTACTTCCAGCTGTTTGGCGACAAGTCGTGCTGCACCCACGACATTGCGTTGTTCTTGCCTTCCATCAGTATGAAGCAACGTCAAGCACTGGCCAATAAATTGCTGGTGGAGAGCGGTGTCACCTCCAGTGAGTTGCCGCAGAATGTAAGTCGTTGTCTAGAGTGAAATAAAATCTTTTTAAATCAAACTAATCCCTTGCAGAAGGAACAAATGCAGAAGCACATCTGTGCCTTGCAAATTTCGAGGATGTGTGGCTCTCATGAGGAGCTAACTGCCGATCACCTGCTGGCCTTCTACACCGCCCTAAAACTGCACTACGAGCACGGTCGCTGCTCGTTCGGCAAACAATTGTTGGCCACCGAGATGGGACCCTCTGATCCGTACGCTCTACTGGCGGCCAACGTAATGTATGACCTCAGCCGGCGGGAAAACAAGTCGGATCATCTATTTGAAGCATTGTGCCTGTTGCAGTACGTTCTGAGGAACAGTACCAGTAACTTTCACGTTAAGCTGCTCAGCCTGAAAATCTATCATCTGTTCGGTTGCCAGGTGGGGGCGCAGGAGATGTACGAGTACCTGGACATCAAACAGATACAGTTGGACTCGATGGGATATGTACACTGCCAGCTTTTGCCTCTGGCCGGAAGATTCTCTGGCAGCAGGAGCGTTTATGATGCGACGTTAAAGTTTTTTACAAACAGCTACAAGGAACGCTTGGAGTATATTGCTTTGACCTACAGGTTTTGCACTTTCTCGAAGATGGAGGAGTTCATGAACTTTAAAGAGCGACTAACTAATAGTCTTCAATATGTCGCTTGTTCGGTCGAAGCGCAGATCTGCGATTTGGTCAGCTGCTACGGAAATGTCCAGCAAAATCTTAGTACTTATTCAGCGATGAGCATCGAACCAGCGGAGGATCGGATAGCCTGGCACGAGCTAAGTGATAATAGGGATTTGGAAGCTATCATACGTTGGGATCCGTTGCACCAGGTAGATGCCGCAGAAGAGCGCAAAGAGTCCTTTGACCAGGAGGTAGAGGTTCTCCAGGTGCGCTCGCTGATGTTACGCTTGTTGGCCTCCTTTATAGATTTGTATCACGGAAGCACTGGAAAAGATGTACCTCCTGAGGCGGAGAATGCCACGCTGGAACTTCTGCGCGAATCCTGGAACGGACTGTTCCAACGATTACGACTGATGAACTACAAGCCGCTACCACAAAAGTTTCTAGTTAATTTACTTCCAACGCGGTTGCTCCTGCTACTCGATCTTCCATATGAGCGCTTCTTCGACGACCTGGCTCAATTGGTGCTTGATTTACATAGTGGATCCGCCCGGTTAGTTGACCAGTGTAAGCGGGTGGGCGATCATGTTGTCGAAATCATGGAGCTCTGTGTGCAAACCATCAGCCAGAGCAATGAATGCAACGGCTTGGATGGGCTGTGGAAGCGCCGGGAAAAACAGCAAATAGTGTCGGCTTGTCTGGAGGTAAAAACCTTTAAAATGTGTTTAATAATTAAATATTAAATTTTTTATGTTGCCGCCCGCATAGATGCTATCCTTGTACGCCTTTTTGCTGTCCGTGCTGAACGACAAGCTCCAAGTGACCTCCAAGACCAAGACCAAGAAGAGGCCAACTGGTGGAAAAGAGAATGGCCCGCAGCTTATTAGTGAAAAAGAGCGAAGTCAAATGGTTCATGAGCTGATGCGACAGCTGAAACACAAGTTTGAAGCCTGCGATGCATCCATACGTGAGTTCGTTTTTCACATTTTAAGCTAAACTCCAAATTGAATTCAATCCTTATATATAGGAAGCTGGAAGGCCCCAGTCCTACCTCGCGACCTTAGTTCTTTCATGTCGGACATGTCGCTAAAACCGGAGGTGGAGGCCACGCTAATCGGCGACGTGTCGGCCACGTTTAAGGATTCCCACGAGCTGATGGTCACCGAACTGAGAAATTTGCTGAAGGACAAGATCCGTATGGTGGCCAAGTAGATGCACCTTTGCTGTGCAAAGGCCATCCTCTAGTATGGCAATTATTGCCTACGATCACGATCCGCGTTCATAGTTTGTTATTTAATTTTGTTAATGAATTAATCAACCTCCTCCCACTATAACTATCTCGAAGTCAAAGTCAAGTCCGCACTTTTCAATCAATTTTTTGGCATTTCCCTCGTACAACGTGTAAGTTGTAAAGTTTGTAAAACAAAATTTATGAAAATAAAAAAGATGGTGTACTGCTTGCAAGTAAGTTTCAATAAAAAGTGAAATTGTATAAAATTTCTCGAAATTTGAATTGATTTATGTTTTGATAATAAGTAAGTTTTTCCGGAAAGAATACAAAATAAAAATAAAAATCAATTTTAAATTAATAGCAGGATCTGAATATTAATATTTTAGAATTTGAGTTTTTAGATTATTTATTCGCTGTTTAAACTTAACTTATATTTCCAAGCTTAAGAGTGTTTAAATAGGCAGGAGTTCGGGGGTCGTTCAGATGCTGTTGCGTCTGTAAGTGGGCCACCAAGTTGTGATTGCGAGCAAAACTCTTTTCACATAGCCTGCAACTATGCAGTGGAAAGAATACCACCATATATGTATAGTGATTATATTTATATATGCAATTAAGGAATATTACTTACGTGTACGGCTTTTCGGTTGTGTGCGTTTTATAGTGAACTTTCAGGACGTTGGCATAGGTAAACGTTTTACCGCAGGTATCACAGGCATAAGGACGCTCGTTGCGGTGGGTCCTCCACAAATGAATGTATATATTTATTAATTAAATTTTAATTGTTTTACTTACCTCTCGTGCTTGACCAAAGAAGTGCGATCTGCAAAGCTCCGATTGCAGTATTCGCAGGTATAGGGCTTTGCCCCAGTGTGCTGTCGAATGTGGCGCATCAGTTGATAGTTAACATGAAAGCGTTTATTGCAAATCCTGAAATAATATTATTTAGCAATATTATTATTGGCAATCCAAATTCTGGGCCTTCATAATTTACTCGCATTCGTAGGGTCGATCGTTGTTGTGCCTCCTCATGTGCGTGGCCAAGGTGCTCTTCCTGGGGTATCCATTTTTGCATATATCACAGACATATAGTTTTCCGGTTCCCGGAGCCGGTACCGTTTCTACGGCCAAAACAACAGGGATACCCTTTGCTTCTGGCGACTGCGATGGCGGAACAACAGAAGCATCAGGAACGGAAGGAGGCGGAGCTGCATCCTCAATCGTTTCCTCAGTGCCCCAGATTTCCTCTTCAAGTACTTCGACCTCTAGCTGTTCATACTGTTCGGTTTCTTGAGCCTTCTCCGTCTCCAAATCGATGCATGAATCCTTGACCACGTACTCCCTAAGGAACTCATTAGATCTGTGACAAATTTGCCGGAATTTGTGAGCTAGAGTTAGAAAGGCCTTGCATTTCACACAAATTTTAGTGGGAAGATCGTCTTTGCGATTTATCTGGAAGGCAGAATCATAAATTACTTATGTATTTCTTCCATAGACTGTATGGGCTCACTTGAATTCCCGTAAAATCCTCTATTTTCTCGGAGAGGGAGAGCCCATCTTTATTTTTTTCCTCATCTACCTCGTAAATGGATATCATTTGGGCGTCCCCGTCCTGAAGGCAAGTTCGGCACACGGTTAGCATATCCAATTTAAGTTCCATTTAAAATCGTTTTGAACAAAAACCCCAAACAATGTAACGATCAAAACATTGATGCTTGTTCTTCAATCGCCATTATTTGGCAACCCTGCCATTCCCCAAATACGCGGGAGCGATTTGTCATTCACATTGGAAGGGCACAACTTTTAATTTTACGAGCTGTTCAAACAATCTTATGTGAACTGTACCCAGGATAATAAAAGGATGCATGAGGAAATGACTGAAAAGGATCCCCAGTGTCGCATCTGCCTTTTGCAGCCCAAGGATGAGTCGCTTATGCCCACAGAGAACAATTTCCTGGAGCAGATCCGAAGTTGCACTGGGATTCTGGTAACAAGTGTCTCATTTTTTAAGTCCTGATTTTATTTAACTATTTTTCTTGAAATCACGTATTAAAGATGACGGAAACTTTAAATGGAACCAGTCTTATATGCACCAGTTGCGCCTTGCTGCTACGGGCGGCGTTGAAGCTAAGGACTCTTTGCCAGGAGGCCCAGAAGGAATTAGAGCGAATACAAGACGAGGAATCTGCTAAAGTAGATGAAGAAAGGGATAACGAGACATGTCCTGATAGTGATACCATGTTCGAAGAGTATGTGGTTACATTGGATGGCACCGAATTCTCCTCAGATGTCGATGAAATCATCAGCATTGATCCCGCTGATTCACTGCCTCCTTCGCCTATAAAGGAAGAGCCGTTGTCCATGGACGGTGGCGGTTCATTTTCAGAACCAGAAGATAGCTCAACTCAAGCTTTACTGTTTTCCTGCAATTTATGTCCAAATGTTTATAGTCATCGCGTCAAGTTGACGGCTCACTTGAAAGTTCACAACAACGACAAGCCGCACGAGTGCGAGTAAGATGAGATTAATTTTATTTATTTTAAAATTCAAACCCTAAACCTTTTTAAATCTGTTACCCTACAGAATCTGCCACAAACGATTCCGCCAGACTACGCAGCTGGCTAGGCACATGAACACTCACACCGGCAATCGTCCTTACAAATGCGATTTCTGCGACTCTAGCTTTGGGGATCCCTCCACCCGAATCAAACACCAAAGGTGGCTACTTGTTTATTGTTTGTCAAATGATATAATTCTACCCAATATCAATTAATTTCAGGATACACACAAATGAAAGGCCGTACAAGTGCAAGTACTGTGCAAAAACGTTTTCTTATTCAAACGTGCTACGAGTTCACCTGAAGACGCATACGGGAGAACGTCCGTTCAGCTGCCGACACTGTCCTAAAACATTCTCCCAGCCGCATCATAGAAAATACCATGAAAAAACTCACAAGTAATGAAGGAGAGTTCCTTCACGGAGTCTCGCAACTGCAATTGATAATTTTTTCTTCTCATAAATCTACTATTAATATTTTAAAACCAATTCGATTATTTTCCCCCATCTGTTATAAAATTGTACAAAAAAATCTCATATTTTTTTATTATTTAGAAGTTTTATCTTATTACAGATCTTATAATTTAGGTACATAATAATTCCAAGATCTGTAGAAAATATACGTCAACTACAAATTTATTTTACTATGTTTTATCGGAAGATTATATTGTTAACTAGCTATAAACTAAGTCTGCGGCTTTCTAATTAAAACTTGTCTAAACCAAATGCAATTTGGTTTTCCTAACTTTCAAAGTACACTATCTGAGAAGCTCTTGCATATCTTTGACGCCGTCTTCCTCAGGTTCGGCGTCCACTTGCACCGATTTCCAGGGACCTCTTTTCTCGTGCGTCATGCGATGCAGACGCATTTTGTAGGCCCTCACAAATCCCTTGCCGCAAATATCACAACTAGAAATACAATGAAATGTATTACCACAAAACTTGGTATAATTGGCAATGTCTTACGTATGAGGTTTCTCCCCTGTATGAATCATTTTGTGGAACTTGAGGTTATCGGAATAGGTAAAGGTTCGCGAACAAACATCACACTCGTAAGGGCGTTCCTTAGTATGTATCCTAGAAAGTAAATGATGGATATTTAATAATTTTTTTTTTGTTGTTTTTAATTCCAGATAGTGACCTATGGTGCTTAGTCTTGGTAGAACGATCGGCAAAGGCGGCTGGGCAGTAGTTACATTTGTATGGTCTATTCCCAGTGTGGGTGTTCATGTGTCTGACCAACTGCTGGTTTTGGACAAAGCCACGTCCACAGATCCTACGTAGAATAATATTAATAGAGACAAATTTTGAGGCATTTTACCAATCTTACTCGCATTCGTGTGGCTTTACACCAGAGTGGAACTTCAGGTGCTCTGTAAGTCTGGCCTGGGTTGGATATATATTCCCGCAAACATCGCAAATGAAGGAGCAGAATTTACCGAGCGGTTTTCGGCCCAGTTTCTTGTCAACCGTATTTCTATCCGTAACTGCCCTGGATTGCTGTGCTCGCTTTTTGTTCTGCCGCTGTCGACTAATTGATGGTTTCGGTCTGGGTATTTCCTCGGACTCCACACTTTCATGATCGTCCATACTAAGTGCATCATCATTGTAATCATTCGAATCGACTTTCTTGTTTGGACCTTTACGGCTGCGCGCCTTGCATGCATCCTCTGGCGGCGAAGGACTGTGCTCGGCAGTGACCAGCTCAAATTCTTCGTATTCTGCGAAATTCTCCGACTCCGTTTCTTCGACCGCCGTCTGAACAGTGTCGTATCCTTCTTCTGTGGGTTCGTCGTTGGCATCGAATAAAATCGCATCTTCCACCACATAGGTGACCAGCTGACCCGCTGACTGATCCTCATGCTCCTCCGTCTCTTGGTGCTTCAATTCCTCTTCAAGCTTTACGTTAAACTGACTGATGTCTTCTTCCCAGATCTTCAGGTCATCGGCTAGGGAAAGACTTTCGTTTTCTATTCCTGAGTTGCTCGCCTCACGGTCTAGCATGTCCATGATGTGCTGGTGGGAGCGCTGGCAGGTGAGTCGGAACTTGTAAGCAAAACGCAGACAGCGCACACACTTACTGCACATCTTGTCCGGGAAGTTGTCATCTTGGCTGACCTTTGTTAAGTATTATAAATGGATTCAGGATTCTTGGTATTCTGAGAAATGGACTACTCACAGGAATCCCGGCACAAATATGTAACATTTGATCCAGGCGCGTACTGGCGTTTTGGCTAAAAATCTCCTGGAGCAACTCCTCCCCATCGATGGGATTGTTCAGGCACACTCGGCACACGATCCACTTCTCGTTGGACTCGGTTTTCATGGTGAAGACTGAAAATAGTCTCTATTGTCCCAATGTTTTCCCAAGTGCAATGATTTCCAACAGCTGCAATGCAAGCGTCGGCGACATTCACAGCGAAACGAATTCATAGTGGGTGGAAACAACACCTATCGGTTGAGTCTAATAAAACTATCGAATGGTTTTTTTTTTAAATATAAAATCAAAAACAACCGAATAATGAAATAAAATCTTATATTTCATTCATTTTAAGCGAGTTTCATACGAGAAGAAAAAGACTGATAAAATTTGTACTTAAAAATTTAACTCTTTAGGACTAGTATTGATTTTAAAAGTTCCAAACTATTGATAAAGTATAAAAGGTAAAAAAATTGCATATATTTTCTTAAATAAAATAAGTTTCTATTATTATAAAATTAATAACACAAATAACTATATGTTTGTGATAGTAGTATAAGTAAATGCAAATGTCTTAATTGAATACCCCCTTTGACCACCGCCATTCGCGTTGCAACGCAAACAGCTTGGTTGTGACTACATTATATATTTTGGCGTCTTCTTTCTCCAGTAAGCGTGTTCTGTGAAAAAGCTAAATATTGACAGAGGAACAAGAGTTATAGGAGATAATGAGAGATCAGGCCCCACAAGCTTCACCTTCAGAAGCACCTGCGACCCGCCAGAAGTGGATAGTGTGCCGGGTGTGCTTGCAGCAGCCCAAGGAGCCAATGGCCTGCATTTTCAACGACGAATCCACGAAGGACAT
Source organism: Drosophila atripex (assembly GCA_035045925.1). NCBI lineage: Eukaryota > Metazoa > Arthropoda > Insecta > Diptera > Drosophilidae > Drosophila > Drosophila atripex. The sequence continues at coordinate 3,030,524 of JAWNOP010000022.1, read as the reverse complement.
GACACAGATGATTATGGAGTGTGGTGGAGTGCCAGTAAGTGTAGCCCTCATATATCCCGATAGCCTAATTCACTCTTTTGTTTTGTCAGATAAAAAAGTTCGATCACTATCCGGACAAGATATGTGACAAGTGCTCCCGGGCACTGAAGATTGCCTTCAAGTTCCGTCAGACGTGTCAGAACTCATACAAGCATCTTAGACAGTTTGTGGCACCGGTTGAGGTTGAGCAGGAGACTGCCAGCAAGCAGGAAGACACAGAGGAGCATGAGACAGCGGCCGAGGAGACGGAGGAGGAGCTCGAGGAGCAGACCTACATTGACGGTGAGGGGGAGAACGCGGGTGATGTTGCCGCTTCGGAATTCCAGGACGAATTTGAGGAGGAAATCCTCTTAAAACTCGAAAAGGATAACATTGTGCACTTCAAAAGTGAAAACGTTGAGGAAGACGGCATTATCGAGGAAGTCTACGACGTGTACGAGGCTTTTGAGGGCGACATCATAACAGAACAGGCCGTTTTCGAGCAGGATTTGGGCGATCAGTCGCTTTCCGGGCTTTCGGCAGATATCGAGTACCTGGATCCGGTAGAACAAGAGCAGGATCAGGACCAGGATCAATTAACTGAGAGCGCCAATGAGGACGAGGAGAAATTTTTCTCCAACAAACTGGTAAGAACCGCTGGAACGAGTCGAGCAGCACCCAAGCGTCGCGCCAACAGCCGGATCAAGACAAACGACTCGTTGGAATCGCCAGAATCTGCAACATCGACCACCTTAAAGTCCGGTTCTCGAGGCAATCCCCTTAAGATACGCCGTGGAAACAACCAGGCGGTTAAGTCGGAAATCATTGGAGAGGAAGGGATTTCCATTGGGGAGATGCTGGCGAGAAAGCACTCCGGCATCAAGACCAAAGGCGGTCACAAAATTATCGTAGGCGATAAGAAGGAATTCAAGTACATCTGCGATGTCTGTGGCAATATGTATCCCTCCCAGAGCCGCCTAACCGAGCACATTAAAGTGCATTCTGGAATCAAGCCTCACGAGTGCGAGTAAGTTGCTCACGGACGGAATTAAATTTGTAACTTTTGTGAACTGTATCTACTTATTAGAATCTGTGGTCACTGCTTCGCCCAGGCTCAGCAGCTGGCGCGTCACATGAACACGCACACTGGAAATCGGCCGTATAAGTGTAGCTACTGCCCAGCAGCCTTTGCGGACTTGTCCACCCGAAATAAACACCACAGGTGAGTGCATTGCTGAGGAAGCTGTATATCGATTCTAATGGTAATCTCTTCCAGAATCCACACCAACGAGCGTCCCTATGAGTGCGACGTGTGCCACAAGACCTTCACATACACCAACACACTTAAGTTCCACAAGATGATTCATACGGGGGAGAAGCCCCATGTGTAAGTACTGTTTTTGGTTTTGATTCCGAAAATTATATAAACAAATGTTTGCGGCCTCATTTTATGGCCTTAAGATGAAAAAAATAATAAATTGATGAATTTCTTGCAGATGTGATGTGTGCGGAAAAGGATTTCCCCAAGCATACAAGCTGCGGAACCACAAAGTTATCCATGAGCGGCGCAACGGCCGGGAAGCCGTCGACGGAATGATGCCCTATGATACGGCCAACATAGTGGGTCTTGAGATGTAGATTCATTTGCATCCTTGCAAAGATTGATAGACACACAGAGACACGCGTGTAATTACACATCTAATTATATTGATGATCTTTAAGCCTAGCCTAATTATGCGGAAATAAATTAAGTATAGCTGCACAGACGGTCTTGGCGTCGGTCTCCTCGGGATACAGCTGCAGCACGGCATGGACTTGATGTGGCGGAAAAAGACTGCTCAAGTGGTAGCGTAACAGGCGGCGTTGTTCCTCCCGAGGCAGTTGCTGTGATGCGTGCAGTTCCTCGTTGATCCGTGAATCCGAGGCGGACAAATGTGCGTAGTTACGAGCGGGCAGTGGCAGAACATGACCGTGATCCGACACCGGAGCAGATGGTGTGCGCGTCAGATACTGGTGGTGATAGTTGGTTAGCTGAACATGCTGCGGCTGCTGGAGCGGCATCAACAGGGGATAGGCGGGTGGCGGTTGTTGCCGCTGCAGTTTCTTGTGGCGATTCGGCTGCTGGGACGAGTCCACGGCAGAACTCTCGGTTAAATCCATTTGGGCACCGAAGCCCTGACACACTTGCTCTATGGTGTTGGACTTGGTGCGACCCAAAGGCTCTCGGCTGATTAGCGAGTTGATCTTGACACTGTTGTTGTTATTTCCCATCGGACTGACCATTTGCGGCCCACCATTACTGTGCAACGGAGCACTATGAGATGCCTGAAGTGGCAGTCGCTGTAGCAAGGACCCCTGGTTCTGATGCCGGAACTTACACTTCTGCCCATAAGTACACTTCTTCCCGTACGGACACAGTTGTTGGGCATCGGCCATCTTTTGTTGCGTCTGCGAGCAGAGGAATAAGTCTAGATTTGGGCCCGATCTGCCCAGTGGATCGTCTGGCGGCATAAATATGTCATTCACAAACGAGTACATCAACAGGCGCTCCTGCACGACCCGCCGAAACTCGTGATTCTCGAGCACCAGGTCCCTGTAGTTGTCGTTGGACACCACAATGCCATCGGTCTCAACAGCCAACTTGAGTATGAATCGATCGTCATAGCAGGAGACCCGCTTTCCATCTAAATGTCTCGAGGGTGTGAAGACCAGGACTCTCTCGTGTTCCAGTTCGTAAAGCAGTTCACGATCTGATATATTGTTGTTGGCCAGTTCTTTTCTCCAATTGGGCACGAAGGCAGTGATCTCGCGATGTCCCCGTTGACGGAACCAGTCCACGCATATGCGAATGCCTCGGCAGGAGAAGACCAGGTTGTTGCCGTGCGACAGGGCCACATTACTGCCATCGATGACAATGTGGCGCAGGGAACAGGAGGTTCCTGAGGCGGGTAAGGAACCGGAGGAGGCGGGGCTGCTGCTATTAGGGGCGGGACGGGGAGCATCTGCCGTTAGCTTGATAAGCTCCGCCAGCAGTTCATTCTGCTTGGCCTCCGAACCCAAACGGGTTAAGGCCGAATGAATGGACTGTTCGCTGTAGCCCAGCTTCTTTGCAAACTCCAGATTCTGTCGCTCTGTCCGGCTCACATTTTCATCTTCGTCATCCGAGCAGCTCTCCTGCTTTCTCACTGGTAACTTGTTGCTGTTGCTATTCCTACTCAGTTGTTGTTGCTGGTGGTTTTCTGGCTTTTGTTGTTGGTGTGGCTGGTGCTTTTGATGTTTTTGTTGCTCTTGGAGTTCGCAATTCATCTTGGTGCGCATTTATGTGACCAGCGGATGGGCCTTCCTTAGCTGCTCCGTTTCCCTAGCTTACTTTTTCACTTTGCTGTGTTTTAGGCAGTTTCTGCAACAAGTTCCGTCTATTTACATTTACAGACTTCCGTGTTGTTGTTTTTGTTGGTGTTACCTGGTGGTTAGTGTGACCGGAATGCGATTTTGTAGTAATGCAATGCCACAATTTAAATCTACAGTATTTTGAGCTTTTCAACACTAAAGCTCAGTGGCAACATGTTGCTGGTGCTCTTCGGCAACATGGTTTTTATGTACAAAGAGCAATTTTTATATTAACGGAAATAGAATAATGTAATAAGCAATTTTAAACCAGAAGAGTTCTATTTAGGAATGTCAATAATGGCTTAAAAATTACAGCTTGAAACCCGATAAGAAAAATAAGGTAATTTTTGTGTTTCATTAGGCAGTTTAATTTAACTTTCACTTAGCTGCCTAATTTAGAAACGGCAAAATTTAAAAAATCAGAAACATTTTCAACTCAAATACTCTAGCGCCATTAAAAACAAACTTCCATATTGTAAAATTCGCCATAACACTTTGAATCCCCTGTGTCCCGAATACCAAATTTTATAAAAAGGATAACCCCTACATTTAATATTTACCTTTTTCTTATTCTGCTTTAAAGTTCCAGTAAGAAACAGAAATTTGGGATATTACGGATAATTAAAAGACTTGAATTTAATTTGAATAACATGCATAAACATTTCTTTATTGTAGTGTATTGTACATAAAGTATAGTATATCGAATATAGTTTTAACAATTTTGACACTACTATCAACATTTATATATAGATCTCACTTAGTGTTTGGTATTTGTTTAAATATTTAAAATAAAGTACACGTTTTCCGCATCGAGTTCTTTGTTTCATAGTTGTACGTTTGGTCCCTCTTTTCATGACAAAAAAGAGTGCACTGCCTTCGAATTAGCTAGAAATTCAATAGGTTACTAGGTAGGGTATAAGTGGTCACATCTATCTCGGATACATAGATTTCTAAACACTACGCTGAAGTGCAATTGATTAAATGCATATACAATACACATAAATTTCATTCCCTTTCAGCGGTAATAAAGTAATTTCATTAAATGTATTTCATCCCGGGCATATTCTCTATATCCTTTATATCTTTGGCCAAGTCATGTGGCAATTAGTGAGACAGCTGTACTAAAATAAAGAAAATAAAACTATAAAAATGGACGTAAAGTTTACTACGTGTTCCGTGTGTATCTGAGTTCGTTTAAAAAGCTACGAGTCATTCATTTCGCACGCAGCTTCAGTGAGTTTCCCTCCAAGGATAGTGGGATGCATTTTAAGTGGCGAATCCTTTCCCCCAATTCCTGATATTTTCCCTGACTCAGACACACGACAAGTGCTAAAATTTGTGTTCCCCCGTGTTCTTTCAATCTTTTTTTTCTTTATTATGGTTGTCGTAAAATTTATTGTTGCTCTTCGAGCGTGTCTGAGTTTTAATGCTGGGATTTCCTTTCTTAACGGATAATTAGTAAAGTTTTTTCTCTTGGCCATTGTTCGTGATGCACTATTAAAATACGTTTCGGTGGTTGGGTGTCGAGTTAACTTTTTACTGCAGTTTGTGGTCATAGTTTGTTGTAAAATGAAAAGAATTTTTGGCATGAATCAACAACAATTTTTGATAATAAACAAAAGAAAGAAATATACAGATACCAACCGTCAGTTGGGGAAAATTTTAATGAAACTCATAAATCATACAAATTATCCTTCAATATCCAAAACCGCTAAGACGCATTTTCCATGTCAATGGACCCATTTAGTCATAAGTAATTCGTCTGGTGCCGTACTGGCATTAAATCAAACAGTATTTGGTCTTCACGTGGTTGCCAGGCAATTGATGAGCTCTCATCATGGTCTGCCAATTTGTCAAACGATAATTTCTGCTCCAACGAACTTTGTCATTTATCAGTTTTTTTAATTTATAAAAGCATTTCGAGAGGATAAAACACGGCCGGTCCCCAGCCTCTGCCTATCTAAAAATCGAGTTATTTGTTTGCTCTCGGGCTTCTTCATGACCAAAAAAAAAAGAAATGAAAAAAAGGAAACAGCACAAAATGCTTCCAAACCGATGACGGAGGTTGTCTAAGCTGATTAACATTGAGCTCTCGACACATTCTGAAAAGTAGGATGTGTGTTTGTTTGTTTTATTTTTCGGGACGTTGAGCCTGATATACGTTTGTATTCAATAGATATTTTTGGGCTCTCAGGCCACCAGCCTGAGATGAGCTTTAATTTATGCCCACAGCTCGATTCTACAGCTTGTCTCTCACTAAAGGTCCAAGTCCTTTAAATGTGGTCCATTTTACTCTAATTTAATGTGAGCCTTTCTGGCCTTTATCTCCGGTTTGGAATCGCTTAGTTGCCACGGAATCGTTGTGCGATTTCTTTTATTGTTCCTTTACGCTTTCTTCGTGTGCAGTGCACCCAGTTTCCGTTACTGTTTTTATTATTACAGCCTCGAGCCACGCTCCTTGGATTCCCATTCCGAAAAAAATGGCAGACAAAAAGGTCCAACAAAAAAAAGGGATATAAGAAAAGTCACTCACTAGCTGGGTCTGTCTCTGTCCCTGTCCGTCGGTTGGTTAAATGCTCCCACGCTGTCAATATTCGAAATTGGAGGATATGTATGCATGTATGCACACAAAAAGAAATTTGAGTCATAATTTAAAAACTATAATTTTGAAATAATAAGAAAACTTTAAAATTTATAATGTTCATGAAATACTAAAGATTTTTCCCGAAAATTTAATGAAAAATGTCTATAGACCAATTACTATTAATTGTTAATATCTTGTTTGTGTATATTCTTGGAGGAACTTTAATATTTCTCATAGTGCACTTATGAACAATGTATGTGGGATTGGGGCGCAACCATATCGACACAGCGCACTTGCAAAAGAAACACTATTATTCCTTTTGCAGCCATTATTCTGTGGTGTGAGGTTTCGTTTGGGGGTTTTCTTTTTTTATATTATTTTTCTCCGCTGGTTTGACAAACAAAAGGTTGTTGCATGGTGGAATTGAATTGCATTTTAAATTGAAACGCCTTGGTGTGGCATAAAACAGAGAATTTATGGAGCTCGTAAAAACTCTATTTTGCCAGCGTCTCCTGAAGTGCATTTTATAAAAAAAGGAACTGTTGAAATTGTTTGTTTCTTTTTCGACCATAATGCCGACTCCTTATCTCAACGAGCTCTAAAAATTGCAAAATGGAGACCGCCTAATTGGCCAGACAAAATGTCAAGTGGCAGCGGGAACCACTGTGCACAGAGGTGGCCTTACCAAGCTTCCTTTTCCGGTGAATCCTGTCACTTGAGAAAGTGCAACTACCAGGGAGACCAGCAGAAATGGAGAAGCGTTTAAACAGCACAAATTCCACTGCTTTCCGATTTGTATACGTGTTCCGTGCTCGTGCGCTCAGAAAGTCTGTGTTACGGCTGTGACTCTGTGAGTGTGGGTTTGTGGGTGAATTGTGGGGCGGATGCAGCCACTCTTGGTTATTTTTGTTGGCCAACTAAATCGTCAACGTCAACATTGTCGCAGACCGTGTTGACATTTAGCCTTGAAGAGCCACCGCTGCAGAAAGAAAAAGTAAACATAAAATAAAAGAATGCAGTTTCCCATTCTTCACAACCGAAAACCCTTTAGGCGCGGATACAATATCAGGGACGAATCTAAGTGCAATTTTTTTTTTTTTTACATTTTTTTGTATACTGCCATGGTTATTGAAAAACGTATTGAATACCCAAGGAATTTGTGACCTGCATTGTTACAAATAAATCTATCCTTTCTCATTCATCACTCATACGCCGGGTGGTACAGCAATAGCTTTACATAGTTACATTTTTTCAATTACGTGTGAGTTTCATGAGTTCCAAATATACTAAATTAAAACGTGAATTTTTTAGTCCGTCCCTGTATGGAAAAAAAAATTTCCTTGAAATTACTCATACGCTATGTGGCACACATGAAAAAGGTAAAACGCCCCTCTTGTGTCCAAAATAAAGGAAAGAGAGAAAATAATGTAAAGTAACCGCCACATTCCATTTGTCCGGTCTCCGCAAGGAGTTCCTTTAGGCGTTGATGTAGTACTCCCGCTTCTTTTGGCACTTCTCGTACGCAATATAGCACAGGGCGATGGTAATGAGCACCAATATGGTAATCCCCATTATGATGCTGACCAGTATAATCTCATCGTTGATGCTCTTGTACGAGTGACCTGCAAAATGGCGAAACAAGCAAAAAAAAACAGAGAAAAGATTTAGGAGCTGCCTTGACAAATTACCGGCAATTATTCTTGTCAGGTGGGTGAGGAGCAAAAAAGGAAGTGGGAAGTGTTGAATATGGGTTTCCTGTTGGTGTTTGTCAATCAACATTTTGGTTTGTTAGGGCTCCATGCATATTCAGGCGACAAAAACGAAACAAAGGCAACACAAATACAGTCAGCTGGACGATGACAAATGCATTGTTGTAAAAAAGAATAAACGATGGCCATATGCCACAAGCGAGGCAATCTGGTTTAAAAACCCACACACACACCCGTGGCATGGGGAAAAGAGACATAAAAATTCGTAATAAACAAAAATAAAATGGAAATTGGATTTGCGATTCGCATTTTAACGACAGATGTTTCAATATTTTACGGCATTCCTACACATACATTCATATGTAGCACGCGCTTGGGTTATTATTAATGCAATTATCAGCTAAATGAAATTCATGCAACACATGTATGATGCTGGATTATTGTGTAATCTTGATTTACAATTACCTTTAATAGCTGGAAATGGCTTAATTGGTAAACGCAAAATGTACTAATTAACGTGACTTGTTAACCTCATTATATCAAACAAAGGCGGAACATTATACAGGATTACTTTTCAGTGAAACGGAGATGAAATGAAATTCAAATACAATTTAAAAGTTGTTTGAAAACATTTTGGTGTAACCCGAACCATTTTTGCAAATAGGCGCCCTTTGTTCGGCTCCATTTAGGCCAGATGTTTGCTGTATGGGTAATTTAACACATAATCGATGGCGCATTCACTCGCTTTCAGCACTTAACACACATCAAACATATTAAATCTTGTTTACAGGCAGCCAACGGGACGCCGCCGCAGATTTGTTAATTAGAAGGCTCGCATTTCGAAGCCCTAAAGCCAAATGGCCCATACACCCCATGGATGGGTTTCCATAAATCTGTCAGGGGGCTCGTATACGTATTGTATATGTGTACAATGTGAGAGGTTAATGCAACTGATGGCTGGTATTGAGGCGTTGAGTGTTCTCATAGGTTCATGGACATTCGGCCCAGATAAATAGGCAATCATTTCGATTGCTCGGGGCACCTCACATTCTGTCTGGGCAATAAAATTCAAATATCCAGGTGCTGCAAGTTTTGTTGAAAATGCTGGCTCATAAAACGGCACGATTTATGGCAAGTTTTCTTGTCTCTCATATTTGAGTAACCTTTGGGATTTTGTGTGAGCATAATATGAAAACGCTTTCAAAACATACCTATTTAGTAAATAGGATCTTCCTAAAATATGTTTAATAAATAAAGAGATGCAAAATAAATGCCAACACATAAATAAATATAAAATTAAATTTCGAAGACTAGCAAAAAGTAAAAATTGGTATGATAATGGTTTCGTTAGCTAGTTAGGCATTCGTATAGAATTTTCTAATGACATTTAAGTGCGGTCAAAGTTTTGTGGTTTTGTGGGCTGTGCAATATAAACAATTCTTTTCCAACCATTCCAATTTGTATTTCAGAACCACAAATTCGAAATGTTTAAAACATCAAAAGCGCAATAAAACTTTTAGGGAACTAAGGGCCAAATTGTGGGGAAGACAGAGGAGTTCGTGGTTGGACAAGCGGCATGTGAAATAATAATTCCTAGAGGAGCCTATCCAAGACGTCTGACAAAGTTCGGGCTGTCAAAACGTAAATTATAGAAGCGTGAAATATGCAAAGCGAATGCAAGAAACGAACGCCTCCGACACAAATTGAAATCCGAAATGGAAACTGTCTGGGCTAAAGGGCATGAAACTAAACTGAGCGTAAATTGCTAAGGTTTTCGACTGGCTAAGCCTAACAATTTTCGCCCAAGGAACGCCGCCCAAGGACACATGTCCTTTTCGTCGATATGTATTAAGTTTCATTTATTGTTTTCTTTGCCCGAAAATACAGTCAATAAAGTCATTTGACAGATTATGTGAATAGACACAACCGAAAAAAGAACCAAAAATGAACAAAACCAAAACAAAATACAAAAGGGAAAGCAAAAGGAAGGAAGGAAGGACAATGTGGGTAGCACACTCATCTATCGTTATGTAATATCCGCTGACATGAGCCAGTGCGTGTGTTTATGTCCTGTTTCTGACATCTTTGGAAATGCTTTGTGGCCACAAGGTTTTGGTTAACATTAAGGAATTTTCATTTGCGCCAGATTGAAGCAGGACTTGCCGATCCCAAACTTCAAGTGGGATGCTATCCTCAATATTTACTTTAAGTATACACCGAAAAAAAAGGATCCTATTAAAAGCCTATAAAAATGAAACCCTTCATTAAGAAACTACAAAAAAACCCTCTTCAGAAATAATAAATAAATATTAAAAACCAAATAGTATTAAATATTTTTTATTTTTAACACTCATCTAAACGTTTCCAGTGAATTTACTTAGTTCTCAAAGCCTTCTTTTATTTGGATTTTATTGCCTATGGGGTGGGGTGGCCTCGGTGCGACAGGAAATTATCAATTAAATGACATCAAAGCGACCTAATATTTAAATTTCCCTTTCTGTCTAAGATACTGATTGCCAGCGACCCTTGACGTCTTTCCAAGAGACGGATCTCAATGCAAGGACACAGCGTATTCCGCTAATTCCAACACATCCTTTTCTTTAATTTTTTTACGGAATAAACCATAAATAAAAAAGTTTATAGTTTCTGTATTTCTAGGGGCCAAAAATTCAACAACGACCTAAAGATAAAAACACTTTAGATGGCTAACATACAGTTTTTGTGAAAAATATATTATTTTGTGAATATTTTTCAACAATGAATAGGGTGCTTGTAAAATACAAAATATTTTCTGACTAGCCATCCATGAAAATGTGGGCTTATTCTCAAAAATGTTTTTTGTCATAATAGTCACACAATACTGATATCATAAACCCGGTTCAAAAAAACACATAAAATGGCGGAGTAAGTTTTTAATTCAAAATAACAAATATTTAAAAGTGGAAAATAACCCCGTGGACTTAAATTCGTAGAGCGGATAATAAAATCGGAGGTGGGGAGGCTGTGAAACGATGCTGCAGTTTCCACTGGAGAGGTAAATCATCCATCATAATACCCATTGCGACGTTGCCAGTGTTAGTGTATGGGTACCTTGATGGCGGAAAGGCATTTATTTGCATGTATCTGGTCTTAAACATGGCTCTTTTCTGGATAATTGAGGCTATTCCCCTTTATTTAACCGCATTGTTTCCGGTCGTATTTTTGCCACTTTTCGAAATTTTGGTAAGCATAAAGTTGATATTAAAGCATATATATAAAAAAAATCACAAAATGTTCTTAATGAATTTTAAATGATAACTTTTGGATTTGTAACTGTTCATTGTTATAACCCTCTGTTAGGGTATTATGCCATCCTTTCGTTGTTTAACATATTATATTATTATATTGTTTCTAAGCCCTCCGACAAAGTATGCCGTTTTTACTTCAGTGATACAGTCGTTATGTTTCTCGGTGGCTTGATAATCGCTTTAGCCATAGAGTATTGTAATCTACATCAGCGCATCGCCTTGACAGTTATACTTATAGTGGGCTGCAGTCCAAGGCGGTAAGTGTTAGTAACATTACAAGTTCCAGGAATAAAAATTGATTTGTGCTTTTCAGATTGCATCTCGGCTTAACAGCAGTCACCTGCTTTATATCGCTTTGGATATCGAACTCTGCGGCAACTGCTATGATGTGTCCAATTGTAAAAGCCGTACTAAACGAAATGGAAGCGGTAAGCGATTCAAATACTTATATACTCATACATAATTATAAGTTTGCCGCTTGTCGATTTTTGAATTCTAGTCGAACATTTTTGCAATTTACAAAACGCAAGAAGAGGAACCCATGGAAGAGGGCGAGTAGGTGAAAAGTGTTTTTTCTTATAAGCATGATTTAACTTGGAAACAATATTATTACCATTTCAATCTTAGCCCACCCCATCCGTCGACAATCTCTATGGCCTTTTATTTTGGCGTTGCGTATGCCGCAACTATTGGCGGATGTGGAACTCTAATTGGAACCGGCACAAATTTGACCTACAAAGGTCTGTATGAAACGTAAGTCCAATCATTTTCAAAGTATATTAGAAATAGATTCATGGAAGTTTCGCAGGCGATTTCCAGACTCCGAGGACAAAATTACCTTTCCTCTTTTTATGATGTACTCGTTTCCATTTTCTGTGGTCGTTCTAATAATACTCGTTTGGATTTCCCTCCAAATAACCCACATGGGTCTGTTCCGACCCAATAGCAAGGTGGGTCAGGAGGTGAAAAAAGGAGGTGAGGCGAAGGATGTTGTTAAAGCCGTGATCAGGGAACGCAAGAACGATCTGGGCAAGATGAGCTGCCATGAGATTCAGGTAGCTCTTCTATTCATCCTAATGGTTGTTTTGCTGTTTACTCGATCGCCAGGATTCTTTCCCGGCTGGGCCGACTTTCTCAATGCCAAGTAAGATTCCAAATCTAAATTTTGTTTTCAATTTTCGGTTACTTGTTTATTTCCTAATCTATCTCATCAGAAAAATTGCTAGTGGTCCCCCCGTGTGGGCGGCTACCATATTGCTCTTTGCCCTACCTACTCAGTACACATTCTTCAAGTACTGCTGTGGCAAGGCTCCTTTTCCAGGTCAAACATTGGATGCGTGCATGTCCTGGGTCTATACCCACAAGTATACCCCATTCGGCTTGTGCTTTTTGCTGGGTATGTTTTATGGGATTAATACAAATAATAATAACAGATAAATTAATTATATTTTTTTACACCAATTAAACATTATTTTTCCGTCGTAAGTTTCATAAAAATTATCATTCTATATCTTTGTCAAGCTTCTTTTTCCACTAATTTTGTTTTGCCCTAATAACATATATATATTCCTATTCCTTTTCAAGGAGGAGGGTTTGCTTTGGCGGAGGGCAGTCGGGTAAGCGGAATGGCAAAAATGCTGGGCGACTCCCTTGCCTTTGCTGGAAATTTGCCCGCCGTAATTGTGGTGGGGATGTGCATCATAATTTCAATATTTTGCACGGCATTTGCCTCTAACGTGGCTATGTGCAACATTCTGATCCCGATATTTTCAGAGATGGTAAGATGACGAAACTCAGGTATGAAAATTTAAAATAAATTGATTGTGGTGCTTTTTTTTGTCAACAGGCTCTCGCCATCAAGGTGCATCCAATAACACTAACATTCCCAGCAGCGTTGGGTTGCAGCTTGGCTTTCCATTTGCCAGTGAGCACGCCACCGAATGCTATCATATCGGGCTATGCATCAATCAAGACAAAATACATGGCAGCGGCCGGTGTACTGCCATCATTCTGGGCGTTTTGGTGTCTTCTTATTACTGGATCCTTATGGACCCGGGTGATCTATCCGAAATCAAGTTCCTTTCCCGATTGGGCCAAATAGAAAAAAAACAATTGTACAAGATCAAAATTTTCGAAAAAAATCATAAGTGTATAATGTTAAAATATTATTCAAAAAATTATTGTAGCAGAAAGTAAGTGTTGAATTGTCTTAAAAAAAAAAAGGTTTATTGCAATGTTATTCCATTACGCATTCATGGGTGGCAATCATTTGTTTCAATCCTCGCCGAATTAGGCCCAATAATACGAATTCCAATAAATATCTAACGCACAATTTGTGCCAATATGAACTATGACAAAGCTATTCAAAAGTACAAAAGCCTACTTAATGCTCACCGAGGGATAAAGGAGGGAAGTGGCATGCTACAAATGGGCGTTCGAACTCACTCAACAGACAGTATTTTGGGACAGAGGGAAACAAAAACTTTGTGCAAACACAGCAGGAAGTCCTGAGGTTGTTATTAAAGTACTCTGCCCATTTTTCGGCTGGTACTTTACCTGAAATCATTTGCATTCCCGTCGGCGGGGCGTCGAGATAAAATCAGGCGAAACAAAATTACTCTCTGAAACTGAATTATATGGCCTTCGTGCGTGAATGATATGTTGAGCAGAGGGTACCCCAAGAAGGCAGGAATCCCCAGTTGACATACGCATAAACAAATAACGTAAGCTCGCAGGCACACAAAAAGCAAATACCAATGTGAGCATATTCATGTTCAGCGGAAGAAACTCACCGAAATAAATGTAATAAAAGCCCAGACGGGCAGGACAAGCTCACACATACATACATAAGTAATCGAGACACGAATAAAAACACGCTTTTCAACACTGATTACTGTAAGGCATGCGGCAGAACTTCATCACCATCCCGGGGAACGAGGCAGGAACGTCAGAACGACGCCATTGGGAGGAGCCCGCCCAACATAAGCCCGCCAAATGGGCGACAGAGCGGACAATTCAGAAGGCCACCCACCAAGAACCACCCACCAAGCACCACCCACTTGCCTCCACACACCACCTACTGCCCATAATTCTTTGCGATTTCAGGGGATATACCGTGGTTAGGGAATAAAATAACAATGATGTTAGTCATTTATTTATGAACCAATAATAATGACTGATTTCAATAAAAATTATTTTTATTGTACAGATTTTTACTACAATGAATATTTTGTGAGTCTGTCTCGGCAACGAAATGAACCAAATAATTTATTTATGAATCAATAATAACGAGAGACATGAAATTGTGCAGAGAAAAGTATAGTATGTTTTTCGATCAGAGAACTTAAAATACTGTTGATTAAAAGTCATAAATATTTAATCGTTTTTTTACATCAATATAAATACAGTTGGAATGTAATTAAAAAGGTTAAAAAGGTGTTTAAGGGATGGGATGAGGATGAAAGTGGCGATAAAAGTACCATGGGTGATTTATTTAAAATTCAAATTGAATAAAACTACACCTAACACACTGTAAAATAATTTTTGAAAGGAACTTGAGGAAGGATTCATGAACCTAAACAATTCTTCATCATTAAGATAATCAAAGACAAGAGGCAGAGGCATTTCTTTTGAAAGATCTAATCATATTTATGGTTTTAAAGGAAAATAAAATAATTAGTCTTGCAAAAAGTGGAAGCCGTAGTTCTGACCCCATCTGTCCTCATCCATCATCCAGCATTTTCCGTATCTACTCACCACTGTAATAATTGTTGTCCGAATAACCGTATTTGCCGGCTGTCCTGCCCCCGCCGGCCATCTTTCTGGATTACTTTGTTTCCTTGTTACTTCGTGCCCCAGGCCAAGGTGGGTAAGGTTCTTGTTGCTAGTTGTTAGGGCTGTTGCTGCCACTCGAGCACCATAAAACACTCAAAGCTGAATGGCTTGCTGATCGGCTTTTGGTTGTGCTACAGTTCCTCCTTCTGCTGCTGCTTCTGATGTGAATGTCGCTGTGAGGAAAAGAGAGAAAAATGCAAATAAAATCAGAGTAAATCCAGGCCAGAAAATTGTTAATGACCCTGTCAGAAGAATAATCAACCTAATCAGAAATTACACATGCCCGAGGCGTTTGGGGCTCAGGAAATAACGGGCACGGAAATAAGCCATACAAATGTTCTGGATTTGTGAAAAACAAATTGAAATTAAGAAAATTATTAGTGACATTTAGTTTTGTAATAAAAAAAAGAAGTATTTTTATGATTGTTATGATTATTTTGTACATACAAAATAAAACACTAAATTAAAATCTTTGAGAAAACATACTTAGTATATTGCTCATACGACATGTATGACGTGCATGTAAAACATTTTTTAAATTGAGCAATTACGCATTTTTTAAATTAACATGATGACTTAAAAATATTCATTATATTTCTATTTTGCGCCTCTAATGGAAGCCCTTCGTGGAAACTCATTTGCTTAGCCGCTAGTCACGTTACGCATACGCCATGTCAGCTTGTTTTAATTACACAAACACCCAAACAGAAGAGCCTGCCGCGTCTGGGCGCGTAATTATGCATATAATTAATATGCATGTACTTATTTAATATTAACCGAATTGCTGCCAGTTCGAGCGTGTCACCAGCAGAAAAGCACCAGAAGGAGCAGAAATCGAGTCCTGCTCTCATGGCAACAATAAATTGTGTTCAATTTGTGTAATTAGTGTAAGAAGCTTTAGCCGGCAAAGGTAAAAGGACGTGTGCTGTATATATTTGTATGTAGTATGTATTTGTGTGGATTAGGGGCGGGACCAATTTGCAAACACAAATTGTTTCCCAGCTTAGAGAGAGCAATTTGAAAATTGCAGTGCCCAAGTGGGCTAAGGAGGAGGCTGTGCGGTTTCGCCTGATTCATTTCTCTAGTTAGTCCCCCCATTTGGTATGCTGGGACCTTCTAATAAGGTGAACTGCAGTCTATGAGCTGTGGTATTTGCCATGGAAAATGAGCACGTTGCAATTTACCAACTATAAATTTTCAGAGAATCTGAGCTTAACGCAAATTGGTTTTCGTTTTAGTGTCTAATAGAGGGTGTCTGTAGAAAGTGTTGCTTTCGACTTAATTAAAGCTTAGCGGAAGTTGTTCAGTATAAGTGAGCAAAATGTGTTGTATGATAGTGTAGTTTCAAGGGCTTAACAACTATGAAATTGGTTTTCGAATAACTTCTAACGGTATGATATAGAATTATTACCATTATTATACAATGTTTTTTATACGGAGCACAGCTTAGGATACTTAATTTTACTCAGTTTAATAACCGTAAACTGAAATAATTCAGTTCAAATAAATTTATTGTTCTTTAATTCAATTGTGTTATAAAAGCTTTTGTTTATTGAAAATATGCGAACTACTTTCAATTGAAAAGCACGTTGAAAGAATAGAAGGAATTTTTAATTGCATATTTCGTTTTTAATCAATTTACTATTTATTATGCCATTTAGTTTGAGTTCAACAAAGACGTGCTATCTGATTGAAATAAATAAAATACAAATTAATTAAATGAAACCTACTTTATCCGCTTGCATTTATTCGACAAACTCATACTATAAAACATCATTAATCACGGAAAGTTTTGTTGTTCTAGTTAAAGAGCTGAGTGAGTTTAGATCCAGTTCAACTTCTGAGATAACTAATCTCCGTTCCGTATCACATCACTCACTTAGGAACCATCCATTTACGGCAGAGCTATTAGATTCCTGCCAATCGAGTGAAACTTTTGTTCGGCAAACTTTTATGTTGGGACAATTTTTCCTAGTCTTTTGCAGTGTTGTGTCTCCCACGCACAACAATATGTTATAACCGTAAAGTTATTCCAATTAAAATGCACATCTTTTGAATATTCCTTCGTGGGCATCAAATTTGATTACGGGCTAAACTTTTCATTGGATCAGTTTTGAGAATTTCTTGCACGTACTGTGAGCAAACTCAATTACACGTTCAAAGAGCAATTTCTCGTGGACCCCCTTTTCCGTTCAACAAAGGTGGCAAACAAATAATACAACAAGTTTTGTCCCCATTCTGTGTTTGTGTGCCTTCTATTTTGTATTGAGTGGCTGTTCTACACTGAAAATACTTAGTCTTAAGTTAGTCTTAAGTTTTGATGTCCTAGAACTATCACGAGAATCTTTCTTTATTGGCTTCAATATGTTTTAAGTGTAAATGCATCTGCTAAGTTTGAATTCAAAGCAAGGAGACCGCAGTCTAAGCCAGAACATATGTTGGATACAGATACACACAATCAGGCATATAAGAAACAAACATAAAATGGGAAGAAAGCGGTAACAGGACGAGGGATACAAGAGAAATAGAAGCAGGACCCGGATGACTAGAATGATGGCTTCCATGTCAGGTCCCAATAGGATCCCTTACTGGCTCTGACCTCCTGGAAAGCCAAGTGATGACCGAAAATAGCAGTAAAATTGTCGCCTCTGTTTGTCCGCTTTTGTTTGTCATTGTGTGAGTATGTGTGTGAGTGTGTGGTGTACGCCACATCCTGTTTCCCAGGCATGGCGTGTGCGCACGAGTGCCATTGTCTAAATTATTTGGATGGCGTACATTTTCCGTTGAATTTGCGTGCCCTGCACCGAGTGCCTGCCATGACCATGGACCCTGCTTCGCACCTCCACCACTTGGCATTTCGAAAGTGGCAGGAGGAATGGAGATGGAGCCTGTATCCTGATGGGCTTCTCGGTCTACAACGCCCGAAAAACAATACATCAATTTGTTCGCATGCACGTGGCTTGGGTGTTTGTCATGGCAAGTGATTTCTCATGATTGGCCTAATTGTCAGTCGGGTCAGAAACACTCACTCACACTCACAGAAAACCGTTCCGATCCTAGCGTTTTACCCACCTTTTTGAGTACCTTTTCACACATATTTACTTTGCCAGTTTCTGCTGCAAAGTGTGCTATAAAAAATTATTTCTTTAAGTTTTTAATTAATGCACATAACTTATGTGATTCAAAGTAAGTTCTCGATTATATAATGGTGAGGTTGAACAATGTATCAGTATGGTTTGCAGCAAAAGTTTAAAAATAAATTAATTAATTTCACAACACGTTCAAACTTCACTGGAAAATTCATGCCAACACTGCGAATATGTAATATATCTCAATTGAAGTCCACCCTAGAGCTCACATTTAATATATTTGTGAGTGTGAGTTGTGTTACAGGTACTATATGTACACACTCTTAATTGATGTGCTAATGGATGCTTTGTTTTTAAATGGCTTTTATTTTTACTGAGTCAACGCCATTTAATTGGAAAAAAAGCTGTTAAAACATTCGCGTCAGCTCAGTACACACTTGATCAGATTCTGAGAATATTTGCTGAGCGAAAAGGTAATAAAATAGAATCTATACAGCTTTACCTTCCATTGAATTTCAGATCCAAGGCTTCCCGATTGAATAAAAGTTTTCACCTTACGGAATATCTTGAGAAATAAACGGATATTACTCTTCTCTGGAATAAACTTTATAAGTTTCAGCTGAAAGTAGCTTGGCAAATAAATGGCAAACATTCATCCTTTCACATTTTTGTACTGACTTGTATTGATTTTCTGCTTACTGAATTGGAATTTATTTCTGGTGTCATTACTCTGTGGCAGCTTCAAAGGTAAACTCTTTAATTAACCCATCACATTTTTGTTATTTCGGTACAAAATATTATGATCCACTGGGGCTTACGAAGTTTGTTGTACCGGCTTACCTGTAATTAGACTGGGGAAAACTTTCCCTCCAAGATGTTTATGAAGTGCTCATATGTGGCCCACAATTTCCCATTAACCACAAGTTTCAGCTTCACTCGTTTCGCATCACTCCGGTTTTTTTCGAAGTGGCAGGAGGTTGCAAGAAAATCGACGTATTCGATGTCTTAACTGGCATTTTCTTGAGCTCTACGTGGAAAATAAAAAGAGTTTCCTGCACAGTGCACACAGGAAAGCTCCTTATAAATGGAAATGATGCTCAAGTTGGTTTAATTTAATGTGCAGAAACGTGTTATACGTCAAATGGAAACTTGAGTGGGAGGGTTCTAATAAAAGAATTAAGGCGAATGTTTTATAATTGAAAGCTATTTTATGGCTTCGCAATACAGACGCTTCTTTAAGATTATACTTTTATGGTCGGGAAAAAAGTGAAAAATTATATTTTAATGCAAATCTTCAAGGGGAGAAACAGATGCGCAAGCGGTTTTTATTATCGTAGAATGTATTATTTTTGAATGCTTAGACGTTGGTTCAGAGTCTGCAAGAAAACAAAAAAAACTAGACTAAGAGTGAAGTTCTCTATTAAGAAAAAATTTAAATCCTTAAATTTTCTGTAGGTTGTCTTATTGAATCGATGTATTTATACATCAGGCTTGAAAGTTGTGACTTTAAAAATTGGAATGTCAAAGTATATTTCTATAAAATTCTTGTTTCGTGAGAAATTTCTTTAAAATTGTTGCACTCTCTTCTTTTTTTAAAAAATCAAATTCTAATAGAGGTAATGGGAAACCAAACATCACCGAAAAGTTAAATTGTTTTTTATTTCAAAGTTAAATTGGAGATTATTTGAAAGTGTAATAAAAAACCATTTGTAATGAGCAGAAAAACAATTCCAAGAAGACCCAAGGAGGACCCCCAAAGCACTTTCCAAAGTCCCATTTGATAATAAAACCGTAAAATTCAATAGCTAAATCATAATATGCAAATGATGGCCTGTGAAAACAAGGCTTAAATACTTTAAATGACTTTAAAGCCCAGGACCGTGGCCACATTGGCATAGTTGATGGATGGTGATTCGGTTGCTTGAACTTGGCTCTGAACTGTGAGAAATGGAGTGCTGATGGAAGTGTTAAAATGCCTGCCAAGCAGTAAAACGGCGAGCATAAAACATTCACTCCTGCTGCTCATAAAAAGCGAGAAAGGGTACCCGCCCTTACCTGACTGACTGACTGGCTGTAGAGTTCTACGCGGGTCTATAATTGATTTATATTGGCCATATGCCCAGGACTTACCACTGGCGGGCTTTGTTGTCTGCCAACTGCCATTAAATGGCTAATTAAGATTTCAGTTCGCTGGCAGTTGTCCAGCAGTTGGCCGCAAATCTCACGCCTTTCAAATCCTTTTCGTCTTTTTTTTCGTTGGTTCTTTTGGATAAGACTTCAGGACACCAGGCGACACAAAAGCGCGCGAAATTACACAAACAATCGGGGCACACAGGACGAACCGCACGCACACGCACACAGGCCCAAAAACGGAGTAGTCGACTTCTATTGGTCCGACTAAATATGGCGCCAAACGATTCGAGAATATCGTCTTTTTGAGCCTCTTTTTCAGGAGTTAGTACATCTGGTCCATCTGACGGTTTTTGTTCAACTGATGAATGAACCGCGCAAAGGATGCTAGTCGGCGAGGATACGGAAAGTTTCCAGCATGCCGTGGTCCCAACGCAGAGCTTTACTACGATTGGAGCTTTCCCCCACCTACCAGTTCCGGACAAAAGCCAAGGACTGCTTCAGGAGGGGTATATTGAATATGTCATGACTCTTACTAAGAAATTATTATTATTACAGATATTTTATAACAAAATGTTATAAAATTTATAACATTTATAAATTTATAAATGGTGTTATCCGCTGCGGTGTAAGCGGTGTTATCCGCTTAACCTGAAACAAATTTCATAATTTCTAACATTTTCTGGATTATCACCTTTAAATGTGGCAAAAATGCATGGAGCCTCAATATCGACTCAAGAGATGGCTATATCTTTGCCAATAATCATCCGATTCTTGAGCGGAACGCCTTTAACGATTTGTACAACGATTCCCTTCCAATCTGCATTAAAATCTGGAAACAACATATTTTTTTGATTTTTTCTAAAATTTTCTGGGTTATCCCCTTCAAATGTGGCAAAAATGCATGGAGCCTCAAAATGGCCCCCAGCGATGGCTATATCTTTGCCAATAATCACCCGATTCTTGAGCGGAATACCTTTAACGATTTGTCTATCGATTCCCTTTACATCTGCATTAAAATCTGGAAACAACATATTTTTTTGATTTTTTCTAAAATTTTCGGGGTCGTCCTTCGAATGTGGCAAAAATGCATGGAGCCTCAATATCGCTCCAAGAGATGGCTACATCTTTGCCACAAATCATCCGATAACATTATGAATTTAAAAATCGGAACAAAATATTTTGAAATTTTTCGTGGGATCCATAGCGATCCATATCTTGGCCTATTGATATAGGCTTTAAAATTTTGTTGTCTTTTGTATCTTATGAAATTTAAAGTTTAAACAAACACACATTGAAACGTTATAAACGTTAAATTTATTTCTCAGAGACAACAAATGGAAAAGTAAAGGAAATAATGGAATTTCATCCTTAATTGACCGCTTTCAATAGCGAAGCATGGTAGGCGATGTGTTCTGCGATAAAACTGGCGATGTAGAAGTAGCTGTGATCGTAGCCCTCGCGAAGCTTGTATATTGTCTGTATGTGATCGTTGCCTGCTGCCGCTGAAAGAAGGTTTTCCGGAAGCAAATAATTCAGGAAGTTGTCCTTTGATCCCTGGTCGATAAAAAGCTCCTGCGGCGTGCTCTCGTATTGAGACACCAAGTGCGTGGCATCCCACTGGGCCCAGTCGTCGGTGTTGGGGCCGATGTAGCCGGTAAAAGCTTTTTCACCCCACACGCTCTTAATTGGATTGGCGATCGGAGCAAAGGCAGAAACTGATTGGTAAAGTCCGGGATTCTTTAGGGCACAAATCAATGCACCATGTCCGCCCATGCTGTGGCCAAAGATACCTCGTTTTCCAGGAACCACTGGTAGATTCGCGTTAACGACATCAATTAGTTCTTGGGTCACATAGCTATACATTTTGTAGTGCTTCGACCATGGCTCCAACTTGGCATCCACGTAGAATCCGGCTCCACTACCAAAATCGTAGGAATCATCCTGCCCGGCGATTTTAACACCACGCGGTGAGGTGTCAGGATTTACGACAATAAGACTATGCTTGGCGGCGTACTGCTGGAAGCCACTCTTCTGGATGAAGTTCTCATGAGTGCAAGTCAGACCACTTAGAAAGAACAGCACCGGACAAGGCTTTCTCTCTTCTAGAGCAGCCTGTGGCAAGAAGACACCAAAGTTCATCTCGCAATCCAGAGTGGCGGATTTGTGGCGATAGACGCGCTGCTCGCCTCCAAAGCACTTGGATATGGTTATCAGTTCGATCTTCATGTTCTGTGGATTCAAAATAAAAAAAATTATAAAATTAAAAGTAATACTTGCAGCGAAAAGTAAAATAAAAGATTTACGTTTTTGGTTGTCGGAATCTAAAAATAAGTGATAACTAGCAGTGTGACTGTTTTGAAATTTGATTAAAAAACCAAAGTTCAGCTGTCTAATATTGGGAAAACTTTTTTGAACTTTTTGCAAATATAAAAATATTAACACGTATAAAATGATGCAATTCAAAATGTGTTTTTTTCTTCGTCTTTTAAGTACGTCCACCATTCCAAGAACAATTTTCAAATTTTTCCGCTCTTCTAATTTTAATACTAAAAATATACCATAAAAATTTATCGTAATCGATACATATTTTTCCCACCTCTATCAGTCGGCATTCTGATTATTTTGTTTAATTGTAAATAATCGCAACAATAAACTAAACTTTGGTCTTAAAATGTCGGAACAAGCTGCCAGCACCTCGGCTTTCGGATTCAAAAAGCGAAACATCAATAAGGGAGCCGCCATGCGCAGGAAAAAGCAAAGCAGTAGTAGCAATGACTCGGGTATGTGCCAACTTTGCGCCAAAAGAAATGTATCTAATATTTATGGTGTTTTTCAGCAAAAAGCAGCGACGAGGACGCAAACAGCAAAACCAGTGCATTAGTCCGAGCGGAAAATCGAAGAAAGCGCACAAATCCAAACTATCAGAGCACCAAAACTTCGAGCAAAAGAAAGGCGGGAGTCGCCGATGCGGACTCCTCGTCCTCTTCTGCTTCCGAGGACGACAAACTAGGCGTGGCGTACAAGTCCAAGCGAGAAGCTTTGCCCAGCGGACCACAAGATCAGGGAGCAACAGCCATCAATGAAATGGACACTGAATTGGATCGCGATGCTCAGGCCATTCATGCTAGATCCATCAAGATCAATGAGGAACTGGGAGGCAAAGAGGACGATAAGATCTACCGCGGAATAAATAACTACGCACAGTACTACAAAAAGCAGGACACGGCAGCCGGTAATGCTAGTTCTGGAATGGTGCGCAGTGGTCCAATAAGAGCACCGGCACATCTCAGAGCGACCGTGAGGTGGGATTACCAACCGGATATCTGCAAAGACTACAAGGAAACGGGCTACTGCGGTTTTGGCGACAGCTGCAAGTTCTTGCACGATCGCAGTGACTACAAGGCTGGCTGGCAACTGGAAATGGATCATGAGAACCAGCGCCGTGGCGACTGTGATTCGGACGGAGACGATGGAAAATATGAGATTCACTCGGATGAGGAGTCGCTGCCCTTTAAGTGTCACATCTGCCGGCAGAGTTTCGTCAATCCTGTGGTAACCAAGTGAGTAGGAACAGTTAAATTTATCTATTTGACTTTAAAATTGATAAATCTCGTTTTTTAGATGCAAACATTACTTCTGTGAAAAGTGTGCCTTGGCTCAATACAAAAAGTCGCAACGCTGTATTATTTGCTCCCAGCAAACGAATGGCATTTTTAATCCCGCCAAAGAACTGATAGCGCGTCTCAAGGATAATCCTATGGAAAATTCAGATAGCGATGCGGACATTGATGCGGAAGACGAAAAGGCAAATGAGGAAAAGCCTCAAGAGATTTCTTCCGAAGAAAGTGATTAAATACCTCATTTTTCCCAACAGTTACTACGTAAAAATACTTAAAAAGTTGTGTTTTTAGCTATTTTGATAATAAAACAAAATATTTTACATTTTCTGAAATTGGGATGTAAGTAAAGCTTCTGTAAAGAAGCGGCAGGTGGCGCTCTAGGTCATGTAACAGGGAGTGTCGACTAATTTTATCAATATATTTGCTTATTGAACAAGAAGATATTTAAATTTTGAAACGCCCACTCACCTCGGTCATTATGTGGCCAAAACTGAGTACGCCAATCCTTTTGGGCCGAAATGAATGCTTTGTTATTGAATAGATAAAGGAACTGCGACCACTGACACTTGGCAGGCGCAACGAATTTCTTTCCATGCCAAATGGGCATTTATGGAATTCAACTAGCGCTCATGCGTCTACCTATGGGGTTTGAATTAATTTAGGATTTTTATGGCGTTGCGGATGACAGTTAAAGCTTTGGCTGCCTTTAACAATCTAAAATTCAGTTCAAGCGAAAAAACAATTTCAAAAGCTTCAACACAAATTGAAGCCAGGCAAGCAACAGAAACTATCGTCTCCTTGGATTTCTAAAGTGAAAGAGCGGCGAAAGTCGGGTGCAATATTATATCCATAATTCAATTGCCAGAACTTTCATTTCCGGTCTCGTGCGCATCAGCACACACAGGCATAGAAACACAGAAGAAACAGAAAAAGCGGAAGGGGAACAAAGAAAGAGAGTGCGGCAAAGAGACTTGCCGTGGAGGAATGGGAATTCGTTCGACTTTGGCACGCTAAAATCAAAAATCCCCTGCCGAGCCAAACTTCTATGCCGCATTGTTTCACCGCACAAAGCCAAAATATTGGCCAATTGTAACGGATCGAAGCTAAGCCACAAATTCCATCCTCCTTTTCCAGAACTTTGGTTCCCTTTTCCAAAACCTAGGCATGCAAAATATGAGCCTGAGCACATAAGCTTCTAAAAACAAAGCAGCTAGCTGCCCAGGCTGAGCCGAAAAGTTGAAGCTTTGCATCCTCGAGGCGAGCTAGAAAGCGTCCGGTGTAGCCTGCCTATGCTGGACGGATTGTGGGGCAGGAATTGCGAGATATTAGCATTTTTCGAACAAGCGAACTATCTCGTAGGAGGTTCGATTATAAGATCCTGCATGAAACTAAAAGTGAAATATAATAATAAGTAGATACTTATAGAGTAGTTGACTAAATGGGCAAAATTCTAATAAACCATTATCCTAAAATAAGGATAAAATAAGGTAAGTCACGTTTAAATCTTCCCGCATTTTATGGGCCTCTCACTTATTGGCAATGCAATGGTTCATTGAATGACAAGCTCGTGCCTGATGTACGCAACTTAATTGAGGAGGCTGAAATAATTGATTCGCCAAAAGCGAAGCCGCGTCAATGAAACAGGCGCCGAATCAGTTTTAATTATTTCCATAAATGGCAAAATGAGGGGCATACATACGTGAGTCGTGGAATTTTATAGTTTCAGTCAGTCAGTGGCTTTGATTGCCAGAGCGCAATAACATGGCCGAGAGGTGGGTGGTTGGGTGTGGGGCAACATTCGTAGTGGGTGGAGCATTTTTCCGCCTAATTAGGAAGTTGAAATTTGAGTGTGTGTGGCTGCTTAGACGATTGCCTTTTGCCGGCAATGTAATTAGGCGTAAAATTTGTTTGATGCCCTGAGAAGTCAAGGTGTTTAAGGAAATCCTATCTTACAATTAAGATGCTTTTATTTAACGTTTATTAATCAAAGTATACCACTTAATTAACATAATTAAATTATTGTAGTGTTAAGTTACTTTGTTTCTGATGAAATTCAATTATATTTAAATTATGTTTCATATATGTATGTATAGGTTTTATTCTGTAAGTCTGAGAACCATCTGTCTGCACGTTTTTCTGCGCTGCACGCTGTTTGTTTTTATTCGCTTTTATTTATTGGCTTCTAATGTCATTGACTATTATCCCAGGGACCGGGGCTTCCAGTCCCTGGCCGGGCTCCAGCTCAACTTGTCGCTTATTGTGTCAATTATCATTAATTTCTAAATGCTCTCCTGTCCGCACCAGGGTTGTAGCACCTTTTTGAATGGAAGAAACACCTCCTGGCCTTCAGACCTTTGGGCCAACTTCCAGAACGTGTCCCGGCCATGTTGAAATGTCACCCTCGGCCATATAAATTGTTATTGCCTGTGCGTCCTATCGCTAGGACATTGTCCACATCGTTCTTAAAGTTTTGCCAAAACTTGCCAACTCTGTTTATGCCCGGACCTACTGATAATTTATTATCCATTGAATATTAAGTTTCGCCCTCTGACCCAGAGTTATGGTGGAATCTATTCGAGTAACGATGTTGAGGACGAACTTTATGGTGGAAATCGAACAATTAATCGCCCCTTTAGAGTTGTGCAATTATTGTGTAAATAAACCCCCAACTGCTTGTTGTAAATAATATCCAGTTACAACAGCCACCGCAAAAACACCAGGCTCATTAATCTTTCACTTAATAGTCCCGAATAATTATAGACAACAATTGCAATGTCGCTGCAAAGGCCCGGCCGAATAATTAAAAGCCAATTTAAGGAGATAACAATTTATGAAAATCCACAATTGAAAAGAGTCCCCAGTTTCTAAGCGGAAACACAAAGCCCACGAATAATATGTGTTGAGCATCAAAAGTTATGGTCCACAAATTTGTGTCTCTGATAAAAGTTCGTGCCCCCTGCAGACTTGGACCGCAGCTTTAATTTATAACAAACATTTTGTTAGGAGGAAGTCCAAAATGCACAGAATCTTTGACACTTGCACTGGGTTGGCCGGGATCCAAGGGATTCCGGTCAGTGATGATCAGATTGCGACCAAGATGAGCAAAAGATAGGATAATAGAACACAAGATAGGATTAGTTTTAAAGTCTAAGGATATTTAGTATTTTCTACAATAATAACGAGTTTAGTTTCTATTCTAATTATTTCTATCAAATCCTTCAATAAACTATGCCGGCTGCACTGATCCAAATCCAAGCTTAAAAGAAAGTTTTCTTGGAAAACAAAAACCACTCGACATGTCCGACCACAAGAACGCTTGTCACTGGTTAGCCGCAACGCAAATAAAGATAAAATGCAAAGTGGGCAAAAACTGGCCAAATGCACCACCAGTTCCATCCACCAAGGATAACCACAATAGGAGCTACAACATGCAAACAAATCGCTGCTACTTTTACGCCATTTTCCAATTGATGTTAGTCGATTTCTTCCCGGGTCTCCCATCTGGTTTACGACATTCCGAGAGTTGCCTGCCAGCCTGCCTGCCTTTTGGCCAAAAACTTTTCCCTGCACTTTATGATTTTTGCGCAAACTTTCGTCAGCTCGGCATTCTGTTTGTTGTTTGTCGCCAATTTCTTTGCCTCTGGTTTATGGATGACGGCAGACCAGATGCCTCATGTCTTTCGATGCCGGCGTATTGATGTTTATTATACTCATAAGGTATAAAAATATTCAAAAAAGTAAAAATGAACAAAACAAAAATAATAATAAGGTAACAAAAGTTGGTGTCATTTGGGCTGACATTTCTTTCAATTGCGTGAAAAGTTGCTGTATACGCCAGAAATGAGAAAAAAAAATCAATATTTTCTTTATTGATATATTAAACTTGATCCTTATTGAAAATAAAAATAAATTGCACTTTTTTTGTGGCGCAAAAGTGTGATGCGTTTTGAAGACGGGGTTTGTACAAAGTATTATTTTATAAAACCGACAGGAAATTTAAAAACATATTGTGTTATGGGATAAGGTAAATGAAACTAATGGAAACTGAATTATCCTAGACAAAAGTGAATGTGAATGTGAATGTTTAGCCCAATTCACTTTACCTAATTCAGTGAATATCTTTTTAGTTCTTCAACAATTACACATCCGCCGCTGCAGGCAATTGTCCTAAAAGCCAGATCTTTCAACATCTAGGTTGAAATGTAATGTTTACACCTTGCCCGTGAATGTCCGACACGAATGTCGTGTGCCAGGCCATTCTCGTGTGAAATCGGAGCACTCAACGTATCCTGTGCACAGTTACAACTTCCGGCCAAACACACAAATGAGCTACAAAATACATTTCCACCCGCCCTGGCATAAGAACAGCAACAGAACAACAGCAACCTGCCTGCAATCCTGCCGCCGAGACTAAAGCAACAATGGAATGCTTGACTTGTCTTCATGTCCTTTCCATTAGGCGTTTTTGTTTTTGTTCCTGCTGGTGTTGACCAGCCTAGGCAAATGAGGCCATTTGCTGGGATACGCCTGCAAAAAAGGCAAATAGTGGGGGAGTCGGAAGGAAAGCCATTGTCCAGGGTAAAAAGTTTCAATAAGGAAATATGGGCAAATAAAATAAATGAAAAGTGTCTAAAAAATGTCTCTTTAATAAGCTAAGGAATGGCCGAAGCTCAAGAACAAAGAGCAAAAAGTTTTTAACCACATGAGTGTATTAGTGTGTGGGTGTCAAGGGTTTTTGGTGTTGACAGTTTTGTGTGCCATTTGCCGTTTTCAAGTTCTTTCCTTTTACCAGGACTTAGCTGAAAATATTTTCATTATAAACTTTACGACAGGTTTTTCCTGTGTGTGCTGGTGAACGGAAACGGAAATGCGCCATTAACTGGCAAGTCAAGCTTATTAGCTGCAATAAAAAATAATAAGCTGCAAAGTTATGTTGCAATTGTGGCATATTTTTTTTCCACCAAGAGACAGTCGATGCGGTGCCTTTCCCGCACATATAGAAACTTATACTTATGCTTGGGGTTTCTTGTGTTGAAAATTCTCTGCTACTTACTGACTTGGCTTTTTTACTTTTCTTTCTTCGGCTCATAGAACTTTTCTCCTTATTGTCCTGATGACAGTAGGTGCGGGTGTCAGTTCTGTTGTGCGAGTGGGTGGGTATGTATGACAAGCAAGGACATCATGCCAAAGGCGACATCCTTTCTTTCAGTTGCCATCGCCATTGCCAGTGCAGTGAGCTTATACTAGTTAATTTTATTTTAAAAATCGTGCTACAATATGTTCTCAGTCTTTGTGGAAAGTGACCGAGTCTCCTTTACTTGATAGTTGACTTCGAGTTGCCCCCGGCTGGCGGCAATGAGGGCGATTATGAGAATGGGAATGTCACAGAGTCGGAGGAAGAGGCGGGGCCGAAGGCGAGAATATGTGAACAGGACTCTGAGAACTTGACAAATTGACAATGTGCCATCCTTTGATAGAGGCAACTTAGCAGGTCCTGGCTGTCGGACACTGATAGCTGAGTGTAAGTAAATTGAAAAGGCCCTAGAGATGAATTATAATTGTTGATCTTGCCGAATTGAGAAACTTTAATATTAATAGTGATTATGATAAAAACTAGAATTTAAGAAGAACGTAGTCGAACATAGTGCTTTATAAAAATAAAATAACTCGTAATAAAATTTTTGATAAAATAAACCCAATTAAATTAGCTGTCACACGGTTTCCCCACTCAGCTTAATTTCCCATTGATTATAATCTCTGTAAGTTATATTAATAATTATCCAATCAAAACTTATTTCTGTCCATTATAATTATTACAATAACTCCCGTAATCATTGGTGTGCCTGGGCGATACCATTAAAAGTTTTGAAATTTAAACACCTGTCAGACGTTTCAACGTTCAATGGCCCGGCCTGGGATTAATAACGAAACAATTTATGCAACTTTTTCGCTGGAAGACTGCCAGCCAGAAGCCCCGGGCGGAACGAGAGGGGTGGAAATGTAAATAATTTCAATAATGTCCTGCTAATATCAGGCGCAATAATAATAACATCCACAGGGTGGAAGCACCGGTAGGGAAAGAAGGAAGCGGAAGCTAGGGGCTGACCCTGCGGTCAAAATATTTATACACCCCACGAAATGGGGGCGCATTCGATGGAAGGGAGATGTCTGCACCTTTCAATCATGGTTTATGCCCCGGCATTACCATTAGACAGCAGTCGAAAGGAAAGTTCTCCTTGCCTTAATGGAGCCAGTAGTGAAATAAGTTTGGGGGGGTTCGACGATAAACGGAGCTGCAGGGGAGCGTATTAAAAAAGTTTCTGCAGCCAGTTGAATTCCAACAACAGGTTGTATGTACACAATTTTTAGCCACATCGGGATCCCCCGAATATAAAAAAGGAATTTTTATGTAAGAGCATTGTGTTTAAGGTTTTACGTGAAAACGCAACTCCCACTCCTGGAATAAGCTTTACTCCACAACGACTACGGTTCTGGGCAAATGAAGTTGGAAAACTTTAGTTTTATCTGTTGGACCAAGTAGGTGGTTTCCTAGTGGTGTTCTCCGTGGTGCGAAGTTAGTACTTTGCCTTTGCGGTTTTTCATTTCCATGTTTTTGGCCAATGTTCTTACACTTTTTTAACTTTCATCAGTCGAAAGGAAAGTGTGTTTTGAATCTTGGCAAAGTGGTTGATTATATTTTTCAATCCGGAAAAAAACCAATCAAGAAGTTTCAACAACATTTCTTTTCCCAAATATATTGAGTTAATTAGGTGAGAAAAGTTAAGAGTAGTATACAAATGCAATATTTGCCATTTTTGTATTCTTTTAAACTGAGATAACAGCATTTCTTTCTTAGTTTTAGCTGTTGAGGCCATAAATTCAAATTTAAAATCAGTGCCAAGTCAATGGCTCTAACTTTTCATTCAATAAACACTGAGAAAGCGAACAGAAAACATACGCCTTCTGAGTGCCTCGTCCTTGCTTCTTTCGCTGTGTTTTTCTCCTCCAACTCAGAAAAGGGCACGTAGAATGCATTAAAGATAAAAGCCGCCGCCACTGCCCGAACAACTTCAGACCAGAAAATATGATACAAAAGGCAACAGTGGCGATGCGAAGGAGTCGCAGGACTGCGAAATAGAAAAAGGAGTATATGCAGTGTGGCCATAATTTCAAACAGTGGTTTTTATGCTGAATGTGCATTTTACGACTTTTTAAGTGTCAGGGCAAACAAAACTTTTCGTGGGAGTCCCCAGGGACCCAGGACATAGTCTCCTATTCCAGAGTCCTGCTCTGCAACTGGCAGCTGCTGCTGGGACACCTTCGCTATATATATATATATATATAGATATATATTTATTTATATATATATATACCCACAAAAGACGCCAGACATATTTTCTTTCAACAAGAATAAACTTTGCTTTTGAAATATATTTTCAAACTTTGCCGTCCCGCCCCTGAAAAGCAAAGCCACAGAAAGGCGCATTAAGTCTAAGTTTACGAAAAACTTAATTTTATTTTTAAAGCACTAACACACACAAAGATACACACACGCACATGTACACCTACGCCCAGGCAGGGCAGTTCCGTTTCCGGGAGTTTCCAGTACCGTTGTTGGATGCAGTCACGGCTTCCCTTGTACTAAGTTATCGTCTTTATTGTTTGTCACATACATGACCTCACAATTGTGTTCCTGTTCCTTGGCAGCCTCTACACCAGCTCCGACTCCGCTACTGCTGCCTTGAATGGCGATGCGAACGGAAACGGATATGGCATAAGTTGTTGTCGCCTACTAGTTCACACGTAAGTCCGTTCATTCAACAATAAAACGACGCTGCTGCAACGCTAAAGACGCTGCAGAGGCGGGCCGAGGCGCCAGGAGCTGGCCACTGTTGTGCAGACCAACAATAGAATCCCATAAAGGAAAATCACGGTGGGTATTCAGAGATGCCACAGTAAAATACTGAGGGTTTGTAAAAAGGGAATTCTTTGGATTTTAATACGTTCTCTAGCTTAGAAGTTTATTAAGGACAAGTTCAAATGGTTAAAAAAGGGTCTTTATTTGTTTACAACTCGTGAACAGAGAAAACTTTTTAGTTATAAGAGAAAAAATAAATATTGCCAGCTCCTGAATATTAAGAGTAGTTAAAAAGCAATCTTTAAAAAAATCCTTTACTGTAATAATATCGACCCAGGCTGCAGTTTAACAGCCATCCCCCCGTCGTATACGTAATGTGAAGTTTTAAAATTAGCAAAGGCTTCTACAAGCTACAAGGAAAGTGTGAAAGAATGTAGATATAGAAAAAAAAAAAAATGGTAAAATGTAACGTAATATAAAAACTACCAACTTCCTAAACTGATTCCAACGTCCCTCAATGGCTAAAGCTCAAGTTGAATAGAAAATTGCAGCTGCAAAAGTTTGTCTTTTTTTTGTTGGCCGTTGTTTGTTGTCACTGTATTGGATCAGCCTCCGACCTCCTTACTGTAGTCCTTATGCGAATATCCCACCCACTGGTCGTGCGTCTCCTTTTTGAACCGTTGCACGTTTTTCTTATTCAAAAGTTATTGTTCTGCTGTCAGGAAAGTTTTTCCCTTTTTCCCAAGCCCCTGGCTAGCTGCTGCTGATGCTCGTAGCATCACCTTCAGAAGTGTCCAGAGGCAAGCCAAAATCCAATAATGGCTCTGTCTATGCCGACACTTGCGCCCCACCTTCCCTCCAGGGAAAAGGGGGGAAGGCAGAGAGATTTACGCATACACACACACACACAGACAAGGCCATCCGCACAGACATCCGCACATGCATTGCTTTCAAATACTAATCTACGCGCTATAATTGAAAAACTAACGGTTTTTGTAACGAGTTTTTCGTGCTTTTACTGCAAGTGTGCGCATTTTTAGTTTGTCTATGCGTTCCTTTCTATACCACCATACCTCTCTCACTCCCTTCCCCTCCCCGTTTGTCCAGGGTGGGATGCGTGTCCTTGTTGGACCCATGGATGCAGCTACTTTCACCAGGCCTCTCGGAAAACCGAATCTCGGCTGGAGTTTTTCCCATAAACTGCAGAAATCATTCTTTTACCTTCGTTTTTCAACCACTCTTACAAACACGCGCTCATATTTTTCCTGACTTTTCACTGTTTTTCCCTTTTTCCTGTCTCAATTTTTTGTTTAGAAAAGGGGATTTATTCAGATGGTACAGTACATACTACGCTAATGGTTAGTTAAGGCATGGAAACCAGCAATATGATGGTTTAATTGCTGAAATAAACACAATTTTTTTTTCTGTTTCTGTTTGGCTTTTGGTTTTTTAAGCTTTGGGTTTATGTTTTAAATCACCTCTAGTTTCTTTTAAATGCCAACATTACCATTTTTATTTTTTATTACCTTTTCCATGTTCTATGTCCTATTAAAAATGTTATCCTAAAAGCATTTTCTAGGTGACCCAAAACCAAGTCCAGTTTCGGATAAAACCTAAAAACCAAGAACTTTCATTTACACATATTTCTATGGACGGCAAAAGGGAGAAAAATCCGAATAAAAAAATAGCCATGAAATTGAAAAAATATGATGACACCTTCATTGCAAGTGAAACAATGGCTCCGACAGTATGTGGGTGGCTGTGAATTGTGTGTGTGTGTGTGTGTGTGTGTGTGGGGGTATATACATGGTGGACACCCTGTTGGGGATTCGTAGTGGGAGATCAAAGTGTTGCCTTTGTGTGCACGGCGACTTGGACAATTTTGGGCACTTTGCGGCAGATTTCTCTCCGAACGGAACATAAACAAAACAAAAAACCTTCCAAAAAAAGGATAATTTTTTGAAAATTTCATCTGAAAACATTCGGGTACCGTCCGGCTGATGACAGCTTTCAATTCCTCTTTTTTATGACTTAACGCCTGGTGGACCATTCATCCTTCCATTTGAGGGTGGAGACCTACATGGTCACGAGGATTTTTGCTTTTTTGTCACGATCTAAGCCGCGATTCTGTTCCAATTGCCAGCGAGCTTTGTGCCACGCATGAATATTGGCATTCTTGGCTTTTCAATTTTCCGGAGAGCAAATCCGCTTTCCCTTTTAGTTTTTTCAGCAAGGGGCTTCTTTTTTTTCTGTGTAGCACTCATAGCTCAAATTACCTGGCCAAGTGGCGCGGACATTAAATTAAATACCTTTTGTCTGTGGCCATTAAACGAAACGACGTTGGCCCGAAGCGGAGGAAAAGCGAAGAAAAATTCTGCCAAGGGTTGTGGCACATAACCTGCGTTGACCAAAAAGTGTGCGACCGAATTCCAACAAAAGGAGCCCCATGAAGAAATTCAATCAATTCGCACGTGACATGATTATTTTATGCTTTTTATTTATTTATGGCGTATGCATTTTGTATTACTTTTATTTATTTCTTCAACTCTGCTACATTTGGATTTTGCTCTTTAAAATGGAAATAAGGGAAAATTTCATTTAAACCATTTCAAGCAATGGTAACCCATTCAACAGGCTCTCTAAATTTTATAGCCTTTCCATATGCCATCGAAATCCCATTTAGTCTTAACCATCTGCTTTAAATCTCTGCTCCCCAGCAGAAGGCCAATCAATATGCCTCCCCCGATAGGCGTAGAACATTTTAAGTTTGAGGAAAACAAAACAGGACAAAAATAAAGGAAAAAGGAAGGGAAAACATCCCAAACGGAGGCTGAAACAAGATGGCAAACAATAAAGGCGTCCACAACGAGGCAGCGCCGGCAACTTGTTAGTTACACTTAACGAGCCAAAAACCGTATTTAAGTCAAATCGTGGCGACAAATAACCAGACCCAAGCCCATGTTCCGCAAATTCTGGAGGAGTATGGTGGCACCGACCCTCGGATTGGTGGTAGGTGTGACCGTTGCGGATGTTGTTGGTTTTGGTGTCAAAGTAAATACAATCAATTTGATTGTGCTGTCCTTTTTTTGTCTTTACTACTCCTTGCCGTTGCCAATGTTTTTCCCAGGAACTTCGACCCTTGTGACCCTGGAGCATCGATTGATAATTTAATTCAATTGTGCTGCGACTGCCATTAAAATTGGCTACTCTGGGGCCACATAGAATGTTAATTTCTGGGATAATGTGAGACGGGCCACGTTACTGGAGACTTGTTGGACTCTTTTTCACCAAAAATCATCGACACGTTTTTGATGGATAGCAACAAAAAAATGTACCATTAGGTCACGTGTTGTTGTCATATAAAAATCTTATTCAATTGCCCACGACAGAGCAGAATTCCTAATCAGGCAATCACGAAATGGTGTATTTTTGGTATGGGATGAGTATTATTTTATGTTTTTATTTCTTAATGTATTTGATTTACTTTTTTTTTTTTATAAAATATTTTTTATAAATTTTATAAAATTTAGGGAATTCTCTGCATTGTACTATGCAAGTTTAAAGGCCAAAACTGCCAAAGGTTTGAATTTAAAAAACATGCTCATGATTTTTAATCACTTGCTTCACCCACTAATATATTCTTTAACTACAAACCCCTTTAATTAATTCACGCTCAATTGTTGAATTTAAATTACGACTATGGTTATTAGGAGACCCCGTCGTAAGGCAGTCTAAGTTAATCCCAACTGGCCAGATAACGACGAGCGTGGCCTATTAAGTACCCAAACATTTTTTATTCCAACCCAAGTTGAGTAAGAAATGTAAGACTAAAGCCGTGACTGGTCTGGACTGTCGGCAAGGACAAAGGAAAGGATTCAATTTGCATGAGCTGCGTTAACAATAAATTTATGGTCTGGTTTGTTTTTTTTTCGGGAACGTCCAAGCCATGCTGGAATCCTAGAGGTCTAAACACGTTCGGCTAACGTATTCTGGTGATTTGCATTTGGTTGTTGCTCCTGCAGAGACCTATTCTTCGATTGTTGTCATTGAGGGGTTTTTACCCACACTATCTGAGTCGTTTTTTTACCAGATAATATTTTTCTTCAAAATTACAGTATTGATAAAGTAGTTAAAAATTAAAAAATTTCATTTTTTTTTTAAACAAAAACTTTGTTGTTTAGATTTATATCATTTGAAAAGGAGAACCGAAACCAAAAATTAATACGAGGAAAAAACAAACAATTACCAGGATTTTATTACCGGGTATCTTTTAGTCTCATATTAGTGTGTCCTTTGTGATACTTTTTTTTGCCCGTGGCGGTTGTCGCTTCATTGACAGGCGTGCGGCTGTAGCGGATGCTGCGTCTTCCATGCCGGCAACATTTGTTGATATGTCGCTTTTGTTTCGCTGCCTCGCTTTCCGCCCCCCACCTAGCTAGTGAACTAGCTATAGCTACTCGGTTCCACCTCCGCCACCAGCCCACATACATACACTATTCGTTTCCTTTCCCACTGAGTGCGGCTCTTTGTTATCGCCCAGACAAGTCCCGAGCGTTACTGCATTGCTTTAGGGTGGAGATGGGAAATGGATGCTCAGGGTTGGGGATTTTTCGCGTCTCAACTTGTCCGCTTGTGTGCTTTTTGTGCCTTTGTCAAATGGCTTTATCATTCGAATGACAGCAAATCCAGATCCGGTTACCCGGCTGACTTATGAGGGGAGCCCAGCCATAGGGAATAACCAGCTCTAGGGGGGATATACCCTTACTTGCCATATAGTTTTGTGTGCCCAACTCCCAAAGCCGCACTCAAGTGGTTGGCAGCTTAGCTAATGATTCTAAATGGCAAGTTATTGAAATCATTTAAATGCGCCATAAGCCAACGCATAGCCGCCGAAATCCTTTGACTTTAGACCAGGAGATTTTCAGACTGTCTGCTCTACAATCGGCACCAGACATCACGTAGTCATTGAGGGAAGTGCACCGCAAGTGCACAGTGGTTTAAATTGATTTAAATAATGCATGCTGCTGAGGATTTATGGCCTTTAACGGGTATGGGGATTTATTTCAAAACTGATACATCAATGAGCTCCTTAGATATATTATAATTCCTGATTACATATATGTTTTCATTGGCTTTGCTTTTAAAATCACCACATTGGCCACTGCTTTCCATCATCCGGATAAAAAAGAGATCGGAGGAGGATGAGGAGGAGAACCCATCACATCAGTTGTCACACACTCAACGGCAAAAACGTCGCCAAAGCGACTAAGTGACAGACGGGCAAGCTGACAGGCGGCGACTTCAGTTCCTGTCACGATTCTGCTAACTTTTTCATAGCCAGACTGGGAGATACGGCCCAGACTCCGGGCCACAGACGGAGCCCGGTTGCTGGTGGGCTATATGCAAATTTTAATTTTATACATAGACACATAAAAATAAATTGTTTTTACTCGACGCTGGCAACACTTGCCAGCATATGCAGTGCTGAGAATTCAAATATATGTATTTATATGTATTTTGTAAGTGTTCGGGGCTACTTGTCATGCAGCCATTGTGTCTAACCCCAGCTCCCCATGGTCTTATTGTAGAAATTACGGCCTCAACTTTCTCCCTGGGACTGCAGCATATTGATTTTCTATTTTTACGAACTAAAATAAAAATGTTCTTGCCAGAGATTTTGCATTTTTGTTGATTATGTTCGTACTGGGATCAGGGAGAATCTCATTGTTATTGTTACACGACAGTATTTTCTTTATCACTTTTGAATTTTCGTTTCAGCCGCTGAACAAGAGATGCAAATTATTGACAGCTTGGCGAGTTTTATTGATAGAATTATCCTTTCAGCATTCTTGTTTTTAGGTTCAAGAGAGAAACATTTCCCACTTATACTACTGGGCACTTAAATATTCGGCCAAAAATCTTCTTTACTCAAAAACTCAAAGACAATGGGAATTTCCGCTTGGGCCAATCGAAACTAAGTAAATCGAAGCTTTTGTCTCTAATTTGGGGAATACATATTCGAGACTCGAAAGCCAAAAGTTTCGGTTTCCTTTTGCTTTTCAATTTGAGAGCTGCTTGGGGCCAAGTTTTTATACTTTTTTGGCATAACAAATCAATTTCGTATTAGAGTTGGGTCCGCTCAATCCTGCCACGCCAGGAAATAACTTTTTGTTATTGTTGCCACAAACTATAACAAGGCGCTTAAAAATATAAAATATTGTTTTCGTTTGTGGGATTGCAACGCATAGAAAATTGAAATGTGCTCCAGGGCCATGGAGATTCCCCGTGAGTCCAAAAAAAAAGAGAAAAATATAAAGGAAAAAACCGAAATGGCAAAACCCAACTGGCAGGCAGGAAGGCAGGCACGCAGGCAAGGAAAGTAATAAAAACTTCTTGAAAGCCCTGCATTAAGAATATAACAAGCTGAGGGCTTTTTGTGTCATCTGTGGAACATGAACTTGAAATCGAACTGCTTGAAAGTTGAGCGGGCATAAAAGGCAAAACGCAAAACGCAAATCAAAGAGTTCCTAACCGGAGCTGGGAACCACATGCGGGCTCCATCGCTCCCTATGATGTTTGCCTAATGCAGCTGCCAACATTGTCAACTAAAACTCGATGCTAACAAGCAGAAAATGGCAGGCAACTACATACCAACTTGAGCTCGTAAAACTGCCGCCTTAGGATAACTTTTTAACAACCGTTCGGTCGTTTCGTCGTTCGTGGCGGCAGCAACGTTTCTGCCTAACAAGAAGGGAAGCAGATTGAGCCTGGCTCCGGCAATTTGATTTTTACGGAGCTGAAGCTAACGAGCTTCAGTTGCAGTTTGCAAGAGGGGAACAAATAAATACAACGTGGCGTATGCGCAATATGACTGGCAAAACGAAGGCAATCACTAGGGGAG
The DNA here is from genome assembly GCA_035045925.1 of Drosophila atripex. Lineage (NCBI taxonomy): Eukaryota > Metazoa > Arthropoda > Insecta > Diptera > Drosophilidae > Drosophila > Drosophila atripex. The sequence continues at coordinate 2,992,101 of JAWNOP010000022.1, read as the reverse complement.
CCACGTACACCGGGGCGTATGCGTAACCCTGGCCTCCCCTTGGTAAGTGTTTCCAAAGCATCAATGTGTGGGCTAATCTGGCGTCACTTAGGTGTGTTAATTGCCTCAAACGGTGGCAGTTGCAAACTGTTTGAATGTGGTACTTCTATGTAGTCTATTTTCAGTTGGGAAATAGTTGTGGTACAAATATATATTTCAAAAAAAAAAAACAGTAAATAAAGCATTTCCAATAGTTTTAAATGTTGACTTCCTCGTTAGACACGTGCCACTCATTAGTTGCATAGCATTTTATAAATTCTGTCGTCTAATTAATTGAAAATATTTGTGTTCTGACTGAGAAACATCTGAAAATAATTCTAATGTTCATTTAATTTGTCAAACAAAACAATTTGCATAAATTAGTAGCTGGTATTTCAGTTCTCTGTTACTCGAAAATGTATTTATAAAGCGAAAGTTTCCCCAGTTCCATCTCCAGATCCTTGGCTCTTGCTCAAAGTTTGACATTTACATGACACGCGGCACGCTGAGGGGCAGATGAACCCACGCGAAATATGTCAAGCAAGAGAAAATTTTACTTTGAGTCAATTAGGCGCATAAATTAGAAAAGTCTACCACAAGTTTAGCCCGCTTTGCTGCTGGCATGGTTAATGCGATTAGAGGCGAAGAGCGAACAATGAACAATTTGCGTATAATTAATGCGCATAGTTGGCATTTTTATGATGCCTGGCGACATCATTCTCTCTCGCTTTAAAGACATCTATTTCACACCACACCACACCCCTATCCCCAAAAACCAAAGCGGAAAAAACTCCTTTGACTTACTTGGCTGGGGAAATGAATGTGTTTATGTGTATCTCATGGATTTGCTTGGCCGCCAGCCAAGTTCCTGCCTCAGACAGGCCAACACTTTTCTTTATTGTTTGCCTGGCAACAACAACAATAAGTGGGATTAAAGCAACAATAACAATAGAGGCAGAACAACAAACAAACTAACTGTGACTAAGAAGTTCTCAAACAAATACTTTTTGACGCGACTGGGCCGCAATGCAGTTGGTGTCACTTCCACTTCCTCAACCAAAAATGAACTTGGTCTTGTTGGTTGGTCATAAGGGCGCCAAAAGGTCACGTCAACTACTAAAAAGTTTCATATTTTATGGAATTATTTATAATTATATATTTTATGGTAATCTATTGAAAATAGCTTTATTAATCATTATTACAAATAATCATGATAAGTTTTTACCAACTCTTATAAGCAACAACCTTCAATTTTTTTTTTAATTTTCATCCATTAAAGTCCCTTGGTCTGTCGTTCAATGCGCGTCGTTCATCGAGTCATCCAATTGTTTGGCAACCGTGTCCCGAACAGGCCCAGCACTCCAAGTATGACTTGCAAATGCAGGCGCTAACCAGTGGAAAGATTTGCATATTCCCATTTCGAGTCGAAACCATTACCAACCTCGCCGCCGTCCGGACAATTTTAGAGCTTCACGTAGCAGGGCCTAAATTATGTCCTGTTGCCGAGTCGCTGTTAGCTAGTTGAGTGTCCGGCCGTAGTCCAGAGTCCCTAGTCCGGACTCCGAAGTTGTCAGACCAAGGACCATTGCCATTGCGGGTCTGTGGCCACATTGCGTATACGCCCGCTAGTCCCTCGTTAATTGCAATGTTTGTCATTTGCTTGTCAATTTGCATTTAAATTACAAAATTTAAACGCTCTTTTTTGTTGCCATCCGGCCGGGAACTTTACGACTGCCAAGATATGGATGAGTACGAGGAGGAGGAGATCAGGATCTCGCCCAGGACCAGAACCAGCTTCAGCGGAAAGAGGTGGCAACGAGGCATTTGTCATGATGGCCCATTGAGAGCCACTTAGACGTATGCCATCCCATTTCGAGGCTGCCACGCTTAACCCAATCTTTTGTTTATGTGGATTGTCAATGAGGCACGGCCATGGTCGCGTAACGTTTTTGGGCTAATTTTGTTGCAAATTGCTCGGCTGTAAAAAATGTGAGCGGTGTTCAGTGTTATGAGCTATGAGCTATGGGTGGGTGCAACCGACCCTCGAATGCCAGTTGACCTCGAACTTTGCTCGCCCTGGCACTCGGGATGTTTGCCATTTAATTAAAGCGCCAGCCAACCGCCAGCACCTCGTCCTTAGTCCTGTGCGTGCTGGCTGACCTTATTATGTTGACTTTGTGTGCAGTGCATAAACTGTGATAAAAATCGCATATTCCACGCGGCATTGCCTGCCTTCCCTTTTTCCTGCTAGATGAACGTGGCCGCCCTCTTTTTTAAATGTCTATAATTTATGTTGGCCGTTAAACTCGCTGGCTGACTTTAGCCTTCCTTTAGCTTGGCTTTGGCTCCGGCGACTCCTGCCTTGCTTACAACAATTTGATGGCATATAATTATTAGTTCGTATAATTTATGGCTTCATTTTGGCTCACAAAGTTGTTAGCTGCCTGTGTCTTTTGCATTTCCAGTCAGGGACTCTATCCACTGCCCCCGCTGATTTATAACTAATTTAGCTGACATTTTTATGAGCCCTCTAGAGTGCAGCTGCAAGTGATTTTAATCAGTTTGGAAAAATGCAAAAATATGAAAAAAAAGTCCCTCCCTTTGGCTCATCAAAGGATAATCGAATCTGGCTTCAACAAAAAAACGAAATTAGCATTGAAAACTTTGAAATATATTTAATTAGTTTGTTGATGAAATAAAATACATACAATTTTTTTTTCATGGCTTAAAGGACATATTGGAACTCAAACATTACAGAATGCAGTGGCCCTTTTCAGTTCAACTCTTAACCACAAAAATGGCTTTTCCTGTTGCGGTTGCGTTAGCTCTTGGCTTAAGGGTATCCCTAAAATAGGATGTAGATGAGTGGTTGGTCCTTGGTCCTTGTGCATGTTGTAAGTAAGTGATTTCCGACCATGTAGGACAATCAAAGGCAAGAATGCCACTAACCACTCATTAAGGGTATTCGAGAGTGTGCCCACGCAAAGGAAAATTGTAGAGTCCTTTTTTGTTGGCGGGAGTCCTGCAACATGCGATGCCGAGCTTTGAACTGTCACTAAATGCGTCCTTCGTGGACTCCGAAATTTGGTTGTATTCCGATCTTTTTTTCTTGCACGTTGAACTCTGAAGGCGTCGAAAAGGCCTAATTATCTTAATTAATGAGAGCCAAAGCGAATTTCGTGGAAGACAAATGTGCCAGGCTGCCGTGTGGTGGAAGGGTGGTGGTTTTTGGTGTGGTAATGGGTGGATGGGTATTTATGCGGACCTGCCTGGCGGCATTCACTCAACAGTGCAAGGACGTACTGTGGGTGCCATTTTAATTGTCTCTGCCCGCCAAACCGCTCCGTCTGGCTGTCTGTCTCTTTTTAAATCCCCTTTAAGTGCAATTTTTTCAGGGTATATTATATTTAAGAGAGTGTTAGTTATTAGTTTTCAGTTGTAAATAAGATAATCTTCTTTGAGGAACTTCTTTATGAAACATAACATATTTTTCTAGACAGTTAAGTATATGTTTCATTTAAGAAAGAAAATATTTTTTTAAATGAAAACTTTAAGAAGTATCCCAAAGTCCTTATTTCCTGTTCTTCTTTTTTTTTGTGCATGCGTCTGTGTGGGTGATTTTCATTAATTTTACTTCGTTTTTACCATTTGCGAGCGTCGGTGGCTGCGGCCGATTTTGGTTTATGGCCTCGGTACCCGCTACCGCGCTTTTCGTCCGCTTTTCTGCCGCTTCCCCCCCGACTTGCCGCCGCCCCTTCGGTTCACCCCCAGCACTTTTTCGCTTGCTGTCTGTGTGCGGTTTTTGGGTTCGCCGCAAAACGACGCAGGAAAAAGGCTCCGGCAAATACCCGCCAGGCAATAAGTGCAAAAGCGTGCTAGGTACCAAAGGGAAAGCGAAATAGCGATACATGCGCGAGGGAGGGCGAGGGGGCGGAGTGCGAAGGAAATGGTAGCTGGGAAAACAATAATAATGAGGCGCCACACAAACACACGGTGCAACACTTTGGCCAACAAATTGCTAAATGCCATTGCCCAAGAAAGCCAAGAAGAAGAAAAATAGAGGATGTAAGCCATTGTGGAGGCCATGTGGAATCCATGCGTGGGTGTGTGTGTGTTGGTTTTAGGGATAACCCGCACAAATCTAAGCATCCTTTGTGGCTGAGACGCTTCTAGCTGCTGTGGATGGTGATTTACAGCTTCTTACCCTCCTTGCAGCCCCAAGTCGGACTAAGTGATTAATGAGTGTGGAACTTAGTGGAGCCCCTAGTGGAATTTGTGTGAAAATGGACCGTTATTGTTTATTTTGATATCCGAGGGAAATAAATTCAAAGTCTGCTGGGTTGCACGTGCGGGTATTTAAGTGTGTGGATCCCAAGTTTGTTGTTTAGACGAATTCCTATAATATTCAGGAAGTTTTCAACTCTTACTGTTTCATTCCCAAAACGTTTCACCGCCTCCAACTGCGCAGTCTCCCCTTCCAGCTGGAAAGTGAACTCTCTCCGAAGAGAAAACTCGAGCGGGAGAGAAGAGAGAGAAAGCTTTTCGCATGTGGATCGCATTGGAACTAGCACAACACATTTGCCATTTGGCCATTGTTCTTGGCCAACTCTTTTGTTGTTGCTTCTGGGAGCATGAAGGCGCTTCGTCTGAGTGACCTGCAATGGTTGCGTCAAGTGCCCGATTGACAACTGACTGCGAAAAAGGGTAGGGCAGGGCAGGCCTTTAATATTATAACACAGATTTTACTGATGGAAAGGGTTCTTCTTGTAATACAACAAAGAAAAAAGAAAATATTATATTGTTTCAGAATATATTTAATTTTGAATAGGCATGGTTATCTGATAATATACGGACTTATTGCACTTAGTATTTTATTTAAATTTTACCAAAATGTAGAATTAATAAGTGTGGAATTAATTTAGAAAATTTACCAATACTTCATTCTGAGTAAATTATTTGATTTTGAACCCCCAAGCCCTTTAATCCAATTGGTTTAGAATTTTGTCTTTTTAGTGGTCTGCAATAAGTTGTACTATATTTAACCAAATAACACAAACAACTACTTGAAACAATACAATAATAGTTAAATTAGTTATAGTGACAGTTGCTTTTGCACTGATTAGTTTTATACACTTTTTTCCCATGGCATTTTGTATTACGAGTTCGTTGGCGGTTGAGTTCGTCATCATTTTCAATAATAACAGATTGTCCCTTAGGCGGCGGTGGTCTGCTGCTGCTCCTGGGTGGTGCTGGTGGAGGCGACTGCCGAGGACTCCGGTGCCTTCTCGTTGATGGCCAGCCAGGGACAGCGCTTCTGCAGCTCCATGCGGTATCTGGGATGGCTGATGGCATACACGAAGGGATCGATGCAGGCCACCATTTTGCAGGCACAGGCCGGGATCATCGTGGCACCCGGTGTCAGCAGGCTCTTGTCCCCGAAGGCTCCGATCAGGGACATAACACCGTACGGGGTCCAGGAGCAGAAGAACAGGAAGCAAATGGTTATGGCCGCCTTGGCTATTCGGATCTCGGCCGTCTCCTTGTTCTTGTCAACATTCGAGCGCAGCGATTCCACGTTCATCTTCTTGGCCTGGTCCCTTAGGGCTTTTTCGTGACTGAAAACATGGCCCACAATCTGCGAATAGTAGTAGGTGATCATCGTAGTGGGGCACACGAAGCTGAAGAAAAATATGCAGCCGACGAAGAGGCGCGTATCGAAGTTATCGGTCAGATAGTCAAAGGTGCATGAGGTCAGGTAACCCTCCGGCACGAAACGACCCCAGGTTTCCGTGTAGCAGGCCACCACCCAGGGAGTGGCGTACATGTAAATGAATATAATCATGGCGATCGCTTTGCCGTGGGTCATCTTGCCCTCCATGGGCCGAGTGATCACATTGAATCGATCGTAGGCGATGAAGGCATTTGTGGCACCTGCAGCGATTCCCGTGTAGGATCCAATTATCCCGAAGATCTGGCAGCCCAAGTGCCCCAAGGCGTAGCCCTGATGGAAGCTGTTATAGATGAAGATCGGTGTCTTGATCATCATCATGAAATCACAAAAGGCCAGATTGATGACTAAAATATTCGACGGAGTTCTCAGCGACTTGGCCGCTGTGAAGACCCAGATGACAAGTCCATTGCCGATCATCGACATAATTGTGAAGAAAATATAGAGCGTTCCCAGCAGATAGTTCATCGATTCTGGTGGTTCCGGATACGTGAGCCAATGCTCCGGGATGTGACGCAGTTCCTCCGGCGGAACATTCCAGCCCAGCAGGCGTGTCTCAGCGGAAAGACGCGCCTCCGGCCGGAGTGCGGTGGACACGTTGGCAAAAACACTCGACGACACGTTGACGGACTCCATGCCCATGCTCCGGTCTTCGGGCCAAGACGGAATCACAGCCAGAACGGGGTCCGGCTTATATACGGCCAAACGGAATTGGATTAGCCTGGTAGCAATGAGATTAACTGGTGCGGATTGAGCTAATCCCGTGCTGACATTTTCGCCAACACTGCAGTTGCACTGATTCGTTGCCAAAGCTGGCCATCTGAGGGTCATGGTTGGGGTCTTTTTGGGCCACAACCGATTGATTGATTGCTGGCTTAGCTATTTTGCATTTGGGGTAAAGTACGTCAAGATGGACGGTCTATAAAGTGAGTGGAAAATTAGCTTTTAAGCTAAAGGGCAAGTTTTATTTTATAAATTTTTTGACAAAAAGGCTTCTGGTTTCTTTAAAGCTTAACCTAGAAGAATTTAATTTTTCAAATCCCATAAGCGAGTGCAGTTCAGTCAACCGTAAAAAGAATTTTGCTGGCATCGTGGTACATTTTCTAAATTGCTTGCCCCAAAAGTGTACTTGTAAAAGTTTTGTGCTATCCTATCTGATCCGCACATATGGCTTTTTCGAATATTCCCCAATTGAGGCTGGGGTTGTGCCGGGGCACCATAATCAGGGTGTAGCAATTGGGCTGGGGCCACGCCTACTTATTAACTCATAAAACAAAAAGTGTAGCATACTTTGGCGCGCGTCCCAAGACGACACACACACACACACACACACACACACGCAATGCTCAGAATTCCGCAAATGTAACGGGAGCGTGTGTTTGTATGCGCGTGTAATTATATGTGTGCGAGCAGCAACAATTTAGGTCATAAATCATATGGAAAAAGTACACAAAGGCATGCAAATATTCCCCAATTCCCCGCCACACACACACAGACACAAGGTGCATATAGGCATGGGTTGGTGTGTGTGTGTGTGTGACATAGGGTGGCAAGAGGGAGGGTGGGGCTATCATACGTGTGCATATGGTAAAAGTATGTACAAAGATTGATTTCCCTTTGTTTGCCTTTTAGTATGTGTATGTGTTCTTCGCTTATTCACCTCAATTCCGCAGGCCTACGCGATGCCATGCCATAACCGAACCCCTAATCCCCGACCCTCAAAGCCCCAACCACCAACCACCAACCCTGAACCCCAGCCATCCCAGGGTACCCCGAAGTTTCCCTTTCCTTTGTTCATTTGCACCAGCACCTCCTGGGCCACGAACATCAACTACCTACATCGCGATGGGTGGTAATTCTATATGCTGAATGAGTTGCCTGTTGAAATAATATGTTATATGCGCTTGAATTCGATTTTGCGTTTGCTTTTTGCTTCCCTTTAAATTATTGTATACTCTTAAGCAGAGGACTAAATTTCATCAAGGACTTAAGGTTGAATACCAAAAAAATATTATTCTACACTTAACATACCTAAACTCTTCAATTGGCTGAGAAAACACCAATAAAGAGTATTTGCAGCTCCGATTAAGCTAACCTTGTGTGGGGGCCATTTTATTTTTTGTACTTTCTTGGTGGCAAGGTGAATGACTCTTTGGGGACTTGGGTGGGTATGGAGGGATCTAGTGTGGATTTCCATGTAATTAAGGACAGCTGTCGGCGGCCCACAATTCCCCAGTGTCAGTCGAACAGCCAGCAGAGCAGGGAACCACTAACAGAGCCTGGCGGAGCTGTATGTGCCAAGTTGATTGGTGTAGAGCATAAATGGAACATGTGCTCTAAGCCGAGCGAAAGGCGTCGGTGGTACTGCCATTTTCACTTTGTCGATTGTCGCCGGCACTGATTAAATGATTTCATTAAGTGATTGCTGCCAAAGCTGACAGCGTCAATTAACGTCACGAGGAAATCGAAGTTGCTTGTTAAGGTAGTGAAAAAAAACGTGGGAAATGGCTTTAATTGGAAAGTAAAAAGAATGGAGAAAATACTGGAAAGTTTCAATTTGCATTTTCCATAGTGCCCTATAGGAATGCCAATTGTGTTTAAAATATTTTTCTCACATTTTATATCTTCTGGGCAGATCTATTTCAATTTATTTCCACAATCAAAAAATATTCACATTGCAATTGATATCTTTTGCATCTCAGAGCCATAAATCCATGCAACAAGAATTTGTGGAATTTTAACCTGGCTATGGTTATGGCAATGGCAATTCATTAATTTGTGGATATGTATATGGAAACAGCCAGGGGGAACCATCTGCATAGAAGACACAATCCAATTTGCAGTTTGTAATGAAAAATTTCACCAAATCTGTGGGCATTTGAATATTTATTCGCCTTGCCACCTGCAACTCCGTAGCACTTCCGTAAATGCAAAGGCTATGACCTGCAATAGACAATCCCGCATATTACTCATACGTAGCGTGGTACAAAGTCTAGTGTATCCGCTGGCATTTACTTGTGTTTGCGTCCCCTTTGCGTCTGTGAGCTGTCTGCCATCTGCAGTTTATACTAAATGTGGCCCATATGTGGCTCTATGGACCCTCAAACTCCTACCCGCGGCTATGGCACGGTAATTGATTATCAAATTCAGCGTTGCATTTGGCCAAAACCCCTGTTCGCCCTAGTTCCTGGCCCTGAAAAGGCTACATAAATGTAGACTCTCCTTTTGCCAGCCAGCTGCTTTTCGTTCCCACCACTCGATTTCATTTTTTTGCTACTCGTTGGCATAAAAACTTTTCTGACCTTTTTTTTTGGCAAGCTTAAAATGGGCTCATGGGAGGCGTGGCATGTGTTCTGATGTGTATGTGTCCTTGTGGGAAATAGCAAGCAGGAGTAGCGAACATATTTTTAATGTGCAAAAATCTGTGAAATTTGTGCTATGTCGCTTTGATTGCAGTTTGGTGAACATATTTTATTATGCGTATATGTGTTTTGCGGAAGGAGAAAAACTGAGTTCACTTCGCTCAGACACCGAATGGAAAACTTTTAAAAACTGTGTCGGGCCATTAGCCTAACTATTAAACTACTAAGCAACATTAAACTTTGATTAAATAATTTAATGTGGAAAAAAGATTCTAAAATAATATTCATTTCTCTGAATTTTTCATTATTTCGATTTCTATAAAAATCAACAAATTTTAAAAATTTATTGTGCGGTAAGCATTTTAATTTGCAGTAATTTCAATACGATTAACTCGATATCTGGACACTTTAATAATCAATAATTATCCAGGCTATTTGTGTCATTCAATTGCGACCCTCGCCCTAGTTTTTCCAATAATATATTTTCCGGCAGGATCTCGATGGTGGCCCTGTATAATTGGAGTCCCCCGGCATGGCACAAACTCAAAGCCATTAGGGCATTTATTATTTAAGAGAGAGCTAACAAAAAGTATAGTAACCCGTTATTGTTATCAATTCTAATTAATTAAAATAAAATTTTGGTTGCGGCGCCAAAATGGAACATTTTTGCAATCAATTGAAATTCAATTAAAATGCGTTGCCAGCTGGTATTTCGTTGGTAGCTTTTGTTCGAAGCCCACAAATGCAAATAAATGAAGGGTTTCGATAGCGGTAAGGGTTAAATGAGTGCGATGGCTTTATGTATAGGTTTATATATATAAATATATGTATATATATAGACACATGAAAGCCATTAGGCAGAACCCCAACAGCAACATGACGCAAAACGAAATCCATTTAGTTCAATTAAATTTATTCATCAATTAAACACAAAAGCTAAGCAACGACAAGAGGAACAAAAGTGGACCGCGGCATAAAAATCGAATTTCAAATTGATTGCGCAGGGCGGAAACGGAAATGCGTGCACGCCATTTAAGCCTGCCCCTGGGAGAAAACTTTCCATCCCTTTCATCACTCCAATTCTCTGTCGCTCGCTCCTCCCAGGGCCTAAGCATAATAAACTCGGTTATGCCGCAAATTATTCAAGCGAAACGCTTGGCTGCATCAGCTCCCCAACCGAGACATTGGCGCTTCGGGGGAAAATGGAGTCCACCGACTCTCAGCTTGTGACCTTGAGCGCAACTGTACTCAAAGGCGGCAAGGACATGCCCCCACTTTTGGGCCATGTGACCATCCACTGCATGATTGTGTTCATCAATTAGTTATAAATCACACGCCTTTGGCCATGGCTATCGACTCGGACAAGTGGACCTCTCAAAGGCGATGGTGGTGCCCAATGAAACGCCACCGCAGTTGATTTTCCCGAAAGAGTGATAACTAAAAATATAACCCCTATTATTATTGTTATATTATAAATGGTATATAATGAATAAATTATTTGAATAATTCCCATTTTGTAATATTATGAAAGAAAACGTTTTAAATTTAAGATACAAACCTTATGAATGTTAATCAAAATTATTTTAAAATATATTTACTATGTTTAGACACGAACTTTTATATACCACTGTAACCTATTGATCCTGTGTGGACGGTAACAAATTGCAATGTTTACAGACAATTGTGTGCGGGCCTACACTGCGTATACGTCATTTGTTGGAATGACCTCCGCTTATCCGATTACGAATTGTACGATTTATGATGATCCTTAAAGTATAATGTTAAGCTTTTTCCACCACCACAATAGCAAATAGTCAATAGATGATTAACTTTCATTTTGTATTTCCATTTGGCTTCTGTTGGTGTTGCTTCCTTGGCCACAAGTATTTGCCCAAAGTATCTCTAATATGTTGTTGCCTTCCATTTTTGCGGCATGTTTACTTGCCCTTATGCCAACTCATCACAGGCCCATTGTGCCACGTTTGTTTGTGCTCGTGTGGAATACGTGGCCAGTGGAATAATCACGGCACAATTATTTGTATAACTCATTTAAGTGCTGGTCCAGATGCAGATGACCATGGTTAGGCTGCCCTGCCCAATGCCTGTTCTCTGTTTCGGTTGCTACTGGTTGGGTTTTGTTGCTGCCCGTTTGTTTGTATGCACTTTTGTTATGTAATTACCGTTGCGGACGAGCGTTGGATTCGCATTCGGACTTGTATGGCCAACTGTTACAACTGTTTATGCTGGCGCTAAACAAACAGCCCAAATAGTCACCCACATGGCCAAGGACACCCGGTCAGATCCTGGCATTTACACTGGCAATTGGAAATGTTAAAAACTCATGAATTCTTTGGAGAAAAGGTTTCAATTCATATATGACATATCAATAATTGGTAGTATTTTACAAATTGTAATGAACATTAATAATACATTTAATATGTATTATTATTTTCGCAGTGCAATTAGATAATTTTGGATGTGGCTGTTGTTGGATGTCCTGACTGTGTTTCCTTTATGTTGTGCCCACTGCACATGCGAGAATGTCAACAGGCTAGTGCCCAAATGCATTTTAGCCTGGGGATATATGTTTAAACACATATCCGTAGAAAGGCTGCTTCGTCCTGGCTGTCACTTCCTGCGGGAATGTTTTCACTTTGCTACAGATTGTGTTTGGCCGGTCAGATTTTGCACAGAAAAGTGCGAAAAGCTGGCCATATCTGGATGAGCCTTACGGCTACGACGATTATTTTACCGATTTGCATAATCGTCCACTTACGAAACAATTTCGCAAAAAACTAATCGCAATGCCGATTACGTTCCATATTCTAGGGGAACCATGAGTAAGGCAATCAAGCCTTACTTGGCAAGCCCAGGCCAGCCAACTAAAACTATTTAACTTGTTTTGGGTTGGTTGCTGTCTAAATTTATAGTTTGAACTTGGACGGGACCGTGGTTCCTGGTAAATGGCTAAAATGGAATGGGAAACAGAGAAAGCGATAGAGATGGAGATAGGGATAAGGATAGGGATGGAGATAGGTGAGGAATAAGGAAAGAGAGAGCCACAGTTGCCGGCTGCCACATAATGTTGTCGTTAATTTTTACGATATTTACCAAGTTTAATGCATTTTGCCGATGTTTGCGCACAAGTCTAATGACGTCGGCAAACGAACGGATGCCTCAGAGGGGCGACAGCCAAAAGGGGGCGTGGCCATCCTATACGACTTTCTGCATATTTCTTCGTTTGCCACCCAGTGGCAGGAGGGAGAGAAAGAGAGAGAGAGAAAGCCGCAAATGTAAAGTTGTTGACGGCACAAAAAGACGAAATGGGAGCCGTTGGCCCGGTCGGTGGGGCAAAATGGTTATCATGAAATGTTTCAAAAGCACTTTACAGCGCACCGAGCTAGAGGAGGACTAGACAACGCTAAGGTTAATGGCATAAAGTTTATCTGCAATTACGATATGGGTTGGCAATCAGCCACGCCCCCTGTCTGCAGAGCAAACTCCCCCTCGTATGGCTAAGTAAATATTTATCGCTCTATTTTAAAATGCACTTTAATGCATTGACGTTGCTGCTCGATGGCAAGGATAATGGCAGTGAATGGAGACATTCGGGTTATGTGCAGTTAAAGTTACACTCTCATCCAGCAAAAAATCCTTGAAAGCATTGAGGAAATTAAAAGTTTAATGCACTTGCTTGACACATTATAACAAGATTTAAGGATTTAAGTAACAGATATCAAATTCAAATTTCTGTTTGCCCATAATTCAATTTACAATTTCGGCACCGAACGAAAACGACAAAGTTGTCACAACAAACAGTCGGCCCTGCAGAGCAAATAGAAAATGAAATGAAAATTTCTATTTGTCTCTGAGTGAAATCCAATTAATCAAAAATGTGAATTAGATGAGAGCTGGATGGAGGGTGGACCGAGGGCGAGGAAAACAGGGGCTCTAAAGTGAGACTTCGTGCACAGCGGACGACATCATATTGCATCAAAAAGTAGACAAACGATAATTTATCATTTTCAGTAGCAGGAAATACAATTGCTGGAGATTCGGGTTACGGTGCTGTCTGCTGGTGCCGTTGATGGTGTTGGGGATTTTGAAATTGGAAGCCCAAATGAAAATGTGCGAAAAGGCTTTTGGCCAGCAGGTGGAAGTGTAGGGAATGTCCTGCCGCTGAGCCTGGGCGAAAATTCTCGTTACAAGCAAACTGGCTCAGCCTCGGGCCTTGTCACTTGAGCTGTGGCTGACACAAACATGTCTGCCCTGGATAGTTGGCTAAGGAAAACGGACACTCTTTTGGGCCCGGATTGGAAGGGAATCAGGAAGCTTGGTGGTTGGGTGGTTGGATGTCTGAGCACTCTGCTTTCCCGGTGCTGGTGGTTGTCATGCAAACGATTATAAAATCATCATTTATCACATTATGTCACTCTCCCCCACTCTCCCTTTTCCTGGCGACACTCTGACGAGATATTCTAGGCTCTGACCCAGACTGAACTCGGCCTGATCCCAGATTCCAGAGTATATGCATAAAATAACGACATCTTTTGATATACGACATGATGGCCCAGCCCTGTGCCTTGACAATTTTATACAGCCTTACTAGACGGTGCAAAAAAGATAAATATGTATGTGAAAATCACTTTAAGAGCTTCAGAAAGTCAAATATTCTTTCAAATATACCTATAAAATCATGTTTAAAGCAGCTTCAGATTCAGTTCTATATCTAGCCAAGATTTAAAGACTTATTGTGCATTCGCCCAACTCTCTCACATATGACAAACTTTCACGAAAGAAAAACTTTCGCATTACATGGGAGTATATCCCATTGCACACACACAGGACAAGTGGTCCTTGAACTCGTGTTCGTTTCGTATTCACAGCGAAACAATGCCGAACCGAAACTATTTCACATAGCTGAGGCAGCGATGGAAATGCAAACATAGCACTTAAAACCCTTGAATATCCTTGGGGAACCCTTGGGTGATAGTAAGTAAAAGTAATTTTCTAACTGCACCATTTTTTCCCCATCATCTCGTCTTTACCCATTTTCTGTCCATCTTTCGTTCTGTTTTTCTTTGGCAAAATGCAACTTTCACTTTTGGGTTTTGTGTGACATTAAATTTTACGTGAATTGCTTCTACTGCGACTATTTTTTTTTCACCTTGGGTCGGCAGTGCGTTTGTCTGTGTTTTCTCAGCTGGAAAACTGAAAGTGTAGCCCGCTGGCGGTTGGATAAGTTTTCTGAAAAGGGGAAACCGAATTACGAGGGTCGCTCCAATGGCAGTTTTGGATAGTGGAATGCAACACAAAAGTACTATTCGAATTTTTTCTCAGATTAATGATGTTGCTTGCTGGGAAGAAAAATCCTTTAAAATTCCTCCAAAAAAGGTGTATAGTTTTTGGATGTATTTTAGTATTTTTTGAAGTATTCTGTTGTGCTTAGAACTAAGGCCTTAGAAAAAACCATAAAATTGGGGAATTTATAGTAATTAGGTGTAAATTTAAACATTATTTTGATAGCGAGGCTTTAAGCGATGAGCAATAAGTTGCTGGAATGGGGAAGCGGAACAGTTGAGTAAGCCTGTCAACATGTCAGTCGTGTCCAAAAGCAATTTGTCAACCAGTTGTGATTGGCAGCTAAAGCGAGGCACTGAGCCATGAACACTCACACAGGGACAGATATCGAACTGCCAGCCAGCCATACACACATACCCGAAAAGGACATAGAAGCACCTAGCCTTCTGGGACCCCGGAAATTCGCAGCATAAACAAAATAGTGACACATGAGCCGAAATGCCCAGAGAGCTTGTCAGGAGTCAAGATATCCTGAGATGCCCCAAAATTAGGAAATTCTAATTCCAAATTCTAAAGCTAAAATGAAACGTAATCGAAGCGTAAACAATTAATATATTCAATAATGCATACAATGAAGCTAGGGAGTTACTTAAGGTCCTTACATTTGATTAACTTTCATATTTGGGAATAGAATATGGTTTGTGAGTCTATTAGTTGGGTACTGTTTATCCTTGGAGTATTTACTTCAGGCATAATTACAGAATTTCAAGGCTTATTATTAAGGATTACTAGAATATTTGAGTTTGTGCTTTCTGTTTGAAATCTGAAGCTACACAAGATTAGAGAATTCTCAAACTCAACGGCTAACAGAGCATCGTTGACGAATTTGTTGTGTTATTATATGTCAAATGGCCACTAAATATAAACCATTTGCCAAGTAATATTTTTTTTTATGGTAAACGATAAAACTGTCACCACCTTCACCTTCACCAAAGCCCCTATCCGTTGTTAACGCTTGTCATCCTGGGTTGTCATCCCATCCGTAGCGATAATCTGAAAGGACTTCCTGGAACGCATCGACACCGGAGAATGGAGCGGTGTTGCTCAGGTGCGAAGTATGTCCATAAAGTCAAGTGGTCGAGGTCAAACGAAAGTATCGAAATATAATCAGAAAGAGATTTTCAGCTTGGCCATGGAGGAAATTGAAAATCTTCGGAGTGAAACCCATTTCAAAAATTAATTTAAACTTTTCCCACATTTACTCATTAGCAGCAAGTTTTTGGTCATATATATTAGAAGAACGCAAACTTGCAGCTCAACAAGTTCGCCAGTGCGAAAGAGACGGCGCGATCGGAGAGCGAAAGAGGTGGAACGAGCAACTAATTTGCCTGTGATTTGTGTGGGTGCAGCAGCAGGAGCACACTTTTCTCGAGATTTATTGGAGTTGGCCAAAGTAACATAATTTGCGAATAACGGGAATGGGGAATGGGAGCGCGAACCCAAAAACGCCATTGAGAAAATGCAAAAAGCCAAAATGGCGGCCAAAGAAAAAACTTGAAAATGCAAAAGAGAGAAATGATTTAAAAACTCGCCCCTCCTAGGTATTCGAGTGTTAGGCCTTAAGTCCGGCTCTACCTCCGCCGGAAGTTAGCCGTAAATAACTTTTTTGTTGTTCTGCCTTCTTGTGGCACTAGGAATGGGACACCAACAATGCCGTTCAGTTGCATTAGTTGCATAAACCGAGACGGGGCTTAGATTTTACAAAAGTGTTGTCCACAACAACGAGAAACAGTGATGCTTTCTAGGATAAATATTTTGTTACATCAATTTGATGAAAGTTAAATACTATAAGAATTTATTTTTATGTAATCTCACAAATAAAAAAGCAATGCCTATTTCATGTGTCATTTTTCTTAATAAAAGTAGCGGTTTGTTTATTTACTTTTCACTGTACTTTTCCCCTTTTCGCCAACGTTGTTTTGGTTTTTTTCTTTCAGCTGCAAGAAAACCATAAATCATGCAGGCGTTGCCTTTGGTGCTAGTCTTTAAGTTTGTGTGTGTTTGTGTGATGGAGTAAATTTTAAGCCGATTTCCGTTACATGGCCAAAAGCCATGGCCGCAAGGGTGTGTGTGAGTGTATGTGCGTCGCATGTTGGCCATCAACGCCATTGCGGTCATAAAGTTCACAATAACAAGCCGAACAAATAAACAGATATCGTGATCGTGTTGTCAAAGTTAATAGGGTCAAAGTTTATAGTAAGCAAAAATAGACCAAAGAAAAGAGTCCTGTTTACTGTAGAAAGGACAAGAATGATGAAAGAGGACTGCAGAATAAAATCGTGCCCTTTGTTTGATTATTAAAAGCTTGGACAATTGAAAATAAATGAATTGTAGAACAAAAAGAACAAAAATATGTATTTGGGTCCGAGGTTTTTTCCCAGCATTGGCGGGAAACGCCTTAATACACAACAGAAATTTAAAGAGTTTTTTGCAAACAAAATCCCCTGGCGTCATCAAAATCAAATAAATATCACACATACGCCGCGTGGCCATCTGACATGTCAAGTGTCATATAATTTCGACATTCCGATGTCCAATAAAAAAGTCTCAAGGAAGGGTCGAGAGAGCGAAAGGACTGGTTATTTTCACATAAGAGACCATATCCTCAAATGGGTCATGTGGGGCGGGAGAACAACAAAAATTTTAATAGAGCACTTAATGCATAAAATATGAGCGTAAAAGTTGCAAAGCCCCCTGAGCACCCAAAAACCACAACGTGCCGCGCAAAAAATGCCATAAACAAGGGGCAAACCACGAGAAAGTTGCGTGCATCATGGGTTAAGAGGGAGATCCCGAAGGGCTGCCGACTGCAGAGGCATATTGCGGCAGTCCCGGCGCTCCAATTAAATTGCGTTCCAAATAGTGTAAATTGAATTTTTAGCACCACCTCATACTTTCTCCAATGTCCTGCAGGAACATGCATAGTTACACGCATGCGAACACTCTTGATTCCGGAGCTGTGCCTTGGGCGGAGCTAAACGGAAATTAAGTTGTTTCACACGCAGCCAGTCAAAAAACCACAACGACAATGGGAAGTCACTGCGTCAGCACCAGATTCGCATTCAAGTTTCGAATCAGAGCCCTTTCTCCATATACCTTCTGACGGGGACAGAGTCCGGCCGCGCTTCCGTCCGACATCTTGTTGTGTGGCATGTCATCCGCCATGTTTTATTCACGTCCACCAAAAAATGCACTATTTTATCCATTTTTTAAAGGAAAATCCAACAAAATTTTAGAGACGGCATGATATTTTGAATACCCTACTTTTATAAACCAAGTATTTTTTTAAATTGTTGTCTATTTTTTATGCTTTTTTCCATAGATTAGAAATGACTAAAGTATTATTTTTTTAAAACTTATAATAATAATTTATAAAAAATAATCTTCAAAAATTACTGGGCCTTAATTTAAAGCATTATAAATATATTCATTGACCTCGAAAGTCGCACCTCTCACATTCCCTTTGAAAACCCAACAAAAATTGTGAAAAATATGAAATTGCTGAAAAAATGGGTTTTATTTCACGCGCTTGACTGCCAAGTTCACTTTCCTCTCCAAAATATTTTTTTTCTTGATGCCCTCGCCGGTTCAGCTCGCTTTATGCAGACAAATGGCCTTTTAAATTGCTTGCGTGTAGCCAGCTGTCTGTCTTGGCTGTCCTGCGAGTCCTGCGGCTCCATTCCTCGCTCTCTTGGTACTCAATCGCCTTCACGTCCTTTGGCCTCAACGCATTTACATGATGATTTGATATATGAATCGCTGCCACACTATCAATCAGCGCTTCCATTGCCGAAATTCCGAGGAGAGCTCGTCCGTTCTCATCGATAGAACTGTAATTGTGTTTGATGTGGCCTGGTTGATGAAGGATATGGAACCAAGCTACGAGGCAATGAGGTGTCAAAGGGCTTACAAATTAGTGGCATATCTAAGGAGTATCTTGTGTGGATCTTACATTCGCAAGGTAGAGGAACAATTATCGCTATTTAAGATATAAATCAGTGCTTATTACCTTTGGTTTTTTTTGTTATTATATTTGAGGTAAAATTTTAAATAAATTTATCCAATATATAATCATTTGATATGCTTTTGTAAACATTTACAGTAATATTTGCCAGGCGCTTTTATTCACAGATGAGCAACAAAAAACATTTAAGAGCATCCGATTACTGGTAAACCTCTTTCTGTATGGGTAAAGCCCATTTGATAGCTCATTAAAATTATGATCTGATGAGATATAAATTCCGTAAACACATAATTATTCCAATGGTAACACAAATCAAGCACGGTCATCGGAGATGGTTGCCGCAGCGCTGCACACACATCAATCGCGGTGTGGGAGAATGCCCGTCGTCAAATTGGTTGTCAACGTAACCGCAAAATGTGGCACGATTCGCAATGAGGGCGGGGGTTGCCTGGCATGGGGGTGGGGTTAAGGAAGGAAACCTAATCCTGGCGCTGCTTCCGTTCAATCGGCTCGAGGCGTATTTCACAATCCATCCCAGGACACGCAACGCGCTTGATTAATTGCGCTCTTTAATGTATGGGCGGGACGGCGAAGTCGAGGCGGCACCCCGGTCACACCAATGTGCAACAAGGCATTTCCCCGGCCTAACCGAATAACTAATTCCGGTTGAGAGAATTTGCCACTGGCTTGGCTTGGAAATCAATTGATCTGCTGGTAATTTTTATTTCATGTTTTTTCTTGTTCTTTCTAAGGGTAATTTAATTTAAGGACCCTGGTCAAGCAAACGTGAAATGCCTTGGGCATTGAGCAGCTCAAATTGTGGGCGTACGAGTGGGGCGGATTAATCGGCTTTCGAAGACCCAAGGACATGCACACTGAGACACACACTCACCACGGAGATTATAGAATCCGAAAAGGAAGAAATCGAATGGTCTGAAAAATGTCAGAGGGGGAAAGCCATTTTTTCTTTGTGGGCCCACTTCTCCCCGGCCCAGTTTTCCGACTGGTCACATATATATTCGTTCACAGCAAGACTTTTATTGCAGTTGTTGTTGTTAATGGCCAGTTATATGGCATTGTTATATCCAGCAATTGTTTCATGTTCGGCGGTTGTTGGAATAAAATAAAAGACATCCCGCAAAACAGAAGCCAGAGGAAAGGAAAACAAAAACCAATAAAACATATAAAATGGGAATAACACAGATATAAGCGTCGTCTCCTTGCACCTCGTTATTTCGATGTGCGACTATTATAAATGGAAATAA
This sequence comes from Drosophila atripex, assembly GCA_035045925.1. Classification (NCBI taxonomy): domain Eukaryota; kingdom Metazoa; phylum Arthropoda; class Insecta; order Diptera; family Drosophilidae; genus Drosophila; species Drosophila atripex. Next base: position 2,972,403 of record JAWNOP010000022.1, on the reverse strand, counting down.
AGCAACATCTTTTTTATTATATTACCAAAAATAAATATAGAAATATTCTCCATCTGGATCATCTCCTAAGCCTTTTTAAACATGTACGCATACATCCATCTTTTCTTTGCAAGCGGTGTACAAGTCGGGACGGTGGACCTTGGCCAATTTCCATCCGATTGCTGAGATAAATACCTTAAACGATTTGTATATCAATTCTCCATCATTTTGCATCAAAATCTAGAAACGAAATATTTTTTAGATTTGTAGTGAAATTTTTGTGTTTGGTCTGGACAACGTGGCTCCCAGCGATGAGTTTATCCTGGCTAATATCCGTCGGATTGGTGAGCTGAGTACCTTAACCGATTTTTACATCGATTCTCTATCATTCTGGAAAATCATTTACAACATTCTGAAACACCAATCAATCTAGAATATTGAAACAACTTTTTTTCCGGGATACCCTTCGACTACTTGAGACTCTTGAGCGAAAGCCCTAAGCGACTTGTATATATTTTATTCATTATTCTGATTCCAAGAAAAACTACTTTATTTTTTGGGGTTTTACCTTTGCGGAGGGGTTTTTAACTGTTTTATAGTTTTAACATAGGAATAAATATATTGTGTATTTGCGATTAATATCTAAATATATAAGCTGCCACTTGCCCGAATTGATTTTACCTTTCTGTTTCATGCTTAAATATTCTCAGAATGGGCCTTAATGTACAATGTACATTATTGTTTCAGGTTTTTTCAAAGATCTTTACATCTTTTGTTTTCATCATAGACCGTTTTTATGAATAATTTCCAAATTGTCAAACCCACAAAATGGAAAACAGAACTCCATTATGAGAGTTGACAATAGTGAAAGCATATAAAATGTTGATATGACGTGTTGTCCAAGTATACAATTCTTTCAACTCACAATACATTTTCCGGATAGTCACTCATATTTGAAGCACTCGTGTCTGCTCAGTTTATCAATGAAAGCTGTACACGATCTCATAAGGCTACCATGACTGCCAGAATATTTAAATATAAGCGTAAATAATTCAATAAGCGTAAAAAAAAGTTCTGCAAATTCTGCGTCCACCAGAGGCCACCATCGTCCAGTATAATGCAGCTATAGATGCCATATTCATATAAAAACATGAAAATATATTTATGCATTTTTAATATTGTTTTTCCAAAAGAGCTTTTTCATGACTCTGAAGGCAAATTTGTCTATCCAATTGGTCAAACAGAGAACAACAAAAAAGTTTTGGGGGGAAAAACTTTTTACCATTTTGTTTGTTTTTCTTTGTAACGCATTTTCCAGATGAACAAGGCAATCAATAGAAATGCATGGCCAGGCGAATTATTATAAAGCACTACAATGAAAATACAAAAAAGGGCATAGCTTTAGTGTGGGGGATATAGAGTGGTGCCCGTTGAAAAGCATATTACAAAAGCCGAAAAGTCTCCGGCCTTTTGCCGGTCAACATATTAAAAAACGCTTTTTGAAATTTCCACTTGACCAAACCAATTAAAAACATAAATTTTCAGCGCCTGTGGTGAAATTTCATTCAAATATAACAAGTCTTTTTGTATATTTTCCTTCTTTTAACAATATTGCAATATATGCAGATAAATTCTTGGGGCATCCGGTGGGGCTCTCGTACAGCAGCCGTGGATTTATTTGCGTTTAATATTTTTCCGTTTCGTTGGGCTGGTGGGCGCGCCATGGGGTAACGACGGGCATGTTAAAATTTCACACAATATCGCGTAAAAATTGCAAGAATTCTGCCGCAAATATGAAATGCAACCGGGCACTTGAATTCAAACTGAATTTACTGAATGTTGAAAGCCATATAACGGGAATGCGATTATAGAATTAGCTTTATGATAGGTTGCGTGTGAATTAAAGAATAAAAATAAACCTAAGTGTTGGGGAATAGAAGGGTGTTGGATTGAAGATTTATTGGGGTTTTACTGGAGTTTTTAAAAACAGATTATACGACTAAAGCTGGTTTTAACAAAAATGGATTTAAGGCCCACACTTTAAAAAGGACGAGAGCTAATAATAATGAACAATAGTTAAGTTAAAAATGTTCCATTTAATCGGATAAATATAAAAACAAAACTAAAATCGATGTGTGAATGAATCTAAAAACACTGAAATTTACTCTCAAAATAAATTTTTTTTCTTTTCCAATAAGTGTTTGAAAAGTTCACAGAGAATATTGAGTCCCAAGTGTTTGACCATAAAATTACGACCTTTGACCTTTGAAGTCCACCCAATTACACATACCATAAACGAATCTCCCCCCGAAAACGTTTACGAATATGACTTCCCTTTGCCCAGAGCTAGCCGTTTGGCCAATACAAATTGTAATAATTGTTTGGAAAATTGTAGCTCTTAAAAATACATTCGACTGTGAATGTGACTCGTTCGCTCTTTGCTTTTACCCTCATGGGAGAAATAAAGGCCTCTGTGTGTGCGTTTCTGTTTGCTACTTCCGGGTTGACCAGTGTACACGAACAAATATACAGATGTACATATATATGGCGTATTGGTCGCCATATTGTTTTCGACATGTGCATGTTTTTGATGTCAAGTGGCCGTCTACTTGAAAACAATTTTCCTTTTGTGTGTGTGGGTGAGTGTGTGCCTTCGTGCTCGTGTTTTTTTTTCTTTGGGCCTCCGCTGGATATTCTGGTGTAGTTGTTTTCGTTCCGACTGCGTCCATGGCATCCATTTTGTTGACGGCGTTATCAATTAAGCGACACGTTGCGTAGTAGCCAGGCCACAGTTGGCGTCAATTGACTGAACGAAATGGCCAAATGGGGCTCCTTCTCACGAAAAGTTGTGGAAATGTGCAGGCAGGGTCAATTGTACGGGCCGAGGGCACATTCATAAAAACAAGTTGCAGTTAACATGCTCTAAGCCTTATTCCACACTCTCCCACAGAGTTATTGTCCCAAAAATTTGACCGTTGTTGTTGGTACTTGGACAAAAGAAAATTATTACTCGTTTCCCAGAAATGACTCAGCTAGCGGTAATTGGCGTAAATCTTCGATAATAGTCTATATAATGAGCATGATAAGGCAGCTCTTAATAAGTGCTCAAGGGTGGAACACAGTTGTGTGTTTAATTTATGGTATTTTCAATTAATTCCTCTTAGCTATCACCAAATGTACAACACTGTGGTGCTTTCGAAACAAGATTGGATAAATATCACGCATACGCAGTGTTGACTAGAAGAATAGAACTGTTCATAGCCTGTAGGGCTTGAATTTGTAGGGTATGGCATCTTATTAAGTAACAATAATTTCAAGTGATTACTACTTTGCGGATCCCAGTCCACCCTAATATAGTTGTTTGAGTTGTTTACCAGTTAACTGGAAGTGTATCACCAAACACACGCACAATTATGCATGTCAAATTAAGTGTAACTACGCCCCAGTAATAGAATCTGCCGGGGGTAATAGAAGTCGTTTGGGTGGGTTGGATGATGGGGAAAGGGGGAGGAAGAGGGGCTAACGAACACCACGGGTGGGCTATAAATCTTCAACGCATACTGGCCCAGAGAATCACCGACCAGTAACTAATGATGTTCATAATCGGAGTGGCAAGTAAAAGGATAATGGCGAAATGCTGATTAACAAGGAAAGCAAGCCACAACTTCATTTATGCTTTCCCGTTCTCAGAACACTTGTGTATGTGATGCTGTAAGTATTTGTGCTTGTGTGAGTGAGCCGGAAGTGTCAGTAGTGGACGCCATTAATTTAGCGGAAATAAACAAACAAAATCAACGGGGAAACAGTAAACCGCAAAACCGGGCCGAGAACGAGGCTCGAATCTCAGTAGTTGGCATGTGCTTGTGTTTGAACAGGATATTCTCGTGCTCTGCTTATAATTGGAGCATAAAGTGAAGCTGTAAGAAATGTGCAAGGCCGTAAAAAGGGCCAGGAAGTGGCAAAAGAATACAAACCGAAACCAAACAACGGCAGATACAGACTGAGAGCCAGAGAAGAAATGGCAACTGCAGAAAAGTTACATTTGCACACTCCGATTAAAATCAGGCTAAGCATGGTGAGGATGCACTTGAAATTTTAAAGAAATCTTCCAGAAAATTACTTTTTTCAATTTTTCTTCAACTTCAAAGAAATATTGATTTATTTTCGCAGAAAACAACAATTTTTATTTTTCAAATGCCAAATATTTCATTTGTTATATTTCATGTTGCTTGTCTTTTTTCTTGGTGCAAGTTGTCTCTGATACAAACGTTCTACAAATAAAACCTATATGTTTGTCCTCCTATAAATAAAACCCCCTGAGCGACTCTATCCGGGTTGTATTTCTTTTTTCTTTTATTTTATTTCTTTGCTGTATTTTGTTCTTTCTACCCGCGTAGAGTTAATTTATGACCTACAACAATACACATACTGAAACACAGATTGTGCCTCCACTTAAGTGTTAGAGCCGAAAAGACTTTCCAATGCCATCCTGTGCCGAGTCATGAATTTTAAGTGATTCTGCTCAGATCTTTTTTGCCTTTTTCCGTTTGCATTCTTTTCACAATTAATGTAAAATTTAATTTGACTTGGCTTGAGCACACGTTGCGTGTGAAAAGGGATCGGCAAAGGGTCTTAACTTTGCGGCAGTAATTAAAAGGCTTTTCATATAAATGTTTTACTTGTCTGCCTGGCAGAGTGGATTACACGAATTTGGGAAATTTGGTTTTCCTTTAATCAAAAGTACACATTCTGATTTGTTTCATAATAAAAACACCTTACCAGAATTGTAATAAATGTTTGAAAGTACAACTCACAAAACATTTTTATTAAATTTATACTGGGGTGAATATTATACAGCAATTTAATTTGGGGCCCATACAACAAATACTATTAGTATTCATTCACATTTGGTATTAGCCGTAACTGATCCAGTAACAATCTCAAATGTGAAGGGTCAGGGAAGAGGCTAAAATCCCAATTCCTATATGGACACACACATTTATAGTAAATTGAATGGGCAATTGTGGGCTTCTATTAAAAATGAGTGGGTTTCTCACTCAAAGTGCAGTGTGTGTATGGAATCCGCTCAAATGGCCTCCCACAAACATAGTCAACAACAATTTTATGGCTCTGGCTATTATTTTAGCATTTTTTTGTGTTTGGGGAGTGTGCCAGTGTCTATAAATATTTATTACAATTTTGTTATGGGCCAGAAGATTGAATAGGAAAGGCTGGTTGGCCAGTTAGTTAGTTGCAGACAGTTGGATTTATATCTGCCATGACAGCAAAGTTTGCCGGGACCTCACTCAGACGATCCGATCAGGCTTCCCATTCAATTAGGCACACATAACTCTGAGTAAACCAAACCCACATCAGCGCCCCAAATTGCTGATTCAATTGCGAATGCGGGTCAACAATTTTTTGGGGTAACAAATGGACAGACCCAAGATTTCCATTCAGATTCGTGCTACAAAAACTTTGTACAATCATCTCGTTCGGTAAATAAATTAGATCCCAGCGAAGGGGACAGCAGGAGAAATCATTTTTAATTATTTGCAAATAAAAAGTGTCCGAACTCTTGCAATTAGGAACCGAAAAGTACCCACCGAAAAATGAGCAACAAATCATAATGAATAAATGTCGCACCGGAAGTAAAGTGAAGTCTGGCCGAGTATTCCCATCCTTCCTTTTCCGGCATAACATTTCCGCTTAAGTAAAGGGGATTATCCGGAAGGGTTGGCGGCGGGTTTATTCCTAATGGAAAACGCTGTTTGGCATAATAAACTGTGTGTTTCTTTTTTCGCCGCCTTTGTTTTTGCTTTGAAAGCGTGTTGACTTTGTTAATAAGTTTCGTAATAAGTTGCTGGCAAGGCTAAAGAATGTCCAAGGATATAAACAAACCGCAAGGGCATAAATAACCCAAGAAAACGGTTAAAAAAGTGTGGTGCAAATGGAATTTAGGGAGACTGATTAGTAGAGTTCAAGAGATATATACTTGAGAAACAGGGTATATTGGTTCTTTTAAGGCATTTGTGAATTTTAAAAAATGTAGTGATTTGGGAGCAGTCTTCAACTTGAATATATAAAATAAATGAGCAACTCAACAAATATTAATCCTTAAAGCCTTAGAACAGTCCTTGTATAGTTGCCTTACGATAACTTCCTTCGTCAGAAGCTCTAGAAGGACGTATCATTCAACTGTCACCAGACCACAAAACCCTCCAGTCAAGACCAAAGCCAAAGTTCTGGGCTAGACAAAAACGCAGTTGAGCTACGAGAACGACAAAAAAGATGATTAATTTACGCGTCCATTGGTCCATCCGTTGTCCTTTCTGCGGAGTCGCCTTCAATGGGACTCGGTCCTCATTGTTTGCGCAGATTTACAAAAGCAGCCGAAACTTAATTTGATTAACTTTGAGTAGGTCTTTTTTCGTCGCCTTTGTCTTTCCGGCTTCGGTTCATCAGCCGGTGGTGTGGTGCTCTGGGATGCGAGGTGGCAAGTGAAATTTAGGGCATTCGGATTGGAGGGGATTGATGTGGCAGGATGGGGTCAGAGGAGATGGAGCAGCTAGGAACGTTGATAATGATGTGGCCGGCCATCATCAGCGCTCGTCCGTTGGCCATAAAAAGTTACAGACTTTTAAGTGTCCTGCGTTGGCATTTTATTTTAGTTTATTGGTCGGCAATGGCAAATGAGAATGCCGGCTGAGAGGGGAGGTGGAGACGCATCCTGTTTATGGCCGGGGCGTTCTACATAGATGGGGCTCGTAAATCGGTATTAGTGTCCTTAAATGATGTCCACGGCACTAAGCAGACAATGAATACGAATCGCGAAGAGACGGGAAATTGAATGCCAATTTTATTTGAACTTAATTAAATGGCTGAAACTTTTCGCCAAGACAAAAAAAGTTGAAAACAGATGTTGCCGCTAAAATTCAACTACCTTTAACATTAAGGGTATATAAGGTTCATCACTGCATTTATTTTCTATTGTTTTGGTTAAGTGTGGTCTGGACATAAATTATATACAGCCTGTTTATAACATATACCCTCAATATTGAACTTTGAGTAACTTAATTAAGCAACTGTCGAAACTAAAATTGCCTTCATATATGCATTAGGTAGGATTTCAGTCTGGATATGTGGGAGGTCGAATGTCTATGGGCGTTTTCCTCTTGTTCTTATTGTTTCTGCCATATAGCTGCGATCCTTTGTGCCCTTACAGCTGCTGTTCTTGGTAATGTTTGTTTTCATTACCAGTATTGTTGCTTTTGTTGCAACAGCAACAAACATTGACGCAACTACGCTTGAATGCATTTTCTACGTAGATTGCCACAGAGAGAGAGAGAGAGAGAGTAGCTACAATAACACCATCCGCAACAACAATAATAATTCCAAAGGCAACACCATCAGCAACAGCAACACTAACAACACAACGCCAAAAGCCCCCAAAGGTATAATTTCAATTTCAACACTTTACAAACACGCCACAGTTGCGTCATTAACTGTAAAGTTTGGATCCGCGTCTCGTCTACAGTTTGCAGACTTTCTATTCAGTACACTGAAAAGAAATGATATAATAATATGAATATTAAAATACCTATAGACAGTAACTACATGTAGGAGCAACATTAGTGACCACCATATTTTATACGGCAGATATTATATCAATTTTATATATTGCATAATTTATTTTATTAAATTTGAAATATTTTTTAGTGCTTTTGTGTCTATTTGCCTCAGCGGCGGTAAGTGTGCTCGCTGACGGAAATGCCCGAAAGCAACGACGTCGGAGATGGGTTCAACGCAACGTCAGGTGCAGCAGCAAAAACTGCAACAGCAACAATTGAAACTAGTATCTAGAACAACAACAACAACAACAACAATAAACAGCAAAATCAAGAGGAACAACAACAAAAAACAATGGGTTGTTGCTGCCGTTTCATAAAACTTTATTGTTGAATGTTTGTTGATTTGCGCCATTGCTGTCAGCGATGGATGTTGCTGATGTTGTCGCGGCTGCTGCAATGCTCCAAGCCATACATACATAAAATCATTTCAGCCACCCCGGCTCTCGAGCATTGACTAATGCTGACACCCCAGCAACACAAGTGCCCAACAGCACCACCAACTACAGGAGCAGCAGCAGCAGCAGCAGCAACACGACAACGCGAACATTACAACAGTTGTGGACCATTAAGTTGACGCTTTTCCATTGCATTTGCCAGGGCGATGTGCTTGTCTGGTTGTCGGGGGCGTTGATAGCCATCTAACATCTAACATCCGAGTGACGAGCGACCGCCAAGTAAAGTGGAAAAAGGCCACAGTTCCGCTTGGTTATATCTCCGCCACGTCAAGGTGAATGCCGATGAGCATGTCAATGGAATGCCAACGAGGAATCTCTAGTTCCAACCAAATCGATTTCTCTTTTGCCCCAAGAAAGAGGAAAGTGGCACCTCCCGGGAATAATTTTATTTTTATTACCGCTGAAAGCTATTCATCATATGCTTATTTCTTTGCATAAAAAATACAATAGTTGAAAGAATAATATATATACTTAGAGGTATTTAATTCACCTTTTCTTTTTTTTAAGAAGCATGTAAAATTATGCATACAATTTATAAGAAACACGTATTTCTGATTTGAAAAAATTGTTAATATTTATTTTAATTATTTTTGAGGCAATATTTTATTAACCATGGCTGTACATCCATAACTTATTTTTCTTCCTTCATTTCTTATCCACTAAATGCTGCCGGATGCACAAGCTGCAAAAACACCGCCAAACAGGATTGCACATTTCTTTTATGCAGTAATCATTTGCGGCACTTTATTGAATTCCATGCGGAAGCAGTAGCAGTGGAAGTAGTAGTGGTAGCTGGCAATGCAGGAGTGTAACCGAAAACAGTTCGCACAACAAGTTCCGCCCACATCCGCTGGCAGGTGTTGGCTTTTCCTCCAGCGCACTCGAACCGCACAACTACACACCCGTTGGCAAGGCGACCATGGTTTTTCGCTTTTCCCCCATGCGCTTTTGCTCTTTCGCTCACACATCACATGCCTGCTTTTGGCTTCTTGCTTGCTTGTGCTCCGTGATGTTTGCCTTGCTTTGTTGGTCCAAAAAACTGCAGGAAAGCGTTGCATACTTTAAGGCGAGAGTCAACCGCAAAGTGAATTCCTCTATCGACAGACGCCATCTTGGTTGGTATCCTTTAAGAAATGTAAGGGGATATTGTTTTGAACGAAATGAAGAGCGATTAAGGTTCTACAAGTTAGATATAGACCTGCATTTGTTCCCATTTTTTAATATTTATCACCAATAATTATATTTTGTTCTTCAATATATTTTCCAAAAACACAGTATCTCTCAGTCCACCCAATCGACTTCAATGAACTTAGCTATTTTTTTTTGTGCTGCGAAGTGTATGTGGATAGCTCGGGGAGCGGTAATCTTGGGCAATCTTAATGCGGATATATTAAACTTATTTTTACAGCATTTCTCTCGGCGACCGAATCGCCTCCCCAATCTGGATTCTTTATTTTCATATACTTTGTATTACTTGCGCCTTGCCGCTGTGCCACCCACATCCTGCCGGCTCTTTAGATTTAGTGAGCGCGATAAACTGCACCCCGCCCCTTTTCCTCTGGGCACTTTTCAACACTGGCAGACACCGGCAGTAAGTGGTGTGTATAGTGTGTGTGTGCCAGCTAGTATGTATAGTATTTTTCAACTTGAGGCGCTTGCCACTTCCGCTGGCGGTCTATAAGAAAACACTAACACACTCTCTGCATATGTATGCGGCTGGAACTTTTCTTCGTCTTTCCATACATTTTTATTTTATTTTTGGTTTTTCTTGCACTTATTTTAGTTTTATTGCCTGGCGTTTTATTGCACAAATTTTAATATTTATTTTTGCTGTTGGTTTATTTTGCACTAGAGCCCGAAAGGCACTGCCAGTGTGTGGGATTTGAGTGTGTTTGTGTTGGTGCTCCACCACACATACGCGGAATGTTTTGTTTGCTGTCTGCTCGCGTTTAGTTAGCGTTTTTCTATTGCAGCTCCATTTTAATGTTTAACAAACTTGAATGGCGCAGTTGAGAGCACCCAAACAAACAGAAAGAAAATACAAACGAATTTTTCCTTTTCTATTTTTGCTCCTTGCTTGCCTCTTGTTTGTGTGGAAACTTCGGTGGAAATTATTTTAAACTGTTTAAAAGCTTTTTATTCGTTTTTTCCACATTTTTTTGCTTGGGGTTTTATCTTATTTACCAGAAAATAAGAGTATTATCATGGATTTATTCAACTCTGGCGCTAAGTGGAATTAAATAAAGAGTTAATTCGAAGCGTTTAAAGTCACCACAAATATAATAAATTATTTGTTGGCTTAGTTCGACAATTTTATATTACATTTCATAAGCCACCACCGTATCTACTGTTATATATACAAAACTTTAAATTTTTCACCTACAAAAAAAAAGGAACGGACAAGGATCGATTGTAACTTTATGACCGAACTATTAATCGTATGGATTTTGACTTTTCCATTTATGTTAAAGCCAAGGATATACGGGTCCAGGTGGAGGTTGATAAACGAAATTCTGGTTTTGAAATCCGTTGTAATGTTGCGGTGAACTGATCCCTCTGGAAGGATATTCCGGCTTATTGTTCTGATAAGGCGGCATTGAATTGTGGTCGCCATAGCCACAATTCCTGGAGGATCTGGTTGATCCATGAATATTTCTAAATAAAATAAAATGTTCTAGTATGGGCTTTCAGTTATGTTATTTTTATGGATACTTACCGTGCTACATGCGAGCTAGTTGTGCTCCTATTAACATAATTACGGGGAAAATACTCAGTAGAAACGTGCGGATGGTTACATCTAGGAAGATCATATGGGTTAAGAACCGAGGACATAATAATTCTCTTGGAAACATTATCGTTGGCGTAAAGAGATGCAAACTGTTCAATGTTCTCCTTCGGAAATTAACAAATTTTTTTTTTTGTGGGAAATTGTTTAAAAATTAAAACCTTACATCCGGACAAAATATACCAGGTATCAGTTCTCCGCTAAAAGCCATACTCAAATTTGACAAAAAAAATTTTAAATAAAATACGAAACTTGATAAATTAAATTTTGATGCGGACTTTGTTGTGGTGGCGACGTAAGTCCAAATAAGTTGTTCACTCAAATGAGAGCCTAATTTCAGTTTTTATTTGACGTATTTTCCATGAGTAAAAAGAAGGAGATGAATTTCTTGGATATCATGTTAAATATTTAAAAACTATATTATACAAATTGGTAAAGCACCAGTACTTATTATAAATATTTATTTTGAGGAAGCCCTTATCTCAATTAACAGGATTATCATTACGCTGACCCTCTGAGGCAACCATCCATCCGTTAAACAGTTGACAGGCAATTATTGCACCCTTATACATACATATGTATGTACATAAAGCCATCAACTACTCGGCACTTTTTTGTAAATACCCATTTATTAATTTGCGCTGAAAATCTTTTGCGACAGCTTCTGGATTTTACAGAAATTTCTGCAGCTGCCACGTCGCTGTGGCAACCCCATTATAACCGACTTATTGTAAATAATTATTCGCGGCTTACAAGTAATTTTTTTTGCGTGCTCTTAGCGTATGCAGAATTTATGAATAAATCATTTGATCCGGATTCACCTGTGAGTGCCTTTCGGGCGTAGTGACCACGTCGTCCTGGACGTTCTCTTCACAGGATATTATGCATTTCCGTAGCCTCGTTTCAGGTGGCCATTGGCCAGCTGCCGAGTGTCGTTGAGCTTGTTGTTGAGTTTTTAATTAATCGAGAACTCATAAAAATATTTAAATGCAAAAATTCAAAGAGCTTATGGTCAAATGGCAAAGGGTCGGGCCAGATCGTGGAGAGTCGATGACGAGTGGGAAATGCCAATGCATGTTTTATTGCCACCGAGTCAATAGCATGCCAAATGAGTTTGCGGTGAAAGAGAACATGTCGGCGAAATATTAAATTCCAAAAGCTCATTAATTTACCTTTTTAATAGGGAAAGGATCGAACACTGCTTGAAATTCTAATTGGAAAGAATGCCAACAAGCTCGTTAGGCACGAAACTTAATGCATTGGGGATTTTTCAACACTAATTCATGAGACTGCCATGACATATCAGTCATCAGTTACGGTGACACATCACTTATCGATTACATCACAGACATCATACTTTCCTCGTACTTGCTTTTGTCAAAGTGAAAATTTTTCTAAAATTATATTTTAGTGCCGAAATTACAATTATGGTTGATCCCCATGTGCATCGCAACCACCTCAACCTCTTTGGTTTGTATATAATGCATATGTATGTGTAAGAAAGTCGGCAAGGTAAGAACTATTTTCCATCATTTTTTTAGGTTCTGATAGCGAGGACAGCTCAATTGGCTCCGATCCAGGGTAAGTTGTCTGTTTTTTGAAATAAAATTTGTAAATATCTTACATAGCTTTATTGACCATCAAGCTTATCTATTGATTTTCTTAAACGAATGTCGTCGAGTTCTAGCATTGATTCGGCTGGGAGAAGTATTAACGGAAAGCCGCATCGGAGTCGCTCTCGCACACGTCGACAATCGACAAACAGCGCCTTCAATGTTGCAAGCTTCACAATTGATAAGACGTCCGAAAAGAATAATTTGGAGACTGCATTGTCGGATAGCAGTTCCAGTCGCAGCTATGTAGCTGAAAAAGAAGCAAATCAACTGCTGTCAAAGAGCCCTAAGCCTTTTCCTTCTGCGACCTTCCAGGGAAATCCCTCGCCAGGCAAGATTTTCCCAGACTTGAAGGGAATTTTATCTCCGATAGAATCAAGATTGTCCGAAAGCTCCGACTCAGATAACGAAGAAAGTAACGCATTGTCCAAAATAGATGCAACTCCTTCAATCGGCTGTCAGCCACTTGCCACTATCGTTGGGGACGTTGAGCCCATTGATGAAAAGTTTAGGAGCCTTTTGGGAGATAAGCTGACGGTGAAGTTCAAAGTCACTTTGCCATCCCCGTGTAATGACCTACTTAAGGGGCCACAGCGTTTTTTACGAATGCCCCAGTTTATACCTGTCGAGTCGGCGCCATACGACGCCCAGAAATTTGAAGATCAAATGAGTCCAGATGATTTAAAGGACGAACAGGCTCGCGGTGATTTCGTAAACCGTATGAAGACAACAGTGAGGTGGCGCGAAGGCAAGGACCAAGTCAAGGAAACCAATGCCAGACTAATACGCTGGTCTGATGGTAGCGAGACGTTCCATGTCGGCGAAGAAGCTTTCGATGTGATGCACCATCCGGTGACCGACGACCAGAACCAAATATATATGCGTCTGGAGAGCTGTTACCAGACCCAGGGTGCCATCACCGACAAGATGACACTGCGGCCGAAATTGGACTCTACCTTTGGCCAGACCCATGTGCAGGGCATGCGAAATCGTGCTATGAACCGACCGCAAACTGGCAGTGTTAAGATCTTAATGGACATGGGCGCCAATCCTGTCAAGGACCGCGAACGACGCATTAAGGAAGAGATGGCCCAGCTGCGTCGGGAGGAGCGGGAAAAGCGCCGCGACTTGCAGATGAGCCAGAGGAAGCCTCGCATGAAGCCCATGCATCATTGCACGGCAGATGATTCCGACGACCCGAACAGCGATGAGGCGGACGCCATCTCCATTTTGGCAATAAAGAAGGCAGCAGGCCAGGGTATCCGAACCAATCGCAATGTGGATATTAAGCCACAAGAATCTAAAAAGGTGGTGGCAGATAGCAAGCGTGCTAATTCCTACACCGATGATGAGCTTGACTTCGATGAAGATGCTTTGAAGGATCCCAAGCCCAGCACTTCGAAGCCAAGAAAGGACACTAATTCCGATTCCGATGACGGTCCCCAGCTCAAGAGCTTCAAGCGCAAAACTAAGCATGTTGTTTACTCAGATTCCAGCTCGGACTAAATATATGTTACCTATTTCCCAAGAAGCACGAAGTTGCAATAAACATTATGCATTACCATGACTCCGACACTCTCCTGCTCAGACTGATAATTAATTAAACATTTCCCCTCCGTTCGTTCTTTTGGAGGGGGGCTAATGGTAGACCATTGCCGTAATTAGTGGGCGCGGCAGCCGCACATATTAGTGCCCGGGCCGAAATTGCTTAAGGTCACAATGGGGTCGTGATTGCAGCGCGGAACACTCAACCGCGAGTGCCATTGTCCAGCTGCCAAACTGAAAGCGACGCCCAAAGCAATTAGAGGACGGGTGCACTAGATTGCACCCTGGTGGTTTCCGGATTAGGGGAAATTGCACTGCACTCGCAAGTGAAGTTGTATAAAGGTTTTTTTCCATCTTATTTTAAATTGTTTTATAATATATATTCATGAATATTTTATATATTCTGGATAATTAGTATTTTAAATTAAATATATTTTAAGGGAATCTAATATTTTCTTCGTCTTTAGCTTATAGAGATTCTAGATATCATTTAGTTCAGGTAAGTATTTTGAACTGAAGGGTTTTACGCGTTAAGGGCCTTACTTGTGCTTCGTAACTTAGCTTTGAAGCTCATTTGCTTCGCCGGCATATAAGCTCATTATAGCACAATGGCATAACGGCCGCCTTTGTTGTCGGCAGCGTTTTCTGGGGCTATGCATTTGAATGTAACTGAGATATGCCTTTAGTTGTTGGGGACGATAAACTAAACTGTCACGGATTTTAGGGTCTGGGCCGTTCTATACGCCTCCGGCCAAATGTGTTGCACACATATTTGTCGACAAGTTTGTAGAGTGGCCGGGTAGGCCCCAGCAAAGCATGTCAGCCTTTGTGCTAATGCAATTTAGTGTCTCCCACAGCAAGTGAACCCTGATTATGTGTTTATTAGACACCTATTTACGCCTGCTGCAATGTTGCAATGTGTGTTCCATTTTGTTGCTCATTTAAGGTGGCTGGCCTACTTAAATTCCACACCATTGTCATAAATACAACTTGTCGGTTATAGGTGAATATTTTTCGACTAGATAGGGATGATTGCACAACCTGTATCCCATTCGAAAACAATAAGGGCTGATCAGAGATCTGAGAACTCAGGTGATTCACCTTCTAAATATTTGGATAACAGATCAAGTTTGGAAATGAATTTAATAAGCTGATTGAAGGAAATTAATTCCCCTGTCTAAAATTATGCTTAATGTTCTTATCTTGCAGGTTCCACCAAATAATAGGTCCTTAAAAATATATTAATTGTAATAAGTGAAATCCTTTTAATTAATTAAGCCGCCAGTAAATGCTTCAATAAAGAAGAGCAACAAATTTTTTATGACCAGACCTATACCAAATTTTAACAATGTCTGATGAACCCTGAGGTATTTTGTACACTAACGACCGTTGACAGGATACACTCATTAACCCGAAAGTCGTGGTTTTACGGCCAAGCATATGGCAACCAAAAGCAAACACAATTACACTTATGCACTCAAATTTATTTACAGGACATAAAGTAGATACTCGTTTCAGCACACTCCTGCAAACACATCGGGACTCACCGTCGGACAACCGTATCTTGTTAGTTTACATACCTCAAAGGCATTAATTATTTATGAAGAGACAGGCAGAAATAAAGCCCACTGGCAGGCAGCGAGGGTATATGGGGATAGGAGTGAAAAGTGCGAGGAAGGAATGTAATAAAATTACAAGCAAATGCCGTAAACACGAAAGGTTTTGAAATTCAAGCAAGCGAAAGCGGTATTAAGTTTGCCGGCCGTGACAACTGGCTAACTGGGCAACAGTAATTAAAGGCTATAATAAAGCTAACGTTTCCTTAGCCGGAAAGGGATAGTGAGTCAGGGAAGGGACGAGGTGGATGCCTGGCCGACACATGTCAGTTGTCAACGCAGCAATTTGACAGGACCCGCACTGAAATTGCCAGATATATCCATTCCCATGCAGACGGGGGCCAAGTAAGAACTAACCACAGAAACTAAGCCAAATGCTGACCAAGACAAACCATTAGAGAAAAGGCCCAAATAATACAGTCCGAGACGGGAAATTTTACTGTAACGATTTGTTTTTTGGTATCTTTTTGAAAATTTTTTTTAAATAAAAAAAATTTGTAAATGTTTCAGGGAGACCATTTTTACTTACTATTTTCTTATGAAACGCACTGTATTTATCTGTAGATTTACACTGTAGATTAGGCACTGTAGATGTACTTTGGCTTTGTAGATTTTATGTCTTGCGGCTTGCATTATAAAATTAGTGACATACTCGAATGTGGCAAACGAAACGTTGAGCGGCTGGCAAGGAGCTGCGGTAAGGAATTATAATCGTTATAGAGGGGAAATGTTCGAAAGGAAGTAAGGACTCCAAAGCCACCACATACGCCAATCTTAGACCCCTTCAGTGCACCCTCAGTATCACTTTCTGTTTATGACAGTTGTGTAAAGTTCACAGCCTCTCATTAACAAATCGCAATTATGCCACAAACTTTCATGTGTCTGGGTATTGAGCCAATATTTGCTTATATCAATGAACGCTTAGGCAGCGAAACTATACCATTTAATTTTATTCTATTCTACGGTCGAGATGCTTTTAATGGCATTTCCCTGTAAATGTTTGCACTTTACAAAGTGCCCAAAATTTGAACGCATTTGTTTATGCTCTGGGGTCATTAGCTGGGTATGCATTACCCGACGTTCATAAATAACTTTACACTTAGTATGAACCAGTTAAATCACAAATACATATACATATGTATGCACCCGTACACCCCTCACACCCGCAATGCATTTAAGCTGTTTTGATGATCAAATTTGTCATTAAAGCCGCTTCATTGAATAAATAATTCAAACACAAATTCATGGCCGTAAATTGCAAATCGGCTTCATTTGACTAATTGTTGAAATTGATAGCAATAATTGATATATTTGTGCGCTGATTATTTGTAAATGGAGAGAACTACTTTGGAGCTCTGTAGAATATTTAAGGTGTTGCTACTCAAAGTCCCTTAGGCCCTTATAGTTGATGATCGATTAATTATTTTCATTAGTATATTTTTGAAGAAAATGATTCAAGTGATTATAATTTAATATAATGGCTAAGGAAATGAACTAGTCCTTATTTTGTTTCGCACTAAAATCAAAGAGCACTGCTCCAGAGTTCTCTGTGTTCACTTAATAAACAGTAATTATATAAAAGCAACAAAATGATGCAACAACGCACCATATGCCCCTGTGTCTATTTGTCAGGGGGCACATTCTTCATTTTAATGGCTGTGGAAATGAACTTTTGCCACGTGATTTCGCTTCAACCTGGTCTCCCGATCCAGTCCCATCAATAGATAATTTTTCATAATTAATGTGCCCCGGTATATGTTTATCCAGCACATTTTCTACAGGTCAAGTAATCCCCATGCTCGCTTTAGGTTCATTAGGGAACATAAAATATTTTTCGTTTTCATCAGAAAATGAATTACCTTGCGGCGCTTATTGTGTGATGTTTTCTCTGGAATTTTCCTACACCTGGGAAATGAGGCCAAGCCTACAAACAATTTTCATGCAAAATTTACCTCTGATTTATTAAATTCCATTTCGATCCTTTTTGCCTTTTACACAATTTGCATACGTATTTTTAATGTATTAAGCCAATTAAGGCTGACACGTATGCGGAAATCTGAAACACTGTCTAGGATCCTTTGACCGATGCCCAGGGACCTGGTTGCCCTTGCTGTCTGGATTAATTTGGGCCGACCTGCTTTGCGTTTCATTAAACAGATTTAGTGTTATTTACTTAAGCACTTAAAATAAATGTGCAAATATTTCCATCGGCACCGAAATTTAATTGAAATTCCTTTGGCATGTCCTGGCCATCCTTCCTTGAGGTGACAATTTAAGCACGGTCGATGCCATCGGATAATGACGTTGATTGTGTGGCATCGCCTTGGTCCTTTCTTTCGTCTCATTCTCGATTTCGTTCTCCTTGCAGCCATCCATCAATCGCAGGCTTCTCCGGGCTTTCTGGCTAGCTTGGGTGTCCTGGATGTCCTCGGTATCGTGGGTAATATTCTGTTGGCCTGGTGCGAGTAGCAAAGGCAACAACGCCACATCATGTTGAGATGTTGCCTTTACTGTTCTCATCCCTTGTCCTGCATCGTACGCCTCCTGCATCCTTGTTTTCATGCTCGTCGTTCGATGCTCTTGCTGCACTTTGCTCTGACATTTTGAGTTTATGGCATATTTGCATTATAACTCTGCCGCCTGGCTCCCCGAAGTCCTTTCTAGGGCCTTTCTCTTCCCGTTCAGCGGCACATGTGTGCGATTGTATGTCCTGTATATGGGTGCACTTGAACAATGACGTTGACTTCGTCATTGGGGTTGCCATGAATACATGGGCTCTCCTCCGGCTTCTATGTAGGGGTCTTGCTGACGCAGCTGTTAACAAGGCAAATAACAACGCTTGCTTGCATAAAAATTATGCAAAGCTTAACAACCTACAACTATTTCACCCGCACCCATCGCCTTTAATTGGTCAATTTGGGAGCATCCTTTTAACCCATCGTCGACCCTTCCAAAAACTGCATTTTAGTGGGCACATCCTTTAGCCTTCTATTAAAGCCCAGTGTCAAAGTCTGTCAATGGGCTGCTGCTGTCAGAGGGCGAGTGCGAGTGCATTTTGTCATCGTGACTTGTGGATAGCAGAATAAGGATAAGCTTGCCAAGCACTTGCCAAGGCCATCTGTCATGCATTACAGCCTGGTCTCCTGGGAAGATCTCTTTTATCTCAATTCAGGCACGTTTTAGGCGATTCAACAGTCGGAAAAATCTCAAATCTTAAAATTTGTTTTGATTATTTCACATGAAAACTTATGTGTCGTTAACACTCACAATCATTTAGCAATCATCGACAAACAATTTAAAATTTCAAATACAAACTTAATAATAGTTTCCCAAGTGTATTTGGGATTGATGGCTAAAAGTTAAGCTCTGGATTGTCATTATGGTATCATCATAAAATTAAAGTCAAGTAGAGTCTTTGAATATTTGAAAAACCGTTTAATCCGTTTATGTCGTCGTTAGTCCCGGCTTTTATGAAACTGCAAATGTTGATTTTAATTTTAATTGAAAGTTCAGAGATTTTTTTCAAATACTGAATATTATATTTGCAAACTTTTCATTGTTAGCATGATTCTTTTTGCTGGTTTAACAAACGTGTCTGTTAACCAAAATATCATGAAAAACAGAAGGCAACCCGAAGGAACTTTAACTGAACCGACAGGATGATGGCGATAGTGATGTGAATGATGCCAAGGACTCTAGTATGCTGCATGCCTCATACACATACATACATGTATCCAGTTCATGAGAGGAAGAGAGTCAAACAAAGTTGAACAAAGGAAGGACCCACAATGTCTACAGTAAACCTGAATGTGTAGCAATTTGCTAAACAAGAAAATAATTGACTTGCCACAATGTGAGGCATGCTGGCCGCAAAGACAGGCATACGTACATATACGTTTAGCGCTCTTTTTATTTTTTTTATTCTTGCTAAGCATACAGTTAAACATTCTTAAAGTGAGAAAACTGAATTTCTACCGAACTACGAACGGCACCCTTAAGTATGCAACACTTTTCCCGGCCCACCATTTTGATGGCTAATGGCGTAGAAAAACGGGTCGCGTGAAAAGCGCATGGCATAAAAATTTATGCCCTCAAATGAAGCTCGTGATGGCTGCCAGTCAATGTAGATACATTAAGAAAAATTCATATGGTAATCAGTGAAATATACAATAGGATAGGTATTCGGTTCTCTAACATTATACCATTTATTTGAATTATATTATTTTACATTAAAGTATTAAATTATTTAAGTAAGGATATGCAAAAGAATTTTTCTTAGTGTTTAGTGCTGCTTTTATTGCTGTTGATGCTGATAAGTGGAACTTGAGCGTCAACAATGCATGATGCTGGCCCGAGTCCTCGGTTTTGGTCCTTGCCCCAAACCATCGCCCTGGCATTTGCATCGTCATCATCCCGCTGCAGCCGACGATAAGATAAATTAATTCAAGTAGTTGCCCAGACACTAAGCCCACTCTAACGCCCACGATTCCACATGCGACCCTCGCTGTTGGGCCAACAAAATTAGCTCAATTTTTCGACTCCCCCACTGCGTGTGCCATCAAAGGGCATGCATAATGACTTGACCTGCGGCTTATGAAATACGAAAAGCTCCAGTTCTAGCCTGCTGGCGTCCAATGACTATCCCGATGATTGTCCTGACGATGATGATGATGCTGTGTCAACAGGCCCGAGACACGCGTCGCCAATTGCTATCCCGTGATTTAGCATCCAAAAACTGTGGCCATATTCCGGGGCCGATGAAATCCTTCGATGCCGCATGTCAAACAACGCAATATGCAAGAGCTCGTGGCGAATTTTCATTTTCAATCCGTATTTCAAAAAAAGACGCGGGGCACGCGGCGCGCGTGCTCCTTGTGAACCAAAATCAGAGCTTTCAAAATCTCAGAACTGACCAACAAAAATTGTACTATTTTCTTCTCTGTTATTCAGCCGATCTGTATAGCAGCCGATGGCTGAACTTCTTCTTTAAAAACGGGCTACTAACGGGCTGATATTATGGCAATTCGGCCAAGTTAACAGAGTTTTTTACCAATTTGTTGCCGGTTTTGAAATTATGCAGACTGAACTAACCTAAATTCCAGTGGGAACTGACTACCTGCTAGGTAGTAGCTAGTGCTCTATTGAATTCAAAAATTAAACCTTCAACAATAAAACAATCGAAACAATGCCAAAATCCATGTAGTTGAATATTTCTGATTTGCAAGCTGGTTTTCCCTCGCCATATCCCCATTTCCCTAAGCCCCACCATTCCGGCCACTTCATGAAAAATAAAGGAAGAGCTGAACTGGACAGGACATCAGTGGGCCTCGATGCCTGCTGACTGATGCAGGAACAGCCCCTCCCAAAAAAGAGACGAGGAATATCAACAAGCATTGAGTGGCTTGATTTCCTACGACGCACTTAACCCAGTTTCTACTTGCCAGCTTGCTTTACTTTTTTAGGTAAAACTACAAAAATTTTCAAAATAATCGTGATGGTAAAGCTGGTCCAAACAATCGAAGTTGGTTCGTTTATGGGGCGGGGTCATTGTACCACTTGGTAGCTAGTGCCTTTTACTCCTGTTTAATAATTGAATGCAGTTATGGTCCGGCATTCAGAGTGTCTGGAAATTTCATTAAAAAGTATAATCGAAATGTTAACAGGCAGTCGGGGGATAAGAGCAAATAGAAGTTGAGGCAACGGGGAAAAAAAAATACGGAAAAGTGGAAAGGAAAACATAAAATTATATTTTAAGCACTCTCCAAGCAGCAATGCCGGATCCATCCTGCCTGTCTAAATCGCTCGGATGCTAATGTCTGTGGGCAGCGGCGTGGTGCATCCTCGCTTTTGGCCCCGTTTTTGGATTCGGATTCAAAATCGGTTGGCTTGGCCCACTCGAAGACTTCTGCCCTTTGCACATGGCCTGCATAATGAATGGGAATGTGTCTAAGAGCTCTCCGCCCGGCGAACTCGCTGCGGTTGTTTTTGCAGTTTAATTTTCCCTTCAGCTGCGCTTTATACTTCTTGTTTTGGCCCGGTCCTCGCTATGCTGATTACAATGCGAAGTAAAAGCGCAATTTGTGGGCATATTGCGGGCAAGCATTATTCGGAAGCATCATGAAAGAGCTTTGCGTGAGCCACGGATAAAAGCAAATGTATATATATATTTTTTTTTGGTAAAACAAATTTCATGAAGTTGTGTTTTGGAGTTAAGGCAAGTGAAAGAAATAAATGAGCTGCATCAAGTTACGAACATAAAGTGGCCAATAATTATCTCTAAGCTAGATCCTCTAACTTTTATATTGAATCTTTTTATAACAATATATATATTATTAAAAATTACCCAAATATCGTACACTAAAATGTAGAGCTTGATTTGAATAAGAGTTCCTTCAAGAAGATGCCAGCTGAAATGATAGATTTCATGTAAATTTGTCTAAATTATGGCAAAAAGGCAAAAAGCCACCCATCTCCATGCTAAGTAACATTTAGATGGGAATTGGTTTTTAAGTTTTGCCTTCATCCAGTTATCAGTCACAGCCTTGCGCAGTAAATTCGGGGCAAATGAGTTGAGTGTTTTTGGCTTTTTGTTCTTTTCAATTCATTTTTTGCTTGTTTTTGTTACTTTGCTTATCTGAACTATAAACGCTGGCAGCTGAAGGCCAAGTTCACCGCGTGTGTGCCAGTGTGTGTGCTACATCAAGGGCAACCTTTGGTCACATCCCTCGACTGACCCAACTAATTTTATGCCCATTTGGAGAAGAGGGCTGCCTGCCGGCAAGAGTCCTTTACAATTTTGGAGGGGAGAGACCGAAATGTGTTAACTTTATCTAAATTGTTAAAACATTTACCAAATGACCTCACGTACCTAAACGTGTATGTGTGTTAGTGTGTGCGTGGTCGAGTGCTATGTTGCTGTATGTGTGTAATGTCCTATCGCTCGATAGTCCTGTGGCCTTTTGCATGTCGCTTGTCGTCCTCCCGAAACGTGACTCCTTCCCTGACTGCTTCCTCTCTCGTCGGTCGTCCTGGCGAAGTTCATTTAGATCTCCTGTACCGCTCTCCTTTTTTAGCCCCCTTGTCTACGCTTTATTGGCTGGCCAACATGTTCTTTATGGCATTTTGATGCACGCTGCACGGCAACCCTTTAACTCGTCTTTTCATGAAGGAAGCCTGCCGTTCTGACATTTATTATGCTTATTTGGGAACAAGCTCACGTATTTTGCGTATTAAGCATACGCCCCGTATGACGTTTCCTGTCAGTCACTTAAAACCTAACAGGAATCCCCAGCCCCGATTTAAAGCCAAGCCTCTTTTTATCCTCGGACGAAGAGTACAAGGAGATTAAAATGCTGAAAAAACCTAGTAAGTGGGATCATGTTCTTATGAAGAGTAAAATGAGCTTATGGAGATTTTTCCAAAGGTTTTTCAACACATTTCTTTTTGTCATAAGACTGTTGTCTGGTATTTGGAAAACTTTTTGATTTGTACTTGTTCTGTAACAAAGAAAATTTTTGCTTTTCAAACTATGCAAAAACATTTTAAACAAATTTTACTAATATAACATTTTAGGCAAAAAGATGAGTCAGTGTAAAAGTTGCAAAAGTCAAAGTTTGACAAACATTTGCATTTTACCACATTCGGCATTCGACAAATGTATTTGGTCAACCTTTTTCGTCTGACCTATTGGACTCGCAACCTTCTTTACATATTTCCAGAGCCAGAAAGCATATTCATAGGACGCACATGCTTCAAAAATGATGGGTCCTGATGGTTCAAAGCATGCTAAACAAAAATGCTGAAGGTTATTTTCTGATAGGATGAGCCATGGGAAATGTATTTTTCTCTAGTCTGGCGACGGGAAATTATGCTTTGTAAATTGACAAGTTGATTTAATGGACGGCCCATGGATGGGAGAACTTGGGAGGGTGGCCTGGTGTTGCAGACTCTAAAAACGGGAGTTTAAATTGTTTAAATTTCTTTGGTGGTTGCCTTTCATCATGTAAATGCAAATGCCACTAAATAAATAGCGGTCTGTGTGAGCGAGGCTCATGTTTTTGGGTGTTTTTGCTTAATGTTTGTTCTTGTGCCGGGCATTTACAAAATGCTTTTGGCCTGCGCTCCAAAGTATGTTATAAAAATATTTTATGACATGTAAAAAGCATCAATAAAAAGGTTTCGGGCTGGTTTATTTGCCCCGCCCCCTATCCCTTTGCCTGCTCACCCCATTATTTTCTTTTTCTGCTTCTCTTTATCGCTGGATTCATTGTTGGTGTTCGTGTTTGTGTTACTGTTGTGGTCGCGCTTTATCCTTTTGGCCAGAATCTCGGGATATATTTCATGTGTGTTTTTGTTTTTTTCGGCGGCGCCCTCTCATTTTTTTCTCGACCATTTCTGGTTTTTGGCTTTCGGTCTTTGGGCTCTTTTACGGAAAATTACATTTAAGTATGTGTTAGAATTGACGCTGTAACAGGTTGTAAATAAAGGCAACAACCGAATTCGTAATACATTCGACCTGCTTTATTTGCGATGCAAATGTCATTTATCATCCAAGCGCGATGTTGGCGATTGGTAATGCTGGTTTGCATAAGTCCTGTATGAGGTCACACAAATTTGAAAGCTGGCCAATGTAATTAATCCTTGGTGAGAAGTAAACGCATTGGCTGACTGAGCCAAAAATTAAAATCGCATAATAAACAAAAATTCGATAAAAGTTGGGAAAAAAAACATTTTATTCACTCGAATGCACTGCTAATATGATAAAACAGATAGCGGAGTAGTACCAAAAAAAAAAGGAGCCGTATTTTGATAAGCCGCTTATGCCACACACCCACCACTCCGCCCATTTGAAGCTGATGTCCCAAACGGCAGTATTTGTGACAATTTTCCAGCGCTTTTCCTCGTCTTTTCACTCACTTTTTGTTTGGCGAGAGGGGTTAGTAACTTTTTCATGTGCATTTCGAACTTTTGTTTTCGTTTTGCTAATTGTCAGTGCAAAGCCGCAAGCAGCATAAAAACTTTTCCCTCGTTTTTAATTTTTTTGTCTTATTTTTTTGGCTGTGTTTGCCTGCCAACTGTAAAGTAGAAATTAATTTCACTGTAAATGCACATAATCAAGTGTGTGCGTTCCCCAGAGGGTGGTAAGTAAGGGAAAACGGGAGGGGGGAGGAGAATTTTTGAGTAAAAAAATGATAAAGCGCCTGCTCTTGAGGCAATCAGAAAGACGAGTGCAAAAACCGTAGACCAACTCCATCAGAGCCATGCAAAAACTTTGCACAACGAGCTGGCTGGGAAGCGAGATGCATAGACTTTCTGTGAGAAAGGGACAGGGGAGATGTGGAGCCAAAGAAAAAGGGAGAAAGAGTAGCAGATGAAGCACTTGAGAGCAGACATTCCGCGGCAGGACTCCGGATCTTAATGAAAAGGCAATCTCATCTGCTTGTCTACTGCACGCCTTCTATGCCCCAGACATTCGAATAACCACCGAGATGCTGTTGGAGGGCAAAAGATTGAGATGGAGTGCAGCCGGAAAGCCCGGAGATGGAAGATGCGAAGTGCTTAATTGAAAAAAAATTATGTAGACTGCAAAATTAATGAGAATTACTTGATTCCAGCGAGAAGATTTGTCGAGACCACACAAAAGCAGAGTCGCTGAGTGCATCTATGGGAGAGTGCGTGTGTGGTTTATTAACAAGTATACGCCCCGTTGTCCGGGTCATGATGTTTCAGTGACACGTTAAGTAGGCCCTTTGCCAATGCCACAGAGTCTTAGAATACGAGAAGAGATAATAATTGAATTGAAGCCAAGCCAGTCAAAAATTGTATTGGTAGAAACAAGTTGAGTGAGAAATATAAAGTGTCTATTAAAGAAAAGCAAAATAAGCGGATGTTTTTTTTAAGACACCTGCATAGCTATTGCCCTGCTGAATATCTATCCTCCACTAAATCCAACTAATAAAATTAAACTGAAAATACGGTGAGCATAAAATAAGCGTGAGCTGCCTCTATAACAAGCTCTTCATTATGGTCAACAACTCGACTCCAAATGCAAAACAAGGAAAACAGAATGCAGATGGCAAAGGAATCCGGGGGAAGCTGCTAGGGACAGATGAGAATAAGAACCTGACACTAGCTGTTCATAATCTATGCTAATTTTCGCCTTCTCTATGGCCAAGAGATTGTCGGACAGTTTTCGTTTCTTTATGCAACACGAAAAAAAAACACGACGGCAAAAAAGAAGTGGCATTAAAATTAATGAAGTTGCTACAGTAACAACAACAGCAACCAGAAACAGATGAGAC
This sequence comes from Drosophila atripex, assembly GCA_035045925.1. Taxonomy (NCBI): domain Eukaryota; kingdom Metazoa; phylum Arthropoda; class Insecta; order Diptera; family Drosophilidae; genus Drosophila; species Drosophila atripex. The sequence continues at coordinate 2,946,478 of JAWNOP010000022.1, read as the reverse complement.
AGTGGCCAGGACTTAAGTCCTTGGAAAGTATGTTTCCATCGCCGGCTGAGGGAGAAGGAAAATCTTAATCGTGATCTTATTACGCGCGTTAATTACGAAATACAGCAAAAACAAGAAAGAAACGAGGAAGTAAGCAGAATCCCATAGCTTCACAGGATTCCGCACTGGTTTATGGTCAAAGCGGCAAAATTAAGATGCCAGAAAGTGAAAAAAAAATGTTAAGAACAATATTAAAGTATTTATATAAATTAAAAAGAAAACAAAAAAAAAATAGATGAAAAGCTTGATTTCAAGCTGTTGTAAACATATAATAAAATAGGTACTGGCTTCAAAATTGTATACATTTTGATAAAATTCTTTTGCAGTGCTTAGCTTCCTGCGATGAAAGATGATTCCAGCGCCAAGGGATTGTAAAATTAAGAAAATAGACGGCGCATAGATAAGCAAGTGCAATGTTGCACATTTTGCGGGTTGTTCCCTTATCCCTTGTTGTTGCTGTTCCGGTTGTTGCTGCACAAGTTTTATGACCCGCTGAGCAACATTGTTGCCACTGGCCATTTTTCATTAGAACAATGCAATGCAATGGAGCTGCAATGGAGCCATATTACATGCTTAGCAAAATGGTAAAGGGTAACAAGAAGCTCCCGCAAAAAGCGAGTAACTTTAATCAAAGTAAAAGAAACAATAAAAAATAGATTTTGATAGAAGAATATATAGAGAGCGTTGCTTTTTATAATTCAGAGGCAGTGATCAATAAATTACTTTGAGAAAAATGAGGAAATACTGGACATTGTTTACTCAATATGCAACAATATAGTTTAAGAAGCAGCAAAATCTCACACACTATGGAAATTAGATTAATTTCTAATAATAACTATAATGATGGAAATTATAGATTTTTTTTATACAAATTTGTTTTTTATAAAAACTAAATCCCACCAGCAACGACGTTTTAACTTATGTCCTACATGCTGACTAACTAAAGCCAATACGATGTCAAATAGAGAAAAAAAAAGTAAAAAAACTGACTGTGTATGAAGTATTTTTTTGCTACCTTTAATAGTGATAGACAAGGGGTACAAAGATGCGGAAAATTCAAATAAACCGCTGCAACGGATTACAAAAATAAGCGGCTTGGCCATCGCCACTAAAACAAGCAGTAAACCGAAAAACAACAGTGGAAACATCATAGATGCAACAATAAATAGGACAGATGGTGGAAAAAAAGAATAAAATGGGAGCTTAGCCTGGGTATGGCATTAAAGTCGCTGACCGTCGGCTTGTATATTTATATGGCCAGTTACTGGAGCGTAAAGGATAGATTCAAAGTGAGGGAATAACTCACAAGACGGCCACTTAATGCGCCGTCCAAAGTACGGGCCAAGGATATAATTATAAATCACAGAGTGGCGTCAGGCGTCCTTAGTTGCAGGATTCGGTCCGCTTGGCCACACTCAAATAACTTAACGCCAAGTTGATGCATTCAACGCAAGATTTAATGCCAAACAGAGTTTGAAAAGCCATCATCAAGTGCATGTAACCGAGCAGGACATCGGGCCGGATATCGAGCAGGAAGATATCGAGAGGACCGAAGATATACATTGCCTGGACATTGAACGACAAGTATAAATGCCTGACCATCAATACCAGATACCAGAGTAGAGATGGATATGGAGCTGGAGCAACTGCAAAGAGCCTGGCTCCGAAATGAAATTGGCGTTGACACAATGCATACATACACAAATATACACATACGAGGAAAGAGGTCCTGGCCCTGGATAAATGGTCACAAAAAGCGCAATAAATGAAGCTGCCATGCAGAGCAATGTGATGATGTGTATCGCCAGCTCTTCTAATGTTTGCGGCTGCGGTCGAAAAATGTTGCGGCGACCAGAACATACGACAAAGGATCGGGTCAGCATTTCCGGAGCGGACAAAAGTTCATTTTACGTTTATCAAGGAATTCAATTAGCATTTGCTTTATGCATGAAACTGAAACCCAAAAACATTCTCACTCAAGCTATTCCACTTTAAATCGAAGTTCCCTGGCATCGCCGCTAGAGATCCCACATTTTCTCTCCTTCCACCCCAAAATTCTGCCCATCTCCACCGGTTTGCTGTAATTGCCCCACAAAACTTTGCTATTTGTATTTATCTTTTGGCAACTTTGAGCCACACGTGAGGCGGGAAAAGCAAAAGGGAAGTGGAACGAACATCATGTGTGCCAGCTGTTTCACTCTACGGGGCGTATGCGTAATTTTGTGCCACACTCTGTTTTTTATTTTGGCTGGCTGGTAAGTTTTTCCCTTTACTCCCTTTTAAATGTGGGCGTGGCTACATTGTAGCTTGTGGAATGGCAACGAAAAATGAAGCAAGGGATAGTGTGGAAAATTAATTTCTTTGACGCATATAAAAATGTCCTTTTAATTGTCAGACGTCTGATGGTTTCTCTCTATAATGAGTTTCGGGGCGGTAAAAAAATTCTTATTAAGAATTTTTATACTTTGAAATAAAATATTCTCAATAACTTGAAATTATTTCCATAAAAAACATTGTACAAATAAAAACCTTCTAGCAAAATCACTCAAAATACAGGAAATCTTAGGAGCTGTGACAAATCACTGTAAAAAAATATTCAGTTTCCATATTTGCTGCCAACGTCCTGCTGTTAAATTGATGAATGCGTCGCCATCGAAAAAGGCGGCGAAATGCGTCTATATTTTTTATAATCGTGTCGATTGGCAAGAAAAAAGCAAAAATAGCTCTGCATGCGATTTGATAATCAAAGATGGAGGCTCCCAAATACGTTTGTGTTTTGCCATTGACAGGAAAAAATAAACACCGAGAGCAGAGAATGGAAAACAGAAAAGTTTTTCATGCTATGTGAGTGGTCTGGGGGTGTGGTTGACAATTGAGATGCATGTAAACAATAAAATGAACAAATCAACATTTTATGGAATATTGACAAGTGATATCAATCACTGTATCTGTCTTTCCCGCCCCGGGTGTTGACCATTTCTAGTTGTCTGTTTGCTTTTTGCTATTTGCGAAACTATAGCTCGTTGTGGGTTGCACTTTTCCAAGTTTTTTTTTGTTGTTTTCCAAAAAACAACTTGGTTTGATTAGCTGCGAACTTGTTTATGACCTCTGAAATGGTCTGTTTGTGCAATCTTTGAACATTTGTCAATCCAAACGAAAAATAACGTTTAATCGATAGAGTTTACCTCCATATCCAATTCATATCCAATTTGAAGTAAAGCTAATTACAAAAAAACAAACAAATATATTCGTAAAAAGTAATATTATACTTGTAGGGCTAAGATATTTTTGTTCAAATATTTTCTGGCTAATTAAATGGTGGTATAACAGATATAATCAAATTTAAATAAAACAGCACACGTAGCTAGGCACTTGAAAGTTTGGTTAGGATTTTGGTAAATATAATTGGCAAAATTCATATTGTGAACTGGTGGCGCAGATTGGTATAGGCGAGAATGGGCACCGCAATTTTGGACTCATTTGGCACGCACGAAACTATTTTCTGCCACAATGCGCAATTTAAAATTAAAAATACTTTGGTTTCTAACAGCTAAACACAAATATCGTGCGCGTGCACCATTCTATCTTAATATAATTAAATGCATTTTGGGGGAAAGTTTCCCTTTGTTGCGTACCATTTGGTAAATTATGTTTGCGCGAATCTAATTGTCGGTTAATTATGTTTGATGGTCATGTAAAAGAGGTTTCAGAATAAACCACAATTTTAAGTGGAAAAATGCAATTTATGTGAAATAAGTCTTTGGTCTAATATAAGTATAATATAACCAGTTACATTTAAAATAATGTTCTGTTTCAGAGGTATTCTAAATACTAACCATCCAAAATTTTTGACAATTACCATGAAAATAAAGTAACTTGAACGTAAAGCTCTTGAGGAAGAGATATCGTATACAACTTTTCCATTTAAAAGCGCGCCAAGCTGCCTAAAAATGTTGTGTAAATATTGTGCGAATTTCTGTTTCGAATTTACATAGTACTAGCTTAAAGCACACATACACACACGGCCCATATACGCAAATGAATTGCTTCCGCCTGCGCTTGGTTTCCGTTTCCCTGTCGAAAATGTCCAAAGCTCTGCACCAGTCGCAAGGCCCCATATCCTTTGCAGGGATCCTGCCAGCCAGGCCATCCAGTATACACAGGCGAGTCAGGCCAACACCTTCCCCGGTGCCCTCTCTTGGACCCGTTTTCTGTCCTTCACGTTCGCTTCGCTGTCACTTTTGTTTAATTTTATTTGTTTTGGCCGACGGCGCGTATACGCAACGCACTGCAATATTGAAAAATTCCTTTGTTGTCATTTGGTCCTCCGCCCGCTTTTGAGTTTCGTTTACTCTCCTTGAAACTTGCAGGCATCTCAGTTCAGCTTAGCTCTGTTTGCCATTGTTTTCATTTGAAATACTTTATTTTTTTATGCCACTTGCAATATAGCTATTCAGTTTGAATATATGAGTTGAATTCAGTACGCTCTTGTACATTCGAGACTTGTTTGTCAAAGTATTGTCTTCAGATTTAAAATTGGGAGGCTCATGGGGACTTTATCAATTACTAAAATTTATATAAGCCGCCACAAGCGCATTAAAGCAATTAAATTTAATTGTCACGAACACTTGCTTGCAATTTCAAAGATTCCCAAATTCCCCAAAAAGCTGCGCCAGAAAAGTTCTATAAATACCTGGGAGCGAAAGCAAAGTTCACGGGGACAAGGACACCGCTCACGGCTCACCGTTGTGGACACCGTTGGCTGGCCCATTTGCGATCATTAATCATGCGGACTAGTAATTTATCTTGGCACTGGCTTTTTATTTTTTCCCCCTCAACTTGATGAGTTGAATTCAGTGCCCACCACCTGCAAGGAATAAAAACTTTGCTACCCCAGGCGGCTGCCTCGAAAATACTTTCTAAATACTTTTTTAATAGCTTAAGCGCATTTCCTGTTTTTATTAAAATGAGACCGAGGCGACGTCGGAGACCAACACACCGAACCCGAAACATATGCCAAACATTTTTTTGCCGTAAGTAGGGAAGTTTGTCACCGTGGAAAGTTTTAGCCAGGGGCAAGACTACACTTGAAGAAAATATATACCTACATTTATTAAAAAATCTAAATGAGAAAATGTTTTTTCTTTTTAAAGAAATCGTTTTGATTATGATTTATCAACAACAAAAAAGTGCTACAAAATGTAACCTTTACGCATAGATACAAAAAAAAAATCGTACCACTTTTTAACAATGTCCTTTTAATGGAGAAAGCGGTCCTTGCACCTGCAGCTATATGCCCTGATAGGCAAGTTTTGGCTGCTCGACTGGGCACTTTTATGTAAATCTGCTAAATTAAGTGCCAGTCGCTTGTCATTCTCTCCTTAGTCGTCCCTTGAGGAGATCCTTGTGAGTCTGTGCTCTTTGCCTTTTGCTTCCTTTTCATTCCCTTCCCATCTCCTTTCATTTTTTCTTATTAATTTGTTCGGTTCTGGCAAGAGAAAAATTTAAATGAAATATTTTGATGGTCCCCGACTCGAAAAATAGAGAAATAAGCAACTAAAAAGAAATTTAATATTACATTGCACGAATATTTTACAATATTGTGAAAAGTGTGCAACGGTGTCTGTGTAAGGAAAGTTTGACAGTAGAGCAAATACCTAGACTTTAGGTGTGAATCTCCATTCACTCCGTCTGATTGTCTTAATCCCGGGGGTTCTATGTTAACCAAATTTCCTTTTAGTTGCAAACATTTTGGGCTTAATTCTTTTTACAAATTTAGGAGCCGTTTAAATACTCTTCACAATGCCGGCGGGCTAATGACTAAGCCAGGCCAAAGGCAAAGAGCGGAAATGCAACAAATAAATACAAAAAGGCGACTTAATGCCACCAGCCGCCGCAGTGGAAACTCAACTGAAATAAAGTTGTCACAGAACCGGGGAAGCCTTTGGGGCAGGCAGGCATTCAGGTTCTGGCCCAGGACCCCAGTTCTGGCCACATGCTCATTTAGTTGCAGGCCCTGAAACAAAAACAACAAGAAAGTTCAGAATACAGAGTAGAAATAGAGAACAAAACAAACCAGAAGTGAAATAAAAGTCTCAGCAAAGAGGAGAAACAGAGGCAGCAGGCGTTGCACGTCATTAGGGCAACATGCACGGCTGAGTTGCAAGGCCAGCTTGGGGAGGGTCATCCCCAGCCATCCAGCCACCCACCCATCCTGGGATGTGGACAAACATGAAACTGTTTGGCTAAAGTGAAAATTTTATTTTGCAATTTTCTGTTTAAGGATTTCTATTTCCGCCGGCTCTTGGCCAGACATGCTCGCTCTAAAAAAAAGGATAAAAAATAGCAGAAGAGCAATAAACAAATAAGAGATACGGAAAGGGGGTGGAGTGCGGGGAACTGGAGTAGGAAGTAGAAATAAATAATGTATGATGTCGCCGGCATTTTAATAGTTTTGTTAGCCTTTTTCCTTGGCCGCTGCCAGGCAAAGGAAGTAACTTTTATGCGAGGCCTTAAAAAGGGTTTCACCATGGGGCCGGCGGTACCGCAGCAGCTTGGTTAGGAAGGAGTGGGGAGGAGGTCCTGCTGCCACTGGCTGTGTCTTAATGGATTTTGCGGCTCTTTTTATTTGGCGTCATGCAGAGAGCTTAAATTTCCTGCGGCCATTCGCCGGCTTAAGGCTTGTTTTCCGACGGGTTTTCCTTTAAAACGGGCTCAAGGGTTTTGGTTTGATACCAATTGGATTTCAAGTATATGTCTGGTTTGGCCGCTAAAGAAAATAAAGTTTTTGCCAATCCCATTTATTTTTTTTTTCGATTTTAAAATGTATATAAAACCATTTCCCAAACTAAAAATTTTGAGTGTAAATCGTTAGTGAAGTATATGAAAATTTTAATGTGAAAACCATACCCAATAAGAAAAATGTAATTTTGATACTTCATATCAAATTTAATTGCAATCAAAATAGTTGGCAGATCGCCGGGTCAAAAGAGATGGCAGAATTACAATTGATCCCTCCGATTCAGACTCAGATTCAAAATCAAGTCTTAGGGACTGATATGCGTCCGCGGGATGGAAAAAAATTTGTGATCTTTGGTCCTCATATTGGCGAAAGTCACATGGTGGTTCTTCCTTTATGCGGAACTTTCGTATTTTTGTGTTCCAGTAGAGTCTCATTTTATCCAATAATCCCATGGCAAAGTGGACCAAATTTTTATTTTTTAGTTCGAAGTTATCAGATCGAAAGGAGAGTCAAAGGCATGTAATATGGAAAATTCCATTTAATGTCCTTGTTGCTGAGTACCACATTAAAATTTTGTTTATATTTTACAAATGATATATGTATATGTAGGATAGAGGCAATCAAAATGAAAGGAGAAACACGACACACACATAGCATATGATTTTATTTTCAGGGCTTTGGTTACTCTCCACCAACTGGACAGACAGATGACAGATTCAAATTCTTTTAAAAACATTTTATTTCTAACTTTTTTTAACGAGTACAAGGTGAATTTGTGTCTGAATAAGTGTTGCGCAAATACTTTTAAAAATATGATTTAGATTTTTCTTTGTATATCAAATAGTTATAATATCAACTTTTGCTGCTGAGAATGTTGGCTTTAAAAGAAAATTGTGAATTTTTCAACAGAATAAAAGCTAAACCAATAGAACTGGCCTAAATGGCACTGGCTGGTGGCTTTTGTGTGGGGACTACCATTTGAAATGCATGAGAACCTGATGCCACTTAAAAGTTACCAAGTGTCGGTTTCGGAACGCAGTTTGTCACTCTTCGCGGCAGCAACTTTTCTAAGCGTCTTTTAATTAACAGCCATCAAGTGCAAGGATTTCAAGCATCCTGCAAGGCATTCACTCTCGCACACATTCGTCGACTGACGCCATATTGAAATTCATTAACATTGCGTCCTTTTTGCCTTCGCTTTCAATGTTCTTGCTGCTGCTGTTGTTGTTGTTGTTGGTTTTGTTGTTGTTCTTGTCGTTGTCGCCGGCTTCTCATTAATATGGCAAGTTAAATATTTATAGCATAATTCTAGGAGCTGCTACATCACCAGCGCATTGTCTCGTTCATTGTTGTTGTGGCTCGGATAGCGCGGAGAGCGTGTTAAAGAAATTAATTAATATTCTGTTCGCCACACTCGCACCTACATACATACATTGACACACACACATGTACACATACACATACACATACACATGGTGGATTTAATAATGGCGCATGTGTGGCGCGGTATTCTCTCGCCTTTCTGCCCCCATCTTTATCCCGTGCGGTTCACCGAGGTTTCATTGCCGCGCCCCCTTTATCACGCCCGCCCCCCTTGCGGATTACTTGCCATTTTTCGTTATAGCGCCTCAAGTCTAACGTCGCTTATTGTTTTTGTCACTGTGGAACACACACCACAACACACCTCGGAGTGGACCTGCATTTGATTGTTTTTGAATGTTAATTGTATATTGAATATTAATTGAATATTGTAAAGCTTTATTTTTCGTCGCTCAAGAACATTTAATATTAACCTCTTTATTGGTACTTAGATAAAATTTTTTAGTGGAATGTCATGTTCTAGAGCCACAGAGAACTATATTTGGACTAAATCGAAATATATTTGGATTGAAAATAAATCTTTTCAGGTCCACCCCAATACACATTGCCAGACATGTGTGTTCAAACTGCTTAAGGCTCTTTCGTGCTGTTCAGCTTGTTTTAATCGTGACATGCCCGCAATCCATTTTTATACAATATCTCAGGGCTTCCAAATTAAGTAATAAATTAAAAAAGCACTTTGTCTTTCGCTTGCTTTTGAAACGAATTAGATGGCGGCATACATACATATAAAGGTGGCTGGTAAGGGATTGGCAATTCCGGGAATGGCTTTCTTTTAATGAGCCTCATTTTCTGCGAAGATTAGGATGAGAAATCTTTTTGGTGACTTTTGGGTGCCTAATGGGTTCTTACTTCTGCGGACAGTATGGGGAAATGAGCCAATTTAGATTTCTGAATTGGTTTCGCCACGAACGTGTGCATATTGCTGAAAAAAAAAGAGAAAGTGTAATGGGTCTCTTCAGGTCCTTGGCGAAGCGCATTGTGGGCCTAATCCACCCCGAAATCTTTGAAAGCACTTGATCCGCACTTGACTCTAACCCCTTATGAAAAAACGCCCCTTCAGAGCGCTCAGGACCCTCAATGGGTGTGCAAATATGTATCCCTGCCGTCCTGGCAAACACTCTGCTCCACAGACAGTTTAACTTAATTACAGCCTCCGTCGCCGCCGCTGCTGCCCCACCGCCCACACATCAGGCGTAAATGAACGGAAATGAATTCATAAAATGTGAGGCGCAAATGCGTTGCAAACTGAAAAACTCAACGTGACGCAACGTTGCGCGTTTAAAAGTGTAAATAATATGTGGCCCGTCACTTGCTTTGTCGCTATTTTCTAGAGTAGAAAAATATAAATAAAAAGCGAATAGTAAAAAAGGGCGCAAAGTTTCGTGGCAGCCGCGGCAGTTGAAACATTGAAGTTGCCCAGAGTTGTTGGCAGCCTAAATAAAACGAAAAAAAAATATACTCCATCACATTTTGAATAAAGGCAATGAAAAAAAACGGCCGCAAAATGGCAGAGCGAACATACAAATAGCAGGCACTGTGGGTGTGTACCACTACACCGCGTTACCAAATTAAAACCGAAAAAGGGAACCACTCCCCCACAGGAAGTTGCATTGAAATGCGTTGACATTAAGCCGTAGTTGCAGTGCAGTGTAAATAGGGACATTTTCGCACAGTTAACCCCGGTGAAGAGGTGAGCGCGAAAAAGCCGAGCCAATTGTCCCGCAGGCATCCGAAAACCCAGTGGATAGCAATCCAGATTTGTTTTGGTGAAGCGTTTTGTATATTTTATATTCAACCGAATTATTCTCACAGCCAGGGGGCTAACTTCAATTGTTTGTTGATTTTTGAATACGTAATAAAATTTAGTAAATAAGATTACAAAATTTAAAAATTATTTGGCTAAACCTTAAAGTTTCTGCCTTCAGTTGAGTAAGTATGGAATATGTGAGTAAATTCACCCACTTCGATACAAGGAAAATCTTCTGTACTTTCACAGCTCCAGGCCTAATTCATTCAAATTCTTTTCACATCGCACAGTGGCTACAATCTTTCATCATTACGCACTCTAGGGTAATCCATGGGAAAAAAGGTTTAGCATTGAAGATAGACGGAATAGGGAAACTTGCAGTTTGCTTATCTCTCGCTTGTTGCCTGTCGTTACGTGCGCCTGTCATTCCGGATTAAGTGCGTATCCTCGAATGCTCATTTGGCCCTTTGTTTGGCAGCGAACTTTGGCCCCCAAAAAGTTACCTTTCTTGCCAAAACACTGACACACACTCTCGCACACATTCTGCCATTTTAGCGGAGGCCTTTTCACACATACAAGGCGACGACGCGTGTAAAAGTTTTTGTTGCATAAAATTAGTCGCGGCAAAGGGGGCCTTGGATCGAAGACGCTTTGGATGGGAGCAGCTGCCTCATCGTCTTTAATCAGTGGCGTGCGCTCGTTTAACGCAAATTAAATTTCTGTTGTTCAGGAAAACTCCACTCTACCCCACTCCACTCCACTCCACACCACTAAACTCTACGCTGCTCATGATTAACGCATTTTCCTTTTAATTTCCCTCAAGCCCACAGACACACACACTAAGGGTAAACATATTAAAGCCCTGAATTGGGCTGCCTGCATTTGTTGATAAGATTTTAACACGCCGCGTAGGTTTCTCGCAACAATCCCGAAAAAGTTTTCCCATCCGCCGCTGGCTGTTTTCCTCGCAAGAACTTGGCAAGCCGATCCTAATGCGCGTGGAAATTCAGCAGCCAAAAGCATAAAGGTAGGACGACCGGAGACAGGGACTCGAAAACCGGCTAAAGCCTTTGGCGCATTTTGTAATAAGAATTTTAAAGATCCCAATGATAATACTCTACAATAGTATTTAAATATACGATTTTTTTTATTTAATAATATTTAAATAATACTAACACTAATAAATAATAATTTGATACCCAATAAAAATAAAAATAGTTTACCTCTTTAAGAGTATTACATTTTCCAGTTTGCCATCAAAATTTGCAAACTTTTCTGGTGTTTTTCCTTTGGTTACTTGCGACTTCTTTTTTGCTTGTTTCCAAAGCTTGTGTGGAAAAATCTCAAAGCTGTCTTAAAATTTCACCCGAAAAGTTGTGTGAAAGTGGGAAAAAACTTCATGCTGCCCAGCTCTCGTGAACCTGGCCTGTCACACGAGAAGATCAACAGATTAAATGAAAGTTTTTCTTTTTCCCCGTATCATTCCGCTGGCTGTTTGTTGTTAATTCCCTTGGCAATATTTAGGTATGCACACGAGGCTTAAAGCATTTTGTATTGTTGCTGTCATTTGGCATAAAATGCTTGCTGATTGCGGTTAATGATGACACCAAAGATAAACCTCAACGCTACACCAACAAAGGCCGGAACAGGTGGGGTCGGATTTTGTGGCAGAATTGCTGCCGATAAGGCCTTTGACAAATGTGCACTTTTAAACACCTTACGGCACGAGAGTATGGTGTGGGTTGATATGTCCTGCGATTACACTCTTCGCCAAGCAATTAAGATTGTTTTTACATTTTTTTAGCATTTAGCATATCTGGGATGAAGAACTGGTGCGTCCAAAGGAGGTTTGTTTGTATTTTTAAATTACTTTCTTTTTTATTTATTTTTGTAATTGTACCAATTTCCTCAGATAGTGTCATTTACTATCCAAACACTTGGGGGAATTTATGTAAAATGAAATCCATTTTAAATATTATTAAATTTCTCAAACAAAGTAATATTTTACATATTTTGTAAATATGTTGTTCGATGTAAACTTATAACCTCAGCAAGGTATTATTTTGTTTAATTTAAATAGAACTAATTTTAAATGGAGGCTCAACTCATCAGCTGTCAAATGAGAGTTTCTCATGAACAGAAAGCCAGCGGAAGGTGGGGAATATAACTAGCATTCAAGCAAACAGCGATTCCTGGTGGAGTTAACATTCGAGCATAGGCCGACACATGCCAAGTACACTCCGATATGGCCGGAGCGTTGCCGCGCTTGTTTGGCGGCAACATGTGAGTTGCGTTTAGTTACGCTGACTGTCAGTGGCGTGAACAAGGCCCTTGTTATTGAAGTGACCCGTTCACGTTCGCGTCTCCCCCGAGCACTCCCTTTGTTTTAGCGGCCCCTTTATCGGACTACGTGAGTAACACACTGTGTATGTGTGTGTGCGTGAAGTGGATTATAATGTTAATGGGAGGACGAGAGCGCAAATGTCTGCTCATGACATTCATTTGGGCATACATACGCATACCCCCAGCTCTCGATATCTATGCTCTTGTTGAACAAGCAACATTATTGTCATTATCATATGGCTTCAAGGACACAGCCGAATGGGATAAAGAAAAAGTCTACAAATACTCAGATCCAAATTCACGCACACCAACACTCCTAAGTATATATAATTAAGGAGTCGCTCAAATCCTGAAACCACAAGAACCGCACAATCAATCTCAAATTGTCTGAGTGGATGTACCTTCTTCGCCGCCCCCATCGAAAAAATAGATTTATCACGAAAGCGTTTCGACTTGACTTGCTCCAAAATATATATAAATGTATAAATTTTATATATATAATAACATCAAAGGCATTCAGTCGAAAGGCAAGAAGCTTTTATATTGGTACGTCAGCTGCGACAGGGCTCACTGAAATCACGTATACGCCGCGTGCGCACCGAAGTTGTCCTGTAATTGAAACTATTTACTTTTTGGCATTTCATTAAGGCCAATTTTCGTTATTTCGTAAAATGTAACGCACTTGACGGCAAATGTTGCCAGGGAGTGCTCCTGCCTGGAATCTCTGGCATCGCCGGCGGGGGTAAATGAACGGGTAAGGAAGGGGTGGCCTTCGGGCATTGCTAATTACTCGAAAATCAATTGTCGCAATTCATTTTGAGCTCGAATTTCCGGTACCCCGTGGGTGATTTGTTCTCCCTTCGTTTTCCACTGCCTTTGAGTGGTTGTGGGTGGGTGTGTGGCAGGGTGCTGGGGAAAATTAAGTATGTTAATTTAAATTTATCGTTCCGATGATTTTCATTTCCTTTTCGACGTTTCACCGTCTCCCTTTCACCCATTCCAACATGCATATTTCTCAAACGAACTTTTCCGTGGCCAGGACTGTCCCCTCGTCTCCTTACCACCTTAATTTCTGGCCGTGGATGGCAATGATTTTTGCAAATGGCCTTAATGAAGGCGTAGGCAGCTGCTGCTCTACCCTTGCTCCTGACGTGTAATCAAGGACGGCGAAGCCATCTCCATCAAATTAGCAAACGTCGCTAAATTAGTGAGTCGAAAAAAGGCGAACCGAACTGAAACCGGTAGCTGAGAGATGGCCTTGTAAAGGGTTACAAATGAAGCCATAATTTGTGAAAGCAAAGGAGTATAATTGGATGTGATATATATGAGATTGGGCAATCAACAAAATCATGCCGTGCTCGTGTTTGTGTTTGCTCATTTTTGGATTTTTCCGCCCCCCTAGGCAGGCATAGACAAAAAATGTGCTTCCATCTCCAAAAATAAACTTTTTTGCTAAACTTTTGTTTCCATTTACTAAATGCTTTTTTCCTCCTTTCCTCCCAATGATATTTGAATCGGATTTTTTTGGGTTTAGTTTTTTCGTGTCCCAGTTGGACCCTCGAGAGTCACATACAAACACATGAATTTAGTTGGATTTCATTTTGCTGGAACAGTTTTCGTTTATCAATTCCTTTGTGAGCAGCTAGAAATTTACATTTTTACCAGAGCGTTGCGATTTATCTGGATTTTTTCGGTTTTATACGAATTTAATCTAGGAAAATTATAGGAATTTTAACTGCAAAAATCAGCTGGGAAATCATGAAGGATTTGTAGTTCATTTTTCGAATATAAAAGTTAATTGTGGGGAACAAGTGATTTATAATTTGTGTTTTATATTATTTAAGTGGAATTCATTTTCTCTATGTGATAAAAATCATATTTTACAAATAATTGAGCAATTCTTGAATTACTCATTTTCTTAGAAGAAGCCCTGCCCAGTTTTAAAGGGAAGTATTTGCTTCGAAACAAGGGAATTTGCGCTTAAAAAGTTAATGACTCGGTTGAAAATCAATTTTTTATATTTTATGGCACGACTTTGGAGTGGTGTCACATTTTCTCACATAAAAAAACAAAGAGCAACGACGCCAAAGGAAATTGGTGAAAAAGTGAAAGCCTTGCTAAGTGCTTAAGTTCCAAAGAAGCTCAGAAAAGGGGATTCCTTGCGGTTTCTTACTTTCACCCCACACACAGACATTGATACATATGTGTGTGGGTGGTGGTACGGGTGGTTGTGGGGGTCATATAAATGCAAATGGCTTATGAAAATAATTTGACAGTAAATTACAAATTTATGGTAAATTGCATATTGAGGGATTTTTCTTGTTGCCATCTGCTGCCTCTACATCTTTTTCTCACTTAAGCGCCCCTCATTATGAAATGGCGTAATAAAGGACGCCTCCTACCTCCTACGCTCACCCACCTGCCCACTTACGTACATGCGAGTGGAGTACCACTGCCTATGCCTTCTGGCAGCTGTGAATTTTTCCTTTACTTCTTATCAACATGATTGCGTTAAATGGAACATTTTCATTTTCTTTCTTTTTGATATAATTGGGTGTTTAAGGTGAACAATTTTCATTTTTCTTTATGGTTCAGGAAACGATTACGGTGGAAAAGGAGCCACCTGGAAATGGACGACTGTGCAGGCAAACAAAAGGCGGGCAAGAAGGCTTAAGTGCCACGCCCCCATTGCCAAAGATAATAATGGGAACTGTCTGTGGTTGCACTGTATCTCGAGTGATTACAGAAAAATGCCAATGGATTTCGGCATATGGGTAAGTGCATTAAAAACTTTTTCGTAAAATCTGTTGAATGCATTTATTAAGCCGGATAAGCTGTTAAGGGTAATTAATTAAGTATTGAACCAAACTATCAAGGCTATTCAGAAAGGATCCTATAAATAGGGTCGCCTAGGATCCTTCTCAGTGCAACCATCTCATCTTTGTATGTGCTGGAGCGGTTATTTTGGCTCGAATCAAAAGCCAAGGTGGAAAAGTCAATTTCCATTTGAAAATCCAATTTCTTACCCTCGAATCTGGTCGTGAAACAGTTCCTCATGTATCAACAAGCTCCAGCTTCACTGCTGCCCGGCTGTCGTGGCCAATTCCATTGAGGAGCAGCTGCATCGGTCGTTCGCTGTGTTTGTCTATCAATCCGGGCGGCCAACAGCTGTTGCCATAGCTGGTCCTGTCGGCTTGTCCGGATGGCAGGATTCAACCTTTTCGTTCCGCCTCTCATTGGCCTGATTTATCCAATCCATGGGAGCACCTTTAACTTTGTGTTTTTGCTGGCCAAAGTTTTGTGCAATTTTCCATGCTGTTTACAAAATGAACGAAGCAAGAAGCAAACAAAACAAATTGCGGGGGAAAACTTTGTACGTTTTTCTCGATTCTTTGCTCTTTTTTGTGGGAAAACGCAAAGAGCCGAAGAAATCCTTGTGTGAGTAGAAGCAGGAGTGGGTGTGGCTGGGAGTGGGGTTGGGAGATAACGAGAAAAATGCAATTTGGTGCAGCGAGTTCAGGTTCAAGGAAACCAAAAAGCAAGATGTGGCAGCTGACTTGGCATTGTTGCTCTTGCCCCTCATTCGTTTAAGGTGAAAGTATTCCTTTGTTGGTCATTAAATTACACTTTTTTCCTTGTTTTTATTCGGGCTTCATTTCTCGCGTCCACTTTTACCAATTCCCCCAGCACGTCCGAGATCCTTTTCAATTGTACTTTTCTAAGTTGTTTAAAATTCAGGACATCTTACTCCCGGCTCCTCCAATTGCACCCGTCAAGTGTGAACTTATCTGTCAGGTGTTACTAAAGAGAATCTTCCAGTGACTCGAATTACCTTCACGAATGTCGGTCTAAATGCCGGACGTTTCTGACAATGGCCAGAAAAGTGCATGCGGAAATGCAACATCAGGTGCAACAATAAAATTCCGAGTTAACCAGGCATAAAATTCAGGCGATTCATTGATGTGCAAATATGTGAATGGTTTCTAGAAAGCAAAAAACAACAAATCAATGACCAAATGGCGCCATATTATCAAGAAGCAGTGGCATTAATGCATTATATTTTTCCAGGTGGTTGAAGTGTCACTTGATTTCAATTGCAAAGGTATGAGCACTCCAGCAGTTGGTTGAAAAGTGCCAGCAAGCCCATCCCTCATCCAAGAACTTCGAACCATCGCTCAGTTCTTAATTGAAACGTACAGAAATGATTAATTTACCTGAATTTCCAACGAAAGCCGCCACCTGTCACTGTCACCACTTGATGTATCGATGGCAGCGAAAAGTTATTAAGCGAAATATATTCGTAAACAAGCGGCGCGACTGCAGATCAACAGTATTATTCTTCTCCGGACAAATTTCAGCTAATGAAATACGCCGGAGACTTTGCCGACACGTTTTATTACACAGTTTGCATTTCGTCAGAGACGCAATAGTCGAAAATAAAATCAAGCTTTGGAGCAGAGTGGCACAATAAAAAGGAAAGCATCAACTTATTGCCCCGAAGCGACAAAAGTCGAGGCTTCGAGTCGTTAGCGTTTGTTTACCTGCTTCTTTGACTTTTTAAATGATTTCTTTAAATTGGGTATTTTCGTGTATCTCTCCTGTTCGGCCTGGATGCCTTTTATTATTATATCCGGTTTACGTGGCGTATGATGAACACGTCTATTGGTTGCCAGGCAATCACATCCCATTTTCCCCCGATTTCGTGTGTGTGCGAGTTGGCCTAACCTCGATGTTATTGTGCGTATGCGTGGGTGCCTGCATGTGTGAGTTGTCCCATTGAGTTTTCAAATGCGAAAAGGCACACGCACACGTGTGCGTATGTAATTGTTTGTTGGATTTTGCACTCCTGTAGAGTGGAATTAAAATCGCACAAAGAGTAGCTCAACCTACCTGTTTGCGAGTCGCCAGTCGCCATAGTAACTAATCAAAACTAAATACGCTTTCAGTTAAAAGCAAGCTTTGTATTGGTCACGGTTCCTTTTGAGTCTACCTTATTATCCTTAGAGAAATATTTTTGATCTGAAATTTAAGCTACTACTAAGCTTGATCATTTTGCAAACAAAACAGTATCCTTTCTCACAAGAGGAAAATAATAAAGCCATTTGGTTGTAGAAGTTA
Source organism: Drosophila atripex (assembly GCA_035045925.1). NCBI lineage: Eukaryota > Metazoa > Arthropoda > Insecta > Diptera > Drosophilidae > Drosophila > Drosophila atripex. The sequence continues at coordinate 2,929,106 of JAWNOP010000022.1, read as the reverse complement.
CAATTTTACTCAAGATAAATTGAATTTCTTTATATGAATTTGAAGGAAATTTATAATTTATGTAGAAATTAAACTCATAAAGCGTTTTCAACCTTTTTAGGCTTAAACTTTTTAAATCACACATGCCACTTATAATGCCAGGATAAGTTTTATGGCCATCCAGTTACAGTGACGAATTTTTGAATTGTAGCTTGGAGACTTGGCTGGCACCGCTGGGAAATGTTAAGCTCGTTTCGACAGCCCAAAGACATGACATTCTATCGTGTCAACGGCATAGACAACACATAGGCTTAACTCCTAAGTGTCAAGGGTCACACGGATGAACCGGCGATAAAGGCAACCACCCAGGATGGTAGGGATATCAAAAATGGAGGACTAAGAAAATCCTGGTTGACGTTGGCATTAATGCCACAGCGATAACTTTAATTTTTCATTTCGCCGGCAAGGCACATTGTCGCCATTTCCGTTTCCGGCTGATGGTGACACACGTACACTTCCGCGTTGATACTCGACAATTACAACACGTGCTGAGGATTTCTTTTTTGTTGGCTTCGCCTGAGTCCTTCCTCGTTTTTTTTGCCTTTTTCTAAGGAACATTTTGGGCACAATTCAGTCGACAAGTTTTCTTCAATGGCGTCTTAAATCACACACAACCACATGAATTGACACACACCTTTTGAGGTACTGTGTGTGTTTGGTTGGGGCAGGAACGGATGGAGGAGGCACCTAAGTTGCTACCGTAAAATATTCAAATTAAAAGGACTTATGTAGGCACTCAATGTTACCGCCATTATGTTACATTGTTGTCTGCTGTCAGGATGGTGAACAACGACCAAGAGCCAAGACCAAGACCTCGACCTCCGCTCGCTTCCTGTTTTCCTCGTTCTCCGCCCCACACCCACGCTACTCACGCTACACGCCCCCTCTCCCCGGGCAGCTGTTCCACTTGCATTGTGGGGGTCGGCATCCGTTGCTTTCAACGCTCAACTTGCCATTTTTTTACACTTTAGTTGACAGCGGGAGCCATTTGTGGCAACAGCCACGCCCCAATTTCAAAGCTCCCCTTGCCCATCTTTGCTCATGTAGCTGCAGTGAGAGAAAATTTGTCATTTTCTTCTTATTTTTTTATTTTTTTTTTATATTTGATTCAGATTATTTCAATGAAAAAGCTAATCCTTTTAGAATCTCATTGAAATGTTTTTAAAATTTAAAGAATTTTTATTTTTAACTTTTTGGACAAATCTTTTTCTCACCTGTATCCTTGCCAGTTGCCCTTGCTACTACTGCTGATGTTGTTTCTGTTGCTGTAAATGTATATATGTCGCATTTTCCGGGTAATTTACATTCTCATCACAACATTTCGAAGGAGTGAGCAGCCAGGGCAGCAGCTCACCTATACCAGAGCACCGCCAAGAACAACAAATGACAGCCGAGAAATTTCTCCTTCGCTGCTCCCAGTGACTCCGAAGGTTTTAAAATAATAAAACAAGCATAAAGTATGCCAATGTGTTTTTCGGGGTCCCGACGACCAGATGCCCTGCAAGCTGGGATGATGAATGGCCCATAGAAAATCCGAGTCACCTGAAATAATAGTAGCAACTTGACCCATTCGCACAAAAAATCAGCACGACAATAACTCACTGCGGTGTTTCATTCAGGGTATGAAGATGTAATTACTTTTTATATGATGGCTCGTTATTTGGTTTTCTTATTAGTTGGCGTAGTTTGAGATTTTTATTATTACAACGCATCTGGCTCGGCGTGCTATCAGAGACCAGGTCTCTGAATTTTATTACCGTAAAATTAAGCGCATTGAGGAATTTCGGAGACGTCCAAGGAATTTGATAAGTTTATTGAAATGGCTTGCATAAATTGCAGCCGTCGGCCAAAAGTTTAAATTGAAGTCTAGGAATGCGCGGGAGGTCCTGGGGGTAAAGTAAACGCAATATTCGCGTTTCATTTTCACGAATGTCAAGTGCTCGGCGCATGTAAGCCAGAGAAGTGGAAAATCGGCATATCACATTGGATTCATTATAAATACAATTTCACAGCGCGTAGTCCTCCAGCAGACAGACCAATACAAAATGAAAGCAATGGAAAGAAAACCAAATGGAATATCGGGTTGGCTGGCCGTACTACATAAAAGACGATTCTCAGGCGGCTGGTCGGTCTGCACTTTCCAACTCTCCACTTTTTGTATCAGTTGCTTCGTTTGGGTCCACTTTTCATGCTTTTTGCCCGGACAAGTGAAGCGCACTCAAAAATTTATTGTCTGCAACTCGAAGTTCGACATGAATTTTATTTATTTGCATGTAAATCGGATTTGTGTGACCCCAAAGACGTTCGAGCGTGAAATATACGAGCAAACAGCCGCTGACCGCGTCGGCTTTTCCTGAGCCTTCTTCTTCTGCCCGTTTTCTTTCTCTGGTTTTTCTTTACCACCCCAGTGGTTTCCCCAGGATCAGAACCATGACTGTTTGAAAGGTGAAAGGTGCAGCATTCGACGCCCGAATGAGTCGGACCTGAAGGCCTGCTTCTCATCTTCCGAGCTGCTTTTTGGGGCAGCTTTTGTTTTCCATTTCGAGTCATGGCTGTCTTGGCTTTATTGTTGAAGAATATCAACCTTTTTTTTTTTGTTTTTATTTATTTCCCCCCAGTCTTTTGGCTTGTTGCTGGCTGTTTTTTGTTTTTGTTTCGCTTGGCCTGCCTTTATCATTTTAAATGTAGTCGGACATGGACACGTCGGTTCGGTTAGGCTTGCATGATTCCGAGGCGTTTTTCGGACGGTTCGCTCGGCTGGCCACTTTGGTGTGTGTTTTATTAGCTATTATGCCTAAAATATGGCTTACGTTCCGTTTATTGTTATTTATAATGATTCATTTTGCACGTTTTTATGGCTGTCATGGGCTGAGTAGGGACCCCTCCGAAGGCAACCAGGATAATGTTGTGCGGTTTGTCTGCCATCCGCATACTTTCTACGCAAGTTTATTTGTTTAATGGGCTTGTTTGCCTCAAAGTGGGTAAGCTTCATGGTCTAAGTTGCCCTGGGATGGTTATTGATATGTTGTCAAATTATCTTCCACATTTTTTTGATGAATCTTTAAAAATTGTGAAACTTTACCATCAAATATTTGAGTAAGCATTGTATTACTTATAAAAGTTCATAATAAGCTTTAAGATCGTATTACCATACATTAAAGTATGTTTCAAATGTTTCATGTTCCGAGTCAGAATTCTTAGATTTCTTCGGATATAGTCACCGCCTGGAAGCATGCTATCAATTTGCAATTCAATCAAGCAGTATTCCTCGTGCAAGCAGTGCACCCGGAAATTTGCAATCATTTTCCTGCCGTCTAAAGTTTAATCCTGCATAATCAATTAGGAAAGTAATGTAATCTGCCAGGGACACTCACTCAATCCACAATCTACCTCCATACCGCCCCCGACCCATCCCCCCTTAGCAATTTCGTAGTCAGATTCCCTCCTGCTGCCATACATCATGGCTTGCTTATGTTTTGAATAATTTAGACGGGTTCTCCTTGCGCTTTTTGTGCCATTTTGTTAGCTTTTTTGCATTTTGAAAACGATTTTGCCAATGTAAAACGTGAAATGCAAAGCTGCCAGCTCCAGCACATGAGACTCATACTCCAACTCGCACTGGCACTGGCACTCGCACTCGCATGTTGCATGTTGCAGCTGCTGTTGCCCGAATGCTACCAGGATGAAAGCTAGAGAAATTGTCGCATAATGATGTCTACGATAAATTTTACAAATCCTTGAGCAAGTTTTTGCCGTTCATCGTCTTGTCCCTGGGCTGTTCCCCCTTTTTCTCCATGCTTTAGTTTTATTTCATTTACTGACAGCCTTTCTTTCAAGGTACCACACCATACCAATCCCTTAGAGCGACGTGGCTGTGGCAACCTTTAAAATATTTTTGCAATTTATTTACGTACACACACACACACACACACAGTGACGTTGGTACACTTAACTCTGTTCACATATGCAAAATAAAGTGATTACAAAGATACACACTCACACATTGGCTCAAGACGCCGGAGGTTGGATGGGGTCCATGGCTCATGCATGTTTTAATGCACTTGCTTCCAAGGAGACAAGAAAATTTCATTTGCATTTACATACAAACAACACGGCTCTCTCGCACACATCTGTACATTATCCTTTCCGTCCTTTTCGATCTGTTTGTTTGGGCCCGTGTTAGCTGATTTCCACCCAAATATTTATACACACTGTTTCCAAAACAGACAAACAAACACGTTCAGAGTCATATTTTATGCAAAATTAAATGATGTCGAATTGTAAAAAAAAAACATGTGATGGAAAATCATCAAATTAGCCATTTCCCACGAAAACAATTTTTTATTTAAATATTTTTATAGTCTGAAACTTTGTGGTGTGAGTTTATTTTTTTTTCCAACACAAATAAGCATATATTTGTGTGTGAATATTTATAAAAACACATCGTTAAAAAGGTAGACAGCTCAAAACAATAAATATAGATAAATCTGACAAATAAAAGGCATTAATGAAAAAACACAAAACAAGCTTTTGCAAAATTAGCCATATATTAAATATGTACAAGAGAAAAACACACATCTATTGGAAAAACACTTGCGGTTTTCATTCAAAACTCATTCAAATTAGCTAAAATATATCATATTGTGTTTTTGTCTATCAGCTGGATAAGTTTAATATTTTACCCTCAACGTTGAGTATCCAAAAATATGTATAATTTACTAAGAATTCCATTTTCTTATCCGAAATTGTGTATAGTGAAATGTATTGAATCAGTTCCGAAGTCGATGCACAACACATGCTGTCGTCATTAAATTTCTGCCGGAATACCAAAAAATACAAGTCCTAGCCATTTGTAGCCCACGCCTACCGGAAATGAGTGGCAAATTTTGGCTCGAAGATAGAGAAAGCACTGGGAATTGAGAAATACAAATGTTTACTAATAGAATAGAAAACTGATATTCAGAAACTGTTTACAAGCTGCACACGTTGCACACCAAGTGTGAGCTGAATCTACAATTCAAATCGGGGGCACGATGGAAATGGGTGGCTTATTAGTAAACAGGCCTTAGGTAAAATATGCTTCGGAAAAAGATAGGAACCATTGCAAAAAGAAAGAAAAACAATAACAACAAAATAGAACAGGATTGGGAGAAAAACACCCTTGCATATAGAACAAATATACTCTGAATTTTTTTTTGTATATAAATTTATGCATTTTTATGAGTTTATATCGCAAATTGTTTGCGTGTTGCCTTTTAATGCCAGCGGCTAGAATATTTTTACGCGGTGTCTTCCTTCCTTCCATATTTTTGCTCTTCTCTCCTGCCTTTTGTTTTTAATATCTATTCAACTATTTTTCCATAGACGAAGAAGTACGAGAAGATGGCCAACCGTTTTTAAGATATGCCGAGAGAATTATTTAAATTGAAAATTGTTTGTTTTGCATTTGTTGGCGCTGACCAAAGATAAATTTTCGACTGCATGACCAACGAGGGGAGTATTTAGTTGCAGGACATACAAAAAACTCGAAAGAAAAATTATACAAAGAGCATAATCCTGAAGTCAAAGGGAGAGAAGAATTTTTAGATGAATAGAAGTGAACTCGACTAACCTTTGGGCGGAGGAGAGCATTTATTTGTAATTTACAACTGGCAGTGGAGGGAAATTCATTTATATCTCATCCATGCTGCTCCAACTGGGGGCATTCTTCTAAAACTTCAATCTTTTAATGGCCACCATGGCACATAAAACAGAAATAATCGCTTCTACATGTCTGTTGACTCCTTGTAAACAGCAATTTTTGTTGGATAACTGGAAGTTGAAACAAAAACGGGCCAAAATCTCAAACGGCGGAGTAAACAAAAAACTGCTAAACCAAATATACATTTCACTTATTTTGCATACAAAATTCATTTACGACCATGTTCGGAGATAAAGCGAGAAGAAAAATGTTTCAAGTTGAACTGAAAATTTGCTGAGCTTTGGGGTTCCAGATGGCATTTTTCATTTCGGACTGGTTAGCATTTAAAGGACACAGACAAAGCATTCTATATATTTTAGATGTGTATCCGGATAAGTAGAAAGTTTATTTGATTCGTTACGGGCGGTTGCCCCTGTTCATCATTGCACCCCAAAGCCATAATACATAATTAATTACTTCATTTTGCACAGGCCATGTTTGTTTCTAATTAAATTGGAAATTGCTTTCACTCTGGCCAGAAACTAAAGCAGACTAACAGAGTGCAGCCAAGGCTCACAGTAAGCCAATCGATATAATTAAATATATAATTTTTGCGTAATACTATATTATGGTGTAATTTCTTGCAGACAGAGAGCGCATATTTAAACAAAAAAATTTCATTTTTGCTTTATTTTGGAGGAATGCCTGACTGTTTAACCATATAAGGAACCCATTCCTGCAAAAAATAAAAGAAATTCAGGCTAAGCCAAGCACAAAGAATTAATTAGCACAGTTAAGTGGATGGCAGCTGGAGCCAGGATAAAACAGAATAGCATTCGAAGGACGAAGGCTGGAGACCAATCTTGGGATACATTTTAAGGAAAAGATAGTCGAACAAATTGCTAGATATATCCAGATATATACACAATTGACCTCGATTTCTGTGCGGTCTGCCTTGAACATAATTATCGACAAGTGTTCCGTCTTAGCTTGTGGCAGCCACAAAGCTGCTTATTTCCGTATTTTTTCCTTATATTTTTTGTTAGAATCGACCGTTGTTTTTAAAGCCCATTTCTGTTGCTTATTTATGCGCAACAGTTGTTCGGGTAAAAAATGAAAGTGAGCCGCCTAGGCTTTGATGCTCTTCACTGTCTCGTGGCTATTTTATTAGTCAACGAAAATTTATAATAATATTTTTTGAAAAACTGTACTAATCATTAAAATTAGTTGTGAGCAATATATGCCATAATAACTTACAAATAATAACTTTGCAGGGTATTAGCTGTTCGTTAATCATGAACTGAAACACTCTGCCATCTCCCCCATCTTGTACTCATAAATCGGATGCTTTTTACACAAAACGATTCGATTGCCAGATCTTGGCAGCAAATGCCGGGGCTCTGGGCCACTTTTTGTGGGTCGCTCTGTGTGGTGGACAAAACGCCCACACTGCTGCCTTCACTTTGACATAGACTCATACTCAAACATCAGCAAATAAATAGCAAAATGTTGGAAAATTCATACCCACACTGACACACTCTGACACTGAGCTCCGAGCTGCTCAATTAATTTTGATTGCAGCCTTGGCAGCTGTTTTTGCCTTATTCTCGTAGGTGTGCGTAGATTATTTTGTTTGCCTTGCCTTTCATCGAGGATTTCCACTGACACAGTTCATGGTGAAGTTCATTTGTCCATAAATTTTCATATACTCTTTGTTCCCCCTTGGTAGATATATAAATATGATTATTATTCATTTGTTTGTGTGAAATAAATTCGTTTTGAGCGTTTTTTAGACGAAGCGTGAAAATTTTCCTTTGACTTTTCGAATCGAACTATGCGTAACCACAAGGTAGAGGGTGGACTTTAAGATTACAAATTTTAATTGGACGTTTAAATCAATTTGATTTGCTTTAAAGCGACAAAATGTTATTCATTTGAGACGACACTGAAATTTCCACAGACTACAACTGAACAAATACAGAAACGAATGTCGGAAATGCCCAGATTTATGGACTTCAGGTGTGAAAAGATATATCTACGCCCCTGCAGTTTGTTTATTTTGACGAGATTTCATGGGGCACCCACCACCTTGCTATGGCCAATGTCAGAAACTTAAACTTGAACTTGTCGAAATTTTTATCGAGATAATTTAATTATCGTTTCGCATAGTGCACTCAAATAAGCAAATGGATGCTCCGATTCTTTTGATAGGATGCGTTGCTTTTACCCAAATTATTTTCAACCAAAAACTTTCTCATATGTGGAAAAGTTTTAATGTAATTAAAAATTGATTTTTGTCTGATGACGTTTGCCGAGCGAAAATATAAGACAATTCAATCTTTAATTGATTAAAAAATGGATTAGTTTAGCTATTACACAGATATGTATCTTTCAGATGTCTCAATAAGCTGTTGACTTAACATAATTGCTGGCAAATTGCTGAAGAATTCCGTTCGGCCATCAGAAGCCAGAAAGCGAAAGGGACTCGACTTCAATAACAGATATTTGGCAACTGGCACTAGGCACACTTCTGTCTGCGATTCGTTTCAGTATTTTATTTTCTGTTTTTCACCCAGTGACGTCATCAAGCTTTTCCGCCGCCTCTGCTGGCATCTAATTCGGTTTTTTCCGCCCCCTTTCCGGCTCCCACATTGACTTTATTTTGGGCGATTTTGGCATCGAACGAATCTATATCTGCCCGCTGACGTTGACGTCGACGACGACGACGACGAAGGCGCTAGCAGTGGCAGCGGCAGCGGCAGAGGCATTAGCCTAACCTAAAAACATTTTCAGAATTTTCGTAAATTATCTTAGGGGTCCGGGCTCTTAGGCTAAATGGAAAACTGTTTCAACAAACTTGCGTCAGTTGAAATTTGTGTTTCAAACGCGCCACACATTAATTTGCATTTCACATTCAAATCAAATAAAATCTAGCATAATGGCTGTAAGTTTAAAATCTCTGCAAAGGATAATCAAGTGTCCTGCCTAAATTAAAAACTTACAAGTTGTGTCAAAGGATTGGCTGTCTTGTTGCTTATTAAATTGCCTTTAGAAGTGTAGTTCCTTATTAAATAGTTTTCAAAATTAACAATTTCCCAAAACAAAATTAAGCCTTTCCGTTTTCAAAAGTGAAAAGAGCACGGATCTGGGTCAAAAATAAAATATTATTAATGTTTTTAAAAATATACTGAAAAGTCACGTACTCGTAAAGACACTCAATCAATTAATTTGCACACTCGTTCACAAAGTGGCATCAGACAAAATGAAAAGGAAAATCAACAAATTAAGTTTGCGCATAAAAAAGAAGAAAATAAATAAAAAGTATACATTTTGAAAATGTGAAAAATTGGCATATTCATTTAATGTGAAACTGCTTATTAAAACAATAAATTGCCAGTTGATTTATGCCAGTAAATTCGCTTAATTCCGTGAAGCGAATCATAACAATGCTCAATGCAATCAATGTTTATATGTATTTATAATTAAATAAGCAATTAACATGAAAAATATTTGATTGCAAACAACGTAGGCAGTTTAATTAAAAATTTCTTAAATTGATTAAATATTGAAATAGTCAATTAACAGTTGGCACATGCCCGCCTCATAGAAACGAACTCCCTTAAACGCTGATCCTGCCCGAGGGCCTAAGTAGAATTTTCTGGCAAATATTTTCGAACACGCCCACTCACAGCAGCTGCCGGATAATAATTCATTCTCATATATCGCGTATTTGAGTCATTTATTTTTATGTCGCTGTTTGTTGTGTAAATTAAAATAAAAAATCACTTTGCCGACAGTCTGCCCTAGAGCTGACCCATGGGTCAGTCGACCAGTTAAAAGGCCATAAATTTTGATAGTCTTTTGAAAAGTACCATTTCCAGAAGGCCGTAATATCGTTCACATGTTCCCCGCAGGACTCGAACATTTTATTTAACATTTTAATTCGAATGATGCCTATAATGATTGTCACAATTCGCGAATTCCTTTTGCCATTTCGATTCATAATTAATTTAAACTATATTTTCCCCTGTTGACATTTGTTTCTCAATATCGCTGACAACTTTTTGCGACTGACAGTCACAGCCGCCGGAGCATAACTTTGCTTTTAATTGAAGTGGATTATTCGTTTGAATTATGGGGAGAAATGTCACAGGTGCATAAAAAGCAATTGATGAACTTTGTCATAGGAGGTGTCGTTTTTTTGTTCCACCATTGCCGCCATCCGAGTTATATGAATAATATGCTTTTTATAATTAATTCACACTGGCTTGGTGACAATTTTTCGCATAAAAACTTTTCAATTTGTGTATACAAATTAACATGTAATAAATTCTCTTAATGGTCCAATGAGTTAAATATGAATACGAAAGCTATATTTTTTTCTGTATTATTGTTTTAATACATTCCATATGTTTATGATATATTTATAACCTAGAGTATCCTTTTTATGGCGTTTTATCATATATTATGATATAGTGACCTTCCACTTTTTTCGCGGCAATCGTGACACAGTTTAATTAATGCCTGACTATTTGGGGGCTCTGATTTATTGCATTTTTAATGGAAATGATTCCATGATGCAACGATGACTTCATCGTCGACAAAATGCTATAAACAGTATTTGATTATTTCAAACAATCTAGCTATTTATTGCTGCAGCTAAGCAAACTGTTGAGCCAAAAAGTAATCAACCAAAAACCCAAACAAATTGTTGACGTGCGTCTGCCGTGCCGTTTTCTTGGCAACAATGCAAATGCCATAACCATAAAGTCCAAGGAAAGCGGCGAAATTTTAGTGCAATTTTGCATTCGCTTTTTTACAATCCACTCAAGGCCAAAAGACGGCGTCTGAATAACATTTTTTTTATACAAAATAAAACTGATATAAAAGAAGAACAAAAAAATTTGATTGTCAGCCGCCCCTGTGTTTGGGCAAAAGTTTCATCCCGTTGGCCTTTGGTTAATGTTGGCCGGCATCCGCCAATTGGCAGGAGTCCAAATGACAAATTGAAATAATAGCAGCAAAAATGAGCGTTTATCTTTATGTTCAAATGAAAATTTTTATTTATGCCAGCAACCGGAAAAAGGCAAATAAACTAAAAAAGAGGGCGCCATTCAAGCACAAAAAATATGACCAACAAAGTTGAGGGTTGTTTGAAGGTCAGAGCGAGCAGACAAAAATTGCCTGAACAAAAAATCGGTTAAAATAATTTATAAAAAAAATTACGACCAGCTTAAAGGGGTTTTCTCAATTCAAAAATTTTGATTTTTGCCCTTAAAGGTTCAGGGAAAAGAGACCATGGCATTGGCTGACCACAATCGATATCACTTAGCTGTTCATCACCTACAGAATTATTTTTTAATTTACCAAACTGGACTCGGCACGCGTTGGAAGAGAAAAACCAACTGTCAAGCGGCCAACCAGATAAACCAATTAATAATGAGAAAACACAGCCAAGAGCCAAACGTGAAATGAGATTCTATCAGAAGATCATCAACAATTCCTGGTTTGTTTGTACAATCAATTACAAAAAAAAAACAGAGTAAAAATAAAAAAAAATTTGAGGGAAATAAACTCGGTTGCGAAATCGAATTGGAATCGAAGCCATTGAGAACGCAAATTGACGTACAATTCATTAAAATCCCCCTGGTTCATTGGATGCCATTAAAGCGTGTCGATGGCTCAGTTTCAGCTTCAAGCTTCATTTTTGCCGTAAATATATGCATCCAATACATACTTTAAATAAATAAATAATTTTCCCTTTGGAAATATGGAAATAAGGCAACAGACTGCTGTTTCTGCGCCCAAACAATAACAATAAATAAATAGCAAACAAAATTTCAAAAGTAACAATAATATAAATTTCAATAAAATGCAATTCCGATGGCTTTATGCCCTGTAAATAGCAACTCAAAAATAAATTCAAAACCACCAATAAATGAACAATTAAGCAATTCAAATTTGTAAGACCAAAATCGATCAAATAAATGTATTATATAAACATTTTCCATTTATAAAATCAAATAAAACTAATATGCTTTCGTATTCAATAACCTGAATGCGAACAAAATTAAATTGTTAAAAATTATATAGGCGTACGGAAAGTATGGATGGCCTCGCCTTTTAGTAGTCGCTGCTATTGAGTTTTATTATTTTTTAATGTTTGCACTTTGTGTGCAATTTGACATTTTGCGGGCATTTGGGTTTTGCGGAGCATTTTTGACTGAAACAAAAAATTTATTCGATCCTCAACGCTCGGCCGCAAATCAAATGACAGCTTAAAATGTACAAACAACCAGCCACAATTGGCCAGCAAAGCAATAAAAATAAAATGAAAATAGCCATGAACAATGCGCGATAAATTAGCAGAAATGTGCGAAATATTAATGAGCCCAGTTATACGCACATACATACATACACACGCATCGGATTTCAATTACGAAAATATTTCAGTTTGGTAATTGTTGCGTATACGCCATGGTGGCCATTGGATAAATAATTAAATGCGCAGATTTAGCATTGTTTTTAATTAGCAATACTTGTTCTCGGGTCAATTAGATTTGTGCCAGCTCACAGTTAATAAGATGAAAGTGTGAGAGGGGCTCGTCGCTAATCAAATATAAAAGCCTACCATCCACTTTTTCACCATCGGGTGAATGAACTGCGGGCCCGCAATTGACCCGCGAGTGAATTTATTGCCTTCACGTAAATTTCAATTAAACAGTTAGTGGCTTTCCCTGTCAACTGTCCCATTAAATGCCTGACTGCCCGGACAGGACTCACGGTGTCGGAATCAAAATTAATTAATTGGAAAATGAATCTATTTCGGGTTCTGGCTCTTCTTCGCATCTGTGGCGTAGTCCGCTTTGATTTTGGGCATTTTCCAAATGGAAACACACGCACGCACACCCCAAGAACACTGAGAGCATAAGGCCTCTTTGTCTGACCTTTGAACTTCGGGCAATCTGTGCTGGCCAGGGATTTAGCTTGTTTATTTTTGAGACAATTTCATGGCCCCTTGCTAACCATCTTGGCCCGGCAATTGTCTGCGATTACAGCAAATTGATTTGCCTGGCACTTAGACGCTGATATCGTATTTCCACCTCCAATCCCCAACCAATTTCCAACCTGCCAGAGACTCGCACTGACAATTTTCGGATCTTCTTACATCTTGCCCACAGCCCCGCAACAAGGAACAGGAACAGGAAGTGCTCAACTGGATTTTTGCCGTGTTGGGCGAGAAGGTGCCCAGCGGACAGTACGAGGATATCCTCAAGGACGGCATCTGGCTGTGCAAGCTGGCCAACAAACTGGCCCCCGGATCCGTCAAGAAGATCCAGGAGCGTGGCACCAACTTCCAGCTGATGGAGAATATCCAGCGCTTCCAGGCGGCGGTGAAGAAGTACGGTGTGCCCGAGGAGGAAATCTTCCAGACTGCCGATCTCTTCGAGCGTCGCAACATCCCCCAGGTCACCCTCTCCCTCTACGCCCTGGGTCGCATTGTAAGTGTTGATTTCGTCTTAAAAGATTAACTAAATATGGTCTTAAACATTTATATATTTTTTGTAGACGCAAAAGCACCCTGAATTCACCGGCCCCACCCTGGGCCCCAAGATGGCCGACAAGAACGAGCGCAGCTTCACCGAGGAGCAGCTGCGCGCCCACGAGGGTGAGCTAAACCTGCAGATGGGCTTCAACAAGGGCGCCTCCCAGTCCGGACACGGTGGATTCGGCAACTCCCGCCACATGTAAGATGATAGCTCTCCCCTCACACCTTCCCATTAGGAAGGAAATCACAACACACTCATTACTATCCACAAAAAAAACAAAAGAGAAACCACACAAAACACAGAAATCTAATTAGTTCAAACAAAAAATGGAATTTGTATATCGTGCGCTCTTGCGTATGATTTAAGGAGTGCCAAGCTATAAATGTAATTTATATAATATGAAACAAATAAATTAATTAATTTTAATATAAATGTCAAGTTGTTGTTCTCGTCTGCCGTCTGCCATCCGCCTACGTCCTTGGATTAGCATCGTGTTATGCTGTTAATTACTGCGAGGATTCATGCGACTGTCGCCAGTTAGTCGAGCGGTTAAGTGGTTTTCCCTGCCTCCCAGGACTAAGTCATTGGAACTCACTCCTCCTCCCGTTAACCTTTTCGACCTCGCATGAGACACCTTTATTTCTTTGTCAGGCCAAGGCGAAGGAGGTTTCTGCGGTGGTTTCGAATAGGAGCTGTTGCTTTCCCGTTGCCTGGTCCACCTGAGATTACACAAATTACAATTTCAACGCCTGCACTGACAGCGATAAGCGTAAGAAATGTCAAGGCCATTTGTATTTCAATCTGGGGGTGTGGAGACAAAAGATGAGGGTGAGCGCAGAAAGGGCCTCGGAACTATACACTATACTATACACTGGGAAAAATTTAAAAAAAAAAAACAATTTAGCTTTTATTATTAATGACAATCAAATATTTTATATCTAGAAACACTTATTTTGTGTACAATATTTTTAAGGCAAACCTCTTATATAAACTATGCTCCCCTTGATTTTTTACCTGTGCCACCTGAAAGCTGCAACCATGGCAAGCGTTTATCTGTTCTAGACTCTGTTGCGGACAAAAGAGCAGACTGAATGAACGAAGGAATAGAAGTAGCTGTCGAGTAATGTATATCTATATAAGAGCCTGAAAAAAGAAATAGTGACTATAATGATGGCGACCAAACAAACATTCAAAGAAAAAGGCCAAAAGAAAAACTTTTCCGACGCGTCGGACTGGCAGAGAAGCCAAAATGGCGAATGTGCTTGCTTATGCCAATGATCAGCCGAAACGGAAATGGCATACTCATAGATGTGTGTGTGAGGGAGTGTGCGAAGCTGTGTGGGTGTTGGGTGCGTGTTTAATTTCCACTTGTCGAGGGCACAAAAACAAAAACACAAAAGCCCAGCATGGCGAGCTGACTGTGTCTGTTTGTATTAAATGAAATGGTCACTTTGACAGTCAACTGACAGCCAGACTATGGCTGTGTATTTGAATGGAAATACATATGTATGGGAAGATGTGTATGCATGTGTGTGTCTGAGTGCGTTTCTTCTTATGCGTGTGTGTCGTTCCCTACTCCATTAATTTAATTTTATTTATGTTGACAATTGCTGTAACAAACACGCATGTCAGCATACCCACAGAAAACAAGGGGCCCTGGTTAGAGACACATTCCCTTTCAGCAATGCTGATTGTATTACAAATACTTTTCTGCCCCCCACCCCCTTGCACACACACTCACACCCGAAACACAACAAAAATCACACACTCTGGCAGAAGAGCACACTCTAATAATGCAATTTATTGGCAACTAAAGTTGACAATGTCAATTGTTGACTTTCCCTTTCTAGCTGTTTGTTGTCCCTGTCTCTTTATTTTGTTTGCAGGTCTATTTTTTTGCTGTGCAACTCATGCATGCCATGGAAGGGTATGTCTGTGTCCCTTTTCATCTGTTGTTTTATTGAATTTATTTAATTTATATTTATTGTGGTCAAAATGACAATTTATTGTCATTTGTATTTATAGCCGGCTGAATACACATCCATTCCAGGCATTCTCCGCTTCTATATTTCTTTTCCGCGGAATTTTTCCTGAATAGGTATGCGGATTATTATTATTTATTTTGTGGCCCAATTGAATTGATTTCTATGTTTTCCCTTATTTTTTTGTTGTCAGTTACATTTAATTGCTTGTATTGTAAATGGAATGCGATTATAATTCATAATGTCAATTATATTGCATTTTTAGGGACTTTGTGATTTATTTGTCTGTTTTTAGAATCGTTTTGTTTAAATTCTATATTATTTTGCAATTATTTCATGACCCGATTTTAGACCAGAGATTCCCTAATGGCCTCGGGTTTTGTTTTCTTTCCACAATTTTTGTACCTAATTGAGCGAGATGGAAAGCCACAAACGGCAGAACTAAAAATAAAACCAGGAACAGAGTGAAGGCTTCCCAGAGAGAAAAGTACGATTTCCTTTATTATTATTTGGCTCGAACATGCAAGAGCATTTATTTTGTTTCTGGCCAAGTTAGCCGGCCTGTTTCGTTTTGGTTTCTGCTACGGTTTCAGCAGGCCAAGTTGTACAACATATTTCTACCTAATTGCTGAAAGTTTGTAACAATTTATAGCTGCATTGCAGTGGTTGAATTTTCCAGGCTCCTGCCCCAGACCCTACCTTCCCAGTATCTGCGGTTAAGTAACTAAATGAAAGAGTTGATATTGGGCATAAATTTAGAAAATGGCAAAAGGTTAGTTCACTCGAAATATCCAAGGTGTTTCGGGCTCTTCAGCTCCATGCACCGCGCATCTGTAGTCCAAGTTTGCGGTTTTCCCCGCAAACACTTCAAGCATATTTCATGCTCAACTGCACACAGAGTCCGACCGTAAACAAAGAAATGGGGGAAATGACACCAAACCCAAGAGCATAAGGTTGCTCTGTCTCTCTCTGTTCCCATTTCCTGTCCCTGTCGCTTCCTTCCTTCATTTCGTAGCAATAATTGCTGCCAAACCGCTTGCTGCAATCATAAACAAGCCAAAAAGCAGCCAGCTCAAGTACCAGTAGAAGCACAATCCGAATACGAATCCAAATCCGTAAACCAAACGGAACGTAGCTGAGCAGAGCACGGCAATACAGACTCCGGCAAATTCCAGTTGAGAGGCGTAATAACAAAGCCCCAAAACCGGACAACAGCTAACCAAATAACTAGGTAGAACAGTATAGAATTCGGAATACTTAGTAGAGACATAAGATAAAATTTAGTTTATGTAAAATCAGATACAAGAATCCTTTTTAAATTGGCTATTTTTTTTAAACCGGGCTTTAATAAATAATAACAAGACTAGTTAAACTATTTTTTCCATTTTGTGGATGCTTAATAATAAAAAAACAATTTCGCAATAAGGGTAGCATCAGAGCTCAATAGATGCATCAATGTTCTTTCTTTTCAACAAATCTTGAATCATAACAATTATTTCAGCTTCTTGTGCGGGAAAATGGTCGAAAAATAGTTCATAATTGCACTCTGTTATTGTTCAGGTGTTTTTGTTTCTTTTACAGGGTATGTAAGACCAGAATTACAAACAAGCTAACATACTTAGTGCATCTGCTCCATTGCTTTCCCTAAACCCCCATCCTCATACACACACGCTGCTTGGGAGCTTACTTCATATTTATGCGGATAGTTTCTCCCTGGCGGGGGTCATTAGGATGCAGTGCCTCCACCTGCCACCTGCCCTAGCATTTTGCGTGGCCCTCCGGTTCTTGTGGAGAATGATTTGTACCGAGCTGCGTGAATTCGCAGTACAAATTGACTTCTTCCAAGCGCACAAAAATTCACCTTTCTCTGCGGAATACACCTGTGCTCTTGGGTTGGTTGTAATCAGCTTTTGGCCTCACCGCCTGCAACGCTTAGCCAGAGCTAATCCCGATTCCAGTTGGAGACTTTGGTTTCCTAGAGCCGCCAGCGGCCATAAATCATCAAATACTTTTGGCTGAGCATATTAATAACCAAAAGACAGTTGCTGGGGGCTTGATTTATGCACACTGTGGATTTTTTTCAATAACCTCACGGTAAGCATTTAGTTAAGCCGCTTACCGCTTTTTGCGTTTATCGGTACCTGTCTCTCCCACATGTGTCAGATACGTTTGGGAATTTATTCGGTGTGCCTTGGCCAATATCTGTGAATAAAGCAATTGACTAAAGAAAAGTCCTTCAATAAATCAGACAGAAAACTAAAAATCCACTTATCTGACTGATTATGTGTGCTATAAAATTTAAAACCAAATTTTAATTAATTACCTTTTGAAAGTGCGCAAAACTAATTTACATATATTTACTAGGGAAACCAACTAATTACATTCTGAAGACCCCGGCCAAAACTGAACGCAAAACTATGCCACATCATCTCCCTTCCGGCACCCTTCTACACATTTAGTTACGCGAACACAACGCGGCGTATACGTAATCTGCATTTTGCGCTGCTTTCATGCACAAAAAGTTATCGATTTAATTGGTGTTCAAATTTATGCGCACCGACAAATTTTGTTAGGCATTCCCTTCCCATTTTCAACTCAAAAAACAGTTTGTAAATCCTTGCAAATCACCCAACCAAAGCAATCCAACCTCGCTGCGCCAACATTTTTCAAATTTTGATGCAAAAAAGACTTTTATCCAAAAAGGTAAAAGTTTTCCAAACCAAAATTTAATGCCATTAAATAATGGGTTGCAGACAAGTTAAGTGCTGGTTTAAAACTAATAACTGGAGTACGGTCCTTTTAAATGATTCGTAATTATTTTAGCAATGGCGATACCATGTGTTTTGATACAAAGCTGGATTATTTTAATATTCTAAAGGTTGCATCTTGCATATTAAGCAAAATAAAACTAGAAAGGAGAACTAAAATCAATCGAATCCGAAATTCATATTAATTATGTAATCGTTTGGTAGAGAAGCGATACACATAAAGCGATCCATATGATTCATAGGCCCAATTATCCTTCAACGCATTCTTCACACATTTTAATGAGTATTCCCCAAAAAAACAAAAAAAAATTCACTCAAATTCTAAGAAATATTTTCTTCTAAGATTTTGACACAGATCTATGTAAAAAATCGTTTAGGGCATACCGCTCAAGAAACGGATAGAATTCGTCCAATTTATAGCCATCGCCGTGGGCCATATTGTCCTTTCACGCAATCTTTACAGTTTTAGAAGGGGATCCCAGAAAATTTCACAAAAAATGTAAAAAATATTTTGTTCTTAGGTTTTAATGCAGATGAATGGAAAATCCATCTACAAATCGATTAAGATATTCCGCTGATGAATCGGATAGAAATTGGCCAAGATATAGCCATCGCGGGGCGCCACATTGTCCTTTTACGGATTCATCAGAGTTTTTGAAGGGGATCCCCCAGAAAATTTCACTAAAAACCTAAAAAATATTTTGTTCTTAGGTTTTAATGAAGAAAGATGGAAAATTGGTCTACGAATCGTTTAAGGTATACCCCTCAAGAATCGGATAGAAATTGGCCAAGAATTAACCATCGCGGTGGGCCTTATTGTCCTTCCACGCAATCTTTACAGTTTTTGAAGGCGATCCCCCAGAAAATTTCACTAAAAACCTAAAAAATATTTTGTTCTTAGGTTTTAATGCAGAAAAATAAAAAATCCATCTACAAATCGTTTAAGATATTCCGCTGAAGAATCGGATAGAAATTGGCCAAGATATAGCCATCGCGGTGGGCCATACTGTCCGTTCACGCATTCTTCACAGTTTTAGAAGGGGATCACCCAGAAAATATCATTGAAAACCTAAAAAATATTTTGTTCTTAGGTTTTAATGTAGAAAGATGGAAAATCGATCTACAAATCGTTTAAGGTATACCCCTCAAGAATCGGATAGAAATTGGCCAAGATATAACCATCGCGGTGGGCCATATAGTCCTTCCACGCAATCTTTACAGTTTTTGAAGGGGATCCCCCAGAAAATTTCACTGAAAACCTAAAAAATATTTTGTTCTTAGGTTTTAATGCAGAAAAATAGAAAATCCATCTACAAATCGTTTAAGATATTCCGCTGATGAATCGGATAAAAATTGGCCAAGATATAGCCATCGCCGGGGGACATATTGTCCTGCCACGCATTTCTTCGCACGTTTCCACTGTTTTTAAATGTATATTCTCAATCAATTAAATCAGAATCATCAGAATTCTAAAATTTTAAACTATTTTCAATTTACTGCCAATTATTACCAGTGTCATTTAAATTTTTAGTTGCAGCATCCTCAGGGCCATTTGTAATAATGGCAGAAAAAATAATTTTTATTTGAGCTTATTTTGAGATTGTGTCTGCGATCAATCAAGGGAGGCATCCAGACTGGATCCGAATAATTTATCTTCTCCTAGTGGGCGACCAATTCAAATTGAATCCACGGCCATCCGGCGGGTGCGAATAGATGCTAATCCTTGTAACTGCATCATTTTAATGCAGCTTGAAACTCTGCTGACATTTATTGCAGTCAATAAATTTGCAATTAGCGCCCTAGCCGGGCTCTCGCCGTTTGTGTGGGCGTGGCTGCACTGCCAATATACATATATTCTAATTGTAATTGCATTTGCGACATTCGAGGATGTTCTGTGCCAGTATGTCTGTGTTTGTGAGAGAATTTAAGTGGGCTTTCGAAGGGGATTTCCATTGAATGTCAATGCGCCAACGGCTTTCGTCGCCTGTCAACAGAGCAGTAAGTGCCAAGGTGCAGTTGTATTAGTCGGTAATTGCTAGTGTGTGAGTGGGAATATGGAAGGGCCTTTCAAATATATCGCAGCAGCTAATGAATATTTAAGTATCATTTGCAATTGAAGCAGATGAAAATGATATGTCAAGAACGAGACTGAGAAGGAGCGAACCCTGGAAAATTGGAAATGAGCATTTCCTGGCGCACTTTAGCTCCTTACTTTGGACTATGTACTCGTATTTCGTTTTCTAATGGATTCAGTTTATTTTGGATAATTAAATTTCCATTCGACTGCCTATTTGGCGTAATTGTGTTTTCATTATCCTTCAGGCTCTATTTCGCGCTGATAAGTAGGCAGTGTATTTTAGAGAGTACTGTTGGCTTTTTTCTCAGCAAGACATTTTTGGCATAATTTATTGGGTATTATTTGATATAATTTTAAATGAATAGTACATACCTACTTTCGATTACCTTTCACGCTCTATTTTTGCTAAATTTCTGGCTGATGACAGTCTATTATATGTATGTGCCATCAAAGGCCATCTGCTCGGCTGCACAATAATCACCTTAAATCGCATCTGAAACTATGCCGAAGTTTTAGCCAGCCACGTGTAAGGGGGAGAAGAAGGCTCTTCTAAAGGATTTTACGTTTATTTTTCTGCTCCTTGCCACTACTTGTGAAACTATTTGCGAACACCGAGCGCATACCAAAAGGGGCGATAATGATTCCTTTAAAGATATTTTCGCGCCATCGTTCGCCTGATGGCCCAGGAGAATGGTTTCTAATGTGTTTGCCAGTCAGTCTCGTTGAGTGTATTTGTGTGGTGCGGCTTGTGGGTTCGATTGCTCTGCACTGCTGAGGTCAAAACTTTTCCAGGTGCAAACGCGCAAAATCAGCGAAAATATTCGCGCACAGAAAATGAAATGAGTTCCCCAAGCATTCTGCAACCTCAATCCGCCCGCCGACTTTTTCCCCAATGAGATGATGGGAGTTGTGGCCCCCTCCTCCCAATATGCGGTCTTTGGTCCTTTTGGCAAACTGGAACACTTTCTCTTGCATTGCACCAGCTTTTTTCATCATAATTGCAACGAGCGTTGATGATTCCCAGCGCTTATTGCGTTTGCAACGCAACTTTGGCTCCGGGTGTTGGGTTATGCAGATTTCAGCAGTTGCAACCTCAATGAAAAACCATGGAAACTCATTTGACTTAATAAATGTTAACTGTTTTTAATCTTTCGACTCCTCTGGCAACAAAATTTCTTTACTCCTTAAGACATGGATATTTTCTAGCAATTTAATTCTGACTGACTGAATGTCAGTTTAATAATTTTAAAGTCCCCCGTGGATGTTGTCTTACAGCCACGCCCTTTATCGGGAGGACACGAACAGTCACACTGGAGACGCGTTGAGTGGAAGATGAATGGACATGGTCTTAAATGAATTGTCTGTGTCCTGAGACAGGACAACAACAACTGCTCACAGCAGCAGCAGCAGCACCAGCAGGAGCAACAATCAGCAGGGGAGATGCCACGCCACGCAGACGTCCCGGGCAATGACAGCTGTCAAAATTGCTCGGAGTAAGTCGTTTGGCTTGCCGAAAAATTCCACTACCTATGCTCATGTGTAGGTATATAATACATCAGGGTGTCTGCCGCTAACTGCATGAATAAGTGGCCATATGTATGTATATAGGTGTACCACCGAATTGTCTCCGCTTTCGTATTCACACCCATATCCAATTTGCATGTTGACTGTCAAGGCGAGAGGCATTTTTTTGGGATCCGTAACTGAGGAAGCCTGACATTGATTGGCGCCATCTCTTCTTTTTCGAGAGCCCGGAATCTCATCTTCATTGTGACCGAACTCGAATTGAAGCACAAGAGACTAGGAAACCCCAATCGGTTCAATCTGTTCGGAGTGTCCATCAACCGCATACAGAAAACCATTCCGCAATTACTTAAGAATATGCAAAACATTTCAAAATTGCATTCCGCAAACAAAACGCATACACAAAAGAGAGTATGTGTGTATGTAAAATACTATGTATGTGGGTGTGTAGACAGCACGTACAGATATCCTGTATCCCGTATTCTGGTGCCTGCAACCTAAGCCCCACAACGCTTGTCCAGCTCACGTGCCAAAGTCCTGGCTCGCATACAAGAGATCGCAGGCGTGTTGCATGCCAAGTGAAAAGCCAAGGCGAAAGTCAATTCAATGCCTTGCCTCGAGATGCCAGGACATGTGCTCCGCTCACCGCAAGTTTCAGTTTTAAACATGACCAGGGGGCGACACGTCAAGCGAAAGTGCAGTAGTTCTCATTGTCCTTTTTTTTGTTGAATCCTGCAAGCCAGAACAATGTTCATTGTCGTAAAATGTCCTGGAGAGCTTTGAGGGTTATTGCGACTGAAGTGCAACTGAAAAAGATACGACCTATTAAATAAGTTTTGATCTTCATTGGGTAACCAAGTAGCTATTCAATAAAAAAGATTAAAGGGCTCACTGTCCTTTCTTGGCTACACATACAATGACAATGAAAATTAAAATGAGGAATTCGCAAGCTAGTATTTATAGAAAATGCATCAAAAAAAGAGCCAGATTTCCATCATTTCAGTGAATCTAAATTCCTGTGTGATTTTATTTGCCTTCTAGCCAGGCAGCAAATATTTAAATAATCTGCAAGCCGCAAAATGCAAATTGAATGAAATTTAAGCAAGCACCGCACGATGGCATGACTTGATGGCTTGAAGATTGCACAGGGGCATGCTTGAGTTCTTTGCTGTTTGAATGGAACATGAAGGATGAACAGGATGCGAGGACCGAGCTATGCAAGGTAGTCTGATGGCCGCAAAACAAATTACGCTGCAAATAGACAACATTTACATTGCCATGGCGATGGTATGGATGACTGGGATGCCGCCAACGATGGTGGCATGAAAAATTGGCATCAAATATTTCACGCAAGCTTTTCGCCAGGTACAGAAACTTTTTGGGGGCGATGGCAGCTATATACCACACACATTTATCTTAATTTGGTTACTTGCTGCAAGTTCAGGTGTGAGACTGTGAGTCGGCAACCAGTTGAGGCTTATAGGCTATAGGCAAGGCTGCTAATGGCGTTTGCCATCGAATCCTTCACGTGTCCTTGGCATGTGCCCCGCAAACCCCAACCGTAGCCGAACTCCCAAGCCCAAAAGGCAACACCAGCCATTATGTCGGCCAAGCTCGAGTGTATTTACCCCGAAAATTTGTCTCGTGTGTGTATTTTACACGCACACCCCGTTGGCCCTCGTCCTTGAGTCTCACCTGCATTTATAATAGAGTTTGAGCAGCTTGAGGCACGAACGGAGCCGCAGAAAGTTCGTTGCCTTTGTCAGCCACAGGCAAACTGAAGTCGATGCCTCGCCATGTGTGCCACTTGTCCGACACAACAAGAAAAAACCCATTTCCAAGATGTTTCTGGTTATTTTTATTTTAAAATTCAGAAATTAATGAAATATATACATTTTAAATGAATTAAAGTGTGTAATATTCCCATCATAAATCTTAAAATATTTATTGTAAATTTCCTTCAGTGCTCAACCGCACCGCCTGCCCGAAAATTAGCTGTGCTGTGTGGAAATTGTATATGCCACACATGATTGGCATTGCGATGCAGTAGGTTGAGGCTGGCAACAGTGATGGCCGGGGGGGAAGAGGGCCATGGGAGCACCAACACACGCACACATAGATAACAATACAGGGCACAGGACACGTGTAGCCAAGCAGCTGCAAAAAAGGAGGGCGTTTTGTGCAAAAAGAAAAGGGTAGGGTGTGGTTGTGCGTGTATGGAACAATTTTTATTGATTGCATTGATTTTAGTGCTCGACTTTCAGCGTTTATCCTTCTCGAAGGAGTGGCCTCATTATATTGGCTTTGCGCAGGAATTTCAGTGATTGGTTACAAACAAAAACCGCAATTATTTCTTACTTAACCGCAGCTAATTAAATGAATTTTTAGGAAGCCATAAAAAATGTATTTAATTAACTGCAACAAGATATTAACTTGGTCAAGTTTTGCCAACAAATTAGACCGCAGCCCAAATTGTTTTGTGTTTCTTGCAACTTTAGGTCCTCCCTTTTGTTTTTTTTAACAAACTTTACATAGAAAAGGTGTTTGCCTCTAATTGATGGCCAGAAAATTAATTGAGTGGCGTTTTGGGTGCCAGTTGGCCGGCACGCCCCCTAATCGTTTTTTGTCCCGTGTATTTTTTTTTTGTCAAGCTTATTCTGATTTTCCATGTAAAGCAGATTCGTTTAAAAAGTTTTGCTCTGCATTTACATTTTTATTTTTTTTTTTTCAAACTCTAGCTGTAATTAACTTTATCGATAAACATTTTTTTTTTTTTGGGTTTTCCACGAAGGACCGGACCACCTATGAGTTGTAAAATTTTTGGGCTTTACGGAAGTTTGCCAGCCACTTCAGAGCACTTGCTGGCATTTGTTTGAATTATTAATTAGTTTGTTGGCTGGATGGCTGGCTGGTTCAAAAACTTTTGCCTTTCAGTTTGACAGATTGCACAAAAGGCAATTCGAGCGACAACTACAACGGCAACGACAACGACAACGACAACGACAACAATTCGGCGGTTTCGTTTGTGAAATTCGTTAACAATTGTTTAACAAGAGTGCTGGTGGTGATGGAAGTGGTGGTTCCCGGGAAATGTACCCCTTACCAATCCGACGCCAAGGACATGCAGCGCATTGCAATTTACGGTTCCCATAGCCATTGCCAGACCCCAATCCAAATCCCCCATGGCAAAGTTGCCTCGAAAGCAAACAGGATGGCGGACAGAGGACGGCGGAAGGCGGAGGAAAGTGGCAACTGGAGCAGCGGTAAATACTCGGGCGTTTGTTGTATAATCCCCTGGCAGCTAACAAATGTGCGCACATCCGTATCCCGGCCACTAAAGCCCCGCTTGGAATACCCCTATCCCAGCTATCCAGCTACCCACTTGCTCCACACCCCAATCTCCTTAAATCCCAGCCCCCGGCCCCCAATCCGAACAAACAACCCAGCTAGAGTCGAGTCGACTCGACTCGATTCAACTCGACTCCACTTTCCTCGCCTCGACACGCAAAATGCAAACATACGCATTGCAGTTGGGTAAATGTGTTAAGCACACAAAGCGACGGTTGTTTCTGGTCCATTGCCATCACCTGGCTATAACTCTATCTGAGCTATCTCTGGCGGGGCATCCCCGATATCTGGAGGAGGTTTGGCCGGTCGGGCGCTTGTACTGCTCCTCCGGTCGGTACCGGCTTGTTCCTGCTGCAAATTGCTTAGTGAATGCAAACAAATTAATCAAAATCAACTGGAAAGGTGTGCCACATAGCCGGCATCAAACAATGTCGACGAAAGCTGTATTCCTGTCCGCTCCTTTCGATATGGTACACATATATGCGCTGGAAAAAATTAATAGGGACAAGAAATAAATAAAATGAATTCTCTTTGTAGCCTTAATACCTTTAATACCTGTTTTTCGAATACAACTCTTTTTGTTAAATGACTTGGGATGTTTCAAATTTTATGTTTCAAATTACTCATACGCCCCATAGGCCTCGCAAAATAATATATACAAATTTAAAGAATTTCAAATTAAAATGGTCGTTTCACATATTTCCTAATTTGCAAAATATGCACTGTAGTTGAAACTGTTTTTTTTTAACCGTGTCCTTGCATGGAGTCATCAGAGGCCAAGACTCACAGGTTGCAATGCTCTTGTTTGGTCTCTGCCAAATGCAGGTGGTGCCCGGAGTTTAGCTCGGATTGCGGGCGGGAGTGAAAGGTCTCCGGAGAGCCACTGACACGGGGCTAACTAACACAGCGATTGGCTTCGTTAGGCAAACCGAAAAATTGAGGTTTGCGGGGGTCATTCTCTGTATTCCTATTGGACCCATATTGGCACCAGCTAAACCACAAGGTGTTAGAGTTCGATTAGGACTCTTTCAAAGCCTTTGGCCATTTTGGGAGTTCAAGGAGAAAGTATTTACGAGCATTACTTACAAGGTTTCGGTTTGGATTTACAGAAAAGTGGTTTCCTAAGGGGCATACTATGAAGCATGCTATTTAAAAAACATTTATTTCTACTTCCCCAACTACAGATCTTAAATAATTTTCCATACCAAAGAAAATAAAGCAAAAATTAAAATATGTGTTAGGGAAGCGCATATCCTTAATCATTGATTCCTCGATTTCTTACTGCTTTCGAAACATTAGCAGGCAAGTGCTTCCATGCAATTACCCCACTTGGGATTGCCACAAAAAGCAATCACTCCCTGAAATGAAAGTCTGTGGAAAGTGGAACCGCACACATGATTTCGGGGAACGAGGCCACTTCCCCGACGAGGCCAGCACATTAAGCTACGCAATTACGTCATTTTCTCCACCTTTATATTAGGCCCGTGCAAAACGAACTCATATGATGGGTTAAGGGCCGTCTTCCGACCCGCATTTTCCCGCGTAAATTTGTTCCCATAAAACGGTGCTGCCGGCGGGGCACATTGATTGTGCAACAATTGTGCACAACGAACCGAAAGCAGATACAAAACACAAAACAAAAAAAAACAAAAAAATCGGATGAGGTGAGGTCAGGCATATTGGTTCGTCCTCTCACCTGACTTTACCTTCACGCCGTCTGACGTTTAACCTCTTTTGATGGACAAAGGGGTTACGGGGTCTTTTTCCGGAGGAGTGGCGGCATGGAAAATTAAGCTGGCGTGTCGGTCCAGGTAGGTAGCTCGGGCCTGCATGCCAGCTTGATAATACCCTCTGGCAATTTTTCGCATTTGGCGACATGTCACTGCCGCCGATTCGATTGTTTTGCCGGGGAGCCCTCTTTCGCCCTGAAAGGGCATAGGGACATGGCCAGTGGCAGGATTCAAAGTGCACGAAGGGGCTGTGGTGGGGGTGGGACAGCGAAAGAGCGGCCTGGCTGAGCCGCTGACAACGCACGCTAATTGCCATGTATGAAACAATTTTTGTGTTGTTGGCGTTTCCTCATTTGGGCGCTACAACGGACCCAAATGGAAACGTGGCCCGGAACACAAGTGACCTGCGGCCAACTTTCTTGTTACAACGGATTCAGTTTTTGGCTTTTTTTGAATACGTTGTCAGTTAGGCAGGGTGGCGTATTTTTGTAGCTGTTCCAGTCTAAAATGATTTTTAAGTCGTTTTAAGTCGTGGAGACGTTTTACTTTTAAAAGTTTGAATATAAAATAGTTCTTCAAATATGGTTTAAACAATTTGATAAAACTAACAATCATTTTAATATAATTCTATATATTTTTGGTAAATTTTAGATGGTATATTCCATTTGATATGGTAAGTTAGGAGTAAAACTTTACTTTAAGGCATTAAACCCTTGAAGCTGCCTACCTTATTTCCGAGATGGGAGTGTCACTGAGTACCCTCGGCTATATAGCCTGACCGCATTAAATATGCATGACCAGAGAGGATCTTAGATGCCCGGGCCAGAACCAGACAGCGCATCAACTTATCATCTTCGGGGGATGCGGATGCGTGCTTGCATAATGTGGCTCCGGATGCTGCTGCTGATGGGGGGGATGTGACGAGGAGAAGCCCGACACATGCTTGCTTAATTAGTCAATTTAATAGTTGGCTTTCTTGTTTATGAGGTCCGTCGAGAATGTGCCAGGATTCTGAACGAGAGACCCATCAGGAGGGGGAGATGAGGAACTGCTAAAGTCACAGGCACGCATGCCGGGGACATGAAATTCTAATTAAGCGACAAATATAAAAGTCTTCTCTGCGATTATTTATTATTTGCCATTGGAATAAGAATTCGCAGTCGCTACAGCCTCCTGCCACATTGTTTTTGGCTCCAAATATAAAGCCCCAAGGAGCAAAATTTTCTAATTAAGCTGAATGCGGGGAAAAGAGGAAAGTAAAGAAAATAAAATGAAACGAGCAGAGCGGAGCACAACAACCCGAAATGTTTTCTAATTAAAATGGAACACAATTCGAAACATGCAAAGACCGAAAGAAAAGCCAAAAGAAAGCAATTTGTGTGAGAAAAATGAAAAGTTAGCAGCCGAATAAAAAATAAGTGAAAGCATGCTAAGAGAAGTAAAAGTAACAAATCATTAAAGAAAGGTAGGCCCATACCATTACCAACAAGGAAGTAGCAGCAGAGAGGGCCGACTGGGCAGGGGCCACACCCACATCCTCACTCACTCTCACACTCACTCTTGGACACATACACACACACACACACACAAGTGGTCAAAACTTTCAAAATTAATTTTCAACTTTATTTTGCTGGCAGAGAATAAAAAAATATATAATAAACAAGTCAGCAATCAAAAACACGCATACCCGAAGTCAGCTTTCCTTTGTGTCCTGGAGACAATGTGTGTGTAAGCGTTCAGAGAGAGAAAATATTATGAAAACAAGGTACCTATTACAACTATGGCAGGAAGTTGAAATTAACTTTATGGTAAATTTTTGTTTCTGTGTTTCATTTGGGTGTCAGGTCGGTTCAAGGAACACCACCCACAACAACCTTAAAGTAACACCAGAGGCACAAAAATATCAATTAAAATTGAGTTGCAGCTTGACTTGAAAACTGCTTCTAAGCAGTTGTCGGCCGTGTTGTAGTTACTTCTGGTGTTGTTATTCTCGGGCTAGTTGTTGACTGTACAACCACACAAAGGCAACCTCCGAAGCAAGGGATCAAATTAGAAACGGTTGGGGTGCAAACTTGGATGAACAATTTTAAACAGGGACAGGAATAGAGGACACCCATCCTTGGCTAAAGTTCTTTCTACTCCTGCGACAGACAGTTTTGATAGTTGCCTCGGCTCCCTCATCTTTATCCATCAGCTGGCCAAAGTTGAATGGCATCTCAGACAGAAAGTTCAAAATGCAACTCCTGATGCTGAAGCATTTTCCAGTCTGACATGAACAAGATGACTATCAATAAATCCAGACGTCTATATACATAAAAACATATACAAACGTAAACATATTCACAGCTTGAGCTTTTAAATGAGAAATATATAATTGGTCAAATATAAACCTTCACACATATTTTTACTAAAGATACTAAATTATTTATTTTGATTTAATTGAATATTTTAAAGACTATTTTTACAAACACAGCTGTATACAGCATGCAAGAGTAGAAAATTGCCACTATTGGCCACAAGGCGTATGCGCAACGCACAGCCGGGTACTAACTTAATTAATCATACGCACCGCATGCCAAGAATTGCCAATAAGTTCAATTGAATTTTCAATAAAATCTGCGCAAGGCAGATTCGGTAATGGGCCATCAGAGCTTCCTGTCAGACCTCGAGTGGAATCAATCGTTCATTAACGGAAGTCAATGAAGTAAACGGAATATTTAAACGCTATTCAATCAAGTAGCTAGCCATTAATTAGGCAATCATGGTTACACTAAAGCAATTTTGACTTAAGCATTCTGAATTTATTTCTCTGTAAACTACTGAACTGGAGATAGATTTTAATTGCATTACTTTCTTGAAAATTGATGCAAATTATGAAATTATAAATTTATTTATCTGCAAAGAAGGTATCGCTTTGAGTAACAGGGTCAGGGCTATTGAAAAATATATTCCTCCAGGTCGAATGTGCTAAATTTACGTCGACTGTCGACGCATAAACCCCAACATCTGTGTCACTTTTCATTTAAGCCCTGGCCGTGGCTCTGCATTTTAGCTTCTCCTCAGATCCACCGACTATGGGCCGTGGCCCATTTGGCCCTTGGCTTCTGCTGGGAGATCCCAGCTACGTATGTATGTATGTATCCCCCGATGTGATTTACTCCATACAAATTGTATGCGGCAGTTGGTGCCCCAGCAGTAGCGGCAAGAGCAATCCTGAAAACGGAAGGTTGTGCCATGGCAACAGCAACAGCAACAGCAACAGTTAAATGAATCAAATCCATTTCAAAGCAATTCATCAAATGTCAGCGCTTTTGCTGGCCAACCGCGCACCAACGTAAGCCGCATCTAGTTGCAACAACAAGGGCAACGGCAACAACGACAACCAAGACAACATGGCAAACAACAAGAACAACATTATGTAGATTTGGCATGGAAAGCATCGGAACGGTTCCGGTAGCCGAGTAGTCGGAATCCATCCACTAAACCGGGTCGCCCAGTCTCCCAGTCGCCCAGTCTCGGACGTGGAGCTCTGGGTGAAGTAAACTCGTTTTATAATTGAATTGATCCCATTATGTAGATGAAAACGTTTTTACGTTTCGTTTCGTTTCGTTTCGTGCAAAATGGCGGACAGTGTCTGGCAGTGCAACTTCCGGTCAAAAATTGATGCGGAGGCAAGTATGAACGGCTTGTAGTGGGAGTTCGAGGGTGAAAATGGCGGAGTTGCCTGCCAAAAGCATAAACACCAAATGGCGGTCCTGCCCAGCTAAGAGCCAATGACGGTCGCCGTTGTTGTGGTTGTTGATGTTGCCTTTATTGTACTACTCTGACCTAAATGGAGTTATTCTACTTAGGATTGGATTGTACTTTTCAGCTCAATGGATCTGGATTTGTGAGAAAAACTCTATTTATATTCCATTTTATTAATACATTTTGCATAGTTTTTAGAACAAAATTTAAACTCCAACTCGTAATATACCTTCATTTAGATAGTTTGTTTGTTAGTCTTAGTTGGAATACCAATTAGTTCAGGGTAAACAACATTCCCTGGAACAAACAATTACCCGAACCCATCTAGAGCATTTGCTTCTCGCAGTTACAAGCTGAGGGCAAATCCGTTTCCCTTCCATTTTGCTGCCTTTGTTGCCTTAAGGCTTGGCTGGGGAAAATGCAAGGCGAGGCATGGCAGCGAAAGGATACAGTTTGAGGAAAATAAATTGAATTTAGTGCTTATGTCCTGACATTCGCTTTTAATTTCATTTGGTCTTAAGCCAAGTCACCCTGAAAACAAACGCACCGGGCTAAAGCGGGGGAGAGTCCAAATGGGTGAGAATAGTGGCAGTGAGGAAAATGGCAAACGATCTGCTGGTTCGCGTTTAATTTCCCACAGTTTCCACAGCTTGGCCCCCAATATTGTTGTTGCTAGTCTCTTCTGTAGTTTCCCCAGCTCGAGTTCGCTTAGTTTGTTTGATTGCCTTGGTTTCGAATGCATTTACACAGAACACCGAAAGCCAGACACCAATATATACACACTAATGGTAAGCTCACTCACACAAGCTTACTCGCACCCTGAAGGCAGGATATCCTTTTTGGAATCCATAGCAGCTTAATTACAAATTAGCAGCCGGTAATACTGTAACGGCTGTCGGGTTATGATTTCAAATTAAACGTGAATCTGAAAAAAAATCTCGGCAAAAATCTCTTTCCTAATTTACATGAAAGCAGTGGTTTTTGTGGTTGGATAAAGGTACTATTAATGGTAATAGGTTTAAGGGTTGCTTTTGATTTCTATTAGGTCTGTAAATTACTGAAAATCCATATATATTTTTATTTGATAATTTGACTATAGATGACAGCTAGTTTTTTGCTGATAATTTCAGAACTTACTCAGATATGGTAAGGGATAAAAAATTTGGCCAAGTGAGGGCCGAAGGAGCGAACACTCCGTCCATGTTTGTCACGTATTCGGACACCGAAAAACTCTTGTTCTCGCCAGTATCGATATGTGTATGGGTTCGGTTTTGTGCATTGCTACCGCAGACAATACACAACTCAACTCTTTCAACAATGTGGCACATTGGAAGTACAAAATGCATAAATCATTTTGCCCCATACCAGTCCCAGATCAGAGCAGGCCCCTTCATGCAGCATACTACTTTTGCATGCGGGCACCCAAACATAAATGTTTAAGCATGTTTTGTTCTGTTTTGTTTTCCCCATAATGAAGGATTCGCACACACACACACACAGAAACACACATACACACACTCACTGAGAACCACCAGTAGCAGAACCACCCATGCACTTTGCACACATCTCGAAACAATGTGAAAGAGGCTGAGCAGCCTCCAACATTTTGTTGCACAAAACTTTCAATGGGGGCAAAATCTGTTCAACAAAATCGATGCACAATAAATTTTGTTGCAACATTTTTGCGACTGCCATAAAGTGTATCGAGTATATGGAATGGCCAGAAAGCGGTCCTCCATCAATGCAAAATAGTGCAGTGCTGGATGCACTGCAGCTGTCCTCCTTTCGAGCACGAGGTCTCAGGATTATCAATGTGGATTTTGATGTATTACAAGCCTTGGCAAGCTCATTGATATGCGGCAGCAGTAGGGTCTAAGCTTCTCTGTAATCGGAATCATGGGGCCAATGGGGATAGGGTCGAGATAGAATTGGAAATTGGGATTTTGTATAAAAGTTTCTCTCTGGTGTGCTGGGACCAGCATGGCACTTTTCACTTTATTTTTACATCTACTTTTGACAAATTAATTAGCAAAAAATTTAGCTTTCAGTTGCAGACCTCTTTAGTGGCTTGTAATCTATAAAAAATGTGTCAAAAGTTACAATTAAATTGTCAAGTTTAATTAATATACAAATTGTTTCATTTTTTTCGTTTAATATTCGGTTGAATAAATAGCATGATATAACTAAAAATTGCACATAAAAAGTTTTAATTAAATACTAAACTATTACAAATTCATTTAAGTATTTTTGAAGTAGTCACAAATTGAAGATGAAAGAATACATTTCTACAAACTACCATAAACAATCCTCTTAAAAACGATGTAAAAAAAAAATAAATATAAATCCAATTTGAAAGTTCACCTGACAAAGAACGAGAATAGTTTTAATCCACTTACAAAATAATCTTCTATTTGTCAACCCTGTAGGCTACTTTTTTTATGTACCAACTACCTTTTATATATTAAATAGAATTCATTCCATCTTCATGGTCCCGAGCGCAATAAATTTTTAAAATATTTACATATTCCAGTTGAAAGCTGGTAGCCAACAAATCATGGTTTTGTTAGCTCCACACTCGGATTCCCGCCTGATGGCACCCTGATTGGCCTTAAGCTGCATTTTCCTTTGACCGAAACACACGGACACACTCCCGATGCACGAATGTGCGGGTAGATGGGTCCTGCAGGACCTGCAGATCGTCACGCGTTTTTGGCATAAATTATCTATGGCATATGTGACATAGCGATGTTGCCAACACAGCCGGAACAACTTTATAAAAAATACCCCCTTGCCCACCATGCCACAGCCACATGCAACCACTTCCCCAGACTACCACTGTATCCACTGGGAATCCCCTGCCAATCTATCGTGTCATGTCAGCAGCTGCTGTGTTTAATTTACGTTCCCCATCACCCCCACTGAACTAAAACACAGGTAAATCCCGTAAAGCGTTTCCACAATGCAGAACACAACGCTCCCCACACACCGGACTGCATCCATACAAATGGCCAACGTGCACAGCCGGACATAGATATATTTATGCACCTTCGGGGAGCTGGAGATGGAGCAGGGGGGCTACGATATATGTATATATGCATCAAATATCAACGCCATTATTTGTGTTTTGCTTCCACTGATGTTGTTACTGTCGGTGTTTATCTTGGTACTGTTGGTTCTATTGAATAAGCGAACAACGTAACTGGGTTAATTTATATATATCGCTTGCGAGCTAAGCTGTTGATATATAATATTGGGTTATAAATTGTAAGTACGGTGCAGCGTGATCTGGGCAAGAATAGTATTGAAGCAATGTACATCGTAATGGAAACTAAATACTACGGATACTACTTTAAAATGTGGCTCCGAAGTCTTTTTTTTAAAGCTTTAAAAATATGTCGGGCAGAGTTTAAAAAAGAAAACAAGTAAATAGATAAAAAAAAAAAAGAAGGCCGAATGTCAAGTGTTGTAAAAATTGCATTGCTTTTTTGCCTCTCCTTCTTACTCAAGCTATTGGATAGTTTTTCATCCCTAGTCCTGTGCTTCTTTTCTATCCTGGTTCCTTCTTATTGTGACAGTCCAAACTGAGTGACTGACTATAAAGAAACGCGGCCTGCAGAGACTGAGACTTACTGAATAGAATCTTTTAAAATCTGAGGTCGCTATACGAAACTCAAATACCTTAATTAAAATGCCTTACCTTATATACCTTACCTTAATTAAATAGTTTTACAAAAAGTATTTTGTAAAACTTAGACAGGCGATAGTTATTAATTAGTTCAAGTATCAATTAGTTGGCTTAATTTTTGGAAATAACACCGATAGTTACGCTGCAGAGTATTCCAATCCTGGCTAGGCAAGGGGAGGCAGCATTTCTCTACTCTATACAATAAACGGGCCAATTTTCAGCGCTGGTCAGACGGACAGAGATGGAGTAAGATGGAACCAACAGAACGAAAGGACGAAGGGGACGACCGACGGACAGATGAAAGGACAGGCATCTTGTCACATTTAGGGCCAGAGTCCACTTAGGGCAACTACAAAAACGAGAATGAAAAGCGCGACACAAATTGAAAACGAAATACCCCAACTGATGCCAGAGAATGAAATAGTTTGCTTCTATTTATTTTCACTCCAGTTTTTGCTTCCCTAGTTTACAAAATATTTTGATAAATATTTAAATGCCTTAAAGTGCACAGTCCAGTTAATTGAGAGTCCAAGTAGCCATGGCAATGGGATTTTAAGTAATTGTCATGGCCAAGAAAGGGATATCCAAAACAGAAAAGGGCCCAACGGCAGATGAGCCCATGCAGTTCATTAATTTTATGCACATTGCCCTGCCAGTTGCCCAGTCACTCAGTCATTCATTCAGTCACTCACTCATTGAGTCGGATGCAGTTTCCTGCTCAAGTCACTCGCTTCTCACAGCCCAAGTGCTCGGGCAATCAAATTAAAGTGTTCGACAATTCCGAAAACTGTGTGCGGTTCATTGGGTCTTCACTCCACTTTGACTTGGCCCTGGAGTGACTTGGAGCTCTCTTTCTCTGTGCCAGCCATTACCAAATGGAAGTGACAATGAAACTTCAGATGCATTTTTCGTTTTTGATTGCATTTAATTTGGTTTAAAGCCGATTGAAATGAGCTTTCCAATTGAGCGGCAATCAAAGTGTCAGTGTCCCCCTTGCAATGTAAGGACATATATTACACTTTTTGTTTCTTTTTTGGAGAGATTACAAAGATTAAGAAATAGCTTCGATGGTCTTGATATATCCAATTCTTTCAATTAAATCCTAATTGCTTGAGGAGTTCTAAATGGATATATTTTCACAAAAAATTCAAAAAATTTTCCATTTATCTGGTTGAAAACATATCCCAAACTTCTACCAACTCCAATGAGTATATCTTTGATGAGGGTTTGCATTGAAATCTCAGGGGCATTAAATTAACAAGTTGCCAACAACAGAAGGAGGCGCGAACACTTTGCCAAGATTTTGACCAAGGCGGAAACGCAACTGGGACAACTCTCAGCTTCCGTCTCTCCATCCGCCATCCGCCATCTCCCATCCTCCATCCTCAATCCTGGCAGTGGTGGCCTCCATTTCCACATCTACTTCCTGCTGCGTTTGCCAAGATTAGAGCCGCAATGGTCGCGACAAAACAGGCACAAACTCAATCTGAAGCGTATATACACAACTTGAACCTATTTCCGTTTCCGGTTGGCTTTCTGAATACAATTAACGGTTTGCGGCCCAAATGGCCTGCCAAAAAGGTTGCGATGGTGTGGGGTGATGGCATTGCTTACAAAAGCCTTTGCATAAATTATGAACAGGGCCGCCAGATAAACGCGATAAATTATCGGACAGACATCGCCAAAAGTGTACTGAGAATGCAATCTGATGCATTTCCACATGCTTTCCTTTGCATTATCTCGGAGTTTTTGCCTTTGTTTGAGTGTCGGGAAAAACTACACCCTCTTGTAAACATATACATACAAACACTAGAATACATATACAAACTAAATTTTCTCAAACACAAGGCACACCCACACACGTAGTGTGTCAAAAGCACCCACACATGGTCTTTGTTTTGTCTTAAGTAGCCTGGCATGGTGTTGTTTTCGTTGAATTTGCCGTTTGCCGGTTTGGTTCGCTTTTTATGGGAAACGCCTGACAGGAAACGGAAGTTTCAACGCGCAGGCGGAAATTATTGTTTAGCTTTATTGTTTAGACTGCTTTAGAAATTTGTTTGCCGAATTATTTCTGTTCAGTCATCGTTTTTGGTAGCAACTGGCACTGCGTTCCGCTGCCACATCCCCTCTGACTCGCACTCCTATTCCACGTCCGCCCTAATTCGCAGGGCGTGTTTTATGCTCGCCAAATTTATGGATAGTCCCGAAATGTCTGGGCTCTCATTGCGTGTGTGTAAATGGATTCGCACAGCAACACCCGATACAGCCACACACCAACACGAATAACAAAAACTCACATAGACAATGCTCAGCTCATAAAATAACAGAAAACACAAGCCCAACTCAGATGCAGACAGTTTTGCATTCAAAATAGTTTTCTGTGGACAAGTTTTTGGAAAACGACAGAGATTTTTCTGAAATTCCTTGGCAGAATGAAATTTTAAATTTAGGTTTGTTTAAGCAAAGTTAAATAATAAGTTCAATGGCGATTTGCATCAAAAAAGTTACTCCCTCTCCACTCTGAGCCAATCGATTTATTTGAATTGGAATTGCCTCTTCATTGCTGCACATAATTTAATTAGTTTTCAAGCCCCTAATTAAATACAAACTCATTTAATGATAAAAGTTATGTTTGGCATTAATAAAAGTCTCAAAAGCTTTCAAGGTAATTAAACATTTGTCACGCCAGAAACAAGGCCGTGGCGAAAAGACAAAGCAAATGCTCAAATAATGTGTGGCAAGCCAAGGAGCCCCACAAAAAAATACACATATATATTATATGTTTATGCACGTATGTATGCAAAAGGCATTCATAACATTTTTTAATGCATTTTAAAGGCACGCTTTCCGGACGACAGGCAGGTAATGCAAAGATTATGAGCGCAAACAAAAGGACACGGAAAACAAACCGGAAAGCCTCGCGCTTTCCTTTTAAGCAGAAAGCCTATTAAAATAAATTACAGTGCACATTTTTTTTTTTTTTGCTGCTGCTGTACGAAAATTAACAGCAAAAAGAAGAAGTGGCGGGCAGGACCAAACAAAATACAAAAAATAAAAAGACAAAAGCCAGGGAGGGAAATGTGAGGGTGAAGCAGAAGGACAACGCACTGAATAATTCATGAATGTCGTCGGCGCAAGCAAAGTATAGTGTTATATTTAATAAGCTACGGGAATGATGGGTGGGCACTGGAGGGCCACAGGATGCTGAAATCAGACACAAAAGGCATGACTATCAAAAATTCAAAAGTCTCGCCGCCAAGAGCGGCCAGCTGAAATTTGACAAATTTCGTTGCCTACTTTTCAGAGTCCTCGGCCAATGCTTTAACTTAATCATTTAATAAAACTTTTATGCTGACGATGCCAACGCCGTCGCCATCGATATTGTCTCCGCCACTCAGACCGCGTGGCTCATACCCGATTACTCTTGTTGCCATTTTTTTCGTTTGCTTTTTTTTACCCAATGTCCCTGGCGGCAGGCGAAGGACACTTATTAGCTCGCTGCCGTCCTGCGAAGTTCTGTGGTGGCTCGTTTTTTGGCATCTTTGCCGCCCTTTTTGTCGCGCTCTTATATTTTAAAATTATGTCAATTTCTTTTGAGCATAAAGCGCGAATATTCAGAGCATTGTCCTATGAAGGACCGCGATAATGGCTGGAGGGAAGGATCAGAGAGAAGGACTAGGGATGCCAGGCGGCAGACCCGACTTGCCCGGCTGCAAAGGGTCGAACGTTTAAGCTGATTGTGTGTTAATCGCGGTTAACTTGACGGTCGGCGCCATAAAGAGGACAAAGTTTAATTAGAGGCTGTCGCTCCTTGAAACAACTTTAGTCATTATTATTAAGTTGGAAAAACTGTAGGCTCCCTGAAACTCTGAATTAGTTGGGCAAATAAATGGGGATGCATAAAATAATAATACAAATTAATAGATCTCTGGAATTTGTTCTTGTTCTTTAGAAACTTTCATAAAATATATTAAAGTTTCTTCTCATACAAAGTTTTCTTACTAATAACATATTCACAAACATAATCAATTAATAAAAAATTAATAAATATTTCAATTACTTGGGAGTAAAGCTTACTTACTCCTTGCCTTTGCTGTTTTACTTTAGCCCAACATCGTAAACTGTCGGAAAAATGTAAATGCTACGAAATTCTCGACATTGCAAAGAAATTCTCAAAAATCCTTGCAATATAAAATATGCAAATCCGACTCACTTAGCTTGCAAAATGTTCTCCGCCTCCCCATGCTAGTTTCCTTCAGTAGAATTCCTCCCCAGTGAGACAGCAGAGCGACACACCTGAAAATAACTCAATGACTGCCACAAATTTGCCATTTTTATGTGCCTCATAAATACAGGCAACCTTCAATAGCCCCAGCGGCAGAGTGGGGCAAACGGATGCCAAAGGACAAGATGCCTGGCCGGGGTTAAGGGAATAGAGATATACCGAGAATGCAGACAGGACTTACCGATGCAGGTAAATGTGTGGAAATAAAAAAAAAGCAATGGCGGAAGGAGAGCATCGTCGCATGTACACATCACGCATACGCACCGTGGCACTTCGTGGACAAACATATGCAAAATCATCGACTCAGAATTTGCATACAAATGTCATACATATGCCTCAATGTTTGCGAGAGTATACTGTGGTATATGTGCGGCAAGTATTTCTGTTGCAATTTCCGGCAACTGTAACCGGAAGTGAAGCTGCTCAAAAATTCATGCAACCGTAAAAGGAGCAAAGTGCGCCAATAAGGCCAAGGAGAATCCAACGCTCTGGAACCGGGAGGCAACAGTCGGCATTCTGCCGGTTGGAATTTCATTTTTCTATTTTCTATTTTCCATTTCTTTTTCCCTTTTTGTTTTCCCCCTCTCCCTTTTTTTCCCATATTTCGCCTTGGCGATACACGCTTTGCATATTTCCCAGCGTCGCCAGAAATCGACGGTCGTCTTGCGTCTTTCTTCGCAATTTGCATATAAAATATTTTGTGAAAATTGCACACACATACGAGCATCAAGTGCCGGCATCACATAAATCGTATTTGCTTCTGTATTTTTTTATTGATTTATGGCAGAATTTTTAATAGTTTGGAAATGACTGTCGATAAATATGTTCTATTTATGCATTATTGCATTTTGTGCATCGTAAATTGAATATCTCACAAACTGTGAAATAGGTTTAAATTTTTGTAAATATAAGCGCTACAAAATCACTCCTTTACGTTTTAAAAAATGCATCTTACATGTCCGCAATTTTTTCCGATAAAATTAATTCACTTGTGAACCGAGCGACAACCGATTGAAAGGGGAATGTTTGCTACAGGATCTGGCCACGCATATATAAATAGCTTCCCATTTTTTTTTTTTTCAATTTCGGAACCAAACAAATCAGAGAAACGGAAATAATTAAATTTTTGGAGGCACACACAAACCGACCGCGCAAAAATACAATTTTTCGCACGGCTGACATGCAAAAAGGGTTGAAAGGAAAAAACATTGGAAAATGCATCGAGGTGGGCATCCTGCCGGTACGGATCCCTCATGCTGGTGTCTCTGGCCTTTGGCTCCTTGTGCCACGGATACCGGATGCCTATGAAATGCAGCTGCCGGTCCCGGCTGCTGCTGGATGCTGTATAAAATGATTTTTGCTCCCTCATTCATTAAAAAACAATTAAATGTGCGACACGCGAACTTAATTACACTTTTATGTGGCCAGTGCGGATGACAACAACCATGATGCCAATGTCGGCTCCTCAGGCCGCCCATGGTCCTGATACTCTCATCCTGGCAGCCGTTTGCCGACCGTTTGTGGTTTTGAGTGCGTGCCCATCGTGGAAAACTCTTCAACTTGAATACTTTATGGCCTTGCAACGGCCCATGGTCTGGAATCAAACAATTTGTATAATCAACAATTAAAGTGCGGATCGGCTCGTGGCCGCGCATTAAGTGAGCATTGTCTGGTCTTCCTTGTGCCACGCCTCCTTGTCACTTCGTCCGCCGGCGCTAAAGGGAAATTTTCCAATTTGTACTCGTAGCAAATTGCAAAGTTTTGTTTTGCGGTCGCTTCCATCGCTTCCACCGAGACACATAGACTGTCTGACAGACAGACTGACACTCGGACACACGGACAACAAACAGGACAAAGGCTACGCAACTCGGCTTCACATTTCGGACGCCTGTAAACTTCAATTGCGCGTTAAAAATTCCCAGCAGCGTGTCGTCGTTTTTCGAGTCTTAACCCATTAAAACATTCCTTGCTCAGCAGTGGCTGTTGTTGTTGCTGTTATTAATGGCATTAATTAAAAATTTAATTTGTTACAAACCCGTTTAACGCGGCATGCTTTACGCCTCCCTGTCTGGTCCATCAAGGAATTTGTATCAAATAAATTATTCTAGATGCTGTCTGAGATTTTCTGTTGAAAATTATTTTCAGTTAATAATTTCGTGTCTTATATTCGACGTTTATCCTAAGACTTGAATATATATGCAAAATGTAAGCTATTTATATTTTATTTTGAAAGCTATGCGATTAAAATCCAGGCTCTCGGCATTAGGTCTATAAATTAAGACAGCCCACACATTCTATATTTAACCGAGAGTCATGGCAGATGTCCGTGGTGGCAGGGCTAAACATTTCATAGAATCCACGGACCGACAACTAAGCTTCACGGCTTTTGGTTTTTGTCAACGCAATAAAGCCCAAAATTAAATAGAAAATAATTTGATTTATGCTTTGTGTATGGGCGGCGTTCAAAGTTATCCAATGTACGTATATACTTTCTATAAATTATATCTGATTAGACTTTGTGTATGTTGTTTTTGAAAATTCACCAAAGCCCCAGAGAGTGGGTACGAGTGCATCAGCCCCACATTAATCCAATTAGACAGGAGACATCAAAGATCACGCATACGCAGTGTTGGACTCAGCTTGATTTCTACTGCCGCTTCATTAGACATCTCAGCGCCTATGTTTATTTATTCATTTATTTATCGGACATTTATCATGAAATTACTGTAATAACTTGGCGTGCCATGATTTATGCCATAGAATTATTTCCCCTTGTTTTTCATCCCGCTCCGCCCCGCCATGCCGGACTCTCGCTTTCAATTATGTTGTGGACAGGCAGGAGCCTGAATGGAAGAAGCCTCGTCCTTCGCCTTGGATATGGATTTTCAATGATGGAATCACACCAAGTGCGGTCAAATCTCACGCACGCCTGGTCCTTGTCCTGGTCCTGGTCCTGGTAACATTTAGCTAACTGATTTGTCGCCATTCATTGGAGTTGTCATTGTTGCTCTCGGGGTGGTTTTCGGTTTTTGGTTTTCTCAGCTTTTCTGACAATGACAAAGGAGCTGGTGGCTGCGGATTTCGCTGCCAGGAAACTGCTGCTAAACTGGTAAACTGATTTGTCTTGTTAGCGTTCAGTCTGCCGACATGTGTCCGTGTGGGGATTCCACGACCAAGAGATATGGTTAAAGTTTATCAAATAGGTCTTGATTTGGTTTCGTGGCTTTAAAAAAGGAAAAGATTCTCATTGAAGGCTTTGTTTTCGTATTAAAATAATTATTTTGCAATTATAAATAAATGGTGAATAGGTAAATAGTGGAATATTTAAAAGCTTAAATATATAAATTCTAGGCTTGTGTCTTTTTATTTTGTTTCAAATACAACTAATCCTTTCAAAATACCCTTTAAGCCACAATTAATTTAAATTCAAGATAAAAATGTTTGAAAAAAAATATCCTACCCATCGAATAGGCAATGTCATCGAGAAACCATTACCTGCCCCAATAAAATCCGAGTGGGGCTGTCGCCATGTGACTGCGGCAATAACGACGGCATAAAATTCGTAGAAACGAATATCAAAGACGAGGAGGCGGGGGCTAATGGGGGCAGGACATGAAACAAAAAGAGAAGCGGCACCAAATTGACTTAATTCCTTATTGTTGTTTTGTTTTAATTCTTGTGTTGTTGTCTTATGCCAATTGCAGGTGGAGCAAACAGCTGATTGTGTTGAAGAGCGAAAGCTTTGAGAAACAGGATAAGTTCCACTTCCAGAATCATACTTTCTCTCGCACTCTCTCTTTATAGAGAGAGTTTTGGTTTCAGGAGCTTAACCCACATCGACGACGACGAGGTCTGAAGCCTGGCCAGCGACGAAGTCTGGCTTCAGTCGTTGGAATACACTCGTGCGTCGTGGACACAAGCCAAATCGCTTCAGCGCCGGAAAGTTGCACGTGGCAGCGGTACTGAGTCCATTACTCTCATCCTTTCTGCGTTTCTATGTGTCGGTGTTTCTGTGTGTTCGGGTGCCGGACTGTATCTGTGTGCGGGAATCATCACAAGCCGTAAATGTGAGCAATTGAAAGTGTCTTTCTGTTTCAGACCAAAGATGTCCTTTTATCTATGAGAAATGAAAGCGAATCCACGCCAAAGTACACATACACAAATACACACACACACACACACCCATATATGTATATATGGAAATGTAAATGTGTGCCATGGCCCCGAGACGCACAGAATCCGTTATGGAGCCGCGTCATCGTCTTCTTTGTCTGATGCCCTACGGCATTTCTCCATCTTTATTTATTTTATACTTTTTCTCATTTCATCTCAATTTTTTCATCGTTTTTTATCTCTATATTTCTGCGTAGGGCAGACGCTCAAGTGTTTGCACAGTCCCAAATAAATAAAAAATTGAAGTATAAATAACGCTTGCCACATCGCTCACATTCCACTTAGCGGTCATTGACGCTGGCGTTTTCATTTTTGGTCGAGAGCGTTGCATGGCTTTTACGGGTATTTGTCCCGTTGTGGCATGCCTTGCATGCAATTAGGCTCTTGTAAGTTTAATCGCCGTGGATGGAATAATTAAGCCAGGCAACAGGAGGAGAAACTGAAATGGCACCGTAACCCCCAAAAAGTAGGCAACGAAAAGTTTCAATTGCTTGCCAAAAGCCATTCAAGTCAGCTAAGGCCACGGTTGTGATTAAAACGCAGTATTTTAGTAATCTTATGGAAATTCTAGTCAAAGTGTAATTGGTTTTAGAAATAGGAAGGCATTATTGTATGATACACTTTATTCAAATAATAAGTTAAAAAAAATAGACTGTTTTTATTTGTTTAAAACCGTATTATTATTATTTCTTAATTTGTAACACAACTTTAAAAAAGCTCCATCTATAGAAAAATATAAAATCTAAATATTATCCCAGAAAGCTTGCGTTTTTCCAAGTCTTTGGGCGGAAGCAGATTTATTATTTTGCCAAACACCCAAAAAAGTAACTTAGAATTGTAAATATTCACAATTTCACCGAAAAAAAGTGTGAATATTTAATAAATACAATTGAAGAAAAACGAGCCCAACTGAATATAATATAGAGAATACAAAAATATTGGTTTTACTTGACGGAAAATAAACATAACGCGTCCGCTTCATAAATGAATAAAAACCATCTCGATTTACGCAAACAGAGAATTACAAAAATGTAGAAAAAAATTAAAAAAGGAAGAAAAAAGTCCACCAACAAAAAACCGACTTGAAAAGAAATCAAATAGAAGCTGAAATTGTGAAAAGTGCGAGCGATTGAAAAAATGAAATGAAATTATTTGTCGTTACGCGATATATGAAATATCAACAAAATCCAACAGTTTCAACCAAACGGTTTCTCAATGGAAAATACAAACAAGTGTGTGCGTGTGCAATTGTGTGAACACCTACAAAAGATATAAAAAATACATAAAGAATAAAAAATAACAAATAACAAATAACAAGTAACGAATAAAGAAGGCAAAAGGATACGCTGGCTTAAAAGAAAAGGATTATCGATTGTCCCAACTGACCGACAAAGCCACGGGGGAAAAAAGCAAAAACGGAAGCAGCAATCCAGAGTCTGGGATTATTTTCGCATTCAGCCAAAAACAATAAAAACCAAACTTCCAGCAAGTCTCATAAAAAGAACAAGGATACAAGTACATGGATGCGTGTATATAGATCCCTGACTTGTACGAGGTAAGTCGAGCAGAAATACCAACAATAGCATTTCTATAAGCTTAAGTTATCAGTTCGGCTAAGCAAAGATATGTCCAAAATAAGTAGTATTGTTCGCTTGCCCTTCCAGGGCAGATCACCGTATGATTTAGTCATCACGGAAATATTGTGCCACTCGAGCAGAAGCTCCGAGTTTCCGATCAATCACATTGCTTCCTAATTTACCCAAGCCCCGACCAAAATAAAATCAATTCAATGAAGATAAATGAGTTCAAAGTGAAAACCGAAACTCAAAGCGTCTTAAATATATATTTATATATATAGACTGGAGACTGTAGGATGGTGGCCCCGCCTCGAGACTTCCACTTTCACTGCCGTTTGGCATCGGTAATAAGCGATTACAATGTCATGAATCTAAATCCAAGTCACAGCAAGGACGCCGCAGTCACGTGCGCGGACTAAACGAAACCGCAGGACCACAATGGGACGCAGGTGTTGCCGTGTTCGAAGCCAGGAGTAGGAGGAACATGAGCCATTGCCGACGACAGTGCAGATCATAAGAGTTAGGTGGTGGATTGGCAGCCATAATTTACCCAGCCATCTCAGGGCCTGTCATAAAAAAGTTTCAACGTATTACTCATCCGCCCCCGCGGCCAAAACTCTGATGAGCAAGGAAATCAAATTAATCATTCTGCCAATGATTGGAATGATTTCTTCTCTTCATTTTTTTTGTGGTTGTGATAGCTTCCTACATATATTCTGTACATATCGATTTGGATACTTG
The DNA here is from genome assembly GCA_035045925.1 of Drosophila atripex. Taxonomy (NCBI): domain Eukaryota; kingdom Metazoa; phylum Arthropoda; class Insecta; order Diptera; family Drosophilidae; genus Drosophila; species Drosophila atripex. The sequence continues at coordinate 2,884,200 of JAWNOP010000022.1, read as the reverse complement.
TCTATGACAGACACGCACCCCCACAATTGCGCAAAAAAATTTCCCGGCTGGCACTTTACCTGCTATTTTTAGTTGCCACAGCTGTTCGGTCTCACTTTTCCGGGCGGGTGTCTCAATTCCGCGGCTGGTGGTGCATAAATTAACGCAAATAATTATGCAGATTTTTTTTCGTGTTTTATTGCCGTGCAAATAAGCGGCGGCACTCACTGAAGACGGGCTTGTTTTGAACTTTTGAATATTTTAGCGCTCCATAATTAGTCGACGGGCAACAAAACCATTTGAAAATTCTCTCATTTCATTGCCGTGTTAGAGGTGAACATTTATTGGACAAAGTTTGCTCCTTCAACTTTATGAACTTTTCCTTAAAGTCTGTCTGCACAGCGAGGGTCGGGTTTTAAATTAAATGTTGATTTATTTTATTGATTTTGGTTTACTGTCTGTATTATTATCCATTTACATTCCTTACAAAAATAAACCGCGTTTACGTGCAAATATTTATTTCATTTTATTTTTTCCAATTGATTATTTAGTCAATTTTAATACTAAACAAACAAAAGACATGCGTTTAATCAAAATTCCAACCGCATTTGCGGAATTTCATACTTCCCCTCACTTTCCGACAACGGATCTGTTTAATTTTTGTTTGTTCTTTTAATCAGCTTTTCATAATTTTCCGTTTATGTTTAATTACTCAGTAATCTATAATGACTGGGGTAATAAGTGATTAGCATAACGTGGCTATAAAATGAAAAAAGGAATATTTTTTCAATTTATTATTATTTTGTTTCATTATTTTTTAACATTGTTATTTCACTTCTGTGATTTATTTCTTTCAAATAAATGGATGGAATAAAATAAGTTTTATTTTTATAACTCAAGTTAAATAATTTATGCTTAATTATGCTTAATAAATGATTTAAACCATATGTAACTCTTCGTGATTATTTGCTTTTTTTGAGGCAAATGATGGCAGCTGAGAAATTCCCTTCATCTTCAGGGGTGCAATCTGAAACTTTTCGGCCAGCTCCCCAAGGACACTCAAGGTGCAAGGCGTCATTGTGAAGCCGCCCTGGTCATCAACCATTTTCATGTGTTGCATCTCCTTGTCTCCCGGGACGAGAGCTTGGTTCCCCGCCTTATTGGGAACCACTTTACGCAAAAGGCGGTGAAAGTCCCCCAGTCGATCCTCGAAGGACGAACAAAACCGCATCGGGTCGATGGCTATGTAGACTTGGCCCAAGTCGGCCGGAGCGTTGGCGGCACTGAAAACTCCACGCCTTTGAATCAAATTGGCGTACCGCGCCCCTGTCATAACTCCGCACAGGATGTCCACCATGGCAGCCAGGCCGAAGCCCTTGTGTTCCGGTTGAAAGGCTCGGATCCTCTGGGCCTTCAGAGCCTCTGCTGTGGAAACGGTCTCCTGACCTTCGCTGTTCAGGGCCACCAGCTTGGGAACCTGCTTGGACCAGCCGTTGCAGTACGATAGCTCCAGTTGCTCCACCGAACAGGCAGCCATTCCGAAGTCAGCCAGAAACTGTTCATGGGCACCCGAAGCAGCACACGCTATGGGATTCTCGCCCAGAATCGGCTCAACTCCGCCACAGGGCACCAGGGTTGGAGCACCATTCGTCATGCACAAGCCAATCATACGCTGCTCCAAAGCCTGTTGAAGTAGACATATGTATTAGACTTACATGTAAAAAATAGAAATATTTTTTAACAAAAAACAACCCACCTGACAGGCATACCAGGACGCCATTCCAATGCAATTTGAATGGCATGCCGAGACCCAGCCAATACCCACCTCTCTGGCCTTTTGTATGGCCAGGTCCATGCAAAAATTTGCCACCACGGGACCGGGTGCATTGTGGCCGTCCACCAGACCAATGGCCTCCAATTCGGAGATAATGGTGGGCGTGGCCGTGCCCACGACTGTGCCATTCAAAAGATCAGCGGCTATGGCCGGCAATCGGTGGATGCCCATTGAGCGGTGGCCCATGTAATCGGCGGCAATCAGAACATCGGCCATTTCACTGGCCGCCTGTTTCGGGACGTCCATGGCAGCAAAAACCTGGCTAACGAAACGTTGGGCCTCCAGGACATCCACCAGCCGGCTGCCCTCCTTCACCCTCATTTGTTCCTCCATACCCGGCAACTTTTGACCACCGCATAGGAGGAGGACCCTTTTGATGTTGTACCACATCAACTCCTTTTCCTCTGGTACTTTTCCATCCACCTCCAGCTGAGATCTCCGAGTCCATCCCCATTCGCGTGGCGTACCGGAATAGGAACCTTCGCCCTCTCACGGACTCGTCTTTTTCGATTGTAACTCCCACATTGGAAGGTGACTTTGCAACGGGTTTTCCAGATGGCAGGTTGTGTATGGAGGTGTTGTTGTTCCCAAACGTGTCCATCGACAGCTTGAGCCGTACTTTGCGCAAGGCGTCCAAAAAGTTGAGCATCAGCCTCATTTTTCCAACTTAAATGGTGGATCAATGTCAACAAACTGTGTGTACAACCATGTGTTTGAAGTATTTAGAAAAAGTATATCTGTATAGAAAATAATATGAATATCTCATACACTCTGTATTTAATGATTTTAAAGTCTAATGGCATAGTCTGTATTCAAAGCACCCACAGTTCGCTTTGATCTTAATTTTCCCAATGGATAGCCCTGGGACACAGCTCATAAGCTTGTGTACAAAAATAGGCATTTCTTCTCAAATAACCAAACACACATTCAAATGAGCTACTTGTGCAGCTACCACTCGCTGGGCGTACTTGAATTGTCAGAGCAGAGAACAAAAAAAAAAATCACCACACAAATAAGCAGAGTAATATCAAAAAGCTACAGAAAAAACAAAAAGCTACCAACAGCAATGCAAAGGCTTAAAAAAAGGACGCACACAAATTGCACTGGCATAGTTAAGGATGTGTAAAGTAACCTTGAGGCGTGCACAGGCACAGGCACAGGCACTGGCACAGATACAGATACATTTGGCCCACAGATACATCCACAGCCCACCAGATACCAGATGCACATTCCATTTTCAGTGAGTGCAGTGCAAAGTGTGCCTGCGACCTTGCTGTTTTGTGTGTCCAACCATTTTAATTCAAACGAAAATAAATTTCCACTAAAATTTAACTCGTTCCCTTGTTGACGGCACTTTTTATGTGAAAATGTGAAAAACTGAATTATTTTTGCCCTCGTATAGCTACATATAGAGAATAACAAACGACCTATTAACAAATATGATTAAATTAGTGGCCACCTGAAGCGGAGAGGCATAAAAAATCAATTTAGTATTTATGAAAATTTTATTATCGTTTTTTATTGTCAACTTTGATGGTGATGAAGTTTTTGCAAAGTGAAGGACGCTAGGTAATTTGCTTAAAAATTCGGAAAAAAATATATTACTTTGTAGAAGATATAATAATTAATATGCAGCTTTAGAAATACTTTTTTAGATTTGTCTACTTATAGTACATGATTTAATATATACTAATTTAAGAATGAATTAACATATGATCTTTAACGTTTAAACTATCTAATGAAAGAGTTCTAAGAGATATATTTTTCCTTTTCCAGAACAAAATGGTAGCCAGGCACCTGGCAGCTTGTCCTGTACCTCGAACCAATCGAGCTACCAATCATAGATAGTCTAAATGACCAGAAAGAAATCTAGTCACTCCAAATCGATATAGAAATAGGTACTGAAAGTTTAACAAAAGCCGCCGGGCAGATCACTCAACTGAAAAGAAGATCCGCTCTGCCAGGATGGGGGAAAGCCAGCTGTTGCTCTTGCTGCGGCTCCTGCTACTACCTGTCGTCCTTCTCGGCTGGATTGGTGTTGCCAATGGATCCACTTCGGACATCTACAAGAACGCCCGTCTGGGTCACCGCATCGTCCAGACGCGCTACGGCCGCCTTCACGGGCTCATCCTCCCGCTGGACAGTTTCCGGTTCCTGCGATCCGTGGAGGTTTTTCTGGGTGTGCCATATGCCACTCCGCCCACCAAACAGAATCGGTAAGTAAGCTCCTTATTTAAAAAAAGATCTGAATAAAAAATAAAAGGTAAGTAATCTTTAAGCACTTTACAGAGAATCCTTTTAAGTATTCTTGGAACTGAAAACAGAGAAAAAATTCAACGAAAAATGAATTTCCATTAACCAGGTTTAGTCCCACGCGAGCACCAGCGCCCTGGGACGGAATCCGCATCTCGGACAAGTATAGTCCCGTCTGTCCCCAGAGACTGCCCAACATCCAAAACGAGACGGCAGCGCTGGAGAAGATGCCCAAGGGCCGCCTAGAGTACTTGAGGCGACTGCTGCCTTTCCTGGAGAATCAGTCCGAGGACTGCCTTTACTTGAATGTCTTTTCGCCGGTTAATGGTAAGCCAAACAAAAAAAAAACAACACGACCTCCAAGAAACATTCATGGAATTCCATACTAACTACCAGCTTGCAAGCTATTCAAGTCCACAGAGCTGGCACATAAATCTCATTTAAATTCAATTAATTAAGATTAATCGTACGCCACGTAATGCCAATATTTTCTACGCAAAAGAAAACCCAAATGCTCACGTAACCACTGCGCAAATCTTATCGCAAGTGCCACCCCACTAAGCTCCCAATCCCGGACTGAGCCGGATCCGTTTGGAATCGCAAATCCGGAGCGATTCCTACATGGGAGCGGGAGCAGGAGCGGGAATGGGAGCACTGGCGAAATCCGCTTTGCACGCAAACGGAAACGTTTAATGGGTCGTGGAGAGCTCTTCGGGTGCTTGCCAGTTGTGTTGAAAAGGCACAAAATATGCGATACCACTAAAGTCCTCCAAAATTCGAAACTAAAAACTAAATATTAGATTCATGATTCTTGATACACTAACAGCAGTTTGTAAACTTTCATTTTTACTCTATTAGCCGGAGCCAATGAGAAGAAATTGCCAGTGATTGTGTTTATTCATGGCGAGTCCTTTGAGTGGAGTAGCGGAAATCCGTACGATGGCAGTGTCCTGGCCAGCTACGGAGAAGTGGTGGTGGTGACACTCAACTATCGTCTGGGAATATTAGGTACGACTTTGTAGTTATTACTAATGAATAGATTTAAGAGGAGGGAAATATATTTTCAGGTTTTCTGAATGCCAATCCCAATCCGCATGCCCACGCTCGGGTGGCCAACTACGGCCTGATGGATCAGATGGCTGCCCTCCACTGGATTCAGCAGAACATCCAGAAGTTCGGTGGGGATCCCAACTCGGTGACCCTGGCGGGTCATGGAACTGGGGCGGCCTGTATAAACTACTTGATGACCTCGCCCACAATGGTCAGGGGTCTCTTCCACCGGGCCATCCTGATGTCGGGCTCCGCATACTCCTCCTGGGCCTTGGTGGAGGATCCAGTCCTGTTTGCCATCAAGCTGGCCAAGGAGGTGAACTGCACCATTCCCGAGGATCTGAATCGCCATCACGAACAAATTGTCGACTGCCTGAGGGACGTGCCTCTGGATGACCTATACAGTGCGGACATCCAGGCCCCCAACTTTCTCACATCCTTCGGGCCATCGGTGAGCGATAATTCATATTTATTTTCCTCGTTTAATCCACCTTTTATATTTCAATTGTTTATGTACATTTAACCAAATGTTCAAATGAACTAAAAACGCCAATTAGGCTTAAGGCAAAGCCTTCAATTTTAATTAAGCAATCGAAAAAGGCTTCGGGCATAGATGGGTTTCAAAAAATCATTAATATTATGCATGGAGGATATATGAATTATATATTGTAATCCCTGGGGGCAGACTTTCAAATGTCATTTGCAAACATATTAAATAAAGCAATTAGAGTGCTCTAGTGCCTTAATAATCCGTTTAGTTACCAGCTTTAAATCGATTGAATTCCAGTTTATCCTTTTTTCTTTTATAAATTTGTCATTACTCTTGAAGAGCTTGAAGAAATTATTTCAAGTGTCTAGAAAACCTTTAGGATAACCGCTTTTTCTGAAAGAAAATTAAATGCTATCTTGTGGAGTAATTCTGTCATTGCTTCCGTGGCATTCATTCGGGGTTTTCGTTGCGTTTTGTCCTGATTTTACTTTTGTTCAGTCCATGCTTCAGTGGACTTTATTACTTACTTACGCCCTTTCTCCTTACTGTGCCCGGTCCAGTAGTGCTGTCATTTACTTGCGATTCGTTCTCCCTTCCCCGATTTCAATTTAGGTTGATGGCGTTGTCATACGACCCGGACATTCCAATCTCGATATCGATGATTTAATGGCGCGCAACTCGAGGCGTTCCTCGGCGGACTCCGGCTACCAGACATCCGGCGGTGGAGGTGGTCCTGGCGGCGGACCTGGCGGGGGCCCCGGCAATGGTGGTGGCTCCGGATCGGCATTCGGCGGCGGATATTTCGGTGGAGGTGGCGGTGGCGGAGGATCGAATACGGTAAACATGGGCGGTCACTATGACGTCCTGTTTGGCGTCGTTACGGGCGAATCGATTTGGCGCTTCAGTGCCCATGATATACAGAACGGTTTCGAGGGCGAGAGACGCGATAAAATTATCCGCACCTACGTCCGCAATGCCTACAATTATCACCTCAACGAGATATTCTATACGGTAAGTTGGCCTATTTTTGAATAGTTGGAGAATTTTGGCGGTTTTGGGCCATAAATCTTGCCAATCAGATTCATCTGCCGAGACAGCAGACTTTTGCGGTCTGATAGTCTGTCGGTTTTCTTCTGGCATCAGTTAAAGCTTAATTATTGCCTTTATCATTGCGTTTTCTTTGCGACATGAAAAGTTTTTCTAGCGAAAAACTTTGTAGACACTCGCCAGATGAAAGAAATAGGTTTCATTTAAACTTGAAACGGAGAATAAATGTTCATTACCAATTGAGTAATTGGGGGCCGAAAACGCCAATTTCAGCCCGTGCAGCAGACGGTGTAAAGAAGTCAATTAAAATGTTGCCACTATGTTGCTCTGTGTGCTACTATAATTAAAGTCCAACACGGCGTATGAGTAACATTCGCCACTCGAACACATACATTTATGAGTCTGTCTGCGTTTCATTTTTGCGCTCATGTTCCCGGGCATTTGCAACTTTTTAATCATTTTTTTGTTTTTGCAACATTTAGCCGCTGCTGCTACTGATGCTACTACTGCTGATGCTGTTTCTACGGCTGTAATACTGTTGTATATATTTATTTTATGCCCTCTTGCTGGCTTTTTGTTTTTATTTTGGTATTGTGCAAGCGAGCGAAATGGAAGGCAGTTAACACGCCATTGCTGCCAAAACATTAACACGCTTTATTTGGCAAATGTGTGCAAGGACATAGACATACACACCCGTACATACACTTACACGCATATTCTGTATGGATGGATGTATATTTGTACACAGAGTCGCACATGTACCTACTTAAAAGCGCACAAGCAGCACTTAACCCAAATCACAGCAAACAGCAGAGCGGAGAAAGCCGAGAAGCATCCAACGACAACCGTCAACAGTCAGTGTCTGTTGAAAATGAAACTGAAGCTGATGCTGATGCTGATGCTGATGCTGTAGCTGTATCTGTATCTGTAACCGTAGCCTGTATCTGTATCTGAACCTCTGAGCCACACACACACTCTCAACAAATGCAATGGCCGGGTGTGAGTGGAAAGTAGAGATATACCCATATAAACAGATACATTATATATATATATATATATTCCAGAAGTCGTAAATTGCCAGCGCATATATCACGATTATAACGCTTAAATCCGTATTTATTTTACTTAATTATGCTTTTGTAGAATCGCCGAGGCGGCTTGCTTTTCCATACTCCATAAAGCGGAATTTTTTATAGGTCAGAGGTCGGGCACGAGTTGCAGACGGAACCAAGTGCCGGGCTAATGATTACTAATCAAAAGTTATAATTGCATAGCATTTTGTAACCTTTTATGTATGAGCACTTGCTATCCCCTATAGAACTTCCGCCAAACAAAAATCGATGCTGGCCAAAAATAAATTCAAAGTTGTAGTTGTTGAAAGTAAAAAAAAAATGTAAATTTATTCCACACACCATTGTTAGAATCAGTTTCTGTTCCACACACCATTCCTTTTTTTTATATTGTTTGCATTTTTTGATAGGGTTTGTAAATTATGCATGACATCGATTTTACAGATGCATTTTGTGGTAGTTTATTTTTCACACACATGCTGGCTAGAAATAATCATACTGTTGGTGGAGGGAGTCCTCGCCGGCACTCCATCTGCCCAGTTTGCGGTGGTGGAATGGCCACCGCAAACAAGGACAGCAAACGGTTGCAATCCGCTTGTAATCCAGCCAGGATTTGACTTGGCACACATGGAGCCAATGCAAATCTAATCCCCCTGCCTTTTCTGCACTCGCACAGAGAAATGGCGAAAAATCACAATTAAATCAAAGGATTCAGCAGTTTAAGCTTTAATTGAAAAAAGCGGGAATTCATTTATTTCAGTTTTAAAAATTTTTCAAGGCACACATACACCCAAAACCTATGGAATTTTTTCCAGTGCACAGAAGCAGTGTTTGCCGAAAGAATTTAAACTGAAATACCACTTCTTCGTTTAGATTGTGAACGAGTACACCGACTGGGATCGCACCTCCCAGCATCCGATCAACACCAGGGATACAGCTGTGGCCGCTCTATCCGATGCCCAGTTTGTGGCTCCAATTGTCCGTGCCGGCGATATCCTGGCCGCCAATTCGCCGCCCCCTGTGAGCTCATCCTCGCCATCGGGCTCTGCGGGCGGAAATGCAGCTGCTTCCACATCGGCAGGCTCTACCCAGCCCTCGGGTCGCTGCTTCTTTTACGTATTCGACTACCAAACCAAGGACGGGGACTATCCGCAGCGAATGGGCACTGTGCACGGCGAGGACCTGCCCTACATATTCGGAGCCCCGCTGGTGGATGGTTTCAGCCACTTTCCACAGAACTACACCAAATCGGAGACAGCTCTGTCCGAAGCGGTCATGATTTTCTGGACAAACTTTGCGCGCACCGGGTGAGTTTTTGAAGAGGGCTTTTTGGCGCCGCAAGTGGCCCTAAGAAGTCTTAGGACACCTGCTGTCCACTCCGCATTTTAAGCTTCACTTGAACATGTTACTAAGCATGGCACTGAGAAAAAATAAGGAAAATGGAAGCTTTTCGCTTCAATAAACAAAAAGTCAATTAACATTTACTTTTAAAAGGGAGATCTTCAAGTGTATTTTTAAAAATGTTATCCTCCTTCAGCAATCCCAATGAACATCATCGCCAGGACTCTTCGCTTCCCGTTTCCAAGGAGCGCAACCGCTTTCGCAGCATCACCTGGGAAAATTATGATCCGCTGCATCAAAAGTATTTGGAAATAGGTGAGCCAGCGGAAAACTTTTCCCACGCTAAGAAGTGCATCTAAGTTTTTATTATTTTTCCTTTTTGTGTAAATGGATTTTGCGAGTGGTTCAAACAAAAATCTTTTCCTAAGCTGCCAAGGAAGTACTTGTTTGTTTGCAGAATAAGAATGGAAAGACTAGTTTTTAAGTTTAAATGCTATTGCAAAAGAACTATATTTTCGAAGGGGGTCAGGTCAAGTCATTAATATGCAAGTAGCTTTCTTACATGTCCCTCTCCCACCACAAACATTTCCAAAACGATGTATGGCTATTTTGGTATCCAGTGAAAAGAAATATCCCGTCTAACAAAAAATAAAAAGAAACCTAAGCACACACACCCCCAGCTGAAGGAAAAAAAAATGAGAATCAAATTTAATTTGAATTTTAAAGAAGGCAACGCCTGTACATGTCTCGCCTGCTAACAACAACAAATTGAGGGGACGTTCCCCGGAAAGGACTTCCCAGATGAGCAAGGGTGCAGCGGGGGGAGGGACCGGTGAAAAACGAGGGAGTTAACACACAAGTACTTGAAAATGTGAGTGGAAAAAATAAGCATCGCACCGGCGACTGTCAGGGCATTGAAGCAAAAGCAACAGCTCCGCCAGGTAGATGAAGGGCAATCAAAACGCCCAGAGATTGTCGAAAAATCGTGGGGCTGTGGGCGAAAATCGGAATGGGGTGCATAAAGCTTTATGTGAGCGTTAAAATGGCACCGCTGCTTCATGTCAAATGTACGAGAATGTTATTAATTTCAAATTTTTCGCACCTTTTGTGCTCGAACGCGACAGGAACATGAGAAAAACATACAAAGTCGATAGGGAGTGGCTTCCATATACCTTATTTGCATAATGGGGGGGATTATCAAATACCCTGAATAAAGAAGAAATTTGTATAAAGTACTAAAAGTTTAATTTTAATATCAAAACTTTTGTTTTTATTAGGTATTATTATTTTGACCAAGAGAACAAAAAGTTAAATAAAATAAAAGAGCTACGAATAAATGAGAATGAAATGCAAAAGATTAACATATATATATTTTTATTTAAGATAGATTTATATATTTTTTAAAAATCCTCATTAACCTGAGTAACTGAACACATTTCTTTAGAATTATGACAGATAGGTTTTTTTCTACAAAAATGTAAAGTATTCTGACTCCATTAGAATAGATATACCCACTTGACAAAAAAATAGGCCACCACCCACACAGACACACTCAATACATGGAAATTCCTTCGAAAAGATAGCGACAGATATGCGCGCTTAACGATTTATGAAAATTACGAACAGGTTATGGCAATGGATTGCCCATACATTGTTCGCCTCAGAATGGCTTTTCTTGTAAAGAATTTTTTTTGCCAGTACCCGCGACAGAGGTAAGAGGCAACAGAAATTGCCAGGGCAATGCCTGCTGAAACGCACTTTACGCACATGTAAGCACTGAAGGACGATACGTATCAAAGGATATGTATATGTCTGTGAGCAGATACTACATCTCACCCTCTTCCTTCTTTACTTTATCCATTTTATATATAGTATATACATGATTTTTTTTTTGTTTGATTTTAATTGAAATGACACACAGCGACAGCTGACATTCTATACAGCTCCGGCGGTACTTTACATAAGCAAGTTGAAAGGATTCCGCCGTGGAGAGTTTTTATTTGATACGCCGGCGAGCTGAAATCGAAATCAAATATTGTGGGCGGGGGCAGGGCCGGGGAGAAGGAGCTGCTCCTCCGAGCAGAGCATTTTAGCTCACACAAAAGGATCTCGGGCACACAAAGGCAGCTGTCGCACAGATGCGCCGCATTCGTACAATACACTTGCATATAGTATATCGAACTATAAGGATATCTTATGTTCACATACGACTGGGAGCCGCCATTATATTGAAAGTTGTGTTGCGTAAATTATGCACCGCTCCGTAAGCCTGCAATATTTATTTAGGTTTCCGATTTGCACTTGCGACTGTTGATTGACGAGGACGGGTGATGTGATGGAGGGGAAAAGGTCGTTTGCTCGGCAATCATACTTCCTTCTGAATACTCCCCAAGGATAAGGAGCATGCTGCTCAAAAGGTGTACGAGAAAAGCTTTCTGAATATTTGAGAATCATTCTCGGTACTTTTCAGATATTTATAAATACGTCCAGATATGAGGATATCCTGCCAGCCACCTGTTTGCCACCAAAGGAAGTAGGCTATCCAAAGGATATTCGCATTATTTACAAACTTACACTTAAGGATTAAATTTAAGTTGTATTTGTAATACAACTAATATTATAATCGCTTTGAAACCTTTTAAATTAAATTACTTCAAGTCTAAGATTATAGATACCCTTTGTTTAAATATCCTTAGCTCAGTCAAACTTTTTCTCTCCGTGCACTTGACAGGCTCTTGGCAGGAATAGCTGGGGGCATCAAAAATTAAACAGTTATGTCGCTTTCACCCTGCCAAAGTAAACAAGACATTCGGGTCGGACTGAGGGCGCTAAAATGAAAACCGAGGCACTGAGAAGCCCCGTCTGGCCTCAATTGAGCCAAGTGTCTGTCGCTCACCTTTTTGGCATGCAAATGACTCGAAAGTAGCCCAAAAGCATAGGCTTTGCCAAAATGGAATAGTTTAGCATTAGAGCTATTTGCATGCATGTTTCGTGTTGGGGACGAGTGTGTTAGGAACGTATGAGCTCTGGTATCTGTCACATGGAAATGATAATGAAGATGTTGACACCAGAGCTAGAGCCCCTTTTTGTTTTGTTTACGTTAACCCTCGAATAAGATTTTTGCATAGTCACACCCTCTATTCTACAACCGGAACTCTTTAAATTCCAGGAATGAAGCCGCGCATTAAGAATCACTTTCGGGCCCATCAACTGTCGATTTGGCTGCGCCTGATACCGGAGCTACATCGCGCCGGAATGGAGGATGTGATAGCCCGGCACAATCTGTTCCGCAATCACGACGATATGGACCTGTACGAGGGACCCGTTAAACCAGATCCATTCGGCATATCAACAGCCAACGCCGGCTCCACATCGTCCTCGTCGTCGTCGTCGTCCTCGCGCCTCCTGCTCATCGATGAGCAATTGATGATGAAGAAGGGACGCGGTCTAAATGCCTCCGCCTATTTGAACGGCATATTGGGCGGTAAGTAGCCCCAAAACAAACACAGACATCCAATCAGACACCCAGTCAGCGAGTCAGACAGTCACTCGGGTTATCATACGCTTGCTCTGCGGCTTGTCACTGTCACTTAAATACCTAAAGACAACAAATAAGTGGGCAACAAAACGGCAAAACGACCGAGTGCCCAAAGGAATAACGCCTATCGCCTTTGTAGATTGTATTCTGGTTTCGTCCTTTTTGGCCCTTTGTACAGTCTGCAGTTGTCATTTAATACAGTTGACAAAGGCCAGGCCGGGCCAAAAGGGACGCTTGAGTGGCCTTTGGCACTGGCTTAAATTTAATTGCAGATTCTGCTAAAGCGAACAAATTTCAATTGGAATTGCTTTAAGCTACCGAAGATGTTAGTTATTTGATATTCCTAAAAGGACACTCATATTTCACGTCAAATCATTGTGAATATTAAATTGCCTGGTAGTCATAGTTAGTTGCTCAGCTAGTCTATTCATTCTCATCTGTTTTCCCAACATGACCTCAATTACTGAAGCCCTATTCCAAATATCACTCATACGCCATGTAGGCGAATATTAAATCAAGCTATTTGAAGCGACTCCAGAGCTAAATCTCTAAGATGCGGCCACAAATTTGTACGCACATGTGCCCATTTGTTTAATAACTCGACAGAAAATGAAATAAATTCAACAAACACCATGTGCGATGGTATCCAGCACAAATAAAAATCAAATTCAAAAGAGAAAACTCTTCCTATTTATTTGGCTTTTGGTTTCGTTTTCTTTTATTTCATTTTTGGTTTTTGGTTTTTTGGTTTTCTGGTAGGTTTGTTTGCTGGAGAACGAGCTGAAAATCAACACTTTCGGTAGCAAAGATTTCTGTTTACACTTGGCGCTGGCCTCGGCCTAGTCGGTGTTTACTTCACTTTGTGGTCCCGCAGCAAGTTAAATTGCAAACTTGGCATTTTTGTGAGCCGAACTCATACCATCCACTCCCATCGTGGCAGGGGGACTTCATCCCAGGCATGACATTTCCATTTGACCCAACCCGAACTTGGACCTCCAGCTGGGGTTCTCCGGTTATTGAAATTGCGTCCGGCACCCGGGATACCCGGGTTTGGCTTTTGAATTTATATTGTGTCGAGTGCTGACTTTTGGAAATGCACTCAACTGTAATCTCTATAAGTATTAAGTGTGTGTAACCTTTTTTCCCCTGATGGGGGCCTCCGCCGTGTTGGATGTGCCGGGCCCGCCCTTTTCTTTCTATATACTATATCTACTATCTGTCTGTGGCATACATTTTCTCGTTTACATTCGCCCGGGTGGAAAAGTCAGGCATGCGATGGGATGGGGCGAGTCTTCTGTCTAAGATGCCACAAATGTAAATAGCGCATAATTTTAATGCACTAGCCAGGCTCCCCCTGGCGGTACGCTCCCCCCTCGGCTTCGGGCTCGGATGGGAAGTCATTAAACCAGTTTATGTAAAACTCGTTGGCGGAAACTTTTTCAACACTTACTCTAAATTAACAGCAAACTTTGCTGCTTGTTTTTTCCTCCTCGTTTTCTTTATATTTTTGCCATTTTTAATAAACTGTCCCCGCAGCTGTGGCAACTGCAGCTACAGCTGCTTCCCTCCACAAGAGACTGATGGCGCGGGCGTGGGGGACGCCAAAGCAAATCCAACTCAAACATCAAATGCTTATATGAAACGGTGGCTATATAGGGGACTGGGGCTAGGGGGGGGATAGGGGTTCTAGGGGCGACGGCTTGCACTGCCTCGTGGGCGTGTCCTTGTTTCATGGTATAGCCCCTGATCCTGCTTACTCCCAGCCATGCTGGCTTATCTCAAAGTCAAAACTAAGACAGTCAATTTCAGGCAAAACTTTCTCCACTTTCCTCTAGCCAGGCAACTAAATACAGCACCCCTACCCGCACTCTCCTCGGCTGCCAAGTTGGCCAATGCAAAATGGATTAGCTTATAGGGGTTGCAGCGTGAAACGTGGGCATGGCACTCTTAAGCGCTTCTGCTTCGCAAAGTCGGGAAAATTAAAAATTATTGAAATGTTGACTCTTTCCCCCAATAGACTGGATGATAGGAAAATGTACTTTTAAATGAAAAAGAAAACTTTTAAATTAAATACTTTTATGGAAATGGAGAAATGGAGTTGATTATTTAGTCTAATACTCTAATAGTGGGTAGTCCTTCAGATCCTTACCTAGACCACCTTTTAAATCATTTCTGCACTCAGAGTCTTAAATCATGATAGAACCCAGCTGCTCTTAAATTAAATCTCTCTCTAGTTCGGTTTGGAGGACAAACAACTAATCTGTGGCCCAAACAAATACAACAAACGGAGAGACCTGGAGGTGAAAGGGCGACTTGCGGCGGCTAATGTAAAATCCTGGTGAGAGCCGAGTGTCGGACCACAGACAACAAATGTTCGTTTCAATTAGTGCTCGGGCCAAAAATGCTGCAAACTAAATCCGGCCATCAAAACAAACTTACAGCCGGGCAGGGATAAAAACAGAAATGGAAACGCAGATTCGAGTGGAAATGGATCTGAAGCATGGTAGTGCCGGTTTAGGGGAAAGCCAGGAGTAGACAGATAGAGAAAAAGTGGAAATAGAAGATGATAAAATGGCTGAAATGCGACAAACAGCTGTCAACTTGACAGCCGACGACGAGGCAGCCAGGCCACAAAGAAAAAAAAAAAAAAAGGACGAAAATTCAGGGGAAAATCAAGGAGCAGGCGGGTGAGTGGGAGAATCACTGAAGACTGACTGGAGGAGGTGCCACCAAAAAGTCGCAGACTTCGCTGGAAGGCACCGACCGAACGACCGACCGAGTCACAGTGTCATATGGACTCGACATACGTTGACATGCTTTTCATTTAAGCGTTGACTTTGCCAACTGTGCCCCCTTGTCCTGCCCTCCCCGCACTTTCCCTGTCGTCACCTCAGCCGTTGGTTATACAACTTGGCCGGAACGCCAGGAATATGCAGCTAAAAGCCAAAAAATCTCAAAGCAAAACGAGAGACTTTGCCGTAAACAAAGCAACCGCAACAAAATACAAATCGAAAAACGGGAAAAACTTGAAAGTTGCTGGGAAAAAAGGAACAACTTTTCTCTAAGAAGTTGAAAGCCGGGTTGGCAAAGTGGTGGAGAACTTAGATTTCTGTTTCCAAAGTTATTCCATGTTACTTGCATTTAATTTATTTTCCTTTTGGCAAAAAAAATTTTTTGGCAAAAAAACAGATAGTCTTAGGTGCCAAAGATGCATAGGGGTCTGAGAAAAAGCGTTATGAACTGATTACTCAAAAGGTAACTCTCCAGGTTTGTTTATTTTTTTATCTTATTATTTTATTATTCGAAGTATTTAGGATCAACAATCTTATGATAATTATGTGCTAAGCAGGAGGTCTTGAGGCAACTGCCTTTAACTCATTTTCAATCCCGTCGAGTACGCTTTCAATGTCGTTTATCCCTTCATCCCGTGCCAGGGCCTTTGGTTACCATTTTTCCAATGCCAAAAAAAAGGTTTGAAAAAAAAAACAAACAAGCCACATCCTCCTACACACACAGAAGCGGAGAGGCACAAAGCCAACTCTGTGCTACTTTGCCTGACCTGGATTCCGGCGAAAAATGGAAATAGAAAAGAAAAGCAGGTAAGAGTCGGCTCACCTGAGTTATTTGGCAACGAGATGGAGATAAAGCAACATGTGGAAAGAGACTTAGCCGAAAGCCTACCAAGAAAATCCCTTCCCGTCTTCCGTTTGGATCATTTGCATAATTCCAGCGATTTCTTTTTCGGGGAAGTAGGGCTGATTAAGCTGGGAAATGTCAAACTATCAGTGAAAATTGAAATGGTTCACTTAATAAATGCCCGAGTGTCCTTAGCAGGATGCCTGCCAGTCAGCCAAGCCAGCCAGCATCAGCTGATGCCGTTGCCATTGCCCTGCCTAATATCTAATTTATGCAAGGACATTTGAGCCTGGCTCACCGACTCCCAGCCTGTCCGCAAATATTTTTCGCTTTCGTGGCACAAAAAGCTGCCAGGCGACGCCCTTTTCTGAGTATTTTCAGTTTGATTTTACGGCTTTGGGTTGCTCTACTTTCTTATTATTATTTCAATTCTTTTTTTTTCTTATTTTTGCCCGTCTCTGTGATTGCACTAATTAAAGCCACATTAAGCATTGCTTTTGGGCCCGCCCCCCTTTCTGGCTATCTGTCCATGTCCTAGCTGGGGCCATGTGTCCTCGTAACATAATTATCTGGGGTCCTTGAACGCATGCGGCCCTTGGAAATTCAAATAAAAATAAAAATGGAATTAAAAATAAAGTGGGGGGAATGCCAAATGCTGCTGCACACCAACTGAAAATTATTTGTACTTGGAAAATTAAATGCAAAATGGAGCGGAATGATAAAGAGCTTAGTGGCCAGGGTCGAATTTGCTCAAAATGGGG
Source organism: Drosophila atripex (assembly GCA_035045925.1). Classification (NCBI taxonomy): domain Eukaryota; kingdom Metazoa; phylum Arthropoda; class Insecta; order Diptera; family Drosophilidae; genus Drosophila; species Drosophila atripex. Next base: position 2,867,201 of record JAWNOP010000022.1, on the reverse strand, counting down.
GGATCAAAATATTCCAGGTTATGCAATTTAGCAAAAGGGTTGTCCTGTCCACACAGACCTGCCACACTGCCACACCGTCACACCGACACTTCAGGACATGCCATCACAGACGAAAAAAAAAAGGGTCTTAAGAACTTTCCCGAGTGAACTCAAGTGACAGGCTGAGAGTTTGTGAGCCGAGCTGCCTACGCCATCATGATTGATGGCCGAAAGTTGGTGAGAAATTATTATGTATAGATAAGGGCTAATTCCAAATTGGATTCCCCAGCACGCCCACAAAAACTTTGGATCGTTGCCCACTCACCTGATGCTTTTTGGGTTTTGTGGCAGCCAAGCTGGTAGATATTTCGTTAACCAATCCCGTCCAAACAATCTTGAGTAAATTAAATGCCACACTTGAATGCAAATTGAAAACGCTCTCAGACAAAGCATCGGCAGCTCGTGGTTCTTGGATGACAGCTGTAAGTCTTCACACGATTATTGACACCCAGATCCTGGGCTGGAGTCTGCTGGCATATGGCGGCTACACGTTGCCTTTTATTCCCAATTATTACGGCAGATTTATTTCGGCGAAAATGTATGCAAAATACGTGCCAAAGTCTTTAATCTTGAGACAATGAAGTAACTTTACCGAAATTATTTTATATGCAGAAAATTGTGAGGCAAAACTTTACAGACAAAGCAACCAAGTAGTACATAGAAGGCACCCACACTCGCTACAAAACAATGCCAAGTGTAGGAAGTTCTTGAGTCCCACGCCCAGACAGTCAGAACTGAACAGAACAATCCCAAGACACTTCTAGCACAATGACAAATACATTCTCAAGGAGGGCATCAAAGGCAGGACGAAACCCATTTGTTTTCGCAGACATTTTCGCTTCCGACTCCTTTCGCCGCGCACCTGTCCCCCTCCCAGATACAGTGCCGACCAAGTGGAGTGCGAAATGCTTCCCACATTCGCCAGGCAAATGGAAATAATTTCATGTACATACCGGACAGTTGAGACAAAGGAGCTTCTAGAACGAATAAGTGGCCCACTGCAATGCCAAGTGCCAAAAATCAAACATATTAACTTTTCACTTGCAATTCAATTAATTCAAGCCCTGACCCTCTGGGCTGTCTGGAACAATGCTTGACAAGGGAAACGCTTTAACTTTGGGATCAATACAGCTGCTGGCAATATTCGGCATTTAAAATTGAATTGTTTATTTAGTCGGCGAATTATGCGGTTCACAACGTATTGAACAGCTGAAATGGCCTCAAGAAATTTATGCTCGAGCGGAAAGTGTGTCGCAACACAGAAACAATCTTTTGCTGGACATCTGTTGGTGGGCTCTTGAATACATTTTCCCCAGAATCGCCGCCCAACACCCACACCGTCCTCATGAATAATTTGAGCTGCTAAAGGACATTACTCATACGACCCGTATACGAGTACACTGGCTGTCGACTCCCTCCGAGCAAAATGAACTACACCGAGCCAGTACAGTCAGAGATTAATATGCAACCCACTTCTCGGTATTTTCAGTTACCACGGTGGAGCCGAACAACATGTACACGACCTGTATACCCATCGGAGGAAATTACTCCGGCAGTGGAGGTGGCGGTGTGTTCGCCCCAACTACCTTGGCCAATGCCTCATCGGATACCCTGGCCTCCGGTTTCGAGGCGGCCGGCTATGCCGCCTACTCCACGGCCCTCAGCGTGACGATAGCCATTGGCTGCAGCCTGCTGATCCTGAACGTGCTCATATTCGCCGGAGTCTACTACCAGCGGGACAAGACGCGTCTGGAGGTGAAGACCCTGCAGAAGCAGTACCAGCAGCGCAGCCTCCACCAGCAGGTCCCCTACCCGCCGGAGCCCATTAAGCACGCCCACTACCACATGGGCCACTCCCAGAGCTCGGCCAACGTCATCGTGGACGTGGAGAGTCACCAGGACCAGGCCGGCCAGGCGGCCATGTTGCTCCAGGCAGCTGCCGCGGCGGCCGCTGCCGCTGCCAATGATGTGAAGCCGCCCCCGCCACATATCTGCTCCAATACAGGTGAGTGCAATTAAGCAGCCTTTTATTTTAAATTAATTAACTTGAATTTCATTATAACTAATATATAAATTAATTAAAACGCAATATTTTTGTGGTAATGGGGGATATTATTTATTTAAATATATTAAAAATAATGGAGACTAGCCGGAAGGCTTTTCCTTTCCTAGTAGTTATCAATTAAAATAAAATAGTAATGATTCCATAAGTAAAACTAGTAGTCAAAAATAGTACAATTTAACAACGAGGATTAAACTTATTTTTAAATAAATTTTTAATTATAAGTCAGGCTGAATTAAAAATTCTTCAAATAAATAACAGATCTATGATAGATCTCTATTACTAGTTCTTGACATAATGATAAATATCCAATGCTTAATTAGCTTATATTAAAAAATATCACTAAATAACTAAATAACACTTCTAATTAAGACCTCTGTCCATGCTACTGTGGAACTCTTGAAATTCAACAACAATTTTTGGCTTATACCCGTAGGCATGCAGCAGCAGCAGCAGGTGGGTGGCGGCAGCGGTGGGGCACTGAATAACGGTGTGTTAGATGGTGGCAAGGTGACCAGCGATAGCCTCGGCAATGTCACCTACAGCACCAGCAGCAAGCAGCAGCAGCAACATCAGCAGCAGCAACAGCAGCAGCAGCAGCAGCGCGAGCACATGCAAATCAAGGGAATGTCCGGCACGCAAACATTCGGCCGGAGTGCCACCGGCTCAGCGGGTGTGGGCGGACTCGGAATCGGAGGCGGGGCAGGCGGCGGAGGAGGCGGTGGTGGCGGTGGTTCCGGTGGCGGCGCCTCCGTTGTCGTCTCCGGCAGCAGTGTGAGCTACAATCCCGGAATGATGACGCTGCCCAAGTCGGGCGGGCTGCACCATGCGGCCACTTTGAATTATGCGCGGAACACGGCCGCCTTGAATCTGGCCGGCGGTGGCACCGCCCTCGTCGACAGTCGCGGCAATGTCCTGCTCACCAGCACGCCAGTGAGTGGCGGGGTCTCCGGTGTTGGCGGCTCCACCGGCGGCGGAGGCACCTCTACAGGCGGCGGTGATTGCATGACTCTGCCACGAAATCTCAGTCTGGCGGCCGCAGGACGACACAATCCCACGACAGGTGAGTGCCACATTGCAATGACAGCCAGGTGCAAAAACACAAAAAAATTAGATCCCGCCAGCAGGAAAGGATGCTGCTGAATTGAATTTTGAGCTTGCCAAAGTTGCAAGTTTGTTTTCTCACTTTCTTCGCTTCTGCCACTAGTTTTCCTTCTACCTCGTCGAGGAAGGAAGGCAACAATATTGCGGCAGGCAGCAATCAAGCTGAAATGTGATAAGATTTCATTTCATTATGAAGTGCTTGTTTCCCCAACTCCACCATCCACCATCCAGCATCCACCATCCAGCATCTAGCATACTCGAATCGACCTCCTACTGGATCCAAGAGGATTCTCTGTTTCTCTTAGCATTTTCCCTGTCTCTGGCTTTCTCCGAGTTTGCTTATTCGATTTCAAGCAAATGAATTTGAGATTGAAAAGCTTTTGTGAGAATTCACACTCGGCGAGCTCTGCAAATGATAGAATACGGTTTGCATTACAATCATCCAGAAACTTTGATGCGGTTGCGAAATAAGAGTTTATTGAATTTCGAGTCGGATGGAATATCAAAAAGTTGCAAATATGGCCACCACTCGGAAACTGAATTTTCCAATCGATAATTGCAATGAAATTGAATATAAACTGCAGAGCTTGCCAGAGACTTTATTTAATTTAATTAGTTAAATCATATCAAATCCTTCAAGACCTTAAAGCCCAACAATGGGCTAATGGATGTCTGAAAACTTCTCCATCAACGCCAAACTGTCAGGATAGAAAAACAAAAAATGAAAGGAAAAGCATGACAGGAGCAATGTTCGACCTGTCACTGGGTACAACCATATACACATAAACTTCCTGCTAAATCATCCCAAACAAACGAAAATATTGCTTAATCAAATTGAATGACCTTCGTGCCCAAAGGTCTGACGTTGCAAAAAGCCAAAGGCACCGAAACCAAAAGTAAAAAAAGAAAAACGACAATGTCCGCGTGAAAATTGAAATTGTTCTAATCAGACGACGGGGAGGTTGGCTTCTTGTTCATGGTTTGTGTTTCCACTTTTTTGTTCCGTTTTTTTGTGGAAGTTTTTTGTATCCTGACTAACACGTGTTATTGAATCATTCGAAAGTAAAAATGAAGCTCGATGAAAAAAACAAGGGGATGAGGACCATGAACCGTGGACCGTGGACCGGGAAAAACATTTACGCTTCGCTGGGGTTTAACGGACTTTTGACTTTTGACCAGACACCGAAAGCCAAAAGGCCCAAACCGTAATCCCGTCTTGTGGACTTGGCCGGCAAACGGAAATTGTTGTACAAATTATGCTTCGTTGATTGCCAACGTTTTTAGAGTGTATTTCGTTTGCTGCTGCTGCTGCTTGGGTTTCGGCTTCGGCTTCGGCTTCTGTTGCTTGATGAGCTGTTAAATGCGAATGGGAGGAATATTTTCCAGACATCCACTCACCCACCAATCCCACTAACCACCCAGCTATTGACAGTTTTTCCCAACCATCACGCAATAAAGCCATTATGGGCCACTTCAACAACAAAAATATGCCCCTCCTAATAAATCTCCAATATAAACGGAAAATAAAATCAAGATTCGTTTTGCTGCACTTAGCCCATTACCATTTTCCCAGTCACGACATGATTTTTATGATAAGATTTTCAATTTCAATTCGAGAAAGACACACAAATGTAGCGATAACGATAAGGGAGATCTAAAACAGCATTTTCTACTCCCCACTATAAGGTATAACTACTTCCAATCCCATTCCACAAAAGGTAGCCCCAGCCGGCCGTAAAACAACTGGGTATATGGCCATGTTTGTTTGTACATTCTCCCTTGGATCCCCGACCAGGACTAAGCCAATAATAAAAATCGCATAAAACTGTTGGTTTTTGTTTAGCATAATAAAATGAAAACATTAACTATGGAACGAACCGGCGATGCAGAATGAGTTACGGAGAAATCACTGCCAGCCGAATATTCGAATTTTATTACGAGACCCACACACAATACCTGCCCCTGGCTAATGACGCTGGAATATTTATTTTTTCCTCAATACCATTTTAGCAATCGATGTTGAAAACAGGACACAAATATATACCAATGAGCTGTCTGTTCCGGTCGTCACAACCCAATTGTTTTTTTTAAATACAAAAAAATCGTTTGTTTGTGTTAATTTAATACCTGGACCTGACAGGCAGGCAACTCATTTTCATTTTTCCTTAAATAATTTAGACTTTAGCGGGGAAAATGGGTTGTGCAAATATTTTAGCACGAGATTGACAGACAAATTATACAAAAATAAATTGGGGCATATTTATAAATAGAATTTTAAACGGAATTTCCTAATTAAGAGTATTTTATAAAAAAAATGCTGTAAAATGTTTAATTAAGCGAAATATATTTACATTTATTGGGAACTATTTTGGCAGGTTGCTTTTATCTTCACCGTCTAAATATAAAAGCCTATTTAATGGCACATTTTCGCTTTCGATCCACTCCAAAAATGTGATTCACTCCGATAACCAATTCCAATTTTCACTCGTCATAGCAGAGAGCTTCCTGGGAATTCAATTTTTAGCTACTTGAGCAGGTTTATGCACTTCTATTTCTTCAGCTTGCTCTAATTGCTGGTCGATAATGGTGAAAAGCTGAGGAAAAAAAATACACAAGAGCCGATTCGAAGGAAAGACCAGTGCTAGGAGTTGAACCCAATACCCATTTTCCATTGGATTCTGTGTGTTGGTTTCTTTTTATTTCGCATTTGCATAGAATATTTTGTTGCTGATTTAATTTTACGCTCGCGCCTCAACGGAAGCGGAAATTTCGTAGTGGTTAAGTAGGATGGCGATGGGCAATGGGCGTGTTGCGATGGGCGTGGCACTCCTGTTCTCATCCTGTTTATTATGATGATGATGACGTTGTTGCCGTCAGGTGGCGGCGTTGTCGGAAGTGGCGAGTGCTTTTCTGCTGGCATTTTGAGCGCTCTGTGCATTATTTATAATTATTGCGAATTTTCATATAATTATGCGTGGGCGCATATTTCCAGCATCTCCATCCAGCTCAATTTTCTTCTCTGCATAAATATAATTTTTTTTTTTGCATTTTTCGGTATATATAATTTTGGCCAGGCGTCAGTTATTTATTTAAGCAGCAAATTTTTCTTCCTGGCTGCCCGGCGACCCTCGAGAAGAGACTATAAATATTAAAGTCAACGGTAGTTTGTGTCTGGTCGAGAATTCTTGTGTAATTAATGTTTGTTCTGAGATTCCTGCCGTTCACTGGCTGGCCGTCCGCTTAAGGCACTCAAGTGGCACATTACAGTTATGGCGGTTGCTGTATGCCGTCGCCATGGCCTTTGCCTTGCCTTGCCTTGCCTTGCCGCCTTGCCGTGGCTTCTGTGTTTGCCAAGGCCTGTGGATTATGTGAGTTTGCTGACATTGTTGAGCGGCAGTTAAATGCCTCATTAGCTTAAGTTGCTCTCACTTCAATTTGTTTCCGGCTCAAGTTTTGATCTTGAATATTGGTAAATAAATAATTCATTTTATTGGAGGAGGTTTGCTCAGTTTTAACTTAAATTCCATAGTAAATTATTCAATTACTATCTTGGAAGTATTTCTTTAATTCGTTTAGCTTATATACCCCTTAAGTTAAAGGGAGGTTAGTATTGCAAATAATGCAGCTATATATTGCAGCTGTAGATTATAGTTGTCTGATTATCTGTCATCAGTAGAGGAAGCTATATGATGTGGTGTAGAAAGTAGTAGAATAAAGAATAAATATACTTTACACCTTTAAACAAAAGCGTAACACCTACTGAAAGGGTATGAAAACAATATAAATAATACCATGCTTAGGCCGAAAACAATTTATTTCCTATCCACAGCTATGATTCATATAAACACAGATTAAAAGTTAAATATTTCTCTGGCAGGCTTACATACCAAACCATTCCTCTTACCATTCCCCATAAATCATTTCGAAAAAAGCTTTCCACACACAATTTACAGACTAAGCGTTCAATTTACGGACTTGCAAAGTGAATTGGAAAATGTGTCGGCAACTTTTAGGACAGTCGGAATTTTGGCGTATTATGCTCTAGGGTAAGGGGAAAAAAAACTTTGTTTGGCAAAATTTTGATTAGAGAGAGAAAGAGACTTAAAACTAAGCTGCCCCGTGCATACATGAATGGGAATTGGAAACTTTGGTCCGTTCAATCGATAAAAATCCCGAGTCAGCCTTTTCGGAGGCCTTAATCATTTTCGATACAATTTTTTAGACATTGTGCGCAATGGGCAACCGATTTGAGCTCTTTGAAGCCAGCGTTAAGCACTCAAAGCGAGGCTCTTCCATATCTGAGTTTGTTTATTTTTTGTTTCTCATGCAAGTTTTCAATTTATTCAGATGTATACATTTTCAGGGCGCCCAAAAATGGGACACAACAAAATACGACCTCAGACAAAAGAACCTAAAAAACGACCAGAGCAAGTGAACGGAAAAAAAATGAAACAAAATTGAGTAAAAACAATGAAGCGTAAACGATTTTTGCTGACATGTATGTGGAATGGGGTATGGGGGATGCAGCATAAATATAATAAAAATAAGGCAGCAAACAAAAGGCAAACGCGAGTTGCCTGTTAAGCACCCCAAACACGGCGGAAAACCAAAGAGTACATCACTGTGAGGTGCTGGGGCAAGTATATATTGTATATGGAAGGGAAAGCACCTTATCCATGACGTGACATGATTGTCATCCACATTGTCAACGGCAGGCAACCGCAGACCGCCAACGTTCCCTCAGCCAACGGGACATAAACAGCTTCATACAAATGTTATTATTGAAATTTTGGCAGGAGACCCAGGAATCCGGCACAAGAAGCCCCAGAGACCGAGACACTGAAATGGGAGGTTGGAACAGAGTGCAAAAAGTGTTTATCACACATACGCCGCGTATGACAAAAAATGATGAAAAATCTATTTGCAAACCAGTTCCCCCGCAACATAAAAACCGAACCCACCCGGCCGACTCTGACCATATTTCAGCCCCATGCCATCAGCATATGTTTGCCGTTTGTTCTGAGGACACAAGGAAAAACAAAATTAAATGGGGGTCCTTGATGGGAAGAAGACCAAACCAAACATTATTCGAAGCCATCGATGCCGTCACATTGTGTGCGGTTTCCCAGTCCCCTGTTTTCATTCCTCTTGATCTTCCCTATTTGTTCCCCTCTCTGTGTATTCGTTTCACTTTCTTTGGTTTTATTATTTCGTCTAGGCTTTGACGATTTCCCCCTAAAACGAAAGGCTCTTGCCAACTGCCGGCATACAAATAATACCCATCCCCGCCGGGATGCCCCCTGCGCAAAATCCCCCATCGAAAATAGTTGGCGCACTTTTTTCCATTTGTCCTTTTGTTGTTGTGCATTGCGCACATAGTTAGATAAGACAATATTATTTTATTGTCCCAGGGGCGGGGGTATGTGGTGAAAGAGATTCTCTATCATTGTGGTCAGTAGGATTTCAGCCAAAGTTGTTTGCTTCAAGCAAAGGGTCACTGGGCATCGAAATGATATAAGAACAATTTAAGCCCAGAAAAATCTCTTTAATTTGTAGCTATAATATCATACTGTATTTTTAAACTTCAACATAAATTTATGATTTCTTACCAAATCATTTGTCATCAATCAATTAGAAGCATTTCCCTTGTCAAATGTGTCAAACTATTGCATAAACTAGCATTAGACCGGGCCAACTAAGGGCATCCAGGGATGGCTAATAAATTTTTCAAAACTCACCCAACGCCCGGCCAACATAAATCTGCAGACAACCAGGCTACTCATACATATTTCATTCGTGCGCCTCGTTCCGATTTTCAGATCAAATGCGAGGGAGCGAGCGAGCTTATAGTTGAAATATATTGTAGTCGATGGCGTGGAGTTTTATTTCCTTCGGAACTTCCTTGACGGCAGGATAATACTTTCCCTTTTTTAATATGCTCATTCAATTTACTCCACTCCTCGATTATTGATGACATGACAAACAAGGTACAATTTCCGCCGGTCTGCCCCTCCTTCCAAGAAGTTCGAGAATCATTTTTCTTTCAGCTCGATTGTATTTGTATGCGCATTAACTTCATTTTGCAATCATGCGCGCCATAAATCCAATTTAATTGTGCTGCTCACTCGCAGACACACACACACACAAATGCGAAAAGACACACGCATGAGCTGCTTGAGTGCACGGCGGCGTATACTTAATTTTTGCTCGTTCGTGCGCTCAATTCCGCATCCTCGCAACTTCTAACTCAATGCTAAATAGAAGCACATAAATTTCCGGACAGGGACCCACTCCGGCGCCTCCACCTTACCAATCCCCGACGATATCCTGTTTGATTTCTTTGGATTGCATTTTGAAAAATAGATTTTTTATACTCTGCTGCTGGCAACCGATCTGCTTTGCTTTGCTTTCCTTTCCACCTCCATGTATACACATGCTATTACCGTCCCGCTATTACCGTCTCTGTCTGCCGGCCTCTGTCTGTCTCTGTTCCTCTTTGATTTACTACGCACAATTTCGTACCTTTTGCAAGGACCTCGACCTGAGACGGTGGGGGTCCAGGTCCAGTTTAAGTTGCTGGCTGTTGTGATTTATGTTTGATTGAAATGCTCTAAATTGTATGCTAATCTTGACTTTGACACAAAGCTCATTTGTTGTTCCTGCAGCTCCAGTTGTTTCCAGTTCTGCTCCTCGACCAGTCGTCCTCCTGTTCGTTGTTCTTGCAGCAATCACGTTTAAATGTTCTGCCCGGCATTTGGCAGCTCGGCTAAGCGCCTGCTAATTTGAAAACCATTTCGGTTTCAAATGAACCCCATCAAGGGGTTTGCCTCTTCGAATGTTTCGAATCATTTGTCAGGCTTTCGGGTATCCGATTAAGATTCTACTCAATTATTTCAGCTCTGGGTGGAATGCTAGACTTGCTCCTAGATATTGGTTTCTGGCAATCGAATAGTTGATTACGGTGAAATGTTCCCGAAGTCTCAAACTGAATTTCAGAAATCGAAGTAATTAAAATTCGATTTATGTCGATGTGTCAGGTTCTTGAGATGGTTGAAGTGTTTCCCCTGCAAATCTTGGCCTTACAGACTGCCTTGGAGCTAATGATACCTGAAGAGTTTGAAAGTTTCGAGACAATCCCATAATAAACCCACTATGAAATAAAACATATCGCCGAAAACCTAATCTGTGTATCCTCGTAATCACGTTTCCCCCATCACAAGTTGATTTGATTGCAACCATTAAGTGCAGCTGCTAGGCCGCAGTAACTTCACTATCTCCGGCCCATAAATTCCCACGAATATCCTTCCCAACGAATATCCTGTCGCATGCGCTGCTAAGTATGCTATACAGTTTTTTTTTTTTTTTCATAAATCCAACAACTGTCAACTGGGATGGGGGAAGAGTGGCTGAAATTCAGCAATAAATTGGCGTGAGCCAGAGAGTACAGCTCGCCTCATTAATGCCACCCCTTAGCCCTTAACCCCTTAACCCCTGACCCAATCCACACGCACACACACTCTGGTGCTCTTCCACAGACAGACGGACAGCACAATTGGCTGCACTTGTGTGTCCACTTAGTTGGGCGAACAAAACCCACAATACCCACATGTCCGAGTGGTTGCACTTACGTCCCCCCTTCTTTGCCGTTCCCCTTAACCCCCTCAATGCTCATCCTTAACCCACCACTGGCCACTATGCAGTGGCTCTTCATGACCGTGCGGTTAAGTGTGCTCCGTGCCGCTGGCAGTTCTGTTTTATTTTCCCCCGTTTTTGAGTTATGCACGGCATTTCCGGTCTTGTCATTTCATACTAATCAACATCCGTTGAGCGGAATTTGGGCGAGCAGTTTTGGACTGCATTATTATTCGCGAGATTTTTTGGCCAGCTCTCTTGGCAATATTTGGCTAGGCCGCATTATACGCATTTGTTGCAGCATTTGCATTGTAATTGCAGCAGTGCGTATAAGTGATGTGCATATAAATTAGATTTGCTTCGTTGCGGCGTGTCGGTTTGGGGGCAAAAAGTCAGGGAAACTATGGAAATTGAAAATTTATTGCATACCGAGTGGCCACCACTTGGTTTCGGGATGTATGGGTGAATGAATGAACGGAGTGTGTGTGGTTATGGTTTGGTTTAGCTTAGCTTTCATTACAAATTACGCATACGCACCGTTGTTAATTTCATATTCATAAATGATGGCCGCTGTAGTCCTTGGGGAAATTGCATAAAGCACTTCCAGCTCTGCGGTCCACTTGTTGTATTTATGTATGCAACACAAAAAAAAAAATAAATAAAAAATTGCCTAAATTATGCCTTGGTTGGGGGCGCCTCTGGTCGACTTTGATCTCAACTTCATCCCAAGAAAATCTCTGCTTTATTCTGCTCCAACTAGCCAAAGCCAGGAAACATAATCCGGTACATTTGACTCTGAATGCTCTCTTAGGTCCAGTCCATTGGGCCACTTGACTTGCGCAAAAAGGCGGGCCATCAAATCCCCAGAAAGTCCCAGTCATAAACATAAAAACCAAAAGGGCACAACCCTCGGTTGGCTAGCTCTGTTGGCCAGGCCATCGAGTATTTTGTTGAATTAAACCTCTAATTAGTGAAAGCTGTTTTTAGAAGGGATTATAGGTTGCCCAGGGACATCTTGAATGGCTAATGAAAATTTCGTTGAATATTCTTTTTATTTTTTTTTAAGATTTACTCCACAAATCTCAAAAGAAACTGAAGCTCCATGATTAAAAATATCCATAAAGATACCTTAAGGAAAGCAAAGAGGTCCAGAGAATCTTAAGGGGCTTACTAAATTAATAGGGATTCAAAATATAAATTATTCAAAGCCTGAGGAATTGTTTAAAAAAAATAGTAGCAGACAGCAAGTTATAGAAATTGAAATTACTTTTATGGTCTTTGGATATAACCAACTTTATTTTTCCTATTTTATATGTATGGCACTGTCCTCTATTTTTTGCCAACTCACCAATAAAACTGCATTGGGTGCTTAGTAGCATGGCAAACAAATTAGTTTCGCTCCGACCCCCAGTCATCAAAATATTAGACGCGTCAATGGCTTTTGCATTCGGAAGGCAATCGAGGCGACAAGTTGAACGACACCAGAAATGGGGGGAAAATGGTGGCGGAGAAATTGCGATGTCAGTACATTGCCAATCCAAAGGAACAAAAAGTGCAACCAACTTCGATGATGCGATGATACGAGAATGTGTGTTTAATGGTTGACATTTTTGTTTACAAATCGACTGCCGCCGCAGCTCGTCGATAAACATTATGCCAGCATATGCATAAAGTACACATAAGAAGCTTACCAGCCCATACTACGTCTATATATATATATATTCTCTTTTTTTCCACAATTTTCCAGCAGAACTCCAGCAATACCAACAACAGCAGCAGCAGCAGTCGAGCAAACATCAGGCCAACGGAGCTGTCCTTACTGGGATGTCGCATCACATACGCGGGCCACGCCCACCGCTGCGTACCGCCTCTTCCACGACTACCAACAGTAGTAGCAATAACTCGGCCATGGGCGTGGCAGTGGGGGGCGGCGTTCTACTAGACCAGACACCCTCCGGCGGCAGCAGCAGTAGCGGCGTTAGCAGTGCGCCGAGCTCATCGAAGGGTCACCACACCCACTCGCACTCGCACGCCGCCCACCTGGTCCACTCTCATCCGCATCCACATCCGCACACCTCCGAGGGCATGGTCCTGACATCCGCCTCGCCCGTGGGCGGCCAACAGCAGCCGCAGCAGCAACCAACAACAGGTGCCCCAAGCCGCAATGGACGAGATGCGCGTCTGATAGGTATCGGTCTTTGAGTTGGATTTATAGTCATCAACAGGGTAAGTTAAATTATTTCAAATCCTTTAAGGCTTCTAGTTACATTTAAAACAATTTTAATTTAAAGATATATTCATTTATGTCATTCACAAAAATGAAATAAAAGATTCAAGCCTCGCACGTTTCAGTCGCCATCGCCCTCCTTTTAATTTTCTTAAGCTCTTTCTTCTCATCCTCATCGCTTTCTTCATCCTCTTCCGTATCCTGTTCATCCGTATCCTCTTCTGCCTCACAAGACTGAGGACTCAAAGGATTTGAAGTGAATTCATATGTAATTTCCCCGCTCGAGCTTATTTTCGCATATTCATACAAATAGTATTTATTATTCATCTCGCGTATTATGCCGAAGCGCAGTCCCACCTCCAGAGCCTGCGTCAATTTTTTTGTGTAGTATTTATGACGGATGGGACAGTTCAAGGTGGCCAGGACGAACTCAAGGATGTCCTCCCAATCCGTTGGCGGTTCTAGCTTTGTCAGCGCCTTGCACAGATAATCAGCTATAGTTAATTTTGCCATCATTGAAGAAGTTCCGAATAATTTCCCCAAAAAGACACAAATATAAAAAGTATATTGATGTAAATTTTTCCAAATTTAAGTTCAATGCAGCATGGTATTTCTTTAAAATATATGCTGCTGCACAGGCAAAAAATTGATAAACATGCGGAACCCTTTGCCGGGGTCGTGCTCCGACATCCGAAAAAAAAGGTAAAATACAATTTCTGTGCACACAGACTCTCATCAAAAATAACAAACGGCATGTCAAACATGCGGCAGCAAAAAATTGTTGCCCCTTTATTTGATAAAAAACAAAAAATAAAATAAATAAAAAGAAATAAGTAAAAAGATATGCATAAAAACACGCGCCGCAACAGAGTTCATGGTTCAAGGTGGACTGAAATGTCGCAGGCACTCGGATGGAAAAATGCCAAAGAGTGGGCGGTGGGCAAAAGTTTGGATAAGGGGAGGGGCAGCTTTAATGGATTCCTCTAGGGATGGAGAAAAAGGGCAAGTGGCGAATAAAACATGGGTCCTAATGCCCCAGCAAAGAGAAATTAAATTATAAACGAAAATAAAAATGAAGCCACCAGACCAAACCATAACAAGTGGCAAGGTGCAAGGCTATTTGCGGCATGCAACTTGAAACCGAGCACCCAACTAAATTATGAGCCCAATGCCGGACTCCGTAAATTCGAGCTCAACCAAATTAAAACTGCAATGTGGCCAAAAGTCAAAAGCAAGAAAACTACATTACATTGGCTTATAAAATCAAGTTTCGTATTTAAAATTCAAGAAAAACCTCAAACAATAATGGAATGAAATCTTAAATAAATTAAAAGTGTAAAGCTTTACTATTTTATAGTAAAACTGTTTTTATATAATTAGCAATATCACTCAACTTAATGAATAATAAAACTCCTAGTCAAGTCTAGCATTTTTCATGAAAGGATCTAGCCACTTTTGCTGGCCATTTGCAGCCACTTGGCTGTGTTCTCATGAATGTATGATGTCTGCGGGTCGGGACACTATTTCACCTGGCATACAATTAAATTTGCATTTCTTTATACATTTTTGTTGTTGTTTTTATTTTTATTTTTCTGCTGCCTTTGCCTTGGTTTCCTTTCCTTAACTTTTAGCTGATTAACATTTCTGGTGTGTTCTGGGGGAAATGCAATTTCGCCCTCCGGCTAAAGTGAAAGGGACCCACGGCGAATGGCAACTGTTATGTAAATTTACACCCCCACACTCGTATACCCACTTGCACACACACACACACATACATACATATATATATATATATATAGACAGAAGCCCGGACTCGGGGGCGTGTCAAAGTGTATATGTGTTAAAAGCGCAATAAACATTAATTTCACATTCTTTTTTCTTGAGCCACTCCACTGTACTCCAATATTCAACCTTCCCCACCTGGTGTATACTTTTGGCACTTTCTTAACTTTAATATCCAAAGTAAACGGAAGCAGACTTGAACGTAATTTAAAGACTAAACAAATCTTCCAACTATTCATCCTAAATAACTCGATAACTTCATGACGCACATGATGAATAATTGAAATATACTTGTTTGCATTCGAAAACACAGTCCATTTGCTCGCCTAACAAATTCCAAATCAATTAATTCAGCAGATAAACCAAAATTAAACTTGAATTTCGACAGCACACACCAAATGCGGTTTCTTTGTCTGCCATTAAAAGTGATTAGTTTTGAAATTATTTAGCAAACAGAATATTTACTGCGGCTCGAGGCGAAGGCCAGTTGGGTTAGATTTCTTGTGGGCTCAGCAAGTTTGGAGATGTGGCGAGAAGTTGGAAACATTTGCGCTAAAATTACATGACTTTGTTTGAGCCTTTGCATAAAGGGAATCTCCCGGCCCAAAAGTGTTGAGAAATTAGCACACAACTTTGCGCACAAAGTTGCATGGAGTCTTAGAGAGTTGAGAGTTAAGTGGATAAGGGATTTAGAAAGAATTTTTAAACATAGTCTCTATAAGCTTTAATAGGCAATTTTTTTAGGAATTAGCCCTTGAGCTACCTTTAAGTATTAAATTGCTTAATTAATAAAGTTTTTATAATCGCAGTTCATTCTCCACTCCTCTTATCTAGCCAATAAAGAAAGCTTACTAACCTTAGCAATTTTCCGTCCGTCGAGTGTTGTTTATTTTTTTCTAAGAGAGGTTTTGTAATACCACCCCCCTTTAGACCTCCTATTCCGCCACCCCATTGCCATTTAGACCCTTCTTGAGCTGCACAAGATATGCAAAGTGGCTGCACAAACATGCGCGTAATACGTTAATGATGGTCTCTGCACTGGTCCCCTCCTCCGGTGGCATTTTCCCACACCACCGCCCCACCGCCCCACCACCCCTGGAAAAGTTGCACACATTGTAGCCGCGATTTGCATTACGCGCATTACTCAGTTCACTCATTTTGCTGGTGCTACGGCATCTTTCCTTTTAGTTTTGGTATCTTGCAAGGCAAGAGTCTAAGCCAGCATTGTTGCACCGCTCGGTGGCACCGCGGCTGAGCCCCTTGGAACCACTCATGGCCGCCCCCCCCCAGCCTCCACAACCAGCTCCCCAGTCAACAATCTGCGCCAAATTGTGCGCTCAACTGTGCAGCAACCCCTCTGCTACGCCCCATACCATTTTCTGCACTCCCGCGGCCCCCAAAACGTCCTAAACTAACTGTTCTTTCGCCGTAGAAGCTGCCACCCACTACCGCCTAGCTGCCTGCCGGCCAAAGAGCTGGCAAAACAAAAGGCAGCCGCGCATTTTTGCAACTGCACTTTACTTTGCACTTTTCGCTTTCTTTGCATAAATTCTCGCCAGCCCGAGTTTACTGTACTGCAAAAATGGGCACGCATAGCTAGTACAAAAAATAACAAATAAAAAATAGAAAAAAAGTGATGCTAAATGCGACTAAAGTTTACTCTACAATTTTAACAAAAAGTTCTAGGTTTTATAAACAGATGGAAAATTTCATTCAAAAAATTCAACAATCTAAAGGAGAAATATAATAGGTTTCTCAATTTTATTCTGTTATAGACTAACACTTAATTCAATCAAATTTTAACATAAATAAAATCAGTAAATAAAAACTTCCTAAAGTTTTCAATAATTTAAGTTAAAAACGTTCCTACAAAATTAAATCAATTTCAATGTATTTTCACTTTCCTGGTAAACCAAAAACTCCCTCTTCAAGGGTAAAAAGAATTTTCGAAATAGGAAAAAAACGAAAACTGAATAAATATGGGATGCAGCTGCTGCAGAAGTCGTCCCGCTGAATTTTAAACTAAACACAAAAGCATAATGGAAAAGTGGAAAACGCCAACAGAGCGCAATGAAGTGTACGGCCCCGGGAAAGGCAGAAAAATCAACGATTCTGCGACCAAATGGAGCCGAGCTTCCCGATAGGACAGATATGCATAAGTCTGGCGATATAACGCGGCCAACTGAGTGGCACTGATGATGGGGCCTGCACTTTCTCGCCAGGCACTGTGACGTAAATGCTTATGTGTTGGGAATGCAGAAGTGTTGAGTGCAACTGCTAGAACAAGTAGCTGCTTATCTGCATGAAATGGTTCATAAAAGTAAAGATTTCCAGATCGAACTAAGAAAAGCAGAATGCAGGATTCAAGAAAGTTAGCTGAGTATAGGTAAACATGTATTTTTTTTATATAGTATATACATATATAGATACAAAAGAATAAATATTATACCATTGTTGCATATGTATGTTACTGTCAATCAAATGAACAAAAACTAAGATGACAGATGGGTCCTCTTTTTCTTTTATTTTCAAAATGTTGAAAATGCATCAGGACAATATGGCCCACAGCGATGACTGTATCTTTGCCAATATTCATCCGATTCATGGAAGGAATACCTTAAACGATTTGAGGACCGATTCTCTACCAATTTCCATCAAAAGCTAAGAACAAAATATTTTTTAGATTTTTCGTCCAAATTTCTGGGCGATCCCCTTCAGAATGTGGAAATACATGCGAAGGACAATATGGCCCACAGCGATGCCTGTATCTTTGCCAATATTCATCCGATTCATGGAAGGAATACCTTAAACGATTTGTGGACCGATTCTCTACCAATTTCCATCAATATCTTAGGACAAAATATTTTTTAGATTTTTCGTCCAAATTTCTGGGCGATCCCCTTCAGAATGTGGAAATACATGCGAAGGACAATGTGGCCCACAGCGATGACTGTATCTTTGCCAATATTCATCCGATTCATGGAAGGAATACCTTAAACGATTTGTGGACCGATTCTCTACCAATTTCCATCAAAAGCTAAGAACAAAATATTTTTTAGATTTTTCGTCCAAATTTCTGGGCGATCCCCTTCAGAATGTGGAAATACATGCAAAGGACCTTATAGGATTTGTCGATTGATTTTCCACAAATTTCATTTCCAAATGCTAAGCACATCAAATTTGGTCCCATGAAGGTCCCCCTTCAATAATCAATAAAATAAAAATTGTGGTGTATTATAAGTCCCCCAAGGTCATAATGCATATTTTTTTTTAAACCTGTGTCATCCTTTTTTATCAGTAATTATGTTTTAGTTCCTAAGAATCCTTTTGATTTATGAATTTAAAATCTTGAATTTGGAAAACTTTAATGTGCAACCCAAAAAATGTCTGTTTCAGCTCCATAGAAACTCTGCGAGCGGAAACACCCGAGGAGTTCTATGCAACGAAGCAGACGGATGACGGCCAACTCAATGGGACACCACCAGCGGATGGAGAGGCAGAAGCTGATGCAGATGGGGCTGCCGAGCGACGAGGGGCAGGAGGAGATGGACGCATCTCCGCCGACGACCACAAGCAACGACAGCTGAAGAAGCTCCGCTTCAAGCGCGAGATGCACGCCCTGGCCCTGGAGGGTGGCGACGTGGCCAGAGGATATTGCTCCTGCGACGAGCAGTGGACCAACTCCTCGTCGCCGACGTCCACGACCACGTCAGCTACCATGTCGCCGACACTGCCGCCGGGAAGCGCCACCGGCAGATGTCATCCGACCGGAAGCGGAAGTGGAATCCCTGCAAATGGAAGTGGGATCGGGTACGGGCATGGACACGGAAACGGGATTGTGAAAATTTCAACGGCTGGAAAGCGGGCTGGTAGGCTCAAGCAGCAGCATCATGTGCGTTTCTCCGACGAGAAGAATTTTTCAGATTGATTCTGAAAATCATAAAAAATATGAAATTTCGAGAAAAAAACTACTAGACTGCACCTAATCTTTGTTTAGTCTTAGGCTAATAATGTGTCTCCTTTGCGGAGTGAAAATGAAAACAAATCATCAGAAAACTAAAACAAATTATGTTTAGATTCAATAGCTAATTAGACATTTAAGAGGATCTTGTAAATATAGTTGGGAGTGTGTTAGTTAAATATCTGTGTTTAGTTTCTCCGCAGGGATCTGCTGAGGACTATATATGCGAGTTTAAATAATATCCGTATATGTGTATGAATGAGTGTAATCAAGCTAAAAAAAATACATACAATGTAACAATTAAGTGTAGCACAAATGCATTTTTCCACTCTTCAGCAAATTATTCGATTTGTTGAAAACAGTATCCTGTTAGTGGCTTGTAAATATCCTAGTCAAAATAATCATAACATGTGGTATTATTTACTTCAAGTAAAGCAACATGAAAAATTAAGAATATAAAAGTAAAGCAAGAGAAACTAATGAAAAGCTCAAAATAGATTAGACGACCTAACCAGTTAATGGATACTTGAATAAAAATAGCTAATTATTTAAATTAAAGATTCAAAACTGAAATAAATTTGACGCTTTTTTGGACTGTGTACAAAGCAAAAGAAAAGCTCAACAAGAGAATTAAGAAAATAAATGGAAAAATGTTTAATTTGTTTTAGAATTATTCAACACAATTACATAAATATGTCACTCACTGGATAAATGTGAATAAATGTATCGAGTCTTTTGAACTCTAAAGTTTCTAAACAAATTATCCTCTCTGATTTCTCCTGGAAAAATGTTTAATAATTACCTCAACCTAACAAAAACTGCCAACTTATTTACAAATAATGTTTAGTTAAGACCCCCCACTCCTAAAGATTCTTCCACTTTATTTGAAATACAATCCTGATTTAAAAACCATTTAAAGCGTCGCCAACAAGAATGAGACATAGTATAATATTTGTATTTTTAAGAAAACAACAAAACTTATAATCGTCTAGATTACATTGTGAAGAGGAAACTGCAAGAAACTAAATTAAGAGATTAATATGAACTTAAAATTAATAAAATGAAATATAAACAAATCATAAAACTAAAAAGAATAAAAACTCTATTGAATTCATGGTATGGTTTTTGTTTAAAATATACGTAGTTTTAAAGATTTAGGACTGAGTAGGCAAAAAAAAGTAGGGGAAAAAATCTTCCAAAAACTACCTACTCTGGTTGAAAATTGTTCGTTGCAAAATTTATGAACTTTCGGAATGCCTGTTACAGCTAATAAAGACTTTAAGACCCCCAGCGAACCCGATCTAACCCGGAGGATTGCAGGATTCATTTCGTTTTAAATGCTTCTCGTTTATGGGAGGTTCTGGAATTTTCGGTTCTGGGGAATTTTAATGGCTCAAATTTTTACGGCAGCCAGCAACGGTTCAACGGTTATTAAATCAAAATTTTATGTCTGGCCAGCAATATGCCACGAAAAACCAGACTCGTCCTAAGGAGGAGTGAGCAAAGTTTGTTAACTTAAACCGGAAATTCAAGGTTCTTGTGGAATTAATTTCGAAACGTGGAAGTAAGTTTCTGGCAACGAACACATCAAATATGTGACCACGCTCCCACAGCCCCACCCGCTATCTCATTGCTCTTGAAGCTTGTTTATATTTTTCGAAAACTATTCCAATTAACTTCCCCCAAAAAGTAGAAAATAAAAGCCAAAAACAAAATGGCCGGCGGTCATTTTGAAACTTTTTACCGCACCACCCTTTGAGTTTGCAGCCATTTTTTTTTTTGCTCAGTTCAATGTGTGTTGCATGCAGCATGGTAGTGTTATTTTTTTTCGTTTTTTATCTTCTTTTATTAAATTGCAAAGTTTTATGCGAAAATTTCATTATTTTAATATTCAGGAGAGGATGTATTTAACTGTGTGAGCTCGTGTAACAAAATGAGCATTCCAGCATAATTAATTAACATTTAAGCACACATTACTTTCCCTAAATCATTATGAGGAGCACTAAAGTGGAGAGAAATTCTTTTTATGCACTTGGCTCATTTATTTGACTTTTACAAATCCGGTAATATTTATGCATTATATTTTAAATATTTAAAATAAATACACTTTTTAATCTCTCTATAAAGTTCTGTTTTATGGATTTTAATTTCACCAAAACCAAAATGAATATAAAAAACAGATCTCATTATTGGCTTATTTTTTGTTCAACTTCAAAGCATATGGCTGTAACACCTGCAAAGCCATTAGAAATCCTGAGGCTAAAACCAAACTCCATTTTGGACCAACAACCAAACTTTAATAGCTCTTCACCCCCGCTTAATGACAGGTTTTAAACTGAATATTAGTTTTTGATGCTCGCTTTTTATTACAAACTAAATGCGAAAAATGTGTATGCCAATGGTTGAGGCTAAAGAGTTTCTGCTTGACACTTGCTACCTTTTTATTATAAATGTTTTACGGCTGGAAATTTTACAAATTACTTTTATGTAACATAAAAACTTGATGACAGGTGCAGTAAATTAGGATTATTATTTTAAATACGTCAAACTTGACACTTGTTATTACCATTATTTTTATTAAAGCTTTAAGATCATTTTTATGATTTCAGGTTGTTAGGTTTTATGTTTTCAGGAGCTGAATATTAAAAAATATATATAATTTTAAGATATTTTAAACATTTTTCTAGTTTTATTTTAGATTTTTAATAATAACTCTGAAGTAACCACCAATTAATTAACAGAAAGCCACCTTTTTGTTCTACTCGCGCCATTAAACTTCAAGTGTTAAATTTTCGATGACGAGGAGGTGTTCCCGCTTTGACTCGACTGCTCATAAAAGTCTAAAGTTATGGCAATAATAGCAAAAGCAGCAGAAGGTACAACAATATGTTTTTCCCCCGTAATTGTAGAAGGAGGCAGCCAACACATTTATATGTTTTCCCACGGCTAACACGACGTATGCGTAATTTATGTCGCTCTGCGGCAGCAGGTGCACGGGTCACATAGCGCGGTTTTCATATTTCTAAAGTTCCAGCTCCATTTTGATGAATGCTTTGCATATTTTCACGGCGACACCCACACACAGGTCTCATTTGCCTGTTAGATAGTGAACCCATTAATAATCGGTTTCTGCACTTTGAATGGATTAATTAAAATACAATTTCAGATTTAGATATCATTTAAAATTGGCGGTTCTTTTTAGTATACATTGCCACACTGTCATTTATTGCCAGCTGAGATTTTATGATTTTATTTTAAAAATGTAATATGAATATTAATTAAAAAAAATAAAATCGGTTCTAATAATTACTTCAATAATATAACAACATAGAATAATATTTTTTAATTATTACTTAAATTCAAATTTATACTGTGGCAACGTTGCCACCTTAACAGAAAAATAAACTAAATAATAGATTATCGTAAATGTTGTGGGGCTTTAACTATTTACTTATGACTTAATGACTTACTTAATTAACTAAAAATTCTATAATGTTCTATAATAATTCTATAATAAATGTCAAAAAACATACTAAGCATTTAAAAAGAGCGCCACATTTTCACTGTTAACCGGTGATCTGCATATAACAGAAACGGTTAACAGAACATTGTTGCACAACTATTTTAAAATTTAAGCCATCAAGGGATTCTCTCCTCCTCTCAGTATTATAATATATAAATATTAATTAATTTCAACATAGTTTAATTTGTATTAAATTAGCTAACATAATAATCAGTGTGACCAAGTTTCGTTAATATCACCATCAACGATAAGAAACATCGATAGGCACCGATTTTACTGAGCGGGGGCGAACGCTGGGGCACACGAAGCTAAGAGGCCGTTTTTTCCCCACAAACGGTGCTCCGTGTTTTTTTCCCAATTGGAACTCGAAGCTGAGCGGTGCGCCGTACTCCGTGGCGTGGCAGCATTTTGTTAACGTAAAATTAGTTTTAAAATTAATTTTTCTCTCGGGCCAAGCGGTCATGTCGCGGGTGGACACAATATCGTGGATTTTTCTGTTGCTCGTGCCAAACTAGAATCGGGACGAAAATAAGGTTTTGTGAATAAAACGGTTCGTGGCCAGTTTTACTCCTTGCGAGAGAAAAAAAAACCAAAACCAACGGAATTTGTTTGCAATACAACGCACACGCACACAGGCGTGGGTGTGAAAACAAACGAAACGGGAAACACATTCAGCTGGTGTTGGTTTTTGATTTTTATTTACGGTAGAGATACTTGCTAAAAATATTAAATTAATGAAAAACAAAATAAAAACAACTTCAATCGAAAATCGAACGCGCGTGTGAATAAGAGAGGGGGGGCGGTCGGAGAGCAGGCACGCACACACGCACGCACGCGGATAGCAGTGTTGCCAACTTCCAGGCGACGTCAGTGAATCTCAATTTAATAATTAATCTGGCCCAAACTAATTTAAATAAAAACCCATCCAGAGAGCCAATTTATTCTTGAATCTTTTTATATTTCGGCTTATTGGCATTGGCTGGCTTTTCGCCATGGGGCTGGCAACACTGTCAAGAGAGAGAGAGTGACTGAGAGAGCGAGCTCGCGCGGGAGAGAGTATATAGTATGCAAGGCGCTCAGTTTGGTTTTCCTCAATGAATGAACACTTTTCACGGCTCTTTTGGCTCGTTCGCGTTTTTCTTGGGTCGTGGAAAAGTTGTAACTTCGCAGCGGAATACATAATGTACTCTTTTGCTTGCAGTGCATCGCAGCAGCCGTCGAGAGTTGAATCATTTTAAAGTGTTTGTGTTTTTAACGTGTACAACCAATATTTTATGCCTTTTGCATAACAAAAACAAAGCAAAACAAGAAAAATTCGAGGGAAGAGACGCACACACACGAGCTGCTCACATCATACAGACACTCACACCGATACGCACGGACTACGTCAATAAGTAAAAACGGTAAGCGTAGTTCAAGAAATTCTATTTTAGCCGTCGCTTTTGTTGCTCTGAAAAATTTACATTAAAAAAACACTGATTTATCATTGATATGTTAAGTGTGAAAAGTTGAAATTCAAATTAAAATTAGTTGTGCGCGGCTTGTTGTTTTTTTTTTATAAGCTGAATTAGCTACTGAAATTAGCTGGCGATGAGTTCTACTGGTTTTTGGTTAGTTTCATTATGGGAATCATGATTTGTTAGCAGTGAACGAGTTGAGAAAATCCCACTGTTCATTTCGAAGCACTGTTACTATGTTAGTCCCCCGCCTCCTCTCACTCACAAATACACAAATACACTGTGAAATAAAAACACCAGCTGTAGTGGTGTAATTAGCAACAAAACTCTCACTGCATCGAATGAGATTCAAATGATGTGCGTCCCGTCTCGTCCCCAATTTCTCTCTTGCTCCCACTCTCAGTACTCTTTCCCTCGTCAGCCCCCCTGGTCTAATTTACATTTGAATGTGCGTGAGCGCGCTTTTGTTGATAATTATCAGCAAATTACTAGAAGTGGGAGGGAGGAGGCAACAGCAAGAGCATTGTTTGGAAGAGTAATGCATTCTAAAGGAAGTCTCAAAAAAAACTCTCCACCTAAAAAGCTAAAATCTAAAAAACCAACTTGTTATATCATATATTATTAATTGATATTACTTAATTTTAAAATAGAACTAATTAATTAAAAAGAATAACTTTGCAGTTAATTGGCAAAGAGTTACAGAAATAAACTCGTTGCTATGCCTACGACACGGGGGTATATGACTTATATATGGACTCAAATATATAATATACTTCATATAATGGCAGAGCCAGCTTCGGTGGCAGAAACTTAGTAATCCAACCACACACGCACACACGCCGATTGTTTATTAATTTATTTTATTTGTACAAATTTGGTTTATTGTTAGCGGCAATGTTTCTTTTTCATTTTTGTTATTAACTTCATTATTTCATTCGAGGCATGGCACGTTTTGGCCTGCCTAGTTATGTTTTTTTTTTTTTTCTCCTTTTTTTTGTGTTTTATTGCATTAGCTTCATAGTGTGTGTTTGTGCCTTTTATGGCCAGGACAATGAGCCAATTTTGGTATTGAAGCTAGTTTCTCAATTAGGCCGAAACACTGAAAGAAAATCATTTGGAAACAGTTGATAGTTGGATGAGGAAGTCTTACTTACAGATCTTACTTACTTAATGGCTTCAAAACACCATCTGAACTGTCATTAGTTCCAGCCCCTAAGCATAATTCCCCGAAAATCGTGTAAGAACCTTGAAACTATCATCTTCTTTTCGGACTAAGTGATACATGTATCTCCAAAGATCTATTGTTTACATAACCGAGCGGAGAGCCATTAAAAAGCTGAAATAAGCCTCAAAAGCTGCCAACAACAAACAGACAACTTCAATAACAATCCATCAAAAAAAAAAAGTTCAAATGGCCCAAAATCCAAAACAAAACGAGATTATGTAGAGCATTAAAAAAAACGAGAGACTAGAAGGGCAGAGAAGCAGAAAAGCAAGAAAATGCCCAGCAGTCATGCCCAAGATCGAAATATAAACAGGGTCTGGAAGAAAAGGCATTTGTAATGGATGGTCTTCAATAAACATAGACTATGTAGATAATGTCTAGATATACGTATGTATTCTTATAGAACTATGAGTTTTAAAAAATTATTAAGATACCAACTTTGAAATGTATTTCAAAGATAGGTTATTGTTTTTTTTTTTTTTTTTTTTTAAATAGATAAAGGGATGGGGCTTTGAGGTAGTTAACGATAGAGAACTTAATATGTAAGGTATTAAAAAAATTATACAACATACATATATGTATTCCTTGTGGTCCTAGACTATATGGATTTAGTATTATGGTAATATGAGTATGAGTATTAAAATATTTAAGATACTACCTTTTAATTTCAAAGATATTTGTATTTCAAAGATAGTTTAGGACAGTTGAGGATAGTTTTTTAGGGTTACGAAGGATAAAATGTGGAACTTTTTATTTATAATACATTAAAAAAATTATTAAACATATCAAAAACTCTAGACTATATAGATATAGTGTATAGATATATCAGATCCTAACTTTTAAATGTATTTCAAAGATAGTTTTTTTTTTTAGATTAAGGATAGTGTTATAAAGGTTATTAAGGATAGAGTATCCCAGAGAACTTCATATATAATGTAATGTTAATGGTTATGTTAATTTTAATTAGACCATTGGATTATTTTAAAGACCCTTGGCTACAAAGATCCTTTAGTATCCTCATTCCTATAGCGTATGTATCTTCCAGATTCCTTAGTTCTGCAGACTGCACAGATGACGATCGTGTACGAATCTTTGAAGAAGAAAAGCAAGCAAAAAAAAACATTAGTGGAAGAGCAGAATGAGAAAAAAAAGGGATGGGGAAAAGGGAACTGAGCAAACGACAAGGCAACGAGAGGCAGCCAGAAGAGACGTCGCCGACAACTGACGGCGTTGTCAGCCAGACATGGCGTATACGCAGCGTTGTACGGGCATGCCGAGTCGCGTATATACCGAGGGTGTGCCAGTGTGTGTGTGCTGCTGGCGGCAGTGCCGACAACGACGACGACGACTGCCTTACTACTACTATGTACTACGGTTTAACACCAGTAGCTGTCTGACAGCTTGACTGGCCGTTGTTGTTTGTTTCTTTTCTTTTTTTTATTTGTTTTATGCTGGGTCTCAGTTCGATTTTGTTGTACTTTTTGAAGTTCAAGAATATGGAAAGAGAAAAAAAGGGATGAGGGGGAGGAGGAGGAGGAGGAGGAGATAGGTGTTGTGTCTCTGTAAGAGTATGGGGCTCTTTTCCAATGCCCCACTCCCCTTGCCCTCCTGGAAGATCTGTTATAATGTCTTCTTCTTCTTTACACACACACACACACACATTCAGACACTTGATGGAGTATCTGTGTTTTTGTTTTTGTTATCCGAACCGGTTTCCATGTTGCGTTAGCTGTTGCCGTTGTTGTTGTTGTTGCTGTGTATCTTGTAGTACGTTTTGCAGACTCGCCCCTCAGCATTCTACAAATACTACAAACATCGAGTTGTAGTACAACTTCTTATGGCATCCAGTCGCGGACGGAGTCGAGTCAAGACCATGCCACAAATACAAATACCATTCAGCGTGATAAGCTGCAAGTCCTTCACAACATGCCGTGAATCATTCTGATAAATTCCCAGAATTATGTTCTGTCTTATGATTCAATAGCCGGCCAATCAGTTTTGAAACATTTTTTAAAACAAATCATTTAAGAAGTATTTTTATCTGAAGCTCAATTTTGAGCCATTAGTCAGAGGAAATTAAGCGAGATTAAGCTTCAAAAAAAAATAATCCCACAAAGAATTAAAGACTTTTTGAAATTTACTCGATTTTTGGGCTTTCAGAGCCACGATGACCTTAATCCGCACCTGTATTTCAACTGCCAGCCCAGTCGAGGAACGAAAAACATGCGTTTGCCCCTTCATGGGTTGCTGCTGCTGTTGCCGTCCGTCGTCAACGTTTTCGGGATCAATAATTACGCCTTTTGGGTCTCTCTGGTTTGTCTCTTTCTACAGCCTCGGCTCTCCCCCCCTCTCTTTGGCTCCCTGCATCCCACTCTTTGGCCCCCTGCCCCAACTCTGTTAGGCTTCTTGGCCCTCTCTCTTTGACTCCCTGGCCCTCTCTCTTTGGCTCCTTGCCCCTCTCTCTTTGACTCCCTGCACCCTCCCGCCCCTCCAAAGAACCGGAATCTTGAAGAAAGAAACAAGAAGTTGTCTTAGGAACTCTCTGGTTCTGATTGTGATTCGGATTCTGCTTTTGATTCTGATTTGTGTTTGCTTTGGTTGACTCGCTTCGAATCAAACTTAAAACTTCTTTTTATTATTATTTCGTTCATGTTTCATATTAGAGATGTGTTTTTTTTTTCTATTGTGTGATAATAATAGGTAGAAATATGGAGAGCCTGAACTGGTTTTTTTTTTACCAAAGAGTATACCTTTTAGATGATACATTAGTGGGGATTTGATTTCTTTCTACCTCCTGTCTTCGTAGAATCTACTCAGTCTCCACCTCCTTTGAAATCTACGATGAGTAAGCCATCGAGTTGGACCCATTAGGTGCTACTGGATGGGATTACTCATCCATCGTAGCTCCAGTCCAGTAATCATCCGATTTCCCCACCGAGAAGCCGACAGCATCTTTCGGTTTCTGTGACAATTTATGGCCATTTATATTCAGATGAAATAGCTCAGCGATAGCTTATCCTGTCTATGCAACACGTTCCATATAAGCCGGCAAATGTTTGTTTGTTGGCCCCAGCAATAGCACTCGCCGACTAAAACAACATAAATTTTGGTATTTGTACGAGAAACGTTCCCAAAACCGGTTCCTTTATAAAAATCTATGCTGTAATAAAAAAAAAAAAAAACCACAAACAAACCGGAAAAAATTTTGAAAATTTTTGTTGTTTTTTGTGTCTTAATGTTATGTGTGCACCACCGCTCTAAATGCTGCTCGGGGGCTACCGTTCCAGTCTCGGTTTCAGAACCGGCCTATGGGGCCAAGCCAAGATCAAACCAGATATTGTTTAGCTTTTACTTTTAAACAAAAAAATGTTATAAAATATATTAAAATATATATTTTTTTTATAAAGTTTAAAGGGAATATAAGGAACCAGAAAACAAAGGTTATTGTATAACTATCGTATAACTTTCGCAGATATTTTTTCCAAGATCAAGATTCAATATCAGATCAAGATAAATATCTATCAATAATTAGAAAAATATGATGTATATGAAATATATGCGGATATTTAATTATCTTACAAATAATTAACTAATTTTTTAATTTTTTTTTTAATTTCCAAAAATGTTTTAAGAAAAAATTATAATGAATATTTATGTAATATATTATGAAACTAGAAGAGAATATTAATTGGGAACCAAAAAGAAAGTATCATCTTATTATCTAAGCTTGGCAGGCAATTTCAAGCACTATCGCACAACTATCGTTTAACTATCGCAAATATTAAAATATTGTTCAAGATTAAGATAAGATTAAATTTCAAAACTCACCAGCCAGCCGGTTCGTTTCAAAATGTGTATTATGAAAGTGCAAAATCGCTGGCGAGGTATACGGCATAAGGCATATACGGCGTACTTATCAAGAACTCTCACACAATCAACATGAAGAGGTGAAAAGAAGCAATGAAAGCAAAAACAAGTTAGCCCGAGTTCCACTCCCCGAGTCTATGGAAAGGAAACACATGGACTTATCAGTCAATATGTAATTTAAATTTTTGTATTTTAATAATGATAAGCCGGCAATGTGACATACGCTCCAATATACATATGTATGTGATACTGTTTGTACATTTTTATTGATATTCATCGAGCTGGGCAGGGCTGGGCCGGACTGGGCTTTAGCTTGCCAACTGGAATTGCTATCAGTACTTTTATACTGATACTTTATAGATATATTACGTTTATACGATTCTATTCTATTTGTTTTCGAGCAAATGCAGATTTTCGGATTCAGATTACCAGAGAAGGAGTATAGCTTACATTCTGCTAAACTATTTCCCATTAAAAGTAATGCTTTATAGATACTCTTCCATATAAAAACTACAAATAGATACTCGGACAAGCACCAAACAACTTCTGCTCTCCAACTAAGCAAACAGAACAGATACAACTGATGAATTCATTCTTAATGAAAAGCACACACAGGCACACACCCAAGCATACAACTGCGGTTGCCTTATATTGTATCTCACAGTGTATATAGTATCTGTGAGTATTTGTTAACAAAAAAATAACAAAACTTTTATCTGCTTTTGTGACAAAATGAATGAAAAGGCAATTCAGCTATAAAATTTATTACTGTCGGACAATTTTTGTAGTTTCAGTTGAATAGAAACGTTTTTAAAAATATTTATTTATAATACCATATTTTGAAGGTTATCTTTTAGATAGTATTTAGTAATTATTAATTAAATTATTAATGGTGTTTTATTCCAAATAATAAGTTTCAGTGTTTTCCAGAATGGATTAAAAATACATTTTTTTATTGAAATTAGGTTTTTAACACCACTCTTTAAGGTTTATCTCTTAGATAGTATTTAGTATTTGTTAATAGTATTATTATATTCCAAAAAAAAAGGTTCATTATTTTCTAAAATAGAATTGGAATAAAATTGGAAAATTGGAATAAAAATTAGGTTAATAATGTCATTTTTTATGGGTTATCTCTTAGACAGTATTTATTAATAGTATTATTTATGGTATTTTATTCCAAATAATAAGTTTCAGTGTTTTTCAGAGTGTATTAAATCGATTTTTTTATTAAATTATTAATTTTTATTAAAATAAATCTCTTAGATAGTATTAAGTATTTATTAATAGTATTATTATTATATTCCAAATAAAAAGATTCATTATTTTCTAAAGTGGATTTGGTATAGAATTTTTTTTAAAATGGGGCTTCTAGTAATACCATTTTTTAAGGTTTATCTTTTAAAAAAACTAGTAGTAGTATTCAAATTAAAAAGTTTCAGTATATTCTAAATTGAATTTCGAGCAGAAATTTTATTAAAATGGGTTTATCTAATGCTTATTAAAATTAAATTAAAAATCTTGTAGAAAGACTCATTTAGAAAGTATTTGGATGAAAAGAAAAACCCAATTGCCAACTCAACATGAACTTGATTATAATTTATTTTTATTATAATTCGTGTTTAACCCCAGAATAGTCAGACCCTTAGATCATGCTATTCATTATACACTCAAAGTTCAAATATTAAGTCGTTTCCTTGAGAGAGTTGTGCGTGCTTTTGTGGGTGGAGCGGCGGAGTCTAGATAATCTATATAGTTATTACTCACGGCACGTCACAACAAATATATATAAAAAAAAAAAATAAATAATAAAAAAATGCGAAACAAAGCGAGACGAAACAAAAACTAAACCCGAAATAAAAAGATATGCTAAAAAGGCAGAAGAAACTCGGTTGATTATAACTGATAGCTGATAGGTGATAGCTGCTAGCTGGGGGTACGAGTACCTCTATATATACACACGATGTATACGATATATATCGCGGGCTAAACTCGTTGACAACAACTTTTGTTCAAGTGTTTGTAGTGCTTATTTTTGGGTGCTATGGCTGCTTGAGAGTCGCCTGTTCTTTTATCTCCACCTTATATAGTATATAGTATATATCGGTATAGGTGTGGGGGTTGTTGTAATTTGTATTCAGCATTTTACTCGTTTGGCTGTTGCTGATATGGCATTTAAGCCATTACTATAGCAGAAGGAGCGTTTCATAAAAATAAAGTTGGTAACTCAGGGAAGTATAAGCATAAATGGATAGAGTAATTTTGCCATTTTGACTTCTTTTTGTCTCTTTAAAATATATTTTTCCGCTTTATGTTTTTGTTTTCTACTGTACGGAATCAAGTATACGACCAGGGGTCTCTGATTAATCTTAACTCGTCTGGCGGTCGCACCGATCGCTCATTCGCCTGTTTGATTGGTTGCTCAGTCAGTCAGTCAGTCATTCAGTCATTTAGTCACTCAGTCAGTTGGGTTAGTCGTACGCAGTCATGTCATTCATTTGCCATTTCAAGTGCTACTCATACCCACGATTATTGTGCTTTTCGAACAGAGAGAGTCTATATAGTACCTCTCTATATAGCTACGTATAGCTGTGTCGTGTGTGTATTCCGTAATAAGCTCTAAAGTGGAGCTGGAGCTGTAGCTGTAGCGTTGGCTATTCATTAATGAGCTGTTTAGCCGTCAACTGTCGATTGTCATGCCCGATCCATTTGCTATATGCTCTTGGCTCTTGGCTCTCGGCTCTATAATGGATATCATTATTAGTTTTAATTATGCAAGTACCTTGTATCTGTATCTATATAGATATCTGATCTATTGCTTATGCAACCCTTAATTCGGTTCTGATCCATTCCATTTATACACTTTCTTGTGTTTTTGTTTACATTTGTGGTCGCCTGCTGCTGCTGCTTCTGATTCGAATTAATCTTAAATTTGTAATCACAAGTGGGAGCAGGTGTGTGATATAAATAGCTGGGGGTTTTCTTTATATTTTTTTTTTTTTCTAACTAGTCAGGCAGGGGTACAAGAACTTCACTAATCAATCTCTTAATAAATCAAGTAATAAATTATTTTATATCAGGACAGAGACTTGTCACTTTTTAACTCTCAACTACAATAAACAAAAGAAAGATAATAACTATTTTTTATATCAAGAGCTTCTTAAATTTTGTCCCATTAGGCTGATTAATATTTTTCGATTTTTGCTCAAACACTATTAAGTAGATAAATGCGCCCCTTTTTGAGGGAGCCTACCTGTTAAATTGTAAGGCAAATAATCCACATGAGGCACACTTTTGAGTAAACTACCAAATTACACACAACCCTCCCCGCTGTTCCACTCAAAAAGCAAATAAGCCGAGAGCCTCCTCCGACCTGCTTATACAAGGTAGCATTGGACTACCCAGCACTTTGTCTTAGAATGGAATAAATTATTAATAGACCAATCAAGTAGTTATAGTTCCATGTCCACCCCTAAGATACTTGATAATAATTTATTCCACCATTTTAAAGAGTATCTTTTAGTCTTCCCCTATTAAGTGTTTATCGGAAGCACCTGTTTATGTAATCACGAAAATTCACTCGAGAAAGCGTCGGTAAATACCAAAACAAAAAACCAAAATCGAAAAAAGTGTGGCATGAAGAACAAGTGTATTATTTGTTAGATACTTTTCTGGGCATTTCTCATTTCACTTTTTTTTTTCGAAATAATATTCCTCGTGCGGTTGTTTATTTTTTTTAACTTGGGTATTATTGAAGCTTTAATGGCTAGGAGAGATAGAGATACAGTAGCGCTGGTCTGCCTGTATTTGTATCTCAAAGTTTGTTGTGTATCTGTAGTAAACAAATGCGCGTAAAAGAAAAACATGCACACGTATGAACGGAACAGCGAAAAGCGGAAAAAAATTGGCCCGAAAGAATGGACTCTGAGAGTGAAAAGATTCCGAGCTCCCGAGAACGTAATGAAAACGATGTGTGGCACAAAGAAGTTGAGATACAGATACAGATACAGAGACATCGTTAGCGTGGCCCGTTTGTACGATGCCCGTTGCCCGTTCCCCGGTCCAATCCAATCCCATTCCATTCCATCCAATCCAATTCAAAACAAACTGAAACGAACCCCGCTGTCAGCTGCCTATCGAGCTATGTGGTAGATGCGGGCTCCTCCTATGGCGGAGGAGGCTCGGTGGCTTGGTGGGTGGGTGAGTGGTGGTGCTGTAAGTGCTCCAGGGGGTTTAGAGAACTGGTAGCTTCTCCACTGACACAACTACATATGCGTAAAAATTCTTTTGGCAAAAAAAAAAGTGGAAACTGCAGGAGAATGAGTTGGAAAAAAATATACTTTTCTTCCGCGACATACAAGAGTAGTACGTAATATACTTTTTATAAATAAAAATAATAATAATAAAAAAAAGGAGGAAAATGAAAACAAATTGTTGCTATTCCTGTGGGGAAGTCCAAAGCTTGTCTGGATTTTATATTCATTTATGTGCAGTGCCTTCTGTTTATTTATGTTATTTTGTATGTGTATTCCCACTCTCTAAATTGATTTTAAGGGAGTTTTTGTCCAAGATTTTTAATATTATATGTTTTATTTGTTTTTTTTTTTTTTATATGGTTTTTATGCAATGTTTTTGCAAATAAATTACTTATCGAATTGCAAAATGATTTATCCTCTGCCAATTGCTTGTGGTTAACTTGTGGTTTGCTTTTCTCATTTAAGATTTAATAAATTTCTTGAGCAAGACCTCTCAAAATAATATCCATCCTTAATTCCCCAGGGAGCCAAGTCACTAGTCCGACAGGAAATCCAAGAAATACCAATCGGATTACTTCAATTATGCGACATTGTCCGATAAAAAGCACAAAGAACAAACTATATAGCATTTATAGAATATACAGAATATACATATATTTTGAAGACGTACAGTGAACGCGTAGTACGTGTGCACATTGCCAATCTATAAGCAGAAGATGAGTATATAACGCCAACGTACAACACGTTTTGTTCATTTTTAATTAATGAAACTTATTTCGAGCCGCCGACCGACGAGCCACAGACAGAAATAAGGCATCAGAATCGACCAAAACAAAAAGTGTACTAATGAAAAGTAAAAATAAATAAAGCATAGAGCTTAAGAAGTGATTATTCGACTTGGAAATACTCTTATTTTTTAAAAGAAAACAAACAACTCAACACTAGATTTTAAAAAACTGTTGATCAATTGAACTTTTTTCAAATAAAAAACTAATAAAGATTAGTATTTTTTATTATAAATATGTCTTTAATTACTGAAACATTAGAATAAAATAGTTCTATAAGCTCACCATACCCTGTCCTACACTTTACCGCCAGATTAGTTCTAGTTGGTCTGTGTTATGTCTGTCGGCTGTCGCTCCTATCCCCCCGAATTCTATATGGTACCAACATATAGGAATATATTTTTATTTTTCCGTATAATCACGCGCACAACGCCAGAACGGGGTTTTATCTCTTATTTTCACAGATAAAGACAGAGAGAGCAGAAATCAATTTAGTGTGGTTTTATTCCAACACCTACTGAGTATAATCAGGGAATTTATAAAAAAGAAATAGGCCTCGATAAGGCAAAAAAAAATAATAATAATATTTTGCCACTCAGGGACCAGCCCGGCCCAGCCTGGCCAACGTCGTACAATTTTTTCATTCATGCGCTAATCGTTCGACACACACACACACCCAGTATTTATTTTATTTATTTTTTTTTTCTTATAAATCTTTGAGAGCGTATGTGGTACACAGCCGTAGTGCCCGATAAAAATATATATATTTACACACTTTTTGGTGGTCGGTCTGCTTTCGTACGCTCCGCCACACGCGTCAATGCGAAGGCCTCTCTTCCCCCAAAAACATGCACCTGGCGGCACATAAACGATTAAAATAAAAGCTTTAAACACATTTTAAGACTAATGCTGCGTAAATGAAGCAAAAGGGAGATTATTTTTGCAAATATTTTTCTCATCTGCAGGCTGCCAAAGAGAGATAATTTTATTAAAAACTAAAGAAATATAAAAAAAAATCAACAAATTGGCCATAAAACTTGGAATCACTTCTTGGAATAACAAGTAGAATCAAACACGTGTTTGGACACTAAACATGATTATTTATGGGCACATCCAAGTGACAAAGAAATGTCAAAAAATGTTTATTGCAAATTTTATTCAGAAAGGTATTTAATTTTCATAAATATGCGAACAAAAAATCTGTTTATTTTGTGTTCTTTTAATTTAGGAGTAGTATTTGCAAAGGTAATTCTCACCCAGGGGCAAAAAAAAAATATATAAAAATAAAAGAAACAAATATTTTGCACACATCATAAACGATGGTTTGCGGTTCTCGAAAGTTATTAATTCGCTGGCGCCACTCAATCAGGCCCCAAAGCGATCAAAGAGCCACCAATGGAGGCGACGTTGTGTCGCCGTCAGTCATAGTTCTTGTTTGATTTACATGTTTATCTTAATCTTCTGGGGGAATAAATTATAAAACAAATATTCAAACATATCCGTCTATCTGAATTCTGTCCATTTGTCGCCTTTTTTGTGTTAAGTTTCACAGCCAACAGCTGCCTGATTATGCAAAAAACAAAAAAAAAATGCAAACATTGGAGTGCTGTTGTAACTAAAATCCACAAAAAGGCGAAAATATGCTATAAGACGATTTCTGGGAAATTCAATCGAAACTTTATATCCCCCGAGCCGTATCAATAAAGAGCGACCTTTAAAAGTATTTCTTACACTCTTTGTAGTACTGCCCAGAGGGATATTATTTTATCGTAGGTCTGGTATGGTCTGGCCGGGTCTGGTGGGTTGTCCATTGAAAAGAAATACCTAGAACTGCAGCTGCTTATTTATTCACAAAAAAATAAACAATTATCCGTAATTCCAAATAATTAAAGCATGCTTTTCTTTTTATTTTTCAGGTATGTGGCCAGCAGAGAATGATAATACTAATATTTTAAAGGAGTTTTTAATTGTCAACTAAAAGACATTCAAAGTGTGTTTATAATTAAATGGAAAATAATATTAAATCTTTATAATAAACATTCAGAATTTCTAAATGTTTGCTTATAAACTACTTGCTGAGAGTTCCAAAGTTCATCTATATAAGCAAGTATTTGCAGCTACAGGAAGGTGTATAGTACTACTGATATGATATGTTTCTTCTCCCTCAACTTGTCGCATTACACGGGCACGTTTCTTATAAAGTACAACCTTGATTTTCCAAGCGCATTTTTTTGTCGACTTTTTTAAGGTCTGGTCATCATTTTTCATGTTTTTTTCTTTCTTTTTTTCACATGCCTCAACAAAATGTCTTTTCTTTATTGTGAGTATAGTATTATTTTATTTTTTTGTCATTTTTTCTTATTTTTTTTTCGCCCCCCAACCTAATCAGTTATAAAAGCAACTGACAGAGAGACGTGCTTGGGTTTGTCGTGGTTGCACTTTTCATTTACTACGGTTGTTGCATGATTTTTTATATATAAATGATATAGTATGGTATAATGTGTAGTATAATATATAATACAATGTATCTGACTACAAACCGGCCGGCCCACGCATCGACATGAAATCGGGTTGCCAAGTCAAGCTTAAGCCCAAGCCCAAGCCCCTCCTCCAGCTCAGTCCAATCCAACGACCCACACAAAAAGTTTATAAATACGCTGGTTCTCTATTGACACGACCTATGCACCGGAAAAAAAAGAATTAACTTCTAAAAATACCACAGATCCTGTGCAAAAAATGACTAGATGAAAGGAAAAAATATTAATAAAAGATTAAAATAAAAAAAAAAATAAGCAAAAAAGTAACTTTTTTTTGTGAGTAGTCTGTGTGGGTGGGTCATGGGGCTGGGTTGAGATTCAATGAAATTAATTAGTGTCTAGCTGGTGGCCCCCCTAGCGTGGGCTTTGCTCGTCTCTTTGTTTAATTTTTTTTTTTTTTTATGAATTTTCGAGTAGCCGCATTTTTGGGGCTCAGTTTTATTGTTTTTACTTATCGTCTCGTGAAAAAAGAGTCTTAAACGCTTTGATTGTGAATTATAACTAACTTAAGTTGTCAAAACGATCAGAAAAGTGATTTCCAAACGAAGAAGCTTAGATCTGATGCGATGTGACAAGTGTTATCGGTTTGTAAACATCAACAAGTATCTGCAGGCCAGCGATGTGCGAAGTTACTGAAGATTAAATGGCAAAGGGTATGAGTTACTTAAGGAGATATTTGAGGAATTATCTCCCCAAAGGCATTACCCAACTCATCGCCAAGGCAACCCACGGAAATCCCTTTACCAAATCCGTAATTAATTTCATTATCTTGATGCCACACAACCCACACACCACATCCCAATCGATTTTCATTCGCTGGAATTTCCACTAATTGTGAAATCAAAATCAAAACAAAGAAATCCGACTCTGGCCGGGGAGGGAGAGAGAGAGATTTCTCGGATATATGTATACAATATTAGGTAAAGTCGGTTGTGCAGATGGAAGCTTCAGGCTACGCACCTGAACAACTGACTCAGACACCTGCTGAACAAGTTGGCGGCGAAGCAAAGCAAATCATGAGTCGAGTCACATCGTAATCCATAGAGCAGACCATGGAGTGTCAGGAGCTGGGTCTCGGTGTGTGTGTCTCTGACATTATCCTTTTTTTTTTTTTTGCACCTTTTTTGTTTGTTTAGGTCTCTTGTCCATCAGCGAAAAGAATGAGACAGGGTTAACTGACCCAAGCAATGTTTAAATAATTTATTTTCGAGGTATATTTTTAGAAAAGCAGAGACATTTTAGCATTAAAAACCAACTGAGTATCAATTCCCAATCATTAAAAATAATTGAAGAATATTATTTACATTTGTTCATATTTATTTTTCTCATTTTTCCTTGCTTTAATTGCTAAAAATGTAACCATGGTAGTACTAGTAACCGGACAGGCTCTTCCCTGCCTTCAGGTCAAGTAAATACAGCGACAATCCCCAGCCCGGCCGCATGTCTTCAATTCGGGTTTATTTATTTGTACTCGTGCCGATGTATATTATTTCCTAGTGTTCAGGCCGCAGCTGTGGGAGATAGGCACTGGGAATGAGCCTGAAATAGGGCCAGACACGATGCCACATACACGCACTCCGCTAAGTGGTGTCAAATATTTGCATAATATTAATATTTCTATTTTCTATTTACCTTAATGCTAACTCGCTTTTGAACGTGCCTCGACTTGTAAAGTGATTCAAGGCCCAATGGATTTATTCCAGAAGCTAACTATAATCACCTTTAATCGCATTTAGAGTCCTTAGCCTCCCAATGCTATCAAGAGCACTCTAGTTATTTATAGTTAATTGAGGTGTTTTTTGCCAGAGAAGGTGGGATGGATGTAAAGCTGGCTGGCCAATTGGATTCAGCTAACTCGGTTAGGACCCTCGGCTGCTGACGCGCTGACCGCCACTCGACAGCCACCTCTCTCTCATTCGATTTCATCGACATCCTTCAACACACGCTTTTCAGATTGTGTCCTGGCCTGACTCGTCCTGGGCCAAAAGGTGAAGCGTAAATTGGTAAAGGGATGGAAGGGGAAGCCACTTGGCCAACAGCTGACGCACATAAAACTCTCTCTGTGTGGGTGGGGCAGCAGCATCCTTGAGAATGCCCCCAACGCCAAGTAAGCAAATGAATTCTGGGCTTCGGGTTGAGTAAATCAATTCGAGGTTCCCCCATGCCATGTAATGCTAAGGAAACGACTACAAAAGTGTTGTTCACAGTTCATTCCCCCCTGCCCCATCCATCCAGTATCCAGTGGATCCAAGGAAGATGATGTGCATCAAGTCCTGGTCTGCCTTTGACACTTTTGGTCATAATAGTTTGCTCTGCCAGTCAGTCCCCTAATCATTCCGGCAAGAGGTTCTCCCTTAGTTGGCCAAAGGAAAGCTGAATTCTAAAGATTTCCCCCATATTTTTGTATTTTTCTTTTTCGTCCTTTATGGTATTTCATATACATTTTCTCAGGAGCAGGAGGCTTTCTTTCTTTTTTTAGTCTGAGAAAAAGGGTTAATAAAAGTACCCCTTTTGATTCCACCAGCCTCTTCTATGGCTATAAAAGAATTCTAGATAACCGAGTATATAACATTTTTTCTATTTTTCTTAAAATGATTATTTTCTCTAAGTGTATGCAAACGTTGTTTTGTGACACATTTTGTATGTATTTCTTTTTTTTTTCGTATTTAAGCTCTACCCCAACACGAATTTTGTTATGTACACATTACTTTTGATATCCAGGTAGGGGCGTCACGTCATCGCTTTTATTTCTCTTCTTTTTTTTTTAGATATTACTTGCGGAATATTACTTTCGGGCTTTGGAAATAGAAGCTCTAATTAGGGTTACTGAGCCATGGGGCTTCTTAAATCGTAAAATCTATTACGAAGTCAGCAGTCCAATGACGGACAAGTTGCTTTCAACAAACTTTTATCACTTTACTGAGCCCAGACCGAGTTATCGGAGAAAAGTTTCCCTTTGGCCTCATTAGGGTTGGTTAGTTGGGCCAAAGTTGATGATGAAGTTGCTCTGAATGAGTTACCTTTTCAAATCCACTGATTTCATTGGTTTTTATACCATAGCAGATATTATTTCAAAAGCTTTAAAAAAAACATTTTATCTTTTATTTTATTCATTTTTGAAAATGAATCAGAATTTTATCCAATGTTTTTTTCGTTTCATAAATGAATTATCGCTAAAATGCGCACTTAAATGTGTATTTTGGTTATGAAAGCAATAAAAAGTAAAGTACTTTTAAGCGATTTAATACATCCCCCGAATGTATTTGTAACAATGAAATCGCAATACTTTCGCATTTGCATTTAGAGCTCAATCGAATGCATTTTTCATAGAAACAGCAGAAATACAAACACCCATACATGTTGGCTTGCATTTTTTATGCAGTTTTTTTTTTTTTTTTTGTTTTTTTTCTGCTTTAATAAATAATTCTTTAGTGAAAATTGCATAAGAGAAGCTGCAACAGAGTTTCATTGTAGATTGTTAAAGTTTTGATGAAGGAATTCGTCTTTTTTATGATCTACTATATGATCTTTTATGATTTTATTTTATTAATATTCTCCATCCTTGCCATAAATCTTCTATATTCTTGGAATAATCTTATTTCGCTTTATTTATTATTCTCGCTTCGGGTAATATTTTTTCAATCCCGCCCTAAACCCTCAAAGCCGGTGAGCCCCAAACCGCAACAATGTTGCCTGCAACATTTCTGTTTACGCACAACGTTGCTCTGCTCCTCCAAGGCAAATATACAATATTTTTTTTAAGACAGAACCCCGGCACTCTATCGTAAACACAAATAAATAAAATGTGGGCAAAAAAAAAAGAGGCTGACTTAGGCATAGTTCCAATTTCTTTGTGGACAGGCAAACTGAGAGCTATTGACACGAACGAGATGCCGATGCCCGTAGCTTTTTAATATTTTTTTCTTCCATATTTTTTGGTTTATTTTTTAGTTTTTTTTTTATTTGCAATCCATCCTTAAACAGTAGTGGGGCCTAAAGCAGAGAGCTGTGCCTGTTTGTTTATTTTCATACTTTTTTTTTCTGCTTAACTCTTTGCTCATGCGCCATCTCACCCTTCCCTGCTTTATTTTTTATATTTTTTATTTATCATCCCCCCCCTTAAACACTGAAAATATTTGTGTATTTGTTCTGAGAAATTTTCTGAAAGTTGGAAGAAAAACTGTTGTGTTATGATGTTATAATTGTGTATTGTAAATGGATGAATGTTTGTCAGAGGAATGGATATGGATTTATTGCTAAAAAAAAAATATATATATATATATATTTATTTTAGCTTTTTTTCCAGTATTATTATCGACATCCCCTCTGCAGCAGCTCGGCACCGTCAGCGATGTCGGCATATTGCATTGAAATTTGCAACACATTTTACTTTGTTGATTCTCGGGCTACCGTTTGACGTTTAATATGAGGGAGAAAGGGAGTGCCCAGAGAGGCGGGCAGGATGCCGAAGGGGCGGCCCACAATCCACAAAGAATCAGAATCAGAATGATTTAATGCAAATTTTATGCGCCGTGTCGTGGTTGCTTCTGTATCAGTTCTGCATCGTCTGCTACACATGTACATGATTTTTTTTTATAGGAGAGTGTATGGCAACGATCATGATCCACAACGACTGTCATTGTTTGTCACCCAAAGAGCATTGGCAACATTTCAATACATTTTGCAACAGAGTTTGCAGATAGTTTTGAATTGCATCTGGATGTCATTATTTATGCAGAAAAAGAGTTTGCATTTGTTGGTAATTGAAGAGCTAAATAAATTCGGGTTTTATTATTCGATTTTTAAATGTTTACATTGCTTTTTAAGGAGGATTTTTAAATATAAAAAGAAACAAACATACATAGATAGACCCTACATAGATGTAATCATTAGTTCAGAGATCTGAGAGATGTTCCTGGCTGGAAATTATTCCTCTTCTGGCTTCTCTCGCCGGCGCTAGACAGAAACTATTTTAATTAGTCTGTGGCCCTACTTCGGCAAATTAATCGAAAGGCATTAAACCCAATTAAAAAGACAGCAAACTAAATGTGCTGAAGAAGTCCCCAATCTTCCCCCTGGAAGAGGCGCCTGTTTTCTTGTTCTTGTAATCAAGAAGATGTGAACTCGTCGCTGGCTACCGTTAAAAGTTGAAATCTTTTATTTTTATTTTGTTTGTTGGTTTGTGTGCAGTTGCTGCACGAGCTTGAGAATCGAGTGGCGAAGAAGCGGAGAAACTCTCACACCATCGCCCCCAACTTTACAAGAGATTACAGTGGAGCTTCAATATATTATAAAAGTTTTACTGATAGAATTTAAAATTAATAAAAACAAAAAAATACTTAAATTAAATTCATTATTTGACTATTATAAAGGGAAAAAAATATGAATATTTTTTAAAAGAATTCTTTCTTTAAGAAGCTCTGCTGTAGCATCGTTCTTATTTTTATTCGTCTTTTTGCATTATTCGCCCCGTCATCTTATCGTTGGGCATTGCAATCAGTCGTCGTCGCCCGCGCAGTGCTCCACATTTCAATTTTTACTCGTAGGCCCCCCCTCCGCTCCCCCCATGGTGGAGGGGACAACAAAAAGAAATGCTCCTGCCTTGGCTGCTGCTTTTTCCGCTTTAACGTTTTCGCGCGTTTCGTGTTGCCAGGCGGACTTTGAATGGTATTGGTTTTGTGGCCCTACGTGTCTCCAGCACTCGCACTGAGTACACATGCATGAACTATGCATGTACTATGTACTATGTATGTATGTATGTACATACTTACATCAACTAACTCATCGCATGCACTCGCGTTCGTCTTTACAACTCAACAAACGAGCGCAAGAACCCGACCCCCAATGCGTTGCCCTTCCAAGCGCCCCCAGCATCCCAACAGCATCGGCCAGCAGTCTTTCATTCTTTCCCATTGCATTCTTATTTCGTTTTTTTGTTTTTTCTCCCCCCACTAGAAGCCACAACAACAACTGCACAGCCCGGCGCATACAAATAATTTACGCCGTGCTAGAGCGAAAAGCTAAAAATGAGTAAAGGTTGCCGCAAATATACACAGGCCGAATGGAGCATACAAGTGCGGGCATTCTAGTAGATACAATCGTAGAGGTTTTTATTTTTATATTATATAAATATATATATTTTTAATTTTTTTGAAGAAAAACTATTTGTATAAACATTATTTTTTAAAATTGTTGCATACATTTCAGCGATACTCAAATTCTTTCACAATCCTTTTTTAATAATCATTAAAAATTATTATATTTATTTATAAAATAAATATATTCATAATCTCTATTATTTTGTTGACCTCTTACATCCAGCACTGTTACACGCATCCATGTAATACCAACTACTGCAGCGTATTGCATTCATGCATGCTCGTGTGTGGGTACGCAAGCTTAACTGTGTGTAAGAGTATTTTTGTACGAGAGGAAAGAGAGACACGAAGGCAGGCGCACGGGTTGTTTGCATTCACTCTACGGCGTAGAGTCTACGCAAATGAGCGGCATTCTAGGATTCTCCTGAGGGAACCTAATGTGGGTGGTGGGTGGCAGAATGGGGAATGGGAGAGAGCTCCCTAGATGCTGCTGCAGTCAGCCAGGAAACAACCTCTCTTCGCCAACTCACTCTCACTAGATGCTGCCTGCTGGATTATTTGCTGCCTGCCTGAATGACTAGGAAAGCTAGGTTGTTCCGGGAGGGGTGGGGTGAAGGCAGGTCGAATAAGGACTGTTGACGAGTTGGCAACAGCATAAAATTCAACGTAAAAATAGAGAGAGAAAAAATGCAAAGAAAGGCACATAAAATCACAGCAAACAAATTCACTACGCTAACTGCACTCCTCCCACTCGGTCTCTCTCATTTCCTCGAGTGGGGTTACTGACATTACAGCAGCCAGGCAGCAGTACTCCAGTGGGGCTGCTCTGCTCTTGGCTGTGTGCATGCAGCTACCGTTGCTAGCCAGTGTTGCCAACAAAATATTGTAATTTAAAACTTATAATTTGATGTTTTTTTTTATAATATAAACTAAATTATTGAATAAAATATTAAATATTATTTTACAAAATTGATCATCACTTAAAGAAGTTAAAGGTAAGATGTAAGACACGGAAAGAGAGATTACTTGCTGCATCATCTCTCAGTGTGCACTTCTCTCTTTAATTTTATTTTCTCCTTCTGGGTTCTACACTTTTCGTTTCATTTGGATTTGGCGCCAAAACAAATGAACACCGTCAGGGTTCAAAGAACTCTTGTCTAATTACGATGCATTCGGCATATCCATAACAAATGCACTTTACTATCGCATTCAAGTGTGTGTGTGTGTTAGTGTGTCTGTGT
The DNA here is from genome assembly GCA_035045925.1 of Drosophila atripex. Lineage (NCBI taxonomy): Eukaryota > Metazoa > Arthropoda > Insecta > Diptera > Drosophilidae > Drosophila > Drosophila atripex. The sequence continues at coordinate 2,823,405 of JAWNOP010000022.1, read as the reverse complement.
GTGCATGAGCACTTGGTACATTTTGCATTCAATTTAGTGCGACTGCAGTCGGATCGGAGGCATTAGTGTTGGTTTGGGAACATCATAAAACTGAATATGCCAATTAACAACAGCAGCCGACGATAACTAACTGCAAAAACAGTAATAATAACAACAATAACATCAAATGATGCAATGAGAGCACAAGAAACTGACATGAATGCCAAATGCAGTTGCTGAAACCACATCATAAAAAGCAACAAAGACAATGCGGATGGAAATGATGGCCAATAATAAGCACTCCCGAAAATTGTTCAAAATTTTAGCTACTTCTACAATAGTACTAGTTTTTTTGCTAATAAAAATTATTATTATTTTCTAAATTTATGATATGAAGAAAGTAAACATATTTAAATTTTTTTTTAAAACACCACATTACTCATTTACTTATCTGTGAAATATTTCTGGCTTATGGCAGTCAGAGGCTGTGATTGCACGGATTCTTTGCAGTTGCAGCCAAGTTAAGCTCACCCCCTCCCCCTCCTTTAATGTCGTTGTCTATGATTCAACAAACATTGAAACACACACAACACTGCCAGCCAACAGCTACCATCTACCAGCTACCAGCACACGTCTTGTGCTGCAACGCATGAACAAATACAGAAGATATGCAGTTATTTACATAAAAGCTTTATAAATACTGTCACTGTGTGTGTGGGTGTGTTGCGTGCAGGTGTAATGGTGGGTGGACCATGTGACCATCATCTCTCGCCCAACTAGTCGCCGATCCATAATTCTGCCAAAAAGATTTTTAGAATCTTAGAATCTACATTGCTCACATTTTGAAGGAACTCCTTTTTAGACATCATTTGGGGAAAATTAAAAAATTCCACTGAAGAAAAACAATTTTTTTCTTATAAAAATATTGTAATAAACTGTTTTAATTAGATTAAAAAAAATAAATAAATAAAAAAATGTTTTGTTTCTAACTTAAGGTTTTTTTTTTTCAAAATCCAAGTCTTCCTTTATTTTTTTAAAATAATTCTAATAATAATAATAAAATAATAATAATAATTATATTTAATAATTCGGTGTAGTTGTGGCACTTTCCACGCTCTACCTAACAACTGTACCAGACACGGTGTCTGCCACCTTTCGTTGCCACTGCAACGCCGCCTCTGCGGACTTTTCCTAACAATTGCAAGGCGCTTGTGGCAGCCTAGCAACCAAGCCCCACAGTAATGAAGAGGCAGAGAGTTGTGCGAAAAAAGAGTCGAGGGAGGAGGAATACAGCAATCATTGCACTTGTCCCGCGCAGCAGCAACAATATGGCCAAGGCTATGCTATGCAATTTTTTTTTTGCTTCAATTTAGCTTCGTTTTAACTGTATTTTTCTGCATGTATGTATGTGTGTGTATGGATTTGAGTGCTCGCCCACAATGGGCGTGGCAGTCATTTCCCGCAATTACACCAACACACATAAGCAAGCCCTGGTGATGGGCATATGGAGTGCGATGTAGAGAGATTCTAGTGGATGGATGGCTGAACGGATGAAAGGTTAGTGGTGAGTGGAGAATGGAGAAAGGCAGAAAGAAGGGGACGGACAGGAGGTTGGTTCTTCGTGATAAGCCGTAACTGCAACCAAAAGCAGTGTGGAAACACTGACAGCCAGAGGAAGAAAACACGTATACGTCGTATGCCCAGAAGTATGCAGTACTTTTTTTTTTTTAAAGAAAGTGCTTGGCCTTTGGACGACAATTTTATGAATAATAAAATATTACTTTCGTCCTTTTAAGCCACAAACAGCAACTGTTGATTAAATATTTTCAAAAGTCTCTCCAATTTGTTGGAGATTTCTTGGGGTTAAGCTTAGTTTAGAGCGCTACTGCCATTCAGAAGGAGATTTAAACATTTTTTTTTTTAAATATTTTTCTTGACATTTCGTTCAACTGTGCGTCTGTCTGGCTTTGGCGTGGAATTCAAGTGTCATTTATATTTTATTTGACTCTTTTTTGAACAGGCTTTATGCACTTAGAGAAATCAACGTGAAAAAAAAATATGAGAGCTTGTAGGAAATAATATTTAAATAATATAATGAAAACAAAACAAATTTACAAATATGTGTAAACTTGAAGAATAATTTGTATGATTGCAAAATATGTAAGTCATAATAGATTTTTCTCTTTTTTTGAAAACGAAAAAAAAAATCCAATTCGCCCCAGACCACTGGACGTCTGTGGAAATTAAAATGTTTCCGTTTTTCAGTCCAGGCCACTCCCCCCGGGCAGGGAGACCCCTATAGTTGAACGAGATTGAATTTTATTGCTTGTCGCCGGCCAGACGCAGGTCCTGGCAGGACGTTTCGGGGTTGTCAGGATGCAGATTACACTAATTATGAAATGACATCGGCAATGGCCAAATGGCAATGCCAACGGACTTTAATGGTTTTCTGTTGTCAAGTTAATTAACAAGTTTTCTGTTTATCGTTGCAGGAAGGATGCTGCTGATGTCACCGCCGTTGCAGTAGCAACAAGGACAGCCAGGTGCCAACCAAACCCACTATCTTACGGCCATACACATGTTGCTGCCACGAAGGGAGCTGCTAGTACAATGCTCAGCGCTGCCAATGCAACTGCAACAGCAGCAGCAGCAGCCGCGATTGCCACAGTCGCAGCCGAGACTTATGTCATAACAGCAACAAACAAACAGCAGCAGCAGCAGCAGCAACAGCAACCGCAACAACAGCAACAAGTCTTTGTTGTTGCCACAAACAAAATGGTGATACCAGCAACAGGAGCAACAATCGCCGGTATACCAACAGCAACAACAACAGCAGCCGCCGAGCAGCAGCAGCAGCAGGCACAACAGCAACAGCCCCCCCAGCAACATATATTGTTCCAACCACACCTACAAACAACAACAGCAGTAACCAGCACACCTCAGCAACAGCAACAGCAGCAGCAACAGCAACAACAACCACCTCAGCCGCGGCAACATCCCAAGAAGCGAAAATTTGATCCAGCAGAGCTGGACAAAACAGAACAGCAACAGCATCCCCATCCGCATCTACAAAGTCTGCAGAAGCAGCAGAAACCCGCCGATACTAATGGCAACAGCAACAGCAGCAGCAGCGATGGGCTGACCAATGGCAGTGTTGCCGCCGTGCAGCAACAGCAACAGCAGCTGCATCGCATGATCGGTGCAGGCGCCGGTAATAGCAGCAGCAGCAGCTGCAACAGCAACAGCAACAGCAGCAGCGATATCAAGCAGCAACAGCAACGCATTATCATTGCATCCCCACTGCAACATGGCAGTGGCAGTACTTACAAGCAACATGTTGCAGCCAGCAGCAGTAGCAATAATAGCCAACGCACACACACGCCCACGACGGCAGTTTATTATCACCAACAACAACAACAACAACAGCAGCAGCAGCAGCCACAACATCAGCAACAGCAACAACGTTTTAGCTTTAACTCACAACACAATCAGCAACATGTACAGGAACAGCAACAGCAACATCAGCAACAGCAATCCTTGCTCGATCTCAGCGAGTGGAACAACACACGTGTCCTGGCCAAAATCCACAATCACTATGCCTCCGGAATCATACGTCAAGTGCAGGAGGCCGCTGCTGATTCAATACTCGTGGAATTCGATTCCGCCGATCTGGGGTCACGCCTATATCCGGACGTGTTGCACCAGGGCTGTTGCCATGTGATACTCGACGCCAGCCCGCCCATGGCGGATGTAAGTACCAGTCTCACTTTCTCCATCCACCCACCCAAGGTGTAAACAAAGTTCAACACATCGTTTTTAATTAGATTACACTGGAGGCTCGAGTCTGTGTGCGCCAGAGGGTTGAAGGACGCGGTGGCGCTGGAACCGGAAGTTTCGTTTACGTGGAGGGCGTCATAACTGGCATCAATCATGCCACGAAGCAATATACGGTGCAACTGGTGGGCGAAGAGATGGTAGGTCTCTTTCTCTCTCTATGGAATCCCAAAAAGGCTTTATCTGATTCTTTATTTATTTTTTTTTTTTTTAGAACACCGCCAAGGTGGTATGTCGCGCAGATCTTCGCCTTCTGCAGCCACCCTGGTGGGACGAGCTTAACGAGCTAACTCCACCGAGTGGAGTTGCAACACCAGCTGCCGGATACAAACGTAAGGTTTCCACCGGAGCATCTGGCGAGGCTATGGGCATGCCGAGTGGCAATATTGTTTATCCCAAAACGGCCAGCGGAACACCCTTGACCTTTGTGGCCACCCGTTATGATGGCAAGCTACCCACAGCACCGACTACGGCCACGCCCACGAATCAACAACAACAGCAGCAGCAACAGCACCTCGTGAAACATGAAGAGTATTATCGGACGACGGCCACGTCGCCGTTCCAGACACGTCCGGCGCTAGCTGGCCTTTCTCATGGAGCGGATCAGTCAGCGCAGTCGCATCCCCAGCAGGTCAACGGCCTGCCGGACATCGTGATCTCCCCGGGCAGTAACGGGCAGCACCTAAAGATACAACACCAGCAGCAGCAATCGTCGCGGGGCTACGACGACTATGACTCGGACGATGAGCTGAAACGGGTCGGCATCGGCTACTCGCCGGCTGCCGGCGACCTGGACACGGAGAAGATGAGCGCCTGCAGCAAGCGGAGCAGCATGCAGAGTCGCGGCAGTACGTCCAGTCTACTCGACCAGAGGCTCACACCAAGATCTCATCCAGCAACCCCAAGGTTGGTTCCACAAACCCATCCCCCTATCCTATCTTATAAACTATTGCCTTCCGTGACAGATCTCAGGCCACCACGCCGCACCGCTTCAAGAAGGGAGACATTGTGGAGTCGGAGTCCGGTGTACGCAAGAAGTATAACGGTAAACAGTGGCGCCGCCTGTGCATGCTCTGCACCAAGGAATCTCAGAGGCGTGGCTACTGTTCGCGGCATCTCAACCAGAAGGGCAACAGCAACGCCCTTCCCTCCTCCACCGGACCAGGTCGACTGCTGAGGTGAGCCTGGAACTCAATACTGTCCTTGAAACCATTCCATTTAATTATTTTATTTAATATTTTTAGTGACAGCCGATCGAGCAGCAAAACTCAGATCGACGAGGACACCTCTCGCGACTCGGAAACATCGCCCAATTACAGGGTCAAAGGTCGCTACGATCAAGAGGAGACCGATGCTGCCGTCATGCTGGGTAAGTCACCAAATATTCATCTCTGGCCCATCGATAGTCACACCTCTCAAGCAAAGGGCTCATGAAAGCATTTCAGATTCTCTGTTGAGACTTGGACTCGGAATTTATTCATAGTTTCGGGTGCAATTCACATCAAGGCTGGCTTTTCCAGCGCCAGTTTAACCGTTAATCTGTGTTTAGGCCAATAGAAGCACATGGGCAGGTACCATATTTCACGGCGCTTCTGGAAAATATTTCTTTGATTTCGGTCGGGAATCAGGGTGATGGAACTCTTTGGACACCCTACCCTTCAAAGGGAACATCTCTTATACCTTTAAAACGTAAATGGTTCGTCGTAAAAATATTCCTTAGGAATGCCGACGAAATTAACTTCTTTCATTCAAGCCTGAACCGGATTTCTTTCCACCAAAAAGGGTTTGAAAAAAAAAACGATAAAAAAGAGACGTTGAGAAAGAGAATGTCCAGCCACTTTGAATATTTTAAACACAATAATTTTATTCTGAATTTAAAAGGAAAAGTTATACATACCTTTTAGGTAGTTGGTTTTTTCATTAAACTTTAAAACTATTATAATAAATATTATACAAGTATTAAACTATTTATTTCCCATCTCGAAGGTATGGGTAGGGTATCTCCTTGTGTCTTTGCAACTGACACTTTCTCGCCTCTCGTTTTCTGGTTCGATGCATTTCCAATTCACCATAAAATGCATATCATAAAGTTTTATTGTGGCAGCGCCGTCGTTCTTTCTATTCTGCCCCCTCCCACTACCCCTCCTCCTCCTCATCTAGCTGTCCTGTGGCCCTTGTCCATTTTTCACACACCTCAACAAAGGTCGTTTGTCCGACCGACCGTCCGTCCATCAGCCGCTTTTCATAAAAGGTGTTGCAGAGAGGTCGTGTCCGATTCCGATTTCGATCCCAAAAACGAATCAAGGGTTCCATTGTCTGAGGAATCTCTGTTCTCCCTCCCTCCCTGTCCTCTGGCCTCTGTCCTCTGCCACTTGAGAGTGTGACCGCAGTGTGATTTACACGCCAGACGCAGCGACGTCGGCAGAGGCACCAGCAGAGCGACAGAAGGAAAGGTAACAAGTGATGCTCAGGTGCAAAGCTAGAAATTACTAAAATATTTATTAAATAAAAGCCGAAAATAAAAAACAAAGCAATTTAAAGCTTGCCATTATTAGCAACATTTAACATAAGGGTGCTGAGCTAAAAGGTTTTTAATTTTAAGCTTGTCATTATAAGCTAATAAAAAAAAATAGATTTACAAACAAATTTAGGAAACATGTACAATGTAACTCAAGCCTTAAAACATCAATGTGGCCAGCACTGTTGCTTACGCATTCCTAAGCACCTGCAGAAGGTAGAAAGACGCAATGATCGCGCAGCAGCAGAGCCACTTGAGACGAAACAAAGCGAGGCCAGCGCAGCGCTGGCGACGGCGGCAGAAGCGCAACAGATTCTTTTCTTTTATTCCCTGCTCATTTCTTGTTATTTGCCCTGCCTTTGATTCGTTTTTACCTAAACAAAAAATGCACTTGAGAGCGGCGCACGCATACCCACCGACACACACACATACACTGACAGACAAGCAGACACCTTCTCACCTACATCACAGCAGGTAAACAAACATGGCGAGCGGGCCCAAAGGGAGAGATTTCTGAAACAGAGAGGAGAGAGAGTAACAGAGCGATTAAGAGAGAGAGTTAAGAAACTATGCTGCTGACGTCGCTGCCCTTGGCGCTGCTTTCGGTTGATGGCTGCCTCGATCTGCCGCATTTATGCTGAGAACCGAGAACTGTCGAGAACCAAGAACCAAGAACCCGAGCAGAAGAAAAGCCAGAAACAGCAAAGCCATGCGAATGCAGCGCACAAGGCGAACGTGACAACGAAGGCAGAAAAGTGCATTTTAAGAAACAACAATACCAGAGACATACACACTAACAACACACACACACACACACACACCAAATCACACCCGCCGCGGTGTTGAAGAGCGAGAGTTCCGTGGAAATGCTCAAGTGAACGTCATGAATGCGTTCCAGGACTTCGAGCTGGGGGCCAAACTATATCTACAGTGCTTATGTAATTCCCCCACAACCATTATTCCCCGGGAGAGCTTTCAACGAAGGATCCTCTTCCTGGCTGTTGCTTTTAAAGACAAGCAAAAGAGTAAAGTTTTTGTATTTTTTTTCTTACAATTCCAGTGTCGCTGAGCAGCTCCCGGTCCGCCACGCCATCGTACACATCTCCCGTGAACCACGCCGGAGCCTCTCCGTTGAATGCCATCGCCCACTCGCCGGTGAACGTCTCCACCAGTCATAGGCAGAACTTTTTCACTCCCATCGCCAATCAATCGCAACAGCAGCAGCAGCAACAACAACATGTGCCACAACAGCAGCAGCCACCAACAGCAACAACCACAACCTGTGGCCATACCGCTGGATGGAAAGTGGAAAGCTACACCCAGTCCAGTGCTCTACAATCCCAACAACAACAACAACAATAACAACAATGGCTGGGAGGTCAGCAGCAGCGCCCAAATGGGAGGCACTGCAGCATCCAATGCTGCTGCCCAGCAACCACTGCCGCCACAAACGACACCCGTATCGCTGGTGATGCACGCCCCACCGCCGCACCACCAGATGCAGCAACCTCAGCAGCAGCAGCAGCACCATCTTCATCATCACCACCAACCGCCACCGCCACCTGCCGCTCATCACAGCCAGTCGAGTCTGCCAGCACCCACAGTCCCGCCCTTGGGCAGCGGCAACACCACCAGCGTCATTCGCATCTCCAGCAGCCAGCAGCCGCCCCAGCAGTCCCACTCCCATGTGGTGGTGTCCGGCAATCAAACGTTTCATCCGGTGATTGTGGACGCCACCCAGCTGGCAGTTCAGCCCATGCCGCCCGCCACGGTTTCATTTCATCAGCCCAACACGCCGACTCCCACTGCCTCAGTGGCGACTCTCGGCCAGGAGAAGGTGATGCCAAAAAACGGTAAGTTTCACTTTCCCATCCAGTTAGACATCACAAGGAGCTTAATTTTGAATAGAAGTCATTATTTATTATTGTTTATTCGAGTTATTCTTAAAAAATAAACGATGTTAGTCATAAATTACTGAAGATTTGGATTTTTTACAAGTTAGTTTGTATGATTCATGCCCTTTTTTTATCGCAGTCTTCTGGAATTCTTTCGGAGTTCGTTGTTTATATATTTCTTTGTTTTTTTTTTAGAAATATTGAGTAACTTTCATATTTCTTCCCTTTTTAGGATACAATAGCCATGCCTGGTACAAGTTGCTCCCACAGATGCCACCAATAACAAAGGTGCCACCCATCGCATCCGCTATACCAACCTCAACCACGGCTGGTAGTTACAACGTGGTCATGCTGCAACAGCAACAACAGCAACAAGAGCAACAGCAACAGCAGTCGCCGCCACAGATGCCCCTCAACCACAACAACAACCATCTGATCGTGCCAGGACCACTTAGTTCGCCCAACAAGCCGCTCAACTGCTCCATGAGCGATGCCAAGGCGGCAGCTGCAGCAGCCGCGGCGGCCAATCAACAGCCAGAGGAGCCGGATGACCAGCTGGACGACGATGTGTTCGAGACCACAGGGTCGGGGAACAGCAGTAACAACAAGAAGCAAGTAACAGCCATGCGTCTGCCAACGTACAACAGCAATATCCGGAAGATCGAGGAGTGCCACGATGCGAGTGATGGCGGAGCTGGGGCGCCAGTAACCTCGGCTGCCAAGAGGCGGAGCCAGTCGTTGAGTGCCTTGCAACAGCAGCAGCAGCAACAAGCGGCAGCATCAGGAGGCGGTGGTGCCGCAGCAGCAGCGGCAGCAGCTGGGCAGCCGGCAAACAAGAAGATCCGACGGCCCATGAATGCCTTTATGATCTTTTCGAAGAAACATCGCAAGATGGTGCACAAGAAGCATCCGAACCAGGACAACCGGACTGTGAGCAAGATTCTGGGCGAGTGGTGGTATGCTCTGAAGCCGGAGCAGAAGGCCCAGTACCACGAGCTGGCCAGCTCGGTGAAAGATGCCCACTTTAAGCTGCACCCGGAGTGGAAGTGGTGCTCGAAGGATCGCCGGAAGTCCTCCACCTCGACGGCTGCCGCCGGTGGTAAGGGGCAAGGAGCCGCCGGAACAGGTGACGCCAAGCAGCGCCTCGTTTCGGTGGATGGCTCCGACTCCCTGGAACAGGACATGTGCCCCTCGACGCCGGGCGGCAGTGGCAGTGGTGGCGTTGCATCCGAAATGCAGGGCGACATCATACCGCTGACCATCGACAACTACAACAGCGCCAGCGATGAGGCACCCACCACGATCTCCATGAAGGGGAACAACGGTAACGAAAAACTGCTCAAGAACGAAATGCCCTCGGATGAGGAGGAGCAGATGCTGGTCGTGGAGGACGAGCGCCCTCAGCTCACACAGCAACCGCAGACCAGGAAACTCGATCTGCACTGTCGCGAGCGGGTGAACGACTCGGACATGGACGATGCCCCCTTTGATTATCGTAAACAGCAGCCCGAGCCGGATCAGGTTGGTGCCAGCTGCCGGAGAACCTTATGATTTATTTACCAACAATGTTTATTCAATTTCAGCGTCAGCCGGAGGAGCACAGCAATGGCCAGGCCATGGGCGCACCACTGGGCGGCGGTAGCGAGCGGGAGATCACCCTCAAGCCGAAGGCCATCAAGGCCCACTCGGTGCTGGAGAACACCATGCTGTCGTATCCCTCGATGTCCATCTACAAGAAGTACACTAGTCCCAAGAACCCAATCGGTGTAACACCATTCCAACCAACAGGCGAGCAACACCCCGCTATCCTCCGGTTAGGCATCCAATACTAAACGACTCTTGGCCTTCTCTTTTTTTTGGTGTTTCCCAACAGGCGGCGCCTTCAAGTCGATGCCCATTAGCCCCAAGGGCGGCAGTGGCAAGCCGGAGGCAGACTCTGCCGGTCTGCAGGCACATATCAAGCAGGAGGACATTAAGCAGGAGCCCCCGTCGCCCTACAAGCTGAACGGTGGCTCCGTGTCCGCTGGGCCGGGCGGTGTGGTTGGCGCCCAGCCACCGGGCAGCAGCGGCGTGGGTGCCATCTTCAACTTTAATGTGCCAACGGCGACGGCTCTGAGTCAGAAGCAGTTCCACTACCCGATGCATCATCCCCACCCGAGTCCGACCGATCTGAGAGGTGAGTGGGTGGAAGAGTTGGAAACTTTTCGATTAAAACTTTCCCTTATTTAGTTATTTTTTTGTTAATTTTTGAGTTTTTTGTTCAGAAGTTCGAATTGGCAGTACTTCTACTATGATTTGGTTTGAGTTTCAGTTTCAGTTTGGTTTGAGTTGAATTACTGATCTTAAGTTGGCGAAAAAATGAATCAAAAATTAGAAACATTATCATCATTGATCGCTCCAGCTGCTCCCTTCCACATTCAGTCGCGAGTTCACAAGAGGCTTCTGCATAACCACAACCATGTTTCTCTCTATTTCTTTCAAACTTTCTCTCGCACACAACTAACACACACTTCCCGCCATTCATTCATTCGATAATTAAAAAAATAAACCACTATTAACCATAAGACCAAGAAGCCACCGCCAACAAAGGGGAGACCGCGTCGGAAGAGGAGCCAGGCGACAAGGAAGCAGATAGCTCCGTTTTGGAGGAAGAGCACTGCCCAGATGATGACGAGGAAGGGGAGGAGTTGGAGGAGGACGACGACGACGATGACGAGGATGAGGACGATGAACAGTTCATGCAGGAGCTGGCCAGTGTGAATGCCAGTGCTGGCTTCGATGACCTGGCTCAGTATCCTATGCCGAAGTCAGCGAAGGTGACACCTAATCCCACCCCGCCGCCAGTGACCACAGCCACCATTGTGGCGCCAATGAAGCGGAAACAGTTCACCATAGTCCGCTCCCTGACGCCGCTGCAGCCGGCGAACTCGCCGCACCAGCAGCTGAAGCATCTCCACCAGCGACGCGTCGAGACACCGCCGACGGTGATCACCCGCGTGCCCACGCCCACCATCAATCACTTCACCATCATACGAACGCAACAGCATCCAACACCACACTCCCATCCACACAACACACCGCCGCCATTGTTTTTCAAACAGAAGGTTGCCACCGTTGCCCCATCATCCGTCACAGTTTCATCCTGCAGTCCAGCCACTAACGAAGCCCCTAATAAATTTTCCAATTTTCCCAAACAACACCAACAACAACAACAACAACAACAACATGCAACAACAATAACATGCAATACGAACAATAATGCCACGCCCATAATACGAAAATTGCTTACTTTGAAAGAAGGAGGCGGCGGAAGTAAAATAAACAAAGGAACAGGACGAGCTGCCATCCTATACGATGCCTTGGTTCTGGACACACTGCACGGCCAGGACGAGGAGGCCGAGGACGATGAGGAGGACGGGGAGCGGGAGGATGTCCAGGAGCGCCTGGCCGTAAAAAAGCAGGAGCAGGTTGCAAGTGGCCAGCCCGCCACAATGCTACTCATCACGGATGTGAATTCGTACAACCAGCAGCATCCAGCCACTCCCGTGACTGGAGCTGCTACCCTGAGACCTGTGTCCTTCATCAGCATCAACGCTTGCAACAAGATCACATTGCCGACCAATGCCCGCATCCTGACGGCGGCCACATCGGCTGCAGGATCAGTAGCTACATCTCAAGCCGGAGCCGCCACACTCACGGTGCTGACCAAGGCGTCGGCACCAAATCATAGTAGTACTAATGCCAACGAACTAACCATAACCGCAACTGCCACCCCGGTGGTGGCAGCCTCCACCTCCAGTCATTCGGCTGGAGTGCCCAGCAGTGGCAACGACGCCACTATTGTTATGATCAACTCCACCACTACACCCTGTTCATCATCCAATTCCAATTCTTGCTCCGCAGCTGCCCATCAGGCGTGTGTTCCCTCGTCGCCGGCGGCCATGGGATTGGGTCATGCGGCCAGCATCGCCACACCGCCCGCCTCGGCGCCCGCTCAAATAATGGGAGGTGGTCCAACGCCCGGCCAGAAGGTGTTCTTCGCCATGAGCAATCATCCCGTAAGTGAGAATAAGCCAGGTCTCAGATCCTTTGATTAACTCTCCACTTGCTTGCAGTACCAACTGCTGCAGCGTTCCCATCAACCGGGCACACCCAGCCTCGAACAACTGCAGCTGGACGCCTTTCCTTCGGGCAACTACATCTTTAAGAACCACAACGGATTGACCCTACCGCCGCCGGTCAGTGCCCAGCCCACCATGCTGTTGCACGGATATACGGCCAGCCATAGTGCCGAGCCACCGGCCAGTTCTCCATCCTACAAGTCGATGCCTTCCACCCCGAAGTCGGCCACATATCTCATGAGTGCACCACCGGAACGGGGAATGGAGGGTGGCATGGGTGGTGGAGGTTCTGCCGCGACAGCGTCAGCAAGTGGAGGCGATGAGAGTGACATGGATGCGGATGGGCAGCAGTTCATACTGGCTCCAACACCGGCTCAATTGGGACGAGCTCCGCTTCAGCGGCGCAAGAATCTATGTAAGTTCTCAATCCTTTGAAAGAGGATGGATTACTGAAAATAATTTCTGAAACCATTTTAGCGCAAAGCAAGTCGGAGAACAATGTGTCGTTTTCCGCCAATCTGGTGGCCAGTAATGGCCAGCACATCGGTCGGAAAATGCACTCGCCCACGGTGATGGAGACCTCGTCCCCCATCATCGGGCATGTGAACAACAGTAGTCTTAGCTCGGCTCTGCCCACTCCCACCTCCTCCACGACAACGCCCAACAGCGATGAGCAACTGCCTCTGACGCCGACCACCAGCAGCACCGTCAGCACCCAACCTCCCAAGTCTCCCATGAAGGGAACACCCGGATCGACAGCTGCGGCCCTAAAGAAGAAGAACGATGAGATGAACAAGTAAGAGTCCAAGGAAGATCTTACCAAAAGGATATTACATTAAAATCCTATCAATTTGCAGTAGTGTTCTCAAACAGGTGGACTTTGAGAAGAAGTACAAGGCCCTGCCTCAATTCCAGCCGGAGGACTGCCAGTCGCCCAGTGCCATAGCTGTGCCATCTTCGCCGCGTGTCTACGGCACCAATTATCGGAAAAAGAATACGGCTCCGCCGCCAGTGCAGAAGCTAAGTGAGTTTACAAACAAAATTATTGTTTTCTTAAACTCATTATCCTTTCAATGTACTCCTTAGTGAGTGAGGACGATTCTATTGACGAGCCAGCTTCAGCACCGCCCACCACAACTCAACGCTTCTTTGGCCCCGATTTCACCAACGAGTTAAAGGGTAAGAATCACATGATCTCTGTTGGGAGGACGTTGATTAATGATGTCCTTTCAGAACTGGAGAGTTCCGATCAGACAGGTCGCTCACCCCGCACCCCAAAGACACCACTGCAGAGCGCTCGCTCCGATGCCAGCGAAAAGGGGCATCGTAAGGTGCTGGAGACCCGTCGTAACCTGGTCATGAAGCTGTTTGCTGAGTACGGAAACTTCCCGTCTGCCCAGGCTACCATTGCCTTTCAGGTTTGTTTCTGTAGCTAAAAGTCCAAGATGTAGTTATATAATTATTATTTGCTACACTTACAGATCAGGCATATTGATGTGTTTCCTCGCAAACAAGATCTGCAGTTGAAGATCCGGGAAGTGCGCCAGAAATTGCTTGGCCAGGCATCCTGCACCCCGCACTCGGCCGGTCCCAACACCCCGTCCGACTCCAACCTGACAGCTCTAAGTAGCGGTGGCCTGAGTGGCCAGGCAACCAATGCACCACCCACCACAGCAGGTACTTCCAGTCTTCTGATCTATTGAGATTTAGTTTGATAAAAAGTCGATAAGATTTCTGTAAACATGAGTTCTACCTTTATTTACCTTTTAATTTAGTTTCAATTTCTTAATGAAAACATTGTAAAGATGTTTTTCAATATTACTAAACTGCAGGTGCGCACCAACCACACTCACATGCCGAGCAACAAAAGCCACATGCTGTGGGAAAATGAACGGAGTGTGGCAACAGGGATAAGAAATAAAATTGTGTTTGCTGCAAGTGACAAAATTTACTTATGGACAGTAAACGACAGCAACCAGAGGGAAGAATTGCAGCAGCAACGCACACACTCACAACAAAAGGAGATGCTAACAAGCAGACATTTAGCGAAAGGACATGCATGAGATGCATGTCAACTAGTTTTTATTATTAATTGCAACTCGTAACGCGAATTAACGCAGGAAAATAGAAAAAAAAAACACAGATACATTTTATAATTTCAATAGGCATATACAATATATGTGAAAGCAAAGTAATTTGAAAGTAGATATGCGATACTGATTACGAATGAATTTATTAAGGCGCTTAATAAAATCAGGAGCAAACACCCACACATACACACACACACCATAAATGGAAGAAGTGAGGATGAAATTTTTGAAGAAAATTGAAACTTTTGAAGCACACATGAAGTACATGCATCGATGCATACATACATTATAATATACATTGTATAATCCCCGCGTTAAAAATTAGGTTTTATTTACAGGCTAAAATGCAACTAACAAAAGGGAAGAGCTAAGGAAATAGAGGTTAAGCTTTAACTTAAATTGCACATTAATTTTGAAGTGTAATAAGCACAAGCAAATGCAAAGAATTGTATAAAAAAAAAACAACAAGAAACTTGAAATGAACTGTAGTTGTATTGTATATTTAGTCATACATTTTTTAAAGAGAACAAATCCCCATAAATCCCCCCCAAAAAAAAAACCACACTAACACCCCCACCCACCCACTCGCACACAACAAAATGCTTTTAAACTGTTTGCCTTCGTTTTGTTCTCCCAGATTATGAGACGACAAGACCCTTTTTAAATTGTATGTAAATTTCTTTTAATTGGCTTTTAACACTGTTGTCTAATTGAATTATAATTTATATTTATATATTTTTAAAATTTTATTATATATTAGCCTGTTTTTAAATTGTACACACACCCACATACCGAAAAATAAACCATCAAACAAGAATATAATTGAAAAAAAATTTATTACAGAAAATATTTGAAAGATATAAGAGAGAGAATGAAAGAACTAACTGTCTTCCACTGTTGCTGCAATATTTTATTTAATATATTTTATCATTCGGTTGAATTAAATTTAGTTATAAATTGATTTTATTAAGCTATGAGTTTATTATGTGACTGCAATTCGTTTGCGAAATCTGTACTTTGTGAATTGTTAAATATTAAATGTCCCTAATTTGTGTCTTCTAAATTTATGTATTTTATTGCCATTTTTCCCCAAACATGCAACAGTCACAGATCCTAAATTTGTTTTAATTTTTACCCAAAGGGGCAGCAGTCTTCAAAAATTATAAGTAATTAATCTAAATTCAAAAACTCTTGAGAGCAAAAAAAAGTTAAACAAATGGTAAACAATATCATATGGATAGTTAACGCAATCCTTGCAAAACACGCAATAATTAACATTAAATGAAACATATAAATGGCGCCTCCATTTAGCTTAACTCTTAGTGGATGGAAGCTTAAAGAAAAACTGATTTGTAAAATTAAAACTCACTCACATAGCTGTTTTAAATTTTTTAGTTTTGTGTTTAATTGTAACTTAATTATAGTTTTTTTTTATGATGTTTAGTTGATAATTACCTATTAGTTATTTGTATTAATTAGTGAACAAACGAAATTTTATATGATAAAAAGTAAAGAGCTGTAGCGTGTTAATGTTAAAAAGAAAACAAATAAAAACAAAAATAAAACCAAGTTTATAAGCAAATTACAACAAATTTTTGAACTTCATTGTAGGCAAAAATAGCACACTCTGAACTTGTATTTATTTTAAAAACAACACCTCACCACCGCCCCAGCAAAATCCCAATCTTAGCGAGCAATCTGTGCCAATGTCGAAGCTTATCCAGTAAAACTTAAATATTGAATGAAGACCCGTAGAGTCACACCCCAAAAAAATCAACAGAAGCTAAGCATGAAAACATGTTTGTCAATTAGGTGAAGTACAGACATAAGAAGGCCTCTTTGACATGCACATAGTTAGAAGATCTATTATAGATCCACCTAATAAACATTTTTGGCAACAATCCTTTCGGACTATGAAAATCAAAAACAGAAAACGGAAAATGAACAGGAATTACTATACAAAAAAAAAAGGACAACCTTTGGCAATTAAAAGAATGATAACAAAATGGGAAACAATCTCAGTCAGAAATCACACAACAAAAACGGCGTTTCGGATACAAAATTCTAAAATTCAGGTATTAAATAAAACAAAAATACAGATAGAGTTGTATAATGTTAAAAACAATTTTTGAACAAATTAAAAATAAAAGATGAACTATTTAGCTATATATACAAGCGAGGCAAGAGGATGAAAAACTTTGCAAGTACGTATACATTTATAAGGTGCTTTTATAACAAAATATTTGGTAGAGAAGCTAAAAATCAGCAAAAAGGCCTCCTCCTCCCACATACATATATATACATCTATTTTTGTCGAAAGGCATTACTGTATTTTAAAATGCTTTTAAAATGAACAGGAGGAGATTTAGAAACGAAACCCAAAAACCCAAAAAAAGGGTACAAAACTCTCGTAATTCAGTTGTGAGCGATTCGCACATTTTGACGATAAGGGAGCGTGTGTTTTTTATAGTTTTTAATCGAGGAGGGCATTTTATCGTAGCTGAGAAGCCCCTCAAAAATTAGAGCTAAAAATATATATATCTACATAAATCTGATTGATGACATCTCTAGTGGCAATCGAGGTTACAAAATGTTGTTTGCGGTTTGTTTAGTTAATTGTTAAAAGTTAAACGGAAACCAAAAAATTATTCTTAAGTCTAATGATTGATTGCACAATTCTAAATATATAAAGCGCATCTTCAGTTTGTAGTGAAATTTTCCCAATATATTATTTGCAATTAAATTCAAGGCTTTGTAAAATATTAACAAACAAGTTAACTAATAAGCCAGTTATTGTGAAACATATTTTGTAAGCCACAAAACACTTACGACAAATTATGAATATTACAATACAATATACAAATACAAAACCATATACAGGATAGTGTTAACAAAGATTATAGTAATTACTCATCTAAAGAAAGTGTCTGAGATAGGGGCTTTGGAAGGAAAGAATTTAATTTGATAATCCGTCGGAGGGAATATGGCGGTCAGCCCTTGACAGCAACAATCGACACCCATACACAAAACCACTTGGATACAACCCATACATAAATATATGTATAAATAAATATATATATGATGATAAATTTATTGAATAAATGAAAAATATACATTCATAAAATTCCAAGTTTTGTAAATCGGTTTTCTGGTATGGGAAAATGGTTTTGGAGTTCACTCATATCACTCATACGCACTGTTGCCTGAGTACTTGGGATTGATTTGATCTTTCTTTAAATTTAACATTAATCTGATGTAAATTTCGTTTTAATCTTAAAATTAAATTTCTTAAGATTAAAATATTAAAATATATATAATAATAACTAGCTTGACGTTGGAAGTGAAATTTGGAACACGGGTCGTATGTGCAATTTTCCCGCAAACAGACCATTCTAAAATCTGACCAGAAAAGGTATAAAAATAATTTTTTTTTATAATAAATATAATTTATTGATATTAACATAGTTTTAGGAATAATTTGACCAGTCTTTCTAAACAGCATCCTGCACCTCTATAGGCAGTTCGTGGAAAATACTTCTGGCTGAGGACAGTACACTAATATCTGCACAGTTCTTAAAGGTTTCCTGAGCTCCACAGCCCATAGCTCCCGTTCCATCCTCACAAACGCCCCAGTTGTTACCAGCCGTGTAGGTCCACCTCAGGACACAGTGGATGCAGTTCAAATTAGATGGCAGTTGAACGGTCACTGGAATATCTCCAGTTGTGGAGTTAATGTAGTACTTTAAGCTATCATCGGTGAATTTCAAGGGATACTGATTGAAACATTCCTCCGATTCGCTTCCCTGTTCGTCTATATTGCAAAGATGGAAGCTGAAGTAACCCAAATGGTTGGCAGTGATTTTTACATTAATTTCAGCTTCGGTGGTTCCAGTGAAGGTCTGTACAATAACTCCACTGCCATATTTTCCACCCAACTCATTGGGACGTGGCTGTTCCAGACTCCAATCATCTCCACACAGACCACATTGACCATCGTTTTCGGTTTGTTTCTAAGAATATCCATAGTGAACAACTTTTTAAAGACGGTATTTAAATCTGTAAGAACCTACCCAGAATCCGCCACAGTACATTCCACTATCGTCATAATTTGCGGGAGCTGAAGAATCGTATCGCCATCTCGAGGACCTGGCCACAGGGCTCAACATCATGCCGTGGGCTTCCAATTCGCCCAATAGGCAAAAGGAACTGATTGCTAAAATGAGGACACTCTTGAAGAGTTTCATTTTCTTTCACTCACGTTAATATTTTGGCAAATCGTAACCTGCCCGAAGGCTTATATAGTATTCCCAAAAACTTATCAGTTGTCAAGCCATTATTTGGTTGTTTTTGGTAATGATTTTTTCAACAAATAACCACGAATTCCATTATCGCATTTTAATCTCAATTTTTTTTTTTATTATGGTTATTAGTAGTTGAAATTTTGGCGAATTTTTAGTATCTGGCCTGGGAAATAGCCAAAACACCTATGACACATATAAACAATACACCAAATATTGGTAATGGAATCACTCCAATTTCATACACTTGTTTATTGGACTATTGGCAGTTAACCCCAATGCCAGTTTGATAACAGTTCATTGCTTGGGAATACTCAACGGCAAAGTCAACAATGTTAGCCAAGGTTAAAAAACATCCATTTAAATATGAAACTAAAAACTATTTTAAAAATATTGGAAAAATGTAACCATCTAGTTCTTATTGTCTATAAGAAAAACTAACTTCGGGAGGAGCCGAAGATGCTATATAACTGATATTATAAGAAATCAAAATTTTCCATTATATTTTAGCCATATTGTCCTTCCACGCATTTCGATGGGGGTCCCCCAGAATATTTAAGGAAAAATGGAAAAACATGTAACAAAGAATGTAACCAAATTTCTCTACATATTGATATTATACTGTTCTAAAAAAATGTTGTTAAAACATATACAACAAAATGTCGAAGTAGGCTGTGGATATTAAAAAATCATGGCGAAACTCTGGCTTGGATTTTAATGTCATCGAAATTACGAGGTGCCCGACACCCTTTCATCTTTTAGTCAGTTTACAGCTACCATTCATACGGAACAGTTCAAAATTTTCTAGAGCTCCATTTTATTTCCTTTTTTATTTCGGCATTTTTTAACAAAATTTTTTTTCATTACTTTTCTAAATTTATATATTGTGTAAATATGTCGCCGCGTACCGCTTTTTCTTTAGGCAAATCTACGTGCTTTTGTGTCCGTGGTGCTAAGCACTTCTTTCAACCAACAGCTTCTGTCCGATTCAATCATTTCTCCGGGTTTCCGCAACAGCAAAGAGTTCTGCGAAGATTAGATCATTCCAAAGACGATCCCGATGTTAGCAAAAATCTGCCTAAAATTCTGAAAGAATTCATATACCCAAGTGGTAAGTATAGTACCCATATGGTAATAAGGCCGCAAGTTTGAATTCTTTAAAAACTAATGAAAAATTTCGAATAGGACCTTACCATATTAAAACAGCTGCGATACCCGAACACGCCCCCAAGAAAAATCTCCAAATACAGGAACAGTTTCTCAAAGATTTAGAGGTCCTGAAGACAACATGCATGGGAAAATGTGGAGGGGACGATGATTTAAAGAAAAAATGTGCAGAAATGGAACTCAAAAAGAAGTGCGCCAGTTTAAAAAAGAAGGGAGATAAATGTGGCAAAAAGAAGAAGGCAAATAAATGTGGGAAAAAAGGTGAAAAAGATATGGAAAAAGAATGTGAAGAAATGGAATTGAAGAAAAAGTGCAAAGATATGGCTGAAAAAGAGAAATGCAAAAAGATGGCTGAAAAAGACAAATGCAAACAAAACGAAAAGGACGCCGAATTAAAAAAGAAATGCCAGGCATTGGCAATGAAGAAAAAATGTAGAGAATTGGCCAAAAAGGCGGAACAAGATAAACAGAAGAAACAGTGCGAGGAATTGGCCTTGAAAGAAAAGTGCAAAAAGATGTCCAAGAAGAACAAATGCAAAGGTAAAGGTAAAGGCAAGAAAGGCAAAGGGAAGCAAGACGAGCTGATGAAGAAATGCAAGGAAATGGAAATGAAGAAAAAGTGCAAGGAACTTTCGAAGAAAGACAAAAACAAGAAGTGCTAAGAAACGCGGCACCCTACTAGTATTTTATTAAATTGTATACATTGTAAAAAAAAATCAAATAAATGTTAAAAAGCCAAGATAGTGTTATAGCTGGGGGCCATATAAAGAATGAACCAAATTTGTCCTTTCGTATTGAGCGTATGGTGGAATATATTGTGTATACATATATTTATATATTACATGTACTGCGTATATATATACATTTACATTGCGTATATATATATATATATATATATATATATATATATATATTGCGTATATATAATATATATACAACATGGTGTTATAGCTGGGGGTCAATTAGTGATGGGGATCCCACAGATAGTCATCGCGGAGGTCCATATTGTCCTCCCATGTATTTCTCACAATCTTCGATGGGAATACCCCAGAATATTTAAGAAAAAATCGAAAAAATGTAACAAAGAATTTAACCAAATTCCTCTACATATTGAGCTTTATACTGTTTAAAAAAAATTTTTGGAAAAACATATACAACAAAATGTCGAAGTAGGCTGTGGACACTATAAAATCATGGGAAAACTCTGGCTTGGGTTTTAATGTCATCGAAATTATGAGGTGCCCGACACCCCTTCATATGTTAGTCAGTTTACAGCTGCCATTCATACGGAACAGTTCAAAATTTTGTAGAGCTCCATTTTATTTCCTTTTTTATTTCGGCATTTTTTAACAAAATTTTATTTCATTACTTTTCTAAATTTGTATATAGTGTAAATATGTCGCTGCGTACCGCTTTTTCTTTAGGCAAATCTACGGGTTTTTGTGTCCGTGGTGCTAAGCACTTCTTTCAACCAACAGCTTCTGTCCGTTTCAATCATTTCTCCGGGTTTCCGCAACAGCAAAGAGTTCTGCGAAGATTAGACCATTCCAAAGACGATCCCGATGTTAATAAGAATCTGCCTAAAATTCTGAAAGAATTCATTTACCCAAGTGGTAAGTATAGTTAAGGCCCCAAGTCTGAATTCTTTAAAAACTAATCAAAAATTTCGAATAGGACCTTGCCATATAAAAACAGCTGCCATACCCGAAGATTCCCCAAAGAAAAATCTCCAAATACAGGAACAGTTCCTCAAAGATTTAGAGGTCCTGAAGACAACATGCATGGGAAAATGTGGAGGGGACGATGATTTAAAGAAAAAATGTGCAGCAATGGAACTCAAAAAGAAGTGCGCCAGTTTAAAAAAGGGAGATAAATGTGGCAAAAAGAAGAAGGCAAATAAATGTGGGAAAAAAGGTGAAAAAGATATGGAAAAAAAATGTAAAGATATGGAAATGAAGAAAAAGTGCAAAGATATGGCTGAAAAAGAGAAATGCCAGAAGATGGCTGAACAAGAAAAATGCAAAAAGATGGCTGAAAAAGACAAATGCAAAAAGAAGGCTGACAAATGCAAAAAAGACGATAAGGGCGCCGACCAAAAAAAGAAATGCCAGGCATTGGCAATGAAGGAAAAATGTAAAGAAATGGCCAAAAAGGCGGAGGAGGATAAACAGAAGAAAAAGTGCAAGGAAATGGCCATGAAAGAAAAGTGCAAAAAGATGTCCGAGAAGAACAAATGCAAGGGTAAAGGCAAAGGGAAGGAAGACGAGATGAAGAAGAAATGCAAGGAAATGGAAATGAAGAAAAAGTGCGAGAAACTTGCGAAGGACAAAAACAAGAAGTGCTAAGAAACGCGGCACCCTAGTATTTTATTAAATTGTATATCCAAAAAATCAAATAAAAAATTTTATAAATAGTAAAATTGTTCAGGGCTTAATCCAAATGTAATTGCTGAAAATTTATTTTGGAACCTCAGTTTTCGTGAATACGTAAGATTCAAAATTTTAATTGACGCTCTTTGCGATAATTAATAGACCCGTATTGTATTTAATTTGTTTGCATTTAATTGGTACGTATGGATTATTTTCTCATTATTTTAAGCTCCAGGATTAAGTTAAAAATTTACAACTTTATTTAATAAAATTACAATTTTTGACCGTCAAAACTAAAATGCCGCAAAACGTAGCACTTTACCACCCTTTATTAGTGCGCCAATTTCTTTGCATTTATTTTTTATTTCAATTCACTTTGATTTCTCCTTCGACTTTGAATCCTTGCCCTTTTTAGCCTTTTTGGCCTGTTCGGCCATTTTTTTGCAAATTGCCTCCTGGGCCAATTTTGCACACATCTCTTTTTCAATGGTCTCCTTATCCTTTTTGCCTGATCCCTCGCAATTTTCATTTTTCTCCTTTTTGGATATCTTCTTCGATTTGGCATCCTTTTCTTTCTTGCTTTTAACTTTTTCATCTTTATTGTCTTTGGTATTTAACTTTCTGCATTTTTTTAACATGGCAAAGGCATGGCATTTCTTTTCCAATTCTGATTTACCACCACCTTTCTCACAAACCATTTTCTTTTCCTTTTTTTCCGACTTGGCACATTTCTCTTTAGCAGCCAGCGCTTCGCATTCTTTCTTCAAATCATCGCCCCCGCCGCATTTTTTGGAACAAGTTGGCTGTTGTAACTTTAGATCCTTCAGATAAGCATCTTGTCCTTCAAATATGTTTGGAGTATCCTTAGGCATCGCTGTCTTCAAGAGGACTGTAAAACATAACAGATTAAATATTTTTGAATAAGCAAATTTCTTAAATTTACCCGGGAATGTAAAGTGCTTGGGTAGACAGGGCGACAGTTTAACGCAATTTTGATTCTTCTTTTGCGAATCATAGGGTTTTGGCGCGTATCTTGTTGAAGGGCCTTGGGATACATGCATGTTGAAGGATGAAATAGACGTTTTGTGGCACGACAACATAGTTTCGAGTACTGTCGTAAAGAAAAGGCGGTTCGCGGTGACATAGCGACACTTTAAACACAATTTTAAATTTTAACAACCAATTTAGTATTCAAGCATGCCGAAATTAAAAAAAAATAATAATTTTTTTTTGTGGAATCTACGAACTTTTATGTTCAACGAAAATTTCACAAATATTCATATGATAAGGGGCATTGGGCCTTGCTGTTTCTGACGTTTAAATCATGGCTTATTATTTTAAATTATTTCAAACGGATAAACATTGCTATCATGCCTCTAAATATCCCTTTTGGTGGCCATTCTATCGGTAATATACATACATACATGTGCTCACAATCTACACCCATATTTAAACAATACCTGGACTCTGAAATTGCTTTCCTAATTGAAAAGAGTAGTTACATATGTAAGAAACCCATAAGAACCAAACTTAGTTTATTATATAAACAATTATATGTTAGACTTTACAGGACTCTCAGCATTTCTTTCCGTCTTTACCGCCTTTTTTCTTCTCGTCGGCCATTTTCTTGCATTTTTTTTTCATTTCCATTTCCTCGCATTTCTTCTTCATTTTCTCTTCCTTCTCTTTTTTGGCCATTTCTGCGCATTTCTTTTTGGCCGCCATTTCTTCGCATTTCTTTTTGGCCGCCAGTTCCTCACATTTCCTCTTGGCCTCCATCTTTTCGCATTTCTTTCTGGCCTCCATCTCCTGGCATTCTTTGTTCAGTTTTTTGTCTTTTCTGCTCATTTTTCCCTTTGCTTTGCACTTATTCCTGTTCGCCAAATCCTTGCATTTCTTTGTCAGTTCCACTTCCTTGCAATTGACTTTTTTTTCACATTTTCCTTTTTTGGCAGCTTTTTTTCCTCCTTTACAGGCTTTTTTTTTCTTCATTTCGGCGCATTTCTTTTTGAGTTCCATTTCGGCACATTTATTTTTAGTATCATCGCCACCGCATTTTTTTGCCATACATGTCACCTGCCCCAGCTCCAGGTCCTTAAGGAACTGCTTTGAGGCCAGGAGAGTTTTTGGTACTA
Organism: Drosophila atripex; assembly: GCA_035045925.1. NCBI lineage: Eukaryota > Metazoa > Arthropoda > Insecta > Diptera > Drosophilidae > Drosophila > Drosophila atripex. The sequence goes on along the minus strand of JAWNOP010000022.1, from coordinate 2,798,999 downwards.
CCTCCGGAGCGGATTTTGGGACACGATTTAATTCGAAACCTGGGAAATTTCAACATTTATGGGAGAAGTGATAGGGATACCAGAGGAACCACTTACCGGCTCGGTAAAATATTTCTTTTTTCCAATTGGGCAAGATCTTAGAGACATCCTGATCGCCTTTTTTGGATGGATGAAATCGGCGAAAGACTTTTTGCTGCTCCGAGAGGCCGCCATACTGATTAGAACTGACACCAGACGCTTTCGAGAATAGGCGCTTTGTGGCTTGGAAACAAAGTCTTGAGTACTTTCGTAAAGCCATCGCGGTTGCCGTAGACATACCGTCCAATTGTTTATATAATTTAGAATTTAGAATAGAAATTTATATCCAAATATTTTAGTTAAAAGTTAGAAAGGAATAGAAAAAGTTAACTGATTAGTTGATAGAGAATTTAGAGACTGAAAAATTGTAATGGCGATGAGTTCGAAATATATTTAAAATTCGTAATTTAAATGACATTCATATCATGGCCAATTACACAGATATTTTTATTAATATTAGTATTAAATTTTATATTAATTTTTCTACTTTTAAATTATTAGCTATTCAAGTCTTATATTTTCCCTATTCCCGAGTCTTATATTGTATTCTTATTGGTCATATTGGTCATTCCTGGTCATACCATGCGTATACTTAATATCAAGTATACGCTGTGAAGTCCTATTGTGACGCTCGTTTTATTTCCATCTACTTGCTGCATATTTTTTGCAAAAATTTTTCCCAATTATACACAAAACATCTTTTTTCTCGTAACATATTGTATTTAAAAAGAAAATCAAATCAGAAGAGACAAGCCAGTAAGTGGCCAAAACTTTAACATCACCAACTTTGTAGATAGTATCTGAAAATGTGTTTCCTTGTCCGTCTTAGTCAGCAGGCTCAATTTTTTTTTACTTGCTATGGAAACAACGTCAGTTAATATAGAAATTACATACATTTGGATTTCAGTTCCGAAATTGTAATGGCTGAAACGGTGCCACAATTTTCTTAGCCTTTCCATTATCCTAGCTATAGCTCTTTAGTTTCCAAATTTCATGTAAACATTTCGATATCAAAATTAACAATATTCAAAATTAAGCTAAGTGAAGATGTTAAAACGGGCCTCATTGGCACTGACCCGCTTTCCGCAGGCTTACTGCCGCACTTCGAGCGGCCGTACCCAGGTAACAAGGTGTATCCGGACATTAGCCAAGATTGACTGGCGCTGGAAGGCAGTTAAAAAATCGGACGCGAATAACCAAAAGCTGCGGAGCGATTTGATATGTCAGGCAGGTGGGTTGCCAAAGAAATAGAATTCATTGCATATTTTTTTTAAGTAAATTCTTAACTAATATTGATATATTTATTATTAGATTTCAGCTCGAAACCAGATTCCTTGCCCGACTTTTGTCCTGGGAAGATAGCAGTTAGGCAGGGCGAAGACCACTCGGGAGCAGACCTGGAGCAAAGATTCCTGGAAAAAGAGATACCCGATTTTAAGCTGACAGATCACAGAAGCCTTCCAGAAACTGCCAGCCATGGCGGAACGTGCAAGTCCAGCCATAAAAAAGGCCATGGAAAGGATAAGAAAGGTGGCAGGCGGTGTATGGCGGGTGGGGGAGGCAAGAAAGATGGCGGCGATGACGATGAGCTAAACGAATTTTGCGCCGCCATCGAACGGAAAAAGCAGGAAAAGTTTGCAAAACAGTGCAAGGAAACAGCCTTGAAGGAAAGATGCAAAAAAGATGCCCAAAGGAGAAGGTGCAAGGAACTGGCCTTGGCGGAAGAGTGCCGGAAATATAATTTCGCTAAGAATTGTCTTAAATGCATAAAGTTAGCCAGGGGTGAAAAGGAAGAAGAAAAAGATGAAAATGAGCAAAATGAGAAAGAAGATAAAGGTAAGATTTAATAAGTTGTTAGGTTAATATAAACTATATAATAATATTTAATTTATATAATATTTATCTCACCAACTATTAAAGACGATGAAAAAGACGAAAATGATGAGGACAAGGATGGGAAATGTGAAGAAAAAAAAAAAGAATTGTCCGAGGAGGAGCAAATAGCCAAGCTTAACAAGCAGTGCCAGGAAATGGCTGACCGCATGGAATGTGAGAAGCGGGCCAAGATCGAGGCCATAAAACAGGCTTGCCGGCTCCAGGAGATTCGCGAGGCTTGCGAGAAATTCGAGAAGGAAGAGAAGAAACGACTGGAAGAGGAGGAAAAGAGGCGAGCCGAAGAGGAGGAGCGCCGCAGGGCCGAAGAAGCAGCTAACAATCAGCCCAAATTATCCGAAGAAGAGATTAAAGAAGAGTGGAGAAAAATGGAGGCTGAGGCCATGTGCAAGGCCAGGGAGGTCCAAAAGGTACTCCAGGAGGCCGCCGAGCGTGCCAGGGTCCGAAAGGCTATACTGAAGTGCCAGGAGATAGAAGCCATGGAAGAGTGTCGCCTGGCAGCCGAACGGGCCGAAGCCGCCAGACAACAGGCCGAATGCGAAAAGGCCGCTGCTGCTGCTGCCGATAAGGACGCAGCCGAAAGAGCCGCCAAGGAGGCTGCCGAGCGAAAAAAGTGCGAGGAGCTGGCCGAAGAGGCCATGTGCCTGGCCTACAGCGAAAAGATCGAGGCCGAAAAAAGGGCCAAGCGAAAGGCACAGTATGCCAAGGAGGACAGAGAATACGATCGAGAAGTCTCCCTGGATCCGTGTGCCCAAAAGCGCCTCTCGAAGTTGTGCAAAAAGTTTGCCCAAGAAGACGCATGCGAGAAACTGGCCAACAAGGATCCTTGCGCCGAAGAAGAAGAGAGACGGGCTGACAAAAAGTGCATGGAACTTGCGCTAGAACAGCAGTGCGAAAAGTTGAAAAGGGACGCCTTGTGCAGGAAGCTAGAAAAAAAGTATAACATTCAGCCCAAACCGGTATTGGTTCCATCTTCCAGTGACAATGAAAAGTCTCCCACCGTAAAGGAAGTCAAAAAGACCCCTGCCCAAAAAATGAAAGATGCCATTGTTGCCAAATGTAAACTCATGGCCAGAAGGAAATTAAAATTAAAGAAAAAGAAGGCAAATGCTTTGAAGAAAAGATGCAAGAAAATGGCCGCAATACAAAAATGCAAATGCGACAGGCTGAAGAAAAGGAAGGAACGACTCGAGAAATATTGTAAGAAAATGCGCGAAGAACAGGCCAAAGCCAGGAAGCAAAAATCCAATCCGAAATAATCGAAATGAAGCAAAATCGAGGCAAAATCAACTTTCTCACAATCAAGTCGCACATTTTAATATCCGTTGAGTTCACCCATTTTAAACAAAGCCAGTGGCCCTTTAAAGCCTTCAAATTGTGTGGCCCCCCAACAACTTTGCTTTCTTCAGTGTGTTTTATTACGAGAAGTGTCGTATATTGGTTATAGGCACTAATGCTGGCATATTCAAAATTTTAAAATAAACAGTTTTGAGCACAGAATTTGATATAATCAAATACTATTTTAAAATTAGCTTATTGTGCGCATTTTTACTCATTTTATACAATTTCAAACAATGGAACAATTAATAATTATATAATAATCCAAAAAAAAAATCCAATAAAAAAACTTTTCCTAAATACCAACAAATAATTTGAATAAACATCTCTTCATATCATTTCCGCACAAATCGATTTTTCAGATTCAATTATATTGGACGGGAAACTTTTTTCGACTAAATGCGAAGCAAAATAATATAACATAGAGAAAGACAAGTCTTTCCGTAAAAGTATTAGGGATTCTCATTCGAAACCCCTAATAGTTGAATAGTGATAGTTCAATATAGTGATTTAATAATAATGAAAAAATTTAATATCATTGCGTGTCTAATTTGGAGATTCTTTTAGTGATTCGCTGGCGGAGCAGTAGCATTGTTGAACTGGAAGGTTGGATAACGAGGAGCAAAGTTTCCGTCGCCAATAATCTGAGTGTGCTCCGAGTCATCACGTCCGGCAATGGTCGGCGCACGGTATTGGGTCTCCACAAACTGCGGGGGCGCTGGAAGGAAAAAAAACAAAATATCATGAAATTTTCTACAATTTTCTGCCAATTTTTTTACACTTACGTATATTCGGATATAAAGAGCCACCTCCTCCAGTGCTGTCAGCTACATTCCAGCCCAATGCTCCTCCAATACCATCGCCTGCGGGCGGACTAGCCGGACTCACCGGTTGAGTGGGTGCCAGCGAAGGATCTTCGGACTGGACGGCCGGCGGGCCCAGCGGTTTCACGCCCGATAATGGAATAGTGCCCAAAGTGATAGGCACCTTGCCTGTGAGATTTCTATGTGGCCCACTAACCTCACACTCCACGTGCAGATCGTAGTCAAGGGCGATGATGCCACAGTTGAGAAGGTTGGTTGGCGGTAATGCCGGAATCTCCAGCTGCTGCGTAAACGTACGAGACTCGCTGCCGTTGACAGGGCCGACACTCAGATTGGCGATTATGACCTTTGACTCTCGTTTTTCGCTACGTGGCTGGTTTGTGTGGAAAGTGACCAGTTTGCGGAGCTCGAACTTGACGGCAGTAAGATTTACGTTGCTGGCATTGTCCACCTCGCAGGTGATGGGCAGAATCTGCCCCGAAACATAACCTGTCTGCGGTATGCTCGTTATTACGGCCAGTGGTCCCGAGCGACAACAGAAACAGCAAAAGGCCTTCTCCAGTTCAAGTTTAAAGGGCTCCTTGACGCGTGGATTGAGATTCAGATCAACTGGGGCAATAACAGTAAAAGCCATCTTCATATCCTGGTCAAACTTCCAGGGTCGATCCAGTGTCACCTTGATAGTGTAGCGCACATGGCCGAACTCACCCTCGAAGGAGGAGGGCAAGGTGGCCGGCAGGGCGCAGGTGAACGGGTAAGTGTGGGTGCCAGGCGGCAGTTCCGTTTCGGAGCCTATAAAATAAAACATCCTTTAAAATATCTGTATTTTAATATAAATAATTAAGTACTTACTGTTTTTTCCTCCCAATAAATAATATTGAATCCTGAAGTACTCCTCATGACCCTTTAGCACAGTTGTCTCATTCTCTGTCTTCCCCTCACTGCTGGTCACAGAGCGCTCCTCGGTCCATTCCGTGTTGGCCTCACCCAGAAACCGAATGATGATTCCTGCGTGAAACAAGTGTTTCTGTTTATTGAATGACAATCTACTGCGTCACAAGAACTAGCTATAAATAATATGAAAAGCCCCTCGCTCTTGCTATAGGAATGCCGGCGGATGACATCATCGCCAACCAGCAGCCAGCATCGCCTCAATGTTTGGTGGCCTCGAAATTTCAATTTGTAAAGCTATTGTCGCATACTTTCTTTAGTGTCGTACTGTTCATTAGCCATAGACTGTTATTGGAGAAAGTGCATTTCTTGATAAAGTTTAATAACCCCTGGGTGTGAAAGAAAAGGTCGCTAACCACCCATCCTCCACTACGTGGGTGGTGCACCGGCCAATAATAGTCGCAAATGTAATCATAAACGCATATGTCACGCAGTTGTTTTGTCGCCCCCTAAGCTACAATTATTCACAACTTATTCCAGAGGTTCCGTCACCTCTGTGACTAATAGAAAACAGTTGGTTTTTAATTAACAATCAAAAAAGTGATTTAATTTCTTACTCACCTCGCACTTTTTTCGGCGAGTCGAATGTAAATTTTACCTGACCGTTAAGAGTCTGCCCGGCATAGTAGGTGTTCCAGGGATTGTCCAACTCCACTTCACAACCTTTAAGGCCCATTTTGAGATTCTGTTCTAGGCACTAGCAAACTAACGACAGTTTCAGTCTGTTTTGAAACTCGATTTGGTCGCCGAGTTCAGAGATTAGTGATGAGCAGTATTGGACAGTGTTGGAAGTTGCTAAAGAAAACTAAAGATGGAAGAGAAGCAAGGTGTCATCTCTAACTCTGGCTGCTAAGAAGAAGAAACTTTTGCAAAATTGGCTTTTTTCCGACTTCATTGATTAAACAATTGCCAGACTAGAATAAAAATGTCGCTTTTTCGTAAGCCGAAGAAAATTCAGCGTCGTGTATTTTCCAGCAATGTGGACGAGGACGGAGATGGGACTTCGCTGGATCCGGACGCCGAAATGGAGGCTCCTCCGCCACCCATAATCTCTGGGAAGCGGGACAAAGAGAAGAGCCGGAAGCCAATAAAGTCACAGGATGATAGTAAACCCAAGGCTCTGCTTAGCTTTGCCGATGACGGTGAGTAGTCTACGACCTTCTGTGAAGATATAGTCACTCATTAATTCCTTACAGAGGACGATGGTGAAGTGTTCCAAGTGCGAAAGTCGTCGCACAGCAAGAAAGTGATGCGCATGATGGACAAGGAGCGGCGAAAAAAGAAACGCGAGGAACGGGCGGAGAACAGCGGACAAGCAGCCGGCGAAAATGGTAGTACACAGCATTTAGAGTCGTCTTCGGGTTACGCCAATGCACATTCAGATGCTGGCATTGGCCGAAGCAAAGGTGCCAGCGATCAGAGTAAAAGTAAAAAAAGTGATAATCATATGATCCAAACCGAAATACGCACAGACGACTTTGTGGTAAGGTTATTATTACTCAATTTCTTCCACAATTATACCGTTTAACGAAATTTCAACATCAGAAATTAAAATTGCCATTATCTTAGAGCGATTAGAAGCAATGATTTTCCAACTACATACATATGTATCTAGCGTTTGTGTTATTGTAGCTTCAATTAGAGAGCTCCTTACAACTCTATAGTTAATTAACGGCTGAGTTTGCCTTTCTAATTTAGAGTAATCGGTGATGGAAAGCGATTAGGTATATTAGTCGTTACACAATTTAGGGTACCTGTTCTTGAATCATATCTTATCCAACACCGATTACATTTGCATGTCTTTACCAACAGCATGAACATTTTATCATTTTAAAACAAAGACTCGAAAGATCCCAATTGATATGCTCTCTTCCCTTGTTCCTCAGCTAGTGGTTAAGAAATCAGAGACACCAGAGGGAATCCTAAACGGACGTGCTGCCCTTTGCGCGGGACGAGATGACATGAGTGACGAAGATAACCAATCCGAAGATGGTGGCCACGACAAATCGCATCACCGTTTCTCCAAGCCGGAGCACCTCAAGCAAATGTTGGAGAGCGGCTCTATTCCTGATGCAGCTATGATCCACGCCGCTCGGAAGCGACGTCAGCGTGCTAGGGAGCAGGGTATGCCAAGGCCTATTATTAATGGTTTTAGTCTCCAAGTAACCTCTTTTTTCAATTAAATCAGGCGCCGGCGACTTTATACCCATTGAGGAGCCAAAAGAACAACCTAAAATCAGCACACGCCTGCCTTGTGAGGATGTAGAGGGTGACCAGTCTGATGACGAGGAGCGCATGGACATGAACGACATAACTGGACGCAAGGAAAGAGAAGAGCGACGCGAGCAATTCTATGCTGTCGAAAATGATTGTATGTACAGGGGACCGGTCCGAGCCTGGGCAGTTGCAGATGCAGTTTCATCGCTTATGATTATCATTATCCTCTTTTAATATTTATTTACTTTTTCACAGCCACGGATGAGGACTCTGACCGCGAGATGAACGAATGGGAGAACCAACAGATTCGCAAAGGCGTCACTGGTGCACAGTTAGTTCATGCCCAACACGAGACGGTGCTTTCCCGCTTCATGATAAAGCCATCCCTGACGAGTGGCGGTAGTGGCCTAGACGATTCTGAGCCTCCACCACCGCAGTCTACTTCCACGCTGCTAGAGAAGGCTTACGCCAAAAACGCATTGGAACGTAGCAATTTAGCCACGGCAGTTCGGGCAGCTTCCAAGTCGAAAAAAGAAAAGGGAAAGCCCGCCTCATTACGGACGCCTCAGGAGATCTTCGAAGCCATCAAGTCACGACTCGCTGAACTCAAAGAAAGATCAGCGGATCACAGTGCCAGCATAGCCAGAATCAGTACAGAACTAAAGTCTTTGAAGCTCCAGCAACTGGAGTGCCAACAAAATGCTCCCACGGCAGCGGCCAAGTACAAATTTTATCAGGAGGTCAAGTGCTACGTTAATGACTTGGTTGACTGCCTTGCCGAGAAATCGCCACTGATTAACGATCTGGAAAAGAGGGCCCTGCAGCAATACGGAAAGAATCAGCGATATTTGGTGAATCGAAGACGTCAAGATGTTCGAGATCAGGCAAAGGAAATAGCCGAGGCATCAAGTAATCATATACCATGAAATTAAATTGTAAATTTCGAATTATTCTAATTTTCAAATTATTGTTTTTCTCAGAACCCATCTCAGCAGCTGCTCGTCGAACCCCCGAATACGAAGAGCAAGTCCGCCGCGCCGCGGAAAGGGAGGGACGACGGACGCGCCGGAGATGCGAACGTGAACGTAACGACCTCCTGGCCTCCCACTTGGACGGCATGTCCAGCGACGACGAGATCCCCGACCAGCAACAGGAACAAAGTGTGGCTGCCTCGGCACAAATTGAATCTCAGTCTTTAGAGGCCTTTGAGGACGTCACAGATGATTTCTGTAAAGTCGAACTCATTTTAATGAAGTTCTATGCGTGGCGAAAGACGGATATGACCTCCTATCAGGACGCATTCGTTAGCTTGTGCCTTCCCAAGGTTTTGGCGCCTCTTGTGCGACACGAAATGTTGTTATGGTCACCAATGCTGGACGAATACGCCGATATCGAGAATATGCGGTGGTATCAAGCCTGTATGTTATATGCCTGCCAACCAGAAGAAACAATGGAGCAACTAAAGAGCGATCCGGATGTTAATCTAGTGCCAGCGTTAATCGAGAAAATTGTGTTGCCCAAACTATCAGGTGAGCATATTTAATATTGGAATTATTTTTCAATTATAAACTTCCAATCTGATTTCAGTCCTAGTGACGGAGAGTTGGGATCCGTTGTCCACTACGCAAACCCTATGCCTGGTGGGCTTCATAAATAGACTGGGGCGAGAGTTTCCTCTGAGTGGAACTAACAAGCAGCTTAACAAACTCTTTGAATCCATTATGGAGCGGATGAGATTGGCCCTCGAAAATGATGTATTTATACCCATTTTTCCCAAGCAGTGAGTGTTAAAGTGGATATACAATAGAACCGCTAATTCAATCGAATCTGTGTCTTTCAGAGTACAAGAAGCTAAGACCTCGTTCTTCCAGCGCCAATTTTGCAGCGGGCTTAAATTGTTTCGCAACTTTCTTAGCTGGCAGGGCATTCTGGCTGACAAGCACCTGCGAGAATTGGCCATTAGTGCTTTGTTGAATCGCTACCTACTGTTGGCCATGCGAGTTTGTACTCCAAACGATGCCATCAACAAGGCATATATCATTGTAAATACCCTTCCAACTGTTTGGCTATTACCCAACAGCGATACCCTTAAGAACTTGGAGCTTTTTATTAATTACATTAAGCAAACTTTAGAGGGCTGTGATGCAACCAATCCAGTTTTTTTGTAAGTAGTTTTATTACAATTATTAATAAGGACCATAACTAACTTTTCTCTCCTTTTTGTTTAGACAATCCAGCGATAAGGCCAAGCAAATTCTTCAAAGACTTCATAGTTTATAAAAAGTACCAACCGCCACCAACTGACAGAACACATTTAAATCCTATCAACTCGATTTAGAATTCATCAAAAGCACAATTGTCTGGTTTGTTAGTAAATATAGTAACTAAAACAAATCCCCTCATGTAAATACAGTGTGCTCAATATTTGCAACAAATCGAAGCTTGGGCTTATCGAAATCCAATCAATCTACTACAATGTTTTTCTACTTACTTTAAAAACTCCAAGCCAAAGTGATAAAGTGGGGAACTCTGTTTTAATGCTCAACCGTTTTGTACATTTACTGATTGTAATTAGGCGACTTTCATGCATAGCAATAATAAAAACAATTTATAAACTATGAAAATTTAACAATTAAACAATCAACTGCGGACCAAAACCAATTACTTTAAAAAAAATCAATGGCTAAAATGCATGGAGAACTAATTTGAAGAGTAGGTGTCAATTAATCAGCCTTGGAGACGGATGCCCGGCTAAAATTCTGCGCCAAGTCAATAACTTCCGTTTGCATAGCTTGCAGTTGTTCGTGGGCGATCTTGGACTCACTGCTGTCTGCCGCTGACTGCAGCACTTGAAGGACCAGATCTGAAAGGATTATTTTAAAGATTAGTAGTGCAGAATAGATAAAAGATCGAAGGAAAAACAAACCATGATAGCGTAGAAGCAACGCATTCTGAGGATCATTTAAAGATCCGCGAATGTGTTGCAGAATGGCCGAGACGAATTTTCCGGAAGCATGCAGGATACAGCCGCTGATCGTAGTGAATAAGATTAAGGCAGCCAAATGCAGTAGCAGTGCAGGATCGCGACATTCAAGCAGCTGTTCCTGCAGCTTCTTCTTGTGGTCGGCAATCAATAGACGGTCCTTTTTCTTGTCCACTTTTTTGATAATCATACTGCAGGCCTTAAGCACAGCTTCCGTGGCAAGTTCGAATTCGTCGATTGACTTGTTCAAGGCCTTATTTTGCTCTAACAGAGCTGTGCGGTATTGGGCATCGCACTCCTGCGCCAACTTATTACGTTGATCCACATTCAAGTTGCTATTTTTAACAGTCAGATTGCATTCGCTGGCCACGTACAGTGAAAGTTCATTGCAGATATCATTTCCCAGGGACTTCAGCAGGTACTTGACCAGTTGGGTTTGCGTGTCTTGGGGGAGAAGCTTAAGGCCTTTTTCGTAAAGCCGTATATCGACAAGCAGCGTGTTAATACGATCTTGGATGGCGGCATGGGTCTGGCGACGATTGGTCTGTGGTGTGGCTTCGAACAACTCCTGGGCACGTGCCAACGCCGTCTGATTGAACTGGCTTTAAATCATATTTAAAAACAAATTAAACAACTGCGAAAGTACTCATTACTACTTGACTTACCTGGTGTATAGGGATGCTATGGATTTGGCCAGATGCTCTAAGCCTTCTTCCTCCAGGGTGGCACGTAATCAGTTGAACAATATCGGCAGTCTTTACAAGTTCCAATGGCTTTACAGTCTTTTTGTTGCCACCACCACCGCTCCCCCTAGTATTCTGATGCACGTCCTCGTCGTCGTCACTGTCATTCTGAGCTGCAGCCGCCCTACCCCTGGCATGCTTTTTAGTGGACTTCGTCTTGGTCTCTCGCCCCTGGGCTCCTCCGCCCGCTTTTCCAGAAGCAGCCTTCTTTCTTCGCTCATCGCGCTTATCTACCTTGCCATCGTCCTCCAGATCTTGTGCCGAGGAGTTTCCCTTCTGGGCCAAGGTCTTTTCCACGATATGCTGCTGATAAATGCCACTGTCGATGGCCGCCTTGGCCTGAGTTTCGGCCAGAGCCTGGCAGGGTTGGACCAATTGCTGGAGGTAAGGTTGCGAAAATACTGGAAGAAAACATAAATAACGCGATATTCAACAAAAGACGAATGAGGGTACAAACCTATGCTGTCCAAGTACACAAAGTTGCTGGGGTTGCTTTGCTTTTGGGCCATAATAGCAGCAAACACCTCCTCAATGTCTTCCTCCGACAGATTTGAAGGCAAAATGCTGGAAAGGTCGAGATATTGCTTGGTGGCACTGCACTCGTTCAAGGCTGTGACCACCGTTAGCTCCACCAGTCTGGCACCGAGAGCAACGCGCTTGAGGAAGAGGAACTCCTCGCTGGGAAACTGCTTTCGAATGTAGGTCTTAGGGTCGGATATGCCCAGTTTTTGGATGGCATCGTACTCCAGAAAGCTGTTTTGCTTATAGAACGAGCTGACCCAATCGGCTTGCGTTTTGGCATAAACGTGCGGCACATACTGGGCGTTGGCCATCTTGGATGTCACCTGACCGGCCGGAGCAATTTCATCTAGCAGCGAGTGGAAGATTTTCTCCTGTACACCAATCTGCTGCAGGATCACAGCAACATTCGTGGGCCGGGTGATGGCCGCAAGTGCTCCTCGAATCTTGGCCTTGCAACGCTGAATATACGCTTGAGTGAAAAACACTCGCGGATTTGTGGCATCCTGACGCCCCTTGATGATCTTCCCCAGGTGCTTCTCTACCACATCATGCTGTAAGAACTCAGAAGGTAGATCGAATTGGGAAGCTAGCTCCGATATGGAGATCTCTCCCCTCAAAGCTAGTTTCTCGTTGATCTCATGAGCGATGTGAGTGATGTATTCCTCATCAATGAGCTGGCCAAGCTCGAGGTGAATACTCGGGTTTTCGGCAGCAATACGTTCGGCCAAACTCACGACACGGGAGAGGTCCACATTCAGTGTCTTGCTGACCTCCACCAGATTGGCTCTACCTCCATTAACATAGAGTTCGTCCTGAATTTCTCGCTCCAAGTGGTCTGGCGTAATGTACTCCTTTCCATCTACGGTGAACACCACGTCTAGGAGTTTCTTTTCCAGAAGTAGCGTCACAATCTCCACACAGTTTCGTTCCGAGAGCCTGACAAAGATATAAAACAGTTGAAACAGTCGATAAGGGTTCGATTTCAGCAATAACTTACTTTTGCAACGTTGACGTAAGTTGCGCTTTCTGAAAGTCGGCCGCCAGGCGCTTGATCTCGTCCCAATCACTACCCATTCTTGCTATCAATGACAGAGACCAGTTTTATACAAAAATAAGCCTGTAGATAATAAATAAATTAAAGTTATGTTCCGATTTAGTCTGCCAGATTCTTTACAGGAGTGAACAGAATTGTCGGAAATACTACGAAATATGGTATGGTTTCAGGGTGAGATTGCTGATCATGAATATACATATGTATTTTACATACGTTATCGGGTCAATGAGGTCTTCTCTGCAGCGTTGCACACTTGGTAAAATTGTTTACCCTTGTAGTAGAATAAACCGGATTTTGTAAGTAGAAAACCCACAAATTCCACCTGTCTTACTTGTTTTGGTGATCGATTTTGGGTATTGCCTTGTTTTGGGTCAGTCGTCAAATCTTGAAACGTCAACAAAAGTGCAGCAAGTGTGTACCCACCAACATACCACCATTTCCAGCACAAAATTTCGCGCTTTCCAATACTACAATTGGTAAAAGAAGCGCGAGCTGAAATGTTCTCTTTTTGCTGGGGACAAATTAATTGGAACTTGAATATTTAAAAAAATAATATAACTTTGTTTTACAATTGTGCCTCCCATAAAATTCTGTTATCTATCGACCGCGATCGGGTGAATATCGGAATGTTCCCGCCAAACTACTATTTAATCCTGCTAATGTTAAGTTATTGGCGCGGGGATTTGAAAAAATACGTTTTTCAAAATTGCTAAAGTTTTTAAGACATGGTTGATAATAAATAAAGTTCAATGGCTTTTAAAAACAAAACAAAAACAATAGTAGTGAAATAATATAAAAATATGTGTGACCTGGTGTGACCAAACAAAAAATGTTTCCAAATAAAATCGATATTTTTCTAGGAAATATTTCGATAAAAATAAATATTTAAGGGGCCCTGGCATCTCTATTTTCAAAAAATCAACGGTCCATCGTCGAGGGTGCGTCTTTTGCGTTTCCGCGGACAATTTTCATACATCTTCCATTTTCAAACAACGCCGACGGTGTTCAGGTGTCCCGAAGTCCTCTCATAGGTAAGCATGGTCAAATCAGTTTAATAAACTATCACATAACTGTTTCACGAAACCAATAGATAAATCAATAATTAACACAGGCCCTCTGTGAAGGCACTTTCCGCTTGTGTCATGGAATTTTAGCCCCCAAGCGCAAGCGCTTTGTGTGTGTGTGTGCGTATGATTCCGAGTGCAGCTGCCTTAAAATTTATTTAGCACAGCTGGCATAAAGCATACATATGCATAAAAATAACACATCCTCTTGATTCCCAGTTTTATGTTGGACACTCTCCCCATCTGCCGCCAATGTTCGCGGTGTATTTTAGTCGAGAGACCTGACTGCATGGGCCAATCGGCAACTAGCTGGAAGCGGTTTAAACCGAATTTTGGCCAGCATGCACAGCAACCTAGTTACTGTTGTTGCTGTTCTGCTCGGCCAGTTTCCGTGTGCATCACTGTTTTAAGCTCTAATCGAGTCGCAGATACATTTTAAGTAGGCCCCACCGCCGAAACTTGATTTCCGTCCGTCCTAATGTGCTTTTGCCTTATTTATTTACTTATTTAGCGGCCAGTCTCGAGTAAATGGCGAAACCATAACAAAGCAAATAAAAGATGAAAAGAGGAATAGCGAGGGCCTACAATTTCAAGTTATATCCAGATTGCTCATTACTCATAATTTCTACAAAAATACCAATACCCACGATGGCTCATATATTCGCCGAAAAGAGCGTAGTGTGTGTGAGCCGGCAATCGCCAAAGGGCAACCTCAACTGCACAGACAAAAACAATTACTAATTACCAATTACTGATTGCTATCTCATGTCAACCCATTAACGACTTCCTCTATTGCCGGTTGTCTGTAAATAAAACTTTATTTAAACATTTAAATTATAAATATTTTCAGTGTAAAAGAAAAAGGTAGAATAACTGCCTTCATTTTATTTATTTTTTTTGTTGCCCTAGAATGTGCCAAGGTGGAAAGCGTTTAACTGTGGGAATAGCTATAGCCGCCACGCCACCGATAGAGGCATCTAATGAAGAGATCTTTGACTCTGTGCGGTCATTCACATTGCTTTGTTTTTCCATGCCCCCAACATAATTGCTAGTGTGTGGGGTTTAGGCGATTTTTTTTTTGTTTGCCAACTGGCGGGCAACCAGCCACCCCGAATGCGATACACCCCCGGGGACTGGATGGGGCAGCGGGCTGAGAATGCCTCCCCCAGCGGATGACGCATTATTACAAACATTTTACAGCACTTCTGGCAGATGTCATCGCCTCTCTGGCGACCTCTTTTCCACTTTCCCAAGTACAGTATAAGTAGAAAAGTAAACTGCCAACGAGCAGCATATCTAACTTCCGTGGATGTCAGTCAAGTGGTTACATTATCTTTCAAAATAAATTTAAAAAACTAAATATTAAATAAAAATAATATTAAAAAATTGTTCAACTTGTACTAGTGTTTTGCAAAAAAAAAAAATGTTTTTATTTTTGTAATAAAAACTAATAACGTTTTAACATAAATCTTTCAAGCTTAACCCACTGTCACTTGACACCAAAACGAAAAACGAGTAAAAAAAAATAGCAAAAACAACAACAAAGAAAGTACGACCGCCACAAAACGGCGCAATTTCAGTTAACGGCAAAGTGCAAAAGCGCGGACCAGTAAAAATAGATAGGTAGGGGGGGAACATGATGAATTTTTATGTATAGAGAGAGGCCCAATAAATGTGGAGCCATTGGCTGTAGAGGGAGTCCAACAAAGAGGTCTCATTTTCACGCCATTTCCCGAATAATTTCCATTGTAGGTGTCAGTGTTTCAGGCATATCCGCACAGTGGCGTGTCTATATTTCCCCCCAGTCAGTGTTAGAGTTAAAATCATTTGTATTCTATTGTGTTGCCGCTAACCACACCGCATTTGACTCACTTTTCATTGCTATTCATTGCAGCCGAGTCAGTCAGTAAGCGGAGACCAGCACAATGACATCCACCGAGCTTAAAATTGGACTCAACAGCAGTGCTCGTCCCTCCAGCCGAGTTCTGAAGCCCCCAGGCGGTGGCCATACCAACATCTTTTCGGAGCCCGAAGTGGCTGTCAACGCCCCACGTCCCAAGTACAACCAGCAAAACTCCTCAAATCTCAATGCCTGCATGGGCTCTACCGATGCCAACCAGGCCGTAGAGAAGCTGCGCGAGGAGGTGGCCACCCACAAGGAGGAGGTTAAGGCGGCACCTCCCAGCCAGGCAAAGGAGCCGGCGAACAAGGCAGCGGCCACGAACGGAGAGTCACGAGGTCGCGTGCCACCAGGCGGCTACTCATCGGGCGGCTTTTGGTAAAGGAGGATGGAGGAGCAGTTCAAAGAGGAGCAGCTGCCAAGCATTTAATGACTCACCACCACACCAACACATCCTCAGCATCCTCAAGCATATGCATACATAAACCTATAAATATAATTCGCTTATAACATAATACGTATACAAAAATACCCAGAGGCGCATAAACTATACTCGTACGCAGATCCCCTAAGAAAAAGGAACTTTTCGATTATAATTTTAGAAATCTGTCATAAGTTTTGTTCTTATTTCTGTCCCACTTTCCTCGTTCTCGCCTAAGCCAAATCTTTAACTAACGTCTAACGCATTTGTTAAATATTGAATTAACCGTGATTCCGCCCCAAAATCTAAACAAAAACACGAATTCTTCATTGACTGCTAAAATCTACCACCTAGTTTACCATATTGTACTTAACGTGTCCAATCGAATCGATTCTAATAGTCTGTAAATCAGTTCAAAAATCAAATCCTTTTATAACTATCTATGTATTCCAAAATAAAAAAAAAGAAAACTTTATTATAAACTTGTTTTGGTTTTAATGTTTTTTTTTTTTATTGGTTTTTCTTCAGTTCAGCCTCGAGGTTAAAAATGCAATTCAACCTATAAGTATGAGTCAGAAGACACGCAATTTGGTCACGAAATTAATTCTAGTTTTTATTACACTTCAGTTTAGAGTTACAGGTGTCCTTTTAATCGTCGTCGTCGATCCCTTTGTTAAAGCATATAACTATTTATAATAAATACAGTATCAAGTGTATTTTCGTAGTCGACTTATCAACTAGTCGCCATATCTATAAAACTAACAATTAGATGAATGTGTGGACAAACGGGATGCGACTCTTAGATGTCTGAAGTTCTGGCTAAGAACTTCTCTAATGTTTTCTCTTCGATCCGGATAAGTATTGTTGTACCATTGAGAGACTGTCCATTCGTAGACCTTAAAATTAGGGATTTGTTTTTTCTTGAATCTTTTTTTTGTTTTTCTTTTTTTAGGCTATTCAGACTATTGGCTATTTAGATCTTCATGTCGTTGATGTACGAGTCCAGTTCGGCATCCAATTCTTCGGCAGTGGGTGCGGCCTTACGTTCACGCTTCTGGCCACCACCAGCTGCTTTGCCAGCGCCCGCAGTCGGACGTTTGAAGCTGCCACGACGCGAAGCACCTCCAGCTTGTCCACCTGAAAAATAAATTCAGAGATTTATACAAAATTTCAAAATGTTTATCTATAAAACTTTCGCTTATTGCCAATACTAAAGTTATTAGTAATTAAATATTCATTTAACGCATATGGATATGCAAAATAGAATAATCTCCCGCCCAAAAAGGTCTTATAAAAAAAAAGTATTCATGGCCGATGATGAAAAGAAACATTTGGATACGCACCACCACGCTTGAATGGAGCTGATGCACCGCCGCCTACGCGACGCTTGACATCGACTGGGGCCACGGGACGCGACAAGGAGGCCACATCGGAGACGGCTAGCTGAATAGTCATGGGGCGTCCGTCCAGAGGCACGCCATGGTACTGTTTAATGGCCTTCAAGGCGTCGCCTCGACGCTCAAAGATTACATCAGCGGTTCCTGCAATGATAAAGAAAAAGGAAATTAGTTATTTTATTCATTTATTTCATATTTAAAATGTATTTAATGATTTAAAAATATTTCTGCTTACCCAAAGAACGGCCGGAACGATCGTAGTGTACGGCTGCCTTCTTCATCGGCCCGAAGTCGTTGAATAGCTCCTTTATGTCCGTGTTCGACACGCCGTAGTCCAAGTTGCCAACGATTAGTCGGGTGGGTCCGGTCCCGGGAGCACCCCGCTTGGGTCCGTCGTACATATCGTGCTTCCAAGCGCTGTTAACATCGCCCTAGAGGTGGGGGTAGTATTAGGTAGAGGGTATGTTGGTTGGTTGGTTGGTTGGTTCGAGTCGAACGCGAGGAGGGAGTAGCAGTGACAGTGACAGTGGCAGTAGCAATGGTAGCAGTGGTCGTATCCTAGCCTCAAGGCCTGCCATAAGTGCGGAACTCTAGAAATGTTTTGCTTAGAAAAACGTTAACGGGGAAAAGAGAGTGACTCATTGCCACTGGGTAAGCGCAATGCTGATGTTTAACTTTGGTTTTGATTTTAGTTTTGGTTTTTGTTTTGTATTTTGGTTTCTGTAACGTAAGAACGAGGTTAAAGAAAACTTTGTGTTGAGGTCGCTCGGATCTGAACTGCGAAGAGATCAAGGTCGTTTCAGTTATTGGTGTGAGGGTTCTGCTCATAGAACTGCTGCCCTTGGAAGAGCGGAGAATGGATCTCTGTCTATCCTTGTCCGTCGCTAACGAATACGATTCCCGTTAATTAATGCCAGTGGCACCGTTAGCTGCGGCCATTTTGATTCGCATCCGTGTACTTTTGGGTACTCGAACTGGTGTTAGTGTCAACGGACTAGCACTGTCCTTGCCAACATGCAAGTATGGATAGTCTGCTCCGGCTGCTCCATAGCCCCGATGCCAATTCGACTCTGCCCGAGGCGAAACGTTTCAATTACCCTTGGAAACTTGGACTTCTGCACAGCGCCCGGTGCGCCGCCCGGCCGGCGACCCTTGAGCACGCCACCGCCAGCGCTTCCACTTGCCGGACCTGGTTTTCGCGGAGATCCGCCGGCGCCGCCACGTCGTGCCCCAGCAAAGCGCTGCGGTCCGCCCGGACGACGAGCGCCGCCAGGACCACCGCCACGGCCTCCCTGCGGCTTTTTCTGCGTGCGATTGGACTTGATAATGTCATCCAGGCTCATTTCGATTTTGTCCACCATTATGCTGCTGAGTCGTTGTTCTTCGGTCGCTATAAATATCCTTTACTGAGCGGGCTCACTAAATTTACTAATCCGTGCAGAATGCGAAAAAAAAGCGCGTGGAATTACACAAATTTCTGTAAAAACGACGCACGAAAAATATTTTCTATTTTCAAGATGGCGATCTGGGAAAAAAGTGTTGAGCAACGTCACCCGTTTTGATATCTACATACAATGTAGATAAATTCTTCCGACAGAACTCCCAAAGGTATTTTTGCGATCTTAGTTTTGGTCACACTGCCGTTTTTAATTGCAAAAAAACGAAAAACTATTAACATTCCGAAAACTATAGCATTTTAATCATGTTTATTGTGGCAGTTACTGGTGGCATTGCCACAGGAAAAAGCACGGTCAGCAAAGTATTTCAAAAGCAGGGTATCCCAGTAATAGATGCAGATAAAATCGCCCGTGAGAGTGAGTAATAGTCGAGTGTATGCAAAGTGGAGCACTTCCTTTTCATGATTTGTAATTAACGACAATTGGCTATTATTATCGTTACACTTTGAAATAGTTGTGGAACCAGGTCAGCCATGTTGGAAGCAGATTCGAGAGATCTTCGGCGATGAGGTGTTGCTGCCTAGCAAAGAGATAAACCGAGCCGTTCTCGGGAAGATGATTTTTGAGGATAAGGAGCTGCGGGGAAAGCTCAACAAGATCACCCATCCCACCATACACCGCAAGATCTTCTGGCGGGTGTGCAAGTTGCTGGTCTCAGGACACTCCTGGATAGTCTTAGATCTGCCGTTGCTGTTCGAAACTGGAGTTCTCATGGACTACATCCACAAAATTGTCTGCGTATCCTGGTGCGTTTCAAATATTTGTACATTTTTTAAACGTCAATCACTATGAATTGTGTTTTTAGCGACCAGGATAAGCAACTGGAACGATTGATTGCCCGCAATGAGTTATCAGAGACGGAGGCCCGGCACAGGGTGAACTCGCAAATGCCTCTGGAAAAGAAGTGCGAGAAATCTCACTTCGTCATCGACAACAATGGCAGTGTGGAAGACACAGAGTCATCGGCCATGAGCATATACAACATGATGTGCGAGTCCAAGCAGCACTGGCTTAACCGCATCTCCTTCCTGGGGCTATTTCTGATCGTAGGCTTCTCGATCTACCTTCTGTTGAAGGTTTTTAACAAACTGCCTGCATCCTGGCAGATGTAGAAGTGTTTATGCCATTGGACGCTACTTTTCGTGTTAATGCAATTAAAACCAAACAAACAATTATGCTATTTAAACGCTTGCTAGGGAAATATATATACATTGAAAAAGAAACTTAAAATTGTTTAAATTGTAGTTCTGACGTTCGTATTTGTTGAAAGTAAACTTGGTGAGCAACTTTTATTTCCAGCAGCAAATGGCGGCTGGCGACAAGTCCTCCGCACACAGAATATCAAAACTTAACTGACGAGCCACTGAACTGCCTTGAGAATGGGAGGGACGGGATAGCTAATATTTATGATTTCCTGGTTTTAAATAACTACTTCGTTGACGCCAATTAGCCAACGGTTTCTAAAGTAGAACAGCAGTCTGCTGGCAGAAATCTACAAACGTCTGAAGTCCGTATCGGGTCACCGCCTTCGTAACGTTGTGGTTGAGCTGTATCGGATCCTGGACCACCATCGGTTTTCGCAATTGTAGCGAACAATCGGGATTCTCGAACACATAACTTGAATATCTGAAAAGGATGATAATAAGTAACATTTCTTGACAAATCCCCACAATAGATGTATTACCTGTTCGGCAGGGCTTTCTCAATATTTTGAATCTCGATGCTGCCCCGACCGAAATATGGACAGACCATGAACTGTTCATAGTTAAAGTTGGAATAATACAAAAAGAAGGCCCTCAGATAGCCTTTGACAACGGGCACAGTCGCCTCTAGTTGCTGCAGCCCCAGTTCACTTGGCGCCTTCTGAGAAAAATTTACTATCCAAGCTAAAAAAAAAATAGGAAAAAAAATTACTTCCGTTGAATTTTAGAGATATTCTGTGTACTTACGACCCACAAGTTGCTTAAAGGACTGATCCTGTTGCAAGGCCGTGATAGGAGGCAGTAAACGCTGCAGCTGCAAGAAGTAGATTACCATCAGAGTAATGCTGTACGTTGAGATCTGCTCCGTCAGCTTGCAGCGCTCTAGCCAGTTCTTTACATAGATGCACATGTATTGAGCTGCAATAAATCGCAAAAATATTACGTGGCCCTTGCGCAGTCAGCTTTTCTTACATAGTGGCTGTGATTCGAACAAATATTTCAACAGATTTGTGTTGCAGAAGCCCAGACTGTTCAGGCAAATGTCACACTCGATCCCAGTTGGCAGATGACAGGTCTTAATTATGGGGACCCGAGCCTGCTCGATGACCTGCTCCAAAAAACCGGGATTAATGGCAATTTAGCTTTTGCCCTTTAAACATTTAATTACATTTATGATGCGCCAATCTTCGCTGCCACAAAAAACGGGTCGCATCGCTCGCAGCTTGCTAATCGTTGCCTTTGAGGCACGATGCTCGAATGTGTGAAATGTATTTCCAATGTCTACAAATACATCCAGATCGGACGATCTCGTTCCGATGCCTGTGATACGGGAACCAAATTTATAGATACGCAGCTGTTGGGCCGGAAACGCCGGTGATAAAAGCTTGCACAAATCGTTCTCGATAATGTTGTACTCTGGAATCACCTTCAACTTGTCCGCTACAGGGTACTTGTCTTTGAACACAGTAGTTATCTCTCCCACGATCATGGCCTTGGCCTCTGGAATAAAGACATAAATTTATAATATAGATGGATTATATGAAATAAGAGTCTGATTTCGAGCAAAAGCTAATCTCGCGACTTATTACCATCGAAGTTATGTTTTTTAGTGAGTTGATTCCTGGAATCATGTTTGTTTTATGAATTCTAAAGAAAAGTGATGTTAATGAGTCGATATCTTAAAGGATATTACTAATCTTGTAATCGCGTCAAGTAAACTAATAGCATATGTCAATAGCCTAAGCAGCAGATCGACCTACTTTTGGGTAACTGCACCACCATTTCCTGACGCGCCTTAACCTGAGCTCGCTTTTTCTCTTGCTTCGTTTGTGGCTGCTGCTGCTGTTGCTGTTGCTGGTTCGGAAGCGGTTGGTTATTGGGATTGGGATTTGGATGATTTTCAGACAAATGTGCCACCGCCTTGGCGATGGTAGTACCAACGATTCGATTGGTGCAGGCGGTGCAGCTGAAGGTACGCTTGATTGTTTGCAGCTCTTTGGGCTGCACAAAGACAACACCCTCGCCCGAAGAAGCCGGCTCCCGGGGTAACACATAGGTCGGATTTCTGTCCAAATATTTTTCGATGCCGACCACAATTCGCTCCAGGAGCTTGGTCAGATACGGATCTAGTTGGGGGGGGCAGCTCTTCTGACTCATTGCCGTCAGAGTTTCCAGAAAAAAGCTCGCCTCCATGGTTAGAGGATTCATCTGCAAGATCACTTCGTCACTTTAGATCGAAAAGCTTTCTATGCGTCTAAAGTTTACTCACGTATAGCAGTTTGTTTGGATTATCCTTCTCGGCCATCGCCTTGTTTTTCTTCTTGTTCTTCTTAGCTGGTGCGGGTGTGGGCAAGGATCTTGGCACTGCAATGGGGGCAGTTACCTGTGCGGAGACAGTTACCTGTTCGGAGGTAAGAAGGAAAGTAGTTTGAATACAAGAATTTTCTGCCAATCGACGCGACGGCACTGGGCCTTTGTTTGGTTCAAAAGATGTTCAAATAAATGTGGGAAGCGTAGTGATCGTATTATCAGCTGATTCTAGTAGGGTAGCCAGCTCAGTCAAAACTTTCCGGTTAATCAAAAGCGCCGTATAAGGCTGTGTGCGTGTGATTGTGTGATAGTGGTTGTGAGCAACACATCCACGTTTTATATGTTTGTATATACATATGTATGTATAAAGCAGCGGACTGTCGCTGGTGACTGAGTTAAAAAAAAATAAATACAAAAAACCTAAAAAACATGTTTATTTTTCAGGGGAAAACCCATATTCAGCTTCAACCATAGCTGATAATGTAACGGTAATTCAAAAAATGTCACCAGCTACCCCAGAAAAGTCCGCTTTTTTTTTACATACATTGCTCTTTTTCGTTTCTATCTGGCGGTGTTGGTAGTACAATTTCTCCACATTGCTGTAGGTGGCCTTGTCCACCCAGAAAAACCTCAAGTCCTCCAATTCGATTCGCATCGTCACACTGAAGTCGATTTTCCGTATTAAAGTAAATAACAGCAATAAAGTCGCGTGCGGTTAAAACAGCGTCACGTAAATATGCGTTATTTGCAACAGCGGAGCAATCATCTGTTTTGGGGGGTTGCCGGATAGGCGAATTTATAAATCTAAATATTAAGTTTACTATATAATTATTATATATATAATATAAAATAAATATTTCAATCTTTACACAAATATAAAGTATTAGGTTCCATAGGGTTTCAAAATGACAAGGGGATTAAACAACTCTTAAAACCAAAATCAAATGGAGGGACCTTTATATTTTTATTCATTTTTAAAATCTATATTTATGTGTTATAATATTCTTTGATTACTAAAAGATTGATGTTATTTTTGATAGAGACGAATTTATTTTTATCCAGTCAAAATATTTGTAAATATTTCAGTGCAATTATATTATGCCTTTTCAAAATGCAAACGAATTCAAAGATAAAAATATATATATAATAAAATATCAACATATGACCGACAAAGGCTTCTAAAACTATACGAAAAAAACGAATTTACGATTTTTTTTTGGTAGCAATAAACAAAAAGAACGGTTTATAAAAAATTTTAAGTTTAATAAAAATATGACAAGTTGCGCCAAGGGACAAGACGAATAGTGTTGCCAACTAATATCCGGTATATATGTTCCAAAATTTAGATCTTTGGTATTTTTACAAATCATAGTGTGCGGGCACCACAAAATTTTCTAAAATTTTCTCATATAAAAGCAGGCTGTGACTAACAGTTTTCATTACCTACGTTTGTCAAGCCTCATAGCCGGCAATTCGAACGTATTCGCTCTCCGAGTCAGACCAAAATCAGCTCCACACATTTTGTGAATTTTTTCTTTGTCGCGTGTGAAAAAAAAACAACTAAAAACTCAATATGGTAAGTTTTAGCAAGTAAAAGAAAAATAATGTGATAAGTGAAAAATAAACTGGTAAAACTTTTTTTCAACCAACGCGTTATTTCGCCAAGATGGCGGCCGCTTGGTAGATAATTCTGCTTAAGTGGTGACGTCATGGCACCGCTGCTAAGAGAAAATGCTTCATAAAACTGCTAAAAAATGTAAATGAAAATGAGAGAGTACAGGGGAAAAGCCCGTTTTCAATTATTTTGAATTTTTCCTATAATCAATTTCCGCTTAATTGTCTGGATGTAAAAGTAAATTGTCGGATATTTTCAGTCAATAATTGTACTTTCATAAAAATTATTCATTCCTTGTTTTTTTTTTGCATATTTGCATAGAAATTTCAAGAGAAAATGCCGACAATTTCCGGCGTTTGCCCGTTCGAGAAGTACAGCAGCATAAAAATGTGTACACCATCGTGTTATCCCTTTCGCACACCCTAGTACATAAGCCAGGGCCGCTTCAAGTAGGGCGCGGCTTTGAAAATCGATTTTTTTTCTTGGGCGTGGAAATTAATCATTGCTTTTCTCCTTTTTTTTTCCTCCACAGCGTGAATGTATCTCTATCCACGTCGGCCAGGCTGGTGTCCAGATTGGTAACGCCTGCTGGGAGTTATACTGCCTGGAGCACGGTATCCAGCCCGATGGCCAGATGCCCTCCGACAAGACCGTTGGCGGTGGTGATGACTCGTTCAACACCTTCTTCAGCGAGACTGGTGCCGGCAAGCATGTACCCCGTGCCGTGTTCGTGGATCTGGAACCCACTGTGGTCGATGAGGTCCGTACCGGCACCTACCGCCAGTTGTTCCACCCCGAGCAGCTGATCACCGGCAAGGAGGACGCCGCCAACAACTACGCTCGTGGTCACTACACCATTGGCAAGGAAATCGTGGATCTGGTCCTGGACCGCATCCGCAAGCTGGCTGATCAGTGCACTGGTCTGCAGGGCTTCCTCATCTTCCACTCTTTCGGTGGAGGCACTGGCTCTGGTTTCACCTCCCTGCTGATGGAGCGTCTCTCCGTGGACTACGGCAAGAAGTCCAAGCTGGAGTTCGCCATCTACCCAGCCCCTCAGGTCTCCACTGCTGTGGTTGAGCCCTACAACTCCATTCTGACCACCCACACCACCCTGGAGCACTCGGACTGCGCCTTCATGGTCGACAACGAGGCTATCTATGACATCTGCCGTCGTAACCTGGACATTGAGCGCCCGACCTACACCAACCTTAACCGTCTCATCGGCCAGATTGTGTCCTCGATCACCGCTTCCCTGCGTTTCGATGGTGCCCTGAACGTCGATCTGACTGAATTCCAGACCAACTTGGTGCCCTACCCACGTATCCATTTCCCTCTGGTCACCTACGCCCCAGTCATCTCCGCCGAGAAGGCCTACCACGAGCAACTGTCGGTGGCTGAGATCACCAACGCTTGCTTCGAGCCTGCCAACCAGATGGTCAAGTGCGATCCTCGCCACGGCAAGTACATGGCCTGCTGCATGCTGTACCGCGGTGATGTGGTGCCCAAGGACGTGAACGCCGCCATTGCCACCATCAAGACCAAGCGTACCATCCAGTTCGTGGACTGGTGCCCCACTGGCTTCAAGGTCGGCATCAACTACCAGCCACCCACCGTGGTGCCTGGTGGCGATCTTGCCAAGGTTCAGCGCGCCGTGTGCATGTTGTCCAACACCACCGCCATCGCCGAGGCCTGGGCCCGTCTGGATCACAAGTTCGATCTGATGTACGCCAAGCGTGCCTTCGTCCACTGGTACGTCGGTGAGGGTATGGAGGAAGGCGAGTTCTCTGAGGCTCGTGAGGATTTGGCTGCCCTTGAGAAGGATTACGAGGAGGTCGGCATGGACTCCGGTGACGGCGAGGGTGAGGGCGCTGAGGAATACTAAGCCCCTTCCAAGCTCGAAGGGAGGGCGTCATTGGTGGGCGGGGGCCTCCGTCGAAATCAATGCCTACGCTTCGAATCCCAAAATACATTCACTGCAACACTGGAGAGCGATCGAAATAATATGGTAAAAAAAAAATGATAAACGAGCAGAAAACCACGAAAGTATTTTATCCACAAGCAGACACGTACAGCAGAAAAGCCAAGCTAACTCAGCGTTAAGTTGTGTACAAGAATAAAATCGGCGAGACATCGGTGTTGACAGTAGAAAAGAAAATCCATTTTGTTTTTCTCCTCCAGTCTTATTTTTCCAGCAATTCTGTGGGGCCATTATCCATTCTTCCATGAAGAAAGAGTTCATTGAACTTGGAGTGGAAATCAGAGCGGAGTGGCTGCCGTTCACTTGGTCTATAATTAGCGCTTTCTATTTTCCCCCAATTCGTGCCGCAGTTACTGCTTTGTTTGTTGCAAGTGCGGACTGTACCATGGACTGTGGCATGATGCTGCTGCACTTGAGTTTTCTCCCCAAACCCCAGAGTGGGCGGGGAAACCGCAATATTGATTCTCTGCGCCTGATGAGTCATGCCCGTTTTGAGGTCGCAGCATAATATCATCGCCATAGAAACGCCAACACAGCACAGCGATGACTTCATTTCCTAACTGGCATTGTACACGCCACTTTTGATTACACCAGTGGGCAGTATTTGAATACATATATCTGTTTATATTTAAATGTTAATATTATTATATAAAGCTGGTCAGAAATCAGAACAAGATGGTCAGAAATCTAAGGTTTCCTCTCCTTTCATATGCATTAAATAGTATATATAATAGTGTGGTCCTTATTTCCTTGACCTTAGCTGTGTATATAATGTACATTTATATACTTTTGCAGGGGTTGCTTTGCCCAAAATGAAATTCAAGCCTAGGTAAACCGGCTGGCTGTAAGAGCCGCCGCCTAATGCGGCATTTTCGAGAAACAGACCGAGGAGACAGCTGCTGCAGCTGCTATTGAATTTCCAGAAATGCCCGGGATGTGGGCAGGAAATGCACCCAAGGAGGGCCATATGGCCTATAAATATGTACTGTATGCAATGCCAAGGCACTTACACAGACGTATGTATGTACAAAAGTATATATAGAGCCGGCGCCCTTAATTGAGGTTATGTCTGATGCCATCAACTACATTTTATGTCTAAATCTTCCACTTAAAACCAGGCTAAAAGTCTCCGATTTTTTATGGTCATGAAATTTACGCCAAAACCTCATTGTTGGCCGCAATTGGAAACACAGTTGTCGTCAAATGGTGTTTTTTTGTCAAATATTAAAACACAGCTGGGCAGCATGAAATCAGAGTGCCGACAATACCAAATTTGTGCATAAAGGTGTGAGCCAACCATGCTGACGGTGTCTCGAAACCGGCTTGAAAGGTGACAGCCTGGTGTAGGCGGATCAGGTGGGTGGGTAGCAAGTGAAACCCACCCAAGTGGAAATGTTTCATTTAGGGTAACTATATGAGCAAAGACATCAAGTTTGATCAATAAATCAAAAATGCTTAAAAATTTGACTTGAATTCATGTATTCTAAGGCTTTTATGGATTTGTTTTATTTTTTTTAAGGTTGAATATACTATGTATATAAATACTAAGCAGAAATACTAATCACAGAAAATAGACATATTAAGTTATGATATTTTCTAACGCTTCTAGTCTGCAAATTTTTCTGCAAATGTTAGTTCCAAAAAAGACTTGTCAAAAAATAAGCATTTGTTAATAAACAAAAATGAATTCTAAATAAAACTATTAAGTAAAATTTAGTCTAAAAATATCGATTACCAAGAAGCGCGAAAAGATTTATATCGATAGTGAACGGCGTTGCCAGATGGAGGCCGCCAAAATTTGAATTAATGGAACTACACAAAATTATTCATTATTTTGTTTTCTAATTCTTTATATTAAAAATATATATTTATTTTTGTTCGAACGATGGCAGTGGATTTGGGGGAAAAAAGGATTATTTCATCAAATCAATAAACAGATGATGGATGCACATATCAGAGTCACCGCACAACAAACATTTTATCCATCAAAGAAACTTGGAAGTAGACATACATATGTACGTATGACAAAAATTCTTAAAAAAGTATAATTTAAGGTAGTCAAGACTTATCACTCTCTCCTTGTACAGTGACAAGTCAATCAGTTTGCTCGTAAAAGACTCGGAAACATATTGCTACAAATTTAAAAATACAAATTTATTTATCTGGTATTACATAGCTCTCAGTCGCACACAGTCATGACGGACAGCAAGGAAACGGGAACAGACGCCAATCCATTGGAGAATGCCAAGTTGTCCAACGATGATAACATTGCGTATGTTTCAAAATACTATATGATTTGATTGATATTATTTGCTTCCTTCCAGATTGAAGGACTTGCTGCACAAGAGACTCTTAGAATGCGGCTGGCGCAGCAATATTGAGAAAATGATTCGAGACACCATCCAGGAGCGTGGAGTGGCCAACTTGACTCACGACGAGTTGGCAGCGGAGATAGTGCCCCATGTAGGTTATAAGCGAAACCTTCCCCAACCCTCCCATTAACCCGAATTCTGTTTCCGATAGGCCAGAGCTTTGGTTCCAGAGTTTATTCGCAAGGAGATGATAATGCGCGTGCGCACCGCTTTGGAAACTTCGTTGCCCCCAGGGCAGAAGTAAATCCGACCCCGATCCGCATCCACCTGTGCCAATCCAATCGCCATGCCTTTCTCAAATTTTAGCTCTTGTGGTTTATTTAAGTAGATATAATATTTACATACTTAGGCTACATATATGTATGTATATGAATTGCGCCATTAATCATACAATATGCATGTAATAAATAAACAACCTAATGTTAATTAAAATACGCTGTTACTATGTTCACGTTACAAGGGTTTCGATTGGCTAAACAAAGTTTGTATATTGGTTTCTTTTGGGTTGAAAATTAGGAACGCGGCTTGGGCTCTACTTTAATACTATTTATAATTGTGTAATTATGCTACAAATAATAAGGCTAATTGCAAGTCATTCATTTTGTGTGGGTCGTTACAGTGTTACGATTACTTATTTAATAACGAGTCGATGGAAAAGTCTTTGAATTTGGCGTTGGAATCTTCGTTGAACAGCAGCAGCGAAGGATGCACTTGATGTTGCTCTGAATCCTGTTGTTCGGGATTTCCTGTACTGGCTGTTGGGAGCATTTTCATTAGTTTATTGCGCGGTTTCCTTAAAAATTTCGTGTTAATTTGAAACTTGGCTGGCTTATGGCTAACACCTGATTGGGCTTGGACCAGCGGTGTGGCTTGGGCTACAATGGGTGCTTCTGTTCCGGCTTGCGATGTGGCTATTATTGTGGGAACTAATGTGGCGGCTGCTGCTGTCCTTGGGGGCATTGTGCTTCGAAAATTGTGGCGCCAGGCACGCAGTTCTCCACCGGTGCTCGCTGGCTTGACATTGGCCACTGGCTTTATGGGATTTACGGCTGCCGGAGTGGGAGTTGGCGCCAAGCTTGCTGTTGTATAAGCATTGGGTCCAAAACACTTCAAAAAATTCTGTACATGCAGCAAGTTCTCGTTCTCGACTTTGTGCTTTGGTTGCCTCTGCCTGTCCTCGTTCTCGTCCTCTGCCTCGTAGTCCACCGAAGACTGCTGCTGCGAGGAGGATGAGAAGCTCGAAGAGCTGCTATCGCTGCTGAGCTGAAATGGTTGTAGATATTAGAGATGGCTTAGAGAGTTTGGAATATAGCTCCGGCTGGGATACCCACATCATCGTCATTATTGTCGATCAGCTGCTGAAAGTCAAGCTCAGTTGGCTTCAGCCTACCGTGGCTCCGTGGCTGATGGCTGCTGCGACTGCTCTTGCTGCTAAGGTTCGGTTGATGGCGTCTGCCGCGCTTGGTCAGGGATTGCTTCTTCATCGACTGCAGTTTCAGTTGCTCACGGTACGACTTTCAGCTGGTTTTGGCGAGGTTATCGTCGCGCCTTAGTTGGGACTGCAAGGACAATACCATATTACTATTTAATTTCTTATTAAGATGGCAAGGATATGGTTTTTGAATAAGATTTTTCACTCTCAGCCTAAAACACACAAAACAACAAACAATTCCGGGTGGACCGCCAACAGCAATGGACTATTTATAATGAACTAGATGGGGGGGGCTGGGCGCAAAGCAAGTGTGAGTGTGTGTTGGAGTTTGATGGGGTTGGATCGATTGATATTGATATTGGCGGAATGAATGATTGAATTGATTGAATGAGTGCGTGGGTAAACATGAGGCGCAAAATGAAAAACGAAATGCACGAACAACGAACAGACATTTAGCGAAAATGAACTTCTATCTGGTCCGGGGAACAGATCATGCACCCACATCATGTCACACACATAGTCACACACTGGAACACGCTCGCACGCACACTACTACCTGGTGATGCGTGCCGTAGAGCGCTGCGTGGTGCGCCGCGTACGAGGAGGAGGTGCTACTTAAATCGTCAACGCCAACGCCAACGCCGCCGCCACCCACTTGAACCTGAATGCTAGGGTGATGGTGTGGCTGGTGGTGCGACTGGTGGTGCTGATTCGCGCCCGCTGTTGTCGTAAAAGTAGTTGTGGTTGTGCTTGTGGCTGTCGCTGACCCACCTCGTCCAATACCAGCGCCACTCCCAGCGCCCAGGCTCATCCCCACGCCAACGCCACCGACTACGCCCACACCCAACATGTGAGCAGCGGCCACAGCAGCGTTGGTATGGTGCGACTGATGGAGATGCTGCTGCTGCTGCTGTTGCTGCGAGTGCTGTTGCTGGGATTGCTGCGAAGGATGCTGCACTGATTGCTGCTGCGCGAGATGCTGGTGGTGCAGGCTGTTGTTGTTGTGGCTGATGCTCCCATCACTCCGATTGTTGCCTCCAGCATTCGTGTATCCATGTGATGTGGGGACGTGCCTGAAAGTGAATGGAATTGTTTAGAATTCTTCGCACACACACCACTTGTCATGTTAAGAAAGTCCAAACCTGAGACCCAAATTGGCGGCATTGTTCATCGCTAGTCCAGAGGTGATGGACATTGGCGCTGCTGTAGGTCCACTGGAGTTGGAAGATGCTGTCGGATGGTTGCTATTGCTGTTGATGGCATTGCTGTTGGGAGTGTTGCTACTGCTGCTGGTTGTGTTGTTGGAGGCGCTATTGTTGCTGGTGCTGCCTGCCCCGGGACCACGGTAGTCGAGAACTCCTTGAGAACTCGAACTAGCGGGTGCCACTGTGGGCCGACTGTTGACCATTGAGGGTATAGTGGTGTTGATCGCCGTGGTGGCCAGGGAAACGGCTGTGGCGATTGTGGTGGCTGCACTGAGGGAGATACTGTTGCTGTTGCCGCTGGTGCTGGTGGTGGTGGTGGGAGCTAGTGTGGAAATGACAGAAGTTGTACAAGTTGATGTTGCTGTTGTTGTTGTTTTTGTTGTTGTAGAGGCAGTTGTGGCTGAAGTGGCCGCTGCTGTAAGCATTTTTGTTAGATTGTGAGTACGCCAGTTGTGTTTCCATCTCCACCAAAAGGAATGTGCATGTGCGTTGTCTGTGTTATTAGTTGGTGAGTGTGTAGGAGGAGGTTGGTGTGTGTAGATGATATGTGCGTGTGTGGGGTTGGGGGTGTTGCATGCAACAGTCGGCAACACAACAAACTTAAAAATAAAACTATAATAGCCTCTAGTCGAGGAGAGTCACAACCAGAACCCAATTATGCGAGAAATCGAAACTTAAGAAATGAATTTAGAATTTGTGTTTTTTTTTTTTGTGTTTAAAGTCTTAAACATTTTATTCATTTTTCAAATAAATAAAATCGAAAATAAGTAGCATTTAGATTAGAGTGGGTGAGTAACTTAACTAATAACCTGGCCAAGCAATTATTTATCGGTACATGAGTGGGTGTGTAAACTAATCTGTATTTGGCCTTAAATACATAGAGCTAACTTAAGAGTTTAGTCGCCGCGTTTAAAGTACAAGAGTAATCTAATAATGGGATGATCGGGCCAAATAATGGGAAAAAGGCCGAGATGTCAATATGGTTGGTAGTCTTCTCCTCAGTCACTGCTTTGACAGAATGTGGTTGGGTTGGTGGGTTGGTGGGTTGCTGGGTGGTTGGCTATTATGTACATATCCTCCTTATAACTGAGTAACTTATAGAGTACTTAGAGCTATCGACACCAACTGGATTGTCAAATGCAACAATTCTGATAGTATGTACAACGAATGCGAACACAAGATAATTGAAAATCAATCGTAATAAACGCAAATTTTGGTCTGTAATCAGTGGCTGTGTGGGTGTGGTGGGATGTAAGTGCACCTCCAGGTGCTGGAAGCGACCAAATGCCGACACCAAGTTCAATAGAGAGATGGCGAACGGACGCACGCCTCCTCTACTTACCGTGCGCCTCGGTCTTGGCATTGCTGCCGATCGTGTTCAGCGGAATCTGCAGGCGCGCGTTAACAGCCAGCAGGTGATCTCGTCGAGCTATCAAGCTGGTCACATGCTCCTCCAGTCGCAGATTCTCACTCTGCAGCTGGTGCAGGCAATTCAGCAGGGAGGCAACTGCAACAAGAAGTGTAACAAGTTAATATTCCATTTCAGAGCCAATCTCTGTCCCCAAGTACGACTCATACTCACTGTCAAAGTGCTGCGCCTGCTCCATCAGGAACTGTGAGCCCTGCTCCCACTGTCGCTCCAGCAGCTGCTCCAGACTCTGGGGTATCGGCATGTTGCCGTTGATGCCGCCACCGCTGAACATCGACTGCAGCGGATTCGGAGCTGGTGTGGCATTGTTAGTCGCGGCACTCGAGTTGCGCTGCAAAGAGGAACAAAGTTGTTATCAATTATTTGAAATGAGTAACTTGCTCGGAAGCTACAATGTCTTATCGAAGCAGTAGCCGAGTCATCGCTTGTTTATGTTCAGAAACAAACTATTTTTTATTACCTGCTTGCCGGGGAACGGCACTCCGGAGTACTGCGAGTTCATGGAGTCGGGAGTGTAGATCGAGTGGTCCTGCACTTCCATGTGCAGCTGCTCGGACAGCTTCTGGGCCACACTGCTGTTGGGATTAATCTGGTTGCCCAGCATGTGGGCGGCCGTGTGGGTGATTATCGAGCCGGATCCGGCGGATGCAGCCGGCGTGGATACAGCCGGCGTGGCGGGGGGCGTTGGAGTGCTGCTGGCCGGATTGCTCGAGCCACTGGCTGCACCATTCTGCAGGATGCGCACGTCCTTGAGATCTTGCTGAGCGTTGGAGGCAGCTGCTGCTGCCGCCGCTGCTGCTGCTGCCGCGGCTGCTTGAGCTGCTATCGTCGAGTCCTTGGCCTTGCGTCCCCGCTTTCGGACATTTCCGGGCTGGGCAGTTGCCGATGCCGGAATGATGGCATTCAGAGAGCTTACTGCCGCTGCAGCCGTGTGGATGGCCATTCCAATCTCCGAACCGGGCGAGCTGGGAGGTGAGTCCTTGATGGCGCTCACGGGAAGCATCTGCACATCCAGCTGGGTCTGGCTCTCGTAGGTGAACTTGAGGCCACCGCTAGACCCGCCACTGGCCACCGCATTGAGGGGCAACTGGTTGCTGAGGGTGGCCAGGGCTGCTGTTGTTACCGGCACCAGGGACGACAGGGAGGCGCTGCCCAAGCTGAGGTCGGGCGTTCTGCTTGGTTTCGTCGTTGTCGTCGTCGGAGTGGTCGTGTTGGAAGAAGGATTGGGATTCAAATTAGTGAATTGCAAAATCTCTAAGTCTTCGTGCTGATGCTGTGCCTGTGGCAAGTGCGTGCTAAAGTTAGCTGAGTTGGAGCTGACATTGGCGGGGGAGTTGGATCTAACTGAAGGTGTAAACTGTTGCTGTTGCTGTTGCTGTTGCTGCTGCTGCTGTTGCTGCTGCTGATACAGCTGCGTTTGCTGAGCCCGCAGCATTTTTTTATTCAAGGGCTTGGCCGGGCTGTTGCCACTGGCTGCCGCTGACAACAGGTTGCTGCCACGGTAGTTCCCAGATGCCGACATGTTCACCGGTGAGTCAAGAAGACTCACCACTGCCCCACCACTACCACTGGAACTAATACTCGAGGAGGAGGACGTGGACGAACAGGACGAGGAGGTCTGCTCGGCGTTGTGATTATTGTTAGTGTTGTTGCTGTTGCCACTGGTGTTGTTGTTGCGAGTGCTGCGACTAGCTGCTGCTGTGTTGGCCGGCGGGGAGTCAACCGAGGAGGAGGAGAGGGACTGCAGCATCACCACTGGCGAGGACGCCACCGGTGGCGGGGCATTCGGTGGCGGCGGCGTGGGCGTGCCACGATAGTTGGGCGAACTGTGACGACTCTGTTTCTCGGCGGTGGTTGCAGCCAAGTTGGCTGCCGCTGGAGACGACGAAGCCGCATCGTTCTTGCCGGGCGCAGCCCCACGTTTCTTGCCCGACCGCGAGGGGACTTTGGCGTTTGCAATGGTGGAGGAGGAAGTGCCACTGGGCAGGGTGGTCGAAGAGGTGGAATTGGGAGTGCAGGAGGAGGAGTTGGCTGTGGCGTTGGCGGCTGAGGAGTGCAGCTGCGGCTGCGGCTGCTGTTGCTGGGATTGTTGCTGCTGCAGTGACGCCGCTGCCTGCTGGTGGTGGCTATTGTGGTGGGTTGGGTGGTGATGGTGGTGGGTGTGATGATGATGGCTACCGCCACTCTCACCAGATCGCGATCTAAATGTGATTGTGTGCCGGGTAGTTGGTAGTATAATTGTGTCATGTGGGAAGACATTAAGCAAACGAGAGAGACAAAGAAAATAGATTGGTTTCAGAGATTGCCCAACTAAGGAACATATGGTCGCTTTGCTTTACAATAACTGGTGGCGAGGGCGCTTAATGATAACAACTGAAGGATACTAAAGGATATTGAACCACTTGAAAAATCATAAATTGCTCGAGCAATTCAAAAGGAACGAAAACTGGCCGCCAAATCAAAACTACTCATACACAGCAACAGAACAATAAAAACACACACTCTGCAGCGGATCAAGAAATATTATCGTAAACTTAAGACACATTCAAGCACAGGCAGCAAACACGAGATTCAGTGGATTGGCGCGGTGGCGGTGGCCACCATCGCCTCATGCATACCTGCTGCGTCGCGCTGGCGGTGCCTCCTGCTCCTGCAGC
The DNA here is from genome assembly GCA_035045925.1 of Drosophila atripex. Classification (NCBI taxonomy): domain Eukaryota; kingdom Metazoa; phylum Arthropoda; class Insecta; order Diptera; family Drosophilidae; genus Drosophila; species Drosophila atripex. Next base: position 2,763,957 of record JAWNOP010000022.1, on the reverse strand, counting down.
TGCTGCACTCGCGTGGTCTGCTTCTCGAAACTGATCTTCAGGTGGCCGCTCTCCGTGGTGGTGGCTGTTAGGTTGCCGCTGGCGGAGATGATGCTGCCGCCGCTATTCCCACTGACTAGGGTGCCCAGTGCCGGTGATGATTTGCCGCTCTGGTGCTGGATGACCGACGAGGAGCCACTGCTCGGGCTGCCGCTTGTTGCTCCGCCATGGAATGCACCACTGATCGCGGTGGGATTGCTTTGGTGGCTCTGCTGTTGCTGCTGCTGCGACTGAGTGCCATTGCCGCGCGATCCTGCACCATGGGTGTCTATTGGATAGAAAACGGAATTAGAAATCATGGCATGAATGAAGAAATATAGCACCTACCGCTGCTGGGATTGTTGCTGTTGGCGGGCAGATTGATTCCAGGTACATTGGCCGTCGACAGCGGCACGGAGACATACAAGCTGGGGGCATTGCTGCTGCCTCCGCTCCCCGGCTGCTGATTGCTGCTGCTGCAGTCCTTGATGTTGCTGTTGTGCTTGCTGATGTTGCTACTGCTGCTGCTGCTGCTCCCAATGCTACTTCCTGGTCCACTCGCCTTCGCCGCGTCAGTCTTTGGATAGCTGCTGGATCCCACTGCTCCGGACGAAGCTCCGCCGGAGTTGCTGCCACTGCCCGTGGTGCCCGCATTGCTGCCACCACTCCCAGAGGTGTTGCCGCCCGTGGCCGGAGATGCCGCCGCTGCCGTAGCACTGGCCGCTACTGCAATGGATGCACTTGTTGAGCTGGACAGTGGGGCGTTCACTTCGGCGGTGGCGGACGTCTGGTGGGTCGGCGGACTGAGTTCAGTTCGTTGCTGTAATTGAGAGATAAGATTTAAGAGTTAGTTGGAAAATAGTTTCATGAGTCTTTTTGTGGCTTTTTTTTTTTTAGATAATAAAGACCTAATATTCTCTGGAAAGATAAGCTCCCAAAAGGCAAAATTCTCGTAATGGTCAGCTCTTAAGTGTCTTATTACACACGGGATAGGGGAGTAGGTAAAATTAGGGCTTTAATGGATAATTTATTATTTAGGATGAAAAATGTTAAGCTTTTTACAAGAAAATACTCTTTTTTAAGGCTTTGAAATAAGTATTAATTTTAATAAAAAATTTTATTAAACCACACAGATCATAGTGTAGTTCTGTTATCGGTGCGAACTTTTGTGCGGTTGCCTTTTTTTGATTTGCTTTTTAACTCTGCGGTCATTAGCTACATCCGGTCGGTGGTGAGACATGTAAACACATGTTTATAACACCACCGAGCCAGAGGAATAACAAAATAAAACACACAAGTTGAAAGAGCAGGGCTCGATTAACATTCCATTAACAGTGACCTGACAGTGGGCTGTTAAGTTGTGTCAGCAATCACAGCAACCACTTTTGGGGGGTGGGTGGTGTGGGCACATTGGGCGAGATACGTACATATATACATATACAATGTATAAAGGGGATCGGCGCAGCATGTGTTCCAAATAGATTAAAAGCTACCCAAGGGAACAGGCAGGCACATTAATGCAACTTCAAAGTTCTTATCGGAGAGACAACAAAATTCGAACGGAAAACGCTCGTGAGTCAGAGTTACAAGAATGCAAGGCACACACCACCACTGCAGCTGCAGCTGCAACAAATGTTGCTGCAATGCTGGGCGAGTTTCTGTCGTTGTTATTGTACTTTTGTGGTTTGGCTGTGGCTGGGCATATGCTGCGCATATTTATGTGTATCTGTGTGTGGGGCAACAAATGTTACATGCACCGAATGCACAAAACAAAAACACCAAAAAAAAAAAAACAATAAAAAGCAAGGCCTACAAGATTGGGAGAGCCACTCAGCAGAGGCAGCAGCTCTTGCAGCTCACCCACCCGAGTGGCTGCTGCTACTCTCTACTCCTCCCCAGCTCCCGGGCTCTTTCTCTCCTCACCTCAATCAGAGAGTAGATTTGGTCTTTTTGTTGTTTTATTTTGGGGGTGGGGGTGCAGCACAACACAAACACAAACACACCTACAATACACGCACACAAAGTAGTTGGTCACGTAGACCAAAAACAGACAAAAAGAAAAACCAATTCCTAAGAGTTGCCACCTTTTAGAAAGTTTTCCAATTGGAAGTTCAATTCCATGCCATTTCCAACAAGTTTGAACATGAAGCAGCAAGCCTGTTGCACGAAGAACATTGCTATCAAATTTCAGAATCCTGCAGCAGCACCTTTATGCCTTATTAGATTTGGGTCAACGGGGAGGCAAGAAGAGTTATGTATCTCAAGACACCATCTGCCACACAATATTACTAATTGATGTCCTTAATAATTGAATTAGAGGCTAGAGGGATAAGCGAAACAATTTTCATGGTCAAGTGTGGAGTGTACTTGACACTTTCTGGCTCGAATTTCTAGTCAACCCTTGCCTCTCGTGCTTTTTAGACTTTTTGTTGAGGCAGCTGCCGAGTTGCGATTATCCTGTTGCTGCAGCTAATGGCCTGAAGCCGAAGCAGGACACGAATTCAACCCTCTTGCTGTATCCAGTACACATATATGTATAAATTTTCCCCCTCCTCGACATGCTTTGCATTTGGGAGTAGCTTCCGCGACATATTTCAATTTTATTTCCATTGTGCGACAAAACAAATTCAATTCAATGAAAGCAGCCGCGCCAGCCGGAAATAAAATACCAACTATAAATATTATATTGGCGTGTCTGTGCTTGTCTTTACTTGACTGCATGTGTGTGTGTGTGTACTCCGACCCTTTCTCGGGCTCTCCATCCCATTCTGGCAAACAACAATGCAATGGGTTAATGGTCGCATAAAAGGGTTGTCCTTGTCCCCTTTCGTGAAAAGAAGTTTGCAGAAAAAAAGAACTATCCATGCAAACAACAACAGTCGTCAAATAAACGATAGAATTATTCAAATTGAATTGTACGTTATTTTTGGGGAATGGCAGTAGAAAGCGAAATCAAAGGAAGTGCACAGGATTCCGATTCCGGGGAATAAACAAACCGTTTCATGGCCTTTATCGAATTACGGCTTAAGATGAAGCAAATCTGTTCAGGTCCAAGGGATAATTTCAGGGATCAAAGGGAATAAAGTACTTATGGAAGGATATTTTGGGGATAAATGTCTTTTGGTTGATTGGTTAGGAATTAGGTATTCGATCTATTATAGAGAAATAGTGGAAGGAAGGGTCAGAGGTCATATTTTATTCAATAAGTCCGTTAGAGACAGTACTCTAGTCTAGTTGTTGAAGTTTTGATTTAAAATATGTTTTAAAATATGTCACTAAGTCACTCCTATTGGAAGATTATACTACATTATAATAGTCTGGTATATTTAGTCTTAAACCTAGTATATTTAGTATTAAACCTAGTATATCCAGATTCAGAGGACCTAATCCGTAAACAAAAGCGAGAACTGTTGTGTTTCCCAATTAAAATAACAATTAGGAGAGCCTAAAAAAAATACAAGCTGACTGAAAAGAGAAAAAAGATGTATAAATAAAAGGACTCAAGACAGGACAACGGCCTGGCCCGCATACCTGGGAATTAAAAATAAAGAGAAGCAAAGGAGAAAACCAAGACAGAAGCAAGGCAGCTGTAACCAGATCGATCCAAGGATCAATCAGCCGCCAGGAAGCAACAGCCAGCGCAAGTACAAAAAAGTAAGGGTAGCTACGTGAGGAAAGAGGCAAGGAGACAAGGAAGATGCTCGTCGGCAGCTGTCGGAAACTAGGCGCAAAAGTGGCATGTTGAATATATTGCACAAGGTCTGCTGCGGGATACCGGTGGCCTGTATCGGGATAACTTTTTTTTTCGCCTCCCGGCAAACGGAGAGCGAGCGGCAAGCGGAAAGGATAAGGATAAGGCGAACAGCTGTCTGTTAGTCCGGAATCCCCTCTGCCAGCTAGTCACGTACTCCAGGGACAGGACCGGGGCAGGACAGCCCTTAATGGCACTTCCACTAATCAATAATCGAGTACCGGGGTACCATGTGTCACAACTCCTTGCGGGCCAACTGGAGTGGAAGGGAGATGTGTGGGATAATTGGAGGTGTCTTCCCCCCCTAGTATTTCTTTTGTTTTTCCAGCCGTGGCTGGCAGGTGGATCGTTCTCACCAGGTTGCAGGTGCAAGGACTGCTGTGTGGTTAAGTTATTGATGAAGTGCCAAATATGCAGTTTGATAATCAAATAAAATCGGGGGTTGTTTTGAAATTTAAGACATAATATTTAAAAAAAGATCCTTAAAGGCCTTGAGAAAAAATCTGAAAACAAATCAGTCATCTGCAAGAAATACAAAAAAGGATTCAGTTTCTCAGCCACAAGAAGGATTAAGATCAGATATAATATCTGGATAGGATATACGGGAGTCCTATTTCTGCGATAATCCAAAAGTGCGAACAGTTCCCTCTTTTTTTTAAACTCTATTCTAATTTCTCTTTTAATTCCAGAAACGTGCAACACATTTTCCTGATTCCTCAGACCAGACAGCTCTTCCAGGGAGTTCCCAAAATAGAAACCAGGGATTGGCAGGAACAGATGGTGGCCCAGGCCCAGAATAGTGATTCTGGATAGCGCCGTCGAGTATAAGAAGTAGAACATGGAAAGTGTCTCGAGATGAAGTCTTACCCCGGAAAGCAGGAAGCGTATTTTTAAATTGTGCGGATATGTGGTGGTGGCCCCTCCACCACTCCCCGTCGCTCCTCCTACTCCTCCTCCGCCTCCGGCAGCGCCCAAATACGATGGCGAGGCGGAAGCCGACCCACCAACATACTCTATGGTGGCCGAGGGAGTGGTGGACGCCGATGACGGCGATGACGAGGCGGAGGTCGAGTGCTGGCTGCTGTTGGGGTGGTGGTGGTGCTGATGATGCTGGTGGTGGTGGTGGTGCGATTCCCTTTCCCGATCCCGATCTCTGTCCCTGTGCCGACGGTGCTCCCGGTGTTCGCGATGTTCCCGGTGCTTATGATGGCGATGCTCCTTGCCCTCGCGTCCTTCGCGCTCTCGCTTCTCACGCTTCTTCTTCTTGTTCTTCCGGTGCTCCTTGTAGTCGGCCATGTCGATGTGGTTGTTGTTGCTCTCGGATGTCCCCGTTTCCGCCTCGGCGGTAGCCGCCATGCTCACCATGGTGGCGGTGAAGTCCACCAGAGCAGAGCTCCCCACACTAGTGGCCGCCACAGCGACGGCGGGCGCCACGTCCATGGGCTGGGACTGTTGGGATGCTGCGTCCATGGTGTCCATCATCATCATTTTCGGGAGGAAGCGAGTGGTGCGTGCACCTCAGCAGCAAAGCAAGCTTCGATTTTGTTTTCTGCTCTGTAATTAACTGGACTTGGCCTCAGACTTCGACTCGGAGTCGGGTCTTTTCTCCAGTTTTGGTTTTCAGTCTTGGCTTTCTTCCTCTTTACCTTCTGATACACTTTTGTTGTTGTTTGTTGTATCTTTTTCAATATTATTATTTTGTATGCTGGCTTTGCTTTTGCTTCTGTCTTCTGTATTCTCTTTCACTATCACACTTTTAGAACACACACACACACACACTTGTAGGAAATCACAGCGCATACGTGAGAGCCACCTCCACCCCCCTGTCCCAGTCACAGTACTGTTGTGTGCTGATGATGATGTTGTTGTTGTTGGGGTGAATAACTTGCGTGGCGGCGACTGGGCTGGCTCGCTCTCTCACTCTCTCGCTTTAGCCCTGCTCTCGACGTTTACCTTTTTCTCTTCTTCTTCTTTATTAAAAACTTAATTTCTTTTAAACGGAAACTTGATGTTTTTTTTCTTTATCAACGCTTGTAATAAAATATGTATTCCAGCGTGGCCACGTTTAAGTATTAGATTTTTCACAGGTCACCTGTGACACAGAATCAATTCAGATTTACACAGAAATAAAAACGCTACACCGAACCGAAAATCAACAGACGGAACACAGTCTCATCCGGACTGCTATTTCTATGCACATGCACACGCATGGCCGTGCGGAGTTGGAATAAACTCGATGTACTCGACGGCCTCGACGGCCTGAACCCGTCGACGGGGGAGGGCTGCCAGCCAGCCAGCCGTCCGTGTGCTCCGGAGTGCTTTCGAGAGAGCTCTCGCTCACTCTCTCTCTCTTGGCCTGTGCATTGTTGTTGGCTGGCAGCCGGTTTTCCGTGGGGGGATTATTGAGATACGTGTGCATGTATTGTTACACCCGAAGAAAGATGTAAAGTACAATATATTTGTTTTACATAATATTCTAAAAAGTTAATCTTACAATTTATTTTGTTTTGTTTTCTTAATCATTTCATTAACAGAAACTCTTACATTTCAACACAAAATAATACAGAAACTCTGTATCCTGCTGAATATTTTTTTTCGAGTGCATTATTCCTGTCTGCACGTAGGCCAGACACGCACACAATGCCACCAAACTCTCAGACGGTAAAAAAAACATAAGAACTCACGGCGACAGCATAAAAATAAACGTTCAAACTTACGTACCGACCGACCGAACAGTGGAGTTGCAAACGGAGGCACAAAAGTTAACTGGAAAAACGTCACCCAGCAAACATTTGATGGGCAGGGAATGGGCCGAAAAGTCTTTAGCAGTAATTAGCACTCACCTGCCGAAGTTGCAGACGCATCAAAATTTGGGAATGCACCAATCCTAACAGTTAAAAGCTTCAAATCATACAACATGTTGTCTACACAACGGGTTTACACATCAGAATTCATAAAAGTGAATCTTTCACACACGCACACTCACTCCCACTCGCTCGCTCTCTCGTGGACACACAAATGTATCTGCAAGTTGCAGTAACATATACAGATTCAGATACAAATGTAGGCAGCAGCAGCAGCAGCAGAGACTGCAGCTCATGTCGTAATGCTGTTGATGTAATAAAAAAAAAGAGCGCAGCAGCAACAACAACAATGTTATCAACAGTAATGACCAGGAAAACACAATGACGAAAGAAAAGCTTAGCAAAACAAAAATGTGACAAGGAACAATAAATTAACGTGAGACTGGCCAAGGCGATAGAAACGATGGGATGAGAAGGGAAACAGGAATTTATGGACGAAACATACCTGTTACTCGACTCCTGATTATACCCACCAATCAACAATTATGGTGTTTGGTTTTCATGATGCCCATTAATAATTTTATGTTCTTTTTGAATATAATATTCTCTTCAAACTCCATAAAGCATGATTTATTTAACTAAAACAAACAATTGTAAAAAACTTAATAAACTTAAACCTTTGCTGTCAAAAGTATCTGTTCCCAGTCAGTTCAACTAGGAACAGTTTTCGTGCTCAGAGAGAGAGAGAGAGTGAGTGAGAGAGCAGCTAGATGAGGAAAGAACACCTCGAATCAAAAGAGAGAGAGCAGCATAACAGCAATAAAGCTATGTTCGCTTAAAGCAGACATTTCTATACCCTTTTATAAGTAAAAAAAGTAATCTAATCGGAATGAAGGTAATTAAAAATTGTATTGAATGAATATGGTTACCGATATAAGCAACTATTATGGGAATAAAGTTTATTTTTATTTCTCATGCATTAAACCTTATCGTTTCTATGACAGTTAATCCGATTAATTTTTTTTGGGTTGAAATTACTCTTCTGATATCTTGATATTTTTATTTAGGGTCAAAAAGGATTCTGGTACATCTGGTCAAAACTGTAATAACTTAAGAGGGTATTACAACAATAACTGTAAGCGGTGTCTCTTTGTTTTTACATAATTTACATGCGATGTAGAGGCTTTGTCTTTATGCAATGCCAGTGTTAGCCGGGTGAGAGGAGGCGTGGCGGGGGCGGGCGCTGATTGCAGGTTAATTCTACTCTCACCGATCCCATTGTTGTTTCGGTTTCGGCCAAGCCAGACATAGACGGCGAGCGAGAGAGAGGCATTGAAGAAGACCAAACAGGAAAATGAAAAATAATTGAATTGTAAGGCAATGTTTACAGGAGAGGAAGAGAATATCCGGAGTAACAGACAGGCAGACAGACGGAGAGAGGAATCGCCGCCGCAGACGTTTGCAATTGGCAATAAATAAAAAAAAAAGAGGAAGGAGGAGCTGGAGCAGCTGGAGTAATGGCAGCAGCAGAAGATGTACCAGCAGAGCATAATTTGCGATGCAAATAAACGGGGGAATGTGCAAAGCCCAAAAAATCATGGTGCAGAAAAACAGAAATGAACGTTAAGTGGCATTTACCTGGCGACGGGTGAGCAGGCGGGAGGGGGGCGGCTTGGGGCAGGTGAACGTGCCCGTTTTACAAAACAAACAAAAGGAAAAGGTCGTCGGTAAGGTGGGCGGCAAGGAGGAGGGGGAATGGCGGGCCACAAATGTTGCCGTTGCAACATTGGGGCCAAAACGTAATCAAATCATAAGAAGGTGGCAAAGGAACAATAGCGTCGTCTTGGACGCCTGCAAGAAAATTCATTTAACTACAGTGGAGCTTCCATATCTAAGAAATGGTAAAAGGACATGGTTATAATACAAATATTTCAATGAGATATTAATAGTTTATTAATTATATTAAATTATTAAATGCATTTTTTTGTTACCTTAAATTGAGTTAATACTGTTATTAGTTAATGGCCTTAGTTAATGGCCTCTTTTGTCATTATTCTAGGAAATAATCCAGTTTAGTTCATTTAGACACCCCGGAGCATAATGCATTTATTCCACACAAGTATCCATTAATTAGTGCACTCCCCTAGAGCAGACAGGTGATGGTTTCACGTCTCGTCGCCCGACGGCGGTTCATTCAACCCATTAGGAATATTAAAAATATATGGAAAAGGTTTTCCCATCCAACTCCATCCAGGCGAATGGCGAATGGAAGCTCTTAAGTCCTCAAATGAATTGTGCAAATATTGGGCCAGGCACCTTTTTTAACTTTGCACACGCCACTAAACAAACCCATTTTGTACGCATTATTGATCATCAAGAAGGGGGTTTAAGGGGGTAACTCTATGCGTTTCAACAGGCAAATTAAGAGAAAACGTCAACAGAAAAATATTTGTACAAGTGGTTGAGAGTCCTTTGGGATTTTTAGCACTTTTTCCCAGGGGGTGGTACATCAAAAGATATAAACGGAAGGTGAAGGTTAAAAAATTGACCAAAAATCTAATATTTAAACCTCTAATTAAGATGCATAACAATATATGTATAACATCTATCAATTATTTTGGTTATTATTGTTTGGCAAATTACCCGACATCAACCCGCCACGGATGTCATATTAATTATGCTGGCTTATATAATACTCGTAGAATAAAACATCAAACGCATTAACTTCACTGCAACTGTACTTTGATGATCAATGCTAAGACTGTTGACCAAGAGTCGCTGACAATAAAACGCAATAACCGGGACACGTGTCAGGGCCATGAATATGACAAAATCAGGCAACACGCGACTCCCGGGGATTCCCGGGGACTATATGGGAAAAGAAACGCCAACCATCGACCCACCCACCCGCATCCAAACAAGGTGTTTGTTGCTCGGGTGACCTGCCCTTTTCAATAAACCAGCAAGCAACTGGCGGCGGGCGACTGACTTGCGGGTGAAAATAAATGAAATGTTGGAGGAAAAAAAAAACGTATTTGTCCAAATGATTTTTATGGTCATTTTAAAGAAATCGCTTAGGTAAAATGCACTTACAATAAAAACAAAACCATAAACAAGGGTAGCAGAACCATAAAAAAAATAGTCATCACAGCACGTGTGCTATTCGGTTTTCTTTTTTTTTTTTCTGCATCGACTTCTGACAACCGGTCATAATTGAAGTATTCAAGAGGAACGGAATTGGAAATTATCACCCACCCAATCGACGGGTAGTATTTCAGCAAGTTTCCACCACTATTGGGATATCAGGGCACACCACCATAACAATATTGTAGAGTCAGCGTGCGGTCCGGACCTCCTTCTGTTGGACGCTACTGGATTTTTTATTTATTCTCAGGCTTGCGCTTGGGCTTGGGCCACCCCCCATGGCCTCTCTATTAAGGATAGCAGTTGCAATTTGAAACTAACAATCGGTGGCAAAAATTCAGCACAGCAGTGGCCCATTGAAACTGTCAAACTGTGGCCAAAACGGTTCCGTTTGGTTGCGGTTCTATACCCCCTGCCACTTGTATCACATTCTGTAATGCGAAATCAATAACCTGGCCATTAAATGCAAGCGAGTCACGTAATGCAATAGATATGATGTTTGTTTCGTTGTATAGACTGATTACCACTCGAATCGAATGTGTCATTTCCTGATCTAATCACCCATCCATAAGGGGGTCGCTCGGATCAGAGGCCACCAACCATCACCTCCATTTCTGGGAAATCTCAAAAACAAGTCCCAGGAAGACCTTGCACTCTCTGGGTCTTCCGTAATCAAAAAAATCAACACAACCACATGTTCTATATCGTCCAGTTTCCGAACAAATATAGTCGCGTACTTCAGTAAGACATAAATCTATTCGCACCATTGAGCGGCAGAGATTGGACATTAATTAAAGACTAGAAGAGCCAAATAAAAAATATAGATGCCTTCCCCCTAGTAGTATATTCAGAGATCAGCGAGTGTGTGTCATATTCGAAACAATTTCAGAAACGAATCACTCGAAAATAGACGCTGACTATGAAGGTCTATAAATATTTCGCATCAATGCAAAACAAAAGCTAACATAAACACACCTGGGCGTTTTATTTTGTATTTATGACTGGGAAAAATAAAATATAAATTATTTTGTACGGCTTGGTCTGGCGAAGCCCATGGCAACATACTTTCGTGGTCAACGTCACGGAGCAGAGATCCCTGCGATGAGATGTGAGTGGGTGGGAGATGCCAGGAATTGTTTTTAGAAATGTGAATAATAGATGGTCGTAAGTGCAAGACATTAAATCGAGGGGCTGGGGCCAACAAATGCATTATCGGAATAGCTTAGCCTGAGGTGCTAATTCACTCGACAACAAGTCTATTTATTTTCCGCTTCTCCAAATCCCCATTCTCTTGAGTAATTCAGAAATTATACAACATTGTGGGTACACAGCACGTGTAATAAACAATTTTATATTCAATTTTAAACGAAAAAAAAAAAAGAAAACTCCTTTCTCTTAAATCTGTTCTCTTGAGTGGATTCTGGGAGAAGAAAGCTTTTGGGTCAGCTGCGGCATATTAGCATCATATTTATATTTAGAAAATCATTTGGATACAGTTATGGAACATTTCGAATGTTTTTTTTTCTCGGGGCCAGGCAGGCCAACCAAGAACACATACAGCCCCAAAGGATGTGTATTTTGAGAAAACTTTGTGCGTATGTTGAGCAATTATTTTGACGATGTTTGTCGGCCGAACATGTCGCTCTATATATAGCTCCGATGAGGTGGCTCACTGACCCCCTGGCTCACTCAAAGCCAGTCACTCTCACCCACCATCGGTCGGGGTGCGTCCAACCAGGTAGCCGCCATCCATCGATCTCTAGCATCCAAAATCTCAAATCTAGATGCAGATGCTCAGGTATTTCGGGTATTCTGGTATGCACACCCAATTAAATCAATTAAAAATACGAAAAACAATTTTGAAATCATTTTGTTTTCATGGAACCCACTGGGGCATATATATTATTGGATGTTATGTGTGCGAGTTTGTGATGAATATGTATCCGATATATGGCATACATATATATAATTATTTAATGCCACATACATGTATGTTATATGCCATGGCTCGCATCCGAATCAGAATGCAAGAGATTATAAGAGTGGTGTGATGAAGTGGTTGAAATATCATTATAAATAATAAAGATTTCGTAAGTATATCGTAAGAACTAAATCATCTAAATATACAACACATCATATTCAAATCATATCATTCAATATCGTTCATTAAAAAAATTCATTAAAGTCAATTCGCACAAAGTATGATTTCTGGGAGTTTTTGGTTTGGAGCAAAATACATACTTGGCTGCTCATCGAAAATAGAGATATATTTTTTCTTTTCAATTAAAAATATTATAAACGACTTGGCTCGCAGTAGTTTCTTCCTTCGCTTTCTTTTAGTGACTGACTATATCTTTAGTAGTACCTGTAGAAAGTTATCCAGTTCTTGGTCGTTGGGGGATTTTGATTCGTTAGTTTTTTGTGTTTCGAGTTGGTTAGTTGTCGCTTTTGAGTCGTAAGTTCTTTTTGGTTTCAGTTTGTAAGTTTTCAAATTTTTTTTTCCATTTATTAGGTTTTTCTTTTATATAGTTTTTTGTTTCAATATTAAGCTTATTCTCACATAACCTAAAGAAAATGATTTGCAATTACTATAATCGTACTGCATCGTTGATCAAAAATCGTTGGAACGAAGACTAAGTTAGCTAGTTTTCTGGGATGGTTTCTGGATTCTTCTGGTTCTGGGTTAGTCGCAACAGACAGGTCGGTCATATTATTATTTGACAAAAATATCGGAACGGAACGGAACGGTTCACAGACATGGATGTGGGTTGTGATATTCGGGTTTCATAAATTAGAACGCAGATTAGAATTTAGAAAGTGGTGAGAGCGCCCGCGCCCAGACCGTAGCCCACGCCCTTCGGCCCGAAATTGCGTCCGTAGCAGGCCCGGCAGTAGATGTCGCCATCGGGTCCATCGTTCAGATTCGTCGAGTCTAGCGATTTCCGGCAGTCCGAGCAGTAGAAGCACCTCTTGTGCCAGATCCTGGTCTTGCTGATCATCTGCTCGGCGGCGAACACTGCGAATCCGCACCGCGGGCATCCGCCGGAGGTCTTCGGTCCGTTCAGGGGACGGCCGTCGGGGAACTGGATGGTGCTCTCGCCACTGGTCGACACCAGAGTGGGGGCATGTCCGTAGCCGAAGCCCTTGGGGCCGAAGAGCTTGCCGTAGCAGGCGCGGCAATGGATCTCGCCGTCGGGTCCGTCGCAGGCCAGCATGGAGTCCAGCGGGCGGTGGCAGTCGGCGCAGTTGTAGCACTTCTTGTGCCACACCTTGCCCTTGGACAGCTGCTGCTCGGCAGCGAACACGGCGCCACCGCACCGGGGGCAGCCCTCGCCCTCGCGGGCCTTGATCGAGGTGGTGTCCGGATTGTAGAATGGCCGGTTGGCGCTTATCTGATCCTCGGTCAGGCCATCCGTCTGCAGGAAGCCGGAGCCGCAAGCGAATCCATAGCCGTGGGGACCCCACTTCTTGCCGTAGCAGGTGCGGCAGTAGATGTCGCGATCGGGTCCATCGCTGGCGTTGATCGAGTCCAGGGTCTTGTGGCAGTCCTTGCAGTTGAAGCACTTCTTGTGCCACTCGCGACCCTTCGACAGCTTCTGCTCGGCGGCATAGACGACGCCACCGCAACGCGGGCAACCCTCACCGGGACGGGCCTGGATCTTGTCCACCTCGATGGCGGCACGGATCTGGGGAGCTCCGTCGTCGTGGGCATAGCAATCGGACTGTAGGGCACCGCCGCCCTGACCATAGCCATAGCCCTTGGGACCGAACTTCTTGGCGTAGCAGCCCTTGCAGTAGATGTTCTTGTCCGGGGCCTCGCAGCACAGGATCGAGTCGAGACCCTTCTTGCAGCTGCCGCACTTGAAGCACTCCTTGTGCCAGCTCCTACCGCGGGCCAGCATCTGTTCGGCGGCATAGACATAGCCACCGCAACGTGGACAGCCCTCACCCTCGGGGGCGCGGGCAATGGCCCGGGGTTCCAGCCTGGCTCCATTCCTCACCGACGGTCCGTCGCCGTTCTCGCGCAGGAACTGTGATCCATTGTCCATGGAAAGAGTACCGGCACCGGTACCGAAGCCATAGCCCTTCGGTCCAAACTTCCTGCCGTGGCAGGTCTTGCAGTACAGTTCGCGCTCGTGCTCTGTGCAGTTGGTGGAGTCCAGGGATTTGTTGCACATGCCGCACTTGAAGCAGTTCTTGTGGAAGACATAGCCACCGGCCAGACGCTCCTCGGCGGCGTAGACACTCTTGCCGCAGCGCGGACACTTGGGGGCCTCGATCGGTTGGAAGGAAGGCATTCTCTGTCTGTGTTTCGGGTTCGGTGTTCGGTTTAAACTATCAAAATGATCTACTCGAATACAAATTACTTATTATTATCTGAAAGTGCAGAAAGAGAAGTCATAAAGTGGCAGTCGGGGGTATCATGATGGTGGGTGGGTGGATGGTGATGAGGTAAGCAAAGCACCTGCCAGGTCCAGTGCCAGAACGTCAATTGTTTAGAAATGATACACTAATTGCCATTATTTTAAGAGTACGTTCTCTATTTAATTGTATGTAGCTTTTGGAAGCTAAAATAAACAATATTTTTGTTTATTGAACTCTTTGGTAATAATGGAAAATAAAATATTGTTTAGTTTCGCAGATTGTTCCTCTAATTTGGCCCCACAGTTGTCATTATGTAGATCATCTATCATCTATCAAATAGTTCTAATCCGTCCGTCTAAACGTCATCGCCTGTGCTAGAAAATTACCCAACCGGACGTATACGTAATACATATACAAAATTCCTATGTTAATGATCAGAAAAGTATATCTTTCTCGCAGCACAAAAAATTGGGGATAGAATTCTTTTGAATCACAGAGGAAAATCAGAGGAAAACATGAGCAATAAATGTGTATCTATACAGAATATTTTGTATAAAAATAACACAGACAGGTAGAAAGAAAGATATGGCGAAAACAGACAAAAAATGACCGCGACTATGACAGATATAGTATCTATATATTTTTGTATACATATATCTCTGGGTGAACCAAAACTGAGTCACTGTTCTAACGACACCAGACCAGAGGCCAGAATCCTCTAGTTGATACCTAGCTGTGGATTAGTCGGAGGATGCAATGGAGGTTGTTTTAGATGCAATATCGGTGGATGGTATCTACCCAGAATAAACGGATATAGCTACACCTATGTGGCGGAAAAGAAAACGGAACCTACAAAACGCACTTAAAACCACACACGGAAGCGCCGAGTACTGAACTGGAAGATTGCTGAAAGCAAACTAATCTATATAATAGTGAGTGCACACGGCACGGCACGGCACGGCGGACGGTTGAGTTTTTCCTACTCAGATCTGAGTTGAGAAACTTTAGATGCGGCAGCAACACGGAGCACTTTTCCCTCGATTTTCATTTCAGTTTTTCATTTTCATTTTTTAATTTTTTTTTTTCATCTAATATCGCCAGAGAGTCGAATGGAAATATGATTGTGTTGGTAGAGTCTGCGGTTTTTCAACCTGTATGTTTTTTTCGTTATTTTTCTCGAAAAAGTTTTTCAATTCACATTCTCTGGCTCACTCGATGTCCGTTTTTTATGTCCGGATAAGTTTTTCTTGGGAAAATGTTGTGTGAAAATGTTTTTCCTAGGCGGGAAGCGGAGTATCGCAAGATCGTAAAGTTCGAGGTGCACGAGAGACCTCTTCAAAGAAGGCCTCTGCCTGTCTGACAATTTGTTTACAGTCCCTAATAGTTCTAAGAGATATTAGATACTAGTATTAGATACTAAGTAAAAAATACTCCTCTCACGGATAATTTCGATTTCATTGAGTCTAACAGCTGCGAAAAAAAAAATCCGAAATCTATAAATACGAGTGTGTGGGAAAAAAAGAGTGCTTCCTCCGTGGAGCCACACATTCCGCTTATTTTTTGGGTCAAATTATGGGCCAAATTACACACAAGTTCTAAAATTAAATTTAAAAAACCCAAACGCTTGACAAAACTTCAGGTTGCATTTTTCTTTGTAGGCGAGCGAGCACTGCACTGGATTGTTTTAGATTCGGAGGATGACAAGAGTCTCTTATTGTGATGGTGGTGGTGGTGGTGGTGATGGAGGGGTGATATTTACTTTTCGTTCGTAATAACAAAATTCGCTAAAGAAAAATGCTTAATTTTAGTTTAGCTTCGATTAACAACGATTTTCGACTGATCGCGCTGCGAAAATTGTCAAGCGCTTTGAGTCTTTGTCTGCACACGGCACTCGAATGGGTGGACGATGTCGCCAGAGGCAACCGATAGGGATGACTATATGGCCAGAACAACAATAACAACACTACACACATTAGCCATTAGCCATCTGACAGAAAACCCACTCTCACGGCTATATGTATATACATATATATATATGTGATTTAATAAATTTCATTTATGATCGCATCGTCGGGACGAATTTTCCAGGTGGCGGTGGCTCAAGAGTGCATGTTGTTCTGTTGCTTTATTGGATCAACAACACGGTTCAACTGTCTTGTTCAATGTCGCTATCTGTCGGCCTGTCCATCTGTCCATCTGTCGGAGCATCGGCACTTCAACAACATCAATAAATTAACATGCGCATTTGCATTTAATTAAATTTCGATAATATTTCGCCATGCATTTTTGGTTCAAAAGAAAATTAATGGGGCATGGGTACATCATTGGGCATCAATCAAATCGCTAAAATCCAAACAGGCAAGTAGAGACCCCCAATCGAATGATAAATACCCTTGAAGATTATCGAGATACGGAATTCCAAGGGTCACGAATAAGACTAGTACTTCATTTTTATTTCAAACAACAAACAAATAAAAATATTTACATAAAAAATTATTGTTTTGATTAAAAATAAATCATTCATTAAACCTTAAACAACCTTGAAGAAACATCAACGTAATTCGAAGAAACACGGAATTCTTTCGAAATGCAACGGGTGTGGAACACCTTTTGTATAATTAACGCTCACCTTGCGCTTCAGACAGAATATTTTACAGAATTTTGGTTAAACATTTTTACCATGCATGTGTAATTGCAGTTTTCACTTAAAAATATTATACAAAAGTTGGCACGGCGCCTGCGTCCAAAACTATGGACGAGTATATAGAATATATAGAAGTACCAGGTCTCTAGTTGTATTCCCTCTCTTGCTCTGTAGTTTTCTTATAGTTTAGACCAGAGGAGGAAAAACAAAAACTAGATGACATCTTGTATACAAGTCCATCATTCAATCTGCAACATTGTATACAAAGAGCTCTGAAAAGAATTCTCAAGAGATATTTGGAGATATCTCAAGAGATGCATAGTTTAACTATGAGCCTCGAGAGCCAAAAAGCTTTTCAAATATTCTCATACTCTTTCAGTGAGGTAATAAAGTTGTTTATTATTCTATTTATAGATGGATTTCTAGAAAATAAACATTCAGTCGACTTACCCGCTTGGAACTCTTCTCGATTTCCTTCTCAAAGTCCGTCAGCGGCGTCAGAGTGACCTGCACATCCTTGATAATGTCCCGAAACGAGCTTTACGGAGGAATCGGAGGAAAAAAAGAATTACAAACAATATACTAGTTTTTTAGTTTAAAAATATATACAAATAAGTAGAATAAAAAAAGGTCTCATACAGGGTTAGTGGTTAGTGGTCTCTACAATTAATGAAATGGTTTTCAACAATGGCTGAATGCTAAAATCAAAAATAAATACTCTTGGTCTGGCTTTTAAACTTCTATTATTTTCTATTTCTTTTTTAAATCTAATTAAAAGGAAATGTTAATTTTAAAAGTCAGACCCAACTCTAAAACTACGAATTTGGAAAATTGTAAATTGTAAAAGACCTTTTCTTTCCCATTCTCGAGCCCCACCTATTGCTGTCGTCCAGAACGGACGCCGAGATGGAACTTCCACTTCCACTGGACTTTGCCGAGTCGGCTTTCCGCTTCTTCGATACCGAATTCGATGATGAGCTCGAGCTCGAGGCCAGGTTCGATGATGTGGGATTACCACTTGTCGATGACGCCGAGGAGCCGCTCTTACTAGTGCTCAGATTGGTGGCTGCCGTGGACGAGATACCGCCCATGCCCATGCCGATAATCCCAGACAGATTACTTGCCGACGAACCAGCGCCGGCAGGGGTATCCCTGTCTAAGCTTGAACTACTCCCAGCACCGAAAGTCGATGATTCGTTTGGAACAGTGCTGCTACCCGATCTTAGCTCTGTACCGAACCCAGAACTGCTGGAGTTCAGCTGAGGCCCCAAATTACTGGCCAATTGCAACTTTCCGGCGGTGCTGCTGCTGCTCGGTCCTCCACTAGTGCTCAGATTCTGTGCATGGTTCGAGTGGTCGCTGCTTGGGTTAGCTGTGGAGCTGATGCCACTAGCAGTAGAGCTCGTAGAATGAGTGCCGGAGCCGGTGGAGGTCCCGGTCGTTGCTAAGGCACTGCTCGATGTCGCTGTAGATGAAGTGGGCTGGGTGCTGATGCTGGTGGTGGTGCTAGTGCCATTGCCACTCGGCGCCTGTGAAGAGTCTTTGCTCTTCGAAAGTTTCGACGATGACTTATCCCGCGAGGATGAGGAGCTGGATGACGTGGAGGTGGCCGATGAGTTTGAAAAGCTATTGTTCGCAGAACTGCTGGCGTTGTCCTTGCCATCCTTCTCTTTGCTGGAAGTGGACTTGCTCAGACTCTTGCTATGCTTGTCCTTGTAACTGCTGCTGCTGCTGCTCGAGGTGCTAGCCGATGATTTGGTGCTAGTAGCTGCCGCGGACGACTGACTGGACGTCGACTGAGATGCTCCACTGCCAGTAGTTGGTAAGTGTGCTCCACTGGAGCCTCCGCTTGCCGAAGCTGCGTTGCTGGTAGATCCACTACCGCCGGTCGGATTGTTGGCTAAATTATTGCCAGCACTGCTGGTGCTGCTACTGCTTCCAGGCAGAAGGCTACCGCCTGTCGGTGGATTACCAGAACCCCCTGCGGATGCAGAGCTCGATGCATTGGCCGTCACGCCCGTGGATGAAGAAGATGAGCTGCTGCTGCTGCTGCTACTTGATGACTTGCTCGAGGCATTGCTCTTGCGCTGTTTGGATGACGACGAGACGCCGCTACCGCTGCCACTGCCGCCGCCGGAGATACCCGCTCCGGAGTTGGTATTCAGGGCACTGCTGGTGGCACCAGATCCGCTGCCACTGCTGCTGGTTATCTTGATGCTCGTCGCCGAAGTGGCCGAGGAGTTCATGGTGGAGTCGATCTCCTTTTCGGGCGACGAACAGGAATCGGAGGAGGTGTCATGTTGGATGGGTTTGTACGGCGGAATGGTTTTGACGTTGCCGCCCTTTTTCTACAAAGCACAAAAAATATAAACGGACGAATCACAAAAACTATCCCTCACATACGCACCAGCTTGCTGTAGTGATGCTGGCAGTAGCCGCAGTACTTGACGTTGTCCAGATAGTTGCCGGCCTCCTCGCAGAGCAGCCCCAGGCTCTGGGCACAGGTCACATGAAACTGCTGCTTGCAGTTCGACTTATTGCACTGCATGCAGGCCCCAACATTGGCCCGGTTAGGCTTCCCAATCTCAAGGCAAATATAACAGGCTGAAAATAAACAGATTCAGTTTATTATGTGCATCCAATTATGTAACTATGTGTCTCACTCTTTGAGTACCGCTCTTGCGGTATAAGGGTTAAGATGATGGGCTCCATTGTGGTCACATTGCCGAAGCGCACCTCCGGTATGTAGAGGGCGCAGACGACATGTGCCCAGCCGCTATTATCCGTCTTCTTCAGGGCACCATCGCGGGAGGGACACAGCTCGCAGCGAACACGGGAGGTTCGCTCCTGGGATTCGCACTTGCGGCAATACCAGGGACCCGTGGGCACGGTAACGATTCCGTAGCACGCCTGGTGCACTGCCACCGTGCAGTTCTGGCCGTCACAGTAGACGAGCGGGTTCTCCGGCCACCCCCGCTCGTCCGAACATACACAGCAGCCGCCCACCATCTCCTTCATGTCGTCCAGCTTGAACTTTTTAATCTTGACCAGTTTTTTGTTCAAGCTTGCGGAGTGAATGGTGTCGTCTTTACTGGAGTCTAGCTCCAGTTTTGCATTGAATGAAGATGGAATTTTGTTGGAACTACAAACGGCGAAGAAATAAAAATTCATAAAGTTAAATTTATATATTTTCAAATAAAAAAGAAAAAAACAAAACTATTTACAGCCAATTATCAGAAAGGACATCCTCAAATACCCCTCATAAACACTCAAGAATACGATTTCTAGATATTTATTTATTGGAAATTTATTGCAGGTGTCAGTTTGCAAGGTCATTCGCACTCAACAACAACAATAACAATAACAACAAGCAAGAGGCCGGCAATATTACTTAATTGTGCACATGTTTGTGCATATTTACAGTTTTAGCCTTCTATGCGAGAGAGAGTGAGACAGCCGATGAGCTCCATTCGCAAAACGTTTACACGCGTACATAAACACACAAACACATATGTACATACATACAAACCGTAGAATCTTTCAATGTCAAGGTAATTTCGCCGCTATTTAACAAAAGCATGCGAATTTTTCGGTAAACGAATTTAAGTGAATGAATATTGATATTATATTTATCGCCGGTGATAAAATCCCACTAAAAAAAATGTCTTTTACGGGTGACAAGAATACGGGATAGAAACACGCATACAACGAAACACGAGGCATTCCATAGCTGGTTCATTGAACTTGAACAAAATCGGATCCCAATATAAACAAAGGCAGACGTAAATAAAACAGGAAAATGCTGCATTACAAGAGTCCATTTCCAATTGGGAGTTTGAGCGAGTGTGCGAGAGAGAGGGCAAAGATGTGGGTCGCAGCATCTGCAAAGATTTCTCAGCACCATCACTAACAACAACAACAATAAGAACCACACTAATAATAATAATAATAACGGCATGCGGGCGGGTGTTGGTTCAGTTCTCCCCATTCATGCAATCGCGCATCTCGGAAAGAGTGCGGGTTTTGTTATACCGTTATTGGGTCAGCATGTTGCCAACTACCGAAAAACGCAGCCGTGTTACCAACTGGGCGAGAGCTCCATCTTAACGGTGTAAAAGCACTATATAAAAAACACACACACATTGACATACGCACGAACATGAAACGAGGCCGTTTTATGTTTGCATTTGAAATGAAGAGGCGACGACGGAGCAGGAGAGGAGAGCAATGCACTTTCCACGAGCACGCCTCAAACACACACACACATAGATATACATTTTACAGCTAGGTTCAAATAAATATAAATATTAATGAATTAAACTAATTATAGGACAAAACTGATAAGAGCATCTCTGATAGAGATTATTACAATTTCATCCCATAACTTTTGTATTTTTATCCAAGACACTATTGATTTGACCGCAACTGTATATACCCGTACATACACGAAATGCCGGAAAAGGGGGCGCGTTTTTGGGGGAGGATGCCAGTATGTACTCCATATATTTCCTTCGCCCACAAGATGCCTGTATTTGGGGGAGTTTTGGGACGTTGGGGACACAGGGTCGGTGTTCAGGGTGGGCGAGGGTGGTTTCCCAGTTCCGCTTTCCCATTTAAAGCACACAGAGTCACCATTAAATTTACATCACATTTCGGCGTAGAGATATTGTGTGTATACCCGTGGCTTGAATTTATTGATTTTTATGGGCAATTGCTTTAATTTCACTCCCGAGCAGGGCTTTAAAACGCTTTAAAAACTAGTTTCGAGCCGAGAAAAATGCGCGCGGTGGTCAAAGTGGTCAAGCAACGCATCAGGCAACAACAAAAACAGAAACAGAAACGGAAAAAAATAAAGAAAGAACTATCTCTTTTTTTTCAGGGCAGGGCGGTTGGCAGTGGGGTCCACCAAAAACTTGAAATTCTTTGGGTTTTTTTTTTTTATTTTCACTCGGTTGGTTTCTTATTGGGCGCTGCTGGCAGGCACCTTCAGAGAATATTGATTTTCTTTACCCGAATTGGCACTTGTAATGAAATTCTTTCAGCCCGATAAGAAAGCTGAAAGGGTCGCGTTCCTTGAATTTTCTTTGGACTTTCTGGATTTCCCAGCACTTTCTTTTGCTTTTCCTCAAGCAGCCGCCCACGAGCAGCTAACGCACGCAAGTAAAATAATCAACACACGAATCGAAGCGAAAAAGGCGCTGAACATCCACCAGCGCAACAACAACACTGTGTGCGCGAGTATTTACAACACCAACACACACCTTGTAACTTGTTTGTTGTTGTTTCGCTCGCACATCGAAGCAAGCTGGTGACCAGATCGGGCGTAAGAGAGACAACACCACCTGCTGTACACAAATGCAGCCAAGACGTTTTCCAAGCTATGCGATTCTGGCCGAAAAGCACAGGTGCACCACTGACTTTTTCACTTTATGGCAATCTTTGGAACGATCAAAATACTTCGGAAGCGAAACGACTCAAAACTCGGGGCTTTTGAGCACTTAAATTCTAAATAAGCGACCGTGACATAGAGGTGCTCCAAAAACGGTGGCCTAACGATAGTTCGATTACATAGCGGTGGCAGTGAAGGTGTGTGGCCGTTTTGATTAAGAGGGTTTTCATTTTTTTTCCAGATTTAATTAAAAATGGAAAATATTTTAGTAATAATGATTGTCTTTATCTTATTATAATATTAGTTTTTTTTTTATATTGTTTTATTTTTTAATGCGATGATTTTTTTAGCAGCCAGTGTTGGATAACACCCCACCCCAAACAGCTGTGGGAAAAATCAATTTTGCAACTCCCTCGTCGTCTGTGCATTTTTTAGAGCTTCGCAAGAAAACCCGGAAAAAATGTCCTTCAACGGCGACTGCTTTGTTGTCCTGCCTGCCAACTGTGCTAATGGTTCGCTAATCATTGGTCGCAACGCGGAGGACCCGGAATCCCTGGGAGTTTCGTCGGAAGTTTGCTTCTATGATGTCAGCGAGGTGCTGGAGGGGAAGGTAAAAGAGGCTGAGACTCTAAATCGTGGCTCGATCAAATGACTCACCACTTTTCCAATTTGCAGACTGATGGCGGTGCATCTGCCGAAGCAAGTGGAGATGCCTTGCGTGTCATATTACAAAAGCCGCAGCCAGGCCTTTGGGGCGGCGACTTTGGGGCCAATGAACGGGGTGTCGCTGTGGGATTAAACTGGACTGCGGGTGAAATGGAGGCGAAGGACAGTAACAGTCTCCTTGGTACTGATATTGTGCGGTGGGTAAATTATTTTTTTTGGCATTATTTCATTTTAATTTAATCACAATTTTTTTTTTAGTTTAACCCTTGCTGTTGCCGTCGATGCAGATGCTGCCGTGGATCGTATTGGAGCCTTAGTGGCCAATCATGGCTACGATACCTCTAAGCTAAACTTTATTGTTTGTGATTCCAGTGCAGCCTGGTTGGTCAGTTGCGCCGGAAAAGTTTGGGCTGCCGAGAAACTAGAGGGTAGTTTCTTGCGTCTGCCCAGCGGTGGACTGGTGGTAACCACAGGCTTTAGTAAATCCAGCGAAGGATTGGAGGCAACTTCTAGCTTTGCAGCCGCCCACAATGCAGAGGCACAAACGCCAGCTGACGAGTGGAGTGGCCCCAAGCCGGCTGGTGATGGCAGTTACACCCAGCACGACATGTTCGAGACACTGCGTGCCGCCAGCCAAGCGAGTAGCTCCCGAGCGGCCACTGTTTCGGTTCTGTCGGGTAAAGGAATCTCGTGCCACTGGTTTACAGGAACGCCCAACGCCGCCGAGTCTGTGTTCAAGCCGTTCGTATTCGCGCCCAAACCACGCATCTCGCCGTTAACCCAAGTCCAGGCGGAGGCAGAGTTGACCCTGCTGCATAAGCTACACTCGCAACGAAAGCCGGCGGCCTTGGAACATTTGCGCAGCTTGGAAAAATCTTGCGTGGACGAACTAAACAACTACTTCTCGCTACAGGACCATGCCAGCGAGGAGCTGGACGAACTGCTCAAGGACTGTGTCGAGGCGGAGGTCAAGTTCTATCGTTAGATGAACGAAAACTATTCATATTTATATTCAAAAACTAGCTTGCAAGCTCTATTGGGCTTTGGAATTTGACTTGAGCATTACCAAAAAGGCAACCATTTTCTCGTGCAATTTTCGAAAGATTTTATTTTCCTTTAGTTTTTATGCTTTTGCGTGATATTTAAAATATTATTTATTTTCCTCTCTATCTCAGTGGGTAATCTCTGACTTGATTTTAAAGTATTATTAGGTGACATTCCAGGCTTATGTTAGTTAACGATTTACACAATTGCATTAAAATATATACGAATACATACATAAATATACCTTATATATGCCTCTCAAATAAAGCGCATAAAATCTGCATTTATACGAAAAAGTAACATAATACGTGTTTTTGTCTGACATCGTTTGTGGCCCTATTGTTGAGTTAAATAAGTACGGATTTGGGAATCAAGGTATAATAATCCAGTCACTTCGGAGCAAGGATTTAATTTGTTCGTTCTAAATTGACTTAGAGAAGTGACTTTATTCCTATCATTATTTAACTACAATTAAAATAAAACACTTTTATCCAAGTCTTAGACGGACTCGACAACCAAATTTGTCTTAAATATAGTATTCTCATTGTGCAATGCCTCCAGTTTGGTGATTTCGAACGCCTGATAGATCTCGCGGAAGTCCATTATATTCCGGGGATCACTCTCCATCCAAAAGCGGTCGAATTCAAAGAACAAGTAGCAGTATAGCTTGTGGAAGTCCTCCACTGTACTAAAGTCTTGTTTGTGCTGCACCACCTGGTTGTAGAAGTGGGTCTTGGCGGCTCCGGTTTTAACGAGATTGAAGGCCATCGAGGTGAGGTTGATGCCCACAATGGCGTACGTGTAGCCCAGAGTGGGATGCAGCGAATGCAGGAGTACATGCTTGGCGGCATCGTTGTACGCCGTGGCAAAGTAGAGGAGGTTCTCTAAGCCCAGCATGCCCATACCGCGGAAATCTGTCTTGGGGTCGTCGCCTTGAAAACCGATATCCTGCCACTGTTTGCTCACCCGTCCAGTAAGCGGAGTGTCGGGCATCAGAAGCTGCCACAACCTTAGCAACTTATGCTCGTGATCCAAGTTGTCTGAGTCGTACCGCTCGGCTCGCAGCTGCTCCACCTGATGCATTAGACGCCGGTAGCCCCATATGCTGGTTACGCAGCTCCCAAACAGTCGGGCGAAATCCGGATGCACATTGCTCTTGATGCGCTTCGCCTGCATAACAACCCGAGCTGCACGAGGAGCTAAACACATTGATATTGTAATAAAATTAATCTTATGTTTTGTCACAATATTTAAAAGATCCTGGACTCACCAAACTCCATCAATTCCCGGTTGTCCACGTAAGGCGCCGCCTCGTCAAGGTCAAGTACGAGCCGCCTTATTTGTGGCGTCTTTGACAATTCCAAGGACCTTTCTACCTGGCTGGTTCGGCTGGCCCCTGCCCGGGCCCCGTAGCAGATCCTCTGAAGCTCGGATAGACGGGTGAAGGCGTGCAGGAACCACTTGATGAATGGCCTTATATAGCCAAATATAAGAGGCAGAATTCTGTCAAGTAAGAACATTTTGCGAGCTCTGTGACTTTCTCGGTGGAGATATCCTTTGTTTGGTCCGCTTCTGGATCCGTTGCCTGGGCAACGTAACAATTGTTTTGATCACAGCCTTTTTTTTATAAGTTTTCAAATAATAGGATGAATGAGGTGGACCTTAGTTAGAGGGGTGGATAACATGGAAATATCGATGAATCGATAAATACACAGCGCCATCTGTGGGAAACAAGCTCATGGCGTAATTTTCCTATCTATCAAACGGTCACTTTTAAGGTCTCACAAAATTGTAAACAATAATAAACAATATTAAAAAAAACCATTATAATTGTTTGAAACATAGCTTTAAAAACGAGGTATCCTTCATTGAAAACAAATATCCTATTGATTGGAATTGATGTACCTAATAAAATCCTTAGAAAATGGAATAATGACCTTACATACTTGTACATCGATGAAGTAATTAGTTCCGAAGACTCTGCCGAAATGATAGCTAAAGTGGATTTAATTAAAACCGCAAACGCTGTTGCGGAGAATGAAGAGCCCTTTAATGCTAAAAAAGAGATACATAGATTAAATAAGGAAATGGATATGGTTCTTGAGAATCAGAAAAAAATGCTAAATGTTTTGCGGAAGCTTGTCAATGAACCTGTGGCTACGGCGGCCTTCGAAACCGTAGCGGTAGAAACTCTAACGGACGTGGAGGATAATGGGACGGCTCAGTGGAAACCCCAAGAATTTCCCCTTTTAAATGTGGAGCAACTTCAAACTGTTGAGGATGAACTGGCTGACCAATTGAAAGCAATTTCATATGTAACCATATCCACTTTTTCGAATCAAATTTAAATCTTACTCATTTTCAAACACTTTTTAGCTAAAGATCTTGAAGATTATGATGAAACCCCATGGCAAACTTCGGAGTGGTGGACTTCAGAAAAACTTTAATCTCATACTTGAAATGGAGTTGTTAGTGGACATGAACTACAATGGTATTCACAATAAAATTCCTTTGAGGAAGTTTACAAAGTTCAACAACACTTTATACGGTATTAGGAATAAATCTTAATTAATTTAAAATATTTAACAAGTTAGTTTTCTTTCAGAGGCTTTGAAAACGGAGAGGTATTTGAAAGATGACTATATCGCAGATATAAGACAAGCGTTTCGTATCTGTAAGAATCGAAGAAATAAATACGCCTGTACTGCTCGAAAGAAAATTAGAGAAGCAACCGCCAATGCGGAAACAGAAATGAAATTCGAGGAGATTATGTATTCTACTTCAACTTTTAGTTCTTAATAGTTATGTTAAATTTTTAATTGATAATTTTACTATTAGTTTATTTTAGTGTTATGGTAAGAAGAAAGTCAAATGTTATTGTAAATAGCTACCTAATAAAATATACTTGTGGATAAACGAATATTGTCAACACAACTCGCGTGCCGAAGCGATTAGATAAATAGAATAGGTTCGGCGCTAAAGCTTCGGCTAAGTCCGGCATTTCAGTATACACATGTTGCCTAGTCGTAAACCTGTATCGCTCAGTAATAGACCGACACTTGACGCAGCTGCTTCTATTAATATTTGGTGCCCTGCCTGACCGATAAGAATTCTATAATGCGGCAGCAAAATGGAAGAGTCTGGGGAACGCTCCATGAAGGTATGTATGTATCTTAAACACATGTGCGAATATGATTTTATATATTTTGCAATGTTAATATGACTTTTTCTGTGCATTAGGAAAATTTGAAGTGCGTAGTGTGACTCAGTCCGATTTGGAAGAAGCTCTAGATGTGAGTAAAACAAAAACTCGTTATATAGGTGTACTAACTTCCATCAAGTTTAGCTTTTAAGCCTTGAATCTAGTCAATCTATTTAAAATCTGCAAAAATAAGTAAATAAATTCTCTTACTAATAGCTTCTCCGAAAGTATAAAAGTATATTTGTGTCTTCTTGCTAACGTGGCGTCGGTGGTGTAATGGTTAGCATAGTTGCCTTCCAAGCAGTTGACCCGGGTTCGATTCCCGGCCGACGCAGTTCGCTTTTTTGCTTTTTTTTATTTCATTTATTTTTATTGTTTATGTTTTTAGGTTTTGGACAGTTCATTTTTTATTAATGAATCGGTTTGTGTTGCGTGCGAAATTAATTTGCCACAAAATGTACAAGCCAGAAAAGAGCTACGGGAACTGTGCAAAATAACAGCATTGGATGGAGTATCTTTGCTGGTCAAGGAGGTGGAAACTGGGCGTGTAGTGGCCGTATCGTTTAACAAGATTCAGGTAAGTTACATAAGATAATACATTTTTTAGTTTTAGCAATAAATCTAACATATTATATAGTCCTCCCCACCGCCAGGCGAGGAGCCTTTCTTTTTGAAATTTCGGAATGAGAGCGCCAAGAGTCCGCATGCCAGGCGCCTAATGAACTTTATGATTGAAGTAGATGAAAAGATTGATGTTTGTGCCATGTTCAACATGGATTGCTTCTGCGAATTAATGTTTCTAGCCACCCTGCCCAGTCATGAGCGACTGGGTCTTGGGCGTTCCTTATCCAAGTTCACCATTGAACTTACCCAGGAGCTTGCCAATGGCAAGGGTCTGGAGGATATTGACGAAAAACTACGATCACTGCGCCCGGCAGCTGTCACTGCTCTTTGGACTTCCAGTTTCTCCCAGAAGGTTGGAAAGGCTACTGACTTTAAGGTCATTAATACGGTTTCCTATTCGGAGTTTGAATTTAATGGCAAGCGTTTCGATGAGCGTATTAATCCATTGCATAAATTCTGCCAACATGTTGTATATAAATTTTAATTTGTCGAATAACTAAAATAATAAATAAATAAATGAAATAAACATATAAAAAAAAGCAAAAAAGTTGGTTGTGCGTCGGCCGGGAATCGAACCCGGGTCAACTGCTTGGAAGGCAACTATGCTAACCATTACACCACCGACGCCATGTTTGGCTGCACATGCTGGCTGATACTTGAGCATTAGACAGAGAAGTGTTGAACAACATTTTCAAATCTGATGTGGGCACACTGTAACTGCCGCGTAAATTTAAAATATTACATAAAAATACAAGCATATATAATTTGTAGCAACTTCACGCCTGATAAAATATACGTAACGTAATATATACGTAATATATGAAGTAGTTGAATGTTATTTGAGTTGTTATTATTTTCAAGCTTAAATAATTATAATGACACAATTTAATTGGCATGTCTGGGAAAATTTAGAGACTTATAATATGTATTCAAGTTTATTTAAGCCAGCTCGTTTAATGATGAAGGACTGCACCGCCATTTTAGACGGTGAATTTGAAATACTTCGAGTGACTCCAGATTTGTATGATGACGCTGAAGAGGTAAACATTATATGAACATTAAGTTGGTCATTCCGCTAGTTGGTTTTTCAGCTATTGGCAAGGATTTCACTGGAGCAGGAATTCGGGTGCCTAGCTACCAGGCTGAAGGAATCACCATTGGCCGTATGTGAGTTCCGCACCTTAATTCGGCACATCCTTACCCTGGGCGTATCCTTTGCCATAAGGCATGTTGAAAGTGGAAGTATTGTGGCTGCCATTGCCAGTCTGGTATACGTAAGTCATTTGGAAAAGTTCTTATTTATTTATTGGAAAATCTTCAACCTAGATAGAATCCAAGTAGGGAGTGTTCCTATGATAATGTGGAAACAAAGTTCAGGAGTCCGGGTATGCTGAATTATATCAGATTATTTGATGCTGTCGATGAGAGCATTGCTCTCTACATGGATATGAGCAGCTGGATGGAGGTGGAGTATTTGGTGACCTTACCGGAGTTCAGGTGTCGCGGTCTGGCTTACTATTTATGCCGGCATACCATCGATTTTGGAAAGTTAATGGCTCATGGAAAGTTACCACAGGAGGTGTTCCTTCAACTACCGGTAGAGATGCAAATTGAAAGACCCGAGGCTATTAGCACATTAGCCACATCTCTTAACTCCCAAAAATGTGGCATTAAGGTGGGAATGCAAGTGGCACAAAGGTGGCACATTTCAGAGTTACAGTCAATGGGTGTCACCATTATAAATCCAATAGAGGGATTGGAATACGCGGAGCTGCAAATAATGAGCCTGTAATTAATTTAATTTAATATACATTAACAACCATATCGAAATAAATTAAAAAAATTTATTTAAAATATTATTATAGGTGTCGCTGTCTGGTTTTTATTTTTGAGCAGTTGCGGAAACAATTAAATATTAATTTATTTAAAAGAAACTTCATTTTAATAATATACCCAAAAGTGAGTTTTATAAATTCAAAATGGTTTTAAATTGTTAAATAATTATTGAATTTTTTAACTTTTCCAGCCGTTTGAAAAGTTTTAATCCAGTTTTGGGCTCACCCCTTCTAAAAAATCTATCCTCATTGTTGATTTCAATTTTATCACTTTCGAAAAAAAACTTTTCAAATGAGATTAAAATTTACACTCGCACACACATCCAATCCAGCAATCCGGTACTCTTTGAGGCATAAACTCGAGAGGATTTCCCCGTCGTATCCCTAATGCCCGGTGTCAACATAGTGAATGAAAAGGACGAGGGTTTCGTACGAGCAGTGTGATAAGCATTTCGATCCTACTTTGCCTCTACCTCAACAATGCACTGGGGTTTTTAATTAGAATCGGAATAAAAAATATAAAAGTACTTTGCCAAAAGAGCAGGGGTTTAGGGTTAGGGTGAGGTGAGGGTGAGGGTGAGGCAGATACCCTTGCGGCAGGGCAATTGCGTGTAATGATATCGGAGTGCATACAGGACTCGTATATGTTATTTATATATAGTATGGGGTTGTCTGCCAAAGAGGCGGTTACGCTTGATTGTGTTCTATGACGTGTGCATAATTCTCCGGTTGGCGGCTAATTTTAGAGTCTAAATTTAGACTTGGTAGCACTTGTTTCTTAAACTACAACACTAAAATAACTAGGATTGTTGTTACTCCTACATACAGGGGTTATTTAAGATATAAAGTGAAAAGGTTTTGAAATCTGTTTATTTTAAAATTAAATTTGGAAAATTACATCATGAACATTAATTACATTATGAACCGTTAATTTCCTGAACTTTCTTATTTTACATTTAAATTTCCCTTATTTTATTTATAATTTTAGTTGTAAGATTGATAAAATATCTGGTTTTATCGAGGCTAAAAATCTACTAATATTAAAGGATTTCAATTCAGAGCTTTCTGGAAGCAAATCGCCGCTGCAAGATAACTTGATAAAATTGAAAACTAATTTGTTTATACAGCTGCATAAAACGAGCAGCGCCGGCAACGATAACAACTCCCAGAAACAAAGGATACAAGAGGAGGAGAGGCGGTAGAGGGAAGGCTCCTGGCAGAGGCAAAACAATTTGTTTATCATGGTAGCCTTAGTGAGGTTGTCTGATGATGAGGCAACACACACACACACACACACACACACACACTGAGGATAGGCACAGGAAAAAGGACAACAAACAAACAGAGGTCGGGTGCGGGGCAGGATGAGTGGAGGCCATCACCGCATCAAGGGTGAGGCAAAAAAGAGGGGGTGCATTAAGAGAAATATTTTATTATTAAATATGTTTTATTATATATTTTTGGAACTAATTTATATATGCATTCTAATAAAAGCTTTACAATTCAATGGTGATCATTTCATCATATTTTTTCCAAAAACAACTTTTGTTGTTCAACTTTTTTCTAAACTTTATTAAAATTTCTCCAAGTGTAGCATATTTTGACACCCCTGTCATTGGTGCACCCCGTAAAATATGCAGCATAGACTGCAAGCAAGCGCCTTTTAATGGAGTTGTAGTCAAAAACAAAGCAAAGCCAAAGGACATGGCAATGGCAGGCAGAAAAATGAAATCCCAGACTGTGCAAATATTTGAATTGTCCTTAGCTAATGCTTAAAAATTATGCTGGTTGACAAATTCCGCTGGGGCTGGCATCTCAACAAAAAACTATTCTGGTATTTATTTTTTACCATGTTTGCTGAGCTCGACTTGGTTGAAACAAATCATTAATTAGACTTAGGAGCTCCTAGGTTAGGAGTGGCAGAAAGTAATCCACATGGTGGCAAACGAAACGAAATCATTATTTTGACACATCATCGTGGAAATGTTGCAGCTGGCTGGCAGCCCCTTCCACCAATTAACCGATTTCTGTGCAACAACCCCAACCCCGTCCACGGATCGAAGCACTTGTCTACATCAAATCATCAACACCTTCCATTGTCAAGCACTTGGGCAATAATTCCGCTTAAACAGATAAACGACAGCCCGATTCGGAAAACAATTGAATGAGTTTTTGGTGTGAATTGTAGAGGACTAACCCACCCGGTTCAATGGGTAAAGCTTATTAAGCTTATTTCCACCCCAAAATTGTTCAGCTGCTTTTCTCCGATTGGTGGAAACACTGGCTCCGCCCCTTTGGCTGTACCTTTTGATGTAGCACCGCCATTGATAGAGAACACACGCATCTATATGATAGAAAACCACCCCTCGCCAAAAACTTCTTATCAGACAAGTCCTGCGATAGTTCCAGGACCAGGGTACAGGCATTCGCTTTCCGGCAGTCCTCGAGTTAGGAACAAAACGCGGGTTTCGGTTCTGTCTACAAAATATATTGTTAAGAGTGGGCCTATTGTTAATAGTGTCAAAGTTACGGATAATTTATTGATTAAAATATGTGCAATTGGAAAATATTTTAAGTTTTATGATAGTGTTTGAAAATAAAAGTGATTGCTTGTGGATTTTTGGTGGAAATTTAAAGGATTATTGGATAAATCAGAAATTATTTAAGGAAAGGTAAGCCAGATCCATAAAATCGTTTGCATAATTACTGATTAACAAATATGTGTTTGGTAATAAGAATTTTTAAAAGCAAATTAATGAAATTAATTAGGACAAGTGCCATTAAAAGTTCCATTAAAAAATTTTGAATAAAATCAAACGAATAAAAGTGATTT
Source organism: Drosophila atripex (assembly GCA_035045925.1). NCBI lineage: Eukaryota > Metazoa > Arthropoda > Insecta > Diptera > Drosophilidae > Drosophila > Drosophila atripex. The sequence continues at coordinate 2,731,638 of JAWNOP010000022.1, read as the reverse complement.
TTAATATAATTTTTTAGACAAACATTACTTTATTTTGCATTATTTGTGCAAATTTTTGGCTAAAACATCCTAAATCAGAAAATACCTCATCAACTGAAGGGTTTTATTAACTTTATCCTGCATTTAAAAATACTCTTATGCTTCATCAATCATAAATATGTAAATACTATTCCGATGTCCACCCACTGATGGTAAATCAATCCTTATCTAATCGAAATAGTGTTAGACATGTTTATTATCAGTTATCCAACAACTGAACAAGTACAACAAAAGGCTGATAACAATCGTTAACACTTCACCCAAAATGTTATATCCGATTTCAGAAGCAAAAGTCAGAGGCCGACGACACGCGTTGCACTTGTCAGATTTGGTACTTCCCCTAGCCGGAAACCCAAAGTTTGCGGCACGTGCTGGTCACGCGGCGCCAATTAGGAAATCGGAAGTGTTAGCTTCACCGCTATGCACTTAGCCGGCAATTAGCAACAGATTTAAAATTAGCAAATATCGAATTTGTGTGATAATGTTTTCTATGGACAACTTTGACTTGGAGGCCACTATGGCGCGCCACTTCTTCGAGGGCTCCCAGGCCACCAATGCCTCCACCTCCAGTTCCGAGTACTTCTTTGGGGATGAACACAGCTCGGAGAGCGATGACGAGGACGATGCCTACAGCAGTGGCTTCAATAGCGATCAGGAGAACAATGAAAAGACGTAAGCTTTGATTTCATGACGACTTTTATATTAAAAAACTTAAAACAAATTATTCGTACTTTAGCCGGCGTAGTCACAAGCCGAGGCGCTTGAAGTGCGCCTCCCAAATGGCTCAGCAACGGCAGGCGGCCAATCTCCGAGAGCGTCGGCGGATGCAGAGCATCAACGAGGCATTTGAGGGCCTGCGCACCCATATTCCCACGCTCCCCTACGAAAAGAGACTCAGCAAGGTATAATTTATGTTAACTATAGACTATCATTTATTGTTTAAAAAGTTGTTTTTGAATTCAATATTTCCTTGAAATTAAATTTAATTTGTAGCCTTTTTTTAAGATGTTATTAAAAGTACTTCTAAAGTAAGCTTTGAACTACCAGTTTTTCAAATTGTATCATTTATTAAAACTGTAATCCTCTAATAATAGAGCCCTTTAATTTATTTATGCTTCAGGTCGACACACTCAAACTGGCCATAAGCTATATAACCTTCCTGAGCGAAATGGTAAAGAAGGACAAAAACGGCAACGAACCAGGACTGAGCTTGCAGCGCAATTACCAAAAGGAACCGCCCAAGAAAATCATCCTCAAGGATCGCAGTAAGTTGTCAATCAATCAAATGAAATCTATTATTCTATTACATGTGTAGGGTAGTGAGTGGGCGAATGGTCAGCGGGTCCGTGGAATACATTTAATAACATAATTCATCAGGGGCAGTAACCTTATTCAAAGGCCATCCGTGGTTATCCGTAGGAAGAATATTTTTCGATTCAGGGGGATGCTTAACTGCATCCTGCCATCGGTTCGGGGTCTATCGTGCTAGGCTAAGTGTAACTAATTAGAATTTTCACACTTCTAGCCCGGTGGCTTAGTTGGGTTCGCATTGCGGGCTTTGCGTGACTGCCAGTCAAGCAAATTGTTTTGCTCATTGCCGTCGCATCGATCACCGAGGATGCGGATGTGAATGTGCCATGGATGGGTTTTCACAAGTTTCCCTGGGATACAATAGTGCTGGATTAGGGGTTCCGTGTGCCAGCTCATAAAAGTTGCTTTGGTCACGGTTTTTTGGTTAATAATTTTCCTATTCAAAATGTATGACACTGCGGCCTGCAACGAGTTTCTTCGTTTAGAAAAGGGATCTCATTCAAAAGCATCTGCATAACTAATATTCTGGATATTCCAGGGTGTTCATTTTGAAGTTACGCGAATCACCGAGAATTATCCCTTTACCCCTTTATAGAGAATATCAAGTGCTATGTATGGTCCTTAAAAAAAAACTCCACACAACTTTTTTTTTTACCATTTTTATTCATGTGTGTCAAAACACTAATTTTAGATGGTTAGAAGTTGGGTAAGAACTGGTTTTTAATTTTATAAAAAAAAATAGAATAGATTTTGTTAATGTTGTCAATTAAATTAAAATTTACTGCTTTGGGAATTTCAATTACAATTTTTTAATAATGCTTGTAAATGTCTACAAAAAATACTCCCTAAAGAATAAATTACTATTCAGTTTTCTTAAATTATAATACAATTTAATTCCATGTATTTAATGGACGAAAAACAGGTAAAATATTTTAAATGATTTGCAGATTAAGGTGCAATATGGGGCCCCGCGATGGCTATATCTTTGCCAATAATGATCCGATTCCTGAGAGGAATACCTTAAAAGATTTGTACATCGATTCTCTTTCAATCTGCATCAAAATCTAGGAACAAATTATTTTTTACATTTTTTGTAAAATTTGGTGGGGGAGGCCCTTCGAAAATGTATGGATGTGCAATATGGGCCCCTCCAATGGCTATATCTTTGATCCAATCAATAATGATCCGATTCCTGAGAGGAATACCTTAAAAGATTTGTACATCGATTCTCTTTCAATCTGCATCAAAATCTAGGAACAAATTATTTTTTACATTTTTTGTAAAATTTTTGTGGGGGAGGCCTTTCGAAAATGTATGGAGGTACAATATGGGCCTCTGCGATGGCTATATCTTTGCCAAAAATGATACGATTCTTGAGGGGAATACCTTAAAAGATTTGTACATCGATTTCCTTTTAATCTGCATAAAAATCTAGAAACAAATTATTTTTTAAATTTTTTGTAAAATTTTTGTGGGACCCCTTTTCAAATTATGGAGAATGTATGGGAGCCACGATACACCTCCCAGCGATGGCTATATCTTTCCCAATAATGATCCGATTCTTGAAGGGAATACTTTAAACGATTTGTATGTCGATTACCTTTCAATGTGCATCAATAAGCAAAAAACAAATTATTTTTAAAATTTTTTGTTATCCTGTGTCGTCTTTATTTAGCCAATAATCATTCTAGTCATGATCCTGCCGAAGTTATTTCCCGAATTGGATTTATTTCCTTGTTAGTACAAAATTCGATTGATTTTACTTAAAATTATCCTGCTTTTAGATTCGTCTATCAGTCCAGTCGATAAAATGAACATGCAAGCTCAGCTACAAAATATATTTTTGCTCGATGAAAAGCCCATATGCATGCACCTTGCTCGGTTCCCTTGCCTGGGCCCAAACAGTGGCGTGGGTGGGCGGAGGTGGTGGGTGGGAGCTGAACAAAATAGTAACAATAACAGAAACAACAATACACAGCCCAATCGACATAATCATAGCGTGAGAAATTCGTTACACTCGAGCAGATGGCTGCTGTCGCTGTTGCCGCTTAAAGGCCAAAATGGAACGGAATGGCATGAAAGGCGACCGACCTGGTCGAAAGGGGCCAAGTGAGAGGAGATGGCCCAAGCTGATGGGAAAAGCGTTTTCATGCTTAACGGGCATTAAAAATGTTGCAGCAAAAACAAAAACACAGCCCCAAATACATATAGACACTGTTGCAAAAAGTAAAACGAAAGTTTTCCAGAGGCGGAGTGTCCCCACAAAGATGAGGAACGCGCCTGGCATATGTTCACACCAACTTGCGAGACAAGGATGCTGTGCCGCATGACATCGAGGGGGGTGGGGGTGTCGCATATTTGAGTAACACCCGCATCAAGCACTCGAAAACTGCCAGTCCTACAAATTGCCCGACTTGGGTGGGACGTCGAATCTGGGTGCAAGCCGATTGGATGTAGCCAAAAATGCAGATATCGGGGTGGAGGATACGGATTTCGGTGTGGGCTTTGGTTTTCGGTTTTCCGTTTTTCCGTTTTTATTTGTCCAACGCAAATGGCGGAGCACAGCGGGGTGGCAGCTGCAACAACAAACCGCCCAGAATCAGGGAAGAGATGAACCCTTCTGTTCCATTGTTTGTTTGCTTTGGTCTGTGATGGACCCTGTAATGTGGCTGCTAATGGCATTTGCTCAGTTTTTCGGCAACAATTTTAATTGTTTGGGCGGCGCTTGACTTTTGATTGGAATGTGTGTTTAATTGTTTCTAGTCTCGCTACTAAATGTCCTTTTCAAAAATAAAATATTTAAACAACTGTTTACTTTCAAAAAGATACATTTTAGAAAACATTTATATAATTTATATACCAAAAATCCAAATCGTGTTAATAAAAAAAATCATATCCTTTTGTTGATTAATTTTTCAGCTGGAGGAGTGTCACACTCGTTATCCTGGTACCGCAAGGGCGACCGATATCCTGGCAGCAAGCTCTACGCCCGCACCTGGACCCCAGAGGATCCCCGGGGCCCCCTGTCGCAGCCCCAGCCCCAGCACTACAACAACAGCAACTCCAACCAGAATCAAAATAGTAACCAAAGCAGCGATGACTTCAGCGGTAGTGCCGATATGTCAGATCCTGGAGCTGCGGCCAGTATCTTTGGCAGTGGCAATGGAATGTGAGGATCCCGTAGGGATAATAAACGAGCAAAGGATTCATTGGAAACCAAACTAGTCAAGCTTTGCTAGTCACTACATCTAACATATATTAATCAATTTAATAATTATACGAAGAAAACATGTTCTGTGGTATTTAATTGCTCTAAGTTTGCTAATATCTAAATGTTATACTTAGTCGTTTAGTTTAAATCGAATAAACATCTCAAGCAAATCAACTCGACCCAATCTAATTGCAGTTCAAACGGCCGGGGCAATGGGAGCAATTTGAAGCTAAATTATATAGTTATCAGCACGGTAAAATATGGAACACCTGGTCCTGTTTGTCCTCGTGGCGTCGGCCTCGGGCTCGGTCTCGGTCTCGGCACCCTGCCTGTTGTCGATATCATTAAAAAACAGCGACAACGAACCGACAGACAAATATCATAAACTACAAGTGTAGTTAATATATTTTCCAATTTTTGGGGGTGGGTGTGCACTTAAAAAAAATGTATTCATTTTTTTATATGTATAATAAACATCTTTTTAAATATATTTATATTTATTTGTAAAGTTTTCTATTTTTTAAAGAAAACAGCTAATTGCTTTCTATATATAAGATTTTGAAGATATTGGTAATAGATGGCTAGATATCTTTAGAAAAATGTGAAAAATATTGAGGATTGGTTTCAATGTATAACTCCATTGTTTTATATTCTCTTATAGTTATGAATTCCATTTACATAAATAATGATTTTTATTCAAAAATACCCAATCTTTAAAAAGTTTTTAATATTTTCTTCAGTGTACTTTACTGAAAACGGGTCAGTGCAACTAGAAAATTATTTCCGGTCTTCTGACATGCATGCCACACTTGGATCAAAGTTTTTCTGTACAAAAAAAAAGAAAAATTATTATTTTTAATCGTTTTTATTTTTCACCAAAAGCGTGTCATTTAAAAAATCATTATGACTGTCAACCAAAGGACGGACAGCTGTTGTCCTTCTGACGCGTTTGGCTGAGTAATTTAGATGTTTATCTGTAATTAGGATTAGCCCTTGGTTCAAGGGGGTGTTTCGAGTGATGACGTGATTGAGCGTTTTGATTGTTTGAGGGCCTAGTTGATCTATCAATTCGATCGTATGTAAATGAATGCCTTCTGTTGTGGTCAAAGATTTAATTAACTGAAGGCGGCAACAGCTGCAGGAGGCTATAAATCAAAGATCTTGATAACCCAGCATATCCCAATCGGCTTACTATTGGATTAGTTTTAGGAAAAACCACGTACGACGTACATCCGATGCTGTATATCTTTATATCTTCAGTTAAAAGTTTAATACATTTTGCAGAACATGTAAAACTAAATTTATTTCGGAGACGCTTGAATATTTTTTAATGCATTAATGAATTTCTAATACTAAGATGTTTTTATGTAAATTATAAAGTTAAAAAATAATAGCAGAATATTTAAAGAACATATAGAAAAACATTATACTAATATAGTTAAAACTTTTCCTAGATTTACAATTTTTAAATTTCTGTTTTTCAGTATGGCCAGACTTGGCCATAATGGAAGAAGACCTGCCAATGTGCTTTGAGAAAGTTGGGCAAAAAAAGCCATAGCTTTAAGCGGTTTAGCAACACTTAATTTGGACCGCACGCTTTAAGAATTTGTTTTGCTTTTTGGAGTTTCGTTATTTCTTTCAAAATATGCGTTATGCACAAATAATTGTGGGGCCAGCTGGCAGTGGGAAGGTATGACTAGAATCACACACCTTATTTTTTATGATCATCCCAAATAAATCCTTTCTAGTCGACGTACTGCAGTAACATGCAACAATATGCCATGGACTCTAAGCGAAACATTCAGGTTGTTAACTTAGATCCGGCGGCAGAGCACTTTAATTACACCCCACTGACAGATATACGGGAGCTGATCCACTTGGACGACGCCATGGAAGACGAGGAACTTCACTATGGCCCCAATGGAGGCCTAATCTTCTGCCTGGAATTCCTCATCGAGAACCAAGATTGGCTGAAGGATCAGCTATGCGGCGGCGAGAATGAACTAATGGTCGGCGAGCCGGACGATGATTATATACTGTTTGACATGCCCGGTCAGATAGAACTGTTCACCCACCTAAAGATGGGAAAGCAGCTGGTGCAGTTGCTCGAGTCATGGAACTTTCGGACGTGTGTAGTCTTTTGTCTGGACTCCCAGTTCATGGTGGACGGCGCCAAGTTTATCTCGGGCACAATGGCTGCGTTGAGTGTTATGGCCAACATGGAGCAGCCGCACGTCAACGTACTTACCAAGGTGGATCTCCTTAGCTCCGAGGCGCGAAAGCAGTTGGAGCTCTATCTAGAACCGGATGCCCACAATCTTATGGGCGAGCTAACGATTGGATCGACCTTTGGAGAGAAGTATCGAAAACTAACAGAAGCGATCGGATCGCTGATCGAGGATTTCAGGTAAGCTAGCCTGTTTCTTTGTACCATTAGTTTTTTATCTTTGGGATATGGGTTGATCTTTCAACCAAGTTCTAAGTTCTAAGACCAAGTTCTAAATTATTTAATTTTATTTCATACATTTTTAGTGGAAGCGTGATACAAATTTTTGTTTTATCTTTCAATTAAAACATTTAGTGTATATTAAGGACATATAAGGTATATTTAAGTAGTCAGCTTCTCAATAAATTCCGTTGATTTCTCTAAAACTGACAAACCATCGATGCTTACAATTTCGAGTCCAGCGCATAATAGTGCATAAAATTATAAAAATGTAATATTTTATATTAACTTCAGGAATTAAAGTGAAAATAATTGTACAACTTTGCTAACCGAAAAGGTCTTAGGTTCTAAGCATTTAGGCTTTTGTTTTGCGCGTCGGGTGAAATGGATGCTCCATTTGGGACAAGTCTGGAGGATTCTGCTCGAACGCGCTGATCTCCTGCATTCCGCTGTTGGCGATTTCCCACAACTGTGGATACTCCTCCTTGAAGGTGTTGTACCACTTGCTAACCGAGGGATACTGCTGCAGGTCGAAATCGATGGCTTCCAGGCACAGTGTTGCCGAAATAAGTCCAAAATCGGCGATGGTTAGGTTGTCGCCAGCAGCGTACTTGGTTCCCAATCTCTCCAAATAGGTTTCGAACACCTCGAGGGCGTTCTGGACCTTCTTCAGCGACATGGGCGTACGCTCGTAGTCGAAGAAAATGGGCGCCATGCTATGGGCCGAGATCGGTGCATAGTAGAAGCCCATGTTGAAGCACAGCCGCTGGTTGATCAGGGCTCGCTGGTTAACTTCCTGCGGGTACAGCGTCGAATCCGGTGCATACTTGTCGCACAGATATTGCATAATGGCGATACTCTCCGACAAATAAAACCCATCGTCGTCCAGAACGGGTATTTCCTTCTGTGGGTTCATCTGAAAGGGATTATTTCTATTAGTATTTCATTATTTTTGCGACTGAAATATGGGCTAACCTTTGCATAATCCTCCGTTCGGTGCTCCAGGGCACAAAAGTCCACGTTGATCAGCTGGTATTGGATGTTCAGGGCCTTGAGGGTCATGCGAACGGCCAAGGAAGGCGGCCCATCGGAGACGGCGTACAGTTTCATGGTGTAGATGGGTCTGTGGGCAGCAAAAAATTCACATTAGCTATTTGGTGGCCTCTGTTTCGACCGGTTTACCGGCCCCTACTAAATCTAAAAAGTGAAAGCAATTTGCCTCTGTCTCTCCTCTTACAAATTTTTCTATTTTTGGTTCATTTTTTTTTCTCTTGTTTTTCTATAAAAATACATATAAGTATAACAAGTGATGTGTTAGTTCCCTATGGCATATTTTATTATTAAATAATTTTAAGCCTACAAAGTCGTTGTGCACTCGCGCAGCTCTGAAATTCCACTGACGAAGTTTGAAAAGCTCCCACAGACGACTGCAGGTGTTCATTTCAATGACAATTCAAACGAGTTTAATTTAAATGAAGTTTAACGACCATAAGATACCCTGTTATAAAGTTACTTACTCAACGGAGCCGTAGCCATCTATGTCATCGGCCGATTCCTCCACGACTTCAATGATGGCATCTGTGTTTTCCATTTCCATGTATTGCTGATCTTCCTCCATTGGGATTTCCTCGCCATCTGGTTCCATTTCGTCCAACTCTATGACATCGTCATCCTCCTCTGGCGCTTCCAGCTTCGTGGAGGCTGAACTGCTATTTTGGCTCCCAGAAGCTCGTGGCTTTTTGTGAACCACAATATCGTTACTGATGTTGGAGACATTCAGACGCTCGATGGCTAAGTCGCCGTACTCCTCCTTGATTTGATCCAGGGACTTTCCAATAAAGTGCAGTGGCCGGAACTTTAGCTTCTTGTTGTTCTTCTTGTTGATCTCGTTGAAGAGGCGCCGCTTGATGTCGTCCTCGCTGAACGGATGACAGTGATGGTTGTAGACACGCAACACGCGGATGGAGCCATCTTTTTGGGTGGCAGTGGAGATGCGGCTCTTGCAGTTGATCTCCGGATCACGACCCTTTATGCAAACCCAGTAGTTGCGCGAAATAACGCCTCGGTTCTTGGCATGGTAGATGTAGCCATCGACGCAGAGCAGCTCATGGCCCTTGGCCGAGCGCAGAGTGCAGATCTTGGTCAGATCCATATCTGGCTGGGCGCCCTTGACTGGCTCAACCACTTCCCGTTTCCTGCGGATGTTCGTGATCTCCGGCTGAGGCTTCGGCAAAGGCGTCGACGTGTTAAGCCCCACCAGCGCATCTGGTAGAATCTCTATTTTGGCACTTATGTTGTCCGATCCATCCTTCATGTACTGAACAATCATGTTGGCTTTAGCTTCTGGTTCCATTTTAATGGCTCCGTCGATTCCGATAACCTTCTTCATCACCACATTGCTCGTCTCCACTTGTTCGTAGCTGCCATCGATGCTAGCGTCCGCTTCAAAGGCGTCTCCCGTCTGACTGGTTGCGTCCTCGTTGCTCTCGTACGCCACTTCCACCTCGTGATCCGTCTTGACCTGCTTCAAGTCATTGTCCAGCTTAGCCTGTTGCTTCAGGCGACGCACGATCTCTTTGAGGTCCGGCATATGCGTGTGCTCCCCATTGATGCGCAGCACCAGAGGGCCATTCTCCACCGGATCCAAGGTGATGCGAACGTGGCAGGTGTTGATTTTATCCCGTCGATTGATGCACGTGAAGAACATGTGGCCATTGGACCTGCTCTGCGAGTCGAAATGGTACAGGTGTCTGTTCAAGCACAGCACCTTCCGCCCCTTTGCCGACGGCAGAAAGGTGAACTTGGTCAAGTCGGTTTCCGTAAGGGGATTGTATCCGGGCGGCGCCTCATAGTTGGCAATCACTTGCAGAGCCGCCGGCCACTTGGATTCCTGCTTTGGTTGCTCCTCCACTTGGGAAACCATCTCCATGAACTGGTTGTCTTGCACCTCGGCCGTCTGTGTACCCTCAGCGCCCACATACACATCGTAGTTCTCCTCGCATTCCTCGATTATGATCGATTCCAGATCATCGCACCGCTGTGTCACATCATAGGAGTTTTCGGGATCAAAGTACTCCAGATTTGGGCACTCGGATAACACTTCCGCCGTCTGCTCATCCTCCACCAATACGATCTGGTGCTTGGCGAACATGTGCATCAGCTTCGTGGCGGAGTAGTGCGGGTGGATGTGGGCGTCTGTTTCCAAGGCGTGCAGCCGATGGGATCCTGTCAGCGTTGCTTCCGTGCAGATGTAGGCTGTGCATTCTATGTCCCGCTTCCGAACGCACGTCCATCGATAAACGTCTCCTCTGTAGGACTTTCCGTCCAAGTAGTACAAATGGCCATCGATGCACACCATCACGCGACCATCTCGTCGTCTCAGCATAAATATACGTTCTTTATCCTTTAACAGAAGGAAGTAAAATTAAAACGGATTTAATTGGAGATTAAATAATTGTAGTATAATCCCCACCATATATGTATATCTTGTCCCTCAAACCATGTGTTAGATTAAAATTATTACTTTTTTTAAATTCCTATAACTATATCCCATATCCTGTTCCCCGTGTCATAAAAATCTTTGAAATAACACCTCTAATAATGTGACCATTTTTTGCTAATCTCTAAGAAGGTATTTTGGGTAGATATATTCATATTTTAGTCATTCTCTGAAACCAATCCCTAAAAATGAACCCCACCAACCGTTGGAACTCTGCCCAGCCTAGAAAAAATAGAGACTAGCCTCTCGTATCACTTAAAAAATCAACAAGTTTCTTATTGAATTTATTATATCGTTGGGTGCTAGCTATGAGATCCAGCAGACGCACCTCAAAGTCCAGCTGGAATGAGGCTTCCATGGCGGTCGAGTCAATCCCGCCCTGAATCCACTCCGGCGGATTCAGGCCCTTGTTGGCCCGCTCGTACAGTCGCGCCCGTTTTGGCTGGGTGGTACTGTAGGCATCGTCCATTTTCATAACAGAGAGCCGCTTGCGTTGGGCCACCTTGTTGACTTCGTGGTCGCTGCAACGTGGATGGATGTGGGGCAGAATCACTTCCACCACTACGTGATCCTGCTTGTTAATGGGATTGGGAAGAATGGTGCATATTCGGGATTTGCAGGGAGTGGATCTGTCTTTTCGCCGGTTGCACAGCCATCGGTATGTTTTGTCTTTCCCAATGCGATCGAAGTGGTACAGATAATCGTCTACGCAGAGCATATCAACGCCCTTGGCGGACCGCACCACGGACACCTTGGATAGGTCCATGCCATGGTCTTCCATAACTTCCATCTTCTGTTTGACTTCGAATCCCTCCATATGTTTCGGCGTTTTTAGCGTTTTTCGATTTTCCAGAAAAGTGTTTCGTATCGTAAATTAGGCGATTTTGTGTGTGTGGCTTTAAATTTGTTGGTTGGGATTTTTGGTGGTATTTCATCAGCTCCCCTGTTGCGCGCCTTTCCGCCAAAACACCGTAAACATTAATTAGTCACTAATAGTACACGTTTAAAATCACTTTATAGGGTTTTTATTTGGTTTTTCATTCCAAATTAATAACACAAGCACATTTTTTTCTGCGACGCGATGAAATAATGCTTTTGTGAGAATACCAGGGCTGCGAGAGTTTTGATGGCGTTGAGGTTGCCACTTGTCAACTCTATTCCAATGTTTACAAAATATTATTAAACTGTTTTCTCTTTATATTTTTGTTTTGCAGTTTGGTGCGTTTTTTTCCATTGGATTCGCAGGATGAGGAAAGTATTGGCGATCTCTTGCTCCAAATCGACAATGTATTGCAATACGGGGAAGATGCTGATGTCAAAGTAAGGGACTTTGATGAGCCCGATGAAGAGCAAAGGGATATATAAAATAAACATATTTTTTAAGTCGTTTTTATGTTGTTGTAAGGCTAAAGAAAAATAAATATTTGAGTAATAAATAGCTTAAAATGGAATTAAATATTTCTTATAATATAGCATACACTTCAGCCCTGGCTGCAGCGTTGCCACCCATGTGCACTTTTGCAGCTCTGCTTCAATTATTTGAAAAACTGCCCTTCGCGTTTTCGACGCTTTAAATAAACTAGCATATAAGACGCAATTCGATGCTAAATAAACCATGCAGGAGGACCCCAACGAGAGTCCCGTGGGTCTAACCATCAGCCAGGAAGCCATCACTAAGCGCCTGGCCGCACTGAATCGATGGCAGGACGAGCAGAGGAGACTCCTGGCCGAGCGTCAGAACAATCAACGCATTTTGTTGGGTTTGGAACAGCGCAATATGTACAAGATGCTGGGACTACTGCATAAGGACGCGGACAGTCTGGAGGGGAGGAGGAGGTGGAGGAAGCTTCCATTCAAATGCCGAGACTAATGGAGCACCCAGAAGATGAAGATGTAGAAAGAACTAGTCCCCGGGTAGCTAAACCGAAGCGTCCATTTCTGCGGCGGGGAGAGGGTCTTAAGCAGCGGTTCAAAATCAATCCGGACAAGTTGAGATTGGACAATCTGCCTCGCTACAAATATGCCAACGCACATCCTCAATATCGGATGCCGCCTTCGAAAAAAAATATTCAGAAAACTAGCAAGGAAGTTGTATCTCTTCCTGTTGCTGCACCTATCCCTGCTAAAGTTCCTGCTTCTACTCCCAAAACCCAACCCCAACTGGACCTCAACGAACAGCGCTTCCAGCAGGTTCTCATTAGCTCCAATAACGTTTTTAGCTCGACGCCGGATCTTAAGTCTTCCCACATGTCTTCAACCACAGCATGCAGTATTTCCCCGAAAGTACGTTTCACAGAAAACCGGAACAAAGCAGGGCTAGCCGACGATGAAGCTTCTTCAGACGCGAGTCCGTTAACAGGTGTTTGCTGGGCCAAGGTGCTGGATACTCAAAACATTAAACCAGTGCCCCTTATCCAGCGGCGTTCAGCCCAAATCCGGGTGGAGGACGATAGCAATGTCAGTATCTTTGAGTTACTGGAGCAAAAGGCCAGTGAGGGTAACTTCGATATGAATTCCAGCTGTATACGCGCCTTTATGGCACGCAAGGAACAGCGTCGTAACCTTGCAGATGACTCGGATCAGATTGTGGTCACGCAGCAAGTACGGCAGATGCGACTGCACCCGGAGGTCGGGGAAGTAATTGTTCAAGAAATTCATGAGGAAAATAACGAGGAGAACGACGAAGAATTGGAGGACGAAGAGTCCACAGATCAAACCATGACCATGACCCCCATTCAGGTGGGCAAAGCCCAAGTGCGTGTACGTTTTTCCGACTCCAATGACACCCACGAATACTCCGATGCCTCAACACTTAACGATGGCTCCAACATCCATCTCTTCGAGCAGTTTAAATCCGCTCTATTTCAAGCTCTGGAGCAGAAAAAGAAGGGAACTGCAGGCAGCCAGCCGGTGCAGGAACCCCTTACCCAAGATCTTCAAGAAAAAGCCAACCTTGTACGCACGCGACTCGAGGAGCTAGAGACTGAGATTGCCACTTTCAAGGAGAAGAATGTTGAGCTTCTGCGTCTCAAGCAGCAGCACGAACTGGAAAAAGCCAGGGTGGCCCAGGAACATCAGGAGGCAATGGAACGTGTCCACGATGAAAAAATCCAAGCGGAGATCTACCTCCACGACGAGCGAATGAAGATCGAGGAGGAGCGTCGGAAGTTTGAACAGCAAATGCGACTTCAAAAGAGCAATGCCAATACCAAAGAGAAGAAAGAAATAGCAGCTCTCAAGCAAGAAGTGGAAACACTTCAACTGCAACTCAAGCAAAAGGATCAGGCTCACGTTTCTGCCCAAGCTAGACTGCGAGCTCAGCTCCGGGCCAGCGAAAAGGAGCAGCGCAACTACCGCGACGAGATCGAGCTGCTGGGCAGGGAAAACAAGCGCCTGGAGCAGGAACTGATCAAAATCAGTCGCGAAAATAACAGCAAAATGCTGAAGGAGATCAACAGAAATATTGCCCGACTAGCTCCTAAAGTGGTGCGTAGAATACTTAGATATTTCAATAACCTTAGTTGAAAGTTAATTCTTACTCTTCTTTATGTTTCAGTTACCTTCAGTATCCGCCTCCCAGCCCATGGATCAGAATGGACGTCGAACTCAGTCCTTGGATGGAAATGCTTCGGCAGCTCAAGTCAGTCGGCAGTCCTCTGGTCGCCGTCAGAGCAGCGGCAGTGCTCAGACGCGAAGTCGAAGCCGCTCTCTAGGCAGAGCCAAAAAGAAGCCAGAGGCGCTTGAAGAGAGCTACGCTTCTAGTAGCAGTTCTGTTGAGGTCGAAGAAGTCGAAGCTTCACCAGCTCCAATTAATCCCCCGGCGGCTGCCAACTCTAGTAGCGACTTCAAGCGCGAAATTGTGAATGCTGACGGGAGCAAGGACATTTGGTATCCCAACGGGAATCTTAAGAAGATAAGCGCCGATGGCATGAATGTACGAATGCTTTACTTCAACAAGGACATCAAGGAAACTGATATTAGAGAGGGCACTGTGAAGTACTACTACGCGGAAACAAATACCTGGCATACCTCATACCTGGATGGTTTGGAGATATTGGAGTTCCCCAACGGACAGACCGAACATCGTCGTAAGGACGGAACCGTTGAAATTCACTTCCCCAACAATAGCATCAAAGTGGTGGATCCTAGCGATGCTGAAAAGCTGGAGGAGTGGCGTTATGCAGATGGAACTCATTTGGTGCAATTGCGAAATGGCGACAAGATTCTAAATCTGCCCAATGGCCAAAAGGAGATTCATACGAAGCTGAACAAAAGGAGGGAGTACCCTGATGGAACTGTCAAGTTGGTCTATCCGGATGGCAGCCAGGAGACGCGCTACTCCAATGGTCGAGTGCGGCTGAAAGACAAAGATGGCAAACTCATCATGGACACTGACTATGCCAAGTATTAGAATAAGAAGATTTTCCATTTTTATCATTAAATATAGTTCTTAATTTATTAAATATTTATTGTTTCCCTTAACTGACTCAGGCAGAGTTGTTAAAACACCTTAAATATTTACATTTTTTTTATGATTTACTTTTAATCCTCTTGGCTCTCCAGGTCATTGGCCATCTTCAGGTGGGAATCAAAGTGAACTGGATTCTGATTAAAAAGTTTGGATGCAAACTGGACTATTTGTTCGTAAGTGAACTCTGCTTTAGATCGCAAACCCCAGAGGAAGTAGACCTTAGCGTTGTCGTAGGCACTCAGCTGGGAGCGTTCTCGCTTCAAGTACTGTTGCTTAACGAAAGTCTCCTCGATCAGCTTCCGAATGTTGGGACCAAAGTATCCATGTTCTTCATCGACGACGATGTTCAGCATCTCCAGCATGCCGTACAGTTTAGTGTCTTCGATGCGGTTGCCGCGCAGAAAGATGTACATGAGGATGAGATACAGAAGCGTATACTGTGGCCGCTGGGCAGGAGTCAGTTCGTGAATGGAAGCCATCGGAGTCTCCGCAGTGCAAATAAATGTCTTCCCGGAGGCATCGATCGGTTTTAATATTATGCCAAATTTTCTGGACAGCAAACTAACCACCAGCGGCAGGCGCCGTACCAGATCCCTTTTGTCCCCAACCGTGACCAGAATGTCCTTTTCCTTGATAGGAATCTTTTCCGCTGAGTGATCCAGGATATAGTTCAAAATGCCGCGCACTTTGTCGTCGATCTCAGTAATGGGCTGCGAGCCGTCTGCCTGCGACAGATTACCATTTTGGCTTCTAGCAGCGCGAGATGTGCTAGCCATCTTGGAATCCGATAGTCCTTAATATTCGGGAAATATTGAATTAAATGCGACAACAAGAAAAGCCAAAATATTATTTTAAGAAGTAGTGTGACTGCAGATAAGGCGCTAAGATATACCAAAAAGTGTGAAATTGTTCTGCCAATCGATAACAATTTAGTATTAATATACCATCTTGGCGCCAAAATCAAATTTTTGAATCGCTCAATCGACCACTTGACATTGTACTGCATTTTCGCCTGCGCCATTACCGTCCTGTCTCACTTGATTGTCGTTTTTGTGGCTTTCAAGTGCGAATGAGCACTTTATGCGCTCGTTAAATGGCACAAACTGGGCCAAGTGTGAGCCTGAGTGTCGACTTTAGTGGGTTAATATTGATTGATTTGGCTTGGCAGGGCAGCTTTCCTATTGTCGCTTTCGATTATCCTATTCAGTTTACGGCCAGCCGTTTAAACGAAATAATTTTCTATTGCTGGAATTTTCAATATTTTACAACCGAAAAGTATTAAAAACGCATTTTGGTAAAGACTCCTGAGGTGATGTGTTTTTAATTAAAATGGCAAAATCACGGCGACGTGAAGCAGCAGGAAGCAAACAACTTTCGAAACTAAACGCGAATGACATGCACGGTCAACATTCCCCACGGAGACTCAAAATAAACAGGCCTAGAGCAGAGCCAAACAAAACGAAATGGAAATGCATTTTGTGCAGGAGTAGGCACTTTCAGACGCAATTGCAGACGCAGACGCAAACGGAGACGAGACGGAGAATTGCCTGGCCAAACATATTTTATTGCCTTGAAACGTGTGTTTTAGGTGGCAGTGGCTGAGGTGGTTGAGGTGAAAACTAGTTACCTGCGTCTGCGTATGCTGGCTGAAAAAAAAGTGAAGTGCTCTATCCATAAGTGATAAATGTATAGGCGGAAGGTAGACCAAAGTTGACTGGCCAGGCGGAGCTGCTTTAATTGATTTGCCATTGTTCCGGCTCAAACAAAAGCCAGACTCAAGCCAAATCTCAGAGGTCAAATATTTATGAGAGCCTTTTGTATTCGTCCGAAATGGATATCCGTTGGCATGCGCAATTTTATGCTCGACCACTGGCTCTAATAACATAAGAATTTGCATATCAAATCTGGCCAAGTCAAGTGAAATGCCTTGGAGTCCAAAGAAACCGCGAGTGAGTGAGTGAGTCAACAAAGCGCATTGTCAACGCTTCGAATTTGACTTTCTACACACAGACGAACAGTTTTGCTTTCAAAATGGGCACTTGTGACGAAAACTTTGTCAACTCCAGCCCCGACTTTTTTATGGCCGACTAATTGTAGACACATCCCCGCCACACAGAGTCGAAAAGCGAAGAAATGCTGTTCGTACTTACATTATTATACCGCCTGCTGAAAAGAAAGTCAAGGTCTTTGCCGAGAGACATGAGCGGTGAACTTGCTTTGCAGCTTTTGGCATTTAGTGGCCATAAAAAATTAGCAAAATGACATGAGCAAGCTATTTAGAATTTTCATGATAAACAGAAACCCATGATCAGCCAATAGAGTAACGACAACGGGTTTTTGTGCTCGCCGTGGTGGCATAAACTATTAATAAATTAATAACAGAATCTCAAGAGAAGCCAACAAATACAAAACAAAAGTGTGCATAGAAAAAAAAAGAAAGCTAACACTGGAATGTTGAAAGATTTTATGCTCTTCATGATCGGGGTTTATTGGTTTTTTTTTTAATGTTTTTTTGTTAACCTATATAATTTGTTAAAAGACGTATAATAAAAAGATTGAAGTAAAGAAATTGACGCTTCTTAATTATTAAATATTTTTTACTTAAAGATCTTTGAATTAATATTTGTATTATTATGATTAATTAGTGG
Organism: Drosophila atripex; assembly: GCA_035045925.1. Classification (NCBI taxonomy): domain Eukaryota; kingdom Metazoa; phylum Arthropoda; class Insecta; order Diptera; family Drosophilidae; genus Drosophila; species Drosophila atripex. The sequence continues at coordinate 2,714,013 of JAWNOP010000022.1, read as the reverse complement.
TATTTCAAAGGAATCAGAAATATATATTATTTCCTCTTCTTTAACTTTCCCACCTCTTTGAAAAAGCTAATAACCCTGTTTTCGATTACGCTGGAATAAAATCAAGAATCTAGCAACAATAGCCGGCTTTTGTTGACTCAGTCTGGTTGCGTGCTGTTCCCAAAAGTGGACTGCCTTCAGCGGAGTGGTTTGGCATTCTTGTCGAACGGTGGCTGCCGCTCGTGGCTGATCTGGCCGATCTGGCGATCAGCGCTTGCTCCCGAGCAAAGACCAGCACATCGATTGGATTATGATTTGCACCTCTCCCGCTTCTCTTTTTTTGCCCAGCGACCAGTTCGCCGCTAAATGTCAATGGGGCTCACAATTAAAAAACTTGGCTATAGTCATTAGTTGGCTGGCATCTAAACTTGAGTTCTAAAACAAAAGACTTGGGCAACAAACTTGTTGGGCAGATGTCGCTGACTGCTCAATTAAGAGGTCAATTTATACACCCAGGCCATGGCCTAAAACGGACGAGCGGACTTTTGTTGCTTTTGTGTCTCCCTCGACCTTTTACACTTAATAAATTTCGATGCAAACTAGTTGGCGGCAGCAGCCCTGGCAGATAATCAAATTAAACGCTTATCAGTTAGTTTGGCAAACTGCTGCAACAATCGCCGTAATTAAAGACAGACAAATGAGCAATGACTTGACTGGCTCCACTTGGGGGCCAAGTTCATTCGTGCACGTCGAATCGCGTATACGCACTGTGTGCTCGGTCGGCCTACTGACGATATCGCGAATATGGGGGGGTCTCACAAATGGTTCGCATTTGTACAAAAATAATTGATGGCAAAGCGGATCTAAAACTCTTGAGAAAATGCGAGTTTTGCATTAAAATTTTACTTTCAGAGCAGCAGGAACTAAGATTTCATTTATTCAAAATACTAATTTATGAGCGTTTCTAAATATTCACTTTTTTTTTTTTTTTTAATATTTGAAGGTCATCGGAAATCAGTTTATTTATTTCTATGCAACTTTGTGGGTCTTCCAACCTGATCATTTTGCCTTCGTGGCTTTTTTATTGCTCTTAAGATTCACAATCTCTTCGTTTGCATACCATTCTAAATGGTTTATTAATTTTTATAGCTTTCGATGACTTTGAAGAGGGCTAGGCCAGCATATATCTGAAGCCCACATCGCCTTAGTGTTTTTTTGATAAACATTGGGTAATTAGTAATTATGTCATAAATAGCCATGCCGTTTTGTAAACAATTAAGCGTAAAATTCAATGTCTGCCATTGGTCGCGGATACACAAATAGATCGAGACAACTTGGTCAAAATAAATGGCGTTCGGCTGACGCTTGAAAAATGCCCAAATAATGAGTCATTTAAGACAGTAGCTGATCCACGTTCCAAAATGTTCCACGTAATTCTCCACGCCTAGCTAATGCTAAATAGTTGCTATACAGTACCCGGCGCCAGTTTAAAATCATAAAAACTCAATTAGGGATTTCTCGAACACCATTTTTTTTTGTGACGTTTTCGCCGATTACCTTGTGAAGGTCGATCAACAACTTTTAAAGCCACCGTATCACACGAGGTGAAATGTGAATCACATTTTCGCATTTTGTATGCAACCGGCGACGTTGTCACAACAGCCTTGAGCGCCAAACACTTTGCATGAGAGAGCGGACCCAAAAATAAAACACAAACAAAAAATTGTTGCATAAATCTTGGTCGGCTTCCTGTGTGAAAAACTTTCACAAGCCATTTGCCAAAAGCAAGATTTTATAATAATTATTATTGAGCTGGGTGTCATGTTATACATGCATCAATTTTATGGATTTTATATCGCAAATGGTGTTTACCTAACGAGCGTCATGTGAAGATCTGCAGTTTGAATTTGAAGTCATGGTCAGGGTCGGTCGGTCGGAAGCTGTCAACGATTCAGATTAATCCTACGCATAACTACTCATAAAACAGCTATAATAAATATTTATAAAAGTGTTTATTTTATGTGATCAATAAGATGCATAAAATATTAATTGTAGTCTACCACATTTAAGCCTTAGAATTGTTACTGCTAAGCTTCTTATTTTTCAATCTAAGATTTATGTTTATGGTTCCCCAAAGGCAAGTTGTAAATTTATAAGATGTCTTCAAGCTCAAAGAATTCCCAGGGTCTAAAGCTTCTTGAGTCACTTAAAAATACCCCTATATATATGTAGGATTATTCAAAGAAATGCTGCTAAGCCAATTTAAATCCCGCCAGAGAAGATTATGCATCTGAGTGGCCCGACCTATGATGTCATGTCTTCGAAATGAATTTTTCGGTTATTTTTTAGCTTGAGCTTGGGTTTTGTTTTCTGGTTGTTTATCAGTATCTGGGTATCGGTCCAGCAGGCGCAGCGGCCTTTTTGAACGCATTTTATTAGCTTGGTTATATACGCATATATATATATGAATACATATTCAGGCTTTGGGCATATTATATGGGTATAGTTGTCTGAGCGGTGTCTGCATTCACAACCGGTGTGGCTGTCTTCGCACCGGCTTGGCTTTTGTTTGTTTTATATAGTCGCACATACTAACATATATGTATGTCTGTATATACGAGTACATATATCCCTCGTTCAGTCTCGACATGTCTGCATTTAAATGCATTTTGTGTATATGTATATAACACACAATATATGTGCATACGGATTTGCTTTACTTTTACTTTCATGTGCAACTGGTTGCTGACTGCAATGGGGAAGTGTTACCCGAGTGCTGGCGGTTGTGTGGGGGTTTCTTTTTTTGTTTCAGTGTATGCGTTGTTTTTGCAGCGACTGCAATGAAAACGGTTTGTAAAGTGATTGTCAATCATTTTTGGTGGCATGTCGCTTAACTGCTTTGACAATAAAAACCCAACAAAGCCCCACAATGGCAGCTGCTACACATTTTTTGGCTACACGGGGCTTTGGCCACAACTCATTGGCCGGCAGAGTTGGCTCAATTAAGCATTTAGTGCTTTTATGTATTGCAAAATAATGAGGTAATAAATATCAATACATCCCTCTAAATGCTGCTTATTAGATTAATTATACTTGGTAGATCATTTTATTCAGAATCCAATTTCTCACTGATTATATCAGTAGATAAATTAATGGCGGACTGGAATAAATTAATTTGAGTAACTCACACAACGTTTATGCCCCACTTTTTTTTATCCTCTTATGTACCTGCTTTGATTTATTTGACTTTAATCATCCAATAATAAACAATAAAGCTTAGACACAAAAGACCCCAAAAATAAGCCAACAAAATATTGACGTAATATTTGGCTGCGGTGCAGAGCAAATTGGCTAAATGTTTCGGTGAACAAATAAGGAAAACTAAACCAATTTAAAGCGCACCGACTTGGCTTCTTTTATTTGGGTTTCGGTATCTTTTGAAACAGACCCGAATCGAGATTAACTTGAATGAGATTTCTGGGGATTTTGTGGCCTTCGCTTTGCCAACTCTCTTTTAATTTTTATTATCGTGAAATTTTCATGTGTAACTCGAATGAAGACATTACAATCCGAAAAAAAAATAAAGTGGAAAAACGAAATGAGAAAATTTTTGGCTTCTCCCATGTACCATGGAATGGCATCCAAAAAATAAATTTTTCGCGTTTTTATGTAATGTGGAAATGGCTCTGGGATTTGATTTGGCATTTTCGCTAATTTCAAATTTCTATGTAGATTATACTCTTAATTATGCCAATTATTATTGAACAACTTTCCCTGCTCTTCATCTCCGATCGAGTTGCATGCGAATGGCTAAAATAAATCACACAGGTATCGGGTTTTCATTTTTCCCGGCCCAATGGAGGAGGGAAGTGGGTGCTTATCTTTGTGGCCATTTGAGTTTGCAAATTGGTTAAAGTAATCATGTGATATCTTTTGAGGTATTTTTGTTAATTAAATGTCGGAGTGTTTCCGATGGCTTATATAAATAAAAACTAATTCAATTCACCTTAAAAACGATTGCAAGCCCAAGCTGTTGTCTTAGTTTCTAAAATATTGCCCCATTCAGAAATGGAGTGCATAAACTAAAGTTGCATTATTGTTAGTATCTTTTATGTTTGTTTTGTATATAATTCCGTGGCAGTAGCAGCCTCTCAATGACAGTGCGATAAGCTTTAAGAAAATATCCAACAAACAAACAAAAAGACAATGCAACATTGGCAGGGTTTGTGCAACGCCACAAACTTAGATCTGCGCTATTCTTATATTTTTGCATTTTTATTGTATTTGAAACCGCAAGAGGCACCGACAACAGCCCAAAACCCCAAGAGACTTGCTGCACATTTGATACTTTTTGACGGCTTCGAGTTGGTTTTGAGTTGGATTTGATTTGAGTGGCGCGAGCTCTTTGGGCACACATTTCTTTTGGCTGATGTTGTTGGCCAACTCATGCCATTGATGTGTGCTGACGGTTTCTGGGCGCGTCTCCCACTCAAGCCATTGGATTGATATTTGCATCGATGGCATTTGATGGCGGTTGATCAGCGGAATTCATATTTCGGGGAGCAGCCCCGCAGATAAGGCCTTGCGGCTGATTTTGTGGGTAGTCGGTTATGTGGGTTCGCAAATTGGAATTCGTTGTATTTTGCAGATATTATCTGTTCCTGCCCCTGTCCCCTATCTAAGACACGGTTTAAATGAAGAATCATTTTTTGGGACTTTTTTTTTTGAAAACACATGGGTGTTATTGACAATCTTAAAATCTGTCTTAGAAAACGTAAAGACTCTTATTTGAAAATCGTACAAAGATCCGTTAAGAGGCTGTGATCCGCGGTACTTCTGCTATAATCTTATTCGACTTCTAGGCCCGTTCAGCGACCCAGACAAAAAAAAGTAGAAAAAGGCAGAAACCGAGACCAAAAACCGAAAACGTGGGCGTAATCGGAACAATGAATGCCAGCCTGGTCGGGCCTGGGGTTTTTCAATGAGTCGTACCTTTTCCCCGCCCAATCAATTGGACAGTTCGAATAGTTCGCTGAGTTCACTTGTCAAGGAATCGACAATTGCAAGTCTTGGCCAAAAAAAAAAAAAAAGAAGAAAAAATGTCGAGTCTTGTGTATGCATCCATGGTCGTTTGCTTCTGATCCGACGACTTCTGGAGAGGGTACGTATACAGCCTAGACACACCTGAGTGTGGGTGCAAGAGCGTTCAACTATTATGTCAAGCCGAGCTCCAGCTCTCTCACCTGTTGCGCGCTCAGCTGACGGAGTGGAGGTGGAAACCCAACACAGTGAGCGTAGTGGCCTGTAAACCAGTTACCTGTTGGATGTGGTGAGTTCACCGAACGATCCATTCCAACCAAGATCCAATCCGCCGGAGAGATCAGTTGCTGGTCGTGCCTCAGACGGAGCGGTCTGAACGATCGTATTTGAACAACCGCGTTGTCCGCAAACGTGGCCAGAGATAACAGAGGAGAAAAAATTAAAAAAAAAAAAAGAAACAGATATCTTTTGCCGGGTTGGTGCTAATCTTAATTCCTAATCTCGTTAGCGTGTGTGTGTGTATGTGTTACCGTTTTGGATATATGCAAATTGTTGGCTTTCCTACTGAACAAACACCAAAGTGAAAGAAGTGAAACATGCAGCATGCCAGAAAAATAAGAGAACCACGACCAAAAACATTCCATTGAAAATACCAAAAACAAGTTTTCTCCTTGCAACCACCAGCCCCCGCTGTCGCTCTTCTCTTTTCTTTTCATCTGTCTCGCTCAGTTGTTTGCTTTCGACCATTTGCCATTTCTACATAAAAGGAGTGAGAGTGAAATGTGAAATGTCAGTACAAATAGCACAAAACTTTTTCAATGACATCATTTGCAAATAAAAAAAAAACAAAAAACTGAACAAAATAAAATGAATATTAAGAAAAACCAAGTCGAACGGAAAGCTGAAATAAGTTTAGAACCCGCCTGGTGTCTAATTGTCTTTCAGCTAACTTGGCCAAAAAGGCCGTGGAGCGCATTCTGCGGTCTGCAGCCGTTTCCAGTTGCAATTGTTGTTGCTGCCGTAGGAACCGGTTCAAATATTTTCGCTATTGCAATTTGGGTCTAAGGTTTTTGTTGCTGTCGTTGCAATATAGCCTATTGCATGAGCATCGCATCGACCGCCTTGCATATAATATGGCACTAGTATATCTTTTCCTCGAGGGCAATTTGTTACCTTTATTTTTTTGCTATGCTGGCTTATTTGCCTACTTTAGTTTGTTGTTTGAATGGTGAGAAGTTGCTTCGGTTCCAGAAAATAAAAATTATGTATGAGATGCTCTAGGGCCATGTTCGGGAGTTGTAAATTTAAATTAAATATGCTAAGTAGCATTTTCATATCGTAAATCTCTAGAGGGATTTCCAAAGTCTTGAAATTTACAAGAAAAAAAAAAAAGTAAAACGAAAGACTTAGGAAACGAACTTGCGTAAGCTGCTATAAACTAGTGGAGTTTTCTCAGACGAATCAGTTTAGAAGCTTCACATACATCACTTAAACGATTTAAATGACAACATAACTCACAATTTAAAAAAAAGGCAATAAACAAGTAAATATTATATGCAAATACAAAGTCTTGACAACCGATATTTCATTTAAACTTTCCAAGTAACTCACCGACTGACCCAGCAAATCACTCCACAAATTGAAGACAAACTGTTGTCGCTTGACACTTGGGGAATCATTATTCAACCGACTTTCAACGGAAATGACAGCATTTGGGGTTACCAAACCAATGACAAATAACTGAAACCGCTGCCGAACAAATGTCGTGTGAACTTCAACCACCGCAAAGACAAAACTAAAAAAAACCAACAAAAACAAAACTAAACAAATAACAATAAAAGAGAAACTTCAATCGAATCCAGTGAACCAAAGTCAATAATATCGAGCTATCGAGACCTTTCCTATACCCCATTTGTAATTTATTTAATTCCATATTTATAGAAGATTACTATAAATTAACTATAACAAGTGCAAACGTGTGAGAAAAAATCGAAAAGAAGGGAAACAGAAACAACAAAAAAAAAAAAAACAGCGGAAAAATTAACCAAAATGCAGACGTGTAGAAGAAGAAAAGCCCGAGGCGACCCAGCCACGATCTCTTGGAGGAGAATGTGTTTGGCCACTCTCTGTGGATTTCTGCTGCTTGGCATTCAAATTGAGCATGCGGCGTCTGCGCCTGCAGGCGAGGATGCAGTAGAAACAACAATGCCAGCGCTGGATACAACAACAGACGCCCCAGTCGCAGCATCGCCAGTAACAACAACAATTGCCTCAGAACAAAGCACCAACATCAGCAACAACAACAGCAGCACCACCACCATCACCACCGAGGCAACGGATAGTTCAACGACTTCCACGACAACAACAACTGAAGCTACCAACAAATCGAATGCGGCCGAAGCTGGTGAGTCTCAAAAGCCAAAAGCCATGAAAATTATATAGACGCCGGTAAATCGCTTAGACGCCCGACTAGATGAGGTCAGTGGCTTAGACAGGATTTAATAAGGGGGCTTTTATCATATTTAAATTTAAGAATATTATTTTGTCTCATTTAAAAAGATTTATGGAATGAAGGTTTCAAGAAAAAGAAACGTCAAATCCTTATTTACAAAAATTCGTATTTTTATTCGTGTCCTGCAACTCAATCTCAATCGGATCACTTTAGAAAAATTAATTCCACAAATGAGTACTCAGTCTAAGCCCCCTTTGACGCCACTGAATAATGCATCTCATCTCGGTTCTGGAGCACTTCTTCAGACACCTTAATCTCGCCCCACCTTGGCTCTGGGCCGTAATCAAATTTGGTTCTCTGAGATACCAATTAACGCCGTGCCGGTGCGTGACTTTTGGACCGCCCTTTTTCCCCGATTTCGTTTCCATTTGTAAGCCATTTCTCCGTAATTATTTTCCGATTCGGTTAAATGGAGCGTACAAAAGAAATTTTTCGGGTTTATTAATGAGCAAAAGAATATTCAAAGATACGAGTCGTTTCCTGTTGAATTACTTAGTTAATTGTGCGGTATATCAAAGTGAAAATGTGAAAATCGTTAGACCTTAGGCCAAATCAAAAGAAAAGCTTCCTCAGGCTAGATAATTATTATAGAATTTCTTGCAGGAGAAGATTGTTTTTTAATAGGGAAGTTTTAGTTTTAATTTATTTAGAACATTCAGACATGTTTGGGATCATCAGTCGAACGATGAACTTTCATCTTTTTTGAACTACTTCTTTAGTACAAAAGTGAAAGGTTTTATTGCTCGGCGTTTGTCAAAGCCAATCGAGTTTTGAAAAATTAGGTTGCCGGTTTAATTGTCGAGTTCTTGGCAGTAACAGTTTTATAATTGGCTTGAACGTTGTTTTAGGTTTAATGTCAGATGCACATCAAACCACGTTAAAACTTCAATTTGTTTTTTTTCATTGTTGTGGTGGTTTTTGTATTCTTTCAACTGGTTGGTCCATTGATGACTTGATAAAATAAGGTCTGGCATAGGCCACACACAGCCCAGATCAATTCAGTCCAGATTGTTGGCTCAAGTAAATGGTAATACACTTCAACAATGGCGGAACTGGCCTTTTTTTGGGCCGCCCCAAATGCCACGGGGAAGTTAATGAGTTTTGACAACAAACATGGGATTGATGGTACGGTAAACCTTCACAAATTACTCAATTTAAATGCAAAGCACCCAGCAGTCATGACTCATGGCCTTAACCTACGTACCACAAGCCACTTTGTGTCAGATTTGGGTAATTTAGGGAGTTGGCATTTGTACGCCAACATGGAGTGTCTTCTCGCGGGGGCTAATTTAAACAAAAAATGAAACAGAGATGTACACAGAAAATTAGCAAGGGAAAATAAATGGCAATTAGTCATTGGATGGCTTTGATAAATGAAACACCCACCTGTTTTGTGAAGACATCACACCTGATTAGATGAAATACCTGGAATTTCGAAATAGGAATAGGTTGGGACCTAATTAATTAGTTAGTGAGTGGGCAGCAAGGGGATTAATGATATAGATTATATAATTAAAACAAATAAAAACACTTACAAATCAATAATTGGGCAAGACTTTACACAGTTGATAAACTGGTTTCAAATATAGTTACAGCCACTGAAACAAGTCTTCAACTTTGCCGCAAACTGTCAGTCAAGTCTGGAGAAATATAATCTATAGTAAGCATAGAGACTGTAACAAATATAAAAGGATTATAAATGGAAATAAAAATGCTATTGTTGATCTATAAATTTCTATTCAATAAAACGTCAACCCCAATGATCATGGAATATCCCATAATTACCTACCATTTTTACCGCTTGACGGCGAACTTGTTTTGTGGAAAATCCAAAGCCAAACGAAACACTTAGGGGCCAGCATATTGTTTGCAAACCGAGGAAAAAATTTAACAAACTAACACTAATGAGTTGGAAAATTGCACACCACTACTGCGGTGGCAGTTGTACTTGAAAGTCGAGTACATAAATCATTTATGTTAATTTTCTGTTTTGCAGCACCCAATTGAGTGCTAAATTATGGCCTTGATATATTGAAAAAAAAATAAATAAAAAAAAATGCAGAAGAAATCCTATTGAGCAATTTTCAATGCGTTGGCATTGCAACTCAGGGACTGCACTTAAAATGGCTTGCCAAAAATAAATAAATATTTACAGAAGGTCTCTTGCCCAACAATACGCATCACGAAATCTATAAACTTCAATAACGTAAATGATATGAACGAAAAAAGTCCACAGTAACGACCTCAATTAACGGACCAACAGGTCTCGACTTACTTTCTTCAAGGGAAAATCTACAGCAACAAAAGAGTTGTTGAAAAAATTATAATAAATAACAAAAAATAATAATAATAAAAAGTGACGAGTGACCTGTTATTATGTGGACTTGTTGATTGTTTATTATTTTTACAAATCATAGCAAAGTGAAATTTACATATTTCTTGCACGTTTTTCGTGATTTTTTGGTATGGAAAATATTCCCCATCATCTGAACTATGAGAAGGTTTTTTCAAGTTATTTTTGATGCGGGGGATGACAAGTTAATATTTATGCGAAAACATCAAGTTTTTCTGAATGGAATATACCCAAGCCAAGTTCGTTGCTAAAGTCTTTTGTTTGCTGCGCCCATGCGAGCTTCACCCTCCTAGCCCTCTGACCCCTACCGCTCTTGCCTCTTTCGTTTCTTGTTTATTTTTCTGTATTTTTCATATTTGCTTGTCTGCGTAATCGAGAAATTCTTCAGAAAAAGGGAGGCAGACAAAACTTTTGTTTTCATGAATTTTTTCAAGGATAAGAGTTCCAGTCGAGTGTGAGAAATATGCCAGGAGACATTCGTACATATGTATGTATATAGTGGGTGTGGCAATTCGGTGCGTGATATGCGATATGAACTATGCTTTACCTTTCGCTTTGGGGTTCATGCTCGATTAGCTGGCGAATTTCAAGCGACTGTTATAATGAACCGATAAGTAAAAGTAGCTTAAAAAAAAGCTTTTCAACAAGCTAGCAAGGTAAGAGTTTGAAAAATACATTAAGTGTTATGAGTGTGGAGTGACAAACACAACAACACGAAGCGATTGTTAATTGTTGCCCGTTAGCCGGTAGGTTGCTTTTTTTCTATTTTGTTACTATTATAGCTTTTTACATTGAAACTCAACACAGCTTCCCATAGGCGAATCATAATGGCGAGCGGGGGATGCGTGAAAGTGCAGACAGAGACAATTAACATTTTGCCCATAAATATGGCTTTATAGATGTTTGGAACTTTAGTGTCGAAAAAGTCACTATTGGGCTTTGAACTTTGAGTGGGATTTTCACGCCATTGCTGTAGGCTTTCTCCACAAACCACACACTTTTCAAACAGAACCAAACGGGTTGAGCAAGTGAAAACCCGGCCTGGCCCGCGACTGATCTCAATCCGATCTATGTGTGTCAGGGGCGCAAATCAAAATACATAAATAAGTTCGCAAAATTAAGTCTAATTGTAACTAGTTTTCAAATATGCATTAAGCAATGGCATCAATTCCACTTAGAGTACCAGTATCATGCAATTCCTACTCCTCCTTCTCGCGGTCTAGTCTTGCGGTCTGGCTGTCTTGAATTTTTTCAATTAGATAATTTTTCACGTCGTTTATTTTTTCTTCTCACATGCATTGAGAAAAATATGTAGCACAGAAAGGCAATGTGCGGCTAATTAATGCATTTTAATTGCGAATACTTAGTGGCCAGGCCAAGTAAGTGTTAGTGCTGGTGTACACTGAGCCAATTATCTGTGTCATTGAACGGTGCCGAGAGCAAGAGAACGTGGACAGGAAGTTCCAGCTTAGAGGGGTAGCTGCAAATAAAAGAATGGAAATTATTTTAATTGCCTGTTATGAATAATTTCTACTGTTAGGTGAGCTCAAAGATTAAATAAGAGGGGGATTAGTGTTGCATAAATGCGGAAGAAGACTCCATTTTTAAATAAAATATATTAAAAAATATTTCAATAATGTTTACCATAGGCCAGGGGATTTCTGTTAAGCTTGTTTAAATTTTAAAATACTTCTTCTGTTGAATTAAAATTCACACATACTTATCTTCTTATGTATCTTCGTGTCCGTTGTTGGTTTTGCCAGCTTGTGCCATTCAATTGACCTTCAATTTGGACGCACTTTGCCACAAGTTACAAGTCAGCCAGCCCGCAATGAAAAACAAAACCGCTCACATGGCTTTGTAGCTCCAATTCCAATCCAAACTCCACTTCCAATTCGATTTCATGGCCGGCCAAGCAACTCGCATTCACTTGGCTAACAGTGTGTGGTGTCATTCCGCTGAGATCAGATACAGATACAACTAGAGCTGCAACTACACAAGTTAAGTGGCGTTTTTGTGTTTAGTCATATTGTTGTTTATATTTCTGCCAGAGGTCTTTGTCTTTAGCTCCTTCAGCTCGAACTCCAAATGGACAATGACACGCGCTCTTAGCAGCATTCGAAACGTGTCTTGTTTAAAGCATTAGATGCGGATCCCCCCTATCTCTGAAAAGAAATATATATATATATAGCCCCCCTTGTCCACAACGATCCAACTGCATTTTTGTTGTTGTGGGATGCACATGAACTTTCGAGTTGAAAAAGGTCAAATACTGGTTGGGAAATAATTTTGCTTTATTGCCGAACAGTTTGAGTCGTCTTCCCCTTTTAACTGGCTAATGATATTGTTGTTTCTGGCGTTTTTTATGGCGCTGCGGAATCTGACCCTATCGGAGATACTCTTACATACCTGACTGACCCACCGGACATTAGTTTGTGTATGAGACTTCTTTGTTTTCCTTTCCCTCCACGGTCTAAGTCCATTTTTATGTCATTAGCCAGATAGAAAGGGCGATAAAATGCCAAGAACTATTCGGGTTGGATGCGAACTCAGTTAACTGCAATTGAGATGAATTTGTGATAAAGCTGTGTACTCTAACCGTTTCTTTGCTGATGATGTCTTATGACCGAAACCGAAAAAAGAACAGGAAACAAATCGGTTTCACTGCTTTAATGTGTTTCCGTCCAAAAAGAGATTAAAAAGTCAATGTAACATTGAAATTTAACACTTCGTTTCACAAATTTCCATATTCACCCATTTTCATTTTTGTAAATTATCAGCTTTGTGGACAAAGGCCGGACAATTTCATTAACATCAGCAAATTTCTAAAACAAATACGTACAATAGGAAAAGCCTCCAAAATCTGGCTTTAATTAAAGGCAAAACTATAATCAAAATTAACACCCAAAGAGATGCGAACGAATTCGAATGCAAGCAACATCATAAATTGCGTAATCAATTCGAATTTTGTTTATAATTCAAAGTTAAAACCGGACCACCGCCAACAGCTGCATAATACGGTTGAATATTCGAGAAGGTATAAAAGTAGCTACATATATGCATATGGCCAATGTTTTGGATTCATGACACACTCTGAGGCATGACCGTTACATTGCCCAAAACCCAAAATGGTCAAGCCTTTCCCCTCTCGCTTTCCTCCTTTCCGATCGGTAGTCCCCGTTTTATTATGTTGACACTTTTTGCGCATTACAAAACCCGGCCAATAGAGCGGTGCAAGGTGGGTAAGCTAAGCAGTGGGGCAGCGAGCGCGGGTGCCGGGTGGCGGGTGGGTGGAGGCAATTAGAGGCGTGGGCATGGAGCGGTCATGGAGTGTTCATTATGAAGATCTGCTTCCGGTTGGTTGCGTCAAAGGCTACCATACACTCTGGGACCAATTTCTAGATACGGAAATGGGGCGAAAGAATTTCTAAATGGAAGTGCTTTAGCGGAAAAGGTAATCGATTGGCTTTGTTTCTGGGTCAAGTGTAAGGTTTCTTTGTTGAAATGAAGTGATGAATAGCGGAAAATAGACATTAGAAAAATTACATAATTTTATTTCCATGTGATTCTATACGTCTTGGACTCACAAGAGAGGCATATAGAATGACTAAAGTTGAAGCAATCTGAAATAAACCAAGCCCATTTCTATATATTTATTTAATATGCTTTTAGAATTTAAAAATTATAGAAAAGTTCTTGACATCAATGACATCATTTAATTTTATATTCAGTTGAAATATAATAAATAATTTAAATAAATACCCTTTTTTTATCCAATGAATGCCTTTATAAAGATTAATTGAGCAAGGAGCTCGTTTTTCCAGCCATTTAGCAAACATTTCGAACCATTATCAACTGGAGATCGGTGGTGCCCATCCTCGGCCCAGAACAAGTACAATTCCGCCTAACAAAGACATCCGGTTTGCATGCAACGCTTCACGGCAGCTTGTCAATTCTAAGCACATCACCTACGGTCTCTTCCGTGCCTCCTGTAACGCCCCCTCGAATGTTAACGCTAGCTTCCAAGCGCTTTGACAAGCTGTCTGTTCATTTGTTTGTTTGTTTGTGGAGCCGCAGAACGTGCGGCGACTTAGAAAAACCGCAAATGAGTTTGAACTACCGGACAGCATTTTTGCATTTCTGCATAAGTGGCCTGTCTTCGGGTGATTGTTTGTGGTGGTGCTGGTGGTTAGCATTCGTTTATATATTTATACATATGTATGTATATATCATAATCAAGCTGACTGACCGGCTTAGGGACTGAGTCATAAACAATGCTAAACCAAAAACCCATTTTACATGGCCAAGGCACTGAAGCAGATGCAGCAACTCAAGTTCGTTGTCTGAGTCTTTTGAATGCACTCACCGAAGTAGGGGATAAAAACACAAAGCAAGAACTTGCATAACGGAAAGACGGACCACCAAACAAGTCCTATCTTTACCCCATGCTGGAGAGGTATATATATAAAAATATATATATATGTATTTGTAATACATAAATTGAAGAAGAGCCAGCCAGGTTCGCTTAACGAGTGCCGGTGAAAAATGAAAATCAATGACAGTAAAAGACAAATTGTGCGCCAAGTAAAAAAAGACAAAACAAAAGAGTGGGAGAGCCCCAGAAGAGGCTCGAACGCGAACAGTTCGCGTATTATAAACGACTAACCATGACAGCAAAAGCCAAGATCCGAGATCCAAGAACAGAGCCCAACAACAATTGCAATGCCAGTCCTCCTAGGTCTGGATCTGGAGTTTAAACTGAAGTTGCTGGAGCTGGAGGCTGCCAGCCGCAGCATAACGAACTCAAATTCAAGGTTCATGTCAGTAACCTTAGGTTCTGGTCCCGACACAACAATAAAAGCAACAGCCCAAACATAAAAAAACACACATATAAAGGTGTTCTCTTCATATAGAAACGGGCTAGGTTCCTTCCCTATAAGCTCTACTACTTTTTAATGACCTATGTACAAATTTATCTTACATGGAGCCAATTAATCACCTTAATGGCTGAAGAATAAACAAAAAAATTTGAAAATTAAATATGTTTTTGAATAGATATAACGTTGGTAATGCTTATAAATATTTAAAAACTGTAGATGAAAACCTTTATGGAGAGTATTCTTTATTCGAAGGAGAAAATTGTTTATTTTTGTACTTTTAACGCTAAATTGGCGTCCGTTGCATGTTGACTCCCATTCTGATTCCGACTCTGTTCAAGTCTTTGACTGTCTGACTGACTGCCTCCGAGCGTCGAGGGTACCAAAGCAAATTTCAGTTCCCTTTTTTTTTTTATTGAAGCGACGACAACTGTTGCGTCTGCACTAGGGGATTCAGGGTCTAGGGACCCAAAAGCCGAGATCCGAGACCCGGGACCGCTTTAATGCCTATTACCACGCATGCATGACAGTCGCCTTCCCCCCAGTTGGAAACCCTTTTCAAAAGCCCTCCACCCACACTCCCTCCAGGCCTGTCTAGGCTGAGGACCTAGCTGGATAAAAGCCGTCCCCATGGGGTCGCTTTTTAGCCCAATCTCCGGCCCCACGCCCCTGATACCTCCTCCATGACATCCATGAGTCAGTGGTTTATTGTTGTAATACCTAGAAGAAGGGCTGTCTACCATTTCAGCTGCAATGATCGAATGCTCGGGTGCGTCGAAAATTGCTGCTAAACTATTTAATGGTTATTACTGAAATGAGACCAATGAAATGCTCTTGGAAAATTTTAAATGGAAATTTTTTGAATTCTTTGACAGCCTGGGCAATCAAACATAATCAAGTCCCAGCTAAATGGATATTGATTGACTAATTTTCGAATTAAAAAATCTTAAACGAAGGACCCAGAAACGTAGGTAAACATCTTCCCATCGTTTGGGTGTACTCTGAACTGAAGCAATTAGCGTTCAAGTTCAAGTTCTCATTAATGAATTAAATCTTAATTGAATGTTCCGGGCAGGAACGATCTTTAATCTCTGGTGGCTTCATTGGCGAGTCAAGTGTTTTTGTGCCTGGTTTAAAAGGCGAATCTTAAAGACCACCTTTAGTAAGGTCGTCGTTTATTTATGACATGAGTGAGACATGGGCCACCAAACTATGCCCTGAAAGCCCATGTAATTACATAAGAGAGAAAAGAAATGAAAATCACAAAGAACAACAAGTTGCCGTCTCGACCTGAGCTACCAAAAAAAAAAGAGCTTTTCAAGCCAAGAAAATAACAAAGAAAACGAGAAAAAAATTATATCATTAAAGATGTGGCCTGCCTGATATTTTGGCCGGGGCTTGTCCACCCGGGCTTCCGAGAACAGACCGACCTATGGCTGATGATTCAGCCATTCAGGCAGAAGACTCTGTACCCGGGCAGACAAGGCTTAATGAATACCTTGCAGATTTTGCGGAATTGATGCTGTTGCTATTGCTGTTTTATGGCAAGAACCGAAACCCCAAAAAAAAAAAGAAACTGAATTTCAGAAAAAAACCAAAGGCCGAAAACAGAAATTACGTTTCAATGATGGCGTTGCCAATGGGAATTGCGGATGATGCTGCCGGTTTGAAGGCGATGGCGATGATGATGAGGCGCGTGAGATATTTCCAATACGATTTACGTGGTTTCCGCTAGAATTGGGCAAGAATCTTTTTTGTTGATCTCTAACTGTGAATGTGGGACAAAGCCATAGAGTTTGTTTACCCCTTATTCTGGTGATTCATGGATGTGGGAGAATTAAAAAAGAATTCTCTAAAGCTTACTAATAATTCATTTATTCCAATTTTTTTCAGACATAACCACTATCTTGCCACCTTCAAATAGCATGGCCGAGGAGTCCAGTGTGCGGTCGACGAGCATCGAACCTATTACCTCAACGGAGCCAACAACAACGCCCCGCCAGGAGACTTCGCCGCCGGAGCAGCCACTGATCTTCTCCCACACGGAGCCGGATCAGAGTCACATCCAGCACATTCCACTGAGGGATGAGCATGCCGAGAATAGCGACGACAGCACCACTGAAATGTTAAAAGATCAGGAACTAAAGCTCGATCGGGAGGATCAGCAGAACGAACTGAATCAGATATCTAATGAGCAGGACGATGTGGTCAAGGATCTGAATAATTTCCGGCATCCGGCCACTCTTATAACGGCGAGCAACAGCAACAGCGAGGAGAACAGCGAAAGCGAAAGTGACAAACAAGTTGAAACAACAACAGCAGAGTCTACAGGTACTCCGGCAACTTCTACAGAAACACCAGCAACATCCAGCAGTACAACAACTGCACCAACAACAACAACAACAGAGCAGAATGAACGCGAAGAAGATCCCTATCATGTGCATATACTGTCCGAGAATCATGATCGCCTGGCCGAACACGAAGATTATCAAATGCTCTCCACCAGCACCGAGGAATCGAGCTCAACAGCAACAGCCACCACCACAGAGTCCGGTATTGTTGTCAGCCAGGAGAACAAGGCGACTGCCGAGCCTTCAACTGCAACAGAGTCAACAACGACAACGACAACAACATCAGCAACAACGTCTGGTGCGGCAACCACATCGCGCGCACGCGCCATGCATATGAATGAGCCAGAAAACGAAAATGAAATGGCAACCACTATAATGCCGGACAGCGCATCGGGCCCAGTGATTAACATCGTTGAAGGACAGCTCAGGCAGCAGGAGACCGAATCCAGCTCCACCACCGAGGCCGACACAACCACTAGTAGCACCACCGACAGCAGCAGCAGCAGCACCACCACCACCACCACCATGACCACAACCACAGAACCATCGCCATTTGTAGCTTTTGCGGGAGAGGGAAGGTCAGCGGGTGGCAACGACGATGTTGAACTCTTCCTGCATCACAATTCCAACGCGACTCATGAGCAGATCATGGATCTCAGTGATGTTAACATGGAAGAGGATCAGAACGAGAGTAGCAGCACCACCACCACCACCACAACTACGACAACAACTTCGACAACTACAACTGCACAACCGGAAACGGAAATGCCCAAAATCGTGGAGATCACCGCCAGCGGGGATACCATGCAGCGAGAGTGTCTGGCCAGTAACAAGAGCTACAAGGTAAGGGAGAAAATTTAAAAACAATTCAATTTTGCATTTTTATAAAAATTGATAGAGAATTTTTGTTAAAATCGTTGAAAGTATCAGATGAATATTGACAAAGATAGAGAATCGATCCACACATCGTTTAAGGTATTTCGTTCAGAATTAAATAAATATTACCAGGCTGTATCTGCCTTTGCTGGAGGCCATATTAACTTTCTCATGCAATATCTACATTTCGAAAAGGATGTTTCAGAAAGGGATACCCCAAAAATTTTACAAAAAATCCTAAAAATATTTTGTTTCTAGATATTGTTGGAAATTGATAGACAATCAACCCACAAATCGTTTAAGGTATTCCGTTTAGGAATCGGATAAATATTCACAAAGATACAGCCTTCGCTGGGGGGCATATTGACCTTCCCATGCAATATCCACATTTCGATGGGGCTACCCCAAAAATTTGGCGAAAAAACCAAAAAATATATTGTTTCTAGATTTTGTTGGAAATTGATAGAGAATCGACCCACAAATCGTTTAAGGTATTCCGTTTAGGAATCGGATAAATATTGACAAAGATACAGCCTTCTCTGGGGGCATATTGACCTTCCCATGCAATATCCACATTTCAAAGGGGATACCCCAAAAATTTTACAAAAAATCCTAAAAATATTTTGTTTCTAGATTTTGTTGGAAATTGATAGACAATCAACCCACAAATCGTTTAAGGTATTCCGTTTAGGAATCGGATAAATATTGACAAAGATACAGCCTTCGCTGGGGGCATATTGACCTTCCCATGCAATATCCACATTTCGAAGGGGATACCCCAAAAATTTTACAAAAAATCCAAAAAATATTTTGTTTCTAGATTTTGATGGAAGATGATAGAGAATCGACCCACAAATCGTTTAAGGTATTCCGTTTAGGAATCGGATAAATATTGACAAAGATACAGCCTTCTCTGGGGGGCATATTGACCTTCCCATGCAATATCCACATTTCGAAGGGGATACCCCAAAAATTTTACAAAAAATCCAAAAAATATTTTGTTTCTAGATTTTGTTGGAAAATGATAGAGAATCGACCCACAAAGCGTTTAAGGTATTCCGTTTAGGAATCGGATAAATATTGACAAAGATACAGCCTTTGTTGGGGGGCATATTGACCTTCCCATGCAATATCCATATTTCGGAGGGGATACCCCAAAAATTTTACGAAAAATCCAAAAAATATTTTGTTTCTAGATTTTTATTGAATTTGATAGAGAATGGATACACAAATCGTTCGAGGTACTCTGTTAAGGAATCGGATAAATATTACCAAAGAAATAGCTTTCGCTGGGGACCATATTGAACTTCACATGCAATATCCACATTTCCAAGGAGATCCCCCAGAAAATTTGACAAAAAGGCTAAAATTAAACCACAAACCCAATGCGGAAACATACCAAATTCAGCAGTCCGAATAATTCAAAATGTACAGGCAAAAAGTACCTATTGCAAGTGAATCACAATGCAATCTGAATAAAAACCCACAACATTCATTTGACAAAATCAGTGTAGAATGTGAGTTAGATCCTGACAGGGGAGAAAGCGGTGGCCGACGCCTCCATCTCCTTGTCGGCCTGCCCACTTCCTGGCACGCAACTCCAATTTGCCTTGTCGTCACCTGGATTGCATAATGCCAACGAGTTTTGGAGCTGCTGCTCATAATAATGAAACCGGTCAGACTTTGGGCTCAATGTTTCCAGCTTCCAGCCTGCAGCTGCTCTTGTCCCAAAAAAAAAAAAACGAAATATTGAAAATATTTTTCGGCGAGCATTTCCCGGCTGCTCGCCCAAGCGGCAATTATGCAAATATTTCGCGCACCTTAATATTAAAAGAGTGAAAAAATGTTCGGGAAAGAGAAGGCGGCGAGGGAAATACCAAGAAATTGCTGGGCCATGATTGATGTTGACATCGTCTTTGTGGCCCAATCACCCTCAAGACAATTCCTAATTTCCAGCAATCATCATGAAAATGTGACAATTGCCGGCATTTAAGATAAGCCCCAAGACGAATACATAAAGTATAGTAGAATGGCCCTATCGCTCCTCCGATAATTAACACCCATCGTGCAATTTAAATTTCAATAAATTTCTGCACGCTTTTGTGCGTCTGTCCGACTGTGACGTGTTCATCAAACATTGCACTCCATCTTGCCGGGGCGGCGCGAATAATGGCGCCCAGTCATGTTCGCTCCATAATGGCCATATCTTGGCTTCCATCGGCTGTTTGCTGTCGTCAAATATATACACTCGGCGTTTGTGTATGTGGTGTTGCAGCTGGCACTACTTACTGACCAACCCATTTTCTGCTGCGATGCCCAGGCAGTCTGGGTGTTGATTTTGCTTTAATTAAACGATCGTTGGGCTTTTCATTTAAGCATACCCTAACTATTAGTCAGAGAATGGTAATTATAAATGGTTAAAATAATTTTACAAACAAAATAAATCACATAAAATTATGCACTAAATTTTGTCATCAATAACAATCTGCAGTACATATTTTTTTAATAAAATACTTAACTATTATATGATTTCGAAAGAAAATCCAGCATTCGTTATTTTCATACTCTATCAATATCGACTTTTCTTAATCTTTTCAATTTTTTCTGTTGTAGTTTTCATAATCGAGTTTGCGGTTCGCTTCGATATGAAATAATTTTTGCTTTCACTTTTAATGAATTGTTGTCGGTGGCTATTCGTCCCTCCTCTACTCCATCAGCCCTCTCTTTCCATCCACATACATTTTTTTTATAAATTGCTATCGATCGGTGGACACGTGCAACATGCCAAGCCGCATGCCACAAATGTTTTTCAAGTGAGCAGCCAAATGGCCAACAAAAAAATAATCAAATAAATTGCCCAGTTTACCAAGTGTTTATTCGGCTTTTCTTTACAGTAGTTTATTGTGCCAAAGTGGGCGGTTTTCGAGGCGTTTAGGTTGTAGTTTTTATGGCCACCAAGGCTCAAAAGTTCACAAGAATTGTGCTCATTAGGTGTGATTAAAGAATGGGAGAGAACGTGGCCAGTAAAACAAAGAGGCGTGAATTTATGCACCTGAGAACCTCATAAGCGATTCGTAAAACTATTCCAAGCCTTCAGAATTTGGTTAATTAAAAAAATAAACAAACTGCTGTCAAACAAAAGACTTTGGCCACGAACTTCCTCAGTTCTCAAAGACAGCGTGGGTCGAATCAAAATCTGACATATTTGGTTATTGGAGCACCAAGCAGGAAATCTCAGTCCATGATTGCCTTCAGTCAACAGGCCGGATGATTGATGAGCTTCATTCGACTCCACTCCAAGTCACTCCATCCCCCTCCAGTCACTTGTTTAGTTAGCTCCGCAAATTGACGTAATTTTTCCTCAAATAGCTTTCTCACTCAGCGAAAAT
This sequence comes from Drosophila atripex, assembly GCA_035045925.1. Lineage (NCBI taxonomy): Eukaryota > Metazoa > Arthropoda > Insecta > Diptera > Drosophilidae > Drosophila > Drosophila atripex. The sequence goes on along the minus strand of JAWNOP010000022.1, from coordinate 2,692,636 downwards.
GAAGGAAATGAATTTTGACAAAAAAATATAAAAGTGGCTCAGTAGGTCGAACTTTAGTCATTATCCATACAATTTGTGATTGTTCTGAAAGTACAAACTGCGGTTATTGAAGGTGATTTACAGGTCGGTGCTTACAGATAGTGAAAGTCGAGATAATAATTTCCTGCAGCAGGAGGAAGGAAATTGAAAGCTATCAGAATAATTGCGTTAAGGGCTTAGAAATAAAAAATTTTTAAGAAATTTAAAAAGTTTAAGAAATGTTTAATAAAATTTCCTTATTATGCAAATTTAATGCCAGTTACAATATCTTTGCTTATTGAAACCTTAATTTCTTCAGCACGGCGAGATGATGGATCGTGAGTGCAACGAGCGTTGCACTTGCAACCGTGGAGACTGGATGTGCGAGCCGCGTTGCAAGGGACTGAGTTATCCGCGTGGCAGCCAGCGCAGCATGGCCAATCCCAATTGCCGGGAGCGCGAGGTGGAGGAGGACTCATGCTGTCGGGTGATGGAGTGCAACGATCCGCTGCTGGAGCCCACGGTGGTAACATCGGAGGGTGCCGCACCAACGATGGTGGGAAAACAGGAAGAGGTTGCTGCTACCATGCCACCATCCAACGAAGACGAAGGTGAGTTGAGTTTAATTTAAATTTTAATAGGGAGAAGCTTTTAGTGGCTCGTAGTGTCGTAGTCGTAGCTTTTACCGCATTCCTGACACATCCAAGCTTTAACATGCCGTGTCTTCTTTGTGCCTTCCCATATCCATATCCGCCGCTCCATCACGCCCATCCCGCCCCATTGCCCACCACGCCACGCCCACGCCCACGCCCACGCCACATTGCAGCCTCGCCCAAGCCACGCACCGATTGCCACTACATGGGCGGAGTGTATAAGTTCCGGGAGCGTCTGGAGATCGGCTGCGAACAGATCTGTCATTGTGACGACGGTGGCATCATGGATTGCCGGCCTAGGTGTCCGGAGAAAAATCACACGCGGGCGGACAAGTGTGTGTATGTGAAGGACCCGAAGGATGTGTGCTGCCAGTTGGAATTGTGCGATGTCACCTTGGATGACCACGAACAGCAACAGCCGGCGCTGCAGAGCAACAACAACGAAGAGCCAGAGGAGCCATCCCATCAGGAGAATATCTATGGCTTCCAGGAGCAGGCTCGAGATGCGGGTGGTGCTGCCCAGACCTGCACCTTCAAGGGATCAGAGTACGAAGTGGGCCAGCAGTTCCGCGATGGCTGCGATCAGTTGTGCCTCTGCAATGAGCAGGGCATCCATTGTGCCAAACTGGAGTGCCCCTCGAACTTTGGCCTGGATGTCCAGGATCCGCACTGCATCCGCTGGGAGCCTGTGCCGGCGGACTTCAAGCCCATCCCACCAAACTGCTGTCCGGAGAGCATGCGGTGTGTGGACAACGGCACCTGCACCTACCAGGGCGTGCAGGTCGACAACTGGTCGCCGATTCCCGCCAACCTGACAGGTAAGAGCTCATTTGGCTTAATCACCTCCATGGCATAGCATCGTATACATTTACACTCGAAAAAAAACAGGCTGCGATCAACACTGTTACTGCGAAAACGGACGCGTCGAGTGCAGAGCGGCTTGTCCCCCGGTTCCGGCGCTGCCTCCGGCGGATCTGCCCTGCCATCCGGCTCTGGCCCGCCTGCTACCCATTCCCGATGATGAGTGCTGCAAGCACTGGTCTTGTGCTCCACAAACCCCAAAGACGGGCGGAGAAGAGAAGGAGAAGGAGGAGGAGGAGCCGGCATCCATGATCCCTGGAAATGGTAATTGAAAGATTGCATGAACACTTGATACTCCTTTCTTTATTTGCATGCCATTGCTAAGAAAGCATTTTTCATTCAACCGCCATCACATACATTTCGTCAAAAATTGAAACAAAAATCAATTTCAATTTCATTTGTTTATTAGTTTGTTTAATTGATTTATTACGCTTCTGCTATCTGATCTCTCTATTTGCCACTTTTTTCTCACCTTGTATTTATGGCGCTGACATGCTATTTAATTTCGTTTTACTTTATTTTTATTTTCTACGCCCATCACAACCAATTTCAATATGTTATTATTCACGCTATGCATTTTGTAAATAATAAACAAACCAACCATCCAACATGCAACCGATAACAGAAACAGCACCAACAACGACAGCGACAACAGTAGCGACAAGTACAACCAACAAGGTGCCGCCAATGAAAAAGGACGAAGACAAGAAGTCCTCAACTGGAGCATTCTATCCAACTTTGGATGGCAAGCCACCGAAGTCGCTTGGTGGGCTTGGGATCTTTGAGAAACCGGAGAAGCCCGAAAAGGGTCACAAGAAGGTGCAACATCAACAGCAACACCAGCAACATCAACAGCAACACCACCAGCAGGAGCAGCAGCAGCATCAAAACGATGTGATATTCGATGGAGATCGGCCAGAGGAACAAGATGGTCCTCTGCCACCCAATGGCGGGTTTGTGCCCTTCCCATTTAGCCACCAACATCCTCATCAGCAACACCTTGGTCCCTACGGCTTCTATAATCCTGTCAAGCCCGTCTACGAAGACTACAATCCCTATGAGCCCTATGATATTAATCCCAATGGAACACCTCAGGGAAAACCGCCCCCAGTACCCACTAGTCAGTCGGATTTGTTTAATATTTTGGGTGCCGATCAGCCAGGTCAGCCAGGTTATCCTGGCCATCCAGGACATCCTGGTCATCCGGGGCAATCTCAAAAGGATAACCACAATTTACCCTCGCAAGTGAGAATCGAGCAGATATTGCAACACCTGCAGCAAAGTGTTCCAGGAGGACCTCCCCACCAGCAGCAGCAGCAATCTTTGGCGCCACAGCCACAACATCCAGGTCACTATGTTCCCATTGTCCACAGTGGAGTCCCGCCACCACCGCCAGCTCATGGCATTGCCATTGTGGATGGCCAGCCGGTGGCTTATGAGAGCTATCCAGTGATACCTGGACTGGGAGTACCTCCATCTACTCTGCACCACCAGCAGCAGCATGCGGCTACCACGCAACATCAGCAGCAGCAAACAGTCCTGCCCAGCTCGAGCACCACGTCCGGACTATCCACTCAGGCCAGTGAGCACAGCTTGCACCAGAATCAGGACAAACTGGCCAAGCAGCCACCGCCCCCGCCGCCGCAGTCAGGTTGATTACAATATTCTAATCACAAATACAATCCTTTTCGAACTCCTCTAGTCTGCTCTGCTCTACAAGCTCTACCAACCACAACAGATACACTGCGACAAGGTTCTACTGTACTAACTGAGACCACCACACACCAAAGATAAACCTCCAACAGACAAACCTCCTCCATACACACTCATTTCGCACCAAAGATCATTCATCATTGTCACTATTGCTTGCCACTAATCCGCAAACTGAGCGATTTCCAAATGAAATTCGTTAATTAATATTAGAAAAACTAAAAATCCACTAACTTAAACTAAACATTTAAAGCAGAGATGAACAAAGAATGTCAAAAAAATAAAAATAATCCCCGTGAGATAAGATTTTAAAATATTTATTTTATTTTGAAAACTTTCTTTGTTCATCCCTATAATTCTTGATTACTTAACCTTAACTAATATATATATTTTATAATTCTTTTAACTAGGAGTTAGTAGCCTGCAACCTGACATTGAAGTCCACACGCTGGAGGCCATCGACCCCAAAACCATTCGGATCGTTTTTACGGTACCACAGGTTTACGTGAACCTCCATGGACGAGTGGAACTGCGGTATACGAACGGTCCTAGCAACGACACTTCCACCTGGGAGCAGCAGATCTTTGCACCTCCCGAGGACCTCATTGCCACCTCCCAGATGGAGTTCGATCTGCCCCAATTGGAGCCCAACTCCCTGTACAAGGTGAAAATCACTCTCATCCTCCGGGATCTGAACTCACAGCCAACGAGCAGTGTATACACCGTGAAAACGCCACCGGAGCGAACAATTACACCGCCTCCACCGTTTACCGACTACAGACCCGACTTCCAGGACATTTTCAAGAACGTGGAGGATCCAGAGCTGACAGTGAGCGAAACAAATGCCAGCTGGCTGCAGCTAACCTGGAAGAAGCTGGCCGATGAGCAGATGGAGTACGTGGATGGTGTCCAGTTGCGCTACAAGGAACTGACTGGCATGATCTACTCATCTTCGCCACTGATTCACCGTACTCTGACCAGTTACACCATCCAGAATCTGCAACCGGATACTGGTTACGAGATCGGACTCTACTACATCCCACTGGCGGGTCATGGCGCTGAACTGCGAGCCGGGCACATGATCAAGGTGCGAACGGCCCCGAAGGTCGATGTTTACGGCTTCGATGTCACCGTGAACGTCACAAAGGTCAAGACCCAGAGTGTGGAGATCTCGTGGAACGGAGTTCCCTATCCAGAGGACAAATTTGTCCACATCTATCGGGCCATTTACCAGAGCGACGCTGGCAAGGAGGACTCCAGTGTGTTCAAGGTGGCCAAGCGGGACAGCACCACGGGCACTCTGATCATGGACCTGAAGCCGGGCACCAAGTACCGTCTCTGGCTGGAGATGTACCTTACAAATGGCAACACCAAGAAGAGCAATGTGGTGAACTTCATCACGAAGCCAGGTGGCCCAGCCACTCCCGGAAAGACTGGTAAGTGGGTGGGAAGATGCCTTGTGGAGGAAAACTGTGAGCAGCTTAACTTTTCTCTTTCAAGTCTGTGAATTTTTTGAAAGGATATGGCGGGGATTTAAGTTATTTGGTAAAGGTTATGCAAATATTTCTATTAGAATAGAAAAAATCTATAATTTAGTTCTATATTTAATCGAAAATCCTAATTGAAACCTATATTTTGACATGATTCTTTTTGTTATTCAGGAAAACTCCTAACTGCGGGCACAGACCAACCCGTAGGCGACTACTACGGTCCCCTGGTGGTGGTTTCCGTAATCGCCGCCCTGGCCATCATGTCCACACTGGCCTTGCTCCTGATCATCACCAGAAGGCGAGTGCACCAGACTGCCTCCATCACTCCTCCCCGCAAAAGCGATGCAGCCTACGATAATCCCTCTTACAAGGTAGAGATCCAACAGGAGACTATGAGTAAGTGTCCTCATTCCGGTCCTCCAGTAGCATGATCTAATACTATTCTCTAATCTCTTTGCAGATCTGTAACTGAATCGCAATGCCCTCCAAAAACCACTAGTTTAAAGACAGATTCTTGTAAATATTTAATGGAAAGAAATGGAAAAGAAAAACTCAGTGTCAGTAAAACAAAAAAAGAGTTCATAAGCAACAATCCGGAAGTGAATCGAATCGAGATTAAATCTAATGGAGAGTATATAATTTTCTTAAATCGGCGCAAGATCAGAAAATCTGTTAAAATCGCAATAGCCGCCATGTTGTATGTAGTGGTTAAGTAATCTAAAAAAAAAAGAAAACACACATTTTTTGTTAAACAATTTGTGACTTGTGTAAATAGAGAGAGAGTGAGACAGACGGCGAGGAACACCCTAAGGATGAAGAACCAATTGAGAAGAGCTCCAAAAACTAAAAATTTCTATCGATTTCGAAATGCCCGAAATACGAGTTTAGTTAGTTTAACTTGTAAATTTTAGCTTTACACTTATCGTAATTAAAAGGCGCATCCGCAGACGCGACCAAGATCAGCGGCAACCATGGGAATATTTGGCTCAACGATGCGTTCTCCGATTAACAGTCCATAAATATTTAAATTAGCTCGTAATAACCTACAGAGATATGCATATGTATGTACGTATGGATAAATAAAGATAAAATAATAAACAATTAAATAATAAAGTTGTTTGTGTTTATCCAGACTGATTATAGTTTTAAGATAAAAGTAGGCACCTCATTCTGTTCATCAAAGTACATATGTACGTTTCATGGAAACTAATCAACTAGTCATAGCGTTTAAACTAAAGTCTAAAAATCGAAAAGAGTTTATTTAATTCCGATTGAATGATAGCTCAAACGAATCATATTGTTTCTGGTTTAACGTGTTTACAATTTTTTTAAAACTCTGCACAAAATAAGCTCAATTTTTTGCTGCACAAATATGGATTTCTTATTAATTTGAATCAGAATAATAGTCATGGCGAATAATTAATTTATACACACATTTAAAATTTATATGACAAGAGCTCCAAGCTTAGTCATTAGTTTTATATCAAAGTGCATATTTTAGGTTTTAAAACAACGGTGAACACATTTAATATGACACTTTATACAAAAAAAAAAAAGATAAATTTATATATAAAAATAGATTTCACAGTTTATTAGGTTTTTGTTTTTTTTTTAAATATTTTTTGGGACTTTTTCGTACATTTAACTACAACTCGTTATAAGACGATAAATTTTTGCCAAAAAATCCAATTTTCCGTCTCTGGTTCCATTTCCACTTCCATTTATTTCACTTTTTATTTGTTTCCATTGCTTGCAGCACCAACAATATCAATATCTATTTGGATTTAGATATATGTGTATGTATATACAAAATGCACAACTAGATTTCGCTTTTCAGAATTCAAAATTCAAATTTTTCGTACACTAATGTCATTCTAAATGCTAAAGTTCTGATTTACTCATTATTATTACGAAGTTATTGTAGAGCAAAGGGAAAAAATATTCAAATATCCTTTCGCATTTGGCGTGAACAAATCTTTGAGTTTGCTTCTTATTAAATTATTGTACATTTAAGATTTAAGTAAAGTTTTTTTTTGGGTTTTTTCGTGTAAATTTACATATTTCTTAAATTTGTTTGTTTTTTGTTTTTCGTTTATATTTTACTTTCAGTTTTTAATGGTAAAAGAAATCACTGTTTAGCCTCCGTTCTTTGACATTAAGTTGGTTGTTACTTTTTATATTATTTCTTTTTTGGGCAAGGCTGGACGTGCCGCAGGACTGGTTGCGGCGATGTGGCGTTTACTTATTACTGCTGGTAGTGCTGGCGGCGGCCTCGCTGTTGCTGCACTGTTCTATAACGCTGTTACCTTCCGCCTCGCTGCTTGTGGTCGTCGACGAGGCGCTGTCTTCCTCATTATCATCAGCCCCCTCACCGTCTTCATCATCGTCCTCGTCGTCGTCGTCTTCATCGTCATCATCCTCGTCGTCGTCGTCGTCCTCTTCGTCATCGTCATCATCGTCTTCGTCCTCGTCTTCGTTCTCGTCCCCGTCATAGACAATCTCGTTTTCGATCAGCCGCATGTCCATGTCCATGCTGTCGAAGGAGTCGGTAATGACACTGTCGTCGTCAGTCGTTGCATCGTCGTCTTGGTCCGGCTCATCGTCGCCCTGACCAAGCTGTTGTTGTAGGATTGAAGATCCGCCGCCGCCGGCCCCGATGCGCATCTCCTGTACCAGCTCCTTGATCATCTCAGTCTCTATCTCGGTCACCCCCAGTCCCAAGTGACGCTTGTTCACGTCCATCAGAACGTTCTTCAGATTGCGGGCCAGCAGACGCATGTGCTCATCAGTGCAAGCGTTGGCACTGCTGACATACCGAATATAGTCCTCCAGGTAGTACTTATTGAAGCTGTCGCGACAGGGATCGCCACTGGCGAACTGCTGGTGTGTGAGAAGTAGTTGATTGATCAGCCAGTTCCGGCCACCCTTCAGCACCTCGATAGCATCACGAACGCAGGTGCGTCCGAGCTCAAAATTGCGATACAATGGGTAGGTTATTACTCGACGTAGAAAAGCTACCAGCACATCCCGGTAGTTGTCGAACTGCTCGTAGTAGCAGTACAGCGGACACAATATGCTCCGCGTCCAACCCGATTCGCATGTGGGATCGTTGTTGGTGGTGCGCACATCGTAGCAGATTGCCAGAAGTATGCTGATTAGTCCGCAGTCGATTTCGTTCTGGCCCAGGTTTTCCAGCTCTGCTGGTTCCTGTTCCCGACTAAGGTTGTGCAACAGATGCGCCTGCTCCTGAGTCATGGAAGTCTCAAAGATCTTGGGCTTGTAGCGCAGAGGATTTTGGTGGCCGGACGGAACTTGCAGCTCAACAAAGTTCATTTTGTACTGTTCGCGCGAGAAGCGCTTCATCTCGTCGACGATCCGCTCCTGCTTGCGTTGTATAGGACTCATGCGATGCGGCTCTGTAACGCGGCAAGTGGCAATGTCCAGCTGAGGAGAACTCTAAGCAATTAGGTTGAATACCAAGGGAAATTGAAAAATAAAAGACCCACCTCACTCGCACTGGGAGGACCCCTATACTTGCTGGCAAAGCCGTAGCCAAACTGATTTATCAGCTTATAGGTGCGCTCGTTGCCATCGACCTGTATTTGGCACTGATCGGTGATGCGCTTAAGTTTCCATTCCTGGACGATCGGCTCCTTATCAGCTAGCTGGGGGGAGGCACCCACCAGCATGGGCAGGTGCAAGAAGGTGGCTATGTACTCCTTTCGAAAGCTTTTCGGCTTGGCCGCATCACCAGTTCCCCCTCCATCAGTTCCTCCTCCCGATCCCTCCTGTCCTGAACCTGCGTTCAGTGGCAAGCAACGCAGGCAGAGATGGTACTGATTTTCGGCGGTGTTGTACCTTATCAGCAGGGTCTTCAGCTCGCGCAGGTCGAAGGTGCGGCGACTGTGGAATCTGAGGAATGGGGAATACGACTGCGTTATATCTGTGGAATGCGGGGTGCCAGTACAACGATTACGGAGCGGATGCAATGACTCACTTGTATAGCTTAACATCTGCGTAAAAGTACAGATCGTGCGCGTCAACGAATATATCGCAGTTTCTTATGCGATCCACATGTAACGCCTCCGCTACTGCCACAGCGCACGCTTCCTCCCCCGTGCCAGTCACTGTTCCCTGACCATCGCCCGCTGCCGTGGAAGAAGAAGCACCAGCAGCCGAGGGAGCAGCTGCTCCGGGCTGGGGCAACTTGGAGCGCTGCTCCCTGGCATGCGGGTGTGGTATCACTAGGTTGCACGAGTTCTCCAGATAACTGTGTGCGATCTGTCCATTCAGCATCTTCCAACTTTATTCCGTTCCTTTTGATTCTGCTAACTACTGTTTTTAGTATAATTTTATTTATTTTAATGACCAGTGTGACCGTCTTCACGAAACTAAAAAAAACTGTTAATAGCTGGAGCTTACGTTATGCTTAGGACCGTGGAACAGAAGTTTTCGACAAAATCCTGATAAGGCTAACGAATTTCGTAAGTATGATAAGATTTCGGAAAAATGTTTATAAGTTCTGATGGCTTACTGAAAATTTAGAATTCTAAATTTCAAATGAAAACAAGGATCTCACTTGCTACTTTGCTACCCACATATTTTATTTAAAATAAATTAGTTCACATATGAATCACATAATATGAATATGGTAATGGTGAAAACACCATTGTTTCACAGAATTGTTATCTATTTCAATTAAATATATTGAAAACTGTTAAATTTACTTGCCATTAAATAGAAATTTTTGAAATTCGAAATGTTTAAATTTCATATGAGCTTGTTGGCTTCCGTTACGTTTCACAATCGATAACTTGTATTACGTATCATTTTCTTGCCGATAACCTGTTGTTAAGGTGGCTTTTTGACATAGTGGCTATCTAAAGAAGCCCCAAAACCACAAAGGTATTAATTTCCAACGGTAAAACCAGAAACTAAAAATTATGTTAAAAAATAATTAATAAATCCATCGAGAGTTTTGCTAACTATCGATAACGGGCTTAGCTTTAAAGCTTAACAGGATAACATAAACAGGAAACAACTTTTACTGTTGTTTTGTTAATTATAGCAAAATATATTATCTAATTTTATTTAGCAACAAATTATATGTGAAGCTTTAATTGAATTCCGAATAAATGTATATCTTGGATTTTCATTTTAATATTTGTGATACATATATAAAAACGAATAATTATAAGATGTGATATAAACGATTAACGTTAATTAAGGTAACAGAAAATATAACAGTAACTAGCCAAATAAAATATAACTTAAAAAAGCTAAAAATGACGGGAAAATAGCTAAGCTGACAACACTGTTGCCAGTCGCCATTATCGATTTGTGGCAGAGGAAAAATAGAGACTTAAAAAATCGAGTAACAGCGTTAGGCACCGGTTAGAGAGCGCATCAAACGCCGCGTTAAATTGTGAGGATCTTGTGAAGTTAATACCACCATCCGTAATCCGTTTGATTTGTCGTGGCAGAGCTCGCGTAAAAGTATTTTTCCCTTAGAAATTCTCAATCAATCAATACCAGCTCTCTGGCTCGCTCTGCCCGCTGTACGTGTGTGTGTGTGCGTCGTGTCTCTCTTTCTCTTTGGGTGCGTGCGTGTCTGTGTCTGTGTGTGAGTTTCTGTGGTCCGTTCCTTGGGTGCATAATTAAATTAATCAAGTAAATAAAGCCAACGGGAGCAGGAATAAGAACAAAAACAACAGCCATCATCATGACTATGGCAGGGCAAACGATCAACGACAGGCTGCTGGCCGCCCGTCACAGCCTTGCTGGCCAAGGACTCGCCAAGTCCGTCTGCAAGGCCACCACCGAGGAATGCATAGGCCCGAAGAAGAAGCATTTGGACTGTAAGTGACCTCCCCTCCCCATCCACTCGCCCCGTTTCGTTGCGTAAAGTCACCGTTACACCTCTTCCTAGTTACCACGCGAAAAAATATGTTCATTCAGTTACACAGTTACATACAGCAGCGGTCAAAACAATAGTACTTTCTTTCACTTACTTTTCTTTTCATTTTTGCACTGAAAGTGCACTTGTTAAAACAGTAAAGAAATCAGCTGTCTGCTATATATTGAGCTTAATGGAAATGTTTCAGGTTCTAGATACGTAGCAGGTCATAAAATAAAGTTTTTATCGCTTAAAATATTAAATAGTTTCTAGTATAAGTCTTGGCTTCTGTTACTAACTGCAAGAAATCTTATAAGTTATATATGTACATATAATCTTAACTACTACTACTAAATTATTACACATACTAAACTAGTTCCATACTAAACTAAATTTTTATCAAAATTCATGTAGAATAAAAAACTCAACAAAAGCTCAAGGCCAAATTTTTGTAAATATTTTTATTTATCAGAAACTCCTAGTGCTACCGATAGTTCCATAAGTGTACCAACACTTCACAGCTTCTCTTATTTTTTTTACATTTTTGCGACAAGTTACAAAGTTTTCTGTGAAAAAAAAGGAAATTGAACCATACTGATTACGATCCACAACCCATGCGCCCTCCCAGCACCAACCCAGCACCACCCACCACCCCCCAGTGCACCTGAGCCAGCAGCTGGCTGCTGTTTGTGGGCTCCATTCGTCATTGATGGCTCTCTGTCTCGTCCAGCGCTCTCTTTCTAATGTTACGTCACTTTCCCACGGCTGCACGTGTGTGTAGTTGTGTTTATTGGAGCTCCTAGGGACTTGGAACGCCTACGCGAGTAACAGTTGTGGTTGTGGTGTCATTGTCTCCCTAATTTATGGCAAAAGCCATGTTTAGGTCATTACATCGGGATTACGACCAGGCCCATATCTCTCAAGCCTAAAACTCCTGATGGATTCTGGTTTGGTGACCCGCTTTTGCGAAAAGTTTTCTGATTGCGAGATGACTCATCGGTTTGGCAGTGCGGAGAATAAAAGAGGGCCGATACCAACGGTTTCTGCTTGCCACATAAACAAGTCTCTTTGTGGCCAAAAGCATACAGAGTAGTAGCAATAGCAGTAGTAATAGCAGTATAAGTCCATGATAAAGTTCAGTAATCATTGAAGATGATTTTGAAGTACCTCCCTAGATAAACCTGATCTGCAGTGCTCTCTAGTATAGTTCAGAGGCCCACAACAGGTAGAATCTCAGGTTTGAATGTCTAACCCTTTCGTGCCTTCCTTCTTTGTTTTTTCTAACGAGTTTCGGCTTTTAAATAAAACGAGTTGTGAGTTCATAGAATCACAAAACTAACATAGACGGGGAACACAGCTGAGGACTGTTGTTATTAATTAACAAGCGAAATGGGAATCAATGGGCTTTTGGTTACAAGTACAGTGGCTATTCTTGAACTCAAGTCTGACTTGTGGAGTTCTCTTACAGATTCTCTTAGCCAGAGACCACTGCAGAGGCATATTGCATTTGTTTGTTCACTTGCCGCAATCAATTTTCCGCATTTAATGTTTATTGAAATTTGTTTCTATTAGAAGGCATGAATTACTGTAGTTGGCGCCCAAACAGACCTTTTCTGGCTAGCCAAGAGGCATCTGTTGTTGCCACCAGCAGACGCCCCTTGCAAGCACTCGGGAATCACTTCGAATTATAGCGAATGATAACGAGCAAGGGTTCCGGCACTTATCAGTGCCCTGCACACTCCCTTGCTTAACTCGGCTTTGAGGCAGCTGCGAAACTTGTGGCAAGATAAAGCCAACAATGGAGAATGGCTAGTGATAAGGAGGGGCGGCTGAAACAAAATTACATTATTAATGAGAGATTTCTTTTAAAAAAAGCGTTCAATTATAAGATATTTATGTTTTTCAGATCAGATACATTTTAAAGAATTAATTATGATTCATTTTCTGACTTATTTCTCTTGCAGATCTGGTTCACTGCACCAACGAGCCGAATGTGTCGATACCTCATCTGGCCAACTTACTTATTGAGCGTTCCCAGAACGCCAATTGGGTGGTGGTCTACAAGTCGCTGATAACCACACATCATCTGATGGCATATGGCAATGAGGTTTGTACGAACTTAGGGGCGTATTACATATTTACTTTCTTTGAGGCCGAGCTAATGTGCTAATCTATTTAATTTCATTTCATTTGTGGAATTCTGTGGCCAGTGCTTATACGCAAAGGTCACGTACATTACGAGATGCCCATTCGCATTATTGTTGTTCTTTTTTTTTTTTTTGATTTTGTTTACTCTCCACTCTCATATGCCGAGTGATTACTGACGCCCCCCGTTCTCCGACCGAGCTTATCTTCTTTTGTTTTTCTTCGACGGTTCTATTTGTTCAGCAATCGTCTCTGTAATCTCTGGGCCTCATAATTGCAAGCCTCCTTCACTCGAAGAATGAAATGAATGAAATTATTTGGCCAGAAAAGATTAATTTTATGCCCAGAAGAATGTGTGGGTCTTTGTTTATTGAAACTTTCGTTGGAGAATGTTTGAAAAAATAATATTATTTTTTAATCTCTATTTCAGCGCTTCATGCAATATCTGGCGTCAAGCAATTCTACATTCAATCTCAGCTCCTTTCTCGACAAAGGAACTGTGCAAGGTATAAAAAAATTATACCATCATTATGCCCATCATTTAATTAAAAACTAATGCTTAAATTATATCCATTTCTTTCTCGTTCTTTCTCTCAATCCCACTCATGCGAATGCTGTGATTTTTGGCTTCTTCATTTATACTTTTCTAAAAAAAATTAACAATTTCTAAAACCAAAAAACCGCTTACTGACACATCTACCATCCATACATGCTGACTAACAACAACAACGACATGAAAATTTATATATCTAAACTTGATATTCAAAATCGAACAATGTATACAGATGGTGGCATGGGCGTTCCAGGTGGCAGAATGGGTGAGTATTATGCAGAAAATGCTATTGGAAATTGGGAATCGGCTATAGCTCCTCGGCTCCATTCGGCCTGTAGATGTTGTGACTAAACCTTGTTCTTAGCTAAACAGAAATCAAAATTGACTAACCATGAGAACTATTATGTTTTTTTTAGTTGACTGTGCCGTGTACCCTACTGTATAGAGAACACTTTCTAATGTATTTCCAATCAACAGGTTACGATATGTCGCCCTTTATACGCCGATATGCCAAGTATTTGAATGAGAAGTCGCTCTCCTACCGAGCCATGGCCTTTGACTTTTGCAAAGTCAAGCGAGGGTAACTACACCACATCACGCACTAATTTTATATACATATATATGTGGCCTAATTGATTTGTTTTGGTAATCTCTAATTTAGCAAAGAGGAGGGCTCATTGCGCAGCATGAATGCGGACAAACTTCTGAAGACTTTGCCAGTTTTGCAGGCACAATTGGATGCACTTTTGGAGTTTGATTGCCAGTCCAACGATTTGTCCAATGGTATGGCTATAAATCTCTTCCTTAAAAGTTATTCATAATTTAAATACATTTTCGATCCGACAGGCGTCATAAACATGAGCTTTATGCTCTTATTCCGCGATCTCATACGTCTGTTTGCTTGTTATAACGATGGCATCATCAATTTGCTGGAGAAGTACTTCGACATGAACAAGAAGCATGCACGCGATGCATTGGATCTCTATAAGAAGTTTTTGGTGCGAATGGATCGTGTTGGGGAGTTCCTCAAGGTTGCTGAGGTGAGTAAGAGAGTATAACAAGTTTCTGCCGATATTAATGGGCTTATCTCTTGCAGAATGTGGGCATTGACAAGGGAGACATTCCCGACTTGACCAAGGCTCCTAGCTCATTGCTGGATGCATTGGAGCAGCACTTGGCCACGTTGGAGGGTCGGAAAGTATCGGCGGCCAATACACCCACACAGTCGTCTAGGTTTGTTGACTTTTAGGTTCTGTTTCTGTCTTGAAACAAGTGTTTTTGTTTTATATATTATTTAAATATATAGTTAGCTGGGATTATGTTTAGTTATTGCCATTTTTAAGCATCTTTATTGTATTATTCTTATTTCATAAGTTTTTTAAATCATTTTTTTTATTGATTCATTCTTTGTTTTCTTTTATTTTCCCTTGGTTTCATGTTGGCCTTATTTTCAATCATTAGCAATCAGCGTAACTTTAAATCCGCTGTCTCCGCACTCTCTTCTACCAGCTCGGCTTTTGGAACTGCTGCCGCATCCAGCAAATTCGATACCAGCAATGGCATCGACGAGCAGCTCAAGGCCCAGGTCTTGGCCGAGGAGGAGGCTGCCATGAATCAGTACAAGGTGAGTTGAATCCTTTTATCCATTAAATGTCCTTTAATTAATTGATTATTTTCGGCCTGTTCTCTTGTGCTAGTCCAAGGTATCGTCGCCCACTAGTAGCGGAGCTGCTGGCGCTAGCGCTGCACTAACAAATCCATTCCTATCGTCACCGCCAGCCGCCCAGGCTGGCCAGCCGATAGTTGATCTGTTTGGTGCCGCGTCGGCTCAGCCCGCTGCTGCTGCAGCAGCACCCCAGGTCCAGGCCCAGCCCACCAAGGCCTCCGACGATCTGCTGCAGTTGGGCAATCCGTTCGCCGACATGTTCGAAGCCAGCGGGGCTCCGGGAGCAACAGGTGCTGCACTCAATGCCAATAATTTGTGGATGCATAATAATGGTAGCATGTTATAATTTCCCTTATTATTTTCGCCTAAGTTACTTTCAAACTAGACTTTATAATGATTTCGATTATATATTATATTTACTTTCGTGCTGTACATATACTATGTAAGATTATATGTGTAAGTGTAGTGACCCGAAAGGTGTTTGTTGTCGTATCCGTAGACCTCAGAGCTAAGGGGAGTGCACTTTTCCGGCGCCCTAGACGCCCCTCTCACCCCTCAGTCTGTCTCTTAATTTCACACAGGCTTAGCCCTCTGTCTGCACTTGACTTTCATGCACCATAATTCATAATTTTTATCATAAAAATCTATTTTGAAACTATCAGTTTAGTTATTTTCTTAATTATTTCTATTTAAGTTTTGATTTCTTTTAAATTCTTCTCTAATTGTTACTCTTAATTTTTTTCATCACTTTTTCTTTCCAACCCGAATACAAAAACAACAACAACAACGATACAACTATGATAACGATAACGATACTGAATATCGATAATCTCGATAATCCAAATAATACGAATCGCAAATCTTCCAAAACACGCCTACGTCCATCGTCCACCGCCCACCGTCCACCGCCCACACAACACCCAACAACAACAATACCAAAAATCTAAAATCCACAAAAAAAAAAAACAAAAAAAATATATATATAAATAAAAAAAAAACATAGGTTTCAATGGCGCTTCAGTTTCCTCCGCTGCTGCTACAAATGCATTCGTTTCCGATAGTAATTTCTCATCCGTTTTCGGTAATACGGAACCGGCAGGTAAGTCTCTCCATGACTGTCTTCATTCATTCCTAACTGCAAGCAATAATTTTTAATCAAAGCAATCAAAATTAATATATTAGGCATTAAGCAGTTACTAACAAGAGTGCCAAAAACTTAATATCTATCTAAATTAAGCTCAAATCGGATCGGTTTAAAATGCTATCTTTTATATACAACTTTGGTGTGATTGCAAAAACTATTATATAATTAATACTTAACTGTTAGCATGCATATTTAATAAATATTATTTATTAATTTTGACGCAGTTTCCCCAGCAGGCTAGGTTTTTTATTTTTATTAATGCGTGAGAGTTAAAATGATTTTTATTATCCCCTCTGAGTAAAAATTATTTTTATATTAAAATATGTGATAGTTTTGTTGTTTTTCTCCCATATTTATTTAATATGTTATCCTGTCAATGTTTGCGTTGAATTCCACACAGCGTCGATGTCGTTGCCAAATCCATTTTTTGATGAAATGTCCCAAGCCCCAGTCGCTGTTGCACCTGTTGCTGCGCCCTATGCCAACAATATCAATTTCATGGATCAGCAGTTGCAGCAACCACAGCAATCGGTGTTATATATGCAACAGCAACAACAGCAACAGCAACAATTGCAACTTCAGCAGCAGCAACAGCATCGCCAGCAACTGCAACAACAGACTTCCTTGTCAGCAACAACGGCATCATCTCACTTTCCACCAGGTGAACCACCAGGCTTGTCGCCCAACCGCCCAACGACACCCCCCAACCATAAACACCTTTTCAAAGCATCTCTTTCTACGCGTGCTTTGTTTCTGTACAGAGCTTGCGCCGTCACCTGCTTGTAGTGCTGCAGCAGACACAGCGCTTTCTCCTCTTTCCCCCTATTTTGATGTCCTGCGGGCCTGGTCCTGTGTCACAGATACTTCATTAACACCAGCCAGAACATGCTTCGTCCACTGTTGTCTGCTCGTGATTTGTAACCATATGATTTTGTCCAATATATGTCTGAGAAATGTTTTTTGAAACTTTCCTATCGCTGAGTGGGATATTTTAGCTGTCGACTGCGTTGATATCTTTCATGTGTCTAATTAATTTGTATTTGGATTATCTGTTTTGTGTTGAACCCAGTTTTTATTTAGAAAAGTGTGTTTAATGTCATAAGTGTGTGTTATTTTAAAGAAAGGATAACGCATTGCTTACGAGCTTTCAGTTATTTTTGCTTTTTGAGCCTAAAATGTTACTCTAAACTCATTAATGTTTGTTAAATGTTTCTTATACACTAAACTACATACAACATTTCCATAAATACTCGGTCTTGGGATGCTCTTGTATATAATCTTACCATCTATCATAGACTTGTAGCTAACAAAATATGTTTAATATTCCTTTGTCAAGAATCATTACAAAAAAAAAAAAAAAAATAACCAATTATTAATATATTCAATACAATGCCAATTCATGTTATTTATTTTGTAAATGTTATTTTTTCTCTTTTTCTCTCTCTTATGTTCTTATGTACTGAACGTAAAACAAAAAACAAAAAAACAAAAAAATTATGAAAACTATATAAAATACCTCACATTGTCTCATGTTAATGTTGGTGGCACAAAACCATATTCAATCTCTATATGAAACGCTAAAATTATCTATGTGTTTTATGGTAATGCTGGCAAAATAATAAAAACAAATAATTATAAAACCGAAACATTCAATTTCGATGGCAAACAAACTCAACGCTAACTCGACAAACATAAAAAATATCAAAAATCTTGGGCTTCATCGGCTTCATTGTTTACGTACACCACCATCCTCTATACCCATAACCAATGTGTTTGTCTTTGTGTATAAATGTCTGGTATAATGGTGTATTGGCTAAAATAAATCAAAACACAACAATCGTGGCGTGAATTGTGTAAATCAAAGGCTTCGATGCTTTGGGTGATGTTCTCAAGCCGGCTTCCGCCAGCAGCAACAACAGCAATCAAATGAACGTTGTCGCCACAGGTTACACCGGCAATAGCAGCTCGATCCTCGCGTTACAACAGCAGCAGCACCACCAGCAACACCTCCACCAACACCAGCAACAGCAACAGCAACTGCAACAGCAGCAGCAGCAACAGGCACCGGCCAGCACTGGAAAGATAATAACCGGCGACTTGGATAGCTCACTAATGTCCCTAGTTGATAACTTAAATATAAATAAAACGGCAAGTGCAAAGTGAGTAATCGAGCCAATCTCTACTAATGTCTGACGATCTCTGTACATATGTATGTGCGTGCGTTCGAAAGTGAAGCCAAAAACCAGAATGTTGAACAAAATTCATGTTGTCACCTGATCATGATCTCAGTAGTAGTTGGTTGAATCCTTAAGGGACTCGACGAAGTTCAACGACTTCAATCGACTTCAACCAGAATTGCAGGGATCCTATCCCCAAAATCGATTCCAATCCATTGCCATCCGACCTTGTGACCTTCCCGTCCAACGACCAACGTCCAACGTCCACCAATCCATTTATTCATGTTCCATATGTGTACATAAAGTCCATCCATAAAATAGTTCGAAATCACGCAGAAATCTGTTTAGATAGATTCTAAATTCAAACCCAAAATTCAAATGCCGTGTTCATTGATTTCGTCTATATATCATTACTCTCTTACCCCATTATTCTCATAGACCCGTGCAATGGAATTCACCTAAAAATACAGCGAAACCAGGTGCTAATTGGACACCCCAACCAATGGCGGCTACAACTGGTGCTGGCTATCGTCCAATGGTGAGTTTTGCCTACTCTAACTCTACTCTCTACTGTCTACCCGACTACTACTACTCTACTCTACTCAAAAACTCAATTAAAAACTACCACCTACTACTAAACAAATCGAATAAATTCGAACTCGACATAAGTAAAGCCAAAACTGTCTAAAGAATCGATTCAACAATTCCGCGTTGCCTCGAATTAACATATCTATTCGATAAGGGAATATGAGACATATAATTTGAATACACTGAGAGTCGCTAGAGAAATTGTGCCGATAAAACAATACGAAAAAAAAAGAAATGCCAGAAAGATAACGAATGACATTTTTTGTAATAAAACCAATTTTTGTCTTTGTCCTTTTGTAAAACACATTGATTTCTCATTTTATTTTGTACAATTTTGTGTCACCTCGATAGTGTAGGCTACACTTCATGTACAATACACTGTTTTTCTTATTTCATGTAATTTTCCTTATTCAAAATTAATATTTGTTTCCCAATCGCACAAAATGGTTCTGTTTATTTCCAATATTCCATGGATCTGTATGACTTTTTTATAAGCTTGCTTAACTTTTTCTTAAAAATTTAATTATTCTATTAATTATCATAAATCTCAATGTTGTCACTTTTATTTAAAAAAAAATATTTGAACCCAAAGATCAGAGGTCACAGTTTGTGGGGGTCGTAAGTGGTTCTTTGTTTCTCTGGACCTGGATATTTCTCGTACACCCCCTCACAACACTGATCACAACAAGCAGTAATCACAGTAACCTGCACCAGAACACAAGCACTAGGGCTATATTTTGTGGCACACCTCGGCGATTAGGTCTCAGAGTCTCCACATACATATATATATCTCCACACCACACAGGCCAAAGACTACCACCAATCACATGTTTCCATTTTATATTTTTATTTCATTATTATTTAAATTTTTATTTTGCAATTATGTAAAGTATATATAACTATCACTTACTTTCTTTTCTTTATTTTATGTTTGCTTTATATCTCAACTATCCCAACGCATACCGCAAAATCGAAAATCGCAAATGAATCCAATTGAATCACAATTAAATATATATTGAATCCGATCGAACAAACAACAACAACCGATCACGAATGACAACTCACGATGCGCCTGTGTTAATGCTGTCTGTGTGTATGTGTGTTTGTGATTTATCAATATATATTCTATCAATATACCAATATATATAACTATATATATATAAATATAAAAAAACATAGGCACATGGCATGACCGTAAGTCCTGCGCCAATCACAATCAATCATCCGTATATACATGCTAGTTATCCTGTAATGCCAAATTATATGCAGGTAAGATGAAGCCAAAACCAACGAAATTAAAACCGAAAAACCAAAGAACTTTCCAAACTAAATGAAAAAATTACAAAGTATAAAAAATGTATATTTTGATTTAAACCTGGGTTGCCGTCTTTTCCTTCTTATAACTTTTTGGTTTCTGTTTTTGTCTTGAAACTTTTGATTTAACTTGTTTAATATATTCGTTTTTATCAATCGATAATCTATCATCTTCAGCACTATAACGTATTATGCGACATATACGCCAGTTACTACCTTCCTTCTTCTAACTTTCAAAGAAACCGATCTCTATCCTTTGATTTTGGTCCTTCCAGCCACATAGCGTGTGTTCTATCTGTCCCCACCTCTCTCTCTGACTCTTGTCCCCCGATCTAAATTGCATAATTGCGTTGCACTTTTATAAGTTTTATGAAACTATGGTATTATTTTGAGAAAACGTATTCTTTGTAGATTTAAACCGAGTTACTGTTCCACTTGTCTGTAGACCTCACTAACTTCCTCCGTATGATACCACGTAGCCACTGTTTATAAAGTCCTCCAAGGCGGTTGTCCTCCTCAAAATAAAAAGAAATGAAACCCAAACCGACAACTTTACTTTTTCAACCATTATTTTTTGTAGCCTTGCGTCTGTCATCGTAAAGAAATTGTTAAAAGTAACGTCCAGTTTCTACCAGTGCATGAATATGAGCTCACCATTTGCTTTAACGACTGTACTAACTCTTATTTTATGGACTCTTGTAGGGAATGCCGGTGATGGGGCAGCCAACTATGATGGGGCAGGCAGCAGCCCCTTTGACTGGGGTGCAACCGACGATGATGGCGGCGCCGCACAGTAATGCGTCAGCGACAGCGACGGGCATCATGCAACCCATCCAGCCCACGCAGAACGGGGGCAATAAAAACGTCCCGCTCGATCCATTTGGTGCGTTATAAGCGACCCGCTCGGAGCTCATACGTACAATTACAACTCAAGAGTTACATGCGAAACCACACACACCACCCACTCACTCAATCACTCACCTTTACACACACTAGGCGCTCTAACCTCATAGACCACACACACACGCAGCAAAAAAAAAAAAAAGAAAATATACTATAATATATGAATAACTTATATATTTGCAAACGAAAAATATTAATAACTTGAAAAATGCATTATAAGAGATGTTTACAGAAACTATGCTACAGAAACAATATATTAAAGTTTATGGAAATAGCAGCAGCAAAAAGCGAGAAACACAAATGAAGCAGATAAGAAATTATATTATAATGTTGAACATTGAGTAAACGCAAAAACAAATGCTATATACATACATATATATACATATATATATATATATATATATATATATATTTATATTATTACTATTTAAATGAAAACAAATAAGTTTGACTATTTATATGTATACACCAATTTATATACTATGCTAAAACGAATGATGAGAAAGCGTGAAGCGAAAAGCAAAACGAAACAATTTCCATGAATAGCTAAAGGAAAGTAGCCTATGTGAAATATACCTATGAACTCTAAGATAAGTCTAAACAAAACCTGTAGTTGTGTCCTACGCCAATCACTAAACACCCGTTGAATTACCTAGTGGAACGATGTTAGCTGTCTCAAAAGCCGGATGGAGGATCGGAAGTGAGATTGGATCCTCTTTTTAGAAGGAGCGACACTTTTAAACTCAGTCCATGTGTGTGCACAGCTTACCGTAATTATTTGCAATATTTGAAATCCGTCTATGAAAAAAAAATTCATATTTTTCTGTTATCTGTGTATTTTTTAAACTGTTATTAAACAAATTATTATTTGTTAAATGGAAATTATTTGTAAATGCATTCCAAACTAGGTCCAATTTTGTCCAAATTTAATTTGTGAAGAAAAAACAAGTTGTAATTATTAAGTATTATTTAAAAATTGTTTCAGGATACGCTAAAATTATATGAATTGAATGGATAATTTGTTTAAATACTAGGTTACCACAATGTTTATTTAACATTTGTGTTAAACTTTAGAACGTATGTTGTATTTAGCCATTTATGTAAATGCTTCTCAGCATTCGAGACGATTCGAAACTGACCCATAAAATACGTAGTTCATTTCTAGATTGTGTATATAAAGCATATAAAATGTTTGCAGCATGACGCGCTGAACTATGATTAAATAAAATTTATATAAATTATGTAAAATCTTCTTTTATAATTTTTATTTTAGTTTATTTCGTTACATGTGCAGCACTGGAATGTGAATGCCAAACTTACACAAATTGAATGACTTCCAAATCATTTTTATCAACTCCAACCCACCACCCCCATTCAGTCTGTAACTTTTTGATGGTTCAAAGGTTTCTTCACCTCACTTCACATTCGAACTAATAGCGATTAATTCCCCCAAAACTATTACGAGTACTTTCAAAAATATATAGCCGTTAAGGCTATAAGCAAACTCTTTCGTTTCTTCGCCGTTAACCGAAAATATGCTATATTTTTGCACGATCCAGGGAGTATTCCATTGCTCACAAAAGTAAGCAACATTTTAATAAAACTCGTCGCGATGCAATGTTGACCACGATTTGATATTTTTGGTGGATAGGTGGGTCAACTCTCGAAGGCGACAAAAAAAAAAAAATAAATAAATAAAAACACCCGAAAACGCAATAAATGTTAGATGCAAACAATCATGTATGGAATTTTCATTAAAGCTAATGCCACAAACCCGAATCAATGTAAATTTAGCAAAATTATACACTCAAAAAATTACAAAAGCTACAAAAAAAAATGTTTTATGACAATATTTATACGCTGGTGTTTGAGCTAAACTATACTCATACTTAGGTCTAACTAACTTAAAACTACAAATGAAGTCTACTCGAAGGATACGTCTAGAATCAGCCGAGGTAGAGAGCATTAGCCGAAGCAACTGCGACCACTTGTTGATGTTTCGATTGATACCAGTTGATACCAATCATTGAGATAGTCGGCTGGAACTTAGAGGGTTGGCTTACCAAAACGAAATGTATCTTGTAGATAACCATAGATTGTGCAATAGAGAGTATCTACGTCTAGGGACGACTTGTTTTAATCAAAAAGTTGCTGTGTTTCTATTAGTTTGAGCTTTCTCTCTACAAACGAATCCAAATCCTTTTATGCCACGTGCGATAAGAACACCAAGAAAATAAAGATATTTTTTGTCACGATTAATCCTTAAAGTTCAATTCGATCCTTGAATATGAAAAGTATTTGAGTATGCATATGCACACATTCTCATCAGATACAAGTAGTTGTAAAAGATATTTATGTTGAAAACAAAAACCCAACTTCAAAACAAAAATGAAATGTTAGTGCAAAATAAATGTGTAAAATATATGTGTTGTGTTTTACTCCCAAGTCGGCCTTGCTGGAAAGATCTGTTTGGGTGGCCAAAGGTCGTAGTAAATACAAACACTCATTACAATAGACTCAGCCACAGCAATACTACAACTGCTAGCTCAATTTTTCAATAGCATTCGAAACAGATATAGGAACACACCATGCCGCCTTGTCAGTTGCGCCATACGGGCATGGGCTACAAGCCGCGCAGAAATAAGGATAAGGAGGGCGTGGACCCTCCCAAACCAGTTCATCCTCGTTCCTCCCGTTTCCATGGATTCCTGGGGATGCCCTTCGTCCAGCAGCATATGATGGTCGATGAGCGATGGACTCCCATCTCGCTGACAGAGCAGTTCAAGAGCATGACCGACTTAATGAGTGAGTTTCGACCTCCAAGAGCGAAAAGGGGTACACATTCACGAACGACTATTTTTATTAGGCCGTCGCTTGGTTTTCAAAAGTCATGAGTCAAAGGCCAATCGTCAGATTCACCAACGCCAAAAGAAGAGTCTGACTCTTCAATGTCGTGATGGACGCCTCAAATTGCAAAATGTCCTTATGGGCGATAACGCCCAAAAGATTCGAAACTACTTAATAAACCACAGAGACATGCAGCGCTTGTACCAGAAGATGCCCATCCATCTTGTGGTCGACAACATTAATCAGAGGACATTTGTTATGCGCAAAGAAAAGGATCGTTTAGAGTATCGATTGTCGCAACTAAAGAAGCAATATAAGGAACAATTGGTTTGTAGCTTTCATTTCAGATTATAGTTCAGATTCTCAGCCCCGAAATCTTTCGTAGTTGGAAGAAGCCATGCTGCAAAATCGTATTAAGTATGAACATGAAATTCTTATGGACGAAGAAGTTAAATCCCAAATCTTTCTCAAAAAGATTGAGAACTCGAATGTGCGCCTAAAGGCTATCAAGACCATTAATAACACATATAAAAAGATGATTCAAGTTCTACTCCATGATGAGATATTTTATGAACCCATCCTGATTTCCCTGAACGAGGACTTGAAAGATCAGAAACATTTTATTAATCACATAATACATTTGGGAAATCCGGCCATAGCCAAATTTAAGGAGCTCAGTGAGGAGTTTCGCGAAATGGAAAAAGTTTTCCGGAATAATCTGCAAACACAGATGCTAACGTTAAGCACTTATAGGAGAACTCGTGGTCCTTCGATGATGAACTTTAACAAGCAACGGGAGGTGGCACCACTCAACGATATAAGGAGATATGTTCGGGAGACCCTGAGCATGATAATCCTTAAACTAGAGTTGAAAGCCGTGGAGAAGATTATCAAGGAGGTGAAGTTTGTCACTCTGTGCTCCCAGGCCAAGGAAATCTATCCTCGGTTCGTTTTTGAGGCGACATTCCCGTGAAATATTTGATATGGTTTCTTGTTTTCCATTTTTTAGAATGAAAAGCCAAGTGGAAAACAATGAAAAACTGCACCGTAAGATTGTTAGTGCTATGTTGGAACATGAAATGTTTAATACAAAAGATAAGTGCGCCAATGTGCTGAAAGGAGTTCTGATAAATAATCTCTCAGATGAAGAAATCAAGTATGTGATTTTTGTTCCAAAGATTCGTTTATTTATAAATCATTTATTTACAGGAGATTGGAAACTATTACGGAATTAAAGAGAACATTAGATGTTGGTAGACAATTCAAAGAAGATACTCTTAAATATCTTCAGAATCGGGCGACTGCTTTCTTTATGATGAGGTAAATAAGGGTTATATTAATCATTAAAAATTATTTTCATTTTTTAGGGTAAGTATTTGGAATCTTTTGGAAATCCTGCGCCACGTCGATCGTCAACCAACGAAACGACGCTCCACGTATCCGAATTCCTATTTAAAGTTGCCGCTGCTTAAGTTTGATATGTTCAATATGAGGGCCGTTTCTCCAGAGATTTTCGATGAGGACAGTTGAGTAGCTCTCCAAACCCTCAATTCAATATAAAAACCAATCTTATCTTTCATTTTCACAGTTGAAAACATATTAACCAGTGTCAAGCGTAAAATCTACAAGCTGATGAAACATTATCCGCAGGATATTGATGCTGCGACCGCAGAGGCCTACGCTGAACGATATCATTACGATTACTTGGCCAGTGTGGATATGGAAGAGGACGTTGAAGATGAGGCTGGTGCACAGGGTGCTCCGGAAGACGATCTCCTGCAGGAGAGCAAGGCCATGGCCACTGTGCCGAATCGCAAACAGATCAAGGCCCAGAGTGCCAAGTTGATGGAAGAGGTCGCCAAGCAGATGGAATAACTTTTCGATTTCTTTTTAAATATATACTTTTATATATTTAAAGTTTTAAGTTTAGTTTTTTTTAATAAATCCGTAAAGCTTTAATTGATTCTTTTTATTTTCTGTCCTTTTGTAAACGAAACATTTAAGGTGTTAAATTTGAAAACTAGGTTACTTTAAAGCCCAAAATATCTTCAATTCTATTAAAAGATCGATGTGAAATCATACCCGTATATACATTGGTGTGATTTAAAAAGAAAATATATAAAAAGTCTGTACTATACAGTATACCTAGTATAATAAAGGAGATTTTCTACTAAATAGAGACTTAAAACTGATAACCATTTTCAAGTCGGCCATGACAAACAAATCTGTACAGACTCGGTCACGACTAAACTAAACATATACTACAACAGACTACACCACACAGTCTATTCAGTCTATTTTGATACTAAAAGATCTAAAGGATATACGTACATACAAAGATCAATTAACCAACCATGCCGCCATGCACATTGCGCCAACGAGGACTGGCTTATAGACCACGTCGCGACAAGAACCGGGAGAAGGATGTCCTGGCACCCAAGCCAGTGCATCCTCGCTCTCTGCGCTTCCATGGATTCTTCGGCATGTCCTACGTCCGACAGCATGTGATGGTTGACGAGCGGTGGACCCCCAACTCGCTGACTGAGCAGTTCAAGGGCATGACGGATTTGTTAAGTGAGTAGTGTCTTTGAAGGATAATAAAAGGACATTTTCAAATAACGATTGCTCATCATAGCTCGCCGTCTGGTTTTTAAAAATCACGAGTCAAAGGCCAATCGGCAGCGGTACTTCCGCGAAAACAAGCGGCTAAAGCTACAATGTCGCGATGGCCGTGCAAAACTGCAGAATATCCTGGTTAACGACAACACCCACAAGATTCGCAACTTCCTCATCAACCACAAGGACATGCAGCGCTTGTACCAGAAGATGCCCATCCATCTTGTGGTGGACAACATTAATCAAAGGACATTTGTGATGCGCAAGGAAAGAGATCGTTTAGAGTTTCGATTGGGGCAACTCAAGAAGCATTATAAGGACCAATTGGTTTGTAGCCAGAGATATATTAATTAATCGACTATATTTAATATATTAACTTAAATATCTGGTAGCTACAACGAGCCATGCTAGAGAATCGCATCAAATATCAAAATGAGTTCATATTGGACGAAGAGCTGAAGTCTCGAATCTTTCTTAAAAAGATCGAAAACTCAAACGTGCGTCTGAAGGCCATAAAAACCATTAACAATACCTACAAGAAAATGATTCAAGTTCTGGTTCACGATGAGATTTTTTATGAACCCATCTTGCGTTCTCTTAGTAGCGACATGGAGGATCAGTCGAACTTCATCAAACACATTCTGTACTTGGGCATGCCGGCCATTGCCAAGTTCAAGGAGCTGAATGACGAGTTCCGGAATATGGAGGAGAAGTCTCGCAAGAACCTTCAGGCCAAGCTCCAGATGTTGGCGTCTCTTAAGAAACCGGGCGGAACGTCGGTTATCAACTTCAACAAGCCAAAGGAGGCGGCACCAACCACCAATCTGAAGAGATATGTCCGGGAGACCCAGAGCATGATGATCCTTAAGCTGGAGCTGAAGGCCGTGGAGAAGACGATCAAGGAGGTCAAGTTTGTTACTTTGTGTTCCCAGGCCAAGGAAATTTATCCTCGGTTAGTTTTCACAGTTGATATTTCTGTCAAATATTCGGATATTTATATTTTATATTCTATTTTATTTCTTCAGAATGAAAAGCCAGGTGGACAATAATGACAAGCTTCATCGCATGATTGTCAACGATATGTTGGCCCACGAAATGCTGGAAACCAAAATGAAGTGTGCAAGTGTTCTGAAAGGTGTTTTGGTCAACAATCTTTCCGAGGAGGAGATCAAGTGTGTAGTCTTGGCCAATAATTTTAAAACTTACCGAACTTACTGTTTTTTTCCTCTTTCTCAGTCGGCTTGAGCGAATCAGGGACTTGAAGGGTATACTGGAAAAGGATATTATATTCGAACGAGATACTCTGCAGCATCTTAAGAATCGAGCGGATGCCTATGTCATGCTAAGGTTTGTTTAATTACCTCAGTTAATTATTTAGTCTAAATATATGGGGTTTTCAGAGTTAGTATTTGGAACCTCCTGGAGATCCTGCGACATGTTGATCGTCAACCAAAGTTGTTGCGGGCTCAGTACCCGAACTCTTACTTGAAGTTGCCCTTGCTGAAGTTTGAAATGCTCAACATGAGGGCCGCAGCTCCGGAAATATTCGAGGAAAACAGTTAAGTGGTCGCCCAAGCCAACTTATACAAAGTGAATACATAAATCCAACGTTCTCTTTCCACAGTTGACAACATAATGCACATGGTGAAGCGAAAGATCTACAAGCTGATGAAGGCCTATACTGTGGAACTTAAAGCGGCGACGATCAAACGAAATGTGGAGGAGTATCATGCCGATTTCTTGGCCAGTTTGGACATGTACGAGCCGGTGGATACCGACGAGGCACCACAGACTGCTCCGGAGGACGATATCCTGCAGGAGAACAAGACCATGGCCAATGTGCCTAATCGCAAACAGATCAAGGCCCAGAGTGCAAAGTTAATTGAAGAGTTGGCCAAAGCGAATGAATAATTTTCGTTTATCTGTGTGACACTTTATTTTTAGATTTCCATATTCAATTTCATTTAGAAACCTGGTAAAAAAATTTTAAGTATTTCGGTTGGTTGTGAAAATTCTGTAAAGTAAGAGACAACAAAAAAAACTTCAGCTACTAGTAGCTGGCGAAAAATTAATAAATCGTGAGTTATACACAAATTGCCCAAAAGCAGACAATAGTCGCCTTCATATAATTGATCCGAAATTTCTGGAAACTTTGGATTGGGCTCTTTGGAAACTTTTTGGCTCTTTGTCGACGCCCTGCAGTTTTCGGTAGACGTCGGAATAATGGCCAGGAAGAATTATTGTTCCATTGCCTCATCACATAATTGGTGGAGTTTTCCCAGTTTGATTTGTGGGTTGTGCACAGTGTGAATGGGTCGCTGTGGGCTGATGGTGGATAAACCGTCAGGTTTTGATATACAAGAGTATGTATGGTCTATACTGGGCAACCTTCTATCAATTATAGCGCATTTGTTGGGCACATTTTGTCGAGTGGTCGTTGAATGCACCAATAGAGCCATTAATCATTTCCTGGCCACTCCAAAGCAACTTCCTCTCCCAAAAAGCTGCCCAAAAAGGTCAGTGGTTGTCATAAAATGTTCAAATTTGACTCGATCACCGGCGGATGGAGTTGACGACTGCCTGCCTGCCTGCCTGCCTGCCGGGAGATGGGTTATGGCCTGTCATTTCTGGTTGTTTTCCTTTCAATCTGGGGGCATGGAGTGTAGCAGTTGCACTTGCCTGACTACATACGTTTCTATCTTTCCTCTTATATCTGCGTACACGATATCACGCCGCAGTCAAACAAAAAAACAAAAATAATAATAAACATATTTAAAAAAAAGTCTAACAAAAACGAAAAACCGGGCACGGGAGCACGCGAAGCCCATAAGCCGCCAAATGAGGTTATGCAAGTCTCACATTATTCGCGGGCCTGCATGTTTATTCATATCCACACATATTCGAACATGTTCACGTTGCCGTGTGGTTTCTGTCAATTGTTCCCCCATGAAAGAGCCAGACAAATTGGGTACCGAAAGTGTTTGGACTAAAGCCATGGTGATGTTAATGTTGGTGTCTGCCCTTAAAAGTTAATACTGTGGTCAACTTTCAGCACTCGAATGAAATGCTTTTACAAATATTTTGAAAACACCGTGTTTTGCGGTTAAACTGTTGTGTAAATATAGTAATTGTCTAATAGAAGATTAAGTAGATGAAGGAAGTCTGAATTAGCAGTATCATTTTTGCTCTGAATCGAATAATTAAATAATTCGATTTAAAATACATCCATCTGAGGTCACATTCATGATCATTATCTTAATAAATCAACGTTTTACGGAAACAGATTAAAATGCCAAAATCAATTAATCCAATTGGGCAATGAGAATAATTACTATCGCAATCAATCAGTTCTGCACACTTTTTATTGGTTTCTACTTCTCAGTTTTGATGGTGGTTTGATTTTTTACCGAGACGGCTAATTATCATAATTAGTTGGTTTTTAATAAATGAAAATAACCTGAGCAAACATGACCCCATCCTGGATGGACGACGTGATTGGGCCTAACAAATGACCAATTTGGACATCGTTAGTCTTCATAATCGAAACAATGTAATTGGCCTGAAGTAGTCAAGACCCATTTAACCCGCCACTTTGCACTCTTGGCCCAAAACGACGATGTGGCCTGCAGTTCCTGGCCACCATCGCTCAAACAATTTCCAGTTGCAACATTTCGAGAAGCCACAACCCACCGGTAGCAGCAACAAACGTTCGTTTAATAATTATGAACCTTCTTGGATGTTGTTGGCGGCAGCTTGTGTTTGAAATTATTCGCATAGTAGCCCCAGCATCGTGGCAACAACAACTGGTAGTCAGTCAACTTAACGCGGTCTGCGAATCTAGCCAATTTCTGAGTCTGACGGAGTCGTGGCCAAAGTTTTCTTTCCTTTTTTTTTATTTTTCGTTTTCTACAATTTGTAAAACGAAGACGAACTACAAGGAGAAGGAAGAAAAGCCTGTTTGGAATTATTTTCGATGCTAAGTGAATACTCTAACTTGGTATTAATAGCAAAAATAACAACCATTTCTTGGGCAGCCTTTTAACAGCTAAGTTTTGATGTTTTCTTTAGTTTTGTTTTATTATTATATAATGTTTTGTTGTTTATGTTTTCTATGGTTATCATTTGGAAAGAGTATTCTAAAATAAGACATGTAAAATAGGATTTACTGTATTGCATGCAGCACCCCCAGGAAATTATCTTGTCAATGGCTGCGCTTCAATTGCAGTCCAGCTATTGTTGGGCTTGGGCTTTTGGGTTTAGGCTTTGAGTTTCTGGGCTTTGGGGCCAGCCTTTTGCCTGAGATGGACAGTAGCCCGGACCAGGCTGGCAGTTCCCTTTATTTTTCCTTCGGTTTTGGGAGGCAGCTAGTTTTTGAGGTGTGTTCCTGTAAAGCGCATGATCTCAACCATATTTCTTCTTCATTTGCTGGCATAATTTACATATGGTTATATAAGCAGTGGCCACGAAGGCACCAACGGCCATGTATCCGTTGCAAAACTCAGCTCCAACTGATGCGGCATGTTTTATTTAATTGCCAAAGAGTCATACCAAGAAAAACGGCGAAAAGAAAGAGAGAGTACAAAATCGAGTACACATGTAACAGTTAACATCGATTCCATCCAGCAAACTTCCATCCATCCATCCATCCATCCGTCCATCCATCTCTCTATCTATCTACTCCCCGTGCAATTGGTGATTTGTGTAGGGCAGCTAGCTGTGTCTTTTGTTCGCGGTCAATAGGTGCGTGTTCGTATGTCTTCCCCTTTCAAACTGCCCAGCATGCGGCTAACAAGCCACGGTTATTGATAGGAGCATCGATACTCTGACAATCATTAAACGAAGCTCATAATTTGTCAATGCTGCTGCAGAGAAATAAGTAGTAGTACTTCCAATAAAATTTTGATCTGCCCGAAATAAATCTTTCAAATTTGAATGGATGGGCTAAAGGTGATGTCTCAGCGCAGGCATCAAAGTCACGATCAATTTTGGGCTATTATATCACCTGTAGAATTTTGTAGTAGCGTTTTGGCTCTTCAGTGAATGCTTTCCTGTCACACCCATTTCTTTGGCCCACAGACCGGCGGGAGAACAAAAGTTATATATAAATCTGTGTCACTGGCAAAACAAGACAATAGGCAAAAAATAAACGTTAAATTTAAACATTGAATAACATTCAAGATTATGCAATTTATAGCAGTAAATGAAAATATCAAACACGCAAGCGAAAGAATCAGAAGACTTAGACAACAAACTTGTTTTGGTTCTAAGCTCAGAACAAGTTTCGGCGAATGATGTTCGCGGCGAACTTTCCCAGCGCCCGTAGAACTTTTCGTTGTATATTTTTATTTTTGGCCAAAACTGTAAACTGTAAATCGGCGGCGGCATGCATATTGTAATAGTGTCATTTTGTCTCGGCCCAGGCATCTGCCTAATTAACGGTGCTTCATAAATATTCAAGGAAATCGCAGATAAGAACCTCAGCCTGCGCCTTCGCTTCTCCGGAGATTCGAGTTGCACGTTCTGTTTCGTGTTGCGCTGCCATTAAGTTTGCTGCAAGCCTTTGCCTTTGACTGCCCGAAACGGTTTTGAAATCACTCTCTATAAATATGGATTTCTCAACAGCTTGTTCGGTGTGAGAGTTTTGGCATAAGCCGCATAACAACCGATTATTTTAATTAAATTCTTATTCTAAAAAGACAAAGCTGCAACGCCCACATGCCAATGGCAAGACAAATACCCGAAAATATGTATTGCCATTGTTGTGATTGTGCAATTGTGTTGTGCCCAGGTGGAGCTTACTATGCAAATGTTCTTGGTAAGCTAGCAGCAGCTAGCTTATCTGCTGAATAATTACCCAGCTGCAGTTATCAGAACACGGCCCGACCTCGGACGACCTCCGGCCAAATCCACGCCCAGCCCACGAGGTTGCCCTTCAGCCCAGCCACAACGGCCCCACCACAAGCCCCCTGCAATTGTTCCGTCTAATGCAAACATTAGACACTTCATTTCATTTGGGCCGTTGTGGCTTTCAATACCTCAATTAACCCATCATGGGCATGGGCATGCGCAGCTTCTGTTTGTTTTTCTTTGTTTTTCCTCTGCCTCTGGTGTATCTTCAAGATGCCTATCAAGCTCAACACTTACACGTCGATCTGCGATTGCTGAGATTCAAGCTCCGAGATTGTCCGACTGTGTTTTGGTCTCAGAATTTGGGTGCCATTGAGGGGAGTCGTGAATCAGTTAAAAGTTCTTGCAAATAATTGAAAGGTTCCGCAGCTTTGGCATACTTGAAACAATTACCAAGCCCTCGATGGCTTCATTACCATAGGCCGTGATATAAGGAAGTATCTACTCAATGGTCGTGTGAAATGTGGCCCTCCACAACAATCGGCTTTTAAATTATTTATAAAAATAAAGAGTGTAATTTATAGCACATACAATTTTTAAGCAGAAAAAAAAGTAAAGCGTGTTCACTATAAAATGTGAGATTATGAAGCAAGATTTGGATTTATTCGGAGCCATATTTTACAACAAATGTTTCGTATATTCAATAAAAACTTAACTTAAAATAAACGCAATCCTGATATGCGGTACGACTGAAAAAGCTTTTATTAATTGTGTGCTGGTACCGCTGTGTACATTTGGATGTTCTTGTTTGGGTTCGCGCTCTTGATGGCCATCTGAGGTCCGCAAAGCGCCGATCTCATAGTTTGGAATGCCAAATAATGTGGCTACAACTGTAGTTTTGAGTTTGGTTTTGTAAACCCGGGACTATCTCTCAATCGACATCGATAGAATCTAGCCCGGTGGCTTTTACACATCAATAGACAAATCTATCGGGGAATACCCAATAGTTCGGAGCTTCGAATACGTCAAAAAGAACATGCTGACATATTGTACGACGTCATGGCAAAAAAAAAGAGTCCGGGCAATAGTAGGGATTCAGCACTAGTATGTGTGGGGTGTGTATGTGCGTGTGTGTACTTGAGTGTTGACATCTGCGCAATTAAACGCTAAAAAATGGATCTAAAAAATAATTTAGATTAATAGAAATCTATGGTAATATTAAAGAGCGTCTTACCGGCTAAATGCTGCAGATCCGGGTCGATATGTGGATGACGTCGTTTGTATTTGATGTCGGCTGCCGCAACAATTTGATCTCCGGCAGCCTGCGGATGCTGAGGATCAACTGCCGGCCCATATGTGGGGGCAGGACCCTCAACCGCCTGCTGCTGCTCCAGTTTTTGATCCTTCTTCGGCTCCTCTCCCTGGCCCTGTTCCGCTTCCTGGCTCATGTCAACCTGTTTTTGGCAGTTAAAGAAACGTATCCACTTGTACGGATTAAAGCATCGACGTCCTGGCCCCTTCGAGGCTTCCTCGAGCAATCCGGCTGCGACCTGGGAGTCGTTAGTGGACGGATCTTGAGCGGGGCTACGGCGTGTCTGTTGCTGTATCCGGCCCATGTCCTCCACAACGAAAAGGATGCCCGCCACTATGAGCAGGGCCACCGACAGCAGGATAAAGAAACATAAGAGGTCCTGCAGCAGGGTTCTGAGGTAATCCGGGCCATCTGCCCGGTGACCGTCGTTTGGACTTTGTCTTTCAGCTTTCGAAAGGTCCATTACAAAAATTTTGAACTACCAAATTTATATCTATTTTTGTCTATTTTTTTGTATTATTTTTTTGTTTTGTAAATTTTGATTTCCGAAAGGTGTTCACTGATCAACCGACCCGATAGAATGAGGCTATAGGGTTGGGGCCCGGACGATGTTGACCAAACTGGTAACTGCTAGCCTACTTGTTTCGGAAAATGTTTCTATTTTGTTTTGCCCTGCCTGCTTTTCTCATGATAAGCTCACAACTTTCCCAACAACAGCATTGGAAATTGGTGTAATTGAAACTCTTTAACGGCACTTTGGCGCCCATCAACATGGCGTTTGATGTGATTGAATTATTGGACACTTAAATGGGCGGCCCCTCGGGGAAATGCAAGGCAGGCAGCAGCCCCGTCGAATCGACTGAAAGGGTCTTTAGCGCATTCGCCAATTCACACCTCGGGCAGACATACCCCTACCCTTTACACCCCCAACTCCCTTTCACCTTTCCTTCGATGAATTTCCCTAGTTTGGAGCTGGCTTTGGAAGCCTTACATATCACTCAGTGCTAATGAAGATGTCTCCTCCAAAAAACTGGAACCGAAACCGTGGCATCGCTGCCAGCTCTGGCACTTCATTAGTCAGGAAGTGTTATACATGAGGCTGATGGGCTTGCTGCGATGCATGCCAGGAAATTGAGGCCTTAATTTGATTATATAGACACTAATGCGGGGGGAGGAGGGGGTACATTATATAAAACGTTTTGTGAAGCGATTACCGAAGAATTTGCAAGTTAAAAATTGAACGAGAGTCGAGCATTTTTGGCCGTTTTCATTCATTCAAAAGAAATTTCTATAAGATCTTTTAAAGTGCTATACAATACTCCTAGTGAATCCTAATCCACACTTAAGGCCAGCAAATTGAATTTCCGCAAAACCAGGCTCAATCAGAGGGCTAAAATCAATTAAAAGCCAACCGTAAATGCTCGGTTATACAATCAGAGTTGTAAATTGTAAATGCCCCCAGTGGGTGACGCTCGGCAACTGATAAGACGGGCTCGATCCCCCAGCCCTCACCCAGCTGAGGTAAACCAAAGCCCGAGCCCAATAACAATGGGTTAGGAGACATTACATAACCTCCAGATGCCAGGGCAGGCACAATAACCTACAAAAAAAAAAAAAAATAAATAAAAGCAACCTCCACTAACCGACTGAACCCAGACCCACAAGCAGAAAAACAAAAAAATAAATAAAATACAAAACTAAACTACTAAAATCCAACGTAATACGGTTTGCAGCTTCTAAAGAAAAACTAAAGTCGAGCGGGAAAATCGTCGGGTCGGGTTGTGTGTGGGAAATTGCGACAACGACAAATAAATTACAGCAACGCTTAAGGTCAAGCGATTTGTGCAGAAATGTGGCATATAGAAAACATATTGCAGTGATCGCTGCCTCACTGATAACCAAAGAAATGAATAGGCCCTCCTCGACTGCCAACCAACTCCCGACTGTTAACTCTTAGCTTCGGACTGTGGACTGTGGACTGCCAACTTCCAACTTCCATTTTCCGACTGCCAACGAATCGTGGCTACCTCAATTGCTGGGGGTCAAATGGCGTTGAGGTAACGAGGCGAGCTAAATCATCGACTCCACTTGGGAGTCAACACGTGCAGAGTGTTCCATGCCCCTGGCGGCACTCAGAAACCGATAGACGAAACAAGAGTCTCCTCTGGAGTCGAGAAGCTGCTTCGCCAGAATTGATTGCCACTTGGGAAGGCCATTTCGGTTGCCTTTCTGGCGGATTCGGGTATATATAAATCAAAAGAATTTTTTTCGTGAATAATTTTTTTTTCAGAAATTGCAGACTGCCATGATTTAAGTGGCTCGGAGAGCCCAAAATCTTGTCTGACATTAGCCATCTAGCCGGGGAGTGCCCTCAGTCTGGGCTGAATCAAGGTGTCAATTTGGCGTGTGAGCTATTTGGGGATGGTATTCAGTGAGTTGGCGATCAATTAATTTCGCATTAGCCAGCCGATTATCTGTATTAATTTACACCATTGTCTGTAATTGTGCCAGATCTGGGCAAATTGTGTGAAAATTAATTTCATGAAAAAGTTCAGTTGGAAAGAAAGGCTCTATTAGTAAAAAAAAAAAAAAAACAAACATTAAACATTGATATGATGTAAAGCTAATTGAATAAATGAATTTCCATCTCCTGGCTTCAAGGGGTTTCCCCATAACCCTTACCCTTTCTAGGAGGTGATTGTCTAAACAGTTTCATAACCCATCGTAAATATACTGCAACTACAATAGTTTCGGTTATCTTTGGTCGTCGTGTCGGCATGTCTTCATTTCACCCACAGCCACCACAAGATTGTGTTAAAATTTTATTTTTGCACAATTGAAAAAATTTAACAACTTAAAGCAAACAAATTTTTCGTTAACTGCGAGCATTTTGTAATTTTGTTCGCGTGCACAAAATTTCGCTGCCTGACCCATTCCCTAGTAAAAATAGCAGAAAATACAAAAAAAAATCTCAACAAAATCCGAGAGAAACAAAAACATTATTACAACAAGCAGCGTGATTTCCGGAAGTTGAAGCGCAATAAAGGCGCCTGCGCCTGCGCAAATGTCGTCGTCGGTGCTGTCGAATTGATTGTTGCTGGGTTGCAGTGTTGCAGTATTGCAGTGTTGCTGTAGCTGCTGCCGTTGCGGCCCAGGAAAGTCGTGCGGCAACAGCTGCAACAGACTGTCCTGCCTTCGTGCGAATAATGTCATTTGTGTTTGTTTTATAACCAAATTTACAACAACTTGCCACTGCCGGTGACAAGATCATGAAGAAAAGAAAGCAATCATGGCCTAACAAGTACTCAGCATAATTGTTTGTAGTCCATGTCAATGTTGTCAATGGTACATTCTCTAGAACATTTTTCTCCTCTCCCCAGGTTTGTAAATATCACGATTTCCAACCAGCTGTCTAACCACAAAAATTAAACGGCCAACTCTAGGACTGGGGCATAGAAACCTAAGCCCTTTCCTTAAGCAAACACCTGTCTCTTATTTAACACTTGCATTTCGCAATCTCCCCCTAGCATGATTTTTATTTTCTTTCTCTTCCTGAAAATCAAACCAATACAGAAAGTGAATTGTAGCACTTTCTATAGCTCTCCCCATACATTCCCCGAAGACTTTCTTCTAGACAAGATTCTCATCAATCATGTTGGCAGCGAGAATTGTTTTTACTTTTGACTCGTTTAGTAGAAACAAAGCCAACTGCTTCAGGGTCAGAAAGTTATGTAATCTCTTTAGACATCAACTTCTTGCGTCAGATGCAAAAATAAAAAAAAACTAATTCCTAATTAATAGGTTTTCTTTCTTTTTCATGCCGCTGTTATTGGTGGCTAGGCGATCTTACATAATAATTATAGAAATAAAGCTGTCGTGGCAAACATAAATTAGCATTATAGAAAATAGAAAGGTCTCCACTTCTTTGTTGGCCAAATGGACCCACAGCCAAATGGTGTTTTTGCCCTCGCATCCCACCCCAGTGTATGGACCATTCTTTCGGCTGATGATCGTGGCTAATTTTATGCCACAAATCTTTGAATTTCATAAATCTCTGGTACTGGTATGGCGAAATTTCGTCCAAGTGGCGGGGCATTAATTTAATGTTCTAAAACAAAATTTATAATTCATGCTTAAAGGCCAAGCCAACACTTCTTATTTCTTCTTTGTCGTTCTGTAAAAAATGATGGCTTTGTCCGGGCAACCGGCAGTTGAAGTTGATTTAATGACCTTTTTAAGATGCTGATGCTGATGTCGATGCGGAGATGGTGGCACAGACACACGTACTCTTATTAATTATAATATTGGCAGTCGATTTATAAATGCTACACTCAGAAGAAGCGCTAATTAAAGTTGGATTTTTTTCCGCTTTGCAATTCTGTTGGGCTCAATTAATTTTGTCAAGCCTTAACAAATGGCTGTTAGCCAACGTAAACAGTTTACTAACTGGTTTTGAATCCTTACCACAATTACTTTTTCTTTGCAAGGCCACACGTTGAATAAATTCTCTCAACAGTAAACCGTAGATTGTAGACTGTAGACTCTAGAGGAAGGCATCTATCTGTTTTGCATTCACTTCTGCAGCATTGATGATGTCTTTATATCTTCACGCACTTCTCGGGCCTCGTGACCTTTCAATTAATCATGGCTAAAATAAATGTGTGTGAGTTTTCCACTTCAGTTTTGTTAACGGTAACTTCTGCTGTCACTCAGCCAATCAGACTTGTTTTTCATTTGACTACCGAGCCGTTTTGTTTACTTGTATAAAGTTTTCACACCGTCAGTCAGGTTTTTTGGCAGTAAGCCAAACTTTATATGAATATTTAAGCATTTTCGGCGGATCCATGTTTAAAATGCAAATAGTGTATTTGAGCATAAATTAAGGTTTTATTTTGGGGAAAGGTCACTCAACTTTGGACCGAGATATTTAGATTTGGCTGAAACAAAGTGTATGTATTATGCGAGCCCCTTTGAAAAATAACCGAATCATTCAATCGTGCTTCAGATTGAATAATATTTGCGGTCAAAAGAAATGCGGAATTCGGTTAGCTGGCCTCCCCATTCACAAAATTGGAGCATATAAATATTTAAAGCAATTTTTTACAATTACCGAAATCGATTTCCAACAATAGAAACTCGACAGCATCTCAACCGGCGAACAATAATGAATTCAATATTTCCAATGACACAATATATAAATCGGGAAATAATTTCTCTCGCAATTGCTTTGCTGTCATCCAAAATAAATAATCAATGGAGATCACTGGGTGAGTGGCACACCACGCTAATTGTAAATTATGATTTGAAATCAAGATTGCTACCGGGAGTACAAACACAAAACAAACAAAAAAAAAACAAAATGACATTTCGGCCAAATGGAAAATTGCGTGTTAATAGTCATGCAGGGCAGACAATAGATGGCTCTGAGCTTTCTTTCAACCGATCTGAGCCAAACAATTGGCATCCGTGTAGCCACAAATCAAATGCTCGTAATCGCAACAATGAGCAATCGCTCACATTAGCCCCGATTGTTTGGCCAACTTTACAGCCTACTTTTTTGTTTGATTGGGAATGGGAGATTCGGGAGCGGTTGCAGCATCAGTGGCGCCATTGGGCCACACACTTTGATTGCCAGGCCCCGGGGACCTAGCTTCCGGCAAGTCATTCAGATCTAGAGATGGTTACGAAAGGTCTGGGTATATCTTAAAAATTATTTAAGGATATCACTCCATATATTTTAAAATTAAAACATATTAGCCCACTTTTTTACAAACCCCCTAAAACATTGTATCCATTTATGGGATGTCCCTCATAATAGACTACACC
Source organism: Drosophila atripex (assembly GCA_035045925.1). NCBI lineage: Eukaryota > Metazoa > Arthropoda > Insecta > Diptera > Drosophilidae > Drosophila > Drosophila atripex. The sequence continues at coordinate 2,653,070 of JAWNOP010000022.1, read as the reverse complement.
TTTCCCATCTCTGTCCAGGGCCTGACCCATCAGCGTGTGTGATTATCAACTTAATCAACGTAGGCTAATTGCAGTCTGGTGCTGCATTTGCACTTAACTAAGTGCAGCTAAGTTGGAGTTGCCGGAAAATTTCCGCCTGTCAGCGGTGGGGCCCAGATACGTAGATCCCATTTCCAGTTTTTGGGGGCGGGGAGAAAAACGTGTGAAAATTATGAAACGGTTTTTTGATGCAACGTCGCAACGACTTGGGGTAAGTGGATGGATGGACTCCCAAAATAAGCAACTCGCCCCCACTCCCCGCCCACTCAAAATGTGAGCATTTGATTGTGCCTCTGTGGATTTTGTGCCGCCATTTGGATAGCATTCGTTTGGCTTTGTCTGGGCTGGCATCGTCTCTGGAGATCTGAGCGAGATTTGTGTGTCCTGTCAGGGAGATCAAATTTTCTTTTCTCCGCCGCTTAATTCGCGCTGTAACTGCATTTTGCAGAGCCCCAAAAGAGCTCCAAGTACCAGAGTGCAGCAGAAAAATAAATAATTTTTATTGTGTTGAATTTATGAGTCATTGTTTGGCTCTTCGGCTTGGCTGGCTTTTTGGCTTGGATTTTGCATTCGCCGCTGCCTGGCTTTATCTACTATGCTTTTGCGAGTTCATTAATTCTGCATCTCAGCATAATCGTAGGAAAGACAGGTAGGCAGACAGAAAACAGAGTTTTCCCCAAACCGTTTTCTTGCTTATCAGAGGGCTAGTTTTCCTCCCATTCCATTGATCGATTGTGCAACTTTGTTTTATAACAAACAGTCTACTAACTGCCGGTTAAGTTTTCTGGCAGTTACCAGCATAATAATATAAATATTTCATCCGAGAGATAGATAGATTCGAATCGCAGACTATCATATTTAGACAAATAACAGCTATAACACATACTTGGGTCTATTCGTACAATTTTTGCGCTTATCAATCACAAGATCACAGCCCCGGGACTTTCTCCAAATAAAACTAAATTACATTTCAATGCACAAAAGCCGAAAATAATCCGCCAGAGAAAAGAAAACCGCAGAGCTCGAAAATTGAATTAAGTTCAAGAGTTCAGGATGAGCCGATGGCTCAGCTTTTTTGTGCCACAAATTATTGAGTGAGTTGTCTTGACATGAGAGCATTTTGGGATCCCGCAGCTTATGCAATGGGTTTGGCTTCACTTTGAAAAACAACAAAGGCAGCCTAAGCGTGTGGCGTGGCCGTCGGGCCCGGAGCTCCGAGGTTGATGCCAAGCTCGAGCCAAGACATCATTGGGTTTCACACGACAACGGTGTCGTCAGTGCGTCATCAGTTTGCCTTTGGTCTCCGGCAGAAACAGGCCCAACACAATGAATCCGAAGAGGCACATGCCCGCCGACATGAACATGGTGGCCGCCAGGCCCTGGTCGTAGATCATGATGGGGTAGATCTTCAGAGACACAAAGATGAAGCCGCTAAACGTGGCCATGCTCAGGGAGGTGCCAATGGATCGGATCTGGAGGTAATAAAAAGAAATATCGTTATGTTGAAGAAGGTAATTGAACGAGGTGTTGAACAAGACCGATCATCTATGTTTCAAAAATACTTTTTTTTCCCTAATAAGCTTACCTTTGCCGGCAGAAGTTCAATAATAATGATAAATATCAAGGGTATTACTCCCACCGAAGCAATGCAGGTCACATAGCACATTATAGTCAAGGGTAGCCAACTGTTCTCCGACAGGTATTCCTCCGCTGCGAAGCACTTCAGCAGGGCGATCGCCAACTCGCCCAGGCCCATGCCCGCCATTGAGGTCAGGAGAAGGACACGTCGTCCACAACGATCCACTAGAGCAACGGCACAAAGGATGCTCAGCACCTGGACACCTCCCACCACAATAGTGCAGGTATTCGGGTCGATTTGACTTCCCAGCTCGGCGAAGATGTGGGAGGTGTAGTTGAAAATGGCAAAGCTACCCGACAACTGATTGCAAATAATAAGCACAAAGATCAGGCCAAAGACTTTCATGGTGGGCAAGTTAACTGAAAGATATAAATAATCAAAAATTTGACTTAATAAAAACTCGGTTCATAGCCTTAATTAAAAAGACTAATATTACTATAAACTCCTGTCGAAATAACTATCCATTTATGCAAATCATTGGATGACTAAAATAAACGCTATCACAGACGTTTTAATCTTGTTTTCTTGCGTTTAAATGTTCATTACTATGGTCTTGATACTATGTTCTTATATACATATGTAGATGCTTTATCTTACTCACAGAAATCTCGCGTGGTAATTTTCTCGGTGATGCCGCCACTGAGAACCTGTAGGCGAAATGAGTCGAACTCTAGTTTGGCAGCGTCATGATTAGAGGCCTCTTTATCGCCGACTTTCGGGGCCTTGAGGTTCTTGTAAAAATAGTAGGATTTCTCAGCCTGTTCATCTCGACCCCGCCGGAGCAGATACTGGGGAGTTTCGGCCAGGCCAATAATGGCCAGCAAGAAAATGATGGGAAATGTAATGGCTATACAAGGCATCAGGTGGTATGAAAGGTATGAGGCCAGCAAGAATCCAACCATCATTCCCATACTAACGTACATCATGGCCATTGAGGACAAGGCGCCACGAACTCTAAAAGCATTATAATTTATAGAATAAATTATTTTTAATAAATAAACAAAAATAAAAGCTAAAATCTATTTTTTTTAAATAAAACTGTTTGATTTGAAAATACTAGAAAGTAAGGTTATCTTTCATGTTGCTGATTGAACTTAAACGTAATACTATATACATATATTGAGAATATTTATCAGACATCTAATCGTTTAAAAATTAGACAACTTTTAGCCAATGTTGTTCGACTATAGGACTTTGTGAAGGCTTATCGACCTCACGTACAACAACTTGAAACAATCAACCATCTATTTGAGATTCTTAAGCTTTCAACTGGTTTCCAATGTATATTGTGCCACTTACCCATTATCTGCAATTTCCGCGATGAATATGGGTAATACAACGTAGCAGCCACCGCCTGATATTCCGGCTAGGAATCGGCCGGCATATAAATAACCAACGTTTTGAGCGGTATAGATAAGGATCCAATAAGTCTACGGGAGTTGGAAAATCCATAATAAACAAGAGCGATAATATTGGGTGAGTCAAGGGGTAAATTTGATTGGGAAACCCCTTTTAAACCAATAATAAGAACTTACCATGTTGGGTATGGCCAGGAAATACATGCAAAGTTTACGGCCCAACCGGTCTAGTAGTAGGCCAAAAATAATATTGCCAGTCAGGGAGCCAAGTCCAATCAGAGATCCCATCCAAGATGCCTCGGTGATGGTGATGGGATCTCCAAGTGGACTGTGATCCGATCCCAGAAGTCGTAGACTTGGTGACAGCCATCCCACACCAACTCCATGGGTTAGCGTCATGATGTGCACTATGATTTATATACTTTCAATTAAATGCATTTAAGCCATCCACTTAATCTTCACCCACCCGTCATAGTGGCAATAATTTGCCATCGATAACGCGCACTAAAAACACTTAATTTTTCATGACCGAATGTCATCTTTGTAGGACTAAAAAAAGGCTGTTACCGGCTGGAACGTCGTGCGCCAACTGCAATATTTCTCACAATATTCTCGGTTTATATTAAGTACTGAAAATCACGGCTAGATAAGTAATCTACTGGTGAATATTAAACAATTATAGCGATTATAAAAATCTTCAAGATTAGATTAGCGAGCCAAGTAGTCGACTTGAACTGGACTCTGATTAATCTTCACCTTTATGGTTTTTACCATTTGTAAATAATTTTTCCAAAAAAAATAAACAAGACATAAAAAGGCACAACTCTTTACAATTAGATTGCTGTTAAACTTTAAGTGATATATCATATTTTGCTGGGGTGATAAGGCTAGGCAAATTTTTAAATCTCTATCGTATGTCAGTAAAGGCATTAAAAACTCACTTGTCACTAGTAAAATGAATCGGAATTACTTGTCTTTTACTTTATGTTTAGGGAAAGTGGAATACTAGGTCAGTTTACATATCAAATAAAAATTATTTTGTCAAGACTATGTAATGAACTTTAAATATATAAAAATAAAATGTTAGCTAATTCATATGTTAACTTATTGTGAATTCCCAACGTAAATTCCCACACTTGTTTTAATTGTTTCTTTAGCTTGCCTATCACCTTATCACCGATTGTTAAACTTGAAACATTCTGCCAACTAATCACCTGCTGCCCAGGTTTTAATAAACAGCTTACTTACAATCAGCAATTTTCTAGATAATTATGGGAAATGCAACAAAACTGGCGCCTCGTGTCATATCCTCCGAGAATTGAACTACATAATTAAAACTGGCAAATAAGAACCCAACTGTTCTGCCATATAAGCCTGGTTATTTCCTGGTAATTAGATTGTCGCTCTAGAAGATTAATTTAACTTAAATACAGGATAGATAGTCGATTTTAAGGTGGCTGGGAAATCTAAAATATTTATTTAATATCAAAAACAAAAAATCATTAAAATCGGGACATTATAAATTTATAAAGTATAAGTATTGAATAATTTGATTAGCCTTGAAATTTAGAACCAGCAATCTTCTAACTGACAGAGAATTTGAAAGGAGGCTTGGGGGTTTGTAAATAAAGTAAAAATTACAAGTTTCTACCGCTATAGCACTTATTATGCCAATTGTTTGTTTTTTGTTTCTGGTAAAAATATTCCTAGAATTGTTAATGCCACGAGAAGCACAGACGCTGACATCAACATAGTGGCACCAAGACCATGTTCTTCAATCATCACAGGATATATTTTCAGAGTAATAAATGCAAAGATACTGAGCTGGGCCATGCACGAGGAACAGCCAATCGAAATTATCTGCGGGAAGTGACTAAGCCAAAGAACAGACAGATACATATTCACATTATCACCTTGTGGGGCAAGAGCTCCACGACAATCAAAAATGTCAAAGATCCCACACCGATGCCAGCGACCAAGCTTATTAGACATGTTGTGGCCAGTCCAAGCCATCCATACTCCTATCAGAAACTGCTTGGAGGCAAAGTATTTAAGGCCGACTATAGTCAGCTCTCCTCCAGCCATTCCGGCCATGGAGCTCAGGAGAAGGATGCGACGACCCACTCGATCCACCAGAACAGTGGCGATAATCATGCCCAGCAGTTGGGACACCCCGAGACCAATGGCACATATATTTACATTGAAATCGTTGTTAAGATGTTTGAAAATAGTAGTGGCATAAGTCATGATGGCAAAGTTTCCCGACATCTGGTGGGTAAATAAAAGTACTACGATCAGGCCATAAGCTTTCCACGCTTCCTTGTTGCCTAAAGTATGAGAAACATATAGCATAATCCTTATACTTAAAAATAACTTACAGTAGTCTCTGATAGTAACATGTTCCACTACGGTAGAGTGTCCCTCCTCGAATTCCTTAAATTGTTTTTTAGTTTCTGAATCTTCGTCAGACAAATTCTTGTAAAATTTAAAGGACTTTTCAGCCTGTTCTGTCTTACCGGCTCTTAGCAAAAATATTGGCGTTTCTGGTAGAAATGTTATTGATATCAAATATATTGTCGGTAGTAGTAAAATTATGCAAGGAAGCAGTTTGTAATCTATCAAATGACCCAAAATATACCCCAGCAGAACTCCGGTAGAAGTAGCACAAATGAGCGTTGACGTGAGAGATCCGCGGATGCTAAAATCAACAAAAATAGCACCGCCATTTCAAACAATTTTTTACTCTAATCTCTTTAATTTTAACCGGCTTACCTAGTATCTGCGATTTCGGATACAAATATGGGGAATACACTAAGAATTGCGCCTCCGGTCATTCCGGCCAAGAACCGAGCTACGTAAAGGTATATTACATTTGTCCCAAAGTAAATAAGAATCCAATGAATCTGTAGACGGCAGCGAATGAAACTATAAAATCTACGAAGCTTCAACTTACAGCATTTGGAAAAGCTAAAAAGTACATGGCCGGCTTGCGTCCGAAGTAATACAGAGGAGTTCCTATGGATATATTGGTAAAAAAGCTGCCGATTGCAATTAAACTGCCCACCCTGATTGAAGGCGTTTCGATTTTAGTAAAAGGATACAATTTATAATATATGTATACCATGAGGCCTGGTGGACGGTGAGTTTTTCCTCTAGAGGTGTTGTGTCGGACGCAAGGTAATCGGAAATCGGGGATAACCATCCAAGAGCAATCCCATGAGCTAGCATCATAAGGCTCACTGCAGTTTAATGGTTATTTTATTATGATTATTTATATGGGGAAAACATTTTCACATTACTCTCCAATGTGGCTACGATTTGCCAACGGCACCGGCCCCAATCTAACATAATTTATAATTTAGCAATTTTTTCTTTTTTTAACTTGAATTTTAAGTAAACATGACAAATTTTGAAAATATGTGACAGTGTCTGTCAAACTTTCTTTCATATGTACTTCCCAGGTCTTTAAAAGTATTCATCCGTTGGGGTAAATTAATACAATACTGGCTCCAACTAGAAGCCATACTGCAAAGTTTCATAAATGTTTTCATCTATGCCAATTATTAACTAGATCCTTTCTATTTGAAAAAATTTAAAAACCTTTTTTCAAAACTTATTAAAAATAAAAATGTTATTAAAAATATTATGCCATTTGTTTATTTTTGGTCTCTGGTAAAAATATTCCCAGTATTATCGAGGAGAGGATACACACAGTAGCGGACATAATCATAGTGGCACCCAGACCATGTTCTTCTATAATTATAGGGTATATCTTGAGAGTCATAAATATAAATATACTGAGCAGGGCCATGCTCAATGAAGTGCCAACCGAAATGATCTGCGAGAATTGTTTAAGCAAGAATACAAAAAATACGCACTGAAGTTGTCACCTTGATTGGTAAAATCTCAACGATGATTAAAATGGTCACAGCTGCCACACCAATAGAAGAGGAGAAACTTATAAAGCACATGGTGGCCAGTCCGCACCACCCGTTCTCCATCAGAAACTCTTTGGAGGCGAAATACTTTAAGCCGGCTATGGTCAGCTCCCCCAGAGCCATTCCGCTCAAGGAGGTTAGGAGGAGTATCCGTCGACCCACGCGATCCGCCACAAATACGGTTACTATCATGCCCAGCAGTTGAGCCACCCCGAGAATAATGGTGCAGAGATTGGAATCTAATTTGCTGTTAAGATTCTCGAAAATAGTGGTGGCATAGGTTAAAATGGCAAAGTTTCCCGACATCTGGTGGGTGAACAAAATTAAAAACGTCAGTCCGTAAGCTTTCCACGCTTCCCTGTTGCCTGGTTAAGGGACATGCTGTACACAAAGCATAAATATCGAAAAATAACTTACAGTAGTCCTTGGCAGTCACTTTTTCGACCGGGCCATCGATAACAAGTCCCTCCACAAATTCTTCAAACTCCTTCTTAGATTGGGGATCTTCTACAGATAGACTCTTGTAAAAGTAAAAGGACTTTTCAGCCCTTTCCGTCTTACCGGCTCTTAGCAAAAACAATGGCGTTTCGGGTAAAAATATTATTAGTATTATGTATATTATGGGGAGAAGCAAAGCTATGCAGGGAAGCACTTTGTACTCTATGAAAGTAGCGAAAATATAGCCAAAAAGAATTCCAACGCTTATTGAGAGAATGATCGAGGATGATAGGGCTCCACGGATGCTGAAAAAAAGCTTGAATTGTTATTGAACATTGAATTGTCTAAGGAGGAAAGTTATATTAAAATTTATTCATCCTTTTTCGAAATAATCTCCAAAATTAAGCAGAATAATTAAGCCACAATTAAATTCCCGGCTTACCTGGTGTCAGAAATTTCCGCTACAAATACGGGAAACACAACAATACCGGCGCCTCCTGAAATTCCCGCCAAGAACCGAGCCACGTAATGGTAAATTACATTTGTCCCAAAGTAAATAAGAATCCAATGGATCTGTCTTACAGAGAAGGCTACTACCGTGAAACCTATTAAGTATAAACTTACAGCGTGTGGAACAGCCAAAAAGTACATAATCGGTTTTCGACCATAGTGATCAAGGGGGAACCCCATGAATAGATTGGTAAATAAACTTCCTATTCCAAGGATGCTGCCGATCCTGATTGAAATGGTTGGAATTTTGGTAAAAGGTTCGAATTTTAATTATAAACATACCATGAGCCATGATGGACGGTGAGCTTTTCGTCAAGAGGAGAGTCGTCGGACGAAAGGTAGACATACATCAGAGAAAACCAACCAAGGATTATGCCATGGGATAGCATCATAATGCCCACTGCGGCGCAATTTAATTAGATTAATTCAAATAAGTAAGTAGTTACATCATACTTTCCAATGTGGCTATGATTTGCCAACGGCAGCGATGCCAGCGTGACATATTTTATAACTTTTTTGTTTTTTTTTTTGAATTTTAATTCTAAGTAATCATGACGCTAATAGTGCCTGTTATACTTGGTATGCTTCTGTCGCATATTTCCGGTACTTTTTGATTCTATAAAGTTTATCACAAAGTAAACTTTTAGTAAAACCCAAAATTCGCAGAGCCATGAATCTTTTATCTGGGTAATCGCTTTTTTCCCCTATTGTGGAGGAATTAAAAATGTAAACAAGCAGCTTGGCAACAAGCCATGTTGAATTTAGTGGAATCTCTCCCCAATCAGCGATCGTGTCACAATAAATGATTTTCCAGTGATCAAGTTATTATCCGAGATTCCTGGCCTCAGTTCGGGGCAGTCATTGGGCCTCTGCCTCTCATCGACTGTCTTGCTTGGCTGCTTATATCGATCGATAATGATGGGTTCCTGAGCTACCAACTATCTGGCCGACTGTGGGCAAAGCGACTTACATAAATCTCAGTTGCATTTTAATGCACAAAAACGGCTTTGCCCAACCAGAGCCAGAGCCCCATCGTGATTCCTGGTAGATGATTCGTGGCTGGAGAGCTCTGCACGGTCGGAGGTCATGCTCCGTGGTTTGTTGTGCAGTTTGTAAATGCTCAATAAAAAAAATATCAAATTTTTTCTGTGTCATTTGCATTTGCACCACAGCGATCTCCGACGATCCGTGACCATATTATAAACCAGTGTGGCACTTTGACGGAGCCATGGCAATAAATACCTCTATGCTGGGGTATGTCCGCTTCTTTGGTGGCCATCCCGGTTGTCTTTCATCATTAGCACACAATTGTTTTCTATGTTCGACTGCAAAGGTATCACTTTCGTTTGTTCATCTGTCAGCGGAGATAAATTGCAATCCAAAAGTACACAGACAAACTCGGGACGTTAGGCATTCGAATCAGTTTTCACCCGCTTATCTGGTTTGTCTCAAATTCCAACAGGATGATGCACCTCAACCCGTATACTAAATCTAACTGGTTGGCTAACTAACCTTATTGTATTGGCTCAATCGCTTTAATTTATTTGTGGTTTCTCGGGTAAACTTAACAAGCTATCGGTGGTCTTAATTGCCTTTAGACTCTTTCTTGTGCTTCTAAGTATATAATTTAGATTAAATCGAATTAAACACTGATCAGCATATATAACTTTGTAAATGGTAGAGTAATTAATAAATAATATCTTTAGAAAAACAAACCATTAAGAAAATTTGTCTTTCTTGTAACCAATAAAATTAAACAGACACATTTATTTTAAACAAGCAACGAATGAAAGCTTAAGAAGCCACTTGTAAAGAAGTGGCAGCTCATATTATAATTAAATCTGCAGGAAGTCCCAACCCCTATATATATAAAAAATCGAAAAAATATTTTGTTTTGAGATTTTGATGCAGAATGATGGAGAATCGATCTAAAAATCGTTTAAGCTATTCCGCTCAAGAATCGGATGGAAATTGGCCAAGCTATAGCTATCGGAGAGTGCCATATTATCCTTCCATGCATTTTTCACAATCTTCGAAGAGGATCCCCCACAAAATTTAACAAAAAATCGAAAAAATATTTTGTTTTGAGATTTTGATGCAGAATGATGGAGAACTAATCTACAAAACGTTTAAGCTACTCCACTCAAGACTCGGATGGAAATTGGCCAAGCTATAGCTATCGGTGTGGGCCATATTGTCCTTCCATGCATTTTTCACAATCTTCGAAGGGGATCCCCCACAAAATTTAACAAAAAATCGAAAAAATATTTTGTTTTGAGATTTTGATGCAGAATGGTGGAGAATCGATCTACAAATCGTTCAAGCTATTCCGGTCAAGAATCGGATGGAAATTGGCCAAGCTATAGCTATCGCTGTGGGCCATATTGTCCTTCCATGCATTTTTCACAATCTTCGAAGATTGTGACCACAAAATTTTACAAAAAATCGAAAAAATATTTTGATTTGAGATTATGATGCAGAATGATGGAAAATCGATTTACAAATCGTTTAAGCTATTCCGCTCAAGAATCGGATGGAAATTGTCCAAGCTATGGCTATCGCTGTGGGCCATATTGTCCTTCCATGCATTTTTCACAATCTTCGAAGGAGATCCCCCAGAAAATTCAACAAAAAATCGAAAAAATATTTTGTTTTGAGATTTTGATGCAGAATGGTGGAGAATCGATCTACAAATCGTTTAAGCTATTCCGGTCAAGAATCGGATGGAAATTGGCCAAGCTATAGCTATCGCTGTGGGCCATATTGTCCTTCCATGCATTTTTCACAATCTTCGAAGGGGATCCCCAGAAAATTTTACAAAAAATCGAAAAAATATTTTGTTTTGAGATTTTGATGCAGAATGGAGGAGAATTGGTCTACAAATCGTTTAAGCTATTCCGCTCAAGAATCGAATGGAAATTGGCCAAGATATAGCCATCGCCTGGGCCCATATTGTCCTTCCATGCATTTTTCACAATCTTCGAAGGAGATCCCCCAGAAAATTCAACAAAAAATCGAAAAAATATTTTGTTTTGAGATTTTGATGCAGAATGGTGGAGAATCGATCTACAAATCGTTCAAGCTATTCCGGTCAAGAATCGGATGGAAATTGGCCAAGCTATAGCTATCGCTGTGGGCCATATTGTCCTTCCATGCATTTTTCACAATCTTCGAAGATTGTGACCACAAAATTTTACAAAAAATCGAAAAAATATTTTGATTTGAGATTATGATGCAGAATGATGGAAAATCGATTTACAAATCGTTTAAGCTATTCCGCTCAAGAATCGGATGGAAATTGTCCAAGCTATGGCTATCGCTGTGGGCCATATTGTCCTTCCATGCATTTTTCACAATCTTCGAAGGAGATCCCCCAGAAAATTCAACAAAAAATCGAAAAAATATTTTGTTTTGAGATTTTGATGCAGAATGGTGGAGAATCGATCTACAAATCGTTCAAGCTATTCCGGTCAAGAATCGGATGGAAATTGGCCAAGCTATAGCTATCGCTGTGGGCCATATTGTCCTTCCATGCATTTTTCACAATCTTCGAAGGATCCCCCACAAAATTTTACAAAAAATCGAAAAAATATTTTGTTTTGAGATTTTGATGCAGAATGGTGGAGAATCGATCTACAAATCGTTTAAGCTATTCCGCTCAAGAATCGGATAGAAATTGTCCAAGCTATGGCTATCGCTGTGGGCCATATTGTCCTTCCATGCATTTTTCACAATCTTCGAAGGAGATCCCCCAGAAAATTCAACAAAAAATCGAAAAAATATTTTGTTTTGAGATTTTGATGCAGAATGGTGGAGAATCGATCTACAAATCGTTCAAGCTATTCCGGTCAAGAATCGGATGGAAATTGGCCAAGCTATAGCTATCGCTGTGGGCCATATTGTCCTTCCATGCATTTTTCACAATCTTCGAGGATTGTGACCACAAAATTTTACAAAAATCGAAAAAATATTTTGATTTGAGATTATGATGCAGAATGGTGGAGAATCGATCTACAAATCGTTTAAGCTATTCCGCTCAAGAATCGGATGGAAATTGTCCAAGCTATAGCTATCGCTGTGGGCCATATTGTCCTTCCATGCATTTTTCACAATCTTCGAAGGGGATCCCCCAGAAAATTTAACAAAAAATCGAAAAAATATTTTGTTTTGAGATTTTGATGCAGAATGGTGGAGAATCGATCTACAAATCGTTTAAGCTATTCCGCTCAAGAATCGGATGGAAATTGTCCAAGCTATAGCTATCGCTGTGGGCCATATTGTCCTTCCATGCATTTTTCACAATCTCCGAAGGGGATCCCCCAGAAAATTCAACAAAAAATCGAAAAAATATTTTGTTTTGAGATTTTTATGCAGAATGAAGGAGAATCGATATATAAATGGTTCAAAGTCTTCTACTCTACTATGTATTGCTGAGGGCCATACTGCCCGGCCTTGCATACTTTTGATCAAAATTATAATACACTCTGCAAAGGTGAAAAATTTCAGACACTTTCGTTTTTTCCAAAAATGACTGAGAACTTTTCAGGGATTTTGTTTTTGAATTAAAAAGATTAGTTTTAGTAAGCTGAAAAACGTTAAATACCTTATGCTTTACCGAAAACATTTATCAAACTAACGAAAAACATAGCCAGCGAGCATTAATCACGGGGTTATCTCCAGCATTGATCTTGACAAATGTGGGTCGACTCCAAACGAATTTTAAAAAACAGCAAAGTTTCATCCAAATCGTGGCGAGAATGCGAGCAAATTGCCCAAGAAAATGCCACGCCTAGATATCGCCACAAAAATGAACAATTAAATCAACAAATTGTTACATTGAGATGGAGAGAATAAAAAAAGAAGCTGCAGCCGAAAGCTGAATGAATGACGGCATGAATGGAGGAGTAATTGAAGCCAGCGAGTATTGTTCTCAGGCTATGAGCCCGTTGACAGAGCGCCGTGTGTGTGGGTGGGTGGATGCAACACGTTGGCTGTGGCAAAGAATCGGGGTATCTGCCAGATACAGATACATTCGGTGGCTCAAACTCAGCCAAGTCAAGAGACGATCGAGGCCTTTAGCCATGGCGAAAATCGCACGTTTCTATGCAAATCTTCTTCGCTTTTCAATCATCTACACGACTAGACCACGGCGGCTTCTGTTTAGTTTTTTTTTTATATTTTTTTGGCCTCCTCGTTTTTTGGTAGTTTGTTGTCTGGAGACGTTTTTGGGGGCCTGTAGGCAATAATTATCGCTTGCATTACGTATTTCGGCTGCTTCTCGCTTTTGTTTTCCAACTCGGGTGCTGTGTGGCAATCTAACTGGGTTGGCATAGAAAACGGGCGTTAAAATTAACGGGAGTTAAATGGTTTTTCAATTTACAATAGGCCAAAAAACCAAAAAGGTAAAAAGCCGCAATTGCAAGAGGGCCCAACACCATCCATGCTTCTTTGATGGATAGTTTGGGGTTAAATATAGGCTAGATGGCTTCTTAGATGCTTCTACAATGATTTGACACTTTGCCGGGTTTCTCTCGGCTCACAGCCAGCCCAGCGAACTTACCCACTGAATTACTTTTCCGAAAAATGGTAAAACGACCTTTTAAGGTTGTTGCCCAACGCTGTTCACAGTGCTGCCACTGAAGGAGTGCTATAATACTACCTGTGTTAGATCTGTGTATTATTGTTTGGCCAAAACTGGGCGCAACATGAATTACTTTTGGCAATGAGTTTGCATTAACAATTTTCCGAGTGATTATCTGTAGGTGCACTTGGTAACGAAATTGCTTTAAAAAGAATTGTTTTCAACTTTTAACACACAATTTATATAATAGGAAAAGATTCTTAAATTATTTTTTTTTAGGTTCGAAAACATTTTTAAAATATTTTAACATCTTCCAACTACATGGAAGCCTTATTAGTGACATAAACTAAACATTTAGAACAACTCGCCAATCTATTGCAAATTATCAATTGAGCAATTCATTACGATCGCATGCAGCTCGCCGTGCTATTCTTAATGAGAAAAGCCACAAACTCAATGTCATTTGAAAGAAAAACATTGTCAATTGTGGAAGGAGCTGGGATGGCCATTAAAAACGAGAACCAAGTCGCCATTAAAATCACGTTAAGCAGGCAGAAGCGCCAACTGGCTGGTGATTACGGCCATCACTTCTGATTTTGAATAGAATCCAATGTTAATTTTACATGAACCGCCGGGCGGTTTGTCGATGAACAAATGCTAGTTACTAGATAGATACTACCGGCTGTGCGAAGTGCCTGCCCCCATGGCTGGTTGATTCGTGGGAATATTTGCGGTTGCGATTATTTGAGCATTTTTAACTCCACCACCGAATCCATAATCGCAGGCGCAATGAATCGGCATCTGCATCTTTTGCCTTCGTGTGCAGAAGGAAGAAGAGGTCGCTGCCGATGAACTGAGGAGCTGAGGAGACGAGAGCTGGGTGCTGGAAGCTGCAAGCTGGAAGCTAAGGAGAAAAGCAGATGAAGCCAGCGAAAATCAAACAAAAATATTATGCAATCGACCTACTGCTCGTCAGGAGTGGTTGTGCACCAAACTGCTTCTGCTGCCTGCCCCACAATCATACTCGTAATAAAAACTGTCCACTGTCAACTCTTCAGCTGTCTTCCCTTTTGGTCCATTGTCTTGTGGACTGGCCTGGCTGACCAGAAAATAGAAGCCAAGAAACAAGAAACGCCTCGAGTCAAAAAGTCGTCACTGCGAGCATTTCGAATCTTTAATTTGCGATTTTTTTTGTTTGTTATGCCATCCACGGGCGATTGGTCCGTCGACCGAGCAGCTCCGCCACCGATGACGACCCACTCGGACTCGGATCCACTCCAGATCCCCCTGGGTCCCCAGACGCATAAGCCCTACAAGTGCTTCCCCTTCCTCATTAACCGATGATGGATTTTAAAACTGTCATCTGGCTGATTGACTCGAATGTATTTGAATTGAATGAGACATTTATTGTCATTTATAAAGGCATATGATGCAAAGGAGACAATCTGTATTATTTTGAACCCAATTAGAAATAATTAGGTTCTAGTTTTTGTTCATAAATTAATATGAGGATATTCTTGATTTTTAAAAAGTATTTCAAGGAATATTTTTTCAAATATTTAATTATAATTGGACCATTGCTGAATATTGGTGTGTTCTAGAAAATCCATTCGACATTGAACGATTATATATTTTTTGATATTTTGAGCAGAAATAAAAATTCATTTTATTTTTAATATATTAGTAGATTTATTAACACCATTAATTAACTTTCATAATCATAAAATTCTTTTTATGTTCCCTAAAAAGATCCAACATAACAGAAAATGTTAACCAAATGGGGGCTCTGCTCTCTTCCGATTAAATGCTGTTAAAAACCGAAGACTCCCGAAGACTGGGGGCTCTCTTTCTTTTCTCGGAATCTTCACAATCAGCTGATCGCTGGACCGGTCGCAAAGACACAGTGTCTTTGTTTGGGTTTGCCTCTAGTTTTGGTATGGACTTCGGGCTTCTTTGGGAATCGAGGAAGATGTGGCAGCGATCTTCGCCGAGCGGTAAGCTCGTCCGGATTGGAGTGGATCGGGTGCTTTTGCATTTGCTGTGTTTTTGTCTTTGTGGCGGTGGCTTTGCGAGCGTTTTCGCTAAACAGAGTTTCGAGTGGAGCTCAACTACTAAAGTTGGACGCCGCATTTGCCAATTGAAACATTCAAATGTGAATATCGTACGGGTGAAGACGTCTTCTGTTCGTCTGGCTCTGGCTCAAATTGTATTTTCATACCAATCTGATGTGATAAATAATTTTAAGAATACTAAAGTGCCCAAAAGTGTTTGAAGTTTCTAAAACTCTTGTGATTTTCTCAGTTATTTTGTTTTCCTTTTCAAGGATTAAGCCATAGATTTTTTATAGGAACTGTTTTCGGACTTTGAAAGCTCAAAGGATAAAAACCCAAGATCACTTCAAGTTTCAGTTCGAAATTCGAAAAGGATTTTATTATCTAAAATGATTGTATTCATGATTTTGTACCTTTTTGTGGCACTGGTTGGCCTTAATTTGAAGACAAAACCTAATCAATTCACATTTTAAATGTTGGATTACCAAAGTTTCCTGTCTTCATAATACTGACATGAACTAACTTGAAGTGATTTTGTGCCACCACCGAAAACATCAACTAAATCGTGATATCTGTGCATTACAACCGGATCCCACTCTAGCCCATAACAAATAATAAACCAAATAATCAACCTTAGTGAGACAACATCAACAGCAATAACAATAACGAAAAATATGCAACAATTTAAGTAATATTCACAAGAAAAACGAAAACAAAAAAATAGAAACAGTACGAATAACCCAGTCGGAGAGCGGAAAAGTTGTCATAAATAAGTTTACGGCGAAACCTCTATATTACTTCAATCACGAAACTGAAAGCAAAAAAGGAAGCTGTGCAGATTGAGTTGCTGCCACAGTTACTTACCTGAGTTACCTGAGAGTGTTACTGCTCCACAAACTGACATTCAGAGCACTGCCAATGACGCCGATGCCGCTTAAAGGTGAGTGAGCCAGTGCAACTTGGCCAAGAATTTCGACAGCTCATCAGATCGACAGCTGAATGGCGTTGAGGCTAAGAGGCTTCTACAAAATAAAATGCCAAACGCATTTCGTACGCATGAATGGATGGATAAAAAGTGTTGTTGTTTAAAGTCTTTGCCTTTCACAAAGCATCATCTTGCTTAGATTTATTGCATACGTAGTCCATGTAATTTTATTACTCCTTTTGGCCAGTCAGCTAGTCCAAGAGGCTGGTAAAATGTCAATGCGTTGTCTGCATAATGGAGATGCTGTGTTTATGGCGGCTCTTGTGAGTTATGCAACAATATACTCCTTACTTGAGGACAAATTATGAATAAAAAATGATGATAGACGAAAAAATGATTTCTTAAATATAAATTTCCTAATTTTGAAGGTTGTAATCAATCCACTAGAGACTAGTCCATCAATCCAAGATAAATAACTTAATTAAGTTTGCCCACTAACCAATTCAAAGTCAATGCTATTAAAAGTCTTAAAATCTGACTCCTTGAATTCTTCTTGCACAGTAAATATTAATTGGTTCTAAACGAATAAACTTATCAACAATTTTCATAAATCTTTAATAAGCCTAAGGTGACTCCGGCCCGATGATTAATTTGCAAATTGTTGGTTAGCTTAGATGAATAGATACAGCAATTAAAAGCTAAGCAAGAGCCTCAAAATTGCCGGCATGCATTTCAATTTTTTCTCAATTCTTTTTTGGGTTTCGAATTTTTTTTTGTTGGTTTCTAATTTTTTACTGCATAAATTTAGTGTTGCAAAATTTGCAACCACAATAGTTACCTCGACTTGGCATTGTTATTAACGAATCTAAGATAATGCTGGCGGGCACACAGTTCAAGGATGAACAGCAGTAGCAGTAGCCGATCAGCTCAGAATAAACCCTTGGGAGGGGGCTGGGCCAACAAAAGCAAAACTGAAATCAAAAATTCAAGTTAAATAGTTTGCAGCTGCAACATTTTTGTGTTAGATAATTTCAATTGCTGCTCAGACTGTGATTACTGGGCGAGCAACTTAGAGCAGAGGGCCGCAGAAAGTAGTGCAGAAATTAGGAAATTCGTCTTAAATGTCAAGAGGTGGCGCAGTTTTGTTTTCTTCTATAGTATCCAGTGCAGCCTCGTGGCGCAAATGAACAAAAGAAAAGCCAGGCTAAAAGAAAAGACAAATTTAGGCCAAATGTGTGACTTAACGTCTTTCACATCACATCGCACACACCTACACCTACACCTAAAGCCTAAAACCCAAAGCTAAAACGAAGAAACGGGGCAGACCTGCTTTTTGTTTTATGTGGCAGGAGGTTAAAGTTGACTAGGGAGACGAGCCGAAAAAAAAAATCCGAAAATGGAAAACTGCCTGGCTGCCTCAAATGTAACAAAATGCTATAGTACAATATAATTTTGCCCGTTGTTGTCTGCAGATGGCCAGATAAAAGTTCAAAATGCGAATTGTTGTTGTACTCCTAACCGGGTCTAGTCTGGCTCGGCCAGGTCTGGTCTGCTCATTAACGTTGCCAGCAAAAGAAATGGCAAATAAATTAAAAAGTCATTCAAGCAACAATACCCAAAAGGGGGAATCCTCTTAACTCCACCAACTAAAGCCCTCTTGTCTAACACTCTTGTAGTTGTTACCTATTTTTGCTATTAGTCTGGTTGTGTTTGGTACAAGTATTCCATTCAAGTGTTGATGCGTTAACTGGCGCTGCGTGCGCATCGCTGAAAAGCCAATGAGCCGCATCTTAGAGCCCGGTAAAAGTATCTAACGATTCCTTGTAGACGAAAACAAACAACCTCGCAATTGATGTTGTTGCTATTGCTGTTTTTGTTGCCCATCTGGCTAGCTGGCAGTGTTTTTGTGGCCCGTCTCCAATGATTAATGAAGTGTAAATAATGTTTATGTTTTTTGTATTTTTTTTTTCTAATTTTTATTCAACATCAAGATTTCAACATATTCTAGACGGAATTTGTTGGGGTTTTTACTCGGTCGATCATTACTTGGATTTTTGTTTTTACAATTTTCAAAGTCCATCATAGGGCTGGTTTTGGCAAACCACAAAATAACAAACAAAACAAAAGACTTTGGCAACGAACTTGCAACGAACAACATGGACGGTAAATAAAAACCATCAGCTTTTTTCCAAACGATATTGTCAAATGTCAGCCAAGTGCACTTGAGTCATAAATAAGCCATTTGTCAGCTTTTTTCTTTTGGCGAACAAATAGATATCCGAAAAAACCAACGAACTTGAACTTTTCAAATGGTTTGTGTAGATTTTGCAACGGTACTTTATTGAGAGTGCTGAAGTTTTGAAATAAGCACATTGCAGTAATTTATCAAATTTCAAATAAAAAAATCAAATGCTGCATCAAGCATTTCCCTAATCATAGTCATTTCCTCGCATGCGTGAAGTGTTCAATTACATCACGATTTTAAATATGATCATTATAGCCATTTAACAACTAAATGCCAGCCGGCAGCCACATTCTGAAATTGCTGCCACAAAACTGCGCGTTCATCGGGACACACGTGCGTTGCGAATTGCGTAGAGCTTGGGCGCCTTTAATGGTGGACCCCACGATATAGCCGTTGCCAACTTGATATATAGTTTGTGCCGCCGACCGGCAGGCTAAATGTCAGGCCAAGATGCTGACCTCCATGCAACCATTTTGGACCATTTTAGGGTCTTCCAGCTCGGAATGGCATTTTGATCTGCCATGGTCTAAGGTGAACTTCACGTCGGAGAGTTGCCCAAGATGGTTGCTAGCAAGTTGCATTGAAATAGTTTATAGTATTGATCTTCTTTTGGGAAGCCAAGCGAGTGGGGCAACTTAACTAATTAAAAGTTAATTTTAGCCCAAGTTGTTTTGGCCATAAAAATCCTATTTGGATTAATATTCATAATTTCAATTATCGATGATTCCAAATACAAATCAAATGAACAAATCTTTCCGACGTTTAGCGCCCAGGAACAGGTTTTCTAGTATGCTTTCTTTCTGCTCATACTTACGTAGTATTATTGTTTTATTTTTTAAGACATTTCAGAGGCTGTTTTACAGTTGTCTGAGAACCTGATTCCAGCATATTTCACTCGATTTTGTTTACCTCTTAGGCAGGATCTAATTCGGGAAGTGATATCACTTTTTGACTCGCGCAAAGGATGCGTATTATTTATCTAAGCGATTACGATCGAAGAACAGGTTATCGGCTGGCTACATATGATTCATAAAAGAGCATTTAAAATATGAAGACACTAATGGGTTTTTATAAAAAAGGTGTCAGCCAAGGCTAGAATCAAAACTTCCATTCTCACTGGGAGCTATTAAAAGTCGCGTCAATCGATCAGATGATGGCCACAAATAGTTCCCACTGGTATTTGGCCATTTAAGTTGCCGCTTCACATATGAGCTATTATTACCTATAAAAATATACAAGAATAAAGTGTCAATAATGGTCTATTAGGCCACTACTTAAGTAGGCAACGCTCACAAATTGGTATCAATATCAACCACCGAAATCAATTCCACTGGCTGACAGCCAATTAGGGACGCCTACCACTCACATGTTTACTACTTATGAAAAATCGAATCATAAATCAAAGAAGTCAGAGTTGAATTCCGCATTTAATACCTCGATATCGTTTGATATTTTCAAGCACAATCAAACGCGCGAAGGAGACCAAATGACAAGAGCTTTCAGCAGTCATAATCATGTTTGCCATACAAAACGAACAAAAACAACAGTGAACAAACACTTTGATATTTTCGGTTGCTTGTTGGTGTTGCTGTCGCTTACAGACAGTCGCTTGAAAATGGCAAAGAGCTAAAATAACAACAAAAGCATTTTTCTTGTCGTGCCAAAGTCAAGTTCGTTACCTGAATCTTTTGTTTTGAAGTTCGAAATTAAGAGTCTAGAATCGTGTTTCGAGTTAGGAACTTATCGCGCTTATTAACTTAATATGTCTGCGGATTACGTTTTGTTGCCACAAAAGCAAACAAAGATGTAATTTTCCCGGTTATTTCCGCTTGAACTTTGTTTTCTATTTTCCGCCAACAAGTTGCGAATGAAAACGAAATCATAACAAAAATCAAAAATGACTTTCATTTACGTAGCAGTAGCGGCAAACAAGAAACAATTACTCCAAACAATAAGCAACTAATTCGCATCTTCATTGCTGCATGTCTAGCATTTATATGAAGATATTAGCATGTGTGTGTGAGAGAAATAAGAAAACACACTGAAAAAATTTGGATAATTAAAAAATTGAAATTTAAGACACAAACCGATTAAAAATAAATGTAAATATTAACTGATGAATAGAAGTAACATTCACTTAGGTAAATCTTTATAGGAAAATTGGTTGAAGACTTTATGTTCGGATAAAATATAATAAATATTGCTTGTGTTTTTTTTATGTGAAATGGGTGCAAGCTGGAGCAATCATAAAAAGGCCATCATGACGAGGAAAAGCGATGTACGAACGAATGAAAAGCCGCAAAAACCCCAGTGGCTCAGATAAAGATGGCCATTGTTGCCGAGTATAATTAAACAGAGAGATGGTTATTTAACCAGGTGACATAAATACACACCGCCCTGATAACAAACACTGACCCAAATACGCGTAATCTGGAATCAAAGCGAACAAAAGAACGAATCAAAAGTGCAATAGTTGTTGCTCCGGCTACTGTTGTGCTGTTGTGGCAACGTCAACGGCAATTACTTATTAATTGCCGCTCGACAGCTTGTTTGTTGTTGTTGTTGGCGGTATTGTTGTTAGTGGCACTGCTACTGGTTCGGCTGCTGCAACTGTTGCCGGCGTGTCTGAGGCCGACCGAGCTGTCATAAATTGCGCTTGCCAGCTCTCGCATATTGCCTCATATCAATTGAAACTGTCTGAGCGGCGTTTTCAATTGTTATCTTTTGATATTAGTATTTTTTTTTTTTTTGGCTATTACCTATGAGACTTTTCGCGTCTTGCAGAAAGTTATATATCTTCTCAATGACAACTCAATTGTTATGTGAGCACTCAGCGGGTATTGATTTCCGTGTGTGTGCATTCGGCGGGTGACAAAGCGCATTGGGAGATTGCCAATAAATATTGTAGATGCAACTGGGAACCGGATTGATCCAGGTTCATCTTCAGGCAATACTTTCACAAAGTAATAACCAAATACTTTACAACCTGTTTGCTTTTAACTGCCATTTGATATTAAGATATACTTTTATTCGGAATTCTTGTACATTTTTTTAATCACATATTATCTGGTCAATTGCCCAACTGGATTGTTCAATAAACTTTTTATTTTAAAGATTCTAGCTGGGATGAGTCACTTGTGAAAAAAATAAGTTCTTGTTTACGCGCGCTGGAAACAAGTTTGTCGCCTTAGTCTTTTGTTCGATCACGTGGAACGAATTCTGGTTCGAATTTTTGCATCTTATTTTTATGAACCGATATTGTCATTCAGTTGATGACAATTTAACATCATTTCTTCGCTAAAATCTAACTTTTTATTGACCATTATTGCTCGATTTGATAAATGCGCCGCATAAACTACTTTAACTGTGATATTTGATATGCGTAGAAGATTTGAATAATAATTCTCGGTGATCCGAATTCGGATTAATTAGGTACAACTTCCTGTTGGGGCGGAGCCTTTGTTTGGTCCAACTCGTTATGGTACTATAGCCCACTGCCCTGCAATTACCTTGAAGATTTTAATGGCATAGTTGGTTAACTATATAGTGTGAGTGGTACTCTTGTTATTTCAACAGCTTTTTTGTGATCTGGCGGGCAAACAGTTTTCGGGGAGCTGCTGAACAAACAACACAAAATATGTTTAACCAATAATTAAGTAGCATCAAAATCTGCTCCAGGGACTGCATATTCAAACGAATAATGAAATGGACTGGGTTCCAACATCGCCGGGACGCCAATGGCAAATGCCGGCCTGCGGTAGCTCTTGCATGAAGAATTGCTGGGGCGCATCGGTACCAAAAGCCAAGTACTGACAGCACACTAAAAAAGTGGAAATCATCTTCACATTCGGCGTTAAATGTTTTGCGCTGCTTTACAAATCTCCGGCAATTTGCCTGGCCTCTCAAACAAATTGAGTTCCATTTAAGCCTAGGCAGATGAATGCGCTCGAAGCTTCGCTCTCAATGGGCGGTCGGATTCGAATTCCGAGTTGGCCGAGAGCCAAGTGTGAAACGGTTGACAGGCGGCTGCCACGACGCGTCAGAGTGACTTTTGCTATGCCTCTGGCTGCCAGAGTATTTCTGTTTTTTCTTCTGTTTGTTTGTTTTTTTTTTTTCGTTTATTCCCCAATTCTCAGCCCACAGCCAAAGAGCCGTGCAAATTGCAAATGAGCAGCAACAGAAACAAAAACCCTGCACGGAAATGCACAAGAATTCTTGGGCAAAAAAGTGGCCGAAAATTGTATCAAAGGTGGAAAAAATGGCCGGCAGCGGCGGCAACCAAAAACGATTGCATTTGACCTCAAAATCTATTAGCACGTCGAACTCCGGCGGCTATGCGATGCAACCGATGTGGCAGCCACCCAACCTCAGGCCCAAAAACTGTGAAGTTGCCGCAAGAATAACAGCAATAATTGCTACTTGGGGTTGTGTACACTCATGTCTGGGTGCATCAGAGACACGTAGGTCAATGCATCAACATTAAAGACCAAAAACAAAAACAGCATCTTCAGACCCAGACGCAGTCGTCTGGCTGCCTTTCCTGCATATCTGAATCTTAAAAGTTGCGGCTTAGCGAATACACACAAAAACAACAAAATAACAAACAAATGTTTAACAAAAAGTCTTGTTATTGCAAAATTTACATGTTTTGTCTGACGCACAATCACACTTCAAGGAAATTTTTAAACAACCCATAGATGGAAACTCAAATGCTTTATGATTAATTGCCAACACAACAAAATGTCACACAAAACAATTTGTGTCATAAATTTTATGACTGATCTTCTGAACAAAAACTAGAGTACAAATGGTGATTGATGATTTTCTTGTAGTGCAAAACACAAAAAATGTTTTTGATAATTTTAAAACCGCTCAGCTTCCGACCCATTTCTGATGCAGGTACCGGAATTAATCACGAATAATATATGTTTGGTAATCCAATTAAAAGCATTATTGTACAAATACTAAGACGCATATCATTGGAATGATTTATGGCTAGGAAAGTCCAAGAAAGAGGTGAAATAAATCCAAAATTGCTCCTCACAATGGGGGTTCATTGTGGACTGTCCCGTAAAGCGATCTCTATCGCAGGGGATGTGCCAATATAAAATACACATTTAATTGCCTGCCGCCTGGATGGTCTTTATAAAAACAACAAAGAAAATCCAAAAATGCTGCTTGCCAAATCTGGTGTAAAATAAATATAAACAAAATGCACAATGGGCGGGAGCAGAGCACTTTCAAAACATTTTGCCTGGGAAACACAAAGTGATTTGCTCAGCTTGGACTTTTATGCATTTATAATGACATTTTTCACACAGTTTGTTTCCGAAATCTGAAGCCAAAAAACAACATTGCTCTGCCATTTAAAATGTTTAACATTTTAATTAGTTTTTGTTTTGAAAGAAATAGTAGAATTCTTTTGCGAGGTATAGCAGTTTTTTGGCATCATTTCGGTGATAAATTATGAGAAATTTGTATAACATTTGCTTGTGTCAGAGATTAGCACTGAAAAGCAAATGAGTATGCCCGTAAACTGGAATTATGGTAAAGTCTTCATTAAAATGCCAATAGGTGGAGTTTCCAGAACATCCCCGAAATTCCAGAAAAACAAATTGTTCATCATGAATTCAATCGATTTATTCCCAAAGATGGCAAAGGCTTAATTTCGTGAGGAGGTAATCTCTCTCCCACCATTAGCCAAATGACCAGCATATCTATCCGCACCTGCATGGCACTCCCAATCGCCAGGCCAAAAAACAAACAAAAAGCACCAATCAAGTTTCAAACTGGAGGGGGTATAGACATCGATTGAAGATGAGCTGACTTTATGCAATTTTCCGCACCAGGAATGGCCGGCAAGGAAAGGCAAGCCAAGTCAGCAAAGTTTCATAATGAATTTCGGTAAAGGTGAAATTTTTCCTGCACTCGATGTACAAATAAAATAAAATAAAATAAAAACTATTTATCCGCGTTACCTTTGTCTGAGAAGGCCACACAAGAGTGTCAGTGCAAGGCAACAAGCCAGATAAGCCAGGCAAGTCACAATCGACCAACACGAAGAGCCAAAACAAATAAATCAAATCTTCAAATAACACGTATACGACATGTGGTCGACGGAGAAGAAAAAGAAGGCTGCCACAGTGGCAGCAAATACTTTGAATCTTTGGCTTGGCGTTGCCTTAGTTTCTATGCTCTCTGCACTGTGCGGGTTTCAACACTTTGCCACAATACAATGCGGCAAAAAGTGCAAAAACAACCAGAAGAGCTCAGCTGAGGGAAAAAAAAACAAATGCTTCCTTCATGTCAGCTCAGCAACCGTAAAAGGTTAAGCGGCAACTTGACAAAAAGGTTAAAACGATTTAACAGACATTTGGCTGCAGTCTGCAGAGCCTCTCCAGCTTCAGCCCCAGCTCCACCTCCAGCTCCAGCTCCAGCTCCTCCAGACGGCCAAACAGAAAAAACTTAAAAACCGACCCAGGCAATCGTTGAATCCATCGACTGCGTCCTTAGCATATCCATCTGAAGTACACCCCGTTGCCTCCGTAACTCGCAGTCCGCGATCATCCGATCTCCTCGAGGTGTGCGCGTGTGTTGAAGGCGGAACCAAATTTTGATTACAGAGACCCTCAGCATGGCGAGGAAAATGCAACCTCAGGTTTTAACAGTTAACTGGCGCTAGCTTATTATTTTTGTTGTTTCGTTGTAGTTTGGTAGCTGAGGCTGGCAATGATGGTGCCGAGATCGCTGTTGCCACAAACACCTGCTATTGCCATGGCCCACGTTGACATTTTTTTCTCTGATAATGATTCAGCAGTGTGACTTCCTTATTTGTCATTGTTGTCGTTGCCAATTTTTCACTTTTCACTTGGTTTTTTTTTATAGTTTTTTGGCGGCAAGTTTTCCGTCACCAGACCTGCTCTCTTATGAATGATTGGGCAAAAGATTTTGATTAATGTCATCCAATGGATTCGATGAGTTAAAGAAGAATCATAATTTGTTGCTGATGCTAATTTATTGATCGCAATTTATACAAGTTCTCTAATAATCCCAACTATCCACGACGACGACCTTCGCGAAACCAATCACCATTTAAGGCAATTGAATTGAATTCGGCTTAAGCCTTGACAATGACAAACTCTTGATTCGTGTAATTGCAAATCGAGAATCGTGAATTGAAATTAAGATTTGACGGGCCCAGTCCCAGGCCCAGCCAGTGCAACTCTTGAACTTTAACAAAGTGTTTGGCTAATCGACTTAATTTACAATTTTTATTAAATTTTAATGCCAGTCATTTGTTGCAGCGGCAGAGCAATTTAATTTTGTCTACATTACGTTATTTTGATGAAATAAAATTTAGGTGTGAGAATATTTGATGCCAACATCCACGACATCCACGAGAACCCCACCAAGGCAATCAACTAATTTAAATACAAAAAGCAATTTCGGCAACCGAATCCAACGCCAAAGAATCTTGTAGACAATGCAGAGAAACAGAATCTTCATCGCGTCGTCTTCACCATCAACTGCAGCTAATTTCAATTTAAATTTATGTTCGGATCAAATGAAATTTCGAGATTCTGTTCGATTTTGCATTGTTATTGAAAATAGTCATTACGTAAACAGCAAACAAATCTATTGTCTCTGGACGTCGGACATCGGGCAATTTAGCCAAACCATTGAAAATGATTTAATTGAAAGAGTGTCACTAGACAAGCCGGTTGGTGCTGATCTCTGTCTCTCTCTGGGACCTGCTGGCCAGTATCTGGTATCTGGTCGCTATTGTGCCTCCCCAAGATTTGATATTGTTTGCTGTTGTGCAAATTAAAACAATTATATGAAATTATGCAAAGTACGCAAAGAAACTACGGGAACAGCAGCGGCAACAACAGCTGGAAAACGGTCTGACGGAAGCGAGCTTGGAAGCGAGTGAATGTCTTGACTGGATTGACTGACTGACTAACTGAATGCCTTACTGACTGACCGACTAACTAACTGCCTCACTGGGTGTATGACTCCTGGTCGACGCCTGCAGCTGTTCCTGGGCAGCAAATTCGATTTTTCTTTTTGGGTAAGCCAGCCTAAAATGTAATAATTTATTGCGCATACATCCCGTGGTACACGGGATTCAAAATTTGCAACTTTGAATCTGCATATCTTGCTATCTGCATTACTTTGTATCTCGATATGGCGGGGGGGATGGACATATCTGATGATCTGCCGTAAATTTCTGTATGCGTCTGTGGGCGTCTACGAAAATTATGTAACCGCTGAGAGCCTTATGGGCTTTGTTGTCTTCTGCGGCGCATTGACAACTCGACTGCTGCGTTGATTTGTGCAAGCCCAGAGTTCATTTATTATTTCTGTTTGTTTTCGTATTGTTTCTTATAATTTCTATTACCCAATACGACGGCTTGTTGCTGGGTGTACGTGTTTTATTTGCGCCACTAATTATATTTTCGTTGTTTTCCCCATTTTATTTTGGCGATTCTCCCACGCGATTGCGTAATAAATATTCATAATTTTGCTAACAAGCTAATCATTTTTTCCCGCCTCTTTTCCTTCCAGGCGACTCCAACAACAAAATGCGGCGAACGCAGCTTAATTTGTTTTGCGGTAAGAATTTAAGTTAGAATTATTTAAAATTTAGATAAACTTTTAATTCAAAGATGAAAAGGTATGGAATTTCATTAGTTCCGATAAGTAGAAACTATATTGCATAATTAAATATAAAATCTCTTAAATTATCTCCCAATACTTTAAGTTTAAAACTAATCAGCAACGAATTCATATGATTAATCACATAATTTAAATAATACCTAAATACGACTGCCCCTGAAAGATGTAAAATTTTAAAAAGTAAAAAGCATTCTCCATCGTGACGGCACAAGCATCCTTGACCTTGTCAGTTCATAATTTTCCCATCATTCGTCTCCGGCTAACGGCGCATCTGTGCGGCACAAGACGCATTCCGGCCGTGCGTGTGCCACAAAGCGTGGGCGGCATAGCGGCCAAGATTGCGTTAATGCCCCTTTGTCTTAGCCGGTTGCGTGAGGCGGATGGAGTTTTTGGGCCTCGATGGCGTGCGACAAAAAAGGGAGACCGAAAAGAAAAAAAAAACAAAAACATACAAGCATAGCGTTCAGATTTAGATTAAATGTGACTTTGATTTGAATTAATGGATTGGTCAGAGGCTGGGAAATGCAATTTTTAATGGCTCATTAGGAGGGTCATGTTGGCCGAGACCCAAATGCCGGTACAGAGCAGAAGTGACAGCTCATCTCGCGACTTGCGAGTAAAACCAACAAAGGCCAGTTTTTTGTATTATTTTTTGGCTTTTTATGTGCTTTTTGGCCGGCTGTGAGTAATTACGCGCCCATCGACAGCGCCTCTCAATTAAGTTGGCAAGACCATCCCGCTGTGAGTGGCACGAACTATTGAATCGAATGGCCAGATATTCGGAATCGATGCGAGTACACCACGGCGTATGCTCGATTTGAGTCCGCTTGCGATTCAGCGGCCATAAATTATAGGCAATTGTTTAATTTGAATAAGGCAGCAACACCCGCCAGCCAAGTCCCCACAGACACACCGTCTTCATCATCATCGGCGCATCTTCATCGATGATTCACTTAATCGCAGTGATTATGCAGCAAGTGGGCCTTGAATCTTGTGGCTATTTTGGGTATTTTGGTTATTCAATAACCTCCTTCTCCACCTCCTTTTCCATGGCGGGGCTTTTCAGAAGACCACTCTGCCACTTGTGCCGCGGCTCATCATGACTTTTTTTATGTTTGTGTATGTCTTTCTTTAATTGTTTTTATGCTTTAAAATTTAATTATTGCATTTCGAGGGGGCCTGAGGTCAGACGCCGGCTTCCAGCCCCAGTAGTCAGTCGTACGCTTCTTGCGTAATTTGACAATATCTGACAAGCGAGTTGAATGGAAAAGTCAAGGTCCACGGTCCCGCCATCGAGAAGACATTCTAAACTGGAGAATCCAAACCTGAAAAGTTGACTCCACGAATATGAGGAAATAGAAAGAAAAAAAGTGCACAAAGCTAAATAATTACAGTGGAGCAAGAGAAGTTTCGTTTAATGATTTCCTTTTTAAATGTAAACGTGACTATAATTTTGTTTGATGAGCAAAGAAGTATTTAATGAGCAAAGAAATAAGGTAGTCCGACCATTAAACCCTCTTCAATGGTGATTGAATTAAATGGTTTCTAAGAAAAAAAAGAATTTAGCATTTAATGGAAAATGATTGATTTCCTATTACTAGTTGTATTAAAAATAAAAAACAATACACTTTTTACTTTTTACAGCTCTGCTAGTAATGGCAATCTTAGGCCTTACAAGTGCCGAAACAAAGGTAAGCCAATAAATATGGTAAATATTTAAACTAAACTTAAAATATTAATCTAATTTTTATTCCAGTATCGAACCCCAGCTCGGATATTAGCTAAACAAACTGGCGCCACGCAATTCGAGGAGGAACGCTACGAGACGCATACAAACTGCAATGAACACAAACACCACCTGAAGAAGCGTGCTTCGGACGAGGATGTGGACTACGAGGTGTACCAGGGTGTAGTGGGCCGACCGGGCATTGATTTCCCCATCTACCCTCGTATCCCAAGGACCTCGTTTAGCTGTCGCTCGTATGGCAATGGCTACTTTGCCGATATGGAAACTGATTGTCAGGTGAAATATTAGAAGGAAATCTTGGATGTTTTTTTGGATATCTCTAATTAAATTTGTACAACAGGTCTTTCACATTTGCGAAGAGGGTCGAAAGATCTCGTTCCTCTGCCCCAATGGCACCATCTTCCAGCAGAGCGAGCTCACCTGCGACTGGTGGTTCAAAGTTAACTGCCTTGGATCATCGGGTTATTATGCCGAGAGTGCCGAGCTCCTGAACAAGCAGCGTGTACACCGAGTTCGTCCATCGGTTCCAGTTCAGGGATTCAATATTGTTGGAGGTGGACTGAATATTAAGCCCAAGGTAACACCAGTAGTGGGACAGGCCAGATCTGGACCCCGCTCCAATCCCGACAGACGCATTGATTCCACCGAAGATGTACCCGCCTCTGTGGAGAGTGTGGACTTTGACGATGTTTCCGGGGAGAAACAGCGAAAGGTCCTCCCCAGTATCGACAATAACAGTAACGACCACGAAACCCAAATAACGGCGGAGAGTTCTTCGTTTGTGAGCGGATCCGGAAAACGACGAGCCAACAAGGAAACAAGTCCCAGTCGGAACAGCAACGATGACATTACACTTCTGAAACCATCGCGTAATAGGACGCCTGCGGCTTCCCAAGAACGAGGAGCTTCCACCGAAAGGGCCAGGAATGGGCAGCGTGGACAACAGCGTTACAAGGACAGCGGCAGCGAGGAACTGAGCAAAGAAAAGGAAAAACCATCCAAGGACACCAAGCCCGATTTCTTTGAGGCCCACTCTACCAGATCCGTACAGCAAACCACTCCCCATTACTCGGCCGGAAGCTATTCCACCGTTCGCCGTTTGGAGCCCAGCAAATCCACGCCCTTCTATACGCCCACAGTGCCAAGTTTGGTCAAGACGAAGTCCACTGATGGAAAACTCAACTATATCAAGGGCGGACATGCGGCCACCACCCCAAATCCTAACCGCTTTGTGGCCAACACGGGCCTCTTCCTGGAATCCTCGGCTGCGCCAAAGGTCAAACCCACTGCCAGTGGCACCATTGAATTGGATAGTACCTACAAGCCTGTCGTGATTGGCATGCGACACCACTACGACGTGGCCAGTTCCGGAGAGTTCCGGCTGCCGGCCAAGTCTAGCGAGAGTCGCGACTACTTGCCCACCACTCCGGCTCCATCGGCGACCAGCAATGGACCCACTTACCTGCCCAAGAGCGCCAAATCACCCAGGGGAAATGCAGCAGCTGCTGCTGGAGAGGATGCCCTCTTGTTTGCGCCCAATCCCGTAAAGGATGAGTCCGTCTATCGCAATGTTCAGGAGATGCTCAAGACAATGAATCTACTGAAGGATCAGTTTGAGGATGTTGAGCTGAATGGTGCGGCGGCGGCACCGGCCAGAGTTGGACTTGAGATACCACCGTCCTCGGGACCAGATGCCCTCGTTTCGCTGGCCAAATACTTCGCCCAGGAACACAATGAAACCGGAAACGCCCTGGGTAAGCCAGAAAAGTCTGACAAAACCGACAAGACTGGGGTTAAGACCAAGCTCTCCGTCAAACCGCCACCACTGCCCACAGTCAAGCCCTCGGACACCACGGCTTTGCTGACCACCTCCGAGAATCCTCCAGCCATTAGCGAAAACGCCGACGACATTAAGAAGAGTCTCCTAAGCGACAACACTGTTCAAAAGTACAGTACTCTCTTTGGTCTCAAGGCCGCTGAAGGTCGCGGAGTGGCAAATGGAGATATTAGTTCTGGTCTTCTGTCGAACCAAGCAAACGGAACCCAATCCGAGCCCGGTTCCAAGTACCAGCCATTCCCGCAAATCGGCAGTACAGGATCCACTATTGGCGCTCTGGCCGAAAAGCCGGAATCCCGGAAGATTGCCCAGATCTTCTCGAATGCCTTGTCCAGTTATTTGGATAACCCAGCCACGTTCAGAGCGGAACTAGCTGCCCGCGCCCGTCCCACTGAGCCGCCAAGTACGCCCAACTTCCGTCCCGTGACCACTACAGATCCCTCGCTCTTCAGCGATGGCACTGCCAAATACTACCTGCCCACCAAGGGATTACCCGAAGTGACCACTCCCACGTCAAACAGCATAGCTGCGGAGATCAATCACAAGTTTGATTCAACTCCGTCCCCGGATTATTCCACTACCACGGAGCTATACGAGTCCAGTACAATTAGGGGTCAGGATCTGGAGTTTTCGGCAGAACTTTCGCCACCAAGTCCCGATTCCGGAGAAGGGGAGGAGATCCTGCAGCAGCAGCACACCCAATCCTTTGTCAAATCCCGCAATGATCTGCTAAAGGAAGCCAGACCACAGAAGCTAGTGACTACCCACAAGCCCACTGAGCACCCGTGGGCCCTGAAATCGCAGACCGACTTCCTGGATCCCCTGACCATCAACGATGGTCTGATGAAGGAGCAGAGGACATCGACGACCAGTACCACGACTTCCACGACACCGAAGACAACGACAACGGGCGCTCCGTTTGCATACAGGGTGACCACGCCGACGCCATCGCGGTACGAGTGGGAGGACATCTTCCGGAGCTATGACATCCCCAGGGATGCGCTGCCGTCGAGCAGCGGCCTGCAGAGGATTGCCAACAAGTTGTTCGGAGGCCTCAACGAGCAGGAGGCACTGCATCTGCGCAATGTGATGGCCAAGGCGGAGCACGACCGCCAGGTACTGAGCCTCTTGCTGCTGCTTATCCAGACCTGCGACGACCACAATGGACAGGCGCTGGAGCGGAGTAGGAAGCATCTTCTCAATGCCCTGATCGACATCGACAGCAAAAATTTGGCAGTGGGAGGCAAGAGCTCCAGGCAACGGGTGGCGACCACCACCAACCGCGTTCCAGTGACCACTTTCCGACGGGGAAGCGATTACGTAACCACTACCACGCCAGGCTACACGACCACCACTGACATGCCCACCACAACGGGAGCGGGCAGCTACGAGGAGACCACCAAGTTCGAGATCCGGGTCGAGGAGTTGGACGACGTGAATCCGACAGCGCCGACGACGACGACGGCGCCTCTGCTGCTCGAGAGCAACTCAGATCGGCGCGCCCTGGAGCTGCTCAAGTCATTATATTCGCTGGCCTCCAAGTTCAGCAGCCGGCGGTAGAGCCAGGACGGTTCCTAGTGGTGCACGAAACCTAACTTTAGTCAACTCCACTACACTTTCCTCCCTTAATCCCTAAACTTTTGATGTAATTCAATTTAAAATTAATGCATGCTCCCCCATTTTTGATTTTGTTAATTGACTTCGTTTAGCCAATGCAGTTTGCGCAATTAGTTTGTAAATATGTAAACGAAATACTCGAGGATCGAGCTAGAGAGCCCTGAAATACTCCCAGGCCCGAAACAGGCATAGACTTGGTTGTTCCTGATGCCCAGCCAAGCAGTTTCCAGTTTAAGATAATCAAGAGTTGTATTAAATTAGTATCTTACTGCTTAGTCTTACGAACGAGAACACACCACTTTCCATAATATCCAATATCGAAACAATCTGTACGTCTTGCTGTCTGTTTTGTAAATATTTATTTAAACTTAATAAAGTACATATAAAATAAATAAAAAAATAAATGCATTTCTTTCTTACTGCTTGGAGTCTTGTGGTGGGGGACCTCCAACAACTCAAGTCCGTCCCAGAGGCTCCATGTGGCCTTGACACAAATTCGATGGCTTTTGAGTTCCCAGCTCCTAATATAAATCTTCAAACATAAGGTCGTATCTAACGTTGCCCGTAAAACCCATAAAGCGCTCATGTAATCATGCTAAATTTAAATATTTTTGTCATTTGCAAGAATATCGAATTTGCCGCACTCAAGGACAGACCGAATCAGATTGAAATTGCATTGCACTTGAAATGGCCATAATATTAAATTGATAATCGTGTAATACGTAACTTATATTACGTATACGTCATGTTTGCCAGCATAGGGTCTGGCTGATGTATGAATTCTGATAACTGGCCGAAACAATGGACAATCCAGAGTCGTAAATCTGCTAAAGCGCAAGCACAAACGAACTGACGAACTGTCGTCGGTCCCAGTGGGGCAGCTGCCACATAAATATGGCAAAGATGCCGCCGACTTCAAATTGGTATAAATTTCTAAAAGCGTTCTAGTCTGGCTTGCAGTTGTTCCTCAAGTGCTGACCAGTTCACAGGTCGTGGATTACTTAAGGATTCCAAGGATCTAACTGAAGGGGAAAAACAAAGTACTACCACCATTGGCATGATGCAACACGGCTCGTGCGTCTTGGCAGGTAAGTTGGCCAATAAGCTGCCCGGAGCTGACCCAGACCCAACCCAACTCAAGAGTGACGAGCGATCGGCTGTCCGCCTCATCACAATTACCACTTCCTTTGGAGGGGCGTCTGTCTGTCTAAGTTTTTGCTACCTTGCATATTTACGAGGCATGCGTCTTGTCTTTGGCCCACCAGCTGCCGCAATTCTTGGCAGCCAATTGATGTTGCAGTGCGTTATTGTTGCAATTGGCACAGTGGTGAAGGGCTGCCACCAAAGTTGCAACTTCAATTGGTGGAACAGAGTTCGACATCAGCAATATATCATATTCAATAAAAAAAAAAATGTTATTGAAGTGAATTAAAAAAAAATTTTCTAAATTAAAACAAGAAATATTTCAAAATGTGAAGCAACATTTTCTTATATGGCTCCACTGTGCCCCGCGGCATAGGAGTAGGAAGCTGATAAATAAAGATCGCATTGCAGAAACGTCTAAGACGCTTTATCAGCGCCCAGAATCGCGACGTACTTGGCCTTAATATGGGCCAACAAAACGCTCGGACGACGCCGCCGATGCCATCAATAGCTTCTGGCCTGGCGTTCATTTCGATTTGGTGCGTCGGCGTGTCCACAGCTCGGAGCTGATCTTCGTCAGGTTTCTGGTCTCGGTTAGAGATTTCTAATGTTGGCTCGCCTGTTTCTTTCAGTTTTTGTGCTGCTCTGCAGTGGCGGTCTGGCCCAGTTGCAAGTTCAGGTAACTTCCTTCGGACATCAGACTCCGTCGTTTTTAATTTCATCCTTTTTGATAGGCTCAGAGTGGCTATAATTATGGTCGACCCGAGGTGGCCAGTGTGGGCGGTGCCACAGCCGGAGGGCGCCTGACTCCAGGTCCATATCCGACAGCAGCTGCTCTACCCCTGACCCCGGCTCCGGCTACCACTGCCTACGGTGCGGGCTTGTTTCCGTCACCCGCCGTGGGATTTACGCCTAGTGGACAGGCCACAACCGCTTTTGGAGCACCTGCCGCCGTTGGAGCCAGCAGTCCGGCTAGGAGACTACCGAACCCCGCAGGCATTCCCGCCACTTCATCTCGCACTGGACCTTATGGACCCCAGACGCCGCAGTATGGAAATGTGCCTGGATCGGGAGCTGTTTCCTCCCGAACTCAAAGTGCGAGTGGTGATGGCAGAGATTATAGCGATGATGCCGATGGCGATTACTCGGCCATTCCGGGTGTGCCGGGGGTGGACTACCCCATCTATGCCCAAGTGCCACGCACCAATTTCGACTGTTCCCAACAAGCCCTCCCCGGATACTACGCCGATATCGAGGCCCAGTGCCAGGTGTTCCACATCTGCGCCTTGAACCGAACATACTCATTCTTGTGCCCCAACGGTACGGTTTTCAGCCAGGAGACATTGGTCTGTGTTTGGTGGAATCAGTACGACTGTGTCTCGGCTCCCAGCCTGTATGCAAATAATGCCTATATCTACGACTACTCCGGAGGCAGTGGCGCTAATGTAAACGGAAATGTTAATGCCAATGCCTATCGCCCGGCTGCAGCTACTACGACCGCCTTTGGAGCACCAGTGGCCACCACGGGAACTCTTCGTGCAACCGGAATACCACCTGGCTACAGTTCTGGACGCACCGGTTCCTATCCATCAGCCACGCCAACTCCTGCTGCCCAAGCCCAGAGTCCATATGGTGCCGGCGCCGTATTGCGTTCCGCCATCGTTCCTGGAGCTGTGGCTCCATCGGCAACCAATCGCTTGGTGCCAACTGCAGCGGCGGCCGGTCTTCTAGCCACAGCTGCCGGTGCTATTCCCGACAACCAGGTGGCAGGAGGTTTCGGCCAACAGCAGCAGTCTCAGTTGGTGGCAAGTGGAAACCGAGAGTACCTGCCCCCGGCCTCCGCTGGACAGCAAAGGCAGCGAGGCTCCACAAACGCATAGTTGGAGACTCCAGCGCACCCCTGCAACCCTGGCAACTGCACCCGGTTTTATGGCATTAGTATTAGCGACCTTAGGCTTAGCTTCTTCTTAGGATGTTAGGAGCTCCAAACACATTTCTGTACAATTAGTTCTAAAAATCATTTCAAATATACTCGTACCAGTAATCACTCGATCAATGACAGTCATTTTCTCTTTTACAAATTTAATATCATAAACTCCTTATTTTCAACTTAGAAGCTTCAAATTTATTATGTCCTCTATTTAAGTGCACTATGAAAGTCAAGATTTAATTTATGCCTGTTCTCCGAACTTGAAGATTTAGCCTCTCGCAACAACTGTCTGTATTCCTGCTTGAATCCAGGACGAATATACATTTGCCTGCCTTTTTTGAGCTTTGGTTGGCCAGCTTTTGGAAGTGGTATTGTTGGATTAAAAGCCATCTGTGAGCTGTCGTAGTGGGTGAATAAATCATGCGAGGTCCTGAAGAGAAAGTCCAGTTTTAGTCATGTATTGCAAGAGGATATTGTTTTACTTACAGCTTCCCGATATCTGTGGGCAGGGCGCCTTCGCCGGATGCGGGCACTCCGTTAGCAATGTGCACCGCCATGCGCCGAACCGTCGGATGGTAGTGGCGGGCCAGCAGGCTCAGCTCATACAACGCTGTGCTGGATGCATTACAGTACTCGGGGTCCTCCAGCTCAGGATCGTACCGGCCGGATCCTATTGTGGTGTCAGTGTCCAGCAAAGCGTCCAAAACGGAGGTAAGTTGGAAGGTCTGTTTGATTGTGCCGAGTGTAGCCAAGGTACCATTATGCAGAAGATGTAAGCTGCCAGTTAATAACCGTTTTATGAATGCCATCAAACGCTGCTGGCTCATGTTCCTTCGCCTTTTGACCAGAACCTCGTCCAAGGTGCGCAAAATAATAGCAAAGTCCTCGTGGTTTTTCCCCGCAGTCACAGCCAACATATTGCGATAGAAGTGCTGGTAAAATCTAATGGGATCGATGTTCAAAACTTCGCCTTGGCCGGAAAGAATCACAAAAATAGTCTGAATGCAGTGCAGGCGCTCGCGGTAGCCTAGCTCTTCCTGATCCTCCAATATCCGGTTGAGAACATCGATAAGATCGGCAAAGAAATCCAGATTGATTACATGAGCAAATCTGAAAAGAAAAATAAGTTGAACAAAAATTGCACGATTAAAAATAAAGTACACCACTCACTCTGCTAAACCTTCAAGAATTGCGCTCAGGACTCGCGATGTGGGATCATTTTTGAGGATACGGAAGTAAATAGTGAACACCATTTTGATGATC
This sequence comes from Drosophila atripex, assembly GCA_035045925.1. Classification (NCBI taxonomy): domain Eukaryota; kingdom Metazoa; phylum Arthropoda; class Insecta; order Diptera; family Drosophilidae; genus Drosophila; species Drosophila atripex. Next base: position 2,616,130 of record JAWNOP010000022.1, on the reverse strand, counting down.
TCAGTAAGCTTCAGATGCTTGGCTTGCTTGTTTTCTTCGGCTCGAGTCTCCTCCAACTCGCGGTTTACTTCGGTGAGCTTCTTCCGCCGCTTCCGCTCTTTTTTAGACAAACTCAAGAGCCTCTGGCGATGGGACTCCAGTTTCTTTTGCTTCAGCTCGTTCTCCTTTTCGGCGTCTAGATTCACGTTCTTGATCTTCAGGCCCATGAGGCATGTGATGCACTCCACATGGACATTGTTTTGTTTAGTTTTAATCAGGTGATTGATGCGCCGCACGATGAAAAGAGTTATTTCAAATCGCTTATCGTTGGAGAAGACCGTGCGGAAGCACTGGTTAATGGCCGTTCGCATCTCCAAATAGTTGCAGTTGAGCATATAGACCAGGAGTTGGGCAATGTTCTGGACGTAATTGAAGTACGGATGGGCTACCAGAAGGTCGCACATGCACTGCACGGCTACAGTGGCCATTTTTATGGTCTGGGGAGTCCGCTGGCCTCCTCGTTTGTTTACCTGTCCCGTAAGCTGTTCCAGCTTCTGGAGGAACTTCTTGAATTGCTGCAGCAGGGCATTTTCAAAGGTAACACGTTCCAGTGTAGCCTTGCGAAGCGTTTGCATTTTGGTATCCACCTGACCCACTCGGTACTCCGGCAGAATGTCTTTGAATATCTCAGTGGCGGAAATCATGGCCAGCTTCCGGACAGGCATCAGGTTGGGCAGCCTGGTGGCTGGGTTTATTTCGTCCATCAGCTCATAGAGAGCATGAAAGTGACGCATTTTATCCTCGGGCTTCTCCAGCAGGCCGGAACAGATGATTCCAATGCGGTACTTTTGTCTTTCGATTTCCTGCTCACGGACAAGCATAAGATCCGTCGTGGAGAGCATTTTCTGGCCAGGAAGTTCCTGTGGGGCGTCTACATCATTCACAATATCGTCGTCACTGTCTTCGTAAACAGATTCGCCATCTTCGTCCTCATCTTCTTCATCTTCGTCCTCCACGTCCGCTTGTTTTTTAACCTTGGGTTTGGGCACATAGTCCACTTCTGTGGTGCGGGTAATAATCTGTCCATCCCTGGACTTTATGGGCAGCAAGTCCACCTTGATTTTTTTGGCAGCCTCCTCTTTTTTGGTAGCTGTCGCATACTCCTTTTCCAAGCCCACCGACTGCAGTTGTTCCTCGTGATCATCGTCGGCCGTTTTGGCCTTCCGCTTGCGCTTGTTGGCCTGAAGCAACGCCAGGTCGTCACCGTCGAGCATGTCAGCGACATTGTCCAGATCCCAGTCGTCGTCATCCTCGTTGCCTTCCAGTTCCAGTGGATCCACACCCAAAGAAGCCAGTTTGTTGTGCTTCTTTCTCTGGGCCAAGTTATCGCGCTTCCTGGCCTTCTGAGAGAATATATTTTGGCCCTGTTCCCGCTTGGAATGCAACTGGTCGCGTTTCTGCTTCTGTTTTTGTTGTTGCTGCTTCGTCAGCGGTGTTTTCTTAGACTTCAGATGAGCCGCCCGCTTAACGGAGCTAATCTTCACCTTTTTCTGGAGATTTTTAAATAAAATTGTATTAAAATATGTATTTTTTTATAAATGAAACTACTTACAGTTCCCATTTTGCTTTTTTTAATTGATTAAAAGGAAATTTACAAAATGTTGACTTCTTCAAGTGCCGAGCACATGGGAAACCAATGAAACTGTCCACTTGTTATCAAAGAGCAACAGCTGGCATGGGGGCTGCCAGCCAGTTTCAATCGGTGATTCCCCGAGAGCTGGTCACATTGGCTCCTCACTGTAAATATAAACAAATGTCCGACGAGGAGGAAGATTATATGTCTGATAAGTTCCTGGCTGGGTATGGATTATTTTCAACAGCTTTAGTTTCCATCTAATCGCATCCACTTCTTCCAAAACAGACTGCAAGATGTGCGACCCAGCCTGGTGCAGAACCGCGGGAAGAAGCGACAAATTGAAGTTCAGAGCAAACAGGAGGAACAGAAGAAGCGACAACGAGAAGCTGCTTCATCAGGAAACCTTAACAATGAACGCTTGCAACAGTCTCTTAGTCAGCCGCTGTCAGAAGATAACAAAGGCTTTCAACTGCTAGCCAAGATGGGCTATAAAGCGGGCACTGGACTTGGAAAACAGCCAGATGCCCGCATTGAACCTGTAGGAATTTCCATAAAAAACGGACGAGGCGGTCTGGGACGGGAAGCAGCGGTGGCCGAGCTAAAGGCCAAACGCCAAGAGCTACGAAGAGCTCATCTCCTGCAAAAGGCGGGAATACAACCTGGAGATGAAATAAGTACGGAAGCTTATAGACGACGCGCCACCCAAAAAGCTGAAGAACGGAAACTCATGTACGACATTAAACGATGCCAGCAAACCTGCGAGTCTTTGGATTTAAAAGAGGGCATTGCAGAGCCCGATATGGAATTCTTTTGGCCGCCAAAACCAAAAGAAGAAGCAGAGGAAACAGAGGGTGCAGAAGAGCAGCCGGAAGAGGAGGAAGAGCAAGCCGAAGAGGATTCCTATACGGCATTAGAGAAGCTGGAAATGCTTACCAGCTATCTTCGAACAGCTTATACCTTTTGCTACTGGTGCGGGACCCATTACACGAGTATAGATGATCTGGACTCTAATTGTCCGGGACTAACTCGTGATGACCATTAATTAAAATACGAATTACTTTATAAATTACACATTAATTTCACAAAATCTCAGCAATTTTAAAAAATTATTTTACAATAATACATAGTCAAAAACGGGTTCAATGAAATGCCTTCAGACGAGGTGGAATCCAGTGAGCTAGCTACCTAGTGATCGTGGTGGGCGGAGCTACAACCGACCCTCCAACTTCTGTATCAAGTCGTGGGTTCGTTCAATGACGCTAAAAATGAAAGGTCGCTCCATGGGATCGGTGCGCAGCATGTAGTTTATCAGTTCATGCATGTCCTGAAAATATGGTTGCAGATAAATATATCAAGCTTTATAATATATATTCGCTCATCTTACCTCCGTGTAAATTGAATCCTCTGGAATGTTCACATTGCCGCTGAGTACCGCCAAAGCCACGCTGTCTCCCCGCTCATAGATGGGATCGAACGGCGAATGGAAGAAGCACATTGCATACAACACACAACCAAGACTCTGAAATAAAGGAAAAATGCATTTTTCAAACCAATTGTTGTCTTTTAAATTATTTTCTTACCCAAATATCGGTCCGTTCATCTATGGTACAGTATGTTTTTACCGTGAACAACTCAGGAGCGCGATAGACAATTGAACTTCGTTCCTCAGCCTCATCTTGGAGCCTCTGCGCATCGGATTGACCCACTATTTGAAGGCGCGCTTCTGTCATTGATCCCAGATCTACGATAATGGGTTCGAACGAGTCCGAGAGGCATATATTGGCTGTCTTCAAGTCACGATGAGCCAGCGGCACAGGTTTAGCTTCGTGTATGGCCTTAAGACCTTCGCAGACGCCCAAAAAGATCTGCAGGATCTGAGCCTCGGGCATGTGGTCCTGTTTTCGTGCTCGCAGTTGCAAATGATCCGCTAAAGCACCATGCTTATAGTAAGGCAGTACAATGAACAGGGTACTGGTGGTGTTTATGACAATGTCCGCCTGACCTTTTAGCTCGTAATCCACCACTCGGATGACGTTTTCCGAATCGATCTTGCGACAGTTTTCGATTTCGCGCAGAGCTATGTTCTGGTCGTCGATGCTGTGGCAGGTGATGCGCTTAATCGCGTAGCTCCGGCGTGTAATGGCATTTTCCGCAAGGTCGATGAGACTGAAGCCCCTGCTCCGAGAGACACCCAGAGATTAGATATTTTATAGATAATGGTGAGAAATTTCGGAAACAAACCCTTGAGCCAGCCTGTCGCGAATTGTGTAGCGCGATCCATTGATATTTAGCGTCTCCTTGCGGCAGAAACATCCGCGTTTCATTATCAGCGTCCAACCGAGGCTCTGCATTTTGTTACTATTAAGCTACGAACTTTTAACTTTAAGCTTAACAACTAGTTTAATTCATATACAAAACCTAAATAGAAAACAGAAAGCGGAACTGCAAGGTTTATGCTGTGAAAAAACTGTGATTTGTACTGATTGCGAGAACAAAATCTATGTCTAGAAACTTATTTATTAAAATTTTAAATATTTGTTTATTATAATATTATATTAATAGTGTATATTTTTATTTAAACTATTTTGTGCGGTCTAAAATATTCATTATTGGTATTAGATAAGCTCACGAATTGTAAATAATCACAAACACATAACAGTGTAAGTGCAAATTTCCCTCAGCGGCTCACAGCTGGTTCATGCACAGGGTGTTCAAATTGCCATGTGGCGACCAGCGTTGCCACCTGGACTCAGATGGTTCCCAATATTGCGGATATCTTGTGGGTGGATTTTTTTCGTTAATTCCAATTTAATCAATGACAAACGTTGAGGATGAAGCCTGGCAGGACCTCGTGGGCATTGGTGCCGATCCACCTATCAGACGCGATAAGTGCGAGCAGTGCAAGTGAGTGGTAAAGCGGGAAATCCTTTGTAATCTCATGACTTTAATGACAAACATCTTTTTCAGACGTCCTGTGGTTGTTTGCTGGTGTCCCGCCCTGCCTAGTCCTCCTGAGGCGGTAGCCTCACAAATTGTGATTTTGCAGCATCCTGCCGAAGAGAAGCGTTCCCTGCGCACGGCTCTGATGCTTCAGCTGGGCTTGGAGCCTGGAAAATGTGTGGTGTATAAGGGAAAGCGATTCCCGAACCAAAAACACCATGCCGACCTTCAAAGGATTTTGGAGTCCCCGCAAACGCTATTGCTTTATCCTAGCCGAGATTCAGTACCCTTGGAGGAGGTGGATCGCAGTGCAGGTCCTTACACGCTGCTGCTTATAGACGGCACTTGGCCTCAGGCCAAAGCCATTTACGCCAGCAGTCCAGCCTTGCATCGCCTCCGTCAAGTTAAGCTTATTGCTGTGGGCATAAGTGACTATATCATCCGCACACAGCCCACGGAAGGGTGTCTCAGTACCCTGGAGACAGCGGCACAGTGTTTGGCAGTGCTCGAATCCCGACCAGAATTGAGACAAACCCTTGTCCGCCCTCTACACACTCTCTGCAAGTACCAACTAGATAATGGGGCGGTGGAGCACCAGTCCAAGGAGTTTCTATTAAAAAATAACCAGTACCCCAAACCCATTGGCAAGCGGCTGAGCCGCCTGCTCAACTACAGCAACACTGTCTGCGGCGGTGGTCTTGAAAAGGATACGGATACGTGATAAGAGCATTTCGAAATCAGAGGATTTGTGTATGCCTATTTTTATAACGAACTCGGTGCTTGGCCGTAGCAATATATATAGTTTTATAACACAAACAACATAAATTGATTTATAGTAGAGGTTTAAAGTTTAAACGGTGGGCTTGTTCCTGGCATCAGTGAGGGATCTAATAAAGACACACTTGGCGATGGCATACCCTCTCTCGCAGGCATTGGTTTCATCCTCTGGCAGGTAGAAATAATGTATTCATTTCTCAAAAGCTTACCGTATAAAGCGACCAACTTACTTGCTTCATTTTCACAAGCCTCGAGGGAGTCCCCAGTTGCTGGCCAAACATATTTACGCACCAAATCCGCATTTAGCTTATAGTCTTTCATAAGGCCAGACTTTTCAAAGAAGCAGTGAAAATAGCACTATAATAAATAACTGAAGCTCGAAAAAATTCTAAAGGTCTCTTTAAAAGTACGAACCATGCTCGTTTTATCCTTTTCGTCTGGCAGTGTACCAGTGCTATTAAATGACAACACATTGGCTGAAAGATTTGATCAATTAATTTTCTTGTAATCTATTATACTTCGTGATAAATCCTCCGAGACTCACACATCGGAGTTATGAAACTAGCATTGCAATTATGAATGACCTCATCGAAATCTACATAGTCTGCTGCCCTGGGAGCTGGCGTAGTGGTGGATATGTCATCCACATCGCCATCGAAGCTGTCATAGTTTATAATGAATACATCGCCATTATCCTTGGCTTGATCCTGAAGGGCCAAACACAAGTTTAAGAGAGCAAATAGAGAAAAGATTTTAAGCAAACCGGAAACCATTTTAAACAAACTGAATGCTATTCGTGGCTTGGAGGTTCCCTTTTATAGTTTAAACCCGGAACGAATTTAAATTCTTCCAGATCATGCAATGCGCAGTTATAATAATTTGGAATAATATTTACAGAAATTGAGCTTCAATTAATATGCTTTCCACACAAAAGAATATAATTTAGAAACAGATTGGACACTTAATGATTGAGTAACGATTCTGGTTCAACCTAAGCCTTCAACTTACCATATGGAACCAAATGTTCATCCGCACAGGCCGCTCTAGCCTTGTAGAACATTTTGTGCATTTCCTTCTGCACTTCAGGATCGTCGGGGACGATATCCTGCCCAGCAACGAAAACCAAGATATAGCAAAGTGACCACACATGTGTTTCGCAACATTTTCGGAACTATGACTGATGATGGGCTTGCCGTCTTTTATATATACCATCAGTGATCGGGATTCATGTGCTAAGTGTTGACAAATTGATAAGCCCATTAAGTATTTAAACTAAATAGTTTCACTTTAATCGAACAATAAATACATGCAATATACGAGTATACAGAAATACAGGCCATCGAAATTTAAATTGTCAATGGGTTCACAAGAATTACATAGTTTAAATATAGTTGTTAAAAAACCCATTCAAATCTAACGATAAACTGAACCTACATGCTTAATGTATTCATGTCAATTACATTTTAAAAGTAATGGTTTCGAACGGACAACTTAAAGTCAATTAAAAAAAGTGAACGTTTATCGAAATTTTTACAGTCGAATTTCGCAAATGCAGATTTTAGAAACTATTTCAAAAGTATTTAAACTCATATCAATTACAATCGAAAATTATTTTATAGATATTTTTGATTTTGAAAATATTTGTATCTCTTTATGAATAGTTTTAAATTTTAACTTGTATTGTGATGTCCACATTACAATCTTTCATGTAGTCATTTGTGAAATATAATAAAAATATGCTTTTTGTGTAGTTCGACTGTATTGCCAGTGGGTCACAGAAGTTGGTTTTTAAAGTAGTCTATAGGTTTACTTATCAAGGGCATTAGTGGAGTTAGCGCAACGCGGTGTGCCTAGAGTGAGATTGGATTTGGGTCGAAATTGTTAAAAAATAGAACATAGATCGGTATGTAAGGTTTTTGGATTCGAGGGGCCTTAAGTGTAATTTCGTTGAAATTTTTATTCGCAATCGTTTTTGCTGATTTTGATTAAATTACTCTATGCAACGTCCACGTCGCATCCACGCGTCAAACCTTGGCGCCCCATGCCCGCTTCAGGAGGTAGGCGCCCCGCTCGGCGATCATAACGGCGGGAGCGTGGGTGTTGCCAGCCGTAACCTTCGGCATTATGCTGGTGTCCATCACGCGCAGTCCTCGGATGCCATGCACCCGCAGCTCGTGATTGACAACGGCCATGGGATCGTGGCTGGGACCCATTTTGCAGGAGCCCGCCTGGTGGTTCTCCGGTCCGGTGTTCTGCCTTACGGCACACTCCCAGTAGGAATCGCTGCCAAAAGTATGCGACTCACATCCCTTCACCACTGTCTTGTCCAGCCGCATGCCGTACTGCTTCAGAGGAGAGGTCTGCGACAGTCTGATGGCGAACTTAATGCCCTCTACCAGGGTTTTCACATCCCGCTCGTCGGTCAGGTAGTTGGCAAAGATGCGCGGCGGCTCTAGGGGATCTGCTGAACGCAGGGCTATATAGCCGCGTGATCGGGGATTCAGTACGGCTGGGAAGATCTGAATGGCTCGGGAGTTATTCGAGAGCAGCTCACCCACCTGGCCGGTGCGGGCACAGCTGGCCAGATAGCCGCCAAAGTAAAGCTGGAGATCAGGAAGATCCGGGCGATCCGACCAGCGAGTGGACAGCTTGGCAGTCACGTCCGAGATGCCTGTGCCTGACATGAGTCCGTCCCGGAACAGCAGATACTCCATGGCCGTGGCCCAGTTCAAAGGCGCGGTGTCCGCATCGTCAATGAAGAAGTTGGTGAAGTAGGCCACATGGTTCTGGAGGTTCTTGCCCACGCCCGGTAAATTGTGCACCGATCGCACATTAACCTGCTGCAGCTCATCCTTTGGCCCGACACCACTCAAAAGCAGAATCTGTGGAGAGTTGACTGCTCCAGCGCTGAGAACCACCTCCTTCTTTACCAAGATTTTACGCATGCTGCCAAACTGATCGCTAACCTCCACGCCCAGGACGTTCTTTGTGTGAGGATGGATCAGGATTTTGGTGACCGTGGTGTTAAGCAGGATATGGAGATTGCTGCGCATGCGGGCTGGACGCAGGAAGGCCCTTGCGGAGCTATACCGGATGCCGTTACGCGCCGTCATCTGGGCAATCATGAATCCTGTCGAATTTTGTCCATTAAGATCCTGCACGGAGAAGCCCAGCTCTTCACCAGCCTTGAGGATGGCATAGGATAGTGGCGGATTGTAGGGGAACTTGCCAACGGGCAGGAGACCACCCTTGGCATGGTATTCTGTGCCAACGGCATCCAGTTCCAGATTATCCTCAGACTTTTTGAAGAACGGCAGGACATCATTGAAAGCCCAGCCAGGATTTCCCTGGGCTGCCCAATCATCATAATCCTCTCGATTGCCGCGGATGTACATCATGCCGTTCATTACCGAGGTGCCTCCCAGGACCTTGCCGCGGGGCCAATAGCATCGCTGCTCCATGGAGGACAAGCAAGCCATACGCTCCGGCTCTGTATTGTAACGATAGTCAATGTCGCTGCCGATGAAGTTCAGAAACATGGATGGAATCTGGGCGCCTACTGGTTCATCTCCACCTGAAAGAATAAGGAGTTGTTTAAAAACTATGGTAGTACTATATACTATACTATAATAACCTTAATTTTCAATAAACTATTTCACTTATAGAGACAACTAACGCCAATATTTGGATAAATTCCTTTAAACCAAACAATATAATTGGTCATCTAAACTGTTTACCAATATTCGTACCCCGATACCCGTAAGCCATGTTACTCCGCATAACTGGTCGTGACACTGGACTAATAGTCGCAAACTGCCCATTAAGAAGCCGTCCAAACAAACCCCGATTTAACCTTCGGGCAGCTTGGGTGGGCATTTCAATTAGAGTTTGGGACATCTGAGGCACGCTTTTGGTTAACCCATGGCAATCTATTAGTAATTAGTATATTGGCCCAATCAGCGCTCTAGAATTTCCGTTTCATCGAGCCCACGACTCTAGTTAATTAAATCGATTCAAGTGGAATCTTTGATTGCTAACCATAGCGTGGGAGCCGAATAAAATTTTACCGCAAAATCCTGCAGTAATAATTTAACTTGGTATTTCAACAAAAGAAAATTAAGCAAAATAGCTTAAAAAATTGGCGAGTATCAGAAATACCGGCTCTGATTCATTGCGTACATGCCTTATATATGTTCCCATATTGCTTATAACTTGTTCTCTAAAAACATTCAACATATGTATGTGTCAAGCAAATAAAAACAAATGCTGTTTACGCTTTTATATTAAGAGAAAACAATTAGCACCACAACGTCGCATTCTAATTAGTTTAGAATGAAAGGCAAAGCCGTCGAACATCTTTGCATAAATAATACCTTTATAAATCTACTAAACTATATAGTATTGCCGAAAAAATGTTTTAGCCAAGTGCAACAAACCATTTGCGGGAACATAAAAAATAGAATAAAGAATAAATTAATGTACAAAATCGAGATAGAATTCTAATTTAGAACTCGTGGTCGTCCACAAAAATGGTGCTATTAACCTAACCCGAGGGTCATCCCGGGGGTCAGTGTACCAGGCACCAGGTTAACTTCTTTAATCCTCTAGATATCGTTAATTTACTTTCCGGCATGCTTTTGGCATTGGCTAAATGTGACGAGTTGCATGTCTAATGTCAAGCAAGACCGAATTATGACTTCGTCGGCTTGGTCGAAACAAAAGCCACTTAAGCCGGGGAGTTATCTGCTCATACTGATATATAATAAGCCAGGTAGGTAATGGCCAACCAGCTAATTGCAAACCAGCCTCAAGCATTGTTGTATAATTAACGCCAACGCATTGGCCACATCGAAGTGTGTCTCTTTCGCGGGTTTTGGCTTTTAATTGGTGTAATTAGTGACAAGGCGTAAAAATTGTCACAATATAGTGGCAATTACTTTGCGCAAATCTGCCAATATGGGAGACGAGACCCAGAAAGTAAGCCAACCAAGGATGAGAATGCTGAAAGGGCAATTTTAATGGAGACATTAGAATGTTTCCCATACCTAAGTGATTTTCCATAGTCTAAGATGACTAATAAAGACATTAGTCAAAGATGAGAAAAAATGATGATTGATAGCTCTGGGAATACTAAAAGATTTATCTTTGAAGATATAATTGTCTTGTTGGGCAGCCTTAGCTCAAAACATATTATGTTTCAAAAAGTTATTTACTTTAAAATATTTCATTGAAAGCAAGTCTTCATAAATATACTCGAGACTACCAAAAAATTATAAATTCAAATCGATTATTTGCATTAAATGAAATAAAATAATTCGGCCCGAATTTCGTTATTAACAAAACCATATAATACGAGTTTGTTAATAAAAAAAATTGGGCTTGTTTTATAATGAAATATAAATTATGCAGTGCTAAAAAGGCTCTTAAGCACAGTTTGCCGCATATTTGCTTTTAATTAAGGCAAAGTGAATGCACTGCATTGAAAATCAACAAAAACGAGTACATCCAAAAGCCACCCACACTCTGAAAGCACAAATTCACGTGTTGTTTATGCATCGTAATTCATTCATAAAAAAAGGCTGTGAACAACAACAATTATCCAATGCAAAAAATGAAGTCAAGCGAAACGAAAAAAGGTCTTCGGGCTGTGAAACGGCTCCAAACGGACCAAAATCCAATACAAAGAGGGAAGATATTTGCATGGGCTTAGGTTGCCTTTGGGCCGAGGTGGCAGGCAGCTCGTTTAGTTTACATAATGCTCGTGGCAGTTGCGGTGGCTTCTTTGCCGCAGTGTTGCCCAAGTGGCATTAGTGTTTCTGCGGTTGCTCCTGCTGCTGTCGCTGTTGCTATTGCGGTTGGCTATTGTTGCAGTTGTTGCCACTGTTAAGCTTCAATTACTTCTAAACAAATGCCATCCATATAACGTGCCTCTAATTGCCTGAGCAGTCTGAAATGGCCATGTTGCTGGCAACATGTTGCTCGGAATAGACCCACTTACCGGCTTCGATCAGCAACACCTTCCACTGGGGCACCTCGGAGAGACGGGAGGCAACCACAGAGCCCGCTGAGCCACCGCCAATGACAATGAAATCGTACTCGTAATCCGGCTCCGAACGAAACTGCAATCAGAATGGAAACCATTGAAAGGTGATATAGTTGGCCACAAAAATGTGACCATGAGTGTCAACTGACCCGTGAGCTGGCTCTTCCGCAAGGGTCCTCCAGGTCGCATTGGGAGCGGATGAACACCTCTAGGAGGCCCATGAACAGCATGAAGGCACTGCCACCACAGGTGGAGGCCAATGTGGGTCCTGTGGGCACGCCCACTAAGCAATCGCAGGCTGAGGGGCTGGCGGACATGATTATTTACTGAATTATAAAAAGAGAAAAAAAGTACACATCATTAGAGCAATAAGTTTCTAAGTGAAAAGTAAAATATTCGTAGACATCAAAAGAGTTAGAAAACAAACTTGGCATCAACTACATGGGTTTTAGGATTAAATGCGTTAAAAATAAATTGTATTTTTCTATTCTATGAAAATTTTGTTTTATTTTTGTACAATAACATTGAAAATAAATAATAAAATGTAGTACCCTTGAATGCAAAGGGATTGTTTATAAAAAAGCATGCAATTATCTAAGTCATAACATTCAAATTGAATCGCTTTTTATATTATTTTATTATTAGTCCATATTAAGTTTTATATTAATCAGTGAAATTATAGAAACAGTATAAATGAATCAACATAAAAACCTTATAAAATTGATATTTTTAATTTTTCCATTCTATTAATAATTGTTTTAATTGGCTATCTGACTGTTTAATTTTAGTTTTTAATAATTTCCAGTTGATTAAGCACGAAGCCATAGGGCAAAGTCATAAAATTTTGAAAACCCACAACTTGAACTTCTATTTAACCTTGCCGACTCTGACAAAGACTAAAAATTATCAAAGTAATGCTCCAGCAACAGCACTGTAATTAATAAGAGTACCCACCGAAACAATGGGCGTCGTCGGTGGTGATTTCAATGCACACCGAAAAACAACAGAAAAAACAACAAAGCCCAAATGAAATTGAAATCAAAAAAGATACTTTTTATATCTTGGCCATTTGGCAAACAAAACGGCAACTGCCGCCAGCATTGGCAATTACCGAAAGGCCAAACAGACAGTTAGACGGAGATTTAGGCAGACAGAAGTCATAGCTCATCATCCAAGAGCTTGGCTTTTGTGTGCTTCTACTGCATAGTTTCACATGACCTTAGCCCCACCGGCCAAAAATGCCTGGCTGGCTTCTCGTTTTCTTTCCTATTTGAAATTTCGAAACCATCTCTTGGTCTGTGCCTAAAACAGAAGCACTGAGTCGGGCTCGAATTACATTACGGTAGCCAACTCCGATTGAGTAATGTGCATTATAATTATGTCATTTGTTTTTTGTCGGTGGACCGACGATGACCGCTGGGGATCAGGGAGACTTAAAGCCAATTTGAAGGCAGGGGAACCTGATCTGTTTCAAGTTCCTTTTACGGGACTAACAAAAATGTTAATTGCACATCAATAACATTGCTGTTCACACTCCTTACTAGGGCGGTGAATTAGCACCCAAATTAAAACCAAACCCATCCCCGAAATCAGTGCATTTTTGGACGACACAAAGCTGACTACGTTTTTGACCTCAATCAACTTGAACAGCTTGAGGCAATCAAATTGCAATTTGCGCCCAGCCAAAAACAGAAAACCGTAAAAAATAAAACACAACAAAAAAATAGACGAAGCAAAAACCTAATTGAAACAAAAACTGAAACCAAAACCAAAACTAAAACCGAAAGTAAAACAAGAGAATCAACTAAACAGAGATCGAGAAGATCAAGCAATTGCTACAGTTCGTCTGTTTTTGGTTGCCACAATGGAGGTGCTCGCATCTGACATTTCGAACACGATTTTTCATTCATTTCAATTGCATTTTGGTGTCTTTCGCTTTTAAAGTTGAAGGATGCCATGAAAGTGAGGCAAAGGCAAAGGCAACGTCAACGCTAACAAAAAGGCAGCCGGAGAACATACGCAACTCACGCGAGCGTGGAAAATCGAAAGAGAGGCGGTTGACCTCGCCAGCCAGTTTTCCACGAGGCTTGTAAAACTCTGCAACAACCAACAACAATAAGAGTTTCAACAGGCGAACTTCAAACGCCAAGAAAAACGCGTGCAAAAGTCGTGCAACGATCTGAAAAATTAAAAGTTGTTCGGGACAACTTTTGTTGGCCTAAAAGAGTTTCGACTACTTTTGCGTAGCCGGATGGTATGGAAATTTTTGTGGAAAAATCCTTAACAGAAATAGAAAAATTATAAATATTTTATAATGAAAAACTAAACATAAACATAACAGAAAGTGAATTATGCACAATATGGCTTTAATCAAAAGATTTAGAACACGAACTCGAAAAAAATGTTTCATAAAAGGTAACGAATTTTTGTTTAATTTTTACATCTTTTTATATAGTGCCCCAAAATGTAAATCCTAATCAAGAAATCTTATATGCATGCTTGTTAGTTATGTTGATAATTACTCAATTAATTAGCGACAATTGTTAATACTTCCTCTGGTTGCAGCGTAATTTTCCCCGGACAATACTATCTTTGGGGTTTTCATAATGACAGCTTGTTTTTGTATTAACAACTTTATCGGATAGGATAGGCATGGTGCATAATATCTTGCGCACTGAAGCGATCCGGGTGCCGATTATAACCAACTCGAGCTGCAGTTGTCTTCTGGCGGTTTTTATTGTACTCGTACGATAACTTCATTGATATTGTTTCATTGGCATTGTCTTCGTCGCTGCGTTGCGTTTGAAGGTTTCTTTCAACTGTCAGTCAGTCAGTTAGTCAGTCAATCAGGCAGGCAAGCAGGCAGTCAGTCAGTCAGTCAGTCAGTCAGTCGGTTAGAGCAAACTCGTGCTCATTGGTGTGAACAACACCGCATCTTGGTTTTGGGCCTTGTTATTTGGGTATCTTGTTGGTGCTTCTGCCATATGTTTAGGCTTGGTTTTTCGGGTGCTTATTAATGTGGGAACCGCGCATTTATTAGAATAATAATCATAAAGTAATGCAATTTATGCGTGCCACTACAAAGACGCTAGATAAAGGCATGGGACTTTGAGTGAATTGTGTAAGTTTTAGTTGTGGGTTGGGGTGGGATCTTCCCTAGTCGCTGTCAGAAGTTTCGAGCTGCAGCTGTCAAGTCAGTTAATATTTCAATATAACAAAGTCGAACACTTTCTCAAGGCTTTTCAAAAATGTCATTTGGCATCTTAATTAGCTTAAAAAATGGCTAAAAAATTTCACATCGATTTTAAGTTAATTTGACTCACCAATTTCCCCAACTAACGCGGCTAAGTAAAAAAAAAACAAAAAAATCGCATATAAAGCTACGAAAAACTATAACAAATTTAATGGTCAACACATAGCGGCAAATTGAAGTCATTAATTTGGCCAATGGACCTCCGACTATGAAAACTGGAACGGGTTTAGTTTTGATTCGTGGTTTAACTTCTTTCTCAAAATCAACAAATAACGGTAAACGCGTTAAAGAGTGGTAAAAAAAAAATAGAGATATATAGAGACACACATATATGAAATAAAAATGAACCATAAAGTTTTTCACGTTCGGGCGGTAATTTGACAAGCGGCAGCTAGTTGGCAAGGTGTATGAATAATTTAGTGAAAAGTCCGGCTAAGCGAAGCAAAACGCAAAGTGCAGTAAGGTAAATAGATTTGGGCGAAAAAGTTCATAAATAAAACCGGCCACGTATAAGTGTCCAGGTAACCTGGGGAGACCATAAATTAACACCATCCCCGGCTGGCGAGGATAACGAGCCGGCAAAAGCAAACACAGGCTCCGGGGCATGGGGCTTCCACTGTGATATTACGCAGAGACTCGTGGCTCTGGCTCTGGCTCTGGCCATTAGAAATTGGCCAAGAAATCAACGAGTGTGGCAAAATAAAACAACTGGAACTGGGGCTAAAGCTGAAGCTGGAGCTGGAGCTGGAGCTGGAAACGGCAACCTGCAACCTGCAACTGTCGGCAATTGCATTTGCAGCAAAACTAGAGGAAACTGCAGCGCAATGTCTGGCCAACTTGGCCAATGTCTGACTCAAAGTCTGAGTAGCTGTTGGTGTTGCTGTTGTTTCTTGTGTTGCCGGTCTCATGGCTCTTTGGCCATCTCTTGACTTCCTATTTTCACTTTCGTTCGTCATGAGCGTGGCAGCAAGTAGAAATGCAACAACAAAACAGTAGAAACCGATGCAGACCCACTTTGGGCCTTACTTTTTTTCATTTTGATACCCTTTATTTGGTCAAGACGGGTTTTTTCTGCATTTTGGTTCTAATTAAAATAACAAAATTTAACAAATCGGTAACAAATTCACTTAACCATGTATTGTAATAAATATTAAATATAGTTTTATATTTTCCCTTTACTTAATTGGTGAGTTAGGGTATAAACAAATGTTAAGCATGAAAATAAATTCCTATTTCTAATTTTGTACATGCTTCTTGTTACTTTTGCGTACTAGCTTGAATTTATTTAGCTCTGCATCTGCCTCTACCTTAGCCAGTTGTCAACGCGACATCAACAATGTGCGAATGCTTTGTGTGAGAATTTGCTGGCAGTTGTTGTGTTGCTTGTTGCTGTTGTGTTTTCATCTTGTCATGCTTCATCACGTAATTGTTAACAATTTTTTAGGCAATATTTAGTTAATGCACTTCTGCTGACGCTGTTAAGTTTAACGGATTGACGTTTATTTGCTTAGCAACTTTTATTGGATAACTGTTGACTCAAAGATTCTTGTAATGGGGATTTCCTGAAGCTAAATTTTTATAACAATTGCCAGTTAAGCCCTTGGTAATGCTGATAAAAATCGAAACTCGTGTATTGTTGATTGCATTTTTATTTGTTTTCTGTCGTTATTATTTCCAGAGAATTGCAATGTATAATTTATTGGGATGGCATTGGCCGGCACGACTACCGATACATATTTTTCACCAGAAACCAGAAACGGAAATTCCAACTAAAGCTTTAAATTTTCATTTTTCATCATGTTTGGTGGAAAGCCAGTAAAATAGCCAAAAACCAAAACAGTTTTACATAATTTATTTAAATTTCGTTTTTTTCGGACGTCTTGGGCCGGCTATTGTTGCACGAACTACGTGATTGAATATTTACAACATTTTGTTGCATTTCGCTGGGCAAAATGTTGCTGCAACCGCATGTAATACCCTTGGAGTTGCCAATTACGTGGCACCGCTGTACTGCCACACAATTAAGCTTCGAGTGAAATTCTGCAATTGCGCTGCGCATCATTCCGGCGATTGTCAAAGACCCCAGATGAGAGTTGAGCTAACTTGCCTGAGATGGGCTTTGTGCCTTGATTGATCGCTGGTTACGTGCTGGATAAGGCAAAAAGCGGCAGCAACATCAGATGCTACACCAACACCAAAAGCAACAACAACACTTCTATGGGCCCCAAGGCGGATGCAAAAACAAAAACAAAAAAAAGCAACAAAAAAATGAAAAAAATAGAAAGAAAAAAATAAGATATAAAAGTGGGCAGCTTAGAGCAACGAACAACGTTGTTCAGGAGCTGCCTGTCAACTGGGTTGCCATTTCATGAGTTCGGTTTCGGGGCTCACAGACAGTAACAACACTTTTAGTTTCATTGCTAAATGAGTGAATTTGTTAACAGGGTTGTGCTATAATTGAAGTCTTGTCGGGATTTCTCACGCTTGTCGCTAGGATAATGATTTCAGAGACGCCCAGAGGCCACCGATTGTCGATAATGAGGTGGCCGCTCAACTTGGATAATCTCGGACCCTCTCCGGCAGAATTCATGGAGGGGTTTTGTAAGCATTATTTTATAACAAGAGTATCAAGTAAGGTTCAAATGGTGCCAAATTTTGTCTTCGTTTTGAATTGAATCATGTTTTACCAATATGCTAATCCCTTTTCTTGGAAAAAAGTCCCGCATAGCATTCATAAAGTTGTCCCATTTTTTGGGAGATTTTTGTCAGTTCACTCTTCGTGGCTGACTTGGCCTGGCAATGTGCCATAACGAATTGTAAACAAATGAAGCCGAGCCAAAGACCATTTAAATGGCAAATGGCAGAGACTACGGAGGCACACAATGGTGGCAAGTGAGAGGTGACTGGGGTACTGGGGGATCGGCAACATACTGAAGATCAATTCAATGCTCAATGCGGCCCAAAAAGGGAGCAGACAATCGCAAGGCAAACAAACACCAATCGATGGCACTGGAAGAGGAGCTACAAAGCATCCACATCCATGCAACAGCTTTAAACTGTTTTTCGTATTTTCTCTCACTTTTTCACCAATTCAACAAAATGTTGGCAGCAGATAAAGCAGCGACAGCACGCTCCCAAAACATGGAGACATACAAATTTTTATCTACCGCTGACATTTGAACATGACTCTAAAAAATCTTGGGGGACTCGTGTGCAAACAGCAGTTGTTGTGGGGTCTTGAAGTTTGTCCATTTTTTTTTATTTATACTTTTTTTTTGGCCAACTACAGAAAAGAAAGCTAAGCGTGGGTGTCATTCGGTCAAAGCACTCTGTTTCATGTTCAATTAATTCCATTGCCCTCCAAACGATCATTCCTAGATTTTGATACCTTTTCATGTATTCGCCGGCCACTGTTTGCCCTCAATAAAATTTGATAGATCATCGCCGCCTACTTTAATTTGCAGTGAACAATAAAAAGAAGTACAGAAAACAAACAAGCGAAATTAAAAGACCCTAAGCCGAACATCGAGTCTGATATGCAAATCGAGAAAGAATCTTGGCTGACGAACTCTTTTTTAATGAGTTCATGCGTAAAAATGTGAGCACGTTTGGGGTGAAATAATTTTTGATTTGCGAATTGCTTGGGAGACATGAGTTGCTTTCTTCATTTGTGGCTTTTCGTTCGAATATTTGTCTGATATTACTAATATTTATATATTTTTTGGGAATTTGGGAAGCACATTTTAGATGCAATATTTTTTTTACCTTTTTTATGAGTAACTTTAAGCTCAACAAAACAGACCATATCATCATCGATTTAATATCTCTGATGAAAGTGGGTTTTGTTTTCTTTCTCACTACATTTTCTTTGGGTACTTCACCTCTAATTCGTCAGTGAGGATAAGGCTACATCCTCAATTTATTTCATAATGTGTTTATATCTTGAAAGAAAAAGATACAACCTAACGGATATTCCCATTCAATTCGGATGAAAAGACGAAATGTACTCACCATAAATAAGCGTAAGTGGTTTATATTTTACAATACCACGGGCTTCCGCCGAATTGAGGTGGCGTTAAAAAAAAGAGGGGCGGATTCGACGGGGGTGGTCGGCTGAAACCGGGTTAATTTCCTATTACTGTAATGCACGTTTAATGAACTGGCATAGTGAAACACCTTAGTCTGGTACGAATGTAATTGAGCACAAAATCAAACAGATTAGTGGCCAAATGGCGGACAATGGGTGACCGTTTTGATGTGTGTGGAAAATGTAAAAGAAACCAGTAACTAAAATTAGAAACGTGTCTAGAGCACAAATCGTGAGACACATATTGTTGTCAGCGTCAGCCAGCAAGCAGCAAACAAACGAATCGAATTGGAACTGTTCGAAATGGTCTATTGCAAAAAAGAGTGCTGCACAATTTATCGCCATGAGCCATCAGAAGACCGAACAGAGTTCCGTTTCTTGGGCTTATGACAATGGCAAATTTTCCAGCAGAAAATTTCGAGCCCCACGGCTGGCCAAATCTTTTGAGCTTCCTCAATGCCAAAAACGGACATGATGGATTTTTGGTTGTGAACAAAAAAAAAAACCGAAAAACTCCGAAAAAATAGAAATAAATGCGATTGCATCAACTTACATTTTCTGCGTCCAGTGGTTGGGTGTCTGGTTTCCTTTTAAGCCTTTGATTTTGAATTAATTGTTTATTCCTTTTTGAAAATGGCTCGTGAAAATTGCTCAATTGCCCGAAGATGCTTCAATGCTTGCCAGTTTTTAATCCTAATCTTTATCTTATTTAGCAGCAATTATTTGCAAACACAAACACTTTGGTCAGTTTCTGGCTTGCAGTAGTTTCAAGCCACTGCCTTTGGGGTTTTAAAAATATATATTTTTTTATTAGTTAACCTCTGGATCACTGCACTGAATTGGTTTGTTTTCTAAGGTCTCTTGATTTTAGTGAACTGCGCGCAGACGCAGAAATTTACCGACTCAGCTATTGGCAGACAAGCGCGAGACTTTTTAAATGTCGAGCGCGAGTCAAGTTTCAAGCTTCAACCTGATGAAGTCGAGCTTTAAGTTGGCCAAAAGCTTGATGGTGGCCTACAGCTGCAGCTTTTATGGTTTTGGTTTGATCAGAGAGTAGTTTGTCTTGGCTAAGTGCATAAATAAATATACTTAACGAAACACCAATACTTTGGTTTTAATTTAAGTCTTAACTGATTCAAATAAAAATTTTTTTCAAATCCCTTTATTCATTGGAGCAGTGTTGTGAAACATTAAAAAACCTTCGAACCCACCCCAGTTTTTGGCCAAGACGTCACAGGTTTCTTCAACCACCGCTTTCAGCCAGCTAGCAGCCCACACAGAAAGCTGCAAGAGCCTCAGAGCGCAGACGCAGGTTTAACGATTTCCAAGTGAAGAAGTCATTGGCAAAATAAAGTACAACCGCTGCGGAACTGCGTTGTAGTATTTTTTTTAACCAAGCGTGGACTCAGAAAAATCATTAATTGTTGCAAAAAACATACTGGAAGTCTTTGTTAACAAAAGTAAGAAAGTTGTACCAGTAAACTTCACAATATTGACTTAAAATTGAATTAATAAAAAAAAACATAAAAGACACCAGGCTGTTCAAAATATAAGCTTTTAGATGCTGCAAAAATTTCAGATAAAAAAATTGAGCAGTGACTAGTGACTAGAAGACAAAAATTATAAATTAATATAATATTGGCATTTTTAAGAAATTAGTTGTCATTTAATTCAACGTTTTTTTTTAATCCTACAACAAGAAAAAACAATTTTGTGTGTGCGGGGGTTGTGATGATTCATACAGCCCAGGCGAGCAACCCGCAGCTCCTCTGGGTATGGATGCGTGTATGTATGTGCACCTGGCTCAGAATGTACTTGTGTGGATGTATGTATGGGCTCTCGAAATAATGCAAATAACAACAAAAGCAAATCGTTAGCATAACCTGAGAATCTGCTACCCACGGCAAAAAAAACCTCTAGCATACATTTGTGCGCAAAATCGATTGTACGAAAATTTTTCACGTGCCACGAAAAGTTGCAAACAGCCAAAAAAAAGACACTTGCACAAGTTTTGCCTTCCTCATCATCTAATACAAATTGTGACTAATTGTTATTCCACTCACAGCTACGAGGAAAATCGAGAAGGAACGTGCTGAGAGTGGGCCGAGCCAAATCCATTAAAAATGGCTGAAGAGTATATACCAGATGTTAGCGTCATGGACACAAGTAAGTAACATATTGCAACATCAATATAGCCTTTGTGGTAGATCTATTCAATCTTCTCATTAAGAAGTTGCCGAAAATGTGACAGAGAAGTTTTCCGAAACTTTTTCCTTCTGCCATGAATAATTAATTCGGGTTTTTGTGCAAAAGGAAGCTTGGAAGTGTTCACTGCATGTGTCATTTACTGATGGACCTTAGTTATGAGAGTACTTATGTACTTATGAGTGTCTTTTCTGTGGCCCCTTATTTTTCGACTAAAGATTTATTAAATAATATTTAAACTTGGCACACAAACATTTTATAGCTTTACGAATTTTTGATTTTTTATGACTAAGTTTGATGACTAAGCGTAGTGGAAAAGTCCATATATTCTATTTAAGGTATTTAGATTGCAAGTAAAGTGCTACTTGCTAAACTCCAGATGATAAAATTAATGATTTCAATGAGCTTTAAATTTAAAACTATTATTCTGCTAACAAAAAATTTGATTTTTAAGACTTATTATTAAAAAAACCCGTGTCTAATCTTACTTTTATCCTCTTACAGTTGTGCCCGCCATCCTGGGATTGACGGCTGCCGCTGTCCTCTCTTCGGTGGCCTGCATCTGTGCCAAGCAGATGCGCATTCGGAACAAGAAGCAGAACCATCACGACGCCTCGTTCCCGTTCCAGCCGACGCGACGTCCGACAGCAGTTCGATCGCCGAGCGGCCAGCCACCGCACTACCTGAAGAAGTCCCCCTCGCCCACCGGCGGCAAGCAAATGAGTCTCCTTTCCCCCATGCAGGATCAGTCCACCTCCCCGATTGCCCAGCCGAATACCAAGTACAGCGAGGAGGACGAAGCCCCTCAACTGAATCCGGAGCACCAGCACAACGGCAACAAGCTGACGGTGGTCGATGGCAATGGGACGAAGCAGTCGCTGCTCCACAACAACCACCATCATCACCAGAGCCACCACTCGCCGGTGGAGACGATCGCCAATGGAAATGTAACCATCACTCTGGACGACCAGGCGCTGTCCAATGGCAAGGAGCTGACTGTTACCGATCAGTACGGCAAACTGGGCACCATCTACTTCAAGTTGCGCTTCCTGGCCGAGAGGAATGCTCTGATGGTCTCCATAATACGCTGCCGGGGATTGCCCTGCAAGGGGGGATCGAGTGGTACAGGCGACATACCCACTGGCATGAACGGACGCACCCAGGCGGCCACAGACCCGTACGTGAAGCTCCAACTTCTGCCCGACAAGCAGCACAAGGTCAAGACTCGTGTCGTGCGAAACACCCGAAATCCAGTCTACGATGAGGACTTTACCTTCTACGGTCTGAACATGAACGACCTTCAAAATATGTCGCTGCACTTTGTCATCCTCAGTTTCGATCGGTATTCGCGTGACGACGTCATCGGCGAGGTGGTCTGTCCGCTCTCATCCATTGAGATCGGGGACATTTCCAAGGAGGCTTTGTCCATCAGCAAGGAGATCCAGCCGCGCAGCCTGAAGATACGCGCCCAGGGTCGGGGTGAGCTCCTCATCTCACTCTGCTGGCAACCGGCAGCCGGACGTCTAACTGTGGTCCTCCTGAAAGCCCGTAATCTACCGCGCATGGACGTGACCGGTCTGGCTGATCCGTACGTGAAGATATATCTGCTTTACAATGGCCAACGCATTGCCAAGAAGAAGACGCATGTGAAGAAGCGAACTCTTAGCCCGGTTTTCAACGAGAGCTTCGCCTTCGATATACCCGCTGCCGAGGTTAGTTCGATTTTACCGGAAAAAATTAACGAATGAACGCAAAATTAATCAAAAACATTTTCGAATACAATTCTAGGGAACTGGCGCCACTCTTGAGGGTGTTTCCTTGGAGCTGATGCTGCTCGACTGGGATCGCGTGACCAAGAACGAGGTAGGTTCAACTTTATGGCCGACTATTAACGCGCTACTAATGGTATGGTTGACATTCCCGCAGGTTATTGGACGCCTAGAGCTGGGAGGACCCAACTCCACTAGCACCGCCCTGAACCACTGGAATGAGGTTTGCAACTCGCCACGACGGCAGATCGCCGAGTGGCACAAGCTGAACGAGTAGGCGGACAAAGGGGGCTTTTGATGCCACCACGTGGGCGCTGGCGCCGTTAGCGAGAAGGAACCGAAGCAGGAACCGAAGCAGGAACCGGAGCCGGAAACGGCAACGGACATGGAAATGGGAGTCGTACAGTTCAAGAGTATGAGCTCGTTCCCAATTTTTATTTGTATTAACTTTTGTTATATACTTTAGATTATTTTATGAATTTGTATCAACTTTATTTTCTACATCATTTGATATGTTATTTTTGACGATATGCTACGCGAGGCATTAATCCCTCGGGCGACTATGGTCGCATATGGAAATATATAATTACCAACCAACCACTAAGAAAATTAAATGTATTAGAAAATGTTTAGGACGTAAAAAAATGCATGTAAGAGTAAGATAATTCAGGAAAATCGTACTTCGTACATATAAATGCTTGAAAAAATTCCATAAACTGCAAAAAAGAAACAACTTACATATAGTGGACACCGATTTTGTTGCTGTATAGAAGAAGAATTATACGCTTTTGTGTTATTTGTATCTCTATATATTTTTTCATATCAATGAATTGAAATACCATTTAATGTGCCCACCACTATGAATGAAAATATTTGATTTTCAAAATAAAACCAAAGAAAATATATTAACCAGACATATGTATAAAATATTTACGATGATATCTAAATCTTAAGCATAATGTTTATGTTGGTTTGAAAAAATACAATTGTTTTAGGCATTTCCGTTTTGTAAAGCAAACAAACAACAAACAAAGAATTAAAATACCATGAACCCACAGCCGATGGTAAGTTGCTTACTGCTTAACAATTAATACGTACTCCTTAAAATAACCAAAAATGCAAATAAATCGAAAACCAAATTGAATCTAGAGAGACACGCAGCAGAATGCTTAGCACCAAAAAGCTACAAAACCACACACAAATCGAACGAAAGTCAGAAAAATAATGATTCGGAGGAGGTAACAAACACAAAATCATAATATAAGCAGCATAGTAAATGTTGAAACAAAATACCCATAAAAACTGTAGAGTATAACAACTCACGCATAGCTCAAACCGATCTCAATAAGCACTCCAAGTAGTAGTAGAAACTACTCATAGAGCAGGATGATGTAATCCCAAGGAGCGGAGCTTTAAGCTGGAGCCCAAAAATTATCCACAAACTGATACCGAGTGTACTGATGGCAATTATAAACTGTAACAGACCTAAATATATAGACACCAGCCCGCTTCTAAGTATATTTTGTGAACTGAATGTTAGAACATAATATTCCATTGTGTGACTATGTGCGTACAACCATAAGATTACATGTAGAAGCAACTATATACAAGTTCGAAAGAATGGTAATCCACTAGAATTCGTGTCCAATCAAAACTTCAATTCGTCTAATGAAAAACAATAATTATTGAGTCATGCAATCTAAACGGCAGACACTCGAATCAACCAATAAACGCATATGGTTAAGTTATTGCAAACCAACCCAAAATTGTATGAGATGTGTATAATTCTGCATTATATATAAAATTAATTGTAAGCTACATCAAATGGTTAATTTCAGTAATAAAAAGTATAATACAACAAAAACTCTGCTGTATATTTATTTTTTATTTTTTTCCCAAAAAGCTATTATTTTCTAAATAGAAAAAAATAATTAATTTAAATCAGGATAATCTTTCAATCGTTTAAAAAAAATAAAAAATTGTGTTTCGAGAAAAACTTTACGTGGTTTCCTCGAAAACAAAACTTTGTAAGTATTTCAAATAGCGACATTATTTTAAATTATTTAACAGTTTATTTAACTTTACAAAAATTTACATTTTTTCGATCCGATTCCGAGAGGTCACCCTCTAAATGATAAGCTATCACAGCATCACATTGGGCACATCAAATAACTGGCCCCGCAAATTAGAAAGACAGAGATAAGAAGCGAACTAATATAAAATGTTATAAATTGAGAGCGTTTCAGTTCGATTTCAGCATTCGTTCGGGAACGTGGCATACTGCTCAACAAAAAGAATTCGTAGCTCAATTTATTAAACAAAAATATTACTTAATTTATATAGTTATGATATTCAGAAAAAATATAATAATTCCAGCAACTCTAGTTTTGTGTGTTATAGGTGACGTGGAAAAATCTCAATATATATTAATCTTCTTCAGAGAAAAGGGCTATAAACCCATAATCTATTAATATTTCATTGTTGATAATGGATTCGTTTGAAATTCAAACTGTAATAGCACATTTTGCTAAAATGAGACATGTGGGTCTGAAATTCAAAAATCTAACATAAAATGTAATCTATTTCAAGAAAAAATATAATTGCTGTATCAAGGTTTATGTTTATCAGATTCTTTTGTGTGGATTATCAGGGACAACTCCGTCTGACTCCCACAAATGTCATCTTTCTGTAGAGCCAGTCTTGAAGATTGAAAGAAGCCAATCGGCCGATTTCAAGAGGATTTATAAACATTATATTAATTCTCTGTTTTTTGACTTAGAATGTATGAATATATGTAAAAGAAAGAGCACATAGGAAAAAAAATCTTTTATAAAAAGGGCTGGCCGAGAATATTTCCTTTCTTGTTATTATTTACATTCTATGATCTGATTTAAATCTGTCACCGATTTTCTATCAACTTGATGAATACTACGAACGATTATTACTTGGGAGAAATATATAATATTATACCTTGATCCGAAGTTAGTTTTGTTTTGTGTTTAACACTCTTTTAAACGCCAACAGATCTTTCCCTTGCAAGCGTCCTTTATAATGATCCGAATATATGTGATGGAGTCGTAGATAAAAATAACCCTTTGGACGATACATTCGAGAGTTGCTATACAAATAGGTGCAATGATACTACACAATTTCAGTGTTTGTACGGAGGATGCATCCCTATATCAAATATCTGTAATGATGAAGATGACTGTTGGGATGGCAGCGACGAAAACGAACTACTATGCTTAGATGATGAAACTCTGCAAACGATGTATAAGGACATTTCCGGAGATTGCGAGTGAGTCGACGTATATTGAGCTAAACTTTACTTATTCACAAAGGAATTATTTATTCATATTTTCAGGTATTTTGATTGCAAAGATAAAGGTGCTCGAGTAGGAGACAGATGCCTTACGTGGGATAGGGTCTGCGATGGAGTAAGCGATTGCACGGACAATCGGGATGAAAGTGCATCTATTTGTGCAATGATCGACTGTGCACCGCCGAACTTTAGATGCAAATATGGTGCCTGCATCTCTCAAGATGCTCTCTGCAATCATGTCATTGATTGCTTCGATGGTTCGGATGAGCTTAAAGAAATTTGTCAACCTCGTAGTCTAATTCGTGATGATCCGCCTTTGCCTGACCCGAATTTCCATGCAATACCCACTTTCCAAGGACTTCCAAAATGGACTGTAAATGAGTGCGTTCTAAACGATCCGAAAATGGTGGCAGAGGATTTCTTGTCAGGAATTACTTATCTTGGAGGCGATGGAAAGGTTCCCGACAAAACCCAGGTCGAGCTGCGTTGTGCCGAAGGTTACAGCCTAGACGGAAAGGAAAATAATATTTGCGACGGCGATAAATGGCTAAATAAATTGGGGAGGTGCGTGCAACAATGCAAACCCTTTGATAGCAACATATACTCCACACAGTGCTTCCACAACGATAATCTGGTAGACTGCGGGCAGCAGTATCTTTTAAAGGATACCGAAATGAAGGTTACCTGCGCCCCCGGGTATATTGGTAAGAAATGTCCTCTTTCTCCAGGAGATTTCCCCAAACTCTACAATAGAAGATAGCCCGTCTCCTTTTTTATGGAAATAAGCAATGTGTATCACTTTCTTTTGCAGAAGAGGCTTATGGTATGCAGGTTTGTGGCGATGATGGCGAATGGAAAGTGGAAAAGACGTTGCCCAAGTGCAGGCCTATCTGCGGCTCCAAAGTGGTTGAGAGCTACAGTGACCCTTGGAAGATGAGCGTGTTCCAGCGCGGCCACAAGCCCATCTTCCAATTCGTCTGTAGTGCTATTGTTGTGTCGCCGTTTATCCTGCTGGCCCCCACCAGCTGTTTCAAAAATATCACTATTAAAAGCGTTAAATCCACGGAACCAGTGCTCTATACAGTCGCCGAGGGTGCGAGTTATACTGAAACCTTCAATGCCAACGAAATTCACGCTTATAAGTTACACAACGTCTCGGCCATACACAATGTAACGTAAGTACATTTGTTAAAAGTGAATTAAATTTGATCTTGAATTATTAACTAAGTAACAAAATATACTGAAAATAATATATAATTTTCAAAACATTTCTGATGATTTTATTGCAGTGAACCATTTAATGACATATTTTATCCCCTGGCCTTGGTGCAGCTGATGCAGCCCTTGGAGTTTGGTGGTAATTTGAGTCCAGTGTGCCTACCGGATAACGAGCCGCCATCGAATTGGCTCACTCCGGGAAACTTCAAAGAAAATGTTGGCGAGGCGATAACCAAAAAGATAAATGATCTCTACGTGCTGAAAGAATTCATTGGGGGAGGTTCGGCCAAATATGACATCAGCGCCTTCATGAATCCAATCAATGATTACATACAAAGTGCACAGGAGGCGGCAAACATTTAATTCACTTTATTACGGGATGAATTTGTGGTTAATCGGAAATCAATGTACATCAACTGAGGAAACACACATCTACTATTGACAATTATATAATTATGTATGCGTATTCAGTTGGACGGGGTATCCGCAACGTTACCGGATCGCACGCCGTTCGGGAACTATCTGCCATTTTTATTTTCCATTTGAATAGTACAGTAAACATTAATCTGTTTTTCAAACAATAATCATATAGCTCGATTATCTGAATACCCCAGTTGTTTCTATTTAATGCGTGTGTGGGGGATGGGGGTGTGTGTGTGTCTAGTTCAGAGTTCATTTTGCTATATATTTTACTTAACAGTAGGTATTTTGTTGTTTTTCGGTTTTGTCTTTACATAGAGATTGCATTCTGGAGTTAAACACTATCTATGGATTACTTTAAATTTATTTTAGATTTAAAATTAAATTAAAATTACTTTATTTAATAATACATTACATTTGATGTTGTTATACTTGAATTTACGTTTAGGTTTAGTTTCTGCCATTTAGTTCGAAATTTTATAGGACACATTCAGTTTGCTTAGTAACTGCGATAAAAACGTTCTTTAAAATGTTAAATTTTTATCATATTTATATCATGCTCGTGTTGTGTTTTGTTTTTCGTTAATTTTGATCACTTCAGTCTTTCCAAAAAGTAATACAACATCTCTGTTTGCGGCTTGCTTTTTTTCTTATCTCATCGGTCAGTTAACCCACTTCTAACGTATACTTAGAAAGTTATCTTTCAAAATAGTTTTTCTCATCGCATAGTTTAGTGACAGGCCCATTCGAATCCTTGAATGGTTCTTATGTTATTTTGTATTTTGTTTCATGAGAAGCATCTCTCAGAAGTGTCTGTATTTGATACGATACATTTAAACAACTATAAATATGCAAAATTGAGGGTAAATTACGTTTTCCAGTTAGTTCTGTTAATTTGATGTATGTATAGTTATGTACAGATATCAATTTTTCAATTTGCAGCTCTTTTAATTTTTGCTATTGCTTCACGACTGCGAGATCCGTTTGTGCATCGAAAATAAATACATTTTAATTATATTTACACTATGCAATAGACGAGGTCCAGGATAAATGAGGATTACTTGTCAAGCAATCCTTGTCACAAACACTTTACTGAAATTATGTTTCCAGGAGCTAGCATTAACATAAGCATGGACGGTGTTGGTCAAAATAGAATACGTATCGTTGGCCATTTACAGTTTGCTTATTGAGTGCGCAAGAACCCATTAACTTAACCGAAATAAGACCTATAAAAATACACACTGCCCCTCCTTGTGGGCTACGACTAACTACAAAAGTAATACTGTACAGGATGCACGCCTCGATTCCGCTTCAATAAATAATAGGTTGACCGACAACTTAGAAGTAGGACCCTAGCTATCCTTTGTCCTTCCCGGGACCCACGCTGACGCCCAACAGATGCTCGCCCGCCATCAGACCCGCCGGCTGGTGGGCGTAGTTCCGGATCTGGTGGAGCGAGATCAGCTGGTTGGGAAAAGCGTTGGCGTTGTTCTGGTTGACGTTCTTGTTCGGAAAGCTGATGGCATCGTAGAGATATGGACGCTGGGCCATCGGGTGGTGGCTCAGCGAGTTCAAGTGCGGCGGCATGGAGTTGATGGGCGTGAAGGCCGAGTTGCTGCTGGTTTTCGTTATGGATGCTGCATCGTAGGGACCCACAGTGCTCGGTGTGGAAACTGTAAAATATAACAAGGGTAACAGAATGGATCGTTTAATACACAACTTAGTCTCCAATACGACGATCTCTAAAGCGTGCCAATGACTTTGTGAAAACTTAAGTGTGTTAATGAATCGATCTCTTACCTATATCCTCTCGAACTGGATCGGGCATCCGATGGTGGGGCTGTAGCTCCGGTCCATGTCCATTGCTCTGGGCGCTGTTTGGCGCCGATGGCTGGGCGTAGTGGGCCTCCATTCCGTGCTGAGGTGGCGGCTGCTGCTGCGGATGGTGATGTTGCTGCTGTTGTTGTTGCTGTTGGGGCGGGACATGTTGCTGGGGGGGTACACCGTGCTGCGGGTGATGGTGGTGGGGTTGCTGTTGCTGCTGTTGTTGCTGCTGCTGCTGTTGCTGTTGCTGCTGCTGGTGCATCACCTCCATGGCGTTGGCTGCGGCAGCCGAATCGGGACTCACCTTTGGCCAATACCCATTGTCACTGGGCGCAATGGAGACTGGTGGCAGGCCCAGGCTGTTGCGCTGGTGCTGGGCGGGGTTAGTGGTAGGTGGTGGATTGCCCGAGCCGCCACTGGCGGAGCCCGATGCCGCTGCTGCAGCGGCGGCAGCTGCCGCAATCGCAGCTGCACTGCCAGGCGCGATCGGCGGCCGCTTGTCCGTGCGCTCCGCGTGCTTCTGCATGTGCTTGGTCAGGTAGGTCTCCTGGGTGTACGACTTACCGCAGTACTGGCAGATGTGCGTCTTCAGGTGCTTCGACTCCTTGTGCTTCGGGATGTGCTCTAGCAAGGAGGGCTCGTCGGAGAAACACTTGTAGCAGGAGTTGCACTTGAAGGGCTTGTCCGTCTGGTGGCAGCGCGAGTGCGACTGCAGGTTCGAGAGCTGCGAGAAGGCCTTCTGACAGCCGGGGTGCCGGCACTTGTACGGCTTATCCCCCGTGTGCGTCCGGATATGCTGCTGCAGGTGCGAGAGTTGCGTGAACTTCCGCTGGCAGATCTCGCAGCGGTACGGCTTGATGCCCAGGTGGATGCGCGTGTGCTGCGACAGATACGAGGAGTTGGCAAATGCCTTGGAGCACTGCGTGCACTTATACGGCTTCGCCTCCCGCATGTGGATTTGGGTGTGAAGCTGCAGATCTGCTTTTGAACTGAAGATCTGTGGGATAGAAAAGCGGATTGGTTAGGACTGGTTAGGTTCAGTAAAGAAACTACCACATTCTCCTGCCTGGCTGCTGGTAACCATATCATAAACTACACTATTTCATGCGTTTTTTAAAACCTCAACACATTTCTCTCCAAATAAGTCATTTTAATATAAATACTCACTTAGTATAAAATATTTGTTTGAAAAACCTTGATAGTTTTGAGTTAAATAAATAATTTAATTTAACTTTTTAAAATGTGTAAATGGCGCCCAATAAATTAACCATAAAATAATAAAAAAAGCATATAGTTGCTTTCTGAATTCTAAGTAAGGTAAGTAAGTTGCTTTCAAAACCCGATTCTAGAATATTTGGCAATAATTTCAGTTGAAATTATTTATTTTGTATGCCTCTTCACCTTGGTGTCCTTTACATCCATCTGGGTCATGTGATGCGGCGAGCTGGTAGAGGAGGAGATGCCATTGCCGGAGGTGCCGGTGGCGGACACTCCGCCGCCCGAGGAGCCAGCTGCCGGATTCTGAGCATTCCGCTCATTAAGCGAGGCATTGAGCATCCGGATGCCGCCATTGTCCACGCTATTGCTTGTCACGATGATGTGCTGGTTGGGATTGGGATAGATGCGGGACTTGCGGCCCCTGGTTGATCCAGTGGGTGCGGTTCCGGAGGAGGCGGTGGTAGTGCTGCCACTGCTACTGCTTACCACTGGATCATTGACATGTTTCTGCTGGCTGCTCGTAACCGATCCACTCACCGCCGAGGAAGCTGCACTGCTCTCCAGATTCGTGATGGTCGGCTTTGGTTCTGGGACTAACTGGTACTGATGTTGCTGCTGTGGATGATGCTGCTGTTGCTGTTGCTGCTGTTGCGGTGGTGGTTGTTGCTGGGGCTGCTGGCTGTAAGTGAGCACCGAGTTTCGGAGATCGGCCGTGTTCGAAAAGACGCTTAGAGGACCCAGAGCGACACGTTCGTTCAAACTGTTCCGCAGGTGATCAATGGACCGATGCACCGCATGCGAGTAATCTCCGCCAGCTGGCGGTATCTCTCCAATCAGCGGCGAGTTGTGATGGTAGTCCAGGCCGCCGCCAATCGGCCGATACTCGATCAGTCGGCCTTCCATGTGGTTGATTATTAAATCAATTTTTGAGAACTTTGTTTAGAGTATTTAATTGAAGTTTTTTGTTTTGATCTTTTTAATAATTTTTTTGTATCTTTATTCCTAAAAAAGAAGCACTTGTTGTTTTTATACTTTTGTCGAGGGCATTATATTCCGACTAAATCCTATATCAGTCATTCGGAAATGGAATTAATCGGAAATACCATAACTTTTGTGTTTTTCGAGTAAGAATAATTGGGCTATGTTTTGAAATTGAAATATGTTTTCTATTTGAACTGCAACGATCTAAAAATTTAACAAGGATCAACCGCAAATATCTTGCCATATTAGCCGATTGGACTAAACAATCGGAGCACTTTTGACCCGGACAATATGACCGGCGATGACCCACAGCGATGACCCACAGCGACTTCCACCCATGCATGGAAGAACAATAGGAACCTCAATATGAAGAAAAAAAATATTTCTGGGACTCCCCTTCGAAGATTGTGAAAAATGCATAGAAACCATATGGTACCCAGCGATGGCTATATCTTGACTATTTTCTATCCGATTCTTGAGCGGAATACCTTAAATTTTTTGTAAATCAGTTCTCCATCATTCTGCATCAAAATCTCAAAACAAAATATTTTTTCGATTTTTTGTTAAATTTTCTGGGGGATCCCCTTCGAAGATTGTGAAAAATGCATGGAAGGACAATATGGCCCATAGCGATAGCTATAGCTTGGACAATTTCCATCCGATTCTTGAGCGGAATACCTTAAACGAATTGTAGACCGATTTTTCATAATTCTGCATCAAAATCTGAGAACAAAATATTTTTTAGATTTTTTATCAAATTTCCTGGGGAGGCCCTTAAAAATGCTTGGGAGCACAATATGGCCCCCAGCGATGGCTATATCTTGGCCAATTTCCATTCGATTCTTGAGCGGAATACCTTAAACGAATTGTAGACCGATTCTTCATAATTCTGCATCAAAATCTGAAAACAAAATATTTTTTAGATTTTTTATCAAATTTCCTGGGGAAGCCCTTCAAAATGCATGGGAGCACAATATGGCCCCCAGCGATGGCTATATCTTGGCCAATTTCCATTCGATTCTTGAGCGGAATACCTCAAACGAATTGTAGACCGATTCTTCATAATTCTGCATCAAAATCTGAAAACAAAATATTTTTTAGATTTTTTATCAAATTTCCTGGGGAAGCCCTTCAAAATGCATGTGAGCACAATATGGCCCCCAGCGATGGCTATATCTTGGCCAATTTCCATTCGATTCTTGAACGGAATACCTTAAACGAATTGTAGACCGATTCTTCATAATTCTGCATCAAAATCTGAGGACAAAATATTTTTTAGATTTTTTATCAAATTTCCTGGGGAAGCCCTTCAAAATGCTTGGGAGCACAATATGGCCCCCAGCGATGGCTATATCTTGTCCAATTTCCATGCAATTCTTCAGCGGAATACCTTAAACGAATTGTAGACCGATTCTTCATAATTCTGCATCAAAATCTGAGAACAAAATATTTTTTAGATTTTTTATCAAATTTCCTGGGGAAGCCCTTCAAAATGCATGTGAGCACAATATGGCCCCCAGCGATGGCTATATCTTGGCCAATTTCCATGCAATTCTTCAGCGGAATACCTTAAACGAATTGTAGACCGATTCTTCATAATTCTGCATCAAAATCTGAGAACAAAATATTTTTTAGATTTTTTATCAAATTTCCTGGGGAAGCCCTTCAAAATGCATGTGAGCACAATATGGCCCCCAGCGATGGCTATATCTTGGCCAATTTCCATTCGATTCTTGAACGGAATACCTTAAACGAATTGTAGACCGATTCTTCATAATTCTGCATCAAAATCTGAAAACAAAATATTTTTTAGATTTTTTATCAAATTTCCTGGGGAGGCCCTTCAAAATGCATGGGAGCACAATATGGCCCCCAGCGATGGCTATATCTTGGCCAATTTCCATTCGATTCTTGAACGGAATACCTTAAACGAATTGTAGACCGATCCTTCATAATTCTGCATCAAAATCTGAGAACAAAATATTTTTTAGATTTTTTATCAAATTTCCTGGGGAGGCCCTTAAAAATGCTTGGGAGCACAATATGGCCCCCAGCGATGGCTATATCTTGGCCAATTTCCATTCGATTCTTGAGCAGAATACCTCAAACGAATTGTAGACCGATTCTTCATAATTCTGCATCAAAATCTGAAAACAAAATATTTTTTAGATTTTTTATCAAATTTCCTGGGGAAGCCCTTCAAAATGCATGGGATCACAATATGGCCCCCCGCGATGGCTATATCTTGGCCAATTTCCATTCAATTCTTCAGCGGAATACCTTAAACGAATTGTAGACCGATTCTTCATAATTCTGCATCAAAATCTGAGAACAAAATATTTTTTAGATTTTTTGTTAAAAATTTTGAGTGTCGAAAACCGGAAAAATGCTTGGATGGATCTTTTGGTCCCCAGCTAGCCATCGCTTCTTGATTATTTCCTATCCGAGTCATGAGCGTAACACCTTAAACAATATGTTTATCGATTCTCCGTCATTCTTTATCATAATCCAAGAACAAAATATTTTTTTGATTGATTCCAACAAATTCTTGGGGATCCGCTTCGAAGCTTGTGAGGGACCACCCCAGCGATGGCTGTATCTCGACCAATTAGCATTCGATTCATGAAAGGAATACAATTAACGATTTGTAAAGCGATTATCAATATCTAAGATCACAATGGTTTATATATGTTTTCCCAAAGGTGCTGCGGGATCCTCTTCATTGTGAAAAATGAATGGAAGGATCTTTTGGTCCCCAGCGATGGGTATATCATGGTTAGGTTCTTTCCGATTAACGTGCGGAACACCTTAAACGATTTGTATGTCAAGCGTCGAGCATCGATTCTTCACAACAAAATTAAAGAAATGTTGTGAGAAAATATTTATTTCCCGGCGTGTGAGGCAAGTGACACGTATTACCGGTTGTGTGGATATTTAGATGAATTTTTAATTTTTCAATAGTCACAAAATGCAATACACTAGCTGAGAAAAACTAAAACAATGGTTTGTAAATCAAAAAGGAAGAAGCCAACTAATCGTAAAGTAAAACTACCTTTAGCTAAACCTCTCTAAATGCCCATTTGTTTCATTTTATGGTATTCTGCCCAATGCAAGAGCAACATTTCGTGAAATAGAATAAAAATGTTAAATTCCAGTTAGTTCTTTGTTGACATTCTGCCACAACTGCCAAAGCCAATATTAAATAAAGGCGGAATAAAAAAAAAGAAGCTCAACGGAAAACCTGCGCGACGAGACCGCAAAAACGCTTTGGTCTCGACTGGCTGCACCGCCAAGCCGGAAAAGCTATTTTTGTCTTTGCTTTTATTGTCCTAAATCTAACGCCATTTTTTCCACGGCTCACTTTTTATTTTGCATTTTCAATTGGTACGCCTGTTCACATTTTTTTCTTATATCCCTCACGTTTTTACGCGACAGGAATATTTTTTCCCCACGAATCTGATTTTGTTGTTTTCCATTTGAGTTTTTTCAAAGCAAAGTCAGATTTTTCTATTTTCTATGCATTTCTCTTTTTTTTTTTGGCCTGCCTTCGATTAGATTTTTTCTATATATTTGTATAAATGCTTGCCTCTCGTTTTTCGCTTTCCCTCGTATATCTGATTCCCCCACTTTGTTGATTTTTTTCCTGTGAGCTAGGCATTCGGACGCAGACACGCCGCAGACATCCTGTGGAATTTACCAGGTGAAAGTCCTCAATAGTATTTCTATTTCTGTATTTTTTTGTTGCATGCTAAATGCTCCAATTTTAGACTTTCTAGCTCTAAACGCGACAAATTATTCATTCATGAAGCGTGAATGTTTCGTGTTGGATTTATTGTCCTGAAGCGTTTTTTCAACTTGTTTTTATTAGTTTGTTTAGATTTGAATTGTAGCAGATTTTTTGTTGCCATAGCATTGACCTTGAATGCAGTTTTGTGGGTTAGATTTTTGCCAATTCAAAAATGAGAAATTGATTTGTCAACGCATCGACTGTTGACATCCAGATTCGAGTGAATATGCATTGTTGCCTTGCTTTAATTATTGCAAGTGTTAATTCACGATTAACAAATTATTTATGGAAATGGAATGCTATAGCTGAGAGCCTCTCTGAGATTTAATTGACATAACAATAAGTTGTGGAATTGCCAGCGTGCAAAATATGAAATGTGAAATGAATTTAAATTAATTTTGCGACCTGAACTAGCTGTTCGAAATGGATACCTACCATAAACAGATTATTCTTTTTAATGTACGTTTAATTAAATTGATTTCAATCTCTTGAAATTATTCACGTTGTGCTAAGGTATCCGTAACCCCTATCGGACTGATCTATGGTCACCGTGAAATACATGTTTCACGCATTTTTTCGCACAAAAAAGTACATAAATCAAGGCCCACACCACCTCCTGCCAGTTAGGCAGTCTGATTTTTTTTATTGGTTAGCTAAATATTGACTTTTTTGACATAAGCATTTAAATTATATAGAAAGCTGGGCCAACGTCCAATATGGCAAAGTATATAACACGATTGTACATAATATAATGCAGCGAGAAAAAAGTAAAAAAATCACAAACAAAATGGGGGGAAAAAAATAAAACTGGGGAAAATGTGATGCTCTGTCTGTGTTTGAATTTGCATCGAGTTTGAGTTTGTTTGTGCCACGAGTTGGGATTTGGTGGGTTTCCGTTTGTGTTAATGCGTAGTTTGGGCTTTTAACTAATTAACATTTAGCGGTTTGACCATATTTTCACCCGGCTCCTCATTCACGCACAGATTCCGGGGGATGTTATTAATTGAAAAATGTGTAAAAAGTTTTGCACGCTCCTTTATTATTCATAATTCGTTGTTGTTGGCATTTTTTTTTGTTAATTCTGATTAATGCATTTTTCACACTACTCTTTGGGATTGTATTAACTTGTGCAGAATCACAAAAACATTTCCCCTTTTTTTTTGCCCTTTTTTGTCAGTTGATGAAAAATGCATTGCCCGATGTTATGCGATATAATTTTTTCTTTACGGTTAA
Organism: Drosophila atripex; assembly: GCA_035045925.1. NCBI lineage: Eukaryota > Metazoa > Arthropoda > Insecta > Diptera > Drosophilidae > Drosophila > Drosophila atripex. The sequence goes on along the minus strand of JAWNOP010000022.1, from coordinate 2,579,438 downwards.
CCCTTTTTTGCATAGCCGATTTCTTATTCATTTTAATGATATATAATTTCACATTGCACCATTGGAGTTTGTTTTGTCTGCTTGTTTGCACTAATCATTAATTAATTTCACATCACTTAAAATATGCAATTAATATTATGTGTGTTCGCTTAATTAAAAATAATGTTTCAGCTTATTAGAAGCGTACGCCACAGGCTCAGCTCCGTAGCCCCCAGAAACGATGTTGGTGCAGCGCTAGTCTTTGATTAACTGATCGCTCCGATCACTCGCAAGCCCCAGATTTCTGGCAAAATCTCATCTCAATGCCATACCAGCTGGCCAATCGGTTCGATTAACGGCCCATCAACCAGAATCTCACAGAACTTTGCTCTGGCGGTGGCCGAGCGATCTTCTCAGCATATCAAATGTCAAGTACCCAAAAATCGCCCTGAACCAGCTCTGAATCAGGTGTTTTTCGGCGCCCAATTAGTTTAAGCCTCATTGGGCTACAAACGAACTCGAGGCTCGAATCAGTGAAGTCAGCTGGAAAATTTTTGGTCATCGAGCTTTTTGGAATGGGACAGTAATTCTGACAAGCCAACGAGTCTTGTGGCTTTGGTTAAGATTTCATTAGGCAACAGATGACAAGCCAACGGGCTTTTGAGGGATAAACACATGGGATACTATGGGATACAAAATAAGAAATGTTAAAACTATTCCTTGGCTTATAATTTAACTAATTTTTTCTACGAGTTTTCGAGATGCTAGGCAATAGGATACAAAATTATAGAAGTAAGAACTAATCTTTTTTATCAGAGATAGATTTTAAAAGAAATTTAAAGGATGAAGCATTGTTAATGATTGGAAAATGTTAGATATATTTCTTGGCTTAAAAAAGAGTACAATTTTAAAATGAATCACTGACAGATTCCGTCGGGACTCTTTCATTTAATTTTTAAACAAAAAAAAACAAGATTACAAGAAAACAAGACTGCCTATTTTAATGGAATACCAAAATTTCACCATATCCATGTTGGAATATAATTTCAGGAAACAAATTCTTACAGAAAATCATTTTTTTAATTCTCGTTTAAAATAGAGAAATAAATCCAGATAAAGGCATACATAGGGCCTAATTAGAGCCTAATATAGGATTTTTTTGCAAGTGTATCTGCAAGCCATGATTCAATTTCAACTCCCAATATCAATTCTTCTTATTAATATTCATGTATGTAAGTTTTCCTCAATAAATTTGCAAGCAAATCGTTTGTTTACACGCACTCCCAAGTAGAAGGACGAGTTCTGACCTTGATATTGAACTCAAGGAACAGCTGATACGTTGTGCAAACACACCAACACAGGGGAAGGGACCGGCGAAGAACATTTATTATTTATATGTAAGCTCGCCAGCTTCCCCGCACTCACTCACACACACTCTCGGAGCAAAACAAAGCGAACTTGGCTTTCTTCAGAGTATCTGCACGTGACCAAGGACCCGCGTATCCTTAAGATACACCCATTCACTCACACACACACACACACACACACACACAAGTGCCCTGAGTCGGAGGGAAAGCCACACAGGCGTTTGATATTTTTTCTTGGCCAACAATAAATAAACACACACTACGAGAAGGAAATCGAACGGAGCGGAGAAGTGGCGGAAAAGCCGGAAAAAGTCTAAAAACGCGCTCACGTACTACCGGAAACGGAAACCGAAACCAAGTCAAGAAAAAACCCACTGTTGTGTATGTGTGTTAGTTGTGTTTTCTTTTTTTTTTCCGTGTCCTTTCGCTCTTCTTGCGACTGAGATACTTTTTCTTGACGGAGGAGGCGAAGGAGTTTTTCCGAAGACGTTTTTCGTGGTGTTGCTTTTTTTTTTGTGACTGATGCTATTGTTGTTGTGGTTATTTCACTTGGTGCGACTGTAGCTGTAGTTGTATCTTTTGTTGATATCGCGTCTCGGGCTCAAGGAACATGTTGCGCACGGAGAAAAAACACGGAGCAGACTGAACAGAACGGAACGTAACGAAACGGAAGGCCGAGCTTAGCGAGCGAGCCGCTGCCGAGAGCACGATCCGTCACCAATGTAAAAACTCAACTAAAGCGATGATGAAAAAATCTGAAACAATATATTTTTGGGGGGCGCCAGCACACACACAGCCACAGATACACGACGCAGCGCTGGGCATCGACAGGCAGACAGACAAAACGCGCACTAACACCACTGCAGCTTTTCAAAACGCAGCAGCAGCAGCGACAGTATCTGTGTGGGTGTGGGTGTGGGCGGGTAGGGGGGTGGGTGGGGTTGTGGGAGTGGGCCTGGCTTACTAAAGGCCGCCGCCGGTCGACACAGACAACAACAACATCATCATCAGTCGCAGCAGCAGCAGCAGCAGCCCCACTCACACACATACAAACAGGCGGTAACTTCGAAAAAAAACGCAGCGGCCGCAGCAGCAGCAGCAGCGCCAGCAACTAAGCGAACTCAAAAAAAAAAGGAAATACAAAAACAAAAATGGTAAAAAACCGAAAAAATATTCCACGCACACAGAGAAAAAAAAAGTTTGGTTGCATAGGCGGCGGCAACGTCGCAGTCGGCATCTCTGCCGGCGCTATTCAAATGCTGCGACGCCGGCAGCGCTGCCACCTGCCAACAGAGAGCGCCAACATTGACCCAAACTGAAAGGATAGCAGGGGGATGGGTTGTATGCGGGGGCAGGGACAGGGAAAGGAGCCCCCGAGGAGTGGGGACTCTAAAAAACGCGGAAAAAAATTGTGTAAAAAAATAAAGGGGAATTTTTGCGCCGGCGACAAACCCACGCACAGACACACACACTTATACAGAATCACAACACTCGCCAACACACATACACACACACACACACCCATGGCAATGGCCATGCCAATACACTCACACAGACGCACAGGAAATTTTTTCGCGTTAGCCTTTGCCGCCCCAAATATCCTGTCTGCCCACCTCCACCTCATTGCCACCCCTCCATCCCCCCTTTTTTTTTGCATTTTGTTTTGTTCGACTTTGATGCGAGCGTACTTTTTTTTTTTATTGCCCGACAGGGACAGCAGGACGCGAAGAGCGAGATAGCGAGCACACGCTTTCCATTTGACTTTACCGGCTGTGTTTGTGTTTTGTGACTTTGCTTTGCCTTTGCCCGGCTTTGTTTGCATTTGTTTTTATTTTGCTTTGTGTTTTTATTTATTTTTATTTGTCACTGGTCAGCAGTTAACGATATAGCGATATTTTAGCCAGCGCGCCAGTTTAATCAAAGGCGCCGGGAAGTAGGCAACTGTTTTCGTTTTCCTCAGTTCTGTGGTTGCGCTTTCTAGCACTCAATCAGTCTGACGTGGGGCGGCACAAAAAATGGCTCTGGTCTCCCCCTCCGCCCCACAAAATCAAAAAAAAATTTAGACTGCAAATGGGGGGGATAGAGAAGCATGAAAGCACCTCAGGCAGTAGCAGCGACATCAGGGGAAGCAGCAAAGCCAACAGCCTCCGCCCTGACCTAAGCCACCGAGCTGGCTTAACTGCTGTAGCAGCAACCACCTCACATTCAGCTACCCAACCACCCACATACGCGCCCCATCCTCCCACCACCGATGCCGACGTCGACGCTGGTCTTCTGCTGCTGCTGCTGCTGCTGCTGCCGTCGTTGGCGATGTTTCTAAGTTCTTTTTTTCGCATTGCAACCTTGCCTCAGCTTCTTGTTCAACACCCCTTCCTCTCCTTTTCACATCCTGGTTTTTTTTTTTTAGCAGTTTTTTCCATTTCCATTCGCTGTGCATTTTTTCTCTTGGCCGCCCCTCTTTTTTCCAATTTTTTTCCTGCCACAGGAAATAAATTTTTTCCTTTGGATAGCTGCATCTCGCTCGGGCACGCTGCAAGGATTCTTTGTGCATTTTGACCCCCCCGCTTGCAAAACACAATCATTTTTTTTGCAGACATTTCCCCACCACTCCACTGGTGTTGGTGTTGCTGTTGCATTTGCTGTTGTATTTTCGCTTTTAGATTTTGTTTTTTAGGTTTGCATTTTTTTTAGGGAAGTTTCCAAAGAGAATTGGAGTGAACGAGAGAGACTTAAAAAATAGCAGAGTTGCCATTGAAAAATACAATTTATTATAAATTTGTTGTTTTTTAGTGGGAAACTAGAATTGGGTTAGACAGAGCGCCGATTGCGGAGAAGGTCTTTAACAGGTTGTTGTTGTACTTTCGAGTTCGAAAGTTGTGGACAAGCGAAGTTTCTTTCTATGATCAGCTCGGATTTCAAACAAAATGGAGTGATAGCTCCAGGTATGGTATCCTTATGTATCAAAGTTTTCCAGCTACCCAATCTGTAATATTTTTCCTCATAAAATGCATTTTCCCGGTATATGCAACGCAACTGGAAAAAAACGTTTTGATCAACATTTGTGTGTGGAAAATTAATTATCACCACGTGGCAACACTGTCAACGTGCTTTGATGCCATTTTTTCGTACTCGTTTTTTCCCAGCTCGCTGTACATCTCGTTTCTGTATTTTTTTCTCCTTTTTTTGTGCATATTTTGTTGGATGTCCAAACATTTTTTATGCTGTTTTGTTTTGTTTTTGCTTCTTTTTTATCATTTGTTTTTTTTTTTTTGCACACGCAACGCTGGACCACACACATACATATATCCACCCATACAGCGGTACATCATCGGAAAAAGTACAAAAAAGCATTTCGGAAAAAAAGAGAGGGGGGCCATACATTTGCTAGGGCTGCCTGCATGGGCTTATGGCAATGCGTGACTCGCATTTGTGGACTTTGAATACAAACAAAACAACAGTCGCACAAATACACCCCGACCACCCACACACACTTACACGGGCAGATAGGAACGCACACAAGTGCAATTATGAATACTACACCAAACACACTGCGGGGCACACTCTCACTCACATCAGCTATATATGTGAATTTCAATACGCATTAATAACTACGAATTCAATGTGGCAACCATTCCAAGCCTCTCAGCCCAAAGTCCCTCACTCCATACGCCAAACTCCCACACACACACACACGCGCAGCTCACTCACACAGACACAGGCCGGCGTCACTGCAGCTGACGCCTAAAAAACGACTACAAAAAGTAGAAAAATCAAATTCCCCGCCCTGTTCGTTAATTTTGCTGCTGCTGCTCTTCAATTCGCAACCGAAATTGAAAAGCGCCACGATTATTTTCCGTTTTCAGGCTTCCTGTTCCAGGGTCCATCAACTTTAGAATGCACATTCAGATGCTAACGTGATTACCCATTATAACAGCCTGAATATCCCATTAAGTGAACCTTTCGAGATTTCTAATTGCTTCGTCTATTACGGGTTGTATGTATTTTTTTTTTCACAATATCACTATATGGGTGATGTGCTCACTTCACATGAAGTGCGGAATTTTTCCATGGAACATTTTTGCTGTTTGCATTTTTGTCTGGTGGCCGCAAAACGTTTTTCCATGAATTTTTCATCCATTTAGCCACGTTGTTGAGCCATTTTCAGGACGCTTAGAATTCATTGATACATTGATTTTTTTGGCCTCAGTTCTATTTTTTTAGAAACTTCTATTTTTTGAAATTTTTTTCTGGTTTCCACCGTGACATTGAATATCCCCATGATGTAGAATTTTAAGGGACAACAACGTTCCATTGACATTGCTGGTTTAGTTACCTTTTGTTTATAGTATCGGTCCCTTTATCTGCCTGCTATGCGTTATTGGATCTTTTTGTTTATAGTTGGCACATCACTTGAACAAAAAATAGTTCCATTATATAAATATAAGAATTATTTTCAAGGTTCTGATGTAAAAAATAGACTATTCCTTAAAGCTTGAAGTCTATGCCTAGACCCATGAGGTTGAAAAGAAAATATATCATAGCACTAGGTTATAAGACTAATATATATTTTAATATTGGTAGTATCTAAATTAAATTAGCATTAAAGCATAGCATACAATTCACTGAAATACATTTGACAGTTAAGAATATTTTTTTTTTAGCATTTCTGAGCTGCCAGAGCTGTCTTATTTCTACCGTAGAATTCGATTGCAGGCCAATCGAAGGCCTAAACAAACAGCCCGGCTCAGCAAGTATTCGGAGAAACGAGGCGAGAGCTCTTGGACAGCTGACTCAGTCCGAAGTAGTGGGTTTTCGGAAGTCGTCACATACCCCACACCCCTTCTGATAGCGAACCTGCAACAGAACAGCTAAATAAATAGGCGGCGGACGTGATAGTCGGCTTGCGGACTTGGGAGTCAGCCTGATGGCTTTCATTTGCCGTCCGATCGCCCAGCCATGCAGAGGAAGAGGAGACTGATGCGGGAGTACAACTCCTACGATGACCTCAACGAGCCCTTTCGCATGTTCGGGTCGCAGTCCCTGGACTCGATCCAGACTCGGGTGGAGATGAATCCCAGTGGATGCGATGGGCTGTCCACGGATGGCTTGGATTTCTACCCCAGCTGCTCGCAATCGTATTCTGGGCTCCTGAGGGAGCACAACTTTAAGGTGAAGTCGTACTACTACAATGTGGGTAACTGCGTTCATTGCAGGAAACGGTGAGAGCTTCATCAAACTACATAAGCTGAATGGATATAAACCTTATCCATTTTTTTTTCAGAATCCGATTTGCCATGGCCAGTTTGCGTTGCCGGGCATGTCCTTTACGCTGCCACATAGCCTGCTGCCGCCAACTGACGGTTAACTGCATTCCACAGCCCCAGATGGGCACCAAAAGTGGAAGCCTGAGTGATTACGCCCCGCAGGTAGCCCCAATGGTGCCGGCCTTGATAGTCCACTGCGTGACTGAGATAGAGGCGCGAGGTCTGCAGCAGGAAGGTCTGTACCGCGTCTCCTCCACACGGGAGAAGTGCAAACGACTGCGGCAGAAACTTTTGCGTGGCAAGTCTACTCCCCACTTGGGAAATAAGGATACCCACACGTTGTGTTGCTGTGTCAAGGAGTTCCTGCGGCTGCTCATCCATCCCCTGATACCCATATACCACAGACGCTTTTTTGAGGAAGCCACGCAGCTTAGCGATCCGCTGGCCGTCGAGGAGGCTGTCTACGTAGCGGTACAGGATCTACCGCCGGCCCACAGGGATACGCTGGCCTATCTTATGCTTCACTGGCAAAGGGTGGCCGACAGCCCACCCGTCCGGATGACTGTCACCAATCTTGCCGTGATATTTGCACCGACACTATTCGGTGATCTGGACTTGACGCTGGAGAATGTGGTCATATGGCAGCAGGTGTTGAAAGTCCTTCTGCTTCTGCCGTCGGATTTCTGGGACCAGTTCCTGGAGGTCCATCCCCTGCCCTCTCCGATGCCCAGTAGCTATGACTTTTATGATCGACCCTGGGACCAATCGTCCCATCTACGCTGGAACTCCGTCAAAACCTACTTTAGATCCATGGTGAGCATACCAGAAACACTGTCAGGACTGAGACTAAGTTCCTTAATTTCAGGTGAATCTCAGCAGCGTCCACATTTAGCCAGATGCAGTTGTCTGATAGTGAAATTAATTGATAGCTTTTGTGATGATCAGAGGGTTGGGAAAAAGGGAAAGGCACCCAAGGTCCATGGTATTATTCACAATCATGCCCGGAACTTAATAGTTTTGATTTTTCCTGATTTTTATAATATTTTTAATTCCTATTTGTTAATAAACAAGGGTCTCAAAGAGACTTTTGTGGGATTGGAATTCTCTCCGTGTTGTTGATTATGAATCGATTGGGGAAAGTCAAGAAAAATTTCAAAGATTATTGTTAAATATTCAAACGTGTAGATTATATTAATCACAAAATACAGATTTCATCAACATTTAAAAATCCGTTTTACAAAAAATTTTAATAAGTGAAGCGCTCTTGGGCGTGGATGAAAACGATTTTAATTTCAAGTCTATCTTCAGAAAAAGTTTAACGATGGATACGTAGGGATTGTTGCGTATTTCAAAAGGATTTTGTAGTAAATGTAATAAAATCCTGGTCATAAAACCTTTAGCCACTAAATAAATAATAAAACGTAGCTTACAGCAACGTAGTAGTATCGCCATATATGTCGAATATTGAAACATTAATACACATTTATAATTGAATTTCCAATTTTTTCCGGCAAACTTTGATTAATTCCCAATCGTCGAATAACATGTAAAAAATTAATAATTTCCATTTCCCATATTTATGTTTCTTTCGAGCGTAAACCAAAACACAAAGTAAAATATTTTGCCACATATAAATAAGTTAAAGCTCTAAGAAAAAATTAGCATTTTAAAAACAATTTGGTGAGTGCTGGTGTGTGCAAAAAATGCATGTTGGCCATTAAATGCAAAATAAAATGAAAAAAATTGATATTATAAAAATAAAATACAAGCAAAGCAATGCAAAATACTCGAGTGCAGAGGACGAGTGCATAAATAGACTCACACTTGGACCGATTGCACCAATACATGGCCGCGGTAATGTATAATGCAATTGCAAAATAAACACAAAGCGAGACGGCAGCTGTGTGCGAGGAGAGCGGCGAACTGCAGCGAGTGCAGGCCCCTGTTGCTAACCGCTAAAAATTGCAAGTGGGCTGGCAATTGTTGCAGAAACGGGCGAATTGTTAACGTTAACCAAATGCTAATGCCAGAAGGCCGCAAAAGGCACGCACACTAGTGCCGGCCCACCAATACCAGACCGTAAAAATCCAACGGAAAGCGGGCGAAAAAATGCAAAAATAAATAGGCAAAACAAAAATAAAAATAGTTTACATAATTCATGTATTATATCGGATCAAATTTTAATGCCTGCTGTGCCGTTCTGCCCATACATGTATTTGTGCGTGCTTCTGACCGTGAGTGTGTGTGTGGGTGTGTGTGTGGTTGTGCGGTCGAAAACATTGCCTACTTGGGGGCGCGCGTTAAAATTGTTTAACAAATGGCATGCCTGCAATGTGCGCACGTGTGTGTGTGCCGGGCATAATTCGCGTGCAGTTTTTGCCTTTTTGAAGACTTTTTAGCCTATTTTTATTGTTAATTAAATGAGGGGAATAACAGACACAGTCCAGTGAAGTCCTGTGCGCTTGTATGAGTTTCACATACAGCCATACACACAGTCGACTGCAGTCCTGGGAGTCCTGAGAGTGTGTGTGTTTCGATGAGCGCAACAAATTTTTGCAATTTTTCTATTTTCTCGACAGCACTTTTTTCGAGCCCTTCTGCTGTTGGGTCCTGTTGGGTGGCGAGCATTTTCCGCTCGTTGTTCGCATGTAATTCACTAATTGATAGTGTGAGCGGCCCTCCGGCCGCCCCACCCCCGTTACACTCTTAACAGCCCACTGACCACGGCCACCATTGTGTTAGTGTCCGCCCACACACGGCGTGCGCACACACACGCATGCAGGAGGTTGAGAGAGCAGCGTATAAAAAATAAAAGCAAATGTCAAACAAAACTAAAAAAGAGTTCGGTTAAAAATAATAAAAGCGTATTATGCGTTGCACTTACACTCTTAAAAATACACCCATACAGGCGCAGCGTGGTGCTAATAACAACACAGGGCAAAAATCGCCACCTACTCGCGCTTTTATGCTTATTTCAGTTTTTTACTTTCTTTGCTAGGCGTGTTCTATAATTTTATGTAAGCGCTGTGGCAGTTTCCCCAAACAAGTGGGCGCGGCATTTGGTCTACAAAAATGAGTTGCTTTTTTTGTTGGATAAGATAAATATTTTGTTGAAATAAACTAACAAAAAATGCATGCCGTGATTAATTTTATTTTTAAAGGATTTCAATTACAACAAGGACTTTTGTGTCGCGAGAAAATATTTATTTTAATGTGCCAACTGAATTCTGAGCCATCTAAAAGTGGAAAATATAAGTGAATAGTTTAAAAATTGAATATAATATTTGAATACGCTGAATTTTATTGGATTTTAAGTTATTAAGAAATTTTTTCAACTTCTGCAGCTTTTGCATTCAATCAGCAAATTCATTTACTTATTTGTAAATTTAAATAAAAATAATGTGTACTTTTTAGTTTTTTTTTTGTATGGGACAAAATGACCAAGGGAAGAGCCTGACATGCGCCCCAAAATGGTGAACATAATTTTTTGGTCAGCGGCAAAAAACTGGTGGGAAATAATGGAGGCAACACGACCCCACCACCCCTAAAAAAGGACGCAAAGAAAGTGCTGGAGCAGAGCACACTAACATGATAGGCTGGCCGAATCATCCACAAGCACACCTACTCACACACGGAATACGAATATGTATGTGGCCAGTGCCAGTTCCAGCTTAAAAGGTACCAAAAACAAAAAGAACACAAAACAAGGTTAAAAGTAAAGAGAAGAGGCGCTGCTGCAGCTTTTTGTTGGCCTGCCGGCGTACATATGAAAGTGCCAAGTGTAGTAATTCCGATTGAGGCACTGAGGCCGGGGGTGGGGCTGCATTGGCAACAGCAAACCGACTGCCAAAGTCCTGCTGCACAACCATGATCGCAAAAAACAAAAGTGTGGGTAATTAAAAAAGTAGCAGCAGCCGCTTTTGAGCGTAGAAACGCACTAATTTCCAGTAGTGCAGCTACACCACCCGAACGCATAGTACATGGACGGATGTTCCAAAAAAGAAAGAAATACAAAATGGAGCCACCCACTCATATGCACGCACACAGATGCGAGATCCGAGTGGATGGCAAGAAAAAATCGGGAGTATAGCATACTTTTAGGCATGCTGCTATTTCACTTTGTCCCGCACAAATGAACACCTCCCACCCACCACGGCCTTGCCCATCCTTTCTATCCATTTTCTCCTGGTTCTGCGTCAGTGTGTGTGTGTGTGTGCCGCTCATGAGTGCTGCAAATTCTGTTAGCCCCACACCGCAATTTGTGGGCATTGTGGGTGTGGCATATCAGCAGCTCCCATCATTCGTCCAAAATTTTTCCTGTCAATGCTGCAACCCGAAGCAAACACTATTCTTCTCCAAAGAGAAAGTTTTCATTTCATTTTTTTGTTTCAGAGGAAATGGAAATTAATATCTTTGGAACTCTTGCCATACGGTAATAGATTTAGTTAACCAAAGTTTACTAAGAAATAACTCGAATTGTGTTTAATAATTCTGTTAATAATCCCCTTTCCGCTCAGATTTTTGGCCATCAAGATCAGAGTCCCACGCATATCGTTGACCCTCGATCGCATGCTGACAGCTGGCACCTGCCCCGATTCTGGCCACGAATAACCGTTAAAAAACAATAAGCTCAATTAGCAGCAATCAACACAGGCCGAGGATGTTGCATAATTGACATTTTACGTGCAACTGCAGCTGTTCTCGGGTTCTGGGGCACGGCTTGAGTGTCATGGCAAGTGCGTGGGGAGCCGCCAACGAATGTGAGAAAAGGCAGCAATACGATACCATTCGAGGTATTGTACACTGAGAAGGATAATTGAATCACAAATTGGATAAAAATAAAATTAAATTACATTGTAAAATAAAGGCCAAGAATTTATTTCACAATATTATATTTAAAATCTTAAATAAACTGAGAATATTTTAGTTTGTGATGTATTTGTGATCTACAACCACTTTTTCCCCAAGTGTCCTTGAAATTCGAATCTTTTGTGAGGCTTAATCAACCGAAAAATTGTAAACAAAATCTGTTGCCTTGCCGCATCCTCTCAGGGCCTCGAATCCGATTGCGTCTGTCGGTCAACTGACCGATGCAGCGCCCCGGGCAGCGGCATAATTTAACAGTGAACACCCTTAAGCCTTAAGTTCCAGCGCCAGTAGCAACAGTCAGGGAAATGGGGAAACAAAAAATAAATGGACTCACCTGGGGGCACATTTTGCACTGATACTTGCGCCCGCTGCCACCGCCAGTGGCATGTCCGCCGGCTACGGAAGCGACTCCGCCGGGTCCGCCCATTTTGCTGGCGTTGATCGGCTGAGGCACAACCAACAGGGCTGCTGCGGAGGCAGCTGCCACTGCCGAGCTGTGATGATGGGCGGCGGCGGCAGCATGGTGCGATGTGGCGCCAAGACTGGGATTGCCAGCGCCGGAGGAGGCTCCGCCACCGCCGCCCCCTCCATTGGCAGCACCGCCCAGTCCTCCCAGGCCACCTGAAAGACGGAGACATTGATGAGTCAAAGTTCCGGAAAGCAGACATTTGATTTGCAGAGTTGGCAATTTGAAGCCAACTTGGAGATGTATTTGAAAAAGTATCTTTCAATCGGAAACTTAAATAATTTTGTAAAAGTCCTTATTTTAAAACGATATTTTTAAGGTATTACTTCGTACTACTTTTTTTCAGTGAAAAAATGAGTGTCACCTTTGGCATAAACTCACCTTGTCCCGAGACCGAATGATGCTCCAGCCGATTGTCGTCCAGAAAGTGACCTGCAATGACGATTGAGATGTTGCATTTAGTTCAGTTATGTCGTCAGCAGGCTGTGGCGCCACGGTCTAGCGTAGCCCCACGGTTGTCCATCAAGTCACAGTCTGGTTTTCAGTTGCAGTTGAAGTTGCCGCCGCTGACGTTCACTCACGTTGACCACGTCGCCACCTGACCAACTCCTGGCTGGTGGGTTCTGGCTGCTGGCTTCTGGCCAGACCAGCTATTTTTTTTTTCTAATTAAACTGAGACATTAGCTGGCCTCGCTGATTGCCACTGGGAAATCGTCCGAGTTATGTGAAAATAGTTTCGCATTAGCTGGGGCTTTAGAATTTTTTCAGCGCGGTGGAGGCTTGGTTGGCCCATTTGCGTGTAAAAATTGTGTGAATCCGCTAATGAGCTTGTCTGTCCGACTCGCCGCAAAAGGGTCCGGCTGCCCAGGATTTTTGGGGTAGACATCAAGTTATGAACAATAAGCACAATAAAAGCCGTGGAAATTCCCTTGTAAGCCGGCTTAGGCGCATTCTGACTTTCTGACTTGTTGGCCAGCGCCCCGCAGCCATGTCAAAAACATTTCTCTAATAAAACATTTGCAGATAATTACTGGGCCGTGTCCTTTCTCCTCAAGCTGGCCGCGTTAATTACAAGAGCTGCTTGGCCAGCCGGTGGCGCCAGCCAGAGAGTTCAGCTAACGAACAGTGGCAACTAGCTGCGGCGTTTCAAATGGACGACCGGCAATATGAGCTGGGCACCAGCTAAAGTCGCCTTATTGTTAATTTGTACAGGCTGAGTTTCCGATCCGATCCGATCCGATCCGATCCGAGCCCGAGTACATCTACATCGATGCTAACAATGTGGCCGATCGCTATCGCAGCAGTGGGAGCAGCAACAACAACCTTATTGGCCAATTGCCTAGCGTTGACATTATCGGTCCGTGATCATTGCCGCCAACGTCAACGCCAACAAGCTCTGGGGGTCCGACTGGGTCCAGCCACCGACTCCAGTCCCAGCTCCAAACAGGAGCGTGTTGCTGTCAATGTTGCCAGTGGCAGCAACAAAAGCAACAAAAGCAACAGTAGCAACAGTACCAACAAGAGCAACAGCAACAGTAACAATGCTGCTTGCCAGAAGGTCCAACTAAAATGTTGTTTGCATTTTAGGAATTTATGTAAACATCTTGTAAGTATCTAGCAACAGTAGTTGCTGTTGGGGCTGTTAAAGGTCAATTTTTGGATTACACAAAAAAAAATAATAATAATAAATAGTTCAAGATTTATGATACTTTTTATTTTTTATGCTAATATTCGAAAGCATTCATTATAGAAAATTTGTAAAAACTTTCATGGTACTTTAATAAATATTTCGCATTATTGATATGAATATTTATTTCTCTGCTTTTCATCCGTGGGAGTTTAATAGCGGATCACATTGTCTTGGCGGCTTTTGTTCGTCGGCCCGCACGCGTTTTCCAATTTAGCTTTTGCATTCTTGGCCGAGTGAGTTTAGATCGGTATCTGGGAGATCTGTGGTTCGCGCGCCGCGATCTGAATCTTCGAAGTTCGTGATTATCGGTCGGGTTGTTTTTCTGAGCAATTAATTAACAAGCGCATTGTTGTCCGTCAGGTTGCCCGGGTAGGTCAAATGATCGGTTCGTTCTTGGGATAGGTTCGAGGAGTTGGCTGACTCACCTTTCTGGAGATTGCTGTGGTGGTGATCGTTCATTTTGGCCTGCAATTGAGAGGTAAATGTTAGGCTGGCATTAGTGCATAAATCTGTAAGCTATTTAATTAATTAATTCGGCCATCGACTCCTCTAATCTGATCAATCTCTGCCAATTTACCTGCTTTCTAATGTTAATTCATAATTATTCGGCACACATTTAATTGACCTCATCAACCCTACATTAGCATCAAATATTCATTCGCAAATATACGGCAATGACCCCCAAAACAAACGGTCATAAAACAATTTACGAAAGCTTTCAAAATATTTAAACAAATTCTCTAATGCCTCCAGGCGGACAAATCGCATCAGCATGCCCCACGAAGGCCCAAATGCAATTTACATCCATACATCGCGGAAATAACAAATGTTTTCGCCGGCTGTCAGTGCGAGTCAAAGCTAAACAAGCGATAAATAAATTGAAAGGCAAATCGAATGCGTGACAAAGCCGGCGGATCGGACACATCAAGTCGGATGACAGCGATTCCCGGCTAGAAAATATAAATAAAAATTCTAACCGCCGCGGCTGCCAGCCACCACCCGCCAGCGAGAGTGATAGGTGGAATATAAAAAAAATCAAGTTAAAAAGAGGAGTCAAACTGGTCTAAAAAGTGTCACGCTTTCGATTGCATGTAAATTCTGAATGTGGGTTAAAATCCTAAAGCCAGACATGACCTAGGACGATTCCGCGCCATCGATGCCAACAAAATAGAAATCGAATAAAATAAAGTTTACCCGCCGCTGGTGGCTGTGTAAAAAATATATACGACCGACGGCTTTTTTCTAAACAATTTTCACATGCTTAGGCGGGGGCGAGTGCGGCGGGCCCCGAAGTCCCCAATTGCAACAAGAAAATATAAATACAAATATGCAACAAAACAAAAGCAATGTCGGTCTGGTGCTGGCCAGACACAGTCGGCTATAAAAGTAAATAAACCGGCGAATGGGTATTAGGTGGGCTGGAAAGTGGGCGGGTGGGTGCTTATCCAACCAAGGTGAGGCGATGGCTGGGTGGGTTTGGTGGTTAGGTGGCGGCCAGGTGTCCGGGAGGAGACAGAGAAGGCCGGGGGGAAGGAGAGAGAAACAAAATCAAAACGACGGCGGCACGCGAGCTTAGAATTTGTTTTTGTTCTCGCCCCGCTATTTTGCGCGCCATAAAGTTATGCCAGTTTGTTTTAGTGGTGTTTGGATACGTATCTATAGATAAACATTCTGTGCATTTAGCCAGCCACTTACCTCGTACTCCTGCTTCAGGGACATGGGATGATGTTCGCTGGCATGTTGATGGCTGCGCGGCGTTGGCGGCCAAAGATTGTAATCGCCAATGTCTTTGGCATGCTGCGGTTGTTGGTTTCCCGTATTTTGTATGATTTTGGCCAGTTTTTGGTCGGTCAATTAGCAATGATGTATGAAATAGAAATGATAAAAACAGAAAGGATTAAAATTTTACTGTTTAAAGGATTTTCTCTTAAGCCTTCCTTCATTCAAAGGATCTATTCCCTTTAAAGTCGATTCCCAATATCCTAAAATTGTGTATAAATTTCCCAATTCTATCATATATAATTCTTTGTAATCTTATATTATTGGCAAACTATTAATAGCTATTATTTTGTGAATTCATCAAATCCTATTGTAACATTTCATAAAAGTGTCATATTTAAATGGTTGATAAATAAAATAATTTTTTTTTTATGGTTCTAACAAAAACGCTTCATTCAGCGGATCAATGAAATACCTTTAGGCGGCAAACATCAAATCTCAAATTGCTCAATCGTGAAATAGTGACAGAAAAAAGTCCTTGAAAAAGGGCCTATTGGAAAACTCGAAACCGCCAAGGCAAGTAATACAAAAAAAAAAAAAATTAAAAAGTAAAAAGTAAAAAGTAAAAAACGCCAAAGGGTCGAAACACTAATACAAATAAATGTTAGTGTCAATTGAAATAGAAAACCGCTCTCCACACAATCGAGGTGTCAAAGCGACGGCAATGGGAAAAGCTATGTCGAGGAGAGCGACAAAAGTGCGGCGGCTTTCGGTGTTGGTTGCACGCAAAACGCAAAAAAATCGGAGCAAAACAAAGACAGGCCAAAACACAACTAAAAAGTGTTGCATAGCGCAGGGGAGTTGGCCAATGTGTGATAGGCCCACATATGCGTGTGGGTGTAAGGGTGTGGGTGTCGTAGTCCGTGTGGATATGGATGTGGGTGTGTGGGTGTGAACCGCCAAGCGTTAGCACTGTTATTTTAGTTTCTTTTGTGGCTCCATGTAGCTGTCTCCCTCGCTCACTGGCTCGCTTGCCGTTTTTAATCTCCCTCCCCCTGGCGGTCTGTCGGGACTAGTTAGTAGGTGGGCTAGCTGAAAAGTAAAAGATACAAAAAACGACTGCGACAGACACACGCACACGCAGCTGCTGATGAAGATGACCATAGCCAGGGCTGGGGCAGCACCAGCACAGGGAGCAGGAACAGAAGCTGGAGATTGGAGACTGGAGTTGGACCTGGACTGGACACGACTGTGGACATGGACGGAAGTCCTCTCTAACCAACATAGCAGTAGCCAAAAAAAACAACAACAACAACTACATCTGGCCAGGAAGGCGTCGCCCGGCCCACTCCCACTCCCAGTTCCTCATCCCCTCGCCCACTCGTTGCCAAGTTCCGTTTGCTGCACGCAGCGAAAATGAACGGGAAAAAAAGGGAAGAAGACATTTTTGAAAAGGAAGAAAAAAGTGGCACAGCGCAGCATCGGCTTTCTCCCTTTCTCCTGGCCCATCGCACTTCCTGTCTCGTTCACGCCGAAGCTCCAAAATAGCGACAACATAAAAAAAATGTCTAAAGGAAAAAAATCAAAACAAATTTTTTAACCCCTTCACTGGGGGGGCAGGAGCTGGAGAGCCGGGCGGCAGGACACAAGAGGCAGAAGGCAGGAGTGGCAGCAGCCACACAGCGAAGTCGGCGTCGAGTTCCTGGCCAAGTTGGCGGCTGTATAGGGTGGCTGTTGGGTGTTTTTTAGCCACCTCTAAAAAAGTGCAAAAAATTAGGCGGAAAACGTTAAAACATTTTTTTTTCCCCTTTGCAATTGCACGTCCTGACCATCGAACGAACACCCCCAGTCCCGGAGCCCAGTCCCCAAAACGCGTTTTGCACAATGTAGCAACCTTTGCCGGGGGCTTTGGACCGGAGTCTGGACCGCTGCCTCATTCCCTTAAGACGAGCCACGGACCACGGACCACGGAGCAGGGAGCGGAGTCCAGCATCCCGGATTCCTGCCCCCATCACCTTGGCTTAGCATACTGATGCCGCTGACTCTATTCTATTTTTTTTCATCCTTGTGCATTTCATTTTTATTTAGCTCCTTTTGGCCTCACATCTTTTTAGTCATGTTGCCACTGTCTGCTTCTATTGATTTTTTTCGCATTTGGCCAAAAAGACAAAAACATAGGTACTACAATTTCGTTTTTTCCTGTTCAAATGTTTGACCATCCGCACTTGTGTTTCATCTTCTGCGAGTTCCTATTCCTGCACTTTCTGTGGGTTAATATGTTTCCATGGATGCAGTAAGATTTACTATAGTAGTCTATAATTAGGCAGAATTTTTGCAAAAATAATATTTAGTATTTTTTATTTATACTCTCTTCTTAAAGCTTTATGCAACTAAAGTGTTTCTTTTTCAAAAAATATGCATGATATTTTATAAATCGGCTGCAAAGTGCATTTCATGACTAATTCTTTGGAGGGAACATTTTATTCCCCGGCAATTAAAAGGTAGAGTATCAATGAATTCGTGTTTACGAAACAACCCTTTCTCTTTCTTCTTATTTTATTGTATTTTTTTGTCGCGAAAGTGCAGCGTTGAGGTCTGAGGTTAGAATAGGTTGTCTCTGGCTCTTGTTGATTTTGTTGCCACATAGAAATTGTGTCCAACTTTGTTGCAATTACTTTAAAAAATTAAAGTTGCTTGCGGTTTTGGCGGTTCTCCTTTCTATTCTGTCCATTTTTTTCAGCTTTTGTTGAACTTTTCGATAGAACTCCGTTCCCTGTCTAAACTCCGTGACTGGCCCCATTAGTGAGAATTGGACTCAGTTTCGGAGTTAGACTCGGCGCAGTCCGACTTGTTTCCCTTCGCGTTTCAATTTCCCTTTTTGGCATCACACTGACGGGGTTTCCCTAATTGAAGCGTAAGTATTAATTGCAAAGCTTTGTTTTTGCAATGTGTCGCGGTCAGAGGTTCGCTTTTCAGTTTGGACAGGAACGTGATATTTTTTAAAAAATACCTCGTAGTCCTTCATTCAAAATTAATTCACTCGAACTGGTGTTCTCGACTAACTAATCTATTTTATCGCTGTACTCTAGTGGAAATTAAGTGCAAAATTAATAAATGAGCTCCTTTGCCAACTTTGCGCTGCTTGTCTCGGCTAACTAATTTCGCTAATGCAAGTGACAAAAACAGTAAAAAAATCGTATCCTTTGATTGTTGACTCGGCGAGCAGGAGGGCCGGGTAGAAGCGGAAGGACCATTGTTAAACTTTAAAAATTAATTAACTACGAATATCCTTTAAGAATCATGCGGGTGTAGCAAAGTTTTAAATGGGTTTTCCGAGGACTCGCTAACGAGTCCATTCAACGGTAGAGTCGAGGCTGGGCGTTGGGTGGCGGGCGAAGGTGAACCTTTCTGCCTGGACACGTCGTCGTCCTTGGCGACAATCACTCTCCATTCAAAACAATAATTTCGCTGCTCCTTGGTTAGCGAAAAAAAAGGAGAAACAAAAAATAAATGTTAGGAAACTCGCTCAACTCGATAAAAGGCAAAAGGAAAAATGGGAAAAACAAAGAAAAACCCAGCAAAAAATTGGGGGTGGGTGATACAACAACAAGACGAAAAACAAACCAATGTTTAACGCGTCGCGCAAAGAAAAACTTGTTTACATCTTGAAAAACGCACAAAAAATTCAAAGAAAAAATTGTAAGATTTTTTTACACGCCGTGGCACGCGAGCGGAGAGCGAAGCGTTTTGCTGCAAGCTCGCAGAACGCAGAAGGAGTAGCGGGCAAAAAACAAAACACAAAAAAAACGCCTGAAATGAAAGAAAAAATGCGAAAGAAGGGGAAATCGTTTCTCTCTTTTGAAAAAGGATTTTTTTCACCGTCGCGTCTGCTTTGAACAACAACAAAAAAAAAACAGGAAAGGGGTTAAGGGTTTTTGGTATGGAGTTGGCTTAGCTTGGCCAACAGACGGCGAGGGGTTGGAGGCGATGGTCCAAAGTTTTTCGCAGTGAAAGTGCAGGCTCCAAAGGAGGATGGGGCCTGAACGGGACGGACGGTCGCAGGTGGTGGGGGTTGGACTCCTCATTTCCACCCAGCTCTTTCCGCTGTCGGCGTAACGAATCGTCGCAAATGAGGTCCTGGAATTGAAAAAGGGTTGCTGGCTAGTCGCTGGAAATGGATGTTGCTATGAGTTGACCCCAAGCAGCAACCAAGGGTTAAGGTCGTTGTCTTTGGCAACTGAACTTCGGTCAACATTTGGGCATTTTTTCAAGGAGTTTCGGTGTTTCCAGCCAAATATCCTTCAGAGTCCTACAAGTTGCACAGGCAACGTGACAAAGAACCGCGTCAAGGGTGAGTTGATAAAAATCTTATAAAATTATATGTATAAAGGACAATTTTTTTGATAGCAATCCAATTAGGAGTCTCGCTTAGTTTTCCCAGGCAGTCAGTCCCCGTCACTCATTTAATTCACTTAGCCGGGCAAGTTTGCTTGCATATTAATTATAGCGCAGCTCTATTGGTCGGGAGCCAGTTTTATCTAGTGGTTGCAACTGCCAGCTACAGAGTCAAGTGGAAAACTTTTCCCTGCCTCACTTTTCACAGTCGGCTACCGCCCGCAACTCTTTATCTGGGAGCAAAAGTTGGTCCTCGAAAGAGGCGAATCGCCAAGACAAAGTTCGGTGACAAGTCGAAAGTAGCCACACACTGGCGCGAATAATTCTTTTCAAATTAAATCTCATTATTGCTTTGTTTTAAGTAAACATGACTTATGCTAAAAGTCGGGCTTACTAACATAATTATTCTATCCTAAAAGTTTAATCTTTTAAGAATCTGTGACAAAGATTGTTGTTCCCATTTGAATAAAATAAAATCTTGCTTTAAGTGTAACTTCTATAGGTGCCATAGTTTAGTGTGGCAAGTGACACGCTCCCCAGTTATGGTCCACTGCCCGGGCACAACCCACTGGCGTACTCACATCAACGTTGCCGTTCCACATGTAGTGCATGCCCACAGCGGCACTGGGATCGTGGTGCGTCTGACCGGTCATGTGCTCGGCCATCACGGCGCTCATCCAGTGCACCAGTCCCTGGGTAGGATTCTGGCCCTGGACACCGCCGATCGGCATGTTGCTGCTGGTGGCCTGGGCAGAGATAGCAGCGGCTGATGCAGCAGCGGCGGCGGCAGCGGACACGGCGGCGGCTGACGAGCTGGAATTGGGGTTTTGATTGGCGTTGGATGTGGTGTGGGCGCCCGTGTGGGGATTCGGGCAGGAGCTGCTCTCCTGGCTTTTGCACGAGATGGCGGCGACCGCGTCCTGTTCGGACGGTGGTGACTTTATGGAGCTGCCAAAGTTGGGACGCGTCTGTGATGCGGGTTGGGTTTGATTCAAATTAATTGCGGACACCGAAGTCGCTTGTGTGGTGCTGCCCTCGTGGGGCGGAGTGGGTGATGTCGTTGAATGATTGTTGCTGTTGTTGTTGTTGTTGTTGTTGTTGTTGTTGGTGTTATTACCGCCGACCTCAGTTTGCTGACCGTTGTCGTTGGCGTTGTTGCTGCTGGCTGACCAGGAGTAACTGTTGTTATTATTGTTGTTGTTGCTGTGGGGCTTCTGCAATGAAAAATGGTTTTTTGTTATTTTTTTTTTTTTGTTAAAAGGGTCTCGTCAAACATTTGGAAATTTCGTTGGTTAATGTAATTCCCGCCACCAAAATCACCAAAAAACGAAAGAAAGAAATGATTTTTTAATGGCATTCCGAGGGTAACGAGAACCAGTCAGTTTGGAAATGGTTTAGGGGTCTCATTTTTTAGGAAGATCTTAATTTAAATTCGACCTGAGGATTTCATTTCCTACTGGACCTTTATTTAAATTTTATTCTGATGTGAAAAAGAGTAAAAGATTATAGAAGACGATCGAAATACTAAAGATTCAAATTTCAATCCTTTTTCACTCTTGAAACTTCGAAAGACAAAGAATAAATAATTGCCTTTCAATAAAAAAGCTTACAGTAATACCCTTAATAATGTACCCATTAAACAACAATTGAAAAGTGAAAAGGATTACATAAAAATGTAGACATGACTTGCTCGATATAATTTGTTTTCAAATCAAATTTATGTCCCTAATTGCTCGAGACATAAGAAGTGCTTAGGTACTATGGTTACTATGCGTATGTAAATAGACCCAATTTTAATTGCCCAGGAAGTGAGGCGTAGACCCAGGAAGACTGTGTTTTATTTTTATTCATCCTGCCCGAAATAATCAAAAATAAACCCCTTGAAATGCCCATTTATGACCCTTCATTAACTGCCCCCCCCGATTGCCATACTAACACTCGTGACGGGGTTAGCTTCAACGACGGGCTTTTGGTCCTTGTGTCCGGCATCTTCCTGCGTCTCCTGCACCTGCTCCACGTCCTGATCCGTATCCGGATCCGGCTCTGTCTTCACCTGACCGTGCTCCGTTTCAGCCGCAACGCAAACAGATACCGCAGCTGCCGAGGAGAATAACAAATTGCTTTGAGGATGTGACCGTAAAGGAGGTGGTGGCGAGCTGGAGGCGGGGCTGTGGGGAGGGGTTCCCATATAGAATTTCTTCACTTGCTGGTGTTGTTGTTGCTGTTGGAATACGGCGCTTGCCAGGAGGCTTTTGTAAAACTCCGCGGGCATCAGAAAGGGCGAGGGGCCTGAAGCGGAAGCTAAGCCCCCCGAAGTGGGTGGTCCAAGAGCGCCCATGTAGCTGCCACGCTTCAGTTGATCCTTCAGCATCTCCATGTCCGGATGGTTTTGTTTTCCCATCAGTTCGTGCATGACGTACCGGGCAGCGCCCAAATGTGGGCAACGCTTTTTTTTCTTCCTTTTCCCGCTCGACAATTTCACTTTCAGAATACTCGTTTGCCGGGCTTACAGCAATTTATCTAACTGAAGCACAGTTTGTTTGATTTTCCCACACACAGTCACACGCGAAGATACAGGGGTGAAAAAAAATACATACATGAAGGCAAACAAAAAGTTTCCAAACAAATCGTGATGTCTTTTTATTCCGGCTGAACTTTTATTTTATTTTAGATGGATCGGGCGGGTTGTGGGGATTAGAGCGCACTTCAAAACTTTGTCCGTTTCCCCCTTTTTTAGATGCACACAAAATTGAAACAAATAGAAATGATTTGCCACCAAAAACTTGCCGCGAACGACCTTGAAAAAGTTTTGCCGGATGGCAGTTTCCTTTTTTTTTAAAGAATTTTATGGTTTTATTCGTGATGGACATGTGTAGGGATCCGCTTTTACTTGCATATGTTATCCTTATTTTTTTATGGTTGATGGTTTGATGGCTTGATGTTTTGTTTATTGTTTAGTAAACACTTCGTTGGCGCTTTTCCCTCTCACCGACCGAGAGTGATTTGATTTATTTTCGCAGCCGGTTGGTGTTTGTTTACTTTCCGTTCATGATTGTTTCATTTTGTGGCCGGAGCTTAGGGTTTATTTAGTTGGTTTCAAATTCCAGTTGGTGGGTTTTAAAGCGTCGAACTATTTCATACAATTTATTGTATTTTTCATTAAGCCTTATTTAATTTTAATGGTATTTCTTGTAAATGATTAATAGGAACAGTAGATTTATCTTATTTTTAGGTAGTTTGCACTAGTTAGTAGGAACTTTGCGTTGCGTTTTTGTTTTTGGTTCGGTTTACACGTTTACATCTTTAATATTATTCAACTGCATACATCTATGCACTCTTTAAAGGAACTATTGTTTGCTTTCCATTAGGATGACACTGCGAATTGAAATGAGAGAGTGAGTTTCCGTCTCCATGGCATTTCATCACGTATACGCCATGTTGAACCGGTAGATTTCTGCTACTAATCAGATAGTCTTTGTGTATGTGGTATCTTGTTTCTAGTCTCAAAGAAATCCTGTTTTGCTCTGATTTCCAGGTGTCCTTATGTCCGTTTGTCCGTCTTTGTCCGTCAGCGAGCTCGGGATATCCTGCAACAACTGAGAAAACCAACTAGAGCTCAAAGTGCAGCAGCTGAAGGCATGAAGCTGAGCTGCCGCACAAGAAATTGCGAGCGCGCGCGAACCAACTGTTCCATATATACAAAAACACACACACACACATACACACAATGCAAGCATCCGTAGAGGGTGCCACACAATGTGTGTGTGTGTGTGTGTGTCTGTGTATATGTTGTGAATGTTTTGTTGCTTCCCGTAACCTTCCTTCAAGCCCCGCTGGTCCTCTTGATTTTTTCCTTGTATTTTTCCTGCTTATTCTGGCCCTTTTTTATTTTATAATTCCCCCCCCTTCTCCTTTTTTATGCACACAGTCCGTTATAAAGACATACATTTGCAGTTTCAGCGCGCACTGCAGCATTTTCTTATAAGAAAAGCGAAGAATGGGGAAAAATAGAAAATAAAGCTGAAATTGCGCGACGAGGACGGGGATTCGAGGGAGATTGATTTTCTTTTATACCGCTTGTCCATGTTTGTGATTTTTATTATTTTGATTTTTCTGCTCAACCATCAAGTTATGTTTTGTATGTGCCTCCATGGTACACTTTTCTTGGCGAGTCCTGAGTGCCTGATTTTCAGGAAAAAATTGTTACTGGCCGTAGGCGCAGACAGGAATAACAGCATTCCGAGTTTCTTTTCATGTTCGACAGGACTTGAATGACTGCCAAAAATTTGGAGAGTACTTATGGAAAGCAACTCGAGAAATTATAGAGCCCATAAGGCAACTCCAATCAACCTTTTTGTATAGATCTTTTCAATTTTTTAGTGCAATAATAATAATTTTGTAGCTATATAATGTTTTTATAGGTACTCCCTTCTACGAAAACATGAAGAAATCCCTTAAATCTAAAGGTAAAATATACAGCTAGCTTCAACGAGGATCTATACCACGTCCTCCCGTCTTAAGTCCGATTTCTAAGCAATTCTAATTGCAACCCTAAGCAACCAGGTATGGAGTGTGTGGCGCCATCTGGCGTGTGGTAGCCGCAGCCGTTGACCACGAGAGGACACGGAAGCGGAAAAGGACGCGGACGCGAACGCGGCACCGCGACCAATAGATTTGGCCAAGCCCAAGCGAACTGAAGACAACGACAGTTGCAGCCCGCCAAAGGCAACCGACCCAGGCCACATGCAACAATCGCTGCCACTGCGAAGCCGACTGCGACGTTGACGTCGGCTGAGGCAGAGCCGCTGGGAAAAAAAGGAAAACAGACAGCGGAAGCGAGCTATTTGGTTCGGAGCCGGGGACTCCGGCGACTTATGGCCATGTTTGTTGTACGGGTAAGTAGCAGCAGCACTAGGGACCAGGACCAGAAGCAGGAGCAGGACTAGAGCGGTAGCAGGAGCAGCGAAATGGCGCGCGCGAAAAGGAAACTCAAGAAGTAGAGCTCGGAAAAGCAGCAGGACCTGCAGTAACAAACACGCACACAGCCACACATGGCCATAAAAAAGCCAAGTAAAATTGTATTTTTTCTTGCACATGAAGCAAAAAAAAAAAAAACGGCAGCAAACTGAAAGAAATACATTGCAGGCGTCGAGCAAAAAACGAAATAATAACAAAAAGTTGTAAAAGAAAAGCGAAACCGTGTGATGTCCTGGCACACACACACACACATACACACCCGCACATGTATACACCACACAGATACTAACAAAGGAAAACGCCGCGACGACATATCGAAGAAAGGATAAAAACATTCTGCGCTGCCCGCGTCACAGTCAGCATCGGCGTCAACAGAGCATCTGCTCTGCCAGCGCCAGCCGAGGCTTCAGTGCCAGCCAGCCTCAGCATCAGTTCTAGCTCAGCTCAGCGCCCTCCTGGCCCCGTTAGCATTTCACGAGCGCCAATTTCTTTTCCTTCATTTTGTTTATATTATTTCCCTCCATTTTTTCCTTCCCATTTTTTTCCGGCTGAAGCTCGGTGTTTTGCTTGTTGCAGCTTGCCTTGCCATTTCCCTGAATGTTTTTCTATTAT
Source organism: Drosophila atripex (assembly GCA_035045925.1). Classification (NCBI taxonomy): domain Eukaryota; kingdom Metazoa; phylum Arthropoda; class Insecta; order Diptera; family Drosophilidae; genus Drosophila; species Drosophila atripex. The sequence continues at coordinate 2,554,100 of JAWNOP010000022.1, read as the reverse complement.
CTGCAGCAACTTTTTTCCTTTTAAATGGACCTGCGTCTGTGTGGCAAGGAAAATCATTCAAGAATTCCCACGACAAAATAAGATCGAGGTGGGATATCAAAAGGCGGACTAAAGGAGGTAGTTTAAGCCAGAGGGACCTTTAAATAATATTTAAACTTAAACATTTATTTAAACTTTAGTTTCCAGCCATTGTCATCAAGCGATCTTGGGCTATTTTTTGCAAAAATCAAGAATACCTTAGACTTAGAGTCTTAGCCTTAAAAGTTTGAGGAAGAGAGAAGAGCTTTCCATTTTGTAAATAAAGAAAATCCATAACAAACAAGCATCTTAAATACATTCCATTTAAATTTTCCTCGCCATTAAGCTTGTTTTTCTCCCCCAATATTAGATACATTTATAGACGATTTTAAAACTATATCAAGATTACTTTCTTGCAATTCTCTTCTAAGCCGATTTGCTTAAAAAGAAATACGATGGACCTGCAGCAGCTCTGTCGGACCCCCTATTACATTATTTCGCAGTCAGCGCAGTGGTCGCAAGGACTTGCAGCAGTTGCATGTGCAGCGCAGCTGACGTCGCTGTCGCAGTGGCGCGAGCAGCAAGCAGCGCTTTAGCGAATGGGGTACCCCATCCTGAAATCCTGTCCAAAAGCATATGTTTTTATGTGTATGTGCTGTGTCTTGTTTTCTTTTTATGTTCAAGGATTTCGAGGTGCCCTTTCTGGCGACCCACAGTTTTTACACACATTCTGTTGGGCATCATAGTGTGGGTGAAATGTCCTTTTGTAGCACTGATAAGCGTAAGGAACGTGTGTCCATTTTGTATTGCGAAAAGCAGACCAAGATGCTTTAAGTTTTTTTCAGAGGATCCTGGTAAAGACATCGTTTTCTGAGATAATTGAAATGCAAACCGATGGCCAACAAGGCGTATGGGTAATAATTTAACATATTGGATGAAATTCACGAAAATGAAATATCAATAAACTAAAAATTTCTGTCTTTTCAATTCAACTCTCTTCAGAAAAACATTAAATTACATTAAATATTTTTAAAATGGAGATCCTTCAGATATTACGTATACGCCACAGTGACGCTTGTCAAACAAATTCTTTGAACTTTTGAGGTCAAGTTCCCCCTTAGAGCTGAAATAAACACGCGTCTCTTTGAAAGTAAATAACTCCTATAAAATCCTTTGAAGCATCCTTCCTAATTACCACCTGTTGCTTGGCCTCTAATATCTTTTAGCCACTCCGAGCCATCAAGTCAATGGCTATTAGCCTGCGTAAAGCTCTAAAAGCCAAGCAATTATGGCATATCCTGTACACAAACCAGCCAGCAAAAAATATCCTTTAGCCACCCATAAAAAGCCAAGGATAAGCTTGAGCGTTTACCACCAAAAAACGCTCGAAATTCAGACCGCTCTTTCTCCGCTTCATGCTCTTACTTTCCCCCAAAAAGAGAGCGCGGGTGCTCTTTCGCACGCTCTTCGTGTTGGGGGCGTGTTTGTTTTCGTGTTTTTTACTCGCTTGCCACTTGTGTGTGTCGGGTTTTTGCCCCCGTTCAGATTTTAAGTGTTATTGGATGATTTTATGGAAATTGATTTGGAGCACGCCCCCTTTTCGGTGGTCGGGGAGGACGAAGGAGGGAAACAAGTGCAGCAGCTGCTCCAATGGGAATACCAACCACCAATTTGGCATAATAACATTATTCATGCACTGAAAGAAACGGCATGGAGTTAGTATATCCAAAGAGGGGGAGAGGTTCAATTTATAATAGATTATTTATTTATTATCAATTATCAATAATTTCATAATTTAAATAATGCATATCTTTTATTTATAAAATAAATCGAGACTTAGCCTGGTCATTCTTCTGAAACCCCTTTTTTTAATAAACAATTTTCTCTACGTGTACTCACCCGAAATGTGTGCTCCACTGAACAGTCAAGGCTTAAGGAATAGTCCTCGACGACGGATCCCAGCACTGAGGGCTCGCCAAAGACCTGCTCGATCTTTATGGGCGGACTGGACAGCAGGGGCGTGGCGCCTGCTCCTCCAACGGCGACGGAGGCGGCAGCGGCAGCAGCGGCTGCAGCAGCGGCGGCGGCTGCAGCGGCAAAGGTGCCTTCAACGATTATTGGCGATCCCTCGCCGCCACTTTGACAGAGCGAGACTGGAACCGGACCGTTGCAGGACGTTGGCGTTGGGACAGAGGCAGAGGCAGGGGCCGGACAGGGAGTGGGCGTGGCCGGGCCCTGGGCAAGTCCATCGTGGTAGGGGGTCACTACGAACGAGGGGTACGAGCGGAACTGATGGTAGTCACTGTGGCTGCTGCCGTGCGGATGCGAGTGAGGATGATGCGCCAACTGAGGTCCCTTGTACCAGGTACCATGCATAATCATTTAAGCTAGAGCTATAGTCGGTCGAGCGGAGCTATTTAACTATTTCAATTGTCTAAAAATCTATTTCACTCGGCGTTGCATAGTTAATTGGTGTTTCGTTCACTTTTCAGATAATATTTTTCCAATCGAACTGCGAAAGCAAGTCAATTGGTTAGCCACAGTCTGTTTGAAAAGTTTCCATTTCCGTAAAGTTGCAAAAATATTTAGATTAGTATTGGTCCGACCTAAAATATTTACTTGTTTTCGAATTTAATGCCTGTTTTGTTTGAGTTATGAGCTTCGACTCAGCTGACTTAAATTCATAAATATTTTTTCAGTTTTAATAGCCTTAAAAAATGCTTGAAATATAACATTAATGGCTGAGATATATGATCCCAACTTTGATTAGTATTCATAAATCAAATGTGAATAAAAGCAAAACATAAATAACTGTTACTGACTGTGATCATAAATTTTAATTATTTTTAATTTATTTTAGTTTTAAAAATAAATATTTGAAAGGCATGCAGGTTCTGAAACTTTCGAACTCTGTTGGAAAACCAATTGACATTTACTATTATGTTTGGATCTCAAGACACTCGACACGAATTCAATTTCTCAGATCACTGGATGTTGTTTTCATTCACTTGCATTCACTTTATTCGCGCCCAGATGATTGTAATCATTTTAATTACTCCACAAGGCATCACCAGTTGGCCAATTTTTTATTCGCGAGCGATCCCCTGATCGGAGCTCCTTCTTTTTGTATTTATTCTTTTGGTTTGGCGGGGACGTGTTGTGATAACAATTCGAAACTTCACTTTACTCGATTTTTAATTGCGAAACGAGCCGGGGAGCAGCTGCACTTGCGGAATGGCGAAAATGCATTGCACTTTGCGACAGAATTCCTCACGGATTGGGAAGCGCGAGCAGCGGCAGCAGGAGCAGGAGCAGGAGCTGGAGCTGGAGTGCACTTGGCTGGAACGCGCGCGAAAGTGGCTTGTGGACAGTGGCCAGCAATTGGGCCTGGTCCGACCTGGCCTGGCCTGCTCTGGTCTGGCTTAATTCGGCTTAGCTGGGCAGAAGCTCTGCTGTGCGGCGGGCAAAAAGTTGCTGCCAACTCGCAAGAATTCCGAACTCGAATGCTGAGGCGGCCACGAAAAAAAGCATTCAAATGCCTCGCACGGCTCGCCGCCAAATCGCAGCGTCGTCGGCAGCTAGCCCTCGCTCGCTTCCTCGGCAAATGCCTCTCGCTCGCTCCCACGGGTGCCAACCCGTTTGGGGGCAACGGCGACGCCTGCGCAGCAGCTTTTTACTCCTTTTGCTCTGGGAGGCAAAAACTAGTTCGCCCGCTCTCTCACTCGCTGGCTCTCCCTCTCTCTGTCTGACACTCTGACACTCTCTGTCCCCATCTGGGGGAGCTCTCCACAAAAAAATTGTTTGTGGTTTTTCCTTCGCTTTTTGCCGGCCATCTCTTGAGCAACTTTGATTTGATTTCGGGCTTTTTGCCTGAGTGGCTTTGCTTTTCTCTTGACTTTGAGCATGAATGAGCATATTGCATGTGGCACGGTTGCAAGTTGCACGTTGCACTCTGCCGTGGAACGGCTTCCCGTTTTTATAGTTGCATCTTTATGGAAAAAGGCGGGGGCGTTATAATGACTAAAAATGAAAGTTCAAGTCCATCAATGAAGCCCAAGATCATGAATCGGAAATATGTAGTAGAAGTTTTTTCTTTTCTCGCTCGAAAGTGCTCGAAACTTTAGGAGTTTTAGATTAGTTTTGGTTTAAAAAATAGACTTCTTACGTTTATTAATTATAGATTGATAGTGAAGAATAAAAAATAGTTTCAATGAGTATACAGATTTGTCATTTTTGAAATTTAACTTTCAATAAATTTGTTCATATCTTAAAATAATAACCGAAATTAAATAAATTATTTGCTTATATTTCTACTGATTTTCATTCCAAGCATTACACAAAAAAAAGGAACTTATTTTATAATTTATTTAATAATATCTTAAATGCCTTATTTTCAAAATAAAGCAGTGACAAAAAAAATACAAAAAAATCGCATCCGTCGTCCATTAGCCCATTGACCAACTTCGATGGCGTACCACGCGTAGTAATGAGTTTTTAATACATGTAATATTCAAATTAAAAATCCGCAAAAACTACCAAAGTCGCCGGCAAAAACGAAATACACTTTTTTTGTGGCTAATAATCGCACATATTCATTTCAACCGGCGGCTAAGCCGGAGGTACGGAAAAAATTTCACTCATACGCAATGTAAGCCAAGCTCAAGAGCAAGTTGGGGAAAAAGTGGCGTGGCGCTCTTAAAAAAACACTCAGGGCCCGCACTGAAAAACATGAGAGAGCATGTGCAACAGAGAGGGCGACAGTGTGCGACCAGTGCGGCATGCAGGCGAAGGCGGTGGAATTTTTATTGGAGCACTTGGTTTATTTCTTTTTTCGCTGCTCGCCCCTGGATTGGCATCTTTTTTTGTTTTTGTTTTGTTTGTATATCGCTTCTTATTGTTGGTTTTTTGATTTGACAAGACATTTTTTATGGCGACGGACATGTGTCGCAGGCGGGTGGGAAAAAGGCTGCAGATTTTTGGCTTGCTTCGACTGACAACTCGGACTGCAGCCATTCCTTGGGGAAAAAGGTCGAAATAAATGAAATTTAATTAAAATGCAAGTGCTGTATGGGAAGGACGTTTATTTAGTTAATCAATGCAATTGGTCCCTCCACCTGGGGGCCTCGGAGGATACTCGGACTCAGTCGTTGTAGTCGGACTCCAATGGAGTATGTCAAATATGCCCTCCATTGGCGACAATGTTGCACAATTTTCCATTTGTGAATCACTAGGAAATTGCTTCATTTAGCGGCCACTAGCGGCCATTTCGCCAGCCGGCGGTGAACTTAATGTCCTGCAGTTTCCCTTTCAGCTTATCGGCTAATTTGATTATATCACCTAATTGCCACACGGAAAAATTGCATATTTTTTATGGCCATTTTCAGGCACCTGCCGTGCTAGCTTTCATTTGTTCGAGTGCATAGGGAATTTGTTATCGGCTTGGAACTGTCGCCGCCCTTGTTTGCATTGTCATCAATGCCATTTTGTATTTGCATACGAGCGGCCATTTTGAACGATTGCGGCGAGATAACGGAGCTCGCGCCTGCATTTGCCTGTCATTGAGTATTTCTGATGGCAGATATATTTAAAGTACAGTATAAGTATAGCATGAAGTAAATTAAGTTTACGACTATTTACATTAGTTGGTATGAGGATGGAAGATTAAAGGTTATAATTATATTTTATTTCAACAAATAATCATAAATTATGATAACAATATGCACAACATTTTTGTTTAATTCTAAAAGTTAAAAGCTATACATAGCTTTTTATTTGATTCATTAATAAAAAATGATATTTTAAGATTATTAGAACTTAAAAAATTACATACACCGATCTTTTCTATCAAAAATAATGTTTATTTTGGAAATATTTCTTTTAGTTGAATAAAGAACAAATATTATTGGCTGAATTTAGGAAAATATCTTCATAAAAAGGGATAACCTTGGTCGTAATTTCACATTTCATAACCACACGAAAAATGTATGGTAATTTTGAAATACTTCTTTAAAATCTTGATACGAAAAACTTCAAACTAATTTAAGATATCCTGTTGCAAAAAATGGCAAAAATATAATTCGAAAACACAAATGCACAAAATTTTAGCAGCAGAAGCCGCAATGCAAAATCCACACCCAGTTGCATGATGGGGCAGAATTTATCGCCTCAAACCGCAGCCGGACAGACACAGAGGCAGATAACTGATGCGGCTGCAGATGTTGCAGTGGCAACTGCGGTGCGGCGCCACCGACACCGACTACCTCCGCTTTGGAGTCCGGACTCCGGAGCCTCAGAGCGAAATGTCAAAATGCCAGAATCGGGTCCCAGATAGCCGTCATGCTTGGTCATGGACGCCAAATGGTTGACAGACTCTCCCGACAGCGGCAATGGCGCAGGGGCAGGGTCTTCTGGCTTCTGGGCATGGGTTTGGGGCTCCCGACCGAGGGCACCCGACCCCCGTTGCAACGCGGGGTCCGGTCCGCCAGAGAGGCTCCGCCTTTTTTCAATGCGCACATGGCGCACTCGACCGCTTTTTGCCGATTGGCCGATTGGCCGAAACGAGCTTGGCCAGACTCGCCGAGCGAGACAACAGGGCGCATGAGTTATATTGGCAGTCGGAGCGAGCGAGAGGCCACCAAAGCCATGGAGTTGCGACGGAGATGGAATGTATACCGAGCTTAGAAGTGGAAGCGGGATGGGTGATGGCTTAAGAGCGGCTTCTGGGCCATCGGGCTCTCTTTTGGCCAATTCTGCAACACGTGTTGGCGTGTTGGCCTGCGTGCAAAATAACCGAGTTTTTGCCATCGCACCATCGCTGTTCATCCGACGCGTATTTTGTTAATTTAATTAAACAAAAACGCTTTGTTTGTGTTTTTTCATTAGTCGCTGGGCGGATGGTTTTTGTCCTCTTTGTGCAAAAGCACAAAATGAAATTGGAATCGCGCTCGTGCACAACTTTGAATATGTTGAGCTCTCTCAAATTGTTGTTTCTTGTTGCTATTGTTGTTATTGTCCGTCCACTGTGACATTTGCACTTTTTGCGGCTCCTTGTATCTTTCAGCTTGCTGTACATGTTGTATTTGTCGTTTAATGACTTGCGCCGTTAAATTTTAATTGAAATATCACACATTTGGCCACTACGAATTGCAACTGTAATTGCCAGGCTGCTTCAAAAGAGATTTCGGGATCGATATTTGGAAAATCCATTTTTTGATAATACTAAAAATTATGTTTGTGAGCCCAATAGGTTCATAATAGGTTCATGTTACCAAACAACAAATTTAACAAGAAAGGAAAGTCAAATACGGACTGATCCGTTGCCCTTCAATTGAATGGCGGTTTCTGTTCAAATTATTATATACTATTATATATATATATATAATATTATAATTGTTATATTATTATTGCAGTTTCACAAAAAATTTCGTATAAAATTGTAGCTTGAAAAATGTTTCAATCTTCTTAATGAATATCGTTCAATAATACCCAATGTCCCAACCTTCGAACTTTTGACTTAAGAAACATCGAAGTTATGACATTTCCGATCGTGCAGTTATATGACAGCTCTGGAATATAGTTTCCAAAGGATATAAGGATTTGTGCATGCCTTGTAGTCGATAGCTTCAAAGCTTAAAAAACGGAACGACAGACATTCTTATAATGACTCTGGTAGGGATGGTGATCAAGAATTGTTCATACATACCTTATAGGGTCGGTTCTATGTCCCATAACCGTAACATAGAAATTACTCGACCTACTTCACCTACTTTTACGAATAAAAAAATACAATAAAATTACGCTCGAATCTAGAAAAAAAGGAACTACATAGATTAGCTTTAAAAATAGAAGATAACGGCTAATTTATAAGCGGAAGTTTTAGTCTCTAATTTATAAGTCGCATGTTTGTCGGCCAACACCGAAACTGGGAAAGTTTTCAAAACTTCCGCACGTGACTTCCGCGACCATTGTCGATCTGACTCTGATAAGGCCAGTGGCAATTGAAGATGCTGCGAGCCACTCCGGATCATTCGGCTTCTTCGGCTGACGGCCTGAAAAGGTAACGATTGCAGCAGTAATTGGGGCCCAGACAGTCAGTCGAGGCGTAGGCGATTAAAAGGTGATTATTTCAATTGCGGCGAGCTGGTCCAGGGAAATAATGATGGCAGGCGATGGATAGATGGAAGATGCAGCCCAAGTCCCGATGAGAAACCGTCACCTGTCAACGAATTCGGCTGAGCTGTTATGTTAATGCGCCAAAACCGTTGACATTTATTGGCTGTTATTTATGGCCAGCACCTCGCGCGAACTCTTGGCGGGACACCATTTTGGAGTATTGCCATTTTGGTGACCAGCCCCGGCCGACTATGGAAAATTCTATAATTGTGCAGGTGACAACGTGAGTGGCACGCGCTTTTGACGCTGATTAGAGGCACCTGCAGCTGCAGACGCAGAAACTGATGTGGCAGTTGCACTGCTACTGGCACTGGCAGATATGCACTTCCTCTCGAGTCACGCTCGTCTGTCTGTTGCCATAAAGATATTATTAATTATGACAATATTGGAGTAAAAGTGTTTGCCCTGATACACTACCTTAAATGGACTAGTGCGAATTTCCCATGAGATTATATGCGGGAATTCAGACTAGAATGAAAAGTGCAGAGGAACGGATACACTGGCAAAAGAATTTAATTTCTTCTAGATCGAAAATAACTTTCAAACTTATGTAGTCTCTGAATTTATTATTTTGAGAAAGCAATAAAATTTGAAACTGTTGTAGAACCATATAGAATACAAAAAATATAAATGCTAACAAGTTCAACAAAGTTATTTTAAGTGGCTCCTTACTATGTGGCTGGCATGGCAAAACAATTTTTCACCAGTAGGATTTAGCTCCAAGATGCTTGACTAATGAGTTTATTAGTATTTATATGGAGTCGGTGAAGCGTATTCAAATGAAATCTTCGATTCTGTTTCAGCTTCGATTCTGTTCAGGAAACTTCCAGGAAATTTCTATGCCAAGGCACGTGGCGATTCTTGGTCTGGCTGATGAAGAAATGTCCATATTGGATGGGTGTCCGATTTGTCGCAACATTCACATTTGGGCATTGAATTCTAGACTAGCCTCAAATGGAGTTACTTAAATATTTTAAGTCAGAACGGTGGATACCTTGCATATTTAGTGATGGAAACATTTCTGTTCTGCCAGGCTATTGAAATTATTTCAATTATTTGAAGATCTAGTTTAAAAATTTTTAAGAAATAACTGTTTATTATACAAAGTTGTAGCGTTTAATTTGTGTTTAGAGTTCATCCCTGGTTCTATTGATTAAAGTATAGCGATGCTTTGAAGGTAAAAGTTCCTTGAATTTGGATTCGTGGGCCACCGGCGGAAAGTGTTCTGGATCTATCTTATTCACTTCATTTTCCTCAATGGCTCTATGGAAGTCGATGTGCAATTTCCCACTGAACAAATCATTTATAAAATCTTGCAGCTTTCCCGGCTGGTGGATGTCTTCGAACCGCGGGAAGCTGTACATGTGTCGGAAGGAATCTATGGCGATCAGGGGCAGATCGTTTAGGGTCTTGCCCATGTGAAAGAGCGGGTGAATGAAGAGCTTCCCACTCGCACTTAGGAAGTTGACCCGTTTCTCCTCTGCCAGGGTGCTTTGCACAACTGCCTTGAACTCCTGGATGGGTCCCATATCATGCTTATTGTAGAATAGAATCACAAAGGGTAGTCCTTCCTCGGAGAACTCCTCTGCATTATCGAATGTAAGCTCCCTCACCAGAGGCCTGCACTTTTCTCCGATCCAGTTGGCTACGTCTTTGAAGTTGGTCATGTTTCCCGAGTACTCACTGTAGTAATCCCTGTGATTCCCTGTGGCTGCGTCAGCTCGGAAGATTATAAGGTTTTGTCCGGGTGGTCGCAGGCCAATGGTCAAGTTCCCGAAGCCCGCCATGTATCTGAAACACAGTAACAAATACAGTTTCTGATCACATCCTAAATGCCAAAAACCTACTTGCACTCGTTACGTAGCAAGCTAGCTGCCCTGCGAAAAGTATCATACTCCGGATGGAGCTTGTTCTCGAAATATCCAACCACCAGGCCATCGCCCGCTTCAGCTCTTTTCAGGACACGAATCGAAGTGAACTGCTTAATCGGATCCGTTAGCTCCTTTTCCACATATTTAACGAAGGCTTCTACGGAGCGCTGTCCGCGGTATTCCGTATTAGCAACAAAGCCATTCCTGGCCACCTTTAGTGTGGGGTACTTGGTAATATCAAACCTGTTGGCCACATCTTCTTCCTCGTCGCAGTCAACCCGGCCCAAAACCACGCGACCTGGTTCAGGGAACTTGCGATGAATCTCCGTGGCTGCCTCCTCGAAAACAGGCTGTAACAACTGGCTAAAGCGACACCAGTCTGTGTAAAAACTGAGTAGCACTAGTTCGTTGGAGTTGAGAATATTATGGATATTATGGAAGGTCACTACCACCGAACCATTCCCAGCCGCAAGAACAATGTGGGACTTTTCCAGAAAAGAGAGAAAAATAAGGATATACCATCCAACGATTCCGGCCATTTTCACGTGACTGATCAAGTAGTTATTGGAAACTATCCGAGAAGTACAACATTCATTCCATAAATTAAACTTTAAATGGTGTAAATAATGCATTCGCTCCACCCAGGCGGAAGTTCGTATATAATGTGATCCGTTTTATGAAAAAATGATCATCATGAGAGTGTTGTTTTTGGTGGTTACGGTTCTTCTAATGATGGCGGTAGTGGACGCCCTTGTGATTCCTAGATGTCGAAGAAAAAATAGAAGACGTCAGACGTCGCAAGTAAAGATTCACGAGTCAAATCTGCAGGGTAATTGGCAGACGGGTGCGGGACAAGCGGAGTCGTGGCTGCCGTGTGCGGGACAGGTGGAGTCGGAGTCGAATTCGCGACCAAGCCAAATACAAAAACCAAGTCTAACCCAAATACAAAATAATTTACATGTGAATTTGCAATGACAGTAATTGAACTTAATAACTCTTCAAACGAACACTGCTTTTAAGCGGAAGAGCTTAAGAACGCTATTTTTATTTAGTTGAAAATTCGAAGACAAACTTATTTTTCTTAGCCATAAAATTCAATAAACTTATTCACGAGTATGAATTTTATACCTATTAGTTCAAATAAAAATATTAACATAAAAAAAATCATTCTAAATAAAAAGCAGAAACCATGCCTTCATTTAATTCTTGCCTTATTTTATTTATTTAGAAAATTTGGTGACTCCTAATTGTAAGAAACTAACAAAACTATTTACTTCATTTAATAAATTAGCTGAACAGTTCCCCTTGTAAGGATCAATAAGAGGATTGAATAATTTTCAAATCAAAATATACACTTTCTCACCCTTCTGTTTAAACATTTCAAAGTTCCAAATTATTAAAAACTAATCGATAAAAATAAAATTATTTCCACCAAATTAAATATTTTATGGTCTCAATAATATTATACATTCGCTGCACCCAGGGAAAAGTTTATATATAACGTAATCCGTTTTATGACAAAATTCTAAATCATGAAGCTCTTATTCTTGGTAGTAGCAGTTCTTCTAATAATGACAGCATCAGGGGAAGCCGATCCAAGACGTCGAAAAGGTCCCAGGAGACCACATACCCAGCCACCAATGCAGGATAGCCCGATCTAGAAATACAAATCAAAATAATGAGAGTTAAATCTTAACTAAATCTTAACTAAATATGTCAAACTGAAAAACTGAATTTTAATTGCGTTTTAATTCCTTAGGCAATTTTTTATTGGTAACCATGAGAATAACCTTGGGAATTTAGTTCGCTTCCTCTAAGAAAATTTTATTTTTCATCTTTTATTAATACCAAATGTACACATTTTAAACATTTTTTCACGTTATCCGTTTTATGAAAAAAAATCATAATCATGACAGCTTTAGTGGACGCCAATATCGCGAAGGATACCATTGAGTGTCCCCCTTATATCAGATTCTGATGGCTCACACTCTTGTCTAGAAATGAAATAGGAGTTTATATTTCAATAAAAAATAACTAGATATCTTAACACTGTATCTGAAGTACAAAATTCAAACCTAAAAAAATTGAATATACTTCTTTGTGTAAACCAACAGATTCGTATAGATTTTTATAAGGTATATTTTGAAATCTTATTTTCATCCTCCATCCTAAACCTTACAAGTCAAAAAAAATATATATCTGAAAACTCTATCAAAAAAGTTATATAGTTAAGCCTTTAAAACTAAAACTGAATTAATATCGCGTTGCAAATTCTTAGAAAATTTTTGTCATGCCTAACCATAAAAAATTACCTTAAAAAATTTCAAAAGAAACTTCTTCGAGAGAAATGCATTTTTACTTATGCATTTTACGGATTTTTTTTCTAAGTTGTAATCATGCGTTTAAGTATCTGTTTTCTTATTTTATTTGTTTGAAAAACGTTCGCTATATTAGTGCCTCCAATTCGCTGCACCCGTGGAAAAGTTTATATATAACGTGATCCGTTTTCTGACAAAATTCTAAATCATGAAGCTCTTATTCTTGGTAGTCGCAGTTCTACTAATAATGACAGCGTCAGGGGAAGCCGATCCAAGACGTCGAAGAGGTCCCAGGAGACACCATACCCAGCAGGATAGCCCGATCTAGAAATACAAGACAAAATAATGAGAGTTTTTTAAAATAAAGATTTTTAAACCATAAATCTTAACTAAATATGTCAAACTGAAAAACTGAATTTTAATTGCGTTTTAATTCCTTAGGCAATTTTTTATTGGTAACCATGAGACCTTGGGAATTTAGTTCGCTTCCTCTGAGAAAATTTTATTTTCCATCTTTTATTAATACCAAATGTACACATATTAAACATTTTTTCACGTTATCCGTTTTATTAAAAAAATGCATAACCATGACAGCCTAAACCTTCCAAGTCAAAAAAATATATATCTGAAAACTCTATCAAAAAATGTATATCTTAACTAAACCTTTAAAACTAAAACTGAATTAATATCGCGTTGCAAATTCTAAGAAAATTTTTGTCATGCCTAACCATAAAAAATTACCTTAAAAAATTTCAAAAGAAACTTCTTCGAGAGATATAAATTTTTACTTATGCATTTTACGGATTTTTTTCTAAGTTGGAATCATGCGTTTAAGTATCTGTTTTCTTATTTTATTTATTTGGAAAACGTTGGCTATATTAGTGCCTCCAATTTGTAAGAATCTAACACAAATATTGACTTGTTCCAATTTCAAAACAATCTGTATTTTAGGCGACCTTTTAATAATGAACGTTCCCCATGGTAATAAAATTAAAAATATGTCTGAAAAACTATTTATATTGTGTTTTTATTTAGATTGTTATGATGTCAAAGATTGCGAATGTAAGTCAATAAAGTATACTTTGAATTTATTTCACAAAAACTTTTCCTATTCCTTCAGCTTTTAGGAAGTGCTTGAACCTTCCCTACCAAAAAGATGTTGCTCAAAATTAAATTTAAATGTTTTGAAATTTATTCGAAATAAAACACAGTTCCATTAGCAAAGAGATTACTGAGATAGTTAGATATTGGGATGCTAATGATGCGTCATGGCCGTGGGACGAAAGTCTGATGCTTGAGACGAATTTCCAGCAGACAATTTGGCAAGCTGTCAACGCCACTCACAGTTCAAGTGGGCGTGGCAGCTGGGAGAGTTCGGGGCGGAGAACGAGAACGAGAATCGACATTTCTCGGCTAATGATTGTCTGAGAAATGCTAGCCAGCAAAGACATCAATCAATCCGATGTTAAAGGGAAGCCACCCTCAGGGCGAGAACGCATCCCCGGCCGCCCAGGGCCGCATTAAATAAATAAACAAACTTATAAACTCATTCAAATCATATTTAAAAATCATCGCAAGTGTGGCAGAAACGGAGAGCAGCAGCAACAGCTTGTCCATTCATGAATTATTAGTTCAAGCTTATCAAACGTGACCAAAATCGGAACGAAAAAGTTAATAATAAAAAGCGGGAAGGGGCAGTTGGCCAGCTGTTGCTGCTGAAGGCTCAGGCGAGTGTGAAAAATCAGCAAAAACGGTAGTCTTGGAGGAAACTGCTACTCCAGCCTCAGAACGGGGAGTGGAAAAGTCCACAAGGACTACCAGCTCACATGTGCCGCTGCGTGTCCTTCGCCCTTATTATCTTTCGGCCTGACCACAAGACGTGTCATCTTGCGGTTCCATCTTCAGGCAATGCCACTACACATATAAATCAAGCTAAGAAAAACTTGTAGCCACGAGGGCACCGAAAGTTGCTTTTTGGCCAACAAGCCGCTTATAAATTTTTCAGTAATATCTATTACACTGAAAATTTTATGACAGAGGAAAGGTGAATAATAATATCAATGAATAATATCATTCTGGTACGAAATAAATACCATTTTAATGTAGACTACTAACTATTAAAATATTGGATGTTTCCCTTCAAATATTTCCTGTGTAGGAAGCAGAAAAGCAGCTTATTGACAGGACATGTGGGTGCATCGTATCCTCCTTAGTTTTGTGGTCAAATGTCCTTACCAGTAGACATCTTAAAGGCTAGGTCTTAAAGGTCTTCGCCGGTTTGGGCACCGCCCAAGTTGCTGGGCCATGACTGCCGCTGTAAGGTGACGTAATTATAGATGTACTGGTAAGTTGCCTGCCTTCGAGCCAAAGTGCAATGGACGCAGGACAAAGGAGCAGCAACCCCTGCGTGCAACGGACGGCTAACAAACGAACTCGCAACGGGAGCTGGTGTAGCTGCGAAATGTTAAATGCTGAAAGGCAAATGGATAACAAAGTCCAAGGTACGAACGACTACGGCAAAAGGGTTGACACGGCCAAAAAAACCGAACAGCCAAGTGGGCGTAAACTTAAACCAACACGGCGCGATTGCCCCTCAATTTTCAATGGTGTGGGCCAAGATACAGTGTTGCTAGCTATCATTTACCAACATGGCTAAATGGGATATAATTAATATAAAATTAGAGGCTTACTCAGACACATAAATAAGTATTATTTTTAATAAAATAACATTTTTATGTTGAAAAATGTAACTATTTCTAGAACTCCCAAGAGAGGCATATCTTTTAACTATTTTTTGAAAGTTGGCTAGATCAAAATTTGGCTTAAAAGCAGCCAAATCCTTACCTCTAGTCTTAATATGCGCCCAACTTGGCAAGAGTTGAGTTTTCGCAGTTCGGTATCTTGTAATCTGGCACTTACAAGACGCTGCGACACATTAGCATAAAATCATGATTAAGATACGAAACTTCTCGGGGCAGTGCGTATCTGTATCTATGCTTTAATGAGAGTGAGAATCTTATGGGTAATTAACGCACACAGGACCAGCGTAAATCAAGGTTATCTTCCGTTTTGAGGATTCCAACGACTGCCAAAGCCGCTGGTGAAAAATTGCAGTGCGGACAAGAGTCCGCTTAAAATGCAATTTGTAGATTTGAAGCCGGGACATCTCTCCTTTTCTTCTATTCTTTAAAAAGTTTTTCATTCGCCTAGACATTTCCGTTTGTCGCAGTTTCTGGGTGGCTGCAGCTCAGCGGGAAAGTGTCATTAGCATTGATTAATTTGTCCCGCGATTTACATGCGAAAACAATCAATCAACACGTCCTGCTCGTCCTCCATTAGTCAATCCGAAGATTGAGATTGAGATGCACAGCGCCACTTGAAATGCGAGTGGATGTCAACGGGGCACAGCCATTCCAAACTGTCCATCCTCAGGGTTATCCGCATATCCTGGCATCCTATACCAGCCCGGGACATTAGCAATCTCAATCGCCTGCACATCATTAAGGGCTTTCCTTCGTGGGGGTGTGGCCACAAGCAGCCGGCTCATCAACAAGGCCGGGCCAAAATGTTTATAAAGCTGTTGTTGCCAGTTTAGGTTTAATGAATTACCACGCTCCTACCTCGTGTGAGTGCAAAAGTTTCGACTTTGGCTGGGTATAATTAAAGTGGTCTCTGCGGCTCAGTTGTGGGTGTAAGCAGTGGCTTAGAGCAGAAGGGGCTCCACTTAAAGTGATTTCTTTTAAATATTGAAAATACTGCTTCATTTTTTATGAAAGGCTTCAAAGCATAGTCTCTTTAATGCCTAATAACCTTGGATCCATCTTCTCTCTGTAAAACCTACTCCCCTGCATAAGATACATAGCTCATCATAGGCATAATTAAGCCACATCAATGTCGTGTTAAGTAGCTGGCCGACTAATGATGGCAACATTTGCAACAAAAGCCAATTGTTACAGGGTTGGAGCTGCGATGGAACTGCCCCAGACAAGAGCCTGGGACTTTAATTTTTATGCGTGAAAACACAGCCCAACAAAGGCCCATAAACCAGAAAGAAAAAAAAACAAACAACAGCGACCACAGGCGGCACTTAAAATGCGAGACATCCATTTTTCTAGGACTGCGGATAACAGCAGGATGGGCGGCACGAGGCGGAAGGACACGGGAGTTCAGCCAGAGGAAATTCAATTAGCCTGAGAACTTTCGGGTTGGCTTCACCGTTTGGGCAACGTTTGCTTAGGTAATGTTTCAATTAATTCGTTTCTATCTCCTCCTGTTTCCTCCTGCATGGCTCGGACCTTGCTAATGATGATGCTGGGGTGCTGGGTGGTCCTGGCAAGGACAATCTCCTTGGATGATGCATGGCGATTTCCATTTGCCTCGAACCAAATCAATTCAATTGGCCGCAATTAATAACACCAATTCGGGCTCATTGATCCAGACTGCGACAGCATTTCATTATTTGTTATATGTTTCAAAGATATTTATTTGATAAACGCCGCCGACGTCGCCGTCAGACGCCAAAAATCTCATCGCTTTAAGTGGCTCATTTTGGGACGGGAATCCAAAGCCAGAGCTGGATCTTTGCAGCCATAACCGCAGGCAACGGACCAACACCAGTGCCCAGCCCTGTACACAAAAAAATGAGCAGGGCTCCACGGCTACCGGGTAACATATCAAAACGCCGCAAATGGGCAACAAAAAAATAAAATCATACGAGCACAAAGTGCCAAAAAAAGGCAAACATGCGACGTCGTCCAAAGGATTTGCCCCATGGCAGGCCACGGCAAAGACAAAGTAGCTGAGGACCCTGAAAGCAGCCCGAAAAAAAACCAAACCATCGAAGATCCCAAAAATGTGCTGAGCCAAGACCATGCTGTGGATATATATTTGGGAATTTATGCCGCGATTTAAAAATAAAAAAAGTGCAAATAAAAAAAGGACTCGCTTTGGCGGCGGCAAAAGTCAGAAGAGAATCGCGTATTCGGTAGCCCGCAAATGTCAACCAAATAAATATGATGTGATATTGTGTGTTTAAGGTAATGGCGAATAAGTAATTCCCTTATTGGTACAAATATATTGCAAATCATAAATCATCATGAAAATCATAAGCCATAAAATGAATTTAATATTTATTCACATTTTACAATTTATGAATTTTAGACAAGAAGCATAAATACTTCTTTGTTAATATTATTAAATGTTCGATGAAATGATCTTCATAATTGTAAATGTTTTCATGAAATAGAGTATTCAACTGCCACAGATCTCTGAAACCCTCCATATGAGTCACTTGTGGAAGCCCCATGCCTCGGAAACTTCCAGTTGAAGCTCACACTAGGCTGCGTTAATCCAATATGTGATTACCAGTATTCTGACTTTAAGCATCTGTTAAATTGGCTTAATCTGGGCATCGGTGTGCGTGTGAGCCACCGTCTGAGTTGGCTGTGCAAGTATCTGTATCTGTATCTGTGTCCCGCAGCCACTTTGTAACTGTTGTCATTTTTATTGCCCTGGGAATGTTTTTTGTCCACTCACTCGGCGCACACGCCCCTCAAGAAAAAAGTTTCTTCCCTGCCTCCCTTCCAGCCCATATTTACCGCTCTCTCTCTCGCTTTCTCTTTATTATTCTTCATCTCCTTCTGCTCCTTTGTGGCTCTGGGTGTCCTTTGTACTTGGCTAAACAAAAGTTTCGCCGATGATTTTATTGACCAATTTTTGGGCGCGTAACTTCTGTATTTTTTCCATGTTTCTGTTCAAAGTTTTTTGCATGCCTTCGGCCGAGAAACCAATGACAGACAGTCTCCATACGAGTTCGTTTATTTTGGATTTTCCTTTCTTAGAGTTTTTTTTATGGCTTTATTGCTTTATCTGCGGGGATTTAAAGTTTTATTGTGATTTAAACACTTGTTAATCGTGTGTGCATATGTCAATGGGCTGTCGCCTGGTTTTTATGCCAAAATTCGTGGGGGTCAGTTGAATTTGTGTTTTTATGCCTGGGGGATTAAGTTGTCGAAGGCTTTTATGGCCGATTCTAGGAATAGTCAAGTTGTATTAGTAAATTGAGGATGTTAGTTAGATATTTATTGACTTCCTACCGCCTTTTCTTCCGGACATGGGAGAACACTTCTGAAAAAGTTCTATTGAACTTAACTTGACTGTATGATAGATAGAGTGTCTATCTTAAGTTGTAGTATTTAATTTATAAATTTAAATTTGTTTAATTCTAGTTACCATTCTAGCAGAGCGCACTCCCTGCCATCCATCTGCCATCCATCGTTCCATTGATAAATTGTCCCGGTCGGAGGATATCTGGGCCAGTGGACATGTTAAGGCAATCACTTCGCTTCAATCTGCGGGTGCGACGGCTGTCTTGGCCAGCTCCACCACTGCCACTACCAGTGCCAGTGGCAGTGCCAGTGCCAGTGCCACATCTGCTCACAGTCTGTTGGCCAGGCCAACAAACGATTGTAATCAAAATACAACAAATTAAGGAGAGAGAGGAGCAGGGAAGATGTGCGTGAGAGGCAGGGGGAGCGACGGGCTGGCTGGGCCTTTTTTAAAATATTTATTTATGCAATTATTTTGCAAGTAGCTCAAAATAAATAAATGAAATGAAATAAAATAGCAGACCCGGCTAACCGGCGTACCTGGGATCGACCGGGTACAGGGTTTCCAAGTGCCCGGGCACGACTTCAATTGACGAGGCAGTAAATTAAAATTTAAATTTATGCCATTTGGCTGTGGAAACGCTGCCGAGTCCGGGCCAAGTTAGTGCCCCGAAAACAGAAGAGACAGGGCACAATTAGGTGCAGCGAAAGGTGCGTCCCAGAAGTCTTCAGGTGGTGCATGGCCGGTATATGGCAGTGTGTGTGTGTGTGTGTGTGTCAGAGTGTGTGTTGTGGAAGCCAAATGGCCAAAAGCGAGGGCAGAGGAAGAGGCGACATTATCGGCCATGTCATCACTTCTATTGTCATCATCTCGCTTGCGTGCGTCAAGTCGTGTCATCTTTCTGTCAAAAATATATTTATTTATTTGTGAATTGCAAATGCAATGTTCGAACCGTAAGTGAAACGTCATTGCGGTCACTTTCGGCGCTCACCTGCCAACAGGTGCGCCAACTGGGCACTCGGCTCCCTCTCGCGGCGACGCGTTTTGACCCAATTAGTTTTAGTTGTTGCCGGTTACAATGTAAACTTGAGTTTATGGCTCGTAAACGTCGAGCCCGGCCGGTTTTCGTCATGTTGCATTTAATTACGGGCGCAACCGAGTCGTATACGTGATGTCTGGGGTCATCATATTGGGGAAAAGCTATTAGGGGAAGCTGAGTAATAAGTTCGAATTTTGTCACTCGACCAAAGAAGGCCTAGAATGATAAAAATGAATTTATTTTCTTAAAATTTTATCGAATGAAAACCATAATGGCATACAGCATAAGATCACCCCATTTTTGCGCTGTGCAGGATCAACTAAATGTGTGAATCCATAACTCGTTTCACACAATTACAACCGCAAATTATGGGCAGATCTTGGCGAACAATTCGAGATACTGCCTCTCTACACTCATTAGCTCAATCATAACTGTGAAGTTGTAAAACCACCAAAAATGAACAGAAAAAGAGGGACAACGAGCGGAAACCACCCAGTTGCATCCCATCTACAGAGACATCCCCGATCGCCGAAAGGGGGCAATAAATGGCAATCAACAGACAATCAATGGGTTAAACCCTTTTTGCTTTATGATCCGAAAACAATTTAAGCTTTTATTTGTTTTTGATGCCACCACAGCAAAGTAATCAGGAGCCGCCAACTTGTCTTCCAAATGGTAGCAAATCAAATTGCCCAACCAAGAACAGAAACAGACTCAGACCAGAAAAGACTTGGGTGCAATGAGCATACATCATGGCCAACAGTTTGAACACTTGGACGAGTCCGAGTCCGAGTCCGAGACCGAGTTCAATTGATGGATCACCGAAAACCGACTGCTCCGACCGATGCAATGGTTGCTGCTGCTGCTGATGCAGTTGTTGCTGCCACAACTGCTGCTGTTGCAGGTCCAAAGCCAAATGAGTTGAGAAGCAGTTGCGTAAAACGAAACCTGCGATAATGATCATGCCAAGCGCAGAACGCGTTAAAGATTTCAACGTCGTCATCAGTGGCGAACAGAAGCGGCTTCCTACAGTAGAGCCTGCTTAAGAACCCCACTGAAGATATTATGGGAAATAAGAATATTCTTCATACTTTAGTACCCACTATATATTACATCTATAGTCTTCTCCGGCTCCTGACCCATCGGCGACCGGACGTAGTCGCTGGCCAAGTGCGATTGCAAATGCACGGAATTCTCATTGAGAATAAGCCCTCCTCCCCGCTGGCCCCTCTTGGCCTGGCCATTAACGCGGCTGGCTAGCACTTGGCATCGGGCGATCGGCTACCGCTGCTACCGGTTGCCTCTTCTTGGCCATCTTCATCGCCATTGCCCCCAAGAAGCCCCCAGAAGTAGCCGCCAGAAAGTGCCCATCTAGAAGCGCTTCCTCCGCTGATGAGTTTAGTGCCGCTCACTGCCGTCAATGATTTGTAGTTTTTTCCTTGTCTCCGGTCCCGAGCCTCATGCCCGGTGCCCGGTGCCCGCCGCCTGTCCAAAATCATAATAATCATAATAAAATGCAGCTATATCCATTTTAACACCAAAAATACGAGTATGTCTGGCTCCTGTTTTCGAGCCTCAGCTTGTGGGGATATTGGCCAGGAGACAGGCAGTGAGGGCCATTGAAGTATTGCCGTTGTCATGTCAATTTTGGACCCGCGGACTCGGCACTCTGGTCTCTGGTCTGTGGTCTCTGGTCTCTGGTCTCGGGCCTAGCCCCCACAATGGCCTGTCGCATTAAAGTCGGTGAGTTGTGTTAGGCATCGACGGTAGCCACTTCTGGGTGGTTCTGGTAATTAAGTCTGCTTAACGTGCTAAAATTGTATGTTGAATGCCACTGAAAATGAGAATGAGAATGGAAGCTTCCTATTCGCAATGAGTTGTACGATCGAAGTTTTTGGTTTAAAATCTCAACCGTGAGAGTATCTCAAGTATATATGTAAATTTATTTCTGACTATATTTTCCCCCCAAAAGTTAACCAATAAACAAATAAACCAACAAACATACACTTGCAGAACCGCAAAACAAATTTAGTTGCAACAATGACAACACGGCCACCGCAGCAGAAACCGTTGCAGATCAGCATGTGAATCGGAAAATGTATCTGCGAACATTGATCTTGCAACGTTTCGCTGGCTGCCACGATTGATGTTGTCAATCAGAGCGGATTTAAACGAAGGTTAAGAGTTGCATACGTTTAATCCAGATTGGAGCTGGAAGCCCGAGACCACAGGCAAGCCATTGAAGCGCGTAAAGTGCGGCAAGTCCAGGAGCAAGAGCCGCGCTCTCGACTCTCGACTCTCGACTCTGCTCGGCGGATGCTGCAACATCGAACCCCAATCCGAGTCATCGGTAATGATGCAAGTTGCTACGCGATGCCAGATGCAATGCGATAGAGATGCGACGCCGTTGATTGCAATCGCAATCGCAGCCGTTTACTGTTTGCATTTGTGTTGCAAATTTACAGCTCCATCAGTGGCAGTGGCAACAGTCCGCGGGCTGTGGCCGCATCATTAGCTCCGCCAAGGTCACTGCAGGCCGATGAGGCAACCAGTTCGTGGGGGCCAACAACAAACGGCCACAAATTAACCAAAGTGATGATGCGTCAAGTGGCAAAATGGTGCGATTGCAGCATCAATGAGGAAATTACTTTTAGCGGTTTGCCTTTGGACGAGTGCGGGGCTCAAGGGTTCTGGGCCTCGTCACATTGCGGTGACAGCTGCCCACACTCCGGCTCCTGTGTCTTTGGCCAATTAAAATCAAATTTCAAAATGATCCAAAATTTGTGAAACTGATGACAGTTTAATTGCCGGCCTGACAGCTGCTTTCACTTAGGCACGAGTATCATCATTTCACAGGAGCCAGTTCATACGGGGCGAGAGTTAGATGTCCTCGTCGATAAGGACTCACTTTACTCTGCAAATTTTGACATTAATTACTCATCAAATTGTGGCACTTTAAAAGCTCTTTGCTCTTTTCGAAAGTCATTGTCGTTTTCTCTTTTTCTGCCAAAAGGGTGGCAGTATAGCCTTTTGAAATAATAACGACTGCGGAGTGTATTTCAAGATAGATCCCTAGAATAATAAACTGCCACCTAAACAATAAGTTAAATAATAATATTTAACTAACATAAAAATTATTTAATTTTCAAAAATATATAGCAACTAATTGCATCTCTCCCACTTGCCGACTAACCTTGAGCCGGCCAATTTGTGTTTGATTTTGGCGTAAACCATATGCAAATTGGCCAGACAGATAAATACACATTCCCAGCTACCAATGGACCTGAACGCACTGAACTTGGCCAAAACACATTACCGTTAGAAGCGCCAAATTGCCACAAAGATAAAAAACAAAAAGGAGATCAATTTGCATGTGAGGTTGCCGGAGGCAAAAGCCAGTAGCTCCAATAATTTCAAATTATAAATCATAATGCGGCAGCGGGAAAAAATTAGAATATCAAAATTTTTTTGTCTGCCGCTCGCCGGCTACTGCAATTTTGTTAGCCAAAATCGAAATTGAGTCTGAACACGAAGGCCCCAAATTGCCGTCGATCGTCGCGACTTCGGGAAACTAACTGTTCTTCTTTGATTTTGCATAATCGCTGGGCCTCTTGGTATTTGCCATTCTCATGCAGATTGGGGGGATTGCATTAAATTGCAATTAACCTTAATTGATTGCACGATTATCGCCGCAGATACCCGCAGATACAGACACACACATTCCCCCACATCAAAATTTCACTTTCAGCATGCAATTGTGTGACTTCCGATTTGGATTACACCCATCGCATAGAACTAGTGGCTCCCTTGTCTATCATTAGCATCAAAAAGCTATCATCATCATTACCACAGCGAGCTGCCAGCACGAGCTCCCACTTTGCACGCGATGAGGCTGCCCCGAAAGGTTGATGTTGCTGCTGTGCTTTTGGTGTTGCTGGCTGGCGTTGCTACCTCTGTTGCTGCTGTTAGATAGACACGGGCAATAATCATAGGCCAATCATAGTGGTTGCGAGGTGTTGCTTTGTAAAGTGCGGCCTAATCAGCAGGTATGAGCTATGCGTTCCACATTTAATGTTTTTCTTGCAATGAAAATTGAATTTTAATTCAAAGCCAACATCCCCCTAAGACTGAAGGCTTTCATTCAGGCTGACATGAGTTGACAAACTTTTCCAGCAAAGACAACATGAATCGCTCAATCGACTGGCAACAAAGTCGGGCTCTAAATAGATATATCAGTTGCTTTAAATATAAATCAATAAGCGAGCAAATGGCAAAAGCTGCATGTAAGCACTAAATCAAAGTGTCAATACGGGTAACTGATACACTGGACCAAAGCGGAGTGGAGCGGAATGGCATGGACTCGACTCCAGTTGAGTTGAGTTGGACGGCGGAAATTGAATTATGCCCCGTTGGACTTCAGTCTGGACATGCATGAATGAGCGTTTGACTGAATGGCTGCTCTGGCTCCAGCTTTTGCCACTAAAGTGGCTAAAGTTGCAGAAGTTGCTGCTGGAGTTGCTATTGCTATTGCTATTGCTGAGTGACAGACGGTGGTGGACAAGTGGTGCTCAAATCGAATCGGGTGCAACCACTTTCGTTCAGCGGCGGACACTGCCGATCGGCGACTGTGTGAATATAGCCAGATATAGTTGGCCTGGAGTCGGACAAATCTAATGTCCATGTCTGAGCTGTTTCCTTTGCGAAACCCGTTCCAGCGGCATTAGATACGATACGCATAAGCGATACTGTGGTTTATGGTCTACAATTAAAATTGTGCGATAAGTTAAAGGGGGCGTCTGCAGAGGGGGCTTCCAAAAGTATTTCCTAATTCTTTCCTATCAAGAATTTTCAATCAAGAAAGACTATCCTCCATAATTTATAAATCCATCACACTACTCGTGATTCAAGCCCCTTTTTGCAAGCCTCTGGCAGAGGAAAACGCAGTAAATGAAAATTAGTTGCAATAACATGAAAATTCATAGCTTAATATGAGTCTGCCTTCAAGATACACACACGACGGCTGACAAAAAAACTTTTACTTATACATTCGCCGATTGTGGCAGATTGACATGGGAAAATGCTTATAAAAGGACTGTGCGAAGTGTTGAGTTATGATCTGACTTTTTGTGGCGATCGAAACAATAAATAAACTGATTGATTGCTGGCGCAATTTAATTGAGATGATACACTGGGTAGACGTTGACGAAACCCCATTAGCAGGCCAGGCCAATATTCCCATGATCTAGTATCGCAATCGCGACTGAAATCGAAAGTGTCGCACATTTGAATATCTGGTTGTCTCTCCGCTCGGCTGGCTACTTTCAATTACCAGATACGGTGGAAAAAAAAGTATTTTCCGAAACGGAAGTGGAAAGTGTTGCAATTACACAGGTGGTAAATAAAGTTAGTCATGCAGCAATGTGCCAACAATACACAATATTCTCCCAATGGATATTGTTTTGATTTAATAAAACATAATGCGTTTAGGCCGAACTAAAGAGGGCCCAGAACCGTGTGGCCAATTAGGGGCAAATAGGGCAAATCCAAGGGCTGCCATTAGAGCCCGAATGCCAAACATTTTTGTATCGATGATTTCGCCCCAGCCAGACCGGGCAGACCTTTAGATTAGCGAACGTTTCGGCTGACTAACGGCGTTTTGGGAGCCGAGGCAGGAATCCATCAAAGGATCATCAAACCCGAAGTGACGTATTGCGTTTTCGGAGCCGGCCCAGACTCCAGGGCTCAGGAATGTGCGGACCCAGACCCCAAAAAATAATACCCAACTAAGAGGTAGATCGCGGAGAGACTCGTCGAAAAAAGCCAATAAAACATCAACACGAGCAGAATGATAACAACTAAGTAAACGTCTGTCACTCAGGCGACCTGGACAGAATTTTGATCAGCCGAAAAGTGGCGGTCAGAGGAGATCAAAAGGTCTGGGAAGTTCCCGGGGACCGGGATCGATCAAAGGCCCCCAAACTTGATTGAAGGCTGAGGGACACTGACGATTGCAGTGCAAATGATAATTTATTAGATTGCGATCTTTGGCCTGGCACAAAAATGTGCCCAGCCGCATAGAAGAAGGCCAGAAGACCCAAGACCCGGGCTCCTTTGGCATTTTTATTGAATTAATTTTAGTCTTCATTGTCTGCATTTCTAATTAAGCCGAATTAATCATGAGACGCATCCGATCTGCGATCCGATCCGGTTGCAGTCCACTAATTATGCGTAGACCAAACTGGGCTAACCGATCTGGATAGAACGACTTCTCTAAATTGGTATTAGTGGATCTCTGGACTACTCCGGACTGGCAGCTCCGGAGCAGCTGGCGGCGGCAGTCTCAAAAGCATTTTGCAACCAAGACGAAGATGATGGCACTCATGATCATGATGACGATGGTGGCCACGATTATGATCAAACACTTGATACCGCAATCGCAATGGGAACTGGAACTGAAACTGAAACTGAAGCAGAACATTGTCAGAACTTTGAACTGAGCTCGATTGCTCTTTGATCTTTTCCGACACGCACGACACTCTTAATGTCATTGTTTTAGCTTTTAGAGCCAGACGATGGCCTTGCAGACGAGGCCGCGCCCGGAATGTGGCCAAAAAATGCTGAAACAGTTAGTAATAATGTTGGTCATTTCATAAAAAACCGTTAAGTTTCAGGGCAAAGTAGCTCCACTGGAACACCCCTTATTATAGATCTATTTTAAACTCTTTTAATCCTGCAGCTCCCACTAATCTTA
The DNA here is from genome assembly GCA_035045925.1 of Drosophila atripex. NCBI lineage: Eukaryota > Metazoa > Arthropoda > Insecta > Diptera > Drosophilidae > Drosophila > Drosophila atripex. The sequence goes on along the minus strand of JAWNOP010000022.1, from coordinate 2,527,823 downwards.
TGAAATTTTTAACAAATTTTATATAATATTCCCCAAAAGTTGGCTCCCATAATCCATTCATCAAAGTTTCAGGCCCGACAAGCCGCTTGAGTGTTTGCCTTAGACGGCTAGGATTTCCTGCCGGGTCCCCGCCGCCATGCCAAGTGTGTGGATTGGTGTGTGTAACCTAACCTGGTCCTTTTTAAACCGCTTAATAAAGTCACTTAAGTCCGACCTTTTGACTACGTTACAATTGACACCCGACACACACGCACACCCAGCCCGGAGTGTTTGTGTGTTGACAAAAGTTGTCCCGGACCCCGGGGCGCTGCCATTGTTGTTGTTACAAGACAAGGACTTGGGGCTGTGTGGCAGGGAGTGGAGGACAGCGTGACAGGCTGTCTTTTGTTGCGGTCAACCGGAAAACTGCAAAACATGTCGCCCAAGCCGCTTCCTCCCTTGTCCTTGCCACACGTTTGTCATAACAACAGCCAAGGCAGGTCCAACTGCAAAAAAAAAAAAAACAGAAACAGAAAAAGGATCAGAAACAAGTCTGTCAAGTTTTCAGCTTACAAAATACCTGTCGCCGCTGGTTGTACCTTACACGTATGTGTGTGTCTGTCTGTTTGCCAACCTACTCAAATGTGATAAATACGTGCAACATAAAATTGTGAATCATTAATAAAAACGGGGGTTGCTACCAACCCCTCACTCTCAGCCTAAATAAACAGTAGAAGTCCCAATTCATTCGAGGGCGAACATCTCCGTCCGTAGTTGCGGTTAAAGTAATTTGTACAATTTTTCAGCCACATCATGTGTCGCCCCATCTCCGGGTTTTTGGGGCAATCTGCGCATCATCATCATCATCAGTGGCATCAGTAGACTGCGTCGACCATGTCCTGGCCCACATGATGGCCATCTTGTTGGTCATTATGGTCATTAGGCCCCTTGGCCGGCAGCCACTGCTACACGCATCTTAATCCTTGGCACTTTTGCCTGGCTGCTCCGGCAGACAACCGTACTCCAAGTCCTTTATGACGGATTGCCCGGCATTGCTACCTTTAATTTGATCCGATTTTGTGAGCTGGAAAAATGGCAAACACATTAATCCCATTCATCTGGCAGGGTATGTAGGTCAAATTTAAAGAGCTTAGCTGAAAGACAAAAGCTTGTACCTTATTTGCAGTAATTACTAATTAAAATATAAGGAACTCTTTCCAAAACTGAAAGCTCACCGGAGAAAAGTCAACCCTTACCAGTTACATTTTTTTCATCACACGGCTTAAAAATGTCCTTCTCTTTGTGCTCCTTTTAATTTATGAGCCATATGTTACCAGGCAAAAGTTACTATGACACACCGTGGCTGTAATCTGAATAAAAACGCTTGGAAATCCAAACAATGCCGTGTAATGCTGGCATTCCTCTGCTACCTTTTTCGAGTGAAAGAATTTCACACTGATTTATTTGTCTTGGTGCCTATGAAAAATGCTTAACGGCATTTTGGCAATGGAAATGAAATTATGAACTTAAGTTAGGGTTGAAAAGTTATGATTGGGACAAGTTCATTGACATTCCACGTCGATGATTCACACTCAGCACTTGACAAATGAATTGGCTCAATTCACTCACAATGCGATACAATGGTATGTCTTTCAATGGCGAAGCCCAAGTGTCAGGCCAAAGTCAAAATAACAGTAGACAGGCCAAACAAATGGCGAGAAGTCGTCCGAATAGCAAACAAGTCACACAAACAATCAAGGGCTTCCTGTTGAAACATTGCAAACTTCCGACAGGCCGAGGGACATGGAAACATATGCCGGCAGTGTGGGCAGTAAACTCCACCGCCAACAATCCAGTAATTCGCAAAGCAAGTCGGCCTTACACTTGAAACTAATAAGCAAGTTTCTAAAATTACTTAATCAAACCTGAAAGTCCAACAATTTATAAAATTAAAAAGAACTCACGGGATAAACCCTGAGAAATTCTAATAATTTTATTAATATTAACATTTTTGATTTCAGTGCATCTTTTAAGGAGCCAGCGTAGTTGAAATATTTTTGGTGATTTATTTGCAGCGCGTAGTTTGTGGCATGTTCCCTGCCGACAAAAGACGAGCCAGTGCCAATAAACAAATTGCCGACGCATTTTGTCAGCCCTTACGGGGCCAGGATTATGTTAAACAGTTATTCCGACGTGGCCCCCACAATTCCGACTTCTGTCGACTCCGCCAGTCCTTCTGTCTCGTCTCGGATATCTGGGGGACTCGTTGTGTGCGAAGGATGACCCGAGAAAGTGATTTAAATGAGCGTCTTTGAAGCGCCACTTAATGTGGCATTGAATCGAAATCAAATGGGAGTGTTGTTTTGCTTGAAGCATAACAAATGTATAAGTCAAAATTCATATATATTTTCGATTAAATATATAAACTCAATTAGAAAACAAACATTTGATTTTAACTGAAAAGTAGTCTTATTGGAATCTGTTTAACAAAAATCACGCCTACGCCCCAAGTTGGACTGGGACCGTTGGAGTCCAGATTGTCTTTATATGCGTTTTTCAGGGAATGATTTGATAAAAAAATTTCCCCAGGAAATTGAGAAAAAATCTCAAAAATATTTTGTTCCTAGATTTTGATGCAGATCGGTGGGGAATCGGTCCACAAATCGTTTAAGGTACTCCGATCAAGAATCGGATGATTATTGGCAAAGATACAGCTATCGCTAGGGGCCAAATTGTCCTTACATGCGGTTTTTAGAATTTTGAAGGGGATACCCCAGAAAATTGAGAAAAAATCTCAAAAATATTTTGTTCCTAGATTTTGATGCAGATCGGTGGGGAATCGGTCCACAAATCGTTTAAGGTACTCCGATCAAGAATCGGATGATTATTGGCAAAGATACAGCTATCGCTAGGGGCCAAATTGTCCTTACATGCGGTTTTTAGAATTTTGAAGGGGATACCCCAAAAAATTGAGATAAAATCTCAAAAATATTTTGTTCCTAGATTTTGATGCAGATCGGTGGGGAATCGGTCCACAAATCGTTTAAGGTACTCCGATCAAGAATCGGATGATTATTGGCAAAGATACAGCTATCTCTAGGGGCCAAATGGTCCTTACATGAGGTTTTTAGAATTTTTAAGGGGATACCCCAGAAAATTGAGAAAAAATCTAAAAAATATTTTGTTTCTAGATTTTGATGCAGATCGGTGGGGAATCGGTCCACAAATCGTTTAAGGTACTCCGATCAAGAATCGGATGATTATTGGGAAAGATACAGCTATCGCTAGGTGCCAAATTGTCCCTACATGCGTTTTAAGAATTTTGAAGGGGATACCCCCAGACAATTGACAAAAAATTAAAAAACATTTTGTTCCTAGATTTTGATGCAGATCGGTGGGGAATCGGTCCACAAATCGTTTAAGGTACTCCGATCAAGAATCGGATGATTATTGGCAAAGATACAGCTATCCCATACTGGGGGCCATATTGCCCTTTTGTGCATATTACACAATTTTGAAGGGTTCAATTTTTAGAATATTTTTTCTATGATTTTGATGGAGATGTACAAAGAACCGATCTACAAATAGTTTAAGGTATTCCGCCCAATACTCGGATGGCCACCCCCTAACTAACCAATCCTTAGTCTACACTTATGCCGTTATGACGAGTAATTGCCACAGGAATCGGAGGCTGGGCCATCCATTCACATTAATGCCGCTCATTCCTGACCAACTTTCCGACGACAGTAGCGCCTCTAGTCCTATAAATCACTGAAATATGTCTTTCATCTCGGCGCCTGCAGTTTGCAGTTTGTAGTTTGCAGATTGCAGTTGGCGGCTCACAGCCTTCTGCCTCATTGGCTTGGTAGCAATCAGCGCCGATGCGCCTAAATGCAGGCCATACATCATCGCACATGGCAGATGGCCTGGCCACGCCCCCCTCTGAGTGTTTGTCGCCTTAATTACTAGTCAGCATGGCGCAATATTTGTACAGGCTTGCACTTGGGCTGATGAATGAAAGGCGCCCGTAAGTCAGGGATTGAAGATTGAGACGATCAAAGTGGTGCTGGGGGCTAGAGGGCCAGGGGAGCTCTGGACCCCTTTGATTGGTAGCTAGATCATTTGTCAAGGAGCTGCATAGAATGTGAGCGCCCCGAGGCCGCAGCGGAAGCTGTAATGAGTTATTCGAGGCAATTAACTCGCAAAACTCTTCCCCCAAGGGGCTTCGATGTCTTCTTCGCCAGCGAATGGTATGCCATCTACTCCCACATACACAATGTACCTTGACTTGATAAACCACTAAAAATAATTTACGACTTTCTTAGGAATTTAAATTTCAACGCCATTGCCAGTTCTCCATTTATACCGGTCTCTTTCTAACATGCTCTCTCCATCTCTCTCTCTCTGTCCGTGTCTGTGGCCTTTTGGGTGCTGAAATACTTGAGATACTTTTTTAACCGCAACGCGAAAATTTATGCGCTGCATGTGTGTTTGAGTAGGGCTCACAACAACCTGTTCCGAGCACCTCACCCACATCCTGCAACATATACACTACAAGGAAAAATGCAAAGGACTTGCGGTGATATTTTAATTCAAAAATTTGATTCAAAAAGGCAAGTTAGGAGTGGTTTTGAAGAACATACTATAATAGAATACTCTATACATTATATTCTATTGTATTCTATTCTATTCTTTCAGTGCACAATCGACTACACTGTGAGTGTTTTTATTTCCGCTTAGATAAGTTTACTTCATAAGCGACACTAAATTATATGGCAAGAATGTGTTTGCTGGTCGCCGTTTCTGGTAGACATCTTGTTCATTGTTGTTCCTCTTGTTCTGGCGCTGTTATTGTAATTTATGCAAAAATATTTCGGTCTGAAAAATGCCCGCCCCTTACTGGCAGCCTTGGCTCCTTCTTCGGACGTCACAGATCCGGGGCTTATCCACATCAGTATCTGAATCAGTATCAGCAGGCAGTAGAGCACGTACCCGGAGTAGTTTTGATAAATGTTTAACGTGGCCGAGAGGCGAGGAGGGACGTAAGATAATAAAATGCACGTATCCAGGTCTTGGAATTCCGGTATTGAAAGTCCGAAAAAATAGAAAGAAATTAAGGCAGGCTTTTTTAAATTGAGCTCAAGCCGCAGGTCCAATCAAACCAACCAAGTCAAGCTAGGCAAAATAAAATCTTCCAAATTGGATAAAGAATAAAAACCAAAACGAAGAAACCAAGGCATAAAAACCTCACGTCAGGCCGTGAGTGCATTGTCAGAAATGCAATTCTCTAAATAAATCGCCATTCAACCCCTGGAGGGCTGGAACAAGAGCAATTTGTGTCCCCGTGGGCGTTGCCCAGAGCGGGAATCCTGGTGACGAGTGTCCTTGCAGCGTCTGCAAAATCTGCATAGACGTGGCCTCCCCGACTGGAGGAGAAATTTTCGGCTGCGCAAGTCTCGCCAAAGAAGAGCCACGCCCCGAAAAGCACAATATTGCAACAAAAACAGCAATGTCAAGTTGAAGGGGGTGATTTAATAAACGAACTAAAAATTTCCACATGTCGGACCAAAAACGTGCAATGTAAATGGCAAACAACAAAGTTGACATTGATATCGTTGTGGTACACGGGCGATGCGGCCGGGATATGGTGGGAATTGTTGAATAAAGTGATTCCAAAGATACTTTGTAATCACACTATTATTTCATCTTTGTTTTCTGTTATGGCTTTTCCCTATTCTGCCACATTCTAAGAAGTGTCAATGGAATGTGCACCTGGCATGATAATTTTTACGGAGAATCGAGCTTAGCCGGGCTAAAAAAAAAAAAGATTTTGACTATATATGATCGCATCAGGCCAAAATTCAAAGACTTGGCTAACGATTTGCTAGAGTTTACTTTACCAAGTTAGTTACAATACTCTTTAAAAGGGTATCTATATTTTAATAATAAATAGAATGGAAATACTGTATCACTTCCATATTAAATTTCTTGATGTTAAAAGGAGAATTAGACTAATAGAAAATACTTCCATCATTTTGCTTATAATTAAATACCTATATTTATAGAAACAGTCGCTTTAAAAAAAGGTAAATACATTAGAAAAGAGTATTAAAATATATTGTAGTTACCAAACACGAGCACTTTGGGACCCCTACCAACTAATCCTCCTTTAGGCCTTCTCTCCAAGCTTTTCCAACCTGATGAGCAGGCCACCTAGACGAAGTCGTTCCGCCACTGTGACCAATATGGCACCGACTTGGAGTGCAGTCCTCCTACCACCAGTACACACTGTAATCAAGCCCCACTCACTGACCGCTTGCCTTGCATTTTGCAGCTATTAAGCCATAAGCTGCGAGGGAAACGGATCAGCGGAGGCAGGGAGATCCCAGTGCTTCTGCAGACTCCCGGCTCCCGGCCCAGCCTGGCTTTTAATTATTGTTTACATTAAATGGTCATGGGTCTGTCGGACATTGGGCGTAATTCGCGTTTAAGCCGCGACCACTACTGTGTACTTAAACAGCGATTAGGCCGGGTCGGAGACTCTTCTCGTAATTAGCGACGGACCCAGAGCACGGAGGGAGCTGTAGGGCCCCATCAGTACTGTGAGAACTTTTCCATTTTTGTGGGGCAACAGGTCAAATCGGAGACATGAAGAATCCCCAAAAATATTAAGCAACTTCCTGTCCTCTTTTAATACGTTTTTAAAAGTGGCAAAAGTTTTTAATTAAGCACTTGAAGTGGCGGCGGCGGCGGCGGCGGCGAACGGGGTATTGCGCCCCGTCATCACCATCCTGTGAAATTTTGCACACGTCATTTCCCGCTCGGCATGAATTTGCATTTTCCTCCGGCTCACTAGCTCACCATTTCACCAGCTCCAGCTCATTTCAATATCCTTTCGCTTGTTTTCATTTGGGTAAACGTTGTGGGGGGTAGTTGGTAGTCAGTTGGTTTACAAGACCTAGACGACGACGACGACACGACTGCGAGGCGAACGGAAGTCATTTATTTAATATGCGCCGACATTATCCTTTATTATGGCGGTTTTGCATTTCTGTGGCTTATGAACTGGCACGGTTTCTGGGCACAGAGGCCCAGGGAGGCGGTGGGTGATTGGGTCTGCTGTGCAAATTCAAATTCGGTAATGGCACTCAGCACTTTTTGCCCAACTCTACCAAATCAATTAAAAGCTTTAAACTCTTCAAGATTTAAAAATGTTTTCCATTTGGTCAGGCACTTTTCTGGTACACTCTTTATGTGCCTGAGGGTTCAATATCAGTAAATCGTTTTATGGCTCTTCTTATTGCCAATTTCACACCCATGGGGAAAACTTTTTCCAACTGGAAAGCTTTTATAAAGATATCCTTTCGATCTGAATGAAAAAATACATATTTTTTTTACCCAATTTCATTGGTTCGAAGTAATAATTATTTACCAAGATTTATGACTTTATTGGAGTTAAATAATTAGGAAAATATGTCCTTGCTTTGAGAAAAATCTTTTTTCCTGTGTCGGGCTGTCTTACAAATTATATACGCATTTGTCGCGCTTTTCCAAGGCTCCATACTCTCACATGTCCTGAACCGACCCACTCCAAAGACATCACCCTCGCAAAAGGACAGAGTCCTTGCCAGGATCTTTCCTTTTCGACTTTGGGCACATAAATCATTATTGTCGCTGCGTTTATTTTTGACTTTGACAGGACTACCACTTATGTGTTTATGTGGGCCCTGAGAAGGAGAAACTGGTAAGGAAATACTAAAGGAGATGTCTGTTGAGTTGTTCCAAAGCTTTAAATGTAAAATTGAATTTAAGGAAAAAACAAAAGCTAATTCCTTATGACAACGGAGAAATTCTTCTACAATTTTTCGCTCGTTTTTTTATAGCCCATTTAACTCAGCATCCTCCCTGCTGGTTCACACCGATGGGACCGTTTAATTAATACATTTTATAAATCACAGCCAGGACACCCATCTTCATGACCGATAAGAGAGGAAACTTAGTTGGCAGCCCCCACCCCACTGGGACGAGTACAAATTTGCATGCCGGACAGTGCTGGACATTTGCTAAATGACCACAACACTTAGGCCAAGATTTATATGCGTTGGCCAACTCGGAGGCCATTGTGGGCAAGTTGGTGTTTACTTTTGACTGCACACACACAATCGAAAACATAATTGAAAGGGGTCTGGATCCGGACAGTGCACACTTCATTTAGCCCTCGGACATTGCCCGTTCCACTCGCGACCTTCGCAATTGTGGGCGTTGATTAGTTTGCTTAGCCAAAAAATTAAGCCAACAGCAACGAAATGCGAAGCATAAACTGACCTGAACTGGTGGAAAAAGTTATGAGGGGAAAGAGTTATTTGCAATAAATTTAAGTGCTGGGTGGACCGACCGGTTGCAAAAAGCTAGCACCATCGCTCCACCCCGGCTCGGAGTTACAGTTTCTAATTTATGACAAATGCACATGCTCGTCTTGAAGTTTTTGGCCTGACCAGGAACTCAGGCGGCTGAAACCGAGAACTGAAATTGAGACTGGACCAGGCCCCTCCCATCGGACGGTTGTGTATCGCCTTGAGAGGAGGCGATGGGTTTTTGCGGTTTTCCGAATGCTGCGACTCGATTTCCAATTTACTAAATTTGCATGCTCAAATGTTGCGTAAAGCACTTGTGCTGGTATTTGTTAACTTGTTTGCGAAATTTCCTAGCCATAGTTATGATAAATTGCACAGCAGGCGGTTCCCCAAAGACGGCCACTAGCCTTGCTCAAAAGTTGAAAATTAAATTTCAGACAGAAAACTATAAGTGATTGCATTTGGTTGGGATTTTAAAGCTCTAAGAGCCAAGATACTATAATTATGAGTAATATTTTGTATTAGAACAATTACCAGATATACATATAATTTAACTTTTAGAAAACACAACAATTATATTTTACTTTTAAGACATTGAGGAAACCCCCTGGTAGAGTTCCAAAATTCTAATCAACATTTTGAATCTCGATCACGCCCCTCAACAAAGTTGTGTTTACTGCCAAACGCCAAAAACTATTTTCAATTACAAAACAGGACTTGGGAAAGGACCTGGCATCTACTATTTAATCACAGCATGTGGTCGGAATATCAAATTTTCGTATCGAAAACGAATAACTCACCAGCCCGAATGGCAGAAGTCAGCAATTACCTAAAAAGCGAGCAGCGGCAACATCCTGCGCAAAAGGATAATAGTGCTGAGGCAAACAATTTGCACGGACCAATTTGGAATGTGTCCCATTGCTGGCATATTTACAGAGAAACATATCCAAACATGGCAGAAAGAAGAGCAGCCCATAAATCACCCGACCGGGCACAAAGACCGAATACCAAAAGGATGTGAATTATATACAAATGATTTGACATGGCCAGGACATTCGGGGGTTGCATGGCGAAAACATATTTTCCACCGCGTAGCCGCCGCCACCGCGATGCCAAAGTTCAAGATAAGCTGCCATCCTCGGCCCCAAAATAAGAATATCTGGCAAAGTGGCAACTCCGCTATTTCACTTTTTAATGAGAGCATTTAAATTCAGGTTTTTAAAGCCTTAAGGCTAACTTATTCACCCATATTCGATGCGAACAGATTTCAATTACCATTAACATTCTGGCCCGGCCAAGATCTGAATTTCCAATCGGCGTCGAACAGCGTCGAACAAGCTTTCTTTGTTCGCATTTTAATTGCCTCGCCGCAGACTTCTGGGCCCCTGACATCCCGGCTATTAATGAAATGCTTTTTAAATTATGTCATTAACATTGCAGCCTGTGCTGCCGACTAGGACTGGTTTCGCTGCCAGGGCTCTAGGTAATTATGGCATATTTTTATTGGCTCGCCATCGAATCGGAATTAGATGCTTGTAAATAGCTCACAACAATTATTTCATTAGGTATCGTACGCCGGCCGAAGGAACTTTTTCATCTGCTTCCCAAGTGAGATTCCCCAAGTACTCAGATCCACGCCCAGTATCCAGTATCCAGTACCCAGGATGATAAACCACGGACATAAAAAAGAAAATGGCAAGAAGGGGCAAGAAGAAAGGAAAGGGGCGCGGCCACATGCGGTCGCGGTCATATTGGGCTTATTATAAATGACTGGATGTGAACCGCCTGTCATGTTTTATCTTTATTCTCGTGCATTTTCGGCGGGCAGGCGGCGTGTCTGCACATTTTCCGATTCATATTTTTTCGCCAGCCATGACGATAATGGCGCTTGCAGGCCGACTGACGTTTCTAACAAAGTGACTCGCATTAAGGATAATAGAGGCAACTAAAAGCAAGCCACAACAACATGAAACAAAGCAGAGTAGAGCGGTCCAATGCTGGCAGCGATGACTGCCAGCGATTTGCGCATCATTATCCTTGGCGGCGGGGGAAGACTTTCGACAGAGGTCCCTGGCCCCAAGATGTCCATCAGAAGAGCTGCACTGCCTCCTGGCGGCTATGTCCTGGCGTTTCCGGTCTCTGACGTTTTCCTTGTCATCTTCTTCATTCTACAGAGAGCAGAATTAGTTCGGTTTCAGGATATGAATCTTAGACTGCTATTCCAAAGACTATCATAAAGTAAACCCATATCTCTTCTGAACTTTTTAAACCCATAGTGTCCCCTCATAGGCCATCTCTCCAAGTTCGTCGTCCTTATTTCTCTGTGTGTAGCATTCAGCAAATGATTTATGACCGACTGAGAAGTGGAACTCAAGTGTCGCACCCCCAAAAAGGCAAAGAATTTTCTGCAATTGACAATTGTCCATTGTGTTTAAGGCGAAGATTTTTCCTCCCCTGGCGTTCTGCTCACCTAAACTAACCCAGAACCTGGACGAGCGCCGAAACTAAGCAAATGTTTATTAAGCGAATTAAAGTCGCGTCTCGCAAATTGCCGGCAAATCCCCCCAAAACAAATGACTGGAGATTTCTCATGGCGAAACATTTGATGCAGGTCATTTCGACACCCAAACGGAACGCTTGCCCCATGACTCGGCGAATTCCAGCAACGAATTATGCGCTCTAGCGCTTCATGTTCTCCGGCCAAATCTTCTGTCATCATTAGTCAAAGCTTTAAGCCGATTTAATCAATAGCCACAGCAAGGAATAAAGAGTTTCCTGTGCCAAGTGTTAACACAGACCGAATTGCGTGTCCTTCGAGACTAGTCGAAGTAAAATTATGAAAATGAAATGGAGCCTCACGTGCCATATGCCGGACTCGTCCACCATGTTCCCAGCTGGCTCCCGACTCCTGTCGCTTGCCATTTTGGCCACAAAACAAGGCCCGAAAGAAAGGTGACCGAAGAAGAAGGCCGCCACTCATTAAACAATTAAGGTTAGCTCTTTTTTTACTGATCCCATTTTCCTTTTGGGGCTTTTTTGGGCACTCTTGTTCTTAAATCACACAACTTTAAACCGGGCTAATAATAACACTTTCCGATCTTCCATTATGTTTTGCCTTCTGCTATGCCACAATAAGGCATATGCCTTTTGACAACTGAACTGCTAACACATTTTATGGGTGAAAGTTGATGAAATATCATCAGAATAACACGCATATTTTTTGAAAATGTGTTTCCAGAGAATTTAAAAAAATTATTTTTAGCGAGAAATATCTAATCAAGCCATTTGAAGAGTTTTGTTGGCAATTGTTTTTCTTCTCTAAATATGAAACTGGCAAAAAAATAAAATATTAAAGTAGTGACATATTGCTCTCTTATATAGTTATTTTTCAAGTTCACTAGTTCACACCAAGATATAAGTGTTAAAGCTTGGTAATGAGCGTTTCATGTGCCGTTAAAATTTTAATTAAAGCATATCATTAACATACGCCATACGACGCAGCTTGTTAACTTTCTCGAAAACAATTGTGTCAATATTGACAAAGCCAAATAAAAATTCTTCCAAAAAGATCGAGGGAGTCAGAAATGCGGTAAGTAACGGATCAGTTGAGGTCTGAACGCCGATTTAGCCAAATATACGTTTCCATTTGAGTCCGGTTAGTGAAGATCAAACTTAAAGACCATGTCGAGACGCAAACTGGTTACTGTTTTCCTCCTGGTCGCTTTGCTCGGGTTGAGTTTAATGCCATCTAGCCAAGCACGGCCAAGACGGGGTCGCAAAAGGGCATTTGGTAAGTGTTTTTACCCGAAATGGCTAAAAATTTAAAATAATTTGAGCTCTTTTGAGCCATTTTAACCCGAATTTATTTATATTTTAGGTGTGGGCCTCTTGGGCGGTGCCCTAGCTGGAGCCGTCATTGGCAATGTGGTGGCTAAAGCCCAAGCAACACCAGCACCGGCGCCTGCTCCTGCTCCTGCTCCACTGGCCCAGGTGCATCACTACTACCAGCCAGCTGCTCCTCCAGTCATTCCCGCACCTATTGCCGTGCCCGTGCCCGTCCAGCCAGATCCCAAGAAGATGACAGTGATTGAAACTGGTGCTCCCGATGCCAATGGATGCTACAAGCAGACTATTCGAGAGCCCAATCCCAGCAACCCGAAGACTTACACGGAAACAGAGCACCTGATATGTCCCACCTTGCAGACGAATGTGGCTCCACCGGCTATTGCTCCGAGTCCAGTTCATGTTCCCGTGATGCCGCAACCTTTGCCAGTTATCCACGTCCCTGCTGCTCCTCCTCCGGCTCCTATTTCGGCTGCTGCTCCAGCGGCTGCTGCTCCTGTGCCACATGCTCCTGCGCCACAAACTCCAATAGCACCAGCTCCTATTTCTCCTGTCCATTTAAGTTATCCACCTGGAGCTCATCCTGCACCGGCTGTACCAGTTCCGTCTCCGGTTTCTGCAGCTTCTCCCGATTCCGTTTCCATTCCCGCTTCCGCTCATGGTCACGCTCCAGCCCCCGCCCCAGTTCCTGTCCCAGCTCCAGCTCCACTTCCTGTTCCTGTCCCAGCTCCAGCTCCAGTCCCTGTTCCTGTCCCAGCTCCAGCTCCAGTCCCTGTTCCTGTCCCAGCTCCAGCTCCAGTCCCTGTTCCTGTACCTGCTCCTGTACCCGTATCCAATCCAACCATCGGGCAAAATCCCCATGTGATTGTGTTGTCCAAGAAAACGGTTTACTATCCCAAGAAAAGGTCCTTGGCACCATCTCTAAGTATTCCACAAAGTATGCTGGTTCTGATAGTGCTTTTCTATAGCACCAAAATGGTTCTATTTTAAACAACAACTAATGAACCAATAAATAGTTAGAAACATAAATGCAATAGACTTAAAACTAAAATTGTCTTACGTTATTACTAATCGTGTGTCTTAAATAAAAACCGCTGGTCATTAAATATTTGTGTATTTTAGTTGGAATAGTTGGCCACAAGCATTGTTGAACTTAATACTTTTGAGTTCAAATAATATCATGAGAGGAGCGGAATCGCTGCTCATTTGTTGATAAGACACATCAAGTCTAGTATTTAAAATGAATAATGCCTGGTTTGAAGCCCATTATCTTACTTTTTAAAGCGGCGTGAGCTAAAATATAGCATAATATTTCCAAAGAACTGATAACACTTATAGAGTAATTGTAAATAGTAGATCATGCAACATAATCAAAGATCCAGAATCAATCTCAGTCAAGAGTGAAAAATTTAACAAAGATTTCATCCAGGAACTAACACCATTATAATCCTATATTTCATTTTGGGAACAAAACACAAAATTTAGAGCGCCACCTGGGAGTCACCTTTTAAAAGTTATTTTCGAGATGGCACTTGCTGGTGAACTTTTTTCTATGCTTAACAACACTGATGAAAATGAAACGGGCTGGCAGCTCGAAAATAACGGCGCCAAGCTTAATTCAAATCTTGAATTTAATTTATTTATATCTAAATTCAAGACTTTAGAAATATTCACAGAGAAAGTTTTCTTTCTTAGTTTCTCACGAAGAATTATTCAGGATCGAAGCCGTCATTATTGTTTTTAAGACATTTCAATACATTACTATAAACAATTGTAACTATTTTTTGAGAGCACCTAAATAAAATTATGAAGTCTTTCGGAATTCTTTTAAAATTGATGCTGTACATTTTTTTATTTAATAAAATTTCTTGGTATATTTAAAAAATCTGAGTTTTTTGTTAGGAAATACAAATTTTAAGCAATTTAAAAATAATGTGAGACTTATGTTAACTAAAAATAAATTCTTGTTAATTTATATGAAATGTATGTATTACGTATTATAAATAAGGAACTTTGAAAACCCTTTGTAAATGTAAAAAAAAAAAAAAATATAGTCATAAGAATACCGCGAAATGAATAAGAATTATAGAAATTGTGATGTTAGGCATGCAATGGCATCATAGTCCGGCTCATTGAAGATATCTGCAAAACGCGACTCGCACTCTACTTTGTGGTGGCCCAGGAGACGGTAAGTCCCGAAGCGTCTTGAGCAGAAACAGCAGAGGTAGGGCAGGGAGCCCACCTGGTGATCGTGGTACAAGTGCCACTGGAAGTTGTAGTCGCCATACAAGGTTTTTCTGCAGTAGGTGCATAGCATCGGTGGATGCGAAGTCGCGTGTGCTGGCAAAAATTCGCACATGGACAAATACCGTAATTCTTGTGAGTTGAAGGTGCCCTGACTCTTCAAACGAAAACCGTTGGCTTCGTACAGCCAGCGTTGCAGCCTCTGGATTGCCATGTACACTTCCGTCTCGTTGGCCATCGTCAGGGGGAGAAGTGTTTCGGCCATTTGTTGGTAAGCTTGTGCCCGCTTCTCCAAGGATGTGTATTCAAGGAGCGTCGTGTTGTACAATTGTGGATAATTGGCATAGGCACTAATGAAAGTAGTGGTTATTATGTTATCCTCCCGAAAGTTCAGCTAAAATATTAAAAAAGAGGTTTGGAAACTAATCGGCCACGAAAATTGAATGCCGTCTACCTTGATTGTATTTAATTCGTCGTCGTCTTCGCCATTTGGTTCATTTAATAATTCATCGAGCAGCTCTTTGAGAAATGCGCAATTTGCGAAACAGCGAGATCCCAATCCTCGCAGCTTGTCCTCGCCAATATTTTTGACTATCCACACATATTGGTTGTGCAGTCTTTTAATGGTTCTCTTCAACTCGTCGTTGGTAAAGGAAATGTTGGCGTTTTTGAACATGTGAGATATCATTGTTGCGTAGGCCTCTTTACGCTTTTCTTTGTTTACGTAGTCTCTATCTGAGAGATTCCACAGACAGGACTGCATCCTATAGATGATCACAAGCTCTTCCAAGCGGTAGGTGGGTCGCATAAAGGACACTTGCATCTGAAAATAAACTAGTTTACGGTTTGGCCTTGTCATTCGAGAGACTGGTTTAACACATACCCTAGACATAAGTGTTCCCTTGGGTTTCCTTTTTGATTTAATCTTATGGTCAGTTTTTTTGACAACTTTTGAAGAAGTTTCCATCGGAATATCCTCTTTGGCTGTATGATCGGGTTTTAACAAGTTACCATCATAAATCTCTTTCTAAAAAAAAATTAACGTTTTAATTTCTATATTTCAAATATGCTAATTCCCTTAATGTATCTTAAGAATATACGAATATAAATACAAAAGAATACACATGTGTTCGTTTTGCCGTACATAACCTCAAAGTTAAAATTCTCAACGTTTATTCCCAATAAAGAATCTTTTAACAATAACAAAATAGACCTTCAAGGCTCTTTTTTTGTACTTTGGCTTAGTTGCTGGTCACACTTCTTAATAATTAGCACCTACATCCTGATTTGATGGGTCTTCCGCTGAGTCCGAGTCAATTATCTCAATAAATGCGGGCTCCTCGGAGCTGCCACTTCCTGTAGAATCTTCTTCCTTCCAATAAAAGTGTGAGTTTGTCACATGGTGAAGAAACTGTTCCCAATCTTTAATGTCACTCTCGATCGAACAGTTGGTGCATTTAATTCTGAACTCCTTGAAGTCGGGGCTGCATAATATTGCTCCGCAAGCTTCCATTTTGTATTCTATTTTTAAGATTGAAAATCTCAAAATTTGTCCAATTTTGTCGCTTCTGAGCTTTATGAGCGCCCTATTTCTTTGCAACGATAACTTTCAGTGTTGGAAAACAAGTTGTTAAGATGCACCGCTAAAAAAAATGATATCGATAAGCTATAACGACACGTAGAGGATCAAATAAATGGGTGGATCCTGGGACACCAATTTGCCCTACTTACGCAGATATCCTTTTCACCTGCAAAAAAACAAATAATTTTGATACAGCTCTTATAAAAGATCCAAAAGTTACTGCGATACTATCGCTAGTATCGATGATTTATTTTCCAAAAAACCCTGCATACTGGCGCCATCCGAGAAGCTTTAAGCCCAAAATTTTAATAAAAAAATCCTTTTGAAATCATTGGAATCAGTGAGAGTGAAAAAAAATTAACAATAATTTCTCCAAACTTTTTCCAAATAATTTTTGTTCAAGGCCAGCCAAAAAATTTCAAACGCAGTAATATTTGCTTGTTACGACATCAATTTATTTATTTTTGAGAACTTTAAGTAGAAGTCCACCTCTAACTCGCAGCAAAACTTGATCTTGGTAAAAAAGATTTTCCAATTTGCTTGTTAATTTAATTTGATCATGTTCAGCCCTACAAAACGTGATGAAGACGATGCACCCTTGTGCCATTCCACACCCAAGGGTGACCTGCAGGATTCAACCGGGCCGCGAATTCCAGCTAGAATTCCAGTTAGCATCTATGGCTGGTACCGTGTCCTGGTTTTCTGCGATAGCCGCGGAGAAACTAAGGGTCGAGTGATGCGGCGCTTGCATCGTATGGTGAGTCCCAACCGGCTGGCGCCGCGATACATGCACCCAGGCGGGGAAAAGGATGCACCGGAAGATGTCGATGCATTTCTCACCTTCTACGTGAATAGCTATGTGATAGCCAGCGAGTTAAACCTTCGCTGCATGGATGAGCCCAAGCTGTATCTAAAGGTCAGCGATCGAATGCCCCTGGTCAAGATGGATCATGCGTATAGGTGGCGGCTGAAGAAAACGCTGAAGGCCAGGTACGACTCTCGGAAGAGAAGTCTAGACCTCACCCAGTTCTATACCGATGAGGCTTGGCGTGAGGAATTCTGCGCTTTGGCTCAGCCGCATTGCCTCTACGAGGCCATCTCGATTATGTCCAACATCATGCCGGATCTGCTGAGCCTGAAGCTGGACCGGAACCACCTGAGGAACCTTTGGCCTTTTGTGCACTTGGAGCAGCGCTTGCCGAATCTGCAATACATCTCGCTGCTAAACAATGACTTAGATAGCTTGAGTATGCTTGAGGTGTTCCAATTTCTACCTCTGACGGAGTTGGACGTCAGGCGAAATCTTCTGCCCCCTGGCTACGAAAACGACGTCATCCGTATGATGCCTACTCTAAAAATTTTGGACGGGATCCCCATCAGTTTGGAGGTACGCGTAACTTGTGACGTTGATCCGGTGGAGAGACTGAGTCAGTATACCGGAATGAATCCAGTTTTCAGTCGTCAACTACTCGCCCAAAATGACGGCGACTACTCACAGGCGCTTTGGGTATTCGAGAAACTCTACGATGCTCGCCAGATTCCTCCGAAAGCATTCATGTGAATGCAAAAAAAAAAAAACCAATCGTTAAGAACTCGACCCTATTGTTATTCCATCTCCTTCCCACCATGACGAAGAAATATAGAAAAGCATGAATTTGTTAAATATAATTGTTGTTTTGCAATGTTGAAAGATCACTGTTTCATTTATATTACGGCACATGAAATCCTAGTATTCATTGCAAGTCCAAGTCTCAGTATTTTCACACAACCCAGCGGTCGTTTCTTAGGCCACTTCAATTACTTAATTTGCCTGTTAACCCAGATGTAATGTCCTTACTCAAAAACCAAGAAAAGTTTCCGTTTTCGGCGACTTTTTGGCCCAGAACTTTTAACTTTTCACTTTGTGCTTTGTCCATGGGTTTGAGGCAGCTCAAAAGGTGAAACGTTTGCCACTGCCACCGCCGGTTGTAGTTATTTTGTTTTCCGAGTGCAAAATGAGTTACAAATTATTAAAAGAGAAGTGGACACAACGCCTACGCACTGGCAACAGTTTTCCATGCTGCCCGCAGGCAAGGATTACACTGGTAACAATAACAAAATAAAAAGGACTATCCTCTTAGTTTTTACTAATACAGATCCTTGAAAGTTGGATTGATTTAAAGTCTCTTGAAAATCGTGTTTTTCCTTACCTATGATAGCATTAAGATCTTAAGAATAATTAAGATCTTGTTTTTTAAATAATATTTTTGCCCGTGGGGTTGTAAAAAACAGTGTGGAAAAGGAAAGAGTAATGGAAACTAGAAGTGGTTGCTGCGGTGCGGTGGTGTTGGCCCAAACGGAACTTGGCGCTGATGGTCGGGCTTTGGCTTCGCCCAACTTGAAGATGCTGTTCCTAGGGCATGGGGCACTCGCTTTTCACTTTCTTGGCACTTTATTTTAATTTCTGAGGCGGTCCAAAGTTTCCTCTCCGCTTTTGCCCCACACTTTTCCAAGCTGGACGTAGTTAGTTGCGGCTAAGTAGAAATTACATCAGCATGCGGCTTCGCCGCTCACTTTTTTCAGGTCAACCAGTCAGGTCCTGACTGGTTTCGAATTCCCAATACCCCTCGTTGGCTAATCGCACTGTTACTTGTTTAAAAGTTTGTCTAGAAAAAATATATTGTAAAATTATATCCATCTGAAAAGGGTTTCCTTTAATCAAGAAAATCCAATGCATATTTTGTTTAGAGTAACTCTACTTTAGAGGTTTCTAAGCCTCACGAATTGAATATATGATTAACATCTACAAATTATGAATTTTCGCTCAAAACAAAGTTAGTTCTCTACAACTTCAGAAGCAACAGGCTCCCCCTCTTCTTGTGGAGGGGAAACAGTTTCCTGTTCTTTTGGGGAGTGGTCTGTAGTTCCCGACGCATCGCCTGCTCCTGAAGCAGCATTAGCCTCTTCTATTTCTTGGCTAAGAAGTGTCTGATTTTTCACATCCTCTGCTTTTTGAAGTTCCAGTAGTATTGAGGCCTCCTTGTAATTTTTAGTATCCTTGAGCTCCGGATTAAAGTCAAGAAATTGTTGAATGGTTACTGTGAGCTTATTCAGCTGTCGCAAGCTCTCTTTAAATAGATCGTGGAACTCCTTCAGCTTTTCCAAGCTTTCTAACTTCTTATGATTAGTTGCCCCATGTGCCACACTTTTTTCAAATCGCACTTCCTCGGCCAAAATCCTCTGCATATGGAATTTTGTGGATTGCTGCATATAGCAATAGGAGTTAATGAGCTTCTTTAGCTCTCGGTTGCGGGGATCTTCCATAATAAATTGAAAATTTCGTACTAGATATTTTGTTTAATAGTATTGTTAATTGTATTTCAGTGCTTGCTGTGAAAATAATCTTAAAAAAGTTTAAAGCCAGCAAGCTAGCAAGCCAAGATCACAGCAACTAAAAGTTTGTTTTTAGATAACGATACTATTACGATAATATTAAGATAAGATATTTAAATAAAATGTGCATTGAATAATATTTCACAGCTTGTCAGATTTTCAGACTTTAAATAAAAAAGTTATAAAACTAGCAAGCTACGATCAAAGCCAATTTATAGTTCGCTTAAATAACGATATAAAAACTTTGACATTTCAGAAACTGCAACAAAACTAACTTTTAAGCAACCTCACCTGAATGTCTCTGGGTTCGCAAACGAAAATAAGTTGAACTATAATCTGTGTAACAAACAGGAAAATGGGACAAACATGCGTAAACGATAAAACTTCATACATTCAAGTTGATAGACAGACAGGCTGGTACTTAAAGGCATTTTCGAAATGTAACTAGTGATGTAAAATGTAAATAGTGATGTAAAAAGTATGAAGGACTTTTATAAAAATTCATAAGGTTTTTTACTGATAATACAGCCTTATATTAACTTGTTCATGCATCCATGTTGTTCTAAAAAACGCAAAAAATACGACGATGAAATCAGGAAATAACAGAAAGCAGAGTGTGGAGTGCATAAATACAATTTATGTATGCAAGTTTGGCGTTTTTCTTTTTCGTTCCCATTTCATTTTTCCCGATCAACCGGTTCAGGGCTTGGGACCGACAGCTGGGGGCGTGGCATCAGCCATAAAGCTAACAAATTGCTGACACAACATATGAATGACAATATATCAGATGCGGAACAAGGCAGCTGAGTGGCTGCTGGTGAAAAACGTATGATTTAAGGATAACCCAAATACAAAACTCGCAAAAGGCTGTTATATTTAACTTAAGCATTGATTAAACGGGAGTTTTAAATACCAAAAACCAGTCTCCCCAATTTGTTTGTCCACTTCAGAGCACTCTTAATTTTCCACCAGCCACTCCACCAACACCTTTCGTCATGAATTATCTCGTCACTTGGAAACTTGAGTTCAATCGAGATCCACGAATAAAAACCGCAAACCATGCAAACTTAAAGCTTAAATAAATACAAAGATGTACACAAACATGTATGGGAGCGAATTGGGTCAAGCGGAAAAATTCATTTCCGTTTTAGCCCGTTTGGAAGGGTGGAAGTTGAAATTGCCTGAAAAAAAAGTTTGCCACAGGAAAAGGGAAAAATTATGCAACGTTTTTATTGAATTTTCGCCAAGGTTACCTCAGAGAAGACTCCCTCTAACTGGGCAAAATGATATATGTAATACGTATGCTTTGTTTGCCGAAGTGTCAGTATTTTCTTTGGATCAGTTCCAGTCTCTTGACTAGAGCAGTGAACACTGCCCAGCTGGAGGCTCAATTAATCACATTGACACTCATTCTGTTGACAGATCAATGGCCATCTTAATATTTCAAGACATAGAATGCTATTTGGCATTGACATCCGTTCCATGTATTTCTCGCTTTTCCAATGAATGAGAAATCGCTGGGAGGTGCCTAAATATTCACTTATACGTATTTGTGTAGAAGACGAAACCGAACCTGCGAACTACTTTGCCCTCGATTCACCACTTTGGCCACAGGACGAACAACAGACGTATGTTGTTTAATATGCGACGTTTGACTTTGTGGCCCACTGAAACAAAAAACCGGATGTGCGAGTGGCATTGCGGTTTCTGGCCGCCATCAGGGGGCGGAAGTGGGTGTTCTATGTTGTGCGGGGTTTATAAGCGTGGTTGGGCGGTTTTCAAGTCGGTCTGCATCTGACAGACACGTATCTGCAACTTTTACGTGGCATCATCCAACAGCCACCTATGCTCTATCATCGGAAGCATTCAATATAAATAATATCCACGGAATTTTGGTTCATTATCTAAAAAATAAAGTGTATATACACTTTTTAAATGATTTATAAATGCGATTCAAAGATTCCAATACAGATAAAATCATCTAAAAGTCAATTAATTGAAGACATTTTATTTTCATATAAAACCTTTTAAATTTTATATGTAACCGCAAATCACAAAGCATAAAAATCCCAGCATATCAATATTTATGGCTAGTTGACTCACCAGCTGGCAAAATAATAATTAAGAGCGATTATAACGATTTGTCAAGTGTGGTCATTAAATAGCGTAAAAGTTAGCAAATGGGAAAGTTTAAAGAAACTAGACTGAGAATCTGAGAACTTTTGTAATTGATTGCCTGGCATTTACACTTCAGAAACTTATTTTGGCTCGTAAGCGAAGTGAATCTTAAATATGAACATTTTAAGCTATTAAAACTTCATATCAAGGGTCAGGATTCTTCACCCAAAACATGCGTGTGGAATTTAATTTTCAAGGATTTTGTGTGTGAAATGGAGCTGGAGACTCAAATTGATCAGCTTTAAGCTGGTGCTGGAATAAGGAAGTCGAATGAATTTCCATTTACACATTCTCGGCATAAAAGATTCGGAAGGGGATTGCAAATACTGTCATAATCAGCCTATAGACACCTACACTAATGCGTATTATGCTCACACTCCACCACCCTCCCAAACCACACATACTTTCACAAAACGTATGCGAGCTTACAAGGATTGCCCAAGAAATTGCTGCCTACTTTTCAGAGCATCAGAAGAGGAAATAAATTACAACAGGCGTTTCAAATAGGAGAACCGCCTTTGAAAAATTAATAGGATTCGAAATAAATGGAAACATAATATAATGAAAAAAAGAATGGGTATCGGAAATTCTGAACAACACTTCAAACGGATGTCAGTCAGACTAATTATTTCGAATTACAACTTCTAATTTTATGTTTATTTTTATTTTCTTTTAGAAAATAAACCCTGTGGTTTTGCCCTACATTCTTCCATTTCGTTATTTTTTTCAACAGGATTCCCGACTGTCTGCCTGCCTAGCAACAGAATATGAGACTATAAGCTTACACCTATCTGGGAGCGGGAAAAATCTGCCAGTTAAATAGAAAAAAAGGTAGAAAAACGTTAAACCGTTTGCAGTTAGATTGAGCGCAGCATCTGCTGGCGACACCTTGCAACAGTTGCCAGAAGAAAGCCTCACGCGGCCCCCGTGCAGCTAATGCTACTATCTACGTATACACAGAAAAATATTACATACGATGATTATAATTAATCCAATGCATTTTTGGAAGAGGATTAAATTGATACCTCAGATTTGATCAAATTTCCATTTTGGTTTGATTTTTCATGGACTGTTGGCTTCGATATTAAAATAGTTGTGTATATTGCTATCCTGATTTGATGTATAATTTGTGATAAATTTTGTCCTGTGTGTCGGCTCCGCCGCTTTGCATACACATTCATTGTGGTTAAGCAATTTGCAGCAAACGGAATGAAAGTGCTAAGCGCATTGGCCGTCAGTTTTTGCAACACCACCACCTTTACTTTTCTCACCTTTCTCAGGACCGTTAAAAAACATGGGGGCGGAGGAAAGGAGGATGTGTGTGGGTGCAGCAGGTGCGATATGGCGAAGCTGTCACATCGCTGAAGGTTTCGGTGTGTGCGTGAGCTCAATGTGTTTTTTCTTTCCTGCAGGCAGTTGTGTGGCTTGCGCTAAATTTCATAATTTTCGCCATCGTCTGGTGCTGCCCGGACTGCTTGTCTGGCAGCCCGGACTGTCTCCCAGTCACGTGTCATTCATATCGCGCCATAAACAAACCCGACTACTTTTTCCCATCCGCACCTCCTCCGTTGGCATGGAGCATCGTTTGTTATGCGTTGTCACTCCAGTTGCCATTCCCTACCATCCACTCCCACTGCGGTTGCCTTATTTCGATTTATTTTTATGGGACTTTTCTTTGCACTTCTGCATTGGGTATACTTTTTTGCAGCCTGGCTCAACCCTCGCACTTGTTAACTGAAAATACTTTCTCATGCGTAAAATGCATGACAAGCGAAGCAGACACAGACGGCGAGGCTTCGAAATGAGGAGAGGCTATGGGCCCCTAAGGTTATCAACTTGGGGCATTAAATCGGCTGCGGATATCTGGAGTCCGGACTATCTTCCAAACGGAGAGTGAAGAAGCGATTGAAAGTTACGCATCGCAACAAGCAAATCAATCAATTAAATATGCAATCGAAATGAAGCCCAAAAACAAATGGAAAACAAAGAACAATTACCGGAATGCTGGCAGCGGGATAAATATTCAGCGAAAAAACTGCAAACACAATCGAAACTTTGCCGCTGTTGGAATATTTAAATGGCCACGAAATGTATAAAATATGTATAAAATCAACAAGATAAAGTTGCATCCGCGTGTTATAAACAATAATTAAAAGGATCCCTGGGTCGGTGGTCGTAATGTTCAGGCCGAGTTGGCCTCTTTGGGATAATCATTCTCCCTGGATGGGTAATTACGGTTGGAATTCATTAACCCATCACCCCGTGCAAAAGCTTTTGTGTTGCGCCATTATTTTCATTATTCGGTGGGTAAAGTTTTTCTGAAACAGAAGATGTTTTAGTTGATTGGCTTGAATCAATGTCTTAGGTAAAACTATGAGTAAGTACTTTAGTTTAGACATTGAAGAGAAAGTAAACGTTTAGTAAAAACTAGAGGAGGAGGATGCTTTTTTGTAGACTCTTATGTTTTCGAATGTGTGTTTCAACAGCTCCTGTACTCACCAAACATCCTTGTTTCAAAGTATCCCAATAGGGAAAGGAAAACAAGTTGCTATGCCAATCTAAGGATATGGATACGGCTATCAAATACCCTTCAAAAACTATAAAAATTATGTTTTAAATAAAACTTCAACATTTTTTGGAAAATGTATGTTGATTATGAATCATGATATTTGGTTATATTAATATTTTTTAGTTTTCACATTTATCACTTATATTTAGAATTATGTAATCTTTAAGGATTTGTGTAACATATTCTCTTAAAATGCTGCTTATAGTAGTCTATATAGTCATACATATTTGTATACAAACCATAATATACCTCTTTACCCATTGGATAAAAATCAACAATCACAAAGTGGGGCCAGCACTCGTCGAGTTTGTAAGTAGACATTGGAGAGCCTGGGAACAGAAATTTGAAAATTTCAATGGCCGGGATAGTAAACCGAAATGGAAAAGGCGTTGAATATGCAGGAGGATCTAGAGCTGGGACAGGACTCGAAACAGAAACCGAAACAGAAGTCAGAAATGGCCCAGAGCCGAGAGGCTGGCTAACAAATGTGCGACTGGACAATGTCCTGGGCGGGCCATGAGTTTATCGCTGCACAAGTTTTATGTTAACACTGGCCACAACAAGACCAATGGCAATGGTCCTTGCTGTGGCAGGGACAGCAGCTGCTTGACGCTTTTTTTCTGCCGCTTTTTGCCTGTTTAGCTCCCAAATGTGCCACAAATATAGAGGCAAAATGGGAACTCTGCAAGACCCAGCTCCCGGGCCTGATAAGTAAATGAATGTTGCTCACTCTTGGAACGCGGCGATGTTTGCTGGATTTTCAATCATCAAGTAAGAGAAAGCCATGGGGGTGTTATTAATGCTGCGTTATCAGCTGCCCCCTCTCGCCTTTAAATTCATCGTTCACCCAAAGCACTGAAAAAAAGTTCGATTGAAATGGAATTTATAAAAAAATATTTATTAAAGAAATAAATTCTATTTTTGAGGGTTAAAATGATAAATATAGCAATAAAAAAGATTAAGATTAAGATACTAAGTTATTCCAATTCTTTTTAATGTTAAAGTTCTCAGTGTGATTCCGCAAAATGCACAGCAGGAACAGCAAGACGCAACGAGCAACAACCGGCGACCGACTACGAACAACCAACAAGCAGCAGCTGGAAGAGCTGGAGGAGATTCGGTCATGAGAATGCAGAATCCTGATGTTGCTGCTGCTGCTGCTGCTTCTGCTTCATGTTGGCTGCATAAAAACCCAAAAATTAGCATAATTTCAGGCACTCTGGCGGCGATGGCGCAACACTTGCGACCGCAGATAAGGCGCAAAATGAACGCAGCGCGTCTTTCGTGAGTATGTGGGTGTGTACGAGGGTATATGGGTATGTGTGTGGTGCATGTGGCATCCACATGCACGCGTTTTGGGCGCTCTGCTCAACGCTTGTTATTTCGGCAGAGTGGTGTAAAAGTTGCGGCATATGTGTGTGGCAGCATCGCACTTAACTGGAATTCGGTTAACACTAGTTTAAGAATATTAATTCAGACTTCTTGATTCGCCATGCGAATTTAAATGGTAAATATATTTAAATATTTAGCCCTTGATCATATGCACTCTTCTCTGCCAGGGTATAAACAATTCGCTGCTAGGAATTCTGTGTTGTGGCCATGAAGTTGCCTCACTGCTGCAGACCCAAAATACATACAATAGCTGCATACGATTTCCATAAATGCACATGAGCGGCGAATTGGGTGGAAGGAGATCTTGGACAAGAGAAGTAACCTGGGGCATACAGAGCGAGTTTCCCAGTGGTACATATGCATGAGGCAAGCTCGCCCCCATCCCGATTGAAAAGTTTTCTTTTGTTGCTTCTAATCTTTATTATCGAAAGTTTGTGGACGCAGGAGAGTGGCTACTGCAAGTGAAAGACTTCGTTGAAGGCCAGTCTCAAAGCCTCCTTCAGGCCGAGACCGCAAAGGATGTCGTAGATGGGTTTCACTTCGATCAGGTGCAGGTCCAACTTAAGGACGATTGGATTGTCAGTGGTGGTTCTGGACTGTTGGTTTTGATAATCCATGCTCAGATATTGCTGAAAATGCAACTGTGCCCGTCCCCAGTGGTGGTCGCGACCCAGAGGCTCTGTTTCATCCTCATATGCCACCGCTTCGATGTCCGAGTGGCTCACAGGCCAGCTGCCATAGCCTGGCAGCTGCAGCTCCTGATGAAGCTGGCGGTGACCGAATCCCGATGTAGGACCTCCGAAGCCGCTATTCCTCAGACGGTAATAGAAGTCCATATTCCGCTGGAACTCGCGGCTACGATTGCCACCTATCTTACGGAGCACGGGGATTCGACGGATTGGTGGTGTCCGGGGACGGTGTTCCGCTGCTGGGAGCATTCGCAAGTGTTGGTGGGGTTGTGTATGGTGACGGTGAGCTTGGTTCGGACGGTGACGAATAACATGAGGCCCATCGCCGATCGGAAAGGTTTCCACAACATTGTGGTGGCTGGTCCTGTTCCAAATCCCGGTGGTGTGGTTCGGGACTCCGTTGCTCTCGCCAAAGGAAACAGACATGGTTGGATGTGTGGCCCTGGAGCACTGGAAACCTAAACAATTTTGAAAAGGCTGATTGGACTTTCCACCGAAAGTGTACTACGTTGGGACAAGGTCTTACACTGAATTTCAATTTTCAATACGACTTCAATTTTATTTCTAAACGGATTTTCTGAAGAAAATTTGAAGTTTTAATAAATGGGATAGAATTTGTATGTTAGGTTTCTTGAAAGGTTTGGTGTTCATGCTGATATTTGTCCATACTTTATTTTCATCCTTAGGGAATTTTGACTCTTGAATTTTGAACATACTCCCTGTATGTTTGAAATTGAAATATAATTCCAATTAACGTTGCCGACATATGCCGATTTCTAGGATTACCCGCTCACATGCAAGACCTTGGGAGAATGGTTCTGATTAAGCTTTTTGACTAGTATTCCGGCAGTCAGCTCTAATTTGAGCCTTTCCGGGTCTGGTGGCTGTGCCGTCGCCGCTTCTGATGTTGCTGCTTCTCCAATTGCAGGATGGAACAATCCATTTGCGTGCCACCCGGATGCTGGAAGCCCTTGCCCACTTCCTCTTCTGCTTGCCAATCTGGCGTATTCCCTGAACTGCGTCATCAACTCGAGCCACTGCCTCACACGCACACTCACACATAGGGATGCACACAGATACACACTTACACTGATACACTTTCACGGAAAGTCGGTGGCTCCATAATTCAGCGTGGAAAGTGGAAAAGTCGACTTGCAAAATGAATGATGAAAATCAGTTCCCCAGACACTCCTCTGGCATTCTATTGCATGAATGTACGTATACAATAAACAATTTGCCTGCTGATTTCCAGCATGAATTGAGATGTCAGCAGTCTGCACTCGAGTACATCTACCATTAATAATTGACTTGGCCCGCCACACGGGGCGTATGAGTAACTCTTCCAGCAGTTTGCCTTGATTGGTTCAGGTCCAGAGGCCCCATCCCTACTTTGATTCGGACGACCATTTATTTCGAAGCACTTGACACTAATTAAAATCCCCTAGTTGGCCAATTTACAGCGCGTGTATCCCATACACTTTTATTTGTAGCTGCATCGCCTCAATGGCCAGAGCATGTCGGCATAAATTAACTGCTGCTCTTATCCCCAAGGTACTCATGAGAGGGACTGTATGAGTGTGTTTCCTGCAGACTCAACCTTAAGGGGCAATGGACCTGGGCATCGCTCTAGTAGAAGACCACTTTTTTCAAATCCATTTGAAATTAACCATCAGAAAGGGAATGGATAAAAGAGTGGGCAAGTCTTTTAACCATCTTACTAAACTTAAAAGAACCTTCAAGGTACTTGATGCTACAATTTTATTATGGTATGAAATGATACCGGTATATCGTATATGCATATTAAGTCCCTAAAGTTCTATTCGGTTCACAGATGTAGGATTTAATCCATATTCCAAAGTCCGTTGCCTTAAAGTATCAACAACAAAATCCTCCGGTGGCCAAACCATAAGGCGAGCACTTCTGAAGTCCGTTACGGGGTTCCATGGGACCGCATGCAGGAGCACAGCAAGGTCGGCAGGGTCCACACCGGGGGTTACAAGGTCCATGTGGTCCACACTTTCCATAGGGCTTACAGCAAGCGGGCTTACAGCACGGAGAGCAGGATGGGGGGCAGCACATTTCGGAATATTTGAACTTCTATTAAGGAAATAAAAAATTTTTCATTGACATAATAGCTATGTAGGTACTTACATTGAAATTGGTTTAAAAATAAACTTTTAGGGACTTTTAGCAAAATTTAGATGTGTATGGGACAGACGAAAGGTGAAGAATGAAAACTGATGATTGATTTAGAGATTAGACAGAGAGAAAAGCCAGTCCATGGCATACTAGATCTAGATACTAGATTTCAGTTTTTAATTAAAAACATCGCTCTGAATAACATTTAATAGGCGGTTCAATAACGGTGCTTTAATTCAAATGCCTATAAATATTATAAAAAACATAGCACTTTCATTTTCTATGCTGAACAGTAGGTCCATTTTATAAGTAAAAGTTTTTAGTTTTGCAGTTTTTTAAATTTTATTTCTTGTGTGTGGCTGAGCTCGGTTTCCTTTTTTTTTGTTGTTATTGCCTATAGTCCAATCGTTCCAATGTTTCTTCCAACGGCACAATAGAGGCCCCTTTAAGGGGTTGGGAGGCCGTTGCGTTTTTCATAGGGTATGAAGGGAGGGAGTACTTGCACGGGGCGAAGCTTGGGGCTGCATTGAGCAATATCCTACTGAAGGCAGGATAGCGAGCAGGGTTCAGGGCAGGATGCAGGACAAGGTGCGGGATAGTATGTAGGGTA
The DNA here is from genome assembly GCA_035045925.1 of Drosophila atripex. Taxonomy (NCBI): domain Eukaryota; kingdom Metazoa; phylum Arthropoda; class Insecta; order Diptera; family Drosophilidae; genus Drosophila; species Drosophila atripex. The sequence continues at coordinate 2,498,872 of JAWNOP010000022.1, read as the reverse complement.
TGCTGCAGGACACGTTTTATGACACGGCCCGCAAGGATCTACATGGTCCACACGGGCAACAGAATGGTCCGCACGAATCAGATGGTTCACATGATCCACACGGTCCGTAAGGCGTACAATACATATTTTACCCTTTTGACCTATGAAAATGATAATACACAACGTTGGACAACTAAAAAAGAAAAAAACTTACGAACAAACACTGGAACAAAAAAGGACTAGAGTAATTATTGTATGGCCAGGCTGAAAATTAAATGAAACTTTGATGATATGCCTAACATGAAGGCTGTTTAGGAATTAAGGTTCAGAGCACACTTGTTTCAAAATTTAAAAACCAATCTGATTTTAAATGTGTGGCAAATAAGGGTGATTTTTAGCGTTGTCTAAGAATAGCACACTCGTATAAATAAAATAGGTTAAGAACAAAAACCAAACAAATTTTTTGTAGTATTCCATTTTATTGAAATTACAGATATATTGTACTACAGAAATTATGTCTCTAGCCTCCACAACCTTCAATAAGGAATTCTGGAGAAGATAATGCTGGTGAGTCATGGAACCTGTGTAATCTTCTAAAATAACCAAACTATGCTTCAGGGGCATTGAAGGCCGTTTCTTTTGCAACATGGTCCGCAGCAAGGTCCACAAGGCCTACAACACAGTCCGCATGATCCGCAACATGGACCACAAGGTCCACAGCAAGGACCACATGGTCCACAGCACGGACCACATGACCCACAGGGTCCACAACCACAAGGACCGCACATATTTAATCCTTTGTTGTAAAAAAAGAGGAATAAGAAATTTTAATATTATTAAATTTACTTACGCAGAATTGATCAAAGCAAAAAGTGGGAACTAGAGAAAAAATTTAGATTCTTCTGACCGGACGAAAAGTGAATACTAATTTTGTATGAAGCTTCAATCTCATATATCTAAAAATTGTACTCAAAGCCTACTATTAAAACTTTTCTAAGTTTGATGTTGAATACATTTATTTTTTAGAATTATAATTTCGTGGATATCGTTTTTCGTGGATTTAGCATTTTTGTATCTGCAATTGCATACAAAAACATGCAGCTAGAATAACAAATTCTATTATGAATACCAAATTATTCCATGGTTATTACATATTCTATTCCAAACAAAGAGTACTCATAAAAACCAATAGCTTTAGGATAAAATATATATTTTTTTAAGCATCTTCATTGAAGACGTTTTTTTATGTCTCTAGTCCCCACAAGTTTTAATTAGATGTTTTGTAGAAGATGGTGATGAAGTCATGAACCTTGTGTTCAAGGGTATTGAAGGCCGCTCCTTTTTCAACAGGGCCCACATGGTCCACAACAGGGCCCACAAGGTCCACAACACGGTCTGCATGGTGCACAGCAAGGGCCACAAGGTCCACAGCAAGGACCGCAAGGTCCACAGCAAGGACCACAGCAAGGACCACAGCAAGGACCACAGCAAGGACCGCAAGGTCCACAGCAAGAACCGCAAGGGCCGCAGGGTCCACAGCAAGGACCGCAAGGTCCACAGGGTCCACAGCCTCCACAGGGTCCGCACATATTGAATTCTTGGATATAGAAAATTAAATAAGATTTTTTCTTTTGTTAAATCTACTTACACAAAATAATTAAAGCAAAATGGGAACTAGAGAACAAATTTTGATGTGTTCTGACCGGATGAAATGTTAATACTGAGTTTTTACGATGCTCGAATCTCTACATTTAAAAATTTTATTCCCAGCCTACTAGAAGTCGGATTTGTATACCCATGCAGAAGGTTATTCAGTCAATATTCAGACTATTTCAGTCAAAAGTGTGCAATGCAGCAAATAAGTCTTCTCTGACCCTAAAATAAAATAGGGAATATGCAAATAATGAAAGATGCATAGGTGAACAATATCGTTCCAAACGATAACTATAAAATGGACAATTTTCATCCGATTGTAGATCGATTAAACGATTTTTAGATTAATTTCATTTGGAGACACAATAAAAACAATAAACAAACAAAATCTGAGAACAAAATTTCTCTTTACATTTAGATATTTAGAGCGACGGCTATATCTTGGCCAATTTTCATCCCATTCTTGAGCGGAATACCTTAAACGTTTTGTAGATCAGTTCTCCATAATTCTGCATCAAAATCTCACAACAAAATATTTTTTCGATTTTTTGTAAAATTTTGTCTTTCGAAGATTGTGAAAAATGCTTGGAAGGATAATATGGCCCTGTCCGATAGCTATAGCTTGGCCAATTTCCATCCGATTCTTGAGCGGAGTAGCTTAAACGATTTGTAGATCGATTCTCCACCATTCTGTATCAAAATCTGAGAAACTATTTTTTCGATTTTTATTGAAATTTTCTGGTGGATCCCCTTAAAAATTCTAAAAACCGCATGTAAGGACAATTGGGCCCCTAGCGATAGCTGTATCTTTGCCAATAATCATCCGATTCTTGATCGGAGCACCTTAAACGATTTGTGGACCGATTCCCCACCGATCTGCATCAAAATCTAGGAACAAAATATTTTTGAGATTTTTTCTCAATTTTCTGGGGTATCCCCTTCAAAATTCTAAAAACCGCATGTAAGGACAATTGGGCCCCTGGCGATAGCTGTATCTTTGCCAATAATCATCCGATTCTTGATCGGAGTACCTTAAACGATTTGTGGACCGATTCCCCACCGATCTGCATCAAAATCTAGGAACAAAATATTTTTGAGATTTTTTCTCAATTTTCTGGGGTATCCCCTTCAAAATTCTAAAAACCGCATGTAAGGACAATTTGGCCCCCAGCGATGGCTGTATCTTTGCTAATAATCATCCGATTCTTGATCGGAGCACCTTAAACGATTTGTGGACCGATTCCCCACCGATCTGCATCAAAATCTAGGAACAAAATATTTTTGAGATTTTTTCTCAATTTTCTGGGGTATCCCTTTAAAAATTCTAAAAACCGCGGGTGAAAATACATGGAAGGACAATTTAGCCCCCAGCGATGGCTATCTCTTTTATTTCCGTCCGATTCTAAAGATATATATATAAGAGATATATATCATACATATAATATAAAAGATTTATATACAGTATTTTCGTGTTTTATTGAAAACTTTTAAGCTACAGAAATTATGTCTCTAGTCGCCACAACCTATAATAAGCAATTCTGGAGAATATGCTGTTGGTGACTCATGAACCCTGTGTTAAAGTGTAATCTTCTAAAACAACGTATCTATGTTAAGCCTCAAGGGCATTGAAGTCCGTTTCTTTTGCCACATGGCCCGCATGGGCCGCAGCATGGTCCACAAGGTCCACAACAAGGTCCGCATGGTGCACAGCATGGGCCACAAGGTCCACAGCAAGGGCCACAAGGTCCACAGCAAGGACCGCAAGGGCCACAAGGTCCACATCCTCCACAGGGTCCGCACATTTTTAATTCTTTGATTTAATTAAATTAAATAAAAATGATCTTTTCTTTATAAAATTTACTTACCCAGAATTTATTAAAGAAAAAAGTGAGAACTAGAGAAACAATTTTGATGTTTTCTGACCTGGTGACAAATTAATACTGAACTTTTACGGTATTTGAATTTCTACATTTAAAAATTTTATTCCTAGCCTACTAGGAGTCGGTTTGAATACCCCTGCAAAAAGTATTATTATTTCAGGTCAAAAATGCCATGGAGCAAAGAAGTCTTCTCTGATCCTAAAATAAAATAATGAAAAATATATAAATAAACAATATGGACCCTAGCGATGGATATATCTTGGAGAATTTTCATTCATTTCTTGAGCAGAACAGCTAAAATAGGTTTTGGATCAATTCTCCATCATTCTGCATCAAAATATAAGAACAACAAATTTGTAAATATTTTTTTTTATGAAATGTTCTGGGGATCTCCTTCAAGTGTGAAAAATGCATGGAAGGACAATATGGATCCCAGCGATTGCAATATCTTATCCTATTTCCATTCGATTCTTGAAGGGATTTTGCATCTGAATATAAGAAAAATATATTTGCTTCCGTATGGTTTCAAAGATGATGAATAATTTTATTATACAATTTTCTGAGCATCAAGACCTAAGAATATTTTTTTCCGTATAAAACTTAACAGATTAAATTTAACTCTCATTAATTTAACACATTTATTTCCAGTATTTTCGTGTTTTATTGAAAACTTTTAAGCTACAGAAATTATGTCTCTAGTCGCCACAACCTATAATAAGCAATTCTGGAGAATATGCTGTTGGTGAGTCATGAACCCTGTGTAAAAGTGTGATCTTCTAAAACAACGCATCTATGTTAAGCCTCAAGGGCATTGAAGTCCGTTTCTTTTGCCACATGGCCCGCATGGGCCGCAGCATGGTCCACAAGGTCCACAACAAGGTCCGCATGGTGCACAGCAAGGGCCACAAGGTCCACAGCAAGGGCCGCAAGGGCCACAGCAAGGACCGCAAGGTCCACAAGGTCCACAGCCTCCACAGGGTCCGCACATTTTTAATCCTTAGATATAAAAAAATGAAATATAAATGATCTTTCTTTATAAAAATTTACTTACACAGAATTGTTTAAAGGAAAAAATGAGAACTAGAGAATAAATTTTGATGTTTTCTGACTTGGTGACAAGTAAATACTGAATTTTTACAAAGCTTTAGTCTCATACATCTAAATATTTTACACCTAGCCTACTACGATTCGATTTTTTTTAATTTTTGTGCAATATGGTTTTGTAAGAACAAGGCCTACTAATGTTTGGCGGTTTTTGCTTTAGAGAATTCTGATATTCCAATTTAATAAATTTTGTTTAATATTCCATAATGACATTTCGGGCGATACCTAAAAGCTCTCGACAATATCTTCTAAATCTGATATAGAATGATATAGTTTCTACTGATAATATGCCCTAAAGCATATCCAAATGGTACCGCTACAACCCAAGTGAAATATTTTTTATTTCTGGTGTAAAATTTTATTATTTCGTTGAATCGTCTCAAATTATTTCTTTTGATTGGCGTTTATGTCGTCTAATTAGTTTCTGGTCCTGAAATGGTGCTATCCATTATGATGAATCTATGATCGACGTGTGTTTTTTGTTTGCTGAAGATGCTGGGATAAAGCTCTAGATCAAGAAATCTATTCAGCACCAACAGCACCCTCCGCAGGGGCCACAAGGTCCGCAGCATGACACATAGCAAGGTCCACAACACGATCCACATGGCCCGCAGCGAGGTCCGCAAGGACCACAGCAACCACCGCAAGGTCCACAGCAAGATCCACAAGGTCCACAGCACATGATTAATCCGTATGGAAGCTACAAAGAACATATAAGTTGGAATTCCATTTACATTTAGAATTGTTTTACTTACTTTGAATCAAACGAAAAATAATTTGAGACTAGACAAGAAATGTAGATGTCTATTGCCTGAAAGACTGAATGAAAGTAAAGTATGTAAAGCTGGTAGGGAAGGATATAGGTTTGAAAAACAAGTAGATGCCTACTACTTTCACTAAAAATCAGCAGTATTGCCTCAAACTTATCTTTGTGGTTATACGGTCAAATAAAATCATAGTATATAATCTTTAGGCCTCTGCAAAAAGGGCTACAAGGTCCGTAACCGTCACAAGGTCCACGGAGTCGACAGCTCATGATTTTTGATTCCAAAAATGCAATTTAGACTGAACAAAGAAATAGCTTGAGACAACTCAACAGTTTTGATGATTATTACGGGAAAAAAATGATCATAGATGGCTTTGGGAAAACTTTTTAGGCAATCACATTAGCCTTGAATTGTCGAATTGGAACTGTCAAAAACCTGGTACGGTGTGCCGACCCCGACAAGCCTCAGTTCTAAAATTGTCCCGACGAGTCAACATCTAAATTTCTAGTAAAATAAGGTTCCCTTCGGTTTTCGGTTGTGGCAAAAAGTTACCTGAAATTTAAACATGTATATGTACGTGAACCCGAACTACGTCTTGGTGCCTGTAAGTATTTAATTTATAGGTAAGATCTGTTGCCGAGGATATTTTTTTTAATGTGTATTGAACGCAGGACTGCTGCGGAGGCGGGTGCTGTGGACCAGCCTGCTCTCCAGGCTGCTGCGGCCCATGCTGCGGGTCATGCTGCGGACCATGCGGTGGCTGCTATCCATGCTGCTGAGCCAGAAAACTGGAATACCAATGAAGGGACCGAGCTGAAATTTAGATAGAGATGATATAATAAATACATATTATATATTTTCGTGGTCAATTCATATGTCAATTGTAGGGGTCGGGTCGGGTTCACTTCATTCGAGCCGCACATTTCTCCACTCCATTTTTTGTCAGAGGCTTCACCCTTTGTCACTCGATGCATCGCGGAGCCAGTCCAGCAGCATAGTCATATAATTCAATTAAACAATGCCCGAAGTTGCATAACTTTTCGCACATTTCTTCAAAAGCCAATGGAATATAAGTGTGATACAGAAACCAAATCATTCAATTCAAAATCAATCGGTAGTTATGGTTGAGTGTTGCAGAATGAAAGCGTTCCATGAAATTTGATGTTGGGGTTAGACCAATTTCTTACGCTCTGAAAGCAATCAGTTTAGAAACTGCCATTTACGCCAACAAATGTATTGAACTGTGAGCATTGTGGCTTCTTTTGCTGGAGAGACAATTTAAATAATGCACCAAATGAATTAAGCTGCCAGCCAAATGAAGGCGACAGCACATTTTGGTGTCTGACGAAGGAAAAGGAGATTGGTTGCCAAGCGACGGAGGTAAATGGACTAAGTCCTTCAGCAGCTGCAATAAAAATCGGATCATGTTCACAAAAGAATGAAATGAAGCGCAGACAAAAAGCCAACCAACTAGATGGCGACTGATTGTGAGTTTTATGTCACAAAAAGTGAACAAAACCCGATCGGGCAATAGTTGAGAAATATTTTTGTAGAAAAGTAAGAGGCACGTTAGTCGCCCAATGAAATTGGATAGAGGGCGGGCGGCACTTGTGTGTGTCATTGATATATCGTCCGAGTTGCCGATACAGGAAACACGCAGACACACAGGATGGCAATAAAAGTGGTAATGATATAGCCCAAGAAACGAGACAAAAAGTACGGACGCACGAGTTGTCCGGAAATGAGTCTAGCGCATAAAAGTTGCAAGTACCCATGCTTACAGTTGAGCTTAGTCAACGACCCCGGGGGTTGACTTAAATTTTGTGGGCCGCAAATATAATTTAACATCCTCATTTAAATGTGGTTGCTTAATTTTCACCTGCACGGATGTGACTCGAACACAAATCACGTTGCAAAAGTGCTGAACAGGTTTGTGCGGCAAAATGTGCGGCATGTGTGGAACATGGTGGGGTATGTCATCTAATTAAATATATCCGTGTGTAATTTTGTAGCTTAGTTTCCACAAATGTGGAAAACTAAAATACGAAACATGTCAGCACATGTGAATGTCGACAGTGCCTGCAAATAGGATGGATTTCTCTTAATTTATACAAAATTAATTTACGGTTTTATGTTACCATGAACTCTAGTTGTTTTGCGTAGTTAACTAAACTTTTTCAAAATCAAATGGTGCTTAAATTACGAAAGCCACTGTCTGCGCCAACAAACAAGCACAAACGGCAGACGTGCTCTGTTGAGGATGAACTCGCCCACACACCCACACCGCTTCCGGCGAAATATTTCAGTTGAAAATTTTTAATGAGCTCAAAATTGTCGTTGTAGATTTAGCAGAGTGCGATGAATAATATGGGGAGAAGTAAAAAACATTCAGCAAATAACAAAACCGAATATCAGGTGAATAGAGTGGGCCATAAGGGCTGGCACGGTTAATGAAAGTAAACTGACAAATGTGACAAGGTACATGGCATTTCGTGGATGCTGAGATCTATATAAGTAAATATAAAAAGGTCCCCTACATTAATCAAATTAACACATTCAACATCAACCCTTTACCCAACTCCCCCAACATCTGGAGCCATATGTTCGTATCCCTTGGGCCTTTTGGTGTCAATACAATGCACTGGAGTTTCGTACACGTGCTCCTGCTCGCGAATAAATCTCAGATACATCACGGGCAGCCACAGGATGTGTTGCTGTATTTATATTTTATGTACGGTTGTGTTGTGTCAGTAAGTCCAATGCGCAAATGGAGTCCTGACGGATGTGGTCCCCTAGAAGCGGGGAGGGAGTTTGCGGTAACTGCGGCAAGCCCGAAAACAACCACAGTGAAACAAAAGCAAACGAGCCTCTTTTTCGGTTTTGTCCATCCGACAAAGTGAGCTTCGGTTGACAGTTTGTTTTAATTTCACGGATTTATCTTAAAAGTTCAACAAGCTAGAGGGAATGGTAATGAAAATGGTGTCAATTTAGTAAATTTGGAATTCAAAAATTGATTTAAAAGATAATGCTGTTTCATTAGGAGGACTTTTCAAGTTAGCGTCTTAAATTTGTTAGCCTTATTTTTCACATTTTCTCACGTACTTACTGTACGTATTCATGTCGTACCCCAATTTCCTGAATTTTTTCGTATATATCGATCTCCTACCTTTTCTTGTTGCTGAATGATTTTAACGAACAATTTCCCGTTTCCTTTCCCTTTCAGCGTCATTACCCAAGAGATTTTCTGTACTGCAAATCATGTTCAGACTTACTCACATTTTATATTTAAGTTCAGCCAGCCGGTAAATAATTAAAACATGAAACGGAAATTAATTTGTCAAAACGATGCCTTCAGGAATCGAAAAGCTAATTAAAATTGTTGACATACAAAGAGAAATCGAAGGGAATGCCTAAAAAAGGGCTTTCACTATCAGATTCTAATGATGGGCCTGCGGTCGACAGGAATGGATGTCAAAGGTAATAGCTGATACTGTCTCAACTCTTATTTGCTTTTTTGTTTAAAAAGGATTTTTCAATCGAGACAAAAAAATTGAAACAATTCTTCCAAAATATCCAACTATTGGTAAAGCTCCCGCCGGCACTATGAAGTATATCAGAGGACCCAGTACCGACTGGTGAAATTTTGCAATTGCAATTTCAGTGCCATGAGCGGGCTCAAAGGCGCGTGCTAGCATGGTATTTTTTCAACTCAGCCGGACCCCACAATAGTTCGGTTATGAGTTGAGTTACCATTTCCCTTGGCCGATTCATCAGAATCCAGTAGGATTCCTCCTCTGTGACTGCAGTTATATCGTTTCGAATTTCGCGCTTTGTTGCCGCACATTGTTCAAATAAGACCTCAGGCTGGGGCCGACCTATTGTCACCGTTGCGAACACGTTATTCGCTTTCATTTACCGCCCGCTGCTGTATTGCTTTTTGAAAGTGGTGTTCGGGACGGGGCTTAATTTTACGTATTTGATTTTGGATGGCAATCGGCTTAGATCTGAAAAATTTAAAACTCCGGCGCCAATCGGCGCCAAACTAAAAAAAAAATCCCTCCACAGACAAATTTATTGAAATATTACCGTCTTGGTTAATGGATTATTTTACTATTGATTATAAAAAGCTTAAAGTACTTGCTGTCTGGAATTTCTTTAGTTTTTTACGCTTTCTCGACCAACGCAACTACATCATTTGCCAATTACGCCCAGCATCTTGTCGGTTTCGGAATCAATAGATCCGGCACCTGATAGAAACCAGCAAAAAGTGGCAGCTCGACGGCAGCTTAACACCTTGAGGTTAAACCAAAAAGTACAAACCTATCAGCGGCAGTAAGAAAAACGCATAGGGCAACATGTGCAGTTTAACCTTAGACACGCACGTCAGACGGATGGCTTTGAACAAAAGATACAAAAGGACACGGAACGATGCGGAACGGGAACGGGCAGAGGAAAAGTAACGAAAATTGCAATGAAAATGGGGCCGAAAGATGGGAAAACAAAAAACCGGACTGGGCCAAAGGTAAGCAAGGAAAGAATGAAACAATTTAGCCAGCACTTAACCGTTTAAACCCCAACTGAACCGAGTGCACACGTTTGACCCAGGAGCGACATAGCCAGGACATGTGGGAATACGAATGGGACTGGGAATTTGAACCGGGCCGGAGCTCAAGATTCTGTCCGGGGGTGTTGTAAGAACAAACAGAACATGAGAATGGGGGGCTTTGAAAACCCAAAAAATTAAAACCACGCCGGGCTTAAATTTATAACCTACGCCATGCTGCGGCAGAAAAGAAAGGAGGTGGCGTGATGGAGGCGTGGGCGGGGGATAGTGTGGCATTGGGGGCGTGTCCAACAAGCACGAAACTGAAAGCCGCAGTGAAATGCATTTTGGAAGTTGCCTTGACGCTGACCAACAAAACAAAAAAACGTAACTAAAACGCGGAAAAAAGAAAGCGCACCCCCACACTCATATAGCCACAGTGCAAAAAGTTGCCTCGTTTTGTGTGACGGCGACGATTTGAAGCCGTGACCCCGCGCTGTGTGCAATCCAATTTTTTGTCCCGAGTCACCCTTCTGGGCTGCCAGTTTGATATACAAACTGTAAAATGGCAGTTCACCTTAACTGGAAACTCAACTGAACTAAACTCAAACTCAAACCAGCTCAACTGTTTTTGCCGCTTTTCGACGACAACATCGCACACAAAAACTTGTCACATGTGCAACGCAACATTTCCGCTTCCCTCCTCCTCATTTCCAGCTCCTTTCTTCCCATCCACATCCCTTTCGTCCTGTGTGTGTCTCTCTTTTTGTATGCTTTTAGTCGAATTTCAAATGTTGCTTACTGTGCTGGACATTTGGAGTTGGACGTGCCCGCCCCCGATTTTCCATACTCGGAAAAGTATCTTAAAATGGTGAACTGCTCCGGCTGCCGCTTCTGTTCGACTATTATTAAACAGATAAATATGCAAGTCGTACAACGTGTCGTATCAGTTATTTGCAGCTTCCCAGCCAAAAAAGAGGGTGCCACTATTTCACGCCATGGATTTTACACATGTAGCATCATCTGTTCACGGTAAGTATCCGCAGCGGTTGCCGCACTCAGTTATTACTTATTTTGATGCCAGCGGATTGTTGGCTTTTCCGCTGACATGTTGCGCTCCTCAACTAACTACCTCTTTGTGTCCTTTACACTGGTTAAATATCCTTCATATTAAACCCAAAAATGTTCAATGTATTTTGAGTGTTTATGTTTAATAAAATATTCAAATATTTCATTTTATGGTGGAGCTAGCGTCTGAGCACTAAATAATTTACTTTTAATTAAAACCGACTATTTTAAAATTGCCATAAAATTATTTTGTATATTATATGAACTATAAAATAAAGGAATTTATATGGACAATTTTTGATAGGGATTTTCATGCAATTATTCAGATATATTACACTGTACTCAGCTTTTATTTTTCGCTATACTTTACACATTAATTTCAGTTGTTGAGTGCGCGTATTTTTGGGGAGTTTTGCTTTAGTTGAGCTGACAAAAAGCACGTGATTTGCTTATTTGAGGAGCTCGAGCTGGTAAAGACAGGGAGGTAGGGTGAGAGCAGGGGAATCGCACTCCCAGGTGTGCGACAACCCGATTTGTTTCGCTGGTTAGTGAGCATTAGTTTGCAGATAGCGTAACTTGCCGAGATTTCACAGCAGCTGTTGGAAATTATGGCTTAAGCACGCTCGAATTTATAAGGCTGCTGATGATTGAGCTAAGAGGAACCTCTCCTGTTCGTTAGAAAATCGGTAGTTACTTAGCCTTGGCAACTGGAATTTAAGACTAAGCTAAAAGCCAGATAGAATTACGAAACAACGAAGGAAGCCCCAGTTTGAAACTCAAAGTAGAACCTATAAATGTTTTCCGATTTGCTGTGCGAAACTGCAAGCCAGAATTCGATATCAAAGCTTTAATTTTCCCCTATCCGTCTTTCATGGCCTGTTGGCAAACTTATTGGCACAGAGAAATTCTTCGACCACTGCTGCTCCTGTTGTTTTTGGCCAGTTGTTGTGGTGTGTTCGCAAACACAGAGCGCAATGTAAGACAGGCCAATAGACAAATAGACGGAGAGACAGTCCGACAGCCAGACAGGACAACAATGTCTGCGAGCTGCACAAACACACATGGATGGGTGTTTATGTGCTAGCCATGCGGGCGAGTCCCTTTTTTTTAGATCGCTGGTTGGCTTTCCTTATCGGAAACAAGCTTATTCCGTTCAATGAACTGAAAAATATTGTTTACCTCTGTGTCCTGGAAGTTGCTCAAATTGCGTATGCCATTTCCAGTTTTTTTTTCAAGTCGTCTTGCTCCGCGACTGCATTCTGATAAATTTTATATGGCATGATGGTGGCTCACGGTGGTTGTATTTTATCACTGGGATTGAGAGCGGGTGCCCAGCCCGGAAACACTTCTGGTTAGGTGCAGACAGGTGAACTGAGGTCAAGATGACCCTGGCCCACTAGGGCGGAAATATTTTCAAAGTATTTAATGCGGTTTGCCAACCATTTCCAACTTAGTTTTAATTCCTCGACACTTGAACATTTTTGTGCCATTTGGCATGGACACGGAAAGGGTTAAACCGAACTAGGAAAAACTTTGTACCCTTTTAAACATGACATTTGACATATTTCAGCAAAAAAGTTGTGCTGCCGCCGCATTTTCAACCCTTGTCAATTAGGCTGACGCGGCGTATGCGTAATGCGTGTGCATCGCTCTGTGTGTGTTTGTCTCTTTGTGTTTTGGTCAGCTATGGGTGGTAAGGGGAAATAAATGCGGAAAAAAATGAGAACGGTGGCAAAAAGTTTGCGCTCAGTTTAAACTTTGTCCCCCAAAAAATGCGTGTGTAGGAAAATTTGCGAGTCCTTTGTCAAAATTTGAGACAATTTGCCAAGAGCATGAGACCCAAAATACGATTTCATTTACCAAACTCTAATGGCATTAAATTGAATACAGGAAGTGCCAAATGTAGGTTAATGGATTTATTTATAAGAAATTTACGTTCCTAAAGTTACTTCTTTTAATTCGCTCAGTATATTTTGCAAAAACTAGTATAATGAGGATCTTTTGGAGCGTTCGGAATTAGCATGTTTATACTTTTCAGCCATTCTTTTTAATAAGCAATCAACACTTGTCATAAAATTGCGCCATTTGCCGTAGCCAAGTGTCCTATATGTTGATACACATGTCTGGTGCCTTGTTTTTGCTGAACAGCTTTATCTGAAACGATAATTTTATTGGACATTAAAAACATTTACGTGCCACGACATCAACGCCAGTCACATGATATTAAAAAGCCATGCCAAAAAATATGACATAACGCATAAAACAAAGGCATGAAACGGTACGACAAATTCTCTGGTGCGTGTGTCGGAAATGATGGGAAAAGAAAGCGGAATGGAAAGAACCATACCGAGAAACTTGGTCAGTGTCGCCAGGGTATCGTATATCAGGCCCATCAGTCATAAACTACCCGCCCGAACCGGCAACGAAGCAGAACTGCCGCCGTCGATCTAGCTGGCGAATTTTCTTTGAGCCAACCATGACGTAAAACGTAAATGATATAAAAAGCTATAATGTTCTGTTACTTTCATGATAAACAATAACAAGTATTTGGCTAAACGCAGCGTTGAAAACGCCGTTGAGAAATGGCCAGGACGAGGGCGTGCCACATGCGAGGCCCACCAGCAGGACATGAAAAGTCCTCTCAGCCATGGTGTGAGGGCACTTCAGATGCCCACACGGAGAAGCCTACGTGACAAGTTCTAACTTCTTGACGAAAAACAAAAGAGTTTCATAGCTCTAAGTTGAGTTGCGAGTAAGCTACCATGTGATCTAGTAATTTTCAATTTATTTAAGAAAGCTTAAAGCTCAATGTGGCTCTCAATAGAAATTTAAGGCTTCCAAGCCAGCAGATACATTTAAATTTTGTCTTGTCTTGAAGTAAATCGTAACCTTTCAGATTTTAAATATAAAAAAATAATGTATACGCACTGTAGACCCAGCCAGGACTAGCGATTATGGCGACGACAGACGATGACTATTGAAGCGTGCAATTTATTTCAGTTGGGCAAACAATCTAAATAGGAAAAAACTGTCAACATTTCAGTTTGAAATTGTTATGGAACATTTTTAAAGTTACTCCAATATGAATAAATAAATCAATTAAAGCATTTGAATTTTAGCCGTTGGTGCTGAATGATGCAAAACCGTCGACCTGCATTTCTATTTTTCTATGAATTTCACACGAACACTGCAGTTTATTGGGTTTATTTAACCATTATCAACAGTTGCAAAAATTGAAACCATTGATACAGTTGGCGATGATGTCGCCGGGTAATGGAAATGAACCAACAGATTTATGTTGTTGCCATGTGTTTGTTTGGCTGCGGTTGTTTATTTATGCGATATTCGCAGCATTATTGAAATGTAATAGATTTCTGCCGCAGGTGCGACAATACGCCCTTACTCCTCCCGTACCAAGTGTCCCTTTTGTTCTTTTCATATCCTGACCGCACTTACAAGTTGTTTGGCCCACAAACAAGCGTCCGATAACTTAACACGCCCATGGATGCCACAAAACACGGCCGTGTGTCGTGCCCCAAGCCAAGGGGCATTTTCCGTTCCAGCATCATTTTGCGTGTGTGGTTATTGACAAATGTATTTCCAATTGTTCCCCAGCTACTCGAATTGTTTGTGTCCGACTCACCTGATACGTGTCCCTTATTACAATTTCACAGGACTGTTTGTTTGTTTCGATGTTTTATTGAGCCCCAATAATTTCCGCACAGTGCCCTTTTTTTTTTGCTTTTTCGGTCTTATGTAAATACTTCATTGAGGTCGTGTGACATGAGCGTACTATTTAACCTATATTTACTTGTTGTATGATACAGAATTTCATATTCAACGTTGCAAAGATTCATATTTTTTATTGAAAAAAAAAAAACAGAATGGAGCGAAAACTTTGTAATTCCAAACGAAAATTGGTTTTATTCGATTTTGTCGCTAACAAGTTTGTTCAATTTTTGATTTCGCCGGCAATAAAAACAATCAAATATTCACAATAAAGGCTGAGTTATAGTTTCAAAGTTTAATATATCAAATGCAGGACTGGTACACGAAGCATGCACATGTCTGCATCCACGGAGCCAACATCGCGTATACGTAATGCAAATGCTTGTGCCCCTTCCAATAAAATCGGGTATGGAGCTAGTTACGGAATTGTGCGCTTTTAGTTTGTGAATTTTTATTGCAATTTTTTCTTTGTTTTGTCTGGCCGAGCTGCCTAGATCCTAACTAAAAACAAAAATGAAAAAATACAAATAAATAAAACCTGTCCCAATACAGCCAATTCCGCAACAGCAAACGTGCTGAGAGATATGACAAAAATAAAAATGAAACACACCAACAGGAAAATAGAATTGTATTAAAATTTAATAAAATATGTGCAGACATTCATACATAGGGATTGCTTACTTTTTGTTTGTGTTGTACCACTGATAGTAAATCTGTAGTTTATTTAAATTAGTTGATCGGAAATAAATCAGTTAAATCCTTGACGGCGACAAATATTTTTTTCTGTGGTTCCATTTGACGTAGACAACACGCTGCTGGAATTTTTGCCACCCACAGTTCGAAATTCCATAAATGGAATATTTTTGAAATTGTGGCACGAACAAAGAGGCGAACAAAAAATTCCACAGCAATTAAATCGTATCAACAAGAGCATAATTTTGGGTAGTGTCAATCACAAGTCAGAGCCTTAATTAAACGTCACACATAGGAATACAGGTGCCGCCGATACATGGGCTTAAATCTTGTCCATTGGACAGAAATTTGCATAGCCCTTCCATTCAATTTGAATTTCACTTTCCTGCTCTATAACCTCCAGAGGCACTATTAGTAAGTGAATGCGTAAGCAACAACCTGTGGTTAAATATCCATCCAAGCAAAGGATGCCACAGAGAATAGCAGGAGAAGCTGGTTCATGATTTAAAGTCCTGCTGCAGCCAATGCAAGTGGCCATAAATCAAACGAGAGCTTCTTTTCTGAGGGTGGTAGTTTTTCGAGCAGCTAGAAGGAGCCGAAGAAAGACGCCGAGGACTTCCATCCTTCTGGCCGACAATAACTTAATTGCAAAGTCATGTTTGCATTGTGGCCTTGTCCGGGGAGCTGAAAACCGACTGTACCTGGATCAGATGTTGCCCTCCTCATTGCGGTTAACACAAGTCCAACACTGGCACACATCCGACGACCGGACGACGGCTTGTACTTGCCCGTACGCTGAACATGGCCGGATACGGGCTAGTGAATAATCTCCAGACCGCACTCCCTGTAAGTCATACTCCGGATTTATGATTTGCAGCGAGTTAAATCTGCGCTGCAGTTCGAGGATGTCCACAGTATTAATTCTGATCAATAGGACGTGCTCTCCCCCTCTTCGCCGCAGCCAGAACATTGACATCTGCTTTCGTGGAGATTAGAAATGTGTTATTGTTAAAGCATCTTAAGGCATTAAATACACACATCCCAGGTGGCTGCGGAAGATGGCAGAACGGAATACAATAGCATTATCTAAAAATGTTTTCTTTGAATTACATTCTAGAGTCTATGTATTTTAGGTGATTTAATTGACAACTAGTTTATAAAGGGGATAATAAAACTATTAATTGCTTGGATGCCCTATTATTATTCTTCAGTTTAAACTGTCTTTGTCTTAAGAGAATAGTACAAAATTGGTTGCAATTTTGACTTGCATTTTGGTGTAAAACCTTTAAAACTTCCAATTGAGTGAGTACAAAGTGCTGCTAGTAGCACTCTTATACTAGGAGAGCTTCAAAAAATATTGCGAACAAATATAAAATAAAATAAACATTTGGCCAACATTTCCCCCGTCGTTGTTGCTGCTCGTGTAGGTCGTCAGGCCATAAACTTTAAAATTGAGCCAACACAAAAACGAAGTCGGAGCAGAACAGGCAACTTTTAGTTTTATTGTCATTTCAATGTATTTCCGCACTTTTAACCGCAGTCGGATTTGGATTCGGAGTCAGAGTCGCTCTCTCACATGGATCTGACCCGGGCATAAAAAAGAGGAAAAGGAAAAAAGAATTATTTCAAGCAGTTTCGAAGCCATAAAAAACTGCATTTGGCAGCCGTTACCGAAAAATATATATATATTCACATACATATATAGCCGGCAAAGCCCGATTCCCGATTTTTGGACTCCACATTTTCATATTTTTTGCCTTGCGGACAGACATTTCTAACATTTGCTGCACAGATTTGCGTGCCAGCGACATATTTAAAATGTTGAAAATTATTTATAATTAAAAGTTAGAGGCCAAAAAGTTTTTGCCGTCCACTCCAGGCCAGGGCTAGACTTGTCCGCATTCGGAGGGCCAGTAATAGTCGTAGTCATAACCGTTTTGCTGGCTCAGCTGCATTTGGCTTTTGTGCGGCGACTAGAATTTTTAATAAAAATACCTAAAGAATGACCGGAGGCCCTTTGGGACCGGTCAGCCGGGTCGGAATGATTGTTATTTACGCAACGGTCGTAATAATTCACATTTTTACACCCTTCTGTGGGAGACGGACGTTTCCAGCACATATCAATGCGACAAATTGAATTTCCTTTTCCCAAACGAAATTCCAAATCGAAATCAAAGTAAGGTTTTTACTTCTGGCACTTCTCTGTTCATGATTTTGCGTCTAAAATAGAGCATTTTCTTGTGCCTTCCGGGCAAGAGTTTATGCATTTAATTTCCATGCAATTGACTCTCTCGGCCACGTGAAAAGTGACTTATGTTTAACATTTTTGCATATCACAGAGTCCCTTTTCCCGGCCCCCTTGAATGTCCAATAAAAGTCAATAAGCATCTCGGAGATATGCGCATTTTTCAATTACGTATTTGTATGCAATGCCAGCATCCACAACAGCAGCAGCAACAAAGAGCACAAATTCAAATGACATGGGGACACAGAGCTACGTACAAGGACAAATGGTCCTGGAGGAAGTGCTGGGCGAAGGGGTCAAGAGGACCTAGCGGGTCTAGTGGGACAGGAGCGGGAGCAGGAGGAGGAGCAATCGCTACACGAGCACCATGTCTTTCATTATGTACGACAAACTGGCTGACACGGGCGGCTAATAACGACCACGATGCACACAACAGTCCCACAAGCGAGGGAAATGACTAACTAACTGACTGACTGACTAGCTGACTGAATGTCGGAAGGACCAATAGACTGGCCAAGGGACCAACTATCACCCAACAATAAAGAACACCAACTTACGGCTGCTGCTGACCCCCTCCTAATGGACAATTCAATGCAAATTGGCAAAGCACGAAACTAAAAAGCAGACTCGCTGCGAAGAGCAAAAAACTAAAAGCTCAATTGATGCGGGTCAATAAGTTTGGTAATACACATGAAAAATTAGATGATTCCTTGAAAAAATCAATAATAATACTCTCTAACCCTAATCCTATTTATATACAAAATGTCATTCTTTTCGCCCCTTTAAAGGCATCCCAAATTCCACCTTTGGTGATATCTTCAATTGGTGGGAAAATGTGTATTGAATAGTACTTGTTTTTTTTGTACTGCTCTATTCTGTTTATTTTTTGCTTACTGCTAAATCGAATCAGTATTAGACGAAAACAAAATTAAGAAATAAAATACTCGGGCTTGGCCCTGACACAAACTGCAGAGCAGCTTCGCCCGCCACTCGGTCCTCATCTCTCCCCGGAAGCTCTCTTTCCTGCAGGACTTCCATTACCATTACTACTGGCACTGGCTGCTCCTTCCATTCGCCTCCGTTCACATGACTGACCAGCAAAACTTTAAATAAGAACCCAGTCTCGAACTTCTCTTCAACCGATGCAAAGCCAAAGTCAATGTACTTGGCCGAGTCCCCCGCCCACGTTGCGAGCCTCTTCGGTCTATTTTTGAGCCCGATTAGTGAAGCGTGCACCTTCGGTTTGGCTTGGTGTTTGAGCCAAAGTATTTATTAAGTGCGGAATCTGGGTCGCATTATGGGGCAGCCGAGAGATGCCGATCAAAAAGTGAATTGCATAATTCCGGATCCGGCTGACAAGCGGTTCTGTTCTGTCACTGCAATAAACTTGTTCCGTGGATATCCGCATGTCGTTGAATTTATAAACCGTATGCAGGAAGCTGCATATTTTATTTATTAATATGAATTACTAGCAGGAATAAAGCATAAATCACGCTGCATATACGGAAGTGAAAAACCTTTGTGCCGTACACATGTCAAAATGTTTTTTTCCTCGACAATTTAATGAAATTATGAAATGTAAATTTAATTTAATAAGTTCAAAGGAAGAGCAAATGGTAAACCAAAGGTAAAAATTAGAATGAAGAATATTATATAAGACCCTAGCTGGGATAAGTCCCAAAAAATTACCAAGCACTTGTTATCCATACAAATTATCAGCCGTTCCCGAACTGACAATTCCACCCACCAGCATTTGGCGCAAATTTCTCAGCCTCTGCTGCCTAATCGCTTTGTTGGTCCTGGCCCGAAACAGGGATTTGAGCCTGGTTCGTGGCTATTACTGGCTCATTGTGCTATTGTTGTTTTAAATGCGTTATTGTTGGCCGAGAGGCCAAACAGGCGCATTAATAACCAGCGCCATTGAAAGGCCATGTCATCAAATGAGCCAGGACAAAACCTCGTCCTCATCCTCGAGCTCAGCTCTCAGCTTCATTCTCGCTCTCGCTCTTGTGCTTGTCGTGGTCGTGCGGATGATGATGATGATTGTTTATTTGTCCACAATGACGTTGAAACATCATTAAATGGCCAAAGGTCACGCATTTACAGTTACGGCTGACAAAAGCCGACCTGCACGAGTCAGTTGCCATCTCCAATGATGCTGTTACAGTGTTGCTACCTTGGCTGTTTTCTGGCAGATTTCAGATATTTTTGTAGTAGAAATTTTGGAGTAATTTCCATTTTTATTACTTAAATATTAAGAAAGGCACATCTATCCTAAGATATATGTATGTATATAAACCATTCAGTATAAATATTTTGAAAAACTAAAAAAATATATGGTAGAACTTTGCTTTGCACTTTTTTTAGTTCATAATATATTTTTTTAAATTTTCATAATTTGACAAAAAGTTTTTGGCTGTCATCACTGCTTTATCTCTCTCGATTCAAATATCCAGTTTAAATGCCGATTACAATCCCTTTTGCACGGCCTCATGCCAAAGTCAATTCTGGGTGAAATGTAACTGTCGAGAGCCGAATGTTTAGCTGTCATTACGTGTCAGTAAGCCATGATCAGGCCCGAGCTCATTATCGTCATCATCATCTGCGGATGACAACTTGCCGGCCGATGGTCCATGTCCTGTGACCATTGACCGGAGTGTTCCGTAGCCCAGGGACCAACGACCATCGAACAGAGACCAGGGACCAGTTTCCAGTTTCCAGTTCCCAGTTTCAAGAATCCCAGCAGCGATAGCAGCAACGGCGGTGATGTTGTATCAACAAAGCAAGGGCATTGTCCGGCTGCTGGCTGCTGGTTGCTCCCCGAAAGCAAACAATCACCACACATCCGTTTCCGTGAAGCATTCAAATTCGCAGTCTAACAAAGCAAAATAGCAAGAGGAAGGCCAGCTGGACGGACGACAACTGGGCCAAGTTGTTGACCAATTGGCTCCATTTAGATTGAAAATCTCACTTAGGAGAGGGTTGATTAAGAGGTTGTGACAGTTGATTTAATGGGTGGTGGATAATCATTTGATTAAGAAAATGACTATTGTATTGTTTCAAATAAATGTCTGTTAAGAAATAAAGTTTCTTAAGGAATAAAATTAATGTGAATTATTTGCTGTTTTAAGCTTCTTTGGGTCCAAACTTGAATTTTTGGTATTTTATGATTCGGATGCATTCATTTTTGTTGATCTCCTTCCCAGAAACGCTTCCCGGCCACTGTGTTGTCCCTGATGACAGTCGTCTATGGAAATGAGAAAAACCATAACAAGTGCCTGGAATGACATGGGAACAACTGCGGGCGGTCAGTAGAACAATTGGCTAACAGGTAAGACAACAACAAAAGCTACAAGCCGGCATAAGGGCGGATGGAGGGATCCACCACCACATTGGCGGTTGGCTTCCGTTTCACTAACTTTTTGCATCGGGCCTTCTGTGTTGTTGTCTTTTCCAATTGCTGCCGATTGTTGCTGTAATCCTATTAAAACGCCAACAGTCCAAATGGCTAGTCAGCCGGCCAGCCTGCCGGCCAGGATATTTTGTTGTTGCTCTTGCAGCCTGTCAGCTGGCTTTGTTTGTTGTTTCATTTCAATTCGGCGAAACAAAGACTTAAAGTGCTCATTCACCTGATTTTGCTGGTTTTAGTGCCGACGCTTCGGCCCATTTTGAGCCATTCAGTTCTACAACACAGGGCTGTTTGGCATGTTTATTTAAACCAGAGCCAGTTCTTGGCTATTGCTTTTGTGTTTGCCCGAACCGCCCGGTGGAATTGTTCGACTTAAATGGGCCTCAATTTAGCCGGCCTTTGATTCGAAGAGTTAAGTATGTACATGGCACACTTTCGTCCTAGGGTACTTAGCTGATTGATTGATGGCGGTGTTAAAGTTTCAAAATCATTACTGGAGAGAAACAGGGCTAAACATTTTTTAATTTAAAACCAATGCTTGGTTCAGGTTTTAAGTCTAGGCCATTTATAATATTAATATCAAGAAGTAAGTATGAAAAGACCTTTTTCAGCTTAGCGCAAATGCGTCTCGGCCACTTATGGTGTCGACGCTGGAAATATTTAATACATGTTCAATAACCGTCGGAGAGGCAGTCCTTAAGCAAAACTTTGCTGCAGCCAGCCAAAGAAGCTTGATCCTTTGAGATGGGAACCACTTCATCCCCAACCCGTTCACCTTGCTGCCCGAACATAAAAATCTCAAGGATTTTATGGGGAAAGCAATAAATTCGGGTATAGCTCACACAACGTTACTTCCGCTATTTATTGCCATTTCCAGCAACAGTTTCCATATGCCATCGAACCGATAGAAGGATTCCAGTTTCGCCAAAATCCCCACAAAGCTGCCTTATTTATTGAAATATTCGTTGCTTTATTTCGCGCTACTTTTGCCGAAGTTTTAAGCCATTTCAATTGTGTCCTTGAGGAGCTCTTTACATTGTTTCCGTTCAAGAGGCCCAAGACAAGGGCGAGTCCTTGACCCCGCGGGGAGTTGAATACTCACATTCGATTGCAGCCACATCCAGACAAATTGTCGTAAAACTCAGCCGTAATCGTCAGCATCAACCCAGTCGATTGGGCACCTAAACCCAGTCGGCCACAATGTGAACCGCCCACCCCCTAAAAGATTGCACTTATGTAGTTGGCCTAATAGAGAAATGGTAGTAAATTCTGTTGCCACTCATTGTGCAGATGGCACGTTTCTGTTGCCATCATTTTTTTCTGCTTATTTTTGCAGCTCCCAGCTAGAAATCACGTATTGCCTTTCGTCCGGAACGCAAATTTACGGCCCCTGCCGTACTGAGCTTGACTTGGCCGTTAAACTCTTTAAACCATAAATAGCCCAAGCTGGTTTTCTCATTTGCCAGTGGGCAAAGGTAAATAGGGGGTACTACACTCTCGTCTAATGGGTTGTTGTTATCTATTGCCAAATTTTGCACCTTCTCAGGTATGTGAGAAGATTCCCAAAGCAACACTAAACAACATCGAAGGAAGCCCAGGGTGCAAACAGAATTAAGGTAGCTTTATCCTTTAATTTTTTATGTTACATCCAGCAGCATAAACCATAAATATAACCAAAAAGCTGATACCTCATGCTTAGAGCCGGGATATCATTTGCTCGCAAGTGTAATTGAAATGGGTGCCGTTCGCAACACGAATTCAATTGGAAAGGTAAACAAATCAGAAAATGGCAACATCGCGACATTAGCGTGGTCCCCAATGGCCGAAAGCTGCCCAAACGGCATGAAACAATGTCGACGTCGCTGTTCCTGTCGATGATGTCCTGGCGGCTCCTACCTGCTCGTGCTGCCGAATCCTGAATCCTAAAAGTGCTGCGATGGAGAGGGAGGTGGTTAGTCTGTGGCCGGGCACTGCCGGAAGCCAAACGCAAAACATTTCTAATTTCAGCGCTGATGTTGATGAATGGCGATGGACACGCGGAGCAGGTGGCAACGGCACCGGAAGAGGCCAAAACGCGACAACAAGTCCACACACCCACGCAAACAGGCGAGGAGACTGACGACGGGTAGCCAAATGTCAATTGTCAGGGGCAGAACAGGGATTGGGAATAGAAATGGCAATAGAAGAGACCATTTGTCCAGGATGCCCCACGGTGATGTTTCGAAGCGACCTTATCTTGAAGAGAACACAGTCGAAAAAATTACTAAAAAGTCGCATTGAATCAAAACAAGATACTAATGATATTTAAAGAGTTTTTATTTTTGATTAAATGAACTATTTTTTTCTAATAAGTATTTTCTATTAAATAGTATCATTATCGTTATACTTTTTCTTCAGTGTTGGCCTGAAAGCGGATGTCTTGAAATGTTCGCATGGCTTTGGCACGCATTGTTGGTGGCTTGTTATGGATTTCGAATGGGAATCGGATTCGGTGCTGGGTATGGTTGTGGGTGCGGGTTCGGGTGCGGATGGCGCGTGTTCCGCCTTTGTGACCAACGGCCGTGGATGGATTCGAGTTTGTCGGCAGCAATTACCGTTGATCTGGAGTGTTTTTTATCGTCGACGAGCCGTTATGACAACGGTTGGCACGTATTCCCACGTCCAAGTCATCGCATTCAATTTGCTTGATTTTATTTCCTACGCCAAGTCACCTTTTTCGGACAGGCAAGACGATGTCGAGGAGAAGGATGCCCAAGCTGGTCATTCGATAGTCGAGCCAAACTATTTCCATTTTGATTGTGCTCCCTGGCAGCCAGCGGACTTTGATTTCTCTCGATGCCGCTGCAATTGCAACTTAAGTGTGCAATTGGATTTGATTTTTCCCATTTTTGACAAGTCCTCCAGGCCCATTGCACGACCTTGCTTGGCCAAAAAAACAAAAAAAGAAAAACATAAAAAACGAAAAGGAAAAAGGGAAAAATGAACGTTTGCCAAAATGTCCCCACCAAATTGACATTTTGTTTAATATTCTCGAGTGTGTTTTGCGCTCTGTTTTCTGCCTGCAAGGGAAACTCTGTGTCAGTGGGGCAGGATGTGGATCCTGGGGCCGATTGCGATTGGGTTTGTATTTGTGCAGGGCAGGATATGAATTGCCGGGCGATTGGCGGAGAATTGCACTCCAACTGGGCCATGTTTGGTCTGGTGCTGCTTTCGGCACTCTCGTGACACCATTATAGGATAACTGCTGGGAAAAGGTGCATGTTATCGTGTTAAATACATTTGCATGTTTTAGCACTGGTCTTTGGAATAATTTTTCCACCTGGAAAATTAGAAATGGATCCATCATACTTAGCCCATTAATGTCAGTTGGGTGAAACAAATTCGACATTGAGTTTTGGTAATCGACATCAACGGAGTTCAATATTTAGTCCAAATTAATTCGTTGAAGCTTTTTTAGAAACGAATAAATCAGGACTCTTTATTAGTGCTTGGCAAAGGCCCACATAAAAATCACATCAGGAAAAACATATCCAGATAAGATTCAAGTGGGTCGATATTTTTGTGAGCCCTCGACAATATGCCCATCAGATCGTGGGAGCCGAATTCCATTGTCGGAGCCCCCAAATCCGCATCTATTTCATTTAATTTGATTTATTTGCTGTTTTTGTTCAGCTCCGCTTCGCTTCTTTCTTGTATGTTGTCCCACACCAATTTTGGTCGGAATGCAGCTTAGCTAGCGCCCACATTCGGAGCAGACTTGCTTTGGGCTCTTAATGAAAACACAAATCCAAATACAGTCCTCGAAGTAAACGCGAACACCACGTCCTTGAGCCATAAAGCCTACCCTGAATGAATGGAGGGGTGAAAAAGTGCGAAAATAATTCCCAGCCAAAAGATTAAAGCCATAAATTTGGATTGGGGCACGGGAAAGGGTGACGTTCTCTCCGAAAGTTATAAAGCGACTAGAAATAAACGCGTTGAATGGCGTTGCGATAAAATTGAATTATAATTTACCTATTCGGATACGAAAAGTAGATGCTGCTTCAGATAATTGGGTGTAAATGGGGATAAAATCTTGTAAAGCGATAGTCCAGTTTAAGTAATTTATCTTTTTAATCCAAATAAGTTGACCTTAAATTCATAAGAAGTTCGTCTTTGTGGCGTTAAAATTTTGTTGAGAATTTTCATCGCTGTTGCCTGGGGTAAAATCAATGCTATCAACCTGGTTACACCGAGACATCAACCCACACCACTGACTTCCTGGGGCTTAATATCATTACGCATACGCCAAGTTGGCACACACACACGAACTCCGCGAGCTCCGCTGGCTCCGCAATCTTTTGGAAAGGTTTTTCGGTTAAAATATTTTACATATTTTTAACGCACATTGTATGTATGTTGAATACCTTCAAGGATGCCTTCGAACGAGCGGTTGTGGGTGATAGGCATGGGCTGAACTGAAGAACATGGCATCGCGGTTATACTTCTGATAGTTAATAATTTCATTAAGGTTCTCTTTAGTTTATTGATTTTCTCCCTCATGAACATATACATTGGCTTGTTGAGCCTTAAATATTATATTAATTGGTTAGGATTTTTCTATTTCCAGCAGTCTTCATGTTTTGAATCAAATGATTATAAAAAAGCAAGCAAAACTGTACAAAAACTTTTAAATATTCGTTTTTTTTTGTTTTGTTCTTGTTTTTTTTTTTTTTCGTTCTGTTTTCAATTTCAACCATGTCTATAATGAAGAAATCCGCATTTTTGGAGGTACCAGGAGATCGATCCTCTTCTCGGAAAAATGCATTCTCTAAGCAGTACACCAAGAGCATGAACTTGGAATATGGAAGGGTTCCTAGGCATACAGATGGAAAGATACATATTCTATACGAATCAAGGAGATCGTTCCTCGAAAACAAGACAAGGCGGCACCCGGACGATTCGAAATATATAGGAGACTTTAACGAGACTTGGGAGCCTTGGCAGTTCTATTCCTATCATCCAAAGGATGATGATCGGGACGTTATGCCCATGGACCCAAGCTATGCGAAGTTTAAAGTGCCAATGTAAAACTATATTTTCAAGTGGTCCCGTTAATTTGAATGTATTTAACTTTTCTTTTACAGGAATGCATTATGCAGCGAGAAAATTAGAAAAAGGATAAAACAGTATAACGCTCAGATAAATCGGGAAATTGCAAAATTGATCGAATATCAGAGTAGTGCCGTGGAGGCGGCATACTTTGTGCGGTATTCTTACTAACCCCCTTGAATATTGAATGAATTTTTCTCATCGCAACATTTTTCTAGTTTTTTGGCTTATACAAGTTTTTGGCCACCTTACCATACAAATGAGGAAATAGAGAAGACCAGCAAAACATTCTTCAAGCTGTCCAAGAAGGAAAAACGTCGTTATGACTATATCATGACTCATGATTTTAACTAATCAACATCCATAGGTATATAAGAATAATTTTATACTCCAGTACAAAAATGTTGACATAACAATTTTTGCTGAAGTGTAAAATAATTCTTAAATCCATGAATTTCTACTCCCATAACTAATTCATAAAATACAGACTTAAACTGCAACCTGAGACTTTTATTGCGATGCAAAATGTCGCAAAGCCACTCTCCAGACTGAATTCATTTACAATTTTAATTTATAGAACTGCTGATAGTTTATTTGAGACAGCAAAGAAGAGGGGAACTGCCCAACAAACTGAAACATAAATCCGGAAACGGAGATATTCAGAGTAGTCCATTCGATCTGAATAAACAGTTTCCATTTGCCGGCGATTCATTTACATTGCAAGTATTGGGTACTTTTTCTTGGACGTTATGCAAAACAGGCGTAACTTTGTTGGCGAGCCGGAGTTGCGTATTCTGGATCCGCATCCGGATCCGTGTCGGGTCCGCGTCCAAGGCCAAAATACACTGACCAAAGTTGGGGCGACTTCATCATCGAAGCCGCAGTGTGGGCCACGCGCAGTGGTCCGCCTGTCATTTACATTAAATATTAACCCAAAATGTTGATAACTCGCCCACATTACAAAACGTGTCGGTCTCGCTGGAAGGGGGAAACGGAACTTACGGAAGTGGCTGCGAAAAAATAAAAAACCGAAATCACAAAACGAGTTCTTTGCGGCAGAGTTTATATACAATTTTGGAAAAGCGATGGGAGACGTTGGGAGAAGAAACCCCAAATTTTTCACTTCACTGAATTATTCATGAATGCAATTTTTGGCCACAAATAAAATATAAGCAAACTGCGACGACTTGGCGTGAGCTTTCGGGGACTGCAACTGCGCCCTGTTGTGTTCCTGTCGCCTCCTACGTCTTTGCAATATTTAGTGTAAATTAAAAAAAGGGAAATATATAAATAAATACGCAAATAGAAGCAGTTGTGGCAAGCGAAATTGCGCATGAACTTTTGTGTGAATTATGAAGTCTGTTTGTCACAATACTGAAAAGTTTCGCTGTGTTTAATTTTGTGGAAAAATATATTTTTCTACTTATATTCTTGAGGCAGACCACAACCACTTTTATTATTCATTTTCCACCTATTTTCAAATAAATAGTGACTCTTTTTAAATGCCTTTCCCCTATCTGTTATATTTAAATGCGGTAATTTATCAACCAGATCTGACATGTCTCGTTTTTAAACTGAAAATATATCAATAGCTTGGCGCAAAGTATTCCTGCATCGAAACTTTAGTTTGGAAACTTTTCCATTGAGCACTTAGATGGGACTTGCCAAACTTTTCGATTTTGCGGCAACTTAAAAATTTGAATTTCAAATCGCTCTGCCCAATGAAACCAACTTGCACTGAATGAAACAAGCCAACAAATTACTTTCTGCCCCCTAAGCCGGGGCAGAGAGTGTGCAACATGAATGACTCTTCCAGCAACGGGGTGCAACTTTGGCAGGTGTTAAATTCACCTGCAGTGGCAAGGCAACGCTGCCAGAAATTTGGAATGGAAAACAAACAGAGAAATCATGCACAGCATAAGTACGTTAAGTTTTGTGGCATCCAACGACCGAGAAGAGCCATTAAAATAATCGCTGCAATAACCGCATTTGGTGCGATTCTGGGGCTTTTGTCTTTCACCTTTTTTTTGGAGTCAACATCGGAGGGAGGACGGAAAATTTGCATGCATAAGTTATGCGAAGTTTGGCTGTGGGACGAGCAGCAAACGTAACATATTGACACAGTAAACTGCTTAGATTGTCAAAGTTCGAGAGGAGACTTAGACCCCACCCCGTGCTTTCCATTCGGCCCTTCAACCTCCTTTCTCCATTCGGCGGCATTTAAGGTGCATTCAAGTTTTCGAGAGTGCGCGCAAACAGTTGGCAAAATCCTAAAGGGATTGCGTTGCATATTTCTGTTTTTGGCCCGGCTGTTTTCCAGTTGGTGTTTGTGTGCCAAGCATATGCATTGAATCCTGGCCAAGTCAACGCCACATGCGTGTGTGTTTGTTCGAGTTCTGGTCCTTCTTATTCTTTCCCCGCTCACATACCCACATCCCCCGCAACTTGGGTAATGTATCAGTGGCAAGAAGGTCCACGGCGCTGCCTTTTGTGCTCTATTTTTCCATCATATTGCTCGCCAGGTTTGTTTTTACTTTCACGCACTGGGCGGTGGATTCTCTGATTCCCATTCGGGAGACGGCTTGAATTTCTCTGGCTGTAGCGCCATTTTTCCCATATATTCCGGGTTGGTCGGATTTGGCATTCACGGGAGAATACCAGAGCATGCGCTTTTAGCAATTCAGAGAATTAGAAGGAAAGCGAAGGTATCTGACGGGAGAGCCGACGGAAATATGGGGAATTTTCTTCTCAATTTTCTGCGTTAGTTCAAAAGAAATGAAGGAGAAATAGTGGTTATACTTTATGTAGTAAGATATTCTCAGGAAAAGCTTAAAAACTTTTAATTAATTTTCTTTAAAACAATAGGGAATAGAGTTAAAAATTCAAAATTTGTTTTAATTGAAGTTTTTGTAATTAGGAGAGTATTTGGGAAATAGTTTTATTTAAAGGAAAAGGAGAAAAAGCTAGCTGAAAATATTATCCTTAAGGCTAAGCACAATTTCCCAGTATTATTTTGCCCTCAAAATGTTGGCCAACTTTCCCCACCTCAGTGCCATGGTGGCCGAGTGGTAACAAGTGCCGTGTCCCGCAAAACATCCTCTCGTGCAGCCACAAGCGAGAGCTCTTAGTTGAACTCTCTTGGTGTAGGTCGTAAATAGCTGCAGCTGATGTGGTCGCCAGGATATTCGGGTCTTTGGTGGCTCCTGCAACAGTAATAGCAATGCCAGCAGCAACATCCCCAACTCCACGGCAACAAATAGAGGGAGTAGCAGCAACATCAGGGCTGTCCAGTTTAACGAGCGCGTCTGACCACCTGCAGCTTATGTGTTCAGGTTACTTTGCCACACGGGCGCACACACGGAGGAAAAGATTTATATTTTGTCACACTTACGGGAAACGACTTTGGCTACTTGTTCTGCGGTCTATTGCAGCCGGGCGGGGTACTTGCCTCGCCTGGGTTGCCTTCATTGGTTCCATCGTCCTGCCATCATCATCGTCAACTATATCGTTTTGGTCGCCGACGAGGGAGAGTAGTCAGCCGCATTTACTTGCTGGCATTAATTTTCTTGCCTTTACAGAGTAGGAATGGTATCGTGAAGTCTTAAAACGTGAAGGGAAAATCTTTAAACTTGATCTAAAATAAAGCCACTTAAAGGCTATATTTTCGCAAAAAGAATGTATATTTTTTTAAATCGGGTAAAGAACGTTGTACACCTTTCCTGATGTTCGTGAGTCACAGAGCCATCCCTGTTGCCAGCTAGCGATGTAATGTGCATTTCGACTTGGCCAGTGCACCTGAGTGACTTTAAGCCGTGGCAGTCGCGACGTATGGCGCGGGTAATGATGGTTTTGGCCAATACTCGATGTGGCCAGGACCGTACACAGACACCCACAATGCCCCTTCGCCCGCATACGCATTTCACTTTGCCACTTTTTATTTGCAGCTGCCACTTTTCAGGGTTTCCTTTGCCACACGTCTCTACGGTTCGTTTTTTTCGGCGGGAGAGGCAGCACATGACTCAATTATGTTGGATTGACATTTCGCAAAGGTTTTTCATCAATCAAGTGTACTTTTTCCGATGCTGCTTGTTTTTGGAGCCACGCGGCGGATACGTAATGGCTAACAGCAATTGCTAACATTGCACTAGTAATTTATCGTATCGAGTGCTAGTTGCGGGGCACTCTATCCCAGCGAGTGTGTGGCCGGACGACCTGAGGAAATAATTTCACCATTTCAATTTTGTTAAATTTATTTACTCATCGTTGTGGGTTTAATTTCGATTGCATCTCTGGGCGATGCAATCTACACGTGAAATGAAGTATGCCAAAGTGATGTATGGTTTACTTAAATATTGCCATTCGGGTGGGGCCTTTAGAACACGCTTTTGATTGATTGAATTATGTGTTCTTAAAAAAGGAGTGTAAGCCACGGCATGTTTCTTAGCGTTCTATTGAATCTATCACGTAAACCATTAAATGTTCATACCGACAGCAAATATTTGTCAGGCAAATCCGCATAGCCCTCTGCGGGAAAAACTCCGTTCTGACTTCCTTCGCCACCATCCCACCAATCCATCCCCGAACCAAAATAATCCTTTACCTTTTCCGCTTTCTTCTCGGTCGCTACAAGCCAATATATTTTTACCTCAACAAACAGTTGGGAAACAAACGGAAAGGCAAATGCAATCACCTGTAACACAAAACTGAATACACAACCAAAACAAAGGGCGAACGGAAATACTTATGCCAGACTTTGAAGTTGCCAATTGGGGGAGCCTTTGTTTGGGGGGCGGCCTAAATTGGTGTAAGCGTTTCTTTTAATGCCTTGATTATGCAACAATTGAGCAGAAATATGTAAAAATTAAATGGCAACTCAAGCGATTTCTCTGTCTGCCCTCAGAAGAGTTTCGCCCCAGTTTTCGGGTTGCCCGAAGTTATTGGCAAATTTCGGTTTTTGTGTCGCTTATTTATGGGCTCCTTTTTTCTATTTCACTTCACTTCGGCCTGGGCCTTCGAAAGGTATAAAGAGTTAACCAAAGTTTATTGTTCACCCCCGCCACCCCCCGAAATGAAAACTCCCGGGAAAAGCTGAGAAAGCGAGTGTGATATTTCGACTTTCGGAAAAATAGGCGGAAAATTTGCTTGCCCGTTATTCACCCCCAAACCTGTCATTTCTTCCTTTGTGGCTGCCTTTTCTTATCCGGCACGTCTAGTCCTTGTTCTAGCCAGGCCGCTCGCCTGCATTGCGATTGTCTGGCTGGAGAAGAGTAAATTTTGCGCAGAATATGCAAATAATGCTGACAACAATGACGGAACTCCGGCGACTGGCGGGTGGTGTATAGAGACCATTAGCATGGACTGCACTGATATGCGAAATGCGGAAGATACTCTGCGAAAATATTGGCCATTGTGTGGGAGGTTTGTGTGGGTTTGTATCTCTGTAATAGGATATGCCGCAGAATGTAATGGAAATGTGGCTACATAATGCAGCCACTGAAAATGGAAACAATTATGTGATTGAATTCGGAGAATGGCGTGGCATTTTTCTGATTTTCTATTTAAAGCACTTAGAGTCCCTTTGTTTGTTTCGGGTAGAGGGGTTTTAGTATAGATTCATTTTTATCCATTTTCTCAGTTTCTAAAAATAGCTACTGTTTAGACAAAGAAATCCAATCTAAGTTCCATCAAATAAGTGTATCCAGCTTAATCGCTTTTCAATTACTTTAACTTAACCACTTAATTTATTCGTCGTATTACAGGTGTCCAGACTGGCAGGTCGCCCAATCAGCGTGCAAAATCCCAGCAAGTCCATTCGCCAAAATACAAAAAAAAGGAATAATAAGGTAAAACAGGACCCCCCGATGGTAAAATCTTTTACACAATAAAAAATCTTATAATTGGTTAAGTGTTTAAGATTTATAGACCTTATATTATTTCATTAAGTTTTAAACATAATAACACTTCAGTAAAATATCATTTATTGAAATATTGAAATATAAATATATAAAATTTTAAGAAGAAACCTTTTTTTACGGTGTATATAGCTCGAACCCACCACTTAGCTGTCGACACTCTTGCATTGTGCGCTTCGAAGACTCATCGCCCACCTCGGCGCCATTAATCCAGGTGAAATGAAAGGTGAGCGATTTTTCCCAAATCCAATTTGTTATAAAAAGCGAGAGGACGAGTAAAGCTGAGAGAACGGTGCTCAGGCCAGGACACCGGGAGACCGGGAGCCCCCTCGCAATTCGTGGTGCTGATTTTGGTGTGTAACGTACCGGGAAAAGCGTTTTAAGAATTTAAACAGCTCGGCCCTGCTCGCTCCTCGAATATCCGTGCTGTCAAACGTGTTGACGTTAAGTGCAGTTTCATTCCATTTATTTGCCGAGCTTATCGCTTGTAAGCGTCTAATGTGTCAGTGCTCTTCGACGAAGCCATTGATTCTGCATAACTCATTGCCAATTATGCAGATGCATTTGCAATCCGGTCGTCAGTTGGTTTTTAATGCCCTGCCAAGGAAAATCAATAAGCCCAGCGCCCGCCCGGCCAGTCCTCTACTGCCCTGGCCGCTGGCGAACAAAGGTCGTTAGTTTGATAAACCCCGGTGGCCTCCCATTTGCCGCCCGAGAAGAAAGTTGCCAAAGTGTCTCGAGTGCTTTAAACTTCTTCAAACTTCTGGCCAAGGAAGATGGAGGCGCTGACGCTCTGTGCCATTTCCGCGTTTCCTGGTCGACTGACTCTCGAGTGGCCAAGCCGCCCCGGCTCCGAACGGAAGTATTTGGCCAGGAGCATCGGGAGCACCAGGAGCAGGTGGAACTCGCCACCTTGTTGAGTCGAGTGTGCGGTTTCGGTGAGCGCCGAAAAGGGCATAGAGGGTCGGGGCCGCGGGTCTGTCGGCAGCGGCATTTCAAGTGCGCCCTCTTTGAACGTTCTTCGATAAACTTAATGGCCATTGAGAGTGGTCTTTCGCCTCCGTCGACTCCGCCCTCATTTTCCAGCCGCGAAACCGTTAAATGATTATGAAAATTGTTGGCAGGCACTGACCTCGGGGGTGTTTGAAAAATTCGAGTTTTGGCAGCTGCCGCAGGTCACGCCCAAGCAGTTTTCAAGTGTTTTTCATTGCAAGTGAATTCCAGACCCAGAGCACCCAATTTGGGGCCTGGTCATTAAAGTGCATTGAACAATGAATATTTGCATGTTTGCTAGCATCAATCGGATTGCGATTAATGAATAAATTAATTATTCATATAGAAATGCATAATGAATCGTTCAAGTAAAAAATTATGATTAAGTGTCCGTTTCATTTTGTACAGCTAATGAAATTCATCCGCAATTATGTTTATTAAC
The DNA here is from genome assembly GCA_035045925.1 of Drosophila atripex. Classification (NCBI taxonomy): domain Eukaryota; kingdom Metazoa; phylum Arthropoda; class Insecta; order Diptera; family Drosophilidae; genus Drosophila; species Drosophila atripex. Next base: position 2,465,364 of record JAWNOP010000022.1, on the reverse strand, counting down.
ATCCAATGATTCAAAAAATATCACATAACTGTTGGTTTAATGTGAACAAAAAAATATTTTATAGCGAATATTTAATTAATTAAAGGGCTTTGATAAGAGGCTCAAAATAGTTATGTTAATTTTTAGTTGCCACACATAAAAATGTGCAAAGCATTTTCAATCTATTTAAGATTTCAAATTTATGATTATAGTTTGTTGACTGGAAATATTTTGTAGTTAATTGATTCGGAAATTTTATTAGACTTAATCAAACACTTAATTCGAGTCATGGCTGGGTGAATGGCCCTCTAAAATACAGAAGTATGCAATCAATTTTTATCGCCAGCTTTTCCATTAACTTTCATTCGGAAGCCATACACGAAAAAGAGGCAATTTAAAATTCGTCAGTGTTTTGGCTCTTCCTGTTGTTGTTCCAACAGTTACCAACAGTCATCAATTATGGCCGGCAAAGGATGGCCGGGGATAGGCCGGCCCGCCTCCGGGTTACATGCCACGCCCTCCTAGCCCCTTGTCGTCGCACCCGCGCAGAAAAAGTGTCACTGGCGGAAGCGTCCAACTAACTAAACTATGCAAATTGGTTATTTTATGGCCGAAACCCTTTTGTTGCTGCCACAAGGCAGCAGGATAACACGACAACGCGGCAGACAATGCAGGAACAAAAAAGGCGGCGGAATAGAACAGAATAGTACAGAACAGGACAGGATAGGACCGAACAGGACAGAACAGAATGAAATAGAATAATAACAAAAAAAAAAAAAAGGGAAAGCAAGGACAACGGCAACGGCAACGGCAACTAATGGCACAATTTCGCCAACTAGCTTGGATGCGAATGCGGATGCGGATATGTGAGAATTCAATGAAATGGAAACTAACAAAATCACATTGATGGAAAAGGCAGGGCGGAACAGGAGATGTACGTGGAGAGGGCTTTAAAGGACACTGGGATGAAAAGAAATCAGCGCAAATCAAACTGAGCAGCGCAGCAGGAAAAATTGGGCCGGTTCAAAAAAAAAAAAAAAGGCGCAAAGAAACCAACAAAAAAAAAGGTTGGCGGAAGCGCAGCGACAAAAGGGCGGCACCGGCGCTTTTCCATCGCCCTTCTACCATTTCCCAGTCCCCTGAAAAACAACAAAGGATGCTGGAATAGCCGAAGGAGTCACGACATGGAACAATGCCTCCGACTCGGCCTTGGACGGCAGATGAACGCTGAATCCTGATGGGCGGTATTAAAAGGAGGAGCGGAGTTCGGCGCAGTGGGTGGTGTGCGACTGGCGAAGGAAGTGGGCGGTAGCTAGCGGGGCATAACTCGTGGCCGGCTTCCGTTCAATTTGAAGCCTGTTTGCTGCCCAAGTTGAAGAAAAGACGGGCGCAAAAACAAAAGCGGAAACGAGCAGTTGGCCGATTGGAACAATTGCAGCAAAAGGCACCAAAGCGGTTGAAAAAATAAAACTATGGAATAAAATCAAAAATTAATTCATACCCGACACCATAAATACCCTAGCTATAAAGAAAAAGGTATACAATTTTTATTAACTGTAAGCTGTATTTGTTAAAGCAAAAATAATAAATAAAAAATAATACAAATTTGTATAGGATTTTCTTTGATTTAATAATTATTAAATGATTATCTAATACTTTATTAAGCAAATATTTCAATTGATAGAAACTTGTATATTACAGAGTAATTACTGGCTGAAAGCAATCTATCCATAAAAATTACAATACTCTTTCCAAGGATACGTAAATAAAGAGAATCAAGACGGCAGCGGTGGCAGAAATTAAACAAACATGGCCGACTGCGGAACCGGCAAAAAGCGCGATGGCCAGAAGCGAAGGAGGCCGGAGGGCTGGCGGTAACTACTTGGCCGGCCTTTGTTTGAAGTTATTATTGGTGCAGTCAATCGAGTCGGAGTCCGGCAGCGGACCCAATCATCGGTTGGACTTGTTATTGCCTTTCCTCTGAGGATATCGCCTGATTTCTCCTCTCGCACATTCGATATAATTTTTGCCCCTCGTCGATTTCTGTTTGTCTTTCCTTTTCACAGTTGGCATGTGAGCGTATAATTTGTAAAAATTATTTGCCCTGCTGTCGTCCTGGCTGCTGCTTGATGGTCCTGGCCGTCGACTGGCCGACCAACCAACCGACAGCCGAACCGAACTCTGTTGCCGAAAGGGCATAAAAATATATATTTTTTATTCATCACTGCATCCAGGCATGGGGACTGGGAAATCGGACAGGAAACGTTGCGGTCGCCGCCTTCAGCAAAAAGGGTTTAAATTTTAAATTAAGCTCCTTTATAGTCGACTCATGGGTTGTGGCCTGGAGTAGGTTTTCTCAAGCGGTGCGATGATTCTCAAGCCCTTTAATTGCGTCAAGTGACCCAATGTCCTGGCTTTAATTGGACCAAACATGATTTCCAGATCAATGTCTCAAGTGGTGTGTTCAATCGTATATCGATATGTTCTTCAAATTGGCAATACAATTGTCTTGAAGAGGATTGCTAATAAGGGCTTGTGTTCTTGGATGACATTCAGTGATATGTTTCGGCGATGCCTTGGGTACAGCGTATGTTAATCAGCGTAAAATCTTGGCTTGATATTTTCCAATTTACAGAGCCAACCAGCTGGGCCAAGTTTCGGCCAGAGCCAATTCAGTACGGCACCAGCAGCGACAATAGGCTTCCAGTCATTAGACCTCAGCGAGCCGTCACAGGACTCGGCAAAAAGGACATCCGACAAGGGGAATCGGGAATGGGGATCGGTAATGGTGTGAATTGGAAGGACGCCGATTTTAATGCAGCCAGAGGACGACAGCCGCACAAATGGAAGTTGGCGGCTAAAACCGCCGAGGGCCACATCAGTGGCCATAATGAGAGCTGCCACATCGATGACCGTGACCGGCGGACGGGTCGGGATGAAATGAGATCAGGCAGGGCTGTGGGAGTGACTCTGCGCGTGGTCGGGGGTGGAGTGGAGTGACAACCAAAAATCATCAGCGAAAATTCTTTGTCGAAGACAGCAGCTAAGCCGTCTGCATTGAGACTTCGTAATTGGAAATGATGCTCAAGTCCCACTCGAGTGACGGGAAAAGCATTAATGATTCTCCACATCGGCCTTAAATGCAACGCAAATTGATTTACAGAGGGAAAAATAAATTAAAATAAACATTACAGTTCAGAAAATGATTCCTTTAAGTTTTCCATTCCATTCTCACCAAAATGTGAACCATAAAATAGCAAGAATAATCCATTCATTTTTGTGTAACCATTAGATGAGTCTTTATTGCTATGAGTGACAATAATAAGGACTGGCAGCGATAACGTGTTGCTGCTAAATGAATTGAATGTGATGTTCTTTAGCCAAGACAAACTGGCCAAAAGAGAATATTTTACACTGCCATGGCACTTGGCAGGGACGAAACTCACTTCTGTGTGCATTTTAAGCCCTGGAATGGCGTTTCATCTTTTTAATTGAATTTTAATTTGTTTAGAATGCGCTTAGAGTCGGCAAGTGGGCAAGTGGTGCTGGTCGCTTGGCTTCTGTTCTAGCTACTGGTTGTGAAGTGAAGTCCGCAGTCCACACTATGGCAGTGCGAATACGCCTCCACTTAATTTACCATGCAACCCAGCCACGCCTGGCACTTGGAGTGCCTGCAGCAGGGGGCTGTTGTCTGGCAGCTTTTCACAAATCGATTAAATTTAATTTGTTTTCCTTGCCGGCTTTCTCTGCTTTCTCCGCTGCCAGTCATCCTTGTCGTCTCTTTTTAGCCCGGGCTCATTCTTTCCGCCCAGGGCAGCTTAGTTTTTAGCAGTAATTTCATAATGAGTTGACTTTATGCGGCCCAGTAGCAGCTGTAGAGAATATTCGCAAATAAAACAGTTCGCACCAACATTAAACAGTCATGAATTGAGGAAACTCATAATGGAATTAAAAAAATTATTTCACTGGGAAACTATGGAGAAAAATTAATTTTAAAATTCATCAAATTTCTTTGAATATTTTAAGGTAAATTTGACTTAATTTTCGTTCTTTTTATTCTATAAAAAAAAGTCGCATACTGTTGTCGTCATTTTGAGGGATTTATATTTTTTTCGAGCTGCGTCCCATGGCTGGAAGGGATTTTCCGTTTTCTTTTTTGTTTGCCGCTTTTATTTGGCCCATGGACAAGTTTTGCCGGTTGCTAGCATACTTACCTACAATTAAAATCCCCCGCAGTTGAAACGTGAAAATAATTATCAAGAAAAATACGACCGAGAACGAGAACATTGTAATTTTTTGAAAAGAATCTTATTTAATAATAATAATAACATCCTCCATTTGAGGAACGAAATTAATTAAAATGTTTCGCTGTTTATTTTGGGTTGCTCCTTCTCCATCGCAGAAATAAAATCCCCACAGCTGGGAAGGAATATAAGGTGCATGTTTAGAATTTAAAGGGACTAAGCAGCTAGGGCCATATTATTTCCTTGTATGTTATTATTATAAGGGTCTATAAATTTATCCGGCCGTTGGAGAAGAAGGGATAAGAATTCGTCCTAAAGCTTTTTCATATCAATTACTAAAATAATGCATTATAATGTGAAGGAAAATCTGAATTTATGCAGGAATTTCTGCGCGACTCCCTGGATACCACCATGGCGTATACTTAATTTTTGTCTGACGGGAGAAAACAGAATTTCCGATATCTCAAGGTGGAGTCGTATTTTTCTTGAGGTGCGTACGCGACGGGAAATCTTGCGATAAAATGCCAGGCAGTTTCCCCTCTTCAACGAAATGAATACATTTGAATGGCCCTGTTCTTGTCGCTGCTGCTGTCGTCTTCTGCAGCTCATTTGCATGTGGCCTTGCACAAAATGTTTTTTGTCATTACCGGCGAAAGTCAGCTAAGCCGCGCTCGAAAGGACAACGCGAAACAAAAAAGGGGAGCTGCATCCGCATCGGCATCCGCAAAAATGTCAACAAATTGAATGTAATTCCTTTTAATTTCGGAGCAGTCTTAAAGTCCTTGCAGGACTCTATCTTGCCACCACTGCCGCTGCTCTCTTTCTGGCACGTGGCAAGCTGTCGTGAAGCAAATTGCCCGAATGAAGTTGCATGCAACGCGGCAGCGCAGCCGCGTGCCATGAAATTAAGTTGCAAGCTGCAGGATTTGCTTTCAAGTTTCACAAAATTTTCTCCGCCACACACATACATATACACATATATATATATATACCTTATACTCTAAGGACACACGCTAAGGTCCTTGGCTCCGTTTCGTGGATGCTAACACGCGTTTTTGTCGTTTCTCGTAGCTTCTTGGCTGCAGTCGGATAATGTCACGCTAATGCCAGCAGCTTTGTCCTGCTTAATGTTGCGTCTAGTTATTGGATTTTCGGTATATGCTGGCTACCGGCTCCCGTTTTATCCTTTGTCCTAGGTGCAGTTCGAATAAAGGCCAACTACAATGGAAACTTGATGAAGTTTTGATCGATGCGACAAATCAGAGGGACTGGCCAATGTAAAGGGGGCTATCAAGTTAAGTCTAAGATTCAATAACTCTTTTATTTTCTTTGAACCAGAATGGTGAACCATTAAAGGATATTAGCGTTGAAATTGCTTCATTCCTTTTAGTTGAAATTAATTGTAAAAGCGCATACACATTACACATAGAGGCCAAACTATAACATCTATCTGATTATAGTTCCACAATAGTCTTATGAAAGGTACCCCCCTCGGTTAGGTATGCATCGTGGCAATAATTTTCTTGTCAAGACCACAATTTGCGTGAGTCCCGGAAACACCGATATGATAAATGTGAATAAATTATGCATGTGACGGGGAAAATGAAACCCTATAAAAACGCCGGAAGCTCTACACAAAGCAAACACAAGCCAACGAGAAAAAGCAACCGAAAAGGAGAAAAGCCGACAGACTCTGAGCAAAAGTGGCCATATAAAATGATTAAGTTGCAAGTGAAAGTTATTTCATGGCTTTTTATAATTTTAACAGCATTTTTATGCGTGCTGCAAATTGAAAGCATAAATACCAATTTCCTAGAGCTGGCTGCCTTCGAGGACTTTTTGCGTTCCCAGCACTTAAACCAAGTCCTGGTTGTGCGAGGTCCTGCTGACGGCGATGCCATTGGCGACTGGCAAATTGAATGCCACCAGAAATTGTTGGCCAACTATCGTGTGCAATTTTACCGGCCAGGAATGTTGGCCAACTTCGGGGATCTCATAGTCTACGAGAGCCCGCGTACAGCGGTCCTGGTATTGAATTTCAAGCACATCCTCATAAAAAGCCGCGTGCTTGAAACAGCCTCACAGGCAGGATACTTTAACAACTCGCTGGCATGGTTTATTTTTGGTGCCGCCCAAGAATTTCTAACTGATGAGCAGGTGATTGAAGAGCACTTCAGTGTTTACAAAATGGGCATCAATGCAGATATAACGGTGGCCATGAGAAGTTTAGATAAGTTAGAAAATTCAATAACAAGTTTTTGCCAGGATAATTGTTATATTCGATTTTCAGTTCAACTTGGCAGTTGTATGACTTATACAGAGTTACCCAGCAGTTGCCTCTAATTATACAAAGAAGGGGACAGTGGTCCGCCTTGAAAGGATACCAGCAGTTGGATCGATCTACATGGGTCGCTCGGCGAAACAACTTCTTTAATGTCACTCTTACTGGCAGCACTGCAGTAAGAAGTTCTCCCAAAGTTCACCCACGAGAAAATATTATGCTTTTCCTTTTTACCAACAGTTGACAGAGAAACCGCATGGCTACGATGATATGGCCTTCCTGGCCGACTTTGTCCACCTTCAGCAATTTGACCCGATGTCTCGGAAAACCTATCAGTTTTTCCAACTAATCATGGAAATGTTCAATTTCAGGTTCGTAGTAACTGCTAGTAGTCTCTGGTTTCAAAAGGTAAATGTTAATTTGTTTCTTTGTAGGCTGGAAATGATCGTTACGGACAGATGGGGCGAACAGCTGAAGGACGGAAGCTGGACCGGTGTGATGGGTCATGTGACGGGTGGTAACGCCAACTTTGCGGTGAGTCCCATGCGCTTCGTCCTGGATCGACTGGCCTATGTGCAGTATTCGCCTGTTCTGCACACCCAACCGTAAGTCTGCCCTTTTGCTCCTTGGCTCATCTCATCTGACCTGAGGTTATTCCATTTGCAGCCTTCATTTCCTATTTCGCCACCCGCGGCGCAATCACATAAGGAACATTTTCTTTGAGCCGCTCAGCAATCAAGTTTGGTGGTGTGTCCTGGTTCTGGTAGCTGGAAGCACTTTCCTGCTATTGCTTCATCTACGGCAGGAGATTCGAATGGGACGCTCCTCCTGGGTGGAGCAGCGAATGGGCTTTGCATGGTTCACTATATTGGAGACCTATCTACAGCAGGGACCTGCCACTGAGGTCTTCCGGTTGACCTCCACCCGGCTGCTTATATGCGCGAGCTGCGTGTTTAGCTTTATACTGATGCAGTTCTATGGGGCCTTCATAGTGGGATCCTTGTTGTCAGATTCTCCAAGGAGCATTGTGAACCTGCAGGCCTTGTATGACAGCAACCTGGCAATCGGCATGGAGAATATCATCTACAATTATGCTTTGTTTTCCAATACCACAAATCAGTTGGTGAAGGATGTGTATGCAAAGAAGATCTGCCGGTCGGGCGAACACAATATCCTTGGTCTAGAGCAGGGTGCCAAGAGGGTCATGCAAGGGCGTTTCGCATTTCACACGGCTATCGATCGACTCTATAGGCTACTAATTGACCTCAGGATGGAGGAGACCGAGTTCTGTGAGCTACAGGAGATCATGTTCAACCCACCCTATGTAGCCGGCTCCATTACGGTCAAGGGATCCCCCTGGAAGGAGCACTTGGCCCGAGCAGTTCTGCATCTTCAAGCCACCGGATTGATGCAGTACAACGACCGAAGGTGGATGGTGCCGCATCCGGACTGCAGCCTTTTCAAGACCTCCCGTGCCGAGGTAGATCTGGAGCACTTTGCCCCTGCCCTGTTCACCTTGGCTCTTGCCATGGTGGCCAGTGCTCTGGTCTTCTTGCTGGAGCTATTCCTGCACGGGCTACCCGACTTTCGGGCCAGGCTGGGAGCCATGTCCACTTAAGTAATCATCTTGCCCCCTTTTCGGCTACAAATTTGTGTCGCTTTTAATGTTAGCTGCATTTTTAATAATAGTAAAAAATTCGTAATAATGTCAGCTTCGGATGCTCGCAGCCATTCCCAACGCTCGGGCAACGGCATTTTCCAAGGCGTCCAGGATCCGGGATCCGAGGTCCAGAAATTAAAAATTCCATTAAACTGCAAACACTTGCATGTAGAGGAGGGGTCGTTCCTCCATTATTCCCGTTTCGGGACACTCGAGGACGAGGGTCAGGCCCTGCATTGAGCTCGCTGTTCATTTGTACTTAATTATGAAGCACCCCCTTCTGCCGGCTGGAGGCGCTGTCACTTGTTTTCTATTAACTGACAAGCTTTTAAGCGGGCGGGAAATGGTGTTCAGTTTCGGCCAGCACATTTCAGTTAACAAGTATAATGTCAAGGATGGTTTCTGCTTCGGGAATTTCTTTTGCTATCATATTTTAGTTTTCCGTTTGCTCTTTCAATTTTGACACTTTGCCCTGTCCTTTGGGAAAAGGATTTTCTGGATTTCATCGACTTTTAAAGCTCAAACAACACTATATGTAATATAATTTAAATGTATATGAAAGACAATTGTATCGTAATCCTTAGACTGTCTTTTAATTTCAACAAGAATCAACCAAGAACTCATTACATATCAGTATGTGTGCTGGCATTCTTTAGTGGGAAAAATAAACATTAAATCGTTGTTATAACCGCAAAGTAATTGTGTAATCGCGTTCACTGCAATTGGATGCGTGATCACACTGCCATTCACCGACGTTTGTGTTAGCGACCGTCTGTGGTCACGCATAACCTTCAATTAAGTTGTCATAATGTCCCGTCCGTCTCACAAGCACTGCGAGTATGTGGCGTGTCTCCGGCCATGGGTGGGTCGATATAATCGCATTTGTATGACAGTTTAGAATGAGTTTGTGCAATGAAATGGCATGAATGCAATCCGCACGAGAGCGGAGAAAGTTTTCAGTCCGACTTGGTTAAATCTGTTATTTAAAAGAAGTGTCAACTGGGGAAAGCACTGATAATTACCACAATTAAATTCCAATTAAGGCAATATCCTGGGTTAGTTTTTGTTAAGATAGTGTTTAACAGAACGTTTTCAAGAACACATGCATTTTTTAATGGAATTGTATATTGTATAAGTTATCAGATAAGTATTTTTACCTTTTATTATTGTAATATTAGGTAAAAATGTCTTTAAAAATTAAAATAGCGTAAACTCGACGATTTTGTTCAGGAACTCAGAACTTTAAAATTTAATCACTAAGTCGAAGTTTTTTGGTTGAGAGTTTAATATTGTGGGCACGATCTAAGCATGGTATCGAGGAGAGTGCATTATATGTTTGATTGTCCTTTGAAGGACCTCGGTGCTCCTTGGATGCTGCTCACACTCACGCACACGTCGAATTATGCAAATTTACAACATGATTAAGCTCGTTTAGCCGGACTCTGGGATAACTGCTATATAGGAGGCCTCAATGTCGTCAACGCTCGGTCTGAGCCTGTGTTTGTTTAGCAATTCAAATGAATTTGGCCGGTTCGGGAACGGGCGGTATGGATGGAATCCGGCAACTGCTCACTCCCCGGACATTTCGGCATGTTTGTTTCAATGTTTAGTTGTGTGTTGTCTGAACACCCCCACCCTTACCCCCCAGCTGAGTGTGTCCCTCCCTCCCCCATTTTGTTGTATATAAATTCGTACAAATTGTTCAATGGCCGCTTGGTCTGTTCCTTTGGCCAAAGTATCAATTGTTTGGCATCGGTCTTTATTTATGCATTGTTGTTGGCATTGTTGTCGGCATTGTTGGCCTGGCCTATCCGATGTCTGTGTGTTTTATTGCTTATGGTTATAGTGGGGATATGGCCGACTGTTCTCTGAATGAATTTATATTGTTTTTGAAGTGTTTAAATGTTCGTCCATGTTTGCTACGGGGCTAGCCCTGCGTTCCAGGCACTCGGGCACCCAGGGCGTATGCGTAATTCGTGATACGTAATGCGAATTTATGCAGCCTTAATGTTATTGCCAGGTCCTCAGACAAGTGACCATTTCTGGGGCTTGAGCAATGGAAATTTCGTCGCCTCGGCGACTACAGACTGAAGTTTATGCAAATGAGGCTTTAATCGAGATTTGACTCAAGTACTAATTAAATACGACAAAGTCAACTTTAATTTGCCCCTAAGAGACTAAATTCAAGCAATTCAAATGAAAATGTATTCATGGCTTCTGTGTATCCCACTACCTCAAGGGTTTCCCAAAGACCCAAGGCGGTTTTGTTTATTCTTAAATTCACGCTTGACCAGAACGACCCAGCATCCTTGGCAAATCAATATTAATTGCTGATATTCACTCTACCATGAATTTATTAATAAGAAGCCATTCCACAGAGTGGCCGGAAAAATCATTGGTAAGAAAACAACAACAGTATTTTTACTTTTTGTGTTTTCTCGTACTTGGATTACCCTCTTCTCGTCCTTGGAGCGACTTACCTCATACCGCTCCTTTGACCGTTTGTCGGGCAGTGAAAACTTTTGAAACTTTTGCGCTGCATTTGTGCGGTATCCTTGCCGTCGTGGTCCCTGTAGTCGGACTAATATCCTTTTCCGCCACCGGTTCCCTCTGGCACATCATGTGCTTATTATAAAATAATTAAGTCCTTTAGGAAATTATAGTTCTTGTTTCCTTTGCCTTGCCTTTCTGCTGTCGTATTTTCTCGACTCATGCAATCTGTGCCTGTTTTTATTTCTCCGCCAGTTTTGCTTTTCCCTGTGATTTGGCAGCTCTTGTTTTTGGTTAGTTTTGATTTTGTTGCTGTTTCTTTGTGGCTTTCCCACGGATAAATTTCTGCTGGAAAAATATTTATATATTTATATACTTTTTACAGACTTGCAGAGGGTATTACAGATTTGCACAAAAGTGTGCGATGCACTGAAGGAGGCATCGTCGACCATATAGAGTATGGTTTAAATTGAAAATTCTTCATGAGGAGCCGATAAAAGCATGCATTCATTCCACATCATTCCACATTGAAATCCAAGAAAAAATATTTTTTCGATTTTTTGTTAAAATTTCTTTACGAATTGTGAAAAACGCAGGGATGGACAATATGACCCCCAGCGATGGCTATATGTTGGCCAATTTCCATCAGATTATTGAGCGGAATACTTTAAACGATTTGTAGATCGGTTTTTCATAGTTCTGCTTCAAAATCAGAGAACAACATATTTTAAAGATTTTTTATCAAATTTACTAGGTCTTTCAGAAAGAAAATAAAATTATCGTTTTCAAATCGCTTGGAAGGACAATATTGTCCCCAACGATGGCTATATCTCGGCCAATTTTCATCCGATTATTGAGCGGAATACCTTTAACGATTTTAGGATCAATTCTACATAGACAAGAACAAAATATTTTTGTAATTTTTTACTTTTCACTTGCACTTGAGGCCGAGTTCGGATATACTGGTAATATTTACAAGATATATATTTATAATATAAGCTGCCATTTAACTGCAGAAGTACGTTAGTTTTGGCTTCGACTGTTATAACCGTCTACTTATTTTGATGAAATAAAACTTCATTAATATGCTACCATGTGAAAAACATAAAGTTCAATGCTGAATGCATTGCTATTTATGTATCGTTGTAAGTAACTCAGAAATTCTTCTTACTTGGTGACTTATGTGAATACTTCCTTAGTAACCAACTTGGTAACTTACTAAATATATAAACTTGGTGAGTAAGAAATTCCGAAACCTAAAAACTCTGCATAAATTGTTGCTACCCGATTGTCCTGCGGCTTTTACATTCTCCATCATTTCGAGCCTACGTTGAAAAACAAAATGGATTCGCTTTGTCTTTTTTTTTTGGTCTGCCACTGGCATATGAGTAATTTATTATGTATCTAATTAATTATTCCTGCCTACGTATTCTTCCACACCAAACCGACTGTGCCCTGTCGGCCTGTTTGGTAACGAATCTGTGTCTATATCAGAATTTGTATCTGAGGGGAAGTGTGGGAGTGCTCTGTGTCAGCATCGTTAACATTGACTTAATTGCCAAACCACAGAATGACTCTTTTAGGAGCCGAAGCCCAAAAGTGCCCGCAGTCGTATCTTGAACCCACAGAGCTCGGGTGTTCTGGCCATGATCTATGTGTGTGTGCGACATGACACTTTGCAGTTGAATTTATGTATCGGCTGGCCATCGGACAAAGCTCTTTCGTACCCCCCTTGATATGACCCCTCGCTAATATGCAACGCTGCGTCTGTGAACGGAGTGGAGCCATCCACTTTTACATGCCACGGAGTATGACAAGTGTCGGTCAGCTATAAACAGGAAACAGCCTCGCCAAGACCCTCCAGATATACACGGACACCATCGCCGGGACACCAACGAGTCCTCTTTAGGGATGGTCCTTTAACCAGTGTCTGTGCGGGCATAAAAGCTGGTGGAGTGCAGTGTCCTCGTCGATCCTGTCGATGGTCTGGCACTCACATCTCCGACAGCGTCACGGACCAGCTGCACATGGAGTTGTCCATAAATGGGATTTTCCTGAAGCTCTGAGTCTCCCGGAATCTCGCGTTCAAAATGTACTCAAGCCAGAGTTTAAAAAAGTGTTTCTCCTACGGACAGATTTAAGAGGGTTATAACTAATGAAACAAATACGGTATATGAGGTACACTTATTTCACTTTCTTACTAAAATATAGCAACAAAACATAAAGGTATAACATAATCTCTTGACTTAGTTATGAAGTTACAAAACCGCTATTGCGAATATTTAAGGTTTTGATGTTTTGAAGTTTGATGTTTGGAGATAAAGTTGAGATAAACCCTTTGCCACGAAAATTTTTTTAAAAATTGATTCAACAAATCGAGTTTCGTCAGTGCGGCAAATACCCGACCAAAATTGGCCCGAAAATCGTTGACCAAATTTAAATTTTGCAATGCAGCAAATTCGTCATAGCCGGCAGTGTAGAGTCCCGCAGATGTGCGAGTGTTTCCGGTAACTGTATCTGCACTAAATGCCCATGTGTGCCAGGGAACGTATCCGCATAATTTTGATGGTTCGTTTTTGGGGCTTCGGAGAGGTTTTGGGTTTTTGGTCGCATTCCGTTTGTTTTTTTGGCCAGGCGGTGCATAAATTTGCATTTAAATTTCCCCTCTGCCCCTACCGATCCCGCTGCCACTGTCGGTATTGTTTTTCCTGTGAAGCGACGAGTGTTGCCGGAGTCCTTGTTGTGGCTGACGATTTGCCATTTTAATTAGGCAATGTCCTGTCACAAGCAGCCGGTAGCCGACACGGTTATGAGCTAAAAGAGACTCTGATTTTCGGCGATGATGGTCAAATGTTTGCCCAGTTGAACAGAGTGCAAGCAAAATCGCTTGCGCAACTGGCCCCTTTATGCGGTTTGACACAAGCACAAAATTTGTGTTTTGTAAACAAACTTTACCTGGAAAATCAATCAAACCCATAATGAATTTGTTTTTTTCTTCGAGTTTCGAAATCATAATAGGATTTGGGAAAATTAATTGAATATTGATGGAAGTCTAATAAAGTCATTATAATAATTATTTGGTCCGCTGTCCACCAAATATCCGCTTTCATTTACTTAACGCGAATGTACATCCGATTTTTGGACCTGTATCGGGCCAAAAACTAATTTGCAACCTTATTTTTTGCATATCATTAAACTAGCAAACATTTGCATCCGCTCTACAATTACACAAATAAACAAGCTGTAACTAAATAATTGCCAAAGACTGTCCAAACGTCCATAAACAAGCCTCGCAAGCACACACACATACGCGCGCTCGTGGAGCGTGTTTCCGTTTCCGTTTTTGGATGGCACGTGCGTGTTTGCGGCTTTTGGCCACGATTTTAGTCTGTATGTGTGTAGGTTTCTATGTATTTTGGGTGTGGGAGCCAAGTCTGTTGACAAATTCGTGGTCAAACGAAGTCAACAAAAACGTATTCACATCAGACGACCAGCTCGTTTGTAAAAATACATAAACACGACTACTCAAATGCCATCACACAGGGTAGAGTTAAGTGCCATTTGGAGCTTTTTTATTCAATTTTAAAATGAATATGTATAAGGAAAAGTGTTTTAAAATTAATTAAATAAATTGTTTAATTTTTGGTTCAATCGGAAGTTTGAAATTTTATTTTGCCTAGTTGCTAAGCTAAGTTATCAAGTTGACAACTAAACTCCAACTTTTAAACAAAATAATTTCATTTGGACTAACTCTTTTCATAACTTTTTTAATATCTTATTATGCAATTATTTTGATCTAGAGTTTAATTAAAGGCAATTAACTTTCTATGCTGGTGACACGACTTTCGCCAGGTTTGTGCTTGGACTAAATGAGCCGACGCACCGTTAAAGCTTCCTCGTTTCTTAGCCTTTTTAATTAATTAATGTTCCTCCATAGATTCAGGGCTTCACCAGTGCTTACGGTTTAAGACAAAGCATCTAGATTTAACCGGGGCATGTGTGCGCGTAATTAAAAGTGTTGCCTGGCAGAAAACTTATACTTCGCCGGAGCTAGAAACTGAGTCAACAACTTTCTATTTTGTCTATGAGCCCGGCTAGATGTTCGCTTTGCTTCCAGATGCAGAAATACTTCTTGGAGAGGACCCTCCTGTAAATGACACACTCTGCATACATGCAACTAAAAATAATTTTTCAATCTACAAATGAAACTTTTGACACACAGACATACAAGGAAGAGGGCAAAGTTTAAAGTTTCCAATTGAAGCAGCAGTTCCCCAGTGGAAAGCGGTAAACCAAAAAAGGAGCGAGGGGCTGCATCAGCGGGCAGAAAAAGACGAAAATAAGGATACAAGAGCCAGACTGTGGGCCCAGTCCAGCTGCAATCGTCATGTTCCTGTGCACTTCTTGGGGTTTCTGTGCCATTTCTTGGTGTTTTTCTTTTAGCCACGGGCCCGGCTCCAGAAGGAAATTACAAACCAAAGTAAACGCCAGCAGCAGCCAAGGAAGTTGTTGACGCAGGACGAGCGCCGGCGCTGAGTGTCAGTGTCATATCCTGTGCCAAAAGTGCACACAGAACTTTGGGCCAAGACTCTGGACTCCAGAGCTTACTACTGACTCTCCACTTGAAGAAAATATTAGACACATTACGGGAATCGTTCGATAGCTATTCTTAAATATGATATAAATTATATCAAATAATACAATTTTGTTAAAAAAAAAAACCAACGCATAGTTTACACATTTAACAAATGTTACTCCAATAAATTAAACATTAAATTGAATTATTAAAGCACTTTTTTAATGATTTTTGTCTCTCAGTAATACAGACAGAAATGGTGCACATTACAAATGAATAATTTATGCTCGCGCTCTCAACGGCAGATGGATGTGGGACTTGGATGTGGATGAAGCCCAGGCTGGGAACTGACTGGGCCGGTTGGGTGGACGGATTTCAGTCAGATGGAGCCTCCATCATGGAGGGCTAAACTGGAGGCCGTGGCACTGCAGCCCCGTAGCTGCTCGTAGAGACAGTCACGAAGGACTGCGGCAACGTCCAATCCTGGTCAATGCCAAATGAGTTGTGGCACCGTCTCGCTGGTGCCATAAAGGAAGCTGGCTTTGGAGCTCCAGGCGGAGGAGAGGCGGTGATGGTTGGTTGGCCGGATAGATGCTGCTGGGAAAGCTGTTGCTCTGCATAAACTAAAATTTGCTGGCCAAAAAGCTTCTACCCAGAAGGGAGCTTGGAATGGGCGGAGCAAATTACATGGCTCTGGTGTGAAAATTATCTTCCTGGCAAGCAGCGGCAAAGGAGACGGAAGAAAGCGCAAACTCAAAAGTTATTAGAGTAAATTTTTGCCTTTCGCCTAAGTAATGGCCAAGTGCATATCTCTCAGCACATATTGAGTTATGACTTAATTGGATAAGAGCCTGGTTTGCGCAACTTTGCTATCCCACACCAAGGTTATAAAGTCCTCTAGCATCACCAACTTGAGAACAAATTTTTCATGGCGCCTTTAAGCAACTCTAGGGGCTATGGAGTTTATAATATGGATATCGTACGGCTTTGCCTACTTTTTGGCATTGATCAAATATATCAAATCAATTAATTCATTTAATTTAATAGCTTATTTAAACTAAAAAATGATCACGTTTAGTTACGAATAGACTCAAAATTATCAGCAAAATTCTGAAATCGTCTCTTTCTAATTAAATGTTTAGAGAGAGAGATGATATAAATCACTATATACAAAACCTTATATATAAAACAACAAAATGAGTTTTCCACTTTATTATTTTCGAAGACTTTGACTTGATCACTCGTTTGGATTATTTAAAAATGTTTCGTTTGTGGGTTTATCTACAAATCTTTAGTTGACTGAACGTGGGCATTATTGATGGTTAGTGACACGTGTTCATAGAATTTATAGGAATTTAATTGAATTATTTGGATGGAATTACAGGAATTTAATTGAATATACAGTAATAAGTGTAAGTGTGCTTTTAACTTTTAAAGACGAGTATTTTGATGTGAGAAAGGACTCATTCTATACGAATCTGGCTCATATCGACTCAGGAGGTGATCCTGATCAAGAATACATATACTATATAGGGTCGGGAATGTCTCTTTTATTGCGTTGCATACTTTTGACCAAAATTATACTGCCCTCTACAAGGTTATAAAAAGAATGTTCCGATGGTAGTGCCATTCGAACAATGCTCTCAAAAATTCTCTGGCTTCACAAAGAGGCAGTGTTTGCTCAAAATTATCAGAAGCACTTCGAAGTTTTCTCTCATTGATTACATTTTTGGTCGAGCCGTCAGCTTATATATAAAATAAAAAATTGAGTCTTTTACTTTATTATTTTCGGAGATTTTGGCATGAACAGAGCTTCGGAATAATTTAAAAATGCGTTATTTGTGGGTTTATCTCCAAATCTTTAGTTGGCTGAACGCGGGAATTATTGCTGGTGAGTCAATCGTGTTCTTGGAATTTATATTCTCATATGTTCATAGGAATTGAATTGTCTGTTTCAACTTTTAAAGACGAATATTTTGAATGTGAGAACGGAGTCACTATATACGAATCTGACAAATGCAATTCCAAAAAACATTGTTCCGATGGTAGTGATGAGACATTCGAACAATGCTATAAACACACTTGTCCTGAAGAGAAATGTTCTTATGGTGGATGTATCAACTCTTCACAACTTTGCGACGGTACTCCTGATTGCTGGGATGAATCCGATGAACATATTAGAAAATGTAGTCCAGAATGGAAAGACTACAGGCCTGACAATACCGGATGCAAGTAAGTTTTTTTAGAGAGAACAATTTTTATCGTATTTTTTGTATTTGTTTTGTATTTACTTGAACAAGTCAGAAGAACATATTAAATACATAAAATGATAATAAGAAAACAGAATAGTTGTATGTGTTAGTGAAATATCACTGTGGACGGCAGTCCACGAGCCGCAAAATTAAAAGTTTTCTGTGTACATTTGGTACAAGTCGCTTGGTTTGGGTGAGAATATTTGTAATGTGTAATATTTTATACTTATGTAGGGTTTTTTTCTCCACCGAAAATGGTATTAGAGAGATTAGGTGTAGCATGCGGGTTCACCACCGGTATTTTGCCTCCACAGTAAGTTTTTTTCTATTTGCTTCGATACCTCTTCCAGGAGCAACGAATTCAAGTGTACGAATAATCCACAATGTCTTAGGTCTGAGTACGTTTGCGATGGCATTAAGGACTGTGAAGATGGAAGCGACGAGACCCTCCTCATGTGCATTGTTTCGATTTGCCCCAAAAATACTTTCCGCTGTAAGTACGGAGGTTGTCTGCCTATCGACAGGGCTTGTGATAATTCTATTGATTGCGTCGATGCCTCGGATGAGATTCCGTCTATATGCACTGCACTTAATCCCAATTATTCGAATAAGACCATAACTTCAACAAAGCCCTCTGGTAAAGCCACTTCCGTTCGCAATGGTCGCAAACATCCTCCGGAACCTCTTTTGGCAAAGGGTTGCACAATAGCTGACACCTTACAAAATCTTAGAGTGAAAACGCTTTTCAATGTTCTGCCTTATCAGAAGGGTGCAGAAATACCCAGCACAGTTGTAGTGCGACTTACCTGTGACAATAACACTGTTTTCATTGGAAGTGACTTGAATCAGTGTCTAGATGGTAAGTGGCAGGAGACCTGGCCAGAGTGTCGTCCCACTTGCTCTCGAACCAAATTCGCCAACGATCTTTCCACTCAGGCCACCTGTGACTATAACGGTCAAATAAGAAAGTGCAGCGACATGGATATGCAATTATTACCCAACACTAAGGCTACAATAACTTGTTCTCCCGGCTACAAGAGCAATGTAGAAAGATCGAAAGAAATTGCGATTTGTCGGAAGGACGGTGAGATTGCGACTTGGAATAGCCAGAGAGTACTTAAATGTGTACCCCACTGTGGCAAGATACCGAACACCGTTAAGCATGAGCCTTGGCTCGTGAGTGTTTTCGAAAGTTACAACGAAAAAAATCAATTCAAGTTTAAATGTTTTGGAAAAATTATAAGTCCATGGCTGATATTCATCCCTTCATTTAATTGTCTGGTTATGGAAAATGTAGAACAAGTCGTAGTTGCTGAGGGTCACCAAAGGAACGATTTCGATCGAGACCAGGAGTATGCCTACCACCTGCACAATATTAAATCCATTTATAAAAGGTAAAAATGGCATTTAGTTATAATAAGACGTTTAGTAAATACACGTTTGATTTGTTTTAGCGAAAATTATACTCTTTTGGAGCTACACGACCCCTTCATTTTTTCGCCATCGCTGCGACCAATTTGTTTGCCTACGCGTACAAAAAAAACATATATTCCATTTTCTAATAATATTGTTTTTACTATAAAGAATGGCGAAAAAATTTACTATCTTACTGGATTTCAAGAAGAAAAGATTCCAAAAGATTTTAAGCTTCTTATTCGAAAATACGATAAGCTACAAACTAATTAAGAACTTCAAAGAATGTATATTTTGGATTATTTTTTGATTTCTGTATATCGTTAGAATTTTAACGTCAGAATTAAAAGCCACTTGCATTACATTACACACATTGTTTTTTTATACTTGTTATTTTTACTGTTTGTTTGGAGATTTTAAGCAAAGATATCGCTAGACCCAATAATGGCCAACCAGATGCCAGCGCCCGAAGGCCCCACAGCCGGAGTAAAGCCGCACGTACATCCATGGGAGGTGATTGCCTGGACGCCGGCCCAGCTAACCAGGATGTATGCCGACTGGTCCATGTACTTATCCCGTCTCCAGCGGCTGCGGCACGGGCTCCACTGCGTGAACGCTGCCCTGAACATCGATCCAGTCAACACGAAGGCCCTGATGCGCCGGAGTCAGATCCAGAGGATAATGGGCCGAGCTTCGGAAGCATTAAAGGACTGCTCTTGGGCGGAAGGTTAGTTCTTTATGTAAGAAAAATAATTTTATATACATCTTTTGTTTCAGCTTTGCTCAAGGAAGAAGTCCCGCCGGTCAGCAAATCGCACGTCACTTTGGAGGTCTGTGATGCCCTCTACGAGTCAAATCGATTGGAGGATACCAAGATAAAACTGCACGACCATCTACGACTCTGCGGTTACGCCCAAGGAGTGCCTTTAGTTAATCGTCTAAATGTGGTATGTTTTAAAATTAGTTAAAATGTCTACCCTTCCATTTTCATATGTTATTTTATGTGACTTTCTTTTCAAGGTGGATGAAAACTTTCACGATACCCTTTCTGAGGATACTACTCTGGCTGTTCAGCGCCTAATTAATCGCATGTTGATCAGCTTGGCAAAAGAACCCAAAGAAATAAAGGGAGAGTGCGATGTAGTTAGCATAATAGAAAAAGAGGTGACTGTTTTCTGTTGGTCGCATCGAAATACCAAAACTTATCTTCATTTTCTGCAAACAGGAAATCATTTTGTCGCCCTTAGAAATCGCTCGACGAAAGCGACATTATAAAATATATAATCAGATTTACTTAAACAAATGCTGGAAAGATGTGGAATTTTTGAAGAAATTGCGCAATGACCAAAAAGTACCCCCAAAGCACACCGAAAGATCATCCAACTACTTGCGCCAACTAATAAATTCAAATTACCAGAGGGTGCGCAACATGACGGTATGTATGTCTTAATACAAACAAAATAATGATTGTCATTTTTTTTTTAAAGAAAATGTTGCATACTCGATGTCCCATGTATGCCCAGCATCAGCAGAAATATCCAAACGAAGCTTTTTGGACCAAACAAAAAGAGGAAAATCTTTATCGCATTCAGTACCAAACAAGAAGAAATATGTTCAAGATTTTGAGGAGTATTAGGCAGTTGATACGGGTTGGCGACCTACGTGTGAGTAATTAACACTGTATAATCTTTAAGAAATGATTGGCAAGTAAAATATATATAAGCATTCCAAGAAATCATAGTCATAAAAAAGCCAAAAAAAAAAACGATTTTATACTTCCGCCCATATTATTATTAGCACATAAAAATTTTTAATTTTCTGTTAATAATTTTTCTATTTTCTCTAAGATTGTTAGTACAAATATATTTTACCCGCAGAAATTATCAGAATTTATCGAAGAGGTTATGGGTGACTATACCACAATAAAGACGCATCGTGTCATGCCGTGGAAATTTGAATTCATTAATGAGGTCTATAACTACCTAGGCTTAGCCCGCCTTAATGAGTTCAAAATTCCCAACAACATGTCGATCTTGCAAGGCAAACAACGTCTCCTAACCTTATTTAGATTGCCGGCCGAAAAGACTCTAGAGCTACAAATTAAAAAGACCGATCGGCCGGAATCTGTGTACCAAGCCAGTTCCGATCTAACTGATCCCAAGACGGAGAAATTTAAGTTGGTAGAACGTTTTTGTTTTGTTTTTCTAAATAAAGATACATGTATATTTTATTTATTATAGAAAAAAAGTGGCACGATATGAGAAACGAATGCTGTTTGCCGAATACCCAATTGAACGCGCATACCTATTGCACGAATTGGCTCAGTGTCATTTGGACAATAATTCTTTTGACGCAGCCTGTTCTTTAGCCCGGAAGGCTCTTGAAGGTTTGATACAAATGCGTTTTAGTTTTCACACTTTTCACAGAAAAGTCGTATTTTGCAGAGGCTACCAAATGCCGAAGTGTTGTATGGACCTTCCTCAGTCTTATGGTTATTTGCAAGGCTCACGCAATTCTGGGCAAGATTGAACGCGAAAAGGATCTTCTTTCCGATGCCTTTAAGCTGGCAAAGCGGATGAAAAACATGGAGCTCTGCCTCTTCATTGACATTTGCATAAAGGTCAATGCAGAGGAGATGGAACTGAAAAGACTGGTCTCCACAGACATAATTAACAGGAGGCATAGGCACAGGCAGGTTCTCTCTGAATTAGGTAGCGCAGAACGCTACCAATCTTTGAAGCATTAATAAAGTGGAAATATTTCAAAAAAATTATATTGACCAAAACTTTAAGATACGACTTTCCTTTAGTCCTTCCGACCACCAAAAAGTTTTTCTGGGAAAACCCCCAAGCACATTAACGGCTGTCGGTGTTGGGCATTCAATCACAGCGAAGTGCAGCTGCAACTTGGTCTATATGTATATAGAAATACATACAAATAGTTTGTTTCTTTGTGCTTCAGCCCTTGGAGGCGGGAACCATTTCAGTGTAAACTTTGCTCACTCTTTGGATTTTTAAGGTGGTGCTTTAGAAAAAGATTCTAAGCTGTGGCCAAGCCCCCTTCATGTCCTCTCACCCCCTGGTTTGCAGGAAGTTACGTTCACCTCGCACAAAAGACGCAAATAAATGAAGCCATTTGTTGTGTTGTTAGCTGATTTTCGATGCAAAGGTTGGCCAGAGGTGGCAAACTTTTGCACCACCTGCCGCCGTCGCCACCTGCCTGGGAAAATTGTTGGCAATTCCCATTAGTTGCTTGTCATTTAAATTTTTTCGACTTTTCCATGTCCTTCGTGTAAGTGGAGTAGAGATTTAAATTCAACACGCCACGTCTGAACCGGCAGGACCTTTACAAATGTGCTTCATGCAACGGATGTGGATCATTTAGCCGCGGAAATAATTTGTCGTCCTTTGGACAATTGCTAATTTGATGAAATACTTGATAGCCTATGATTAATTATATTAAAGCTATGTGTGTTATGTTTCTTTTAAGGGCATTAGATTTAAAAGCTTGCAGCAGGTGGCTTTAAGCAACCGCAAAGCGTTAGACGACTAGCGAGGACGTCTTCTTTGGTGCTTTGTGTGTTTTATGATGCAAAATTACACAAAGCCAAATAAGAACAAAGAATGCAAAAAGCTGGCAACAAAGAAAGCCGACCAAAGCAGGGGAACACAGCCCGACAGCAATAGCCAACTAAAACTGCAACTCAACTTCGTAGACACACCGGAGGCAGTTGCTGTTGCAGTTGAAGTCGCAGCCTCTGATGGCTGCTGCGATGGCAGTAAACAGGCAAAGAAAATTGCTTACGAGCAATTAAAAGCGCAGCAAGGCAAATAAATGGACACGCCCCCTTTGCCGCTCTGATCGACGCCCAACAGCTGTAACAGTCTTGGGCTAAACGGAGTCATCGCTGGGGTTTTTATGTAGTTACCAACTTGACGTACTAGCTGACTAATTAGTCATAAAATTACACGGCCCAGGACGAGCATGCCGCACAAAAGCCAGGCAAACATTGGAAGCAGGGTGGGGGAATTTTTCGCCACCCACCCCAGTATCCTTTCTCAACTGGGGGTTCCAAGCAGCCAGGTCAAAGTGCAACGAGGAGAGGCCGGAAGCAGATGGCGCTGACGGAAATGCGTGCCCACCCGGCACACACTTACACACACTCAGAACAGAAACTCACACAACGTCATACAATCACGGTTGAGAAGGTATAACTAGAGACAGATCCCTCGTACCACTAATGAATATATAAAAGCCTATTTTTCCAAGTTACTATTTGAGTTTTAGATAAATCTTAAGATTTTGCATTCATTTTGTTTAAGAATAATTATTATTATCTTGTCCATGACTATTGTGTGGAGTTGGTCCTAACCAGGTCCCAGTGCTTAGGGCGCTGGGTATGCCACTAATTGCTGATTTCCCGTGCCGCTGGCACTAGGAACGGACTCGAAAACTGGCGATGGCCACGTGAACGGAATGGCGAGTATGGCAGAGGGGAAATGGAAAGAGGTTCCACTTTCACACACTCGCTCTCTTGTGGAAGGAAAACCAAAGCGAGGCCGCACATTTGCCACATCACTTATTAGCTTTATTGCTTTTAACAATTTCAACTTCCACTTCCTGCAACGGCGGGGCAACTAAAACGTGTGCTGATTAGTGGCAGACACACACACACACACACACAGGAAAAGACATGTGGAAGACCAGTTCACCAGCTCCCATATACTTGTGTGCCAGAGGCAGCGCCATAAATTCCTGAGCTGCAGGCAAAACTGCAGCCAAAGTCAAAGCCAGCCCACACAAACCAGTCAAGGGACAAGGAAGAGGGGAACTGAAGGGCTCGAAGGAGGGAGGGCAGACACATGCAACATTTAACATTGCAGACAATTTATAAGGACATTCATGGCACACGGCGATGGCGATGGCGATGCGAGGAGGCCAGGCCCATAACTTGGCACTCGGCACAATGCGAACAGCTCGTCCTGCCCTCATCCGGCTGGGCCATGTGTCCTGTTTTAGTTTTCTCCTTTTTTTGGTCCCCAGTTCTTGGCTCCCCCCGTTCGCATTGTATTTGAAATTCAACATTTAAGCCACTTACGAGGCAACTTGAACTGGCATTTCAAAGGCTGCAACGCAGCAGCAGGACAATGCCGCCCGGCAAAGATTTATAGCTGGCTAAAAGCGTGAGAGAGGATCTGGTGGCAATGATAAATGCCACCATGAGAACGTTTATAATGAAGCAATAATATTTAGCATGTAATATATAGATTAAGACAGTATCTTAAAACAGACAATCACTTAAGTCCTATTTGAGTGTTAAGGATTCACAGTACTATTTATTTTTAATGAGCTTGATTTGCATTATTTGATTGACAACCCCGATTTGAAGGCTAAATTCCTTTGGGGGAACATTCGATATTAATCTGGTCTTTGTAGGAAACAAGATCAATCTGTCAAACTGGCGAACACCTAAATCTGCCGGGCAAAGGCAATTTTATGGCCAGAGCTGCAGCTGCAATTTTAGCTACACTTTGTGGGCTAATGCATCGAAGACATAGGACTGTCATTCGAGCCCCACTAGCTCTCCACTCGATTCTGGGCATCGACACACCAACCGATTCCGGCCGAGTCATCAGGGAGCACTTCGAGGCCAGATGGGACGCAGAAGGGAAACGACATGCAAATTAGATTGAGGCTAGGTGGAATCGGGGCCAGTCCGTTGGGGTCCAGTCGAGCGACAAGGATAAGTAAGCCAACATGAGGACTCCTAACCGGTCGAGGTCATTGTCTGAGCCAGGCACAAAAAATCCAGCTGCACATGGTAAAATCTGCGGAAAATTAGATTTCACTCCCCCAACTTGCACCGAATCTATGCATGTATGTATGCATGAAAACTGCTGGAAAGTCGTGCTGGAAAAGCCACTGTCAGAGAGTGGACTGCAAACTGTATTTATGACACGTGACCCAACGAAATTATTTGCGCCGGGCCCCCTTAAATCGTAAATGTGGTATTTCCAGCCGTTATGTATGCCATATATAAGGTTTTGTTTCATCGTCGAAGACATGGAAAAGGTGGACAGCTCACACACAGCCTGGCCAAGGATTGAGTAAAATATACATACATAAATATAAATTTTATATACATGTATGGAAAGTAAAGCCTTCAATTGCGGCAGTGTCAACAGAAGAATGCGAGTGCAACTGACGGCTCTGTTTATTTGAGTTTCTAGTTAATATAGACGCCTGACAGCTACGACGATGCAATGGTAAATGGTAATATTTGATTAAAATATGAAATATTTTTAATATTTTTGATAAATTCTTTTTTTCCCCAAAGCAGCTATCGTCTAGCTCCCTCCAAAATACAATGTTTTATTTGATATTACTATAATTACCTTTTTCAGCTAAAAGCTTAAACCACTGTAGTGTGCTATACCCTGTGGTGCTTCTTTGTGAATTGAAACAATAGCTGGAAGCCTTGGTAGTCGGTGCAGCAGTAATAAACCTTACTCACAGCCTACTCCACCCACCGAAACGCAGTCTACGTCCTCAAGAATGATTTCTTTAAGAGCAAAAAATAAATCAAATGAGTTCGCATGCCGCTGACAGATATCTTTGAATGCAAAGGGGTGGCACAGGCTTTCAGCAAAGACAAAGCGTGCCAGTAAACGCCAAAAAAATATAAAAAAAAGTAACCTGAAATAAAAAAGAATAAGGGATCCCCCGAAACGAACACAATTCAATGCGTGACTTGACTGAGCAACTGACGGATGTACTTGAAGTCAACTTCATTTTAATCAGCGCCTGACAGCGGCAACTATTAAAAGGAAATGTAATAGTGTCCTCTGGCCAACCCCCTCTTGGCCTTGCCCCTGTTACCTTTAACTGGAATCGGGCTGAGGGCTAACGATGAATTTGATAAGCCCGGGGTGATAAGACGGCGCCGGCAGACGTTCAACCCGAGTTCGGTTCAAAATGGCGTCACAAAATACATTTTGAAACGAGCAGCGAAAACGTGAGTTGATTAGCAATAACCCGCTGGCTCTTCCTGAATATGTATTTGTAAATGTATATATACGTGTCGGTGTGTTTGGACTCCATTGTGTGTGGGTGTCCTTAGCGCCATTTTGTTTCATAGCGGAGACAAGTTTAATGGGCGCCTTTTAAAAGGTTTTCAGGCTCCGAATATGGCCCGGCACATTAGTGCCGAAAGTCTGGAGGATACTAAAAAATTGTATACATCAAGATATTCGAGGAGCACGTGGCCGCCATATGTCAGACTTGCCTTTATTAATATTTTATGTGTTGTTTATAAAACAACCGAAAAACAAACTATGTTTTTCCCTATTTTTACTGCAACAACTGACGAGTTTCGAATGGGAATTACGTACGCATATTGACGTAATGGCTGCAACATTTATTTTTTCCGCTATACAATTAAATTCCCTTGCAATTGTCAACTATTCCCATATACATACATTGATTGCCAAGCTTATGGCTTTAGCTGCTTTAATTTCACAATGAACGTCATTTGTCGCTTTTGAACACTTTTTTCGCCATTTGGTATTTGCATTTATTTTCATTACTTCAGCTGTCATTCGCTTACGCATCCTTGGCTCTGGATGGCAAATGATTGCCATTAAACGCTAAAATAGTTGCATACCCTTGCAGAGGGTATTATAATTAAAACTACTTGGTCAAAAGTAGTTGGTTCAACGCAGTGAGGGAGTCATCTCCGCCCTGTATTTTGATCAGGATCACCTCCTGAAACAATGTAAGCATGTTTGCCTGTCCGTGTCCATGCAGCCATTAAGTCGGTCTGGTAGGCTGCGTCTTATACTTGACATATAACTGATTGTCCGAAAATGTCAAAACCTTTCCGGACACTATAGCCCACAGCGACGGCTGTATCTTGGTTACGATGGCTATCCAATTTCCATCCAATTGCCCGAGTGGAAATGCCCCCAGCGATGGCTGTAGTTTCTTCGATCCGATTCTTGAGCGGACGCCTTAAACTATTTATAGCTTGATGATCCATTGTTCTGCAGAAAAATCTAGGAACAAAATATGTTTTAAGTTTTTGTTGTGATCCCCTTAAAAAATGTTGAAAAATGTATCATTCTGCACTTAAATCCAAGAAATTAAGCAGCCACTTAACTGCAAGGGTATGCCAACTTCGGTTGCGGCCGTTGTTGTCTGTGTTTGTGCTTGTTGTTTGTACTCATCTCTGGAAAATGGCAAAAAGGATATATTTAAATTTAATAACCATAGGACTCAGCGCACAGGAAGCAAGCAAAAACAGTTCGATGCATCGATATTAATTTCTGCTTAAATGATAGATAAAAAAATACACTTTTTTATGTCCATTAGTGATTTATTAAAGCATATTTAATATATATAAATATACATATATTATTTTATACTTCTCGTTTGTGTTATAAATTAAATAACCTTAGTTACAGCAAGACATATCTGCATTGCTATTGAAATACTCTAAATAATAAACCAAAAGAGGACAACACCAAAATCCAGACATTGACAAACTTCTCCAAGAAATTGGCCATAGCCGAAAGGGCTAAGAATTATGAGAAGGCAACCGAAACACAATCAAAACAAAAGGAAATTAAAAACATAAATAAAAAGTCAACCCACACACGCAGGGGCCAGACTGAGTTGACCCATTCTCATGGAACAGCGAGTAAGAATTATGACCCAAGGCATTCGGATCTGTGGCCAAGGAGTTGTGTATTGTAATTCATTTGCTCAGCTGCTTTCAAACAAAAACCATAGCCAGAAAAAAGCATAAATGCACAAAAAACAAGAGCGGCAACAACAGGCGACAAAATGCACCAGAAATTCAACACTTTTCGATGGATTGGGGTTGCCTTAGAAATTATATCACTGGTGTCCACTTAGCTTTTTTAGGGCTAAGAAAATAATTTTTTTTATGAAACATATATCTTTGAACAAATTGTGAAGCAGATATTTAAAATTTCACTAGCACTAGGAGCCAAACTTGTTAATCTAATTTTAAAACTGTAATATTTAATTCTAAGTTGGAATCTAATTTAGTTTATTAAAAATGTGATAATGTCAGCACTATTTGGGGATTCTGGTTGCGGCTTCAACAACGGTTCTTTCTTTCCGTTACTTTGGTATGGGGTATGGATATGGATATGGGCACGGGTCTCCGAGTCCGATTCCGATTCCGACTCCGACTCCGGTCGCCGTTGCCGCTTAACATAGATAAATTGCGTTAGAAAAAGAGGCGGCGGTGTCCTGGGTCCATTCGTATAATTCACTTTTGTCAGACTCATAAAAATTGTTGAGTGACATTTGTTTGTGTTTCCCGTTTGCTGTTCTTGATGTTTCTGTTGTAGTTGTTTCACTGTTTTCACTGATTTTGTTTCAGTGCAGCCATCTTTTTCTTTTCCACTAGACCATCCACACAGACACGCACACACATACATATACACGTGCCCTTCCCACCCACACTAACATAAACACAGAGTGTTTTGCCTTTTAGCATTTTTTTTTGCCTTACTTCCCGCATTTTGTTGTCTTTTTTCTGCTCTCTTGTTTCTGTCTCTGCTGTCTCCACATAAAAGAAAATTAGTGAGTTTTGTTGCAAAAATATAAAACATTCGCCCATCCTTTTGGCGTTCTTCTTGCCTCTTTTTGTCCTTTTGCTTTTGACATTTCTGCTGTAGGTACATAATGACAAAGGTTTCCGTTTTCAAATGGCCCAACACAAAGCCATGAAAAAGCTTAAAACTGTTTTTCACTTTGTTTTGTTTTTGATTTGAATAAAAATGCATGCAAATGCATAGTTTTGAGCCTCTGATGCAATTGGAGTCCTTGTTTCGAGGGAATCTCGCGTATCTCTCGAAATTGTCGCTTATTTTGTCATACAAAACGATTGCAACAATTAAAACTATTTTACTTTCATATGAAACTTTTTTTTGAGAAACATTTAGCAATTACTGTATCATGTGTTTGGGGCCCACTAGGCATTTTGTGATATAGTTTCTCTCTCAAAAATAGCGCTGATGGAATAATACTACCTTGTTATCCTTTCAACAATTAACCATGCAATTTAGTCACCATAAGCGAATGTTTCTTAAGTCAACACGCCAAGTTCGTTTGGTGGCATATTGAACTTGCCACCGCGGTGGCATCCATACTCGTTCCTTTGGCGCTTCCTAACGAACCGCAAAACGTCACAAATCACAGCCAACACGTGCCATCCAGTCCGGCTGGGAGCCCGTATACCAAAGTCCGGCGTACAATGCACCTTCGCTTATTAACAATCCTCGGAGAGATTTTCACCCTCCACCCAGCTTTCCCGTTTCCATTTTCCCGGCATTCGTGCTTGCCATTTCCCGTTGCCTCTACCATTTTCACATTAATGAAGTGCTCGTGTGGGCAAGTTGTTACAGTTTCTTTCGCTCCGGCGTTGATTACATGAGAAATTCATGTTCAAATTCAAATTTAAAACTTTGCCAACCGACGGAGAAAAGTTTGTTCAGCCAGGTAACCGATAAAAAAAGGAGAAAAACTCGACGAAAATGGAAGTTTTTTCAACAAAAATTTTCAGCTCGACTTATGTTGAAATCGTGCCATTGCACTTTCGGAGAGAGCACCCTCTCACTATCCAATTCGGCCTTGGTTTTGCTTGATTTGTTGGTGGCGAGGTATCACAGACACATACATTTCTGTCTGACCATCATTTTGTCGCTGGCCATTGCAGTGGAAATTTTTTGTCGAATTTCTCTCGAATTTTTCCAATGTGCTGCATTCAAATATTATCAATTTCTGCAGCTAACGATTTTTCTTGCCAACGCTAACTGATTGAATTGTTAGAACGCTTTACGTGTGCGGCATCGTAAATGCGCAATTGAACCTCGAGCCCTTAGTCCTTTGCCCGCAACCCGCAACCCTCAACTCTCAACGATCACCTCCTGCCACTCAGCCTGAACTCTGGGAGCGGGAAAATCAATTTTGCCGAAATAAATTGTCGAATTTCTGGTATAAATTGCAACCGTTTGCCCAACACTTTACCATCACGCATACATGTCTGGGAAACTCGATTCCTCTTTAGACAGGCGGTCAGACAAAATGATTTCCTAAAATGAAATTATTTATGATAGTTTCCCGCCGAAAAAAAAGGATTTAATTTAATGACCGTAAATATCCGTTATTTCACGCAAATAAATCACTCTGCCCAGCGAGTCATCCTTTCTCATTTAACTCTTTCCATTAAAGGCGCATTAATCTATTCAATTATTTAGCCCCTGTAAGGCCCCTATCGATTAACCTAATGCCCCTTGAGCAGTTGAAATGATTAATTTATGATTTCTTGAGTCTAATACATGTAGGCCGTTTAAACTCAAGCCGTTAAACACGACATTTTCGATTCGATGGATATAAGAGGAAATTAAAATACAGAGTTTATACAACTAACGAGCCACTGAGCTTCTCTGAGATCCTCCGACCAGGCAAATGAGCTGCTGCTTCATTATATTTGCGGTGGCGTATGAATAATATCGACATCACTCATACGCCCCGGATGACGTGAATTGGGTGCCGGTGGGATTGCTCTCCGGTGCTTTTGCTAATTGTTCCAAAATGACAATGCAAATTTGTACAAATTTTCTATGCTATCCTGGCACTCACACCAACGGCCACAGAGACACGTAAAATGCTCTGCAAAATAACCGAAAAATTTGTGGTAAATAAGCGAATAAAAGCAATGAAAGTTTTGCCACTTGCCTGCGTCCGGTTCACTCATTCGTGCTGCGTGTCCATCCGTCCGTTTTTGGCCACGTTGTCGGTCATTTCCTGTTTTATTTTGCCAACTCATCACCATCGTTTCCAGCCCGAATTGTGAGCGTTAAGTTTAAAGCCTGCCTCTGCCTGTCAGTTTCCCCTAAGTAGTCAACACGTTTCAGCATTTTCAGCACTTTATTTTGGTTTCCATTCCATGAGGTCATGGAGTCCTTTCGCTTTCGTTTTCATTTTCAATCCGAAAGGTTGATTACTCGTCAGTTGCGCTGATTGCTCCACGTGATACGAACATTAGCATTTCTGATTCAATTTGGGCATGATGTTTGGCTTTGCCCTCGGTCTCATTTTCAATATGGCAAACATCCTACCCCGAAAATCCATTATAGTTGACAGCCCCGCAAAGACAAATTCATACAATGTCAACATAAAGGCGGGTCCTTCTCCATTTTTCGCCCAGTTGTTTCCAATCCGCAGAGGAAAAAATTTGTTTAACAAGCACTTATTTCGATTATATTTGTTGATTTCCACTTATGGAGCACTTAATGTGCTGTTCTGCGAATGTTCCTCACATCAGTATCCCGTATCTCCTGGCTCGGTTTCAGCATCATATTTTCTGAGACATCTTCCTCCACCATCCAGTCCGTGTTTGCCACTCAAGTATGATTGATAATTCTGATGATTCATGCGTGTAATTCGGCTTAGGGTTTTTCTGGTTTTCCTTTCGCGTTATTCTTCTGGGTCAGAGACATTATATTGTGACATTTATAAGAAACATGTAAGGGTCATGATTCTTGCGATTTACCAAGGATGCTTTCCTGGCAATTTCCTTAAAGTATTTTTTTTAAGTTTTCCACTACTTCTGGGGCCCACGCTAAGTAAATAAAGTAAACCACAAGCCATTAGAGCGCTGCTAATTAAAATTCAGCACGTTTTCACTGCCTCACAGTTGAGTCAAGTTGAGTTGAGGGTCATAAGTCAAACCATAAAACAGCCGAGCGAACGACCACCGCCCAGAAGCCATCAAAAATATTGTAACACATTTTGCCTATTAATTGCAAGCCCAGTTCTGGCTCTTTCCGGTCTTCAAAACTCAAATGGCAGCACAGAGTTTGCAACTTGCCACCTTTCAACGGCCAGAATCTGCTGGATTCTCCCACCCGTATCCAATGCGCTCATTCTAATGAAATTTTGCAACATTGTCGTTGGGATTTGGGCAGAGGAGTATGCTGAAAAAGTGTTTCCTTTCCAGCTGGCTTAAATAATGCGAACGCTACCCATAAACTCATTTGAGTATTGGGAATCCGGACGGCTACGTGGTTCGTCGGGGTAGCACATTTTGCAGCAGGTGTAGCAGATACAAAGTTCGTAAAACTTATAAAGCAAAAGGGTTGGTTGAGGCTGTTTTAAATTTATATTCTTGTCTGGGATTGAAAATAATTACGCAATTAATGAATTAAAGAAGATGATTCCGATGTCTAATCTCATAGTCGACCACATTGGCTTACTTTCGATTTCAGCTTACCACACCGCTAATTTTCAGAAACCTATTTTGGGATGATTGCCTGGGTGTTTCTATGACAGTGGAAATAAATTAGCAACGCAGCATTTTCCAACCAAAATAAACCGATTCACATAGCAAATTGCACACTCCCACACATGGATACAATTTGATATAGAAAGTTATCGTACATAACTTGAGCGCCGTCTTGGCCAGGAACCTAAGAAATGCTCCCCATTCTCACCTGCATATTTGTATGACTGACGAATGAACAGGTGAAATCGCTGCTGTCTCCACTGCGCGAAAAGTTCAAACATATTTATGGTAATTAAAATTGATTTGAAAAGTTTAGATTGTCTCTGTGGTCGCACTCTCTCCTCCAAATTTACAATGTTTTAGACCCAGCCTCCGGTTGGTTGTATACGGCGGATTTCGGCGACAGATCATATATATATATATATATATATACCTCAGGCAATAGCCAGCATGTGTGACAAAACTTTCTAATTAAAGTTGCTGCAGCCCCGCACTGAAAAGTTGTCAAGTTCTCACGTGTGTTTGTATTTGGCGAGGGCAAAGTTTTTGGTGTCGGCTTTTAGGCGCACTGCGTAATATATTTTACTTGGGCGGCACTCTGGCGGTTGTTTCTGGCTATGCCGTCGATTTCCAGTGCGGTCTCGATTATGCTGGAACTTGAAACTGATTTTAATTAGCTCTCTAGGCAATTAGGCAAGCCCTGTCATCTTTCCAACGCACGGACTGTAAAAGAAAGCAAGTCTAATGCAAGAATGTTTAAAAAATGTTCCGATTTTTATTTTGTCTGTTTATGGCAACATAAAACTGGCTATGTAATTTACCCTGAGGATCCCACAACTTTAAACTTAGTCTGATATTAATAGAGTTACAGGGTTTTGTGAACACAAACAAATTCAAACATAACTTGAAAACTGGAAAAGAAATTATAAATGGAAATAGAAGACAACGGTTGCCCGCTGGTTTGCTCGACAGCTTTGCAATATTTTTCAGTCTCCTATTCAAATTGAATTAAATAATATGCACTCGACTCGCAAACAGAACTTTCCCCGAAAACTTAACTTTCGCTGAGCCTGCCTGAGGGGCTGGGGTTGCAGTGCAAAAGGGTAAGCAAAATAAGGCAAAGAATCTGAGGGGTTGGCAACAACTTTCATAATTCATTTCTGCCTGAGTGTAACAATTTTTGCACTTTACGACTTTCGAGTGCGCGCTGTGCGAGTGCCTTGAGTTTGACTTTTGGGCCCGCAAATCATGCAACTGCAACGGCAGAGGCAGCAGCAGCAGCAACTGCGGCATTCGCACAGCGGGAACTTCAAGTTGAAAACATTTTTGGATGCATCTTGCCCCTCCGCTCTTCTTTTAGCCACATCTTTGTGCTAATTACAGGGGCAGCAAGGAAGTAGACGGCGCTCACCACTTGGCAACAGCCGAAAACAAACTTGGGCCAAGAACAACAATCAGGCAATGAGAAAACACAATAACCATAAAGGCAAGTCCTGGAACTCTAGAAAAATATTGAAAAATATATAGACCAGGTAAATACCTGGTATTTGCATTTTAGTTCTATACCTGGTACTCGCCCGGATATTTTCTAATAAGTTTTAATATTATTAAAGATAAAAACAAATTTTTAGGTAATATTTATTTTTCAAGCAATTAAACAAATGCAATATCCTTTGAGTCTCGTTGCATACGTTG
Source organism: Drosophila atripex (assembly GCA_035045925.1). Taxonomy (NCBI): domain Eukaryota; kingdom Metazoa; phylum Arthropoda; class Insecta; order Diptera; family Drosophilidae; genus Drosophila; species Drosophila atripex. Next base: position 2,431,453 of record JAWNOP010000022.1, on the reverse strand, counting down.
TTTAAAGTATCTTAGTTACTTTGCATTGAATATAAAAATAAGAGGGAAACACAAACATGAAACCGAAAATCCACAAAAAACATGCCAAAAGGCAAGGACAGGCTCTTGACCAGGAAGTTGTAAACGACATTGGGGCAGGCGTCCAGTTCCAAGTCAAGCCGGTCCAAAAGGGCTTGAACGCAAAACAAAGCCTTCAGCGTGCAAGTTCGTGGGGAATAGCAAACAGATTGGCAGGCTAAACGACCTCGGGCCAAGTCAAAGTGTTAGTACCTGTTCTTCCCGAAACAGGTAGGAAATGGGGCTAAAAGTGCTACGCTTAAAATCTTGCTTTAAGGAATGCAGCAAATATTACAATTTTTTTTATTAAAATCATTTTTTTATGATGAAATGTAATTTATACTGTAATGTTAATATTTAATATTTATTTATAAGTTTATTTACTAAAAAAGTCTCTATGAAAAAGTCCCGAATTTAAATGAACTTGAACTTGACTTTTAAAGAGGCGCGACGGCTTCAGGCCTCTAGGAAGTTGTTGACAGAATAACTTTTCCAACTAAAAGATACATAAAGACCCAAAACTTCAACGGTTCATTAATTATGTCAGTCTATAAAATATTGCTGAATTGATTTTCCCAAACTTTCATTTATTTTTAGACCCACATAAACAATTTAAAAATTACTTGGAAAGGAAATCAAGGAAAGCTTTTAAATTTATTCAAATCCCTTATTCAAGAACTGTGTATTGCCACATGTGCTGTTTCGTTGCAAAACTCATTTATTTTGAAAATGTTGGACTCGATTGCGTCGGCATCTCTTCCGTCCATAAACATTGCTTATGTCACGCATTGACACGCATCGTTCTTCAGAGAGAACAACAATATTTTTCGATTTATATACCCCAGCAACAAAAACAATAGTAATATCGACTGATACAACCACATCCAACAATCCTGGGCGCAAGACAATTGAATGTGCGCGAGTGCCCAAAGGACTCGCTCCTGCAGACGCAGCTCGATGCTCGGAATTCGGAAATTCTCTTATCGCCCAGGCACTCCCACATAAATATAAATAAATACATACAAATAAATAACAGGGACATGGAAGTTGGAAAACGGAGTCGGTCATGGAGCGCAATCGAAAACAATAACAATACCACAAATAAAGGCAGAAGAAGGCGGCTCTGGGCTCGGTAGAGTGAAATACTTAAACAATGCACAGAGGGGTCACAAAGGTACATATATTTCACGATTCACCACAGGATTTTTCGTTAAAATAATAAGGAAGCAATCAACTGGAAAAATATTTAATATGCGTGGAATAATGTAGGAATAACCATTTCATTTTAAAGAAAATTAAACGAAAAAAAACTTCAAGACATTGCACCATTAACACCTTACTTTGTCATTTGATACAGTTGATTAATTATTTTTTAAATACTTTGCGATCCTAAAACGTTCGATAGAGCGCCATACATACATTATTTCAGTGTGTCGATAAGGATCGTTTGATAAATAAATCCACTTAGGCCACATACCTTAGGCAACAAAATGCAAAGTCAAAACTATTTGCCAGAGCTTATCAAAAAATACCACACAAATCTTAACAACGGGCTGCCGAGCAATTAATCTCATGGAACAAAACCGAACAAAACAAACCTCACGAAATCCGGTTGGCTCTAATGCGGCTCATAATTTATGAGACTTCGCACGCACAAAAAAGTCTGGGCTGCGGAATCGGCGTCAGGAATCGGCACTCACAAAATTTGCATAAATTGAAGATGTATCAACCGAAATTGAGGTATTAAAGCCGACAAAACCAACGGAGGGCCCTCTCAGAACCAGGGCTTTGATGACGAAGATGCTGATCTGGTATCGGCCCACTTGTAATTGGCACTAATTTGCTTTCACTCCATTAAAGAATCCCCCCACGATTTAGATGCAAATGAGGGCGTTCACTGACTAGAGAATGGGCGACTAGGAGAACAGGTTGGCGCTGTGCGAAAGCCATTAAAATCAATTAAGAAATGGAAATAAAATCAATCTCCGCGCACGGCTAATCATTCCCCACCTATGTATGTATATCCGAATGTTTGTATGAGGAAGTGCCCCAAACCAGCTTCACATTTTTATCAAAATTTATGCAAACCGTTGACAAAAATGCTTAAAATTACAATCTCTCTCTTACCGAAACTAAATGATACATCTGCCAGTGTGTGACAACAAGAATCAGATACAAGATTGGAGATACATAGTACAAGATACACGACCGTGAACCTCAAGAGTTCACATAATCAGCTGATTCAGCATCTTATGCTGCTGCATTCGGCTAAATGCGAAATCATTTAGTTGGCCGACTAGTCGAGAAGAGAGGCCAAGATACAGGTAGCAACCAAGCTCGTGCTCGTCTCCCAAACCAAAATAAAACAAAATAAACCCTCGTTTTTGACGCCGTCCTAATCCGGTTATTAAACTTTACACTGTGCTGCAGGGTCGTGTAAAGACTCGATTCGATTTAGTTTCTGAAAGATTCGTCTTGCACCGACTATAAAAATGCTGCGCATGCTCAGCGACGCTTTTAGTTCGTTCGGAAATCTTAAAGTGATCGGTTCGGGACCCGAGTATTCTCGCAATATCCAATAAAATAGGATCCATAGCAAATATGTCACTTAAATACGTAAGTGGATGACTTTACTGCATAATCGGGTATTTCTAATTGCTCCAAATCTATATGGAAATTGTGTTCCCAAGCTGGTCTTTCCAGAATAAGGATCCCAAAGAATGCTGCAAATTTGTTCTAATTAGCAATTTGCGTAAGAATCATTAATGAATATCCAGTTCGGCAAGTCACAAATTTATCTTGTTGCATAAATTATATTATGCAATTGGTTCTGATCGCAATATTAACATAAAAAAATCATTTGTTTGATAAAGCAACAAAATTTTAAAAATAAACGACCAATTAAATATTTGTTCTAGCAATCATTAAGCGAGGCAGAACTGAAACTCAGACTGATGGTTGAGGCGACTGAACCTATTTTACATATATTTATTAGCCACAATAAATTGCTTTATTATCTGAGGTGTGAATCGCCGAACCATGACTACAATATGACTGATAGTTTCTTCCTTTCAAGCAAAAATTTGCATACATTTCTGGCTCGATTAGTTCTATTATAGTCGCCATGATAATCATGGTCAAAGAAGGTCTAATGACCTTTCCCATGAGGGAAAGAACCATTTCTGTTAGAATATAAATTTGCCATAAACGATTCCATTTATAACCTGTGCCGTAACAATGCAAGGTTTTTTTGCCAACTCGAAGGTCGATCCAAACTAACTTTCGAGCGCCCACACTTCCCGGGCAAAAGCTAAACCAAATTTTCAAACTGGAATACATTTTTTGACCAAACAATAGGGTCATAACTTAAGGTGTAAGCTGAAAATGGTCAGCAAATCAAACTGAATTATTGGGCAAGGTAACAGATCTGAAGCAAAAGATTTTGTTTTTATTTTTGCCAACAACTCGAAAATTTACCTTCATGATAACTGATCAAGAAACATATTATTTATTTGTATATTATTTTTTTTCAGTTTTTTCTGGCATCCGCAGTGTTGATAGCTTTATGTGGAGCTGATGTCTCTCACCTGAAGGCGGATAAGATTGATTTGCCATTCAATGACTTACTGCCCCCACTATTAGAAGAACCCAGTACCACAACAACGACATCAACTACAACAACCACGGCAAAGCCAATTAGCACTACCTTGGCCACTAAGCCTACGAAGAAATCTTACTACCAAAAGCCGGCTCAGGAAAAGCCCAAACCCACTGTGGCCAAGGAGGATGTTCAGCAGCTCTCCTTGGACTTACTGCCACCTTTTGAGGATGAAAAGCCAACGGAGGAAAACATTCAAAAAGCGGTGAAAAGTGAGCCTAGTCCAAAACCCGTGGTGCCAGTTCCTGCAAAGCCATTCGTCCCAGTCGCTCCCAAGCCAGTGGTGCACATAACTCCAAAGCCAGTGGTGCAAACCTCTTCCAGGCCATTTGTGCATCCTTCTCTAAGACCCGTGGTGCAGGTAGCGCCGCAGCAGCCCCAGTATTCTGTGCATCCTGCCCCACAAGTGGTGCTGCCCGTCCAAAATTCTCCGTCCAGATCCGGATTCCAGTCCCGATTCTCCAACTACTTCCTCACCAGCACTGTGCGGCCAAGACGCGGCCCTCTGCCCACAATCACTCCCTTTCCCCACTTCGTCAGGCTGTAGGAATCCATTTAATTAGGTTAGATAAGCAACTATGCAAAGGCCAAGTCAAAACATAAAATAACAAGAAACGACACACTGAGATAATGAGTGGAAAATATTTGGTATTATAAACGACTGTTGGAGCATGAAATTCAGAAAAATACACAGAAAACATGCTCACACTCTAAAACTATGCTGATGGATCTTAAATAATTTATGAGCACACAAAGGCGAACATTTCAGATCAGAAAATCATAAATATATATCTTTAAATGTATACAAGCTTGTCTATCTGTTTTTTGTTAACTCATTCAAGCTATGGGCTTAAGAGGGAGGAGTTTTAAGATGAATAAGCAAAATAGTAAATAATATATAGCAGCTGATGGCAGTTTAAAAAATAATGTCGTATAATATTTTTCAAAAATTTTTATATTTAAATATAATAAAATGGATATTTATGTGCATTTTTGTAAGAGAAAAAAACATACCTCCTCATAAATCAATGTTATTACAAGTTGGAAGAAAAACTCGGCAATTAAATGTGTAATTTATCTATCCGATTAAAATACTATTGAAATTTAATTGATTTTATTGCTTCTCAAGGCCCAAAAAACTATTCTATTTCAACTGCGAAAGATCAGTGGATTTGTTTTTGAGTTGAACAAAAAGTTTCCAAGAGTTGAGTGGCGCTGTCAAGCATGACAACTAATTTTGAAACAAAGAGTTGTTAGGCCAGGTGTCACCTCTCTCCGCAAAATTTGCAAGCTCGCTTCCTCCACTCGGCGCCCAAACAAACACATTCTATGTGTTCACAACCAAAGCGGAATTCGGATTCATTAAGAGTGTTTAATTAATAGCCTAGGCATAGCAAACGGCTTGGCGCCGTCAAAACAGAAATTTGAGTCGAAACTGAAGCTGAGACAGTGGCACTGAAAGCCACTGTCAGCTTTGAAATTGCTACAAGCCCTCTCGAGGCCCCCAGCTAATATACATATTATGACGCCGGAACCCAAATCCATCCCAAGCGCAGCTCGACCTGGCCCAAACCCCCTCTTGAACATCTCAATGCTAATTACTCGGCGTTGATGATGTCGCTGACATTCGGAGCGTCAGAAGTTTGACGCATTCCGATGCAGGAGCCGTTGCATCGGTAATCGCCCGGCTCCGCCGATCTAATCAAATCATTGCCATACCGATTAGCCATATTTATGGCTCCCGTTTGTCACCCGTCGCCGTGGTTGGCGGCGTGTTGTTGGTGGTGCCACTGTTTGTGGGGCTGTCCATTTGGCCGCGTTAATTACACGGCTGATTGACATTAATGCGTTGCGTCGGCCGCCGGGAATACTCCGGCGGCGATCTTGATGCAACAGCTGATTTAAATGGATATCTGGCCTCTGGCGCAAATGAAGCAAACATATCCATTGATTAATGGCATTAACATAAATTTAATAAGCCAATATAAACGATTCCGATAAATGCTTTATGCATATTTTGCGGAGGAATTCGATTTTATTGTTTACAGACGTTCATAGATAAATCTTTTGCCTTGCTCATCCAATTTAAATGCTTGATTTAAGTCGAATGATAGCCCAAAAGTGACTATTAGAGCTTCAGTATTAGTTACTGTATACTTCCAATGGAGGTTAAATAAATAGGTTTAGGCTTAAAATTACAATTCAAAGAATTACTTCGCTCCTGTGAAAGTTAACAATTATTTATATGCATTCTGGGGAAACACACATTTTTCGCAATGGCAACAAAATGAAAATAATAAATCATGCATTTTCCAACTTTGTTTTCAACATAGAGCTTCCCATGAAAAACTCTGACAAACAATATTTTATTTACAAATAAGCGTATGCATATGATTTTATTTCAGATATGTGTACTGCAATTCTGATGGAAAACTTTCCAATTAAAACGTCCAACTGTGTGGGGGCCACAATAATGGCACAACTACAAGTTTTCTACTCAATTTGGTGTAAAATTGATAAAACGTTTTGCAATTGCCATGGCAACTTTATAAGCCGATTCGCATGATACTGAAACCGAAGCCCCTCAATGCCACAGCGTGACAAAATCATAGCTATTTAATAAGCTTCAGTTAATTACTGCCGCAGCTCGACTCGTTCCCCTAAATGTTTCTAACAGGACAACAACGTCATTGAGAAGTGAGAAACCGAGCAACAATTTAAATGACACTTGGATTGAGATGAGTGGGCTTTATCCAATTTCGAGGATGCTTTGAATATTCTAAGTAGCGTTGAAATATAACCGGAAAATACGACTGACAATGAGCTTATTTTCAACTTAAAGTATACTGCTGGGAAACATTATGTGTATTTATAGTTCATCTTTTGATAGAAAACGGGGAAAAAAATAGATTGAAGTTAGTTTACTAGTTAATACTTGAAATATGAAAATGAGTTGCTTTCAAATATAATATCTGAAACGCGATTCTTAAGCATTCGACTGACTCTGATGCTCTCTCATTAAAAATGTTAGGATTTGCTGCATAAAAAGCCATTAGATGCTGGCCATGGCATTGAAGGGAGCCAACTCCACTCTTTTACACTCCTCGGCATACGCCCTCACCACCCCATTTCTATGGGTGTGTGCGGATCTCGCCGCAGCATTAAAAATCGCTTTTAACAAATGGTGCCATAAGCTCTTAGGCAAACTTTTAATGTGCACACACAGCGACATTCACGGACACGGACACCCATACATAGCTGGTATCGCATGAGGGAGAAAGATTTATGTGGCCAACGCTGCGTATGTTGGAAAGTGTTTTCAACTTTAACACGCAGACTGAAGTAGCCTACCGCTTTCCCCCAGAAGCCTGGCCAAGCATTTAGATATATTAAAAGTGTCTAGACATTGCCACATTAGGCAAAACAATAAACAATTCACACAATAGTCATAAAACCAAAAGATATACAATCACTAAACAAAATGAAACAATCACTCGGAAAATGTCCGAGTCTAATGATCTCTGAGGCAATTCGCTTTGTCCATGGTCAATAAGATCGGAATTAAAATGGCCACATTTATATTCCACTCGATGCAAATGATAGCCAGGCAACCCTCATTTGACAATCATTTTTTACGCTACTTTAATTAAATTTTCCTACTTGCCGCTCGGTATGTTAATTTTATTCCCGCCCAGAGGATAAGCGGCCTGAAGCTACGAAAGACGATTTTCACTTTTCCCAGCTGTCGCCGAATGAATTAATGTCCTTAAGTGGATGGCCGGAAAGACAATAACTTCCTGCCACAATACCGATGTAAATGTTTGCACGAATTTTAAATTGATAGTAAATATTAAAGCTCTCAAGCTGTACAATCCAGACATGGGCGGAACTTTTCGTTTAAATGCAATTTTTCTTCAACTTTTCTCATTTGGCCAGTGCATACAGTAATAATTTTAATATGACCATGTTGCAGGCGGCACACAACCGGGAGTCGCTCACTCGACCACCCACAATATCCCTTTAATTATGCTATGCCAACAGGCAGCATCCAACCGGGAGGCGAGTGGCAGGCAGCTCGAATTTACATAAGAGCAACCAAGTGCCGAGTGGCGAGTGGCAACAACAACTGGCCGAATCCATTGAAGTATTGATGGTCGAATCAATGTAGCGGCAACGTTGTTGCCAACGTTGCTGGCCATTAGCCGACATGTCGGCTCCCTCGCATAGGGCCATAGATGCTCCACCCAACCGTTAATGTCTCGGTTCAGTTACAATAACGGAAATGAGTTTTAATGTGAAAATAATTGCATGTCATTGACGTTGACAACAGCAACATAAACAGACACAGGTCCTTCTCGGGATCCATATATATGTATGTCTGAAGGGGGCGAAACAATGAACGAATATTGATATAATATCATTAAATTTCATTTCATATTTACTGTCTGATGAATGACAGTCAGTCCAAGTTGCTTCTGCCACTGATGCTTGGTCTTCACCTCTGACCAAATGATGGAAATGGAAATGAAAATGCAAAACCTTGACTCACATCTCGCCGAAGAGCAAAAGGCGAGGCTTTTCTTTTGATTCATAATTTCCGGCCGTAATTGAAATGTGAAATTCACAAGTCCATTGAAATACGGGTTTCTCCTTCAGCCAGCTCAAAGAATTTATATTTCATTTATGTTGAAAGAAGGCCTTCAATATTTCCAAAAAATAGAAAGAACAAATTAATTTTAATTTATGCTATATTATATATACCGTTAGCATGATTTTCATATTAAATTCAATAAATGAAACGTTTTACTCTTCTATATTTGTGAAGCAAAATGTAATTTAAAATGTGTATTTTAAAAATGTGCTTTGAAAGTGGTCTGAAATAAACTCATTTCTTATTCCTTGTACAGTTTTTTCCCAGATTAGCCTAGGTTTGAATAGTGAATAACGAACATCCGTCAATCATAAATTTTGATTACAATTTGTAAGGCCACAGTCGACAAACAAATTGAGGCGAATGACAAAATAGATTATCACTGCAAAAACAGGAAAATGAAAATGGCTAAAAAACACCCTCAGCACGTCTCTGGACAAGAAATGAGTTGAGATTGGACTAAAAAGATGAAGACACAACCTAACAAACAAACAAACAATCAAATTGACCTGAGGGCGGAGATTGCGAACCGGAATATTTGACATTAAAATAAATAATTCATTTATTCGACGACAAACCGTGTAAATTCCCAAAGTCTAGAATCTGCCAAGGATCTCATAGAAATTATTAATAATTTATTTTAGCACATTTCAAGGATTTTGCACGCCGGCCACACGTTTCGGCAATTTCCGGGCAACAAAACCGGAAAAATACTTGAAAATGTAATAAATTTGGAAAGAACCTTGGAGCCGGGGCCATGGCGATGGCGGTATCCCGGCCGGCCTGTCCCAGTCCCAGTCTGTTTGTTTTGTGTCAAGGGTCGACAGCTGTGCAGGCGGGGCGGGTCAAATGTGAGTGCTTGACAAACTGTTGCCGGGACGAAATCAATGGCAAAAAATTACACACGGATGCCTTGGGGCACTCCTGAAGAGATTTGCAAACGCAAAATTCGGCTCATTTCTGTGGGGTGGGGAATTAATTTCTTTGCCAGAGTTTTCGCCTGATTATGCTACGGGGCAAATGGCAATTTATTTAATGCCCTGACCTTAACTTTTGATTTCAATTCAGTTTTCGTTTAATTTCCATTTAAAACTTTACAACTTTTGCACAAAGCCAATTAAATTAAATTGTCTCAGTAAGGAGAATTGCTTTTCAAAAGGATAATATCGACAGTGAGAGGGACAGCCAATAAGGTTAAGAGAAACTGAATAGTTGGATAAAAAGATTTGCGCGAATAATGAGGGATTAAGATATAATAATTGAAATGGGACATTATAAAGTACATAAAATAAAAATTTTCCGTTTTCCCAAATAATTAATTGTATGTTTGACAATTACTATTTACCTCCAAGCTCCGCCTTTTAAAAATTGTTACTTCAAAGAGACCCTCGACTAATAAAGTACTGACGAGAAGTAAAAAGTATTTAACAAAATCAACAAAGCAATATCCACCGCACCTTGACCACTCAGCGGAATAAGAGCAAATGAAATCCAGCCGAGTCCTTTGTATAAATTATTTTCCGCGTCGCAGACGCACAGACTATAAAATACAAAGAACAAAAAAAAGAATAACTGCCTTAGAGCTGTCTTAAATCAAAACACCAAAGCTTTTCAATGCCACGTGCTTGGAGGTCAAGAAATGAGTCGAAACCAATGGGAGGAGTTGGCGCGGGTGCTGCTCCCTTTGGTCCTGTGTCTGAAAAGAGGGTCTGAACGCGTGCGGCGGAGGAGCTTAGCTGAAAAAGACCATTAACAAAGTAAACAGCTGCAGAAGAGCCTCCAGCTCAGAATATACCCGAGTCAGCGGAAAATTGTACAAAAAGTGGAGGGGAAAATTAAAGAATTCTCTTTGTTTTGACACCTCATTCGGGGGGCACTTCTTTTGGCTGATAAAATCGACTGTGCTACGTTGTGTGCAGATATTAGCATAATTTTAGGCACTTTTAAATAAGCAGCCATAAAATTGCTCTCATCCTTGCGCCATTTTAAAGCTGCCACCAGCTGCCACTCGAACAGAAAATATTTATTTTCCGTCAAGTTTATTTGGGTCACCCAATACTTCGAGTCACTACTTATCTCAATCTTTGAAGTATTTGCATTTCATGACCCAGATTTTGCTCTTAGTTGGCCTAGATATGATTAAATTGAAATGTAATTGATTACCCACAGAGACGGCTCCACGAAATCAGTCCATATTGTTAAACTGAAGTTTATGAGAGATCTAAATGGTATGATAAAAAATAAATTGGTTGACACATTTATTCCACGAAAAAACATCAATTAAAGAATTATGTAAAAAAGTATATAACAAATAAAGCGAAATCCGTTTTCAGTAAGTTCAGTTTCCACATTGAGATTGATATATAAAACTCTGACAGTAATCGATAGCTCAATGCCGCCACAACGTAGCCATCAGCAAAGGTGGGTAGGGAATGGCCGATCCACAAAACCCAAAACGGCACATATCGGTTATTGAAATTGTCTCGCAGGTGTCATTAACGTTGGCAGCACTTTACGGCCAAGAGTGTACGTAGTAGCCATGGCCATGGCCAAACGCCAAAAGCGGCTAACGCAGCAGCAGGTGCTTCCATTTGCGGTGGGGCATAAATGCGCGAAGGCCGCAGGACCTGTCCTTCTATCCTCCAGCCAGTCCTCCGGCTCATGTACCCCGTATTCTGTGGCCACTGTTTGGCATTGTCATTAATTTCGATTTATGGTCATTAAGCTGAGGCATCGTCTCCATTCTATTTAATGTGGAAAACATTTAATGAGTCCCTATAATTTATGCACAATTTTTTTAGCATGTGATTCGATTGGGAGAAGAAAATTATAAAAAATGTCCATCCTGTCGGTTTGCGTTTATGATTTTAATTAATGCCTGCCAGAGGCTATGTCGAAGCATATTCCAGCACTCTCAGCTTTAATTTCACACTTAAATTTTGTCACTTTTTTCGGTTGATAGCGTCCCGAAAACTTTTGTTTCTTTCGCCTTGCCCCAAGGAGGAAAAAAAGGAAAATTATGAAAGAGTCGCAGCATATTTTCTTGCATACTTTTTGCACAAATAACAAACCATAAATAATGTCATACGCTCACCCAAATGCCAGCCAATGTTGGCCGCGCCTTCTTTGGCCCCTGCTCCTCCAGCCACCCCACAGAGCTATATATACCTATTTCTTGCCGTTCGCCTTCGGTTTGCTTTTAGGCCAAAGTTTTTGAACTACTTGCACGTCGCTTTTTGTGCGACGTTTTTGGTATTTTTTTGTCATTTTTGTTCCTGTTTTTCCGTTTTCTTTTTTTGTGCTTTTTTTTTTGGCAACCCTGCTGTTTTGTGTCTTGGCCGTTTCTGCGCCGGCTTGGCCCAGCATCTTCATCTGCTTAAGGCCGGCACGCCTCCTATCGCCAGCTATGGCAAAGCCTTTCTGCAGGCTCCCGCTGCCTGTCGCTGCTTTATGTGGCCGCCGTCGCGAGACCTAAACTTCAATAGGGCGAAAATGATAAATGGCCATGCTGGGGGATTTTTGGGCTTTTTTTCGAAAAGAACCAGCAAGATGTACGAAAAGCAAAGACCGATAGACTGAGACGGAATGATGATGGAATAATGTGTGAAAATAAAAATGATCAAATAATTTCGCTACTTGAATGAAACGCATAAAACAGTCCATTTACAATAGCAGCTGAGATATTTGGGTTCATACTTCAAAGAGGCAGGAACCACTTCATTCTTGATTAAAGACTATTAATAGCTTCTACATTAAATGTTTATGCTTTAAAGACTTTTTCATTTCTCTAACGTCTGTAAATAACTTTCCCTTTCAACTACGCAGTAAAACAATTATTTTATTATAAATTCGAAAAAGAAACATTGCAAATGTTTGATTACCTTTGCTGGAGCACAAAGCTATCCATGTTGCATATCAGGCGTCTACACAGAGTGCTCAGAATTTCCGTGCCGCCAAATCCGACGGCGAGTGAAAAGCTAAATGCGTACGTTTTCCCTCCGAGTTTAGACAATTCAACCGCAAAATCCTTTTGTTTGCCAAATATGTTCAGCGCTCAGGTATCCCGTGCATGCACAAGTGCAAGGATGTGTACTTCTGTATGTTGTTGTGCTAGTGTGGGCCTTGCATTGTTCGCTGCTCGCGTGTGTGTGGGTGGGTGAGAGCTTCTTGTTCTAGTCTTAGCGATAATGATGTTTATTTAATGCATTTCAGGTGCAAGGTGCTGTTTGCCGTTTGACGTTTTGCGCGCCATCGTATATAGGATTTCTCCTACCGCCCATCTGAATCCTGAAAGCCACACCCACTCCCTCCCATCACTAACACTAATGGTTTGGGCATTGGCTCATTGGGTTGTTGGGCCGGGAAGGGAGTGGCAGTGGGAGTTGAGGTTGGAGAAGAAGTGGTAGCGCTCATTATGCCAAACGTGGCTCCATTCTATGCGCCCGAGCAGCTGCGACGTGCAAGCGATAAGCGAGAGCGTTGGCTCAATGTCATACGCTGCGTATACGTAATGGCCCAAGCATTACCCCTGGTATCACCCCCGAATAGCGGTGCCCCCATAGCATCCGACAGTCCCATTGTCCCTTGAAATGCAACACACGTTTTTGTGGCACTGCATTTATCGTACCCATACCAATGGCAACACTTTACCCATAAATAATGCGCATAATCACATTTAAATAAGTAATTTAATTTGTGATTTTCACATATCGTTAAGTTTTTAAGCTCCGTAATTAAAGCGAGGAGAGGGGTGCTCAGTTCAGTCGTATCATTAAATATGATATTAAAGTAGAGCTGTGGAGTAGATTAGATCGTGGCAATACGAAACTGCAAAAAATATCTCTTTTTTACATTTGTAGCAAGTGCCTTTTGCTGGTGACAACCTGAAAAGGCAACTTTCTAAAATGGCTCAATAATTCGGGTAGCCAAGTAGGCGAACCCCACATCGAAAGTTTCCGTAGTGTAGCGGTTATCACGTGTGCTTCACACGCACAAGGTCCCCGGTTCGAACCCGGGCGGGAACAAATATTTAAAAAAAAAAAAAAAAAAAAAAAAAAAAAAAAAAAAAAAAAAAAAAAAATTAAAAAAGTTATAAGGTTTTTTTATTTTTCGACATCCTTTCAACTTTTGTAACTATATAACTACTTTTCTTCTTTGTAACCCTATTAATTATATTGAAAGATAATGATGAAAGTTGTGCATTACAAAAAATTGCAAATTTAAAATATTTCGTTCTTTAAATATAAAAACAAAGATAGGTATTTGCAAATAGAAATTTGCAAACGATCTTGTCCACTTGGAAATACCGTTGACCTAATAACAGAAGTTTCCGTAGTGTAGCGGTTATCACGTGTGCTTCACACGCACAAGGTCCCCGGTTCGAACCCGGGCGGGAACAATTCTTTTATTTGAAGTATTTTTTCCATAATTTGACTTCGGAAAAATCAACATTTTTAAAGCTATGAAAAAATGTATTTAATATATGTATAATGAATATAAAAATACTTTTTCTTACCTAAAGTACAAAGATGAATAAAATGAATCTTTTAAGTCGGTATACTTTTAGGCACTGGGTCTCCATACTATCATACATCTAAGCTCGTTGCTTTATCTAATCTTCTTCCTATTCACGCATAACACAAATAAATTTTATAGCCGCAAAATCCCCTTAATACCCAGTTGTACACCAATGCAACCGCATTCGGTTTTAATGCCCAAAAGCATTAATTTACATTTATTTACTGTATCAGCTGGCTGCTATTGGGCAGAAACTTTTGCGCACTTTGCATTTTTATTGCACAACATCCGGTAACAGGGACTTTTTGCAGCACTCAACTGTGAGAGATTCCGCCGGGCAGTGGCCACGGCAACAGTGGCAATTGCAACTGCAACCCCAAGTCAACCCCAAAGAGCCATTACCACAATGCCAGGGATGCTGCAATTACAAACAGTTGTTCAACTGCTTGACTTAAAATGCAGCGGGGCCGGTGGCTTCAATACACAATCCCTCCAGTCCGGGTATCCGTATCTGTAGCTATATCTGTATCTGTATCTGATGCCGTCGTTTGCGGTTTGTAGATTAAAGCGCGTGCATCCGTGGCAGTGTCGACAAGCCGGATGACGAGGCTCCACCAAGCCGCGCATGCGTCGCTGCTATCCCAGACCTGCCTCTATACTCGTACCCGATCCCAGCCGTAGCCCGTAACCCATACCCGGATGGCAATTCCGGCTCCGTATCATCATGGGGGTCGGGGGCGGTGGCAGCGGAGGTCAATGGCGTCCGGTGTCATTGCGTTTCCGTTTGAGTTGGCAATTTATACAATTTTCGCTGGCGCTGCTTGTAAAATGGAAAATGGAAAACTTTGCCACCGCCACCGCACATTTACTTACTATGTGGCTCGGCACGACTATGATTCGCATTTGTATTGGCATTCGAAGCTCGGACTTTTGTCTGGGCCCTCTTGGCCACGTTGAATTGATTTATAATTTCTCGCAGAGCCGCCGCATTTTAACTTTTCGAGCGTCCTGTGCCAGTTCTCATCCATTTGGCATTTTTTAATTCGCATTTTTACGGCCCCAGCCTCCACATTATTCCTTCAGAGGTGGCTTGAAAAAAGGTTCTTTGCAGGGCCAATTTATGTATTCTTCATAGTCTTTCAGGATTGTATGAATTTTTACACCAATTTGGTAACTGCATGCATCCATATCGAATATCCTGAGTAAATTTTTTCTTGTTTTTGTTGAGTGTGTGCTCTGCACACCCTTTAATTAAAAGTCAAAAGTTCTGCAATTGATATTGTAATCAATTTATGAGTGAGTAATTTTATTTATATTTGTGCTGTTGGCCAAGCATCGACCAACAAGTCCCCGTTATCTGAATTTATGGGTCAACAAACTGAATGGGCCCAGAAATTTTATAAATGACCCTTTATGAATCGCGAAAATCATGATACACACGGTCTTTTGAGAGTACAAATCAAAGATACTTTTATGTGGACATTAATCACATTAATAATGCCTAAATGTATTTACTGAAGGCCATTAAGACGACAGCAAAATGCACCAGAAAAAATAGAGTATATTTGGTATTTGGTTTGAATTGTTTTAAGATTAAGTAAATCTTAGATATATTATTCTGATGGGTAAGTTTTAGTTAAATTAAATTATATAATTTGTAGCTCCTTTTAAAGGAAAGAAGTTTTGTTTTTCCTTCACTGTACCATGAAAATCTTCCATCAAGAAATCAAACAGAAATGTGAGCATAATGTACTGAAAGCATTTGGAGGCAAACCCACAAATAATCAAAGTAATGCAGGCCACAGCGATGATCAGCTAGAGGGAGCCAAGTAATGACAATAATGACATAATAAAAGGAAACGCTAAAATATACAAGCAACTTGATGGCAACTAGCAGACAGAAGCTGCCACTGCCACTGAGCCAAGCAGCATGACAATAAAATGAACGTTAATAACGATAAGATAAAACCAGCTCAGACAGACATTAGAGAGGGGGTGGTGTTGGGTGCGGGGGTAAATGTTAAAACAATAACCAGCTAAATGCTACCAACAAGGGGAGAGCGTGACCAAAGACTCTGAATTTGTCCGCCACTAAGCTGTGAAAATGAAGTCGTCCCACCGAAAATGAGTGTCAACAGAAATTTTCTTCGCGCACTAAGACATTTTCCGCCACAGCATAAGCAACAACAAAAGTGACATTAAATTCGTTTTTCCAGGAGTTTGGGAAATGGGAAAATATATATCTATTTGAATGTGACTGTCATGTCAGGCTTTGTACCGGGGATTTAATAAATTAGTGTTAATAACTCTAATAAAGACTTGATGGACATTGAGAAAAATCCCCTGATCTTAATGGGCAGTAAATTATTATTACTCTTCACCATTTTATAAAATTCAGTGATTTAAAATAATGATTATACCTATAAAGGAAAGCTCATAGCTTGCATTCAAATTACAGCTTATGTAATAGATATAAAAAACAAATATCAGATATATTTGGCCGATCCTTTGGAAATTGCAATAAATATAGCTGGGGGTCACATTTACCTTTCAGAAAATATGTGATAAATATGAGGTTTTGATGCCAAATGATAGAGAGTCGCACGATAAATCATTTAAGGAACTCTGCTAAAGAATCGGATGGAAATTGGCTAAGATCTAGCCATCGCTGGGGGCCATATTGTCCTTCTAAGCTTCTTAAAGGGATCCCCCAAGAAATTTGATAAAAAATCTAAAAAATATTTTGTTGTTAGATTTTGCTGCAGAGCGTCGGAAAATCGATTTACAAATCGTTTAAGGTATTCCGCTTGAGAATCGGATAGAAATTGGCCAAGATATAGCCATCGGTGGGGGTCATATTGTCTTTCCAAGTATCTTAAAGGGAAGGGCATCTTATTTCCCCAGGAAATTTGATAGAAAATTTAAAAAATATTTTTTTTTCAGATCTTGATGCCGAATTTCGTAGAATCGATTTACAAATCGTTTAAGGTATTCCGCTCAAGAATCGGATGGAAATTGGCCAAGATATATCGGTCGCTGGGGGTCATATTGTTCTTTCATACACTTCCCGCACAACTTTTTAAAAAGAATCCCCGAAAAAATTTCACAGGAAATCTGAAAAATATTTTATTTCTTTATTTTGATTCAAAATGATGGATAATCGACTTACAAATCGTTTAAGGTATTTCGCTCAAATATCGGATTGGAATTAGCCAAGATATAGCCATCACTGGGAGCCATATTGTCCTTGTATACTTCCCTTACTTTTCCACCAAAAAAATTTCGCAAAAAATCTGAAAAATATTTTGTTATAAATCGGATGGGATTTGGCTAGGATTTAGAAATCGCTGGCTGCCATATTGCTCCGCCAAGGCGATCTCGCAGAAGATTTCAAGAATAATAAATTACTAAGAACATAGTGGTATTTAGTCTGTATGAATATATTTCTAATTTTTTAAAGGAAAAAATTTAATATTAGGGTTGTTAATTTTATTATCTCAATGTCAAAAAAATTCTATAAAATGTTCACACGTTTTAAGAGCCAAACAGGGGTATCCCTAAATACCATGTGACAAATCGAAAAGTTTTCGTTTTTGGCCAACCCTCACATAGCAAAACGTAAGTACGCTCCAATGATTCCAATTCGGTTTTTGGCCCCAAACTTTGTGGGGCTTAAAGTTTATGACACAGGTGTTTGCTTTGGATTAGGGCAGCCGGAAAAGAAGGCCGAAATAAAAGAGTACAAGGAAACGGGATTACCTGGCGTAAGAGCAACTGGCCTAGACCTGAAGTGTGAGTGGCAAGGGAGCATTCAAATGGGAAGTCAGCTCACACCCACAAACCTCAGGATTCATTTCCCAGCTTTTCAACACAACTGACCACAACACACAGCCTACAATGCTGCCCACGGGCAGACGCATGTGTGAGTCTGTGGTGGGTGCGTGGGTTTGTGATGCCACACTCCCTTTTACCCACTCATACAATGACAAAACTACAAACATACATTGAAATTGTTTTTTAATTGACGATGAAAGCCAAAGCCATGTGTGAACAAGTCTGGAAAGTCTGATCTCCGGCCCCGTTGTTCTTTCTTGCGATTTATTCATTTTAAGAATTAATTTTTCACACACAATTTGTAGAGCTGAATGGCTTAAAGCCGTTTTGTGGGGAATCGGGCAAATGGATGTCATAATTAAAGTATTTATTTCTGCTCTCGTTTTAAGATGGCTCATTATCCACTATTTATGGGGCTTGGTGAACAATTATTTTTACCTGCGATGTTTACGTTAATATATGTGTGACTTTGCGGAACTTGTTAATATTCTTTTTTTCGCCCAATAATATAATTAATAAGCGACAGTCACAACCATCAGTGAAGTATTAATTAAATCGGATTAAAAATACATTAAATGGCATACAAAATGCCTGGCAAACATAAACACCAGCAAGGTGCATATAACAATAATGGATAAGAAGCACAAAGCGCTTCGCTTTATCCTTCGGTTCGAATTCGATGTCACCACTGCCAGCATAATCTGCCTTTTTAATAACAGTTTATGAAAATTTAAATACATTTATGCTTAACCTTAAATCAATAACTGTCCGCTCGGCGCCCTTTTGTGTATTAAAATGGAAACGTTTCGTTTGTTGTGCTTAATTAACGTCGACAGACGAATGGCTAATGGCCAATTGCACTATCCATTACAATTAATCGCTTGCATAAAGTGGTTAAGCTATATCGGATGATCTCTTTTGATTAAAGGAACTTTCAGCTAATTATTGCCAGGATGTCGTTTAACAAGCTCTAAAAAGTCTTCGCCAGTTGTATGCCGCCGTTTAATGAGTTTAGCTTGCAGGGAATATTGCATTAACTTTTTAAAAGTTTTCATTTCCATTGCCAACAGCTCCAATGTTTTTGTTCCTTTTTGTTTTGCAATTTTTTCAATTGATTGGAGAAATGCGAAAGAAATGAATGCATAAAATGCTCTTATTGACAGTTTCTGCAAGTTCTCCACTCGGCTGTAGCAGCTACTCGAGCATTGAATACCAAACGTACAGTGTCTGCATTTGACAGACGAAAACAATGGCCCGAACGGGCCAGTGGATGGGCGAAATCTGAAAGCTGAGAAATGCAATTGGCAGAAGGGAGTCAAAGGCGAAAAATATCTTTTTAATTCCATTGAGTGTCGTTTCGGGAGTGACAGGGCGGGGGCGGCAGGTTGGACGATGGACGATAAACTGGTAAAGCCGGCTCATAATCGATTCCATTATTTTTGCAAGCGTAGTCAAACTTTTTAATTACACTTTGTTACTGCATTTGCAACTTTGCGAAAGGTGTTATTTCTTGTCCACCGACTGACGCTCCGCCCCAACCCGCACACACTGAGCAAACACTCTGGAATTCGTTGGGCAAAGTCTATAATAACAAAATGAAATTTATGCATCCATCGTTGCCACTTTCCTCTGGCACTGGCCCTCTCTTTCTGTCGGCTCTTCCGCACTTCGGCTCTCTCTTTCGCTCAAGCACATGACACAAGTTTGTGCAACACTTAAACTTTAATTGTGCAAAGTTTTTGACCATGTCGTGTGAATGTCCTGGGCATTGTGTCGTCCTGCGAGTGTGTATGTGTTGATAGATGGCGCTGAGAATTTCGCAAATGGGGTCAGTCTACGTCTGGGATACCAAATGCATAAAGGATTAGATACACACACTCGCACACACACACACTCGCACATATGGCTATCTCAACCGCAGCAGATTGCAAGGCTGCTGAAAAATGACTGTCCCAGGGATACAGAGAAAGTAATGGCAAGAGCTCAATTCCGTTGCATAAATATTTGCCTTGGATATTAACTATTCTATTTGCCTTCCACTTTCTAATCAATACAATCTAAATTAAATAAATGAAAGGACAATTGGTAAATTACTTTTGCGATGTGTGCCAGCAGTATCTTTTCCAGTGCACACCCCAGCGTGTGAGCTCCTTGACGTCTGTTTGCCAAACGGTTTAGCACACTCATTGGGTTCTGACCACAAATTCAATTTGTCTGATAAGATAGCAAAGTGCCAGGGCACACAAAAATGAAACGAAACAAAAGTTTTCCCACAAAAGAAAGCCGAACCTGGAACCGAGAAGAACCCAAGGTGCATATGTGAAACAAGTTGGGAGAAGGTCAATTACCATAATATTGCAAAATTTTGGTATTAAACTTTTGCATTAAACGTAATATATTAAGCTTTGGATTTCTTTATCTAATCGTACATCCTTGAAAAGGGATCCAGCCCAAAAATCCCCAAAACTAAATAATGAGATGCAAATATTTTAATGGCACACCCACCTACCCACCCATGTATGCCTTAGCAAGTCCGAAACACAGACACACGAGTATCCTTTGGCCGTAACTTCATTTATTTTGAAAAGCTTTCCTTTGGGCAATTCGGCTGCCGGTGGGGGAGCTGCTCCACTCAAAACTCACAACCGAAAAACGGACAGCGGACACCGGACAGCTGGAAGCTGTCGTCGTTGGCCCCCAAGTGAGAAATATTGTTTTAGTTTATCATGACAGGACTTTTACAAGTTTAAACTGCTCATACATTAATTAAAAACTTAATAAAACACAAAGCACAAAAAAGCTAGCCCGTGCGAAAACTGAAACTAAAACAGACGTAGGTGTGTTATGTAGATGGATGTTAAACATGTGTAGCTCTATTAATTGCTTTTCCGGACCGCTTTTATTTTGCGTTTAAAGCAGGTCCTTCACCCTTTTTATTTTAGCTGTGCTTTAAGTGGAAATGGTGGACTGGGACACGGGATTGGGGGTAGGGGGAAGTTGCAGCACACTTTCGAGGACCTTCCTAATTGCACAGCAATGTTGTTGACACATTTGACCGGAGAGTAAACAAGGAGATTGTCAGCACGAACTGCGCTCTAGAGTGCTGACCCAGCTGCAAAAGAATGCCAAACGAAATTTGCTTAGAGTCGGTTTTTTTCCGGCAGCGACAAAGTGAAATTCGAAAGGACATGGGATTTAGAGGGCAGATAGCCACACTTGAAAACTTTTAATTCCATATAAAGCTATGTCAAAATGAGCACTTCACCTCGACAGAGCCAATTAAATTGAGTTTTTTGTTGCATTTCTCAGAATAAAATGAGGCGACTGAGGCAAACCCAACATTAATTAAAATATAGCAATTTATTAGAACAAACTTTATTAAGACAAAAATGCATTTCTCGACAATGTAACTTTTCTTTGCGATATATGGAGAAGAGCTTGAAAAAATATGTGTATTTTAATTTCGCAATCCGGCAGAGACCGATATGAAGCCTTCGAGCGTGATTTTCTCAGATGAATTTTGCCACAACATCCTCATATACGCAATATTTGCGAGAAGCACAAATTCTTTCAGTATGAAAACTCAAATTTGTTTCCTTCCAGCCACTTCCTATATGGCTACAAGTCTCTATACGTATTTTTTGCTTCACTTGTTTTCATTTTTCGTTTCATTCTTTCTCATTTGCTGTCTTGTTATATTATTTTTGATGAATTACTTCGCCTGTGCCAGCACTTTGCATAGAAATCGTTGAAAAGGGTTCTCCTCTTGGCGCTTTCCGTCTTGATTTATTACTCCACTAAAGACGGGAATGAGGAAAGTGTGTTTCCTTACATGCGTGTGCGTTTTCCAGTTATTGTTTTTAAATTCATGCATAATACGACATCTGTGAGTTATGAGCCTTGGGCGTTGACTGGAGGCTGGGGGTCAATAAACCCTCTTAAATCGGAGGCAGAACTCCAGGAAAATCTGTCTGGCATTTCTGAATCGCGATAACTTCTTTGACAAATTTTCTAATTTGTCATGTTGTCATATCTGACTTGATCCGATCTCTTTTTGTTACTGCACTTGACACACAGATATGGAAAGAGTTCCCCAAACTGCAGTTTTCCGTACGAAATACTGTGTGCGACCAGGGCTCGTTCCATGTCCTGCAACTGTGTTTGTGCCTGTCATGCACTCGACTTCCGTTCGAGCTCTCAGACTTACAGTTGGTTACATTTTTATTTCAAAATTGGTCATTTCCGATCATTTCTGAAATTTTCATTTGTTGCTCGACTGGGCGAAGGAGTGTCTGCCAGCCGGGAGTCCAGCGGCCGCCAGGACATGTCTGCTCCATCATGCAACTTGACTGGGAAACTTGTTTCCGTTTGACATTCTCGGAATATTTTTCATATTAATATGCAGAAGAGCAGACAGAGATAGAGAGCACAACTCCTGGAGTTTTCCCTCCATTTTCCAAAACAAAAGCCATTTTCCGGCACTTGAATTTCGCCAGGCTTTCCTTTTAACGAGCTTGCCTTTATCTCTTTATGGAAAATGTATATAGCAAGCACATATGCAAGTTTATAGGGCATTTGCACACTCGCACTGCCGCTGTTTAATTTGCATTTTTATCGATTCCTAAAGGAGCTTAGCTCTGTCTCTGCCATATTCACTTGATTCACATAAAATACCCATAAAAATGTCAACGCATAAGCAGCCAACTCCAAGCCAAATGGTGAGCCAAAACAGCTCCCATCTCCTGACTAAGCCACATTTTTAAAGTGTAACATTCTTTCAGGGGCGATGCCTTCCGTTTGGCACTTCCCTCAGTTGGGGGTTTTAAAACACAATCAATTTTATTAGCCGAAATAAATTCTATACTCAGCTGGTAGGCTTATGACGGAATAAATTCCGAAACTACATTAGCCAAGAGAATTTCATATGAGCTCCTGACTCTCAACTTAAAAATTCATTGAATTTAAGTTGTGGCAATTGCTGGAAAGTAATATCCACAATAAATATTGACAAATGCAAGTACCGGACAAATAATAGCTGCTGTCTGTTTCTTATTTATGCTGCCACAAAATTCATTAAGCCACAATACAAAAGAGCCGGGCCATAACAAACAGCAACTGGTGAAGGGATAAAAACCGAGGCAGGGGACAAGGACAAAGGGCAAAGGCACTGGCAATATAGGCAAACAATGGAAGCGACGGCATGCATATTTAATTGCTTATTGAAATTTCATACAAAACAATCATAAACTTGTAGATTTCAATTAAATACCCCAGCACGGGCGTTGACAACTGGAAAGGGTCATGTAAGTAAATAAGAAAACTAAATATTTGCACAAGCTCCTGCTTCTTTTTTGCAGTTTGTCATGCCCGGAGGCTCAGTAACTGGTTTATTGGTGAATCGCATTACGCATACGTCCCGTGCACTCAGCCTACAAGGAGCAAAAGCCAACCCAAAAGCCATAGACTAAGCCAGGCTAATAGCTTTAAATAAATAAAAAAAAGACAATGAAATAAAATAGAGAAAAATAGAAGCAAGAAGGGCAAAAGGCCACAGGCTAGATAGTGCCATATAATGCCGGCCAATATGCAGTACATAATACGCAGGACAAATAGCTGGGAGAGCTTCCAGCTTCGGCTTTCTGTGCATATGTCAGGGGCTTGAGCTAAGCCACTTCCGGCTAAAATGCATTTGAAGCAATTAGCCATTGTGTGCGCTACAAATGGCATTATGACGACAACCGAACTGGGTAGCGATGCCAACGACTGGCAACAACTGCAGGCAGTTGGAATCGGATTCCTGGAAGCATCTTTCGTCCTAATATTCAACCCAAAAAGCATCAACAGTTTTCTTCTAATTTCAACAGATAATAAAATGTTTAATAAAAAAGCCAGTCACTTGCAATACTGATTTTCACTTTAATAAATTTTAAATTATAAATAAATCTTCAAGAATCATTTAACAAATGACATTTAACACAAATATCCTTGTAAGCGCTTAGAAATTATTACCTTGTAGGTAAACCCAAATTAATGTAAAATCCATTTCATTTCCATTTGTTGACCACAATGTTGACTGGGTTTGGTTTCGATTCGGATGCTTTTTGCCAAAGACATTCTGCCAACAATCACAATACAAATAATAACAATTCCCAAACCGACAAACTTAAGCATACAAAATAAATATGTGCAGTGGAAACAAAAGCAAAACACTCTCCCTCTCTGCCACAAAAAAGCAAGAAAAAACAAAAAGGCCAAGCAGCATCAATGTCACTTCTTACATTTGTAGTGGGACACTCTGCCGACCGAAAATTCTGTGCAAGAGCTGGGGAAAGTTTCTTTGGGAAAGGTGGAAAACGCAGGCAATTATAATAAGCACAGCAAACCAGCAGGCAGTCATAACAGAACTTACTGTTGCACTTGGCTAAAATCCGAAACATACACGAGAAACAATTTGCGACAAAAAAGTTACAAAATATTTAAAATCAAACTGATAAAGAAATTTAATAATTAATATGTTCCTTAACTAAATGAACAATTAAATTGAAAAATTAATATATTTCAAATGGTTATTTTTTTCAAGTACATATTGCTGTACATAGCTGGTGAACGTATCCTTGTAGTGCTCCTTGTTCTGCTGCTTGTATTTGTCTCTTGCAAGTTGGCAACACTTTTGTTTACTTTTGCAGATTTTCAAGCAGCCGGAACCACTGGCAAGCGTTCTCCGAAACGATTTCCATTCAGTTCTACAGTCTGCGCTTCCCAGAAGGAACTCAGTTTTTGGGCAAAGGAGCATCCCGAGCCAAGAACCATCCGCACTTGGCACTTTGTGGTGCTTTTGGCATGCACAGCAGAAAGTGCATTCGGCAACAAAAGGCTGTGTGAGAGGGCCACACAATTATATACATTGAATGTGCAATGCGAGACAGCCAGACAATGCACCGAAAAGGACAAGTATTGCCATAACAATTACAAGGATACCCCAGTACGGGCCGGAGTGTGGACTTCGGGAGCTGTTGGGCATTAGCTCGGGTTCTGGCTTCTCGTTCTCACTTTATTTCAGCTTAGTTTTGCCAACCGGTTTGCTGCTTTTCAAGTTTAATTAACCTAAAAGTGCTTGCATTATTTAATTTTATTTTCTGTCATTGTTGCAGACATTGCTGTGCACAGACAGATACTAATTTAGTTGAAAGCAAAATTTCATTAGCAGTGAAAATGTCGCGTGTGAAAATATTTATCTTGAGTCCTTTGTTTTTGTGCCGCATCCGAGCCAGTTGCATTGTTATCTTTGGATATTATGTTGTTCTTCTTGGCATACAATTGCCGAGAAACTCAATCGACATTCGAATTTAATTGAATTTGGATTAAAGGGGTGTTCGCCAAAGGAGTGTTCGATCCTCCCCTGCTTGTGTCAGATAAAAATACAAATCGCATTTTGCTTTTTGGCATTGCTAACAAGCTGCCAGCAGGGTGACAGCTCCATTATCGCTTATAAAGTACCCTGATCAATCACTCATCACAGTTCATTGTCCGCAATGTCGCAAGTACAATACAAATTGATACACTTGATAAAACTTCGATTTCCCTTATGACCCTCGACTTGGCATCTAGACTTGTTCCCCCGTTTTTGTATGTACATTTGCATTTGCAGTTGCAGTTGCAGTTGCACTTGCCTCGGCGGATGCATGCAAATAATATTCGCGCTTAAAGAGGAAATGAAATCAGCAGCATCTCGCAGAAATTGGCATAAAGTCGGAGTGCGTTCCCTGGTCATATGGCATGATGATACAAAATAGCAAGCCATTCAAATACTGCGGCGGGGGAATACTCGGGGTGGAAATGGCATTTTCATGCTCCATGGCTGCTCAATCATAAAAATTTGATTTTCGTATGGCACTTGGGGAGGGTCTTCTCCTTTCTACTTGACTCGAAAATCATTGCATATACCAGAAGAGTCAACGAGGCCAAAGTGCTGCACGAGAAGTGCTGCGTTTCAATGAAATTTTAAGTCTTAAAGATGCATAAAAGTTTCAACTAATAGAGGCACGATTAGGCCCCATTTGGAGGACTGCGTGGAAATTAATAAATATCTGATGCTGCAATCAACATTAGACATTAGACATTAGACATAACAGGCTCAAATGGTGCGAGTCGTTCGTTCGGGTAATCGCAAATATCTGCCAGGGCCCCAGCAACAGTCACATTAGCAATAAGCGGGAATGGAAATATAGCCGCCCCGGCTCGCACTCGCATCAATATATGTACGTACATGGCCGCACCGCTTGGCTGCATGCAATCTAGAAACGATTCTAAACAAAAGGAATCCGCTTTCATAATTTCCCCATGGAACGCGCATTCTTTTTATTGCCACTAAGCGACCGAACAAACGACCAACCGTCCGACCCACCGACGTAGAAATAACAATGCAAACAGACTTCTTTCCGCCCACTCGCAGATACACACACCCACACCGACATTCCAGTCACACACAGATAGGCACACAGACAGTGATTCGCCCCGATGTCGAGGAGTCTCGGCTCAATTACAATTGCAATTGTTTGCCTGAATGCGTTTTGGTTCGGCTTCGCGCTGTGCTTTACCCACAAAATGCCGAGCCATTTTTATAAATGATGTTCGCCGCGGCTTTTCCGGCTGCACCTCTTTCTCATTTCAATCCTCTCCCCAGCTCACAGCCCGGCAACCAGGCAGCCAGTTGTCTCCACCCCCTTCTTTATTATCCGCCATTTTCACTCATTGCACTGGCTGCGCTTTTAAGTACAATTGCATTCTTGTGCCACTTTACCTTGGTTTCGACTTTAATCAAGGCCCGCAAGGCTCACAAGGCCTTGGAATCTCGCAATGCTGGTTATTTCGACTCTAATTGGGAAATTACTTTGGAGCAATGAGTGGCCTAATTAATGTGTGGTTGACTTTAATAGTATGGCTTGTGATTAGAAGGCAATTAAGCATTTGCAACATTTGAAACATAAAATAAAATATTTATTCTCATACTTTAATTAATATCAATCCCCCTCCTAATCCATTTTGAAGTCTGTTTCTATGTTGCATTTATAGCCCCCTTCCAAGTTTTAAATATTAATGCAAACATTACGCATTCGTGGCGTTGCCAATAGGAAAACGTTATTTATGCTAATGCAAAAAATTAGGCCAAAACCAGTCCGCTTATCGCCCTGTCATTCACATTCGGCTGTACAAACATTGCAACCTAATAAATCAATAATGCGAATTTATGACAACCAGGCGTATGCGTAATGTGAGTGCTGATTAGAGCCTGGTGCAGAGAAATGAGAGGACCCAGGCTTCCCACTGATTACGGGCCCGGTTCAATGGACGCCATCCAAGGATGGCATAACCCAGATTCCTGACTTCTATGTTAAGTCTAATAGCAGTTCCGCTGCCGCCGCAGTTATTAATAAGCAAAAGATGCAACTACAAGCGGCAGGAGGCCGCCTCCGACTTGTCGGCTTCTGGGCGTTTTTAATTTTCCACAACGTTGCGCAAAGAAATAGTTTCGGTTTCTTATACACTTACTCCTTCCACCCCGTAGTACTCGTAGTCACTCAAGTGTCTCCCTTGGGAGCCAGCAATAGGTTTATATTTTTTTTCTGGATTTTAGGTTACGTTGCGCGTTTATGAAGCGTTTGATGTTCGGATAGAATCCTTCAAAGCCCCTTGAAACTCCACTCATAGTTTTTTTTCCCATTCGTTTTATATATACATATATATTGTTGTTCAATCAAATTTATCTCCTTGTTGTTCTGTGCTTATTGATGCGGCAATTTAAAATTAACTGGTTCGCTGATGCATTCAATTTCGGTTTGGTTTTCCCCCCTTATTTTTGTTTTCACTCTCGGCCATTAATAAATATTAAATGGTGAACACATGACAGGACCTTGGTAGCCTTTGAATACCCACTTAACCCGTTTTGTGTGTTATTAGTGTAGTGTTCTTATCAGTCCCATGTGCAAAGAGTGCATTAACCTCTTATGCGGTTACTTCTGATGTAGTAATCCCTTGCGGTTTGTGCGGTTTCCTATACACAAAGTTCATCATAAAGGGCCCAAACGGACTCACAGGGTTTGATAAATTCAAATATGTACAGAAAAAAATAAATCGACTCTTTTGAAGTGGGGGGAATAAAAACGGGGTTGCCCAGTACTTGTTGATCCCATTTTATGGAATTTTTATTGAAACATTTGTTGCTTTTAAAATCAGTTATAGTTTTGGAAAAAAAATTTCTTCTTTTCCGTGTACACCAGTGCTACACTTACAAACTCTTATAGAAATCAGCTTAAAATCGTTTTCATTGAAAGTTAACCACTGCATAATGCAATTGTTGACCATTCGCAAAACCATACATAATTGCTGTTCAACTCCTGTATTCAAATGGATTGAACGGCAAATGTAAGCGTGGCTGATTCATTTATGGGAATATTCCGCACATCGGGCCAAAGGATAAATCTCAACTGGGCGGCGGAGTTTTATCCCCGTGACAGGCGGACTGAGGAGACTAAAAAATACCGCTGACATGGCCGGCATTGTCTGGCCAGTGTCTAAGCACACAGAGCTGAAGCCTCGACTTCTTTTTGCCGTCTGTCGACTCTGTTGACATATTTTGTATATCCAACTGTCTGGCCGCGTGGGGGCATCAGAGTAGTGATTAAAAAAGCCAAGCTGTGGCTCAGAAAATAAAAATGAGAACAGACAGGAGATAGGGTGACTGGATGGTAGAGAGGTTAAACAACTCACAGTCACCTGACAGCTACCTGATCCTGTGTCGTGGCCCACACAGGTGTGCATTTCGCGTCGAGACAGCAATTTATTGAGTTCCGATAAGGGGACCCCGGGCTGTGCGACGCAGAAATAATTGGAAACAGTTTAAGCAGAGAATGAAGCATGTTACATTTGAAATCGCTTTGCACAGAGGCTTTGCATAAAAAGGGATAAAACTTCCGTTTTGATCAAGATTGATCAATGCAAAGGCTTAAAGAGTAAAGAATATGGGATGAAAGCACATATTTAAAGCTGCCAACTAAAGGTAAGACCTCGTACGAATTGTCTCTTAGCCACAATTCACCCTTTCCTCCCGGCCCCTTCTTGTTAACAACTTGGCAAGAAACAATTAAAGGACTTAAATGTTCTGGAGCAGGGAGCCATTTCGAATATTCAAAGAGCAACTTGTCAAGCCGAGATCCTGCAACCCCAGCCCTTACGGTCCACCCCATGTGAATCTCCATCCCCGAACATCCTGTTTGTTTGCGGTGCACATGTGTTTTCTGTGCGTCTGCCTGTCTGCTTGTCACTTACTTTTGATTTCCACCTCCTACCCCCTAGTTCCCCTAGTTCCCTGGATCCCGCCTCTGGCCCCCTCCCACTGGCTCCTAGCCCCTTTGTTGTTTTTCTTATTTTTCGCTGCTCATGTTTTCCCAAGCCAAAATTGTCTAGCTTTGATTTATGCCACACACATGCACTGCATACGCTTTCGGGGGCTCGACTGTCAGACGTCTCTTGATTTTGCTTCTGCTCGGATTTCTTCCTTTCCATTTTTCTTTTTTGCCCGCTTTGAGTCACATTTCTGGCCGTTTTTTGTTGCGTAATCTGTTCTGTTCTTGGCTAGAAATTAGATTTGCCTTTGCCTTGTTTGCCTGGCACTGGGAGACAAACAAATATCAACTGGGAATTAAAAACGTGAGGGGGGCAGGCAAAAATGGCCTGTCTACGGGCGTAATCATTTTTTAACTTCCTGCAAATAGCTGCCATTTATAAAATAACACGCGTACGTCGACTTTTTCGGCATTAAATAATTAAAAAGCCGCGCTGCACATTAAAAAGCATCATAAAAAGCATTAACCGGCAGGCCTGTGTTGGCCATTTAGAGCGCACACTTGCGTATCGCTGTCTGTTTGTGGCACACAAATCACTGCTGCAGAATAAAAACAATTTAAAGTTTCCAACAAACAATTTACGCAGCAATCAAGATTCTGATGAAACAGGTGCAAAAAATTCATTTTGATTTTTCGATCATGTTCGGAGCAGAAATTAGCAGACTTATTTTGCAAGCAATTTTCCGTATTAGGCCGATAATTGAAACACAGTCCAACAATTAACAAAAATATGAGGGGTGCACTGTGAACCGAACAATACAATATCAGCTTTCCATTATCAAATATTTGGTTTTGCTCCACAAGTTTCATGAGCAATTAAAATGGGAAAAAGCAATAATTAGGACTGTAAATACGAACAGGCCAACACACAACAAGTGTTAACTGCCGTAAGTGTGCAATACCCATTTTTTTTTTGTGCAAAAACCATAACCAGGCATTGTTTTCAGGGACCCCAGAGCAGTGATTCGAAAATGCTGCTCGACTTTATTGCAATGGCAACGCATTAGGGCACAAAAATTGATGGCAGAGTCGGGGGTCTGTTTTAGGGGGGAAAGTGGAGCTTTTTAATGGTAAGAGGTTGCAAGCATTTCGAGCAATTAGCGTGTGCCACAATCTCGACAAAAGGCTAAAGGGAGGAGGTAAATACCACCTAGATGCAGACACAAAAGTGCAGACAATTTTAACAAAATGAATTGCTCCAGAGCCAGGGGTGAACTCTGGTAGACATGTGGAAACATGGATGTAGGTATTCCACATCCACAATGTATGTATCTTTCACATTAGGAGAATCATTGCTTTAAAGTTTTAAAAAAATGTTTAAAAAGGTTTAAAAAAAGGGAACTCAATAAATTGGTTTACATTTAACAAAAGTAATAAGGGGTAAGAATTTTCCATGCGGAATACGGTATTTAAACTATAAATTCACGTACGAATTCTATGAATTTTCAAAATATCCAGACTGGGTTAACCACAGAAATTTCTTAACTTCGGCAAAGAGTGCACGTGGTTGGAGTGCGAGCGGAGTGCAAACTTGGCATTAACTTTTTCGGTATATTAATTGCCAACATTTGAACTTTTATTCAATTTACGAGCTTGTACGCGGCAATTGCCTCTGTTTCAGCTGCATCGCCCCACACAATCAGCTAATACAAATGCATAGTCAAGTTTGGTTGCACAGGGAATAAATTATTAAATAAAGTATTATTATTCACTAAGAGTATTTCTAAATTGATTATTTGTCAATTTTAAACCATAACTAAAAGGTTAAAATAATTTCTTTATCCTATAATTCCTCGAAATGTGTGGCAAACATAATGTCCTGTTTTTTTTATCAGTGTCATGAAGGATGCGGGGCCAGCTCCAACTTGACTTGCACTCGAAATATGTAAGCTCGCTATTTCTGAGCATGTGTGGGTTGCAAAAAGATGGGTGTGTGGGGGAGTGTGTGTGAGTGAGTGCGCACACATAAAACAAAGACCGAGCAGAGAACTGAGCAGCCAACATGGCGTATTAGCAATGTGGCCCGAGTGAGGTCGTTGGCGCGCTATAAATACGTGTCATGTCTGCCTCAGTCTCGGCTCAAGCTCCGAACCACCGTCAACCCTTCATCGAGTCAGTGTTGGCCTAAAAGAAATGTGCTTGGGGAGGGGCTGGGGGAATGGAGATTTATGTTGAGCCACATACGCGGGTTATTTCTGGCTCATGATTTTAATTTCTCGGCGCGAAGGTTAATTGGCATTAAACTTAAAATGTTTTACGGGAAACAGCCCTTGCCCTCGGGTTAGGCCTAACTACATTTTATGATAAATTTGGGAATTGTTAGGATTTTATGCGCATTTCGGGTGCCATAAAACTTAAGCCAGGCCAGCCCAATCAAACATTTACTCAAGCTGTTGCTGTTCGCTTTTCCCGCCCCCAAAACTTACAACATGCAACACTGTTTTTGGCCCGGTTCTCTATTTTTTTGCATATTTGCTACCATTAATTTACAACAAGAGGGCACAAATAATAAAATAAAATGGTTAAATTATGCATAAACAGCGCGAAATGTTAAACAAAGTGGGTCGAGGGGGTAGGAGCGAAAACAGCTACAACAGCTGACTCCTGCCGGCAGCAGGACGCATCCTGCCACTCCCTCCCAACCGCCACCGGCCGCCCTCGCTGCACTTGACTCTTCACTCTACCCACAGCGCCATAATTCTTGCGAGTCTGCGCCAACTGAATGCGTAATTAAAATGTTGCACAAAGCAAATGTTGCACTGCCATCCGAAAGAAGGAGAAATGCAAAAAATGGCAAAAGGGGCCAAGGACAGTAATATAAGGAAATTATGACTTGGCACTACACAAGCACAGTGCAGTACGTGTGCACAAAAACCGAATGCTCTGTGACAGAAATAGAGTTTTGAAACAACGAGACTGCTTATCAAATAAACTTAATGCAAAAGCAGGAAAAAAGAACTCGAATCAACAAAATACTATTATATAAGCGGCCAATTATATTATTGAAATCCTTTTTTAGGGTTTCTGTCAAGCTTATCAAATAAAAAATTCCACAAAATAATTGCATGCTAATTTGATTTTGAATTTTCACTTCAATAAAAACCATTAAATTAAACCAAGTGTCACTTCTCATTTAACAAATATCATAGCTAATCCCGCACATTTTTAACCATTTAGCTTAGCATTTTTTTAATGTCATAAGCCAGCATTGAACTAAACTATTGAGTTAAATCGAATGAATATAATTAGTTTCAATGCACAATGAGCTGCTGCTAATTCAATAAAACAGAGCAAAACGCTTTCGTGACTTTCCCCATCGACACATTAATTAATTAGATAGAAAAAATTGTTTGGAAAATAGTTCATTGTGTTTATGATTTGAAATTATCTAACTTTGCTCACTGAACCGAAAGAATCGGATTTTTGCCACTCATTTCAGACAATTGAAAATAATTATAATTACAAAAGCCAAGGCTTAACATCTATCCTCTCTAAAGCTATTTTTAGTTTTTGTTCATCCGAAAATGTCATAGAGGGTAATCCTTTATTGCTTGTACAAGGTTGAGCTTCTAGGGCCTGTGGGATGGACCTTTTGCACGCCCACCACTGGCAATACCATATACATTTGACAACACTCGTAAACTTTATCCAAAGGAAAGCAAAATAGTAAAAAAAAAGGTAAAGGATACACTGAAGTACGAAAATTGGAGAACTGAATACCCTTAGGTAAATATTTATTACTAATTATTTTAAATATCTTATCATATCTTCCTCTGAAAAAACTCGAATCCCATCCTTTAAGTTTGGTTAGGAAAATACATACAATTTGCTAAGAATTTCACTGAAATAGGAATGGCTTAGTGTACCCTTTTATAGTGTATTAGAATGGGTGAAATGGCAAAATGTTTACCAGCGCACCTAAACAAACACTGCATACTTTTAAACTCCGGATGTTGACACATGCAAGGCGTGCAATAATGCGAGCCACAAGGCGTGCTGTTCCCCTGGCAGGAGTATTTTGATTTAGAAAATTTAAATTTACCTTTCGCCTTTGGCAAAACCGTTCCAAGTTTGGCCGGGTGACTTATGCAGAGACAACAAAGTAAAGAAGCCATGAAAAAGGTAGTCTGGCAGGAGGGGAAAGAGAACCTCAGAAAGGTAAAACACAAACATTGTTTGTCTCGCAACAAGTTTTTATATTGCTTACCAAATGAGCAAGGCGGAATGCGAGGGTTGATTGGGGAATATGGTAAACATCGTCGTGTTAAGTTTGCCAATTGGATGTTTTTATATGCCAGGCCAAGGCGATAGCGATGGCGATGGGCAATAAAAATGCATTTTTTATTCGGCTCAGAGATTTATTCCACTGCCAACGAGTCACTTATAAAATACCAAAAATAAAAAATGGAACAGGAGAAGGGAGGAACACAAAACGCGAATTTCTATTTCTTTGCACTACGTGATTTGCAATTTTCCAATTTCCCAAGAGCCGAAAAATAAAGTTTCTCCCCTCCGGATATCACCGAGTCTGTTTCAGTTTGTGGCATATCAGGGCAAACACACATGCGGTTGTCCACACGGCAAATGTCGGCTGCCATTTGATTTTTCCTCACCAATTTTATTTGCAGTCGCGATGCGTATTTTATACATGACTACAGCGCATATTCGCTAAGGGATAATGCTAGGGGAATTGCTCCAATGAAACTGCCGTTTTTTGCCCTTAAGCTTGCATTTTTTAATTTCTATTTGCCAAGAAACGGCGCGAAGGGACTTCATGCACTGGTATTCCCCCAATGCTGAAAATAGCTTTCTTTTCCCCAGCGCAACGTTTCAATTTTCTAATAACAATCCTTTTCTCAATTTAACCATTACTTATTTATAGGTTCAACCAATTCGCAGATTGCTGCTTAATAATTCATTTGTATTTTATTTTAGGTGATTTTGCAAATCCTCTTAGCCAATATTTACTGTTTCGCCTGTCAGTGATTTGGTAGCATTTCGGATTCGGTTTGTTTGCACTCTTGCATTTGTATTGCATTTTATTTACGATTTCTCTCTGTCGTGGTTGTTGCCGTTGTTGGAGCATTTCCCCGACGCGATATGCACTTCCTGGTCTGATACCTCAACTTTGTATTTCCGCCATTTCTTTGGAAATTTCTCCAGAAGCCAGACCAGGAGCTAGGGCAGGAGCCGGAGCTGCAGCCGCAGCTTTGCGATTTCTATTTCAACGCTGCCAAGGCTGCGCTCGAGGCCAATAAATATTTTTTGGCGCACGCGACTTTCCCTTCAGGTTTTCTTTTCTCTTTTTTTTTTTTTAAATACCCTTTAACTGCAACGAACAAAGGTATACTAAGTTTAAACTAATTTCAAACGATTTATAAGGAATTTAATTTAGTTATCCAAAGAAAATATAACAATATCTCATAATTAAGTTCAAATCCAATGTAGCTATTTAATATTTGTCTAGTGAGTATTTTTAAATCCTTATTAAATTTATTTATGCTTTTTCTTAGCATGTTCTTATCCTGTTTGCATTGCCCCAAGATATTTTTGTTTCGGTTTCGGGTCTGGGCCCTCGACGTGTCCGCCTGCCATTGTCTGCCACACCATTTAATGTGTTTACTAGATAATCGAAATCATTGCAGTTTGTTGGTTTTATTTGTTGCATTAACACATTGCTATCGCAGACATATGGAATGCCAAGGAATAATGTTCTTTGTTTTTACTTCCAACTTGCCTTCCAATTTGAAAGCTTAACTTTAATAAAAGGACAACAATATCGTGAGTATATTCGTGAGCTGGCGCAATTCCTAATTGTTTGTAGGCAAAGTCAGTAAGTTTAAGACGAAAGTGAGAATTTTTAGTAAAGTTAATTTCAACTCATCCAAGGAAAGAGACCCTTTAATTAATTTTCTTGCTCTTACTCAGAGATTGAAGACAAAACCCAAAAACTTTTACAATTTACACACGAAGCTCCAAGCTGGTGATGTGTTGTCAGGCGATAAACTCATCTGACGGCTAAGTTCAACTATTAATTACGTAACGGAAATGCAAATATTTCAGGCAATTTGTGCCCGCAACAAAACACAGTTCTGTACGTGCAACATTTGCACCAGCCCGGAGTAGATAATTAGCAAAAAGTTGAGGCCAAAATAAAGTTGCACCAACTGCCTGATGACACCCTTTTGGCTCTGTAACTGCAACTATGACTGTGCCTTTTTTGGGGGAAGGATCCTGCACCGGCTGACAAGGTGTTGCCAACATTTTGCATATGTCTTCCTTCCATTCCTGGCAACTGAGAAACGGAAATTGCTGTCAGAACTACTTTCGTTTTTTGCACCCACGAAACTTTTACCAGCGGAAAGGAAAACGATTTATAATTTAGCTAATTTCATATGAGGAATTTGTCAGCATTTTTTTGAGCTTTTTAAACTCTATACTATTAGGACAACATCACTGGATCCAAGGGCACCTTAACTTTTATCATATGGCAAATATTTGGCTTCCACATTTATTGTTTGCAAAGTTGCCGAAAGCACAAATGAATGGGATAGAAAAACTATTGGGCATTGTTTTACTTTTGTCCAAAAATGCAACTTGCTTGTTGCATTTGTGAAGAAGAGATTTTCTAGTTGTTTACCTTTCTTATTTTTTGATTTCGTAATGAGAAAAGTTTTTGGCATGTCGAAAATGTTTCTGTCTATTGATTTTTTCTTTTACTTAAATGTGTTACGGTATTTTTGATGGCATCACATTAGAAATAGACATTTTTATACCCTACCAGAAGGTATTATAAAGTTGGTCAAATTTGGAAATTTCCATCCGATTTTTTAGCGGAATACCTTAAAAGATTTGTAGACCGATTCTCCATTATTCTGCATCAAAACAAATCAAAAAAATATTTAAAAGATTTTTTGGGAAATTTATGGAGGATCCCCTTCCAGCATTGGGAAAAAGCATAGAAGGACAAAGTGACCCCCAGTTATGGCTGCATCTTGGCCAATTTCCATCCGATTCTCGAGCGATTGAACACCTTTAACGATTTGTAGACCGATTCTCCATTATTCTGCATTATAATCTAAAAGGAAAATATTTTTTAGATTTTTAGTTAAATTGTTCAGTATTATGAAAAATGCATGGAAGGATAAAATGTTTTCAGCGCCGGGTTTATCTTTACCAATTTCCATCTGATTCTGAAGCGGTATACCTTAAATGATTTTCAGATTGACAGGAAATCAAATGGAAATTTCCTTATTCTTCAATCATTTTTTTTTCTCAGATCAAGTTTTTAAGCAATTCCCGTCAAGCTGAACGCTGTTGCAACTTGAACATGCTGGGCATGGCCATAAAACCCTTGTACAGATATCGAGCTCACTTTCAAACAAACCCAAATATGTCATTACGCATACGCGCTGTGGGCGGTAACCGTCCGCAGTTAAACAAATGCCGAAAAGTGTTGTGGGACAGAGTTAGCCCCAAAGCTCACTGCGGCAGTGCAAAAATTCATTTCCACCCAACGGCCCAAATTTTCTAACAGAATACTGGGCCATGGCAACGCCTTATGATGTCAGGAGGTGGGCGGAATTTGGGGAAGGATAACTAGGGTTTTTTAGGGTGGCGGGTCGCTCCTGCCGACAGTTACAAGTGCTGGATGCAACTTGCCAAAACAGCCATGGCCAGCGAGCCAAACAAGCCGCATTAATTAGTGGCCAAGGACATGGACATGGACATGGACGGAATCCTGGCTTCGTGCTCTCAGCTCCCGCATTTTACATTAACAATTTTTTTGTTCGCCAGTCGCTCTCCTGCCGGCCCGTGACAAATTGGACGTGCTCTCCCAAGTGTCCAAAGTGGCGAAGTTATTACTGTGCTCCAGGGACTCCAAAGTCCCCGCTTCCATATCCTCCCTCCGCCCAGCTTGGAGCATTTGTTTAGCGATATTACCACCACCCTACCACCGTTGCTCCGCGGCTGATATGCATTGAGTGCATTAGTTGCATATGTACATGTGACAAAAATGTATGTTATTTAAATTATACTAAATACTAATTAAATGAAAGGTATATTTAAGATACAATTTTCTTTTTAATTAGTGGTTCCAACGAAGAAATTTTAAAAAATTAATATTTAAGTTTTATTTTGAACAGCCAACTTTTTTTTGTGTGCATACTAAAGTGTTGAGTACTTGCAGAGAGTCCGTGTATGTTGGGGGTGCTTTGTATTTTGTGGCGACACTAAAAGCTATTTGTAAATTTCGCGACTGCAATTATGTTTGCTGTGTTGCTTCCCCGCCCCCTTGTCCACTTTGTCCGCTTCTGCTGCACTTAACACATATCTCTATCTGTCTCCTTCTCCGGGGTCCTGCTATCTCCACATCCTGTTCCCTGGAACTCTTTTTTCTATGTTTTGACCATGTGGCTTTTCTGGCTATTATTAGTTTGGTGTGGTTTTTTGGATGTGGCCGCTTTGCCTACCCCCGACGTCTTGCCAACCGCATCGTATATGTATGCCTGTAAACATGTAAATATTTACCCCATCGGCTCTAACACTTGGTTTTGCATACGAGTGTGCAGATGAAACATTAAAGATGCACTGGAACTTTGAGTGCTTGAATTTTTGGCACACTTTTCGTGACCGTTTCGAACGTATCCTTGCTCTTTTGTATTTTTGGCACGTTTCCTTCTGGCATAGTGTTTCATGATTTCCACACAACTATTTTCGCATTTCCACACTTTGATTTCGTATTTATTGAACATTATAAATACAAAAAACGTACGACACATTATTTGCACTGTTTCGATTTTAAATCTAAATTTTTTGTTTCACTTCTGTATGGATTATTTAATTAATTTTAAATTTTCCTCTCCAAATGTCGAAATGAGAAACATAACGTGCATTGCCTATTGGCTACTGCATATAGTTTATATTGAAAAAGCACTAAAGGCGATGTGACCAACTGCACATGTCCGTTCGGTTGCCATTTAAACACAAGCATCCGCAGCACAAATTTTCAGGTAAAAAATTACACCGAAATTTAAGACGTTAACTTCCATATTCCACTGTCTGTTGAGGCAGATGTTGGGCAAAAGTTTACCTAAAATATGCCAACAAATTATGTTCACACTTCAGCGAAGGCCGAACTTCGACGACTTCCCATATCGGCAGACATCCACCCACCCCCCTTTCACCTCCAGCTGTCGTCCTTTTAGTGGGTCCACAAATCATTCAGTGGCATGAATTATTACTGAGGAGCTTAGAACGTGCTCGCAGCGTTAAAGTGTCATTACTGGGCTTAATGAGTCGGCGAACTGCACAAAAAAAGCGGGCAAACCAGACAGAAACAGATACAACGAAGCAAAAAGATGCGCACAGTCACACAGAGGAGCTGAAGATAACGGGATTGTAAAAAATGTGTAGCATGCAAACAGGCGCAAGCTACATTGTTCATTGTCTGGGTCTAATTTATGTTGCTGGTGGTCAGCCGACGCCAATAAATAATAGTTTCTTTTGTGCTTAAACAAGAGGGTACCAAAGGGAGTTTAGGTGCTAAACTTTGATTTAATTTAAGATTTTTTTTACAAAAATATTGGGAGCGGAAGATTAAGACACCATATGGAGAAAGCTTGCAAATACTGAGGTACTTCAATAAAAGGTAGCTTCAATAAAAGGGTAACCTTTTTTAATTTTAAGACATTTTAATTTTAAGACCCAATTAAAGTTTCAAACACTTTTGGTAGCTCCGAAAATGTTTTAACAAAATTAACTTGTTAGGTATTTTAAAAGATGGCACCTTTTGCAAAAAATTAATATACATCTTTCACGTCTTTGGTATTTCAACTGTTGATGTCTTAAGCGGAGCAACTGCAACTATGTGTGTATGCTAACACACCTATTAGGACTAATAAGTCTCGAACCTGTATGGCTAAGAGCATTTCTAAGCATCTTGAGAATCTAAAACTACGGCACCATCTACTTCACCACATAAATCGTGGCACCCAAAATGCATAAAGCAAGCATGTCGCGCAATCATTTTCAGCTGCCACGTGCCCCGGCATACATTTCGTGCATTTTATGGGGCAGCAGGAGTACGGTCCTGTTGGCCTCCTGCAGCTTGCGGGCTACTTTGGCCAAAAAGGAACAAACAAATGGCCAAAGGCACCGAACAGAGCAGATGGGAAGAAGAGTGGCCCGAAAAATTTTAAAGCTGATTACTCAATAACTTTACATCGGAGTGCATAAAATGCGAAGCATATCCTTCGAGTGCATAACTCCTGGAGCACTTTCTTTCCCAAGGAGCAAGGGCACAGCTTTCAGCTGCCTTGCAAGTCGTTTTATGTGCACTTAAATTGTGTTTGTTATTAAAGCCGGTGTTGGCTCTCGGCTCCTCGAGAATCTCCCCCCAATACTGTTCCTGTTGTTTTCACGGGGGCCAAATGAAATTTATGCTCAAATTGAGTTGCGTCCGTGTGCGTCGAAGTATTTTGCAGGTAAAACGCAACCGCTCTTGGCTTGCAAACCTTTTTCACGTAATTTGTGACACTTAAGTGAATAATTTATGCTTGCAACTTAATTGAGTTGCAGCTGCTTCTTTGTCTGCCTTAGTCTTGCGATTCTTGGTCAGAAGACCTAGAAATTATCTAAAACGTTATTTTAGCTAATTGTTTAAAACTTTGTGCAATTTGGCACAATCATTTTTAAATAAATACACATTTATACAAATGCTACAGCTTTTTCCAGTAAAACAATCAAACAGAAATAACTTCTTTTACTTATTACTTATTTTACTTATTTTAGCCTTACTTATTTTTGTTTCCATACAACTATCATATTAATTAAAAAATTCTTCAATCAAAAGGACTTTTTAATTTCTTTTATCGACATCAGTTATTCAATTTGAAAATTAAGGATACATTTTTTCATGACTTGTCAAAGTGACTGCAACCAGCCGACAATAGCAGATTTAATAAAAAGTGAAAAACTCATCCATTCAAACGGAATACATTTCGAAATAGTTGTAGGACGAAATTCCACTCACACAGCTCAGTTACTATTTTATTATTTAAATTTACGGTAAATTCAATTAGGCTAGAGTTAAAAACAACAGTTGAAACCAAAAAAAAGATGGGAATACATGAGCATAGCTGGAATTCAATTACAACCGCTAATGCCACTTGTATTGCCTTCAGTCCAGACCACAGACTGTTCAGCTCTAAATACCTGTAATCCGGCAAATTTAATTTGATAAAAGTTGAACTTCAATAAGTACCGAAGTTGCCATGGACGTCGGCCATTATAATTGTGGTTATCATTGTTTGCCTGCGTTTGTGTGTGTGTTGACCACTTTTTGTTCGGCGGCCACCGCAGTTCAGACCACGAACAAATATGATCAGACATCCGACGAGTGACTGCGATAAGCAACCAGCCAAAAAAAGGAGACCAACACGGCAAGTGCCAACGCGGCGGATGAATATGGCTTATGCAAGCAAACACGCCCACACCTACCCATACAATGACAGATGCGAGTATTCAGCTAAAAAAATGGCGGTCATTTATGCTGCATACTTTTCTGCGGTTGCGAAAAAACTCCCAAACATCTGAAGAGTGAGTAAAAAATACTAAGCTTTCAATGAATTCACAAATGTTAAGTCTCTAAAGGCATTTATTAAATTAAGTGTCTGATGACTGTAAATTTAATAAAAATGTGTGGTCTAGTGAAGCATATTCTGAGGTAAGGGGGAGCTAAATGCATCCTTTATTTTCGAGTGGCACTATTTTAGGTGCTTTGATATACATTCATTAAACACAAATTGAAAAAATATTTAATCAAACGCCAGCAACGAGAAATGGAAAAGGAGAATTTGCAAAACGAGAAATCGCATTCTCAAACAATTTTGTGCAGCGGAAAAAATTCTAATTTATTGAGTTAACGCCCATTTTTACACCCTCTGCACATGAACGGGATTCAGGCCCCTGAAAGGACCCCTCCCGCCCACGTTACTCACGGCCCGCCTCATGCCACAACCATGACCATAACACAGTCTAATTCCGGACAAAAAAGAAATTTTCTATATAGGAAAAATTTAACGAAAAATTGCCCAACTCGCTGCGACTTAACCCGGCTGTCGACGAAATGAAATTTTCACGTTGCTGATGAGAATGACCGGCGAGTGAACACGCATCCCGAACACGTTGCACGAACCTCTTTTGGATTTACCACACAAACATTTTGGCCGTGTCCCGGCAAAGCCGGCCATACGAAAAAAGAGTATTAAAAACTTGCAAAAATTTTAATGGAATTTTTTTTTTCATTCTTCCTATACGCTCACGCTCCAACTCCGCCGATTTTGGCTCGGTCCCGGGTGTCATCCTGGCTGTCGGTGCTGGTGGTGGCATTGCGGAAATTGTTGTCCCCTTTGATTGTCAAGCGCCGGCTTACACACATAAATGTCACATCAGCATATAGAAAAGCGGGCTGGTGTGTGGCGTTGATGGTTTGCGCGGTGGTAGCTGCATAGGTTCCGGAAAAAAATGACAAATACTAAAGAAAAAACCCATCAGGTTTAGTGAAAAGCTGTCCTGACTAACATTCTTAGTAAGGCTTTAAGCGTGTTTAAGTCTTGATGTTTTTAATTCTGGTATTTTAAAAATTTCAAAGACCTTCTCTT
The DNA here is from genome assembly GCA_035045925.1 of Drosophila atripex. Lineage (NCBI taxonomy): Eukaryota > Metazoa > Arthropoda > Insecta > Diptera > Drosophilidae > Drosophila > Drosophila atripex. The sequence continues at coordinate 2,389,669 of JAWNOP010000022.1, read as the reverse complement.
CAATCCCTTCAACTGTCAATAATTCCCAAATTGGGTAATTCGTTGCTCCTAAGAGGCGATCATGTCAATAAATTTTAAGTATGTGCGTAAATAATGTACTTTTGTCTTTATAAAATAAATACAGTTTTATTTTGGTTTTATCCGATTTTAACTTACATTGCGACATAATACGGAATAAGTATATTCAACAAATAGCTTATTGAAACCTATCTTTAACCAAAACATATTTACAGCCTATTTACACAATTAAAAATAATCCCAATCCTTTTAAGGCAACTAAAGCTGGAAAACGACCCTCTTGATGCACGGCATCTACAGTTTATTTTGGGCGTAGAAACTGTTCCATACAGACTCGATTTTCTGCAGCTCTGGAAGGGTTTTAAATTCAAACTGCTCGCCAATGTTCAGGCATTTAATGTCCGTTTCATTTTCGATAGGGGCGAATTTTTGTGATTTTAGAGTTTCGCAGTTGGGATCGCCATTAGTGGCGAAACTCGTCCAAACGTCGATCATCCCTGTGATTACCTTGTATTCCGGAGAATCTGGAGCTGATTGATGGGAGAGCATACTGTGGAATATATAGCACAGATCGTCTCCATGGCAAACTCCGCGCATCTGATGGCCACACAGAACTATCCTGATGGCATTACAAAGTTTGGAATCGTAGTCGAAGCGGTATAAGTAGGTGGGGGCGCTCGACTGCCGGAATCGAGCCAGTGCAGCGCGATAGATAGGATGCCAGAACTCCCGGTAGGAGCATAGCTCCAGGAACTTCATCATGTTGGCTTGGTTGCAGGGTTCATCTCCGAAATAGGCTTTTTTTAATTGCATGCCGTAGTTTTCTCGGAGCTTTGGATCCAAATTGGTGCTTAAATCTTTCGGTAACAGGTTTTTGCAGTTGCCTACCTCATCCAAGGTGGCAGGACGACGAGAAACCTCTGTACCATTAAAAATAATGATTAATTTTTATGTCTATATTTAACAAACTTACCCGGATAAAAAAGCAATCCCTCGAAACTGGTGCCACCAAACATCATGGGCACCCGGTTGCTCCAGCTATTTTTCATCATCTCGTAGGGTAACTTATCAATTACAGTGTGCTCCGTTTTGTATGGTTCCACGACTGGGCCAAAGGCAAAGAGGACGCGATGGTGCTTCTCATCCTTGCTGAGGACTGTGGCAGACGCTTTGACAATCTCGCCTCCGTTTATTGACTTCAGAAAGTCAAAAATCGGTTTGTCCTTGTTGTCGCCAGTGTATCCCAGTTTTTGGGCCAAGCGGTACGCCCAATCATTACGCGGTGGATGCGTCCAAGGGCACAATACGCTACCGGACATAACTATTGCCTTGTGAATCAATCCCTCGGTCTGGGGACTCAGGGTTAAAAAATGCGTTGAAGCTCCTCCGGCACTTTCGCCAAACAGTGTCACATTGTTTGGATCCCCGCCGAAAGCCTCGATGTTCTGCTGCACCCAGCGAAGACCCATGATTTGATCTTTGAGTCCTGCGTTACCAGGCACATTCAACTGCGGATCATCCAAGCTTAAGAAGCCCAAGGCTCCCAATCGATAAGCCACCGTGACCACTATCACATCCTTGGACATGAAAAAATCGGGACTATACATATCCCGGGAGGCTTCGCCGACCTGAAAGCCACCGCCATAAATCCACACCATCACTGGCCGCAGTTTGTTTGGTTGCAACTGAAATCAACGATTTTACTTATATTTAAAATAATAAGCGTTTAAATCAATACTCACATCCTTCGTATAAACATTAAGGTACAAGCAGTCCTCGGATCCCGCAAACTTTCGGAAGAACATGTGGGTCTGCAGTGGCTTCTCCGCCGCCGAGGTGCAATCCAATTCCCGATCCCATGGCTCCACTGGCACCGGGGCCTTGAATCGCAAGTCTCCCACAGGAGGCTTGGCGAAAGGAATTTTCTCAAAGCTCAAGTAACTTCCACCCCATATCGTGTTGCGCTTGACTCCGCGCACTGGACCCAACTTTGTCTTTACCACCGAATAGATGGCAGTGGCCAACTTTCGTTGCTCGTATTTAAAGCTAAGAACCCTGAAAAATATAAAAATATTTTGTAATCTCCTGGCAACAATGTCTGTTTTATTTAAATGCAAAATCGAATCGAAAATCAGGTTAATGCGCTCAGTTTGATTACCCGCTTAACAACCGCCAAATAAGCGTTTAGTGGTTGAAAAACTTCTTGGTAAAGAGATAATACACTCTCCTCTTCAACCAATAAAAAGTTAACTCCCCATCAAAATATTTATATAATAACGACTTTGAATCTAATCCAGTTGGAAGCAGTCACGCATTGGGGACATGACGGCAGTCAACAGTGAGCGCCAATCGCGAATTACCAGGGAAACGCTTTCAATGTCGATAGGGTGCTTTTTGGTTTTGAAAGTCTTACGAATTGTCATCGGCTTTTGACCAACCTCAACGTTTCAAACTTAGCATGCACGACCAGTTTTCTATTTTCTATAACTCCCCATTGTTTATGTCTGAGACTTTTTGTCACCAGATTTTTATGGGTAATTTGTGGGTGGGCGTGAGGCGGTTTAATTCATTTTATGGCTTATTTTTATTTACCTACACTGCGCACCTTCTGTTTGTATTTATTTGACTGGCATTCTGCAAATGCACTGACATAGTTTGGATCGGCATTATTTCACACGAATGCATACAAATCGGTAATTACGATTGGAATCGAGAGAAAGGCGAGATCAGGCTGAGGAGATTACTCGGTACGTGACTGCTTTGAGGCTGTGAAAGCCAACTCTTCGCCGAGAAATTTCATAAACAATTCACAGTAACTAATTGTTATGAAAATATTTCTTGGCAGTGCATTTAAGCCTCGCATTCATAATATTTAAATAGTCGGTAGTATAAGTAGCCAAGCGTAACCAAAGTGGGCAATAAATTAAGTGCGGCGCTAATTTGCTCGTTTACCCTAGCATTAGCCCCTCTTTTATTTGGGAAATAAAATATAATCGCCAAACTTTTGTGTTCAATGTCTGCACATCAAACATTTGAATCTTATCTTGCTCTAATAGATAAGGAAAATGCGAAAATGTTCGATGTCATTTCAAATGCATTTATTTATAAGTTTTACAAGTTCAGGGCCTAGCAACTGATACTTAACATATACAGTGATTCGTGACAAAACCAGATTTTATTAACGGGGAAACTTTTAATAATTTATTTATTACTTGTTTATCAAAAGGGCTGAGACTCGCAAATGGGACAGATTTAAAATGTCAAGTCATGCCTAGAAGGCAGAAATCCACTATGGAAAAACGTGAAATGAACTCTGTACCCTTAACACTTATCTGTATAATTCCGTATTTCAACAATTAAGTTGTTAGAGAATTATTATAGAGCCAACGTCTTGATTATTCACTGACCAATCATACAGAAAGTAAGAAAGGATTTATGAGAATTAGAATAGGCATTTAAGCGCTTGAGATAAATATAATTACTTATGTACTTTATGTCTTTCAGGTTCCTGTCCATTTAATATCTTCTATGAAATCTGTTCGTTTTTTAGCCGCATCGCTAATTAAAACTGACCTAACCCACATATCTGATTTCCTCAATTGATTTCCAGCAAACATAAGCAAATAATAATGAATAAATATAGATACATGCAATTAACACCATTGCGTGTACTCTGCAATAATTTATGTTAAAAATACCAACCGCCGCGAAACTGCTAATAAACCTGCGAAAACGTGCAAAAAATAACAAATACATCAAAGCACCAACAAAAATGGATTAAAACAGAGAAATATAGCGAATAGCGCTGAATCATGGGCGAAAAAATAAAAACAAATGATAAAACAAAAGCCGAAGAAACCAAAACAAGCGAAAGAAGAAGCAGCATCATTAAGTTTATGCAAAGCAACATACAACCGAAAAACTACAGCGAAACCAACAGTAAAGTTTGCGCAACAATTTCACCAACACAATGCTCACATGCATACATACATACATATGTATGTTATGTTACACAAGCAAAAAATGATTTATACTTCAAACTGAGGGTGACTAATTTTATAAACTAATGGTTATAAACTAAGCTCAAGTCTCCTCATCATTATAAACTCTTATCTGCAAGATTATAAAATAATTATTATAGCTGTATTTCATAGATTTTTGAAGTGCATAAACATGCATTTGTATGCATGTGATGCAGAAGGTATTGCAACACCACGACGCGAGACGCGAGACCTCAAAACACAGAAAACCGTTTATCACTTAGCGGTGGTGCGAAAGAGAGAGCGATGTGGAAAATGAGAAAACTTACTTAAAGGTCAGCTTCAGCACATCCAAGAAGCGAGTTGCCATTTCCCCGCTATTATTTACAGAATCTTACGAAAGCAAATTGTTTGTTTCCAGCAACACGCTTCAATAACCAGCGCCTATTCCAGAGAAAGTGTCACAGTAAACTCCAAGCCCAGTTAGCGCGACCGACCGGCTGGAAACCTAGGGCTATACTCGCGGATCCGAAATCGTTGCGCTCTTCGCGAGCACGAGGCAACAAGTGATCCAAAACTGGAGATCGGAGCCTCGCGTTGATACACACATACACTTCGCTCAAATCGGTTCTATAGCTCTCGTTTCCGCTCACCTCTAACAGCTGATTGTTGATTACCTGTCCGCTCACCGAAAAATACCGGTTGTGAGGTGTGCTTTCATAGTTCGCTTCACAGTTTCGATTGGAATTCTTAGAGGTGGCAATGCTGTATCAAGCTTTTCATAAAAGCTTTTTCGTAGCTTTAGCTTGAGCTGATTGACTGAAAAACTTATGGCTTAATATATAAGATCGTTTTAAAGCTTTGAATATTTGAAATTTAATCATGTTCAAGGCGTAGGTGGATCACCTTGAAAATGAACTTCAACTTGAGCTAATAAACATTAGTAACAGTTACTTAAGCTTTTTCAAGCCCACTTAATGAGTGCGTAGCCCCCGGTTTACAAAGCAGTACAAATGAATCGATAATAAGGGGTTCCAATATTACGTATACGTAATGTTGCGACTACTATCTGACGGTTATTTAAACTTTATAAAATAGAGAAAAGTAATTTTTCCCCCAATTTATTGTACACTTATATAGAAAATTACTTTCCAATTCATCTGTTGTTATAAACTTAAGAAATATATGTCGAAGCGGCGTATACTTAATATTCACCGAAGATCGAAATACTCAGCTATGACAATTAAAATACAATTTTACTCCAACTATAAAATATTTTGGCATAGTTTAGAACATATTGAACAAGAACAGACTTTAATATGTATAAGTAGGTAAATAACAAGGCTTAACTATTTTATTACATACCTAACGCTGCGTATACGTAACATGACTAAATAAGACTTTTATCAAAATGCCACTTTTCTGATCAAATAATTTTTCTAAAGCCCATTGTGAACTTGACTTTGGCGTGTGTCAAAAAAAAGTCATTATAAATAGACAATTTATTCAATTACACATTTTTTTAGTCAGTTAATAATCCAAGTCATCTGGAGTGGAGTGGTATGGTTCGCTTTGTGTTATAACAGTGTCTGCCTCGGCGGACGGAACGTCATCGCAAAGACCCAAGTGTAGAGCTACAGCAATAAAATAAAAACTACACAAAATACAATTTTTCAATATTTTTCAAATGGGGCGAGGAAAAAAGTCCCTACCAAATAAGAAGCAAGATTTGTACCACCGTATCCATGACGACTAGTTCAGCTGGCTGTTAAAAGTACGACTGATCAGTTTAAGATCAAAAATAGGCAGAGTAGGTAACTTAATCGATATGGTTTACTTTAACAATTATCACTTATCAGCTGATTCACTGCAAGTGACACAATGAATAGCATTATACAGAAAATAAACATTATACATTATAAAAAAAAAAAAACGATTGCCGCGATTACAAAGCCGTGACATTCACTTGCAATATGGATTCAATTATTAGAGCCAATCACCGCAACGAACATAAAATAATTAAAGGTTTCAATTAGCACAGAATTAGTCACGCTATATTTAATCAAGCGATTGGTTTATCTTTCGATCGGCCGAAAAATTATACGCATCACCACATATGCGATAATTTGTTCCTATTTTAACGGTTGATAACTCACATAAGCCAGACAGAGAACTGGTGACGCAAATTTATGATCTCGATATCATGTTTTATGGACGTGATAACGAAAATGCAGCCACATGTTAGATGTGCGATTTTCATCAAGGTTCCATGATGTTGCTTTATCATACTTACTGCTGAATAACATCCCAGTATGTGTAGACCCGGGGAATAGTCTTCTCCTTAGACAGACTTAATTGTCTCACTTTTGAGAACGCAGCCAAATACTTTCTCATATTAATTCAGTGAAAACTATTTCAAAGCATTTTGTTATTCTTTATTTTCTTTGTCTTTAAACACAAATTTGAATTTGTATTTGAATAAAATATGGATTCATACCTTTTTAAATTTCTTAGTTTCATTGCATCACATGAAGCTTTCCACAAAACGTTATAACACTCGAATACACAGAAAAATTGTAAATGGAAATAGATTCGCCTAGAATCTATATCGTTACATGTCTATTTGAAAAACAGATTAGCTTGATCTATCAGATTTGATTTTAGTTATCTCTTTTTTAGCGTAAAAGTGTGTATGTTAAACTTGGACAGGTTTTTTGTTTCTTCAAAAACAACATTTTACCAAAAACAACTTATGCTTAAAAAAGGCTATATACGTAGACTTAGACTAGAAATATATAAATAATTTGGTAAGGGATCGCTTGTTCATTGTTTCTTGTTAAATATATATAAAAAACACAAATGGAAAATGATCTTGTTGTGAGTTTGTGCGTTCATTACGTTATGGAAGAAAAAACGAATGGAAACCCCAATAGAAGAACTATTATGAAGGACTTAATACGAACTCGAATAAGTTGATTCATATAAAATATGGTTGATTTACATATGCATTGGCATTAATAGTATCAGCGAGACTTAAAGGAACGTTAAATGTAAGTTCTTTGCTCAGATTCCTTGGCTGTCTTATTTAGTTTTGTTTAGTTTGTTTTTGGTAGTTTCTCGTAGAAGGTACTTTTGTTGCGACTTTTTTCACACTCATAACTACATTTAAACAGACTGCTTAGACTACAGATCCGATCTGGTCCGATATAGATAGAAGCGGATGAACTTTAACACACCTAATAGAGTTTTCGACGATGAAAAACTTAACAACAATAGATATCTTTTCGATTTTAGGCCTAAAGCTACGCTTTCAAAAAAGGCTCAAACATAAAGCTGTCAAAAACTACATTTCCAGGGTGGATCCAAAAGATGCTGGCCACGAATTTTACAAATTTTCAATGGCGAACACATTATTTACATTCGATAGGGATAGTTTAATCCCATTTTAGATAATGCATCCAAATATGTATGCTCCTACTCTTTATCCTACTGGGTACCAAATACAATCCACCCAGGTATAGGTAAAGCTACATGTCCTATCTAGATGGAGATACTCCAAATCCTACAGCATATCCCTATAGGAGCTCGTCGCGACGGAAGAAACTCTCCCAGACCATCAACTTCCTCATGTCTGGCACGTCGATCACCTTCAGCTCGTCGGATATGTTAAGGCACTTAAGCTGGTGCTTTTCGATGGCCGCCGCGTCAACGGGCTGCCACAGGTCCGCCTGTTCCGGATCGAAATTGGGATTCCCGCAGGTGGCAAAGTGCGTCCACAGGCCCACTAACCGCTCAATGCACTTGTACTCCCGCGTGTGGTTCTTCAGCTTACGCGCCAGCGAATTGTAGAACAAGTATGAGAGATCGTCGCCATGGCACGTGCCGCGCACCTTCTTGCCACAGCTGAGGATGCGCAGGTGGTTGAAGTGCTTCGAGTCGAAGTCGAAGCGGTATAGGTACGTCGGGGCACCTGTGGCGTACTGCAAGCGGGACAATACTGTGCGGTAGATCGGGAACCAGAAGTACTCGTGAGAGACCATCTGCAACAAAAAAAATTGATAATTTTTAGTAATTTATTTGATAGCTAAAAATATTTCTATTCACTCGGCATTTTATAACGCCACTTGATAAGCCGATTTGGTACCACTGATAAATTTATTTGCTTGGACTGTAAAGTCGATTTCCGGTATCTGACTTTCCGTTATTGTTGAAGTTTTGAAAAAAATATATAACTCTCACCTGGAGGTACTCGTGCAATGTGTCCAGACTGGGTGTTTTGTCGCCGTAGTAGCACTGCCTCAGCTGCTCCCCGTACTCCCGGCACAGCGCACTGTCCCTGTCCATATTCAACTCAATGGGAACCACAAATCTGCAGTCGTCTAGTTCGTTCAGACACTTGGGGTTCGCCTTGGTCTCGGAGTACAACAGTAGGCCCTCGTTGGAAACGCCGCCGAGAATCAGCGGGATATTGTTGCTCCAGGCGGTGCGCATCATTTCGATGGGTTTCTTGGGAACTACACAGTGACTGGTGACATAGGGCTCGATCACTGGCCCGAAGGAAAAGCCAATTCGTTCTTTTTTCTCCTCATCGATGCACAATTCGCCGTTGGCCTTTATAATGTCCGATCCCTTGGCGTTGTTCAAAAACTCCCACACATCGCGCATATTATTTTCGCCGGTGTAGCCCGCCTGGACAGCCAGGCGATAGGGCCAATTTCTCTGAGGAGTAACTGCCCATGGAGACAGTGTGTTGCCCGACATGCAGATCGCCTTGTGGAAGAGTCCACGCGTTTGCTCGGTGATCATCATGTAGTGCACTGAAGCACTGCCAGCACTGTCTCCAAAAATGGTTATGTTGCCAGAGTCTCCGCCAAAGCGAGAGCAGTTCGCCTTGACCCAGCGCAAGGCCAACACCTGATCCTTGAGTCCCGCATTTCCGGGAACATCAAACTCCGGATCGTCGATGCACAGGAATCCTAATTCGATTTTATATTATTATATTTTACAAAAAATATTTATTTATATAGCACTCACCCAGTGGCCCCAATCTATAGTTGATTGAAATAACCACTACATCCTCTCGCAGCAAGTAATCCGGACTGTAACATTCCCGAGATGCCTCGCCAAACTGAAAGCCGCCTCCGTAAATCCAGACCATCACAGGCATGGGTTTGGTGGGATATAACTGCAGGGATAATTGAATAATGTGTTAAACTCGTGACTGAAATTCTTTGCAATGTCAAAGTCAACCTGAATGCTTGTATGGATTAATTTTTCACTTACATTCTTTGTGTAAACATTGAGGTAGAGACAGTCCTCAGATCCGTCGGTCATCTCGAACACGAAATGCTTTTGTAGAGGCTTGGGACCCTGGGAGGTACAGCTCTTGACCTCCGTCCAAACCTCCGGGGGCTGGGGGGCCTTGTAGCGTAGTTCGCCGACGGGAGGCTTGGCGAAGGGGATCCGCTCAAAACTGAAGTACGACTGACCGTAGATGGACTTCCGTTTGACGCCCTTGATGGGGCCGTAGGTGGTGCTGACAACAGTCTTTTCACTGGTCCTATAGCGCCGTTGTTGGACCTTAAAGTCAACCATTCTGCGGGCAAAAGGATCGATATGAGCTTAAGAGATTTGCGAACATATTTTTCAATTTCGCCCCATTAGATATAAGCCTAATCAGCGCAAAAAAAAGCGCCATTAATCAGAGACAATAAACGACGTCAGCTCCACTGATATTGATGGAAAGTCTTTTCCGTTCGCCGTTCCGCTGATACGGTTAATTTTTTATCAGTTTTTGGCTGGAGGGCCGGCCAGGTGTGCGCTATTTATCAGGAACCACGATTCCCCGCAATTCCCGTTAAATTAGGGCGTTCTATTTACTTTTACTTGTTGTTGCCTGACATTCAAATAAAACTCCGCGGAGATATAAAAACCGCGAAGCAAACATACTTCGGAAAACTTTTATGTTTTGTAAGTCATTCAACTTAAGTGCCGAAATTCAAGGGTAAAGGTCGTTGAAATCAAAGTAACAATAGAAAGGGGGTAAGTCCCTTTTACTTAAAGTAATGTGACGTGAACTTCTAGAGAGTACGTTTCATTTTTGCTCTACATAAAGAGAGTGGCAATTTAAGCGAGGGTAATTAACCTATTTAGCCAGTGCACAGTTCTCATTTTCTATAAATAAACGCCACAAGGTCCATAACCTTGATAAGTTGCCCGAAATATTCTCAAATTTAGAGCAAAATAATGATTTCATAGGTGTGCAGATGTGAATATTTCATTCTCTTAAGACCTGCACCTGTTTTGGTAGCAATGGTGCTGCTTTTGTTTATCGAATGCCTTAATTGCCAAGTCATGTACACAAAGTAATATCGTTCCCGTCGTTTTTTTAATTGAATAATGAAAACCTAAATAGTTTTTTATGCTTTTGTTAGCTCACTTAGTGGAATGGAACGTGTTTCAACTTTTAATTAATGTCTTTATAACTCTCGATTTGTCATAAGCAGCAGAGATACAAATTAAACCTGGCTATATCTTAGACATCTTCCCCGCTCTTTGTTTAATTTTTGTCTCTGCCGTTGTTTGCAAATGTCATCTGCAGCTGAAGCAGCCGCAAGGGCAGCGAAAAAATATCAAAATTCATTTTTATTAATAGCCGGAACGAGCTCTTGCCAGTTTCCGACTGTGATGGAAGCCAAAGCCCCAACGCATGATGTGAATAATACATCCGGAGCAATTTTGCCTAGGCTATCGCAGACACTGTCCTTGAACTTTGCCAAGGAAATTTTTATGTGCAAGGAGCGTTTAAGCTAATGGTCGGCACCTATAAAAAAAACCAAAAAGTCAATATAAATAATGTTTATGACTGGTCTGCTTTACCAATAAAAGCCTGTGTCCTAATGCCGGGCTTGCGTGAGGCAGGGTCATTTCTCAAACGAAGGTCTTAGGACCACATCACACCCAATTAGGGCATACTGGCCGTAAGATATTATTAAAAACGAGGAAAGCTTATGTAGAGAATACTCACTCTATAAGGAAAACTTATTTATATAATCTTACTCTCAGAGAAGTCACATACCCCTTCCTAGTGTTAAGATATGATTCTACCGAAAGATCTTGTATGTCCCAAGTGACTTATGTTTTTTTATTTCTGGCAACGGCGTCTCCGTATTTTAAACAAAACAGAAAATTCTGCAAACACTCAACAGAAAAACATTCAGCTGCTTATTAGCAACAAGTGACGACAGCAAGTTCACTCGGAAATAGCCAAGACTTAAAAGAAAATAAACTTGGCTGTGTTTAATATTCGAAGCAGTTATTAAATGGTAGAATTGTATTATTTTGAGAATCGCTTTTTATTTCCAAATTAAAAATAATTAAAAATCTTTGAAGCCATACACTATTCACTCCAAAATGTTATCTGTCAAAAATTGTACAAATATTTTTAAAATAGTATTGCATTTGGTTTATTTATATTATAAATGTATGCTTGATAGGCTTTCAGGTGAATTTAAATATAATTATTTAAATATAATCATAGATTTCTGTGTATCAGCTATAGGAATATTTTGGAACCCCTCTCCGTGCCACTTCCAAGTTCTGAATGCACTCAGGAGAGAGATAAGTCCCACTTATGTCATCAATGATTCAATTAATTTTCTATATGTTTTCAAACGAACTCTGTGCGTTATCAGCTAGACAGAATACAAATCCGGCACGCGATAGAGGGAAATGTGGCCCCACCTAATCTGAGCAAACATGGGTTCTGTCTGACCGACTGACTGACAGCCGGACACAGGTCCATGTCATGGTCAAGTTAGTTTTTCGAAAACTATGGCAGCACAAACAAAAATTATGATTGCTGTGTACATACAAATGCAGACATTAAATGGGTAAGAATTTAATTTCCGCCCCAGAATAGCCACAAAAACTGTATTTTATTACATGGCTATCGTGGGGCTCCTTGGCGACCTTGACAAGGCTGCAAAAGCTTGGCGCGTGGACTGCACAATGAAGCTTTTCATTGGCATGAATGAACACTCCGTAAGGCCAAAAGCTTACAAATGTTGCAGGGATGTAAGCGGGAAAGGGATAATGCGTCTGGGCTTAGCAGGTCAAGGAGTCAGTCGAAGGATTTTCGACTAAATTGGGCTAAGCACTTTAAATCTTTAATTCGCTTATTAGATTATATTTTTGTATTTTGACTTCATTACCGAGATGAGCTAATGAACATTTTGCAGCTGATTTCTTTTAGCTTAATTTGATGAAAAATACGCAAACATTTTGAATTCATTCATTGAAAAGTCAGTATACTATATGTTATATTATACGTATGTATTTCAGCACGGTTGCTCTCGTTGCGGCAATGCCTTCATTCTTTATCCATTTAAAAAAAAAATTGTTTGCGCCCGACAAAAGCTTTTCGGAAAAAATAATAGAGAAAATGCGGCAAAATTAAATGAAATTGACAAGAAGACAGTTGTGTTGGTGGCCGTGGGCGGAAGAGCACGAACGGCTAGCGACAAAATTTCATAAGCCACACACGAATGTTAATGCCGCGGGCATACACTACGTATGCGCGATGTCAGATATAAAGCATTTTAAGTAAAGGAATGTGTTTAAAACAAAAATTTTATAGGGAACCTAGAACATATTTCGTAGTCAAGATTCAGCTTTATTTTATATGAATAAAATTTTGTTCAATTTTAAATCGGGTCTAAACAAGATTCTTAATTTTACCAGCTGCCAAGGGTGCTCTCACTTTCACTACTTCTTCCGCCTCTGATCTCCGGCCAAAATAATGGCAATTCGTATAAAAATGTTGAGGGCGTCCATGTAAATGGCTAGGGCATGATTGATTGGATCGAATAGGTACTGGCTGTGCTGCGGATGATGTTCGGCCGCCTTTACAATCCGCTGAGTGTCATACAAAAGGAATCCGCTGAACAGGATCAGTCCGCCATAAATGGACATACTGGCCAGCCCCGCCCCAACAGCCGTAGTGGGCGGCAGCCACATAGATGCCAAAGATGAGGCAAAGACCACGCCCAATCCGATGGCCAGGGGTCCACCCATGTGCAAGAATTTCTCGCTGGGCGCACAAGCGGCCACAGTGGACAACGCTCCCACCACTCCGCCGGTGTAAAGAAAGGCTCTGGTCAGGATGGGACCACCTAGAAGGCACATAGGTGCCAGGACGGCGCCCAGAATGGCACAGTGAGCGGCCCAGGCTATCTGTTTGGCACCCAAGCCTGGACGATACTCCAGACTCTGGGCCACGGCGCCACTGACCATCACCAGGCCAAGGGTCACGAGAGACGCAATCAAACCAGAACGCGTCATTAAAGCCATCATTGCTTCCGACTGGAATATGGCAGCCGCGGAAGCAGCGGTTACGGCGCAGGATGCCCCGAAGTAGGCATAGGTGGCATGAATGCGGTCCCTCACATATTGTGGCCACATCACGGAGTGGTCGTAGATACTGGGCTGATTACCCAGGCCCAACCCGTAATAGCAAAGGCCGACCAGACCCATAAGGGCAGCCCCGGCCACGGCACCCTTACCCATTCCGTAGGCATTCTCGGTCGGCGGTCCCATCAGGCGATCCTTCAGAGAAGGTCCCTTGGTGCGGCTCTCCAGATGGGATCGATCTCTATCCTCGGAGTCCCGAGAGTACTTTCTACGGCTCAAGTTCTGAACATCCTTCTTGGGTATTAGGGACTTTCCTGGCTTCAAGGTTGGCACATTCCAAGGATTCCCTTTGATGGGCGGCGGTGTAGACTTAAAGAGTCGGACTCCTCCAGTCTGCCCCAGCAGTCGTAGCGATCGTACTGGCAGGGTGTGGGCGAAACGGGACAAAAGCATCTTGACAGGACTGCGTTAAGTTCTTTTTTGGCTGAACCGTTTTTGACTCGTCCTTAGATTTTACCGGAAAAACATGTATTACTTTTAGAAAAACCTATAAGAAGTAATGCAGTGAGGGGCGTATTTGTTGACTGAGATTCCTAATAAGTGTGAATCAAAAAGTAGAGAAAATTTTGAGACACAAGTGACGAGTGAACAAGAAACATACCAGACTATAGATTGAAAGAAAAAAGGTGACTGGGTTCGTTATGTGACGGAATGATAGGAGGAAATGCGATATCTGCTCTTAACCAGATTTGTAGACCTCGTATTTCCCACAAACAAATATTTGCACGTGCCCCCTTTAATACCGTGAATTCCCAGCAGAGATTGTCGCCGTTGAAGGTTAATTGGCTCGCCACCGACGAATTTGTTGTGTCAATTGATCCAATGACTTAAATTGATTTTAGCCCATAAATAACCAGTTGGTCATTTCCAAATTTTAATTTCAAATATTCAAATGACACGGCTGAAAGCTAGCAATTTATTGAATGAAAATTGAACATACATTGTAAATAAATTGTCAATTTAAATACAGAAATTGATTGAACGTGGGCTCTGTGAATTCATTTATTTCAAACCATTTTGCTGACATAAATCACAAAAAATACGATTTAAATATGCAAATGAATGCAGAATTGAAGTGGCTAAAAAATTATTGGTGATATGGCGTCATTATATTGAACAACCATCAGAAGCATCAATGACACTGTTTTTTTAAATAAATAAGAATAAAAGACAAAACTTTTCAATGGAAGCTCATCGCTTTGAGAAAAAACGCACAGTAGCCACGTTTATGATAGGAAAATACCATTTGGAAATGATATTTCTTTTGCTGGCAGTTATTCTTCTTTGTACCGCACTTAAATGAAATCATCAAATAAAAGAGCCCGAAATGAAACCAGTTAGCCACCAAAGGCAAGCTGATCTCATACAGCATTCTGCCCCGCTCTTTGCGAAACGTCAAACACTTTTTTGCAGGCATAAAAAGAGTATGAGTCAACGGCCCCTGGGCTTACAATAGAATAATTTACATACATCCCGCAAACATCTGGGGGAGGCGGCTATAGGGGTATTATAGTTTGCTACCTAATTATTTGCGCAGTTTTAGTGTCGGCACAAAAAAAATAATACATTGCCATAAATAGAGTCTCATAATGACGGCGGTGGCTTGTTTTATGTTTCATCATTGTTTACGTATTATTCGAAGGGCCTACAATTTCTTGGAATCGTTGGCAGGGAAACAAGGGGACTCCTTTTGACAGGAGGTCTCACCACAACCCACCTGGCACCCATTTATTGTTGTTGACTTATACATAATTAAATGTGTATGCGTGTCTCCCGCTGAGCACACGAGGTCCCTGGGGCAGGACATTGTAAACAGCTGCTCAGCAAAATATTGAAGCAATTTCGTTGCGCCCAGCTGCGTAAAATTCGTTACACAAAAATTAGAAAGAGCGAAACGTGTATGCTTTTCGTAAAATTTGTCCCAGGGGGATTTGGCATATTTTTTTTGGATACTTCCTATCGCTTTTACATTCCTCATCAATCAGGAAAATTTATTAACAGAGCTTGACATTACCACTTAGCTTATTTGAGAGTTCTGTAACATAAATCAAGAAATAAATCATATCGCCTGTTACAAGGCAATGTCAATTATCCAAGGCCCCTATATAGTCCGTTGTTTGCATAGGTGTGCAGCTTAATTATCTAGTGTGCTATAGTTTGGATGACACAATGCGCTGATGTCATGGGCCTCGTGTAATTGGAATGATTTTCATTAAAACTCTTGGCTTGGCAAATTAGACGTCTTTGAAAGGATTTAATTGTCGTGCCAAATTTGCTTGCTCTTACAAGCTGAATAGTCAATCAAAATAATGCATCATTTCTACATTTATCCTCACAACACCCAATAAATAATAAATAGAAACTTACTTGAGTCCGATTTTGAACTGATCGAAAGCCGCCATGGAAGACATCTTGTTGGTTGTTCTACGCTGTCGTGTTGGGCTCGAATTTAGTCAACAAGAGTACTGCTGCTCGCCAAAAAGATCTTCTATATATTGTATCTTTATTTATTTTTTTTTAATACTAAATATATACAATATTTTGGAGGGTAGCGGTGTTTGAATAAATATTCGAAAAATTCCTTTTACAAAAAATTGTTTTGGTTTCTATGCTTAGACGAGTTGAGGAACTGCCAGCTGTTGGATGGCCTTGCAAGGACTGCGTATATCAACAAAACAGGATGCGAAGCGAAGCTTTTATGTCCTGCGCACAAATACATGAACATACGCACGAAAATTCGCGCTCCAAAAACAAAACGCACAAGCCAGGTACTTTCACACGTTTATCACATAACTTTTCCTTTGGTAGTGGAATTTAGAATAGTTCCAATCTCTGTAGCTCAGGGAATCAGTTTTTGTTTCACTTTAATTTAATGTATATATTTTTTGTGTGGGCCTGCTAAACTATAAAACGGGAGCCGTTACCGTTACGCGTCCGCTTAGCGTGATGGCAGCTCGTCAACTGCTCGCGAAAGCACAAAAAGTTCTAAGTTGTAGGCCAAAAGCTTTTAAAACCATGCGAAACATAAAAAGCGTGCGGTGCGTGTATCTGTGGGATTTTTATTATTGTTTGCGTGTATTTTCCGGCGGGAGATACTTGGAACTCTTATCTATAATTCAGTGGCCCAGCAATTATGTGTATTAGGGTATTTTCTATTCAACTGACTCACAGACAATTACATGGCACAAAACTCGACTTTGTCCTGAACATCACTATCTAGGAAGAAATGGGCAATAGATAACGAAAAATGTATTGGTTGGATAACAAGTTGTGATTTGGCTGATTCGACAATATTTTTTCGGTTGGCTCACTTTTTGTTTGATGGGGGCTGTCATACAACGATAATCTCTATGGCCCACTCATGGTTTGATAAGAAACGCGTGGAATCGATTTCGGGAGTGATTCATACTTTACTGAAGGGGTTTTCTATGAAGCTGTGAAGTACTTCACGAGGTATCATTAACTTTATGCCCAAGAAAAATTATTGATAATTGTATATATATATTTTAAAGAAATTGTATTTATTTATAATTTATTTTAAGAAGCTTTTGTCATTAAGCACTGTTTTTTATTTCAATTCCCTTTCAAGTACTTCACGAGGTATCATTAACGTTATGCCTTAGAAAAAGTTTAATACTTTTTAAAATGCCATATATATTTCAAAAAATTGTATTTATTTGTAATTGCACTTCTATTGCACTGTTTTTTATTTTAATTCCATTCCAAGTACTCAATTTCAAGTACTTCACGAGTTATCATTTACGTTATGCCTAAGAAAAAGTATTCATAATGGCATATATATTTCAAAAAATTATATTTATTTGTAATTGCACTTCTATTGCACTGTTTTTTATTTCAATTCCATTTCAAGTACTCAATTTCAAGTACTTCACGAGGTATCATTAACGTTATGCCTAAGAAAAAGTATTCATAATGGCATATATATTTCAAAAAATTATATTTATTTATAATTTATTCTAAGAAGCTTTTATCATTAAATACTGTTTTTTATGCTTTTGTTTTATTAGGAATTTTTCATTAGTAAGTAACTATTAGGAACAGGCGATTAGTTCATCGTAATCGCGGACATACATAATTTTGTATACCACGAAGTCTATATTATTGTAGATAAAGCTGACTCGCCTTTTGTTGTTAGTGTTTCTAGGCCCAGAGCCCCATGAGGTTAAGTAAACAAAGGCACGAATATATAAAGGACTGTAGGATAAACACAGGACACAGCTGACTGAAGATACTGACTCCTGTTGCTGTCGAAAGCTTGAAAGGAACGCAAAATAAAAATAAACCCAAACCAAAAGCTTCATGCTATTAAGCTTTTAACAGCAAAACTAATTTTGATTAATATCGCCACATTATTCTATTGGGTCAGCGTCTGCCCCAAGTAAGTGCCTCTAGATATGGTCAGTTCTAGTCCTAAATCTAGAGAGGCACGCAACTGCCTACGATTACACCTAATCAAGTTATGTTTATATAAACACAGGCAAAAATTTTCGGCAAAAACGAATTTGTTTTTTTAACGGAAACTATGTAAATAGTTTTTGTTGAAAACACAATATGATATTACTTAAAAAATATACAATTAGAATATTCTATTATCACATTTATCTTCAATAAAAGTCAATAAAGTAATTTTCCCCCTGTGCATGTTTTGAATGAGCAGCCAAAAGATTTGTTTATATTTATGATATGCTAAATAAATAACCTTGGATGGGGGAAAATATAAACTCTCGTGACTTTTGGCGCTTATGTTGCCATGCGCTCTTCTGTTAGGGAGCTTTTACAATTTGATATTATTTTCGCATATATGTAGCATATTGCTCTGCGAATCAAGAAACGCTCTCGATTTTCTCAAATCTGTGGACGATCTCGTGCTCTGGGAGAGCTCGCACGTTTTTCACTATACGTATGTAAATATGTGCGAATGCTTCTCTAATTCATTTAAATCAATTTAACTAAAGTTGTCGTTTTTTTGTGCAGCTGAAACGCTATTTCTGGCATTGTCAGGTCGACACATTGTTAGATTTTAAATGGTTTTGATTAAGCCCAACTGATTCCAATCAGCATTGCCAGAAAAAGTATTAATAATGGCAACAAGTGCCATTCTAAATACTTTTTTTCTGGACTTACCCCGACCAGATGCTTTCCATATTTCAACTGTTTACTTTGGCGATTTTTGGGAAGAGTTTCGAGGAAGCCAAAAGTCGAGGGCAGTGACTAAGTGGTTTTCCCGAAATCCAAAATTATATTGAATTAAAAATTCATTCACGGCAAACTGGCAACTTAAGTTGCCGTGTTATCCCGCCACAAAGTTGGTTTGGTTGGGAAAATGTAAATGGAATATCAAATGTCCAAGAAGTGAATGGAAACAACGTGCCAGCTCAGCGGTTCAAGTCGCACATGATAATGTGAGCATTTCGCGCCGCGCAACAATTGCCTCATGAATTTTTCAAAGGCAAATCAAATCAAAGCGTACCCTCCTGCCACGCCCCGCCCGGCCCTCATCACAGTCCTCTTCGGAACCGGCAAAAAGTCATAATTTTCCGGCTCCTCGCGTGACTTTTCCATGCCATTTCGTGACTTGATTACGGCACACGGTTAACATGCGTCCTTGTTGTTGGCGCTTCAGTTTACCATGTTGAAGTTGTTATTGTTTCTAGGACAGGATAATTGGGGGAGCGGCATTGGGTCTGTATGTTTTTTTTTCTTTTTGAGCCATCAAAGCTCTGATCCCACTTCTGGGTCCTGCACGTGACATAAAACTATTGTCTGTGATTTTTAAAATTCGAAAAAAACGTCGCACACTTTGTTCGTTTTCGTTTTGGGAGGACTGGCGGCAGAAAAGAGGATAGTTTCTTGAAAGGAATATCCTTTCTGCAAAGGATATTGATACAAATGCTTTGAGAGTTGCTCCTGTAAAAGTGAAATCATGGTGAGAGTAATAGAAAGTAATGTTATACATACTTTCCTGACTAAAGACTAAAGGCTCAGTTTTTTTTAATGAGATGGGAAAATTAAATTTTTGTGGAAATTAAGAAAATTAGCTATACCACAAATGAAATAAAATCTCTTAAATTAAACCACCGGAATCTTTCAGAGATTGATTAAATAACCTTGTGGATGGCACACAACCGTAAGTCTTTGCATATTTTGCGGCTTAACAAAAGACTTAAAAATGCAAATTCGTTCATGCCTAAAATGCGGCCAGAAAATTAAACAAGAAAAACAAGAAAAGCCAACGCTTCACGAAATTTGCTAAGCACCTGTAAATAATAATTACAATATTACAACATAAACCGAATGTCGTAAAAGTGCCGTTAGCGGGCACAGGTCAGCGGAAGTCAACGCAGCAGAGCTCGCTAAATTTGAAGCACGTGTAAGTTTTTAATTACAATTAATGGTTGGGCCAGATGGGGCGGGGCGTGGGGGCTGCAGAGGTTAACGTTTTGACTGAGAGGGTATTTGTGTGAATTGTGTTTTTAGCGGCCTTTGAAGTTACCATAGACACAAACACATAAACACAACATCCAAACGGACGGGGGGAGGGCGACAAGAACACAAACACGAATGTGTGCGTAAGGACATGTGTGTATCTATGTGCTTACGGGCAGGTGTGCGGGGGATTTTGGTTTTGTCACCTGACTGAAATCACCTAAATACGTGTGAGTGAGTGTGTCGAACGCTGTCTCTGCGCTGTTTTTGCGCAGGTGTTAATATTGTCATGTTTGAGTATTTAAGTATTTTTAATATCATAACACGTTGCATACTTTATGGGGTGGCTTTGGCATGGATTTAACCCAAACGCACACAAGCGTAATTCCACACACACACACTTGAATTCATAAGCAGATAAATTTATGTTTTGTTTTCTCACTCCCAACAAATAATTGTCTAATTTAGAAACATTTTATCAACAATAACAACAATATTAAACAGTGCAAATATCTTTATAATCAAACAATATATTTACCCATTCGTGTCCTAAGACAACTTTCATTTTTTATTTAGTCCTATGCCTAAGCTATAAAAAACCGCTATTTACATGTGTACATTTGATGTGCATTTAGGGCCACCTCGGGCCGGCTTAGGGTCTATATCTTTCCGTATTGCTATATCTAAATGGGGAGTGCTATGAGCAAACAAGAGATTTAAGAGGGAACTATCTAATAGAGGAGTTCTCTGGCATAGACATTGTCCCAGATTGGCATCTTCTCGGCCTCGGGCAAATCAATCACCTGCACATCGTGCGATATGTTCAGGCACTTGAACACCTTGTCCTCGCGCGAAACGGGAAGCCACGCCCCCTGGGCCCGATGCTTCTCATCGTGCGTGACCATCGGGATGTTGGGATCCCCGCAAATGGCGAACTGCACCACCATGGAGACCAGTCGCCGTATTGTCTTGAACTCGGCCGTGCGGCGCTTAAGCTTCTTCGCCGCCGCATTGTAGAACAAATATGATAAATCGTCTGCATGGCAGGTGCCGCGCACCTTGCGTCCGCAGGTGATAATCCGCATAATGTTGAAGTGCTTCGAGTCGAAGTCGAAGCGATAGAGGAACGTGGGTGTTGAAGGTGCGTGATTTGCTCGCGAGAGCAATGTCCTTTGGATGCCGTGCCAGAAATATTTATACGAAAAGAGCTGAAAATACATGAAAAATTGATGGAAGATTATCGATTGTTAATTATTGTTCCAATTCAACTGAGATTACTCACATCACTGTACTCCAAAATGGTCTTTCGTCCCGGTTTTTTGTCTCCGAAGTAGGCTTCGCGCACGTGTCTTCCAAAGGCCTTCCTTTGGTCCTCACCCAGATGGGCGTCTCTCGGCGCCAAGTACTCGCAGTCACCCAGCTGGCAGAGCAGCTCCGGCCACTTGTTCACCTCCGGAAACATGAGTAGCCCCTCGAACGAGTTGCCACCGATAACCATGGGAATGCTGTTACCCCAACAATTTCGCATCATCTCGAGTGGCGATTTTGGGATCACGCAGTGAGGAGTCATGTATGGTTCTATGGTGGGTCCAAAACAAAACATGGTTAATCGCTGATGGCGCTCCTCCATGGTAATAATATCATCGGCCACCTTCAGCAGACTGCTGGCCTTGCATTTCTTAATGTGGGCAAATATCTGGCGATCGTTCTCCTCGCCGGTGTATCCGGTCGCCTGGGCCAGACGATAGGCCCAGTTTATGTGGGTGGGAATTTGTGCCCAGGGCGACAGAGCACATCCCGACATAATCACAGTCTTGTGGAACAGTCCCTTAGCCTGATCCGTCAGCATCATGTAGTGAGTAGAAGCTCCACCAGCACTCTCGCCGAAAACCGTTATATTCTCAGGATCCCCGCCAAAGAACTGGCAGTTCTGCTTCACCCAACGCAGGGCCATCACCTGATCCTTTAGACCTGCATTTCCAGGAATTTCCAGTTCCTCGTCGGCGAAACTGAGAAATCCCAGTGCACCGAGACGATAGGATATCACCACCAACACCACGTGCTCCATCATTATGTAATCGGGACTGTAGAGGTCCCGCGAGGCCTCACCCATTTGGAATCCTCCGCCATAAATCCAAACCAAAACGGGGAGTGGCTTGTGGGGATGCAACTAAAAAGTAAAATTATTTATTTAGTAAAAATCTTGAAGGATAATAAGTAAACTGCGTCTTTACTCACCTCCCTGGTGTAGACATTTAAGTAAAGGCAGTCTTCGCTACCCTGTACCAAATTAAGCACAATGTTAACCTGGCAGGGCTTCGAGCGGACCCGGGTGCAGCGGCGCACCTCCGTCCAGTGGTCCGGCTCAACGGGCGCCTTGAAGCGGAGCTCGCCCACCGGGGGCTTGGCGAACGGGATGCCCTCGAAGCTGTAGTAGTTGTTGCCATAGATCGACTGCCACTTCACCCCCTTCACCTTTCCGTAGACCGTATCGGCGATGACCTTGTCGTTGCTGCGCAGGCGCTGCTGGTTCGTCTTGAACTTTACGTAGCTGCAAGGAGAGCAAAAATTTATTATTATGGGAAATGTATATGTTCCTCTAGAACCTGTGGCCGGCTCTCAAAGTGTTCGGCAGTTTGTTTTCATTGTTGTTTGTAAACAAATAATCGTACTCGAACTTTTACGATATTTCTAGTATTTTTTGCAATATTTCAATTAGCGCGTAAACAAAATGGACTATAAATAGGCAAAAATGGAAATAGATTGATAAGGGATCTGATAGACTCAATGATGACCTGGAAGCTAAAAGGGGGTTTAAGTAAAATAAATAAATATATTCAATCTATATTATAGTTGAAGTAAATAGATCTATAAATATTAAATAATATAAGCTTCAAAAATATTATAGATCATATTATTTAATGTCTAATAAGAAATAAATAATTCTACCTATTTATGTTTTATTTATGAAAAATTTAAAAAATAACCCTCTCAGCTGAATCGAAGTCCCAAAATTCTATATCCCAGTTGATGTATGCGCGATATATTAGCGTAAATACCACACACAAGTGGGGGCGTGGCCCATTTGAATTTCAAGTGCGTTTCCATTTCGGAACGTGCGCTCTGAACGACGCGTGAGCCGATCCGCAACAGATCGCCACACACTACTGCGACATAGACGATCTCATAAATGCCCGCACAGTGAAATAAAAAAAGACGGAATGCCGTCCGGCCCGGACGCGTTCGCATCGAATATGATGGCCACAAATCATGAGATGAGAGCAAACGAGCGTAGTAAACAGTGGGCCACGACTAATTAACAGCTGCCCAGTGTCTAGCTCTGGCAGCCTTGAGGAGATTCCAGAAGAAATCACTTTTGAAGTGCAATTGGTGTGATTTATTAGATATCCAGTGCTAATTACAAGTTTCCATTTTGCATTCTGCCCGAGGTCAAGCCCTCAGATCCAGTTACTTTATAATACACACATCTAGTTCTAATACTCGTTGATTGTTTATCTGGTTGAAAGTGCATTTAATTATTTATAAACGTTTATACATATATTCCCTCTCAGTTGCTCGGGGTAATTCAATATTCAACTTAGCAATGGCTTCGACATCCCAATCAACAAATTAAAGAACTCAAAATCAATTCCAGCCGTTTCAGCCCATTTCAAACATAATAGCCGGTGTTTATTTTAATTTTTTCCACAAAATAAACTGTACAAAATCCACTGGGCAACTCACAATATTTACAAATTAAAAACGGATGAGAAGTGAAATGGAAATGAAAATGGAAAATTTCAGCAAATCAATCAATATTCCATGCATGAAAGCTTTGGATGCAGGTCAGTGGCATTTTGCTTGAGTGCATTCGATATTCAATATTATTTTTCCCAGCTGAGGAAAATTGAAAAATATATTATTCCATATTTTTTCATATATCAAAATTATTCAATCATGCGGAAAGATATGAGGAGAAGAAATTTACAAACGTCCATTTTGAACTGCACCACATTCATTTTTGATTTCATCAAAAATTCCAATTTGTATATTTGAAATGTGAGAAATGAATGATATTTAAGAAATATAAAGAAAATTAAAGTGTCTAATTGCTTTCGATTGATGCGAAATTCAAAGACGTATAATTTAAACTATCTGTGGCCTTACAAGCTCATAATTGAAATATATATTTCTGCAATAAGTGGAAACCGAATGCCGAAAACTGTATTATAATTTGCATTCGTCCGATAACTTCTTCCAAGCGGTTCACCTCGCTTGACTTCTTCGTTTCGTTAATTTACTTTAACTTTTTCGATTCTGCTTAAACATTTTTTCTGTCTCACATCAAACGTTTATGTCGATGCAGCATTTTTATGTAAGTACCTTGACATTTGCTAAACGTGATTCTTGTTAAATAATTTTACCCAGTCAAAATCCAGTCATTTTACTAGACCCACTTGGCATTCCCGACAATTATTCAATTTCGGAAATAATTTGTCTGATAGTATACGACTGTAAACCCAGCACATGCATGATTTATATCTGGTAGTAAACTGGTTAGATAACCGAACTGCCGCTTCAGTAAGTGACCGCCCACTCTGCAGTAAGCGGCATTTAAAAATCTTATCACTGTTTATTGATAATAATTGATAAATGAAATACGAAAAAGCCAAATCAAACATTTTCCACTATCAACTTCAGTAAAGAGCTTAGACACAATTCGCAGAACTGCTTCCTAGACGAAGAGTCCAGAGTTTGATTAAAAAATAATGTGCAATGATTAGAGATTGACACTTCAGGTACAAGGTCCAGACGAGATGTCTGCTGACTATTTCTAGATTGTTGTGACCACTGATTGTCATGGTAATTACCACAGTCTTTGGGTGCGACTTTGCCTCCATGACGTTTTGATTTGATTATCGCCAGAGCTGATGATGCGGATGCAAATTGTTGGTGTTTTCATAACCTTATCGGCGGCCAAATGCCTATTTATAAGACCCCAACGCTGAACCGGATTTCGACATCTGCTATAGGGGTCTGCAATCGATCGATAAGAACTGAAGCTTGGCGGGCCGGACTCCTCTTATCAAAGCGTCTCGGCTTGAGACACGTACGGTCATGGCAACTGGCGTGTTGCAATATAGAAAAATGTACGGTCGGCCAATTGACCTTATTGATTGATGGATTAACTGGTCACAGAGTCGACGAGATGAATTCATCAGGGGTATTGAAAAAAATATGTGGGCTACTTAATATTAAATTTCGTAGCCAAACCTATAAGGTTCACTCTTGGGGGCATTTTTAATAGAAAAATGTTACTTAAGCGGCACCTTCTTATCAACAAAAACACTTGCTACTTAAGTTAGGGTGCAAGATGGCGTGTTTCTACATTTAACTCAGTGTTATGACTTGACCATATTTAATTAATTTTATTAGTATTTTTCCACTTACTTTAATGCGATGCGCATCTGATCCGCTACGGCTATATCGAATGACATCTTGATGCAGTCTCACGCTACTGACCACAATCGATTCCCTTCCCGGTAAGCTATATATTATTCTATGCAGGGATACACAGTATGTATGTATATACCGACTGTGAACTATAAAATACACAAAACACAATCCGCAAGCTGTTCAAAATCCCAGTAAAAATAGAAGCACGGTACCGGGTGGAGAAGAAAAAAAATCTATAAAATAAAAGTCGCGAATGGTTGAACGAAACTCGTATCGGGGCAGCAAAATTTTTGATTTGTTACTATTAGTTTATATTTTAGTTTATATTTGGGTGTCGTTTTTTGTACGTTTATTTCTTTAACTTCACACATGCACACACAACCAATGGGCGGGAGTGCCACATCACTTGTTGCTTTAAGCTATGCAACAATTCCCGATTTCACAGAAATGGTTTAATTGAAATAAGCGGCCACAGCTGACGACGATTGGAGGAAATAAGAATTTCCAGCCTGAATTTAAGGCTGGCGTTGCGCTTTACTCAGGGTCCGCTCGGCAACTGAGCATTTAAAGTAAGCGCCGGCTAAGTTTAGTGCCCGCCAATGTTCGCCGTTCGCCTCGCACACAAACACTTGCACGCCGTTGATTTTTCCACTCATTTGCTTATTCCGCCTCGGCCACCGGGTCGTATGAGTGATATTCTAGCTCTAGGCCGCCTAGATTATGAGCTTGTATGAGTTTGTTTGTGTGTCCGTGACTGTGTGCGAATCGCACTCAAAGGCCTTTGGGCAGCGTCTGCTCGAGTGAGTTCGCTTGCTGAACGTGCTGGGCGCCGTGGTTTTGTTTAAACGTTATCGTTTTTGTTGTTGCCGAATTGTTTATTTATTGTTTATAGCAAATTCAAGGGTCCGGCTATCAGGCGCGAAAATTATTGTTTACGTTTTGATTGGAGTTCAGGACACTATTTTTAATATTAGCATGTTGAACGAAAATTGGTTTGGTTTTAGACAATATGCATAAATTAGTATCTTACATACACGCAATGAAATATTAATTTTATGGTCAGGTTTGCTTAAGTTTGAAAGTAGATAATAAAAATATGAACAGTATAAAGGGATATTAACTTCATTTTCATTTTTGCATTAAATACAATACAAAAGATATATTTATCAAAGTTTCTATATCCAATTTTCATCAGTGGCTCCGGTAATTCTATAAAGTGCCTTGTGGTTACAACTACACCGACCGCCCTTACACTTGACCATGATTAATCTATACTATGCAATTAACAAAGTAACTGGCGATATCATCGATAGCTTAAATAATAGAACAAAAGGCATGGCATGAACTGGCTCCATGAAATAGGTTGGCCATCGGAAAAACTCCCACAAATGGCTGGCCTAGCCATATTTCTACCGTATATTTTTCATTACTATAGAATACTATATAAAAAAAGTTAACTTACTGCGCCATTCGTCCCGCTAAACCACGCAAACTGACGTGTTTGAAATAAGTTTATGTCAATTTGATAACTAAACTTATGACTTTTTTAATATGTGAAAATTATTCTCATTTTATAATTTGTGCTCAAAACTAAATTAGGCAATTATCCGAAGCGAGACTCATGCCCCAACCCAGTTTTATGGCTAATTTGTTGAGAGCGCCGGCATTCGCTCATCAACGGAATTTAATAAATTTTCAATTAAATGCATTGCTGCCGATGGGAAAAGACACTCGAGTGACGTCCCAAATGCCAAAGGACACCACTCTAACTGTGTTAACCTGTCCCGGCGCACAGTTCTGGCCATAAATTATGCAATAAGCAACTCGGCCCGAGCAATGCAATTCATTCTGCCCATAAATAACATGGCAGCCATGAAGCACTTCTGATCAAGTGTCTAGACTCAAACAGATTTCGCTTCTGCTCCGATAAGAAATGCAGAGAAAAATAATAACGGTAGCATTGATTTAATATTCTATTCAACAAATGTTTGTTAAGATAATAGGGCATATTTTTAGGCCCTCTTATTTTGCACCATGTTTACATTTACTGAAATACTGACAACTTTTAAATTTAAGTAAATTTTCTGTTGTATAATAATTTATACTAAAAAACGTAAAACAAAAGCTATTTTATAGTTCTTCAAAATATTTTTAATAAAATATTTTAATATTGGGCTACTCTACGGTTTTTAAATACCTTGATATTAGAAATGTTTTTTAATTTAGGGTATTCATTTAGGAATTTGATTACAAATAATTAATTGGAATATATTTCTGTGTAATGGTGAATGGCAATAGGTATCCTTGCTTCACCATTAAAAACAGGTCGAATTTGTGCCAGACAAGTTTGAATTCAGGATCTAAATTTCATTTTGGAGTACAAACAATGCGATCTACTGGCTGTCCCAGGCTTACTCGGGTCGTTTCTCGGCATTCTTCTTTGTGAACTCCTCGGCGGTCTTCAGGAACTTCTTGGGCTCCCGGACGAACTCTTCGGCCAGGTCGGAGCGCAGCGGATGCTCAGGCTCCGGGTCGTGGATGATGGCTATCAAGGCCTGCAGTACCTGTTCCGTGCGCGTGGTGGGCTTCCAGTTGTCCGAACTGATTATGGGCAGACACACTTGGCCCTTCTCGTCCACGTTGGGGTGATAGATCTTGGTCTTGAACAGGATCTTGGGTGGCATGAAAGGGTATTGCGGAGGGAAGCTTATCTCGATGCGGAAAGCGCCCTTGTTGTACGGTGCCTTCTCCGGCACCAGGAGGCCCGTCCAGAGCAGCAAGGACTCGTCGCTGCTCTCTATGTTCCTCACTGTACTCATATTTGCCGACACCAGATCGGAGAGTTCTCGGGTCAGACGACGTGTGGCAGCCATTTCATTAACCGAACGTAACCTCTATCTCCTTGTCCTGAGTGCCTCCAAAGGTAACTTTTCAATTTTTATAGTCTAAAAAAATATGTATGTTTATATTGCTTTTTTGGACAAATGACAGCCGAATCGAAAGGGTTTTGTAGAACCCCTGTACAGTCAAGTCTTTTAATTTATGCCGCCTTTAAATTTTCACATTAATCAAAAGTTTTCCCTTTGTTATTTTGTATTTTGTAAAAATAAAAAGAAATTTCTAGGAGAATAATTTTAATACAAAAGTTGCCTTGTAAAAAATCAGAATTGTTCTTTTTTTTGACATTTTACCATTATTATATTTTTTTATTTGGTTGAAAAGCCAACTACGATTGTTTTTACGAATTCTGATTTTTTTCAATTTTTTTTACTCTAAAAAGAAGTAAGTTTAAAACCCATATTGTTGTTCTATTGGCGCGTAATTGAAACAAGTGTTTTGGCCCGTTTTCTCATATAAGTATTCATAATTTAATAAGAAAATAGGTACGTATGTATGTGTACCTTTGAATTACCATTTTACAATAGTATTCTGAATGCTAAAAAATATCATTCTTGACACTTTTCTACTTTGAACAGAGAGAATTTCATTGGAAGAGTATTTTAGGAATGTACTCTGTATTTTCTAATAAACAGTTTAGTTTAAAAACATTTTTGTAGAAAGTTATAAAATACATTTTATAAAGCATTTTGTCCTAAATATGTACAATTGGTAATTTACAATTATATTGCTTAGCTCCGCTGATTGGGGTCTTAGAAAAGCAAGTCCTTGTTATCATCGAAGAGGCTCTGCCAGACCTTCAACTTGGTCCACTCCGGCAAGTCAATAAATTTCAGATCATCGCTTATGTTAAGGCACTTGAATACCGGATCGGACTTGCGAACTGGATCCCAGGTAAGGGTGTCCATGCCGTTAATTTTCTCACTGTACGGATTGCCGGTAGCAGCAAACTGAGTCCATATTCCCACGGTCCGCTCAATGGTTCGATACTCGCGACTGTCCTTCGGCAATCTTCTGGCCAATAGGCTGGCAAACTGGTAGCCCAAATCATCGGCATGGCTGACCCCTTTGACGCCACGTCCCATGCGCATAATGCGATATGGGAAAATAATCTCCTCGGAGTCGAAATCGAATCGATAGACATACAGGGGAGCTCCGGCGGCATGGGCGTGGCGAGAGTGCACCACTCGTAATGCCGGAAACACAAAATAGTTTATGGAGCAAATCTAGCAAAGGAAATAAATGATACTAAAATAATGAAATGGCTTAACACGTATACTCATCGTACATCCATGTAGTTATCGGGAGTGGCTTCGGTGCCTGTTCGGTGAGCATCACGAAGCTTGGCTCCCCAGGCCTCGAGCTTATCCTTTCCAGGGTCTGTGGCCAATAGCTCCCGGGGAATAAAGGGAACGCCAGCGTCCACCTGCTGTACCACCTCTGGCACCATTTTGATCTCTGAATTAAAAAAAAGAAAGCTATTTAAAAAAATACTTTTTAAAAAGAGGAATGAACTTACCTGGCACCCATAGTAAACCTTCGTAGGAAGTATTTCCAATCATCATGGGAATGGAATTGCTCCAGGCGGTTTTCATCATTTCCTTTGGAGGCTTGGGTATAACGCACTCTGGCGTTGTAAATGGTTCCAAAGATGGACCAAAGGCAAACATTATTTTGTTCATTCGATCCTCCAGGGTCAGGACATTCTCCTCGACGCGGATGAGATCCTTCGCTTTCACACTCTGTAAGAATTCCAGAACATCCTTGTCATTGTCCTCGCCCTTGTAGCCAGCCAGCTTCGCTATCCTGTAGGGATTGTGGGTAATGTCACCGTTGTAGGCCCATGGACAAATGGCACTGCCCGACTGAAGGATACCACGATGGAAGAGTCCTTGGGTCTGCTCGGTTATCATCATGTAGTGGGTGGAGGCCCCTCCAGCACTTTCCCCAAAAACGGTTATGCAATTTGGATCGCCACCAAAGCTGGCACAATTATTTTTGATCCACTTGAGGGCCAATACCTGATCCTTAAGACCTGCGTTCCCAGGGACATTCAACTCCTGGGACTTTAGACTTAAGAAACCTGTTAAATACCATTAATTAAATTATCAAACGAGAAAGGAAAACAAATTTCGGATGGAACCGAAGTTAATGCATATATATTCATAAGAAAGCATCGAAGATCCCGTAATATAAAAAATCTGGTGTCAATATTTATCAATATTTATCATCAATAGGCCAAAGGTCCCAAAAAAAATCGACTCAGGAGGTGATTTTTATCAAGAGGATATGTACTTCGGAAATGTCTCCTTCACTAAGCTGCACATTTTTGGCCAAAATTACGCTACCCTCTGTAACGTTAAAAAATCTATCACAAAACTAGTTCTTATAAATTGACGCAGATTCGATATAAAAATCTCTTTAGGTATTCTACTCAAGAATCATTATTGGCAAAGATATAGCCATCGCAAGGAACCTTATTGTGTTCCACTCAAATACTCCAAGCATTTTCGAACCTTAATGAAGGGAACGTTTAGAAAACTTCAGAAAAAATAAAAAAATATATTTTAATGCTAGATTTTGATGCAGATTGAAAAGGAATCAATATACAAATCGTTTCTGGTATTCCGCTCAAGAATCGAATGAATATTGGCGAAGATACAGCCATCGCTGAGGGCCATATTGTCCTTACATGCGTTTTTCAGAATATTGAAGGGGATACCCCAGAAAATTGAGAAAAATTCTCAAAAATATTTTGTTCCTAGATTTTGATGCAGATCGGTGGGGAATCGGTCCACAAATCGTTTAAGGTATTCCGATCAAGAATCGGATGATTATTGGCAAAGATACAGCTATCGCTAGGGGCCAAATTGTCCTTACATGCGGTTTTTAGAATTTTGAAGGGGATACCCTAGAAAATTGACAAAAAATCTCAAAAATATTTTGTTCCTAGATTTTGATGCAGATCGGTGGGGAATCGGTCCACAAATCGTTTAAGGTACTCCGATCAAGAATCGGATGATTATTGGCAAAGATACAGCCATCGCTGAGGGCCAAATTGTCCTTACATGCGTTTTTCAGAATATTGAAGGGGATACCCCAGAAAATTGAGAAAAATTCTGAAAAATATTTTGTTCCTAGATTTTGATGCAGATCGGTGGGGAATCGGTCCACAAATCGTTTAAGGTACTCCGATCAAGAATCGGATGATTATTGGCAAAGATACAGCTATCGCTAGGGGCCAAATTGTCCTTACATGCGGTTTTTAGAATTTTGAAGGGGATACCCTAGAAAATTGACAAAAAATCTCAAAAATATTTTGTTCCTAGATTTTGATGCAGATCGGTGGGGAATCGGTCCACAAATCGTTTAAGGTACTCCGATCAAGAATCGAATGAATATTGGCGAAGATACAGCCATCGCTGAGGGGCCAAATTGTCCTTACATGCGTTTTTCAGAATATTGAAGGGGATACCCCAGAAAATTGAGAAAAATTCTGAAAAATATTTTGTTCCTAGATTTTGATGCAGATCGGTGGGGAATCGGTCCACGAATCGTTTAAGGTACTCCGATCAAGAATCGGATGATTATTGGCAAAGATACAGCTATCGCTAGGGGCCAAATTGTCCTTACATGCGGTTTTTAGAATTTTGAAGGGGATACCCCAGAAAATTGACAAAAAATCTCAAAAATATTTTGTTCCTAGATTTTGATGCAGATCGGTGGGGAATCGGTCCACAAATCGTTTAAGGTACTCCGATCAAGAATCGAATGAATATTGGCGAAGATACAGCCATCGCTGAGGGCCATATTGTCCTTACATGCGTTTTTCAGAATCTTGAAGGGGATACCCCAGAAAATTGACAAAAAATCTGAAAAATATTTTGTTCCTAGATTTTGATGCAGATCGGTGGGGAATCGGTCCACAAATCGTTTAAGGTACTCCGATCAAGAATCGGATGATTATTGGCAAAGATACAGCTATCGCTAGGGGCCAAATTGTCCTTACATGCGGTTTTTAGAATTTTGAAGGGGATACCCCAGAAAATTGACAAAAAATCTCAAAAATATTTTGTTCCTAGATTTTGATGCAGATCGGTGGGGAATCGGTCCACAAATCGTTTAAGGTACTCCGATCAAGAATCGGATGATTATTGGCAAAGATACAGCTATCGCTAGGGGCCAAATTGTCCTTACATGCGGTTTTTAGAATTTTGAAGGGGATACCCCCAGAAAATTGACAAAAAATCTCAAAAATATTTTGTTCCTAGATTTTGATGCAGATCGGTGGGGAATCGGTCCACAAATCGTTTAAGGTACTCCGATCAAGAATCGGATGATTATTGGCAAAGATACAGCTATCGCTAGGGGCCAAATTGTCCTTACATGCGGTTTTTAGAATTTTGAAGGGGATACCCCAGAAAATTGACAAAAAATCTCAAAAATATTTTGTTCCTAGATTTTGATGCAGATCGGTGGGGAATCGGTCCACAAATCGTTTAAGGTACTCCGATCAAGAATCGGATGATTATTGGCAAAGATACAGCTATCGCTAGGGGCCAAATTGTCCTTACATGCGGTTTTTAGAATTTTGAAGGGGATACCCCCAGAAAATTGATAAAAAATCTCTAAAATATTTTGTTCCTAGATTTTGATGCAGATCGGTGGGGAATCGGTCCACAAATCGTTTAAGGTACTCCGATCAAGAATCGGATGATTATTGGCAAAGATACAGCTATCGCTAGGGGCCAAATTGTCCTTACATGCGGTTTTTAGAATTTTGAAGGGGATACCCCCAGAAAATTGACAAAAATCTCAAAAATATTTTGTTCCTAGATTTTGATGCAGATCGGTGGGGAATCGGTCCACAAATCGTTTAAGGTGCTCCGATTAAGAATCGGATGATTATTGGCAAAGATACAGCTATCGCTAGGGGCCAAATTGTCCTTACATGCGGTTTTTAGAATTTTGAAGGGAATACCCCAGAAAATTGACAAAAAATCTCAAAAATATTTTGTTCCTAGATTTTGATGCAGATCGGTGGGGAATCGGTCCACAAATCGGTTCAAGATACTCCGATTAAGAATCAGATGATTATTAGCGAAGAACTGGATTTCGCTGGGGACAATATTGCAAGCATTTCCGGAACTTATTGAAGGAAGTTCTTTAGAAAATTTTGGAACAAAATCAAAAAATATTTGTTTGCTAGATTTTGATGCAGATTGAAAAAGAATCAAGATACAAATCATTTGAGGTATTCCGCTTATGAGTCGGATGATTATTGGCAAATAATTATGTAAAAATTGACTTACCCAAAGCTCCAAGTCGGTATTGTATGGTGACTAGAACCACATCTTCTTTTATGAAATAGTCCGGACCATACCATTCCCTATTGGCCTCGCCAATAATGAAGCCTCCTCCATGAATCCAGACCAAAACAGGGCGTGGCTTATCAGGCTTTACCTTTAGAGGACACAAAATAATTAAGATAATTTAAAACTATTAATAAACGTCTTGTCTGCCGATCTTGTAAACATGAGTTAAATAAATTAAGAACTAAGCGTGTGTCAACGAAGCTTTGCTAATTTAGAAATTTGCAATAAGTAAACATGATGAAATCATTTCATTATCTCACTCTTGAACCAACGCTTTTGTCCTCAGAAATTTTTCAATAAAACTATGAAAATTACATTTTAGTGAGTTACTCACATTGTTTGTATAGACGTTCAGATAGAGACAGTCCTCAGAGCCTTCAACCTTATCGAAAACAAACTGCACCTGTACCGCCTTCTCCTTAGGCTGGCTGCAATCCCTGACACCTTCCCATGGAGTGGGCCTTTGGGGCGCCCGGAACCGCAGCTCGCCTACTGGGGGTTGGGCATAGGGGATGCCCTCGAAGCTGAAGTAGGGCACATCGTAGAGCGACAGTCGCTTCACGCCCCGCACCTTGCCGTATTCCGTTTCGGCAACAACAGTCTCGTTGGTGGTCGAGCGATATTGCTGGATTTTGTGCTCGACGGTTCTGCAATTGTACAATGAAACGTGTAATTAGCATAACAATATTGGGATCGAACTAGCAGCCGGATAATTTGATATTTTTGTCACAGAGTCAATTATTTTAATTCATTCTCAAAGCCACACGCCACACTGGGCAGACTGCATGCATTGCATTAAATTTAAATTGTTTTGCTGCTATTCATCACATTGCATTCAGCATCCAAGCCCAACCCTATCAAACCCATATCTCAACTACATGATAACACTTTGGAAAAGGCGAATAAATTAATAACATTAAAATTCTAATACAATAAACTTTTACCCAAAATCGAACAAAAATTTGAGCCAATTGAAAACAATAGCCAGCAGCCCTGGTTAAGATAATTATTTAAAACTAGTTAATTATATTTTTTTCAGTGCTATCTACATCTGCAGGCTCTGCCTGGACATCAGTTTTAGTCGGTTCAGTCGACTGTGCGGTCCACCTGCTAACCAGGCACGTCTGTCGGTGATAAATTAACACAGTCCGCTGCTGCCACAGTTTCTGCTTCTGGTGACCAGTGAGGCAGCAACACGAAGCGCCCGGCCCGTGTTTAAAGCTCAGACCTGTCCTTAAATCATTTCAAGTTCAGGCCACCCTTTGGCTTGACTTTAATAATCTACGTCAAATACACACACTGGCACGTTCGCAATCTTCTGATTATATTATTAGCCATTGTTCTGTCTTATCAACAGCTGTCAGAAGTTATCACAGTTCAAGCTCTTAAGCAGCCGTAATTATTAATTTGTATTTAAAAACGAAATGCCCATTGTCGTAGGACCATGAATAGCATTTCGCCATTTCAGGGCTATTGGTGTATAAAAATAAATTTTAATCGGAACTTATTGGCTTGGAATAAATTTTACTATGTTAATAAAAAAGTTAATATGAAAAATGGCTGGTAATTATTTGAAGCCTCCAGGAAACTTTTAATTACATTATTTTAGGGCAGAAAAATAAAACCACACCCAATTTAGCTGTCAGCTTTGTAACATTTTAATTGGCCAATTAAAAGCAATGATTTTAACATGGATCAATAGGAAACGTGTTGAAGATGAAACATTTTACACTATAAAGATTTTACCAATCGCATTTATTATCAGTGCTGTGACGTGCAAAGAGCACGTCCCCAGCCTAAGCTCTCAATCTGTAACCAATATATTATTAATTCTGATTCCATGCATTAGGGTGCAGCTAAGCTTTTTATTTATTCCACTGACAATGTGATCATGCCCTGGGTAATATAAATTAGTCAACAATTTGCAAGTCTTTTTACCTAAACAATCGCAATGGATGTAACATATTTATAAAGTTGCTAACCCAGCAGTAATACGTTTTAGCAATTAAAGTAAAGTATGACTCACGTATTCACTGATTAAGCTATAAATCCGAGTTTTATGAATTAATCGAAAGTCGATTAATGATTTTATGTGACACTTTTATTACCATACCGAAACTTTTCCAATATAAGGCAGATGGGCAAACTTTATGTGAATTATATTTTATGGATTCAAATAGATTCAAATACACCAACAATTTCATGTCCTTGGGATGAAAAAGTTTTGAAATATCGCAGACACATTTTTAATTATTCCATCTGTTTACTTTCATCTTGAACCACTCTCAAAATCTTGACTAATATAATTAACTTTTATCAGCACTGATAAGTTGATTTGAATGACCTTATACTCTGTATTTTCATCACAATTGCGTAATTTTGCCAAATCTAATCATTTCTCAAAAATTATCTCACTCAAAAGGCCAACAAAAAATTAATAATTCCGTTCATCCAAAAAATTAGTCACGCCTGACAGTGAATAGCAGAAATTGCCAATAAAAACGAAAAAAGATATGAGCGAACAAAGAATCCGCAACACGAACCGCTGCAATTGACAACGCTAACCACAACAATAGCACTCTCCGACATTAATAACTGATAATTAAATAAATAATTCGAGGCATTAAGGTCAACAGCCAAACTTACTTGAAGCGCCAGCGCAGGCGTTCCACAAAGCCCAGGTTCTTGTTCATTTTGGATAGACTAGATCACCATGCACGAACCGATCGATTGGCTAAATAAATGTATCTACGATCCACGAGCTGCGTACTGTATCGCTCCAGCGCCAAACTGAAACTGAAATTAAAAACATACTTTTTCCGTCGAATTCCAGCAGCCGTGGAGCGTCCGGCAAACGAGCTCGCAAAATAGGCGAAAACAAGCGAAAAAAAATTATAGAAAAGAGGCATACTACATTAACACAAATATCAGAATACAAATTAAACACAAAAAAAATATCAAGAATGAGAGAAGAGAGAATAAAAAATAAACAAAAAGAATAAAAAATATATTTCAAGTGCGGAGCAGAGATAAAAGGCAACATCAACAACAACACGAGTTGCCGATCGAGCGTGGGCTGTCCGGCTTTTGGAGAGAGAGTGGGGGACTGGGGCGGAGGGTGTAACACCTCTCGACGCGCCTTTGGCGAATGCATAATTAATCAGCACTGCACAAAACAAAGATCTCTCTCCGCCAGCCAAATACTATCCAAGTATCTTTTTCGCAGTGTAAACAGTTTCTAAGTATCTTGAACTTAGCCAAGTATCTGAAACTATTAGCCAAGCTCTCGCCCCGCTTTTTGGCAATCAAGGGGAAAGTCAAGGGGAGACTGGCAGGGAGGGGGCATCCACTGAGTGGGTCAACAACATTTGGATCGCACCGGCAAAACCACAGTAAACAAACAAATAGATGGCTATGGCGTTTGTTTTTATTTACATGGCCAGAAAGCTTGCGGCAGGTGTGGGGCGTTGGCGTACAGCTTTTAAATAGCTTTCAAGCTTTCCAGCAAAAGCAACAGTTGTACCCCACTTTGAAGAATTTTGATAAATTTAAAAATTTAACTTTCTGTTGAAGATTCTGATAATTGACAAGATACATAACCATTATGGAATCTCGATTAAGCTGTATTTTGTTTTTTTGTTAAAAAATTTGGTCCGAAAGTTATCTATTCTTCCTTGTTTATTTTCCAACTATGTATGCTTATTTAATATTTTCTTAATATACACAACAAGAACAAATCAATCAATAATTTAACTTAGAAAAGAGGTACAAAATAAATTAAAGGTTGGCGACCATCTACGCCGATTTGAGGTACTATAGACCAATTTAAAAAGTCCAAATTTCAACATTTTTTCGGCATTGAATAAATTCGATTCCAAACCTCCAGGCCATCCTTTTCAAATTGCGTAACCATCTCCAAATCCTGGCCAATATTCATGACCCTATAGGGATATTTCACGGCTATGGGGGTCCACTGATCCGGTCCAGTTTCCGGGCAGTTTGGATCGCCGTTCCGGGCAAAGGTTGTTAGTATGGTCACCATTCGATGGATAGTGCAAAATTCCGGAGAGTCCAAGGGGAATTTTTTAATTGCCTGCTTGTGGAATATGTAGCCCAAGTCGTCGGCATGACACACGCCCCGCTTGATATCATCTCCGCAAAGACTGTTCCGCATAAGGCTAAGCTTGGGGGAATCAAAGTCGAAGCGATAGAGGTAGGTGGGTGCCTGGGCTAAGGATAACCTGGAAAGTGCCACACGATGTATCCCATGCCAGAACAGCTTGTAGCTGAAGAGCTTTAATTTTAGAAATCAAATCATAAATTAACAATAATAAAAACGATTATAAACTACTACTTACATCCAAAATCTGTGTTACATTATTTTTGGTGATTTCCCGAGGACCATAATGATATTTTATCAGTTCGTTGGCCGCTTCAGTGCGTTCCTCTGGAGACATTTCATTGTATAAGACGTGGGGCAGGACCAAGGCTGGCTCCTGTGCCAGCAACTCCAACATATAACCGTTGTCTAGTTTACAAAAGGGATAGAAAACCAGCCCTTCGAAGGATGTACCTCCCAACAGCAGAGGCACTTGGCACGACCACGCCTCCTTCATCAGTTCCGTGTAGGGGACATGTATCAGCCCGGAGTCGGTTTTGGCTAACTCAATACCAGGAACGAACGGATACAGGAAGCCAAAAAGACGATCGCGAGCGCTGAAAAAATTATGACCCATCAGCTTGTCAGCTTCCACGGTACGAAGGAATTTCAACATGGACGCCTCCTTGGCAGGCCCATGATATCCAGCTGCATTAGCGAGGCGAGAAAACATGCTCTGTCGCTCTGGAGCATCCACCCAGGGGCTCAGAATCGATCCAGACATCATAATGGCCTTATGGAACAGTCCCTTCGCCTGGGGAAGACACATCATAAAATGCACCGATGCCGCTCCAGCACTCTCCCCGAATATCGTTATGTTCTGCGGATCACCGTTGAAGCACCTGATGTGTTGATTGACCCATTTCAAGGCCAGCAACTGGTCCTGGAGACCCGCATTGCCCGGAACATTGGACTCACGGCTGGGCAGGCTAAGGAATCCCAAGGCACAAAGGCGGTAGTTGAACAGCACGTATACCACTTCCTTGCTCATCAAATAGTCCGGTCCATATTTGGATCGGACGGCACCTCCAGTTCGAAAGGCTCCGCCGTAGAAATAAACCATCACCGGCAAAGGTGGCTTTGAATGATCAAACTAACGGTTAAATAGAAAGAAAAAGATAATTACGAATTTATATATACAATATATCATTATTTATATGTTGTATATAGTTATGTATATATAAAGATATATGTACAAGGATTCTTTAAGGAAAATAGATCAACTGGAATCAACCTGTTTAAAAAAATATGAAAAATATGCCAATAATTTTGTATTTCTTTTATATGTGTCAACCTTTTATGCCTAGGATTATTTATGTATACTACACTTATTATATTTACTGAGAGCTATTG
Organism: Drosophila atripex; assembly: GCA_035045925.1. Classification (NCBI taxonomy): domain Eukaryota; kingdom Metazoa; phylum Arthropoda; class Insecta; order Diptera; family Drosophilidae; genus Drosophila; species Drosophila atripex. Next base: position 2,350,511 of record JAWNOP010000022.1, on the reverse strand, counting down.
GTACAGTTCTTAACACTAATTGCAGAATTTCCACGTGCAATATTTTTTACCTATAACACTTATGTACATATATTTCAAGAAACTCCCAAAAGCCTTAAGCCTGCAATTAAACCTTTCAGGATCAGGTAGCTCAATAAACTTCAGGTACCGTTTCAAAAACAGGTAGTTATATCTCGCATATAAGGGAGTAAGTTCTTTGACATTTTATTTATTCCTGCCTCAACTGTGAAAGTGATCAAACCTAAAGTAATAGTATAACTTATATTCAAAGAACCAAAAACTGTGAAAACTTCTGCTTCAAAATGAAAATGTTTAACGAAAATCTTTTCTTAACATCGACGGCGTCTCACTTCCCTTTGGAAACATATAGAATTTACCCGATAAAGGGTGGTATTGACTTTGGTGAATTCTTCGATCAATGCCAAATGAATCTGGTTCAAACTTTATTCAAATGCCTAACCGAATACATTAACATTAAATTTAACCTCAAAGTATATGTGTCATACACCCGGGAAGATGAGGAAGGAAACCTTTTGTTAATGGAAAAACATTTTGAAGCTCCATATATGGTTACAAACTGCATAAAGTCTGCTCTCAAAGAGTTGGGCGAGGCTGTCACCAGTTTAAATACCATGAGTACAGAGTTCATGAGCAAGGATTCGGGGTGGTCCATACATACTCTAGAATATTTTGAGATCACCGTAATTCAATTGGACGAATTGCCAAAGCCAGATGCAGCGGAGCAAGTAGAGGTAGAGGCTTCATATCCCACACCAAATTCAAAAATGGCTTTTCAATCGTTCCACAAAAACATATCGCCGCCGATAGTGATTTATGCTGGAATAAAAGTTGTGGAGGGAAACTATCAAGACGTATCCATGTCATCCACTAAGGAAGTGCAAAGCCCCACCGCTTGTGCAGCTTCATTTTACATAATTCATCACTACAATTATAGTTTGAATGAAATGTTTACATTCGAAGGTAAATACAAAAAATTTAATAAAAATATTTTTTATAATCTAACACTTGCTGCTCTCCCCAGGTCCTACCTGTTTAAAAATGTTTTGTAGCAAGCTTAATGAAGAAACCACGAGACTCTACGAAAAATATTGGAAAAGAGAAAGGCTCCCAGACATGCTGTTTGGTAAAAGTTATACGGAAAATGCAAAATGCTTTGCATGTGAGAGATTAATTAACCCGGAAGAATGGGACGTATGCTTCAATCAATTTAATGGAAAGGCAATTGGGCCCGTCCATTCTGCCTGCAAGTTAGACTACAAATTGATGGACCCATCCTTCCCAGTAATTTTCGAAAATTTCACGACACACACTATGAACTTATTAGTTAGTGAATTAGGAGAAGGTATGGAATTTCTCCCAGATGACACGGAATTATATTCTGCAATAACCCAACGAGTTCAACTCGATGCCACAAATTCTTACAAGATATGTATTCTAAACAAAAACAACTTTTTTAACTTCAACCTCGAGTATATGGGAAGCTACATGGACGTTCAAGATTTTCAGCTTTTAAAAACCAGGTTTCCAGGAAATAAGTCGGACATGATGTTTAAGAAATTTGTATTTCCGAATGACTACATGGATAACGTTGAGAAGCTGAACGAAACAAAGCTTCCGGACATAAATCAATTTTTTAACACCCATGACGGTGATAAGGATAATATAGAGGATTATTACTTTGCACAAAAAGTTTGGACAACCTTTGGTTGCACTAACATTCTTGAGTACATTAAGTTGTACTTGGAAAGAGATGTTATCATTTTGGCTGATGTATTCGAGAATTTTAGAAGGACTTGTAATAAAATATACAACTTGGAGCCTGTACACTATCCCACTGCCGATTCAATGTCGTGGGACGCGATGCTGAAATGCACCAAAGTGAAACTAGATTTAATCAGTGATCCGGAAATGGCCAAATTTATAAATTCAGCCAGGCGTGAAGGGTTAATTCAATGTACCACACGGATGATGGAAGCCAATAATAAATACATGCAAAATTTCAACCCCAGAAAGCCAACCAACCATTTGGCATGTCTTGAGGCCAATGATTTGTATGATTGGGCGATGAGTCAGTCATTGCCATACTCAGATTTCAAATTCTTAAGCAGCAACGAAATCCAGACACTGGATTTTCAAAACATATGTCCAGATGGCGAAATAGGATATCTTCTAGAAGTCGATTTGAGGTATCCCCCTCATCTGCATAGTACCCATAACTTCTTGCCATTTTGTCCAATCAACAGGATACCGCCTGGGAAAAAGATCTCCATCGTGATGGCAGATTTGAATGATAAAAATAACTACATTTTACACCTAAAACATCTGCAACTATGTTTGCAACAAGGACTGATTCTTGAGAACATACACAGGGTATTGTCCTTCCAGCAATCCTGTTGGCTTAAGCCCTACATTGACTTGAATCTAAATCAATTATCCAAAAACGAATATGAAACGAGATTTTTTGAATCCATGAACTACGCCATATACAAGAGAAGTATGAAGAGGCCAGAAGAAAGCTGTGAAATAGTTTTGATTTCCGATAATAATTCGAAACAAAACGAGTTTTCCAAACGTATAGCTAACAATGATGTTCAAAGTGTGGAAATATTCGGAGAAAATTTAGCTGCGATTAAGACGAAAAATTCCAATATTTTCTACAATGAACCGACATACATAGGTGTCAGCGTCTCGGAATTAACAAAATGGAAAATGTACGATTATTATTATAATTTTTTGCTTGTTAAGTGCCCTTCTCTTAAGAAGGCCTATATGGACAATAACCTTTTTATCGTATCTATGGAAGAAGATATTTACAATTTCATCAAAGAGAATCCTGACCACTTCGATACTTCCAATTTTGAAGAAAATAGATTTAATATAATGCCAAAAAATAAAAACAAACTTGGTCTTTTAAAAGACAAATCTGGAGGTCGTATAATGGCAGCATTTGCTGGATTAAAAACTAGAGTGTACACTTGTATGCAAGAAGATGAAGATAATGATTGAAATTTGTTAGAATTACGCTTTAAGATTTAAATTTGTATAAATAAAAGTTGTATAAATAAATACCTTGATCTAAAATAAAATGAAAAGGACAATTTTCCTACTCACATGCTTGGTGTAGACATTCAGGTACAGACAATCCTCACTACCGATGACCTGACCCGTCATCCGGTCTGACTGAAGGGGCACACATTTCTCTTGCCTTGCATCCAACTCGTGTTTCCACGGATCCGCCGGGACGGATGCCACAAAGCGCAGATCGCCCAGCGGCGGTTTGGCGAACGGAATCCCCTCGAAACTGTAGAAATCGTCGCCGTAAAGACCCACCTGCCAGCGACCTTTCACCTTACCGATGGACAGCTCAACGACCTTGGAGTCAGCATCACCTGACTGACTGCCGGCGCCCCTGATGCTGTAGCTCCGTTTTAGCATTAAATAGCGCAGACATTTGCTCCGACTACGACTACGCAGGCAGATTTTCCACATTCCAGTGCTTCTTGACCTGTAACAGTCGGGTTACTTGATCTGGCCTACAGGGAGAGTTCGAGACCTTCCCCGAAATTTTGAATAAACGAGCAAAAGGAAAACACGAAATGTATCTGATCGCCAACTAAGCGGAATAACATACACATACTTTTATATCAAATTACCAAAAGCCGCAAAACAATATAAAATTTTGGAACACATTTTGCTGGCGAAAAATTACGAATAACTTTTAAAACAAATTTCTAGTGCGCCTCGATGGGCAAGTCCTGGTGCTCACAGTCACGGCATCGACATCCCTTGCTGTGCTCTTCCTCCAGCAGATCGAAGAGTTCAGCATTATCGCATACTTTATACAGCATAGGCCCATCGGTGGAATCCTTGTTTTCATATGAAACCTTCTTTTCCCCTTGAAGTGTGTCGTCATTATCCTTGTTGGGTTCAGCTGCGTTTTCCATCGGCTTGCATTTTCGAAATTTTTGGATCTGAATATCGATGCTCGGCTTGTACCATTCGTAAAGTTTTGGGAGGGTGAAAAGAAACACGTGTCCTGAAGTAAAAACCAATTACAAACAATCGCATCATTCTAAATAAATAATTTAAAAGTACTCACCGAACATTAACAAAGTCAAGCCATTAAAACAATCCCCCAGCAAATTAAGGCCGCACATTACGACCAAAAACTTCAAGGACTCCTCCCAGTTCTCAATCAGAAACAATACTAAGAGATGATTTATAGTCGCATTAATATAATCCACGCCAATCCCGGCTAGGCGCATAACCTCGTCTCTGGGTATCTCGATATTTGCTTGCGGGTACAGGCGATTGGCCTGGTTCTGACCCGCATCCTTTCGCCAAGACCGCATAAGCTTTACAAAGCAGCGGTAGCCAATGCTTGCCAGAAGCACTGTTATCCCCGCCATGCTCACCACACTGATTACCGAATGGGCCATGACGTCCAGGAGAAGGAGCATGATGCTCGTGAACACGACTAGCGACTGGCGATAATTGCGCCACAGGACCAAATGCTTGACGACCTCCAGCAATTGACTGGAGTTCTCAGCCGGCTTCGGATTTTTGGAAATCATCTTTTCAGGTTCAAGCCTTAAATTACGAATATGGATAGGTTGGCAGGGTAATTTTATTACTGTGTTCTTTTCTCTCTGACAACTTTTAACAAAGGACTACTTATTGTCATTTAAAAATAAGTAAGAAACATGAAACGTTGTAAACATGATCGTGCATTCGGCCCCTTCTTTCTTTATTCAAAAACGAACTGTTAAAAATATAATTTATAATTTTGCAGTCCTAAAAGCGTTTATCTAAGTAAATCAACTGATAAACGCTTAGATAAATCAACGTAAAATCAAAGTCTTAAGTCTTAAATCAACTGCTCTGGTTTGTAGATGCCATCCCACACTTGCAGCTTTTCGTACTCGGGCAGATCAATAACTTTCACTTCATCGCTGATGTTTAGCACCAGCTGAGCATTTTCTTTTGATGAGGGCTTCCAAGAAACTTCTCCGATTTCCGGACAATTGGGATTAGAGGTTTCAGCAAATGCTGTCCAAATACCAATCAATCGTTTGATTGTCAGATACTCCTTGGAGGATTTTTCCAACTTCCAGCTGGCAGCATTTCGCCACAAGTAACTGAGATCATCAGCGTGAGCTACTCCAGTCTTAATGTTTTCCCCACAGAACTTGGCGCGATAGAAGTTGAAGGTCGGGGAATCAAAGTCAAAACGATAAAAGTATGTAGGGGCCTTTGCATACGAGAGTCTGGCATTCAAAGTTCGATTAAATCCATGCCAGAAGATCTTGTAGGAATAGTACTATGAGAGATAACAGAGAATTATTTGTTGTTTAAACTATCGGAGCAATGAACTCACGTCCAGCATATTCATGAAGAGCTTAGAACTTGGCGGAGAGTCACCAAAGTAGGTTTTAATCAGCCTCTGGCTGAACTCGAGATTGTCCTTCTCAGTATTTGCTGTTCGAACATCAAATGGCACCATCCTCAGGGGATCTTTGCTCAGACTGTCCAGGCCCTGGAGATTGGCAGACACTGCAGGATACATGAAGAGACCCTCGAAAGATGTGCCTCCCAACATAGTGGGCAAATCGTTGGTCCATGCTTCGCGAGCCATTTCCACCGGCGACTTCGGCACCACACAATCCTCACCCACGTATGGCTCTACGGTGGGCCCGAAGGCAAAGATCATTCCATTCCTGCGGTGTTCTGGCGTCAGCAAATTGTGGTTCACCAATTCTATTGCAGGCACTCCACGCAGGTGCTCCAACACTTTGGCATCGATATTTTCGCCAGTATAGCCATTTTGCTGGGCCAGACGGAAGGCAAAGTCTTCAGTTGGACTATTTGCCCAATAGTTATGCACTGTTCCTGACATGGGAATGGCCTTGTGGAAGAGACCCCGGGTCTGTTCTGTGCACATCATAAAATGGGTGGAGCAACCGCCGGCACTTTCCCCAAAAATAGTGATATTATTGTCATCGCCATTAAAGTTCGATATGTACTTCTTGACCCACTTGAGGGCCAAGACTTGATCCTTAAGGCCAGCATTACCGGGTACTTTCACGCTAGGATCCTTGAGAGACAGAAAACCTGAAATAATATGATTTATACATTATATTTAATGTACATATGTTTCCTTTGGTGTACAATAATGCTTCAACTTAACGTTTCTTTGGTTTCATTTACTAACTTTGTGAAAAAATTTCTTAAAACTAAAATAGATTACCCACCATTACAAATCAGATATTAGTATTTGATTTATATTAATATTTTGAACTTGTACGCGAAAGTTCGAAAGATAACGCCTCTATCACACCTCTTCGCGTTTGGAGATAAGAGTAATGTCGACTACCCTACTAATGTACCCTAGTAATGTCGACTCACCAAAACAATCCAAACGATAATTGAGTGTTACCACGACCACATCTTTGGTCATGAAATAGTCCGGTCCGTAGAGTTCACGTGTGGCCTCGCCTATGGTATAGGCTCCACCGTAAATATAGACCATTACTGGTAGAGGCTTGTCAGTCTTCAGCTGTCAAAATCAATCAATTATAATTATAATTATCTTAGATGTTTCAAGTTAACAAATGGAATTTGATGAAATGAATTCACCTGTTTGGAATACACATTCAGATACAAACAGTCCTCGGATCCCTCGATAACGCCGGTCATGAAACTTTTTTGGAAAGGCTTCGCAGCATAGTGAGTACAATCCAAAACCCCACTCCATGGATCTGCCTGCTGGGGCGCTTTAAACCGGAGTTCTCCAACCGGGGGTTTTCCATAGGGGATCTTCTCGAAACTATAGTAGTTGTCATCGTAGAGGCTCTGACGTCTAACGCCCTTGATCTTTCCGAGGGGCAGAGTCAGTTCACAGGTTTCTTGGCTGAATTAGAAACGATCAATTAAATAAATACAGGGGATTCCAGTCGGTCTCCACTCACTTTTCCGACATTGTGTACTAGTCCGCCGCTGTCAGCTGAATCCAAACGAATGAAGTTTACAAAGCCAATGCGAAAGCGCCACCCAAAGTTTGCCCTCCCACAGAGGTGTCCTAAATAACGTTGCCACTGATCGAGCTTTTTCTTTTGATATTAAAAGCTGTTCACATGAATATCTGTGGACGGTCGTTTACATAGGTACCGAACTGTACTCCGTTTTTCAAATAATTCCAGAGCTTCCAGAGATGATTATGAAGTAATATTATTTTTATTTAGGTTATACAAAATGTATAAATTGGAACACATTCTAAATTTTTTTGGCCTACAAACTAAATATCCCATACTAAAAAGTTTTTTTTTAAACAAATTTATTTTTGCATTATAGTCCTTTTAAATTATAAATTTATATTTTTACCTTAAAATAAAGGTAAGTCTGCCTGATCATACAAGCGATCGTAGAACTTTAGCTTTGAAAACTCAGGCTGTGGGATTAATCTTCAACTCCTTATCAATGTTAAGAAGTAAATGGGGCTCTGATTGAGCTAGAGGCTTCCAGTCCACCAGAGGTTTGGTAATTGCACAGTTAGGGTTCGAGGTAGAAGCAAAGGACACCCACATGGCCACCATCCGACAGATGGTAGTGTACTCTGGACGAGACTTTTCCAACTTGAAGGTGGTCGGCATCACGAAGAGATACGACAGGTCGTCTACATGACAAACGCCCCTCTGATTCACGTCCAGGAAACAACGTTTCCGGTACAAATTGAAATCAGGAGAATCGAAAGCGAATCGGTAGAGATATGTTGGTGCCTGAGCATAAGTCAGTCTGGACCGGATGAGACGATACTGCGCATGCACTATATTGTGAGTGAACAGTTTTTCCAAGGCATCCGCGTGCTCAACGGTCAACTGATTGCCATGAGCCTGACAAAAATAGTCCAGAAACTGCTCCCCCACTTGACGTTGCTGCTCGGAGTCATAGTGCCGTTTTAGGGTCCAAGGCAGTACGCGTTCTGGATTCTCCTGGAAAGCTGGAAGAACCTTGGCTCCATCATTTTTCAAACCCATTATGTGATACAATCCGTCATTAGAGCACACTCCCGTGACGATGGGAATTCGATTGCTCCAAGAAGTGCGAAGCAGTTCAATTGGTTCTGCCAGCAAGACGGCTCCGGATGTCACATAAGGTTCCACGCAGGGTATAAAGTCCATAATGTCCCCCTTTTTCTTTTCTTCAGGAGTGAATATATCGGCAATTACCAGTTTGTTTGGATCCGCCTTCAATAGGAATTCAAAAACTTGTTTGTCTATGTTTTCGCCATCGTAGCCTAAATGTTTGGCCAGACGGTATTCCATGTTCGGTTGCCGATTTAGCTCCATGGAATAGCCGGCCATAAGAATTGCTTTTTGAACGAGTCCTTCTGTCTCGGGACTAGCCAGGAGATATTGGACAACAAAGCTACCAGAGCTGTGTCCAAAGAGGGTAACCCTTTCGGGGTCACCGTTGAAGTTTCCAGCATTGGCCTTAATCCAGCGCAGAGCTTGGATGATGTCCTTTAGACCTGCATTTCCAGGTATCCCCAGAGAAGGATCTGAAAAACTAAGGAAACCTACAAAGAGAGGGCAACAAAATATAAATATTATTAATTAATACCCTATTTTTTTAATAGTTATCACCAAAGGCTCCTAAACGATAGCCGATTGCAATATAAATGACATCCTCCCTCATCAAATAATCTGGACCATTGGACTGCCTCAAGTTATCACCGCGCCTGAACACGCCTCCGTGTACATAAACCATTATGGGTAAAGGTTTTTCGCTACGGAACTTTACCAGAAATGCATAATAAATATAATAAAAAGTGGTAAAACGCTTAGCAGTTATCTCAAAAACTACTCACTGTTTTCACAGAAATATTCATGTAAAGACAATCCTCTGATCCCTTCACCTTCCCAGTGTTTTTTTCGGCTTGAAGACAAATGTTTGGTGGCTGGGTGCAATCGAGAATGCCGCTCCACGGCTTCACATCGCGGGGTTCCTTGAATCTCAAGGCTCCAATTGGAGGCTCTGCGTAAGGGACTCCATCAAAAGCGTAGAAAGGTTCGCAGTAAGGAGATTTGAAAAGTGTGCCCCGCACTTTTCCGTGTGTAGTTTGCACAACTGGTGAAGTTTCACTGCAAAAAAATAAGTCCTTTTGATAATTTAAGTTATGAGTACGTTAGAAAAACTTTACTTTTCTGCAGCCATCTCCGATCACTAGGAGTTTCAAATGTCGACTGTGTAGCTCCACTGCAAATGTTTCTACAAATGTATACGATTGCTCCAGCAAGCACTAATAAACCGCCTTAGTGTCTTCATAAAATGTTAGTATTTACATTTTTGAAAGATACCTCTAGATAGTGGTAGACAGGTGCAGATTTACGCTATTAAATGGTCGTTATCTCAATCTTTTATTCATGGTTATGATAGGACGAGAGCGGAATTCGTGAAATAATATCTAGTCTCATACCTTATGGGAATCTTTAATTGTAATGATTTGCAACTATAATCGTTGTCTAAAAAAGTTACATTTATTTACATAGGCTTTTCGGATAGAGGCAACATAAAACTTTGCTTTTATCAGATAAGGAGGTGTAATCTCGGAACCATAGATTAATCCAGTTATCTTGTTTTCAGTTTGTTCTTTTTTATTTGAAAAAATTATCTTTATCTTATCATCATTCATAATACAAATTCTATTATTACTTTCCGTGAGTTGCATAAAATCGATGCACAGCGAAAATGGCTAAAATAAAGGCACTTCAGCTTGTTCGAATAAGCGCTCATAGATCTTAAGTTGGGAGAACTCTGGTTGCGGCATAAACTTTAATTCCTCGTTAATGTTGAGCAGCATGCGAGTCCCAAATCGGTTGAGTGGTTTCCACTGTACCAGTGGCTTGGTAATATCCGCATTCGGATCCGAGGTAGCGGCAAAGGACACCCACATAGCCACCATTCGGCAAATGGCGGTAAACTCCGGTCGTGTCTGATCCAGTTTAAATGTGGCTGGGATTACGAAGATATAGCCAAGTTCGTCCACATGGCCAACACCTCGTACCTCCTTTCCCCCAAAGCGAATACGGTAGAAATTAAAGTCCTCTGAGTCGAAATCGAAGCGGTAGAGGTATGTAGGTGCCTTTCCGTAGGCCATTCTAGATTGGATCACTCGGTTCATAGAGTGCACCATGTTGTGAGTGAACAGAATATCCAGATTACTTAAGTGCTCCATTGTTAGCTGGTGGCCATGGACTTGACAAAAATAGGACAGTAACTGCTGACCCAACTCCCGGCGTTTCCCAGGATCACAGCGATTTCGTAGGGTGGAAGGGAGCACACGCTCAGGAATGCTTTGATAATCTTTAAGCTGGGTTGGGTTCTTCTTCAGTCTCATATAAGCGCCCAGACCTTCTTCACTATTGACGCCCAAGATAATAGGAATCCGATTTCCCCAAGCATTACGATGTAGGTCAATGGGTTCCCCGAGTAGAACCGCATTTTTGGTTGAATAACTTTCCACGCAAGGCACAAAATCCATAAAAAATGCAAGTTTCTTCTCCGCCTCCGTAAAGAAATTGGCTGATACTAGAAGGTTCGGATCTGCCTTCAGCAGATAATCCAACACTTGACTGTCAATGTTCTCGCCCTCGTAGCCCAAATGCTTAGCCAGGCGGAATTCCATGTTCGGCAATCGGTTGAGCTCCATGGAATAGCCAGCCATAAGGATTGCCTTGTGGAAGAGTCCTTCCGTCTGGGGACTGACCAAGAGAAGCTGAACAGTCATGCTACCTGAGCTGTGGCCAAAGAGAGTTATCCTTTCGGGGTCTCCATTAAAGCAAGTTGCATTGGCCTTTATCCAACGAAGAGCCAGTATAATGTCCTTCAGACCTGCATTTCCAGGAATCTCCAAGGATCTATCTGAAAAATTGAGGAAACCTTAAAAGAAAAATTAAATATTTGATTATATTGCAATTAGAATGGTTCAATTTATCGGATACATACCGAATGGCCCCAGACGATATCCGATGCTTATATAAATGACATCCTCTCTCATAAAGTAGTCAGGACCCCAGGCTCGTCTAGAGGAATCGCCCCCCTTGTAACCTCCACCGTGAATGTAAACCATTACAGGTAAAGGCTTTTCGCTAACCAGCTGCCAAGTATATCAGTATTTAACATTTAACTTTAAAAGTTACTATTTTATTTGTTCCAACTTACTTTCTTCACAGACACATTCAAGTAAAGACAATCCTCGGAGCCTTCAACCAGCTTTGTGTAGCTGCTCACTTGGAGGCACTTGCTCTGGGGCTTGGAACAGTCCCGGATTCCATACCAGGGCTTAATGTCATGCGGCTCCTTAAATCTCAACGTTCCCAGCGGTGGAACTGCATATGGAATTCCATCAAAGGCATAAAATAGTTCATCGTATAACGATTTTAAGACGGTTCCACGAATTCTTCCATGAGTTGTCTGTATTACAGGTGAGGTCTCTCTACTAAAAAAATACACTTATAATTAAATAAGAATAGTGATATACAATCCAAAACACTTACTAGTCGTCCGTCATCTTCGATCCGCAGCTGCCCGAAGCAAAGACTGTGGGTTATTTTACGAAAAACCTTTCGGGGACCATAATCAATGGACTCAATTGAGATAGCCGCGGCTTATCAAATTTTAAATTAACTGATCGCTCACGTAACTCAAACATTGTTCGCTACAAACAATAACAAAACTGTGACATATTTTTTGAAGGTAATACCATCAAGGTACTCAAAGAAAGCTTTGTTTCAAATTTTGATTATTCAAATTAATGAGAATTACTTACGTTCCCACTTATATGCTTGACCCTAAAAATAAATTTATTTACTAATCACAGATCAGTCTATTGACATCCATTGCCACGGAAAAGATTCAGCCCAGCATTGCTCTATAATTTCATATTTTATATATATTATCTAATTTATATACAAAATTATCTAAATAGACATATGTACTTAAAAGTCCACTGACGTTTGTTCTTATAGAGTCTGCTCTTTCGAAAGGGCATTCGAGACTGCCTCGAGCTCATTGTGTAAAAACTATGAATTTCATTTACTAAAAATTTAGCTCTCGACTACTTCGAATGGCAAACACTCTCCCAGACTTTCAGCTTCTGGAGTTCCGGCAGTTCCATCACTTTAATGCTATTAGAAATGTTTAAACACTCCAAAGCTGAATTGCTGTCCAAAGGCTTCCACTCTTTGGTGCGGGGAAGTTGGTCCTTGATTCGGTCGCAGTTTGGATTTCCGACACTGGCAAAGCTGAATAGCATGTCGACCATGCGCTCGATAGTCAGGAACTCGGGTGTGTTTCTGTCTAGCTTCCAGGAGAATTCTCCATACCATAGGTACGAGTGGTCGTCCACGTGAGCCACTCCTCGCAACTTGTCCCCGCAGTACAGTAAGCGCTGGTGATTAAAAGTGGGCGAATCAAAATCGAAGCGGTACAGGTATGTAGGCGCCCTTGAACTTTTAAGTCGGGACCTCAAAACCCGGAGGATGGGAAGCCAGAAGACCTTGTAACTGGCGTACTAAAGGATTATTAAGTCAGTATGAATTCAAAAGTTGATAAATCACATCATGTTACCTCGCAATAGGCCACAACTGCCTCTGGCGACATCGATATATCGGTCTCCCCGAAATGCATTTCCTGCAGCCGCTGCCCCAAGTTACGAGCCAAGGCCTGGGGCATATTTTGCTTTAAATCCAGAGGAAGCATGTGTTCCGGTTCTGTTTTTAGGGTAGTAAGCAAGTATGGAGCTATCGAGACACGGGCGTACATAAGCAGTCCCTCGAAGGAGGTACCGCTCATTAGCACTGGAATGCGATTGCCCCATGCCGAGCCTAGAAGTTCCTTTGGATGCTTTGGCAGGACGCAGTGTTCCGTCTTGTATGGCTCAACTTTTGGTCCGAACTGAAAGACGCAGTCGTTGAGGTGGTCAGATGGGCTGAGCAGATAGGGCGTAACCAAGTCCTCTCCTGGAAGGTTCTGCAGATAGTCCAGCACCAAGGCGTCAGTTACATGTTCCGCACTCTCCATTCCCAGATGGGAGGCCAGACGGTGTGGCAAATTCTCCAATGGACACAGAGCCCAGGGGCATAGGACATTGCCTGACTGCAGGATGGCTTTTTGGAAGAGTCCCTCCGCTTGAGGATTCAGCATTAAATAGTGGACGGAAGCGGCACCGGCACTCTCCCCGAAGGCGGTTATGTTGTTGGGGTCTCCATTAAAGGCGGCTGCATTCTGGGAAATCCATTTCATGGCCAAAAGCTGATCTTTAAGTCCGGCATTACCGGGCACTCCCACGGCTGGATCGTTGAGGCTTAGGAAACCCAGTGGACCCACTCGATAGGACACCGTAACCACGATCATGTTTCGCATCATGAAGTAGTCGGGGCTGTGTAGATCCTTTGTGGGATCGCCCTTCTCGAAGCCACCTCCAAAAAAGTAGACAACCATGGGCAGGGGAGTCGCCGAGTTAAGCTGAAAGTATAATAATTACATTAAATTGTTCACTTTAGGACTCAGAACTAAGTTTCTTCAAGAAAAGTAATAACTAACAACTGTTACTTTATACATTTTCTTTTAACCTTTTTAAAATAATGCCCGCTTATGTTTGTCTTTATATTTCTAAAAAAAATATCAGTCATAAGTTATATTTTGATAAGTTATTTTTATGGCTGGGTTACAGCTTTGACGCCCTGAGGGCAGCGGATAGGGTAATGATATGACTCAGTTCTTGATAACTTAAACTGACTTTTCTGATTATTTTTTTTTGAAAATAAAATTTTAACAGTAAATATATAGATAGGATTACCTCCTTGGCGTAGACGTTCAGGTACAGGCAGTCTTCGGAGCCGACTAACGTTTTGGTATATTGGTTAAATTGCAGCGGCTTGTTGCCCGTTTTGCAGCAGTCAAGGGGCGTGGTCCAGGGCTCCACTGGCTGAGGGGCCTTGAACCTGAGAGGCCCCACCGGCGGCTGGGCGTACGGAATACCCTCGAAGCTAACGTATTCGTCTCCATAGATTCCTGTGCAGAAATGACCGTGCACCGGTCCTGTGCTTGTTTCCACCCGGGCGCCAAGCTCTCCATCGGACAGCCCTTCATTCCTGTAACCTGCTAGCTCCATGTCCAACGATCAAATGCCCGCACAATCCGCGCTTTTTATCTGGAGAACCATTTAAACACTTTTTATCGTGCATTCAAGGTGACGCCAAAACCAAATGAAACAACAAATTTTCTGAGACAGCTGATTTTCAAATTGCCTCCGTTGCTTTTTCTGTCACCGACTCAGTGCTTTTAAAGTTTTAGTTTTATTGTTTTCGTGCCTCTGCATTTTTTATTGTTATTATCAGTTTTGTTATTATCAAAAAAAGCTTAACGTCAATTTTGGCGACGATCCCCTAACAGCGGAATACCAGGGATGCATCATTTAATGTTAAGTGCATGTTAACTATTGGAATTATGTAGAGGCTCTATTTGACCACAATTTTTAGTGAACAGCGCTATATAAAGCTAATTAATAAATTTTAAGTTTTAAAAAGCCTTATGTATATTTCAAGAAATCGCTATTTGCTATTGGGTTAGATATTTCAGTTTTCTGTTATTCGAACATATTGATGAAATAATCAAAAGCTTGCCAAGTGTTGTGATGTTAAAGCTCCCAGTGGGACGCAATTATTTTTTCATTGCGCACTTTGCGTTCTATAATTGATGAATGGATTTGAGGAAATAGTGCACACCCCCAAGAAAACAGTTGCGGTTAATAAAATAGCTCCCAAAAATAGTACAATGAATAGATTGCAATAATCATTATTAACACGAAGAAAATACGAAATTGAGCCGATTTATAGCCCTAATATTAACGTATTTTGAATAGTCCTTTATTTATAAAATACCAATATTTTTATTATATAAATTATTATTAGTTACAAAATTATTTGAATCATTTATTAGGGAGGTATATCGAGGAGTTATATGCAACATGCCCATATGAAGTTTTAATCAAATTTGTTTTGTTTACATTGTCATGGCCATCACTGTTTTGGTCATAGAACAAACATTTCGCTAATAGCCGAATATATGTAGAATATTTGCAAAAACTTTCATGCGCGGCGGCGACGACGCTCCTGATTTAAGGGGCAGTGCGCTGAAGATTGCGATCAGTCGCACGGCAAAGCTCATTGGGTCCAATTTGGAAAATATTTCGGATCTATTCATAAAAACACTCGGTTTCGTCTTTTCAAACTGGGAATACATCCGAAACTCACATCAGTCTAAAACAAAACAAACAATACAGAAATGGAAGTTCAAGTGGGATGGCCGAAATTGATCAAGATGGGGGCCCAGTGAGTACCAAACAGCGGTCCAAAAGTACGGTGCTAAGGTCAGGATTCGGTCATTGTTGACTTTGTTGTCGAACCTGGCGCGACCCACCCACAGCCGACTGTCAACCCTTATCGCTTGCCGCCGACTGTCTGTGTGTCTGGTAACCACTCTGATCCGTAATCTCTCCTCCAGGTTGGTGGGCCACAAGCTGCAGCAGTATCGCCTGTCCACAGGGAACACCCTCGTGCTGGACACGAAGTTCGGCCAGGTGCGGGGACTCCAGAGAAAGACCGTGTACGACGGAGAGCTGTACTTCGCCTTCGAGGGAATACCGTACGCAAAGCCACCGGTGGGAGAGCTCCGGTTCCGAGCCCCCCAGCCGCCGGAGCCGTGGCAGGGTGTCCTGGACTGCACAACCTACCGGGCGAAGCCCTTGCAACGGAACATTCTTCTCAGCATCGTGGAAGGCAGCGAGGATTGTCTGCACTTGAATATCTACGTAAAGGACCTTGAAACTAAGGAACCCCTGCCTGTGATTGTTTGGATCTACGGTGGGGGTTTCCAGAAGGGCGAAGCCTCCAGGGACATCTACAGCCCCGACTACTTTATGAAGCAGCCCGTGGTCTTTGTCTGCATCAACTACCGACTGGGTGCCTTGGGTAAGTACCTTAATACCTTAAACATAATATTTTATGTACACTTTAAGTGCATTTTAATTATACCAGTTGACTCCTAACACTTGGTAGTAGCTTTATTTCCCAGACGATAAGAGCTGGGAAAAATGTAGAGTGATTTGATAACGATTCATTTAAAACGTATTCGTTTTATAATTCAATTTTCAAAACAAGAACAGTTCATCACAGCAACTACGCGGAAACTTAATAAATTATTTGATTGCTCAATAATTAAGTATGCTGATAAAAGTGCAAACACTGCGTCCTTTTTGAATATTTGTTACAGTTTCATTACATATCGTTCAAATTTCTTATCTTGCAGGCTTCCTTAGCCTTAAGGATCCTCAGCTGGACGTCCCTGGTAATGCTGGACTCAAGGATCAGGTCCAAGCTCTACGGTGGATCAGCCAGAACATTGCCAACTTTAATGGTGATCCCAACAACATCACCATCATGGGGGAGAGTGCTGGAGCAGCATCCGTCCACGTGATGATGACCACCGAACAGACACGTGGACTTTTCCACAAGGCCATCATGCAATCCGGATGCGCCCTGAGTGAATGGGCGGACAGTCCGGATCGCAACTGGGCCTTCCGGCTGGCCCAGGGCATGGGCTATAAGGGGAGCGAGAAGGACGCCGACGTATTGGGTTTCCTGACCAAAGCCTCCGGCCGACAGATTGCGAATATTGACCAGGACATCATTACGCAGGACGAGATGCGGAACTTCACGCTCTTTGCTTTCGGTCCTGTGGTAGAACCCTATGAGAGCAATCATTGTGTTGTACCAAGAAAACATAAAGAAATGTTGGCCACCGCTTGGGGTAACGATATTCCCATCATAATGGGCGGGAACTCATTTGAAGGGCTGTTCTCCTATCAAGTGGTAAAGAAAGACCCCTGGGCCTTGAAAAACTTCCACAACATCCTGCCCAGAGAAGTGAGCGAAGCAAGCAGCCAGGAGGAGCGCGATCTTCTTGTGCGTCGCCTCAAGAAGGTCTATTTCAACAACGAGCTGCAGGAATCGATGGAGTTCTTTGAGGCCCTGAACATATTTTCTCATCGCCAGATCTGGCACGACCTGCACCGATTGGTTCTCGCTCGTCAGACCTATGCTGCTGGGACGCCTACATATTTGTATCGCTTCGACTTCGATTCCCCGTACTTCAACCAATTCCGCGGACTAGTGTGCGGTGATGACGTTCGGGGAGTGTCTCATGCTGATGAATTATCCTACCAGTTCTACAACATTATTGCCTCGAAGCTGGAAAAGTCCTCAATGGAATACAAAACCATTGAGAGGATGGTAGGCATGTGGACATCATTTGCCGCCAATGGAGACCCAAACTGTCCGGAAATCAAATCAACCACGTGGGAACCTATCGGAGCAAAAGAAAATGGCACTGAGAAGTGTTTCAACATAAGCCATAGTTTGGAAATGCGGGAATTGCCAGAGTTTGATTCGCTGGCCGTGTGGGATAGTTTTTATCCTAAAGGGGCCCTATTCTAGTCATAAATTAAATATATATTTTCTATACATATTTAAGGTAATTTTTTGTATATTTTATAAGTATGACTTGTACAAAATTTATAGTTTAAAATATAAACGCCTAGTATAACATTTCCGCCACAATTTGTTTTTTTGACTTTTATTTGTTTTGACCTTTTTTTATTTTTAGTTTGTTTATATTAATAGAGCCCAGTGATAATAGTATTTTTTTTAATTCGCCCCTAAAATAAGCTCGGTGAAAACATTTCTATTTTTAGGGATGCTGCTTTAATCTTAGAAAGAATATTATAATTGTATTATATTAGACTTAACTAAAAATATGTATGTAATATAAACCGAAATTCTATTTGATTAAACTTTATGCTATTTTAGAATGCGAACATTGCTTATTTTATTTTTTTTGAAACTCACCGTTACTGGCCCATTTAATCAACATGATTACCTTAATTACCGCTGCCACTTATCTGAAATCGTATGAAACAAGCCACGAGTCACCATGAGGTTCAAGTTTAAGGTGCCTTTATAGAAAGCTACCTGGCACTGACGAATTGCATTTACTTCAATTTAAAATAAGTGCATTAAAATCAGTTTATTTATATAGTATATTAAGACACAGCGATCATGTTATGTTACGTATGCATTTTTCATTTATTGGCTATAAATTTTACTTTTCCCAGCTTATATTCTTCTAGCAAGACCTTTTAAAGCTTAAAGGTTCCTTAAAGATTGATCCAAATTTCGTTTGTTTTTATTAAATCTTTTAGTTTTCTTTGGTATTATAACTAAAAAATGAAGTTTAGATTAGACCAAGTCGTGTTTGCCGTAAAGCCTATCCCAAAAGCAAATTTGTTTTGACTCTGGCAAGTCAATAAAGTGCAGAGTTTTTCCAATATTGAGGCATTTGTGATCCTCTGCCTCTAGGGCATCCCACGTGGTGGGAGCAATCTGCGGGCAGTTTGGATTATCATTCCGGGCGAAGGACAGCCACATGCCCACCATCCGTTCGATCGTCTGGTACTCTATCGAGGACTTCTCTATCTTGGATGCCAGGATGTGGTAAAAGAGATAGGACACATCGTCTGCGTGGCACACTCCGCGGACATGCTTGCCGCACAACAGTTGCCGGAAGTGGTTAAAGTGCGGCGAGTCCATATCAAAGCGGTACAAAAAGGTGGGCGTGTTGGGATTGTGGCGATGGCGAGCCAGGACGGTGCGGTGAATGCCATGCCAGAAGTGTTTTATCGAAAGGATCTGCAGGCACTCATTAAACTCCATGCGGCCCCTGGTGGCGTCATCGAAGTTATCTATCTTGAACTGGCGCATCAGATCCTTGAGTTCCGTTTGGGAACGCCTCTCCCTGATTTCATGTGGTATGAGGGCCTCGAAGGCACTCAGCATGTGCTCCTCGTCGTGCAAGGTGGACTGGTAGGAGAAAAGACCCTCGAAGGAGTTGGCGCCCAAGATCAGAGGCAAGTCATTGCCCCACGCAGCGGGTAGCATTTCTCGAAATGATCGGGGAAAGACACAGTCATTGGTGAGGTACGGTTCCACCACAGGGGTAAATGGAAAAAGCACATAGTTTCGTCGTTCCTCCTCTGAGATGAGACCTAGGCTCTGGCTGGCCATTTCAGAGGCGGAAGCCTTTTGAAGGAACCGAAAGACCTCTTTCTCATTCTCGCTGCCCTCGTAACCGAGTAGGCACGCCAGTCGGAATGCCCACCGGCCTCTTGGTTCATTCGCCCATTCACTGTACATGGATCCCGACTGCATGATGGCCTTGTGAAAGAGACCTCTCGTCTGCTCCGTGGTCATCATCGCCTGGACGGAGGCAGCGCCCGCACTCTCTCCCATCAACGTGATGTTTTGGGGATCCCCATTGAATTGGAAAATATTATCACTGACCCAGCGCAGAGCCATTACTTGATCCTTAAGGCCGGCATTTCCCGGGACATCCAAGTCTCGATCCAAAAGACTCAGGAATCCTGAAATCAAATAAAAATGAATCACTCTGAATATTTAATAATAACATTCAACGAACACTTTTTAAATATCTCTATACAAAAGAGAATTAGATAAATAGCGGAAAGATAGTTAACCTGTTTTAATAATTAATAATAGATTAAGTGAAAAAAGGCGTATATTACAGTCTTCAAAACCAGATAAGTGGATTTAATGTGCGATTTAATCATAGTGTGCGAATTGTTCCCTATTGCAATTGACATGGAATGGCATGTTAACACAGCGCGTAATTTTAGTATGTTATTTTGGTGTCACTCATCCAAGTTTTTGAGAATGATCTCATACTTTTCCATATTCAAGTAACTTTACTCCTCAAAAGCGATATATCTGACCTACGACCTCACAAGTAGGTAAGGAATTTGAAAAAAAAAACATACAAATAATACATGTGTTACTCCATTTCCAAGTAATTGACCTAGACCTCAGAAGTGGGTTAAGATTATTACCGAAATAATAACTAGCAGCTGAGTAGTTTAGTCTAACCAATTTACCTATTTGTATAAAAGTGACGGCAAACATTTTTTTTCAGTTCACATACCTAGGGCACCCACTCTATAGTTGAATGTGACCACAACCACGTCCTGTTTCATGAAATAATCCGGACTGTACAAGTCCCGACTAGCTTCTCCAAACTGAAATCCGCCGCCATATATCCAAACGATGACTGGCAGGGGTTTATCCGATTTCAGGCGTTTTGAGTACACATTCAAGTACAGGCAATCCTCGCTGCCCTCGACGATGCTCAGGACGAAGTGCTTCTGCATGGGCTTGGCTCTTGGATAGGTGCAGTCCCTCACTCCCGTCCAGGGTCGTGGCAACTGGGGGGCCCGGAAGCGCAATTCTCCCACCGGCGGTTGGGCAAAAGGGATGCCCTCGAAGGAGTAATATAGTTCTTCATCATAGAGAGTCCGGCGACGAACGCCTCGCACCTGTCCATCCCGGATGCATACCACCTTCGTTTGTTTGGTGCCCAGGCGGTACTGCACTATCTTGTGGCCAATTAGTCTGTGGGGAAACACAATTTGTAATAATATATATTATGTATTATATATGTATATAATAAAATAAAATAGATATTACTATTAACTATTGCATTTTGTAACAAAAACATTATCGTTTCGTAAAATAGTCTTTAAACTGAGTTTGAATTGAAAAATTGTATTCACATTAAATTAGTAAATTTTTCTCAGTGCTATCAAGTTGAACATTTGCGATTGAGTGAAAAATGTACGAGGTTATTAATGAACTGTTCTTATCTTATCAAAGTGAGATGTGTACTCCATGGCATCAATTGAGTATCTTCACGATTTTTCAGAGAACGTATTAGCTATGCCCATTCATTATTTAAAACATTTTGAAATGAAAATATAAAAAAAATTGCTTGTATAAATAAATTTGGCAATGTCAAAGTAAAAATTAAGCGTATATAATAGTGACTCAAACAGAAAATTATTTGTGATTACTATAATCTCAAAACAAATCTTATCGATTGGAAACAAAATTTAAAAATAGCTGTCACGCACTCTACTATCAGTTTCTCACAAGGGTGTGATTGTTTTGTAACAAAACCTACTTGGTTCCCATTTTAAGCAGATCGCCCACGCCCACTTTGATCTCCATGGTCAGTGGGTGGTACTTCCTCCTCCTTTATCCGATTAGATCCAGTCAGTATATAGATTTCGATCCGATGACCGATTGCGATCGCCAACACTTCCACCGGTGGCGATCGACGAGGAGCAACTGACTGGGCACTGGAACACATCGAGAACGTAGAATCGGATCTATCAGTTCGAGTGTCGGTGCGGTGCAAGTGAGCCCCACAGCAGCCCCAATTCAGTTGCGGTTATAATCACGCTCGCCGCTTATCGACGCTGAGTTGGTGTTGTTGTTGCCAGTGCGAAACATATGGCCGGGAAGTAGAACATCGGGACTGATAAGCGGAGAGCTCTGAACACAGACCGAAGACAGCTGTTTCGCCGGTTGTGTGTAATTGCTTTTTAACGTTCCGCTCATTGCTCTCGCATGTGGCTCAAAAAGTCCGATTTTCAGACTTATCTTTGAGATCAGTCACATAGCGAGCTATAACTCATTAACGATCGGGGTTATAGTTCAGGCTGTAGCTACCGAACTGGACTTCGGCAATATCATAATGGGTCGTGAAATGATATTCACCTCTTAATGGCCCAGCATGACGCACATTAATGTTGAAATTTAAAATTTAAACTACCCGCCAAACTTGCACTGTTATCTCCATTTGATCGATATATATTTTAAATGCATCTCAGTAGGGACGACCTTGTAGTGAGGCCGTCTGAAGCGCATTTGAAAACTTTTGATCTGTTTATAGTTCAGTTGGAGTGATCTAGGAATGTGTCTTATAAGTTTATTCCGATATTATTTTTTTCAAAGTGCGATCTTAGCTTCCAAAGTAAAATATTAGTAAAGTGATGTGGAAACAGGATAGGGTTCCAGCTTAATAAAACTCAGATACGTTTTGTTATAATTGTATCTATTAGTTCGCGGTTACCATATCTGTAGTTCAATTTAAACGGAAATAAGGCTTTCAAAGAGAACATATTTTATTCTTAAATTTTACAATTTTTTGAGAATTTGGGCGTGAGTTTCCAAACCCAAATGTTACCGAATTCACAATGACATTTGGTAACTTTTGTGATAATTATGTTGGATTGTTGCAAACTTTTTCGACGTATTGTCAATTTTCGATTACTGGCTAGGAGTTTGTGTGAGAAAAATATTCGACAAAAGTTTTGAGAAACTGTAATGAAATGGTTCAAATTTTATGAAGAGAAAATTGCAAACAAATCTGTCAAAGTTATAAAATTTTCATATGAATATCCAAATTTTTGCTTTAGTAAGCAATCAAGGGGGCATACAAAATTATGCATTTACGCATAAACGATTTTGATTAATTTTGTTGCCAGTATTCAAAAGAAAAAGGCTAGGGGCGGCACAGTCAACTAATTAAAAAATTGTCATAAATCCCAAGAGTTTAACCCATTTACAGTCGACTGGCCTGGTGAGAAATGGGCAAGAAAGGGATTGCTCGTATAACTTGAGCAGCTACTTAATTACACTTGCGCGCACTTTAATTTCCAGTTAAAAAATGCTCACCAAAAATCGTAAGCGACGTCGGGGAAATGCAAATTTTTTCCTTTCCTCGGAACCCGAAGGGTTATGCAAAGTCAAGGCGAGCCGAAACATTGTAAATTATAGGCTTAAAACAGAGGCATCCGATTTGGAGAGAGGAGAAGTCGAGCCCCACAAGCTGGTTACATGAGGGCTTATTAAATTATACTGCAGAGAGGGTCGGTTTCTTAAGGGAGTGGGATGTGGTCTTAAATTTCAAGAATTCTAATCTTGATTTAAGCCTATGGGAGCAGCTCCTCCGGTATCAAGTGAATTCAATGTCAAAAGGGTTAATTGAAACTGCCGCAGCAGCTGACAGCCCGGAATGGAAATGGGAAAATTTTCAGCAGCGGGTTTTCCACGAGCAGGCGCCAAAGCCCCACCTTCATGATTTCCCTAATATGCAGTAGTCATAAAATCAAAGTCCATAAAAGAACCCATCCACCGTACTGCACAGCAATATTTTTCGTTGGGTCCGGCTTGAAAGTTTCATTTCTTGGGATCACATTTGTTTCTTTTTTGCCTGGCATGCTTATTGCTCCCAAAGGGATTTGTCCTACACTTGTGGACCCCAACTATTTTGAATTTGAAATGCAGACAAATTTTTATGCGTCAAAAAGTATGCCCGCCTCGTTGGTATAATTTTTAAGTGGGTGGTATCTAGGGAAAAATGGTCTTTCCTTTTTTCATTTTTCTTGTGGCATTTTATATTGTAGAGAAAACTTATTGCAATTGTCCATGTGCTTGACTTAGATTATTAACTTCCGATTTTTAATGAAAAGAGCCATTACTAACCTGCTTATTGGGAAATAATTTAAAATGATTTCTATGGAATCTAACCTTTGTTATTTGGAAACCCTTTGTCTAAAAACACCAATTCCTAGGCAGTTCTTTAAAAGGTCGTGGCTATTTAATTAAACACGTTATAAAAAAGTAAGAAAACCCCAAAAACAATTGAAAATCTTATCAACCCTCCAACAAAAATGGGTAAATTAAGAACGAGCTTCTGAAAATAAAATCAGAAAGGTTACTATAAAAAACCGAAAACGGTTTCGCATTCAGCTTTGCCATTTCTCACAACGTAATTTGGTTGAAAAGCGAAATGAGTAATTATGAAGCTGTCGCCCCAGGGCCTTTGATTGGGTTAAAAGGTAAAAAGGAGTTGGGACTCACTTTTCCTGTTCAGGAGGAAAAAAGGTGCAAGCCATAAAGTTAGCGTTTATTCTTTTTTTTGCAAGATTTTTTGTTTTTGTTTCCAGGAAGAAGCTGAAGATAAAAAGAATTAAATTAACTTTTGAAGAAGGATGGCTGATTTCTTGAGATGGAAGGACTCGCCAAGTACTCGCTCCCCATCAATGGCTAAATAATGGACTTCTCGTCTTGTTATTAACTGAAGGCTTTTTGATCTTACCAACGCAAATTACAAGCAAGAGTGCCCCGAGAGCCCCCCTTCTTAGCCAGTTCGGCCAACAATGAAAGATTATCCCGGCGCTGCTTCTGGTGTTATATATAACACTTTCAAATTGATAAGGACGGGGCGTAGTGGGCGTCAACTTCATCGTCATTTGCCAAGTTCCCACTGTCATTGTCTGGTGGCATTTGTAATTCACTTTGATTAAATATGCAAGGATGCTGGGCGCTCTCGCAGGACGCCACTGGACGAGGACCGCATTCAAATGCCGCAGCAATGCAACGACAGTCGTGGGACCTCAAACTACCAGTAACCGTCTAACCTACTTTTACACTAAAAAAACAAACGAGTTTATTTTAATTAATAGTAAGTTATAATTTTTATTATCCTTTATTTGATAAAAAATTTCATTTTAAAATCAGACTTAAAATTCCTTGATACGCTTGATATTGCACTAAGAATTAAGAAAGAGCTTCGTTAAAATGTTCCTTTAGAAAAAATTTATTTCAGTGCAAGTGCGTCGCTCCTTAGTCAAATCGCCAAGAAAGCGCAAAACAAGTTTGTGAATTTCGGCAACGGCGTGTCCTCTGACAGGATATAAAACAATCAGTGCAAGCTAGCGGAAACGGAAGTGTTGCCCTCCCTTACCCCCATGCCCCTGGCCACTCCCACTCCCCCCAACGCCCATTCTCTTGTGTGAAATTGTCTAAATTGTGGGCGTGGCTCGCTCTATATATTCTGCCATTTGTGTGTGTGTGAGTGGTTCTTTTGTGAAATGTAGTCCAAAGTTGTTTTGTGGCCACTGCCGCTTCAAGAGATGACTAACCAAAGAGTTGCCCATAGGAACGAGGCTTGGTGCAAAAAGGATAGTCGAAGGGACTCTCCCTTCCTGCTGCTGCTGCTTTTGACTATTGTCTATTTTTGTGTCTTCCTTTCTTCTTCTCCCTCTCTGTTTTTGATTGCATTCGGTGGAAATTTTCAGCTGGGTTTATTAATGGGTTAAATTGAAATTTCATGCTTTGCTGCCTTTAGATCTTGTGGGCAGGACGTGGACTAGGTCAGGTCGAAATACATATCCTTGAAACAAATGCATATTTATAAGCATGCAGCGCAAATGAAACCAACTGAGAAATTATATTAAAGGTATAATCATATGTAAACTAAGTCAAAGTAATAAAATGCAAAACAAAAGTGTATTTTGAAACTGAAAGATAATAATTTATTTGAGTTCGGTGTATACTAGAAATTCTTCTACTAAATTAAAACTTGGAAGCTTTTAGAATTTAGCTTTTATGTTTTGAATCAATTATTTTCTTTCGGAATGCACTTTTAGGAGTTTCATGTATAATTTAAATAAAAATTATTTAAATTCTTTACACTTCGGGGGAAAAGTATCGTAGGCGTGGTAAAATTCCAGGCACGCATAGATTTAGGGAACAACTTTTACTTTCCAGCTGTCCCATACAGATTCCTCCGAATGAAGGAGAAACAAAGGACCCTGAATATATTCGCCTGCATCTCCTTTTCCGCCTCCGATGTTGGCTGTCAAGTTTTGGGCCGTTGTTTTTCTTGTTTCTGATTTCGGGAGACTCGACTGCAAATGCATGGAAGGAAACTGCCAGGGAATGGAGACGAAACCAAACAGTTTTGTGGCATTTTCTTGCATTCACCCGATACTGCCCTTCCCCAGTATCTTTCTCCATATTCTGGTCAAAGCTCGTCGTTGTCGTCATCGTCTAGTTTTGGTGGTTTATAAATGGAATGGCTGCTGGCGGAGGTCAGGCTTTGTTCCTGTTGCTGACATCGATGTCCTTCACTGCTGATTCGGCAGCTGGGAAGCCAGCATGGTGTGGGAACGAAATAGACTGGGGATCCTTTCTCACAATGATAAACTGCTGCGCTGGTCTGGCTTCGGTCCATGGACATTTGGGACTATTTTCCTGGCCTGTGGGCGGTTGCAGCCAAAGGGGATTCTTGCTACATGTTTAGTACATTATATCCTGTAAAAGGGTATGCCATATACCATATACCTGGCAACTATTATTGGAATTTATGATATTAATATTTTAGCATTGTTGTTTGTTCAAAATTATTTTTGAGAAAGCTTGAAAAAATTGCGATAACTGTAGAGACTTTGTATTCTCACAGTAGTTCCTTAATTTCATTTTACTGTATATTTTAAAATGTAAAGTCTTGTCTCATAGCTCACAATTAAAAAAGGATGCTTAGGATTCGTTTCCACCCAACCCTTCAACTTGGCTTACTTATGCAGTTGGTCATTAGTTGTCTGTGGTTGTGGTAGTTTTATATTGATGATTCTAGTGGGGTTAAAACCATTTACATTGGAAATCAGTCACAAACTGCAGCTAGCAACTTGAAACCACCGCTCAGGATCTTCTATTTACCACTTTCGTTCTTAGACAAAAGCTAAATATCTTTCATATTATGATGGATATTATATTAGAAAATAAGAATGCTATATTTTTAGGAACGTTGTCCTTTTTTTGATGATTTTTGAAAAATGATTTCTTTGAATATTTGCAGTGATAAGATACTTCTTGACGGATACATTCCAGGAATTTCTAGTTCTCCCAGTGTACCTATAACTTATCCGTTCGAAGACAACTCCAATTAGCAACGGAATAATGTGCTTAGGTGAGGCGACACAAGCCGCACTACCACACTCATTACTCTGTCACATTTCTGACCCCTTATCCGCCGCTTTTCACCATCGTCCGCCCGGAATGGTGCCATAAATACTATGTGCACCAGACTTGGCGGCCCAGTCTCGTGCAACTGTACTGTTCC
This sequence comes from Drosophila atripex, assembly GCA_035045925.1. Taxonomy (NCBI): domain Eukaryota; kingdom Metazoa; phylum Arthropoda; class Insecta; order Diptera; family Drosophilidae; genus Drosophila; species Drosophila atripex. The sequence goes on along the minus strand of JAWNOP010000022.1, from coordinate 2,323,550 downwards.
AGTGTCCTTTCCTGACATCCTGCTAATTTAAATTTATTGGAACGAAATTTATGCGGCGCATTTGGATTGGGTTTGGGGTTTGGGTTGCAACGCGGGGACAGCATCTTCGTCGTCTGGTTTGTTGGCGGCTTGCATGCAAAATTTATGACATTCGCCTGCATTGACACTGGCAGGTTTCGAAATATGGCAGACCAGTGGTACAGCAGTCATTTATGTTTTGCCAATGGAACGAGAAAATAAAAAAGTTATTTGTTTAAGAAAATGTTTAATTTTTTTATTGAATTTTTTTTTAGGAATATCAAAATTTCGTTGGATGAATATATTAATGTTCTTATTTTAGGGTCACGTTTTTAGAAGTTTTATCAGTTTCCATTCGACTGATAGTTTGGATCAATAATACTCATACGCCACGTTGAATCAATGTGTGCTATATAGTTTGATTAAAAAAGTGTATTACATAAATTTATTATAATAGTAGTTTGCTTTACTTATTTTAACAAATTTCAAAGACGTGTACGTCAATAGGGAATATTATGAAAATTCTTTATTACTACGTCACGAGTTTATAATAAAATTTAATCACTCATACGTTTGCTCTGATGTAATTAAATACTATTTACTGATGTATGCAGGTGCTGACAAAATTCGTAACACCTAGTCGAAATTCCAAAATATTTAACAGTGAATCATACTTCTGTTTTTTGAATTCATTCCCAGTCTTAAATTAATGCCTCATCCTTCCCTTGGCGGGGTGAATCCTTCCCAAAAGTATATCTGTCCGAAGCAATTTGTTAGTATTTCTCTACTAACACACAACCCAGTAGTTTTTGTTTTTATTATCATTGTTTGCATATTTTATAATGTAATTAAAGCGATTGGTGTTTGTTGGTGATATTGTCGACGGTTTCTGCAAGGGGACCCAGTACACATATTTGTTGTAGTTCTGTGGTCGTTAGTCATGCACCGGAGTTGCCATAGCCCAAAAAATCCTGCTGTAAAGAGAAATTTTAATTGAAATTATAATAGCCTCATTATGCAAATTTATTTTTTGTTGCTTATTTTCGCCCGGTTGTCCCACACACACAAAAATAAACACAATACCAACACGCCAAATCCAAAATGCCACCCTCCCTTTTTTGTAGGCCCTTGTTTTTGTTTACTTTCTATTTGTGTTAATAACACTTTTTTTTTGCCGCTGCAAATATTGGTTTTGTTGTTTATAGCAATTTTATTGTTTGCATGTCGCATCGAATTTTACATTCTATTCACTCTATTATTCAGCACTTATTTTTGTTCTATTTGTTAACGTTTTGTAATTTCCAACTTCCAAACTAATATTGAAGGGCAACTAGTACAATTTTATTGAGATGGGATACCATGGCTATTTAAAAAACAAAAATTTCTGATTTGATTGGTTCATTTTATATGGTTTGTGGCTTCAAATCTTAAATTAAAATTGCTCCAACCAACTGTAAATACAGAATGGACACTTGTTTTATGTTCATAACTGACTGAGGTCGAAAATCGTTATAAACTTAAATGAGGCATGTTGCTAAATAATAATTGCACATTATGATTTTGTGTGGGACTGTAGGCCGATTTGGTTAAGTTCCATTGCCAGATAAGCAGCACCAATTTGCAACCCTTCGCCATGTGGAAATCCCCTTTACGCATAGGCACCCCAACTGGAGTTGGACTCATTTGCTAAAAGCATAAATAATGTAAACCAAAACAAATTTTAACGGCACCGAATGCGCACAAAATGGGGGAAATGCACCTGTTCTGGGCTTTGTCCCCCGATTTCCACTTGAATTTACATAGGTCATCGACCCAATTGCCAGGATGAACCCTAAATGCGTGGAACGTGGGGGAATTACTATTTAATAGCATTAACTTGAAATATGTAAAAGAGAGCACATGATAAAATAGGAAATATACATTTTTCTTTAACAAAAGAATTGGTATTGGTTAATATTAAATATTAGTTTATAAGAAATAGTCAAAGTTTTCACAGAATTTTTGTCGGTTTTCACCTTAGAACAGAAAAATAAAACCATAATATATTACAATGAACAATGTTATTCACTTTTTATTTAAGCTTTAACATTTCCATGAGACTCTGCTTGGTATTCATGCCAAGAAAAAATATCAAACTTTGACTCAATTGTCTTGGTTGAGTATAAACTACGAAATATACATATATTTATATTGCTTTCATGATTTTTTCAGGAAAAGTTCATTTAAAAGTCGCTCTGAATTCGTTTAAAACGTTTTTGCCTTTCGTGGACATTTGATAGTCCGGGCTGGGCAATTTCATAAATATAACGAGAAGGCCATCAGAGGGAACTATCCAGGCAAGCGAAACCAATGGAATGACCCCATCGACCCTAGCTCTCGCATTTTCATACCAAAATGTGCAATGGGGCGTTGTGGATAGCATAAATATTTAGTCAGGCGATGCATTAAAATTTATGCAAAAAACAGAAACAGAAATCCAAAAATAAATTGGAAAAACTGCATCGGTTGTATTTCCTTCTTTTATGAATTTTGTCCATTCATTAGCAATCCTTAAAGGCAGAATCTTTTAGCAATAGAGCAGTTCAACCCCCAATCGCAGTTAAATAAAATGTTCCTGAATTTCCAACCTCACCACAAACATGTTCAAATGTCACATTAAAAATGGTTGCTTCGGCATTAATTAAAACTGGGATCGAACGTTGTGTTTGTTCGTTGGGCACTGGGATTATAACATTTTCTGTAAAATGCAAAAATTGACAGAAAAATAAAAACAATTGGCAGGCGAGTGTCTGTGTGCACAACAGATATTCCCAGAAACATAACAATGCACAAATTGCATCGACATCACGCTCACTTGGCCCATATACTCGGGGCGTTATGATTCCGTTTCCCCGATTATGACCCAATTGGGAGCTGCGGCCATAACCGCAATAATGAATACCAAGTCAATGAAAATTAATTGTTGTTTTAATGATTCAATAAATTTTTTTTGTTAATTGAAAAATTCAATGAGCTTAGAGTTTATATGATTCGCATCCTACTTTATAACTTAAAAAAATATATAACAAATGCTATATTTTTTTTGTATTTGTGTAGCTGATTTTGTAATAAATGTAGCTGAATTTGTAATGAAAAAGAATTAAAAAGGAGCTACATTTAATTAGCGACTCAACTTTATATTTTAATAATCTTTTTGGGGATAATCTACTTTCATTTTATAATAAGGGAAACAAATATTACCATACAGCCAAATCAGCTTAAAATGGGCATTAGGTGCATTTTAAAGGAATGCTGTCGAACAAAATCGATTAAAAAAATAAAAAAAATGTTTGCCTTAGGGTACCCACATAATTGATTATATTAAATTAACATTAAGCAAACAGAGCATGCAAAATATTTGTTGCCAGAAACTAATTCAAATTGTGCAATCAACTGTAAGCCTAATGAAAAACTTAGATAAAAAATATATAAACGGTAAACAAAATCGAAAAAGAAATTGTGTGGAGTCATCCAATATTTAGATTGCATTTGTATGTTTAAGTTTCTAGCGGAATTTTTGTTTGCTGAAAATAAATTCCGTAAGATGCTTGGATTTAAAAAAGCCTGATCATCAGGATATGTTTAAATTGAGTAATTTAGGCTAAGTTTTTTAATGTAAGTATTAAGACTTAATCAAGAGACCTCAACTGCCACAATATGCAAGCCTTCTTAGCGATTCAGTAGGAGCTTTTAAGATTCTTTTGTGAAATAATTTATAATTTTAATTGAAAAAATTTTCTGTGGCCAAAGAAGTGTGAAAACATATTTTTGTGGTTTATTCTGGCAATGCACTTTATTTATGCCCTCTGTGTTCGGTTTCCACTCCAATCCTACTCTGCATTTTTGTTCACACAATTTCTGAATTCATTTTTATCACAAATGCAAGGAATTTGTTTGCAATTTAAACTTGGCTTACGCTCTAAGAAAAGCCTGTCTGGAAAGTCAATTTGTATGGGCTGAAAATTTTCTTTGTCTGGATTTTATTTGTCACCCAAGTGAAATCCATTCAGTATCTGCAGATTTAAATGCGAACTCCATGTCCATTGAAAAGTGTCAAATCCTTTTGTAGCAGTTTCTGGCCACGTGCTAATAGTGGCAGCTGCTCTGGAGGACCCCTTACAGCTCAACTGAATGGACATTCGAGTGTTCTTGTTTGGTGTTTTCGTAAGACTCTTAGCTCTGCAACTTTGAATCCGGATTGCATCTGCATGATGTTGCTCATACGCCATGTGGTCCTGCCACCTCTCTGCCGAAAACCCAAGATTATTTCTTTTACGGACTTATTCCTTGAAATTGTGTCTGCATTAGTGGTGGTATAAGGTTCTTGCATCTATTTTGAATTCTGCCAAGGCATGAATCATTCAATTTTTCTTTAGTTTTGGTAGATTATTAAACAAATATAATTATTTTAATGGAACTTATATATCAATGAATCTGTTCTGTTATTTATATATATAAATTGATTTTAAACCGAACCAATTTAATTAAAATATACATATTCTTATAAGAAATATACAAACATATATGAGAAGTCTATTCAAATGTCTTTAGAATCGATACGTTGCGTTCCTCATTATTTATTAATTTTATTATCAAACTTCTTCTTTTGAAGTTGATAAATTCGTGTAGGTGTTTCCGTTCAGTCGTTCCCTTCTATTGTCTGAAACAATTAGCAAGGAGCAATTTAAATATATGATTTCCATTTAATTTGAAAGGACTGTGATTTTAATAAGTTGAACATTTTACGGAGGAATGACATTGTTCTGAAAAGCTTTAAGAAATAAAATGGTTTTTATATTAAAGATTCCCAATGACTTTGATTGACATCTGGTTATAGGGTATCGATTAAGGGTAGATACATTTATGGGCACAGTTTAACAAAATCCTTTTTGATGAAATATGGAAGGGTATTGAAAAGGCTTTCAAATTATGATAACTCGGTGTTTTCCTCTGCCTTGAAATATTTATGAAAGAAGTTTGCTGTCTGCCTTGCCGTCTTGAAAGCAGCTCCGCTGTCTGGATTGTTGGTTGCCGGATGATGGGCGGATGGGATGACTTTGCTCACCGTTGCTGCTGCCATTAATTACCAAACTCATCCAAAGTAATTCTATGGGAAAATTAGTTTAAGCGGGCGTGGCGGACGCTTCTGGATGAATCAGAGCTGTCAGCGTGCGGATTGCTGTCGGTGGGGCCGCTACTGCAATTATTATGCAATTACAGGGGGAGGCCGTGGCATGTAGGCCGACATCGTTTTTCTATTGGCCTTCCGAGGGATAACTACATAAAACTGTTACCTAAGCAACCTGCTGCACAAAGTTATGCCTGGCCCCCAGAAGGAAAGCAATTTGGCGGTGGTAAGCGTTTTGCCCTCTCACTCCCTCACGTCGGCTGCCTTTTGTCTTCTTTACGCGTCGACGGTGTCTGTGTAATATTTTTCTTTCTCTCCACTCAGACTGTTCCTTTTGTGGGCCCGCTGCATGGAGGAAAAGCTCATAAAACTTTTTCAATTTCACTTTAATTTTGCCGGCATTCTGCGCTGTCTTCATCACCATCGCCATCGCTACTGCCATCTTTTTGTCGGCGCTTTTTCTAGCAGCCGAGGCATTTGGCGAATAGGCCTCTTCTTTAGTTGTGTAAAAATTCAATTATGTGCATTACCTTTCATATAGCCATCTAACTCACCCATACTTATACAGATATTATGGCCATGAGAAGGTTGGATGAATTTGTTGCTTGCCTTCGCCTTCTAATGACAATCAAATTAGCAGCACTTTCCTTGGCGCCAAAAACTTTTTCCATTAAACGAGCCATTTTTTGCCCATACTTTATTTTTTAAACTTGCCTCAATAAATTGATTGGCCAAAGTTACGCTGCGTTTGGCCAAAAGCATTTTTGTTTTATTGTCGTAAAGCTTGAAGCACTTTTAACTTAAACTGCACTTGGTCGAATAAATTTATCTTGGCACCAGGAGACCCCTAATTTTCCCCTCAACTTCCTGCGTTCCATTGCGTTAATCAAAATGTTTACCTCTAATTGAAGTTCCTTGTTGCCGGTTTAATTTCGTGTTCATAATCTTATGCAGGACACCTGATTAAGTTAACATTGGAATTTGGAGATAGCTTGTATATGCACAAGAGAAGAAGGGGTCAGTCGAAGTAAGTGTATCGTGGTAACCCACCTTTGGCATCTATTTAACTACTTAAGAAACTTTGTTGCACACAGACCTTAAGAAATGTAGATAACTTACGAAATGACCAATAAGGAAAACCGGGTTGGCCTTAAAATGACTAAAACATGAATTATGTATTTATGTTTATTTCCAATTATGTATTTTTCCAATTCTTATCCGATTCTTAAGCGAAATATATTGAATTATTTATAGCTCCATGCTCCATCATTCTGCGTTCCTCTATAAACAATCATCTAGAAATCATTTAGAAACAATTATTTAGTGAAATTTTTCCTTTCCTTAAAAAAATTATTTTTTTAAAAAAAAAAAACACAAAAAAAAATTATTTTTATCTCTTATGATGAAAACTAACTGTATTTAAATCTATAACACTCTTAGTGACTCTTCTGGTATGTCTTCCGTGGAGGTCCACTAGAAATAGGATAGCCCAAAGAGCTTACTTAGGTGTTTTATTTAAAGCTGTGTAAGCCCGCTTCTAATCAACCTTTCAAACAACCCCTTTCCCTGACCATCTTAAATTTCCATTCAATAATTTATAATTTTTCAATCTTAGCCAATTTGATGCCATGGTCGTGACCCAACTGGCAAATTGCTACACGCAGATTTCTAAAGTGGTCCTCCACCCCTTTTCTGCCCTATATTCCATCGTTCAAGGCTTATTATAAACCCAATGGATGGGGGTGGGGTTGGAGGAATGGCAGGTGAACGGTTGGCAATGTCATCGCATCATAAACATGAATAATTGCCCTGCTCAACGAGCGTTGAAAGCTCAAGAGACCTCAGTAGTAAAAATACAAGGGGTTTCTTAATAGTATTTATAAAAGGATATACTTTTTCTTAATGCACTGCTGAAGCAAATAAAAGTAGAACATATCTGTTAATAGGAAAAGTAATCGATGTGGTTTTCAGCATCTCATGTAAATTTATATATTTTTGATATTTATTTTAGGGTATCTTTTATTTGGCCATTATGTATTATTTTTCCTTATTTGTTTGTACCATGTGCGTTCGTGCGCAAGTTCGAAGTTTCCCCAGCTAAAAGGATGGGGGTGTACATGAAAAGTAGCTTAACATTAGACAGGACGACATACGACACTTGTCGGGCAGTTGGTGCCTCTCCTTGCAGCTGAAGCCATCATTGACAGGCAGCGAGTGTGACCCCAAAGGGGACTTTGGGTGGGACTACGGAGGGGACGGACAATGATGTAGATAGATAGATATATATCTATAGAGTGCTGACCTACTCTTCATATTGCCTCTCTGTATTTGAGCTTACTGCAACGGATGTAAGCTCCTTCAGCTTCCCCCAAAAACCTCCTGCATTGCATTTGTGATTCGATTTGATTTGGCTGAATGGATAGATTATGGTTTCCCCATATAGAATCTTACGTGTGTGCCGTATCTGGGTTAGTTGAAGATTGTATTGTGTGAGGACCAAAAATATCCTCTAAATATTATTTCCTGAGGCTCTTTATGCGTTTGTCAGCGATGCAAATGCGATTTGACGAGCCAGCCAAATGAAACTCGACCCGTTTGAAAGGAAAGGCGGATTGGAGCATAGTAGCGGAAATTTCTACTTTCGCGAAATCCACTCGCAACCTATCTAATTATGTAACCAGATACCTACAAACACCCAATTGAGCGGATCGTTGCTTGATTAATTAGCGGTTTTAACACCCCGAATTGGACGGATTAAATACCCATTCCATGAGTTGTTAAAAGCTGTTGCAAATTGGATTTGAGTGCATCTCCTGTATCAACACGAACTCACAGCTTTCTGATCAATTATAGAAAAAGGACAATTGGAGAAACTTTATTATTCTTGATATTTGCTGCACAAAAAACATAAAAAAAATAAATAAGTAGAGAGCTAAAAGAACGATATTGGTTAAACAACTAATAAAACTTTCTGTGACATGCAAAAAGCGTATGAAATTCTGTTTTACCTGACTCCCAAAAAACAACGAAAATCTCCTGAATAGCTGAAGAAAAAACTGTCTACTATATAAATATTTAAAAAGTTGAAAAATTCAACTGTACAACCGGTGCAGCGAAAACAAATATAAATGGGATAGCAAACTGAAAAATAATACAAACTAATTGCCAGCCGAATAAAGTTTATCCAACGAAAAACTGTTATTTTGTGTATACAATTTTTTTCGCTACTTCTCTTCGATTTGGTTTTAACTTTCCGAGTACTTTTTATAAACAAAAATAAAAGAGTAACAAACTTTCGGCAAATTGTGCAATTTTTTGCTCGTCTTTGAGTTTTTAAGCAATTCCAAACTCAATTTTGGTTGGGATTAAGGTTGAAAGGCTATAAAACTGGAACACATAAAACTTTTAACTCCATAAGTTTATTTATTTTTTGTTGCCTGGATGTGGTCAGTTAAAAATCAGAAAGATAATTCAAAGAGATTGGACATTTAGAGCAAAAAAGTTTCTAAACGGTGTTCGTCTTCTCCTTTTAAACCTTTAGTTACTAAGCGGCCTTATGGGATTCCCAGCTAAGATACTAACGTTGAGTGCTTCCTGAGAATCTGGATCACCTTAAATTAAGTTGTTTCCTACTCCCCTCTCGAAATACTTTTATTAGCGTATAAAGCAATTTCCAACAGATTTTGCAACATAAATTATCAACTTGCCGAGCAACTATGGAATGGGTCTGGTGGTGAGGTCTCCTCGCAGCTATTTTGGCCCAGCGCCCATCGAAGGGGTCAAAAACCCCACTTCTGACTCGTGACCTTTTTGGCAGCATTTAAAGTGATAATTCTCACACATACAAAAAGAGAGGGAGAAAGTCAAAGAGGCTGGGTAACTTGGAAGACTTTTATTATTTAATTTTGCCCCGCTTGTGCTAATAAATTAAGCACATCTTGACTTCCGCTCACCAACTGGGCACGCCCCCTCACTTTCTGACTTTAAGTGGAACGAACAGAACCCAACACGTATGCAAAAAGCAACTGAAACTTTACCAGAAGGGATTAAATGTCAAGATTTTCCTTTTCGTTCGTTGTTTCGTGACTTTCAATTGAATTTTGTCATTGGCAATAAAAATCATTTGGATCTTAAGCCAATAGAGAGAAAGGCGAAAGCTAGTTTGAAAATGTTTTGATTCAATTATTCACTAAGCATATGGGTTTTGATGCGGAATAGCAATTACTTACTCTATTCCGAAAAATAAGCTGCTTGTCTTTTATCAGACAGACAGAGGGAGTAATAGACGCCTAACTAATTTGCATGATAAATTTACTTTCAAGAGATCTCAATCTCCTTTATTTGCACATCTTTGTATTATATGAGCTACTGGTCATTTTATTTAGGAGCTTTTTGAATCTTTTGTTAGCCATTTTAACGATATTTGACCACCTGTGGTCATCACTTCCCAAAACTATCAACAACAAAACGAATAATTCTTTAAATTTTTGCAACTTTATTATTACTTAAATTTCCAGTTTAGGGCTTGCAACTTATTTCACACCATTTGTTTTGTTATAAACCATCAAAATAATTTATGTTTCCTCCCAGTTAGTTGTGTATTTTGTTTTCCGTTTCCATTTATTTATTTTTATATTTTTTTTAGCCAGAATTTGTTATTGCTAGATCTCATTCGCTCAATTGTTACACTTTTTCTAACGCCATAGGTTCCATAAATTTGATTTTTAATAGTATCATTTTGGTTTTGCCAGTTATGTAGTTCACTATATATATTATTCATATATGTTTGTCATATTATTTTGCTAATTATGCTAAGTTTACACCATTACATTAATATATAGATTTATATTTATAGATGCAAATGTTTGCATACAGAAGCTATAGACTTATAAATTTTCAATTCGGTTGTAATTTGTTTTCCTGTTTTTTTTTTTATTATTATATAGTTCGCATTTGGCGCTTAATGTGTTTATATAATTTACAAGTATTTTTTTATAAGCGCCATCAAATTGTTCGCCATTTTTGCTCGTTTCACTTTAATGAGCTGTTCCATTGCTTAATTTTCCTCGCCGCGTTTTTTCTGGCATATCATTTCCATTTTAATTACAATTTTGGGCAATCGTTTGTAAATAGTCGTAGTTCTGGACAAAACACAAAAAAAAAACAGAATACAGAAATAAGGAAAATTATTAATGTTCATATACTTTTACGGAGCATTTCAATTGCACCGCTTAACTCCTAATGGAATTTTTAACTATCTTCGCAGTTGGAAACTTTTAAGCTATATAGAGAGCTTACTTGTTTTTTAATTTTAATGGGCTTATATATGCATTTAATGTTAATAGCTATATAAATATTTATTTAGTTACATAACAAAGTAGCTGCATGCTTACAATCAACAGTTTAATTTAATTTTGCATTTGTTTTGTTTGCTTTACATTCGCACGACCAAAATTTGGTTTCAGTTTTAGTTTTAGTTTGCGTTCAACTCGCTCGCTCCTATTGTTTTTAGATTTACGGGCCATGTTTTTACAAATATCTGGTCAAAAACTACAGGAACAGCTCCCACCCACCTGTACATGATTCACATTTTCCGACTGAAATGATTCTGACCATCTGCGTGATTCAATAACTTCTTCTTTTGGCTAAAAACATTTTGTGTGGTTATTATTTATATGGGAAGTTTAATAATATAATTACCATTTATTCTGCAACTAGACTTATTTACACACAATACACAATTATAATTCAGTCTTTGGAAGAATAACATTCATATTTTGTTTTTGTTGTTACGCATTCAGAATTGTCTTAGTTTTTATAATATTTTTTTTATACTGCGAATGATTTGAATAAAAGGAATTTAAACGAAAGGGGATGTTTTTATTGGTCCTAATTGTGAAAAATAGATTGGCTTGGCAAATTCATAGACCAACCTTTAAGCATTCTATTCAAAATAAATCAATGCAACTGAACATATTTTGGTTTAGAGAAATGTTTAAATAAAAAATGTGCCGGTGCTTAATGTTTAAGAAATTGTATTTCTCTTGTCTTCTTAAGAAATAAATGAACCAAATTCTTTTTTCGATAGCTTCCAACTTATTTCTCCTTAAGCGAATAAAGTATTGAGTTCCAAGTCAGTGTTTTTGATAATGAGTTCGGCAACAATCTACGCTAGTTAACTATTTACAGATTAATTTATTAAAAATTTGCAACAAAGTTAGCTCGGAGAAGCGCTTGTGTGTATTCGATAGACACAGCTCCAGCTTCCGATAGACACATAAACTTACTGACTATGCAGAGACAGTTGAAACGCTGGGGATGGTTTGGGAAGGGAAAAGGAAAAGAGGGTCGAAGGGTCACTGTGCGCTTAGAGATCACATTTAAAACGCACGGTCAATTAATGTCACACACGCAGCTCGTCCATAAGTGGATGTTGCTGTTGCTGCTGCTGCTGCTGATGTTGTTGCTGCTGCTGCTGCTGTTGCTGTTGCTGATGGTGCTGAGTTGTGGTGGCCACAATAACGGGAACTGTTGGTGGTGTGGGTACTACCAATCCACCGGCCGTGGTCAGTACTGTGGTCATGCTCTGATTATGATGATTCTGCAAGTGTTGCTGGTGGGTTACCACATGTTGCTGCTGCTGATGTTGCTGCTGGGCGGGCGAGTGTTGCTGAGCCTGTGCCTGAGTCTGTTTCATGCAGCTCTTCTTCGTGAGGGTGCCGCACTGATTGCCCAGAACTTGCAGAGCGTGTGGAGGTGGCATCTGTACCACACCACCTACACCCACACCCACGGAACCGCCTACGGCTCCCCCACCGCCGCCAGGATCTTGCAGGGATTTCATGTGCTTTGGCGGGGGCGGAGCGCGGTGAGGTATGTCCGCAAATTCCGGCGGTGGCAGTTGGTGGTGCTGCATGGCGTGGTGGTGCGACAAAATGGTGGCGGGATCACTTTTTGTATGAATAGTCAGAGTCTCTAGGTCCCCGCATATATTATTCGGCATTTGGCCATTTTCCTGCCTTTTCAACTTGGTTTGTGGCCTGGGCTCACTCAACCTGGTCTTGTCCCTCTGATAGTAGACGCCCGCGAAGATCAGGACGTTCAGGATCAGAAGAGAACAGCCAATGGCTATGGTCACACTGAGAGCAGTGGAGTAGGCGGCAAATCCGTCATTGTCCTGCGAGGCACTAGCTGCGCCTCCCCCGGCACCATGATCGCCGTCCATCATATCGTCCGGATAGATCTTACCTCCGCCATAGCGAGTGCCATTTCTTTGCAACGAGGATGATGGGGAACTGAGATTCAGCAGGGAGAACACCTGATTCGTAAATATCGTAAAGTTTCCCATGGCTGCCGCATTGGCGGCCCGGGAGGAATAGGGAGGGTTCAGGGGCTTAACGGAGGCATCGCTGGCTATGTTGTTGTCCTCCTCATCATCGTCCTGCAACTGGTGGTGGGCAGCGGGCACATTATCGCCGCCGGGCTTGTGCAGGTCCGGAATGAGGTTCAACCAAAAGGAAAGCCGATGCGCCCGATAGTGATTCTTTAGCTTCGGTTTGGTATCTGTATGGTAAGTAGGAAGAACAACAAAAGGATACAAATTATAATTAAATATTAAAATATGATAGAAGGTTTTCATATTTTTAAGAGTTTTTTGTTAGTTATTATTTATATAGTTATGTATTTAAAACTCACCAAAATTGAGATATTTTTTGTGCACACTTTCGTAGGCTGTCCATTCGATGGTCTTGTATCTACTTCGCTCCTGGCGGCTGCCATGCTCAGCTTCCATTGGCTCATTTGGGTTTCTGGAAACAGGATAAAATGGGGTATTTCAGGATAGGGCGGTGAATAAGGCTGTGTTAGCTTTCGCCTATAGTTTCAATCGCAAGCGGTTTCAAGCGGCACTGCAAACATTCAGAGCTCACTTACCCGCTCCGCACAAAGTTGGACCAGTAGAACATAACCACTTCTGATAGACTAATTTCGGTCTTCGTGTAGTTGCGCGTAAAGTGATTGAAACCGCCAACCAGTGGAGCACCGAAGATATAGGGCAGGTCCTCACCGTGAATGCATCCTTGGCGCTGTGAAATAGCAGAAACCAGATGCTATGTTATACAAAGGAAAACACTATACACAAGACCCTTGACCCTGATCCAATAGGTATTTTTGCAGCTTCATTACACTCAAAGTGATAGCTAGTTAACGATTTCACTTAACTGGATTGATTTTGTGGCCAAGTGGAAAGCTTATCAAAAGTGGGTCAATGGGCTAATTTATTCTCCACTATGAAATATGATTTTAATTAGGGAGTGAAGGAGCTAGCTCTTTTAACAACTAATCCAGAGGTGATATTTAAAATATTTAAAAAAAAAACCCTTAACTTACCTGTGGATAGTCGCCAAAACGCGTTTGGTAGTCAAACACGTACAGATACGAGTTGCGGTGATCCGCGGAATGCAAATCCACCGTTTGGGCCGCCGGAGCCACAACCTGAGCATCGCTCAGGGCCTCCAGTGTTTCGTCGCTGCAGGAAAATTGTGGAAAAAAGGAAAAACATTAAAATCAAATAACAATTTTTCAATATTTGCCCACCGCCTGCCATCCAGCCCGTTGCAATTTTCCGGCTATTTTACCATTGCCCTTCGCCAATCGAGCCGTGTTCAAGTGCGCAACTAACAAGCCACTTTGAGTGCCGCCACTTTCGTTGATGTGGCTCGTATTTACCTGTTTTTCAGGTGGAGGCCGTCGCAGCCAGGCCTCACAGTGTTGGGCTAAGCCTATTTTGAGGCTATCTCTTTTTTGACTAGTGATTTTTTGTCCTTTTCTGTATTTATACTTTTATATTTTTTTTTCCTGTCTGGCAAGGCTGCCTCTATATATTTTTTCCATTTGTTTAGCATTGGAAATGCACCAGCGTAAAATTTGAATAAAACCCATTTGCCGCATTTGCATACATATCTCTTGAATGCAGCAAAGATGGAACTACTAGCGCCCAGAAAATAGCTTCATTCGCTTTTTATTGTGAAATGTGGGATTATGTTTAATATTTAAAGTTAAAGCTCATGCTATATACTCTTTGAATGTTCATTAAAGCAAAAAGATAAAAGCCTGGCTCTGAAGTAACTTGCATTTGACAACACTGTTTCTTAAGCATTTTCAAGCAATATTAAGTATACGCCGTGTGTCGAAGTGTGCTTGTGGTTGTGATAGGGGAAATAAATTTGTCAAAATTTATTTGAAAATATTTGAGCTGAGTTCTCCGCATATTGTGCAAACACTAATAAATTGTCAGAGGAAATCGATACAAGTATCCTCAATGTGGTACCGGATGCGTGTGATGTCGCTTTGTCGAACTCGTCAAACTAAATATTGATTTAAATCAAAGATCAAATGAAATAAATTATTCGGTCGTGCTTGTATTTGCAAAATTTCCATATTACTCAAATGCCGAAATGACAAAACTATTTTGCCGGACAAATTGAAAGCGAACATTATTTATGAAGATTGGCAGGCAAACGGAATGGCATGAAATGAACAAAAAATTTGCATTTCATTTGCCATAAGATTGAAATCAAGATTCATTTAAGCCGCCTTAATTGAAACCCGTTCGGCCCGAGCTCCGGCGAAAGACGAACCCACCGGCGGAGCCAGAGATCGGGACATGCCATTGCGCATTTAATTAAGAACGAAATATTTATTTGGCACACACTCCTCCGACCCACTCACTAGGATATCCCCAACCTCCACGCCCCTTTGCCAGTTCCCTTTCCATTTCGAGGAATTTCAGGTTCGAGGGGCTCGCATACAAACGCAATTACTCACCGGATATTAATTGGATGCTGGACGGGCCTCTCCCAATCCGTATACTCATTGACAATCGTGGCGAATATCTCGTTCAAATGGAACGTGTACGTGTTCCGTACGTAGGCCTTTAAAATTCTCGACCGCCGATCCGCCTCGATGCCATATTGCACGTCTCCCGAATTGAAGCTGAAAAAGGCCTCCGCACGTGTCACGCCGGCCATCAGGTCGTATCTGTGAAAATGCGATGGAGAAAGGTGAGAGGGTTTTATTTATGCACTTGCAATAATTTTATTTAACATATTAGTTTAGTCTTAAAATGTAAGGTAACAATTTCAAAAAAAAAAACAAACAAAAGTTAACCTAGATAATAAAAGTATTTCTCTTCATAAAGTTATAATTAAGCTTTTTTAAAGTTTTTCAGTGCATCAAGAAGGTTAACGCACAAGTGTAAGGTATAACTGTCTGGCCCTGTTAGCCTTGAGCCACAGATGGGAACACTCTGATAAGTTAAATCAGACTGAGATGATGAGTGGAGATTCTTATGAACCCAGAAAGTGTCTGGCAATTGCCAAGAAAAGGATGAAATAAAAAAAAAAATATTTAACAAGCAACTAATCTGATTTCCTTCTGTAGAAACGGATTTGTAAACAACAAATTGCATTTCTTGAGCATCAATTCACATTTATCTCCTGGCCACAATTATTTTCTCCGAAAATTTTCGATCCACTCATTTGTTAAACAAGTTGAAACAGCCCTTGGAGCTAACCGCACTCTTGGTAGAAAGAAAACTTTGTGGAAACTCTTGGCCCTGGCCAGCTCAGTCACTGGCCAACTGCAGATGCTAGCTGCATTTTCAGCATTTGAAAATTTAAATTTATTTTTGCCTTATTTGCTTACGCACTGAGGCCAAGACTGGTGGGACTCTGAGACCGGAGGGTTGTTGTCGGGTTGAGAGTTCTGCGTTCTTCTCTATATATTTGGCAAATTTTATTTGCTCTTTGTGCATACGTTTAATGGAATTCCTTTGCGGACTCTACAGCACTTCACGTGTGTGAATGCTGGTGGGGGACGGGGGAAAAATTGCTTTTAAATGTGCACAAAGAAATATTTATACTCCTTTTCCAGGGAAACCGACTAATAGCCCTCAGGGCATTGACAAAGCGATTACAAAGCGCACAGAGATAAATTCATGTTAGACCAACAATGAGCATCCAGCGCATCCCAAAGGGGTGTGGCTTGCAACCCGAAAGCAGTTCTCATTAACTATTGACTCTGCTATTGATTGGCTGCCATTGTAGTGCGTTGCAGAAAAGAGCTGCATTCAGTCCGCTGGTAATTATCGATTCCAGCGCATTGGGCTCAGGTGCTTGACGCTCATTTCCAGCTAACCCATTTGGAGGGCATACATCAATTATGAAATCGCAGCTAATTAGCTGTTAATAATATATATTAACATTGTAAAATGGCTCAAACACAAAGTGCATAAATCAAGTGCTCCCCAAAAGCCCCCAACCCCACCCAACTCTCGGTAGCCACAATGACCTGAGCTTAACAAAATGAAGCCCAACATTTGCGTGCCTAATGTGCATAAATTAATTAAATGCATGTGTGTTAGTGCGGGTGTGTGTTGGTGTGGGTAAATCTTATCGCTGTCTAAACTAACGGCTGTTGGAAGGATCGTGCCGTGGCAAAAGTCAAGATAAAATTCCTTTGACACCCGACTAAGGAAACACAACTTGCCAAAAGAAGTCGAAGCTTTAAATTAATTATAGCCTACACTCCGGTTACATAATCATAAAGGAAAGTTATGTAAAAACACAAAAAAGTATATATTTTCCTTTCAAAACGAAATTATTTTTAATCTTTAAGAAAAATTGAAATTTTAATTCATCTATGAACGAGTAATTCAATAGATCTTGTTTTTCGAACCATTATTTAATGAAATAATATTTATTATCTTTAGTTTTGTCAGTGTATGTACACATATGTTTGTTTGATTTTTTGTGCCAGGTAAACGTTAAGGTAAAAATAATTAAGTATTTGCTGGCCTGGCCCAACTTACCTTGACAACTTGTTAATGGCAGTTTTTCTCATTAATACTGCATTAATTAAAAAGTCCGCCGCATGTTGGAAATGCGTGAGTGTTGGTGTATTTTTGTATATTTTTTATATGCATATGTTTAAGGTAACAAGCACCAGCCATCGTCATCATCATCGTCATTATTATAATCGTCAGCAGCAGTTGTTGAGTTTCGTTCAAAGGAGTTGGCCAGAATAAAATAAGAAAGGTGAGAAAAACATTGCCTTATAATTTATTTTAATTATGCAAAGGAAATTAAGAAACTTTTCGACACAATCATTTTCAGTTAAAGCCATTCCATTAATTGTTTTAATCTTTTCTTGCACCTTTAACTATTACTTAGTTTTTTTAATGGAAAATTTCACAAAGAAAGAAAATCAGATTTTAAGGATTATACTTTTCAAAGTCTATACACTACAAATTCAATTTAATTAATGAAAACGAACCGATATTCTCTAGTTGTCCGGGCGTTCCCCATCCTCCAGCTGCTGCAATTCCCGCCTCTCCGCCCAATCCGTTGCCGGCGGCCGTCGAGGCCTGCGCTTGAGCCTGAGCTGCCGGTGACCCGGGGGCGGGTGGCACGTAATCCCCTCCGTCTATGACCACACCGTCAATGCTCGGGCCAAAGGCAAAGCCAAACTCCGGGGGGCGGATGGGCACACTCAGCAGTTGGTCGAGCGTCTTCTCGCGCAGACACTTCATGAGGTGGGCATGGGGCAAGTCCGAGGCGCAGTTGACGTGGTGGGCCACAATGGCAGCGTACTTGGCCGGGTTGCTCACCAACGACCAGGGGGCTAGGCCAGAGCCGGACATCAGGATGGCACGGTTGAAGAGCAAACCTTTGCGAGAAAATGCCCATGATATACTTTTAATAACCAAAGTTATAAAAAACAGTCAAAAAATGTATCAAAGGCATGAAATAAATTAAAAATTATTCAAAAATAATATTTAAAGTTCCTTAGAACTTAGAAGAAATTTAATTAATTTAAATGTTAAAATTATTTTCACTGTATGGTAACCAAGAGAGGCACGAAATTGGGAGCCAGGCACTGTAGTGACAGTGGGATTTGCCGCCACTTACCCTCTGGCACTGCCATTGACGAGATGAGAAAGTGGACACAGGCCGCACCGGTTCCATGGCCGGCCAATGTGATGCTGTTGGGATCCCCGCCGAAGGCTGCTATGTTCTCCTTGAGCCAGTGCAGAGCGGCAATGATGTCCATCAGGCCGTAATTGGCCGGCAGCTTCGAGTAGCGGTCCGTGTTGGCATTCAAGAAGCCTGCAAATAGTTGTCGAGTTTTTCCGCACTTAATCAGCAGTTTTTCTTGTGCGCTTGATTGGCTCGCTCGCGAAAATGGAAATTTAATCGATTCGCCGCGCACCCGTGCAGTAAGTCAGTCAGTCATTCAGTCAGTCTGTGGGGCACATTGCCTATTTAAAATGTCAAACGCAACTCTTTTTTCCCATCCCTTCGGCGGGTAAAAATGTGCAAAGTCACGCGTGCAAATCATGATGTCAGCACTTCCGTTTCCTCTGCAACAACAGCTTTTTGAATGAGGTGAGGGAGGGGGCTGAGGCGCGAGAGTTGGCGCCAAATGAGGTCACACTAATTTCGTCTGTGCATTTGAATTTGCAAAGTGTTTGGACAAGGCACAGTGGCACAATATTCAATGAAAGGCGAACTGAAATGCTTTTAAATTGAATTACTTTCTTGGGCATTTGACTATTTTCAAGTTATGGCCATAATTTTGAAGTGTATACAAAATATTTTCGGTTTTATTTACTGTTCACTCTACTGAATGTTTATACCACTGTCCTGCTGCTAAATTTTGCTCCAGACTGTAACTAAATTAGTTAGATTATGGAATAAATGGTCGCCTAGCCGCTGCTGCAGTTGTTACGGCTGCCTCAATGGTGTTGCTGCTCCTATTGTCGGCGGAAGTGCAGTGGATGTTGCACTGGATGTTGAAGAGGCACGTTCGCTTCATTGCACTGACCTCACTCGCTGTTCGTCCGACGCGTCGGTCTGTCCGCCCATCCGTATGTCCGTTTCCTGGTTTTTTGAGCCCGTCCTCCCGGTCATGCACTCGGCATATCAATTAGCATTAGGATTTGAGTGTGCCAAGCACTTACCGAGCACTCCGAGGCGATAATTTATGGTTACCACCAATATTTGTCCATAGCTGGCCAGCACGGATCCGTCGTAGGGATTGCCGCTGTTCCACTCATAGGACTCGCCGTGCACAAACACCAGCACAGGATACTTGGCAGGACCTCCGCCGCCTGACGAGGACGATGAAGACGAGGACGAGGACGAGGATGAGGAGGAGGAACTGCCACTATTTCCTCCCGATGTCGATGATCCCGAGGATGAGGAGGAAGAGCTGCTCGAAGAGTCACGCGAACCAACTGTAAAATGCACACAAAGAAATATATATTTATAAGAAATCTCGCAAATTAAGAATTCATAAAAATGTGGCAAGTGATTAAAAATCACAAACAATTAAAATAATGGGCTTATAATACATATGTTTAGTGTCAAATATTTTCTTAAGAACAGTGCAGAAAGGAAAAGGAATTGTTAATTGGCAGCTGGTTTATTTGAGGAAACGACGGAGGTAAAATGTATAATGGGAACCAGAAATTGATTGTCTTTCCGCTGGAATTTCTAAGGAATAATTCGAGTCCACAAAGTAGGAAGTAATTGCGGAAAGAGGTATTTTTTGCCGATTTGGCTCTTGAGCCGCCAGTCGAAAAGCCAAAACCATTAATCAAGTCGAACGAAGAAAATACGTAAACAAGGCGTTAAATCAGGCGGCTTCCATCGACTCAATTTCGGGACAAATGAGCGTCTAAGCCTCCAAATTAGGCAAATTAGACGTAAACAACTCTTTTCCTGTCCGGCGTGTGTGCGTTGAAAGCCCAAAGTCATCGATGGCTCTTCTGGTCCAGTGTGTCCTAATCGGAACGGACACGTTTTCCAGCTTAGGATATTTGTGTATAGAAAAGCTTTTTTCTCAGCACGGGGATATGGACACGCAATCAGGCCATGGAATGATCCCTCTTTGCTGACGTGGTAGTGTCTACCTTTAGGGCTTAGGCCTTCGAGTGGTGTGAGCCACTAAAAATACCCATTTCAGGGGATTAAATTGACAGAATATACCGTTCTTGAAGCAAAGAGTCTGTGGCTCTAGTTTAAAACTTTAAAGTGAGTTCCAGAGCTCTTACACACTACACAATTGAGGCCAAAGTTTAGCTCATGGATTCTTTTTGGAGGATGTTTGTTAAGATGTTTCTTTAAAGCAAACCCAAGCGAAACTAAACTTACTTCCGAGTAGAGAATACGAAATAGTTTGCAAAATGCAAACATAAATTTATCCATACAGTACAAGGAAACGGGTAAGGAGGCAAGGCTTGTGCAGCTGCATCTTTCGGGTAGATACATATCGCATGTATCTGAGCTAGTCAACATCAGGCCACGCCCTCCGTCCTCCGCCCTCCGCCCTCCACCCACCATTACTCCGCTTTTCGTTCTTCGTTCCGAACAAAAGCCACAACAACAAGTACAACAAAAGCAATATGAACACGGGTTTCTCGCCTGCTGCCCACATAGAAAGTTCTGTCCTGGAACAAAAGGACCTGCTTATCAAAGCGGAAAAAGAGTTGAGGAGAGGTCCGCTAGTGGGGGCTGAGCGGTAAAGAGGGAGGGCAGGCAGGGGCAGGGGTCTGTTACCAAGAGTTAGAAGAAGTGGCGAAACGAGCGCCGTATAAAGGCCAAAGGAGGAAAGCAAGTTACTGTGTCAGTGACTTTTATAAATAGCGCGAACAAAGACTGACTCGTGGCACGTGTGCGGACCACAGGCAACGAGTCGCTGAATATGGGATATTGGAGGAGATATCCCTAGGAACCTGGCCGAAACCCCATGAGGGCGTATCTATATGTGTTAATGTGCCACCAAATCGAAGCCAATGTCAATATCCATTTGAAAATCTCGGCGCGGTGTCACGCAGACCGTGTTTACCTTCAAACATATTGAGCAAATTCAATCTGATCAAGCCATAAGAGGAAAAAGATGTAAAGCTATAGTCCCCAAGCTCTCAGATGAGAGGTAAAGTTTTAATTTCCCCAAAAAAGTCCATTATTGTGGCACACGAACAATTTTCTAACTAATAATTTTTGGCTGTTTAGTTCGGCAATTACCCCACATAATTGCCAACATTTTCTATATTAATTCCTTGGGGAAAGTTTTTAGCTGCAACAACCTATAAATTCTTGGACGGCCTCAAAAATTCCAGCCCTTCCAGTCATTACAGTAATTTGAGGCCAGAAAGGTTTTCGCAAATACATAGAGAGAGGTCGGTGGGTTGAAGGGGAAGCCACGTAACATGCAAACAGCATTTAAAACTTGTCGCCAAAACTTCCGGCCACCCTCACAAAAACCCGGCCAGAAAACTTTTGTTGTCATTTCAACAAAAATGGCGACGTATTCGGTGTGCGAGTGTGCAAGTTGCAGTCCCCGGGGGAAGCTACTTACAACAACCAGAGCAAAAGGAATTAAACTTTTATGACTGCCCTAAGAAGAAGTCAACACCTTACAGAGAAACAAAAAAATTTGATCTTTTCTAATATTCATTTAATATTTTTTATATATTTCTTTAGGGATTTTATATGGGGTATAGTAAAGTGTACCTTTTGGAATTGGCTACTCAATATCATTAAAAATTAATACACTTGATGTATTTTTTGCAGTGTTGTCAGAAACTTGTAGAAAGACCCAGACAGTCATAACTTTAGAACACCCACGCACATCGCCCTGCCTTAAAAAACTTGTACAATAGTTTTTGCTTGACGCTCGACAAAAGTTGGTCTCGCATAATTTCAGCAAATGTAAATATTTTGTACAAACGCGCAGACAAATATGCGTTTGCCGGAAAACTAATGCTACTTTCGGGGCCCAATGTCGGGCTTGTTAATAAGTTGAACATGTTTTAATTTACATGCTCACGGTTTTTGCGACCGAAATTCTGGGCTAGAGCTGTCGTTTGGCTTGCCATTTATTCGCAGCCGGCAAATCAGAATTTGGCTGTCAACTTTTTAGGCTTCAGACTGGGCTAAAAGTTGCCCCTGGGAGTTGTCGTCTTTCCTAGAAGTGTCAACAGTTTTGGGTTATTTTGACTGGCATAAATTTAATCATGTTTGTAGCGTGTGGCAAATGTAATCTCTTTACCAGCTAATGGCTGATTACTTTCGGAGGATTTCGGATTCGTGAAAATCTTTTCACTTTCACAAAATTTCAGTTGCACGTTACTGCCAATGGCTTATTTGTTTGCAATTTTCACACATTTAACTGATTTTCATGTCCTAATTTGTTTTGAAATTTATTAAACCCATTTCTGTAAATAACCGCTTGTTCAATTTCGATTTATTGACGGAGAAATGTTTACCATGCCATTATATCAATATTATTATTTGATTTTCGGACCAAAGTGTGATCTTTTCAACAAATTAAATTTAAAGCAATATGTAAATATATTCTCATTTTTTCCACAGATTTTTTGTGGGCATGCAACACCGTTCTTCACCTCTAAAAATAAACTTTCGCTGACAAACCACTCGAGTATGTAGAGCAATTTGTTGATAATAAAGTTGCTGGTATTGAAATACATTTTCAAGTATGCTCACACAACATTGTATTGCTTGTTTTATGGCACACACTTTCACACCAGAAATGAACTCAATAAACAAAACAAAAACAAGAAAAAAGCAGTAAACTAACAATAGGAGGAGTAGCAGAGGAAGCCCGAGTTTTGAAAACAGCCTTCGGCAACCAAAAACTAGGTGAAATCAATATCCTCAACTCATTTTGCTTGGCCTGCCGGCAGCCGCATTGTCGTCGTCCTTTCCCTGGAAAAAAAATCCTTTCATTTCCTGTTCCCCGAACAATGCTACTTGTGTTCGATGAAAGATGCTGCAAAAAATCTAGTTCATTTCGTTTTATGGTAGTTGGAAAAATTTCATTTCGTTGAGCTTCAAGTTTAGTGTCGCCTTTGTTACGTTTGGAGTAGGTTTTCAAGTACAGTGAATGCTGGTCAAGTTCTTCTTTGTGTTTTCCGATGGGATTTGTCTATATTGAACCATTGCAATAAATAATTTTTGTAACGTAATGTAATTAGTAATTTTAGACTATTTAAATTTTCGCATCAAAAGTTTGTTTTAGTTTTAATGTTTACTGTACTTATCCAAAGCTGACTCTGCCACAGGTTAAGTTTAAAGTGTCTGTTCAACAAATTTCTGATCTCTTTCAATTTATTTTGGTGTGTGTTTTGTGTGTCCTTTTGTTTTCCGCTTTTTATCGATTTAATAAATTACAGGGCCAGTTGGTTGGTTTGTGTGCGAGTCTTCAGTTTAAGGTTCATTGCGCTTTCTGCTCGGAAAATTGTTTCGCTGGCTTCGGGCTCTGCTCCGGAGTTATCCAGGTGACACAGTTACGGTCACGTAAGTTTTCGTTTTCTATCATTATTTTTTCGACATTTTGCACTTTATGGCCAAGCTGCTGCTCCTTGTGACTCCTGAACTAAAGCTTTTCGATATATCCCGGCCTTAGGTGATGAGTGCATTTTCAGTTTCGTAGTTTATTACTTTCGCTTGGGTTTTACCTCTGTCCCCTTTTTTATGTTTTCGATTTAGCAAAACTTTTTCACTTCGACAAATGAATGGAAGTAGCTGGCCATATTTTTTTTTTTTAGCCCCTTCCAGTACATTAAATGGCTTCTTTACCAACTTCCTTGGTTATGGCAGTTAAGTGATGTTGGCAGATTAGCACACACATGTTTGGGGCTTCGAAATTTCGAAACACATCATGTTGTAAACTTTCCCCACATCAAACTCAATAAGTGAATTGAATAATTCAGTTAGTGGCCAACTTATAAATGGGAATTTCTGGTCGGTTATGCGGACCAGAAAGCGGAGCAGAATGCGGACTGTTTGACTAAAAATTTGTTGGCAAAAAGTCAATTGGATAAAATAGCAATTGAAGTTCCTGCGGTCAGTTCTGTTGGTGAACGAGAACGGGAACTGGAACGGGAAACTTGATTTTCCACTTAGTATTTGTCTCAAATTGCATGAGTGAGTAGGTAAATGTACTCGTAAATGCAAAAAGTCATTCAAACTTAAAGTTTGCTCGGGGGCAACTTTCCTACAAATTGTATGGGAACGGAAAGTTTTCGTATAGTTCCAAGCCAAATTCCCGCTCAAATGTTAAAGTTGAAATACCCAATCCCGAACACCAGTTGGAGGATGAAAGTCGGGCGGCAATTCATTCCTAAATGAGCCATCTAATCCGGAGTAATCTACGGCCCGATAATGTTAATAAACCCAGTGAAGGAACTCTAGGGCTAAAATATATTGCACGTACTTGGAGAATATATTAGATGAAACCGCAGGAAACAAAGCAAAATGTCAAAAAGTGGTAGCGAGATGAAATTATGATTTCGTCATGCAAAATGCTGCTAAACACTCATAAATAAGTACATATATACTGGCAGACGGGGCACATAAAAGCTTATAAAAGATATATAAATGCGTCTGTGGGAGAGGGAAAGTATGAAGTTATCACGTGACTCCTTACGCACATTGCACGCCATAAATTACAAAGTACTTTGCCCGCCAAAACTCAATTTACATTCATGTATACGCAAACAAACACACTCACAGTCGGCAGTCCTGGCCAAAGGACACCCACACATCCTTGCCTCCGTGCTGTTTGCTTCCTTGCTGCTTGGCTGATAAGCCAAAAGTGAATAAGAAAAATGCGCAGGGAAATGCGAAGGAAAATGGTTGGGAAAGGGCACCCGGCACCCGCCACCCGCCACCCGCCAACCACCAACCACCAATCGGCGGGTGTGAAGAAAAAATTGTTGCATTAAATTAGGCGGAGCAGAGCATCAAAGAGAGAGTGGAAGCTTTACGATGCGTCACTTGCCTCATGCCACACTTAAATGCCGATAAATCATTAAAAGAAAAGTGAAGAGCATAGGACCGAAGGAGGCATGCCGAACCGAACCAAACCGAGTCAAATGCAAATGGAAAAGGTTCTTGCCAACTTTGCTTGATTTTTATTGTGTTTTGTTGCCATGCCTTGCTCTTGTTGTTGAACTTTTATAACCCACAAAATACGATTTTTATTGCGTTGGCCCCTTGGCATCGTCTGGCACTTCATAAAAATGTAAAATATTATGATGCCTCCGGACACGTTCACTCAAAGCGCATTGTGTGAGATCCTCCGGTTACACATATTAGCCATTGCCAAAAAAAGAGAAGAAAATCATATCGTAAAAGGCCTAAAATTTGCACCTTTTTTTCAAATGGTAATTTCTGTTGAAAATGTCATCGGATATGTTACCGGGTGGAATCGTTTTCTTTAACGATGCACTTAGCCCCGGTCCATGTTACCTGAAACCACTCGGTCTACCATTTGCAAGCTAGTTAAACACAAGCACCGACTTAATGTAATCCAACTCCGCACACGTTACGTATACGTAATAAATTGTACCTCCGGTTGGAGGGCCAGCTAGCCGATCGCAAACGGTTTGGAGCCTGAAGTCCGGAGCCTGGATCTGGTAGGAAAACCAACCCAGGGCACTTAATCTTAATGCTTTCCACCGCTTAACCCATGCATCAGCTTAATTCCGGCTTTAAACCAGCCAGCCGAGAGTTTTGCATACGAGCGCACAGGTGTGTGAGTTTATTTTAACGAAACCAATATGCGGCAGACACATGACTTCTAAAAAAAAACGAAAGCTTTATAAGAAGTGGCATTGCACTGCAAGAAATGAGAGTTACGTTTAAAGTTCGATAATGGAACAATAGTTTTATGCAGATGGCAATAGAATAAGCTATGAACGAAACAAAATTATAAGGATGTAGGAATAAGACCTATTTTTAATAAAAAATAATTTATAAAATTATGATTTAACAAAAATATCACAGCATAAGCCCATTTCTTGAGAGAAAATTGTTTTCGTGTAAAATTTGTGTTTCAAGAAGATACGGGGCAGGATGGAGAAGGAGAGAAAAATGTCTGGACCAGACGATGGGAGAATCGTTGTGGGTCTTGGCCCTGAATGTTGTTGCAAATTGAAATATGCAATTTGTCGTGAGAGATTTTGTGTGGCTTTGCCTCTGACTCTGACTGCATCCCGAGTCATGCCGAGCTAGGTCCACCTTCTTTCCGACCTCCGCCTGCCGACCCATTCCCTTTTCAATTTCAACGTATTATCGGTTAACAACATTATGTCAGCGTTCAGGCGTAAAACTGCTTAAGAAAATTGCAATGGAACGGAGCTGGAAAAATGGCGAATAGAAATTGGTTGCTGGAGGTCGCTACGAAATCGAAGCGAGTGCTCCACCGCCACCTCAATAGGTTTCTTTTTCTCATTTTCTGGACGCCCGTACAATTTATGATGATCAAGGGGGCGGATGGGAATGAATGCGAATCTGCCACATAATTGCGTTCCAGTTACATTTTGTGCACAATTCGCGCACGCTCTTACTTTTCCGCATTGGTTGCCATTGCTGCTCAGTGCGACATCGTAAATGTGTCATACATTGTGCCCTGTACACCAGGGCGTATGCATAATGCGCTCCCTATTTACACTGGGGAGCTCTTCTTCGTATTTTCTTCACATTTTATGCTGCATTTTAACGACTCCGGTGAACTTTCTCTTTGTTGCGAGCCCGATGGAGAATTCCGCACATAATTGATGGTGTGCACATGGCAGGCTCATCAATAACTAACATGACGTATGCGTTCTAAACAAATAAGCAGAAAAACTCATCCATTCTCCTTCGTATGCGAGACCAAGCCAAGCATCATCAATATCCGCTAGATATGGCGAAAATTGTCAAAATATTAATGGCCATCAAGTAGTTGGCCTTGTTGTAGCAAATTTATGTCTATTACTACAACTATTCGAAAACGTGTCTTCCCCAACCACTGTTTTTTCCGACTTTCTTTTTTTTTGGCTACTTGGTCTTTACTTTTTGCCGTTCGGCCTCTTTGATTGATAAATTTACTTTTACGGCTGCCATTCTGCCGTTTATATCCGTATTCTTTTAGTGCAGGAGTGTGTGTCGGTTGTCTGTTGTTTGCCTGGCCATTTTCCGTTATGGCTTCGTTAGTAAATTATGGCCACTTCCGTTTTTGCTGTCTAATAAACTGAGCCGTCATATGTTGTGCGTAAGTATGTGTTGTAGCCACGGCTTACTTATGAGATTCCTGCCTGCCTTACAGCCAGCCAGACAGCTCTCCTGCCAAAACTTCACTTTTGTTTGGCCACCGAAAACAAATTGACGTAAGTCGTGTGTAATTTATAATGAAATATTATATACGCTCGTTTGGCAGTTAGGCAGTCAAGTGTGCTGAAGGTAATAAATGACAATGTGTGGTGTGATATCCCTCAATGGCCACCTTACTCGCCACCTTCTTGTATCCTTGTTTGGCATTGAGTGCTAGTGCAGGGTATTTTCGTTGGCAATTTAATCTGTGTCTTCTTGGAATCGGGGCTCGAATTCTGAGATCTTATCTCTAGATTAGATTTGACAGTTGATTTTGATCTATCCAATCGATTAGGTCGATTTTTAAAAGGAAGTTCATAGAAATCTATTAGAAAATTGAAAGCCTAACGAAGACCAACACGTGTCCTTAATAAAAGATGGTCGCTGTGGCTTGTGGGTTTTGGCAAATAGGAAGTAATCTTGTAATCTCCTATGAAAACTCCATTACACATCCATTGATTAGCCGCAAAGCTATCAAATGGCAATTTTGTTTCACTAAAAATAAGATTAGCTTGCGTGCAGCCGCTAATGCAAAGCGGCCAGGAAGTCTTAGGAATTTTTTTCCGGTACCAAAAATGCACAAGTCAACTGTTCATTTATCCGGCCGACTGGAGCCAACAGTTCTGATTTTTGTGTGTTTGTAAACATGCCGCTACAAATGCCAGCCACACAATGGGCCATGTGTCTAATGCACTGCTAGCATGCGAAATGGCAGTACGTATAACGCCCTGTAATTAGACTATGACACGCTAAGTGCACGAATCCAGGGAAATGTCTTCGCGGGAAATGCTTGAAGTGCATGCAACGACTTGGACTTTGTGCCATTTGCAGGTCTCTGTTTGTTTTAGTTTGGCACATTTTCTATTTCAATTTGCCAGCAGAA
Source organism: Drosophila atripex (assembly GCA_035045925.1). Taxonomy (NCBI): domain Eukaryota; kingdom Metazoa; phylum Arthropoda; class Insecta; order Diptera; family Drosophilidae; genus Drosophila; species Drosophila atripex. The sequence goes on along the minus strand of JAWNOP010000022.1, from coordinate 2,295,259 downwards.
AAAGGAAAGATTTTTTTATTTCAATGTTCAAACAGAAAATTTGAACACCTAAATTGACCTCGAGCGGACCAAGGCGGTGGCGTAAGGAGTCAATTATGAACTTTGACTTATCAATTTCTTGGAAAATGCCAGCACACAGGCGAAATGGTCAAATTTTGTTGGTCACATTTAATGCGCAATTTAAATTCAATGCCTTGAATCCATTTTCTTTTTCAAGGAGGACCAGGAAAGTGAGTGTGTGCGGCAGTGTGTGTATAGGATGGGTGGGTGGTACACTTTCAAGGGTCAAGTGGCCATTGAAAAGGTGAACTGTTCGACCATTCTGCCGAGATGTGACAAATTTTTGATGCATATTTTATGCTTTGGCTTTGAACCGCCAAAGGCAGCCAGCGTGTGTGTTTTTGTGAGTCAGGGTTGATAAAACAAAAATACATATTTTAAGAGGTGGTTTGGTGTTGGTGGCTGCCCAGCCGAGGCTTTTGAGTTGTGTTAAAAATAAAGGCAACCGCTTTAAAAGCGCAATTTTCTGTGTCAATATTGAATATTTAAATTTCCATAAAAAAGGCAATATAAATAAAAACAAGGGCTTATACATATACATGCGTGGATTCGAATTTAAAGTACTCAGCAATATAAAACCAAAATTTGTTTAAAAGAGGCTTACAGATACATAATATTTATTATATAAGAGGCTATACGACGCTGCCTAATTACACAATAGTTAGTCAAAATTTGACAGAGCAATAACCATCCTTATTCCACTGCACCAGATCAATAGCTGTGAAATTATCGGAGGGCTGGCAAAAACAGACAAGTGCAATAGATTCCTCTACAATATCCATTTAACAGTATTTTCATGAAAAAGTTTATGAATATTCTGCAAATATGAAAAACAAATTTAAAGCGCCATGTGACATTGTTTTATATCCGTGGAAAGTCCGAATAAAAGTGTGGCATGGCGTGGGCTCCCTCCAACGTGTATGTACATGTCCGCACGCACACAAGCTCACATGCACATAGACAGAAGAAACTCTCACAATGGCGGCCATCAACGGAGACTGTGCTTTTCATACATATTGTAGATTTATTGATAGCGCCATTCGCTCACACAAACAGACAGACAAGCACAAACGTGCGAATACAACTATCGCCAAAATAATAGTATCAAAAATATAGTTCCTAAGGTGGATTTTAATAATTTCAACAATAATTTCAACAGACTTTGTGACAGATAGTAAGAGAATTTGTATAAATATGATTAAACTTGAATAATTATTAATGATCTAGAAAAAATTATTTTTAAAGGAATAATTATTAATAAAGGCTGTTTCATTTAAGAAGTCTAGAAAAAACCTTTGTTTTTCCCAATATTTTGTATAAAACTGTAAAAATCAACATCAACGCTTTCAGTTAAAGTCAATATGTAGCCAAGCGCTTCGTTTATAACACAAAGTTGACAAAAGTTTCCGACGCCCTTTTTTTCTGCCAGCCTGGTTTTGTGCTCGGTATTTATGGCTTTCCATCGTCACTTGTAGGTAGTTATTGTGGAAGTGGATGGATGCTGTTGGCAAAGCCTAGGAAATTGCAATCGCAAGCAGCAAATACAATCAGCAACACAAACGCACACACAGTCCCGTCGGAGCAGCGAGTATCCTTTCAAATATGTATCCATTCCGATGAAGGAGTAACGTAAAATGAACGATTTGATGTAAAGGACGTACTGTGTGCACTTGACGAGGGCTGATGGGAATCGATTTGTGGAGTCATGTTTAAGAACTGATTGCAAAAAGAATGGATCCAAAAGCAGTTACTTATCACTAAGTAAAAACACTTGGGGAAAATATGGATATCAGTGAAATTAATTAAAGCCCAAGGAGCTTTGATTTTTGAGCTTTGTGTGATTTACTTTTGTGGGTTGGCTGGCATTCACAAATCAAGGCAGGACTTTAAGATTATTTTTTCATGCAAATGCGGATGGAAAACTTTTAAAACTTTACACTAAATGACGAGTCGAGGCAGGGGAACATAATAAATGTAATTTGGAAATTTTCCGTTCCCACTCCCTTATTGCGTTTGGCAATTGTGCCTGGCATAAGAAAATGGGCAAAGTAACCTCATTTTGGTGCCTTGTCTCCATTTTCTTTCTCTGCCTGCCTTGGCTCCATTTTTCCTTCGCCTTCTTTTTTTGTAACTCCCCCAACCCGGAAAATCCTATACAACTGCAATTTCTGTTGAGGAAACTTTACTGGGAGCAGACAAAGTAAAAAGTTTACTTGTTTTTCCTTCCTTTGTCTCTTTCCAAGTTTTGTTTTAATTCGGCACAAGTAAAAAACTCTATACGGCTTCTATTATTAGCAATTCATATACATAACTATTGTATTGGTTTTGCGTATGCGGGAAATAAGCTAAGAAGAAAACTTCATTTCCGCGTGTGATGAGAAACACGCACCAAGCGGCTCTCGTTTCGATTTCCGTTTCCGCTGGCCAGACTGACTTGTGCCACTCTTTGCGTGTTGAAAGCGGCACGCATCCATTCACCCGTCAATTCCTTGCCCCCACTCCTCATTAATAATGTATTTGCGATGGGTTCGGCTTCCCTGTTCGATTGGGTTAGGGAATAAAGAGGGACGATTGGTTATAGCCACACAAAAATTGTTACACTGGGAAATCAAGGTCTTTTTTCTAATTAAAAAAATACAAAAAAAAAAATTGATTTACCTTTTTCATAATGGTAATGGTATGCCTAAATTTGAATTAATTGGAATTAATTGATAATCAGGAACAATGACTAAAATAATATGGCATATTTCCTTAATTTGCATACTTTGTCCATAAAATTTCCATTCTAAACATACTTAAATTAAAGATTTTACCATAAACATGTTATTATTCGACGAACGTTTCGATGAAACCATTGTTTTTTTGGTCGAAAATTTGATTGGCTTATTGAACGCACATGCGATACCATAGACACAAAGGAACAATTTCATTACGAATTCAGTTTCAATTCTGCCATGGATTTATGGAAACTGTGAATGCAATTGCTATGTGCGTCTATGATGGTGAAGTATTACATACAAGGATACGAAAAGGTCAGGAAAGTCGTTGGCATAAATATATTTCAATCGGTCAATGGGCAACAAAGCCGACTCATAATGCGCCATTAAGTGAGGCTCGAAGAAGTTAATCACATGGAAATGGTGGAGATTAGAAATTATGACATTAATTTTTCAGTTTGGCTGGGATCCGGATCCGGATCCGGGGCAGGAGGTCCATTTCTCAATGGGCAAACAAAAGTCAGTTAAGCACAAAATATGGCCAACATTCAAACAGCTGATAAACTCGAAATCTACACACGAACGAGCAAAGCCCGATGAGGGTTTCCCGCCCTGGGGGCGTGGGGCGTGGGGCGAGTAAGAGGCCCAATGGACTTTGCCTTGAAAAGCGGCAAATCATGCTTAATGTGGCATTTGTATGTTTATTTTTTTATTTTTATATTTTCCTTTTACGCTTTTCTCCGGCGAGAACAAGTCCTGGACTTAAAAGAAATGCCAACGGACGCAGCAACAATAATAGCATAAAAAGGCAGCCAAATAAAATAAAATCAGACAGGATGAGATGAGAGAAGAGACGAGAAAAGGCCGAAATGAGGTACAAGGCCAATGGCAAGAAGCAAATAAAAACCACACAGGCGAGAAAGGACTTCACTAAGCAGCTGTGGTGGCCCAAAAAGAGAGAGAAAAGCTAAGATGATATAAATTTTATTGTCATGTCCAAGTAGATTAAACTAGCTGCATCCTGAGTCCCGGATGCCTTTTCTTCAAATCCCCTAACCAGAGCCCAAAAAAGTAGACTACAAAAAAGGCACAAGAGATTTATGTGCTTATGTGTGGGCCTGTGTGCGTGAGCTTCGTGTGTGGCCAATAAAAGTATATTTTCCACTTTTATCTTGAATATTCATACATACTCGGACGTTAAGTGGGTCCCGTGCTATACACCAAAATCTTTCATTATTTTGACGTTCGGCCTTGAATGGTATTGGTGGATAACAATTCCCGATTACAAACGCGGTCTATCCTATGTTGTCTATTCGGCGATTCACTTCGACATGAACCAGCACAAATAAATCATGATTTATGCATCTAGGTGTTTTGTCTGACATTTGGGTAACAAGAAAAAAACGTAGGCCCAACTCATTAAGTTAAACTGTCAAAAATTTACATATTTTTGCGTGCTTTTCATTTTCAAAAGATTTCTTACAACATTTCCAAGGGCTCCAATTGGTTGTGGCTTTTATCCCTCCTTTCTTTTACTCTTTACTGTTTTGGTTGGTTTCAAAAAAGTTTTCGTTGTGTTTCGAGGCTGCTTATCCAATTATCAAAACCAGACATTTAATTTTCCCTTTGACTTGTGGGGGACAGGCGTCCCCTCGACAAATTGTTCGTTCAATTAGCTTCTCCTGAAGATGAGCACTGCACTCGAATATGTACATATACAATTGCCAATTCAATTAAGGGCCGCGTCTCAAGTTCTGGGCCAAAACAATTTATCATAATTTTAGGAAAAAATAAACAAAAAAAAAGACGGAAAAGCCCTTCCAACCCGGCCAAATTGGTACCTTTCGGCCATCTGCCGTTGAAGACAAATTGCAGGTAAAATAAAAATCTTTTTATACTTGAGTGAGTTTGTATTTATACGTTAGGACCCAAATATATATACGTATACATTTTTTTCATGGTCTTAAGGAAAAATATGACATTACATTATTCCAAGTTTAGAAAGAAATGATATTGAAAATATAATAATATTTTCAGTAATACATGAAATAAGTTCCAAGACGATAGGTAGCTGAAATCGTCAATTAATACATTTTTTATTTTAATTCACATTCATAGCTCATCAAAATGAGAGTTATTTTCTTAGCAATATAATAAGCATACGCCCACGAAACTGTAAGATAATTGAATGCCAGCGGCTAAATCAAGCGAAATGTCTGACGATTGATGGACGACTGAGTGAGTGGCAGAAGATCTGTGCCTGAAACTCATTTCCACCGAACACTTTATTAAATTTAGCTCTTAACGCGCTGATAGACAATTAAATTTACTTCGATGGGTAGGTTACTCCTTCTCAACTTCTCGACTGACAGGTGCCGTGTTGGTTTAGTTCGAGTTGGCTGCAAAGGCTGCTAACTGCTAACCGCCTGCCACTGATGGCTCCCATTAAGCCAGGATTCCCCAGTCCCGATTCCCGAAGGGCAGTGCTACTCCTTTGGGTTTTAATTAAAATGTAATTTACTACCATGTTGAAGTGGGAAGGAGACTACAGTTCAGTTTGCTGCCGTTGCATTTCTTAGGAGGTAAGCGACTTGGCTGACGCACAGACATCTGGATGGACAGCTGAATAGACTGAAGCTCCGAACATTGCAATGGCCATGTGAAGAAACCCTTCTATGGAGTTTTGTATAGAGAATTTTTCCGTAATTGGGAAATTGAATTGTTAAATATTTTGTTAAGGTAAAGATTTAGTAGACCCTGCTTATTCCCATATTGAAATTCTTGCCGTTGAGTTTCACTTCAAAACATGTTCTGATTAGAACAATTACATTCTTATATTTATATTCTTTTTTGCTTATACACATAATTTTAAACCATTTCTTCTCTTGCAAATCTGTTGGCGACAAATGTGGCAAATCGTTTTGGATTTGGTCCAGACAGGACCAGACATACTTTTAGGCATAAATTTAGCCACTTTGCATTCGGGCACTCTCTCCAGCTAAGCGATTTTTTCTAAGAGAATTTGAGAAATGCTCGAGCATTTGTCCATTTTCGTGCGGTCCTAGCAAAAAAAAAATGTAAACTCAGTCGAAAAATGTACAAAAAAAGAAGAATTTTTTAAAACTTTTCCAAGGCTGACCCTTTTCTGGCATTGGCCTTAGGGATTAACGGAGGGCTGGTGGGTGAAAGCCGTAGAAAAATGGAAGCGTGTTACCCCAACCGTTTTCACAGCGTCTGCCAATTTATTCAAATGCCTTGCAAAGTGCTAAATAAACAAGACTCAGCCCCGGCATGGTCATGTCATTTTTCTTGGTTTTAGCCGGGTGAGAAAAAAAAAAAACAAAAATTATAGCACACTTATTTGGTGTTAGGCCACCATCCTCGCAGTCCCCAGCCTGCACCCCGCACTTACCTTGTATGGGCACATAAATATTTAGATAAAGGCAGTCCTCTGATTGATTCTGCAGATAGGGCAGCAATCGCTTCAGATACTCCAGCCTGCCCTTGGGCATTTTCTCCAGCGCCGCCGTCTCGTTGTGGATGTCCGGCAATCTTTGCGGGCAGACCGGGCTGAATCTGTAAAATCGAAAAAGATTTCAGTGCCAAACTTGTCAAAAGAGCAACTTTTCCATGAAGGCATTTTGCGTTGGGCTTCGCCTTCAGACTGTCTTTTAAAAAGGTTTTCCCTTCCCGTAAAAAAAATGGGGAAAAAAAGTTTTTCGGTAAATAGGCTTATTTTTATGCCCGACCTAGAATGTCGTTATAAATAGATTAATTTGCCAGAATTGTGTAATCTTCGGGGAGTTCGGGGCATGAGGCTTGGCTTGATTTGAAGTGACCCGAAGTAAGGGGGAGTCAACGTCAACTTTGTGATTGTCTTTTGGCCATAACAACTTTTTGATTCCAACGCAAAGTTTGCGTTTTAATTTGTTTTCTCGGTTTTGCCTTCTTTGGCTCCATTCCTTTCTGGCTTCTTTCCATTTTTTGTCCAAGGCTTATTTTCGATGCTGGTAAATTGGTTTTCGATTAGGCTCTTATCGTCCAATGTCCCTCTTGCCACAAGTCCCAATGTGTGCACTTCTGCAATTTACGGGATCTACCTCTTATACAGACCAGCCATGCAAATGCCAGGAGCCATCGAAATTTCGGCCTTGCTCTCATTTATGATTGGGTTGTACATGCAAAAAAATCCCTAATATTACAAAAAGCTTAAAAATATATTATTATTTTTGGCTTTATTTAATTATTTATTTATTTAATTTAAATTGGTAAAATTATTCATTATTTTACTCAAGAAATACCTACACTGGAGTTAAAACTTTTTTCTTAGTGTGCAGAGATAGTAAATTAGAATTTTGAATCCGGGCTTGACTCTGGCAGGTGCTTTGAGCTGGCATTGTTATTATTTGCTTTTAATCTGATTTATCGGTCAGTGGGAGCATCACTCTTCTAAAAGTAGATTTCAACTTTCTAGGTTAAACTTTTATTGGTAAGTAGGTTGGGCCCTGACGAAAGACTTTGAGATAAAGTGAGGGAAGTCTAAAGCCGTAAGCCTAATGAATTTATCCCATGTTGGATCGTCTGACTACAGTCTAGTTCAAAGCGATTTTGTAAGCCCTTGATGTTGAGGGCTTAACTCATTAACTGCCACAACTCCTGACGGCCATCAAATTGTCATAAAGCGAAAATCAATAGGAACATTCTGCAGAAGGAATCTCCTCCACTCCCATCGTATCAGTCGGCCATTATGAGGCTTCCTTTTAGCCGCAAAATAAAAACCCATACCGCTGCGAAAATGCATTAACATTAATGACATTGCGAAACGAGAATTTATTTTATTTAATTTCCTTAACTTTATTTCGCTGTTGCCCTTTTATCTTTGTTATTACCGCCGCCGCCGCCGCTGCTTTTTGTTTTTCATGGTGGGTATATTTAATTTTTGGTTTTTATGGCATTTCAAACGCCTCGCAGAAAATTGGAAGCTCGTGTGGGCGGAGGGTCGCACTCGGCACTGACCCACAGTGGGTCGCTCGTTTAATGGACGCTTGTGGTGGCCATGCGATTGCCATAATAATCATTAATTTTATGGCAAAACAATAAGGCAGGTAATAAAAGTTTCATTTTCGGGCTTCATTTTCTCCCCGTCGCTCTGCCCTATTTTTTTTAATGTAGCGGACATGGTGTCAACCTTGGTGCCCTGCAGCCCCAAATTCAGAATCAGAATCTCGAGCAGCTTGGATGAGCAAAAATATTAAAAATAATGAAAGTGAAAAGTTTTTATAGCCACTGCTGCTCTGCCATAGTTGGCAGGAATTCGAGCAGGTAGAAGCTCTGGTTTTCTGCAATGCCGGCAATCCACCTCCCCATCCTCTGGTGCGACAGGGTCATAAAAGCCACATTTTGCCTTTTTAATGTTGCCCCCATGGCAAACGAATGGTGTACACTTCTCAAGTGGCAAGCGATCTTGTTTATGCCACTTTGCAACCGCTGAACTTTGCAGATAAGGCTACCGGATAGGTGGCACAAACAGAGGAGGAGTTGGGTTAATAAAGCGGGTGCGGCAATTAAGGCCAAGAGGAGTTTTTCTCGCCATCGATGTACATAGCATTTTCAAATGGCCAGGCACTAAAAACTTGATAATTACTTGTAGATTTTACAAACAGCTGTGGCAAGATGGCTTTTGTATCTTTCTTGTAAATGCTTCAAAATTATTCATACCTAGCTATGCTAAATTTCTCAAATATTTGAGCTTTACCTACTAACTCAGATTGCATCTCTCAAATATAGGTTGCATCCATTGGAGATTATTTGCCGCAAACAGATATCTGAGAATTTAGAGCAAACAATTCGAAGAAGCCTGACCCTGACCCTCTGGCCAGATATTCTGCTCAACAGCCAAAGCACGCGGTCCAAAGCAAACAATGCTGGCTGCCGTTCCTCCTTTCATATTCCCAGAATACATGCAATTCGGAATTTACAAACAAAACATAAACCAGAGCTGGCCCGAAATGTTCTCGAGTTTTGTGTACGTTTGGCAGGAAGGCCAAGCTGCTAATCTGCATGCTGGGTAGGGACTCGAGGGCAGGCAAAGCCTCAAGGGGTCATGGTCGAGGGCTTCAAGGAAGTTGGGGCGTTCAGGTTGGAACGTGGGCCATTCAACGCTTTGCGGTAAATAAATGATAGCCAGGACAGCAGTCTGTCCCCGATCCGTTGGTGCTTTGGTTTAAATACATCAAACAAAAATATAATCTTGACCAAGCAGAAAAGTACACGCATATACACAGAGAAAAATGTTCAACCACCAAAATGCTTAAAATAATTTGAGAACCGTCTACAAAAGGAATGGGCTTTTTCCTCTGTGTAATGGTGAATGATGAGTGGAGACCAGCGGATCGCATAAAATTATACGCGACATTGCGGCCACGTCAAGTAAAATAGATTAATTTTACCTGTGGCCAACGGGCCAGAAGGTTGTCGTCCCCATCCCGCCGTCGCTTCACGCAAATTAGATTGGCAGGCGACAGAGACACACGGCCCTCAACCGGCGCCCCCTTAAGCCACCACACCTCCTATTCTACTCCTTCGGGCGTAAAGCTTTCCTGCCGCAGTCAAATTAAATAAAATCCAATTTAAAATGAATTTTCGCAATTTCATTTAAAACGGGCAACAGTTTGTAGCGCCCGCCATCGAGTCAGTCGGCAATTTATGCGGTACACGACTCTGGTAAGGGACGGGCTTGGTCCTGGTCCTGGTGCTGGTCCTGGTCTGGTGTCCTTGGGCTGCCACGCACCACCTTGAACCACCGTCAACCCACTGTTGGCCCATCCTCAGCAACGCCTTGCGGTTACCACTTGCTCTCAAGCCTCAAATTGGAATTAACGTTTTTAATGATGGCAGAGAGCCTTTAGCTTCTGTTTGCCGGAGCGAAAGAGATGCCTCTCAACCGCTGTTGCACGCACATTCTGAAGGTCTTTGCCTCCATTCATTAATGCGCCTTTTTATTAGGAAAATCGTTAACTTGAGTTTCCCACTTAGCGTTTGCGCCGAGCTTTTACTTTCTTCTTTATTAAAAACTTTGGCGTCATGCATAAAACTCGGCAGTTTATTGCGATTTTTACACTTCGTTTATGAGCCAGAACCAAGGGCCTGGTCAGAACGAGGACCGCAGCGGAACGGAGATGGAAGGTTGGCCCTTACAAACAGGTTGGCTCGGTCTCGCTGTCGTAGCCACTAATCCGCTTGTTTTTCATAATCCTTACGCCACAGGCAATAGCCAGGACCAATGTGCAGCGTTGAAAAAAAAATGAAACCAAAAACAAAAACACCAAAAGTGCAAAGTGGCTGGCGGAATTTATTTCATTTTTATTAAAGACGCCGGGCCACAACTTTCACCGTAGGTGGGGAAAATGGAAAATGCGTGGATGAGGCTTTTGTGGGTGGTGGGATGGTTCGATGGTTGGGTGGGTGTTACTCGTTGACTGGGTGGTTGGTGGTGACACGCGTGGCTTGTCAAAGCCATGAACAGCTGCTGCCTTTCGCGGGCTAGGAATATGTGTGGACATAATTTCCTTTTTTTTTCTCTCATCCATTTTTTGCGGTTGCGAGAAATTATTTTCGCAATGGGATCCATGAATGTGGAGGGGTAGCTTGCGGTTCAAAGGTATGCGTAGAGTTGAGTTTTTGTTGTGACGGAAATTCATGATAAATTTTGGTTCAAAGGCCGGAATATGACAGGTGAATATGACTGGATAGTGGAAAGGTTAAACAGTTCTGTCAACAACTGCTCAGCTTCTGTTGAGCATGAATTCTCAAAGGAAAATTATTTACAAAAATAGTTTGAAAAATTGTTTGTGAGTATAGAAATTTTATAAAACTATTTGCAGGAGCTAGATGCTAGATCAAAATGTTGCCAGAAAGTTATCTATCCTTTTAATAATTAAATTTAAGGCACAATAGTAAACTAGAGCGAACTAATTTCAAACTGTATTGTCTCTATGCCTTGGTATGTGATTAGTTTACTTGTTGAAATACTGATCCAACATGAAAGGGGCTGAATTTTGTGGGCTTACTTTGAAAACCAAGGGAAATCAAAACCAAAATATCTAAGCAAACCACGAAACATCCCAAATGTTTTACTTCCCTAACAAACCTGAGCTGTATCCATTTCGCTACAAAATCAGGCTAATGATCCATTGTACAAACGCCAAAAACTGTCTGAGGACAACTTTATTACGCTGACGTGATGAAAAATCTCTTGAACATTACTCAAGGCGTTTTATTGGCTGCTTTCTGGCCTGCCCCCTGCTGTCAACAAGACGTCCGGACAAATAAAGCCGCTTGCTCACCTTTTGGCCCAAAGCGAAGATGATGCCGCAGCAGAAGAACTGTCCGACTTGAATTACCCAAAAATTGGCGGGCAACTGCGAGAATGTGAGAATCATCAGGCCGCCAGCTGGCCGCAGGTGGCGTTCTTTGTTAAACTTGAAAAATTATACTTTATTTGCCTGGCTCCGTTGTGCCCTGTACTGATTTCGCGGTCCTTTTTCATCAGTATCGTAAGCGGGTTTGGTAAAAGGGGAAAAGCCGGAAAAACTTCTGCGGCCCAGCGATGGCATTCCCATTTTCCGTGGCCTTTTTTTATAACAATGGTAAACAAGGGAACCGGGAACCGGGTACCAGGAACCAGGTTGGAATATCTCTGGGCATCTTTGTGAATAATGATTTGCCACTTGGGAGCATTTGTAAATTAGATGCCGCTCTGTAGCTCCGGCCGTTTTCCCATCGCGCAGTTGGCTGCCGGCGACAGCGTAAATATTTAATTTGCAAGATATTTCAAGCGGAAGTCAGCCGACTGAGTTGACCTTTGACTTACATTTTTCCCCCTTATTTTCAGAAGCCATTAGCATTATGTCCATTGTTGTCGCTGCTTCAGCAGGGGTTGTAGCCTTTTCCATTATTTTCACCAAGTTCCACTCGGACCTCAACATTTCGGACTGCCGCCTGCGCACTTGACTCAATAATGAGCCAGTTAATTGAGGTGACAATTGTTGGCCAGTCTCTTGAGACTCAGGGCTGAGTCCTTGAGTTATGGGATTTTGATCATTTTATGCACTCGAAAGGCAACTCAAATTCTACCCTTTGTTAGAAATGATTTAACGTATATGGATGGACCTTCCCTGGCTTATTGAACATTGGACTCCCGGGCTTCTGAGGAAATTTATGAAATTGGTACGACGAGGGTTCGTGTTGCCCCTGATGGGATTTACCAAACGACAAAGTTGCCTTCTTTTGTCATTTGAAGTGGGGAGTTTTCTTGAAGTGGGTTCCAGGATTGCTCTTCAATAATGTAGTTTCAAGGGTTACTCTCTTGTTATGAATAAATAAAAGCCACTTCAGGAAAATGTTATTTTCAAAAAGTAAAATTTCACATAACCTAAATTCTATAGCGAAAGGAATCTAACCAAGTGTGTGTGCCATATCTTGAATATAATTTGGGCTACAAAAGGAAATTAGTTTCAATTTGAGCTGTAGCTGCCGTCACGCTAATGGCTGGCAATACACCCCGGCAAATTATAGCAAGTTAACTCACCTGTCGGCCTTTTTGACACCGGACCACATGGCCGCCGAAACGGGGGGCATGAAGCGCAGATTGCCCACGGGCGGGGAGGCGTAGGGAATGCCGCGATAGGCCTCCACCGGGTCCAAGTGGCGGCCATCTAATTGCACAATTATTCCCGAAATGGCCCCGTTGCGTGTGTGGATAATCCGTGAGGAGAGCTGGGCGGGTAATTGATCGTGGTTCGGGTTGCTGGTGGGTCTGCCACTGCGACTGCCACTCGAACTCGGGGATGAGGACGAGGAGGAACCGCTGACGGAGGACGTACCAGATGAGCCCACTGAGGACGAGGAGGTGAGAGACAGGGAGGGCACGGAGCTGGATGTGGCGCTACTGGATCCGATCAGAACGAGTCCGCCGGTGCTGGTGGCAGGATTGGATCCAGGGCTACGTTGCGATGTGCTCACGTTGCCACTGTTGCTGCTGTAGCTTATTCCGGCGGCTGAGCAGCTAGAAATTCCCAGGATTAGCAGCATCACCAAGGTACCCCATGTCATTGTCCATGTCCGTATCCTGGTCCTGGAGGGTGGCGCTTTCCGCCTCGTTCTCGTTTTTGCTGGCGGGAGTTGTCGCTTCGGGAACAGCAACATAGCCATTATTAATATTGGTCAAAATGGCCACGTCGGAATGTTGTCGTTGCTTTTTACTTTTTGTGTGTGTTTTTTGGATACCTTGTGCCCTTGGTTGTATTTTATTTTCTTTCGTCAGTGTCCTTGTTGTATAATTGACCACAAGATAGCTGTTTGTGGCGTGGCCGGCTTTCCTCTTCGTTTGTATCAGCAGGGATTTTTTCCTCTTGTTTGCTATTTTTTTCCAACAATATCCTTCAGCAGCGATAAGTTGTGTTTTTGCGGCGAAAATGGCAGTTTAAATTAACTGAAAAGAAAAATGGTGTAAGTCCTTAAAGAGAGCACAACATATTATCGATGAAATTTAATAATAGACTTTAATCTTTTAAAACCACCATTGTTACAAATATGTATAACATTATTATTAGTCTTGCATTGAATTTTTTCAAAACCCCTGATTAATCTTTAACTATTGACGATTGATGAGCAATCGTCATCAAAAGTTGAGTCATGCATTATTTATTCTGCACGTCTACAGATTATTCCGCCACTTTATGAAATTAAATTTTCCCTTTCCCAGCTAAGATCCAAATTCTATCATGCCATTGTTGTGCCATTCTCCATTCGGCCTCTCCACTCTCTTCAGCCAATTCCGCCAAGAGTGTGCCTTGCAGCGTTTCATTTGACCTTCAGTGCCATTTTTGTAGTCTGAAGGCGCTCTCCTCCGAAAAGTGAAAAAGTGAAAAGGGTAGCGGCAAGGGATATCCTCCGTTTGCCCCCTTTTCGGCTTGCTTTTGGTATGTTTGCCAGCTGAAGCATCACCTTGTTTGCACTTGCTGTAGTGTCCTTGCCCTTGTTGTTGGCGACAACAAAGGACAAAGGATCGGAGTGGGCAGTGGGACGTTGGCGGTGACTGGGACAGTTGGCATTTTGCATATGCCAGACATGTCAGTCTGGAAGGCAGGCAGGCAAAGCCGAGACTCCTGGCAACATCAGCAGAATGCCTACGAAGGATGACACGTGAAAGGGCGGCAGGATGGAGGAGCAATTGCGACTGGGGACACTGGGTCATTGGATCAACAATTTGAGGGAGTAAGTGGAAGGCTAGAAGAGGATGAAGTTCATTTTTGAGAGAAGGGAACCTTTTATGTAGTTTTTGAAATTAATGTACCTAACAATGTTTCATATTGTATGAATAAAAAGTCGCTTCCGTAGCTTGAATATAGTCAGAATCAAACTCAATATTAAAGTCTGAAGCTTCTTCTGATATCTTTTCCCAATTTTATTTTCGAGAGAGGCAACATGCGTTTTATAACATTTGACATTTGGAAGTATCCCGATTGAACTGCACTTCAATATTGTCTGTTGTTCAAGGATTAACCTGCACTCTGTCTGTTCTAGCAGCTTTTGTCTTGAGAAGCACTCCGAAAGTCCTATAAGCCCCACAGACTGCCCATCCCATTTATTTCGTGCAGGGAGTACAAAAATTTTTATTCAGCCCGCACTTACTTATTTCTTGCGTTGGTCCTGCTCCTGTCCTCTCCGACTCTAGTGCAGGTGCTAAGCCCTTCTGTCGTGCATGTGCGTTGCCAATGTCCTTGCTCCTGCTGGCGCTCCTGTTTTTGCTCCTTATTTTTTTAAGTCCTCCTGCTGGTGCACCTTGTTGAGAATCTCTTCACGTACTGCTCGCTCAGCCGCGTCGTCTGCTGGTGCTGCGTTTTCTGAATGCCGGCACGCTACAATTGTCATGCAAGCGGACATTCTCCACGGAGACGTTCACGTACTCAGCGATGAGCAGGATTGCGAGGATGCGGTACCTGCCGTTTGCTGCTGCTCAAGTGGTTGTCCTTCCATGGCTGCTGCTGCAATTGGTCCAAAGAAGGTGGCATACTTTTTATTAGAATCTCTACTCGCTTATGCGCCACTTAAACTAGGCTTAATAATTAACCCGACACGAGCCATTTGAATGTATCTAGGGTGGTAAACAATTTATCTTTGCCACCTAGAGAAATGCTTTCATTATTTGAGTACGATTTTGAATACTCTTCGTTAAGTTACCTCTTAATAAACACAAACAATGTATTCAATATATCGGTAGGTAATACTATTAATTCAAAGAATAATTTAAAAAAAACTTTAGTTAAAATCAACCCAGTTGCTATTCGACAGAACACATTCTATGGTAGAGTGTTTACTAAATCAGTGACTTGAAAGTGGTGGGAAATTTTAATTATATGATGCCCTCAAGTGTAAGTTAATTATTATGCAGATCATTAGCAAAGTAATTAGGGCCGGATGCCTTCGTCTGTTCCCTGCATAATCTTCGGTTCACTAGTTGAATTAATTCTATTCGGCGGAATTGAGTTATTATCACATTCCATCAAGGCATACCAGTGGTGGAGGGTGCCAGCAGTGGCTTCCCAGTGATTTCAATTTATTACGTAAATTTTAAGTAAATTTCCGCACATAATTTTTCCCCAAGCGACGGCAGAGTCTTCGAGTCACAAAGTAAGCAAACCCAGGCAGAGCCTGGGGAGAATTTAGAGTGTGACTTCCTCAGTTTGTTCAGCAAATAACATCATCAAGTTGTCCGCAGCAGTAGTCACTCTAAACCCCTTTTCCCCCAGCTTGCCTGTAAACATTGTAAATCATACGCACTGTTGCACCGACTCTTTGTTTTATTTTGCTATCGTAAATGAGTTAGAAGCCAGTCATCCTGTGGTGTGTGTTCCCCAGTATTTAAACAGCGTGACAAATATTTAAAGATTCACTTACTTCTTGGCCAGCATCTGGTGTCCGCCCCGAAGTTTACTTATTGCCCTTAATACGGAGCTTCAACCTTTTTCTGGACTTTTCCAGAAAGTATTGGAACAAGAGTGCTCAAGATATTTCTTGTGCTTTCTTAAGATACTGAACACCCAATAACGCTTCCTTATTACATGACAGGAAAAACATCTCCAACTTTGCTCTTCCTCCATCCCCAAAAAATTCTTAGCGAACTTTGGGCAGAAAACAAAAAGTTGTCAAAAAGTTGAAATTTGTATACAACTTGTATATTCGCCGGTATTTGAAATGACTTTATTCACATTTGCAATTTGTATCCCGAGTCTGGGAAAGATAATTGGATTCGAGAGTGTTTCATGTTGTTTGCCTAATTTAATTGCAAATAAACGAAACGAAATTCCAGTTTGAGAAATACTTTTGCTTTAATTAAAAATCAAAACGCGATAAGCGGCCCAGGGAATTGCTAAGCAAAAGCGTTTTATCATGGAGAGGTCGAGAAATTATATCCTCGCCGAAGAAGCCGGTCTCTTGACTTTGCAACTGGCCGCAATTTCCGCCTTGCCGCAACTTTTTTTTGTGTTGGTTGTGCCATAAATTCAGCGCCAGCTAGACGGAGCATCCGTATCCGCATCCGCACTCGCAGCCTCTGCTATTTTGCAAAGACACTCACACCAAGAAAGACACAGATACACAGACAGCTCGCCAGCCGCGTCCGAGGGTCATTAATTTGTCTTCTGAGGTCCTGGCGCGGGTGGAGCTCTAGTGGGGTGACGGGGCGGCGCGGCGCGGCGATGCGACGGGGGGCGGGTCATTTTGAACGGAAAGAAGTCCTCGCCTCCATGGCATTAAACTGCTTAAGTAGCACAACTAAATTAAGAAATGTGGGCCAAGCAATTAGAAAGGGAATGCCGAGAGGCCGGATAGACAATGAGCAATAAAGTTCAAAGTTAGGTCAATCCTTAGGTGTAATGGATATTTGTTTGTTCAGATTTGGCTGAGCTCGATTTCTGTTCTAGGAAAGCTCATAAGACGGTTAATCTGAATAAGTCTTATTCATAATTTCAAGCGAAATAGTATGGGTGACGAGGAATTTCAACAAAACATTGATTCATTTATGGTCCTTTAGTACAAAAAAGTTAGTAATAACAGCCGGATTTCATTAGAAAAATATTGAAATCAAGTCACTTGGTAAAAGCCGAGGATTTTCCCTTTGCCAAACTAAAACTGACTTTGGTGAAAGACACCAGCCATGCGTATTCAATGTTCTCTGCTCCGACCCGACATGTGGAAAAAAGTCGTTCTTTATAGCATATCGATTGATACGTTCGCAGACATGTATTTCCGGAAATTTAATCAGTTTTGGTGCTTAGCCGAGCTGTGGAGGGCAAACGGATCGAAAGAATCCACACAAATATAAAAAGAAATCCAAGCCGAAAGGCAAAGGAATGCAAAGGAAAAGCTGTAAGGGTCTGGAGATAGGAAGGAAAATTGTTTAGCAGTTGTCTGACTGGAAATGGAAATGAAAATGTTTCTGACTTACTTGCCTCGGCATTGTTATTTGAGTTTATTGAAATGACTGTCTTGGTTCGCCTTCTCTTGGTTAAGTGGGTATGAAAATACCAGTGCAAGGACTGGGCAAAGGAAAAGCAGATAGTGCCAGATGGAAATGGCTTTTGGGCTTTGCCTTTTCCATGAAAATATGTTCATATAAAGCCCCACAGATACGTTTGTGATTTAAGTTATTTTCTTTTACATACATTTAAGAGCCATACATTTATCTGACGTTTTCTTTTTTGATAATTATTTTAGCAAGCACTCTGAATCGCCGACTGCATGCGATGTGAAAGAAATATATTTATCTGCATATCCCGAGACACTCTGAGAAATAGCATAGTTTTTGCCAGAAGCATTATCCGATAAGACCAAGGAGAGACCAAAGTAGAGACAGATACTCGGACCAACTCAAACTGTAATTTTTCATGCAAATTTATGCAGAAATGCAAGAAATTTGCTAAAAGAAAATATGAGCGAAAAATGCAATCTGCAAAAGAGTTAAAAACCAAAGAAGAAATAAAAAACAATGCATTAAGTGGGATGGTGAACTTTGCAAAGTGATGGAAAATAATGCGACTTTTTAACTACGTTTTTAGTTTAGCCAAATGCATTTTGCATGTCAGAGTTCGTCTCCAGATAATAATATTCGAAAAGGAACTCTCCTCTTTTTATCCTGGTCCTCCGACTGCCGCCTCTTCATTGCCCTAATGGGCTATCTTCTTTTTGCCGTGCTCCTCTGCGTTTTAGGGTTTCATTATGTTGACTATCCAACAAACAAAGGCTTATAATTTTTTGCTTTGCGTAGCCAGGCAACTACCACATTTCTTATTTATATATATAAATGTACATAACTTCCCGCTACTCTAGACAGGGTCCGCCCATAGCCGGCAAAAATGCTAAAAACAATGCCTTTCTACAGCAGCAGCGTCAGAAATTAAACTGGCTTTCATCAGCAAGAGCGCAACTGACAAGTCAACGGGAAAAAATAACGGGGAAGCGCCTCTCAAAAGTCGAGGGGATGAAAAATACTTGGCGGAAATTATAATCCTTCTGGAAACTTAAAAACAAAATACGACAAAGAAAATAGTCTTCTCTACTTAAGCCTTGCAAGATTTAAAATATTATCATAATTAGCCGTGTCAGTTAAATGATTCATCTTTAAATGGAGCAATATTAAGGCCTTCGAAAAGAACAACATTTTAAATGTTATCTGGGAGAAAATTCAATTGGAAAAAGTTAAATTATGCAAAGTTCTTTGACAATTGGAATCCTTCGATTGCCTGCACCCCACACATGCCATACACCCATACCAAATCACACACAGATACACATTTATCCTTGGGCCAAACATTAGCTGAAGCAATAAATTTCTCGCACAATTGCGCCCCGAAAATGCATGGAAAATTAATTTCCCTCCGATTTTACAATTCTACTCTGCTTTTCCATGTATGGGCATAAATTTTGTGCTCGCGGCTAACGAATTTCGAAGGCGAATTTTCGGCCGATTTAGAAATAAATTATCGTATAATATTGGAAAATAATTGGGCCTTGTCAGATCTGCCACCCATCGACTTCTCTCAACGGTATTCCTTTTTTTTTTTTGGTTATTTTGGCTTGGCCTTGGCAAGAAACTCGCAAATTGAATTCGTTACTCGGCGTCGCGTAAAATAATTTTGCCTTGGGGGTCACCAAATGGCAAATGGCTAAATAATGATATTAAAGCCACATTACGCCATTAGGTTGTGCTACACATGCAAAAATAATTGACGACAATGACGTAGGCAACAACACGCACACATTGGAAAGCAAAGACATTACGTATCCGCCCCCTAAGCCAGCCCAGACTAAATAATGAGGAAAGCGGCGTAAGGCAGAGTACGTAAATTTGAGAAAGATATGGAATTATGTAGGGAAAATTTGGTTATTTGGGACAAGACTAGATAGAAATAAAACAAGATAGAAACAAAAAAATATTTTTTATATATATTAAAAATTATGTAAGGAACTTATTAAAAATATATTTCAAAATCTTTCTGACATCTTAAGAAAATAAGTTATTGCGAAAAAATCTTAGAACCTTTTAACATAATTTTTCCAAAATTACTATCACCATTCCAGTTCGTCTCACTTGGGCGGACAATTTCGTATGAAAATCAATTTGCTCCGCACATGCCAGAGGACACTTGCCCCTAACTATTCATCCCGGCTGAGCGTGTTAGTCTTAATTAATTTTCACCCACGCCGAAGTAGCGCTTTTGGCTTTGTCGGGGATTACTTTCGGTAGTTGTGTCAGGGAGCTAGATGCTCTTTGGGGTATTTTAATGACGTTTTCATAAACAGCCAACGCTATTCAGCGGCTTTTTTTTCCTGTGGCCAAACTATGTATCTCAATGCGTTCCTAATTCCATTTTATGCCACGTGGCAGGGCCATCGCTCCATGGCTTCTACTTGGCCAGTGTTTGTTTTTGTTTGGCCGAAATGGCAGATAAAATAATTTATTGGGTAAAAATCGCCGGCCAAGAGCTAAGCGCTTTGGTTTCCCCGTCTAGCTTTCCATTTGCTTCTTTTTGTTGTGTTGTCCTCGCTTTTGTCTTTTGGCTCATGTTATCTGCAATGGAATATCTATTTGGCCATCGCTTTCGGCCCTCCATAATGTTGGCGCCATGTTGATGTTATCTCGGCGGAAGTGTTGACTCAATGTTTACTCAATGAGGGCGTTGCTGGTGATATGACAACGTAGCCGGACCAGGACCGGATCCTTTGTGTGTGTGCGGTCAAAGGAGCATTCCGCCATCCCCGGCATTTTGTTTCGCTTTCGGCCTTTGTTTTTGCCCACTTAGTTAATACATTTGCTTGTTTCGCTCCGCCTTATAAATATGCAAGGACAGATCATCCTGTCTAAATAATGCAAGGTCAACCCGGGATGGAGTTACATAAACGCAGGAAAAAACAATAGCCAAAACAGCCGGGCCGCATTGACCTTTCAACAAGGCAATGATGGGAAAAGCTCAAGGATGGAGGCTCTATTCGGCTGAGAAAGGCCAGTACTTTAGCCAGACAATGGCCATCCATTAGATATAGTCTCAGTTTAGCTTAAAAATATAAACAAGAGATGGAAACATTCTTTCACTTTTAACTTTTTTTCTTTTGCAAGATTGATGGTTTAATTATTTTTGGTCGAAAACTAAATATGGCATTGTCTTCTTTAATTAAGATTCGACCGCATGCTGTTTAGCCAGGAGCTCAGCTGGTAACATTTCAATCTGCACAATCTCAACCTAACCGCATTAGAAAGCCTGTTACTCTAATGAGAAACACCTGGGGAGGCAGCAGCCATAAAGGTGATATAGTTATACCCAGACAAGTTGCAAAATTTACAGCACACGACGAAAAAAAATCTGCTTCACCACAATTTGGGTCGAAATTTGAGGGTCTGTATGTGTAGTTTCCAACCTAATGGCACATCTCCAGGCTATTTGGAGTTGGCTTTTGTGTCCGTCCTGGCACTGGTGTCCTTGTTGGCTTTGTGTGTTTCCGTAAACTGTCATTTCCGGCTGCCACTGCTCCAGTATTCCGCCGCCTGCCCCACTCCCTCCTTCGGCTTCACTCCCATGGCTTTGCTTTCAATGCACAATAATTGTTATCTTCAACAATTTGCGGATGTTATAAACATATACGACTGCTTCATATTGTCTGCATGTAAATACAGCCATGTGGCTCGGTACGAGCTCTACAACTTTCGAACTCTGCCAGAATACACCGAGATTTATTTCAACTAATTTTGCGATTTAAGAAAGGTTTTTGGGGTCACACTGAATTTTTTACTCATTTGAGGATTTCATTGTACAGAATTATTATAATTTATATTTTAAACTTCAAAATATATTTTTTTCAATGTACATTTCGACGTTTTCACTTGTCGTTCCTTTTAATGGTTAGGAGAGAAGTGCACCTGGCCTGCTCCGAGTGGTCCCTCTTATCCTGAGCCCACAGCTTCTTATCCTGATTCCCCGTACCTGGCCCCCACCTCTTCGTTCTCGCCTTGGCCCACCCTCCGTCGTCCTTCTTCCGTTGCTACTCTGGTGGCTGCTACAACAATCGACATCCTCCCAATGGGGAACTGGCACGGAAGACATTTAGCTAAGCGCTTCGCTTGGCAAACAATTTTCGATTTCAGTTCGGGTCCTCCTCCCTCAGACTTCCCTCGGGGGGGATACGCGCAATTTGAAGCTCATGTGCGAAAACTTTCAAGCAGTGAAAGTTGTGAGCACCGGCAAGAAAAAGTCTCGAATTTCATAGATAGGAGGGGGCGGCTTCTGGGTTACGGATGGTATTACATGTTAAGCCAAGTTGTAGCTGGTGTTGGTTCAGTAACTTTTGGCTATGAAATTTGTAGGAGCCAACATTCCGGCCGGACTGCTTTTCAATTCGCAACTCAATTGAGATTCATACATATTTCAGTCTTAGCATTGGCACGGAATGAGCAGTAAGTGCCCAGCAGCAGCCAGAGCTGGGCCATAATTAAGGACGATGTAGCCGGGGCATTACGCATACGCCCCATTGTCTGAGTGGCAGATTCCAGTGTGTCACGTCGTCTGTCCCGTAAATTCACCTGTTTGACTGCGTTACTCATACGCCTACGTGCCTCATTAAGGGACGTGTGCCCGACTCATTCGAATCGTCTCGGCTCGGCTCGGTAATAGAAAACTTTGCCATAACATTTAGGCTAGCTAAACTTAATTAACAGCCCCGAACAGGTAATCGGCAGGCGGTCGAATTGCTGCGCTCCCCCATACCCCGTGTCGCCTTGCTCCTTCCAATTCCACTCTTGTTCAGGCCATTTCATTTGCAAATGTTCTCTGGACACAATGTGCCTGGCCGGTATGGTGACTGTAGCTTTCCGCCTCCCCATTAAATTGGTCATTAGGCGTCAAGTGGCCTGATGCCGCCGCTGGCTGGCTCAGTTCACTCCTGCCTTGGGCCCGGCAGGAAGGGCGTAATGGCAATGGCATAAACAAAGGCATCCGAAATTGTTTCGGCTTAATTTGAACGCCTCCGCCCCCATCCGGACCATCTCATCCCAAAGCGTTGACTTTAATTACTGGCCCGACTCTGCGCTGGCACATTCAATTAAATTATCGTGTAGCAGGTGGCTTTAAAACTGAATGCCCCAATTCAGAGATCTTTCATAACAAATGCATGCAATTTCGCTTCTGAAAACAAAATTCAACAAAATTTTTAGCTGCAAAGCATGAAAACAAATCTTTTTAATTGTTCTTCTGTGTGGCACGGAAAAAAGTTCAACGTGAGTTTGTTCAGCAAGTTTCGGCTTTTATTTGGGTTGGCTTGTTTGGTGTCCTGGCACGAAAACAAGAAAATTAGTTAAAACTTTGGCGCAAAAACAGCAGACGCCTTTTGCCTAAGGCCGCAGCCGAAAAGGTGAGGAGGTTATTTGCTTTGCAAGGAGCCAGAGAAAGATGAGGAGGCAATCGGCATCCAAGGACCGAATAATAGTCACTTTCGAAAAACAAACCATTTTATAAATTCTTTTTGCTACCATACTTCGAGCATAACATGGTACTTAATGCGGAAGCCGAAGTCATTGTGGCCTGCACATTGATATTTTATGCACATCTTCCACTAAAGCTACCATCCATAAAGTCTCGCACTGCTGAAACAAAGCATGAACCAAGAAAGAAATTTAAATGAATTCCCACTTTTCGGCTGAAGGCAACACAAAAATGAACGAGCATATATAACGAAGAATAAGCGCATAAATAAACTATTTGTTGTTAAAGCAGCCCCCCCAAAAGAGCGTGCCACGCCCATGCCCCCCATTCGCTCAACATTTTTGTAAATGGCGGAAAAGGCAGAAAGCAGGAGAATCTGTTGAGTGGAAAATTACAAAAAACTGCACAAGCGGCGTTTACCAACATTTTCTGCATGCCTCATGCATTCACACTCATACCATACGAACAAGAACAAGGAGTCTGCCTCCTTTGGCGACTGGCGTTTCAGGACCCCCATGTGTTGCTTTTAAGTATTTTGGCAAGTTGTGCATATTTTAATTAGTTTCCACCGGCAGCAAACAGTTTTTGCCTAACAAGCCAGCAGGTGGAAAGCGCGCATAAGACGAGCATAAGGGGCGTATACGCAATCCGTGACCTCCGCCATGAATGTCAGAATTTGTGCTTGTTAATGTGCGCTCACAGCGGTTGGTAACGCATCAATGCAATCCAAGGTAGTGGCAGCGAATTCACCCACCCCGTATGCGGTTAATATGCATAAGAAGTCATTTGCACTCTAGAAAATAATAGAGATTTTTCATGAAATGAAACAATGTTTAAATGCAATATTTTGGCACCTTAAAATTACACTTTTTCAACTAAAATATTGTTCTTCTGAGATATTCTGTACCTTACTCTGCTCCGTCCGCACCATGTTTTCCCTAGTTCCAGGGTGTAGACCTTAGTTAAATTTGCCAAAGCCGTGGCTGGGTTCTTGCCACTGGCTTTTGGCCCTCAAAGTCTTTCCCAAAATGCACACAAGTTTGACGGAGCTGCTAGCTTTTATGTAACAGCAACTGGCAAAGTCAAACAAATGTCAAAGCGGAACTATGTAGGTGCGACTACAACCCTCTAAAAAGGCACAAATTGTGCTGCGCAGGACCCGGCGTTTAAGTATTTAGGCAACGCATCTGAGGAAGCGGATTTTGATTGCCTTTGGCGTTTTGCCTGGCATTTAGTGCCGACAAAAGGCCCAAAGCATATCAATATGCTACAGAAGGCAAACACGGAAAATGGAACAACAAAGATGCGAGAACTGGGGGAGCCCCCACCTATGCAAATATTCGAGTCTCCGTTTCTCCGCCTTTCGGATTCTCCGCTATCGACTCGGCCCCCGTTACAATTCAAAGTTTCTGCTTCAGTGGCTACAGTCGTTCTTCGAATGTATCTTGATACAAGTACTGCAATTTGTACTCGTAGCTGAACTCGCTCTACCAGTCGCCTGCCGAGATTGGCTTCCACATATCCAAGCACACATGGCACTTGACTGCTCGTTTTGGCTTTGCTGCCATTCAAATCTGTTCTGAATCGGCCAACCCCCACACAAAATGCATTGCACAGCAGACTGCTCCGTTTTCGTTCTTTCCTTTTGGCTTATACTACGGCTCCTTGTGTTTCTGGTCCCCGTTTAATAGTCGCAAATTGGTTCTCACACTTGGAATTTCTATTGGCTGTGTGATTGGGATGGATACGACAGGAGGGGCCTTTGACTCGCTGAAAAAGGATGAGTCTCGAATGTGTTTACCTTCTAGCCGGACTTATGAACTGTTTTTCAATATTTAACCGGGACTTGTGAATAACTAAATTCTTCTCCGAATTGATGAAAAAAGTTATAGAATTTCCTATCATTATAATGAATAATTAGAGGTTACTGGAGTTTAGGGTCTCGGGTGAAATATCATGCGGACAGAACATCTCCATTCCAATTGTTAGTTATTTTATAGCTTTCGGCTTACTGTTTGTAAAGCAAAATCCTACATTGTCAACCACTTATCGCCCACAAAACAAATAAAATCCAACAGTTTTTGTATCTGGTTAGAAAACCGCAGGAGGGAATTTTATTTTCCTGCGGGTTGAGCCCAAAAATGAACCCGCAGATGGGCTGAGCTCGCTCATTAAAATTTGTTGCCAAAGCATTTTAGCCATTTCAGACCTTGGTAAAGGTAAGGGATATGGGCTGGGGATGCGGGGATATGCCTGTGGATTTCAGCAGCGATGTGTGGCATTGAGGCTTATGGACTATCAACCAGCTGAGTGTGTTGTTTATGGGTTTGCCTTTATCGTAAACCAAAGTCATCAAATATATGCCACTCACACAGGCATGAGGGTAGCAATGAAAAAGATATCACGACTTGAGTATTTTACCTCAATTTCAAATTATTCAGATATTTTACACTTCAAAGAATAAATAGATTTGTTGGCCAAATTAAACAAAATGCACAGATTTTTAAAAATTTCCGAATAACTTTACTTTATTTCCTAGAAATTACTTTATCGATCTGATAGTTCATCAAACACATGGAATCCCATTTCGCATGGGAAAAAGTTAATAAATTACACTTCAATTGTGCAGTCAAAGTCATGTTCAATATAAAATATGTTGTGACAGTCGATCCGCCTGTTTGTGTGCAAATAAATCTGGTGCTCGGTGCCTTCGCTCTTTGATGGCAGCTCCTGGCAGGGCCTGTCAAATCAAATAATTGAACTTTCATTCCATTGTGAAAAATGAAGCAGATTCCAGTGGCAGCAGCAACGGCAGCGAAGTATCAAGAAAAAGCGAAACCAAATGCCTCACATTAAAAGCGATTTAAAAAAAGGGCAAGGAAGCTTTTCGAAGGATATGAAACTGAAACCTACCCCACTATGCCACCCACATACACTCTGCACACTTCTTCTTAATCCATTTCTGTACTCAACGTTAGCTGATGGATTACTCTCGTTCAAATGTCGAATCTTGTTAGCGCAGCTTTCCAACCATCCCGCCCAGCAAGTCCCTTTGGAGCCCCCCAGTCCACCCATATATTGCAGCAAAAAAATGGAGTCGAGGGCTGGAGAGCCGTTGACTGTGCCTGGGGCCTGTTTCTGGGGCACTGTCGACATTCCACGGCAACAGATGCTGATGGCTAACAAGCCGATGGGAGCACAAGTGTCGCTGATTTTTCACGCTCCAGATTCGTGTTGTGCATGTGTGCGTACTGGTGGGTGGCGGTGTGTATGTTTTCACAGGAACTAAAACCACAAAAAATGTACATACATTTTCCAACCAGATCTCTTAAAATCAACAAAAATTTAATGCAGCTAGCATATTTTTCGGAGTTTACCAATTAAACAAGGAGTTCCAAATGTATTTTTTCAACTGTGTCAACCTTTTTGGCATCTATTTTCCCTTAAAGACCAGCAATGTTTTGCCTGCAGTTTCCTCCGTAATTACTGGCCAGCTTCTGTTTTTCTTCTGCCTCCCAGGCCGTTCCTGCTCTTTCCACTTAATTCCCTGAGGCCAAGGACTTTAGTTTGCTCGGTACATGCTATTTTTCTCCGGCTTGCCTCCATTCCTGTGCGCTTTCAAGGCTCCCAAGTTGTTTTTGTTAGCCTCGCCGTTCTGGCCTGTTTTTGATTTTGCCAATTTCCCTACAGCTCTGTTCATTTTTTTTTTTATTCCCTTGCAGAGGGCATTATAATGTTGGTGAAAAAAACTTGTAACGCAGACATCTCCGACAGTATAAAATAAATATTTTTTGATGAGGATCATCACCTGACAATGAGGCTCCCAGCGATGGCAGTATCTTGGTCAATATCCATCCGATTCTTGAGGGGATTACCTTAAACTATGATATATAGATGATGCATCATTCATCTGCAGTAAAAACCACTTAGCTGCATGGTTATATAAACGTTGAATGCGCCCTTATTTTGCGCCTTTATTATATCACATTAAACTTATTAATCATTTAATTTTATTTATGTTTCATTAATTTAACATTCTAAGCACATCACTTATTTTGATCTTCCCTGGTACATCGTACATTAATTATATTTAAAATTGCCCCAGGTCATTTGGATAATTAGTCAGAACTATATCCTAATAGTTTGGACTATTTTCTACTTAAATGCAAGGAGGGCAGTAGCATTACATAAACGGATTAGTACTAAAACCTCAAGCCAAAGCCATGATTTTACGAGGTTGGAATATTAGATGAAATGCCTGAAAGGGAGCAGCTCTTGTGTTACTTTTAAACGTTATATTTTTTCTGGGGATTTCACTCATTGTGCCTTAATACCTTTCACTACCCTATACTTTTTTGGCCAGCCAAGCATATCCAGCCTAACAGTCATAAAGACCGACTTCCTGCAACAAAGGCAGGACAAATCCCCTTGTGTAATGTGCCGCACCTGCAGTGCGTCAACTGAGCGCGCAATTTTCCTTCCCGAAATGAGTTCTATTTTTTATGACTTGACCAGCCTAGCCCTGCCCAGTTCCGCCCACTCACACGCACGCATCACACACACATATGCAAAACCAAGCGCTGACTTTAATGACGTATGTACATCCAGGCCCAAAGTTTTCGTCAATTTCCATGGCTGGCAAATCAGCGAGCCGTCATAAAATGCTTTGTTGTGCTGGAGTGAGTGTGTGTGTGTGAGTATCTGTGTGTGGCACATGTATACATAAGTCCAGACCATAAAGCGGTTTATGTTCTAATTCTATTAGCTCAAAAGCAAGTGGGCAGGCAGTGAAACGGACGTTGAATGCGTGTAACAATTACGCCAGACAAGCACCGGCAACAAAATGCTACTGCCCACATGCAATTGCCCCTCGCACTGGAAGGTATAGCAGGAAGTATGTCCTCGAGTCCTCCCCAATAAATGAAGACCCAGAAATGTTTACGATCCAATGGTAATAGGTTCAATAAAAGACAAGTCCAAGATCTTCAGACGAAATTAGTAAAAATTAGGTAATTAAGGTGAGCCAAACCAATGATTTGGTGTATCCTGCCTTTGAAAAATCAAATAAATGCCAAGGGAAACTTTATTATCTGGGAAAAGTGCAATCTACTCCGATATTCCGATAAAATGAAGGCCTCATACAATTTAATTTTCATTTTAAGTCGAGCACTCGGCATTGCCACATTTTGGTCTGCCTCTCTTGTCAATCAACTTGGTCAAGTTTATGAAACAATGCACTAACCCAGATAGGATGCACACAAAGACACTTGTGTATTTTCAACAGTCTCGGCCCCTCTTTTCATTTTACTATGTACAAAATGTATATACTATATGTATATATAGTATGTAGGTATAGATATAACTTTTTCCGTTGCGACATGCTCAAGTGGTTGCTAACAAAGTTAACACAAGATTACTAATACGCACCATTGTACGTGACTTTTTGCTGTCAGCTAAATCAAGTTTCATTATGTGTCAGGCCAAGGAGGGGGCCCGATGAAAATACGGATATAGCCGCAGTGTCAGGATGAATATTGGAGTAGAAGGGCGACAAAAGGCAGGACGACGATGGCCCAAGGACTCTCCTTCCGTCGGCAGAGGAAACTTGTGCATAAAACACCTGCAGCAACTTTTGCTAATTGTGGGCAGAGCATACGCTTATAAATGCTACCACTATCCAATGGCTTGCCGTCTCCGCCAGCAGTATCGAGTGTGGCAAGTTTGCAGCATAATTAAGGCGCAGACACGCCTCCGGCAAAGAGTCCTAATAGCATTTGCATGTGAAGCACGCACATTGTGAAGAGTCCAGACAAGGCTTGTATCCAAAGTGCCTTGGGGTGTCAACCCAGGGATTGCACTTACGAGCACAGTTTGGAAATTTTTAAAATTTGGACGAAAAAGATCCATATCATAAAGCTCAAGTCTATTCTGGATTTTACGAATTTATTTATTTTCAAATGTATAGATTGTCATCTGTTGTTTAATCAGCTAACGGATACAAAGGATATCAGCATCAGAAATTATTGCATAATATTTTTGACGCCAGACCCGCAAACGCAACGAATAAATATTTAACGTGGCCACACACACTGCGAATTTCTGCTATTCCAATGGCAATTGCAGCTGGTTATTATTTATGCTTCCCCAAAGACCTGGAAAATAAACAAAAATATGTGGAGTGGCATAGATATTCCCGCACTGTGGCTGCGGCAAACCAGAAACCCCAATCCGTATCCGTATCCCATCCGACCAGGACCCCGCTTCGCCTCCTTAAAAGAGTGCGCAGGTCGAGCTTGGCCTGATTTTTGGAACGATTTGAATGTTTTCCTTCTAGAGTCTCCGCCCACTCCACATTTCATATTTTCGATTTTAGCCCGTATGTGTGTGCTCGTGGGTGGAAATGTTTTGTCCCCGGCGTGTGTGCTTAGCTTTTGTATCATATTTTTCGGGCCAGAGTTTTGAGCTCTGAGTTCTGAGTTCAAGTTTTTAAGAAGCTTTCGAGTTTAGCTCGACACATTGATGGCATATGAAATGGGACGCACCTCCCAAGCCCCCTCATTCTAAGAATATTTTTAGACTTCGCGCCTAGAAGTGCCAGCAAACAACTTTAAGATTGGCAATCTATATTAATGGCATTCGACAAAGGCTTAGAGTGTGTCTCAAAATAAACACACATCACATTCACTTCATTAAAATAACATGAGAAATGAAAACAGAGCCAACAGCTGCCTTATCTTGTGGCTATAGGTTCGCAAATACATATACTAGCTCTGTATTACCAATAAATATTAGGTGATGGCCATGTTTATGTATCCAGCCGTCTTGGTTGCAACTTAAATATTCAATTATTTGACCAAAATTGCAAGTTTCCTTTCCGAGCCAGAGTGTGTTTATATGTAACGTTGGCCCATAAATAATTAAGGCCATACACTCACAGAATGAAATATTACTTACACGGTACTGGGTGGCTCTAGAAGATTATGCAATCTAATGAATAGATGCCCCACAAACTACACCGGACTGCAGAAAGTGTCCCAGGTGGATGCCACGTGCGGAAAGGATATCTGGATGGGGATATCGGTGGTCTGGAGGACCACCAGGAGTCCTTGCCACAGGCTGGCAGCCTCATTAACCGCAACAGCAGCCAAAGCAAAGGCCAAAGCAGCCACAGTGCATTATAAATTTAGCTACTTCGCACACAAAGCATCCCGAAATGTGCCAGTGCCTTGCTTCTTCGTTTATTCAATTATTCAATAATAATAAATGATTGAACGGCAGTGTGTGAGTGTGTTTAGCAAAGTGCAAAAAGCTGTTGATGTCTGCATTAAAATGAATCAAATTCAGAGCCGCAAGTTACAATAGAAGGTGATTTAGAACCAAAAATACTTAAGTTTCAGGAGTCACATTTAAAACAATGTTAACACAAGTATAAAAATTAACTTACGAAAAAAACGAATAGTTTTTTTTTTAAGTAAATTTTAAACTGCAGGAGTAGCTCTTTTGAATACAATGGAAAGATACAATAACCAGAATAATAACAGGTTGGAAACGCTTTTGTCTCCATGAGGTTTTGACGTTCTGCTCGAGTTTGTTCCGTAATTGCAGTTACTTAGCCTGCTTCTGAATGATTTGACATTTCGACATCGGCAGGATGCAGGAACCTGGATTCCTGTGGCTACCCACTGCTCAGCTGGCTTTGTCAAATATTTGGCCCGACTGTGGCAAATGTGGCTTTGTGGCCGACATGCGAAGTAATTTAATTAAAATTTTACCCATTTAGTCCGCTTTGTGAGTCGCAACAAACACATACCTAAAAATAGAATTGAAAAGATATTATTAATAGAGAAAATTTGAAGCATACTGGTAGCGACAGGATGTAGTAAAAGCCAAGGAAATGTCAAGAAGAGTCCTTCGGGCAAATCCCATAAAGTGAGCGTCAAGTATGACAAAGTTTAATACTTTTCAAGCCAAAACCGAGCTCTAATAGCACGGTCAACGAGACGTATAATTAACACTATGCCAGGGCGGAAAAGTGCCACTTACTAAGCTGGGGAAAAGCACGGGGGAAAGTCGTGGAAATGTCTCTGGATGAAGGGTGGAAAACCAAAGACAAAGTCAAACACTTGTCACGGTTTTCATTGAAGGTGGGGCAGCCTTGGAACTGGTAACTGGGAACTTTGAACCTTTTGCCGCAACTTAAACAGTTGCACTTTTAGTGGGGGCGTGGCCAGCCTCCCACCTCCTTTTGTCTGTCTTCGGGCTTGTCACTGTGTGTGTGTGTGTGCGTGGGCGGGCCATTAAATGAATGGCAGCCTCGCAAAAACGCCGCCAGAATTCATCGCAGCACATAAAACGCACCACAGGCGGAAGGACGCAGGACACAGGACGGGTTGGAGTGGCCTGTCGCAGCTTTTGTCTCAAATTGGCTAATAAACTGCCATCTGCCGGACGAGGGCCAGGGGGTGGCAAAAGCTGGGCGTGTGACTTTATGCGGTTGGCAAGTTGAAATGCTTGCGGCTTCATTAAGCGCTCATAACGCGAGCACATGAAATTGAAATGTTTGGCAGTCCCCTCGCCCCAGTCCCTCGGTGTCAATATCTGCTCGAAACAGACTTAAAGCCCTATTGCTTCCCTTAAATGCCCCCTCGCAGCATTTGCGACGCGGACTCTCGTTGGCCCTCCTTATCTCTATGGCTGCCTCTGTTATGTAGAAAATGTCCCTAATGAAATGTTTCTGCGGCAAAGCAGAAAATTTTAATTAAAATTATAACCAACCGGCAGCCACTTGTTTTATTGGAAATACTTTTCCTTCCTTGCCCACCACTTTATGCGCACTTAAATTAATAGTAGCTATTGACTAAACGAGCTATTGACCAGCCTGTAATTAAATCATTTCCAAATCGTATTTATTACTGCGCCTATCGATGGGCTTACACATTCATTCGACCCAATTTCAATTGCAAATTTGGCCAAATCAAGGGATATGTCTTAATTAAAACATGGCCTGGGCATTTATTAGTTTAGTGCCATTAAATATCCCTAAAAAGGCAACGAGTTGAATAAATAAATTTGTGAAAAGTATTCCCATAAAGGCGGTAGCGCCCGATTTTATGTGGTGGGTGTTGTTGTTGGATTAGTTGAAGAGATCTCAGTCAAAACACATACAACTTTGTTGCGGTTTAAGTGCTCTCGGCCCTGAGTTGGCTCATAAAATGTGTGTGACCCACTGTTGGCCCGGTCGTTTGCTTTGTTTTATGTGCTTTCTGGCTTTGGATTTGGCGCTTTCGGCTTTGCCGCTTATTGTCAAAGTTTCCGGTTGCAGCAAGTAGTGCGTAAAATTTCAATGCGATATCAAGAAGTTGAGTCATAAATTTCGAAATTATTGGCACAATTGAAGTTGTGCCTTGAAATGTGTATTTCTATATATATGCATTATGTGTATAATAAAATGTATTTATATATATTTTTGTCCCTGGCCCGCATTCGTAGGCTCAAGGCCTAATAAATCTTTTGTTTGTTGTTGCCCTACTGCCTTTAGTTGTATTTTTATGACTTCATAATTCATAATTTGTGTGTGAGGTTTTATTTTTGTGGATTAATCAGCGAGTGAGAAATGGAAGGAGACTTACTTGCAATTGCTCTTAGAGTTTTAAGAATAATGTACAAAAAAAGTCAAAATATACAAAGTGTTAACTATCATTTAATTAAAGACTGCAAAAACAAAAAAAGTAGATATTAAATGTTAGTTTTTCTTTGGATGGCATTGGGGAAAGATGCTTGATGCTAATGAAATGCCTTTATTAGATGCCAAGTGCCTACCATACCAAACACGCACATTAATCCTTTGCCAAGTTCAGTTGGCAAACATACCCGATAGCTCTGACGTTCGGGTTTCTATGCCACTTGGGCCACCATCAGGGGTTGCAGACCCCTCGTCGTAGTCTTGGCCAAGTTTTGCTGCAACAACTTTGACAAACTCATTAACTCATTATCTGTGCAAGAAGTTGACACAACGCTCCAACAACTTTGCAGGCGACAGAGCAGACATCGTAGACAGCGCTGCCATCCCATCCAGTCCTGTGAGGAAGGACAACACAAACGGCAGCTTTCCCATCCGCATTTAATTAGTTATCATTTGCATGACGGACAATGCAACAAGAACTTTGAAATGCAATTGACTGAGTGCGGGTGATTCTGTGTTTCTGGGAAGGACCATGGAGCAGCCCGCATCAAATGAAATCATCTGGCCATCTGGAATGGCTCGACTCATTGAGCACCTTAATTGCTGCTAATTGATTGGGCTGGATATGTCCTGGCGATCCAGCCGCTGTTTGTCTTCTGGCGCTGATTGCTCAGATTTACGATGGGCCAAAATTAAATAAAGCAAATTACGGCGTGCCCAAAAGTATGCCACACAACAAAATGTGCTGGCTGAGGGTGTCCTTTTGTGTCCTTTTGTGCGGCTGTTATCGCATTTGCAATCGCGGCTGGTCAACAGATTTTTTATTTCATTTTCGCAGGCTTACAAAATAAATTGGACATCGCGCACACAGCCCCAGCAAACAATTCGACACAGGCGCAGGATCCCCATATACCCAGACGCAAATGTGCGAGTTTTATTTAATTTGGGTTCATATCGATGCAAAACCCTTTTGGCAAATCCGCCATATCCATGTGTGACCGGCTTCGAAACTCTTTTGTTGTGCTGCAATATTCAAATAACAGCGCCACACGCCTCGTGCGGCAAATTTATGTTGCTTCAATAACAATTTCCACAAAAAACCAACAACAGCAGCAACAACCAACAACCAAAGCTATGAAATGGCATGTTGAGTGTATTAAATTGCCATTTATTTGATTTTTGTTTTCGCCTTTGCCCCGCCATTGTCCCACTTTTTATTGTTGCCGCCTTTACATTTGTGTTCTCCTGCCTTCATTCGGCTCCGATTTGCTTTTGTTTTTCGCTGTAGCATATTTTTGAGAACATTTAAATAATGTTTATATTTGTACGCCATGGATTTGTATTGTTTTCTGATATCTGTCTAAGGTTTTCAGAGTGGTGACGGCGTGTGGCTGGGATTCAAAATGAATCACGCTGTGCCAGAGGATTTTCTTAGGGCGGAAGAGGCAGCCGCGTGTCGAAAGAATCAAAGTACTTCGATACACTGATATTCAAAACATCACACACATTTATGTTTGACTAGAAGACAAAAGAAACAAGAATTTCCTGAATTTTTTCAGTGCCATGTTTCGGTCAGATAATAAAAAAAAGTAAATCGGTTTGTAACCCAGGGGGTTTTCCCATCTATCTTCTGGAGATTTTTTTGTACGGCTTGAATTTTCGTGTTATGCTCTTATATTAAGCCCCCAAGAAATATCATCACATTCCGTATTTCAGCCATTTCTTTTTTGGTTTGTTTTTTTCGGTCTCATAGAGATTTCATGATTTTTTAATGTTCACCTTTTTGGCAAAATTTGTTCGAGTTGCTATTCGGGGGTCAAGCAAACCAAGCGAATTGACTTGACTTTTATAGCGGTCATAAAAGGGACTTTAATGTGTTTTATGCCCCTTGCCAAAATACGAAAGCAAACTTCTGCTGTCCTTCACATAAATCGAGTTGAAACACACTCACAACTGGACTTCTCGTGGAAGAAATTATGCGTGAGCGCTCCTGAAATGAACAACAAACGAGGTTGCTACTTTCCTTGGCATGTGCGGGATAGAAACGCCTGCAGGGTTTGACTTTCTCGCAGCCAAATCAAGTTGTCAGGATCCAACAGGACTTAGGTAGAACAGGCAGGCAGTCAAATGAGCTGGCATAAATCCTCGCCGCCGGACAAATATTGATCGGCAGACGTGCCTGTGGCCTCTCATCCTATTTTTGCCACCCAGGAAGTGCCCTGGCAGCGTTGTTTGTCGCCTCCGCCGCCACTGACAATCTGTCAGGTGCCACTTAACATACAGGTGGGCTAAGCCCCATCCAAAGGATCCCCAGGATCTGAAGAAAGCAGAGCTGTGTGGACGGTGTTTACCTTTGGCTTTTAGCATGCACACAAATCCTTCGAAGCAATCAATTTGTTTTTATTGAATTTCCCAGCTAGCCAGCAGCCCACACCTAGCCCTTGGGAAACGCCAGGTCGGCGAAGGACATTCATATTGAGTACGCATGACATCGCTAACAAATGCACTGAGATAAGTTTTATAAAAAATTAATTAAAAGGTACATTTCTTTAAACAAATTTTGTTCACTTTATATTAAGAGTGTTACAAAGAATATTTTATATTTTTAAATCAACTTATTAAAACAAAAAATAGATTTTTTTCCACGTTATTTCTGGCTTAGCAACAGCAACATATCCTGCTGGGCTACCTGGCGTATGAGTGACGTATGGATAAGCATTCGTTATGGTTCACCATCGCCCGAGTGTTTCTGTGTGTGTGTCTCTGTGGGGCGCAAGTGGGTCTGGGTTAGTTTTCGGTCGCTCTCTCTCTTGAGCCAACCGTGTAACTTTTTTTATTGCTCGCTTCCTGCTGGTCAAGGCAATCTCATGTGTCTGTCCTGTCAAAATTTATACTCCTCAAATTTCCAGCAGGAAAGTAACGTTAAGTGTATGTCTACGTTTGAATTGGGTCTCAACAATGTTTACGCTTGTGGAAACCGAACATTGTAGACCTTGGTCGAGAATATAGTTTTGCAGGGGTTCTCTTTAATTCTCAAACTATTTCGAATTTATGTACAATATAATATAACGAGAAGGTGATGTATAATTTCCTGTCATTTATGTTAAAAACAGTCAAAGCCCATGAGTTCAGTGGGTAACTTAAATGTCGGATTTCAAACCCAAAAAGCATTCGGACGCATTTCAGGCTCTCCATTTGGTTGCCCATTGTTTGGGTGTTTGCTATTGTTTCTGCTGTTGTTTTTTGGCCCATTTTTCAAATTGATGTCTATCGCTTTGGCTCCTTTTCAAAGTTTTTGGCATTTTACATGTGCTAACCAACAAAGCCCCGCTCCAGGGCTTCGGGTGGAAAATTGTTTTGTGGATCGGTGAGTGGTGTCTGCGGGGTTCGAGTGGTAGCCTTGCCGTTGATTGTTATCTGGTAGTTGCCACAGAAAGAGCAAACCGAACAAGTGGTATGAATCAAAGCCATTTTGATAGTGGTCTGTTTGTCTGAAAACGGTTATCTTTATGAAGGTTATTTCACGGTGGGAAAAGTATTCTCATCCAACAGCTTTGAGAAATGTGCTGCAGATAAAAATATTTTGGGTTCAGTGCTACTGCTCGTCTATCACGCAATACCATTTCTATTTATTATAAACGACTTCCAACAAAGTCTTGACAATTATTGATTGCTTTTCGCTTAGTCGAAATTCAATTTGTGAAACTCAATTCATCTTGACTCTAAATTGATCAAATTAAACTATGACCTGATTAAATTAGTTTTGCTTACTAATCGATAAGAAATAGTATCTCAAATTTTCTAAATTTTTATTGGTTCCAATAAGGACTTAAATATTCAAGATATACAAAATCTTGTTCATCCTTCGTGTACATTATAAACGACCTTGCCACACCCTCTTGTATTTTGTTTAGCAATCCCCTTGGCGGGAATACAAAAAAAGGCAGGCTTCTTGGTGGGGGGCGTATGTTGGCTTGAAATATTGTTGTTAAGGGTCGCTTACAATTGCGTTTTTGGCGCTCTCCCTTCTTCGGCCATTTCTCGGTCTCATTCTTGCAATTATTATAAAATGGCGCACAGCATCAAGGACAACGGCGGCAGGAGCAAGGAGAAAATGGTGGTGATGCTGCTCGCGCTCCTTGGAGACTCATTTTCAAGTACTGGGCCGCTCAAGTGGGTCAGCCCGAGTGGTTTAGAAAAGTGGTGGATGTACATAGTAGGGCCAGCAGTTCAAGGATTTTATTGTTGCGAGTGCGTAATTGAATACTTTGAAATTGCACTGTTTTCTTCTCAGTTCTTATTTCCATGCAGAATTTAATTGTGTTTATGGTTCCGAATCAACTTGATCTTTTGGGTAGTAGGCATACTGGATATTATCTCCAAGCTGATAAATTGTCCGAATAAATTGGTTTTTCAAGAGGTTTAAGACAGACTAAGCCCTTTACATTCGGTTGAAAACTATCCCTGATCACACCCCTGAAAATTCGAAAAGCCTGCAACCCTCCACTGCTGAAAACGAGAAATTTGGCAAAACACGTACCAACCATAAAAGAACCTTGGCCCTGGCTCCTGTTTATTTCATTTTCACGTTTACTCTTTCGTTTTTTTTCCCTTTTTTCTGTGTTATCTTTTCATTTCCCCCTGCACACGGTAGCTTAATTCACATATCCAGCTCTTTAACTGGCCGGAATTTAAGCCACAAGCCTCTAGATCTTGCCTCCACTTGGAACTCAATCAACAACGGACTGACCCACATTTTATGGGAGTTGTCGACCAGGCCCCAAATAGAAATAAAGCTCGACAGGCAGCACTGCAAAATAAGCTGCTAAAGAGAGAAGTGTATATAAAATATATTTGTACATCTCAGGGAGGCTGTCCTGATGCGGATGCTTGTTTGTAATTTAAGCTTATCACTCTGGTTCCAGACCATTGCGTATTAAAAACATTTTTGTTACGCCAATAAAAAAACGGAAAAAATTTTGCATAATTCAAGACATAAAAAATGAGACTCGAAAAGCAAGTTGCTGCCAATCTTGTTGTTGTTGTTGACATTTCCGTTGGGCAGAAAACTAGGCAATGGGGTTAGCCCATCCACCGTCAGACCATCCAACTTTGTGCGCATTTCGTTTATAATGCCCGCCTATTTATGTTGCCTACTTTGCCCGAGAAGCCAAAACGGCTTCATTTTTTTATTGCTCCCATAAAATGACCCAGCCCAGACAGAGACAGAGCCAGACCAAATGAGGGGTTCGATGGTGGGTAAACGGGGGCTCGGAAACTCAGTTCCCCTTGTTGACGGACTCCTGATGCTGTGAATTTGCTCGCAGACGGCTCCTCAAGCCTCCGAGTGGCCATTTGTCAGATGAAAAAGCATCGCACAAACTATGTATATTGTTTGACATTAACAAGGTCGCCAGCAGCAGCAGCAGTTTGAAAAACTGTTGGAAAAGACAAAAAACTAAGCTCACATTGATAGTGAAAATCTGTATAAATTTTCATATATATTAAGTCCTATCAATAGTATTGAAGACTTTTTTATAATTTTAAAAATTTATTGAGCTGGATTTATACGTTAATAAGAATATTTTTCTGTGCATTCTTTACTTCAGAGAAGAGCACCGTGCGGGGCGCAGAGAGCGACTTCTCGTGACCCACACTGGCTGACATTAATTTTGTTTTCATAACTCGGTGCAGCAGTTACATCCAAAAGCCGGTTGGTTTGGGGCCAGAGTCCTCAACCCTTTTCCCCCTTCGCTCTGGTTGCCAAATGAAGACACTTTGTGGCACTGTTGTAGCTTCCTCTGTGGGCCAGTTCTTTTTCGCCTTTTTGGGGGTTTTTTCTTTCAACCAAAGCGTGGGCTTGATTGACATGCTGTCTGTCTGCTGCTGCTTCTGCTTGGCTCGTTTTCTCACTGCTTTTTGTTTGGCCCAACTGGCCGTGACATAAAAAAAAATGAAAACACATAGAAACAAACAGGAAAACAAGTGCAAAAACAAATTAGCACAGTTCTCTGCTGGCTGTTGATGCTGTGATGCATTTTTGACAATGAACATCAGATGTCTGTCACTCAGTCAGATGGCTGAGAGTGTGTTGGATGCAATGGGACAATCAGTCACCGAGTCAAGGTTGGGTACCAGCAAAAAGGGGCAGAAAAGTCTTCCAAAAGAAAGCAACAAGGAGGATAAGTAGCTTTATTAATAAATGAAATCAAAAAGCAAGAGCTAGAATTAGGACAAATTTAACGCAGAAGAGCGGTCCAATAATTTGCTAAGTATAGGATA
The DNA here is from genome assembly GCA_035045925.1 of Drosophila atripex. Taxonomy (NCBI): domain Eukaryota; kingdom Metazoa; phylum Arthropoda; class Insecta; order Diptera; family Drosophilidae; genus Drosophila; species Drosophila atripex. The sequence continues at coordinate 2,256,485 of JAWNOP010000022.1, read as the reverse complement.
TTTTATTTAATAAAACTTGAATAATTAAACATCATTATAATTGAATTTTTAACATCCAAAGTTTTTTTTAGTCTAACTTCTTATATGAACTAGTCTTTCCAAAAATAAAATTACTCAACAAAAATGTTCCGAAACACGCCCTTTTATTCTGCTGGCATCATAAATAACTCAGCGGCTTTTTCCGTTGAATTGGCCTCGTTTTGTGAGAGGATTGTGCTATTCATACAGCTCCGAATAAAAATGAGGCTTCAGACTCAGCCAACCAACTAACCAACCGACCCAGGAACCTGTTCACACACACAATTCGCATTATGTTTAATTTATTTAAAGCTTGCATTTTTACACTTCAACGCTCTGGGCCACGTTCCTTTTGAAACGGACCTACAATTGGAGTCACGCGGCCATCGGTTTTTGTTTGGAGATCCGCTTTCAGTTTATTGTTTGGTTATTTGCATAAAAATCACGCATACGACGAGTTGTACGCCACCTTCCCCTTTCTCAATTCTCAATGTGGGTGAGTGTGTGAACAAATGCGGCTTTAATTTCATTGGGAAGAGATTTCAAGGTTATTTGCCGCCCAAAACAACTGCAACTGAATACTTTTGCCAGTAATTATGGAAATTCATGAGCAACAATGCCGTATGAAGAATTATGGCGGCGGCCCTTGTTTTGTTCTGCCAATGTCATTGTCGCTGGATGATGCACCACAAAAGTTTCATTTCCCGTTCATGTGCATTCGCATTGTCTGCCATTACACAGAGATGGGAATTAATAGTCTCCGCAGCTGCTTCTCCCAGCTTCTCCCGGTTTTTTTTGTGTTGTATGATTTTCTGTTTCCTCTGATGTTTGTTTTCCAATTTTTCCTGTTCAGTTCGCCAGCTACCACTCGTTGAAAATGATGACGATGATGGGACTGGCTTTGTTGCCGAAATTCACAGCACACCAACGGGTTTATTTTCAATTAATCAAGCCCTGCAAGCCCGACTCATAATGGAGCATATTTCAAGGTTTTTCCGATGTGAATGCCACTTGAATGCGGAAAGCGAAATGAATAAATGATTGAATGCAGGATTGTTTTTCGCCCACTCTCCGCCAAAATAAGTAGTTAACTATAGACAGAGCCAGCGAGTGGAATATTAATTGCCAGTCGCAACGCTTTTGCTTTCGCCACCATATTTCTTTTTTATTTTGTTTGTTTATTATTTGCTTTCCCTCTCCTTTGCCTCGTTCTGTTGTCAACGCCATTGTCTTGTAATACACAAATGCAGGAAAGGGGGATCTGGGCAGGAGCCTGTCCCATAATATTGGCAGGGCAACATAATAAACATAAATCAAGTACGGCGGCATTGTACTGAGTTTCAGTGGATGATTTGATATTGGCCGGGCTAACACACAAAAAAAATTACTGAGAAAGCTATACCATTTAAGAAAGTCATAGAACGACTTCCGAAAGCTCTCAAAAGTATGCTACACATTTCTTAAGTTTGTTTCCATATCTCATTTAAAGGTTAATGCCAACTTGTCTTTATAAAAAATTAAAGATAATAATCACAAACTGCTGGCATCATTATTTTTTCTCTGTACAGTCAAGTCTTGAGCCATTTATCTTGGACTGTTTCATTGCTCGACTGGGCTGCCACACATGCATATCATACTCGTCATCGTTTTTATTATCCCCCCGGCAAGTGAAACAAAAGGCAAGCTCACCCTCCCTCTTGCCGTAAATAAGCCAAGGAAAGTTGGTAAAACAATTCTGGCTCTAATGAAAGTCATGGGTGCGGCCAGTGCGTGAGCTTTATGTCTTACAGCGTGTGGCACAGGCACAAGCAGATTTTACTGCTTTTTCTGGCTTAGCTAATAGATATTTATCTGGGATTTGGTGGGTTAATTTATTTCTAGCGGCTGAGAGGAATTGATTTCCCGCACGAAAAGTATGTAAACCAAATTGTTTAGCAATTTTAACGTAATTACTTGAGTACGTCCCACATCAAAAAGTTTCCTAAGTGAGTCGAAATCTCTCTGTAAACATTTCAAAATATGTGTAAGACGTAATTTCGACGCTTCTTGCCATTCCCCTTGTTTTTGACACAATTTTAATATTTTTTATGATATTAACTCGTCGTCGTGTCACTTAAAACCTCAACAAAAATACCAAAGAAGTCCTCCGCCATTCTGGCAGGCATTTCAAAATTAAAATTCTCTAAGTTGAAAGCAACGGTGGGCGATTTGGGGTAATGTCTTCATATGGAAGAATGAGGTGCACGAGCGAGAGGCTGTTGTCTTTAGACAAGTGACACTTCGTCTTAAAATGGCTCTCCGTTAAAACATTTATGAGGAACAGGGCGGAACAAAAGGAAAGGGGTGGCCCCAGGCGGCAAAGCAGACTGGAAATGTGTTTTCGAAACGCGTTCCGCTACGCAGTTTTTCCTAACTTCTAAAGTCAAGTAAGGATGGCCGGAAAAGCACGAGGAGGAGTTCGTTAGGAGTTGCTTAGCTCCTGAAAATAAAGAAGCAATTCCAGAACGTGTCATTGCGAGGTGTGACTTCGTAATTTCGACGAAAAAACGGATGGGCTAAAGAAAAGCTAAAATTTTAAAAAATAAATGCGCATACCATGTAGTAGAAGATGCTCTTAAACAAAGCTTTAAGCAACACGCAATAAATTTCATTCACATTTTGAATAAATGATTGAAAGAATATTAATGTTCAACTTTCGCAGTGTAAGCGATAGGAGCCCTCGAAGGCAGTTTCTGTCACACAATGACTCAAACTGAAGCTGGCATAACTCAGGCATTGATATTTTATGGCCCTTCGGCGGGTTTCACGGAAACGCTTGACTTTTCTGGAGCTTAACGAGTGCCTTGAGCGATGATGATGCGTCCCTCGGCAACTTGTCAGAAATTTAAAACTTATCAACGCTGGCAGCTCATGTGGCGTATTCTTAATAAATGCAAATTTAATTCGCTGTTCACATTTAAATCAATATTTTGCCTTCCTTCTGCTGGTTAAAATATTTAAATAATTTTTTTATAATTATAATTGAAAAGCAACCACAAAGTGGCGCAGATACATTTATCACATGTCGGTGTGTGGGATTTTTATTTGCTTAAACAGAATGGGAAAAGAATTGCTCATTTAATTGCAGCCGCAATGCAATTTATGTTCGCCTTGGTCTACTCAACGGAAAAATAATAAAAAGGTCAAAGGAAGTGCTACAATTTGCAGCAGTGTTTTAAATTGCTCCTTTTTAATATGGCATTTTTTATGATAATTGAAAATAAAACCATAAGCGTAAGAATTTATTTATTTCTGGCTTTGTTTTTCAAAATTTTCGTAATAAACTCTTGTAACGCTCATAACTTTTTGGTAATTCATTCATTCTCAATGGAAAAATATTTCAATATATGTGACCAGTAAACAAACAGGAAGCCATGAAAGTGAGCCCACCAAAAAAGCCGAAAAAATATATTCCTAATTAATTTTCGATTTTATCAATGTGTAAAAACGCGATATCGTTTCATTACAGCTGGTGTGTGTCCGTCATAAACTTGGGATTTATTTGAACCCATTTGTGTTTTTTGCAAGTCTGCCAATCGCAGAGTGTAATAACAGCAAAATATATATTCAACGCAGCGAGGGTGGTAAAAAAAATTAATTGTACTGCCGCATCAGCATTCGATTTCCATTAAGGATGTCAACAGCCAGCACAAAAAACTACAGAGACCCACAAAGACGATCAAGGAGGGATACCAAAAGGGGTTAAATTAATGCTGAAAAATAGGGTACCCAACGATTATACACCGGTTCCCATGTGCCCTATAACGAATTTAATTATTGTTCATGTGCTGAAATATGAGCAAATTTATTTATGGCCATGCATGCAATGCCAGGTGCCCTGCCCGATTCGGATACAGATACGGATACGGATACGGATCCGGATCCTTCGTGGGCGGACTTTTCAGGACCAGACATGCTCCTCCTTGTTGTCATTGTTGTTGCATAAATAAATGCTGCTGGCAGCATACAAACACATACATGGTGTTTTTTATTTTTAGTGTCTGCATTCGATGTGTGCATCCAGAGGGTCTCTCGTTCACCTGTCCAGCCTGCCGTGTAAAAACGCGGCCCTTGCCCCGCCCACCTTCGTGAGTTATGGGCGTGGGTGGCGCATGATTAATATTCAATTACATGGCAGCTCCTCCGGCTCCCATCGACCAGAGCACAAACTGTGCATGCGACAGCAAGAGACGCCTCCTGCGCGGAAACTGGTACACATTGTTTGCCTTCGTTCGAAAAACTTTGCTAATTGCCCTCATCAAGCGAATAAAAATCGCAACCGAAAACAAAACAATTATAATTGAATGCCTGCTACGAACGAGATTCGATTTCATCACACTGAACACTCTGTGTTTTTTCTCATTGTGGCTTTTTCTTTTGCTTTTCTCTTGTTGGAAAACATGTGACTTAATTTAAATTAATTATGCTTCTGCTGAATAGCACTCCAAATTTAATATTTGATATTTTCGTTATTATGTATGAAAATTACTTGCAGAAAAGAATAAATAATTTATAGAAGCTTTCATACAAAAATCGACAGATTTGAAGCTTTAGGATTTAAATAGCCCTCTAAGTTGAGGAGCTTCTGGAAACTTTGCTTTCCAACTCCAATCCTTTTCTGAGCCCAAGACTTTAGCCTAACTTATATTCAAATATCTTCAATTGCGAGCTAAGTTGCTATTCCGATTGCGTGTAGTTTTGGCATTCGCCAGCCGCAAAAATATATCAAACTCTTGCCATTTGACAAGGCCAATGTCCATGATTTATGGCAGCCATTATTTTATGTTTAGCTGCACGGATTCGTGACATATTATTACTGCAATTTCCAAGCACCAGACGGGCTAACGAATAATTTTCCCTCTTATCAAAAATGTTTTCAGAGCATTTGTGGTGGGCGGGCAGAGCGCGCATGGAAACTTGAAATGTTAATTTTGTTTTTCAAACAAATAGTTACTTTTCGTCTGGATGATTTTTTATAAACGAATCTTGATTACCAACTGTAGCTTTTAGTTGTTTGTGGTTATGGCTGTAGGTGCATTAAACATTAATTGTGTTTAATCGAAACAAAATATATTTTACGCATTTTATTGAAACACGAACTGTTTGGATATAATTTTAATGACAGATGAAAATATTTGTTTATTGCTTTACAAATAACAAATTCAACTGGATGTGCGGGAGATTAATTAATCATGGCACTGCAGCTGCCGTTTAATAAACCTCATCCATGATTTATTGGCAAGGCCTGGAAATTGTCGAATTGGTTGTGCCTCTTCCCAATTGCAAGGAATATTTTATATTGATCAAACATTAAATTCACCTAGTCCATTTCCTGCTGCACGCCCATTAATTACCAAAATTTTAGATTTTCGGGTGGTTTGCTTTTAAGTCCAAAGTTCGTCAATAGATTCGTGCGAACTTAATTTACCCCATATGGTGTGTAAGCCGAACGCATGACTGCATCATCGCGGCAATCCGAGCAGAGTAAGCGATTATTAATTTATGCATTTGAATGGTGCCCCATTTGCCTGCAACCTGTCCCTAACTCCTCCATCGCCATCACCACCAAATTTTGCATATTAATTGCTCATTAATTGTTGATTAGCTTTCAAGTGCCACAACGTGGCTGCCTCAATCTCGTGTCGGACCTGCTAAGCCCCAAGGATACGCAAAACTTATCCGAGGCAACTCGATTCGTGTCTCGGTATTAGTGCGACAAAATGTGGTAATCAATCAAAAAGGGGAAGTCTTCCCTCGGCTTGAGAGTTCTTTCCCCTGATGTCCCCCGTCGTCGGCGCAAATACTTGCAATTAAGCATTATTAATCACGGCGTCTAAGCAACACACCACCATGGACTATCCGTCCATGGCATCCCGTGGCCCAAAGCCGAATAGCTGAAGGACGACTATGCATGAAGTGAGCACTTCCGGTCTTGGCAAATAATTACATTGGTCATCGCCTCTGGCGGTGGCCACTCGGTGGTTACTGCGCTAATGTGCGCGTATTATTTTCTCATCAAAATTAATATTTAATTAAAAGTCAAGTGCGGGGGCTGGGCGAACACGAGCCAAGAAAAAGTAATTTCCTATTTCGTAAAGCTATTCATGCTTCTGCCATGATGATATTTGTATTTGATTCTCCAACATTATAGCCTAGAAACATTTAAATTGAAATTCAGTTTTTGAAACCGTAAAGTTCATAGACCCTAAAGCTAAGACGATTATTGCGAATCAATTGCACTGAGTGCAACATGTAACTAAATTAAAAAAAAAAAAATGGATCCATGTATGGTAAAAACAGCAGGTGAATCAAATGGCCGAATCAAAACACACAAAGGCCACAGATACAAACTAATTGAACGCAAAACAATTGAACCCTAATGACTGACAGAGTTCATCGTCGGGTCAGAGATCACAATCCGATTTATGCACTAATTGCGCTGTTCATGTCAAATGTTGATCGCCATGGATGGAAGGCCGTTTGTTTGTCTGACAGAGAACAAGTCGAAGCAGACAAAGAAATTCGCCATTCCAGCAGGATATATCGTGGCCAAAACACTTGACTTGTGCGTGCCCGCAAATCGGCAACTAATCAATCAGAGGACTCCCATGGATTTTGCCATTTCATTTTATCTTGAGGGGCTGGCATCTTGCTGAAAGCATCATATGATGGATTGGTCCGCCTTGGAGTTTGATTTTGGTTTCAGATTTTTTTGGCATTCGGATAAAACTTTCATCGCCCCCGAAGCCCATTTCAAGTTTAATCTCGCGTGGCGAATTGACCCAAAAAAAGGGCGGAGAATTTGCTTTAATTATGGCTTGATTTATGACTCAATTACCGTTTAATAGTCCAGACCAGATCCAAGTCCTTGACTTTGATTTTCAATGTTTTTACTTTTTGGCTCTTTCGTCACACTTCACTGGCTCCTCACACCAAGCCCATTAGCTTTTAGCCAGCAAATTTAATTTTCTTGAATATTTCTTTGCGCGGGTATTCTTTTCACTTTTTGTGCTCTTAGGCTGCCATTTGGCTGACTATTTATTTCTATATTTCTGCCGCAGCAAGTTGGCGCCTGAGACGCTCACACACACACACCAGCAAGCACGCACACCAGCACATATGAATTTTTGGCTGCCTGCGGTTTCCGGTTCCTTTTTTCGTTTCTTTTATTTTTATTATATTATTTTTTTCGGGTAGGTCAGACCTTGGCTGAAGATGTTGCTTTGCTCGAAAGTCCGTTCATTTGGTTTTTTTGGGCGTTGTTTGTGGTCGCGATTGTCAATGCAACAACTTCAACACGCACACGAACATAAATATGTCATATAGCCGCACATTTTTGCCAGCTCACACACACTTTATTCGCTTGGCTTTATTTTTGAAAACGATTCCTTTGGAAAAACGCGACGCGATAGCTTCGTTTTTTTCGAGCGATTGAACAGCGCCCGCTTACGGCTACCAAACAACACAAATATCGAACGTGAACTGACATGGACATTCGCCATTTCAGCCAGCCAAAAACAGGCCCAGGCCACTTGGATGCCGTTCGTCCATCTCGGCCAACTTCGTTCGGTTTTGGCCGAAGCTGATTTCTTGCCAACAGCAGCGCCAAACGGGCGTCAGTGGTACCAGTCGAGAGAGGACCGAGCCTTTTTGGGGAGTGGGCGCATGGCGGTTGGAGACTGTTCTGAGTCGAAACCCTCGAGAGAAAGTCACTCTCTTAGGTGGGGAAACTCTTTAATAATCCTGGGGAAGTATCAAAATTACTGGGACATTTCTCCTCTCATGTGGGTCTTAGGAAGTTGGCCATTTAACTTGTTGCTAAAAGTGATTTTCAGGTAAGAAAAGGATAACGTTTTCAAACATATTTATATATATATATTTTTGTTAAATTTTATCATTAAATAACTTGCTGCTCATTTATAAGAACATTATTATTCAATTTAAATATTAATAAAATTCCAGACAAAATTGAGACGCCAAAAGGTTTCGCGAAATTGGCAAGTCTCCTTGGTTCCTTTTGGTTCGCCGTTTCGACTCGCAAGGTATTTGGTCTAACGTTTGAGGTTCCTTAGAAGAAACTACTCTGTATTTTTTTTATGTAGCACAATGTTTTTATGAAAGTAAAATGCCTAAATACAAGGATCGAACACAGGTTCCATTCATAATTTTATCTTCGTCAGCAAACCACTGAAACATCCGATAATAATTATCTTTTTAATCAAACTAATGATTTCATTTCGCACTTTTTAAATTGTTTATTTTATGCAGTGACGGCCAAAATACTTCACCTGATGATAAAACTATTTGTTTTTCATATATTAAACAAAATATTTATGTCCTTAAAACACAAATGTGTAAATGCATCTGGATTCATTAAGATGCAGCTTAGCATTGCAACTTTTAAATTTAGACCAACTAGGGCTTAGTAAGTTAAACTGATTTTATTTGTTAAATAATCTACGGTGGTTTTCACATGCTCTTTAAATGAATTCACTTTCGTATGTGTATATAAAATCTGTCCACTTTAGCTTCTCTAATGCATAATCTGTAAGTACTTAAATTTTAAATATGCTTTATTCAATTTTGAAGTATAGCTGTAATTTTGATATGGTATGTATCTGTACCTTTTTTGTTGTGATTACCTTGTATACCTTCTTTATTTAGTTTCCACAATTAGTTGAAATTATTGGATGGGACATCGATGGAAAATTAGAATCCGTTTAGCCAATATTTATGTAACAAAGACAAGATTTATTAATCGCAATTAAAATTAAAGTTTCATTTTTTTATTCAAACATACATAAAAAATCTGAGCTATTTACTTGGATTTTTATGGTTTACATTTTGATGTTCTTTTTTTTAATTTTGCGAAAAATTACAGCTTTACTCGATAACGTTGCTGTAAAAGGCCGAAGAGTGTTCGGCTCCAAGGGTTATGGTCTTATATATATATGTATTTTGATTCTTTCTTAAATTAGAAAGTTTAATATAATATACCCGCTCCTTTAAAAGCTTTATGGTTGGGAACGACACTAGTACCTAGAAAGTTGATATAAAAGTTTTACCAAATACTTGAACAACTTTTCTTGTGTCTGAAGTTGCCACTTTCACTCAGTGCGCCTGTGTTTTTGAATAAAATGGAATATAACGCGCGAAAAATACATTCTTTTGAAACTTCCAAATATTACAGAAACTTAAAGCTATCGGAAAATAAAAGCTAAGACTTTCCTTGTAATGTTAGAAAAGCGTTTTGGATCAATCTAAAGCTTTAAAGTTGTTTTAAACTTTCGTTGGAATTAGAGGTTGAGCTTTCCGCAATAAATGTTGTTGAATTTTCCAAGTTTCCATATTTAACCAGTACGCGGTTAACCCAGATATTAAATTTAAATACATTTTGTTTATGAAAGTGTACAATATATTTTAATTTTAATTAATATATTAAGCATCATATTCAAAACAGTACCAGATTAGAACTAATTATATATTTTAAAATGTTTTCTTATCCGGCCGAAAGAACTGCATAAATTAGCCTCTTAGCTTGTTTTCCTTAGATTTCTTCTTGGCCCAGAAAAATCGAGGTCAATGGCCAGAAATGCTGGAGGAAAGTGCTCCGAAGCAAATCGCTGGTGTCAGAAGTCTGGCAATGATTTGAAATGGGTGGCTTGCCCACTCGCCTCAAGTCTGTGGCTTCGAATGGGAGCTGTGAGTGCAACTGGCTGCTGACCTTATAAATCATAATTTCCAACAAATAAATCCTTCACGGACAATTTAACCGCCGCAGTAGTTGCAGGGCCAAAACTGCAACAGTCGTGTTGGCCCTATGACTTGGATCCAGTTTCCGTTCCGCATTTCTTCGGGTTTCCAGGGGGTTTGGCTTTTGTGTCTGGCAGTCAAAGGCCACGCAATAAAATGATCAACGGATGTGCATTTGTGCGGACTAGTTGGGTGGGAGGTTGCCTTTAGTGACAGAGGAAGGGCAACCGACCAAATGATGAATTTAATAGTGGATCTAGAATTAATACTGGGGTCTCGACAGTTCCATGTGCAGGTGATTGATGGCTAGTCCTGTCATCTGCTTAATGTCCATCTCCCTGGCTAATAACTTACAACCCAAAACCTTTCTTTGGAAATTCTCATTTGATTTGAAACCGGTTTTGTGATTCAAGAGTGCCACAACATGCTGATGATGCATGCGGATTTTGGGATAAGTATTCTGCAATCTGTGGAGCTACTAGCCGAGCCACAAAAACCAAAATTGAAATGCATTTTCCAACTGGTCAAGAGGCACAGAAAAAACGGGATAGATTGAAATAATTTTATATAAAAAAATTATTATTCATAACTATTAAAAAAACGTAAAATTAATATTTAACCTCTGTTTTGTTTTTTTTTTGTATTCTCTTTTTAATACTTTTGTAATAACTTGTTTTTCTAGGTGTATGTTCCATCTGTATATTGTACGTATTTCGGTTAGCCTCTAGTACTTTTTGTGTTACTATGTTGGATACTTGTTGGACTTTCGGGTGTCCTAAGGCTCTCATCTCGCTGTTCTGCGGTTTCAATCGCATACGCTTCGATATCCGAGATTGGTAACCTACGAAAATGCAATTTATGCACATCCGTGCCACAATGAGGGCAGATTCTCTGCTGTCAGTCAGAAATTTTAAGTAATTTTGAACTTGGTAGCAATGATTTGTAATCGCACCTATCTGCATGACATTCCGAAAGGAGCTCATTCTCTGACCGATTTCGAATAATAAACATTTTTTCAGCGTTTTGGCAGAGCGAATGCACCGCAACGTCTAAACAAAAACAGAAGTGCCGAGAAGCAATGTTCGTGGGGTCTCTCCAAGGAGTGGAGGCGAAAGGGCCCACCCTAAACAAACACACCGAGCAAGTTGACATGTTGAAGAAGGGCGAGTATTGCTAGGACCCTCCGATCCCCCGATTGCGGGAGCTCCCTCCATCAAGGAGCTAATTAAAGCGCGCACGCGTGTGTGATATGCCACGCCAGATGTTAGCGTGTAGATGTCTCATCCAAACAGCGTCAAAACGCAGCAAACATGTCGCAAGGGGAGTACAGAATCCACATTATGGCATCCACACCGTGAAAAATATTAGAATGGAGGGGGCCTTTACACAAAACCATAATATTAGGTTAAAAATATGCCCCAAAATACGGACTTCTTTGGTGTTGGTTTTGTTTCTGGACACTCTTCAATAATGAAACACTAATATGGTTGTCGCTATTAATAGAAAAATTATTTATGAGCTGTTTTGGTACTATAGACAATATTATCTCCAAATATTCATGGTTTTATGTAATACAAGAATAAGTTGAAATTTCCATTTAAGTCTATAAATAAACCAGAATGGTAGAATTAGTTAAAACTATAAAATGTTGGTTTTATTGGGATGATTTTTAAATCAACTTCAAAGGAAAAATCCCGTGAAATATTTATTTTCTAAAAATCAACTACCGAAAGAACCCAAAAACTTTTCCTTGAATAATTTATTTAGAATCATTTTTTATTTTATGTGATTACTAACATATTTATATTCTTTCCAAGTACTTTTTAACATCATATATTTTCTTGAATTGGGCTTTCATTAAATACTGTAGATAATTTTGCAGAACTGTTTATTTTCCCTGTGCACTCAGACCCTCTTTTTATTCTAATCTCTACCGCAACATATTTTAAATTTAGCATAACATCGGGCAACGACAAGGAGGCTGGCTGGCTGGCTGGCAACTTTATGCTAAGGTCGCCTCATCAACAACATCTTGGGGACCTCTGCGGCCTGGCTTCGGGGTGTTTGAACTGGGAGCTGGCGCTGGGTGTTTTCTTTTGATTTGATTTTTCTCGACGCCACCGCCGACGCCATTCAAAACGTAAACAAACATTTTCATATTCAGTAAGGCGGCTTAAGAATCCAAAAATTTAAGAGGTACTAGTGCTATGAAACTGGTGCATTAGATTATCTCCTCAAAGGAAAACCGTATTAGAAATAAGTTAGCTTTAAGATACACAATTTGTAGCGGAATTTATTTTTAAACTACTTTGGAATTATGACAAGAGACCAGATATATCAGATAACTCCCAATGTATCAGCATATAGTAAGATTGCAAAAGGGTATTCAAATTTCGATGGAATTATGCTGATCGTATCTGATGATTCAGTTGGAGTGCACTCGGAACACGGTAGACAAGATGCATAAATTTGCTGCTACTTTTAGAGGAAGAGTTGGACACACAAACAAGCCCCCTGAACACGTAATGATTTCCAAAATATTTTTAATAAATGAACGCATTTGCAAACGCAGCCGCTTCAGTTGCTGCCACGCTTCTGCCATGCAACAAAATTTTATACCAAATTGCACAATTTTAGCAATGAACTGTGCAGATAAGCCTGCAATAGAAAATCAAAAATGCATTGGCATGGAACGAGCCCCCAACCAAACTCAGCTCACTCGTCTTTTTGTGCTACTCAATATGGAATTTGTATGAAATATGCATTTTTTGGAGAGCATTACACAGCGTAAAATGTAGCAATCAGTATATGCTATGTGGACGAAAAATATATATTTTAACATATTCGGAAATTTTCATAAAATTGTTTGTTCATGTCTCACGTGAATACACTACCGCAGGTAATCTTAAATTCTTAAATGGTATAGAATGACAAAAAAACGGTCATGCACTTTGATAACCATTTTAAAACCATCACGCTAAAAAAACAGCTTTTGATGGACCATTTCAATGAAAAACCTATTTTTCTGCAAACGACTTATATGCAAATATATAAGCCATTTAGAGTCATAGTTTAGTTGACAAAGGGCATCATGAAACCCGGCTAATCCTTGTCGTAAACAATTTCGCTGTTCGCTGTTCGCTGTTGCTCTTACCATTATTTCTCGCCAAAAATATATGCCAAACAAAAGCCTTACCAGTATTTTTGTTTCGACACTGTGTGTGGGAGCTCACAACCTACGTGAATAAAATAAATTTTTCAACGATAACGATAAACAAAAAATTGCTGCAGCCAGTGTACAAATACAATTTTGGGGAGCTACACAGAAACAACATGCGGTGAAACACAGCTTTGGCGTATGTTTTCGCATAAGCCAAGGCAAAAAAGTAAAAAAGAAATATACGTATATTTAGAATACGGTGTGATTGGGGGGTTTCTGCTGAATTTTTTTTATAAAAATTTTATATGATTCCGGTTTTTACTGTTCGTTTGGAGATTTTTTTATTTGACTCGTGCATGGCCAATTGTTTTGTTTATTCCGTTCGGTTTGTTCCATGTTTTCTTTACTGCGAATGGTTAAATAAATTGCACCGAAAAGTGCAGGGAAATAGTTAAGTGATTGATTTAGTGTTGCCTGGAGGCAGGCATCCCTTTCCATCCCCTCGTTTTTCCACTTTGACAGCTTTGGGGCTTGGTGGAAAGTTGCGAACGAAAATTGATTTCAATTCGGGAGTTTCTGCCAACAAATTGGGTGCGGGTACTACGGGCCGAGTCCGAAAGCAGGGGCTGTTGAAATTTCCATGAATGAATTAAGCGGGATATTTATTAACAATGAAACTGAATAGGTGGACTGGGCAAATGAACTGGGATGGCTGACGGACTAGTTGCAGAGTTTGGCCAGGAAGCTTTCGGCACATGCCTTGACCCGAATTTTGTGGCAATTTTGCGGAAATAATATCGCATGCGAGCAGAGGAAATTGGGGAATGGTTATGATTGCATATTTGCATTTTTTGGGGCAATCAGCAAATTTTGAAATTCCGAATAAATAGATTGAGTGCAATGCACACAGTTATCTGGCGGAACTGTTATTTTAGAAGTGCACGGCCACAACTCCAATGAAGCTCGGGCTAAGAAATTAAAGATTTTACCATTTTTCCATTTGAGAGAGAAATATAATCTGGATGATGACTTTTATTAAATATTTACTTATTGGGGTAGCCACGAAACTGTCGACAATGGTGACCACTTTGGATCCCTAGAGCGGCGGAGTCTTTAAGCAAATGACAAAGACACAGAGCTGAGCTGTAGCTTTGAGTTTGCACAAACTTGCAGCTTGGCTTAAATACTTCATGACTTCCCCCGGGCGGCACGATGTGTCTGCCACTTGAGCCGCAAAGCGGCCATTAGCCGGCTGATGCAGACAGATGCGATGGCTGTCACTCCCCCGCTCCATCTCCTGGCACCCACGCTCATACCCTCAGCCCTACCTAGCGCAGTCCCTGTTACTTTATCCCCCTGCGAAGGAAACGTAAACGTGGTACAGGGAAAAGGCTGTGCTGGCAGCTAACGGATGCAAACTATCTTGCTACTCAGGCATGCTGCAGGCTTGGCTGCCACTTGAGTTATTTTCCAACTGGAGATGGTAATGTTTACGGTAATAGAGTTGAGTGGAGGGCCGAGATGAAGATGCTAAATGGAATTTATAGACAAAGACGCTGCCAATTGAGCTGGGACGCTCCAAAGTACGCAACAACTGCAGAAGCGGAATCTTCGTTTTAATTAGCAGAATGCCTTACATTTTACAACGCTTCTCATAAACTTTTATTTGCAATTTCTGGCCCCGAATTGCACACGTACAGGATCTAAAATTGACAGACGACGCCGTTTTTAATCACACCGAAAATTGCGCTAAATCATTTTCTAATTGCCTCCTTTTTGCCAGACCTTGCCGCCATCAAGAGTTCCTCCCTAATGAGTTCGCACATTTGCAAGATGTGTGTGTACTTCTGCCTAACTGCCAACTGCCGTCGGAATATATCTTTTATGTGTATCTAACAAGCACGCCACGTACAACACATCGCATGTGTCAATATGAAGATGTGCGGCACGAAACAGGCGTGTATGCGGCAGAGCCTAAAACCATCTTTTGATGCGAAAAGAGTCTAGTCATTTTGCCAGTCGAGTTCTTTGCAGGACCGAAGTTCATATTTTTAATGCCAATTTCGGCAGTCTGTTATTGGCCTATGCATATCAATTTCAGATTTCATTCTTCCTGTATATTTAAACACCCCCACATAAAATGTATGTTTTGGAATGGATAGTCTAAGTTTGTTATAAAAATTAGGGTGGCCAAGTTCTTCCCAATAAATGAGACATCTCCACTCTAAAAAATGTATAGCATAAATTATATATATACTGATTACCTCCTGCGTCGATATTAGCATGCCCATCTGTGCCTTAGTCAGTCTGACTATTTCTATGCCAACTAGTCTCAAACTTTTAAAGCTATTAAGCTTTGCACACAAGCTTCTTCCCTTTGCATGCAGTTTGCATAGGTCTGAATGGGGATTAGTTGACTATATCCTATAACTTGCAAATAGCTGATTAATCGCAAATAACACAACTCCCCCCCCCCCCCCCCCCCCCCCACTCCCCCCCCACCAACCAAACAAAAAAAAATAAAATTTTTTTTTTTTTTTTTTTCCCCAAAAACACCCCCGCCTTATTTTCCCCCACCAAAAAAAACCCAACCCAATCCCCTTCCCCCCGTATATAATAAATAATTATTTTTTTTTTTTCAAAAAAATTATTTTTTAAAATAATGTTTATATTTGCCAAATATTCAAAATAATAAGAAAAGTTTTAATAAGCTTAAAAATATTTCAATATATGGAGTACGATAAAATTCTTCAACTCAAAACTGTCCAGTTGCGTGCCTAATGTGTACGTCGTTGGCCAAACGATGCAAAGCAGGTTGGCATATTTGCGCCTGCAGGCTGTGTGCTAATTATGCCACAGATTGGAAGGATTTCATAGCTTTGGTCGAAAGGCAGCTTAGAGAGCCGCCTCTTGGGTTCTCGGTCAAAGTGTCTCTTGACACAATCTGGCTGGCGTCGTTGTTGGCCCCAATATGGCAGAGAAGTGAATGCCTCAATGGGCCATTAGCTTCCAATTAGTTATTGTTAATTTGTCGTTGGCTCCTGCAGTCGGATTTTGGGATGGTGTTGCACATCAACAATACCCCCAACGTATTCTGTGTGGTAGCTAAGATGTGATATTAATTATGATTTCGATGTGGATTCTGAGGTATGCATTGAATACTTTCATAATTGCTTTCCACATAGGTTTTGATTAGTTTTTGGCTTAAGAGGAAAGGGAATCAATTGATTTCATGTCATTGGTATGAGTCATTGAATAGTTTGGGAATTAGTCGATACTTTGTTCGTTCGTGCCATTACTTTTTCTCCGTGCAGTTATAAAGGAATTTCTACGAGTATATGCAAATTTGCAGACCCCTCAGGCAACAGGAGCTCGTCTCCTGTTCATTGCTTTTCCGCCTAAATTGCTGCACTTGCGGACTTGTTTTGTCAACCCTCGCGGCAGACTTGGTCCGTGGTACTACATGAAACTCGTGTTTATTTTGGTACGCGCGTGGCAAGTGCAGCGCGTAAATGTGGCATGCCCCTCATCGGCAGGCACGTATCCACCTCCCCCGGGCAAATGGGGAATGGCAAAGGCAAAGCAAGACGCCAGGAAAGTGGAGTCAGCGCCGGGGGCCAAAGGGTTGTGCACTTGTTGTCATCATCATCATTTCCATCGTGCTCATCCTCAGCCACACCATCTGGCGGAACAAAGCACTGAAATAAACAGGAAACAATCAGAAATCGGTATATTGAAAAATAAGATATCTTAAGATCTAAAAGAGTAATCATAACCTTTCTAGAGGCATAGTTTCTTTCAGATCGACTATTAAATTTCTTAGTACTTTTTCAAATTCATCCATAAAATTTTTTTCTGTGTCAGTGCATAAATAACAGTGCGACTAAGTTGCAAGGGCTGACTAGCTACGATGACGTTGATTATGTTTCCGAGGCAACAGTTTTCTTTTCTGAAACTAAAATGAAATCCCCACTAGAAGATCCCTGGCATAGCTGGCAGCACTTCTGATTGAAAGACATTCAGTGTGGTGTTTGTGCTGCTTCCAGCATGATTGATGTGTGAAGCCAAAATCAAAATGCAAACAAATATGTTCTGCCATTTAGTTAGAGGTAGTCGCAAAAAGGTTTGAAGAATTTTTGCATTTCTACTTGTGTTTATTAAAATGAAATGTAAAAAAACAAGATTCAAAATATTCGGATTTGGTGCCTAGGAGTGGCCTGCCCTGTTGTTTTTGTACGCCAGCTCGACTTTTGCTTGTTGAAAAATTGCGTTTTAATTAAAAACGCTCAAGTGCACTTAAGTGTGCGCTTTCCCCGGCCACGTCAACAATCAGACTGGCAGTCATGGCACTCCCACATCCTACAACAACAACAGAAACAATATAAGCAACAACAATTAAAACTGGTAAAGGCACAACAACAATGGAACAACAACAATTAAGCCGACAATAGTCCCAAAGTGTAAAAAAAGCACAAAAGACAGCAACAGTGCAGGAATAAGAGAAATATAAATAAATTTATAAACATTTTCCAAGCCGAATACTGAACTCACTAAAGCGGATTAAGCTTTTAAAAAAATATGTTAATGGATTACAAATATCATGAATATTACTATATTTTGTATATAATAAATATTAAAATAGTAAAAAGATAGTTTGGCTTGAAATACCTATTTGTTGATACCTCCCTCTGCGTTTTCTACTTTAATCTTCTTTATTTTTTTCATATTTAAGTTCTTGTGTTTTTTTTTCATTTCACAATTCAAAGAATAATCTCTTCTCTTTTCCATTTTCTCCAAGCTCTTGTAACTATGAAAACCTCAGTAGCTTGTGTCTCCTCCGATTAGTGCTATGCTAATCCTCTTAAATTGGCTCAATAGCTATATCATTTTTGCGATAGTTAATGAACCTGACGCCAAGTGACACTAATGAGAGTATTTGAAGGAGCACTGCAATAAGTACTGAAATTTATACCATTTTCTGCCGATTTACACAGGGAGATGAAGACACGGCTCCCTGTTTACATCCTTTCCGACTCCGATTTTCAGTCCACCCTCACCTCACCCCACCTGAAAAAGCAAATGAGGAAACCTTCGCTTGAATTGCTACTTCGCCAGGCCCCGTAACTTCCCCTTTGAAATCTTCTGGGGCGAGGGGCTTCCTTTGAGGCCCCATTGCAATTGCAATGGGTCTGATAAGCTTCTTGGTGTGTGCATTGGCGAAGCCTGCAGGAAACAGGATATGACATATTTATAATGCGAAACAGATGCGCACATTTCGGCGAACCAGAGATATTCCGCTCTTCTTGTATCACAGATTAATTTCATTCTCCTTTCATGATGCCTGTCTCTTGTTTCAGCTGCCTTTGTCATAATTATGAAATAATCGCGCACTGCCATTGATAAAAAAGCACTTGGGTTTCTCATAAATATTCCACCGAAAAGGTGCAGGCAAAAATGCCAGCCAATTCATTTGAATTGCAAAATGCATAATATTCACAAGGTGGCGATAGAAAATGCTGTAATAATGCAATAAAGAAGAGACGCTAATTGAATGCAAATGAAAAAGCGATTTCAATTAATAAATTATTCAGGAGCCAAGTAGTTCCTTGTGGTCCAGCAAAAAAGTAAATTAAACCCTACTTTGTGGAAAAAAGTTCATCAGCTAGGGGGGTTCTCAGGGACTCCGCAAAAAGCTAATCAATCAATTTCAATTGTCTTTTTTTCTCAGTTATTAGACGAACTTAAATGATATTTAATTAAGTTGTGTCATAATTATTTTTGTTCTATGAACGATAAATGTTTTTTTTTAAGACCTAAAGTATGATTTGTTCGGTTTACAAATTGATTTGTTCAGTTTGCCAACCACTGCTCTTGATTAAAATATTCAATTAAGCTCAACATGTGTTTTTTTTTTCATCATGCTAGTTTAAAGCTAGAAATATTTTTTTGTTCTTCATCCTCTTATCTGTAGGAAAACGTTTGCAATTTCAAACTCCGTTTACATGACCAAAGTGACCACAGCCATGGTGACCGCTTTAATGGAAACTGACCCAAAATGATATGAGAAAAGAGGAGCCCGGGACTTGAGCCAAATGACATACACGTAAGCAACCACGCGTTAACTAAAAGTGCTGCAACTTTGCCACCGATTTTCCCCTGGTTTTGTTTTCAGTTTTCAGTCCCTTGGTTTTTATAAATGCATAAAAATGGGACGTGAGCTCTGGCTGTCGAAAAAAATAGAAGAACCAAGAAAAACTTGTTTCATTTGCGCTGTGGAAAAACTTTCCTGACGCCGCCGCATTGGCATTAACAACACTTAAAATGCCTGCGGCGTTTTTCCTTTAATACAAGTGGACAGTCCAGTGGTGGTAGAACGTTTTTTTTTTTTGCCCAGTCCAACTTTTCAGGGCTGACCACTTCAAGTCGTATTTCTGGATTCCTCTTTTTCGAGGACTTCACCCTCGTTTTGATTTAGTCAACGTTTAGTTTCCTTTTTCTACGGATTTTGTTTACTTAGTGAATAATATACTTTATTTTTTTTTGCTCGAGGGGCGACAAGTGTAAATGAGTGTCATTTATTTTCACTTGATGCTTGGCCAAAAGATAGATTCGAAACGAAAGAGTCTCCAGGGACAATTTAGACCTTAAATAGCAACGAATTAAACCCACTGGCGGACTTATTTGCATATGAACCCAGGCAGTGGGTATTTACACAGACCACAATAGAGAGCCAAATCTGTTAACGTTTAAGTTAAGTTTAGTTAAATTTTCGTCCTAAGCCGAGGCGAGCTCAAAAATCAATAGCCTATTTTACGCCAAATTTACTGCCCCAAAAGCCCTCGAGACATCTTTCGTTGCTTGGAGCTGTGTTTTCTGCCCAATTGGGTTTGGACCACTTCAATTTTAGTTTTGGGTCTGGCTCAATTGTGACTAGAGTTGGAGAGGAATTTGGCCTGATTAACGAGAACTTCAGGCCAAGTTTACAAAGCGAAACTGGGCCCGAAATAAAACGGCAAGAATAAGTTTGCAATAATTTAAATTGCACTTTTTTCCAGAACGTTTCAAGAAAAGTTTCAAGTACGTTTTAAGAAAAGGGTATATTATATTCTTAATTCATTGTTTATATGGAATATTTTAAACATTTTTTAATTTTTCTAAATTAAAATTCATTGTGAAGCAGTAATGAAACCGAATCGAAATTTCCAAATCGGATGTACATAGGCAGGAAAAACCGGACACCCAAAAAACGTTTGTTCAAATGAAAATTCCATTGATCCCTTCCGATCCTCTAACGCTACTGCTTGCATACTAATTATCTGAATATTGAATATATGTTTCATGCACCGTCATAAACGTGATAAGAATCCATTGATCTTTTCTCAATGAATGGATATTTTGTAGTCGACTCTCTGGTCTAAAGTAAAGTGGCCTCTTTGCTTTCCGCTTTTAAATTTTTGGCGAGTCAACAAGCAAAAGTTAAGTGCATTTCTTGGGGGCATTTCTTAAGCTATTTTTCGGCTAATTTATTTGCACTTCACTCTACGCTGCAGCAGCCTCAAGTAAAATTCTTGAGCTTAGTCCTGAGTGGGGCTCTCTGTCTCTGTGGAAAATATCCGCATTTATGGCGGCTTTAGACGTGCATAAAGAAATAGGATATTCTGATTCAGGTCTGACGCTTGAGGATTATAATTAGCAGCAAATAAGCTGGCTCGGCGTGGTGCACTCCTGAATTAAATCATCCGATTTGGCTTGCTCATTTATGAGAAAATAAAGATGAGATTTCTTTTTTCACATTTTCACAATCTGGGGAAACTTTTTTTAAGATCTACTCAACCGAAAAAAGACATCGACTCCTTTCCCTTTGCGTTTTATGTCTCTGTGAGTTGACCATTGCTGACTTAATTAGAGTTGGCTTTCATTTGGCGCTGTTGCCTCTTCCTTGACGGTTTTTTTCTGTCCCCTTTTTGGTGTAATGTGGCCGCCATATGGCCAGAACACTAGTGCAGTGGCAGTGGCAGTGGCAGAGGCACAAAACACAATTACATTCGTTTGCTGTTCTCATTGTCATTTTACTTTTCTAATTTCAGTTTCTTCCTTTAGTTACCCTTTTGTCGGAGCCCTGGGCCCTGGAAAACTTTCATTTTTAACTCGATTCCGACGGTTTAATTTTTTTCTTATCTTGAGCTTAATGTGGGCGTAGCCAAAGCGAAATTATGCGCCACGAAATGCAATTATGTAAATGTCCTTGCCAAAGGAATCGAAGTTAATTAGATCGCAAATTGCAAGCCATTCGCCCCCAGAGAGCCGCTCGCTGCCCAGATCCCTGACCCTGTCCGAATGTAGCAAATTTGTTGGCAAAGAATTAGTGGAGCAAAAAATCGAATGGGCCATAAAAACGTCAGCTCTTTATGAACTGAAATGAGCTTATTCATGTAAAGCAGAATAAACGGATAAAAACCATATTTTAATCCAAGCTAAGACAGTATTTTTTGATCCCATAACTTTAATGTAGTACTCGTACCGTATAAAAGAAGCTCATCGAGTTCAGATAGAAGTTCCATTGTTATAAGTACAACGAAAATATTCAAATTTTATGCCTATATTTATTTTCCAAGTGGAAAAAAAACTGTACAAATTTGTTTTCGCAATCAATTTGGCACCTCAGGCGCCATAAGTAACACAACCGAAACATTCGAAATATAAATATACGGCCAGAATTTATTTAAACTTAATTATTGAGGAAAATGGGCCAGCAAAGCAAACGAAATTCATGGGAAAAATCTTAGAGA
Source organism: Drosophila atripex (assembly GCA_035045925.1). Taxonomy (NCBI): domain Eukaryota; kingdom Metazoa; phylum Arthropoda; class Insecta; order Diptera; family Drosophilidae; genus Drosophila; species Drosophila atripex. The sequence continues at coordinate 2,234,726 of JAWNOP010000022.1, read as the reverse complement.
TGAATAATGTATATTTGATAAATTGACAGCCGGACACCCAAAACTCATTCGAATACAAACTTGTGTGGCCGAAATAGTTGGAACAAAAATTGGCATTCCCATTTTTCGAGATGGAAAATCCTGTAGTTGCATCTTTTCTGCTAGATATTTAAATAATTCAATTGAGCTGATATTTTCCGCATTTTTATGATACGGATTTTATACGTATGTTTATGATTTTCGAAAAATATGAATAGATATGTGGAAGACGCCATGCTGACGTCGTCTTTGGTTTATTTTTAAATGCCCTGCTATATGGCATTTCGCTTCTGTGTACTCGTAGTCAAGCACAGGGCTTCGATTTTAATTAACTTGCAATTAAACGAAATTTATTGGCGCACTTTGACGGTCGTAAATTAGCTACTCGAGCCACTTTTAAAATGTCACCCGAGTAAATCAATTTCCCCCAAACTCGATGTGAACGAAAAGTGTCCTCGTAAAAGGAAAAGGAAAGGAGTGACTCCGAACCGCTGTTAACTTGGCTGACAGCCGTTTGCCACATCTGCCTCTTCACATGTCGCAGAATATAGGGGTGAAGAAAAAAAATATAGTGACTGTCCAAAGCTTAATCGGCTGGCAATAACCTTTAAGAACCTTTTTTCTCCCAGTGGCTCTACCAAAAAGTAAAATGAAGAAGTCAAACAACTCAGTTAGCTACTGTCTGCTGAGATGCAAAAACCGTTTACCTTTGCCTCTTTTTTCGCCATTTCCTTTGCCCAGATCTTGGCTGAAAGCCAAGCTGATTTAAGGCTTTAACCATGGACCGTGTGCGAGCACTTAGACCAGGAGCTAGATTTGCGGCAGGAAGTCTTAGATAAGGGAGAAAATCTTTGCACTCAGCATTGGGGAACTTTGTTTGTAATTTAATGAAGCAACGGAAGTGCCTGGAAAATTCACCTGAATGGGGTACAGTTGATGCAGTATGTAGGAAAGTGCATTTCCACTTTATAAATTAATTAAATTGATTGCCTTAATAAATCTAGAAAATTTCTTGTATAATTTGGTAAATAAAAGAAAAAATTCTAAACTTTATGCCTGTTTTCTGGTATAAAAATTCTCCCAACCAGGAGAATATCGTGACCAAAAAGAGAATTGTGTTGGGGAGAATTCCCGGCAGTTCTACCGTGCTTTTGGGGAGCCGAACAGTTGCAGTTCGAACGCCGATCGTGTCGGTTGTGGATCGCTTTTCCGTTCGTCTCGGATTTTCCTTGGGGGAAATACTTAGGCAGAGCCAAACGGCAGCGAAATAAATCTTGTGCGTGATCCAAAAATAACACCGTGAAACTATCTGCAAAAGGGGGACAAAAACAGAACGCGTGCCAAGTGCTTGAGTAGAAATGTTTACGCGAAGAAGGCATCCAAGTTAATCAGTTCGAAGAAGAAAAGTTGCCGCAAAGTGATTTATTTTCAGTGTGGTGCAATCGTTTGTGAATGAAAACAATCGAAAATAAATATCTTTAATTTTTTCTGCACATCCGCTGCAAGTGACAAACGTAAATAATAAAATCAGCTGAGTCCTTCCGAGACCATTGCCAAAATAATTTGCGCATCTTCGAACCAGATCAAAGATATAACAAATCAACCGCAAATTGGTAAAGCAAATATTAAAAAATTGACAACCCGAAAAATTGCTGACGATTCGAACATCAAACTACCCGTGAAAATATATTTCCAAAGGAAATTCTGTGCTTCGTTGAACATCGAGGGTCATTCATATATTATATGTACCTACAAATTAATGCGCCAATTTTCATTAATTGATAAATCGAAAAAATATCCAATACTTCTAGGATCCTTTGTTTACGCTTTCATGCTCTTTAAATAAATTTTAAATGCCATAAAGACGGTATACATGTGTATAAAAATAAATAAAAGTGGAACAAACGAGAAATACTCACAAATTAAGTGCTGAACGATGCTCGTAAACATTTCAACGTATAAGCCAAATAAAAAACCAAAGGATTATTTTACAGATTAAATAAAATATTTGCACTGACGATTATCCAAGAAGTCTGCTTTATTTTGCGAATTAAAATCAAGTTAATCTTGTCATTAAAAATATAATATCGAAATCTCTAGAATTATTGTTTATCCACTAGATAGAAATCCGCTAGTGCATTAGATACAAATCCCTAATTTTCGGCGCATGAAAAATTTGTGTAAACAAATTAAAATGATGTGCTTGTTTTGCGAGTAACCGAATTAGTTAAAAATAAACTTTTAATTTTATTTGCCTGTTAATATCCACACCCACCGCCCACTTGCAAATGCACAATTTTTAGTTGGCTTGTGTCGCAATGAGGGAATACCAAAAATAAATCTCATAATTCGAAATAATTCGGCACGATCTTTCGCATTTAGCCTGTTTGGCTTGGGTTTGTTGAACTTTTTGCCGCTGTTTGCATTTGCCTATTTCCAAATTTTGTTTCTGCAAGTCAGCTAAAATTAGTTGCAACTAATTTGCTGCTGCTGGTTGTGGGCACTTTCTAGTTTTCATTTCATTTGTGTGCCGTGTCAGAAGTGACAGCTTTCAATGCGTCGACATTTCTGTGCTAATTATGCAAATTTTGTTTGGGGTCCCAGAGAATATTGTTTTTGTTTGGTCCCAAAAGGGGGCCAAAAAGGGAAGGGGCTAGGGTCTAACCCACGGGACCTCGGCTACGTGGCCTCTCTGCCATCATTTGCATCACAAACGCGTTGGAGGAACTCTCACCGGAATCGTTATATCGCTGCCATCGTATAATTTATGACACTGTCACATCTGGTTTCAAACTATGTTGAAAATGGTGTTTCGCTATTGATTACGAGGATAATGGATAGGAGGGACGGCTTTTGTTTCCAATTCAAAGTTTATTCAGGCAGGCAGCACACTTCAATTGACCCACAAATTGTGTGTTCTAGCAATCGAAAATGTCGAACACTCAGCTGAGTGACTTTGTCGGAGGTAGAAAGGCATTCCCCGAATTGTTTCTATCGAGCAAAGTGGACTGGCAAAAAATAAGTGACTTCGCGCTCAGCGACAGAATAATCCAAATCAAATCACTTTGCTTAAATTGCAATTGCAGTTTTCCGCTTCTTTCCACGGGACACTTTTTCCCGGCATTTTTTCCTCTTCTGATTTGACCATTTTGTTTCCGTTTGGTGCGTTTTTCTTTCGCCAGCTGCCAACTGGCAACTGCCAACTGGCAAGTTTGTCTCCTGATTTCTCTTTTATTTTCACGAATTCTTCTATTTATTTATTTTTGCCTTTGGTGACGACATTTCGTGGAGTGCGCGGACAATGCAGCAGAATTCCGTGAATATTTTCGCTCGTTCGCTTTTATTTTTAAGCACTTGCTGTTTATTTTTAACGCCATGCCGTGCATTTTGTTTAAATTTGCATCGAATCTCTTTTCTCTATCTCGTTTTGCCCTCATCTGCAGTCTATTTATTTTATATTAGTCCCAATTTCAGTGGCTGCAATAGTGTTTTTAGCTGCTGCACTTTCGTTTTTCGAAATTTGCATTTAATGGCCCCAACAGCTGTCTTAATTTACTTTCAGTTAGTGGATATGTTAAATCGAATGATTGCCAAGAGAACAATACACGAAAATAGCATTGATTTTCTATTTCATTCTAGCCCAAAAACACTAAAAATCCCATTACAACATGGCTTAAAAGATAGCTATATCTGTTCATGTTGACTCAATTAGTTTCCGTACGAGTAGGTGGGGAAATTTATGAGATTTTCTTCTGCGACGGCGCTTTTCACGGCTCGCTAAGTGCTTGGATAAACTCCACTTCAACACCATTTTCCTCTTCCACAGATCTCTTCACTTAGCAAAAGGTCAATTTTATGTTCACAGTCAATGTACCTTGACATTTATGGGTGTTTGTGATGCAAACACTCGCCCACATTCTCATACATTTGCCGATATCCGGCCAGGCACACAAAGGCAGTAAAAAGTCCCGACGAAAATCGTAATAAATAACAAATTCATTTAACGACATTTTTTTATTATTCGCTCGACAGTTTGAGCCAAAATTTGCTTTGTTTTAGAAAAAATGGGTGTACAAATCCACCATCTACTCGAAATCGAAATTTGAATATTACTTAAAATTCATAACTGATGGCATTAATCAATCATAAGTGGAAAATGGTTTTCAGATCGTGTCTATAGTCGTCACTGGGTATTTCCTTTATTTAATATATTTAAAGTCTTAAAAGGGCAAACACTCTTCGACTTCTGTCCCTTCAATATTTTTGTTATTTCTTAAATTATCTTGTTCTATTTGGGTTTGTTATTGTGAAAAATGCTTTTAGTGTGTCAGTGCGTTGTGATTATTTTGATATATGTTCAGGCACACACACACTTCCACACCACTGTCACACAGCTTAAGTTCCCACACACATGTGCCTGGCATGGCACACCACCCCTCCTCCATCATCGGTGCCCAGGGCCCAAACAGTTTTCTTAGCTCGCTCGTAAAAAAACATTTAAATTCCTTTTCATTTTTAGATTTTTGCATTTGCCTTACTTTTATAGTGAAATTAGCTCACTTCGGTGGCGCGTCGACACAAATCGAGATGGAGGAGAACAGAAGAACCTAATTGAATTTTCATTGGTATTTTTGTTTTTATGATTAATCGTCATGGGAAATCTTTCGTTATGGCCTGACTTTTCCATTCCATTTCATTTTCACAACTACTGACTACTTTTTGTTTACGTTACGCAAATGTGAAAACTACACGGCACTAAACTCTGGCAAGCCTTCGGAGCACATTTGCCATATGTCAGGACATGAATGACTGACGTTTGTTCATTTTACCATATTTGTATACAAATATTCACTTTTAATGCCAACCTCTTATCGAATAAAACTCGAAAGGCATTCAAATAAAATGTCGGAAGTTCTTTTCATTTCATTTTTCTTCAATTGAATCGATTTGACAATGTCCAAAGTAAGAATTCATGATGGCCACTATAAATAAATGGTTGCCACCGCAGCGTGAAGAAGTCTCTAAAATATACTTGAAATTCTGGAAATGAATGGTGGCCTGTGCCTGTCAATTAGAAAATTCAGTGATAAATGACCCAATCAAAACGAGCAATTAATGTCGGATGTGAGTGGTTTCTGTTCGAGTGCCTTAAAGCCAAGCAACTTTAAATGTCAAAATGTGCCGTAAACAAAGTATCTCCGGAATACTTGGAGAACAGCAATTAAATAATAATGAAATTGTTACGCGCCTTCAATTTACTCTAAGTTTTTCACCCACTTTTTCTTAGTGTTTTTCTTTCGGCATACAAAGTTCGGACGCACAAAAGCCGGAGAAAGTTTTGTAGCCAAATGAAATGAAATACGGCAATGGGAGTGGACTAGGACGGGAAAATAAGCGAACTGGACAAAGGAGCCTGCTAAACATTGCGAGTAAATAAGCTGGCGAAACTATTTAAGGCGCTCAAAGCGAGTCCATGTAAATACGGAGCGTCGGAAAAATGTGAGCAACTCGGTTGGACATCTAAAAAGAAGGGAAAACAAAAAGAAAAAGTACAATTAACAAGACAGGAAAACAGGAGAGAAGGCTAAGACAAACACGAAACACAAGCGGAATGTGAAAAGTTTTCGGCCAACGCACACAACGTTGGGCAGAAATTAATATTGAAAATAGTGGGCGAAAGCCAACGGAAGAGCCGAATCCTCCGAACGGAAGATAAAGCCATGAAGTTTCGTTCGGCGGCATTTTGGCTATTTCTGCTGACAGTTGGTGGCAATCACAGGCAATTAAGCTCCGGTGGCTGCTGGGGCGTGGCAGCAGAAATCACCCAGAAAGCAGCCAGCGAGTTGCACCAAGGAAATGAGCTGGAAAATGCACTAAAATTGCGTGCGACCCCAAAGCAAACGCGGTTTATCGGCGACATCACAACGCCATCGACGGATGCCACTGCCCCCAAATCAATTGGCCATCAGCCGATGCGACGTGCCAAGGCCACCTCCGCCGACCAGAATTTGGAGCACCATTTCAAACAGAGTGTGGTACAGCTTTTCGATAGCGATGAGCACTATGAGTCCAGCGAAGCTGCAATAACCGAGGGCGGTGACGATGACGGCGCCACGGCCACAATTTCAGCCGCAAATTCGGCAGAAGCCACAACCACACATCATCCCGGACGACGACATGTGGTGCCCGACAAGCTTCAATACACCAAGGAGATCCAGGTGAAGCAGGGCCGGCTCATGGGAATTACCCGTCGCTTCCAGGTCACCAGTGGGTTGCGTCAGGTCGACCAGTTTCTAGGGCTACCCTATGCGGAGGCCCCCACCGGAAGTCGCCGCTTCATGCCGCCAGGTGGGTAACCAAGCTAAAATTTACATTTTACTTTATTTAAAGTAAATATTTTTTTCATATCAGTTCTAAAACATCCAAGTTTAAACAAAGCTTCCAAAAAATAACCGTATTTCTATGAAGTTGGATTTTAAATTAAAATACGGAAACAAGAATATTGCTTTATATAGAAAAACATTCTCAAATAAATGGGGAAAAAATACTTGCATAGAAGAGTACTAAAATATTTAACAATGTATAAATAATTGAAACTGCATATTTTTGTAGAAACCCGAAATTGGAAAAATTCAATAATAGATTGGATTGAAATTTGAAATTATACTTCCAATATAAAATATTAGTAGTAAAATCATATTTAAATGCAATGTCGATTGTTATACTTTTTAAATATGCCATTACAAATTTTTATTTTTTTTTCAAATACATGTTAGCTTTCTAAGCTAACATGTTCTAATCAATGTATTTAAGCAAATAGGTCCTGCCTCACCTTAAAGAGGCCACATAATCTGCGAAATCCCAGCCATTTGGCACTGTGTCGTCCTTTTCGCCGAGAGGGACCAGCTAGCTCTGTTTTTGACCGCAAATATGATGGCAAATTGCCACTTTGCCATACCAACACGCAAACCCAAAAACCCCAAAGCCTAAGGGGGGCCACGAAGGGGCAGAGCTCCTTGAACAGCCTGCCGACCATGTAAGAACATCCTGCTGGGAACTGGGATGCTTCTGGGGCACTTAGAATTTAGCCTGCAATTTAAGCAATTATCGTTGGAGCTGCCCCGGCATTAGGCTTTCAAAACTTGACATGTGCCCTCTCTAACACCGATCCGACAGGATGCTGGGGCTTTAAGCACGTCCTTGTCTGTGTGTTTCCGGCTGTGCGCTCTGCTCTGCTGTTTTGCCATGTCTCGAATGGCTATTATTATTGCAGCTTGTTTTTACAAGGATTGCAATGTAAATTGGATCCTCCCCTTAGTTTGTGCATTCATCTAGACAGCTGGATTCTGGCCATATGCTGGGTGATTATGTCCCAGACTTTTGTACATATGAATATTTTGCTTGTTTAATTAAGAGTGGGAATTGCTATTATAATATGTATTTTTAATTTTGTTTATCAAAACATAATACTGCCAGGCTGTGCCAACTCTTCTGTGAGATTTGTGGGCGCCAAGCTGCCACCACCCCTGCCAACACCCAAGTGTGTGGACCAAGTTTTCGGGTTTTGTCCGTCTATTTTGGCCATAAACACGCCGCAGTTCCAACTGTTCGCACCACAACGTCCTGCCTGCCATTTGGCCTTTCGGTTTAACTCTGGGACACACATAGAAAAATATTTTGCAAATATTTTTATTGACTTAGAGTCTACAAATACAAATCGGGATTTTAGGTATTTTTTCATTATAGGTCCTTATAGGGGATAGGTCCTTATAGGGACCTATAATGTACAAATACATTTTTTAGAAACATTTAAGAAAACACTATTGCAGTGTATACACAGAGTGTGCTGTGCCTTGTATTACGTAAAGACAATAAATTAACACGCCCCGGGGACTGTCGAAAGTGTTGGCCGCGATTTGCATGCAGGATGGGCTGGTTGGAGTTTCCAGTTGCAGTTTTCATTTTGCACTTTGCCGCTTGTCGCGCTGAGTTTATTGAGCACTTGAGTGCCGCACACTCAATCCAAACGGACGGTCACCGAACAATAGCAACACACTGCAATCCGGTGGCAACTTTTGCTCCAACCACAGCAACAGCAGCAACTGGAGACAGGCCACATGGCATATTTGTCGCGGGAAGTTGTTGCGAGTGTGGCATTGCAAACATGACAGTCGCCGATACAAGTTGCCTTGAAATTCGCCGGGCAAATATAAGCCAATGCAAATATGCTCACGTTGCGTATGCGTAATGTGTAGAGAGCCTGTCAAAGCAGAGGACGTTGAAACCCGTATGCAAACAAAGTCCTTTCTATCCCACAGTGTGTGCGAGCTGTGCGCGTGTTGTGAGTGCGCGTGGGGATGGGTGTTTGCCTCTCTGATAGATTTTGTTTGCGCGCAGCACCCAAACAAATACACTCCGTTTTCGATTCGTACTCCCCGAATTTTCGGCAGGAGTTTTCCACAGACTCACACATGTGTACATATGCCGTCTGGGGGACCGTCCTGTTGCTCGGTGCGAAATTTATTAATAACAAAATGCAAATAATGCTCACATCCGCGAATTTGGCCCATCATGGATATGGATTTCCATGCATGGAGTTTGCTCTTTTCTTCGTATTTTTATGGGCACAATAACGCGACGAAATGGAACTTGTCTGCCGGGGATGTGTCAAAGTGTAAATGTTGCATATTTTTGTGGCGTGTTGAGCCTGTATCGAAATTGAATTGGCATTGATTCCAGGCATGCCCTTTGTCCTGCCCCCATCGCCGCCATTCCACGGAATAAACTTGTTGAAATTGAAAATTCGTGGCATCGGTTGGGCTTGAATCAATTATATTGAACAATCCTCGGCTGTTAATATCAAACGGCGCTCAAAACATGCAATAATATTTTCCAATCGAGGCTGTTGATTGAAGCCACTTAATTTGCCTAAGTCCTTAGCATTTGCATACCAATTGCATGTAAATAACCGCAAAATAAGCTGCAACCCTAACAATGTGGTGTCAAAATTTGTAAGCAATTTCGAAGCACTCGACCCAGATGGATTGCCATGGGGATGCATGTACGTCCATCCATCCTGGCTATCCTGGCAACCGCAACAGCTTGAATATAGATACAGATAAGGATGTATCTGTGCAGTGACCAGAATCCGAACTAACTTGACCAAATCGCGGTTGCCAATTCACCGACGATTCTCCGCATCTGCGAGCACGGTTTGACGTTAACTGCCACAGCAAAGCGTAACCGCAGTCAACTTGGCCACGAATCGGATTCGGAATCGCATCCTAGCAGGACCATGTATATCCTTTGGTCTCCGGTGTCCGGGCACTTGTGGGCAGGAAGTCCGAGAGTTGTGGGTGCGAAGGCGGAAAATGTGTGTGTCCCCGGCCCTGGTCGTCCATGTGTTTGCTTGTTTATGGCGTTTTCAAGTGCCTGTTGACCGTGTTACATAAATACGGAATTGACTTTTTGGCCACAGGTCTTCCAAAGCAATCGAATGGCTCCGACGTCCAACGGGTAAACTAGAAACAGCAAAATGTGCATTTACCACAATGGGTTGGGTGTCATTTTTTATCCCCTTACGACTGTCACTCACACATTCCCTGTTCAATGGTAGTTGCTTTTTTCATTTGAAAACAGAATGGCTGCATTTTCCCAAATTGAAAACATTTTGGGAGATAAAGAGTTGCTAAAATATTACCAGTAAGTTTTAAGTTTCTAATACTTTCAGTATATGCACCTAGTTCTGGTCTATGGTCTATGAAACTCAATTAGTATAGTTTGTCTTTGAACTCTGAGTAAAATAAAATGTTGTAAAAAATATTTAATTCAAAGCAATAAGATTTTTTTCAATATAATTATTTTATAATGAGAGGCTCATTATCTGTTTCTGACGTTTCAGGTGCTCCGTTGCCGTGGCAAGGCTTGAAGATTGCTCGCCACCTTCCGCCCGTGTGCCCACAGAAGCTGCCAGACCTGTCTCCCCATGGGAGTGCGACTATGTCCCGAGGTCGCTTCAAGCACCTGACCCGTCTATTACCGTACCTGCGAATAGAAAGCGAGGACTGTCTGTACCTGAATCTATATGTGCCGCATGAAGGTAGAATTGTTAAGCTTACTTGGAAGATAATTCAACTATAGTAAGATACTAAGATATATTTTTGCCTACCATTTCAGAGCCCCAAAGTACACCCAAAAAATATGCTGTTCTAGTTTATCTACATGGCGAGTCCTTCGAGTGGAACAGTGGCAATCCCTACGATGGCTCCGTTTTGGCCAGTTATGGTGAAGTGATTGTAGTCACAGTCAACTACCGATTGGGGGTGCTGGGTGAGCGTGGGATGATTTTGTCGTTTTCTGTCCGTTAAATTGATTATCTTTTTTTTAGGTTTTCTGCGACCCAGCATCGACGCCCACAACATTGCCAACTACGCTTTACTGGATCAGATTGCGGCCCTGCATTGGATTAAGGAGAACATAGACGCCTTCGGCGGAGATAACGCCCGGGTCACTTTGATGGGTCACAGCACTGGAGCGGCATGTGTCAATTATCTAATGGTGTCGCCGGTGGCCTCAGGTGAGCTAAATGATTTTGGAATTCGATTGGCGTAATTTGGAGGGAGCTCATTTTGGCCACTCCATCCTCCGCAGGCCTCTTCCACCGCGCCATCCTCATGTCCGGGTCGGCAATGTCCGACTGGGCCGCCAGCAATCAGTCCTTGCAATTGACCATGCAAATCGCCCACGCCCTCGACTGCCCCCTCCACGAGCACGTGGAGGCGGAGGACGATGATGTCCTGCTAGATTGTTTACGCCATCGACGGTGAGTAATCGTCGACCAATTCAATTATTTAGGGCTGCCGATGAGCTTATGAGCTGTGAGAGGGGGAACATTATAGGCAGGCATAATTTCGGATGATGCCCGTCAGCTACACAGAGAGAATGGATACTAGAAAGATGTGTATGTGATATCTTTGGATGTTGCTGTTTCCTCTCCCGAACTTCACCAGCCTTAGGTTATTCATCTGAATAGAATCGAGTATCCAGTGCCACGGCCTCTGCTTCAATTCATCTACCCAATGGAGTTTGGCGGCTTTTGTGTTCTGTGCCTAATGATTCGCTAAATTTACGAGTTTGCAGCGCCACGATCTCAATGAGGCATAAAGGCCTCCTACTCCATCCTTCACTAGCAGGACCTGGACTAATCACGCATAATGTTCATGTCGGTACCTTCGTATTTGCATGTCGATTTTATACACTAATCTTCTGTGCCCTGTTCTCTCTGGGTCACTTTGCAAAAGAGGGGGGCGGGTTTTCCAAGTGGGTGATGGATGGCAGGACTTCACTTTAATTGAGTCGTAATTGATTAATTTCTCAAGTTCTCCCCCGACCCCATTTAACTTAATTATAAAAGTGTCCGAATTGGGGTGTTTCTATATTTTCCCCTGCACAAAGTTTGTCAAAGTTTTCTAATTTAAGGACTGAATGCAACAATTTAAACAAAAAGTTCAGAACGTAAAGCATTTTTCTTACAAAAAATTTCCAATGATATTTTTACTCTTATGAGATTTGAATTTACCAATAAAAGAACTATCGCTTGGAAAAAAAAAATGTATTGAAAATTTTTAATTTTTACGTAGTGTATATTCCATTTTAAAAACGAATACCTCTCACCGCGTATAATTTTCATTTGATATTCATTGCACGCACTTTACCGGATTATCCCAGACGTACAGCCATATGTATGGCCGTGCCGGGTCCCTTTCCATTAAAAAAGTGTAACCAAAAACTCTTGAAAACAAACCCGGGGAGACTTAAATGCATTTTTTTTATTCGGGAGCATTTAATTCATGTGTGTGGGGTCTTATGCGCCATGTTTTTGTGCTCGTGAGGGGACGGGAAAGAGTTCATTTGTATGCACAGAAGAGCACAAAAGAGAGAACTGAAAAACAATTTGCATACAAAATGAAATAAAAGCGCATGAAACTAAATATGTAAAACTAAATCAACAACAGCACAATAATAGTAATTATGTTAATTATGCGAGCAAACACTCACACACAAAAACTGTCAACCACTCCGCCAAACAAACACCATGATGCAACAGTCGGTTGTGTCTTTGTGTGTGTGTGTGTGTAAGCCTTTGAAAACTTTGTGCTTTCTACTTTCTATTCGCTTTCGTGTCCTTATTTCGAATCGGCACAGTAACTTGAAGACCCAGAACTTTCGGCCGACGTCAAGGCACCGGAAATTGTAATTGGAGCATAAGGAATTTCGAAGGCTCTGCAGTGACATTTAATCCGACTTCAAAGAATTGAAATAAAATGTAATAGAAGTTGCACACAAAGAATGAATTCCAATTTAACACTTCTTTAATGCCCAATGTAAATAAAACAGACGATATTTAATTCTTACATACTACAAGAATTCAAGTTCTGGACATATTTAAGGAAATTTCCTACTTATTTAAGAGATATTGTGTTGAAAAGTTTAAATACCTTCAATGAATGGAGTATTGCAGAATATTTGAATGAATAAGCTGCTCTCTGGCTCGGGCCTGAGAAATGCAACCTCTTGTGGCAGCTTACTTAAATAACTGAACTGAACTGAACGAATAAACGAGTGAATGCTTAAATGAGTGAGTGAGCGAGCTGGTGTGGGGATGGGCGGCGGTTGAGTAGCTTGTGTGAGAGAGCGAGTGTTAAATGAATGCAATGAATTATGCATGAATTACTGAGCAAATGTGCTCATCGCTTTTCCAGCAAAGGCACACGAAACTTGCACAGCCACACCCACTGAAACACAAACAGGTAACAACTGCCTGGGCAAACAAGCCGAGAGTCACAGTAGCATTTGTTCAACCCACTCCCAAGGATGTGCATAAGCCTTTGTCTCTGGGTCCTTGGCCCTCTAAATATTTAATAGAAATTTTCCCCAAATCCTGCCCATTGATTTGAATGTGCGCCTTCCAAACTTGCTAATTTATTCAAATTATTTACTCTATGGCCCAGCCTAATGTGTTTGCAAAGTAAACAGGACTTTTGATCTTTATTTACTGCTGGCCAAGTTTGCTCTGACTTTTGTCCGAAAACATATATCCAAATAACTTAATTTCCAATTGTACACTTTACTTAAAATGAGCAGTAGAGGTCTTTAGTCTTTTCTTCTGACAGATCAAATATTTGTTAAAGTGACTATCGCTTAAATTGGTATTTTCGGAAAATATTAAAGGAAACTTGAAATTTTCTTGTTAAAACGATTATATCCAGAACTTTTGACGAATTACACTAAAATGTATATTCAATTAAATAATTCCAGATGCATAGTTTAAGAAAAACTTAAAGATATGTAACATACGCAGTGTGTAACTAATCGTCGGAAAAATGCAATAATCCTTGCTGTGTGAAAGCAATGGCCATATCGAGTATACGCCGCGACGGCCCACAAATAATCCCTAGCCCTGTGGCACACAAGCTGTGTTTGCATTGCGCCAGTCGAGAGCGGGCAATTGACAAAATAAAAAGGCAGAGCATATTAAAAATTCATTAAATAGAAAGCACAAAGATGCAGGCAGCTTAAGGAGGACCAAAAACAAACACTGAAGGGGGAGGACCAGATGCAGATACAGATACAAATAGAAACAGATATATAGAAACTGAAACTTAAACCAAATCCTTGATAGGGACAAGGCTAAACTGGGGCATAATAAATGTTCGGCTCGCCTGCTCAGGACTCGCAGCAAGTGTATTGTGGAAGAGTAGTTCAAGTAGCTACATGCAGCCCGTTAAGGATATCATCAATCTTCGTTCCTGCCACCAGCACACTGACAAATTGTGCATCAGTGTATCTTTGTGTGCTGGGGATTGTCTCAACAAAACTGCCACAATATGCGATACATAGTTAGCCATATATATACGTATCTGGAGAGAAATCGCACATATTGTGTGTCTAACGAGTTAATCGCAGTTGCAGCTCAGCTTGTGACAGTTTTGCACCAGTCGAGCTAATAAGAGCCAACAACACAGCAGAAATAAACTCCAACATATATGAAAATCATAAATCACACGGCTCCGGCCGAGCAACTTTGACGCAACGACGTCGATGAAGAGGTTTTCCTGGGAAGCTCCAAGCATCTAGGGCCAAACTTTCCCATAGCAAACCGAATTGTTTTAGCTTCACAAATTGTCAAAGTCAGAGGAAAACACAAGCCAAGCACGAAGCTCACGTAGCTGTGGCTTTGACTGTGCGGTGCAGACTTCAGCAATAAACTTGGTCTTGTGTCGATGGCCAGAATCCAGGATGACCACACGAGCCAGAAACCAGTCCCGCAGTGCTTCTTTTCACACAAACAAAAAAATTTTGGGCATAGGCAGACATTATTTCTTTGCAATCAATAAATTGTATCATTGTATTGAAGTATAAAGTTTCAAATATCTTCAAAACTAAATATCATTTTTGGCATGTATTTAAAGCTAAATAATAGCCCGCAATCATTTTTCTCTCTGGATTGAAGCCAACTTCCCTTAAAGTGCAGCTGATGGCATTTCTACTTAAAAGTGTTTGATGGCAACCAATCGATGGCTGCACCGAACATCCAAACCAGCTCAAATGGATTACGATAATGTCCCTCTTCAATGGGATCCCGAGGTGTTGAGTGAATTAACACTTGCACACCCATCGACAGATGGCAATTTTTCGGATTTTTTTGGGCTTAGCATGTGAATGGATGCCAAGAATCCCTGGCATATTGTCCAATTGAATTTCCGCCTGGAGCTGATTTAAGTCGAATTCCAACAGAGCTCAATGATTAACGGAGTTTGGTTTATCCTTCCTCTTATTTCGTTGGCAAATCAATGAGGAACGATGAACCAAGTGGGAATCTGTCGATTTCTTTAATCCAGTAGAGAATAGTGCTCGGAGCTGAGCATGCAGGATATTTTTTGAATTTCTATTGCTGCCACCTCAGCTGGTTCATTTCTGGTCTGCATTTCCCAGATAACAGTTGTCCAACTGCGGCATCCAAAATATTTCGGATTTTTCACATTTTTTTTGTATATTGTATTTTCCTCCTGGTTCTTTTCTTAATTTGTGCCAATTTCTGTGCCATCCACACTTCAGCTGGAGCTTTGGAATGTGGATTTTTATGCAAACTATGCCAGAAATTGCACCCAACTGAACCATTTTGCCACTGCAATTTTGTATCAATAGAGGGATGCGATAGTGGCGGATGGGTTGGCCCAATCGAAGGCCAAAAGAGCCAACGAAGCGGCCAAAAGTACACGTTACGGAAAAGAGCAAAAAGTACATATGTACATATATGGTATATGGCTGCGAACGGAAATGGTTTTTTCCAGGAGCAAGATTCAAACCAGAGATCATATGAGCAGGTATAGTGTATGGTATGTAAATACATATATAAAGAGTTGTGCGATGATTGTATTTCATATACCCGAAGCATTTTATTGTTGGAAAAAGTGCTGCACACACCTCGTAAGCCCCGTAGATATGGGTGTAAATCTGGGGTGTGTCTGGGTGTGTGTGCGTGGGAAACGGCTTTATTATGGTCTTGGGGAGAAAAAAAATAGTTTTTGTAAAAATGACATAACTGAAATAGAATTACAAAGTGCCACTGATAAGATAAATTTACGTTGATGGAAGGCATTTGGTTGCAAGGAAAGTTTGAATATTTTCATAAAATATGAGATGCAACAAAGGGGAACTGTTGTGCAACATTTTTACTTTAACATACACATTTTTGTTTCCCTCCATTGGACACTTTGCGCCTTGTAGTATGAGTTTTCAAAACATATTTTTTTAAGTATTTTGTTCAACATCCTCATCCACTTTAAGTGCTGGTTTATACTGCGCTTTTATAGTGACTTACGTAACGAACACGGCTTTTTGGCACTTGAAACCGTCTTAATTTTCTGCGATGTAATTCGGAAATGCCCCCAAAGGCCATATGTGTATCTGGGTGGGCATCGCTTTATGGGAGCCACGTGTTTCTTGCCAGTACGCGGACGTGCCGGCGAGTGTCCGGCAACAAATCACACATAAAATTTATTAGAAATTTCAAATCAAAGTGAAAAGTGACCGCTGTCAGCCAGCTGGACTGATGAGCCGGAGAGCCGCTTGGATCCCAACAGCGGTCCCTTTTACTTCTGCCTATAAATATATATATGTGTATATTTTGATACCCATTTTGCAGGACCTTTTAACGCATTCTGTCCCGTTTCTTATTTCTTTACAGCTACCAGGATATCTTGCACATACCAACAGCGCTCACACAATTTTCAACATCATTGGGTCCAATTGTCGATGGACATGTAATACCAAATCAACCGTACAAGGTCATGGGGCATTATACGGAGCACTTCAGCCGGTTTGTTAAGCAATTCCCCCCTATATCCCCGTACAGCCATTGGCATTGTCATTGCCTTAACCTAAACCGTTGGCAATTCCTTTGCGTTTGATATTTACTGGCGAACCGTAGGGACCTGTCAAACATTTCGCAGCGGGTTTTTGTTTTTTTGGCTTCTTTTTTGGACAGAGACAGCTCACCGTTCTATTTATTGGGCGCTACTTGATTAGACGTCTGGTATTTCTTTTCGGTGCCTGCGTTTGCCCTCAGGTGAAGTGAAATCGTCTGTGAAAATCGAAGCATGGGCCAGACCATTTAACACGGCAGTTTTGCGTTGGCGTTTGGATCAGTTATCATCGAGCAAATTACGGCTCGAATGTCACTTGTTGGTCCTGACATGGGCCACGAAAAAATGCAAACATTCCACTCAACACCCGTTGGGATTCTGATTACCGTGGCCAGGGCCAGGTATTCCGGCGGCCGGCGATGCTCCAGGCACCTTTTTCGGTTCGGAATTGAGTTCAGATGCGGTCACGTTGAAGGTGAAGGCATTAAAAGCCAATAGTAATTTATAAAATGCACTTGGAAAAATAATTTAGTTTGAACATAACGCAAAATGGAAACTTTAGGAAAAGGGAAACCTAGAATGGTTTCTCTCCGTGTAACCAAAGAAAATTCAATAAGCCCTAAACAAATAATGGGTAAGACGCATCAAAGAGCTTGCCTAAGAGATTGGGCCATGATGCCCCCGTATAAATTACACCCATCCATCAATCAATTGGGCAACAAGTAATAACTCAACTCCGCGCGGCATAGACCGGAGTCCGGTATCCGCTGGCTCGATGTCTTCCGCCACTCCCGGTTTCCCCGGAGAACATTAGGGCACGTGCTGCTCAGCCATTCGGTCAACCTAACACGGTATAATCTAATAAAATGCGTGATTAATTTGATTTTAATTGTTATCCTTTTGCAAGTCAAACGTGTTTGACACGCAGCTCCGGGAAAAATAGAATAATAGCTGCCAGGAAGAGCCATTAATTACGGCAAACAGACAGAGCAGAGTGCAGAGGTCCGGACGGAGAGGCAGGTCACGGTTGAGTTGGGAAAGTGGAGTGAAAGCACGTTTCACACGGCCGGAGTTTTTGTATTAGGGCCGGATCACTCGGGGCTTGGCTTTTAATCACCTTAATCAGCGATGACCACGGGCCACAGCCTTCCAAATGATTGAGCGACCGGACCGGAAAGTGCAGGAAGGTGTTTCTCGAACATGGCTCATGTTGCCATTCCATCGGCATCTCCATTCAATTTAGCAAGTTTTTCAAAAGCATCAGGAGCAGCAGCTCCAGCAGCTTTGCATTTACTTTTATCGGAGCAAAGTTTCCGGCCCCAACTTGAGAGCAACTTTTAATGCGCCCGCTGCTTGATGTCCACTGAGCAACAGGAAGACAATGTCCACTTTGGGATCCCGGGGGAACCTGGGGGTCCGGAGGGCTAGCCTCGGGGCTTGGGAGCCTGGGGGGGTCTGGGAGTGGAACACTTTGCATAGTAGAGCACCAGTCGCACCATTTATCAGGCGGCGTAACAAGTTACGCCACAGGAACGAAAAGCTCGTTTTATTTTAGTGCTTTTAACTGCGTTTTATGGGAATTCATTGGACTTTTGTTCCATCCATGCGGAAAATCAAGCACTGTTAAAAAAAACTTGGAGTAATACTAAATTGGTACACTCTTTTTAGAAGATTTTATACATTTTTAAGATGGTTAGTGAACTGCCTGCCAAACAATCAGTTTGGGCCACTCCATGAGCCAATAAATAATGGCCAACGCTGCGTATGAGTGATAAGCATGTCAAGACCAAAAGTTACAGATATTTAATTGCCTTATTAAATTGTTATGGGGAAATTGGGGGAAAAAATATGCTTAGAGATTAAAAGGAAATTTGAGTATTTTCGCAGTGCCCCAAGTTAGCCATCATCCACCGGCGGCAAACACAAACTATTCATGTTGACCGCTCCATCTCACCCCGCGTCTCTTCCACAGTTATGATTTATTATTCGGCATCACGGAGTCAGAATCCTATCACACACTGGCCGCATTAGCACTCGAGGAAGGATTACGTGAAAATGAACGCGATAATTTATTGCGCTTCTATATGCAGAGCCGCTTTGATGTACGCCCCGATTTGGCATTGGCTGCCACGCTGAAGAAGTAAGTGAAATTTATGCCCGCTTTTATGACGGTGGGCAATGCAAATCCCCATCCGGCCCACTCCAAGCCATTTGTAACGCCTCCCACTCCCCTCCCGTGAATGTAGCCCAGTTATAACTTAGTTTGCATTTAACATAGTGGCCAGAGTGTGAGCTATTGACTGGTTTGCATGTGTGTAAGTACACGGCCATATCGTCCATCTCAATTAGAATTGTTTATGTGGGGCAATTTGTTTGCTAAGTGCCGCGGATTAGCGACGCCTGCGTCAAATGGTAGCAGCCTACTCCGGCAATTTGCTTCGCCATTGACGTCATCGGAATCCGGCTAAAAATACCGGCTTAAAGCTTTAATTTAAATTGAAATTTATTCGGGTGCGAGAGTTGCTGAATAAGAATTCGACCCGCTGGCTTATTTTCACTCCTTGGGAACACTGCCGTAAATTATAATAAACGACTAACTCAACCGATCCGGAGTCGTGCCACAGGAGAGCACTATTATTTCACGAGATGGCTACTTATTACTGGGAGTTGTTGACGTTCTCCCGGGACAGCATTACTCCGTTCATTTTGGGGAAACAATGCCAGTGACTATCTCATTTTCGCAGAAGTTGTCCGGTCCTCGGCTTTCTCCCGTCCTGTCAGGCTGGCAACAAACTTTTGTGTGCAATAAATAAATTGCACAATGCACACCAGTAACCTCCTGGCATCCGGGCCAGCCATCCAGTCCACCACCTCCTACCTCCCAGCCCACGCCCATTCAATGTCAACGTTCTTGGTCCCGAACGTTTTTTCGGTGGCATCCTATAAAGTTATTTGCACAAAAGATGCAATTGTTTCTAAAGATGCACAGCAAGGATTATAAGCGGAATTCCCAGGCGGTGCAGCATGTGGAAATGAAAATCTTTCAGAAGAAATCAAAATCGAATGCGGAATAAACTTTTCATTGGAATTTTATTGAAAATCTATTTCTGCTGAAAATGGTTAAAAAGTAAATCCAATGAGTTTTATTGAAATTTTTATTTATTTATCAGTTTTTATGAATTTATTTCACAAATTTTTCTTTTAGACGCTTAAATGATAAAGCCTCTTATTTGATTTATACTTTACATATTTGTTTGGCGAAATTTATTAAAATACTTTTCCATATGTAAAGGTAATCTTTCAGAATACATATAAGATCGAAAGCAGATTAGTTTTTCATTTAGCTACGAATGGATTTAGTAATGTATGGACTTATCTAAAGTATTTTCCCAACAAATATTTTATAAATTTAGTTGTGGCCCGATGGTCAACCTTTGCACGTTCAGAACATTGTAAAGGACTCAGCTTGTTATTTTATAAATTCCATGTGGCACTAAAAACTTTGCTTGCAAACTTCGCATACCCCTAAGCTGCTGGAATTTGCCATGAGCGGATAACAGCAATAACACCCGAAACAACAAAAAATAGAAGCGGCTGGAAATGCAACAAATAGACAAAATAAAGTGCAAACAACACCCACCCAACGTCAGCGACAGCGACAGGACAAAGGAAAGAACGAAAGGACAAACAAACGATTGAAAGGAAGTTCACACAATCAACAACAGATGCGCTTTTTCACATACGAATAGCTGAACATGGAAACTCCCCAGGGGAAATTGTTTTGTATGACGTTGCACCCGAAGGGGGCCGTTAGGGTCTGATCGGGGGCATGTGCTGGGTGATAGCGCCAGCCTTTGCCGGCTTTGCTTGCTGCACATATTTGTAGCGCCTGGCAATCCGATGCTTTTCTCACTGTTCCGTTAACTGCATCCCAGTGGCCATGCTTTGTTGTCCGTCATTGAATTAAATGGCAGCCCAAACAGTATTCGAGCCAACGTACACTCGTCCGGGCATACGGAAAGACAGCCGGACACTTGAACAGAGAGTAGAGTTTTTCGTTTCAATTCATTTCGTCTTGCGCCTTTTGTTCTCCACCAGTGGTGTCTCTCAAGTTGAAGTACGGGTAGAGTGCTACATTTCAGTGTTTTCAACTCCTGTCGAGGCTTGCACTTGTCTGTTGACCAATTTGACGTATTTGCCAATCAATTCATCGTCGGAGGACACTCCGGAGTTCTCTACGGATAATTCATCAATCGTGTTGAGAAATCGATGCTTAATCTGATTGCCAATTGCAAAATATTGATATAAAATATTTAGTTATATATTTTTTTATATCAGTTTAAAATTTCTGATCATTCTCCTGAATGAAAGTTTCATGATAAAACTTTTACCGCAGTTCCTTGGGGGGATGCACTGGCTTTATTTCTTTGAAGAGATTCAACAAGCGTTCTTAATTCGAAATTACCTGAACTCGTCCTGGTAATAAAATCGCCTTAATACATATTTATGAGTTCCCTGGCAATCTCTTGAGCTGATTGCATTTCGTTTTCCCATCCTGCTTATGATTCCCATAATGCTGCCTTTGAGGCGCCTTAAAGCGCACACAATTGCTTCCGCCACCGTGGCTCGTTTTCATTTTAGCCTCATCTCAAAGGGAGAGGCCTTATCCAAGGACCCTCGACTGCACTTTTTCCAGTGTGCGTATCCTTTTTCCGCTTTCCCGCTGGCCATTTTGCCTAGTTTAGTGTCGTAAGTTTTAGGGCTAACGTTTGTAACTTTTAGGCATTGCGCCACTTTCAACACTTTTTTGGTTTATGGCAGGCTATTTTCAGTGGCCCAAGCCCCAAGCCTCAGCCAGTTCCCAAAGGGGATTGTCGGTGAGAGCGAGACCTGTTATCCGACCCCTTTTAGCATGCTCGAAGCGTGTTTCCATGGCTGCGTTTAATGGCTGGTCAGATACAGTTGCAGATACAACATCGTCCTTTTGCCCCGCCGCACATGAGGCCCCTAAAAATTAGCTACTCTGGAGGCTAACAACAAAAACAAGAGCAAACAGGCCAAACAATGACTTAAGACTAGGAGGGGGTAGTTGTAAAACTGCACGGACAAAAATCAGAGGTGGTTTAATTTTTTCAATTCCAATTTTCCATTTATTTCTGTTAAAACTAAATATCCTGTTCACGTTTTAAGCCTTTTTATATATATAATAAAATTATATTGAAGCTTTTTTTTCAGTGTAGGCCTAGTGCTGCATGTTAATGAGTTGCCTGGCAATTGCCTGAAATTGTTTCTGGGGCCATTGCCTAAATAGCTTTGTCCTCTCCGTAGTTGCCCTCCAGGTGGGTGGATGCTCGTAGTGTATGTAGACCTAATTGCAGGTGTGTTTGATTTACACTAGCCATGAAATTGGCTATTTTGGCATTACCGTAGAATTCGGTCTGTTCTTTTAAACGTTAAGCTGACACACATTCGCCCGGTCTACTGAGATTTATGGCCCCATCGAAATTGTCTACCGGTTTCTGGTGGTTTTTGGGGTTTAGTAGGGCAGCCTGTCCAAATGAAGGGGCAATTATTTACTGCAGTATCCGTATCCTGTTCTTGGGGCGACGGCCGACTTCCAGAACGGATTGAGGTTTGGGGTTAAACACTTCCACTTTCTAAGCTGAAAGCTTCACTGAACCGAATCGCATCCGATTTCTGTTTAAAGATCTCTACAGACTTACAGGTTGGCTTTGTTCACTCGGTTCGGTTAGTATTCAATTAAATTTTATTCACTGGAAAATATTGCACACTGAGCTTACTGAGCTAAGACGTTAAAAAAGAAAAACATAAGCGCATCTGCTGTGAAATTTAATTTGAATATTCATTTTACTCAAAAGAACTCCCTGTCACTTTGCATTCATTGCCTTTCATTGTGGACCCGTCTTGGAGCTTTCTCATCGTTTTTCCGTTCTGTAAACTGTTGCTTAGTCGCTTAATTCCCGGCTTATCTGCCCGAGACATAATTGACCCAACTCAAAGTGTCGCTGACAGCTTTATATTGTCGTTTTAATTTCAGCCATTTATAAACCGCATCTCTTTAATTACCCAGCTGGCCACAAAAGTTGCTTTTCCCGGCGATAAAAGCGGGCCAGACACGCGTTTCAAAAGATAACCGAAGTCCTGGGGGCAGGATAATAATGCCAGCAGACGCTTAACAGCAACAACTTATTTATTATAATATTATTTATATAAATATGCAAAGCAATGCCCCCGGGTCAGCTCTGTTGAACCTTGGCGACAGACGGCGTTCGTTCGTGGGTTCGGGTTCCCTAATTTATGGGGCTCGGGTCAGGCCGCAGTAGGTTGCATACTTTATGGTCAGGGTTGCCTCGAATACCAACAAAAGATAGCCAAATACTTCTTGATTTTTCACAAAGAAACAGCTTGTTGGTAATTTTCAATGAATAAACAACATATTTTTAAAGCGCCATGGGGACCAATTCATAGAAAACTTTATTTAGAACCCTGCAATATATTTTATAAAGCGGTAACTAATGTAAACTACTTTTCGCCTAGAGATACACTGTGTGGCCTTGTTTTATCTATTTTCTATGTTTTTTCATTAACCTGTGTAGTTATATATAATATTTTTGATATTTATTATATAAAAATATTGTGAAGAGGGCCAAAAAATTGCTAGATGTCCAGAACTGATTGCGGAAACCACACAGGGAGGACTATGATGTGGGCGTGGTTTTCGAAAAATGGCGGTCTGTAGGGCTACGCAAAGCTATAAACTTTTAAATGGCATTGTCTGCTGTTACCCCGTACGCTTTTGCTTTAATATGCTTGCTAAATATGCATTTTGGTTTCCAGCTGGTCTTGTACTCCACATATCCACATCCTCCTACCATTGGCAGCATCTTGAACCAGTTGCTCCGGTCCTATTTGCCAAACTTCTCTCGTAAATTTCCGCTGCTGCAACTAGTGCAGACGTATAATACGTTGCCCTACGCTGAGAGTATAATGGTTTCTTTTTTTTGCCAACTGGGAGCGTGTTGTTTACACGCTGAAACATCATAAATTACATGCGTGCCTTGTGCCACTCCTCTTGTGTGTACACGAGCTCAAACTCAATCTGGATTGTTCGGGCCTGGCCTGTTCCGTGTCACGCCCCCGCCCCGCCAACCACGCCCCGTTTCCAGGCGATCTGCCACTGACATGCATTTGGAGGGGATCTTCCGATTAGCCGATGGAACATAGTCACTCGCACACAGTCACTTTGCATATCAAAGGTTTTGTGTACTTGGCAAATATTAAAAACTCTGATGTGCTTTAAAGGAAATTGAATTCAAAAAGTGGGTAATTTGCAGCACGATTAGGGAAGTTATGTAAACTAGCTACCATCTTGGCCAATTTGGTTAACTTTCAGAACTTTGCTCAGCCGAAACTTGCTTAAACTATTTAGAGACCACATTCCGCCACTTTAAACACATCCACCGCTTACTGCATCCTGTGCTCATCCAACTTTGCTGCTCAGTGTAAAGTTGAAGTGTAATAAAATGGTGCTTATTGCATTGTGAGACGCATAAATATTCACACACCCGGCCGCTGAAGGACTAGCTGAGGTAATTCCGCCCCCGATTGTGCCGCCACCCCTTCATCATTGTAAGTGGTCGCATTTCCCAGGCGTGTTGCAGTTATTCATAATCGTTTGTCAGTGCAGGATTATATATGGGAGCCAGTGTACAGCCCTGTGGCACATCTACATATGTTTGTACCCAACCAAATACACACACCGGCACACAAAGCGGCCGCAGCATGCGGCAAAGCAATTTTGGTAAACGCTTTCTGGGTGGAAACGGTGGCGTATACGCAATATATTATATTATATTCCGCACTGACCAGAAATGGTTCTACACACAGGCTGGTGTAATAAATAATGCAAATCTGGCACATAACCGGATGGGATGAATTGTTAAAAACAAACAATTACCATGTCGAACAGTGCATTAGTTGCACATTTGTGGATGCAAGCCTTTGAATTTCGATGTGGCATTTTTAATTTTAATAAACAAACACTCTTAATTATTTTTTATAATTTTCAAATTTATATCGCAATACAATTATGATTCTAACTGAATTAATTTAATTGATAGTTTCATAAAGAGTTGATTTAGATTTTGTTTGAAACTTCTATGAATTAAAGCTTACCAAATTGTAACACTCGGGCTCACGTTCTCATTAGGGCCTAGATTCGAGTTTCGAGGGCATGTGTGCACATCCTTGTGTATCCCGACTGCTCAACTCCTCCCGATGCCCCTGGAGAGCCTCTAGCGATGGGTGAACTCTTAATGGGCGACCCACGTATCCGAGACCGTTACGAGGGGTTCACGAACCCACACCCGCACCAGCATCCCCGCACTATCCGCCCTCTCGAGGATCCCCTGGTTCCTCTGAATCTGCTGGCGGGCATTAACGCCAGTTAGTGTTCCGCATCCGAGCTTGTATTTTGCTGGAAGACATGAGTTGTTTTGCTTTGGCTGTTGGCTTTACTGGCGTATCAGATGCGAGGGTTCTGGGTGATTAAATGGATTTGATTTTCACCTTTCCTCCCACGCCCACGCCCACGTCCACATCCTTTGGTATACCCACAATGCTGAGATTTCACTCAGTGGCTCGAATATTTGAGGTCGGACTTCGTTTAACGTTAACTCAATTTTATTCACCAGTGGTGTATTCAAATTCCCTTAACTTCATTAAAGACCAACGTACTTTGACCATCATCGTTTAGCCCAAAATTAAAGAAAATGCAAAGATATTCGCTCACTTGTTTCGGAAGCCGAGGGCATTGCCATTAGGAGCACATTCTCATGCCATCCAATTCCCGTTTAATGCAATTTAAAATCAAATTGCATTTATTCGAAGGGCGCTCCGCTCGTCGTACTTCATTAGCAAACTCCTCAACAAATTCATTACGGCTGCAGCTGCCAAAAATCTGGGGCACTAGAAAATTGTGCACCCGAGTGGAGGCAGAAAGCAGCCGGAGACCAGACAGTCGGCACAGAAGGAATACTACCGTCTGTGCCTCTATATCCTGCCGGTGAATGGTGGCTGAGCGAGTCTGTGTGTGGCATACTCTTGTGTATCCCGGGTCTGGCGAGGAGAAGTGTTTGTTTGAGTGCGGAAATATTTAAAGTGTCACATACGCTCTTCGGAAATTAAGTGTGAGTGTTGCTTCACGCTCCAGAAACGAGCAGCGGAAGTCACCAACCTACACTGTTCAAACTGCTCAGTTGGCATTTAAATTAATTCCTTATTCATTGAGATCGTTGCTTATCTTCTATTAGGAGTATCAATCGGATTTCTCTAACATGAAACATAAATAGTGATATAAATAGAACCTGCCAGAGGTTTTAAACAAAGAAACTCGATATTTGATTAGTGTAGCACCTGGAAACTGGATTCCACTCTTGAGGACTCCCTGAATGGTCATTGGTTTGGTCGCCATTCAAGGTGGAAAGGGTAGAGTGGCTGGCAGTGGGCGTGGCAGCAGGATAATGCCCCATTCTTTGGCCTCTTATTTGATTCGGCTTGTGTTTCAGTTTCTGGTTTTGTTGTGTGCTTCACCGCTGCATACTTTCGAGAGTGTTTGTTGTGCATATTTCTGGTGGCCATTTGTCGGGATAGCGGTTGGGAGTGCGGCCGTGTGTGTATTGGGGCTTCGAGTGTTGTGCGGTTACTTTTGAGTGTTTTCGTATGTTTTGGGGCTCTTTTGTGGGTCGTTTTGCGGTGCGTATACGTAACATTGTCGCCTAAATACGAATATATTTAATTATATTGTCGGTTTCCTGGGCACACATATAACATTCCGGCGGAGTTATTCTCAGAATCATTCCATTTATTGTTTGTTCTGTGGCGCACTTTAATCTCGTTTCCTTGCCACCAACACCGCACTTTTGAGTTGCTGCATGTTTTCCCAGGGATTTTCGCAATGCACATCGGTCCAACTTTTAATTAAGCATTTGTGCTGGTCTGGTGGCATTCGAAACTTGTTATCTCGACTTTTGTTTGTTTTTTTTTTATTTCTGTGTTTGCTTGTTTGTCAGCGCAATTCGCGTGATTTCCAAATTATATTTGCCATGGCGCATTTTGATGGTTTCCCCATCGAAAGCAGCAAAGTTTTCCTTTCCCGTGAGGGAATTATCATGGCTTGCATGCATTTTTAATTAAACAGGACTGTGGGTCGCTAGGGTATTCGATGAGCTTATAATAATGCCGCAGCGGCGATTATAATGGGATCAAAGTGGGAGTGGATGCGCTGAGGGATCTTTAATGCATCCCAAATTTGTTGCTTTAAATCTTTCCTCCTCCAATTAGTCGTTTAAAGTTTGCAAAGCTTAATGAGAACACTTTCAGAATAAACGCCATTAAAGCTCAGGCTTCGTCTTAAGCCTTTAAGAACTTAACGTGGGATTTTTCTGTTCATACCTTATTTATTGCGCATACGACCCGTATACCGGCAGACATACGCTCTTAGCGTCTCCTCAAGTGTGTGGGATTACATAATAGAACCCGCAAATAAATACAGAGCGTAGCTGAACTGATTCGATTCCAAATCCGATTCCCATTCCAAGACCAAGGCAAACATGTGTATCCGGCATAGGGAGCATAACTATCCTCGTACGTCCTTTGCAGAATGTGTGGATGTGGAGCATGAAGAAGTTAGCAAACGGCAGGCCACCTTGGTCCGTACATTCATGAGTGACACCGTTACCACACCACCATCCATCGCCCTGCGCTCCAGGCTTCTCCACGGGGGGCGCCTGAGCCGCCGCAATGGAGGTCAAAGTGCATAACTTAAGTAGCCGACAATAAAATGCATAGCATGGCATACAAAACACAAACAGACAAGGCCGGCCAGCGGAGGAACACTAAGTACAACCCGTACGAAAATGTGCAAAATATGGCTCTATTTATTTGTACATTAGGCCATGCCTGCCAAGACGTTGAAAAACTCGCCTCGCCCGCCACCTCACATTCTCCCACCCGTCCGCATCCTGCTCCTTCCTGAGTGTCTGTGTGTCCTGTGGCATGTTGTACCTGCCTCAACAGCTGGTAGCAAAAGGCCAAGTGTTGTGCTTGACATGAGCACAAGGCGGGCACAGAGGGATTTCAGCTTCTTTATTTCGTTCCATATACATATACATATATATGTTTTTGTATTTTTCTTTGCTTTACTTGTGTCGTCTTGTCTTGTCCCGCTGCGCCGTAATAATTTCATGCTGGGCTGGACTTAACCAGAGCACACCGATTTATCTAATGTGGGCCGGGAGACCAACAAATTTATTAAAGTAAAATCCGCACAAAATATGATTTTGTCAGAGGTTTATGAGAACAATATAGGGCTTTTTGAAAGTTTAAAGAAAAACTTGAAAACTTTAAACTTGAAAAAAATGTGAATGCTGGCAGGAAATTGAAATTTTTTGTGTGCATCTGAGAAGTATGAGTGGATAGTGTGCCCCAAGTATTATTGCCAGCTTCGCTCTAATGAAGAAGCGTATATAATGTTATTAGGGGGACTTTCGTTTAATTATTTCGGCCAACTCTACAAATCTTGTACGAAATTCGATTGCAATCAGCGGGGCTTCTTAGTTGATTCGCGATTTCTTCTCTGCGGCGTGTTTTTTTTTGGCATTAGTGCCCCATTGTTGGCGGCCATTGTTGACTGCCAACGGGGAGTGGTGAACACAAAAGCCAACCGCGTAATTAAGCTTTACGTACCGAGAGTAAATACACAAGAACAGGGACAACAGTGGCACAAACCAGTCACACTCACGCACTCACCAATACCAATAACCGCAGTGAGCCACCAAATGTTAACAATGCACATTACGCATACGCCACGTTGCGATGATGTTCCTCTTGTTACTGACCGTTTTGCCTCTTCCTTGCCCCGCAGATACCAGGACATGTACAACAATCCGATTAAGGCCACTAATTTGGAGCACCGTGACGTGGTACTGGACATTCTGTCCGATGCCCGGGTGGTGGGGCCGCTCCTGCAGACGGGAACGTTCCACGCGGATGTCAATCGGCGCAATTATATGTACGTATTTGGCCATAACAGCGCAACTGGACCTTATGCCCACGTAAGTATTAGCCAAACGGTTGAATGGCCACTCCAATTACTAGCCATGCGCTTCTGCGCTTTTAATTTAAGCGCCGGTGGTCGGGCCGTAACTAAGTCCAGCATGAATTCGCATCTAATGAGTTTCTGTGATGTACTCGATTTTTCCCATTCCCCCAAAAACCGCAACCTACTTTGTCTGTCCAATAATGGAACAATAATGCTGAAAAGTTTGTGGCATTGGGCCCGGGAGTGGTGTCCATCACTGGGCTGACGCTGCTTGTTTTTGGTTTTTTGGCCAAAACAATTGGCAAGTTTGCAGCTGCCGATGGCGGCGGACGGCCGTGAATGATAGTAATAAAGACAATGAACCTCGCAGCAGCAAAAACCAGAAAAAAAGCTCTATAGAGATACAAATGGAATATTACACTGGGGAAAATGCATATTAGTTATGCAGATAAAATACTTTTAATAAAATTTCGATGGTTACCCTACGAAATAATGAATATAAATAGTGTTATTTTATTTTCCGAAGTATATAATAGAAAACTTAATACTTCCGTTTTTTCCGGTGCCCCCACAAAGGACAAGGCGCTGAAAATCCAAAACAAAAACCGAGTCAGACGAGCTTAGCTCGTGTCCTTTGCTAACCAGACGGCATCCTCTTGACTTAGGGTTCACTGGTGTCCAAGGAGGGGTCACCTCCCGGCCGACCGGGAGGGGTTTTGCCATGGTTATGGTTATTTTTGTCCTTGTTCGACTGGCGGTCCGTTTGGCTTTCTAGTCGGTTTTTATGGCTCTGTCATGCTTATGGATTTGTTACTGATTGCCTCGCCCAGATAGCTTTGTGTTGCCATGAAGCTGTCTTGGCCTCGGACCTTCGCTACTCTATAGATAAATGGGCATATTGATTTGTAATTAAGATGATTGGATTGATAGGCAAATGGGGATAGCTCCATCTTCTATTTGGAGTACGCCTGCCAGGAAATCCTTTCACCTCCCTTCAAGTTTTCTGCAGGTTAGAGTCCTGGTGTTTCGCCTAAGCATTCGTTGGGAATAGAAAAAGAATGGCTAGCCAAGGCAGTCGAAACTTTTCAAATAAGCAGCATCCAAATAATGAATTTCAAAACAAGTCAAACAGGGAGACAAAACAACGGCGACATTCATGCGTACTCCCCCTCAAAGCGGAAAGTTATTATTTCGTATTATATTTTTGGCAACTCTCAACTAGCGCTAAGCGAATTTTTATGGCCATAGTTGCGGAGCGGTGGGTCATAAAACAAGCTGCAACTGCAAATAGATGAACAGCCCGGGGGGATGGCCTTTTGAGTGCGACAACAGCTTGTGGCAAGCGGGTGCAACAACTTTTTAATAGCCCGCAATTAAAGCATGTGAATAAGTCTGATACATTGCCATTGAACCAAAGTAGCAAAATCACACAAAAGAACATGTTTATGCTCCCTGATATATGGGCCGGATTCCAGGGCTCGTTCCAGAGCTCCGCATTAGTGCGAATAAATTGCGAGAATAAAATTCACTTAAATATTTCATGCTGCTGCGGCGCTCTGCTGCGGATCCCAAACATGAAATGCGGATCCCAAGGATATTCGAGCAAAAGCTCGTGCCTACAAATTATCGCTGGCTGTCGCCAACGCAACCTAGTCGCTTGTATTTTCGTATTTTTGTTTATCTTTTTATTTTGTGTGGGGCCCAGACGACGGCTACAGAGCAAACAGTCAGACAAGTTGCTACCCACACAAAAGCCTCCCCTCGTTTCATTTTATTTATGGCATAAACCCACAATTCTCGGTTGCCGCATTCTTCGTTTGTCGGGCAACTCGACTGAATGCGAATGAATTTGTGCATAAACTGCGCTTCTGCACTCCATCTTGGGCTTCTTCTGAAAAGTCAGCCACTCACTCACTTCAGCCACACCCAGCCCCAACCGCGAACTTTTACGCCCCTTGGCTTTAACTATCTGGCTGGGGCCACAGGCTTATTGTAAAACTTTTGGCACATGTCTTGCTTGCCTCAAAAAATGGGCCAGAGAGACTACTTACATCCTTGGTCGATTCCGTTGAGGCCTTTGTGCGGCTCAAGCCGATTGTTAAAAATAGCGAATATTATCCCAAGTATGGAGTATTTTGCGCAAATGGGGATTGTGCTTAAAGTAAGGCTTAATTGAATTTAATCCCCGGCAAATAACCAGAATGCCCACCCAAATAAACATCACAGGGCTGGGGATAAAAATGGCTGCCTTGGAGTTTTCCATTTGCCTCGTCTAATTTCCCTGGCTGAGCAATAAACGCAGCCAGCCAGAAACTTTGGCAAAACAAGTTCCAATTTATTTGGGCACAATCGAGGGAAAAGAGATGAAAACGACAATTCGCATCGACTTCGACTTGAGGACAGTTTAATAAGTTTTCCATATTAAATTTAGCATTTTCCCCAGAGCGCCCACAGTCGCACGTAGACAAACGTCATTATCATCGCATTCTAAACGCGGTCAGCATCCCGAGAATTTACCAAAAAATTCACCAACAAACCAGAAACAAAAAAAAAGGAAAATAATATGAAGTATGTCCCGTCTGGCCGGTATCTTTTTTCTTGGAAAAGTTTTTTTTCCGAGGACTATTCGGGCATTTCCTCCTTCTCCTCCGTTGCCACTTCTGATAAGAATGCCAAATGGTTGAGGAAGGAAGGGAAAATTTATGAAAATAAAATAAATATGACCGAAACTAAAGTTCTTATTTTTGTGCGTGGTTGAAAGTTTGCGGCCGCAAAAAGGATTCGGCAACTCGAGTGTTTGGCAAATACTATAAAAAACGTGCCCGTTATGCTTGATGCATAGCAGGATACTTTTTTGGGCCGAGACCGAAATTCCGAGGGGAAAATATTTAATTGCCGTATTCGTTTTCGTGTTCTAAAAACACAAATTTCAAATGAAAAGGAAAAAGTCAAAGTCATAAGGAATTGTTTTATCTCACTAAATAAATTATTAGAAAAATAAAACCGAATGTTTTAATGTATTTAATTTCAATGAAAAAACTTTGTGGAAGAGAATATTTAATTACCGAATACAAAAACATCAAGTTAAAGCAGCCCGTTCTGCCCAATTCTTGGGCTAATCCCATAAAATTATAAAGAGATGAGGGCAAATTGAGCGGCAAGGCAACTGGAGTCCCTTTTACTCGTCGAATTCACGCCCAGGCATTCGCCCCAGGACTCACTTCCTTCGACCCAAACATAAAGCGTTTTACCCAGAGCCAATTCAGGGGAAAATATTTTTGGAAATTTTACACGCTGCGAGTGCCATTAACTCCATTAGGTTTATTACGACAAATGGCGCTAAGTCAAATTGCTGCTTCCGTTGCCATGGGCAAAAAATTCCGGGAACCGCCCACCCGAGCATAAATTACAAAAGTTGCGCATTTATTTCAAATTGAATTTCCGCCTCCGTTCCGGTAATTTTTTAATTTGCAACTTTAAAGAAACAAAAATCGCCGGTCAATAGCAATAATTTGTAACAGGAAGCGCCCACGTTTCGGCCATTGAAATAATACATAAATTTATGTTGACCAATTTATACGAATTTCTTAAATTATTCATACCGTTACATCCCAATGCAGACTAATGCAGAATGAGCTTTATTAAAGCGGAAG
Source organism: Drosophila atripex (assembly GCA_035045925.1). Taxonomy (NCBI): domain Eukaryota; kingdom Metazoa; phylum Arthropoda; class Insecta; order Diptera; family Drosophilidae; genus Drosophila; species Drosophila atripex. The sequence continues at coordinate 2,202,507 of JAWNOP010000022.1, read as the reverse complement.
TGTTTCATTGAAAATTATATTTACTCTATGTCCATTGGTTTTACCGAAACACTTTCCAGTGAGTTGAATATACAAAATATTTGCTTTCATAAATCGCTTAATGTGATTGATATCAGAATATTTTCATAGTGTCCGTAAATATAAACAGCTGCCAGTCGGAAAATCAGTTTCAATCATAAAACGAGTCTTGAAGATATACTTTGATTTTCGCAAAAGGCTATTGAACTTACATAAAGCGTCTAACAAAGGGATCCGCTGGTAAGCCTTCCAGGGACATCCAATATTGAATTCCGTTTGCTCATTTCATCAAATTCTCACACAATTGCAAAATGAAAATCAAAGCGAAATTCATCATTCACAAATGCCATAAAGGACATCAACGACAGGGAGGACAGCGTCCAAAATCCAGCAGGACAGTCAGCAGCATCAGCAGCTCCAGGACAAGACCGTTTTGATGTGCTTAGACAGAAATGCTTTGTGACTTTGTTACATTTTTCATGGCAACAATAAAAACTGGGCTTTATTACCTACTTACATATAGCATTGCCCTCCGGCGGTCCTGCCTTCTTCGTTCGCCTAGCGACAGGAGGAGTCCTGTCTTCGGCTAGCTAAATATTTATGCAGGCCGTCCAAAAAGATTGATGCTGGTTGGTCACAATGGCCAAACGGAGCCATAAAAAAGTGCTGAAAACATTTCACACCGATCTCCGATTTACCGCATTCCCAACCGCAGTTTCCCTTTATTCTTTTTGGCAATGGGTATGCCTACTCTCTGATGAAAGGCAAAAGGGTTCAAAGTCCAAAGTGGACTTAAGAAAATTTAAAAATATAAAGCAAGTTATCATGATATCCCTGGGTTATCCCATTGTGTGTACCAAAGGAGCAACTTAAATATGATGAATATTTTGAACCCAAACTCCTAAAATTTTCGCCCTGTTATTACTTTGTTATTTATGATCCCCACCTTCCAACTTAATAGCGAGCTCATAGAGTATTCTCTTACCGGCTTGATTTACAGATATTCATGCACTTTTTTCTTAAATATTTTCACTTACAGCTACCGCACAGCATTATGGGCGAGGAATTGGCGTTCATCTTCGGGGCTCCCCTGGCGCCCGCTGGTCCTTTTCCCAGCAACAACTACACGGTGCAGGAAAAGCTGCTTTCCGAGGCGGTAATGGCATATTGGACGAATTTTGCAAAGACTGGGTGAGTACTCGGGAAACTGGACTTGGACTTGCAGGCCGAAAGCGGATGTGAAAAGTGCATTTGGAGAAAGTTAGCAGTGCAGAGATGAAGTGGTTTTTGGCGTCCACAGAAAAGGCCCTAAAAGTGGGAGGGCCATCAACATCAACTCGACGAGTCACAGTTCTGCATGCAAATGTAGATGTGAATGCAAATACAGATGCGGATGCGGATGCGAATGCGGATGCGGTTGCGGATGCAGTGTGGGATATTCATGAGTTTTGGAATGGCGGCGACGGTTGGCTTTGGTTGGGTTTGGTTTGCCTTCGAGTGGGGCACGTTTTGCAATCTGCAACGCTTGGACAGCGAAATGAATAGAATTTTTACTGCCGGTTTTATTATTATTCCACAGGACACTATCGGGTGGCGGGACATGCAAATATTATTAGTTGTACTGGCCCCCGGCTCGGGGATAAAAATAAAGGCCGGCATAAAAAAAGGGGGATAGGAATTTGAAACGAGTGTGGCAATCAAAACTGAAATCAGGAATCGTTAGCAGGACGTTTTGGCATTCGCCTGCATCCTATCCCAGTAGCAATCTCAGTAGGGGAGCCCGAGTGCTTATTGGCCATAACCATGTCATTTAAATGAGCAAATGAATGGCCGGATTATGTCGATAAAATGAGATTTTTCTGAGCAGCCCCGAACGGGAGAGGTCATTAATGTGAATTAGGCGATAACATATATGTCTGGTACTTTGGTCCTAGATTTGCATTGATTTCTTTTTGGTTACAGTAATCCCAAGGCGCCCTGGAAGGGAACCTTTCTGAATTCACATGCCCTCGAGTGGGATCGCTATGACTTGGACTGGCCGGAGTTTAACAGAAGGTCACAAGCATACTTGAATATAGGTAAGTGGAACTCTTTAATACCAGTACCAGATTATATAATTTGTATTCCGGATTTTTTAAAGGCATTCCCCCAACTGTGGGCTTCAAGTACCGGCAAATCTATATGAATTTCTGGAACAAGGAACTGCCGGACGAAATCAACCATATAGCCGCTATCCAGGAACAGTTGCATGGCCCTAGCCATGAGGTCATTACTGGGCACATGAGCAAGTATGGCCCACGGGATCATGACTCCGAGGACCCAGTCAGAGTTCTCAAACAGCTCCTGCAGGAGCCCACCTTAGCCGGTCCGGAGTCTACGGAAACAGTGGCCGAGAATATGTACAATGCCCCTCCTACTTTTGGACATGTTCATAAGATACAGGGCGGAAGTGATTTTGAGTTGATAACTCCCCCCAGCTCATACGATAATGGGGACGATCAGCAGAGATCAGAGCCTCCAGAGTCGGTGGCCAAGTCTGAGATTACCCTACAGCTGCTCATTGCCTTGATTGCTATAATAATTGCTCTGAATGTGATCATCTATGGGACGTTTTGGTTGCGCCAACGAAGGAGAAGGGCCAAGGCCTTGCCCTTTCCGGGTCCCAAGCTGGGCGGACACATTCTCAGCTACGATGGCGCCAATGACGAGGAGCTGAAACGCTGCAGTAAGTCCCGCGATGGCGACGACAGCTTTGTCCTGGAGGTGACAAGAAAATCCAACACTTACGAAGCCATCAAAACAGGTCAAAGGTCGTTGAGTTGCTCCACTGTGGATACTCATACGAAAGTGTGTGAGTGGATGTCGGGACAGGAGGCGCCCAAGGCTGGAAGTTTTGCCACAGCTACACCCCCGCCCCATCAGCCCATTTTGGCGGACGGCAGGCTCATCATTTGCCAGGACATCGAGGTGGCCGACGCAGCTCTACTCATTCCACAACATATGCACGAGCCCCAGCACTACGAAATGCTGCTCCAGCGTCAGCATTCGGCTCTCACGGAGCCCAGCGAGGATGTCCTGCAGCCCCAATATCCTACTCGGAGCCACGCCCACTCCCACTCGGATCCGGTGGACATGATCCTGGCCGCGGATGAACAGGTCACTAGTTTCGTTCACGCCGACGATGTGGACATAAATGTGACCAGTAGAGATGATCCGGGAGTCCTCGAAATCGTACCACTGACAGCTGCACAGCAACTGGAACTATTGCGGCAACGCAACTACCCGAAGGTCCTGCCAACGGAGCAAGACTTCCTGGACACCAGCTACAAGCGGAACTCGTTGCCGCCGCAGAATTATAATGCTCCCCAGCCGCCGCCCAGGACCATTAGCAATACCTTGGGTCGTCGGCGAAGGGATAGCAGCAATGTGACCACGTCGCCCCTCCAACTGGCCCAGGACATTAGTGCGGACGACGAGGACAACCTGCGGGAGCCGCAAATCACGCAAAATACTTTGATAGTGGGACCCATTGTGCCCAAGTCCCCGGCCACATCGTTAAAAAGGCGCAAGGATAAGGAGCCTGCGGCGACGGCCATGACAGCGTTGAGCGGATCCTTCCAGTCCTTCGAGTCAGTGCCGCCGGCTCATGAGACCACACCGCCCCAAGGCGAACGCACCGAGTGCATTTATGCCATTCAGGCCTCCCCAACCAGTTCGGCCACTCCTGTGAGTCCAGGAAGTTGCAGCTGGTCGGCGCCCAATGGCGATTTGTATGCTCAGCCCGTGAAATCGCCCTCAAGGACCTCGCTCATCCCACGACCCAACCATTCGCTGCAGGTTGCCACTTCACAGGCTCCCCAAACGGGTGATGGTGTCCCAGGGGCAATACCAAGCCGCATTCCCCAACTGCAACGTCAGGCTTCCGGCAAGGATTTGCAGGCAACGTTGCAGGCAGCATTCACGGAAAACACCGCAAATCCTTCGGGATGCCAGCAACGAACTGATTCCACAATATCGTCGGGTTCGTCGGCATCCAATGACTCATCCACTGGCTCATCCACAGGATCCACGTCCTCCTCGTCCACCGGCACCGTACGCACCGAGCTGCAGCAGTTCCAGCCGCTGCCCGGCCGAAGTATTACAACCAATATATAGAGGAACTTTCCGAGAAACGGACGAGTATTTTCTCCAAGGATGAACGGGGAATTCCCCGCTGCGTCCGCAATGCGGCGACAGGCAGATGCCTGCCAAATCCTCTCCAGGATTCTTGGGTCGGAATTTTATGGAGCCGGAGCCAGAGCCAGCATAAATTTAATAATACATTTCGGTGTAAAGTTTATCTTTGACGCGGCGGTTGGGTCGGATTGCTCTGGCTTTCTGGCGTTTCTGCGGGTAAACTTTCCGCCAGCGTAAATTAGTTAAGAAAATTTCAGTTTAGGTTTCCCGGAGATTGCAGCAAAGGTTAGAAGTATCGAAATAAGAAAATGACTTTGAATAAAAATTTAAATATTATAAGAAAGTTTAGAGAAACATTTTTTTGAAGACCATGGTTCAGTTTTCAAATATATAAATGACTTTTAATTTTAAAGTTGCAAACTCTCTTTAAGATTTACAAAGCAACCGTACCCTAGTCTATTTGTACACATTAATTATTTTAAGATTTAAATATTTAACCATTCATTGTTATTGACCAAAGAAACTTAGATACAAGGGAATTAAACTGTTTGTAAGGAAATATTTTGCTTGTGCGAAAATCCCCGAAAAGAGTATTATAAGAGAAATGTTTGTATTCTCTTCAGTTTAAATAAGTCTAACCATAAGATACCATAACAATTGAAGTGGCATATGTACATACTATACATTGAGTAAAATGGAAAATCACATCGATGAAAGCAATTTGTATGTGGCTGATTTTACATTTATTCCCCTAGCAACCGACAACCGGCAGCAGCATCAGAAATTGCCAATAACAATGCCCTCCATTTGCCACTCGCTCACCGAAGTTGTGTCAACTATTGTTGCCGGCAATTTACCAAACAAAAGCTACTTACGAACATTTTTGCTCAGCCTTTATATTTCGGCTTCTGTTTTTTTGTATTTTGTAACATTTTTGTTGCCAATACTCTCCGGGTGGAAGCAATTTCGCAGTGTCGCCAACTTAATTTGCCACAACATTTCTCCTAGCTACTTTGGCACTTGAAAAAAATGAGGATATTTTGTTCAAAGAGGCTATCTATCTAAAGAGGCTAATTAAAGAATATAAAAGACAGGGTAAGTAATAATAAATTAATTGTATCTTTCCTATTATTCCAGATTTCAAAAACTAAAGCAAGGCATTTAAATTATAATTTTTTTGAGTGCATGCGAAATAAAATTTGGAGCTTGGAGGCTGACTCGAATCAGTTCAAATGTCAACATTTCTGTTGCTACACATATTTCAAATATTTGGCGTTTCGTGCATAGTTGTTAACTCTTCTTCACTTGCCGCCCCGCCAGGACATCAAAGTTGTCGCTTCCCTCGACACCGCAGAATAGTTGTGCGTTGGGTTGCTAAGCTTTGAGTCGTATCCTGCAGGATTTACTGCCTTGGCAGAAAAGTTTTTGCGCCAGCTTTTATGCCTTATTCCCTTTGTGGCGCATTTATATTTTCGTTTTTTCCCTTTTTTTTTTGAAGCGTTCTTAGTTTTGCGTTGCGAATTGAGTTATTGTGTCGTTTTTGCCCGGGTCCTTTATGCAAATTGTTCTGTCTTCGAGTTGTTGTGGCAAGGACATTCTTATTTCCCCTTTACGCAGGTTACGCAAAGCGTCGAATCAGAAAGTTTGTCGCGAACTACGGCACAAAATTGAAAATCTCAGCTAGAAGCCGAACCAACAGAGCGGAATGGTTTTCCCCTTGGAGCGCCCTCAAAAAATTCGTAATTAAATTGTTTGCCCCAATCGATTGTTTTTACGTTTTCATTTTGGCTTTCCCTGCTCCCCTGGGCGTTGGTCCTTTTTGTATGCGATTATTTGTTGGCTTTAATTTGGTTGTTGGTCGAGGAGTTGAAAAGGTTCCTTAATTATGGCAAAATGCTCGGTCGCAACCAACTAATTGAGTAGCCGGAGCGACCACAGAAAACAGCTTTTTATCGGAGCTGTTTTATCAAAATGAAGCTCATAAATTGATATAATGGCCACACGGGCAACCTGATATGAATGGATGCTGTTGACATTTATATTGTGGTCTCAATGCGAAACGTGAGACCAGATTTCCTCTTGTTTTCCATCTGTTTGCATCGCCTATCTTTCAAAATGTCTAGGTCAGTTCTTGTTCCGCAATTTTACCAGAATATTTTCTATCTACTTCCCACTCAGTGCTCAAGTTTACTTTTCCATCCGTGTATCGCTGTTCGAGGAGAAATTCCTGCTGCAAAGTCTGAGCTCTTGGCAAAGTGCATGAAATGGTACTTGAATTGAATAAACCCAAAGTTAACTTTTGTGGCAAGTTATAGAGTACTAAATGGAAGTTTGTTAGTTTGATATGCGTGTAATGGAATTTCTACACTTCCTTCAATTGAATGTCAACCAATATGGATAGAACGCCCATTCGCAGTTGCCTTACACAATGCTAAATACATTTATACCCAATTACTTGTTAAGCACCCGAATCAATTTGGTAAATATTGTTCTTTGTCTCGGTTTTTGGGCTTGAATAATTCATAAACTAGCAGGAAGTTTGGAAAAAAAGCCGCAAAAGCCAAATAGTTTGGGCTAACAAATCAAAGTTGCCTGGAAACACAACCGCAAGCAACAAAAATAACCGAAACCTAAACACAAAATAAGAAAAATTTAATTCCCAAAGCAGATTTACCCAGAAGATGCCGGGTCGGCGGTACATTATGTCTTGTGGATAGTCCAAAATTTGCTGACAGCCACAAATTAGAGCAAGTCGAGAGTATATTAAAGTCAGATATTCAGGGGGCGGTGGCATGATAAATAACGAGTGTACGAACGAGTACTGGGGAGGCCACGAAACATAAAACTTTCAGGAGACAGAAAACGATTCATGCATTAATACTCGTATAACGTTCTGGTCTCTGATTTGATTTACTGTTCGGAGACTTGCCCGACATTTTGGCCAAATGAAGGAGGCCAGCACCAAAATGGACTGAAAAGGGGCAAAAGCCTAACCGAGGCAAATGCAAAGTTATGACAGGAAGGCCATAAGGATCCAACCCAGTAACCAAATAAAAGTATTGCTTTTGTTTTTGTTTATGGTTTACAATTTAATTGGAATTCGAAGCGATTATTGCGTTCTTGTTTAATCTTTTTTAATTGATGCTAATTGAGAACGACATGGCTAATAAAATACATAAACTCTGTTCTCGTATTTTCTTGTATTTGGTTAAGCAGATTAAATTCATCATGACTAATTAAAGAGCATTGTTATTATTTTATAGAATTATTTACACAGGTTACATTTATATTGACCACAACAAGGAAACCACTACAAGCACCAGCCCTGGGCAAAGATTTCTGATTCAAGGCTTTAACAATAAACTAGTTAAATACTCCAAAAACAAAGCGCATGAGGCTCGATCCGACAATGTAAACAGCCAACGAAAATAAACGGAAATGACGCCGAGAGCAAATACACAAGTATGCAAATTATGCTTCTTTTTCTATTCCCAGACATTGTTTGACTTTTGTAATGAAAATTTTAATAATTTAATACGCTTCACATAACCCAACTGCTCCCCAATGTAGGCCACATTTATACATTTTATGTGACACACAATTATTTTGGCTTATCTCGTTTCAGCGATGAAAAATTATTAACAAAACCATTTAAGTAATTTTTGAGTGGTTTCGTAAAGCATTTAACCCTGTTAAGAACTCATTCCGCCCATATTTACAATTATTTTTATTCGGTCCATTATAAAACTTTCCCACGAATTTTTAATTTGATTTCGCGCAACAATTTTGGCCAATAAAAATTTGTCAATTGTCTATATTTTTGATGTAATGTAAATAATTTCATTTGGAGGCACAATAAAAAACAATAAACAGACAAGCTCTAAACTTCGTTATCTGTAAATCGTCGTTATCTGTAATCACCCTCTGTAAATCGATTCTCCACCATTCTGTATCAAAATCTGAGAATAAACTAGTTTTTCGATTTTTATTGAAATTTTCTGGTGGATCCCTTCAGTAAGTGTGAAAATGCATGGAAGGACAATTTGGCACCCAGCGATGGCTATATCTTGGCCAATTTGTACCCGATTCATGAGCGGAATACTCTTAATCGGTTCGGGAATCGATTCTCCATAATTCGGCATCAAAATCCGAAAACAAAATATTTTTGAGATTTTTTCGCAAATTTTCTGAGGACTCCCCTTCAAAATGCTTGGAAAGACAATGTGGTCCCAGCGATGGCTATATCTTGGCCAATTTTCATCCGATTCTTGAGCGGAATATCTTAAACGATTTGTAAATCGATTCTCCACCATTCTGCATCCAAATCTGAGAACAAAATATTTTTTCGATTTCTAGTGAAATTTTTTGGGGATCTCCTTCAAAAAGAGTGAAAATGCATGGAAAGACTATTTGGCAGCCAGCGATGGTTATATCTTGAACAATTTTCATCCGATTCTGGAGCGGAAAACTTTAAATGATTTGTATAACAATTGTCCACCATTCTGCATCTAATCTGAGAACAAAATATTTTTTTCGATTTCAATTGATATTTTCTGCTGGATCTCTTCAATAATGTGAAAATTCATAAAAAGGACAATTTGGCCGCCAGCGATGGCTATATCTTGTCCATTTTTCAACTTATTTTCTCCGCATCTTTCCAAACAGTCCAAAAGTTTGCTTTCCTTTCCTGATACATTTATTTTCAATCGATCCATCACAAAGCTCTCACCCGAATATTTAATTTGATTTCACGAAACAATTTTCTAAATTCTTCCAATTCATTCAAATTTTTATTTTTGACGGCCGCCACTTTCATTTAGGACCAATAGAAATTGTTTAATTAATTTTATTTGGAGACTAGACAAGAAACAAAATAAACAGACACACAATAAAGGTCATTAGGGATATCAAGTGCATAAACAGATTCGTTGGATGATAATTTTGTGCTGTGCGAATTAAATGTAATTTTGCGGTTCAATATCTAGGATGTGCGTGTATTCAACGCAAATTATTCGCTTCAGAAACCTCAATGAATATAAATTCGGAAATGAACAAGGATCGCCTGAAACAGGGCCAAATAATAATAACATAAATATTTAATTAAACTCTTTATTTTTGTGGTTGTGTTTTCACATTTTACTCTCTACTTTTCTGCTTTTTTATTCAATTAATGTGGTCTATTGTTTTTATGATTGTTCTGCGGCCAAAAGTTCAATGGTCTGTATAATTTTAGTTGGCATAGTTGTAGCCATGAAATTATATCTAGCAATTGATTTAAATTGGCCAAGTGCAAAAGATAAAATAATAAAGTTTGTCGCCTTACAATCTAAAAAAAATGATAGCATATTTACATCTGGTGAGAAGATCAATTAGGAGATGAACGTCTGAGCAAAACAAGTGACCCTGTTCTGCATCCATCGAACGAATTTAAATGGGAAATGTTATGTGCATATCATAAACGCTCCTGGACCTGCAGGCACTTCAGAATCGCATTGCTTCCATCTAAAAATGTAAACAAGCACCCCATTTGCATTTACATATTTCATAGTTTTCCCTTATATTAAATTTATAAATTTCATCTGGGGAAGCTGGTCCTGTTCATTCAAGGAACCCTTGGCAAGTAAGCACGCACTCACCAAAAACACATCTCTGCCCACATTTACACACACACTTACACTCACCCGCACATACACACACCCTCGCACGGACACTCACACGTATGAGATTTATGGGAGAGCGCATTTTATTTATATATATTTTATGACTTTTGTAGTTTTCATATTTTCGTTCTCGCTTTTCTTCGCCAGCCAACATTTCTATCATAAATATTTTCCCTCCGCCTGTTTTGTTGCTTTTGGGAAAACGAAAGCAAAACTACAATTACCAGGAAAAAACATATAGTAAGGATATAGGAGGGGAATCGCGAGGGCTGTTTCTTGCTGAAGATCCTCTAAAAGTAAATAAAAGTGTAGAAAAGCACAAAAAACTTTATAGAACGTGACTTGCATTCAGGACACTGTGGGCAAGAATAATAATTTGTTATGCTCAAATTGTTACGAAAATTTAGAAAATACACCATCACATTAATATTTTAATGATTTGCTAGAAATGCAGATACAATTTAAAGAAAAAAATACTTTAACTAGAAGTGCCTTAATTTTGTTTAACTTTAAGGAGAATTTTCTGAACAGTGTAGTTGCCTTTGTGAAGCGCTGAAGCGTGTCCATTGAGTTTTCCAACACCCCTGGCATTCCTCTACACCCACCCAGGCCATCGTCTTTGAGTGGCAATTAACGCCCATGATATTGCGCTTCGGTTGCATGCTGGCGGCATTTGGTGGCATGTGGCAGCATCAGGGTGTTAATGCGCCAAGTCACTCGCATCGGCAGCGGCTGGATTTTTATTGCTGCCTACTTTGCCGGGCCGGGTTCCCTTGGCATTTAATTTGCTTATTACCAACTTGGGCAGACAAAGCGGCCATAGTCGTTCCTTTTGTCGCCATCGTTGGCCCACTTTCGCTTAAGTTTGTTGCAATTTGCAATTCGGGTCGTTGTCGCGCCCCACTCGCCCGCCGCAACGCCCTGCAATCCGATGCCACGCATTTGTCGCTAATTTGGCTGGGAAAGTCTTTGGCTTCCTTCCACGCCCCATGCCGAACGCAGTACGCCCCCTTCCGCGTTAGTCTGAAAACGCACCCTCCGCGTAATTGTTTGGCACCAATTGTTTTAAATGCTCGACGAGCGTTCACAAATTGCTTCACAGACGCCGCAGCCAGTTAACTTGGCTGAGTTCACTTACACTCTGCTGTCGGCAATTTTATCGAAATCGAGTTATGGCTATACAGAAGTTTTTACTTTCATCTTGATGCAAACAAGGTCAAACTAAAAAAGTGTCAAAAATAAGTTGTTTACTAAGTATAAGAATAAGAAGTACATACGAACATATGGACTATTTCCTCCTATAAGGACTATGTCGTATCTGAATTCTTTAAGCATGAAAGGTTTTTGGTATACAATATTATCTACTTTCATTAAATCAACCCTATAAATTACCCAAAAGATATGGAATCATCAATCAATATTCTAATACTCTTTTTTTATTCGAGCCAAAAAATGAATTCAAATTGAATAACATTAGAGCCAATCAAAACCAATTTCCATAAACTGTTAATAAAATAAATATGATATTAAATATGGTCAGCCCTTGCTTGTTGCATAGTGTTTTTCTTCGAGGCATGACTGTCAGAAATTGCGAATGTTTTTATTATAAACAGAGGACACGAATGCGTATGTATGGGTTGGCCCGGAACTGTTCCGATGCTTTCAAGTTGAAATCGATGCGCATCAATATTCAATATGTTGCTTTTACTGGCGCCACACCCACCCCGCCTCTTACACAAAAAAATCAGCCACAAGAAGCAGCAAACCCAATCATGCAGCGCTGCCAACGCCATCTGATGTTTGCTTTACGTAATGGAATTGTGCGGTGAATGCCGCGTGCCACATTTTCGCCTTGTCTTGCTCCAGGTTTCCTTTTTCCCAAAACCCTCGCTTTATTTTCCTTCATTTCACTTTTGGCCCTTTGTGACTTTTCGTGTCTGTGAATATTCCAACGACTCACCATATGTTGAATCCATCTTCCGATGCACCATCAATGGCTGTTTACTTTCGATTTTAATTAAATAAAAATATGCATATCGATTGGCAGTTAATGAGAAATTGTTCTCTCACATAAGCTGATTATAATTACTATTTGCGTGGGCCCAGATGCCGAATGCAGACGAATATAATGTGAGAGTCTAAATCCAATTGGCAAAGTGATTTGGCTGGGAAGTTGATTAACAACAGAAAAGCGTAATTAAGCTGAGTTGATAATGGAAAATTGAAAGCCTAACGGTTGTGGTTCGATGATGGGGTTTTCGTGTTTTTTGTTAGCTGCAGTTGCTATTGATTCAGATGCCCGCCTGGGTAAGCATCAAGAATATTGCGCATACGCCATGTTGTGCAACAAAGCAGACACGTGCTCGTATTAGCAGCCAGCTAAGTGCTGTTATTTTACAGTTTTACACCGCAATTACCAGTTCCACCCACACACACACATACACAGGCCCACGCACACGCACACACACACTGGTATCGTGTCAAAATCGACACCAGCACATGCTGTACTCCCCCGGTCACCCCCACGCCCATGGATTACACCGTTCTACGTGTCCTGGGATGCCTGCGTACGTGTCGAATTCCAAATAGCAACGCCAGTCATAACTGTAAGACAATGTCTGCTTGTGATGTGATGACGGGGACGTTGTCACGGAGCAAAATTGGAAGGGATTCCCCCAATCCCCTTAGTCGCAAAGGTACCCAGCCACTACCCCACGTCCAGGCTGGAAGGAGGTGGACGTGTGGGTGATGCAAAGCAGCGCCGCTAGTTAGTATGTCATGTGCATGCTGTAGTATTTCGCTGGAGACTTACCTTCAGGCTTGTCGCCCCTTATCCTTGCCTTCACACATTTTCTTACCGTCAAAACGGTCATACCCTCGGAAGAAGTCTTAGAATTTCGGAAACCTGTTTAAACGATTAGACGGTATCCATTATGGGTATATATTTATAACGATGCAATCAAAAAAGTACTACTTAATTCTTTTTATTTTATATATTAAATAAAATATTTTTAAAAATGTTTTTCATGTTGTGTTTCATGCTATTGATAGCTATATTGTTTAGCTTTTCTATGAACCTCGTTATTTCCTTATTTGATTACAGTACACTGTTGGGGTTCTTGCTTTTCTTTGATAATTGGAAAAGTAACACCAATTAAAAATATTTATTAAATAACACATACTTTTTTGTGGCCTTTGCTATTTCAGAGTATTACATTGTCTGTCGTTACTCAATTCGGGTTGTTTTGAACGTGGTCTTGCTAAAAACTTGTGTTACAACGTAATCATATCAGAGCAACATTCTGGCAACAACCAGCCAGTCACCCCTCCCTCCGCTCAAAGAGTGTTTTTTCGTGTTTAGCAGCATCGCTACAACTTGTCCTTCCTCTCACGTTGTCGATTGTGTGCTTGTCTTAGGCTTGGCCTTGCTGCCAGCAAGAAAGGATTTCGAGAACAACTTAACCCACTCAGCAAAAATTGGGCAAATTGAATTTAAAATAATACGCAATCTGCTTAAGAGCTAATCGTATGAAGCAAATGCTGTAAAACGCCATCGACTGATGAAATTTAATCTTGGATAAAGAGGAATTAAAGCAACGATATGATTTGTTCGCACTCCCACTTCCCGGCTTTCAACACTGTCAGAAATGATCAAATATCGCAGAAAATCCCATTCCGTTCCCTTGGCGCTTCTATTTGGGGCGTCTTTCGTTTTTTACTGTGTCCCCCAGTGAACAAACTGACGACACATTGTGGAACATGTGTCAGATACACACACAACACCCATTCAGCATCATTCTGATGTCAATTATTTTTCCGCCAACAGTCAACTTGTTTTGCTTGTCGCCAGTCAGTCTGCCCCACTCGACCCACCGACAAACGCAAACCAAAACCCACGAACCGGTTACGAACCCGAGTACGTCAAACCTTTGACACATTTGCAGTTGTGTGGCGGGATGACTTGAAGGTGCGGTCGATTCCCAACTCCCGAGAGGTTCCCCTTGGCATAATGAACCCTCCATCCCTTCTTTTTTATTTTGTGCCACTGCCAGAGGTGGAAAAAGCGGGGAGACGGAAAATCAGTCGGTGCGAACGCCATCGGCAATGAGAGTACTGCATGTTAATTGCCAAAAATAAAGTAAAGCTGGAACGACAACAATTCCAGGATGGCTGCGTTTTTTTCATCACTTTCGTACAAAAGTATTTTAATTGCTTCCGACACACGGGAGTGAGCAGCCAACGTCGGGATGGATCGTATAAACAAAGAAGAATTTTTTGGAATGGAATTTATAATCATTCTTACCGAAATGAGGTGAGTAATGGATTTCCCTTTCATAAATAAATATTAAGAAAGTAATGTAAAAAGTTGGCAACGTTTGCGTTTACCTGAGCAATTGTATAGAGAACTGGATCTCATTGAAAGACTTAACTTAAAAACCATACTACACTGCTTATTTATAACGACATTTCTAACTGCCATACTTTAATAAAAACACCTAATAATTTGCTTAATAATCTCTGTCACAATGCCGGCTTTTCGCCTACAGAGTTGCCACCGAATGTGTCACTTTTTTTTTCGATTTTCCTCATGGCTACTAGAACTGTAAAATTTTGAAATTTAAAATTTTAAATGCTACTTCAAAACCAGATCGACTCCCCATCAACTGTTCAAGCACAACAGAGACGGTTGCCATGTCGAAGAAAGACAAAGGTGCGACCGGTGCGGAGACGAACACATCGGATATATGGGTACCGGTGGGCTCTAAGACCATTGTCTTTCCACATCCCGAGAGCTCTCCGACAGCTGACAAGGTTGCAGGTGCCGAAAGGAGCGGGCTAAGCAACAGTTACCGTAGCATTGGCGACCTGGATCATGCAGTGCAATTGATGGGGAATCATTCAAAGCTGCTGAGCGACCCGCGCTTCCGGATCCGGCCGCTGCAGCAGGTGCTCTCCGCCTGTGCGGGTGCCATGATCACGGCCTGCTTCATGACGCCCTTGGATGTCATCAAGACACGCATGCAATTGCAGCACTCGTCGTCGAACAAGTGCTTCTTCTACTCCAACGGCCTCATGGATCACCTGTTCCCCTGTGGCTCCGACGGTGCCCCAAACATACTGCGCCGGAGACAAAAGCCGCAGTTCACCAGCACCCGAGACGCCCTGATAAAGATAAGCCGCCACGAAGGAATCTGGACTCTCTGGTCTGGCCTGGGGCCCACCTTGGTCTCCGCTCTGCCCTCCACCATTATTTACTTTGTAGCCTACGAGCAGTTCAAGGCCAAGTACGTGAAGTTGTACCAGAATCACTTGAAAAAAAAGTCCCAGAGGTAAGACATGCTATTCTTAGAGCCGCTCATTAACTTATAAACACTTTATGTTGTATTTAATTACCAGTGGCTCCTCGCTTCTCGTAAAGGATGAAGCGCTGCCGCCGGTGGTGCCCATGATGTCGGGAGTGACAGCCCGAATATCCGCGGTGACAGTAGTCAGCCCCATAGAGCTGGTCCGGACCAAGATGCAAGCTCAGCGACAATCCTACGCACAGATGCTGCAGTTCGTTCGGAATGTAATCGCTCTTCAAGGCATCTGGGGATTGTGGCGTGGACTGCGGCCCACCATACTGAGAGACGTACCCTTTTCCGGAATCTACTGGCCCATATATGAGTACCTGAAACGTACCCTCGGCAGCAGCAGCTCCCAGCCTTCGTTTGGTTTAAGTTTTATGGCTGGGGTATTGGCGGGATCGGTGGCAGCCATTGTGACCACACCCTTCGACGTGGTAAAGACCCTCGAGCAGATCGAGTTCGGCGAGAGGGTTATTTTTACAGACTCCCCGGCCAAGGATGTTGGCCGGAGGTCAACCTTCAGCCGACTGGCAACCGTCTACAAGATACACGGAGTTCGTGGACTCTTCGCCGGCATCGGACCCAGGCTGCTCAAGGTGGCACCTGCCTGCGCCATCATGATCTCCACCTTCGAGTACAGCAAGTCCTTTTTCTTCTACTACAATGTGAAGCGGCACAACGAGGCCCTGTTGCTGAGCAACCCGAACGCCACATTGGTCAAAGAAGATGACATCGAGTAGATGGATAAGTGGAGTGGTGGATGCGCTTGGGCGCCTGGGTGCCCGGGTGCCTGGTTGTGCAGTGAAGTTGATTCTCTTTTGTAAATAAAGAACGCATATTTTATGTACGTCCCCCGGTTTCGAGCAGAATTCAATATCCCAATTAGGCTCAGCGATGCTTTACGTGTTACGTCAATAAACCGAGATCCGGGTAATCAATTTACATTTTCCCAGCGTTAAGTCACCAGCGGCCTGTTGCTCGGACTGACAATCCACTGTTTCCTCTCCATCGAAAGTTGACTTTTAATGGAATATTCATTCATTTACATTAACTGCAATTTGAGCCAACTCAAAGGAAATTAAACGGAATTGCCAAAAGGTAAACTACCTTAAATGTCGAAAGTACATTTACCAGGGCGAGCGACTTCCTCGACTCTTCCACATTCACGGCATAAGCTTTTCCTGCAACTGAAACTGAATTTTCCACTCGAAGTTTTTCGCCGTCGGTAATCGAATCCTCTTTGTTGGCCGGTCACGTTTTGGCTCCGTTTCCCTTACGGAAAGCGCAATTCGTGCACCGAAGTATTTCGATGATTGAGTGCTGCCGAAAATCTATAAATCACAATCGGAAATATCAAAACTAAAACCAGTAATTAAGAAGTGTTTGTTTGCCACGGGGCCTGGCTGTGGCTCTGTGGCAGAAAACTTAATTGCATTTTGGTTGTCAGATTGTTTCTTTTCGGCCCACAGCAATTTCGGTCGAATAATTCGCCTATCACAAAAAAACTGCCCAACCGAAAATTTCATCTTTTTTTCTTCCTTTTTGTCCTTTGTTTTTATTAAAGCGCAAACAAAGTAGACAAAGCATGAACAAGCACAGGATGACAGAAAAAAGATGGTGGAATATATATACATTGTGTTGTTTCCTTCTTTTCCTTCTGGATGACCAAAAAAAAATAAGATACAAAATAACAAAGTGAGGGATTGCTGGATATAGTGATGAGTGGGCTCCGTGATTTGCTCCGGGTTGTCCCGTAAATTTCATATTTTATTCTGTGTACGTATTTTATTTTGCTTCACTTCATTTAATTGTTTACATTGAGAAATATCGTGGAAAGTGTCAATGTGCGGCTGGCCCAATTATGGTGACTTTTTCCACTACAAATTGGCATTTGTGGCGGTTCAATTAATTGTGCATTCTCTCATACCGAAACCACTGATGAAATAATTGGAAAGTGCACACCAATGAATCATTCTTCCCTTGCGATATTAACTTCTTTTTTTATCGTGTTCCTCATAAATATTCTTGGCGCATAAATATACGTTTGTGTGCAATAAAGCCGATCTTTAACTATTCCAATAAAAGAATCAACTGCGACCTGTTAAGTCTATCCTGCCATGTTGTTTTTTATTTTCGAAAAAAATCACATTATTAAAAATACTTACCCATCGACGGGATCAACCGCAGAGGCCGCTGGGTGTATTTAATACTTAACGTTTTATTTCTACCCTTTTTTCGTATTGGCATCCTTCGTGGGCGACCAAAATTGCCAATAAAGCGAATTAAAATATGCTTTCATGAAAGTAATGGAAATTAAATTTAAGCGAATATCTCATTTGTTGCTCCACGCGTGTGCGGGTGAAAGAGTGGCCAATTTTTTTTATTCGCCCGGACCCAAGGACCCCTGGCTACACTGCACTTCTTCTCTTTCTTAACTTTTTTCCCACTGAGTTACTTTGTGGGCAGCTGGTGTTCTTGGTTGCGGGGGCGTGGCGCTTGTCTATATATTTTCCCCAGGCTGTTGCTCTCCAGTGTTTTTGTTGTCAGCATCAAAAATATTTTCCCAGCCGCAACAAAAAAGGAGGCAGGAAAAAAGTGCCGCTGATAGGAAAGGCAGCCGTCCGTCCGAATGTCCTTCATCTGTCCCTGGGCCATCCTTCAACATTTGCCTGTATGCGTTGTCAGCCTGGAAGCTCTATCTTTTTTCCTTTTTTTTTCCATTTTACTTGTCGTATTGTATTTGCATTTAATTGTGGCATTAAAAATACACCGGAATACCATGGTGTAGTCTCTGGCCTGGCCGGATCCTTATTTATGGCTCCGTCAGCTCATCCCGTCTCTGCCGGCAGTCTATCTCATTTCTGGCCTGGTTTTTCCCCACCGAACACCACTGACATTGTGTGGGCGTGGTCGTGTGAATGGATATTCGATTTATTTTCCCCACTCCCAGCCCCCCTCACACTTTGCCACAAACACAAACGAACTGGGGCCATGAAAATGATTTAAGATTGGATTACTGGGTGACAAAGTGTGAAGATATTAAAGCATTGGCTCTTTCATCGATTGCCAACTAATGAACTGTTAATTGACTAATTTAATCAAACACGCTTAAGCACCCGTATATTTTTCTTTGGGATTTTAGTTCACTGCCTGCTAGTCGACGGAACTTCCTTAAAGGAGAGGATTAGGTAAATGCTTAATACGTTATTCGAAAGAAATTTCCATCAGTTTTTTACTTCTCCTTGTGAAAGTTTTCACTCTTGATCTATGCTCAAAATAAATACATTTCGCTTTTTTGTTTATCTTAGAAAATAACCTTTGACTGCCATCAATTTTCTTAAATGCTTCACTTGAAAATTTTAACCTACAACTAAGTTTCAAGAACTATTTGCTTAATTGTTTAATTTTATGCAAGGAGTTGGCGGAAACTTTATTAAAACGCGCAATTGTAGAGGCTACGATGGAACAGGGAAGCGGAAGGCCTTCGAGCTCTAGTTAGTTGAAATTTCCGTTTTCTCCAAATCAACAAAATTTCTATTTCAGTTTTCTCAAGTTTTTTTCCCTGTACCCAAACATCCGCCTCGGCTAGGTCCCTCTGGGAGGCTAATTGTAGGAAGGCGCTTGCAACGCATGAGGAGAAGACCATTTTCTTTCTGTACTAACTGACCTTGTCCCGGCGAGTGTTTAATTAATTTCGAGAACTGAGCCAAATAAATGGCAGGCGGTGCCATTGGCCCTGCAAGTTGGTGGTGCAAAAAGGCAGCGCAAGTCTATTTAAAAATGAGGCCGAATTTTTCACACTTCATGGCCATGCATCATCAAGCGGAGAACTGGAAAGAAGAAGGCCCGAAACGTCTTTAAAGGGCAAAGCGTTCTATTTTTTCATTAGCGAACCTTTCCCTTTGCTTATCCCTTTTTTGACGGTCTGTGTGTTTACACTGTACCTGAGCACGCAGGATTTTTAATTAAAAAGCACAAAATTGACAGGATGAAAAAATAATGTTTACCCTCGGCACCGTGTCGGTCGATTGTTAGGCGGCAGGCAGCCTTTTGACGGCCCTTTAACTTTGGGCAGCCCCAATAAATATCTTACTTTATTCCGGACCACTCGCTTGATTATTCGGACTGTAGACTCCACACACTGAAGCGGACAATTGTAATCAGTGCGGTCGTTTGACTCTCCTTCCGTTTTATGAAATGTTTTGTACGCTTTCCAAAATCTAATTGCGGTTAATTTGGCTCTTTATAAATGCAGGCCCGGCCCCTTTCGAGCCATTGCTTCGTTTTTTGTACAGCGGCATAAGTTATGCGAGGTTTCTTGTTTTTCTAGCAATTTTGGCTTTGCTTTTCAGTCCCGTGGCCGGCTAAATTATTTAAGCGATAATGGGGCGTAAAAGTCATAACTTTGGGGCTGTAAATTGCGGGATTTCTTGAAGGTCCGGGTCTGGTCCTGTCAAGTGCATTAAACATGAGCCGAAAGGGTTCTGTTTTCGCCCATTTTCAGTGTTTTGTTTTCGGTCTGGAGTTTACTCAAGTGCGATAATTTGCTAAGCCATTTCCAGAATGGCTTTATCAATCCTTGGGTAGCCAGGAAATGGTGCCATTATTTCAAATGTAATTTATGGTAATCGGTGTCTTAATAACAAACCAATTAGAAAGTTTCCCATAATATAATCAGATTTCCGTATTACCAGAGCCAAGTTCGCCAGGCTCTCAGTCGGCACAGTTTTTCTATCCACGCCGTGCCATCTTGAGCGCTTTTCTAGAAGCAAACTTAAAGATTCTTCCCTTTTTTCCTGTTTTTCCTACGATACGGTACGTCTGCTTCGTTTATGAATAATTCATGAGGTAACTTTATAAAAATAACGCACAAATGGCACTAAAACAAGCCAAGTAGAATGCCCAACCTTTGAGCAGAATTTTAAATGCCCTGAAATTGTTTTGAGTCTTGAGGGAAGCGAAGTGAATTCTGATGGCTGGTCATTTATTAGAGAGCTAGGTCAGTCCTGATCACAAGCAATTCACTATTTTTTGATCGTGTCGGTAGAAAATTGGGAATAAAAAATTAATTTACCAAGTCAAGTTAATGGTCTCGTCTTTGCTCTACAAATAAGTAATAGAAGCGCAACTTGGGAAATGGGCAGGGAAGCTGCTGCCCCTGCCCGTGCCGGCATGACAGAAAATTTCAAAAATGTTAAAATTTTAGATGCGCGTGTGCCTTAGAACGAGTGTACAAAATATCTTCAACGTTGTGTCAGAAAAATATGAAAGGTAGAAGTGAAAATCGGAAAGCAGCTTAAAGTGAAAGCTTGAAGTGTACGCTAAATTATTAAATCTATTTAAGAGGCCAAAACTTTTGTTGAGGAAATTTACGAAAATGTCCGCAGCAATCATTTAAGTGCAATTTGCATATTCAACAGATTTTTAAACAAAACCACAAGGCTCATATAGAAAGGACCCCAGCATCATATCATATCATATCAGGCCGAGTGGAAACTTTGAACTTCACCTTTTTGTTTTTGGCCCATCGCAAACTTTGCTGCGGTTTGTGTTTGTTCAATTTGCATACCGAGTTACCCTCTCGCTTTCGCATTTGGAATTGCTAAATTTTTATTTTGATAGCACCTCGTATGCAAATGAGTTGTCGTTCGAGGGGCAGCGCAACGGATCCTGTTGACCCAGGCGGAAGGTGCTTTTCAGGACTTCCTTTCCGACAAGTTGCTTCATTATGTCGGTCGTGGCTTTGTTAGATAAACAAATAAAGAGGAAATTAATTAAATTACTAGCGGAGAGTTGATGAATATTTAAGATTCTATTAGAATAATGCGTAAAGTTCGCTCGTTTGCTGCCAAAATTTAATTGGGGTAATTGAATAATAAATCTATAAAATGTTATTTATTTTCATGCCATTATTATTGCGTACTGCCAAAAAAACAAAATTGTTGGTATTCTTCCTTACCAGAACGGAATAATCTGTCAAATATAAGGTAAGCTGCTTATAATTCAAGATAATAACCATAAGGATTTCACAAAGTCAGTGCATAATTATGAAAGCGGCTTTGAAAAATGTCATTGTCATAAGGAAGATACACGTCAGTAAGCTGATATTAATTTCGGTTTCGCATTTTAATTGCTCCTCAGCTCCCAAACACGTTTGGCTTTTTCCTGCTTCTTTGTAGCTTAATTTCACATCGTTTACCTTGACAACGAGCAGGGCCATCCCGTCAACGGGATCCAGCAAGGTGCCCAACGACACCAGCTATAACAGGCTGATGGGCAACGACACCAACGGCGACACCACGGACATATCCTGCAGATGTCAGACGTCTGCCACCAGTCAGCTTTTGCCGGACGGGTCTCCGGTCTTTGGACGCTGGGTTCCAGCAGCCCTGCCGACTTCAGACAACCCAGAGCCCGTGTCCGGAAACATTTCTGACTTATGAAATATGCCGAAGAGTGTAGAGCATGCGGAACAAGCTGTCAGCACAAGGGCTCTCGTCCTATGGGTTCCCAGAATTATTTTATGCTTATTTTTGACTAGCATGCTAGGACAGCTTACACCTAAAAAAAGTTATATAGTACTAAACGCAAAAAAAATGATAATGTTACTTACTTAGAAGCTGCTTTTCTAATTTATGATTATAAATTAATAGATCTTTGCCATAGAGTAGTTAAAAGATCCTATTATCTTTTCATTTTTTATTTGAAATTTTTTTCACAGTGCATCCTTCATGAGCGAGAATCACACTCTGGGTCAAAGTTGTCACCAGCTTCACCCCATCTCCCCTCTAATCCTGCAAAATGTTTTTTCAGCCCTAGTAATTCCGTTTGTAGTGCGTTTTTTTTTAAGATAGAGGAGACGGGACAACGACTAATGACTTGGAGTTTGTTGCCCGCAGCCAAATGAGCATGTGTGCCGGCAGTCTTCCTTCTTTTTCACAGCTACTCCCTGTCTCTTTCGCCCTCAATCTTGTGCTGCCGGGCAGCTGTTGTCGCTTCTGTTGCCATTAACGCCTTTTCCAAGACCAAAAAATAGAGAAAACTGCAACTTAAGTGCAACAGAAGCGTGAAAATCATTAAGCTGCAGCTGCTACTCCCACATATAGAAGTATATATGTACATGTATACTCCCTACTCCAGCAGACGAAGAGAGAAACTCTTGAGAGCCAAACTAAACGACACAGCCGTGGATACAGAAGGGACGAAAATGGATCCCCGCTGCATGCCGTCCAACGTGACGTATGAGTTATGCAGATAAATTCCATGCCACATCACTCATACCACCCGTTGGCTTTAATTAGATTTTCCACTGCCACTGTTTAATAAAATAATCATAATTTTCCATAAATGTTGAATGAAAAAAAGTCTTATTTTACGTATCTAAATTTATGTTTTGACTGATATATTTAATACTTACTCCTATGGACACTAACATTGCCATTAACTAACCATTTTTATCCATTTAAAGTGGACAAAAAATAAGCGCAAAAATAGGTTGGAACAAGATTTAATTGACCGCTTCCGTATATTATTACCGTATGACACATCAACATGAAATCGTCAAACAGCAAGTTGTTAATTAAACATTCGGGTATTTTTATAAAAGTTTCAAATTATTACTTTCTTCCCAAAATGTTAGAAACCCAACAATACTTCTTATAAATTGCCTGTGTTATCCAATTTTTACTATCAGTTTTCGCACAATCTCCTTCATTTTTTTGAGGCTTCATAGTTGCACTTCCTATATTACTATTAATGCTATTAATAATTACATCTATGGATTCTCTTTCATTATTTTCTCTAACATCTATTTAAGAAATATATTTTAAATCATACTTATATCGACATGAAATATTTACATTTACCTGTTGAAATGCGGATAAGCGGAGCTTCTGCATCATACCCTTTAATAAAATTTAATAAAGCAAAAAATAAAAGTAACCGCCACATATTGACTGAAAAATATTAAGCTAAATGAGAAGTTTCTATATTGGAAATATTTATTTAACGTTTTTTAAGGTGAACCAAGACAAATTGTTTTTTGTTTGTTTCTTCAAAACGATAATAATTAATTTATTACACTCGAGTGTGCCGAATTGTATAAATTCTGAAGCCAATCCAGCAGGTATAAAAATATATACAATTAAATTCCACCGCAATCGGAAATTTACACGTTGAGCACAAAAGATATAATCACACTCATAAAAGCGAAACCACAAAACCCATTCAGGACAAAATCTCGTTTGTTTATGCACAATATTCTTAATGAAGAGCGGAAATTGGCGCCCATTAAAGTACATTCCCAATAAAATCCCATAAAAATAAATCAAGCAAACAAAGGCGGGATAGTGAGTTTTTAGTGTGGAATGCTCTCGGTACATTAATTACAAGGATTTCAGTTAGAGAGGGTGTGTCAACTATCGTGTATTGGTGGGAATAAGTATTCCAGTTTATAAAAAGTGACCATTAGCGGAAAAAATAGAGAATTAATTTTTAAAGGGCCTAGGGATATGATTTGGTTAAGTTCGAACTTGAAATGGAAAGTGGGAAAAACTTTAAAGTTGAGTAAATATTATTTTTGCTGGAATACATCCTGTCACTTTTCATCCGAGAGCAATTGCGAAAAGCTCAAAATGTCACAATGTTCTGACACCGTCGGTTATGGCTTTGCCGCCGCTGTATTTCTTCCATAAGCGAGCATACATTTATGCTCCCTGATAAATAACGACGCAATTGACTTAAAATCGCGACCGCTTTTACCGCACTCACTGCCAAAGGGATGCGATGCCGGGTTGTAGGCCATTATATTCAGTTATGTGTACCAGCGATGGGGACCCGTTGACAAACGAGTTTGAATAAAATATTTTTCGGCTGCAGAGACTGTTCAATTGCAATGATTTCGTTCCTTCTGTGGACACACACTTACATACATGTATGGTGAACTTCCCCACTCTCGTGACACACACGTTCTGGATTCATCATCATCACGCGACCATCTCTGGTTTTGCGGGTCCTGTCGGACGTGTTTTATTGTTGCCTTTCCACACACGCCCTATTTATTTATTTATATGCTCTGTTCCACCCGGGTCTTTCAGTTTTTCACTACCATTCAGCCGCACACAAGTTGTATTCATTTTTTTGTTTATCAATATTTGCTTTTTGTATCAATATGCAAAAAACTTTTATTAATGACCAATATGTGCAGATTTCCTTTTCACAGCCTTTTATTTAGTTTTCCTTCCCCGGACCGTTCCGCCGGCGATTTTCCTGCGAGTTGGCTGAAATGATGCAATGTAAATTTCATTTTAAAAGCTTTTTCGCTTTTTCGCGGCTTTAAGTGAACTCCTCTTTGGCTGGCCATAAAAATATACCCAAGTGGAGACATTGAAAGGTTGTCAAATGTGTATACAATATATAATTCAGCGATTTCTTATATTTTTTGATTGCTCGGCATTATGCATTGTCCAATTTGGCATTAATTTAAATGATTTATTTTGTTTCATTTTATTTTCGTTTTGGTTTTCTGGGTGCCAATCGCACAAAAGACTGTGAATCGTGATTGATGGTCAAACGGTTCGACAACATTTTTTCAACAGCACCGGCATCAGCGTCGGCATCAGCAGGCGCACGGATTTAATTTGATTGAAAAGCAAACCGAAAAATCAATTCCAGCTAATGGATTTTCGACACCGCACTAGGCTAGATCTCTTGCTCTCAGATTTCATTTAATTTTATCTTTTTTTTAAGCACATACCGCCTTGGGTATCTCGTCATTTGCATCCACTGCGGCATCGATTTGGGCAAAGCAATTTTTCAATAAAGGCATACAAATGAAAAAATGTTTGGTATTCCACTTTGGAGAGGAGGCATCCTTTACTGCTTAGTTGATGCCTAAAGCTTCTGGGGCTTTCCACCCCGCCGCAGCATATAAGGTGTAATCATCATCAAGAAGTTAACCCAATTTGTGGCGGTGGTCGAGGAATCGCCAAGGGATATTGCAAATTGATTTCATTTTTTCTTTCTTTGAGCAAATAAAGATGTGTGTGAAAAGAAATAAAATACAATGAGTTTTTCTCTCCTTAAAATAAGGTTACAAAGTCAGAGGAATAAAATTACTTCTTGGTTTCGCAAACAAACTGTTTTTAATGCCTAATATAATACCCCGTCGAAATACTGACTGAGTGTGAACCATAAACTCGTTCCAACTATTAAATCTTATTAGGTGTTTCAATTATTCAGGATTATTTTCCACAAAATTCAAACCTCGTCCGCCTCGACCTTGGCATTGTAGTTTACATATCTGCAATTCACGGCCTTGACTTCCAGTTAATTAGCAGTCTGGGCATTTAAAACTTAATTAAACCGCCCTGGCCCATTATTAACGGCATTGGCAGCTGGTGCTGCCGTTGGCGGCATCACCATCACCATCAGGGCTACGGGGTGTGAACTGTGGGAAGGGCCAACCAGCTGTCGAGCTCCATTAACTTCCGGCCTGGTCGGACCGGAGCATAGACCCGCAAGATTGGCATATTCCAAGCAGATCAATGTGGACGTTTAGTGACAAAGAAATATGTCCAGCAATTGTTTTGCTCCGTGGGACAAGGCTACTGAAGAAACAGAAGCTGGTTGATGTCTCCATGTCTCTGGCAATTAAGCATAAAGCTGTTGTCGCTGCCCGAGCACATTGATGTTGCCACTGTTTTTGCTGGCGGTGGTGCAACACTGTTGACTTTGTGCGGCAAGCGCTCCCAGTTGCTGGTGAAAAATGCATGAGCTCTCCAACCGGAAGTGCCAACCACCAGCTATGTTGGCGTGATCCTAGCCATGGGGGGCAAAAAGGAGCAAACATTTTCAAAAGCACACGAGGGCTCCACCCCCCTACAGGCGGAAAAATAATGATTGTTTACATGGCCTTACAATTATTTTTTTTCATTCAAAAACCTCTTTTTTAAATCAATAAACTGCCAATGTCCTTATTTTGCATTCCAAAACCGATGAGAGGCAGGAGCATGTGTAACTATTATTTACATTTTTATATTATCTCACATAATACGATGTTGAAAAACACATTTCTCACACACATAAATGAACATTTTATAATAACAACATTTTTGACACGTGTTAACGTTACAGAAACAATGAAATAAATTGAATAAATATTGTCCATGGCTTTGAATATTTTACTGTTCAAATTTTTCTCCGTGCTGGCGTGAATGTTTGTGTCGAACGGAATGTGGAAAATTTATACAATAAACGCCTGACGAGTTCAACACAATTTCCCCATGCATCTGTCGTCCGGTCTTCACTTCACTGTTTAGCCTGCTTTTCTTCACCCGGCTTTTTCACATCCTTCGCCAACAGAATGTTCGTCCTGTGCTTTCGCTCAACAAAAAGAAATAATTAATTTTTACGGTTTTGTCTTTGCGTTTCCACTTTCTGATGCATGAAACCCCATGTAGTCGAGGGTCGGTGCAGCTGGTGTGCAAAGGTGTGTTGCGGTGAATGAAGCCACTACAGGTGTAATCTGAAATAATTTAGAAATTGCTTCGTCGCTTTTTGAGGAATGGTTTTCATCACAAAGCTTTATATTCTTGTAATAGAAAATTGACTAGTCCTTTTGAAAGTCCCTCAGTTCATTAAGCGCACGTCAGTTTGGAAGTTTCTTTATCAAATTCAAACTTATCTGGTTAGACCTATTGCTCTTTTTACCCATTAAAGCTCATATAATTTAATCGAGTTGACACTCTTTCAACCGCATTTAATGACCAAAGGCCATAAGGCCATAACCATTTACTGCCCAGCATAATACTGTTTACACGAACATAAGAATCAAGCCATAAAGAGAAAGTTCGAGCAGGTCAGTTTGCCGTTTCCCTTCCCGGAGTCCATGTCCTGGATTTTTGTTGCTCATATCGTTGCTGCCATTGGATGCCATGGCTGTGGCCAGCAGGTGAGAAGTCGAGCACGGCACACACTTTACAGGTAGCCGCAGGATCTGCAGCAGCCAAGCAGCCAAGTGGAACCGCAGCAGCCACGCCCACAGCTTGGTTCGTCCTTACCGTTCACTTGGCCACCCCACACACCCACTCAGTCATTCGATGGCCCACTCAGTTACATTACGGTTACCATTACAGTTACACTTACCGTTTCGGTTTCTGCCTCCGTCTGATCCTGTTTCAGATCCAGTTCCTTTGTCTTTTCGCTCATAACCGTAAAAGCTTCATTGAGAATAATAAAATAAAAGAAAATCAGCTGTATAAGAAAGCACACGTTGGCGAAAATTTTAAATATTTTATTCTTTAATTCCAGTGCGTTCCGTGCACCAGTTTAATGGCCTGCAACGCTTCGTTGCACATTATCATTACAATTACGAGTGTTTCGCGCATCTGAAACTTCGAGCAGGCATTAATTATAATGCCGTATGGGCTTCTGGTTATCGACACCAAACATCTCGGTATCGCACTTAATTTTCAGCTTGGGCTGCTCTCCATTGAAGCCACAAGTATAATAAGGATAGAACTTTAATAGGGCGAATCTTTAAGTTGAAATACTCCTCTTAATTAATCTTCTACCCTAAAGTAAGTGCTGGTCTTAATATGCTATAAGTTTTAGCCCAAAACACTCTTGGCAGAATATGCCATATTGCATATAAAATGTTAGTTAAAATAACAATTTTGTATATTTTCCATAAAATTGTTTCGGTAAAAGAAAATATTTTATAGCCCCGAAGGATACCTTAATGTTTTCTCAAAGTTTTTCCCAATAATCGTGTTACAATTATTAGGTCAGCCTTTGAACTCCCTGAAGGGAATTGACTTTTATGGCTCACTGACACCAACACACCCAAAGCACACACACATACATACATTGGCCCCATAAAAGAGGCCCCCATACAGTCGTAGCCATTTCCCACTTTGCATTCAAGTTTTCCATTTCCGCTTTGGCGCCTTTTCCTGCCAGCACCAAGCGCCCGCTCTTCCAGTCCCCGTTGCATAATATTTTATTATCCCAAACGCCTATCTGCATTGTCCTGGCACTGCAGGACACCGCCTCTGCTCCTCGCCCACTTTCATTGCCAGTTATCTGCAAGAATCTGTGTTTTTTTGCTCGCCAGAGCAAAATTATAATCTTACAGGCTCTAACAAGTGCAAGTGCGGCTGGAATTTAATATCTCGAAGGCCTTTGTTGTTCTCCTGGCTGGTTTGTTGGTTTTAAGTTTTCGTGTATTTCATTACATGGGAGCTTGGATTGCGAATGGGACCGCCGCCAGGACTGGGAATAAGGATCGGGCTTGTGTGCCGCTTGCCACACTCAGCAGACGCTTAAATCCTTTACACAAGCTGTTTGCCGCGCATAACGAAATAAAATAAATAATCCCGTTTAATGGAAAGGCGGAGCACAGTCGGAGTCAACTTCTCGTACCCCCCTCGCACATTACCATCCAGGCAACAACAATGCCGAGCGGCATCGCATTTCCTTTCCAATTTTCCTCGCCTGCGCCTGCTGGTTCTGGTTTTTTTTTTTTGGTCCTTTTGGTGCTTCTGGCTCCTGCTGGTCCTGGTGAATCAGCTCCATTCAGCTCCTTTTCCTTTTCATATCGCTGCTGTTGTGCACACGTACGCGGCTTAAGAATTTCCCATTCATATCGTGCCCGACGGCTGGTGTTGATTTAAACAGGGATGCAAAAGGATTCTGAGCGAACCACAAGTGACTGACACTAGGATAAAATATATCCAAATTTTCCAAATAAACCATAAACCTAAAATCAAATATTGAAACCATCCGCATATATTTCGAAGCAATTGGTTTATATAGTTTATAAATCGCTTCTATGGAGCAAAAACTTTATACTGAAGTATTTATTCAATGACATATGAATACATTTCATATTAGCTACTAATTTCCAAAGTCTAAGTCTTTTCTTCAATTATTTTCGGTGTGCTTTTCATCCCTGGTTCCAACAGGCAGATATTTTCTCTATGGGAATAAATCGACATCCTGTTCAATATGCATTTGGATGGAGGTTAATGCCACCTTGGGAGTAACTGATTGCCACTGTGGCACCATTATTATGCATTCAGATTGATGCACGTCCTCGGCATTTTTTCAGCCAGCTTACCGCAAGATGCACACCCACGCACACATCCTGCCTTAGTCCTGATTATAGCCAAGCTCTGAGGGCAAGAGCTCAAGCTGCTTGCCATAGCCCAGGACACACACACTTAACACTTAACGAGCCCTTAAACGTCTCCTGAGCTGTTCTGTAGCTCTAAATATTACATTTAATTAAATATGAGCTCATAATCGCTTCTCCCTTCCCAGCTTGGCAGCTGCCGGCTGGCTTTCCTCTATCCATTTCATAGCCACCTTATCTGTTTAATTAAATGGTTGGCCTTTAATTGAAATCGCTCCGATATCTGACCTGTCACAATTTCCAGCAGGCTCCGGAACGGGAGGGGAAATGATTAGTGTAATTGCCTGGAGGCTGGCCTGGAAATTATTATACGATATGTAGAGGATTAGCTAGTGGAAGAGCCTTGAATATGTCGATGCAGGGGAATTTATCTTGAGCTTAATCAATCAACCCCGGCACTGAATAAAATATCTCTGTCTGACGAAAAATATCTTAAGGCTATAAAGGGAAAGATCCGACATTTTATTGGCTATTCCCAGGGTGCCCCGAACATGGCTCGTTTGGAGAGGCCTCTGTCACATTGGATTTTGTTTGGCTTTCCTCGGAAAACATATTTATTAGCAACATGTCGAATGGGTAATGCAATCGAGGCCTTGGATCTTTCTCGTCCTATATTGTGTGTGACAGTGTGTGTGTGCGGAAAGAGACTTTTCAATTTGAATAAACGAATGTGTGCTGGCTAAATATTTGATTTATTTTCGGGTGACCTTTGTCAAATAGACACACAGGCACAATCCACCACTCCACTTTCCATTCCTGGAAATCACATGCAAGACGATTCGAAACTCGCACATTTGTCTCTTTTGTATCTTTTTAGCCCGAAATTCAATTTACATATTCTGCGTTCGTTTCTGTTCCTTGCTGGCTGCATAAAAGTTGATAATTTCCATTTGTGTTGCGTTAGCCCGACAAGCAATTTTCGCTTTATAACTCCATTGCCGCACAAGGTCACCCCGGACAGGCAGAGGAACCAATTCCGAGAATAATCTAACCAATTACGGCAAGGACTCCAACAACAAGGTCAGCCAAGTCATTTTGGCAACGCACAAACGATTATTACTGCATTAGAAGTCGGGCCAAAGAAACGCACATGTGAGTCGCATGCAGATAAGCAAACGTAATAGAAACAGATTATATCCTCCAGTTTCCAGTTCCCAGTTCCCATACCCCATATCCCATTTCTCTGTCTCCAGTACCCACATGCTCCCACCGGAGAGCTCATCTCCCGATTCCACTGCCCCTCCTCCGGCTCCCATTCATCCGTAACATAATCGTAAAAGTCAAAGCTTAGCTCAATGCTAGATTGCAGCATTTTGTACGCAGGACTGGGGTGTGGATTTTTAAGGCACTCGTCAGGGGATGAGGCCTGATAGAGATGCTCTTCGCTCCCAAGGATCCGGCTCTCAATGAAGGGATTTCTGAGCCGTGGCGCCGGGTGCTTTAATTTTAAGCCGAAAATAATAAGGTTTTGTGCGAATATGCATGGCGAATTTTGTTCTTGGCAAGAAAATGGAATATGCAAAAAATGTATAAAGTTTAATGTGGGAAGGTGTGTTGTGTGTTTCCGTCAAGCTGTGTTTTCGCAGGTGTTAAGAGTAAAAGACTAACAATTTTCATACAAAAATTCTCAAAAATGTTCATATATATTAAATAAAAGAATATCAAATGCACAAATTTCATCGATCGGCTAAAAGAGAATCAATTCATCAACATCCTTTTGGCCGCCCATCCATAAGGATATTTTTCAGCTTTTTGGAAACCTACTAATTATGTCTCCTTAATGATTTGTGGCTTGAAGTCATGTTGAGCAGCTTTTTGAAAAGATTCGGCATATAGAGGCAAGCGCTGCGTCATTCTGAAACCCCAGAAGTCCTTTACCTGTCGGCAAAGGTTTAAATCAAGTTCAACTACCAGCAGACCATCTTTGTCTCGGGACAAGCTCTGAAATAATATTAACTATAGTATTTTTTAAAAAGAAACATTTAAAGGTAACCTACTGGAGTCCTGGAACCATCAGGAGCAGCAACATAAGTAGAACCATAAAAGGGTCCAAACTCCTTGTGGGCCTTTTTGCCATCGCCGGAAGTGTATTCATTAGGGAACTCCTCCGTGCCGACTCGATTTATGGGAACCGTAAAGTAACTATTGGCGATCGCAGCATTTCTTGCCTCGATGCCCCAAAGCGGCTCCGAGAGGCGTCCAATAGTGGCAGAGGGATTAAAGACAATCTCGGCTCCATTCAAACCGAACATCATCCAGTTCTGCGGATGGTGTCGGCCATAGCAGATATTTATGGCCAACTTGCCGAACTCGGTTTCGAAAACCGGATGCAAGGTGTTGCCCTCCATGTAGTAAGTCGATTCGTTGAAGTCACCCACTCGGGGAATGTGATTCTTGCGATGTTTGCCCAAATAGCGCCCGCTGTTCGAGATGACCACTGCCGTATTCCAAATGGTCTCACCGTGTTCTATGTCACGCTCCAGGATCGAGTGGATGATCACCATATTGAACTCCTTGGCCAGCTCAGACAACATCTTGGTGGTTGGGCCATTTTCCGCCTCCTCGGCAAACTCACACCACGGGAACTTTTCTCGAGTGCAAAAGGCAAAGGGCATGGCTGATACAAAAAAAAACAATAATATTATAATAATATTTTAATATTATTAAATAATTGAAAATAATTGTAATAATACATTTCATAACGAAATTTTGGGCTAAATTTGCAAAATGAACAAAAGTTTCAAAATGTCCGACTATATCACTCATACGCAGTGTGGTTTTATTGAAAGTGCTAAGAATCGGGGGTACCTGATCGCTAAGTTTTTACTTCAATCTATCTTGCCAACTTGTAACTATATTATTTTTTTCTCTCAGCAATAAAACTCACTCCAAGCCTCCTGTGTACCAACAATATTGCATCCTGCTGCCGCAGCTGCCTTGATCATCGTCTTGACCTTGTTCCAGATGGCCTCCCGTTGCTTCTCAATGGGCGCCGTTGTGGGCAACACTATGGAATTCTGGATGGCACCGACCCTGACTATCCGGGGTTTTCGGGTTTGCTCGGGACGCGCTGTAAAACGATAGCCCTTGATGTCAAATCCATTTTCCTCAGCAATTGCAGTTGCATTTTCGGGCAGAGTCAGCGTTTGGCTGCCGAGACAAAAATATAGATTCAATATTCGATTAAAAGCACATTTATAACATAGAAAACTACTTGTTCAACAGACCATATTATGCGTCTCACAATATATTTGTTTATATTTGTTTGGTGTGGAAGATCGTTTCACTTTCGCTGCCGTTCAAGTTCAAGCATATAAATGGATATGTATGTATGTATACATGACCGAACACATGGATATTGTTATTTCTATATTTAAAAATATTTTGATGGACACATGCTTCAATAAAATATTGGATAATATAAAATTGTCTTCTATTAAAAGTTATAATAATACTTATGAAGCACTTTAAGATTAAAATATTTTTAGAATTGTCTGAAGATTTTTACAGCTGATCCACATGATCTAACTTTATGAGGTGGTGGGGCTTATCTTATTTACTTTTTAACACAATGTATTGCAGTACTCACTCTTCTTCAACGCCGTACAGAATTCGCTTTACCTCCTTTAGTTCATCGGCGGGCAAATGCTTCTCCAAGCATTCATTTAAATTTTTTAGCTCAAATGCCGACATGGCTTCAAATTCAGAGCAACTGAAATTAAATTAAATTGGAGCAACCTATTGCGTCCAGCGCACTTTGAGGAATGATCTTTTCTACGATCGCAACGTACGAGGTCTTCTTATCGCTCAGAAAGTGAGACTCTCTGTATTTTTAAATAGCCTCTCCATTCTACACACACTCTCGCCCTCTAATGAGCATATAGTATTTGTTCAGATGTGTATATATATAGAAGAATATACACCCCAGGCCACTAAAATAGCATCCATTATATGTCTTTGAACATAGTTTGAGAATCCTGATGATAATAACAAACATACAAATTTTATAACTTTCGTAACGGATATATAAATTTTCAAAGATATAGGATTCGATATTTCTAAATCTGGGGGCTCCCCAGAAAATTTTACAAAGATTCGATGAAAAAATTCGATAAAAAATGTTTTCCTTGATTTAAATGCAGAACGATGGAGAATCGATACATTAATCATTGAACGTTATCCGCTCAAGAATCTGGTGTCAATTGGCATAGATATAGGCTTCTGTGAGAGCCATATTGTTCTTTTCATGCTTATCCTAGCTTAGGTCCAATACGTCAAAGAATTCCTCCTTTTAAAGTCCAAAAGTACAGAGAGTTGGATTTACATAAAAATGTTTCCCTTTATCCATTATACCCTCAGGCATTTGCATTTTCCTTTAGACTTTACTTTAAACCGGATTGAATTCATTTAAGGCTCTCCTCACCAGCTGAGCATCTCCGATGTCAGCTACTTTGTGTGAAAGCTGACAGCGTTTGGGCCATTTTGTATTAGAAAAGATTAACTTCAAGCCGAATGTGGGTCGTTGGTGCTTGAAGGCAATGCAAATTACCCCGAAATCTTTTGACGGTCGAAACATGTTTGTTTGTCTAGTTCGGGCTACGCGGCGGATGCCGTTGCCGATGCTGGAGCTTCTTGGTTCGCTTTTGTTTTCTTTACCAGTTGGCAACTCAATTGAGTGTAAAACAATTTCATTAAATTGGCAGCCGAATGGCTCCACCCCAGCCCGCTTCGCTTTGCCTTTTTCCTTTCCGTTTCTCTCGGTGTACGAGAGTGTGTTTGTTTTGGCGAACAGCTTGGTGGTGCTTCTCCAATATCCTCCATTTTGTCCACATTCATTTATTGAACTGCGGCACCAGGACCCGACACAAAACCGATCCGAATAGGATGGAACCTCATCATTGTCGATGTCGTCTGCTCGCCGGCATTGTTCTATTTTTATTATTATTTTATTGTCTGCCTGCAGCTTGTCGGCGTGGGTAGCCATAGCTAGCAGGTCCTGGGTCCAGGATCGAGAACACTGGATGGCGGACCGAATGGCGAGGACCTTCTTGCCATTGCAATTTATCGCATACGCTTTGGAAACATGTTCGCAGGCATTTTTATCATTTCCGCATTTATATGGTTTCCGCTTCAGCTGCAAGCAAACTAAGAAGTGGCTTTCTGCCTTATTGCCCCAGAGAATCCTTCGTCCCTGGTCCATGCATCCCTTCTGAAATGTCCACTCGCTCCTGAAACAGAGACAGAACGGACCTGAAATCGAACCTCGCTCAGTCGAATGAATTGTTTAGGTTTAATTTATTGTACTGAGATTGGTTATGGGTTTCTGGTCGGGTCACTGTCGCAATCGCACACTTTTTCAGAAGCCCAGCTACACACACACCGACCCACACTGCACTGCTAAAAATTGATGACCCAGGGGAGGAAATGGGGCGAGAGGTCGGGGGCCAAAGTTGGGAAAAGTTTCAGATTCCAGTTTTAGTTTGATGACATCAATTTATTCATAAAAGCAAACTGCATGAAGATAAATGAAAATGTCTGTGATTTCGCAAATCAATGTAAAAGAACGCAGAAGTGATTGAATAAAGTTTAAAAAATGAAAATTGAATTCAATTCAGACGAATGCCTGAATTTTAAAATTTAATTATAATCAAGACTTACAATTGATTGCAAATCTAGAGAATGCTAATTGAAATCGATTTCAAAATACATACAGCTCGTTTTGTGCCTTTAGTCCTTTATGAATTTATAATAAAAACAATAACTATTAGCCTAAGACCTTGGGGCGCTTAAAATTTTCCTATTGAATTGAAACTTTCAAGAAAACCTACAAGTTTTCGTCCTTCCCAACAGCAAGGTCAAAGAAATCGTAAGGAAAGCCATAAAAATGAATATTAAAAACACGGATTTTGCACACATGGGCTGTTTTATCCTTATACACCAAGCTGGCGCTCTACTAAAAGCACTCGCCAAAAGTTGTTTCCTGTGTAATTTCCAATAAAAAATATAATACTCAGAAGGACAGGGGCAAAAAAATTACAACTCTTACATTGTGTCCACTGGCACAGCCCCGTGGCCACTTTCCGCTACAAAAGCAAGGAGAGAAGGGCCTGAAAGGCAATGGACACAAAAAGCAGAGCGAGACTTGTTAAGGGTCAGTAATAAATCTCGGCAGCTTGTGCTGTAACTTAAATTAAATGCTGCAAAAATCGGCTGGGCAATGGCCAACTCGTGTGGACGCCTGACAGCCGCAGAGGAAAACGCCGATCCGGAGAAAGGCGGAGAAAGTGCGAAGGAACGTGGAAGGCAAACTCGCCGCACGCAGTCGAGTTGAAAAATGGTAGGCGATACGGAAAACAAAAGTGCATTGAAACGTGAGCGGAACGAAACAAGAGCTTACATTAAATAGACTTTTCGAAAACAAGCGGCTAAATATGCTGTTGCAATTTCAACCGGTTCGGACATGCTGCCCAACTTTCATACCTCACTTTTTGCGTTTTGGCTAAAAAGCCAGAGAGCCAGGCAGTCATGGAGCCCGGCCAGAACCAAAAAACGAGACTGCACGTGGCAAACAAAACTGTTGGCCACTTTTTAGCAGCAGAACGGCAAATTTATGGCCGCCAGCATTTGCGTGTTGGCAACTTTTTTGGATACCGGAAGCACCTGGAAAAAGATGAAAATATTGCATTTCGCACACGTAAAATATAGACGAGTTAAATTGCCAAAAGAAAAACCAGGGGCGGGAGTTGGAAAATTCGTTTCCACAGAAATTTGGTTATTAAATGGGGTAAACTGAGCCGTCTTTGGCCTATTCAATTTGTTTTAATGCCCCAAAATATTGGTAATGGGTCCAACATTTTGCATCAATATTTCAATGGCATGCTCAAGCATTTCGGAGGCAAATCGGCTTACATCTAATTTGATTTTGTGAAATTATGTTTTCATAGAACCGGGTCCAATAAATTGTTTGATTTATTCTGTCGTCGTCGGGCATGTCGTATTATTCATGATAAATTGCGGGCGAAAGGCGCTAAGCACTGCTGCCTTTCATTGCGCCACAATTAGTTTTCATCGGGGAAAAACTTGCCCCCAACGGACAATCAACTGTGGAAACCAATCAAAAATTTTCCACCCAAAAACTGCATTAAACGGGCGGTTGGCCCACCATAAATTAATGTGCTGGCAAAACTATAAAATTGAAATTATGGCAACTGCCAACTAATGAACAGCGATAAAAATAAATACAAGAGCTGTCTTTGGCGGCAGTTGGCGGGGAAAGTTCGCCACTAGCACCTGAACGACTTTGGTGCTCCTCTGCTCCGAAACTATGTCAATACATTCTGGCTTGAGTTCAGAGTCAACGCCTTAAACTCGTCCAAAGTTTTTGAAGTTTCCGGTCGCGCGGAGAGCATAGCATACTTTCCAGCGACTCTTGAAACGGCCCACCGACCGTCGACTGACAAACGCGCCAGTATCCTTCGGAAAAATGCCGAACGCCATGGACCCGAAAGGACTCAGTCAGTCGGCATGCTGGGAGCTTTCGTTCTCTTACGTCCTTTGCAGACTCTCTGCGGTGACTCTCTCTGATGTGACAGGGAAAGCGATATATTGCTTGCGCCGTGAAAACGGAATAGCAATATAGCTTGCCGCACTGTTCGCACCTGAAAAGCTTAAGGGGAAGTGTGCTGCCTGTGAACTAAAACAGTAAAAAATGCCCGCGAAGTTCAAAATTGTTGGAGGTACAATGAATTGATAAACGAAATTGAAATGATAAAATGTTGTTTGTAAATTGTCCATTTCAAGTTACAATTAAGTATACCAGTATCTGAAACCCACAAAATGGATTCTAGAAAGATTCTTATTATATTTATTTTATTTATTAGACTAAGCATAATTAATAATTTTTATTCTACCATATCATTATAAAAACTGAACTAGAAGCAAAAAAAAAACAAACACTAGCTACTATGATTGGCATTTATTTGCAACAAAAAAATGTATTGGAGCTTTCATAGGCATTCTTTTAACAAGAAAGTGATGTGCATTTTTTCTTTGATTACAAAATAAATTAAACTTGTTTTTTTACAAAATATTGACGTTCTATTTTATGGTAGTCATTAAATTTAAACTAACCAGAATCCTCGACTTTAGCACAAAAATTATTCTCTGTGTAAGCCACCGTATTTGTATTTGTGTGCGGGTGCCACATGCAACATTTGGAATTGTTGTTAGGCTGTGTTGACTTGTTTCCTAGTCGCCGCTTGCTGTTAAGGGATTTGCCATGGCAAATGAAAAGGTTCGGTGGCGTGGGGAAATGCATTTCAAGTCCGTTGCTCATTGTTGTTGCACTTGTTGTTGATTGTTTGTTGTTTGCGTCGCCCACATACCCACACAAACGCACACTGCAGCGAACACACATACATACATATACACAAAGTCAGAGACGGAGACCAAATGGGGAGACAGCCGAGTGGGGCACGTCTGAGCATTTAAGCGGGGGGAAAAATGTGGGTTAATGGGTTTTTAGTTGCCCTTTTCATTACTCAACTGGCACCCACATACGCGCTGCCAGCAAATTGTTTTCTTCTGCCATCCAAATGCTAATCAAATTGCATTCCACGCGCTTCTTAGCACACGGGCTTTAAGTTCTAACGCAATTTTGATTGCCTTTTGTCGGGGATAAGCGAAACCCCTGTTTGGCCAATAAAACAAACAACATCAGGTAACTGGGATACAGGGTAAGTTTTGGCCACATAATAATGGCCACTGTTTCCTTGTTCACGCTTCGCCGATCATGGCAGAAAACTTTCGAGCCAGCGAGTGCACAGCTAATTGGGATTTAATTTAATGACCACGAGCTCAGTGCGTGGATAACATTCTCCTGAAAATGGTCAGAAACTAGCACCGCATTCTAGCCCTAATTAAATTAGCAGCCGGTGATTTATGAATTACATGCAACCACCAAGACAACGCCGCACTGACCACACGCTAAAAATGCCACACAGAACGGGCATTTTCCTAATTGAACATGTGTCCGCCATTCGAGTGAATATACAGGTAACATTCATGCAAATGCAAACAGAGACACGAAAGTGCACACAAAGCTCAGTTTTTGTTTTCCGCTGCTCTTTACAGTTCATTAATATTGAAGAGGTGGGTGGGTCAATTGGAAATTAAAAGCCATCTACATTTGTTTGTCCCGGGTTCTCTGAGCTCTTCCTCCATTTACCTGCCGGTGGCTAATTTAAATTTTTTGCTTGTCTAGTCGAGAATTTATGCTCGACAGCAGGTGGGGACCACCACACAAATTGAGGCATAAATTTGGATGCATTTCCATGTTTTCGTTTTGCTTTTTAATTTAAACATAGCGTTGGACAACAAAATTAACTAATAAATATTCAAGCTTCTCTTCTTTTTTCTTTCTACGCTAACGGGATTACACTTTTGACAGTTTCGGTTATTCGACAAGTTTAGACATTTTGAATCCAAAATATATACGAGGTATGTATGTATAATCCCATCCAAATTGGCAAACGGAGAAAAAAAGACACAAACTCATTATCTCCTTTTCAAATAATTTATTTCGAATATACCTACAAATATATTTACAAAAAGCCGTTTTAAAATGTTCTCCCTCCCGCATTCGTCTGACCTAATTAATATATAATTGGAAAACTCTTAGAATCATTTTCGTTGGGTTAATTTCCTAACCAAATTGCAGCCACAACAGTTTGAAATTAAATATTCAAGCTGAAATTACACGTTACGCCAGTTAAAATATTGCCAGTTACAAGCATAAATTCATAATAACTTTAATGGCAGAACACTTGATGGACACTCGAAAGTGTTTTTAATTTCAATTAATATACAAGACACTTGAGCCGGACACTGCTGCCGGGTGGTCATTCCGCTGAAATCGACACGAGAGTGAGTCGGGTCCTTGACCAGGACTCAACTCGATCTCAATGGCTCCGGACGGAAATCAACTCAAGTGCCGTCTGCCTTTGATGGCATCCCAGCTGTCTATCTACAGTAGCTGGGCTCTCATCTGGGGAAGCCGTATATATAATACCCTCATCTCTGCTTAAACTTTTGCCGGTGGCCAAGAAAATTAGCAATGATACCCCGTCATCGGCTTAAGCTCTGTTCGCTGCCATAATTCTTGCCTCATTAAGGGTTAAGTCAAAGTTAAAGTTTCGCCCCAGTTTTTGCTAAATTTAACGGAGCCCAGGGAAAAATGTTTCGACAAGTTTTGTGTGTGCCTGGAATATCCGGCTCTGAGCAGCAAAATTATTAAACAATGCCGAAGGGACACGCTGACGGTAGGGGAAGTGCAAGGGGATGGGACTAAAAATGACAATGAGAACCAGGATCCTCCTGGTGCATGCAGCTATGAAAATGGCAAAGTGCTGACCTAAGCCCACAAACAAAATGGTTCAGGAAAAAGGCACACGACGACTCATGGATAGCAAAAAAGTGTCACAGCAACTTAACACAAAAACTGGAATTCAGCAGCTCCAACCCCCTTCCGACTTCAGCGCCTCATCTCCGCCTCTGTCTTCGTCGCTGTCTCCGTGTCCGTCCCTGGCTGAAAATGAAACTGAACCCGGAGCAAGTGACCGACAGGCGACATGACGGAGTGTCACTGGCTCAGAGCTACAAAATCCCAATGTAGCCAGTGATAAGGCCAACTACACAGCCACGTGTTTGCTTTTCAATTTGTGCCAGCAGTCGGCTGAGGAATTATGAATAGGCCAGCACAAAAACAAAGCGTCCGGCCAGCAGATAGACATCGTGAATGGGCCAAATGGAACGGCGGTACCCAGGAGGGCGATACGGGTGGAACCAGGCCCCATAGCCAGGACTAGAATCAGGACCACGACCAGGAAGAGGAGTCGCAGCAGGAGCGTTGAAGCATTCATTGAAGCTAAACAGAATGCCGAAGGATGTCAGGGCGGTGGCAGGACTACGCTCCGATGCCGACAGGCACAAGGAAAACAACTTTTGCCAAAGTTGTACTCGATTTGTTTTGTGTTTCATGCCGCTTGTTCGAGTTCTTCTTTAGTGTCCTTTTTCCAAACTACTTATGACAGGTTGCAGCGAGTTTTATGGTCAGTTCTCTGAATGCCCAAGATTCTAAGAACTCGACCTAAAATGTCTATACACAAATAGAATGGAACAATTACGGCCATAAACTTTTTGGTTAGGCGTCAGTCAGAACTTCTTTTCCACATAATTGTCCCATTCAAATAATCAACAAGCTTAATTTAATTTTTAGAAAAAGAACATTAAAAGCGTAAAGAATGATTTTCCTTTAAACCGTTAAAGTCACTATTATTATTTCTATAATAAATAATTGCCTGGAACAAAAAGTAAACAGTTTCATAGGAATTACTAATATTAACTTTTGACATTCAGTCGTTACCAGTCACAAAATACAAAAAATATACAACAAAAAAAAATAAAAACAGTTCTCAAATAATCAAAAAAAAATCACTATGGAAAGAAAAACTATGATCGCGGAGCAGCGAAAAACTCTGGATTTAAGGAGACGGACCCTAGGGATGCGATCCATGACTTCAACTGATATGGATACCTATAACAACACCGAAGTAGCGAACCAAATTATATCCAAGATGTTCTTTCGTCATGAAAGTGATAAAAATCACATCGATCCAGACTTTGTTGATGTACCACAATCGCAATTTATTCCCGAGAGACAAAGCTTCTTTATAGATGAATTAGAGCGTATATTAGAGCCGACCTTTTCTAAGCACCAAATACCACTGTAAGAGCCAATCTGAAATAAGATTTAACGATTTTTCGACTTTTTTAATATATTTTAGGCAGGTCCGTTGCCTGGAAAGGTATCGGAATGCGAAGCGGAAATACAATCGACAGTTCAAGCGGGAAATGCAACTGTTGATCGATTTTATGCCAAGAGCCGGCGATGCTGTTAGCTTTGTGAGGTATCTAGATATCTGAATTTGTTCAACATAATCTATAAAACTTGATCTTTTCAGGACCATGTCGTACACAACGGCTTGGCCCCCATTACATACACGACTGGAGCTCAATATATTCGAGAGAGATTTCTTACAGCTTTCTGAAAGGCAACAATTACGATACAAGAAAATTATGGAAACTAATTTTTTGACCCAATAATGCAATTGCAAACAAAAGCATAATTTAAAAACACAAAAAATTCATCAAGTAATTAAGTGGGAAATAAAACAATTTATTGCATATTATGGAGTATATTTTACCAAATCTTAACCAGTGATGAACAGGAACTTATTGGTTCTGTTGGCTCCCAGAGCTGCAAAAAAAATTGTTTGTCCGAAGAAAATTTACGTCATTTCAAATACTTACACTAAAAATACACTGATACAATATTTTCCATCGCTATCATGGTTAGCTTCATTGATATTTACACAATTCCAGTCTAATAGTACATCTAAACAAACAAAAACATACACATTGCGCGTATTTGAAAATAACACGTAACATTTTCACAGTAAATTTTGAATGGTCATCTTGCGAAGAACCTCGAACTCTCCAGCACGGCTACTACGTTCAATATCATAAAATGGAGAAGCTTTTCATTTGGGTAATGACTTTATAATCGGGGAAGGATAAGATCACGATATGTCACACAAGCGACAACCAAAGGGTATTAATAGGAAACTTAAATGCATACTTATTAATGGATCTTTATTAAAGGATTAAATGCATTTTATTGGAAGATAATATCAAAACAGCCATAGTAAATTTGAATAAATCGTATTTAATTTATATATTTCCAACTTTAAAACATGTAAAGTATTTTAAATTACAAAGTTTTTAATGTTTATTTTTGTTAAATATAAAGCAAATATAATACTTAGAATAAGATTACATTTATTGCACTCGCAATACATATTGTACACCAATTATTAAATAGTTAATCGTTTCGGAAAGCATTATTAAAAACCAGCTATTAGAAATTTCAAATAAGCCCAGCAGCCTGACCCTAAATGGGTTCAGATTGAGAAAAGTTATAAACATTTCAACCTAAAAACAAATAATATTTTATCAAGGTATGACTATTTTCGCATAATACTTACTGCTTGGTCGCTTTCTTTTGTATCGGTAACCATGAATAACTCAGAGATAATTAAACGTGTATTGCCAAGTTCTTTAAAAATTCGCTCAACCGCCGTGCAAAAAAGTTTATGCTCCAAGATTATTTTTAGAATACCAATCAACACCAGTGGATGTCCGAATGATTGGCTAATGATCATTCTGTACGTCATATCACCAACATACAAAGCAGACGAAAAAACGTAGACAAATATATGACTGTAGTAAATTTTATTAAACAAAGTCGATATTTCGTTAATTTTTCGAAAAACTTCCAGATATACGTCAAATTTTAAATGCCTTGAGTTAATCCCATCGCTTTTCATTAATTCATTGAACTCTGCATAAAGTTCTCCCAATGATAAATACCAAAGAAAAGTGAAGTTCACAACGACTTGTAAGGAACAAACGGTATAGAAAAAAAACCATGCGTAAAAATTTGGTGCAACAATGTTCGATTTGTACTGTCGATGAAATAATGTCAGTATAGATGCGAAATCATAAATCCGAAAGGACAATATTAGCATCAAAAGCACCAACTCCCGTCCACCTCCAAAACCAACTCTTTTTTGGTTGCTCAGGCATCTCACGCGCCGAAAAAGCTTCAACATTTTGTTGGCCAATGAAATTACTTCGGGGCTCATGAAAAACTGCTGCTTGATGATCCATATAATAAATACCGATATTCGAACACATTGAAATGCATTCTGAACTATGCGGTTAAATCCATCAAACCGATCCGAGAAGAAGTAGCTAACGGCAATTACACACATAATTCTGTGTAGCAAATGTAAACACCTCCACCATTTCCGATTGTCTTCTAAAATAATCAATCCGTATTTATCGTTCCCATATGTGAAGAACAGAAATCCGAATAATCTGGAGCACGATAAAATTCCGTGCAGGACTCGCGCGGTTATTATTGGAACGTCCTGCCTTCGAAGCATTTTGAACATGACTGCAATAAGAACAAATTTACCCAGGACAAATTCTGTCTTTACTGCATTTTAATAATATACATTGGTGGCAGTCATCAGATAAAAACGCAAACAGTTCGATAAAAGGACTTACTGTAAGTTTGAGGTCAATACCTGATGCATTTCCTTATTAAACTTAAAAAGTAATGATTCTATTAAATGAAATAGTATAGCTAAAATAGTATGCATTATTGCCGACAACGAGCGAATAATAGTATTTACAAAAGTATTAATAAAAGTTAATTTAAGCTTAAATAATAACTTATAATTTAAAGAGTCCAAATGCATTCTTAAAAATTTTGGATGGCGACTTACTCCAAGGTTGGGCAAAACGTTGTGATTTTCTGATTGGCGAATTCATAGAATATATGGTAT
The DNA here is from genome assembly GCA_035045925.1 of Drosophila atripex. Taxonomy (NCBI): domain Eukaryota; kingdom Metazoa; phylum Arthropoda; class Insecta; order Diptera; family Drosophilidae; genus Drosophila; species Drosophila atripex. The sequence goes on along the minus strand of JAWNOP010000022.1, from coordinate 2,158,640 downwards.
TCCCATTTGCGAAAGCTCTGTCTCAGCTGTGCGTTTAAGCTACTTGATCAGCTCAAAAGCTGCTCAGTATCTCAGGGAACCGGCTTAATCGGTTGGCGCCTCTCCAGATCATCACCTCCAATCGTATTTAAAGGTCTCTCCGATTCCGCTCGCGATCAGTTTGTTGTGGCACTGAAGCCTCGAGATTAGTTCCCGTCCCAGTCCGGTCCAATTTGTCGTTTCTCAGGTTCGAGGTCGAAAACGCAAAGTCGGGGCTAGTGTGATTAAGTTTGTTGTGAATTGCTTAGTGCGCCGAGTGGGAAATATCCCCGCAAAATGAAGTCAACGTTACGAATTGGGGATTTTGGAGTTTTTTTGGCCACCTGCCTGCTGTCGTTCACAGTTCTGACAACAGTTCAGACCCAACAAAGTTAGTACATCGTGAAACCTGATTCACTCAACACTGACTCATGATCTGTAGCCGGCAGCTATCGACGTCATTAAGGGAATTAACTGAAAGTTAAATTGCATAAAGCATGCTTCGAACAATAAGCAAGTGTGACTGACTAAATAAGCACACTCGTCTGATTTAATTCATGCAGTATAAATTTAATGGGTACCTTTGCCGCACAGCTGATTACGTTTTGAAATATGTACTATCGCTTATATAGGTCATTGGCTACAATAATTCTGTTCTTATTTTCAATAAATCAACTTTGGCTTTAAAATCTCGTTGACTTGAGAGCCATTCCCAACAAACAAGTTTAAACAAGTTTTCAAGTATGATCAAGCCCTCTCTTAAAATAAATTATAGTTATTCATATTATAGCTCAAGACCTATATAATATTAATACGTAGAATAAAATCTATAGCTATAATACTCTAACAACGATTTATTTTAGGCTGCAGAAACCCAAACCAGAATACGGGCACATGTATATCTATATATGATTGTGCTAGTCTATTTTCCGTGGTTCAACAGAGCCCCCTGACTTCCGAGGATCGAAATTTTCTTTTTAGTTCTAAATGCTCCAATGGAATTGGTCGCCAACCGCATGTATGCTGTACAAATGACAGGGGATTCGGTGCCCAAGAGACTACTCCGCGGCCACCTCCAGTAACTCCGACTCCCACTCGAAATAATGGAGGTCAGCAGGGTCAACAAGGTCAGGGAAATCTGCTGCCATCACCACCTAATTGTGGACCAAATTCATTTATGAACAAGATCTACAATGGCAATGATACCGCTCTCGATGAATTTGTCTGGATGGTACTTCTGGAATATGTAGATCGTAAGTCAAGTTAATCAAATAAAATAAAAGTATTTATTAAAATGTTATTTAAAAAGGCACTGGACATCGTGAGCTTAGCTGTGGCGGCAGCTTGATCAACAATCGCTATGTCCTGACTGCTGCCCATTGCGTGATTGGTGATGTTTTAAAGCAAGTGGGAAGTCTGTAAGTAAATTTTTTTCATTTTCAATGTTATAACATATATTGGATATAACTATTTTACTCTTTACCAATTATAGAACCACAGTTCGCTTGGGTGAATACGATACAAGCAAGGATTTGGATTGCATAGATAACAATTGCAACCAGCCAATTATTGAAAGGGGCATTGAGGAGACCATTGTGCATCCCAACTACGATCCGCTTAATAAGGATCGCACCCACGACATAGCTCTTCTTCGCCTTGATCCTCCCGTCTTGCTGAATGAATACATCCAGCCAGTCTGCCTACCATTGGTCAGCACCCGACAGGCCATCAACACGGGAGAACTGTTGGTGGTCAGCGGATGGGGACGCACAACCACATGTGAGCTTCATAAATCCAGATCGTATTCAATAAAAACTCACTCAATAACTTTTACAGCGAGGAAGAGCACCATCAAGCAGAAACTAAACCTGGCCGTAAACGATCCCGCTACCTGCCGGAGAAAGTTCGCCACGCGGAATATCAACCTGAGAGATTCGCAGCTGTGTGCAGGCGGAGAATTCTACAAGGACAGCTGCGACGGAGACTCCGGCGGACCGCTAATGCGGGAGGGTTTCAATCATGCCTGGTACCAGGAGGGCGTGGTTTCCTTCGGAAATCGGTGCGGCCTGGAGGGATGGCCAGGTGTCTATACCCGAGTCTCGGACTACGTAGACTGGATTCTGGAGACCATTCGACCCTGAGGGTCGAGTTTTATGCCGGCCCTGCGAATCCGAATGCCTCTTTTGTTCGAATGAAGTTTTAATTAAAGCCCAGTCGAAAGTGTTTTTCGGGACAGGGCGCCCGTCTTTTAATTAACTTGCATTTGTGCGATTTTATCAGCTGCTGTTGCCACGCTGCGTATACGTAATGCGCTTACTGCCGCGCACAGTTTGCGGTAATTAAAATCGTTGTTCTTGGTTAGAGAGATCCGAGTGGAGTGTAGTGGTTACTGGTGCAGCGAAATAACTTTCGAGATGCTGCAAACTTGCCCAGCGGCACCTTCTTAGCGCCCTCAACGATTTTCTATGCAATTTGGCAATGAATTTCTATTATGCAAGCCGCGCATTTTCGCATTTCCGCACCAAGTTTGCCCTTGTTTTCGGGCTGATTGCCTTGGGAGACGGGAAAACAAAGTAGACAATGGACCGGCTCGTTAATTGTATTCGCGTAGAAAGGTTAATGATGCCTGCAGGAACCAGTTAGCACCGGACTGCCACTGCCTCTTGCCACTTGTGCCAAGGGACTCTCGACCAAATCCCCCTTTAGTATAGTTTAGTGCATGCCGTAGCCCAAAAAAGAAATATACAAAATCTATAGAGTGCAATGCAGCATTTAACATTTATTTTTCAACTATCAGTGGCCAGGAACTTGAGCCAACTTTTGCCAAAACAGACAAAAAAACAAAGAAAATCCCAACTCAGCCAAACTATCTGGCCATGTGTGGCTAAATGCGGCAAGTGAAAACAAAAAACACTTTTGCTAAATGCTGGCAAGCGGAAAACTTGTAATTCAATTTTGAGGGGCAACTTTTGCCCAAATGCAGCCCAAATGTAATTAACACGGCACACACACAATCTCGCTTTCACAGGCCAACTGCAATGGAGTGGCAAAACGACTTGTACACCTGTCAGAAGGACGAAGGGGGCCAGCGAGGGGGTGGCTTGGGGTACGGAATAGGGGTTAGGAGGAGTGACCGGAACCATCCACAGTCCTGCCGTCGATTGGCCCGAAGTGCGTCCTGGCAACATAGCCCACTAACTCGATGGCTGTGCGAATTTCTGGCCCAGAGTGGCAGTCGAGCCGGCTCCGGCGGTTACAGGCTTAATTGAGTTGTGTTCGCAGCATTTAAAATGGCCAACACTGCTAACGATCCAGCCAGACAAACCGTGGAACATAAAGATAAGCAATACGCTGGTTAAAATTTTTAAACTCACGAAATAATTTCAATTGCGGAAGAAAATATTAAATAAGACTCTCTGGCACAGTGCTGTTATCCGATACAATACAAAAAAATATCATATATACTGTGCCCACTGTGCCCTAAAAAAGCAGTAGCAGTCGCACACCGAAAAAATTGGATTAAATGCCAACGATTTGCATCTGAAATACCAACCCTTAGGCTCCACAAAAAAACTAAATTTAAGCGTAAGTGGCCAAAATAATATAGTGATGTTGCCATGGATGAAAGCGAAAAGAATTTTTAAACAAACGGCATGCACAAAAGCAAATAAAAAAACAGTCCAGAGCACAACGAAGCTCCGGCAACTGTCGCATAAATCTAAGCCATTTTTTAACAACAAAAAAATGAACAAACAAGTCAGAGAACAACGGGACAAATGCGGTGATTGATGAATTGAGTGAGCGTTACGCATACGCCATGTGGGCCGGGGAAAAAATGTTGCAATAATTTCATTTAACATGCATAGCCAAACTGCCACTGGCAGTGCCACTGAGGGGGGGATAACCGAGGAAAAGCCAAACCAAAAAAAAACCAAAAAAGCCGAACCGATAGCAATGCGAACGATCCCGAATTTTTGGCAATTTATGAGCTTGTCCTGGATGCACTCGTCACAAATGCCAAAGTCGATTCCGCGACCATTTTAGCGGCGACCTCTCTTTCTATTTTTGCTTGAATGGGTTGAAAATGAATGTAAATTGTACAGAAAAGAGCAGCGTAGGATATTTTTGCAATAAGTAGAGAAAATGCAAAACCTGATGGGAATTTAAGGAAATTCTCTCTTCGGGCCGGGAATTCGGACCGACTTGCAAAGGACCAACAATGAGTATCGGAAATCCATTTTGTTTGTTCGATAGTGCATGCAGCACATTTGATTACTGCTGTGGGCCATTTCGATTCGATGGGCATTATTGAAGGCCACGGGAGCACCCTAATGCGATTTGCGCCCACCCTGCTGATTGTTACCGCCATCATTTGGCCTCTTTCAGTTGGCCTTTTGCCGTTTTGCCGTTTGTCGTTGCCGCTTTCCCAATGACATTATTTACTTAGTATTTGCATTTCGAAATTTTGCATTCTGTGCATTGGAAATTGGCTCTGCAAATACACAAGTACACACATTCAATGCGGGAGAGCAGTTGATTTTTACGTCGACTGATTGTGTGCTCCCATAATGTTTATTTCCTTCCAAATAATGTATGGTTCAATTAATTCGAAATGGAAATCAAAGGGGCATTGGATATTCTTCACCGCAACGTTTACAAAGACATTTTTCCAGTTGAAATATGAATATTTTCCGAAGAATTACCGAACAAGTAGCCAAGCCAATCAAATGGAAAACATACAACATTGTCGAGAGATTACAGTTTTCAGCTGGAAAAATTCATTTTCCATTCCTGCATTTGTCTTTTTGTTTCCATCTTGTGTGCGAAGTAGAAAATAAAAGCCGAGGTTGCATTCTCAGCCATTTTGTTAACAAGTCAAACATTTTAAAAGCATTTTTGGACAAAAACGAAAAACTCTTGCTGGACGATGGAGTATTTTAGCTATCCCAGCTACGCCGAAACTATGAACCGGAGTTTTGTTACTCAAAAGCCAAACTGTTGTCGATGCTACAAATATTTGATTAAATTTTCATTTTCGAAAGCACAAACTGTGTGGTCTCTTACAGGCATTACAGACCTCTTACCTTTTACCTGGGGGGCTCAAAAGTTTCGTATCACCCGGACTAAAATATGACCCGAAGGTAAATGCGATGATGAGGCAATTTATTTGTGTTTATTTTTAGCATTCATTTTTCCCAAGTTCTTTTCACTTCTTTGTCGATATTTTACAGGAGCCATGCCCCCGATCTGCGACCCCTGGGCCACCAAGTAAAATGATTAAGTGCCTGCTGCTGGGGCAAGTATTAATAAACTTGTGGCACACGCTTTTCTACCACAAGTGGAAAATGTGAGTGTAAGGCAAAGGAATGACCAACGAGCCGCAGAAACGGCTTGTAAAGGGAGCGACAATATAATTTAAATTTATTTAACAACCAACTTGTTAAAATCGTAAAGTGCTTGGTTAGGCGACGGGGTGGTCGGGCGGGACGGAAGCGAGTCTACAAACTGCAGCTAGAGCCACAACAACATTAAGTAGCTCATTAAATTTCCTTAACCAACACAGAACACAACGCAAACAAGCCACTAGCAGACCAACTGACTTTTCGTTTTTATTTTGTAAGTAGGAAATATTATAGTAGAAAAACGGCGCCAAAAGAAATGAAATCGCCGGAATGGGAGGGTCATGGGGTTGGTCATGGGCGTAGGTATGGGTATGGGTAGGAGGGCGTGGCGGTAAGCGGCAGGCGGCAAGCGGCAGCCGGCAAACGGCGGGCGAGATGAAAGCGAGCGAGCTGTAAAAAATCCCGTAAGTGTATTTTTATTGCGTATAAAATGCATTTTGCAATGCCACACAAAACTCAAGTGGTGTGCGTTCCGAGCGGAAGTTACGACCAACGGGCTAGGATCGCAAAGTACACACACACACACAAACACAGAAATAAAAACAAAAAATCTCCGGATTGTGGGAAGCAGTTATACTTGTGGGTTTGTGTGTGCGAGTGTTGTGAGTACACCACAAGGAGTCCTGGATGTGAAAAATTATGGACTACGAAATCAAGGATATCATAGGAAATTTATTTACCCTTTTCTGAGGTAATTTTTAAATAATATTCATTAAGATGCATGCAATAAAGCAAAGGATAACAGAGAATTAAAATGAAGAATATTTATGGGTGCTTGTGATTTATTAGCCAACTGTGATTGTGATTATTGTGATTTATATTCCAACACCTCCAATCTGTTACTGATTAAATTCCACACTCCATATTTATAAGAAAAAAATAAAAAGATTTGCTTATACTTCTTAAAAGATATCAGTATCAAGGAATATTTGAATTTGATCCACTGAACAAGCTCTTTCGCCAAACTAACTTAATAAACATGCATTTAAGAGTCTTCTTTTATAAAGTAACTCAACCAAACATCAATTTACGTATTTATATGCAAGTGGAGCCACTTAAACTATCATTTATCATACTTTCCCCCCGAAAGCAAACTGCGTGAGCCAGTGCAAATACCCCACTAAAGTAAAACAGACGAGTTGGCAAGCAATGATTGCTCAGCATTGGTACTTGTTGTTAAATATGTTCTGCAAACAAACACCATTCATTACCCAAGCAAATGGAAGGTTCTGGATAAGGAGCTCAAATAAAATGGCGCTTATGAGTGCGGTGGGAAATTGGCTGTGCGGCATAAAAATCAAAAGGTATTTGCGAACTTGACTTAAACTTGACATGGGCCAAGTGTCTCAGCTGTGGCATTGAGGCATTCAGCTTATGTTGAACATCATGCTTTCGTTTAATGTTCAGTCAACCAGAAGTTACCAATTACACGAGACTTTTCCAAAGTATCTTACGTTTTTGGGCACACAGTGCGTATGCGTGATAGAAATATAAGGCTAGTATGGTGGTCTTTCTGGACTTAAGTTATGCATATTTTTCGTCTTTTTTTAATCTTTCCTTTATTTTTTTTTTTAACTCTCCTTTCGAGCGCAATTAATTATAATTTTTTCTCCGGCTATTCTGGCAACATATGTATGTATGAGCACGGACACGGGTGTCGGCCAAACATTTTTTAAATTATATATACGAAAGTGCACACAGACACTGACGATGACAGGGGCAGGGGTAGGGGCACGGACTAGGACTCGGACACAGACACTCCCACATGTGCCGGAAATTGGCGCACACCTTGCAGCCATGCAGTGGCAAGAATTTTTTCCATAAGCATCATAAAACCAGGAGTGGCCCGACGATGACCAGGCACTTTGGCCATGGGCGGCGATGAAAGGGGGCTGGGCAACGGTGGCTCGGTATGCGGAAATTATAATTTATAGCTGTGAGCTGCGGATGCCAGACCATCTACTGTGATTTTTCCCCATGGGGGAACCAACACTCCAACTCCTTCCCCCCGCCAGCCAGTTATAAGGACCGGCTTTAAAATTGGTGCAACGGGGCATTAATTGAAGTTGGCTATTAGAAGTGCTCGACGGTTCAAGGTCCAAAGACCACTCAAGCATGAATCATTTTCTATGGGAGTTTCAAAGTGTCAGAAAGGCTCTTGAGAGCAAAAAAAAAAGGATTCATAAAAAAAGAAGCAAAGTTTTCGGTTTTTGTTAATCTCGTGTGTTGCACGAACTGGGGTGGAACATTCTCTTTGTGATGCAAAAGCAAAAGCTCATTCTACTATAGACTAATGGTGTGAAACTTTGCACATTGTTCGAAATGAATTCCATCACTTTAAATTATTTCCACTGGATTCATAGTAGTGATTAAAACATTTTCCACCAGAGCTGATAAATGGGAAAGTCAAAGCGAAGGGAAATGTGTAACTCAATGAGAAGCCTGACTGATTTCACAGCTCTGATTTCGCATCTCCATACATGTATAATAGGATAGCCTTTTCAAATTACTTTCGGTTGAGAAATTATTTAGCTTTGTTTGCATTGGCTGGCTATTCAAAAGTACAATAGTATATTTTATGGTCAATTGGTTAATTTAAAAGAAGAAATAATGCCATCGGCATTACCATATTAAAGCTCAACGTTTACCCGGCATTTCTTCCCCATTGTTCGCCGAGTAAACATTTGTCAAGTTGACCTTTTTCAGGTGTTTACCCAGGACAAACAAAACTCGATTCAACAGCTTGAAAAAATAGTCATAAAATAGCATTTGACAAATGACGCACTTCCTGTCAACGAACACACACACATACCGCACATAAGGACATGCAAAAAGGACACTCGAAAATGCAAAACATATCTCTCTTATCGGACACTATTGAAAAAAGTTCGCCACATTTGTGACAGCATTTAAATACACAATTTCGCACATAGTTACCCAGTCGGGCCATAAAATAATTCGTTTATTGTTTGAATTTATGAATGCAAACCAAATATTTAATATGCAGAGCGACAGTTGGCTTAAAATTAATTTAGTGGAAAAACATTCTGCATTCTGAAGTCGGGTAATTATGAAATTTTATACATTTGTTCGAACAAGGAACTTAACTTAATGGGTGAAAGATCTAATTATGACAGCGTTTAAAATGTACATATTTATTAAACGCCTTACGGCTCTGATTACTACCATAATGAATGGAAAAGTTTTTGCAAAATTAATTTCGGACCAGCACAAATAAAAACCAATTTAATTCAACAGATTCATTTTGTGTATTTTATTTATCGTATGTGGATTTTTTATACAAAGTAATTAGCTGGAAAATGGCTAGCTTGATTGCAAAAAAACAAATGTGCTAATTAAACCATTTTCGAATGGAATAAATAGCATAATTGCCTTTGCAATTTTATGGACTCTAGTTTCCCAGACTTAAATCTGTTTTCATGAGATATTCGACGCGGGCCTTTGCTTTGGGAGGAAGCTGAAAAAATTTCCTGACAAAAATGTTCAGCTCCCGTTCTGTATGCAACGGAGGCCAGAGGCTTTTATAGCAGAGAATTCTGAAAAGAAACGATTATTTTATGACTTCCCTTCAAAATTTGTGCTCACTTCTTCAGAAAATATGCATCGCAGATATTGCGCTGACTTTCAATGAAATGTTTCATTTCGCGCATAAACTGCTTATCGTATTTCTCCTTTGAATCCAAGTACTTTACGTAGCAATTTAAGTCGCTATAATGTTTATGCATTGCAATTATGCAGATAAGTGAATTGTAATAGAATAGCTACCTAAATTTCATGATATTATAGCTGGGATGGGAACTAACATCGGCCGAATCGTCATAATCCCTCAGGAGCATGGCAGTTCCCAGTTCTTCTATTAGAATGTTCTCAAATGGATCAATCGAATTCCGTAGGGATATCATCGAATCAGATTTGCTCTTTTTAAGTAAATTTTCCACCTTCTTCGTCTGACTCTTGGCCCGAGCCAACGATTCCGGAGTCATTCGAGTGATAGGTATCTTCTTTCCCCGCAGTACATCTCCTTGCGAAGTTTTGGTACTATATGGCTCCACTACCGGTGCTGGGTCAAATCGCGATGCAGCGGACCTTATGGTTATAGAGGATCCATTTCCCAAAAGATTACTCAGGTCCATTTTAAAAACGTCCCACGGATTTTTCGCAGCCTTACAAAATGTGTGTGAATAATTTTGAACAGCTTACTTAAGTGGAATATACATACTTTGATGCCACAATTAATGCCAAAATAAATATGTACTATAGTTGCCAGTGTCAACAGGAAATTCATCATTCGAATATTGCTTTAATGCCGCTAGTGTTAATTAATAATAATGAAAATGACAGAGAATATCGTTCGTACACGTGAGTGCCTGCAATGCGACTGCTGGTTTTTATTTACACAGCAATTCACATTGGCATTTCAAAATTCATTCATTAATTTTTTAATTCAGCAATCAGGATGGCGTAGCGAAGCAGTGAATAATAACAAAAAATCGCTGTAAAAATATCGCATACAATTAATGAAAGCAATATGCATGCAATTATGGTAAAGGATACGCATGGTAAAAAAAATATTCCTGAAGTGTGTGACTGTCAAATTGGAGTAGACTATAGAGTACCTCTTAAAAATGTTTCTCTATGGGATAAAAAAAATATATATATTTTCTACACAAAAATCTATGTTTATATGTAATTCTTTGATTTGTTAACTTATAATAATTTTGGTATAGAAAACTTCCTTGGTTAATCCACTAGGTAGTTTGTTAAAATCTACTTCAAAATTATTCCACACATTTTTGCGCCATTAAATATGCATTCGCGCGTTTAATTTCATTTTCTGGCCCTCGATGTCGAAACTGAGCCAGCTATCAGGCGAACCACAAAAGTGGCCCATTGAAAGGGGAGAAGGCCTGAAAACGATTCGTTGGCCTCCAGCTGGAGACCTGGCCAAATGTTTGCCCAGCAAAAACACGGCCGCAAATGTTGTGTCTATTAAGAGCACATTTAACCAAAGCCCGGGCTCTGGCACGTGTGCAATGAAAACAAACGAGCCCATTATTGTTACACTTTTCTGTTTCCTTGGCAGTGGGTAAGGGTAAGGACCAACGGCGAAAGGCTGCCGCACCGAGAGTAGAGGCCATTAATGATATATTATGGCCTCGAGAGGCTGGCCTAGACGATCCTTGAACTTCGACCAGGCATCGCCTCTGAATTGAACTCTAATTGCACATAATGAATTGCACACATTAGGTCAATGAACGGCCCAGTGCGGATTCGCACAAAGTGCCTAATGGAAATGCAATGAACTATTTATGAACACTGGGCGGTATTGGCCACCAAGCATTGGCCGACTCTTAGCCAAAGTTTCAGCACGAGCACGCACTCGGGCTGTTAAAGCCAGTGAGCCAATTCCCTTTAAAGGCACCCAGATTTATGTTTATTTTTTCTTGGCATTTTGACAAACACCGGCTGCCACAAAAGTGACAACAAATCCCCACGGCGCGTAATGACAAAACACTGACTAAAATGTTAACAGCAAATCCAATTTATTACACAGGTCGTCCCGTCGTTGGACGTTAATTAGCAAAACGGACACGTAAAAGGTATTAAATGCAAACTCAATCTGCCACCGGGGGGAATTGGCCACTGGTCCACCAAATCAGAAAGTGGCAAATTTAGTTGATCAAATTCGATGACACACCACAAGCCTAATAAACGGGTAGACCGATGGGAAATATCCAATATTGGCGCAAAAATGTGCGGAAAAATCGTCAGCATACATATATTATTGTGGCTTTAATTGAAAGCTTTACTCAATTCATTGCTAGAAATTCCAACCACATTTGCCAATGACATTAATGACTTAAGCGTTGATCAAAAAAAAGGTATTACTGGTCAATGGAAATGTAAACAACATTAAATAACACGACCTTTAGGATTACAAGAGTAATTACACGCAGATCTGACGAGAGCAAGGTTCAATTTTTTAAGCCGAAAATTGATTTTAAAGTCCATTAAGGAATTATATTTACTCTTTATATTTCCTATTTTATGAAAAATGTATACATCTCTTTGCCACTTACTGATCCTTTGGCAAAGTAAAACAATTTCACTTATGCATGGGTATTTTATTTTGTCAGACAAATTCATTTTAAGCTTTCACTTCAATGTCCCCTAAATCCAACAATCCTGATATAATCTCTGTCAAACTGGCACACACAGCCCAAACACTCGAAAACACCCACCCACCAAACACACACTGGCCTCGCCCAGCTGTTTGAACAACTCAACTGAGACTTAAGAGATTTTCCAGCTTCAGCTTCCTCCTTTTGTTTCTAGGTCCTTGGTCAACTTTTAATTTATTTGATAACTGCAGAAATTGTGCACCTCCTCGAGTTGAAGGAGCATGAAGATGACTTTTGTATAGTTTTGCAGGCAATTAATTTCAACCATGGCTGCAGCCATTATTCACAGCGGGGAAAGCATATTTTAATTTGATGAAGACCTAATAGTGCTTGGAGCATATGTTTACAGCAAAACTTCTGACAGGGATATGGGGGGAAAACTTTAAATGCAAATGAGTTGGCATATGGCGAATTCCGAAGGACTAACATCATGCAACCCAACAGTTCAGATGTTTCGGTAAAGGATTTCGCCACTCGGTCAATCCAGATTCTAAATGCTATATATCTGAGAGGCTTGTGGAGAGAATTCCGATGGGGGAACCGGTCTCACATACCACTGAGTCATCAGGTTAATTCAATTTGAGTTGTAAGCAAATTTTGCACAAATTAAATGCATAAACTTTTCCCATTGACAGACACAGTCATACGAACCCACACGTAGCCGAGAGCCATAAATTTCAGAAGTGTTTATGTAAACGACCCCGATTGTGTCAGAAAATGAAAACCATCGCCGTCTGGCTGCACTCTGTCATCAGGGAAGCGGAACGCAAAGCCTGTGCGATTTTTTCGCCTGGAAAAATGGCAAGGCGATAATAAATCTTCCGCTTGAAACAAATCACAGTAATTCCATTATATAAACATTTAATGATGTTGCCAGTCAAAGCCGCCAAATCCGAAATCCAAAATACGAAAATCCAAATCCTCCTCCAACGAGCCAGAGCGACAATTACTTGCAGCCCGCTAGCAATTTGTACGACTTCATGACAATGGCCAGAATCGCTTTTACTGGCTTTTCAGCGCGAATGCAGCAACATGGCCAAGTTGTTAAAATAATCACAAAGAATGGCCACCTGCTCAGGGGAATTTCACTGAACAGGAAACAAGGCTAGCAGGATGGTTGAAAGGGTTTTCCATCCGGATTCCGGACCAAAGACAAAGTTGCAGTGCAAGCCGTGCAACCCGTGCAGCCTTGCCATTGCGATTATTTTTAATTAGCAAAATTTCTTTATGCATCGACAGTGGCAGAAAAGGCAAAGGAAAGTCTTTCATTAATTAGAAGCAGCCGCATGGCATGGCATGCCGTGGTATATGCAGTTCTTCCCTTCGTTGCCCAAAGGAACTGGCTAAAGAGTGAGCGGCAAACACACTGAAAAACACATCCACATGTGGGCACTAAACTTTTGCCACCTGCCTAACCTCAACGTCAACACACCTGTGCTTTATATTCTCCCATAAATCTGCCACGAAATAGAAGCGACAGCAAAAAAGTCAGAGTTTCGTCCCGCGAGGAAAATACTTGTATTTCCCGCCGAAGTTGAAGCTGCTTATTAGCTTTGACATTCGAGTGCGATGCACTCTGGCCAGAGGTGTTTCGCTTGATGTTTTGCAATCTTCTTTTTATCATCCGCTTGTACATCATTTTTTTAGGACCCACATAAAAGCCAAAGAGGCAGTGGAGTTGCAGGGGCAGCTCGTAATTTATTGCTTCAAGCCATGCAATTTGATGGACTTAAAAAATCTGAAAAGCTTTCCTTTAATAATCTTGCTTTAAAGTATATTTCACATCCGATTCGTGTTCATTTTTAATAAATCGATAGCCCCCCTCTGTGAATATGTGTCATAAAGCGGACATAGTTGTCCTCAAGTTTCGAGATAAAAGATCCTTGCTGTTTGACCTCAATGCAGCAAGGTACGTACAACTTTTAAGCTCCGGTGATTTTCGGTGCCTTTTGCGGGCAAGAGGAGGTTGCTTCTGCCTTTAGCTTGTATTGCCATAACCTTAAGCCACGCATCGGATATCCAGCTAACCAAAAAATATCGTAAAACTTTTCAACTTTTCCATTTCACTAAATGTGTGTAGAGCAGCAAAGATATTTAGGAGTCGGGAGTAGGAGGAGAAGGTCTTGCCTGTTTCTGGGCCATTTCAAAAATGACTAGCTCACGTTCCGTTGTTGAGTTGACCGCATCACGCTCCAGAGCATAAAGCAATTACAGTGCCGTGCATTGAATCCTGCTGTTCCTTGGATCCTCCTGATGCATGCCCCTTGTTCCTGAACAACCTCTTGGGCGGCACTTTGATTTATGAAATTTTTCGAGCACCGACCCGGAGTCTTTTCACCAGCCGACAGCCTCTCAATGGATCCAGAGTGTCTGTGCGTTACACCAGATTTGATTTTCAGTCAGTCATTGACTTGACTTGACTTGGCTAACCAACTTTCTGACACCGAGAGCATGTGTGTCGGGAATACAGCCAGAAGTAACTAAGATAGCTGCATCACAAAGAAAAATATATAAAAGCCACTTTAACTTTTCCATCAGCCTTTTTGATTTTTATAAAACAAGAAATATATCTTTCACAAAAAGTTCGATTTATATGCATATTAAATATAATATATTCAACCAAAATAATACGGCCTCGACATATTTAAACAAGCTTTCATTGATGCACTCTATTACCTCTTTGTTGCAACCTCATTTTGTTAATATTTTCCCTGAAAGTTGCTACCTTGAGTCGATTGAATAGAAGTTGCTACTCTCAGTGCAATGTAATGTAACTTCTGAGTTTTTTTTTCCCAAAAAAACTAGTGAAAAACTGGAAAAGTTTCAGCTGCATTTGGTTGTTGTCGCTGCATCTCGGAAAAGTGGCTTAGACTGTCGACACAAAACTTCAGTCAGACCGGGCTTAAATCTTGTCAATTCCCATTTTTGTAGAGGAAGGTATGGGTGTCTGGATTTCTTCCATTTCGCACAAGTGACAATAAAGTTTTTAGTTTTGGGAAAACTCCCAAAGGAGCGTGATGAGTTTTTGCCATTAGCCAGAATTGGGTAAACTTTCTGGTTTATAGAGAGCATGCGACCGAACAACGAGCTGCCTGTTAATGAAGCCGTAATGAGAAGAATAGCCTTGAAAGTTGTCTGACATAATGCTCCACAAGCTCCACAATCGAAATGAGAGAAAGACCATTTGGAGAAGCAATTTTTGAGGCTTCTTAGTTGCGGGGGAATTGCTTTTCCGCCACTAATCACAAGTGCCCAATCATCTTTATTGCTTGACTCGAAATCAAATACCGGCGGCTGTCGATTGCAAACAAGGACTCTGAACACAAGGACAAGAACCTCCCAGATTGCTGCCTTCAAAGCCGGTGAAATTCGTTGGCATCTGGGGGAAATTCACTTGCGATTGTTTGTCAGAAGAGCTGGCGCCACCACAATGTAGCTGACGGAAGCTCGAGTGGTTTGGTGGGTGGCGGTGGCTCCATCCGGTGGTTCTGGGTGGGTTAGCTGGAAGCAACCATCGATGAAATGCCCGTGAAAGCCGCAAAGCACACTCGCCCTGCCAAAGACAGCCAACTGGGGCAAAGGTGCAAACCATCGAGGATAAACAAAAAACACGTTGCGTTTCACCAGAAAAAGAAAACAGAAACCAAACCAGCAAAAGCAACAGAAACAGAAGCAGCTTCCACTAGGATGGCAAAGCCATAGGAAAAATCGTAGCCCACGGCAAAAGCCAAAAAACAACCTTACCAAGAAAAAATAAACGAAGCGGGAAAATCGAATCCACAAAAAATGCTAATTTTGGTTGGGTTCGGTCTATTTGGTGATGTTGCCGTGGTTGGGAGGCGGACTATAATGTACAACATTGGCCGGCAAATCGGGCTAAACATGTCTATCTGTGTGGCACGTACATCGGCATTATCTATAATCCATTAGGAGCGCAATCAAGGCAGGCGGGCGGCAGAATCAATTGCAGGCACTTGACACATGAATAAATGGGCTTTTGTACTGACACCGAAATAAATTAAATAATAAAAGTCTCAACAGCAACGCCTCGGGATTTGTTTTTGCTGCCAAAGCCGTAAAAACTCGAATGTATCCAAATAATATCTAAACAAGGCCATTTTTGTTTGTTCCAGGCTTGGCTCAATATTCGAACCTCATTTGCATGTTTTTACAGTCCTCACGCCGAAGGCTAATCTCTACTAATTTGGTTTTTCAGTTTTTCACTTTCCTCTATCTGCAAAAATAGAAAAAAACACCAAAAATTTTCACCGAAAATTCGTTTCGGCAGCAACAAGCAAATAAGCATCCAGAATCCACTCGGAACAAGAAGTCGAAACTAGTTATGCATTTAGTTTACCCTGTTTGGCGTTCGGACATGCTGAAGCCAAATGCCAATTACCACGAGAACGCCATTGACTAAGCCATTTAAATGCAGGAACCGCCCAATGCGACGGGTAGTCTGCCCGGAATTCAGACCCTGATTCTCAATAGACTGAGCAGACATTTTGGGGGGAATGGAAATTACTTAATGCGGTCATTAGTTCGGCGCATTTGGCCAACTCGATTCGACTGGGTGCGGTGTCTATCCTACGTGACCACACGCAAAAAAAAAAATGTTTACTCGTCTTTTTCGGAAAGGAACTAATTAACACAATTTATCAAAAAAAAAAAATGGCTGAAATTTCGTTTGATTCACTAACTAGGTTTTGGCTTCTACAGGTTATGGAATAATTTATTAAATACAATATTTCTAACTGTATTTCATCTGTCTATACATGAATTCCTGGAGTCCGTGTGGGAGTGCAATTAAGCTGCCACCGGCAAGTGGACTCAATTGAGTTGAGGTGGAATTTTTAGTTGGAAGAAAGACGGATTATGAGTTAGCGAAATGCTTTCAAAGCTTAATTCCCAAGTGTCAATTGCTCGGGATCCGCTTACACTTAAACCACCATTACCACCGCCAGCACAACCAATACCACCAACAACACCATCAGCACCCGATACTTGGAATGAATTGGAAAAATCGAGGTGTGGATGTGGGGGGTCTGAAGGCCAGAAGGGCAGGAGGGCTGAATTCAAAGAGATTACCAACAGAAAGTTGTGCATTGAGGCTGCTGGAGTGGGGCTGGGGCTGGAAAAGTGGGGTCACCGGTAAGCACTGGTCCGCGAACAAATGCGCGAATGATAAAAACTAAACATGTCCGTGGCTTTGTGTTTTGTTTTCCACCCTGAAAATTGTCCCTGCTGGTTGATGGCTTTTTGGGCGTGCCGGAGGCTAAATTTAAGCATTTACGATGCCCGCTCTTGACGCCCGCAAAACATTTTCCCGAAATACTTGTACTTGGGCACAAACTTAATTCGGCCGCATACCTTGGCGTATTTCGGGACATAAGAGCTCTGAAGACGGAAAGTGCGTTTTAACGAACGTCACCATAAAACGGTGTAATATTGTTTTTGCTTTTAAAATCTATTGATCTTGAATGAACACTTTTGTACATCCATAGTTCAGGTTTTTATACTTAAGGCCCTCTAAAAAAATTGTTTGTTGAATCCAAAATTCGTAATCTAAGTTAATCAATCTAGATATGTAAGCTAAGCAACTCATTGCTTATTATTTATGCCTGAACAAATTAAAAAAAAAAAAGAATAAAAAATAAAGCCTTATATATCTGAGCTATTGAATCTCACTGTTAGAACTGTTAGTCCTTCAGAAACATAACAGTTTACGCTTATAACATGGAAAATGTTCTGCTTCGTATGTCTATATCCCAGGCTAAAATGGAACAAAAAAAAATCAAAAACAAAGTCAATGTTGCTTGCCTTTTTATCCAGCAATAATTACCCAATGTAAAAGATCAGCAACATGTAGCCAACCTAGAAATGTTAAAAGATTTTATAGCACAAGTTAAGCAAAAGGACTGTTACTCCTCTTGAAACATATAATAGCATACAACATTTTATAGCCATTTGAACAACACGCTGAAAAGGTTCTGTTATCTATATAATGTTAAGTATAAGACTTTTAAAATTTATGGCAAGTTTAGGATATAAGAGTTAACAGTGTATGGATTGTATTTTATAGGCAACATTTTAAAAAAGGTATAAAGTTTCCGCGGTGTTTTCTCAACTTTACTTAACAAAGCTTTGGTTAACGAAGCCCGCATTCCGAGCATTGGCCGAAAGCACAGGCGTGGGGCTGGGGATGCTGTACACCGGGTAGAGGGGGGCAAACTCATTGACTCCAAAGGCGTGGAGCTCCTCCTCGTTAATGTTTCCCTTCTGTGTGTGTTTGGACTCTTCGTATTTCGGTGGATCTAGGGAAATACAAATATACCCAAATATTTATTATTAATCAACTGGAAATGAATAAAGTATTCCATTAAAAGCCTTCAAAAAATATGAATCATACATGATGTGAAAAGCGTATACCAGCGATGAAAGCTTTTTATTGGCCACCAATGCTTTAACATGTAATTCCCTCGTTTATTTTTTGTATCTAAGCATAATAAATTATGCGAACATTTTTTTCTGAATTTGCCTTTTAAATACGAATATTGCCATAATCAATTGAATTATAAACAAATAATTCTGAAGTGATTTTACTCCTATTTATGTAACTTTTTAGTACAACCAGATTTTACCAAAAAAAAAACAATTTAAATCAGCTTTAATTTAATGAATTTAGTCTCTAAGCATTGAATGGGTTAAACACTCTAATTTCACTTAAATATTATTTTTGGCATAATGACATTAGCATTAGCGCAATCAATAGATACGTATCAGCGCATTTTTTGATAATTGGATTGATAAAAATGTTATTAATCGGAACAAGTTCAGGGACACGTAATTTCAGAATAATGGTAACAAATCATCACTAACCTGCATCCGTTGGACTGGGTGTCAGATCGTTGGGAACACTTCCCAAGGCAGCCACTAAGGGCAGCTCACCGGGTGGATCCCTCCTGGAGACTGGACCCTCGTAATGAGCACTGCGCCTCGGGGGCTGCTGCACCACCATTCCGGACACCGCCAGGGGAATAGTGCCAATGGTGACCGGCATCACCATTAGCTGCTGCTCTCGCAGACTCTTCACCAGCGCCTCCACCTCCAACTGGTAGGCGATCTGGATGAGGTTGCTCAGCTCCACACAGGTGGGCGGCGTGGATGGAATGGGCAGGTCGATGGTCAGGGATCGGGTGGACTGCTTCAACACGGAGTCTCCCTTGGCCCGCGAAATAATGATGCGCTCCACGCGAGAGTGCTCCGGGGTGATGCTGTAGTAGCGCACCAGCATCACCAGACAAAGACGCAACTCAGAGACGGCCACGGCGGTGTTGTTGACAACTACCACAGTGACGGGAATTCGCTGACCAGGCACATAGCCCGCCTGGGGGAGGTGGAGCTCCAGCTTTAGCGGATCTGTCTTGCATGGACCGCAGCAGAAGGTGCGGTAGCCCTCACTGTGTGCAGCCAACTAGTAAATTTAAATTTATATAAACTGGGACAACCGAAAATTTAACTCTTTTTCTCTCCACTAAGAGAACAGGCTTACCCTCAACTGTGGAGTATCAAAATTCAGATCCAACATTTTCAGCACGGTGAATCCCTGTGTGTATGCCTGGTCAAATTTCCAGGGTCTGATGAGCAAAACTTTCGTTATATACCGGATGCAGCCATGACGGCCCTCAAAGGACGAAGGACACTGGTAGGGCAGCTGACAGGCAAAGTTATAGTTGTGCACCCCAGCTTGAATAGTGTGCCTGTTATTGTCTAGCAAGAGATAAAAATAAATAAGTGGGCCAGCTCTTGTTTTCATACTCACTTTGCTCGGAGCCCACCAGATAAGTGTTGGATGATAAATAATCCTCCCGACCAGCGTAAAGTTTGGACGAGCCCAGACTCTTTTCGCTCCATTTGGTTATGGAATAGCCGACCACCTTGAGTAACACGGCTGAGAGGAAAGAAAACACGAATGAGTACTATCTCAGCGAGTGAGTTAACACTTAATCGGACACCCACTAATACACCATGGACTTCAAATATATACAATAAAGTTAAGATTAACCATCTTTAATCTGTACTCAACTACTCATAAAAAATTCCTTTCCTTTTCCGTTCAAATTATTCAAATTTGGAAGTCTCCTAGTTTCGTTTTGGGGCTCAACGGAAATTCTTCGCCTAATCTCTCAATTAGAAGAGACTTTGGGGTGTTATCAATCAACTTTGTACATTCCTCGCCAAAGAATGCCCGCTAAAGTTAATGTCGTCATAAAAATATACAATTCACATATAGACATTTCGTTATCGAACGAATATTTATAGCACCCTGGCCATGTATTGCTAATTATAAAACAGTTTCATCAAACTCTATTTTAAAAAGGATTAGGGCTAGTGGTCAATTTTTACCTTGTACTTCCTTGGGTCTGTCGCACTTCAGGGTCACACAGCCGCTGACCAGTTGACCGGCGTAGAAGGTGCCGTGTCTATTATTGTCGAAGCTGATCTCACACGTAACGACCATTTTTGTGCAAATAATCAGAGTCCGGGAAAGCAATCCGCTAAAACCGATGGCCCGGGCAACGAGTTGCGACTAATTTAAGTACAAAACTTCTGGACTGCTTGCGGCCCGACGGCGTCGTAAGATAAGCGATAAGAGCCCCGGGGGCGATCGTGTTTCGCCGGGAATGATATGGAATCGGAATGGAAATTTGGTCTCAGAATGGTATAAGAGCCCTTGGCACTTGAGGAGCAAACTTTTGGATGAATTCAGTAGTTGGTTTTTAGATTTCTGTTCTGTTATCTGTACTTCTGGAGCCTCAGACCTTGGCAATGGACATTTTTTTATACAAAACGGTTATGTTCAAGGGGTCGTGATAAGACCTACTTCGTATTAACATAGTTGATACTTGAATGTGAGAACGGCAATAAATTGACAAATGGGGCTCTGATTTAATACTTAATTGTTGTTGTAACTTTAAAATGGAAAAAACTACACAAAAAGAGAGCATTAAATATTTGTTTTTCTTTTTATTAAAAGCACATTTTGTTTGCCTCTCAGATTTTATTTGCTGTATATTTAAATCACATGAACAAGTTCTCCGAAACCAATAAAAATTGCCACCCAAAGTAAACACACATCGTTACAAATTCAAGTTCAATTACAAGTTCAATCAAATATTAAAATTCATTTTAATTCTCCCGTAATACAAAGGATTATTTCGATTGCACAAATTTACAAATTTCATTCAATCATCGAAGTTTATCATTGGTACTTAATCAGACTTATGTGTAAGCCTTTGGATAGTTTTATTGTCAATATTCACAGCCAGGTCCCCTTGTCCTTGTCTAAATCCAAAGCCGGATTGACAAAGGCCCTTTCTGCCATATAGTTCTGTGTGTAATCCGTTGGGGGTGGAGCCGAAGGACTGGGAATGTCGAAAACTGGATAAAGGGGCTTGTAGGCACTGCCATCCAGACTGAGAGTATTGGGAGGCACTGGTTCTGGGTCGTCGCAGTCCTCAGGAGCTTTTGGAGCAGTTGGCCCCATGTGAATAGCCTCCTGGTAGTTGGGGGGAGCTGAAAATTAAATGTTCATTATAGAAAAGTGAATCCAATAAAAGTTTGATTTTAGCTTACGTATAGATTCGTCTACAGCCCAAGGACTCGATGCATCAATAGGCGGTGCAGTGGTCGTGTATCCGGAGCCCAAGCCCTGCACATCAAGTGGCTGATTGAGCAAACCCCGTGGCTGAATGGGCACGTGCTGGGTCAGGGGAATAGTGCCAACAGTCACGGGCACGCTAACTAACTCGTTTTGGTGGCAGCCCTTCACCTGGGCTTCCACCTCCACCTGATAGGCAATCTGGATGATGCCGCAAACGTTGAAGCAGGTGGGCGGTGTGGCCGGCACCTTTATTTCGTAGTTGTACAGTTTTTTGCAATTCCTCTGTACAGGGTCGCCTTTCAGAGTGTTGACCACCACACGCTCCGAGGTGGAATTGGGCATAGAGGGTGGCTTACTGTGGTAGGTCACCAGCATGGCTAAGGTAACCACCAGCTGCTCCACCGGAATGTGACTCTCGTTGGTCACCAAGACACTCAGTGGAATGCTCTGGCCCGGAACGAATCCGGTTTGTGGTACAGTGAGCTGCAGGGACAAAGGATCTGAGCGACAGGGCCAGCAGCAGTAGGTTTTTGAGGTTTCACTGTGGGCGGGAACCTAACAAAATACAAATGAATACATTGGACATTCATTTTCCTTGGGATTCAATCCAATTCTTACCCTCAGAAGTGGGCCATTAAAGTTGAGGTCCATTACTTTAAGTACAGTGAAACATCTTGTGTAGCTCTGATCAAATTTCCAAGGCCTAACCAATGTAACATTCGCCATGTAACGCACCCGGCCATACATTCCCTCGAAGGACGAAGGACATTCCGTGGGTATTTGGCACGTAAAATTGTACACGTGAATGCCAGCCTCAATCTGTACTTGGGCTGAGTAAGTAAATATTAAATACTAAGTAGTCATTGTGTTCCAGGTAACGCACTGTAAATACTCACTGCTTAGATTTGATCCCACCAGAAATGTTTTGGATGAAATGTAATCCTCACGGCCGTAGAACGAGCGACGTCGCCTCCTCCCCTGTCTGGTCACCCTTTCGGTCCATCGGGTCTCGGCGTTGCCAGTAACATGCAAGGTAATGGCTGCGGAAAAAGGAAAAAAACTGATAATAAAAGCAAGTTTGTAAACACATTTAGTAAATATTTACAAAATTAAGTACAAGGCTTCAAGGGACATGGAATTTATATAGATTTTAATAAGGAATATGGTCGAATTGAGGAGGATTTTTCCAAATATCCCTAGTACCACAAATAATATATACTTTACTATATAAACCATCAATTAATGCAAACCGATTGATTATTTAAAAATAATTTAATCTTATCGCTGACAAATATTTATCGTTAAAACACAAAGTGTATATGTGTGGCTTTCGGACACCTATTTGTTAGCATTAGAAGTTTGCACGTGTGTCGCCCTCCCTCACAATTATAAATAATATGAATCACTGTGTTCGATCTTTGCCGCAAAATGCTTAAATACACTCGAAAGTACTCGCTCCGATAAGATAAGAATGACTCATGCTGCAAATATCGCAGAATTTTTGCAGGTAATTGCAATCACAAAATGAAAGTCGCTCACCTTTCACCAACTTCATCTTGTCCGATTTAATGGTTACCCTGCCCGTCATCACCTGGCCCCCAAAATAGGTGCCATGGGGATTGTTATCGAACTCGATTTCACAGCTTACCACCATACTGGTAATTGTAATTGTAACGACTAGTTTATTTATTTATTGGTCCGATACACCCCTGATGGCGGTGCGAACACGACTGATTTGATTTTAGCGATTAACGCCAGTTCAAGTTCCACCATTCACTCCGCAGAAAACTTCGGATAGACGGGACTTCCAAGCTCTCGGGTGCGATATTACGAGGACTACATGCCCATTAGGTCTCGCAGCCGGAAACAAACTGAAAATGAAACAAACTCTGTGCTGGGTCTATATGTTCTTTTATTCGCAGCGATGGCTGGGCCAATTTTTATCTTATCGCTGTCACAAAAATATAAAGTATACAAAGTGCCCCCAGCTGCCGCAGAATGGGGTAGTAGAACCCAGCATAGGTTTAAGAGAACCCATTGGATCCTAGAAGGATCAAAGAACAGTGCCTAGAATCTCTTGCTCCGTCACTGAGCCTATCTCATTTGTTTTCCTCTTTGTCTAAGCCAGATTGTGTGTCCTTTGTTTCTTGGGCTATAATCGGGACATTAAAGACGGGATACAAAGGCTTATAGGGTTTATCCTGAAAAGCTCCATCCGCTGGCTGTTTTTCCTTTGATTTGCCCGGAAGTGGTTGCAAATGCATGGCCTCGGCATAACTGGGTGGGGCTGTAAATTAAGTTTAAATTGATTTATTTGTCATATTGGTAGCTAGGAAAATATCTTACGCAAGGAGCCATCCTGTGGCCAGGGATAAGCAGGAGCAGCTGGTGCACAAGCGCCCTCATTCTCCAGCAAAACCAAAGCCCTTTCATCTGGGGCCTGGGGAGCTGTTGGGGTGACTGGAAGATTTTGTGGCATTTGTGGCGTAATGGGAACGCCACAAATGGTAACCGGCATCACAAGTGTGCCATTAATGTGCATTCCCTTAACCTTTGCCACAACTTCGATCTGGTATCCTATTTTAATAATGCGACACAAGTCATAGCACGTGGGCGGAGTGGAGGGCACTAGCAACTGGAAGTCATACAATCTTCGAGAATTTCTCATCACTCCGTCGGATTTCATTTTAACCACCGAGCATCTCTCGGAATTAGTGCCAGTTTTTAGGTCACTATAGTAGGTAACCATCATGGCCAGGCCGACTTTAAGTTCAGTAACCTTAATGTTGCTCTCGTTACCCACCAAAACTTTCACGGGAACGAGTTGGCCAGGAACAAAACCGTTTTGCGGCAGGGTTAGCTCTAAACTCAATGGGTTCGAACGGAACGGCCAAACCCCAAAGGTCTTCTCACTCTTTGCCATCACGGGAATCTGTGCAATGGATATAAAAATATAAAAGTGATGTATTATCAAGACAAGAAGCTATTATCGCTTTATGACAATGTTGTTAACAAAATTTAGTGCTTTTCATAAACTGATAATTTGGCCAATGATAACTATAAACTGTCATTTACCTTTGAAACGGACTCGTACGTGTGTAGGTTCATCACTTGAACTACAGTGAACGGTCTTGAGAAAAGACTGTCGTACTTCCAGGGCTGAACTATATTCACTTTGACCATATAGCATATACGCCCGTGGCACCCCTCGAAAGATGACGGGCAATGGAGGGGAATTTCGCGGGCAAAGTTAAAGGTGTAGGTACCAGGTGCCAAAGACATTTCTGAAAGGCTTTTATAAACTAATTAAGTTAAAGAATTTTGGGGTTTTGTCTTACCGTTACTTGAGCTTGAACCCATCAAATAAACTTTGCTGGAAAGATATTTCTCAAAGCCATTAAAGGATTCTGAAGTCGATTTGTTGTCGGAATCCATTTTACTTTCCGTCCAATGGGTTTCAGCGTAACCCTTAACCTTAAGGCAAATGGCTAGTAAAGATATTGAACTAATTAGACTTAAAGAAGAGATTAAGCCAAGGACTTCTTACCTTTGATTTGGTAAACTTTATCTGTAGATAAAGTCACTTGACCAGAAATTGTTTGGCCCGCATAGTAGACTCCATGCACGTTGTTGTGAAAATGGATTTGACAAATTATACCCATGATTTGTTACAACTGATAAGACTTATATTTAATAGTTACGAAAGGGGAACTACTCGTTAAATAATCGTATTTATGTCTGCCGTCAGATGTTGAGGTGTTTGCGCTTCAATGGTCACAAGGGTACTGAGTAAAACAACTTTAGCCAAGTACTTTTATGCTGCTCTACCCTTAGTTCGATTTATCTTATCAGCAATAATATTAATATTATTCCTGGTATTCTAAAAACCCATAAAATTTTCTTTTACTCATTAAACTGATAATAACAGGGTTCAATAAAAAACCCCCAGCTGATATTTGGCTCAAAGAGAGACCTAATTTCACTCAACTAATATTTTTCACTCAATCTCTTGATTGCACTTGCCGGCTTGTGTTTGATTAGATAGAGTCCGACCCAAAACAAATATTGGTCATTGCAGATACTCTACAGAGGTACTTTATTAGTTTCTTTGTTTATTAAAATTAGAATTTTATAGCCAAGTACTTCTGTCCATGTCCTCGTTGACATAACCACCTTCAGTCTTGATTACCTTGGGCCTCATAATCGATTCATCTGATTCGCCGGACAAATCAAACACGGCATATAATGGCGAGAAAGTTATTTTTTCAGAAGGAATTGTGGACTCTTTTTTGGACTTTTTGGTCGATTTTTTCTTGGTTTTTTTCATCTTTTGCTCAACTGGAACAATGTGCTTGGCTTCGAGAAAATGAGGAGGTGCTAGAAAGGGAGTTATTTGAAATTATAATAATATCCCCCCAAGTAAATAATACACTTACGTATCGAAGGATCACCAGCCCAAGGATTTGGAGGACTCAGGAGCTCCTCGGCCTCGTGGGCTTCAATCAAAATCAGTGCCTTGGCATCTAATTGTTGGGGCTGGAGATCGGCTCCCCAGATCCTTGGCTCCTTTTGCAACTGACTCGTCAAGGGGACACTGCCAATGGTTACAGGTGTGTGCACCGAGTGATTCGCATGGCAACCATTGACCCTGGCCTCCGCTTCTACTTGGTAACCAATTTGAATGATGCTGCAAAGGTTGAAACAGGTTGGGGGGGTGGCAGGTATCTGCAGATCGAAGGTAAATTGTTGGCGACTTTTCGTGGTAACACCGTCGCCTGTCTTTTCCACCATCACGAATCGATCTTTATTGGTGTCCGCACTAGGGGGCTGGCTGTAGTAGATCACCACCATGGCCAGACGAACAATAATATCCTCCACAGCAACACGACTGTCATTGGACACCATCACGTCCACCGGTACGGTCTGGCCTGGCACAAAGCCACCCTGTGGCAGGGAAAGACGGATACTAAGCGGTGCAGACCGGCAGGGAAAACAGCAATAGGTTCTTTGCGATTCCACTTGGGTGGGCACCTAAAAATATAATTTACATTAATTCAGTGGCTTTAATTTGTATTAATTTAAGGTCTAATTTAATGGACACATTTCCATGAAAACTCTCCCAAAGTCTCTTTAATAATTAAGCAGCTCACAAGCATCTATTTGTATTCAACCCACCCTTCCCGAATATTTCAATCTTTGGTACTTTAATTTTCTTTAAATATTAAACCCTCTCACCCTCAGCACCATGCTTTCGGTATTCAAATCCATCACTTTGAGTACGGTGAAGGAGCGACTGAAATTCTGATCGAATTTCCAGGGCCTCAGAAATCGCACGCCGGCCAAGTACCGGACCCGGCCGTGGGTTCCCTCGAACGAGGAGGGACAGGTGATGGGCAGCTGACAGGCAAATCTATACGTGCTGGTTCCTGGCTCGATAATCACCTCTGAAATGGAGCTTTGATTCAGCTATCTCTGAATTTATGATGATTTATCGTCTTGGAGCACTCACCAATGCTGCTGCCAGAGCCGTAGAGATAGGCCTTAGTGGCCATGTAGTCCACATGGCCGTTGAATGATTCCCCACTGGACAGATCGTCCTCATCGGCATCGAATTCTGGGTCAGTCCAGTGGGTTTCGGCATATCCTTTTATCTGCAAAATTACAGCTACCAAAAAACCAAAAGGTGTGTTGTCTATATTTAACATTTTCAAATGCACTCATAATCCAATTAGGGATCCACTCGACAGGAAAAAAAAGTTCCCCCTCGGGTGCAGATAACTCAAATGGGGTGGAATGAGTCACCGTCTTACCCTTAACTGGTTTTGGCTTGTCAACTTTGATAACCACCTGCCCAGAAATCAATTGGCCCGCGTAGAAAATCCCCCGGGGGTTATTGAAAAATTCAATCTCACAGATTAACATCGTTTAGCGGATTGATTTGGGTTGATAATCCCGGAGCTAGTGAACTTTTTCCCTGTCTGCTCAGTGTCTACCAGCACACTGAAGTCCACGGGCTGAGTCTATTTTTATTTAATTTTGTTTTTTGCAGAATTATTTTACCCCACATTTTTATTTTATCTTATCGTCGCGATAGGTATTTATGTATTTAAACACAAATGGTGTCGTTTTTCGAGGAAGTATTTACATATGTAAGTGACAACGATGCCGGTAATACAAAATTGATGGGACTTTGCTATCAATAAAATATAAACTTTCCCAAGGCTGTGATAACAGTTTAAAATATCAGTATGACGAATAATTACAAGAGAGTACCTTGTCATGTTGCTACTGAATTGATTTGTTTCGTGAATATGAATTTCACTCAATTTTGCGGTGTTGCCAACTTTGTAGGGGTTTTGCACTTGCTCAGAATAAAAAACATTGCAGTGGCTTTTGTAGAGAGAATTAGGGCGATAAGATAAGCGCGGCCAATGGCGAATAAGCCCAGTTAACAAGCCAGATAAATTTTAGTTTATTTTCAGCAGCGAGTGCGTGCGGACCGTTCGCAGGAAAAATATTTATTCTGCAGGATCCAACTAGCAAAATTGGATCGCCGTCATGTCGAAGAACTGCATGATAACATTCGACCAGAATGAGCACGGCACCTATTTCACGGGCCAGGTGATAACCGGCAAGGTGATCGTCAACCTCAACAAGTCCAAAAAACTGCGCGGTACGTAGGACCCACTACGATCTAGTACTATTTTACATTAAACAGTACATAGTATATAGACTGGGGGTTATCTAGGCCCCTACTATCTTATCGCATCGGATACTGTCACGTTTGCCAAAAGCAAAAGTTTCAACTAACCATTCAAATGGGTAATTTAATGATAACCATGCGGACACTCCAAATGTGCGATAATTGATGATGGGGCCACAGGCATATGGATAGTGTTTGTTTTTTTTCTGCTCTGTCTGTTTGGTTGTTTTTTTAGATTCGAGGAAATGCCCGAGGTAGTTAGTCATACTGTCAGTTAGGCCTGAATACCTTTGTTTCCACCAAAATTATTTTGTAAATATTCGATGAAGCAAAAAGCTCCAGCTTTTCACGTAATGATATTTTTATAAAAATTTAATTCACTCCCAAAAAGCTCACAAACTATTTGTTTATTATATAAACAGACAAAGGCCATTGAATACATTTTATCGCCCGAAAACTTGTCGAATAAAATAAATTGTTTACTCCCTGTGGTCTCCCTTTAACGTTAAAACTTGGACAAAACACATTGAAAACATTTTTCCCTCTAAATAGATAAAAATATATGCAAATTTTGTTACTACATCGACAGGAATAAAACTACAAATAAGTGGATATGCACAGGCCCACTGGCGAGTCCGTAGACATGGTCGCCCCGTGGCCATTCAAAACCCCAAGAAACGCTTTAAGCGCTTATTCAGCGGACGGGAGGACTACATAGCCTCCACCACGTTTCTCATAGGCTCCGAGCATAGCAGTACTTTCAACATGGAAGCCGGCACTTATACCTACTCGTTTGCCTGCCCCATACCCAGCCACTGTCCTTCGTCCTTTGAGGGTGCTTTTGGCCACATCCGGTACCTAGCCAAGGTGACTTTCCTCAAGGCCGGCGCTTCCAATCGCACCCACAATGTTGGCTTCACGGTGTTGAAACTCTTAGATCTGAACCAGGAAAGCAAGATGCTCCGGGAACCATCCAGCAACGAGACGGTGGAATACTTCTGTCTAATGCACACGAGGCCAGTCAACCTAAAGGTCACCTTGCAGCAGCAGGGCTATGTCCCCGGCCAGTTTATGTTAGTCCACGCCCAAGTTGAAAACAATTCCAGCTCGGACTGCCGGAAACTGCTAATCATGCTGCACCTGAGGGCCACCTACACAGCGGATACTCCGTCACTGCGCACCTGTTCCGAGAAGATAATGCTGGTGAAAAGGGAATGCGGCGCAGTGCCCCATCACAGCCAGAAGACGTACACGGAGACGATAAGGATCCCAGCCACGGCCCCCACCTGTGAGCACCTGTCCAAGGTAGTACGGGTGTCGTACGAAGTACGCGTTGTGGCTGTAATGAACTGGCTGATGGCCAATCCACGGGTGGTACTTCCCGTGACCATCGGCAATGTACCACTTGCCACGGCGGTGGCGGGACCGGATTTCCTGCCTGTCAACGCCAATGCTTTCGCCACCAGTAGTCCGTTGCCGGCTGATCTGCCTTGCACTTCTACGAGAGCCATGGAACTCGCCCAGATGGCCGCCACCGGTGGGGTGAGCAACTCCGGCTATGAACTCTCCGAGGATCTCGAGGACTTTGAGCTGCCTGAGGACGGGGATGATGAGCTGGAGACTGCTGATGAATTCGTCCCAGAGCTGCGTAAGTAAAACTATTTTATTTTACTAAGAAATTTTCGTTTAACTGCATCTATTTTGTTCCCTAGCTCCTCCAACCTACGAACAGGCAATGTTCATGACCACGGATATTGCGGACACGGATGCCAACACCGTGAGCGAGACGTCTCACTTTACGCCGCGCTATCCCGTCTTCGATGTGGACACCTTCCAGAGTCCGCCACCAAATCCGCCGCAGAAGAAGCGCCGTCGCCGGCGAAGACGTCCCGCCGATCCCGGACAGCAAAAGCCCCGCCCGGAGAAGCAACCGGCGGAAAAGCAGTTCGTGGAGTCGCCCGTGCAGATTTAAAAAAAGCCTTATCACGGAAAATCACGACTCTATAGTATCTTATCTCGGCAGTATTTATTTCTTTTTCGGTACGCCAGAGTACTAACCAAACTTTTAATATACACATGCATACAGATTGGTAAATAAACAAACAGCCTTATAAAAATGTCTTGTGCGTGATGTGCGATAAATTGCGATAATACCCTAGGGTCTAGGCAATCAAACTCAAGCAAAGAAATTTCTTTAACAAAGTTTTACGCTGTGAGTATAACAAAAACATAGGTATTTCAGTTCATATGATTTTTTCGAAAAAACTAATTTTTCCATACCAAGATTTTTTGCTCAAGAAGCCTTTTCAGAAGTCTTTTTCAGAAGTTTTTTTTTAATCAAGAAACTAGTTTATATTTTCTGGTAACCATACAATATATAAAACAAAACTCGATAAACAAATAAAAACTTTACGATAAAACAAAACACTAATCTAAGAAATTAAACATAAGAAAGATAAAGAAAAACTCTACGTCATTTTAAATTATATTTTTGAATTAATATTTATATAAAATTATTTCCTTTACTCGTTAAGTATACGTAAACAGAGTCACATTGAAAATGAAACCACAACTTCAATAAAAAGGGAGGTTAAAAGTATGCAACATTTATTTAATAACGGGTGGGGTACCGGTTATCATGTTTATATATATAACCGCTCCCTTCATCCTTTCAGTCCAAGGTCTTTTTCATTTTCCCTTACCACTCTACACCCACAGCTTTAAGTTCTTTGCATATCATGGAAATCTTGTAAAAACAAATCCAATTTATTATTAAGCGGTCTGCATACTTTTTCCTCCATGGTTTCCATAATTTTTGGTCTAGATTAGTTTTTCCCTAGTGATTAGTTCCACGAACATTCAAACAAATGAAATTACCACCACGCGCGAATGAGTTTGTTTCGCTTTCCTAAAACACATAAACACCCAAACAAACATTGCCCTTGAGTGGCAATTTATTGTGCCTTCCAAATTATGTTGGGAACTCAAACAAAAACAAAAAGCTACCCCAAAGATATTTATTTATGGGTATCCAGATACATATATATGTATCTTAGAAATTTCAAAGCCATACATATTTCATTTATTGGGTTAGGCGCCGGTTAAATCGATTTCGGTTGAGTTGGTATAAATTAGTTTCTATCCCACTGTTGCTTCATCAAATTTGTAACCGGAGAATGTCTTTTGTATTCTGAAACTGCCTTACTGCAGCATATATTAATAAATTATCCTTCCTTATCCCTTTTTCTGAGATTTATAGACACATTGGGAGCTGAGAACATCTCCAAATGGACAGAATGACCATTTTGCAGACCTCATATGAACGAAAGAAAAACTTCGGAGGAAATGTCTGCCCACACGGAATGCACATCAAGGGCTATTGACCCACTTTTTTAGGGATACTGAAGGCAGGGAAACTACGAAAACATTTTTAAAAATTGTATCCTAAAACTTTTCGAAAAGATAATTTTTCTTCTATTTTTTTTCTAACTAGAAAAGTTAGAAAAACAATTTTAAACATATAAAAGTGTTTCTTTGTATTTGCCAATCTGTATTTCAACTTCAATTTTTTGTTTACAAAATAAAGAATATCTGTGGCAAAACAAAAACTATAGTAGTAGACTGTATTATAAGAGAAAACCAAAAGCACTCTCTCTTTTATTTAATCAACTAAAACCCTACTTTGTAAAAGTGATGATGTCATAGATCAACCACTAGAAGGCGACAGTGGCCGCTAAAAAATATTCTCATTTACAATTTTCAAATTGAGTCCTCCCATTATTTAATATAAAGAAATATAAATAGCTTGACTCAAAACACAATATATATTTATAAAAAATGAATAAATACTTGCAACATTTTAACAGAAAAATTACGAAAATTTTGAAATAATTTCAGTAAATCTAAATTGTTTATTTATATTATTATTTTTAGCTTTTATAAGAGATCCCAAAAAGCTCTCTCTTCTCTTGCCCCACAAAAGATTCTCCCCTGCTTGTTGGAGTTGCAATGTGACAATCTCTTATTTTTCAGAAAATCTCCCAAGCCCACTATTTCGTTGAGGTCATTTGTAAAAACTTTCATTTTAATTTCGTTTCTCCTCGGACTCGGAGCAGATTCGGATTTTTTTATCAGTCTATAGAGTATAGTTTTAAAACCATTAACATTTAAAGTCCAACGAACTCCTGAAAAACAATTCAACTCTAGTCATAAGTACCGGTATAAAATGCCATCCACGTGTGTTTTTGAGTTTGATCGTCGAGAGCCGATTTATTATAGTGGTGAGACTATCAATGGAAGAGCTATTCTCACCACAACATCCAGAAAATCTGTTAATGGTAAGAATTTAACAATGAATTATGTTTTCTTATCGCAAGAGCTTAATAATAATCAAATCTGTATGAAAACTAGAAAAACCCAGAACTGGTTTGTGTAATAATACGCCCGGTTCACAATATTTTCCATTGAACAAATCGTACCGACATGCATGGATGAGCATACAAGGTGACAAGAGTTACGAAACCTATATAATTTGTATCTTTTATTGCTTCCGTAAACAATCAGTAATGAAATGTATCGTAGGGAAGCCACTTGTAGCTTAGGAAGCTTAAACAGCAACAAGTAAGAAATACAGTGGTTAGGAGTATCGATTTTTGTAGACCTTGAACTTTATAGATTTATCAAAAGTTATAGTTTTATTAAAATCATAATGGAAATCAGCAATTAATACAATGTCATGTCTATTCACAGTTTTTTGTAATAAATTTGAAAAAGCTTGTGAGAGTAAAAAATCTATTAAAAGACTTTGCATTTTCCTAAAACTATAAGTTTGTGTCGAATTCTATAAATATATAACTATATTTTGTTGTTTTTTTTTATAGAAATTTACATTCATTTCGAAGGAGAGGCTAAAGTAAGATGGACTGAGCAGAGAACCAGCAGATCGAATGGAAAAACCGAAAACCGCACGGACTGCTTTCGGGGACAAGAAACCTACTTGGATACCAAAACAAACGTCTTTGGATCTGGAGAACTGGCCGCCGGCAGATATACCTATACATTCTGTATTCCTTTGCCACTAGGGTGCCCCTCTTCGGTGGTCGGAAAGTACGGAAAGATATCGTATGAAATCTCTGTTGTTATAGATCGCCAGTGGCGCTTCAACAATATTTTCAAACAGCCATTGACGGTGCTCCAAACCTATAATCTAAATATGAGTCCTCAGCTTTTGGTGGGTAATCATAAAATTTATGAAATTTGTTTGATATTAATGTGCGAATTATTCCACAGATGCCCTTAGTTCATGAGGACGTCAAGCACTTTTGCTGTTGGCCCTGCACCTCGGGTCCTGTTTTGTCCACCCTCACCGTACCCTTTGGTGGCTATGCTCCTGGCCAAAAGATCCAATATACCTTGGAGATCGATAACCAGTCAGCTGGTAACGATTTAAGCGGAATTGAAGTTTGTTTAAAACAAAGATACAAGTTCCATGCTCAACACCCGCATCACAAGACCCGCGAAATAGAGAACATTCTACACAGGAGTTCGGTGGAAGAACGGGTATTGCGACTTTCGAAAAGGATAATCGATGGCACCCTGCAGATTCCATCGGTGCCACCGTCCTCCCGAAATGACGGCATTATTAAAGTGGACTACCGCGTCATTCTAACCATCAAAATGGGCGATTGTGCAGTGAACACGAATTTCAATATTCCGCTTGTCATAGGGACCATTCCCCTGATCCAAAGTGCGGAAAATCCTAGGAGAGCAGCGGAATGGATACCAGAGACCCCGGACACACCGCCTGATGCTGCTGCGGATTTGCCACCCAGTTATGACAATTGCAGTGAGTGCTAGAAACTATGTAATAATATATCTACTCATTATTGTACTTCTATTATTCCTCCAGTACCACCTCCCTTCGAGGAAGCAACTAGATTTGGAGAGCATTTCATAGACATCGATGTGGATGACCACAACCGGACTGATGACTTTGTACCCCGATATCCGATGTACACAAATTTTGCCGAGCCTTCGGCTCCACCACAGCCTGAGGATATTGAAGACGTTTCTCTAATAAACTCGGTTCCAGTTCTTTCGCTACCGCATTCTGCAACTGCACCGTCTAATTCCCGGAATTCAAATGAAAATACAACAAGCTATGGCTGGCATACTTAGAGGAAATATGAGACAGTTTTTCTGATATTAAACCAAATTGTGATTAATAGAATAACCTAAGAACAAATGCAATAGAGATTTTTTCTATTGTTTTAACTTCTATTGATATTACTTTGTACAATACTACATCCGCTGTTTAGTCGAAATACTAGCTTTAAATAATAATCTAAAAAAATAAAAATATATATATAAAAATAATCTTGCTGATCATGTTTATAAAGAAAATTGATTTTGATCTGAATCTCTTTATTTATTCTCCTACATTTTCCATGTCTTCTATCTACTAGCTTTAAAGTATAGTATCATTGCAACATTGAATACATAGTTCGAATTCTATATACATATTTTAAGTAACTTACAAGCTTGTGATAAAATAAAATAATTAAAGGTTCAATAAATTATTTCAAACATAAACGATCATTTCCATGGATTTTACAAAAACTGGCATCTGGTACAGATAGAATATCTCAAGAACTTAATATCAGATAACTCACTTATTTTTAATTTTTTTTAGATTTTTATATATAAAATTAAAGTTTATAAAAGTTTTTTTTTTGATTTCGCGCCAACTGATAAACTTTTTGTTTACAAATAAAGGAACAATGCTACCTACCGGGTCCAATAAAATTGTTATTCATTAAATACCTAAAGCTCTCTCCTTGAAATTGGGGTGTTCTCTTCCGTAGATTAAAAAACTCTCGCTTCATGAAAGTGATGATGTCATATTCTCTTCAACAAATCTCACAGACCGCCGATTTTGCCGGTATCTCAATTCCATTGCCATTCCATTTGTGCAACTTGAAGCAAAAACACTTAAGTCGCTGCGCTTGAATTTAAATTATATATAAATTCATATTGGATATTATTTAGATTAGATAAAAATTAGAAAATTTCTCGATGACATCGACGTGCCGTTTTGAATTCGATCGTTCAGACGAGGTGTATTATAGTGGCGAGTTAGTTCGAGGACGAGCTCTTCTTAATATATCGTCTAACAGGTCTGTAAGAGGTAAGATTTAATATCAAAGATACAGGACTAACTCAACATAAGTTATAAAGCCTTTGTTTTTGTTTTCCACAATGCCAAGGTTGTCGGAAGCTTTTTTTATTATTTTTTTTTTTTCAACTTAAACAAAAAGAATCAAAACAAACCAAAATAAACAAAAAAGCTTCTCCCAAAGTACATACATATAACCTCAGGCATATGGATATATTTTTTCGCTTAGAAAAGCAAAAGAGAGTAAAAAGTGTTTGTTTGTAAATAGTTTAGCCACAAGTTGGTTGAGGTTCCTGGTCGTTTTTATTCATTTCCCTTTTCAACAAAAACATACTACAAAATGAGCAACACAAGCGAATATTCAAATTTATGTGGATTACTATTTAAGCTATGAACTTGGTGGAGGCTTTCTGTGAAAAAATAAAATGCCGGAAAATGTTCGCTTGCTTATTATATATGTATACATGGTCGTATATGACAAATAATTGAATACTCTTCCACCACAGGCGTGTATATACTCCTTGAGGGCAAAGCTAGAGTACAATGGAATAGCAATACAAATTCGGAGGACTTTCATCAGGGCTTGCATTTTAAAGGAATTCAGACTTACCTCAGCCACAAAATAAGTGTCTTTGGTTCTGGAGAATTGACAACTGGAATCCATACGTACGAGTTCAGCATTCCTTTGCCTCTAGAATGCCCATCTTCATTGGTTATGGAATACGGCAGGATATCGTATGTGATATCGTTGGTTATTGTTCGAGATGATCCTTTCAACAACCTCTTCCAATACCCGTTGACGATCCTACAGAACTACAATCTTAATATGAGACCCGAGCTGATGGTGACTCCGATCTGATAAATGAATAAGTTTGAATAATAATGCCATTTTTTACAGACACCCTTAGTACATGAGGAAGTGAACCACTTGTGTTGTTGGTTCTGCCGTTCGGCACCAGTTTTTTACACTTTTAAAATACCTTATGGGGGCTATGCTCCGGGTCAGAAGATCCAATACACTATGAATATTAATAACCAGTCGACTTACGATGTGGATGGCTTTGAAGTTCACCTAAGACAGAAAATCAAATTCCGAGCTCAAGTTCCCCAAAGCAAAGAACGCGAGTTGGAGAATAACCTAAGTCACAGTCTTCAAAATAAGTTGGTGCATCGTCTTTCCAGAAAGTCGTTCACCGGACTATTGGACATCCCTTCAGTGCCACCCTCTTCCCGAAATGAAGGTATCATTTTGGTCCGATATTTCATTTCCGTTTACATTTTAATGGGGGAGTGCCATATGGATACGGAGTTTAAAGTTCCCATTATCATTGGCACAAGTCCTTTTCCACAATGTGAAGAAGATACCTCGATTTCGCAGTTGTTTGAAACTGAAAATTTGGTTACGCCACATAGTGTTTCTTCCGATCAGCCACCAAGCTACGACAAATGCAGTAAGTTTATTTTTATTTCGTTCATTCAGAGGTTACTAAAATGTCTAAAAATCTACCCACTAGACCCGCCAAACTATGAAGAGGCAACCCAGTTTGGAAGGACTTCCATCAACTCCGGTGCGTACGATCCAAATGGTAGAGATGACTTTCTGCCTCGATATCCGATGTACCTGCCCACGGCTCCTCCACCACCTGCGGAGGATGAGATTTAAGTTTCATTATAGCCTGATATGATAGCCCGATACAAGGGATATTGAAACCACCAAATACGAAGCAAAACCCTACGAGTGGTCGGTTTAATCCTGCAATATCAGAACTGCCTCATACTATCTACCTCGAACTACCTCAATAAATATTGAAATCTTGTGGAAGAATTTTCGAAAGCTTAAGTATTTATGTTTAACTTCTTACTTTAAATGCAACGATTGTACAAACTAAAAATTATACCTGATGGAAGAGATTGTCTCAGTTTATTAAGAAAAAGCGAAATAAAACTTAAAAAATGTTTAAATAAGTCCTGAATCTTTGTTGGCAATATAGATACCCAAGTGTACTCTTCTTGGCTCTCTTAAAGTGATGATGTCACTTCTTGAATCTCCCAAACCTGCAGTTTGTCTGGAACCTTTTATAAAAGTTCTCATTTCTGTTGCGTCGCTGGCCGGGTGCGGTAGCTACCATTTTTGCTGTCGTACTTAATTATTAAGTTAAATCGGGATATACACATCCATGAGACCCGTCGAAAAATGCCCTCTGCCTGCACATTTGAATTCGATCGACGAGATCCAATATATTATAGTGGTGAAACCATAAATGGGCGTGCTATCCTCAATACAACATCAACCAAGTCGGTAAACGGTAAGAGTGAATATATAAACAAGCTATATAAATACACAACTTTTTTTAAAGCAAAAGTGCTTTCTTATCACTGCAATTGAATGATAATGTGGTAACAATATTAGACTACAAGCTTTTCTATACCCCGAAAAATGTTCTTAATTAATCTAAATAACTGATAGCGATGAGCTAAGCCTTCCCCCTGTACCCCATACCCGGTCATCATCACCCACATTGTCAATGTATTTTTTTGCCTCCTCTAAATTATTTCGGCGATCCAAACAAAAAAAAATACAAGCAAATAAGCTCCGTCAAACAACTTTATATATATTTGGCATACACATGCACACTTGTAGCTAGAATTGCGAAAAATTTGCACAAAAAACATTCGCTACAGTGGAATCGATACACTCAAAAAATATACAAATATTTTGTACATTTCATTCATTCATTCGCAGAGGTTTACATTCTCTTTGAGGGCGAAGCCAAGGTACGATGGGATGAACGCAAAAGTAAAACCTACCATGGAAGGACCCGGTATTACACGGAGTATTACCGGGGAAGGCATACGTACCAGAGTTCGAAAACCACTGTCTTCGGATCCGGGGATATGGCTCCGGGCACTTATACCTACAACTTCAGCATCCCCTTGCCCCTGGAGTGCCCTTCCTCGATGGTTACCAAGTACGGAAAGATATTCTACGAAGTCTCGGTGGTCATAGATCGCCAGTGGAAGTTTAACAATATTTTCAAACAACCACTGACCGTGCTGCAAACTTACAATCTCAACATGAACCCTGAGTTGTTGGTTAGTTTGAATACATATTTACCGCATAGAAAAATACTATTCTATTATTTTAAATTTCACAATTTACTTCACAGATACCAGTGGTTCGCGAGGACATAAAATATTTTTGCTGTTGGCCCTGCAGATCGGGTCCAGTGTTATCCACTCTTACCATACCCTTTGGCGGCTATGCTCCTGGTCAGAAGATTCACTTCACCCTGGAAATTGACAACCAGTCATCCCGTAATGATCTTGATGGCATCGAAGTGTGTCTAAAGCAAATCTACAAGGTTACAGCCGATTCTCCGTACCACAAATCTCGCGATAAGGAGCACAGACTAAATGAAAGCAGCCAAGTGGAGCGGGTGCTACGAAATAGTAAGAAGGTCATTAATGGAACCCTGGATATTCCAGCTGTGCCTCCATCCTCCCGAAACGATGGCATCATTACGGTCAACTACGTGGTGGGTCTGACCATCAACATGGGTGACTGTGCTTGGGACTCAGACTTTGACGTGCCAATAATCATTGGCACTATTCCATTGGTACAGAGTGCAGCGGATCCCAGTCATGCGGCGGAATGGATTCCGCAGGCTCCTGCCACACCACATGGTGCTAGTGCTGATCTACCCCCAAGCTACGAAAATTGCAGTAAGTAAAACATTTTAAACACATCATAGAACCACTTCATAATCATTTAACAATTTTTCGACAGAACCCCCGACATTTGCGGAAGCAGCCTCATTTGAGGAGAAATTCGTTGACATTGATGTGGATGAGAACAACCGTACGGATGACTTTATACCGCGATATCCGATGTATACTAATTTTGCTATGCCTTCGGCTCCTCCTCCGCCTGGAGAGAGTGTAGATGCCCCGCTGTTAGCCACTCCGGCATATTCAATGCCGTATCCTCCGGCTTACCAACCGGCTTATCCTCCGGCCAACCATCCGGCTTATCCACCGGTTAACCAACCTGGTTATCCGCAGGGCTATCAACCGGGCTATCCATCAGGTAACCAGCCAGGTTACCCGCCTGTTAACCAACCGGGCTATCCACCAGCCCACCAACTACCTTACCCACCAAGCTATCCCCCAGGCGATGGATACCCAAATCCGAACAATCAAACCACTCTTTCTTTCGGTTGGAACTCCAATCAATGAATTGTTACCTCAAACGATAGTAACCAACTACCTCAAAAACAATCTTTACGGAGTTCATGAAAAATATATAAAATAAATTAATCTCAGGTGAAGGCAAAATATTTAAAAGGATCAAAAACTTTTAAACAGTTTTGCCCCACAAAAATTTAGGTTCTAAGCCACTAATGTGAATATGTAATTTGCTGAAAGCTTTTTTCATTAAATGTTGGCAAAAACTGAATGTTGTTTCCAATTTTCCTATACCAATAGATAACGATGAAAACAAATATCCATATAGTGTAGGGTTATAATATGTCCCTTAAATTAGAACTCCAACGCTTTGTTTAGCTTTTTATAGTTCTTTTATTGATTTAATAGATCCGCTTTGGATCGCTGCTGGTGTTCGACTGACTCCGCTCTCCTCCCGCGATCCGCCTCAACCCTCATCAACACAAACAACGACACCGACTTACACTAACAGTTTACCGTTATGCACTACCTTATAGTTAAAATACATTATGTAGAAATCCTGCTACAATTCGGCCGTCCTGACATTTAAAGATCCCCTGATCTTGTGATATTTTACAATTGTTTCTTATTTGTTTCTTATTTGCAATTACAGAAAGTATCCATGTTTAAGGTCTAATTTCGCAAATATAGTCTTATTTACTAATGTGTCCAATAAATCATCAATTAAGGGTAATGGATAATTATCTTTAATCATTGTCTTATTAAGCTTCCTGTAATCCACACATAATCGTAAATTCCCTCTTTTAAATACTCGTCTAATATGCTCTGTAACTTTTCTCTCTCTGTATACGCTAACCGTCTCGGAGAACTGCTAAAAGGCTTCGAGTCATCCAACCTCAGCTTTATTTCACACTTAACCTCTGGTTCCTTTGGTCTTTGTTTATTAACATAACAATTATCTATGATTTTAATAAATTGCTGTCTAACCTTATAATTCACTTGTTCACCAATTATGTATTCTCCAGATTCATCTTCAATATTAATATTCATCAGTTCCTTTTCCATTACATTTACGTCAACTTCCGTTGCTTCTTGTAACCTAACTGCTTTTCTAATATTTTGTTTATTACTAACTATTACCTCTTTGTTTATTATTCGACTTTCATCACTAACCTTATTAACATCACTAATTCTTCTCTGATCAACATCACTATTTGCTCTTCCTCACTAACATAGTAACTGTTTTTAACATTCTCTAAATTTTCTACCGTAACCAACTAATAGTTTATTTAAAATAAGCGCCTTTTAGGATATTTAGAACTTCTGAGCTGCCAGACTTTCTACTTAGTCCTTGCCTGTATAAAATGTCCTTAGAGAACAACTACCCATTATTATGTCTCCAAACATATTTAACGAAGGAATTTCGAACAAAACTACGAAAGAAACTCGGTAGTGGCGCTAAAATTGTACATGTATTAACATTCTACATGAAAGGAATAAGCTTAAGAGAATGTTAAACAAAATTAGGGATGTTTTTACATATGTTCTGAATGGACTCCACAAGAAAAAAATTGTGCAAACAATCGATTATAAATTTTAAAACAATTTAAAAATTTGTTTTTATTATAAAGTAAATTGATGGACTATCGTTACACTAATCGTTATTTGGTTTATATTGGCCACATAGTCCTTCTAGCACTTTCCACACTTCCTGAAAGGGATCCCTTTCATTTTGAAACATATTGTAAATTTAATATAGAGTAAAAAAAAAGTTTTATTCTTGAATTTTGATGCAGAATTTTAGAGTATCGATCCACGAATCGTTTAAGATATACTGCTTATGAATCGGGTAGATATTGGACAAGATATAGCCATCGCTGGGCGCCATATTGTCCTTCCAAGCATTTTGAAGGGCATACCCCAGGAATTTTGACGAAAAATCTAAAAAATATTTTGTTTTCGGATTTTGATGCAGAATTATGCAGAATCGATCCACGAATCGTTTAAGATATTCCGCTCAAGAATCGGGTGAAAATTGGCCAAGATATAGCCATCGCTGGGCGCCATATTGTCCTTCCAAGCATTTTGAAGGGCATACCCCAGGAATTTTGACAAAAAATCTAAAAAATATTTTGTTTTCGGATTTTGATGCAGAATTATGGAGAATCCATCCACGATGCGTTTAAGATATACCGCTCAAGAATCGGGTGAAAATTGGCCAAGATATAGCCATCGCTGGGCGCCATATTGTCCTTCCAAGCATTTTGAAGGGCATACCCCAGGAATTTTGACAAAAAATCTAAAAAATATTTTGTTTTCGGATTTTGATGCAGAAATTATGCAGAATCTGATCCACGATATCGTTTAAGATATATCCGCTCAAGAATCGGGTGAAAATTGGCCAAGATATAGCCATCGCTGGGCGCCATATTGTCCTTCCAAGCATTTTGAAGGGCATACCCCAGGAATTTTGACAAAAAATCTAAAAAATATTTTGTTTTCGGATTTTGATGCAGAATTATGGAGAATCCATCCACGATTCGTTTAAGATATACCGCTCAAGAATCGGGTGAAAATTGGCCAAGATATAGCCATCGCTGGGCGCCATATTGTCCTTCCAAGCATTTTGAAGGGCATACCCCAGGAATTTTGACAAAAAATCTAAAAAATATTTTGTTTTCGGATTTTGATGCAAAATTATGCGAGAATCGATCCACGAATTCGTTTAAGATATTCCGCTCAAGAATCGGGATGAAAATTGGCCAAGATATAGCCATCGCTGGGCGCCATATTGTCCTTCCAAGCATTTTGAAGGGCATACCCCAGGAATTTTGACAAAAAATCTAAAAAATATTTTGTTTTCGGATTTTGATGCAGAATTATGGAGAATCCATCCACGATGCGTTTAAGATATACCGCTCAAGAATCGGGTGAAAATTGGCCAAGATATAGCCATCGCTGGGCGCCATATTGTCCTTCCAAGCATTTTGAAGGGCATACCCCAGGAATTTTGACAAAAAATCTAAAAAATATTTTGTTTTCGGATTTTGATGCAAAATTATGCAGAATCGATCCACGAATCGTTTAAGATATTCCGCTCAAGAATCGGGTGAAAATTGGCCAAGATATACCCATCGCTGGGCGCCATATTGTCCTTCCAAGCATTTTGAAGGGGATCCCCAGGAATTTTGACAAAAATCTAAAAAATATTTTGGTTTTAGATTTTAATGCAGAATTATGGAGAATCCATCCACGAATCGTTTAAGATATACCGCTCAAGAATCGGGTGAAAATTGGCCAAGATATAGCCATCGCTGGGCGCCATATTGTCCTTCCAAGCATTTTGAAGGGCATACCCCAGGAATTTTGACAAAAAATCTAAAAAATATTTTGTTTTCGGATTTTGATGCAGAATTATGGAGAATCCATCCACGAATCGTTCAAGATATTCCGCTCAAGAATCGGGTAAAAATTGGCCAAGATA
Source organism: Drosophila atripex (assembly GCA_035045925.1). NCBI lineage: Eukaryota > Metazoa > Arthropoda > Insecta > Diptera > Drosophilidae > Drosophila > Drosophila atripex. The sequence continues at coordinate 2,115,807 of JAWNOP010000022.1, read as the reverse complement.
TAGCCATCGCTGGGCGCCATATTGTCCTTCCAAGCATTTTGAAGGGCATACCCCAGGAATTTTGACAAAAAATCTAAAAAATATTTTGTTTTCGGATTTTGATGCAAAATTATGCAGAATCGATCCACGATTCGTTTAAGATATTCCGCTCAAGAATCGGGTAAAAATTGGCCAGAATATAGCCATCGCTGGGCGCCATATTGTCCTTCCAAGCATTTTGAAGGGCATACCCCAGGAATTTTGACAAAAAATCTAAAAAATATTTTGTTTTCGGATTTTGATGCAAAATTATGCAGAATCGATCCACGAATCGTTTAAGATATTCCGCTCAAGAATCGGGTGAAAATTGGCCAAGATATAGCCATCGCTGGGCGCCATATTGTCCTTCCAAGCATTTTGAAGGGGATCCCCAGGAATTTTGACAAAAAATCTAAAAAATATTTTGTTTTCGGATTTTGATGCAGAATTATGCAGAATCGATCCACGAATCGTTTAAGATATTCCGCTCAAGAATCGGGTGAAAATTGGCCAAGATATAGCCATCGCTGGGCGCCATATTGTCCTTCCAAGCATTTTGAAGGGCATACCCCAGGAATTTTGACAAAAAATCTAAAAAATATTTTGTTTTCGGATTTTGATGCAGAATTATGCAGAATCGATCCACGATTCGTTTAAGATATTCCGCTCAAGAATCGGGTAAAAATTGGCCAGAATATAGCCATCGCTGGGCGCCATATTGTCCTTCCAAGCATTTTGAAGGGCATACCCCAGGAATTTTGACAAAAAATCTAAAAAATATTTTGTTTTCGGATTTTGATGCTGAATTGTGGAGAATCCATCCACGAATCGTTTAAGATATACCGCTCAAGAATCGGGTGAAAATTGGCCAGAATATAGCCATCGCTGGGCGCCATATTGTCCTTCCAAGCATTTTGAAGGGGATCCCAAGGAATTTTGACAAAAAATCTAAAAAATATTTTGGTTTCGGATTTTGATGCAGATTTATGGAGAATCCATCCACGAATCGTTCAAGATATTCCGCTCAAGAATCGGGAAAAAATTGGCCAAGATATAGCCATCGCTGGGCGTCATATTGTCCTTCCAAGCATTTTGAAGGGGATCCCCTGAAATTTTCAGAAAAAATCTAAAAAATATTTTGTTTTCGGATTTTGATGCAGAATTATGGAGAATCTATCCACGATTCAGTTAAGATATACCGCTCAAGAATCGGGTAAAAAGGGCCAAGAGATAGCCATCGGTGAGGGCCTCTTTATATGCATTATTGTCTTTCTATGCGTTTTTCATACTTTTTAAAGAGGATCCCCCAAACAATTGCATAAAAATTATAGAAAATATTTTGAAAAAATTTAAACTGGCCAAGATACAGCCTAGGCTAGGGGTCATATTGTCCGGAAAGGTTTTTTCATTATCGATCGATAAGTTATATACTAAATGTAAGATTTGTTCGACTGATTCGATGAATTTTATTAGATAAGATCAGTTGGTATTTAAAGGTATTTGAATTATAGAGTTTTCTTACTTAGTTAGTTGTTACTCAGTAACTTCTTCTTATTTTTCGTATAACCAATAGATCTAAAAGCTGCGTTTTATGATTCCAGAGATACTTCGAAGCATCGATAATTTCAATTCATGTAGAAGTGGATTAGCTGATACCGGTCCGCAAAATAGGGACAAGAGTGCGGCTTTGTGGGCTAAGACAGAGTCCACACTCTCTTACCTGTCGTAAGAAGAAAAAGAGATGAAGAGAGGCTCAACAGGTAGTCTCAGGTGAGCGGGCTTGGAGAAAGAGAGCCACTGACTTCCACCACTAACCATACAGCATATAGACTACTCATTTCATACAACGAAAATGGACGCAAAAATTTCTTGCGACAGGCCCCAGCAGGCCCCAGAGAAAATCTTACTCTCATTCTTACGCTCATATTCTCAAAAAAATTTTTTGGTTCTTCAGTCGCGGAGAGGCCCTTCATCAAGATGGTTGATCCGCGGTTAAATTCATCTTTATATGTATGCGTGCTCACATATTCACATACACGGTTTCATGTGTGTGCGTTCTTTATCGTTTTGAATCCAACCAAAATTTTAGATTTTTGTAACTTTTCAGGCTTGCTACCCTAAGAAAATTGGGGTATGCATTATTGAGTTAATGATGATGAAAGAATATATATTTTATTTATTAATATTTCCGAATAAATTGTTTTTTTGTTTGTTTGATACCGGTCCGCAAAATCGGGACAAGAGTGCGGGACTCTCTTACCTGTCGTAAGAAGAAAAAGAGATGAAGAGAGGCTCAACAGGTAGTCTCAAGTGAGCGGGCTTGGAGAAAGAGAGCCACTGACTTCCACTCGCCGAAGTCGACTAAAGTGGAAGTCGAAGACACGTAGGCGTTGCTCAGACGCTGCCAGACAGATTCATTCCACAGTGAGACTTCGTCGCGTTCGCAAGCTTCTGAGATCGAACCGCTACCGCCAACTCCGAGCATCGGATCAGGAGCAGCGACCCCTTCCACACCGGGTCACCCAGAGCCCGTGACCGCATTCTCCGGCGGCCCAGCGTCCCAAAACTTCACTTGAGGTTCCTGACATACCTTGAAGTACCCCGGAAATTCCTAAGAATCCCTTTGGCGGCCATATTTGTTTCTCATTTCTTCGATCGACTTTGATTTGTGTCAACCAGTGTGGGTTTTGTGAGAAAATACAAAAATTAAAACAAAATACAGGAGCGGAAGTGTTTGCCACATGCTGAGAATTCATTTAATTTCGAAAAGATTTGAGTTCGAGATTCGAGAATAATATAGCACCAAGTGTATGGGTGTATGTGCTTGAGTGTGCGAGCTATGGACGTGTGTGTGCCTGTGAACCCGATCGCGAACGCTGGTTGTGTGCGTGCAAGTGCCCCTATGTGCGCCGCAAGAAATATCCGCTTACCTAAGCGAAAAAATTCTCTCGCATCGACTGCGGCGGCAGTTTAAGAACCGCACCTGGACACAGATACAAGTTAACACACACACACACACAGAGAACACTGCGAGTGTATGGCAGCCAGACGGCTAAAAAAAATTGAGAAAAAAAATAAAGAAATACCAGTGCACACGGACGTGGCTGGCACACAAAGCCAAACCAGAAAATCCACATTGTTCGGGCTAGTTCGTCTCGTGCTGTCGTTGTCGTAGTCGTTGTCTCGTTCTCTTACTCGGTAACCCCTTCTTACTTGGTGTCGCGCCTCCCCCTATTATACAAAAAAAATAAAATATAAAAAACCTCGTAACGTTTACAAAAACTACACGTTAAGATAACCTCCCACAATGGGTGATTCTACGCCTATTTGCCGCTGCCGTGTCCTGTACCTGGGCAGTGCCGTGCCCCGCCAGAGCAAGGATGGCCTCCAGGGCATCCAGGAACCGTTGCGGAGCCTCTACCCCTCCGAGGGGGCTGTAGGCGCCAAGGGCATCGACAGCTGGCTGAGCGTCTGGTCCAACGGAATTCTGCTGGAGAACGTTGATGAGAACCTAAAGCAGATCACACGCTTTTTTCCCATCGAATCACTGCATTACTGCGCCGCTGTGCGTCAGGTGCTCATCCCGGAACGGGGCAATGCTCATCCGGAGCCAAAGTTCCTGCCGCTGGACTCTCCCTTCGCCCGCATGCCACGCGCCCAGCACCCGCCCATCTTTGCCGCCATTCTGCGTCGCACCACCGGCATCAAGGTGCTCGAGTGCCACGTCTTCATCTGCAAACGGGAGGCGGCCGCCAATGCTCTAGTCAGGTGCTGTTTCCACGCCTACGCCGACAACTCCTATGCCCGCCAGTTGGAAACGGGCGGAGGAGGCGGTAGCAGTGTCTACGGAACTCTAAAGAGCGCCGCCGGTAGCAAGTCCAACGGCGACCTGACCAGCGTTGGTCTCTCGAACGGAAATGGAACTGGAAACGGAAACGGAAGCCACCACCTGGCCCTCTCCGCCCAGGGTGGCTGGAGATCGCGAGCCGGCAGCACCACAACCCTGAATAGTCTGGGACGCACATCCAATGGCCACGCCGCCAACGGATCCGCACTAGGGCTAAATGGAGGAAGCACTGGAAGCGCCGCTGAAGGCTATACGTCCGTAAAAAACTGTAAGTACTTGGAGTTCTAAGTTTAAACTTTTCTAGTTATCTATTAAGCTGATGTCAGCAAAAATTATAGGAGAAATAAAATAGAATTTTTAATAGGAAATTTAAATATTTGGCCCTATCTGAAATATTAAGCAGTAGCTTTCCTGCAGAAAAAAATTATTAAATTTATTTAATTAAAGGGAGAAATTTTAGAACTGAAAAAATAAAATAATATATCTCCTTCTCTTGCAATTTATTAGTTTGCAAACACTTCGAAATGTTTGAAAATATTTATTTTGTATAAAATATTTTAAAGATTTAAAGAAAGATACAACTCCCATCTTGTCTTTTTTGCGAAAACTAAAAGCAACAGAGTTCGTTGCCTAAGTCTTTTATTGACAGCAGATGACACGTCTTCTAATTGCTAAGCCATGACGCGATCAGTGCTGTGATCTCAGCTTCAAGACCCTCTAACAAACTATCTTAGGCTAGATGCAGATTCACTGAAGAGCGAAATACCAGGTAGCCAGTAGATAAGGGAGACGTAACCAGTGAGACACACCTTGAAAAGCCGGCAAAAGGTATGCACTTTATGGGTTTGCTGCAGGTATTTAAAATTGACACTTTTGTGCCGGACTGCCAAGCCCTGACGGACGCTTGGCTTGAAATCGATGGTGAAACGATGACGGTGCTCCGGCATAGAGAGAAAAAAACACTTTTCGCTGCGACCAAACACTTTCCACTCATTTAAATTTCAACGATGGCGGGCAGAAGCCGAAACACAGAAGAGGCTAAGCCTCTTCGCCGTTTTACGATTCGGCTGCTTCCCCGTCCATCGGTTATAGCAAAGTTATGATAATTACCATGTAAATTGCTGAGGCTCAGACTGAGTCTCCGGCTGAGGAAAGCAGGTCTTTTCTGCGACTGCCACATATCATCTCGAGCTGCTGCTGCCGCTCGTGCGAACAGGCATTCAAATTAACCGAATTTCGCTTCGGATTCCGACTGGGCTAATGCCCAACTCACTCCCCGTTAATTTGCATGTAGATTGAATTAGCACAAGTCTGTATATATGGGTGTTTGCATATAGAAAGCAATAGGGTCGAAGCGAAATCTTTCGAGATAACTTGTGGGTCGGGTGTGTCGGTTTGGTGTCTCATTCATGCCTCAAGCCCAACCGTTTTCAAACTGGGGACTTACCCGTTCATTTTCCATTCATGAAGAGTACAGTCTTGACCAAAACGGAAATAAGAAAACCTTCAAAATTTAAAAGTGTTTTGGAAGCCAACAATCACAAAAATTCTAAAAAAAAAAACTCTAATAAATAATAAATAAATAATTAATCAGCGACATCAAAATTCCGAAGTCATTGGAGTTACTTACCTCCCCAAAATTGTGGAGCCCTCGTGATGTTTATCTTCCAACAGATTCAATTACAGTTTCAGTCTGTAAGATGATTTTTGTTTATTTGTATTTGTTAGTGATATTTTTAACAGTCTCAGCAAACATGCTAATTGAATTAAGTTCCTCCCCGAATCAAGTGACTGGCTGTAATGGGTTTGCTAATTGCTAATGGGCCTATCCCACTATCCAACGTAATTTATAAAACTCAAGCCTGTCTGTCACTGCCTTCTGACTGTTTCTCACAACCTCTTGGCCACAAACTGGGCAATTACTGGCCGTCTTTTGGTGGCGGCGCCCTTCTTGGCACCTGAGCCGCATTTCTCCCTCTCCCAAGAATCCCCCACTTGTTCAACTGTGGTCGCGTGCATATTGGTAAGAGTGGGGTTACCACCAACGCAAAGGGGGGACAGCGGTGGAAGAAGGCCGGAGGTACACTCATTATACACATGCATGGGCACTTGCGCGCCAGCGAGTAAGTAAATCGAGATGAACGCGTGAGAAAATTTTCGGCTAGGGTCTGATCATTTTCTTATGACTGTCTCTCGTCTGTTTTCATGTTCCACCGACTCGGATCCGGATTCGGATTGGATGGGTTGGATCAGATCGCTGGGAAGCCAGTCAGCCAGTCAGGCAGTCTACCGACTGGGAGAAGTGTGAAATCGACGTAAAAAGAGAGAGTGCAGGGAAGGGTACGGACGGAATGGGGGGTACAGCCGGAATATCTACGTCAGTGTAAAAGTGGCTGAGTGAAGTGAAACTCTGGCGAGAAGCGATAAAATCTATTGTTGAACACGCTCATCCCCATATGTATTTTTATCTGTGTGTGAGAGATTTCTTATTCATTAACATTTTTAATTTGCCCCGGGCCATAGTCGTCGTTGTCTCAGTCTCTTCAAGATTAAGGTTGCCAAGAGGTCGCCGTTCTTTCGACGGGGATCGCAATGAGGCTGCTCCGGATCGGATCGGATCGGATCGGATAGGAGTGGGTTGGACTGGAGTGGGAATGCCATGTTGTTAGCGGAGCGACTGACGGCGGGTAATTGTGCGTTTGCTTTCATTAAAGCGACACTTATTATGATTCGTTTTAATTAAACGCACTTATTGTAGTCGAGTTTAATGTACAGAAAGTGTGCTGCCTTGCATTTGTCGTCCATTGCCACTTAATCGTTTGAAAAAACAAAACAAAAAGAAACTAGCTTATCGAAAGGAATTTATAATTGAATTTTATGAACCTTTTAGCTTGAAAACCCTCCTTAAGGGTGTACTTAAACTTGCCTGTTTGTTACTATTAAATCACAATTATATTTTTAATCGCATGTAGCTTGTCGTGTAAGTAGCAATTGACTTTTAACAAAGTCTTGCTTAAAGTTTACTCAATTCAGAACTTAGTCGAGTGCTATGTAATTTGAGGCCTGCGAATATAAGTGATCACTGTCACGAATTCTCGGATAAGCTGTACTTCCGTGGCCCGAAGAGCAAGACTCCTTGGGAACGATCACCATTATTATGGGGAAAGACATGCACCAGTTTGAAAAGTATCCACCGGCATGGCCAGTTGACCGTGGCAGAAGCCTCCTACCATCGGGAATGCAACCTGCTGCAACACCTCACCCTGCCCCCCTCCCCATTCTCTCACTGATCAGCTTCCGCTGGGGGGCTGCAACATTTTTGCTCTGCTATTACGTTTATATGTATATCGCTTGCATCCAACTTGCAACTTGCAACTGGCCACTGCCGCTATTGCATTATTATGCAAAGAGGCTGGACGGACGGGGGACGATGGCCGATGCGATCCATGGTGCGGAGGCATAAACAAAGACGGGACACATTAACCGAAATCCAGTTGCAGTTGAATGACTTGGTAGCATGCAACACCGAGCCAGTGCAACTGCCGAGCTGGATTCGATCGTAACGCGATTATAACAAATTCAAGTTTGATATCTGCCTTAGTTGCCAGATTTGAATGTGATCTCTCAGCTGCTGGCACACTTACAGCTTCTCCTGGCTGATGTTCTGGAACACTATTTCTCCATCATCTCGGCTGACAATTGACGGTCTGCGAGTTAATGCACATTTTGTAAATGCCCGAGAGTTTGCATAATTACCTTAATTTGGATGGTGTGTCCAGTAGCTTTTACGCAGATATAGGAAAGTTTTCTCAGATAATTGGGGTTTATAATCTATAGCAGCTTTCTTTTGTGCCTGACATTTAGATTAGTAGAATTTTCTAATTAAAAACAATTTGATAGAGTCATTTATGCTGAGCAATTTATGCAATTACCTCTTGAAACCAGACTTGAAAGAATTTCATTCAGAACTAACTACCACATTTCAAGAAACTTCCATGTCTTTTTTTCCGAGGACTGAAAATGTGCCAGAAACCTACTCTGGAGCTTTTTGCATATTCCCATATATTTTATGGAAGTTTGACTGTACTGGTTTTGGAAACCCTGCAAAGACATCTCGGTAGAGTCGGTTGGAGCCCAATCTACCAGCGCTGCTTTGTCTATCGGCTGGCATTCCAAACCGACATGATCGGCCTAGATTCCGGCTTGCAGCTGCGCATGCGTCCCTCCGCCCACTGGGAAGCCCAAGTCTTGGCAAACGCCAATGATGGAAAACGGAAAGAAAACTGCATACCACTTGGGGCTGGTTTTCGTGCATTGCTTGGCATCGTTCCGAGTAGTACCTGAAAAAAAAAAACAAAAATACGAGCTGAAAGAAATATTCGACAATGCTGGGCGCAGTTTGGCGCTCTCTGCCAATTGCCACTCCTCTTCCGTCCGAGTTGGCTAAATGCCAGCTGAGTTTTTTGTTTCGGCAAGCCTTTGGATTCGTGGTATTTCGACTCGAATTTAAATCGAGTCGAGTAACCAGCTAACCTAACCCAACCCCTTCCATTTCCATTTCGGTGGAAGCCAAAACGTGGAAATACGATTTTCACGCACGCATGCGCATCTGCTGAGTGAGAGTATCAGTTTTACTTTTTGATTGTGCCGCTTTTATTAAACTTCCTCGGCGATTATGACGTAAGGCCGGCCAGCCATACCTGCTTGGCTGAAATAATTTTGAGTAATTGCCAACTAGAGAGACAGGAGAAGGAATTTGTGAGGCAATTACCCATCGACATCGACATCGACATCGACTCATGCTCAAGCACAATTAGCCTAAGCCGAATCGCGTGGAAATATTATAATCATTAAAATAATATCCGATCGGTTGTTTAAACAATTTTGTGATCTGATGTTTAATGGACTTCCGTAGACATTTACGCAGATTGCATTCCGTTCACGGTAAAAGTAACGGCTGTGTGGCAAGCCCGAGAAATGAAAATGCGGCAGCACAGCTTCCTGCTGGGTAAATAATTCAAATATGGCAAAACTATATTGTAACATACATACATATGTGTGCAAGCCTGGTCGGAACCCATTTGGGCAAAGGCTTTTTTCTCTTCCATAACGTCTAAAGAGAACTGGTTCACACATTGATGGGAAACGCAACCATTTAAATTCACTTTCGAAATGGTTTCACGTTGGGCAGCCAAGGTAATTAATGGAAGACAAAAAAAATAACAACAAAAAAATGAAAGTGAACAGATTATCCCCGAGTCAACACCAATATTGGCTCCGTCTGAAGGAATTTGGCACGCTTGGCTTAAATACTTGGTATATTCGGCATTTGACATTTCGGCCATGCGAAAATGCCCCTTGCGTTGCTAATTAGAAAGCTCCTCGTACAGGTTGTTTCCCACAAAATGTTAGATTGTCTAAAACTCCGCTCTCATTTTCAGCGGCAACTGAGCCAAGTCTAAGGGGTCAATAGACCCCGGTCCGTGTGGATTTCTCATGCCGGCAGATGAGGCAATATATGTACTCTATGCCGCCTAGTAGAATGGCAAACAAAGGGCCAAGACACAAACCACAAAGAGTGGTCCGAAAAAGAAATTATGACATGGTTGGTGAAGGTACAAAAAAAAACAACACTGAATAACTGAAGAAAAAAAAAAGCGACCACAGAAGACACTCCACAAAGTGACTCGTCGCTTTTCGAAAATGGGCTGGGCCGGGGCTGGGACAGTGGAACCAGACGATCGGGTTTTCGTTCGGGGCTCTGGGGCTCTGAGGCCTCATCCAACTGGACTGCAGGTGTAGCCACGCTCAGGTTATTAAATTACCGTTATTTATTACAAAACCGTTGCCGCCGTGGCCCAAATGCGTCGCAGAACCGCGACAACTGCTTCATCGGCATGGCTACTTTGCAACTTTTGGCTCTGACTTGGCTTTCCGACTGGGGCCGACTTTGGCGACCCTCGTCGAACCAAATTTGAATTTGACCAGCCATTGTGATGGTCTTGGCCCGTTTTAGTCCATTCCGAGCCGATTAGCCACGCTCAGTCGATGGGCCAGCGTTTTGGCTAATTCGTATTCGAGTGCTGCAGCTTTGTTCGCTTTTTTTTTGTCCAGTGACTCAGCACTCTGGCTTCAGCGGCAGCTCAAAAGGTAAGAGAAGTAAGCCCAAGGTCCGGGGCCCTAAACAGCCAACCTCCCCACGTTCCAGCCACCTCATTCAGTCCTCTAGCCCACAATGGATATCAATGGTGAGTGCGCAGCATCCGTAGACCATGAAGGTCGAGGGAAATCCGACAATGCTGGCTCACAAGTGCTAAGGTGCTTTCCATTAGCATCTAATCAGGGTACAATGTATTGATTTCAATATGTAAATAATGCTGAGCAAAGGCAACAATAATTATTTAGTTTTTAAGGCCATGGAGTTGTTCGTTTTGAATTCCAGTACATTCTATAACAAGATCAGAGACAAGTTCTTAGTTTACTTTTATAAAATTTGTATTTAATAAATATTTCCATTTCAGTTTATGGCAGTAGCGCTGACCTCAACGTAACGGTCGACGATGGCGATGCCTCACTGTACAATGGCGACGAAAACCACAAAGTCTGGAGCGGCTCACAGGACCAACTGGACAGCATTGGGGCCGTGGAGAGCCCGTATGAAATGTTTTCGGGCAACACCTCCACATTGGGGCGCCCCTTGAGAGCCCGTCAAATTAGCACACCCATCGAAGTGCCTCCGCCCCCCGTCAAGGAGGAGCGCAAGCAGAAGCGGGACAAAAAGTCCTCAAAGTCCAGCGGCAGCCAAAGCCTGTCAGGCACCCTAATCCGTCCGAAGCCAATCCATCCGGCAGCCATGCATCGTGCCGGAATGCAGGGACCTCCAGGACCCGGAAGCATGATCTACGGTCCCGTTAGCGGCCCCGGATCCCGCTACCACACGATCAGTCATCGCGGTTTCCCGCCTGGCCCTCCGCCGCCCCCCAACCACATGGGTCACCTCGCGCCGCCCCACCATCCCCATCCCCATCCACATCCACACATGATGCACCAGCACATGGGCGGCATGCCTCCCATGCAGATCCCCGTGATGCTGCCGCAGCAGTACGCCACGTTGCAGCCCTCGCGCTCCACCAGCAAGAAGAAGAAGAAGGACAAGAAGAACGGAGTGCCTGTGGGCATGCCCATCGTGCCGCCCATCTACGCCTACCACCAGCAGCAGGCCATGGGCGGAGGACCCCCGCCCCAGATGGCCCACTCGATGATCGGAGAGCCGCGTCCTTTGAGCCACTCCAGCAGGAAGCTGGCGGCCTCCATGGGCAACGGCCTGGATGACTCGGGCAACTCGGGAGCCGAGTCACCATCTCCAGGTGGAACAGGAATATATAAGGTGAGACACTCAATTTCAATCTTAGGATTTTAAGTTTCTTTAGATTATTTGTTGATTTTTTTTTTCATATAACCTTTATAAAATCCTTCTTTTAATCCTCTTTGCAGCGCAAGGGTCATCTGAACGAGCGAGCCTTTAGCTACTCCATTCGCCAGGAGCATCGCAGCCGGAGCCATGGATCCCTGGCCAGCTTGCAGTTCAACCCCCCGGACATGAAGAAGGAGCGCGAGATCGCCCAGATGGTAGCCGGTTTGGACCTGAATGACGGCGAACGACCCATGGGTCCCAATACCCTGCAGCGCAAACAGGCCTCCATGCAGATGGCCAATGGAGGTGGGCCGGGACCAGGACTCGGCCACGGACCGGGACCCGGACCGCATCCCCATGCACATCCTGCGCATCCACATGCCATCTACGGTCCCCTGGGGCCGGCCAGCAGTTTTGGAAAGCCGCGAAGATAAAATTCGATGGGATTACTAGATTTTCAAGCTTCCGAGTTATACCCATAGATATACACAACGTTTAGCGATGCTGGTCAAATTAGAAAAGGGTGGGTCACACGACGTCAGAGGTCAGACGGCGGAAGGAGCCACCACCAGATGGAAAAGATTCAAGCCGGTTTCCCCCAGAGTGAAGCCACAACTTTACATAAATGAATATGTGTGCCTTATTAGGTTTATACTAAAAGTATATGCGCTCGCTAGTGGTCCATGAGATAAATCCATATATAAATCGTTCCAGAACACACTGTAGAATATTATGCTATACATAGTCCAATGGATGGCGATCACAAAAATGTAAAATACTCCATGGCAAGTGGATTGCACACGCATATACCGTACGTACATTTACATATATGCAATCGAATATGTACAATAAACTATATGTATCTACAATAAAACTGTTAACAAACAAACGCAAAGATTGCACGCCTTCAAGTCATTGTCCTGGCGCACCTAGGTGCACCCACATAGTTCTAAAAGTCGAGAGGTGGGTGCCATGGGCTCCGGGGAGGAATTATTATTGCGGAATGTTCAATGCCTCGGCTTCAGCCTTGTCAGTTGGCTGGCAACATGCAAAGTACGAGTATTATGTGTCCAACTATTGCAGACAGCGTCTCGCATGCAAATAGAAATACCCGAACCAAATCGATTTGCATTCAAATGCGCTGCGACTCGAAAATGAATTCCAGGCCCGAGGTGGGGGACTTTGGGTCCAAGCTCGGTTTGGCAACACAGCAATTCGGCCTCCAAGTAAGCGGTGTGATTTGAATTTTGACGACGATGCCAGCAGATGAAGATGTATGCACTGGAGATTTTCGGGAGAAATAATGAGTCGATTTCACTTCCAGTTTCACTTGCTGCGAGAGAGATAATCACCTGTTCAAGTTCGGGTTTTTGAAGGGCCCTGGACCGTGGGTTAATTCATAACGATCGAAAAAATAATATTGCTTATGAATCCTTAGCCGAACTGTTACCTAATTCTACGCAGGTGAGAGCTTGCCAATCTAGAGACGTAAATCAAAATTGGCAGCTCGCGCGCCTTCGTGTGCATTGATTTTGCAGTTTCAATTGCGCAATTCACGTGTCTGCCTTTAGCCAAAATAAATAAATACGAAATTTAAAAACTTGTACATACATCGGTATCCAAGAGGAGGCCCAAGTTGGCCGCCTCTCTGTGTGTCAGCGGCGCACTGGCTCTTGTGGGGCTTATGGAAATTCCACATTGTATGAAACGAGAAAATGCAGCATTCCATGTCCAGTTTTACAACTGGACCCCAAAGCGCCTGCTTGGTCAGGTGGTCGAGCAGCCAATTGGCCACTTATGTTAACCTATTGAAAGCCAGTCCTAAAGCTGAATGTGGTACTAGAAAAAAAATCCATAGCGATTAATAATTAACGTAGATATACAGCTTCAATATTTATTTTCTTTTAAAACCGCCATAAAATTAACAACCATAACACTGATTTATAATCACTTTTCCGTATCTCACGTAATTAATATCAAAGACATAAGAACAGCAGAAACAGGTGACCTCGACTTTAAAATTAAGACATGTGTTTTCTTGGCCACTTAATAAAGTTTTTTTTGTCACATACCCACTACCACAAATCTTGAGTTCAATCAAAAACGTGGCTTGATCAAAATAATTTATCAGAAAGGTTTCTTTCACCTACATTTGCATAATAAAATATACACCACCCATTGAGCTTGAAAAGCCAAGACCCCAGCCTATCTCAAGACTCTTAAGAGAGTAGCAAAACACCTGCAACTTGGTCAGTACGTCACCACCGCAATTGGCCAAAACAAACCGCTCCAACTGAGCAGAAATATGGCTTGGGCTTGTGGATCTCGTTTGTGGCTCTCTGCTCACCTCTCGGGCGTTTTGCAGACTTAGATCCAAGTGATTTGGCTGGAACCCACTGCCAAGACTGGTTATTGACCATTGTCAACGGGTGTCTGTCAATGTGTGAGTGAGTATCTGTGTGTGTTTTTGTGGCAGCCTAGACTGCAGCCAACTTTGGGCTGCGGGCCTGGGTTGCGGTTTGTTTATTGATAAACTCGTAGATACTTTTCTCTATAGCTGTTAATTTGGTCGTCCGCCTATGTATTGGTCTCTGCGCCTATATATTTAGATACGTACATATATATAGAGACGTACCGTGCGATTGAATCTTTGGAATGCGGACAATCCAGTTAGCAAATGGAATTCTTTACACAGCCAACATAGCGAAACTGCTCAATGTGGCCGCTAAGAAGGAGGGGCCAGCACTTGACACTCCAGTTCCGAGCACTGACGAAGCAGGATTTCCAGAGTTCCACAATGCAAATTAAAAAAAAATAACACCTTTGTTTCTACTCCTAAATCCATTTGAAGGCTAAAATATGAATAAACTAAAATGAGGTCAAGAAAATGATTGCAGGCAAAAATGATTGCCTGGGAAAATTACATTAACTTGCTGGGTACCTACCTTTATCTTATCAATACCCTTATAATAAGTAGATTAAATAAATAAAGAAGAATATATTTTAGTATGATGAGAACAATTTAAAAAATATATCATAGATATCAAAAATGGATCCATGGAATCATAAAAGTGGGAGAATCAATCAAACTTCTTCAACAAATCCTAAAATATTTTCTGATATAATTTTTACTGAATAATTTATCACTCTTAAACTAAAATTTACTGTATTAAATCAAGGTTATAACCAATTTAGAAATTTGTTGTTTTATATTTTATTTCAGTCCTTAATGGATGCATTGGGTTGAGCATATTTTATCTTTTAAAAAATTATACTTAAAGTATGCAACAAAATATTTTATTTATTAAAAGACACACTTAAAATATAGTAAGTTTTTAGGCTTTTCTGGTCACAATAGTTCAATTACTCCAATAAAACTATAAAATTCATGAAGAACACTCAAATTCTACTCTTTAAGCGTCTAGCTTTCAGCGGAAGAAGCAAAACAAGCCAACCTGACTGCTGATTTACTCAATCATGTCAATCAAAAGTCAACCTGTCATAGGGCTAATTTTATTGAGTTGCTGGAAACTCTGCTCTCGGAGCAGAGAGTTCCTGTCCATTGCGGGAGTGGAATATTAAGCAGGCTGCAGAGTGCTATAAAAAGGATGCACATCCCTTCGCGGCCACCAGTCTGCCCGTAAAATATCCAAGAATGGGATTCAGGACGTGGTCGCGGTTAGCTGTGCTGGTGATACCCTTATGGGCCGTGGCCTTCTACCTTTTGGTAGTAATACCTGTGCCGGGTCACACGGCTAGTCTTGGGAGTGGCACGGAGGAGCAACGACAGCACGACCTGGAGACAAAAATAGGAACTGATTCGGAGCAGTCTAATGGATATTCGCACGATCGCTCATTTCATTCTCGATTCAGCAACAGACGCAACCAGAGATCCACAGGCGTTGGCCATAGATTACCAATTTTTTCACGTCCCATTATACCCATCGATCTGGATCTATTAATGGATACTGACGAGGAAATCCGTCCGAAAACTAAACGCTTTGATGATTACGGCCATATGAGATTTGGGAAAAGAGGCGGCGACGATCAGTTCGATGACTATGGTCATATGAGGTTTGGTCGGTAGACCCGGTATAAAACTAGGCGTTTTAACCGGGGTCCTTGAGTGGTTAGCTTTTGTAAATAGTACATGCCGATTAACATACACCATTACTGCTTATAACATTAAATGTAGTCTAGAATATACAATAAATAAGCGCATTGCAAAATTCATTCTAAAATTGATTTTTACGATTTCGAAATTTGTCTTTTAAAATATTGTTTGGGAAAGCGTCTTAAAGTTTTGAGATAAATATTATATATGTTCTTGGGCCTTGACTTTCTTTAATTCTTCATATTTAAGAAAAATTTGCAAAAGAAATCCTTCCCATCATCTAAAAATAATAATGTTCATAAAACTGAAGTAGCGTATTTTCTTGATAAAGTTTGAATGATTTAGGTACATGCCCAATCTAAATTCGATAGGCAATTGGCACTCCACCTCGGAATCGATACTATATATTTCACCATACACAGTCAATGGGCTCTCGATGGCAGAACGAGGTGATTGCCCAGTAATCAAAGTGGGTTTGGAGCGTTAACGTGTTTTCCGCAAAGTGGAAAAGAGTGCTAACCACCTTCGATAAGATTCGAATTGCGTCAAAATAAATAAATGCGAATAAAATGTTCATCGAATACATTCAAATATGTTGAGATTTGTGTACCCTTTTTGTGTTTTTCTCATCGTTATCCGAAATCTGGAGGCGAAATCCGTGCACGTCAAAGAACTAACTAAATGGACATTGACAAACGAGAACTCCTGTAAGTGATTCATTTAAAACTGATGCCAATTTTGTACACTTCCGAAACGTCGTCAGAAACAAAAATAAGTGTACGTTGAGATAAGATTAAAGAAGCATCGTCAGGGTTGCCTTAATGATAACGCGTGTATTTGGGCTAATTAATAGGCTATAAATATTGCTTACACTATACTTTGATTTTTTTGTGATTTTTGCTTGTGTTTTCTGTACGGTAGCCCTAAAAATAGATGTATCCCGTTTCCCAACCGGAGTTTATTCGGCACTAAAGGATACCTACGGTGATGTGTTGTATGGCGAAAACGATGTTAACCTTCGATGGATAGCCAATGAATCCTGGATTTTTACAACCACTTTTGATGGTGAGTTCATGCGAAATGTGAATTAAAATTGAAACTAAAATTGTACAATTGGGCAGGTTCGGAATTAGGTCCCGACCAGGTGAACTTGACCTTAAATGGAATCGACACAGTTTCCAAGGTTCGCCTCAATGGAGAGCTCCTCGGCGAAACGGACAATATGTTTGTCCGATACTCCTTTTCCATCGGCCACCTTATGTTGCAGCAGGCTCGCAACACCCTGGAGATCGAGATCCTTTCGCCCATAAAAGAAGCCGCAAGGAGAGCCCAGGAGCGAGAGGAAAAGGGCATTATTACAGGTCCTCGCAGTTGCCCACGGGCGCCCGGCGATGTGGAGTGTAATAGGAATCATCTGCGAAAGATGCAAATGAGTTTTGGAGGAGTGTGGAATCCGGCAGCACTTTCCTTGGGCATTTGGAAGCCTGTTTTGATTGAATACTATGCGGTGGCTATTTTGCGAGACGTTGATGTGGCCCTGAAACGCAATGACACGCATTGGACAATGGATTGCCGTGCTTTCCTGAGCACACCTGCCCAAGAGAATTTTTTCGGTAGCATTGTGGTTTTTAGTAGGTAGGTTAAGCAGTTTGTGCGTGAATCCAATCTATAATTTTCTAAAATTATTAATTACAGTGAACTTTTCGATGCTCCATTCGTTTTGGAAAATCAAGAGATCGCCTTTGATGCACCCGTTTTAGAATTTCAAATACACATACCACAAGCAAGTTAAATGGACAAAATTTCCACAAAATATTCCCATTATAAAATAATATTTATTCAGGAACGTGTTGCTTTGTGGTGGCCCAATGGTTATGGCCAGCAACAGCTTTACCCAATCGCGTTTTCCATTAAATGCTATGCCGGAAACAGTTCGCATCTTAGCTCCCGAATGAAATCCCAAAAGGTTTTAAAAATTGGTTTTCGCACAATTGAGTTAGTGGAAGATAAAGATGGTGAGTTTTTCCTAAAACTAAATGTAGCCAAGTCTAATTTTTCTCTACGATAGACGTTGGCAGAAGCTTCTATTTTCGCGTTAATGGACATCCAATATTTATGAAAGGAGCCAATTATGTACCAGCTTCCACACTGCCAGAATTGTCAGCAGAATCGGAAACGGGTAAGTCCATTATTTCGTTAATATGACAACTAATTTATTGATTTTCTGCTTCAGTGGAGTATTTAATAAAGTCTGCCAGGGAGGCAAACATGAACATGATTCGAGTTTGGGGCGGAGGTCTCTACGAGTCGGATACTTTTTATAACCTGGCTGATTTCTATGGGATCTTGGTTTGGCAGGACATGACCTTCTCCCAGGCCGCCTATCCGCTGGTAGACGACTTTGTGACCTCAGTCCGTTTGGAGGCTGTGCAGAATGCGCAGCGGATTGCCTACCATCCTAGCTTGGCCTTAATTGTAACCAACAATGAAATAGAGTTGTTTTTGGTCCAGAACAAAACCGAACTTGGTGAAGATTATGAACGTTTGGTGGAAGATTATAAGGCGCTGTTTGTGGACACGCTAAAGGAAGACTTGAAGATAATATCCAGATATGATTTTAGCCCTCGTCCCGGGCCCATGATTTCTACTCCATCATTGGGAATTGCCGAGTCCAGCGGGGATTTACCATCAGACCCACAAAGCCCCAACTACGGAGATGGTGAGTAAGGTGTAAGCGTTTTTTCTAACTTCTCAATAATTTTGGCCTTTTGCAGTTCACTTTTGGGAGGATCAAAAAGATGGCTTTGAGCCCGCCACATATCCTAAAGCTCGCTTTGTTTCCGAGTTCGGCTACGGTAGTCTGCCCATGATGTCCTCCTGGCAACGTGAACTGGACAATGGAGAAAATGCCACCCAAGACGAAATCGCCAGGCACATCCGCTACCGACAGAGGGACTCGAAAGGATTCATACCACTAATCCAGCAAATTGTCAACCAGCTGCCGTTCACTCCCCACAACTGGGACGAGAACATTGAAAAGTTTATCTACTTCAGCCAGGTGACCCAGGCCATGACCAGCAAAATTGCCGTGGATGTGTTCCGGAGCCATCGAACCGAGAAAAGGACAATGGGAGCTCTTATTTGGCAACTAAACGACGTTTGGCTGGCGCCCACCTGGTCGTGCATCGATTTCTACGGAAACTACAAACTGGTTCAGTACTGGGCCAAGACCTTTATGGCCCCGACGACCGTAATAGCCTTATACGATGAAAAGTCAGACAGCCTCAATGTCACCCTCACCCGGGAGGATTATTCGGAGCACTCGGACATGCAGTTGTATTCTGTGCAAATAAACACATACTTGTGGTCCGATTTTATCGCCAAGAAGAAAATTGCCCGTGATTTTGGCCTGGTAAGCTTAATCAAATAGATGCAATTTATTATGATTTAATTTTTTGTCTTCACAGGGCTCCAACGAGTTGGAACTACGCCAAATACCCCTCAGCTATTTGCTCCTAGATGGCCACTCCAAGTCTGAATTATTCTTTGAAATTGTATTGGAGAACAAGCAAGGCGAAACTTTGGCAAGAAACTTATTTTATCCAGTGGCCATCAAGAATATTACGGGCATTAAAAACCCTGATGTGAAAGTAAGCACTTCACCTCAAGAATAGGCATTTCACAAATTAATTCATACATTTCCATACAGATTCAGGTCTCCGGTCAAGACTGCAGCTCTGCCAAAGCGCCGTATCCCAATCGCTTTAGTTTGCAAATCACCGTAAAGTCGCCGGCTCTTCTGGTGTATCTGGAGCTAACGCATCCCGGCTATGTAACGCACCACCACAAGTTCTCCATGAACGGATTCACCCAAACAGAACCAAGGAAAACCGTACATTTAGTGATCGAGAATAGCTCTGAGTGCCTCACTCTCACCAACGATCATATTCGAGTTCAAACCATGAACCAATATTTACTGTAAATTTTAAATTAAATATTAACCCTCGAAGATGGTAAAGAAGTTATTAAACAAAGTAAATGGATACATTCATTTCTCCCAGTGTGTTATTACCGGCCTCTGTGGGTTCAACCTTTCGTGAGCATGACACTGAAATTAAGTTCATTATCGGTGTTCTACCGGTGCTCTCTCTACGGCGCTCCATGTCCATATCCCCATCGCCCCGTCACTCTTTATTCTTTCCAAGTAGCTCTCTTCCACTCCCACTCCCACTCGCACTGGCACTCTCACTTGCCGGGGGGACGCCACAGCAGCGGTTCCAAGTCGGCGAGCTGGCAATCGCATTTGCAGTTTGAGTGGCGGCGGCATCGACGGAGGAACTCCATGCTTTCGGACCGGTGCTCCCTTTGCGGTCCGCTCGAACATATAACTTTTCCATATACTTATTGAAGAGGGGAGCCAGTGTGAACTTTAAAATAGCCCCAGCTGCTTGGTGACAATACTACTAATTCCAAATGCACAGCCAATTCCGGAATGGACTCTCCGGAGGAGGCCCTTTCCGTCTTCTTGCCGGACTGCTCTTCAGCTTTTTCCTCGGCTCCGTTCAAGGGGATGCAGTGGAGGTGATCGAGCTGGGAAGTAATTGGATTTTAACAAATCAGAATGGCTGTAAGTAGCACCCAAAACTGACCACCCCTTTTCCTTGGACGCATTATTACCGGAAAGTGGTTTGTCTAATCAAAGGAATTGTTTTGATATAAAGATAGCCCGTAAATAATAAATGAAATTATGTGAGAGATTAGTAAGCGAAATACAATCTGCGATGTTGGAGTGAATCGACGGTTTGTTTACTAAACAGAAACGAAAAAAAAAGTGAACAGCTTATCTTTGGTGCCATTTAAGTGTGGGAAAAATGGTTCCAACACTGAAATCTTTCTATTTCCACAGCCCTCAAGATTCCGAACCAGACCCTTCCTTCGGGAATATACAGTGCTTTTGGTCCCGAAGTACTGGACTCTTTCAACGATATCCATTTGCGCTGGCTCGCCTACGACAATTGGACATACTCCAATAACTTTCAGTGTAAGTGTATAGCTTAAAATTTCAATTAGCTAAGGCGCACTAGGATTTCATGAACTAATTTTATATAATTTTTAAGTGTCGATTCTTCAATGGCGCAAGCTTTCCTCCGCGGGTGGCAATAATCATTAGGAATAAGTGTTTTTAAATCGATTAAAGGCGCTATGATAACTAAAGTCCAAAAGGTTTCCTCCAAGTGTTTATTCATTGTTCGAGAGCAATAATAAAACTGCCTTTAAAATCAACTTGGTCCTTTGCAGCGATAAGATACGAGCAACTTTTACTAGACTTTCAACTGAACGCAATTAAATAATAGTTTATTTATTAACAATCAATCTTTTATATTTAATAACCAACAAACAGTCGATGTCGATCACTACAAACGTGGCCATGTAAACCTTACTTTTCATGGCATTGATACGGTGGCGGAGATCAGACTCAACCACGAATTACTGGGCCGTACGGATAATATGTTTGTCCGGTACTCCTTCGATGTGACCTCCCTGCTGCAGTCGGAAAATGTACTGGAAGTGGAGATCCAGTCCCCGGTGGCAGCAGCCCGTTTGAGGGCCGATGTGCTGGACTATTTGGGGAAAAGCGTGCCACCCGACTGCCCGCCGAAGGAGTACAACGGCGAGTGCCACATGAACATGTTGCGCAAAATGCAGGCCAGCTTCTCCTGGGATTGGGGTCCTGCGGCACCTTCAGTGGGCATCTGGAAGCCAGTAGAGCTGGAGATTTACGAGGTGGCTGTCATTAGGGACGTAGATGTGGGCATAACTCGTAACAGGACCCACTGGAACATGCACATTCGGTGCTATTTGGATGCCGTGGGAGGGAAGGACTTCTACGGCCGACTTATCTTGTATACTGTGTAAGTGGCCTTGCCCCAAAAATAAGGCTACAAGTGACTGGCCATTTATCCGTTTCAGCGAGCTATTGGACCTTCCGGTGATCGTAGATGCATACGCCACGAAATCCATTAGCCACTTGGCACCGGTAATTGAGTTCGATCAAGCCGTGCCAATTGTGAGTACCGCCCGCTAATTTCCACGGCGATCTGTGTCAATTATTGGTATTGTTCTGCAGGAGAAAGTCGCAGCGTGGTGGCCTAATGGCTATGGCGAGCAGAAGCTTTATCCGCTTCACTTCACTCTCAAGGCCTGGCGTGGCGATTCCCCCGAACTCCGGGACAAGACCAAGTCGCACAAATCGCTGCGTGTCGGCTTTCGGACCGTGGAACTGGTGGAAAGGCCGGCCCCGGATGGGTTGGGAAACACCTTCCTGTTCAAAGTTAATGGCGTCGAGATGTTCATGAAGGGCAGCAACTATATACCATCACACATCCTACCCGAGCAGCAAACAGAAGATCAGAGTGAGTTTTATATCTTGAACTATCATCCATTTTCAATAAAATAAATTTTTTCCATCCAGTTTCGCACATTTTGCATTCCGCCAAGGAGGCCAATATGAACATGTTGCGAGTCTGGGGTGGTGGAGTCTACGAATCGGACTTCTTCTACGAACTGGCCGACAAACTGGGCCTATTCATCTGGCAGGACATGATGTTTGCCTGTGCCATGTACCCAGTGGGCGATGAGTTCCTGGCATCGGTTCGCGAAGAAGTCCGCCAGAATGCCAAGCGACTGTCCCATCATCCGAGTGTGGCGATTTTTGTGACCAACAACGAGAACGAAGCGGCTTTAGTCCAGAATTGGTATGGAACCGAGTATGACAAAAGTCGCTTTGCTTCGGAGTACAGGGAACTCTATCTGGCCAATGTCATCCACGAACTAAAGCTAATTTCGCATAATTCAAGACCCGATCCTTTGGTATCGTCGCCGTCGAATGGAAAGGCCAGTGAGCAGGATAACTACATCTCTGCCAATCCTCAGGACAACCACTACGGCGATGGTGAGTATGAACTTTGAAGAAGTATCCCTATTCAAGCTGTTCTATTTTTTAGTTCACTTTTACGACTATCTAAAGGATGCCTGGGATCCAGAAATATTCCCACGCCCCCGATTCTCCAGCGAATACGGCTTCCAGAGCTTTCCAGGCGCCTATGCCTGGCAGCGGAGCAAGAACGATGACGATGATCTCCTCACCCTGATGCGCCATCGCCAGCACCATCCACTGGGCAATGCCCCCGTGATCGCCCTGGTAGAGAGGCATCTGCCGCTGCCCCTGCCGGAGGACGAGAACTATGCCAGCGGTCTGATCTACTTGAGCCAGATTGCCCAGGCGATGGCGACCAAGGTGGAGACTGAATTGTACCGAAGCCTGCGGGACACACCGCACAACACCATGGGTGCCCTCTACTGGCAGCTGAACGATGTTTGGGTGGCACCCTCTTGGTCCGGCATTGACTTTTATGGCAATTGGAAGGTAAGATTTCAACTGACTTGAAAATGGGTATTCCTATTTAGAATAACATTCGAAACCCCTCACAGATACTGCA
Source organism: Drosophila atripex (assembly GCA_035045925.1). Lineage (NCBI taxonomy): Eukaryota > Metazoa > Arthropoda > Insecta > Diptera > Drosophilidae > Drosophila > Drosophila atripex. The sequence continues at coordinate 2,092,915 of JAWNOP010000022.1, read as the reverse complement.
CTATTGGGCAAGAGATTTTTTGGCCCCCATATCCATAGTGGCTCTCTACGACAAGCCCACCGATTCCTTGAACATCTCGCTCATCTGCGACCAACTGCAAGTGGACACCCATGGCCTCAATGTGATGGCCAATGTGCATTTGTGGTCGCACCTGTTGCCACACTCCTACACCACCTGGCCAGTGACCTTGCGGCCCAATGGTGTTCAGTACGACAAGATAATCCCCATAAATGATATATTGAAGGGGGAATACAATAGACGTAATGCCTTTCTGGAACTACAGCTGCGTCGTGACCAGGATGTGATATCCAAGACCTACTACTTCCCTAGTAGTCTGCGCAGTGCCATTGGCATGGAAGATCCTGAACTGGAAGTATGTTTTCTACATTATTTTAACCATTAACTTATTTATTTTCCTTGCTAGTATGAGATCGCCTCTCGCTATTGTCTGACAACCGGAGACGTTGTCCGCAACAGCATTAGTATCAGCATTAAAATAAAACGCCCGGCTGCTTTCGTTTACCTGGAACTACTTAAGCCCTATCGCTACACGCTCTCCGAGAACGGTTTTATGCAGACTGCCCCCATGCACATTGTGTACTTGACCTTTGACGCCAATTCCTGCGTCCGTCTGCTCCGCAAATCCGATCTTCGGGTCTTGACTGTCAACGAATTCATGCCTTAGAATCTAAGGCCAAGCGCTAATCAAGTTATGTTTCCTTGACAACTTTAATGCAACATTTATAAATAACTTAACAATAAACAAATCAATAAATAGCAGTAACCATTGAGCACCCAAAAACCGGAACCGGTAACATCATGGTTCCGGGTCTATCTATCGAAGCTGGGCATCTGCACCCGGGGCGGCGTATAGCCCTCGGGATATGGCACCAGCTGGTTGTTGAGAACTCGAGCGTTACGCCAGGTCTTGACCTTATCCTCGGCGGTGTCCGGCACCCGGACACCCTCGATTAGCGTCACGGCAGGTCCATCCACTACACTGTGGGTACTTTGGCCGATGGGATTGCGATGCGGACTACCGTGTCCACTGAACTGGGCCGGTCGCCGAACGGGCGTGGACGTGGGAGCTGCCACTCCAGCACTGGCGGTGACCACCACGGAATGAGGCATATAGGTAACGTACTTGGATTTCTGCGGCAAGACATTGTAGTTGTGCTTGGTGATAATGTTCTGGGGACGGTAACGCTGGGATCCTCCACTGCTCGAATAGGCGCGATTATCCCGTTCGTTGTCATGGAACTCGTGGGTTTCCGAAGCCGCGTACTCCATGTCCCGGGGGAAACTTAAGCCAGGAGCCTGGGCGGCCTGTCGTTGGATTCTGGGAAAGAACTCAACAGAGTCAGCCAATGCAAATGGTTGCCATTGACGATCATTCGCGAATGAGAAGCTGTCACGGTTGTTTTTCTGAGCCGTTGGCTGCCAGGATATATCCGCTGCCAGCTGGCGACCGCGGCGCGACTCCCCCGCTCCCTGGACCGACCCAAACTCTACGGCTTTGCTCTGGGCCTTGGCCAACTGGAGCTGAATTAGCTTGGCCTGCCGCTGCTCTGCGTCGACCTTCCTCTGGCGGTATTCTCCCATCTGGCGGGCCAACTCACTCTGCTTCAACAATGCCGGACTGTGTTCAAAGGTCAACTGGCGACCGCTGGCGTTGCTGGGCGGCGAGATCACAGGACGTTTGACATCCGAACTGCGCACAAAGAAGGAACCAGCTGCATCCTCGGCTCGGGCCTTGCGGCTATTTTTCCCCACTAGGATCTCCACATCGTCGCCCTTGCTGCCCTTGACACTGACCACGCGCACCTTGGAGGGATCCAGATTGCGGCCAAATCGCAGCTCAGTTCTTATCAAGGCGGGTTTTCCGGTGGTTCCACTCGGGTTCCAGCTATTCGAATTCTCCGCCAGGGCCATTGATCCTGCCATACAGGCCACCAAAACTGCAACAGTGAGGCATCTCCACCAGCATGAAGCAACCATCTTTTAGGGATAGGAGCTGCAAGAATAAGATCCTTTAGTGATGAATTTATAATAGGTTTTAATTGAATAATTTATTTGGAATACGTCCTATAGGAAACTAAAGAGCGTATAAAATATATTTATCTTTAATCGAGCCCATTGCTCATCTTCAGCAAGCGGGAAACTCGTGACAGCTTACTGGTGATCTCGTTCAACACCTCGTTGAATTTCCCGCGCTTTCATAATTGAATTATCGACAGATAGCTGGAAACAAGCCGGTTGTAGTTGGTTCAGTGCACCGGCGAAGATTTTATTGCATTTGCGTGTTTGAACTGGGTGCGTTGGGCTCAGAAAGCGAAACATCAATTAAAACTGCAACTTTCATTGCCGGCGTTGAATGGCATGAGGAAATTATTGGGACTGTTTACCGGCTTGCTGGCGTTGTTGCTAGGCCGTCGACATTCAATTTGATGTCAACTCTCTAAAGAACTCAAAAACTATTTATTTTTTATTTTTATTGTGCATTTTTTTAACTGCATTTGCCAGTTTGTCACTACCACATGGAATCAGAACCTATGGTTATCATTCTAAACTAATAAATATACTATTTATTTCATCCCGTTGACAAAAACCTAAGTATTTTATAACACCATAACTTATGGAGCAAATTAAAATGTTTGATAAGAACACATTATTGATATTTATAACGCGAAAATACGCTTTTAAAATCGATTTTAAAAATATGTTTTTAATCAGCCCGAACTTGGCCAAGTGGAAAGGTAGTTCACCGGAGCACCGGATGGTTCACCTGTCAATGGCACGGTTGTAAGTTTATTATCCAATCTCGATAATTGGGTGCGGTCAGAAATATTACGCATACGCCACCGAGCCAACAAGCCACTAATGAGTGAAAATTGGCCGGCGAATGCGAAAAAAAGAAACAATTAAGTAAATTGTAAATTGCAATTTCAATGTAAATGCGCGCTGCAAAGTTCACGGCACGACCGCGTCTATTATTGGAACTGGGAGTTGGAACCGCCGGAGCTGGAGCTGGAGCTCTGGATGGCTAACCACGAGGCTGCTCGTCGACCCAAAACGCTCCGGTCTGCTCGGCAAGACTTTCACTTTCAACTGGAGTCAGCCGGCCAGCTCCAAGACGCGCCTTTGTCTCGATGTACCTTAGGAAGGGTACTATACTTGGATTCTTTTCGGGATGGTTTCGAATTAAAAACATAGCTAGTGGTTCAATGAGACATTTAAGGAAACAACAAGACCTGCATCGAATGTAGAGATCGAATCGAACTTTAAAGAATGAACAAAAAAAATAACATCTGTTGAACTTGTCATATTTATTTGTTTATCTTCAAAAACTTGACTGTTTGAAGGGTATTCTGAGTTCGATGTCTATTGTCTAGCTCTGAATTCGTCTTTGTTATGAAATGTTACTGACGAAGCACTGAAACGAGTTTTGTGCTTGCACCGAATCCCCAAAAAGAGCACCAACAACCACGCGATCCGACGAGCAGAAAAGATCCAACAATGGATACAAGTCGTTCGGGCCATTTCTTTTGGCCCGGTGCTTTCGCACTGGCCAGCCAGCGTTTTTAGGCCGCTGGACTGGCCACTGCAGTGACAAAGCGCACACTTCAATGTCACGACTTTTTTTTTTCATTTCGACTAAGCGGCTTTTTTCGGCAAACTACATTCGGCCACTTTTGGGTGTTATGTCACTGCGCAGTAGTGGGGCGATGAGTGAGCGGCGGAAATGCGGTCGAAGCATTCATCTCTTCGCTTGGCCATAACCCTTGTTATGGCCATAATCGGCCAGGCCAAGCGATTGGGAGCGTGTGTTGAAATGCAACCTGCAATTATTTCCTATGTCTTGGCCTACACGTGCACACTTTATTGTTGTCTTTTTGCCTACGAAATAAATTAAAAAAAAAAAGACATGCAGCGCACACTTAATGACGGTCGGGTCGGGCTATGTTGCAATTGCCGCTCAGCTGTCCGTTGACTCTTCGTAGAACGTAACTCTCACTTACCGCCCAAAGGGGAGGGAAGTAACCATCTCCATCAGCGACTACTTTTGGGCCATGTCAGAGTGTCAATCAAAGCCACACTCCATGCATTGTGGAGGGGATCTGGCAACAAAGGCTGAATTGAAATCGCGTTGCCGCCCACAAAATGCATAGGAGGAGTTGAAGCTTGGAGTGGAGGAGCTAGGGGGGCAGCTGGGAGCTGGGATCGTAAATTGGTAGTCAGGTCATAGTCGGGCAATTGAACGGCGCTTGCCGTCTCTGGCTTATTGTTATTGACGATCGGCTGTAATTTCTGAGGCGGCCGATAGATGACGCTGTGGTAGTGCTGCTACTGACACTGTCATGTGCGAAATGCAAATGAGACTGCGCTGCGGTTAATGTAGTTTGCCGGTGCTACTGCCGCTGCTGCTGCTGGTGCTGGTGCCTCGGCTCTGTATTAATTTCACTTTTACTTTTTTTATGATTAACATTTCCCACCCAAAAGTGAGAAGCTTTACATGATTTTTGTCCGTCTGTTCACTTATCCACATTCGTACTTTCTGCGCAATGAAATGTGAAATCCCCCCCAGAGATCGTAAACCACCTTTGGAGGCTGTGCTCGGCAAGGCGCCCTCTCTGGCCCGGGCAGTTCATATGAATTATGATTTTTGTTTAGCTCTTTTTAGCCCAGCATCTTTTAATTACACACGTTAGTCAGCGGAGCCCTGCCATCCCGTCCCGTCCCTTAAAACCTGGGTGTCGCAATTGAAAGTGAAACTCTTCTTACTTTCAAACGTTTCAGAGTGCCGCCAAGTCAAAGGTTTGTGGCCAACTCTGTCTGACTGTCTGTCATGGCCCACTGTTATTTCCTGTGCACTTAGCCCACGCATGGACTCCAGTTTGAAAAGTTGTCATCATTCGGATGAGTGTTCTCTGAGTGACTCGAGTGCCGACTCATTCGTAAACTCGAATAAAAGGGTAAGTAGTTTGGGGTAGGTCAGTGAACAAAGTCGGAAAAAAACCTGTTGAAATGACAAAAAGCCACTAGAAAGGAAACTCCCAGCAACTAAACAACTCAAAACAAAGTTTTACAACTGTTTTTGTTCAAAGTTTGCCAAAAAATCGATCCTTTTGCTTTAAACACTATCGAGTATTACGTATACGCCCTGTTTGCTGCCAAGACTCACTCTTATTGTTGGTAACTCGTTGCGATTATCAGAAGATTGCTCCGCCGGATCTGTGGATTTTGATCTTTTACTTTGGGTTTTCCTCGCAAGCGGCTAAATTGTGCGACAGATCGCAGCGCGAACCGAAATACAACTGATGGCGAATGAAAAACTTTTGCTTGCAAGTAAAAAAGGCAGCGAGGTGGAAAACGACAGAAAAAAAGTAAAAATGATTATGTATACATATGTTTGGAGGCCGACAGAGCCGCAGACGAGGCGGCAGCAGCTGGAGCGGCAGCAACACCAACAGCAACAAAAGCAGCAGCAACAGCAACAGCAGCAGCGGCAACGGACCAGAGCAGGGAAGGTAACGCCGCCGATACCAACGGTAACGAACGCAAACAACGATACTTAACCAGCACTCGCACTCAGTCAATACCTGGCAAGAGAGACAAACTCTTTAAGACACAGCGAAAAAAAATCTGCCTCCCAAGATGGGTCAGGACAAGCCTTTAAAAATGGTAGGGGGTTTATCTCATGAGAAGTTTACAGATATCGCATAATAATTCAAAAATGCGACAGGGCTGTATTAATTCATACAAATATTTTCCAAAAAAAATCATCTTCTTCAGAAATAAAATTTTCTTTCGGTGTACAAGCCAACGCCAAAGACGAACGGACCCAAAGGCTAAGCCAACGCCAAAGTCACAGCGAAATTGCTCTCGAAAACAGCAACATTAACTGAGACTGTGATTTCCACTCGGCGAGTGAGACTGTAAACAAAGCCGAAACATATCACACAAAAAGAGGCAGCCGAAATCGGCGAACAATTGCGCAATTGCGCCGCTTCAAGCCACAACAAAAACAGCGTGTTCAAGGCGTTGCTGCAGAGCTCTCATCTTTTGTACCTGTGTGTGTTTGTCTCAATCTGTTTTTTGTCTATTTTTTTTTCTTTTTGGCAAGTTTCCAGAGGTTCAACGTCTTGTCACTCAAACTATACATCTTCCCCGACATCTGGAGATTCCGGTGACTTCCAAAACTCAAAATGAATTTTTTGACATCACCGGAAGGACTATTTTTGCAAACTATTTTTTAAAGGACATGGGTGCATCTAGGATTTAAAATCAAAAAATTTCCAATATCACACCATACCAACAAAGTGTAAAAAGCTATTTTAAGGCTACGAAAGATATCTAATTAAAACCATTTAAATACTCTTTAAGTATGCGCTTAAGTATTATCATAAATAATGTCACATGACAGGCTGCAAAATACGGCTTTAAAAACAATAAAATTGTCAATTAGAAAATTAATAAAAATCAACCTTCATTTTATGTTACCTTCATTAGAGAATAAATAGAAACAGCATTAGTAAACAACAATATAAAAGTTCAAGAACCAGAACAGTTTCGACCTTTAATCCATTTTCAATTCCAAAGAACTCATGATTATGCTAATGTCGTCATGATAGCCGAATGTTTGAATATTTTTAAATGGTAATAAGTAATTTCTTCCAGTCATCTATTACCCTATTTCATTGCATAACTATTGCTAATTACTAAACTTAACCATATTTTAATTAATAGCGCTGGCAAACCCAATTTGTTTAAATCATAATTGAGATGAATAGCTTTACGAAAATTTCTCATAAATAAATGCGCACTCGTTAAATTTCACAGTCTAATTGTTGAACCCATAACAATTAGAGGATTATAATAGATTTATAATTAAAAACGGGCAGGTAAACAAATGGTAAAAATCTTTGGCTTATGTTATATTCATAACCTGTTTATAAAACATAGATATAAATATTAATCGAAAGGAATTTTATATCAGGCCCACCTAGGCCTAACGCTCCCAAAGGGACGGTGTTGGCCTTTCCCCAGTTACCTTTAGCAGCCAGAAATGTAATTTTCATGTTGCTCGCTCGTTAACCATTACGTACAACAACAAAAATACATTGTACATAGACCATAAAGGTGTTTTATGTGTTGGAGTGGGTCGAGATTCGAATCTAAGGCAGTCGCATCATCGCTCACAGAAACCAAAGTTAGGCTGCAGTTTTATTGCCAATTTTCGCAATTTTCATGAGCGGGCGGGGCTCGGAATAAAAGACTTTTTAATTAACAGAAATTTCACTTTTTTCACTTAACATGTAATAGAATGATGAGGCATGCATACATAGATCATGATGAATAATTTTAAACTCAAAGAAAGGGAAAGACACAAATTAGGAGCCGTAGTAACCCAAGCTGTTAGCCGCAGCCAGTTTATCGTTGGGAAGATTGACGCGTCTTTTGTTAACTTCCGGAGCGGCTGAAGCTGGCAGAGCCACCTGTTTATCCAGTTCCTGGACATCTGAATCCTGCTGCACTGCATCCCGTACGAAAAAGACTCCATTGGGCCCAAAACGAAGGCAATTGAATCGGTATTCGAAGAACTGACTGACCAGCACTTTGAAGACCACTGAGAGACACACCTGGACATTGCCCTCTCCAAAGGCCCGAATATCGTAGAGCCGCAAGCAACTGAAGAGTGGCAGTGGCAGTAACAGTGGTACACAGTAGTCCGGCGGGTTTCTGGCCGAGAAACCAAAATTGGCCACGGAACGCTGGTTCAGCTCCACACTTAACCGAAGTCCCACATCCGCCCTGTTGTACTCAATGGCTGCACAAACTCGCTGGTTATATGCTTCGCCGAAACCGAACACCAGTCCCAGGCAACAACGGCAGACGAATTCGGCGCAGGAACACGGCTGCCACAGTTGAGGAAGCTCCACAATATTGCCATTTACCATTTGTGGTTTCCGGTTGCCTCGCCTCAGAAAGGCGGTGTAACGAAAAGGCTCAAACTGCTGGCCACTGAACGGGTTGAAGAGCACAAAACGAGGAGCTGTCGCTGGTGCAGACACTGGAGCCTGGGTGGGCGGATAATTGAAAGTGCCTGGATAGTAAAACTGCGCCTCGACAAGGGACACAGTCCACACAGTCTGCGCTAGAAAGATCAGTCTAGAAATATTTCGCAACAACATGGTTACTCCAGTTTCGAGTCCAGTGAAGGTTGCGGGTATTGCCGGAGTCGTGTGTTCTCGACCACAATTGTCCAAACAGAATGTTGGCCTCAGCCAACTATTTTCCAGAGGTAAGGCCCGGTTTTACCATCCCGCCACAAATGGCTCGGAAAATGCTTATTGACTTACATTAGTCAGGGCATTGCACATGCCATAAAAATTGTGTCAATGTTACACGTTCATAGATGCTGCCATTGCGATCAATACTTGTGGCGTTTGGAGTTTGGAGCTCCATCGCTTCACTCTCGCTTTTTTTTTGTTTAAAATGGCTTTAATGGCTGCGACACGCTGATAAGCCGGCTGGGCATAATTTACATTTTTACGATTTCCAGGCGTTATGTGAAGCTTGTCAGATGGCAACTGAAAATTGCACACTTGACACTCTAAAGTGTGTCAAAATTACATACTCTGCCATCTGAATTTGCGCAAACTTACGGCACTATCAACTGAGGCATCGGCAGCAAGCGTAACAAAACGTAGCTCACAGTCGGAGACAATTTGTCTGCTTTATTGGGGGTTCCGTGGGCGGAACCCTAATGCCATCAAAGGGTTTACAAGTCATACCCCCGGTTTCCTAATCCCAAACCACCGACCATCTGTCTATTGCAACGGAAAGTGAAGTTGATGTTTTCCCCAATGAGTTTTTGATTTTGTCTTTGTCACATGAGGAAGCCGAAAGCTTTATTGCAGCTGCCATTTGAATTCGAACTTCACCAGAGGGGGACCTTGAATTGGCTCAAAGATACAAGTGTTTGGAAGTTATTTACCCAAACGGTGCACACAAAAAATGCGGGAAATTACACACGGCCGACTCAAAGGGCAAAGACTTTTCGGAAAAGCCGATCAAAATATTCCATTCCGAGACAAACAACTTGACGCCTTGAAAAGTTCATTCCCATGAAATAATCGTATGGTAAATTTTTCAATAAAATTTTCAAATTCTTTAACTAACAAGTATTGTAGGATAATTTAACAGATTGTAACTGAAATTACCAAACTATTAAAAAATACTTTATTTTTTAGGTAAATCATTAAAGTCTGAGTGGAAATCAAAACCGAATTTCTCAAACTCCTAACTTCCTAAGCATGTCTCTAGGTATCCTTTATGCATTAAATAATTAAGAGCTGAAATAGAAATATGAAAGATACATGCAGTTTGTCATGAAAATACAAGCGAAATTTAAAATATGTACCAACTTTAGTTTTTGGCGGGTATTTACGAATCGAAAAAACTTGCCCATGTTAATTAACAGCTGTAAAGAGACCTGCTGTTAAGGCCTGCAGCACACAACGATATTTTTGAATATTTTATCGTTATCGTGTGTGCTATTTTTGAAAATAGAAAATGTAGATGACAAACTAGAGATAAAAATAAAAAAAATTTTACATATATTAGAAAAAAAAATTATAAAATACAAATAAAAAATATCGTATCATCGATATCACGATAGAAATATTTTCATTAAATTCAAGAAATATCGATATATTGATATTTTGATATATTCCCATTTTTTTGTGGTCACGCACAGCAAAAATGTTTAAATTCTGTTAAAGATACCGGACGTTCAAAACAATCTATTCGCGACCAGGAGCGCCGCCGCGTACACACTTCAAAACACCATTGAGCTGCAGAAAAAATGGGCGATTTCTTCAAGTCGCTCAATTTTAACTACTTCAGTTCGGCGGATGGCAGCACATCTGCCAACGGGGCTGCAGGAATCGTCGGCGGGGGCGGAGGCAGTGGTGGAGGAGGAGCTCCTACGGACAACAGCTATGTTGGCCAAAATGTGGAAGTCAGTGGCCACAGGTTGCGCACCAAATGTGTAATCGCAGAAGGTGAGAAGCGGGTCGTCTAAGGGGCAAAACCCCAGTGACAAAGGCAAAAATCAATAGGAAGCGAAGCTATCGCGGTGCAGCTTGTAAAATGCTTTGTTTACGCTTTCTGATTTCGTGTATCTTCGTTCGAGCGAGCTGATTCGTCGGCGAGTCAACCCCAACATCCGAATCTTCCAAGCTGTGCTTCAAGTGCGTTGGCCCCAGCTTCTTTTCGCTCAAACTAAAACAATGAAGCTATGACTCATGACTCATGCAAGCCATTTCAAAGCGATCGAAACGGGGGCCAGTTCTTATATAATGAGCTTGAGGATAAGAGGAGGCGGAGGCTAGTACTCCCCCCTTTTCGATTTTGCGGGAAACCCTGTAATTAGCCCTAAAATGGGTGTTCTACTTGCATATATTTGAATGTGTTTGGGGCAATTGCCAATTAGGAAATCTGTCCTCACATATTGTACGGCTTGGATCTATTTTATAATTTATTCACAAAATATTATAGCCTCAATTATGAAAATAATGGACATAGGAACATTTTCTATCCCAAATTCTTAAAATTAAAAAAAGATATAAAAAGTTTGTATTATTAAGAAAGTAATTCAATAATTTCAAGCTGGTAGTTCGTTTTATTTTCAAATAAAAACAAAAAAGAGTATTTTTCCCCAACCCCTTATCAACAATTTCTTATCAACTTCCGCCTACTCTCTTCCACCACTCTTTTCCAGGCGGCTATGCCTTTGTGTACGTTGCCCAAGATTTGCAAACTGGGACCGAGTACGCCCTCAAGCGACTGATTGGAGCCGATCAGCAGGCCTGCAACGCCATCATGAACGAGATTGCCATCCACAAGCAGCTGTCGGGTCATGGAAACATCGTGGCATTCGTTGGCTCCAGTTACACGGCCCCGTCCTCCAATCAGGGAGCCCAGTACCTGCTCCTCACAGAGCTCTGTAAAGGTCAACAAATGACATCACTTAGTGCTAATATTGAGTACTAATTTATATTATATTTTTAGGTGGTTCACTGGTAGACTGTTTCAAGGCAGATAGGAGTGCCATTGATCCGCCCGTGGTGTTGAGGATTTTCTACCAAATGGCACGAGCAGTGGCCGCCATGCACTCCCAATCGCCTCCCATCACCCATCGAGACATTAAGGTAAGTCCAACTATCACTAAACTTTAAAAAGCTGCTAATTTTCACCTTTCAATTGCAAGATCGAAAACTTCCTAATCGGCAACGATAAACAGATCAAACTGTGTGATTTTGGCTCGGCCAGCAGGGAAGTGCTCTCGCCCACGTTTGAATGGAGTGCCCACCAACGCAACATGCTGGAGGATCAGCTGAATACGGTTACCACGCCCATGTACCGAGCACCCGAAATGCTAGACACCTGGTCCAACAATCCAATCGGCCCCAAGGCAGACATCTGGGCCCTTGGCTGTGTCCTATATTTTCTATGCTATCGCAGGCATCCCTATGAAGATGGTGGCAAGCTGCGGATCATCAACGGCAACTACATCATTCCACCAGAGCCGCGATACCAATGCTTCCGAGACATTATCAAGGGCTGCTTTAAAGTGAATCCGGCAGAACGACTAGACATTAGTATGGTGCTTGAGCGCCTAGCTGCTGTAGCGGAGACAAACAATTGGTCGCTCAAAGGACCCCTGGACTTACGCGGTGTTCCGATTGAGTCATCTCCGACCGAGAGTCCCGCCCGAAGGACACCCCCCCAATCGGAGTTCTACACTGACACGCCAAATCTCCCGCCCCAGCCAGCGCCACCCGCCAGCAGCGCTCCTTCCTCAAGTAACGGCCATGGCAGTCTTCTATCGTCGCTGAAAGGCGGAGCTGGAACGCTTTTCAAGAACCTCAAAGACACTTCCACCAAGGTCATGCAAACGATGCAGCAATCGATCGCACGCACGGATCTAGACATTAGTCACATCACCTCCAGGATTTTGGTTATGCCGTGTCCGTCCGATGGCTTTGAGTCGGCATACAAGACGAACAACATTGAGGACGTGCGGATGTCACTGGAGAGTCGGTTTCCCCCACAAAAGATAAGCATTTACAATTTCGGACAGCGCACAGTTCCGCGGTTACCGCCCCCGGTACGAACAGTAGAGGCCGGTTCTGTCTACGCATATCCACAAGGTCATGCTCCAAATCTGCAGGTTGGCACCCACGATTATATTACTTTATAGTGTATTTTTTTAACATCTACTTGTCTTCTCAGGGTCTCTTTACTGTATCTGCGGATATGTACAACTTCCTCAACGCCGATCCAAAGTCGATAGTAGTCGTCCAGACTGGAGATTCCGGTGGCTGCACTGCTGCCACTGTGATCTGTGCTCTACTCATGTACGCCGATCTTCTCCAGCAGCCGGAAGATGCGGTCCAGGTATTCGCAGTCAAGCGGCACACCATCAACCTGCGCCCCTCGGAATTCCGTTACTTGTATTACTTCGGCGACATCCTGCGGCCCACTCCGCTACTGCCACACTACAAAAACACAAATCTCATCTCGCTCAGCTGCCAACCAGTTCCCAAAATGACCAAGGCCCGCGACGGCTGCCGCATCTACATGGAAGTGTATTGCAATGAGACCCTACTACTAAGCACTCTCCAGGACTATGAGAAATTGCGTTTGCATTTGGCAGGTCCTGGCAAAATAGTTCTTCCCATCAACCTGACTGTCTGCGGGGATGTGACCATTGTGCTGTATCATGCTCGAAAAGGAATGGTCCGTCCTCAGGGCCTTAAGATATGCCAATTCCAAATAAATACTGGCTTCATACCGGAACCGGAGACCTTGATGACATTGCGCAGTCACGATCTTGACGATCTGCCGGATGCGGAACAGGTGGCTCCCAACTTCTGCGTATCACTCTCCCTTGCAGTGACCGACTCTGAGACTCCGCCCAGCCACAATCCGCCATGGATCCCACCCAAGCCGAAAAGGGCGCCAGCAGCCTTGTTTAGCTCTGACTTGGAATATGCCGAAATGCTGGATAACTTTGGTTAGTAAGATTGAATCCACTCATGCGCTGTAAACTAATTTCAATTCAATTCAGTGACCAAGCCAACAACACGTCCATCACCACCGCCGGCAGTGCGGCAGAAACCAGAACGTGCCAACTCTCCATTGGTTCTACCTGATGTGACGGGAACTGCTCATGATGATCCGCCGATGGGTATGCCGGAACCCTCGCCACCCATCGATCTGCTCAATCTGAACCAACAGCCCAGTGATGCTCCTGCTGCAGATCCACTAGCTAGTGCAATGCCCAGCTCGGACGCCAGCTTTGATCTTTTGGGAGCCTTCGGGGACGACGACTCCACTGGCATAGGGTCGGCTCCCATACCAGACATTCTTCCGCCGCCGCCGTTGCAGCCACCACAGCAGCCCAAAATAAACACCGACCTTTTCGACATCTTTGGCTCGGTAGACCAGAGCAGTGCACCGAGCTTGAAGCCCACGACGGGAACCGACTTGCCCCCTTTCATGGGAACAGTCCCAGCTTTTGCTACCCCAACATCAGTGCCCAAGAAGGAACCATCACCCACTCAGCCTCCAAAATCTCCTGCCGACCCTTTCGCCGACATTGCCAATCTCGCATCTGGCCTCAATATAAGCTTCAACCGCAGCACACTGAGTGGAAAGTCTCCGGTCGGGAATAGTCCCCAGCCAACGCAATACCCCAGCCCCACCCACAGACCATCCCCAGCCACAACTGGTCCACCGCATCAACAGCCACAAGCATCGTTTATGAAGACTCCGCCGCAGGCAACTCCGCAACAGCAAGCACCGTTCGTCAAGACTCCACCTCAACCACAGCCCGCCCAGGCACGACCGGACTACAGTCGCTCTCATTTCGATGCACCAAAGCCAGGACAAGCAGCGGGAGGAGGAGGACCCAAGAACTCTGACATATTTGCCGATATCCTGGGCCAGCAAGGCTATTCCTTTGGCAGCAAGATGAATCAGGGCCCACGATCCATCAATGAGATGCGGAAAGAAGACCTGGTCAGGGACATGGACCCAAAGAAAGTTCGAATTATGGAATGGGTAAGAATCACATTCATCCATCAAATGCTAGTTTAACGTAAATGGTTTCCTTTTCAGACTGACGGTAAAAAGAACAACATACGTGCCCTTCTCTGCTCTATGCACACGGTCCTGTGGGAGAATGCCAAATGGCAACGCTGCGAAATGTCCACTATGGTGACTCCAGCCGAGGTAAAGAAGGCCTATCGCCGCGCTTGCCTGGCCGTGCATCCCGATAAGGTATGAAAATAAAATAAAACAATTTCGAAATTTTCTCATATCTAAAAACCCTTTCAGCATAATGGCACAGAGAACGAGGAGATTGCCAAGCTCATATTTATGGAACTGAACAATGCCTGGACCGATTTCGAAAACGACGCTACACAGCAAAATATGTTCAATGCGTAAAACGCGTCCTATAGCTATATATTTATCGCAAGTAGTCCTAATCTTCGACTAGCTGAAATTAGCATAAAGCCATTTAATTTTGTAAGCTTTAATCTTAAAAGAGAAAGTATTTGCCTACGCCTCCGAAAGGCGTAGACATTTTAGATAGCCGGAGAGAACCCCGTTTTGAAATTCAAATCATCCTAAGGACAATTTACTTAATTTTTTTTGTACCAACAAGGCCAAGTTCAACATTCCTAAAAGTCACCGAGACCGCCCTAAAAACAATCGTCTGAATATACAAGAAAATGAATTCCTCAGACAATCGCTGATTTTTTTTTTTTCATAATGCGGAGATTTGACTTAAAATCAATCATTGCAATATATATTTTCATTTCGCTGTAATTAGGAAAATTACAATATTCCCCTGACCCATTTATAGCCAATATGTGATTAAATTGAATGCCTATAACTGATCGAAACCGAAAGTTAAGATATATAAATGTAAATAACAGTTCAAAGTATAAAATGTGAAAGTGTAAAGACAAAGTTATTGCGCCACTTTGGCCAAAATCAGAATGTACATAATAGAGTATATATTGGTTGTTATCTTTAACCAAAATTTCGGTTTGAGCATTTAACTTTTGTCCCTGTAAAAATAAAGTCTATACTCGTTTCATTGTTACTCTTTTCTTAATCCCCAATACAGCCTTTCTTGACTCGACTGCCGGATACAAAAACTTCGATGATATTGCGATCACTTCCAGTATAAATAAACTTCTCCACCATTTCGTCGACGTTGAGAAGCCTAATGGGATCGTCGACGACACTGACGTCCACCAGCAGAGCATCGAATTCCTTGCCAGCTACGAAGTTGCCGGTTAAATGATCCATGGCCAGAGCCTTGGCGCCACCCAGCGTTGCCAAGTAGAGTGCCTGCTTGTATTTGAGTTGTTTGTAACTGGGATCCTGAGTCTTAGCCTCTCCAGTGCCAACAATATTCTGTTTCTTAAAAAAGTCCAAATGCTTGGATATATCCAATGCTCGCAGTAAAGCATCTTGGATGGAGACGGAATTTCCTCCCGATACGTCGGTGCCCAACCCAACAGTTACTCCGGAATTTATCAGCCTTTGGATGTCGCATATGCCAGAACCGAGCATTGTATTCGAGGCAGGACAATGAGCTACAGCGGTGCCGCGCTCCTTGAGTAATTGGACTTCTTCATCCTCCAGGTGAACACCATGAGCCATTACGGTCTGCAAAATAGTATGCTATTAAGCATATCGCAACTGGATGACTTCGAGCTAACCTTCTTCGTAAGCAATCCAGCTTCGTCGTACGCTCCTGCATAGCTGGTATTGAAAATACCCTTGACCACCTCGATCTCTGCCAGATTTTCGCTGATATGACTTTGGATATGCAGGTTGTTTTCCTTGGCGATGTCACCCAGCTGCTTGAGCAGCTCTTTGGTGCAACTAAGAGCGAATCGGGGTGTGATTGTCGGTAAAACAAGTGGACTTTCAATTTTTTTCATTGCAGCCACAAACTCTTTGGTGTTGGTTACCGACTCCTCGAGGGTTTCCCTACAAGAAATATTAGACAATGGAGAACAAACCCAAGGCATGTACTCACACATAGAAGTCGGGACTATTGCAATTGGAGCAAACCTTTCCAATCAGCGCCCGCTGACCTTGACGCACTGCCTCCTGAGCCAGTATCAAAGTCGATGGCAGATTGTTGGTTGCGAAATAGGAGGCGAGTGTCGTTCCGGAGCGCAACGTTGCTTCCTGGGGGGTATCACATTATTAGCTCATTCCGAAGACAAGTGATTGTGTGTGACCGAAACGCTTTGGTGGAGCGATACTAGATGACATATATGTACATGTGTATGTTTTATAGTATGAGATGGGTTTGTATGAGTGTTCCGAATTGATAACGATCGTTTCTTACAACAACGCTCGTGTAGACATGCTGGGCGTATTTCAGATCCGAGAACTTGGCCTCCAGCGGAAACGTATACGTGTTTAACCAGTCCAGCAATGGCATATCCAATCCCAGGCCCACTTGAGCGTACTGGGGCGCGTGTATATGGCAGTCCACAAATCCGGGCATCAGGAACTGGTACTCTGTCAGGACCACCTCGTCAGGCCTATTGCCTTTATTATTGGTCAACCAAGTCTGGTAGTCATTGCCTAAGCATAAGATCTTTTGGAGAAGCTTAGATTAAATAGCGCTCATCTAAATCGTGTTCCAGAAACATACCTTTCCATCATCGCTAACCACCAAGAACCCATTCTTGATGGACTCAAATTCATTAAAGGACTTGGTGTGCACTATGGTTCCTAGGAAGGCGGTAGGCATGGCTGTAGTTGAGAAGATATATATGTAGGTTGTTTCTTCAACACGATTCCGAGCGTATTGATTTTGACTAGCTGCTCAACAAGTATTTAAATTACAAGAGCTACTTAGTTTTCCACTATCGATGAATCGATAAATGTGCGATGATTATATTATGGCTTGTTTTTACTAGTAACACATTCTAAAGTTTTAAAGTAAATAATAATAATTTATCTCACAAGTCCAAGGGCCTATATTCTATATCTGCCATACAACGAAGCTGTTGAAATTTGCATAAAATCCATGTTTTGACAATAGAAGTGTCTTAAACTTATTAAAAACAATTTTAAAAATACTTAAACATTTAAAATTATAAAGGGTTAGCAAGGACCATATTTCTTAGAATGAATAACTATCATTTTCACACATTGAACCATTTATTATCTACCCTAAAATCTAAATTAAAACAGTGAAAAATATCAAAACTTTACAAGTAGTATAAATAAAGTTAAAAAATAATAGTTAATATAGTTAATTGAATTTAATATAAAAAATATTATTTTTTCTAATTTATTTCCTAGTTTATTTTAGTCTTAACCTTTTAAAACCGATCTGATTAAAAAGATAATGCCGCTGGTATGTACCTTAAACTTATAGTATGTCCCTATATTGACAGCTTTCGGTTTTATCTGATGTCTGAATTTGTCCTGGGTAAAATTTTTCTTGTTGCAGTCATATTCGAAATGCTTCGAGGGCAAAACGTTCCAATAATATCCGCGCGACTTCTGCGGGTAAACATATCCTACCCCAGATTTCTTGGATTACTATTCTTCAGATTTGGGAACGATAAAGATGGACTGGTCATTTTAGATGATAACCGAAAGTGGTGGAAGTGGTTGACGTTACTACACCGAATTTTATGTTTGATTGGTCTACACCTCAGCGACCCAATTGTGTTCGGTGGATTTGGTAGACTTCTTCATCAAGTGTTTAATTGTGCGCGTTTACTACTTTTAATCGTCATGAATTTGTGGATCACCTGGCACCAGTTTTTCATGAACACCCAGGCGATTTTATTGGCTAACAAAATGTTGAAGATTTTTCGACGAGTAAGATGCCTGAGCAATCAGAAAAAAATCGGTTTCGGAGGCAAAAAGGACTTGGTGCTAATAATTCTGATAATGGGCTTTCGGGTTTTTGAATTTATATCATTAATTTATTCGTTTTTTCGAACTTTCGATCTGCGGTCTATTCACTCATATTGGTGTTTTGCCTTTACGGTTATTTACGTTAATTGTATTATACACTACAATTACCTCTGGTACCTCGCATTGGGAGTACTCCACTTAGAGTTTAATGAATTTATGCAAAATGAAATTAATCACTTACCCCATCCAAATTTTGAGGTGTATTTGGATACTTATCGAAAAATTCACGAAACACACATTTTATTCAAAAAAATGTACAGCAGTCAACTACTATTTTACTTTCTTTCGAACATTATGTATATTTGCGGTTTTTCAAACTCTATGATAAATAACTTATCAATCGGAGATCCGTGGTTGTGGATTACCTTTCTGAAAATAATTTTTCAGAATCATCTCTTTTGCTCGGTTGTGGAGAAAATTTTTCAAGAAATTGATAAAACGCGCTCAATCATTTTCGAGTTAAGCATTATTATGGATACAAAAGAAAGCAACCAAGCAGTAAGTATAATAAAGATAAAAGTTCCACAATCACTAGAAAATTTTAATCATTTTAGATGGAAATGTTCACTAATTATCTCATCCTGAATCCATTTAGGCTACACCTTTTTGGGCTTTTTGAGGTTTCTAATAGCTTTTTCCTAAAAATGGCTTCAAACGCTGTTAATTATGTAATTGTTGTTGTACAATTTATATTTCAAACAAGACAAATGAACCTGAACCCAACACATATAAATGAATGAATGAATTAAACTTAAAAAAAAATTGTAAATCTTATAACTTAAAGTACTTTGCACTTAAAAATATTAAAAGTATCCACTTAATTTGAATAAAAACTACTGAAAAAGCAAACAAGATTTCTTAAACTTTCCATTTGATAAACTTCGCCTGTCGTTTTTGTGACATACTGGGATCTTATCCTTTTCTGATTATAAACTCATTAACAAAATGAACTTGGTCTTAGCCTGGAAAGCTTCCCTCGTTGAGGGCATTCGAAGTAGAAAACCGTGCTGGAGAGTTCAAAGTTCTTTGCAAGATGGCAACTTCGAAATTTATTGTGAAAATTCTCGTTTTGACTTTCAAATACGCGCAATGGATGGGTTTAATTGTTTTCAATATTAAAGGAGATACCATTTCCAATGTAAACTGGCTTGTGTGGCTTAGTGTAATTATTCGCCTAATAAATCTTTGTGTCGTCATTGTAGCCTATACGACCTATATTTTAGAACAAGACTTTATTATGAAATTTATTCATGTTGTTCGACTTGTCGTATGCATACACTCCAGTTATTTTATTGTGAAGCTACAGCTATTTCATGCATCGGAAATAGTAAAATTGGTTAAAGGATTTTTGGGACTTTTTCGGAAAATTCGACTTTTGAGCAGAGAAAATGAATTTAATTTTGGGAGAAGCAGAGCTCTCATGACATTATTAAGTGTGTCATGTCTTATCCACGACTCGATATACCGACTCACTTTAAAAAATCTCATTTTAACAACTTTTAAAGATGTGGCGATACAAGGTTCGTTCGCATACATTTTTCTGGGAACAACCTTTTTGTATCACGTCCATATCCTGGTGTATTTACTCTTTGGATATCTCTATTCGGAACTAAACAGAATTATTCGCGTGTCTTTAAAACACCAACTTTGTAATCTGGAACACCAATCGCATCAAAGAGCACCGAGAAAACTAAAAACGAAATTAAAAAAGTGCTTAAATCTACATAGAGAGATTTTCGAAGCTCATATCTTTTTTCAAAAATTGTTTCAATGTATTACGATTCTTGCATTCATACAAAAGAGTCTTCTAGTCGGCTCTTTATCTTACACAATGTTTATCGAATTAAAACTATGGAGCGTTTGGTACCCAATAGCTATTGGAACGAATGTTTTAGATCTTTTTTTGCTCACTTATGCTGTGGATATAGCACGAGATCAGTTTTCAATGATTCGTTGGATTCATCCTGACATGTACAACATAGGCCATTTTGAAGAGCTGCACATTCTGGTAAGTTAATATACCATATTTTGAAGCAAAAATTATAAATCGATTCATCCTTAGCTGGATATGTTCTACACCCATCTGAATTTGTACGAGTTTAGGATCCGCCCTTGTGGTCTGTTTGATGTAACCAACAAACAATTCCTACTATTCATGTCAGCTTTAATCAGTTGGTTAGTTTATCTGGCTCAATGTAACCTCCTAACAAATAGTTATTGATTGGTAATGAAGTGTATTGGAGCACTAAATTGTATTATCAAAAATAAAAACATTATCTGTTACAATTTTGATTTATATATGGATTATGGAATGGAAAAAGGACATTCAATACTCTTTTGGCTTTGCTGGGACAGTTGAAAGCTTCAACATTTTAAATGTATAGTTAAAAAATCTGCAATCCAATGTGAATTTAAAATTAAAATGTTTTCTAATTCCACCGCAGCTGTTAATCCCAATAACAAAATATTTTAAATTATCAACTAATTGAACCTCCAGATTATTTCAATAAATTTTTTTTTATTAGTTTCTGTAAAAAATAGCTCATGTCTATGGTTTATTGGTTGGTTATCATTTTTTTACAGCGCCCATTCGGCTGGCGTCCTGACTAGGATAGGGCACCTGGCCAGGTGGCGGTGGAATCGCAATGGAGTCTAGACTCACACCGGAGGTAGATGTGGCTGTGGCGCTGGCATTGCCATATGGTGCTGCGTACGTCGGCTGACTGTACATTTGGTAGGCCGAAGCTGGCACCAAGTTGGATGGCAGCTGGTGAAGTTTCATTCCAGCAGGCATCACGTTTATCTGCTCCTGACGCAGATTAAAATAGTCATTCGGCTTGGCGCTGGGCGGCGGGATGCCAGCCACGTCGAAACGTCGATCCGTCTTGGCAGCCGAGCCCTGTTTAGCCTGAGAGTGAGCCCACTTAATGCTAACCTTTCGGCCGTGGATGACCAGCTTGTTGAAGGTGCGTTCGGCTGCCAGTTCGGCGGCGCCCCTCTTGGTGTACTGTACAAAGGCACATTGCTGCCGTGGCACTAGAGCAATCGAACGAATTTCTCCAAACTGGTAGAACTGATCGCGAAGTTCTGGTTCTGTGATCTCTTCAGGAAGATTTCCCACGTAGAGAGTGGTTATATTGCGGTCTTCTGGTGGCTCCAAAGTGGGCAACGATGCCGCCCGTTTCATGATTTTCTCAGCCACAGGATCGTTGCGTCCATAGTAGCGATCCTTGATGTTCTGCTCGCACAGAGGATCATCCGGCTCGTTGGGCTTGTCGTGACGGTAGGGACATTCCTCACCACGCTTACATTCTCCCTTTACCCAAAAGGAGCAGATGTGTGGCCGGTTTCGCTTGTAATAAGGGGCAGTACGAGCCAGTTTTGAGAGCATTTCATTGGCCGCCAGGGAGCGTCCCACGGCACCAGCTGCCTCGGTGCCGTCGCCATCCTGCAGTTGAGCATCAATGTTTTGTATGTAGTACTCCTTGTTGACGTCGCTCTGGGGCATGTTATCCGACACTTTCAAGGCAGCATCTCGCACCTGAATCGGCAGACCGTACTCCAAATCAAGTAGACAGGTTTGGCAAACGTTTTTTAATCTCGCACACGTCTGGCAAATCTCAGTCTTCTTAAAACGCATCCGGGCGCCTGGGCACCAGCGAAATATGGTAAATGGACGGGTGCATATCTTGCATTCTTTGCCAAAACGTTCCTTTATCATTCGCACATATGGATTGTCGCCCAGGCAGGTCTGGCAGAGAATAGGGAATTCGGCGTCCTCCCAGTTTTGCCGGTTGTACGTGTTTGTGGTCTTTGACATCGACATGTTGACGTCGAAGCTTGTTTTCTTTAAATTCTGTATTAAATTAAAACCTAAATCCGCTTGCTTTTTTCTCGTGTCTCCTAGTTATGGGTTAATTCTTGTAAAAACAAATTATCGATATATCGATAAACAAAAACCTAATACCACCCCAGCAGCGTTATTCTTATTAGGGGAGTTAATCCAATCGAAAATTGTGCATAATTTTTCCTTCTCTTTCAAGTTCTGATAAATTTAATGTATGAAAAGGAATACATTACGTTTATAATTTTTAGGTTTAACTATCTAGCGACCGTCCATACCCTTACTGATATGATAAGGCCGATAAAAATATCGATATATTCAAGTTTGATATATTTTGACAGCCCTATTAGGAGCAAACAGAAGACTAATTGTGTCCAAATACTCTCACATTTCAAGCATATTGAGCTAAAGTCAAGACTGTAAACGTGGAAAAGCAAGGCAGGGCAACGGACTTGCAGCAGCACAGCAAAAATGAGCTCACGGAAGCGGAGCGGCAGTGGTTCCACCAAGCGGCCCAAGGAGAAGGTTTGCACCAAGTGTAAGGGCTCCGCCTTGTCACAGACTGATAGCTTTATTGAATCATCGTAGGTGGTCTACATCTATGAGCTGCTGTGCCGCGGCGAAGATCCCAGTAGTGACAGCCCGGAGTTCTGGAATGAGTTCTTCCTGCTGCAACCTAATTTCGAGGCCCTAGAGACCGAGATCGGGAAGTTAAATGGAGAACAGCTTCAGGTTGTCAAGCCTAATCTAAACACGCTCTTTCAGAAGTGCATCGAAATGCTAGACACTGGTAAAATATCACATTATTCCCATATTGTGGGGTTTTATTGGCTCTTTTAGTTACCAACCTCCCACTTTATACATATGTATAAGCTCACTACTCAAAAAAGAATACATATTAGGATCTCCCTTAAGTTTCCTTGATACTTATTAAGTTAATCTCTTACAATCAGATCATCCCAAACGGTTGTGCAACAGTCTCCACACATTATGCTCCTTGTTTTATGGCATCTTCAAAAAGTCCAACTCGGATCCCACGTTCAACATCCTAAACGAAATTTTCGGACATGAAAAAATGGACGAATGGCTTAAACTGCTGATGCAGTACTGCAACCGAATTCTGTTGGGGGATGTGCCGGAGAATGCTCGCTTTATGTGCCTGAAGCTGCTGCAAGTCCTGGTCACTGGCACGGACAATGTTAATCAGAATGCACTATTCGAGCACCTGATGATGCACAGTATGTTTGATGCCTTTGTACGCCTGCTCAGCGATCCCACATTTCGTTCTCAGCACGGCCATGATATAGTCATTCTGTTAACAATTCTGGTGAACTACCGCAAACACGAAGCTACCAATCCCTACGTGGTTCAGCTGTCCATACTGGCAGATGAGCTAGCTTTGAATGGGTGAGTCGTATATACTATGTGAAGAACAAAAACCTCATTTTTTCGTATGTCTATTACTTTAGATATGGACAAATGATTTCACAGTCTCTCATTGATTTCTGCCGCCAATATATCCAGAGCCTTAACAACGTGCAGTCATCCTCCTGGTTCTCTTCACTGTCGAATATTGTGGGAAATATGTTTGTGTCAGACGAGGGATGCGAAAGAGTACAACAAATCAAAGCTAACAATGGCCTGTTGCTGGCGCTTTATGAGGCCGTGCATCTGAACCGGAACTTCATAACCACTTTGGCACACACACAGGCTGAATCCAGTGCCCCGCCTTCGCCAAGCAATACACTGAGCCTAGCACAACCAGTTCCTGATCTATCAAATGCTCCGATTATCGACATTACCCAGTATCCAACAAACCTTCTAGTAGCCGTCTTTCAGTACTGCTCCATCGTGATGCAAGACAACAAGAATGAATCGAGCATCGCTAATCTTAAGCTTTGTTTTCTTATACTAACTTGCATTTCGGAGGACCAATACGCCAACTCAATGATGCACGACAGCAATCTGACATTCAAGGTGATGCTGCACAGAGCGCAAATGCGTCATCGTAAACTGAACGTCGATCGGGTGGGCAAATCACAGCCATTGGCTGCCACACTGCTTGACCTGTTGGTAGAGTTTATTGTTTCTCATCTGATGAAAAAGTTCCCAATGGAACTGTACCTTCTTTGCATCGGAGTAATTCATAGAATTCTGTGCTACCAGAAACGATGCCGAGTGCGGCTTAATTATCCGTGGAAGGAGCTCTGGTCGGCATTGATTGGTTTGCTTCGCTTTTTGGTCAATCAGGAGCAAACCCTGGTTAAAAAGTGTAATATATTCCATTTGTCACTGCAGGTGGTGAACATTTTCAATCTGTTCATCACATATGGCGACACTTTCCTGGCCACCACTAATAGCTACGATGAGCTGTACTACGAGCTCAATCGGGAGGAGAAAATTTTTACGGAAATACACGCCATGGGTAAGATTTTTTGTATATTTGAAATTAAAAACCCAAC
This sequence comes from Drosophila atripex, assembly GCA_035045925.1. NCBI lineage: Eukaryota > Metazoa > Arthropoda > Insecta > Diptera > Drosophilidae > Drosophila > Drosophila atripex. The sequence goes on along the minus strand of JAWNOP010000022.1, from coordinate 2,068,564 downwards.
TCATTTTAAAAATTACCAGTTCTTCGGTACACAACGATGCCCGAGTGCGAATACAAAGATGATGTGATCAAGCTGCTGAATGCCCTAGTGAATATACTTGCCATTGTGAAACATTTCCAGAATAAGATCAAGGAATGGCTTGCCGAGCAAGGACTATCAACGCCCACCGAGGAGCAAATACTCGATGTGGTGCGCAAGAACTATGACCTCACGCTCAAACTGCAAGACTCTCTCGATCAGTACGAACGGTATTCCGAAACACCATTGCACACCAACTTTTTTAAAGTGATGGTCCGCGATGTGGTCAACGATACCCGGAAGCACATCTACGGTTATGTGAAGGAGGCCGTCTCTATTATTCCCGATCAGGAGATGCTCCTCTCATCCATGAACAGCTCTTCACTACCGGCGGCTGGCACAACGGCTGTGACAGTTCCAACAGCCACGCCTGCCACGTTATAATTATCAACCTCGACAGACTACTAGACTGTTTAATTGTTTTCTTTTGCTTAGTTTTTTAGACGTATTTTAAATAATCAAATCTCTAGAAGCGTAAACTCAATGTAATCTGTAAGATTAAAAGTGCTTTGCGAGTCTTTGTTAGCTTTCGTGGTGAAGCAGTGCACTTAAACCTAAATATATACATATATATTCTGTGCAAGTTTTTTACGTATACATTAAAAAATATATATATATATTGCGATTGTGTGTATATACAATGAACCTAAGACTTTCATTTTTTCCAATATTTCTTTCAGCGTATCTTTTAACCATTTTTGAACAAACAACAAAAGAGAAAAATCTAAAAGAAAGTACAGTTCCAAGTAAAGATAAAAAAATTAGGCACAAAACAGGTTAAACTAAGAGATATTTATAACTATGTATTTACAGTTGTCGTTGAAACAGGTAGAAATATGTGAACCCTGCAACAGGACCCTCAGTCCGGTGCCAGAAGTGAAAGTGGTTGCACACAATTAAACAATCCTTGCAATCCTCATTGTGCTAAAAAATGTCTCCAAATATTATTTGTGATTTGTGCTTAAAAGATTTTACTGTCCTCAAATTTATAGAGCATTATGAAAATTGTAAAGTGAATAGAAATGCCTTTGAAATCATGGAGCCAGCCAGAACACCTGTTAAAAGAAGGCCACTTCAATCTCAAAATCAACAAAATTCTAATATTGTTCCCGAATTGAAGAAGATTTGCTCTCGAAAACCGGATAATCATTCAGATATACTTTGCTCCGTTTGTAAGGAAACCTATAATCCGGCTTTAAAAATGCGACATTTGATGAGTGAAAATCATAAGAATGCTGCTAAAGCAAGTCTACCAAAAAATAACATTGAGTCTGAATTTCCAATAATGGTTTTCCCTGTGATATCAAAAATAAATGAATCTGACCTTCATAAATTTTATCTCAACTGCAAAAATGAAATTCTGCAAGTCCTCTTATATGGGCTAGGCGAATACAGAATGTTGAAATTTACATTGAAGATATATGGATCGTATCATAGACCAACTGAAGTACACACAAATTTGGAACCAAAGAACTTCATTACACCTTACATGGCTATCTATGAACTCGACTCTTTGGAAGAAATTTTGAATGATGCCATTGAATATTTAACAAATTTAAGTCGTCTATATCTTGATAATATTTCGGGTTGGTCAATTAAAAACTTTGAAAAGTTTGAAATCACATTAATTAAATTAGAACATTTGCCAGCAGGCAGTTTTGTTCCGACCCCTGAGAGCATTAAATCCAGAAATGCATTGATAAATGTAAAGAATAAGGACAACTTTTGTTTCAAATGGAGCATTTTAGCAGCAATCGCTTCCAAAATTCGAAGAATCGCAAATATAACTCCCTGGGAAAATCCATTACATTACACAGATGTAGATATTTCACAGGATTTAATTAGATATAAAGGAACTACAGTAGATTTTTCTGGAATAGAATTTCCTATAACCAGAAATGGAATCAAGCAATTCGAACTCAATAATCTGGATTTCAGCATTAATGTTTTTGAATTGGACGATAATGGAGAGAATGTGGTTGGACCAACCATAAAAACCGATGAAATCAAATCAAATCACGTAAACCTACTGGCATTGTACAATGAAAAAAGCCAAAATATGCATTATACCTTTATTAAATGCATGAAAAAATTATGCTATTTGCAGTATAACAGACCCGATACAAAAGGTTATTTTTGCCATAATTGTTTGGAGTTCTCTTCACGTCCACCTTGTGGTCAAAACACCTGTCAGAATATAGACTCTACTTATCCAGCACCAAATACTAATGTTTCTTTCGAGACACATTTCAAAAAACTATCACCACCAGTGATAATTTATGCGAACATAGACATTTTAACGCACATTTCTAAGAGGCCCGAATCATGGTCAGCATCCTTTTATGTTGTTCATTCATATTATCCTTCGAAAAATGTGCTGCGGACATTCTGTGGTAAAATGAAAATGATCCCAACTAATCAAAATTTTCTAAAAAAAAATGTTTTCTAACAGGTATAGATGCCGTATCACAATTTCTCGCAGCCCTCGGAAAACTAGCATATCGTCTTTATGAAGAGTATTGGATGAAATCCGCAGAAAATATTGAAATTAATCTTTTGGAGGTGGAGGATAATGATGAGTATAGTATATGTTGTGCCTGCGACGAAGAAATAGAACCGGAAGATTTACAAAAATATTATAGTCAATTTACAGGGGAATTTATTGGTCTAATTCATAAGAAATGTAAGCAAGATTATTGTTTGAAAAGTGCGATTATCCCAGTTATTTTTAAAGAGTTGTCAAAAAATATTATTAACTTATTATTAAATGAATTAAATAGGGGAATACAACTAATACCTAGCTGTAATGGTTTCTATTCAATGATTCAGTCACATAGACCACATAGTGCGAATCATTTATATATTGTTAATTTTATAGACGCCAGCAACTTCTTAGAATTTAATTTTGATAAAATAGCAAGTTTCATGGACATGAATAATTTCAAAAATCTTTATAACCACTTTCCCGAAGGAGTCCAATGGGAGCATATCGATAAAAAGATAATATTTCCTAAAACTTATTTGAATAGCTTTTCGAAAATGAGCGATTTGGAGTTGCCTCCAATATATAATTTTTTGGGAGAAGGTTACAGTATCGAAGACTATAGATTTGCGCAACAAGTGTGGGCGAAATTCGATTGCACACATATTCGATGCTATATCAAGTTGTATTTAAAACAAGATGTTCTTATTTTGGCTGATGTTTTTGAATACTTTCGATCGTTGTGCCAAAAACATTATAGCCTAGACCCCACTAACTATAGTACCAAGGCGGAATTATCCTGGGATGCTATGTTAAAAGTCACAAAGGTAAACTTAGACCTCATTAGTGACCCCAAAATATATGATTTTTTAACAAGAGGAACACGTGGTCCATTAATTCACAGTTTACCGGGATTGGCAAAAGCCAATAATAAATATATGCGCAATTTTGATCCACGTCTGCCTTCAGAATATTTGGCTTGCATTGAAGCTAAAAACTTAACTGAATGGGCGATGAGTCAGTCTCTACCTCTTATCCAATTTTCGATTTTTAAGTAAAGACGAGGTTGACCGAATTGATTTTCAAAATGTGCCACATGATGGAAGTATAGGTTATATGCTCGAAGTTGATCTTAAATATCCTGCAGACCTTCATAAAAGTCACAGATCACTGCCGTTTTGTCCTGACGGTCGAGAAAAGGGCTTAGGGCCTACAACTAGTTTAACTGACAAAAAAAACTATGTAATTCATCTAAAAAATCTACAACTATGTTTACAACATGGGCTAGTCATTGAGAAAATACATCAAGTTCTTTCTTTTCGGCAGGAGTGCTGGCTTAAACCATATGTTGAATTGAATGCCTATCTCAGCAAAGGAGCCGAAAACGAGTTCAAGGAACATATATTTAATTCGATGAATATAAACATTAAAGACTGTTTGCAAGATATGCAAATGATTAAAGTTAACTTATTAAAACATTATCAATCAAGAAGGAACTCTCCTGGGTTCAGGCACCGAATAGCTAGAAACAATTTCCACAAAGTAGAAATATGGGGCAAAAGCTTGGCAGCAATCGAATGGAAAAAACAACCTATAATGTGTGATAAGCCGATATATATAGGCGCTGTCGTTTGGGAGTTATCAAAATGGTTCATGTATGATCAATATTATAATTCAATTTTAGCTCAATGCCCCTCTGTAAGGTTGCTTTATATGGACTCTAACTTACTTTTTTTGTACCTAAAAGAAAACTTTTATGAACTAGTAAGGAAAAACCCTTCTCTTTTCGATACTTCAAATTACAAAAAAAATAATAGATTTAAGATAGTAAACTCCAATAATAATGAACTTGGATCAATAAGAGACAAAATAGGTGGTCGGATAATGCAATCATTTCAGGTTGAAAGCGCCAGATCCTATTCTTTAGCGTTCGAGGTTCAATAATATACTATTTTATAAACATACTGTAGACATAAAGAATGTTAGCTATAAGAAAGTTGATTTCCACGTTGTGTTTCACAGTTTCTATAAAATTTATGTACTAAAGATCTATAAGAATTATGTAAATAATTTCCAATAAAAGAATCATTGTAATTTATTTTTATAGTTGCTCTTTATTTATTCCCAAGCTTTCCACGTGTGTATAGTTTTTATTACAAAAATGCGTATAAATATTTATTTTCTGTTCTGGTTATACAATGTGTATAGGTGTGCATAAGCGCTAAGGATATCGCTATAATTGGTTTTTATTTATGATAAACTATTGCTTGCAGGATTTGCAGGCTTTAACAATTTGAATGCAATTAAAATGTATAATGGGTCGAATAGCTAATTAATTGTCAATTAAATTCATTAAAATTATGTAAATATATAAAATACATAGTAATATACAAAATAATTGGTTTATATAAGTAATCCTAATCGCTTTATACAAATGATCTTTGCATTCGATTGATTAATTTCTAGCTCGATAATAAAGTTGAAAGGCAGAGCCAAACGATCACTCAAAGGCACAATTAACAGACAATATTCGAATTAAATTAATTATTTTATAAGCGATGCCTAAGTTGTTTTTTTTTTCGTTTTTGTTGCTCTAACATAACATATTTATGGATCATTATATTTACAATTGCGTTTCTCGTTCGGAAGTGTGTGTTATTTTTTCTATGTGTACGGATGAGTGGGTCTATGGTATGGGAAACTTAATGCTGCGCTGATTAGAAGTGATCCACCTTGACGGAGACCGTGTGGGCGGCCGCATTGCTGGGCAGATCGATGTTGTCCCACTCGGTGTGAAGGTTCTTCTCGCTGTCGGTCGCCTTGAGGGCCAGGCCCAGGGATGCAGTGCGTCCGGCACAGTGGGGTATGTTGAGGGTAACCGGCACTAGAAACTCAAGGCCTTGGGGCCCGCACATCACCAGCGGCGACAGCATTGTCTCACCTGGTATTGGAAATAGTAATATTATTAGTTAACGAACTATGGCACTTGAAACAATATTTAAGAGTGTCGTAAATGGTGTCAAACAAATATCAAAAGTGTAAGTATACAGGGACAAGACATGTATTTAAAGTTACAGATTTTGAAAAGTTACAGAAAGATATTAGGAAAGAGAAGAAAAAGGACGGAAGAAAGTTCTACAAATAATAGTCAAGGTATGAAATTTTCACAATTTCACTATTTTTATAATAATTTTTCAAAGAGCTTGGACACAAAGATTTAATGTCTTGGGACCAATAATACAATTGTTAAAATGTGAATGAAGTTACATGCAACAAGCAAACGACTACTGGTTAGTAAAACATATAAAATAATTTATAAAAAACCATCCACCATAAAATAGAGCCTATAAACATTAAACGCTTCAAAAATTAAAACATCGCCTTAATCAAAATCAAAGACAGAGTTGTGTGTGTAATTTTCATTTGCAAATAGTTGTTTGTGGTAGTGGCTTTGTGTGTTGTGGTGGATGGATACAAGACGGAGTAGGATAATTATTTTCTTTTTAGTTAGACCAACCATTTTCCATGTCCAGAGGCGGACCACCGACTGCCTGTCCCATGCGGGGATCGCTCACAGTGAAGTAGATCTCCTGCCGTACTCCGGGGGGAATGGCACCCGGCGGGATTTGCAACGAAACGTGCCACAATTTATCCGCCAGAGTGCCACCATTCGAGTCGAAAAATCCCCTCGATGTACTGGGTTCCCTCGGAATGGCGGGAAAGGGTCCGGCATTGGTTGGTTGTGGTGGAGCATTGTTCACGGGTCCGGCGATGGGCAAGGACATGTTGCTACTAAATGGCGTACTGGTGGCGTTGGGTGGGCCCACTGGTAGGCTGGCCTGCGAGGTGTACTGCGTCTCAATCGAGGTGCAACTGTCGCCGATGGGGGAGCTTGGTGGCGGGGCCGTGCGTTTCAGTATATTGGAAATGTGGAAGGGCGCCCTGCCGGACCGGGGAGTGAGTGGCTGTTGCACTGGCATAGGTGCGGGAGGCGGGGCTAAGGGTGCAACCTGATCGGCTGCCTCAAAGACGTCATCGGACTCATTTTGTGTTTCACTGGCCAGCAACATGGCCTCATTGTGATGGTTGTTCTCAATGGCCGTGACCTGTTCTGGGGCTTCCATGGAGCTCTCATTTGGAATTTCTTCATCCTGCTGCTGAGACTCTTCCACTTCATCCACCTCAGCTTTGACCAAAGGGGCTCTGGCTGGGTTTTCAATCACAGTATCTGAAGACTTCTGCAGATCGGATCGACTTAAAGTGGAATCCACTTCTACGGGATCTTCGGGATGCGTATTTATTTCCACCTGTATCTGCTCAGATTTTCCCTCTTTCTTCTCATCTGTTTCATTTTCACGGGACTGAAGGATGCTCTCCTCCCGGGTCTCGTAAATGGGCGCCGGTCGGCCCATGTCCCTTTTGGATACGTAAATGGGTTCCGCCATGCTGTCCAAAGCCTCTCGTCTAGTTTGGTATATTTGATCCCTTAGCTGGGATCGCGTTTTCAGGGCACTCTCCTTGGCCTCCCGCCGACTTTGATAGATTGCCTCCGGATTGGAGGCTTCCGATTGGCTACTGCTGCTTTGAGGACTAAACTCCCGTTCCATGTCCCGCTTTCCCTGGCTAATCCGCTCCTGCATTTCCCGTTTGGACTGGTACAAATGATTGCGTTGCATTTCACGTTGCATTTCTCGCCGGGATTGATAGAGTGGCTCCTCCTCGTTGGCTGCTCCGGGATAGAATCTCCGGCGGGTCATCACCTCGGAATTGGGAGCTCTGCGCTGATCCTGGGGAAGCATGTAGGCCCCGTTGCGAGTTTGATAGATCTCTTGGGGATCCTGCTCGTAGCCAGGACTTGCCACAGGCCGCCTTGCTTGCCACTGATTGCCACCGCCTCGATCTGCTGTGGTGGTGCTATGACGCCTTACAATCCTACGACCATTCTTGCCCCCAGAAGCGGCAGCCGCCGCAGCTGCCTCGGCTTGCCGCCTTTCGAGATCAATACAAGCCCGATTTGCATACAAGTCGTATTGGTCATACTGGTCATAGCCATTGTCATGGGGATGCTGCATCCTGGGCACTGTTCCATTGCCACCTATGTTTCCGTAAATGTCCTCACTCTCCAGATTCTGGTAGGTACTGTTCATCATGTCCTGCGGATGCTGCGGGTAGTGACCTCCGTTTCTCTGCTGATAGTAAACATCCTGGGGATGTGGCGGCATCATGCCATGTGAACGCTCCTCAAAGCCAGCTGGGTAAGTGGGATACTCATCCGGATAGTAGGGTCTTTGGACGCCCCTTTCCAGCATTGATTGCTGGCGCCGCAAGCCTTTGGGCTTCCTTTCCGGTTCCACCATACTGTTCATCCTTCTCAAGGGACGCGTGCTCTTGATCAGAGCATTTTTAAGTGCTACCAGCGGGCTCTTCAGCACCGATTTCTTTTTCTTATGGGGCGGCAGTGGAGGTGGCGCCATCTCCATGCCATGATCATCATAATACTGCTGCTGGTGAGGATGGTGATGCTGGGGATGTGGAGGATATTGTTGCCGGGGCTGGCTGTGTGCCCTGGCAGTGCCATAGTGTCCATAATAATTGGGATCCTGAGGCGGAGGTGGACGCTCGTGGGGGTAACGAGGTGCTGAACGAGATCGCTGCATGGGATGTCCATGGGAAGGTGGCGGCATGCGATAGTATTCATCGTACCGCTCGTCGTACGGCTCCATTTCGCTAAAGATTTTGTTACGGGTTTTGGAATTTTTGTGTGTGATTAACAAATGGAATTTAATTGAATCTTTTTTAATCTGAGAGGTCTGCTAAATATAAATCTTTGCTAAATTCAAAATCGGATACTGATGAAACTAAAGACCTATTTAAATTTCATTATTGGAAATCCCTATCAAATACGCATTTTTATTCCTGCAAAAATTTTCCATAAATACACACGAGCGCATATATGTTTATATAAAATATATTCCATACATTTCATTAAAATACTTTGCAAAATTAACCAAATCTGTAGAAAATAATTAGGTACCAATAACCAGTAACCAGTTTTAGAGAAAACATTAAACTTTAGTATTTATTTTGTTAGTTATTATTCTGTTGGAGTTTACCCAAAACCGCAAGTTAGATTCAAGTTTAACTTTCAAATACCCGAAAAATGGATTGAGAGTGGAGTTGTAAAAACAATCAGCTAAAAGCGTGATCATAAATTGTAAATAGAGAAGTACAGATTTAAGTTTAAGTTTAAGAACAGAGAAATATGTGGATACGAATCTGTACCATAGAAGTTAACCCGAAAAATGTTTTATTTTCGTTTTCTTATTCATTTCATAGATTTTTTTATGTGCGGGAAGCGCTTGACTGTTTTAATTTTGTTACATTTTAATTTATAATCTGGTTAATAATTTTGGTTATTGCAAAATACAATAATTGTTTTAATTTATGTAATATATGCGATTTGGTTTCGTTGTTGTGCGTTTTTTTAAAATCATTTTTGAGAAATTTTTGCATCGAATAATTTGTAATGACCAGCAACCGTATGAAATAATGAATATATTGACATAATGATTGATTGTTGTCTGATTGGCTGACCGATTGACTGAATGTTTGATCGATATTTGTGAATTACAAGAATGCCATTTAACAAGAATATAAAACATTTTTCGTTAACACAAATGTTGAAAATTGAAGGAGGGCGCAAAAAAGATTTCTGTATGTTTTTTTGTTGTTTTTTTTTTAATTTTAAATATTTTTATTGAGAAGGGAGGTAATGGATCTTTTAGATGGGAGGATAATTCAGGGACTACAAAATGTGGCATTCCACTTACCTCATATTATGATGGTGCCCGGCGGCGCCTCCGATTTGCGGTTTACGATAGAGTTCGAATGCGGATCCACGCTGCTCCCGACTTCCAGCCAAGTCCAGGGCATGACGCTCTGGGGTGTGCGGTGGCAGGTTTCCTTTAATTTCAAATTTTATTAAATATTTTGTGGACTTTAAGCTGAGTAACTATATTTACCAATTGGCGGTGGCATGCCACGATGTGGCGCTATATAGGGTCCTGTGCCACTGCCCCCGTTGTAGTGGTGACTGTTGCCATTGTAGCCATTGGCCGGAGGATACGGTTGTGGGGGTGGCGCCTGTCCGTAGTTTCCGTTACTGCCACCGTATGTAGGTTGCTGCTGCTGTTGCTGCGGCGTCTGTTGCATGTGGCCGTTGCTGGGAGAGCCAGGAGTAGGCTGCTGGCCGTAATGGTGATGGGATACCGTAGGATAGTAGAAGCCGTTGGGTGAACGCGGCGAACCAGAGTCCTAATGAAAAAAGGAGGTATTAGCAAAATGAACAAGGAATTTGGAGCGACATAGTAACTTACCCCATTCTCCCAGGGGGTAGTGCCTCCACTGCCACTGCTACCACCACTTTGCACGGGTGGTCTGTAGTTTTTGGGTTTGGGCGGTGGCACCGGCTTAAAGGGTCCACTGCCATTGCTACTAGGCGTTCCACTGCCATTCATCTGGCCCTGGCCATTGCTGACATTCGGCGGTGGCACCACTCCGTGTGGCGTCGTCTTCGGCAATTTCGTGTAATCCGCTTGTGATACGGAGTTATTGCGACTGTTGGATCATGTGGTGGGGCACGGGGCACGGGATTGTGGAGGATGCAGTGGCATAAACATTAGGTGGCAGGTGATAGGGGATGTGTGTGGATTGGAGGGACAAGTACGTTTGATGATGACGAGCACAAAACATAAGCCAGAAAGAGAAAACGTCGGTTTGCGATTATAAAAATATGTGTGGCAAGAATACTTAAAATATTTATTTGTACCAGGGCTAAATGGTAAGAGAGGGGCAGCTTAAAATTATTAATACAACTTTTTGAGACAAAATTATTATTTTTTATTTCCTTTCAAAATTGTTCACACTGTTCCTCAAGGATAAAAGGGACATGACTCCAAAAAAGTATGTATTTCATAGAAAAAAAATGTGTAAAGTGCATTTTCGTTTATTTATTTGTGTGTTAAAAATATTTGCATTGTAAATTCGTTCATTTTTGTTTTATTTTTTTTAAACGAGTGTATCGTAGGCAGAGCCGCTGGACAGCAGCGCCGGAAGGGGCATCAAGGCATGCAGACGTGGGGCAGCAATCGGTCGACGGTCATAGCCGCCGGAATTGAGTCGCAAGTGAACCTGAGGATGATTGAGTTGCAGGGCTGAAGTCAGGGTCAGGGGCAGATTACGGGGCAGAGGCAGGGGCAGGGGCAAGGACGAGGGTACAGGGGAGAGCGACAACGAGGACGAAGGTGACATTGAGTGCATTAGCTGCAAGTGCTGCAAATGGGGCGCATGGAGATGATAGCGTCTAGTTTGTATTTTATTCGAAATGCAGAAGTAGAGATACAAAACAATATTTACGACACATGCGAGTTAAGTGAGTTGATATCGAACGACGGCACAGAAAAAATAGAGAAAGTAAATATAAATTGTTTAAATATTTATCCAAGTCGTGTCATATGTACAGTTATTTTGCAGGGTAACTAACAATTAATTATTATTTAGTTTAAAGTCGTACCTGTATTTGCCGTAATCGGTTTTGGTTTCCACCAAAGGTTTGCGAGGACTGCTCTCCAGACCCAAGTTCGAGGGACGTTGGGGAGTGCCATTACGCGGATCTATAAAGAGTTTTATATATTATTGTACCAACGAATTGTTTTTAGTTAAAGTTAAGTTTAGATAAAGTTTAAACTTACCAATATTACGGGACGCATTCATGTCATTGTAATGAGGTCTTCCAGGACTGCTCTGGCGGTTTAGATCGTTGCCTCCACCAAAGTTGCGATGATCGTGTGGACTACGGCCGTATTCGTGTGATTGGCCCACAGGCGGCAAGGGGCGACCACTGAAATAATAGTTATAATTAAGAAATAAATACACAAAACTTAAAAAAAATGTCAAACCCAAACTCACCCTGCATTTGGCACTGATTTGAGATCGTCGGGGGCATTGGGACCCAGTCGTCCCAGGTTCTGCATGGCCATTTGGGAATTATTGTATGAATCGTAGCTGGAAACACTGTCGTAGGTGGAGGTACCACCGCCTCCTCCATTGGCCTTCAGTTGGGCATTCAAACGAGCCTGGCGCTCTAGAGAGGCGTGGGTTTGCTGCTGCTGTTGCTGCCTATCCATGGTTTCAGCTCCGCCGGAGCCAACCAAAGCATTGCGAGTAATGTACTCCGCTTGGCCATCATCCTGCACTACGGTTTTGCCAAATAGGCGCTCCTGGGCACTTCGACTCAGTGTTCCGTTCCGGGATGACGAGCCTGAGGTGTTCAGTGGCATTTCTCCAGGCTTCGACTGCCGATCAATACGTGGCGGCAGGTCCGGAGCATTAATTCCGTACAAAGATTGCGGTCTAATGGCCGCCGGATCACCACCAGGTTGCTGCTGCTGTTGCTGCACATTGGTGCCATAGATGCTGTATTTGCTGGAATCCATGGTCTGGCGGCGATTCGGATTCCCGGGGACACCATGGTCGTAGGGTACCTGAACAGGGTGCATTGCAAGGTGGATGGAGAGGGGATGGTGACACGGATTAGCACACTGAATCGAGTCATATTTCGCAAAGGGGGGTTTACTTTTTACTTGACATTAATCCGAGGTGATTTTGGATAATTGATGAACATTATAGTTTTTTTTTTTTAAATAGTTTTTTGAAACTCTTTTTCTTAACTCCTTAAAAAAATCACCAAAGCTTAACGTTGAGTAAAAATTAATTTGTTATTTTTATGAAGTTAAAACCCTTTGATTTTGGGCGCTTGAGAACCTTTTATTATCTTTTATTATCTTGTTTCTGGTTTGTATAATTCTTTTAGTGTGTAAGCGCATGCTTATTTTGTATATTTTAGTTGGTTTAAGATATTGGTTTTAATTTTTTTTGGCTTTTCGACCTCTTACCGTATATGGAGGTGGCAATCCTTCACCAATTATGTCTCTATCCCTATCCAAGTTATCCTGATTAGTGGCAATCGATGGATCTGAGCTCGCTTTAACCAACTGCGGCAAATTGCCAAGCGACAATGATGCGGATGGGCCGGGACTCAGTTCCAAATCGGATTCGGGACTTGATGCATACGAGAGTCGGGAGGTGGTCATGGGGAATAGGAAATCATCGGAAAGGGATTCTACGGGCTGGGGTTTCGATGGCGATTTTATGATTCGGTTCGGTTAGGCGTAAATTTTTAATTTTTTTTTTTGGCAAAAAGTTAATTTAATTTTAGCGGTAAAAGGTTTTGTAATTTTTTTTTTTTTAATTTAGCGCGCGAAGAGCAACCAACATTTTGTATTTCAATCAAATAAATGGAAACGCAAAAACAGCAACAAGAAACGTAGATGAAACATAACAAATCATGATTGATTGGTTGATTCGATTGATTGAACGGCGTTCGATTGCGTAGCATTTTTGATACGTAATGTTTGGACAAACACAATATATTTGATATTTATGTTTTTAGTTTTGGACGAGGACATTGTTGATTATTTTGGTGTATTTGGGGGATATATGCATCGAGTTTTACGGGGTGATTAAGCGGGAAATGGCCATGATGATGGTTGGTGTATTTGTTTGGTTTTTGTTTTTTTTTTTTGTTTTTGGTATGTAAATAAAAGAAACAAATGAAACGAAAAAACATTTAGTTAGCAACTTTATAAAAATATTGGCAAAAATTTGTATGGAGATTTTTGCGTAGAGCCTTAAGCCTAAATATATGTATGAGAAATTTTTTAAGGATATGATTTTTTAAGGAGATGACAAGTAGGATTAGGGATTTGGGAAATTGTCATTCATTTTGTTTAATTTAATCTCTTACTTATAGACTTTTTGTATATTCCTTGGAATGACAATTTCTTACCCATAGGGTTATGTGATATTCATAGATCTACATGCTTTTAGCCGTACAATTACACATATATTTCTATAACATTCATATATGTACAGCCAACGGATAGCGGGTTACACACAAATTTATTGTTCTCTATCAGGTTAGATGAGGAATTTGGTCTTATGAATAATTTAGTAATAACAACTACATGCAGTAATTACAAAAGAGGGCTTCAAAATGCTGGGGGATTCAGTTGAAAAGAGTTGTGCCGCATCAGGAATGATACTATCCAGCTAGATCTCATTCTTGGGACTTGATTTTTCAACTAAATTAACACCGATTCTCATGCAATGCATTCGTTACTTTGGCCAACATTGTTGTTGGAATCAGCATTATTAATGTTGCTATTGTTGTTGCTGTTGCTGCTATTGTTGTTGCTACTACAATTATTATTATTATTATTATTATTTATATGGTTGTTGGTTAAGCTACTTGAATTATTTAAGCTGGCTATTTGATTTGTGAGATTATTAAAGGCCAGGGTGAAGTTACCCTCATCTGCCAAAGTGCCGTCGCTGCTCTCATGGCCGTTGCCCAGGAGATTGCTGAGGGAACCGGAGGAGGATGAGTAGCTGCTCCTTCCCGGTATCCCATTGCCGATCAGTCGCTGCTGTGGTTTGGCCATCGGCGCAGGGGCCGGCGTCCTTTTGGATACATTTGTATCTACAAGTCGCTGCTGTTGTTCCAGCTGAACATTGCTGTTTTTGTTCTTATTTTGATCCAACAGATTCAGACTTGAATCGAAGATGTTCTTTTGCAGCAACAACTCGTGGTAATAGTACGGCGTAGTCCGACGCTCAACTGGAGCATTTTGGCGCAAACCATAGCGGCTGACAGGACCGGCAGGACCAGAGCCAGGCTGGAAGCCCCTCGTTTGATTCACGGCATTGGTGCTACTGCCTCCGTTCAGATTCAAGCTGGAGTGCTTGGGGGTGCTGGCAAAGGTATTGCTCAGCAAATTGGGCTGCGAACTGTGGTACTGGCTGGAATTGGTTCCATCCAGAGCCAGGACATGGTCGTCCAAGGGCTGACTTGTGGGAGCATCAGCCGCGGCGGCTGGCGCCAGGCCACTGGGCATTGAGGTGGCCGGTTTTATGATCGGCACCATCGTATAGGATCTACGGTTTCTCGGCTTTTCCGCCAGACTCTGGCTATGGGCATAGACCACAGGCGGGGGTCGGGGCGGCGGGAGCGTGGTATCCTGGCTCTGGATCAGCGTAAAGGATTTGCTATGACTCTGGCCGAGATTCAGATTCTGAGAGTAGCGAGGCACTGAGGTCGATGCAACGGGGCGGCAGCAGGCGAACTGGCAAGGCTGGGCGATGTAGGGGGGGAATAACATTTCGGTGGGGGAATCGGGGAACTGTTATTTTTTATTTATTTATTTTTTATTTTTTTGCGTTTAGACAACAATCATGGACATGGTTTTTATGTGTGTGAAGTGTGTTGTGTGTGTTTAAAAAACAAATAAGAAAAAGTTTGGAAAGTATAAATTAGAATATTGACCATAACCAGTTGTAGAAAAAATTAAAGAGTTATAGAATATTAAAATTAGTTTAAGGACTACAACAAAATAATTATTGTTATTTAAGAGAAGGGGATACTGCTGTCTAAAATGGGGTTCTTATCTAAGCAAAGAGTTATATTAATAAAGTTTAAAGTTTGGAAGTAAAATACTTTTGGGTTTTGTAGTAGAAACTAGTGGTTCGGATATTTGAAAAAATTAATGTAGGTTTTTGCATTTGTAAAAAAAAATCTTGATCGTTTTTCAAATCAAATTTAATTAATCAATTTTTTGAATTTTTTTTATTAAAAATTGGGTTTTCCTTACTGCAATTTGAAATTTTCCATCACCTACTCAGATAATTAGGAAATCGTTAGGACAACATCGAGGAGATGCTTGATTTTAAAACAGACTTAGATACTAACTACAACAGTGGACAACACGCAGACAACAACTAGGATGGAAATGGCATCCCTGGGTCGGTTTGGAGGAAAAGGACTCACCTTAGACTCGGACATCCAGACGGCGCCGCTCTGCTGCAGATCGATCGAATCGCGCAGTTTGCGATACCAGGACTCCTCGTCACTCAGGGCTATCTGGGTGCTGAAGATGTGCGACCAGACGCGCTCCAGCTTCTGGCACTGCTCCAGCAGCTTCTTGGAGCTCTTGTGGGCAGCCTTGGGCAGGCCATGACGCAGTTGCTTAATCACGTGCTTGCTGTCCGTTTTCAGGAAAATGACCACCGGATAGAACTGGGCATAGTTCAGGCGATCCACCGCATTCGGGGTTATGTCCAGCAGGGCGTGCTTGCCCCGATCCATCACATCGCGTATATTCGAGAGCCGCACAATGCGGCATTTTCCACTACTGCCGGCGGATTTGTCATCGTCCTGCAGAGGGGTCGAGAACTTGTCGGGGAAGTCCTTGGCCAGGCGTTCGCGGGCCAAGTCGGAGACGGGTCCAAAGAGGACAACGGGGCGCACGAATCCAGGGTGTCGCAGCACCACTCGCTCATAAGCCGGGAACTTGGAAATGCTGTCAGAGAACACCACATCGTCCCAATTTTCGCGGGACAGACTCTTCGAGCGGCGATGCGTGGAGCTACAAGAAGCAGAATATAAGTAAGAAAGATAAGTAATATAATAATAGTATAAGGCAAAATATTTTGTTTTCAGATTTTAATATAGGATCCACGAATCGTTTAAAGGATTCCGCTCAAGATATAGCTTTAAGATAGAGTCGTCCAAAGGAATGAAGGATGTGTGCAAAGGATAAACAGATCCGGATCAAGAAAATATATTTTTTATAGGGTCGGAAAAGGTCTTCTTTGCGTTGGTCCCTTTTGACCAAAATTAGTACACTTTGCAAGAGTATAATGTGAAATTTATAAATCAATTCATTATTTGCGAGCTTACCGTCTTCGCCGGAAGAAGTTCCCACGCGATTCATTGGCGTTCATCTCCTTTTTGGTGGCGTTGAACTGAGCGGTGGCCAGTTCCTCGGCCCTCGATTTGTTGGGAATGACGCCGCGCTGCATCTCCTGATGTCCTCGTCCTATTTTGAGAACCTGCCAGGAGCCGACGACCCCGTTGTGCAGGGTATCGATCACCCGGAAGACATCGCCCGCCTTGAAGGCCATCTCGCCTTTGGATGGATTATCGCAATGGAAATGGGTCTTGATGTGGAAAGAGTCGCCACGCTGGTTGGTCACGACCTCGTCGTACTCCTCCTTGCAGTACTGAACAATCAGATCGATGCGATCCTGGAGACTCAGTAGAAAGAGTACGGCCTCCTCTCGGGTCACACCGTTCATGTCCATGTCGTTGACTTTCAGGATTTTGTCTCCCGGCATTAGACCCTGAAGCGAAGCTGGAGATCCTGGCTGCACGGCTGTCACAAAGATTCCGGCTTCGTTGCCACCAGTTAGACGAATGCCGACGCTTCCTTCCTTTTGGAAGGATATGAACCGTGGCTCGGCACTCTGGCGCTCCTCGTAGAGCTGTCTGCGGGAACTGTAGAAGTCCTCCTGGGCGGCTCCACCACTGGATCCCCTTGGGGGTGGCGGACGCGGTGGCTCATCGGAAGCGACTCCGTTTCGGCCTCTAGTTGGGGTCACAGGTCTGTCCAGTTGCTGCAGGGATACACCATCCATCAGGGGTCCTCTGGATCTTCCCCTGGGTGTCAGATTGCTCTTCTCCTCGTTCAGGACATTGCCGTTCATGTTTGGGCCATTAGAGGTTCGGGTTGGCGGCTGAACATAGAGGTTCTGGGAGGAGTAGCTGGCGCCTCCTGGCAGATACGGATCCTCCAGGTTATTGTTGCTGTTGCTGCAGCCGGACACTTGTGCCTGATGGCTGGCATAAATATTTCCCGCTGCCGACTGATGGCTGGCCGAGTTGTTAAGGTTCAGTTGACTCACAGCCGCCTGATTGGTGATGTCTCGGAGAACTACCAGGTTCAGGCGCTCTTTGCAGCCATCGATGATCTTCTTGGCCTCCTTCAGGCTCATGGTATCGCCGCAGTTTGTGTTGTGGATTCGTGTAATGATGTCGCCCTCCTGGAGGCTATAGCCATTGGCGTTCAGCTGCTCCCTGGCCTTCGAGGAGATCTCCTTGACAAACAGCCTGCAGCCAAGAACCACGCCGTAGTCATCCTTCTTACCGCCTTTCGTGAGCGTGACCTTGATGGGCTGACCTCCGGTGGCATTCTGCACCAGGGACGAGTTCAACGAGTTCGGCTGACTGAGATTGGTCATGGGAGTTGGCGCCACACCACCTCCATTGGCCATAAGACCCACCGAGCTGAGGCTGTGCGAGTGCTGGTGCTGCACCGCCGCACCACCCGGAGTGACGGGATTCAGTGGCACGCGCCTCTTCACCACCAGCTGCACAGTATTGCCACTGTCCCGCAGCACTTGCACCGCCGTCGCATACTCCACGTTCTCCAGGGAAACGCCATTCACCGATATAATCCGATCGTTGACTCTGCAAAGTAGGGGAACGAAGTAAAGAAAGGGTTTAGTATCTGGTATATGGATCACTTGGCCTCTGATGGTAATTGTCGGTTAGATCGTAAAGTGTCTACTAATGACCGAATCGTGACCAAACTGGAAAAGTATATGGTTCTGTTTAGTACGATGCAGGTCATTAGCAACGACCTTGTCCAGTTCTACAAAGTGTGTTGACTTGCAGCTATAATTTAAAAATATAGGGATTGTAATATTGTAATAAGATTGTAATATAGAGTATTTTCTCCAGAGTACTAACGAAATAAAACCCCCTCTTTTAGCTGTGACAACAGAATGTTTCGGATCATTGAGTGTAATACTATCTGGCAGGTATAAATAAAGACAGCTTTGAGGTCCGAGGTCCGAACAACTTGAAATGAAATCAGGTTAGACTTGGATTGAAGACATACGCTAATAAACAGGCAATTGTCTCGGCACTTCGGCATGACTAGACTGGAAGTAATAGAGCTGAGAATCAAGAAGAATCGAGGTGTCTGCAAAGCGGCTTCCGTAAATTTCTATGGAATACGCTTTGTTTGTGCAGACCTGAACAATAATGGACCGTTCTTGGAACGGACACACAGATCCGACGGAATGAAAAGTAAAAATGTTGGCAGTAAATAGCACATGACGAATTAACGACACAAGAATGTTATGTTTGAGGGCAACAGATACAAGGAATATGTACACGAATGTAGGTATCGTCGCGGCAGACAAAGTGGCTAATGATAGAAATTATATTGCATGTCTGAGGCGAAACATATCCATAATTAAGTTGTCTACGAGTGCAGAAAGAAGGCAGTACCGAAAGCAAACTAAGCCGCATTTTACTTTCGACTCGCCGCCTGGAATCTTTTCAGTTTGGTTTAAACAAGAAGGCTTAACAATTAAGCCTGGCAAAAATGCGGCTTGGAATGCCAAGAGCTGGTTGGCTGGCTGGGTTGGGTAACTTTGCTAACGCTTTCAAAAATGTTGGCGTATATTTTTAGGACTCTTTTAGAATAGATACTCTTTGTCAAAATAAAAGTTGTGTAGAGTTTCTATGCACCTCTTTCCCAGTGTAAGAGGCATAGAAGAAAAACTTTGGCTATAATGATCCCACATGCTTTCAGGGAAACCAAAATGACATGTGCTGGTCTTTAGCCAATTTCCACTTGCCGCCGCGCACTTGGCACATACTTTTGCAGCCTCGGCAACGGGATTTTCCCTTTGAAATTCTTGGGCCGAGGCACAGGTAAGAGAAAACCTGAAAACTGTTCCCTGTTTGTCTAGGGCCAGTGTAAATAGTTTCTTTGGAAAAAAGATTATGACAAGTTTTTAATCACTTGGCTTGGTTATTTGGTTGGCTGGGGAAAAGGGCCTGGCCCGTCGGGTCGGGTCGGTGTGGTCGATTGAAAAACGCTTTGGAATTTTTATCAGCTTCAGAGAGACAGAGTTGGAGTTGGAGTTTAAGCTGACGACGAGACGTTGGTTTAATTATATTTTTTATTCGACTTCTTCTTTTTTCTGAGCCCGTCTACGTGAGTTGAAGTATAGAAGCGTGCGCATTTTTGGGGTTTTATTTTCTGAAGGAGTGGAGAGAAAAAAAAGCGAGGAAAAAATAAAGTTCTAAGCCCAAGATTAACGATGTCAATTGTCGACAGCATGATGGGAATTTTAACTGCTCATTTTCAGTTTGGGCGGGTCTAGTAACGACACGGTTCTTGACAAATAGGAAATGGTTAGTCTGCACTTTGTTTGATCAACTGGCGAATGGGGGTATATTGAAGACTGCATCAACAGCATGTCCGACATATCCCGAACAACAATTAGTTTCCTGTCTGCGTATAATTTAAGACATCCATCCGTCTGGTCACTCAACTTTTGTTGAGTCATCTTGAGTGTATGCCCTCTGCGTGGAGAGGCTCATCGATACTTACTGCAATCGATCCTCGGCGGGGCCACCTTTGAGTACGTCGCTAACAGCTATCGATGGATCTCCGTTGGCGAAGTGCGGATTATCACGTCCACCGGAAACGGCGATGCCGAAGCCATAACCCGGCACTCGGGTGACTGCAACTGTGTGGTACTCCCAAGTGGTGCGATCGCCCTGTAAGAATGAAAATTAAAGTTTAGTCGGCCGTTCTAAAAATAAATTATATTTATGCAACATCTAAACTTGGACTCCAAAAACATGGCATGTCTTTAATGGCCTTCCCAATTTATTTCAATATAATTTAATTGGAATTTGTTAAGGATGGCTGCCAGGCGGAAATGCACATGTGACTTCCGTTTTTTCAATTCATTTTGTATATATTTGTGAGCCACAGTCTGACTGCGACCTGTTGCCCAAGTCCACAAGCGACCCATGAACGTTCACTCACTCGAACACGATTCAATTTTATGCACTGGAGGTTCCGGGCCAGGAATGCGTATAAAGACCACCCCTTTCATAGTTCAAAACAAAAATGGAAGAAAATAAGAAAACAATAGTGGAGTTTTTATGTGCATCTACTGTGCCTTAATGGCTATTTGGTTGTTTATATTATTTTCTGTTTTATGATGAATGCACCTGACACAAAGCCGTATTTGATTTACGATTTATTTGCGATGAAATCTCTCCTGTAATGATTAATTTCCCACTAATAATATTCAATTAAATTTTAGTATTTTATTTCTATTCCCCAGTTACCACCTGCAATTACAACTCATTTTAGTTCGATTTCGTTTTACCCTCACAGCGGGAACTGGATTGAAATTCCCAATTCGAGGCCCAACCCCCATTTAATCCATCAGATACGGGTAAACTCAATTGAAAGATCCAACTCAATCATTACACAAATCCAATATAAAATGAAGATAAATCAATTAAAACAAAATGCCATCAAGCTGTTTCCAAATCCTGGCATGCATTCGCCATATGATTCATTCATTCAATCGGCGGAACCACTTCACAAAAAACCATTTTCAACTGCAATCAATTTCAAATCTGTCGTTCGGCGAGCCAGCCAGCCAATCCCCCAAAAATAAAAGCGAAAATTTCATGCTTGCCTCAGGTGGGCGCCACAAAATTTTTTTTTTAACCGACAGGCGACGCAACACGACGCATCCAATTACTAAAAAAATAAAACTGGAAAAGAGCATTCCCCGTGTGGGCTGTCGTCTGCTGGGCTAGTATAATGTGTATAAATAATAAACAATACAGATATAAACAAAATTAACTAACAAAATACAAATTTGTGAGACTCGCGTGGGCCAGTCAGGCCAGCCAGCCTAAAAGTTAATAAATATTTATAAATTTTATTTCTGTTGCATCTGCAGGTGCGTGAATTTGCATCAGACCGACTCCGCATCTGCCTTTGAGATCTCTTTCATATTCATATTTTTTTAGGTTTATGCTTGGATTGCATTTAACAAAAAGAAAAAAAGCAAGCAGAGCAAAGCAAAAGTATAAAAGAAAAATTATGGAATATCTTGCCGAGTCTGTGCATTTTGATGGGGGCGGTAAAATTATAATTAACTTAATTGCAAGTGAAATTAGTTGGAAATTTAATGGTGGGCAGCCGCGTGCGGAAAAGGCTTTCTTTATTGAGTCGGAGCCGGCCAGTCGTCATATGAGGAGGAACAATTAATCTTGTGCGAGCCAAGGCAACGCTGAAGTTTTCCTTTTTGTAAACAAGGCCTAAAAGCCGACTCTTGTGCGCTAACCTTCATCATCTAATGCTCAGATTACTTATCTACTTCTTGTTTGGTTCTCGGCCGTCGGATCCACTCCACCCATTCTGTTTAGTCATAATTTAAGTCACAGCACCCTGATTTATGACCCAGTTGGTTACCACTTTAATGACTTTAATTATAAGATAAATAAGTTGTGGGCCACCGATTCTGCTTACCACCAGCATGTTGTTGGGAATATAATCCGGAAACTTCATATTGTTGTTTGATGTTTGATTTGGTTTCGTTCGCCGCAAATAGAAATGTTTCTCAGATAATGCACTTTGGACGAATCAAAGCAATTATTTGATAATTTAATTGGTTTCGAATGGCATATTTATGGAGAGTATAATCTCATTTGTTTGGTCTCACTTGTTTACACTGGCGATAAGAATGCAAGTAATTTGGAACTTTAAGAGCCCGACAAAAAATAAACATAAGAATGGGAATCATTAGCAAGCGAAAAAATAATGCCTATTTTATTTTTTATTTACGCGATAATAAATAATATTTCGGTGCACTGTCAACGCTGATGTCATTTTCAACTTTTGGCTCAATATTTTAATTTATTAACTTTTCTGCTCAGCCGTGGAAAACCCCACAGCTGAGGTAATGATTTATAAATAAGCCCAATTCGGTTTGCTGCAACTTCATTGCGTCTGCGTATTTGGTTTCGATTTCATTTTCGATCTTTAGTGTTTGATTTGAATATGCAAATGACTTCTGGCAGCAAAAAATAACTGAACGAGGCGTCATCGAGATACTTTACACTCCTCTATAGTTTCGGTGCCTGCCGAGGTGGCGCAAATTAGCATGTTGAAGGTATCTCAGCCAATGTACGGATAGGAAAAGTATCTCGAAGAGCGGATAAAACACTGCATCTCTTTTAGCAAAAAGGCAAAGGGTTTCTTATGGCTGTGCTTATATGCCGAAAGGCAAAAGCCAATGACCAGACCGATTTGCAACTTTGCGTTGCAAATTTGGAGCGGCGTGCAACAATTGCACGGGTATCTGTTGGATGCACCGAAAGTGAAATGTTCACAGCTGCGCTCCGCTGAGCATTTTTGGTTTTAGGTTTTATAATTTGGCTTTCTGTAGGGTTTAGTTTTGGTTCGTATACCAAAGTAACACCTCGCACTTGCTTTAAAATTTACATTATTTCTATGTAATGAACAAACAACACACACACACACACACAAGCACTGAGGAGGAGGAGATACAATAGCGGAAGGGAGTACGGGTATTCGTATCTCGCAGATACGTCGCGCCGTCGCTGTTGTCCGCTCGCGGCAGCCGCTGACGTTGACGGCTTGGAACACGCTTGGAAAATGTTTTTACCTACGACTGTGGATGCCAACCAGCCAGTCGGCCAGCCAGCCGCCGTCAACAAGATCCAACCGAGCGCAAAGCGGACAGAGGGATGAAGGCCCAGCGCAAAACAAACACGAGAATAAAAGGCGACACGACAAAATCGACGAAAACGAGACGGCGGCCTGCAGTAGCGACAGAGTTCGTACGTATCTGTGAGATACAAAACGTATCTGTGGTGTGTGGATGGTGTTGTTTCGCATTCCACAGCGCTGCCATACCGAAAGGCGGCCGGAAAGACGGTCGGTCGGTCGGTCGGTTAGGCCAGCACCGAAGACGAGAATGTAAACAAAACATGAAAAAGAGTGGGGCAAATAGAAAATATTTGATAAAAATGTGTATGAAAAGATTTTCAGATTGGAGTTTCTTTTTATAAAGTGCGGGTCACGGGTTTACTATATTTACATATGCATGTGTGTCCGTGTATGTCCGTGTGGATCGTATCTTTGAAATATGTAGAAACGGAGCAATCAAGAAGGGTATATGAAAGAAAATGATCCGGTTTGATGTCTGGAGCGTTGCGAGGAGGATCAAAGGAGTCGGTTCCCACATCAAATAAAAGGGAGGAATTTCATCATGAATCGAAAGCGAAAAGAGAGATTTTTTTATGTTCCCTATGAGAAATTGTGAAATAACAAAATGAAGTCCTGCTACTCTTTTCATTATTATATCATTTCTTCAAGCACTTGAATAGCGTTGAAAAGTTGAAAAGTTCACAACTCGCAACTGCACTTTCAATTCAATTAACTCTCTGCCAGTCTACGATCCGAGTTCATGTGCAACTGAACTGGCCAACAGTGGCATATTAATTCAATCAAGAGATCGCTTATTAAATGACCAAAGTGGCAAACATGATACCAGCCAGACCCCCGGAGTAAAAAACGAAAGCGAAAAAGCAACAGAGATCACTCCATTCTGCTGCGATTCAAGAAGTCGAGAGTGACACAAGAAAATTCTCTGAATTAAATTTTATCCATTAAAGTGCCAGCAATGCAGAAATTGTTGCATTCATGAATTTTTTAAGTCAGAACATGCACAGGGGTTTCAAAGAGGAAGGCACAGTGAAATATTTCTGAAGCTCATATTCAAAAGAATAATATTTAAAACATTTTAAAAATTTGTAAACAAATTATTCAGGGCTCTCTAATAAATGACCATTTTTAAACAAGTTTTAGTATTGAGTTTATGCTGCTTTGCATTCTTTTAGTTGCACTGTATATTTATAGTCATTCATATATGTACATATAGATGTTTTGTAAAGTAATCTACCTCGCAGCAGACTGTCAGCAACTGACTCTGCAACTGACAGCATCATCTCCCCCATCCTCCGGCCCATTGAATCGCGCATATTTATGCAAAATTAAAAGCAAATCAACAAGGCAGTTCCCCGGCTCACAGTCTCCTTTTTTCGTATTACCAGGCTCCCTCAGTCAGCATAGTTTTCCTCCTCGGAGCCAATGGCAAAAAAATATGTAAACGATTCTGACGCCATTGCCAATACCACAAAAAAGTGGCGCTGCCAAAGCCGAACAATAGAGCTCTAGTCTGGAATTCAGATAAAGTAGAATTTCTTGTTGGGGGAAGCGAACTTCGTGCCAAAATAGTTGAAAAAAAAAATACAATAGACAGACAACGTCTCACACTTGGTCACTAAAACAAAAGCAAACATTGTTGAGCTTTTTGTGATACGAAGATATTGAATTGCATTCACAAATATTGGAGGAAAATACTTGTACAATACTTGAGGTCAAATCCGAGACAAAGGCCACTCTATGCAGATAAATAAATCATAGCAGGGCTCCAGGTTAGATCCCCATCTATGTGCTCGCCTTTAATTTGTTCAACACCTACCGAGATTGGAAAGGTCAGCCCTCGATCCATTTTTTAGGGTCCCAGACCATTTATCAACATTCTAATGAATTTTTAATCTATTTCAGAGTCTCTCTCCTGGTTGCCGTACAGTCGAGACCCAGAGATCAGGTAGACAAGAGACTCGATCCTAGAGGCATGTTCAGGTACTCAAAGGGCAGAAGACAAGTCGGGACATGACCTATGTGGAAGGTATGTCTGCCGGTCTGTTGCAACAAAATCCACTTACAGAACTCGGTAAAAGTGGTTGCTGCTGGTCCTCCCTCTTAGCTCTCCGGCTCCGTCTCCGTCCCTTGGCCCTTTTGTGCTCTGTGTACCTCAATTGATAAACAATTGACTCTTGTACATCGCACCAACACACGAGCAGGCGCAAAAATGCAATCAACCATGACAATTTTAATTTAAGTGCTCCCTGCCTTTCCTCTCCTCTTGTTTATTTTTGTTCTCACTGCAGGGGCAGGACAAAGTTTTAGTGCGCCAAACTTGGCAGGACTATTGCATTTGGCTTGCCAAAAAGTTTGCTTTCTATTCCCCCGCCTCCTAAACTTCATTTATTTACCAAGGAGGCACGAATGTAAATAAGATTCAACTCTGTTTTGTTGTGGGACGATACACAAATAGTGATTACTTTAATATTAATCCATTTGGGAATGTGAAAAACAATTCCATTTAAAATCATTTTTAAACGCTCCTCTCCCATCATGACTAGGATCAGAATGTTATCCATTTTAAAGCCAATGCCCATCGACAGATGCGACCTTTTTAGGACTACTTTGGTATGCAAGTCAGAGGCCCTAAAACGTGTTAGTGTCCTCCGACTTGGCTACTTGTCTGTTGGGTGTTAAGCGACATCAAACAGTCGCCATGCCCCTGAAACCCCCTTCTTATGCCATCCGGGACTGAACAGGCTGCAGGCTGTGATATTATTCGAGGACATCGCAATGGGACCCGAACCTGGTCGAGGTTTTGTTGTCCTGTTCGACCGACCACGAAGATGACATACGACTTGTCTGCGGCGATTAACTAGGCACAGGGACGAAAGGGGCGGAAAGGTCACCCAGGAGGTGGAAGAGGACCACGTGACAAGTGGAACGGAAGGCGACAGTGGGCGGAAAATGAAACGAGTTGTCGAGGCCATTTCCAGGAAGAGCTTTTCAATAACAAAATTTGCATAATGCCGGGAATAACACTGAGCACTCGGCCTTCAACATTATATTCCACTTGAGATTCCATGGAGGTTATTGTATTTTTGTAGCATGTGAGTCTCTTGTATTTTTGAATTTTCAATATTTAATATATATTTTTTTTCAAAACCCAATTCTTTTCAGTGCATGCTTGTCAGACCAAATAAAACGTTCGAGTGGCTGGCATGCTGGTCCTTTGGGGAGAACCTAACGAGTTTTATGCCGTCGCGACGTGTTAATGTTTTTGCAGTGGGCTTAAAGAGCGCCAATCGAAAACTGCCTAACGTGAATTCTATTGTAGCAAAAGAGAGAGAGAGAGAGAGGAAGATAATGTATCTATCGGATATGAGAACTTTCAAACTTATTCGAAAGAATTTCTAGCTGTGCCCATTTGTCGAGTGTTTTCATTTATTTTTTGTTCTCTCTATTTTGTTGGCTTTGTGCGTGGTACGTGCTTGAACTATAAAAGTCGAGATTTCGTTTCATATATAAATTAGGCAAACGACCCCTACCGCTACCCTACCAGTACCCTGCCCCTCCCACTATCCATCGGATGCAATTGAGTTCCCAACAAAGTGCGTTCATGTGTTTGAGTTATGGTGCGCATGCGTGCCATGCCAGGGCACTTTGAAAGTGGAAATGCCCTCGGGATAAATGAAAATGTATCTACCGTGTTGGGTTCTCTAATGGATACGACCTTAGGTAACTTATTGGGGTCAGGCTGTACGGAAGGGATAATCCTCAGGGGCCTCTGGAGGCCACAAGATCAAATCTCTAAAGAGATGTGACAAAAGATAAGAGGATGCTTAGGGAAAAGAGGTTTTCGGGTGATGTGATTATCATCACATTCCTTGAATAACATTGATGACTCAAGGCCTGAAGATAAAACTTTATTTCCTTACTTTAAAAAACCAGCTTAAAGCCAGTGTCTGCTCCATTGTCCTTTTCTGGGCTCAAGCATCCTTTCACTTGTCAGGACGTGTTATCCGCAACACACAATGCGCTCTATGTGCCTTTCCATGGCCCAGAGCGGACACATACTCCATTTTTCTTTTTTCTATGGGAACCATATGTAAACAGGAAATGGGATACAACAGGATACAGCAGGATACAGGCTACTATCTCTTAGCCTCGTATGCAAAAAGTAAACACTCTGAAAATGAGTGTGTAATTTTCCAAGGCAAACACACCGAGGAGTGTGGAGGGAGTGACATAACATGGAAAAGGAAAAAAGGAAACATCTGAAGAGCCAAAGGAGCAGGAAAATGCCGCCCGACACGTCTCCGGGAACAAATCATTATCTTACATTCTAATCACGGTGTGATATGTGACATGGAAAAACTAGAGCAAAGGTGAAGTTTCTCATGACAGAATTCCCATTCAAGAAAAAAAGTCTAAACCCATCAATAAGAATCAGAAACTTTCTTGCAGATTTGTTTCCCTCATCGATTTAATTGCACAGATTTGTAAGACAATTAATCAAATGACTTTCCAAGACAATCTGGGTCATTAGTTTGCAGTCGATGAAGTTTTTGTAATTAAACATTTATGAAGCATTTTATTTTGTTCTTTATTCAGCAATCAAGTGCTCACTCCAATCCAATCAGAGCACAAAACCCACACACACAGGTTGTTGCTGTCAAGACCCTCTTTAGAAATAAAAGAGTGGAAAAATCCATAATATTTAATGTTACTTGTTTGTAATATATGCAAACTATGTGGCAACTATTTATACTGCAAAAAAAAAAAATAAGCTAACCACCGCAGTCGATTATCGATACCCACACAATCGATTTAAGTGCAATTTGCATGGCTGCGGTGTCACTTTAGATAAATGCCACCAAAATAATTGGCATGGCTTTGGGGTGCAGTTTTTTTGCGAAGTAAGTTTATGTTAGACGGTGCGTTACACAGATTTAAAAATATATAAGGGCTTGGCTGGGTGTTTTCAAACACATGTATTCTTTTGAAACGCACTGTACGCTGCACACTCCATGTGGGTTGAAATAATGTGCGGTTTAATGTCCGCACCTTTGGATGCATCAGTGATTTGTTTGGGGGACAAAACTGGTCGCAATTAAGTGCAATCTTACATAAGCTTTTTGCAGAGGAAGTCAACTGGAAAATGTTTGTGAAAAAAGCACAACCAAAACTCATTTATAGGCCCGCCATCAATATGTATCTCATAATGCATGAGAGCGTCCAGATCCAGGGTCCATTCATCATGGCAGACGGTAATGAGCTGGCCAGAAGCTCGGAGCTCCTAGACAGCTATCCCCTCATTATGTTTAAAGTATTCATACTCACGAAAATGCCCAAAGGCATGCAAATTGTTTATAAAAGAACGTTTAACTCACCTGAAACGAAAGGGAGAAAACAGAAGCAAAATGTTAAATAATTATATAATTATGAGCATTAAATTCTAAAGCCCTAAAAATATCCCACAATTTTCTTTATTTAACACATTAGTGAATTGAATTTTTGTATTAAGATGATTCACCTAGAACCCGAGAATCTGAACTATCAATCATTACTCTTTCTTTTTATTCAACTTTGAAATCAAAATCCACAATTAGCATAGCAAAAAATTATGTCGAAAAAAAAAGAATTGAGATTAACAAAAAGAATCAGAGAAGTTTGGCGTTTCTTTGGCTGATTTTTTATTCAGCCGCTGGTTGATTTGCATACAAAATTGCTTGTTAGCATGTTTCGCTTGCCTTCTGCTCTATTCAGGTTAAATATTCCCCACGAAAGTTACTTTCACATGTAATTCTGTGTTAATCTGCACACGGCAGAGCCCGAAAACTTGAATTTAACTTTGACATTTTGTGAGCATGTGGGAAATGACTATGACTATGAAATTAAATGAGGCGACACAAATTGAGCCCACACTTGATTTGGCTTAAATTTGAAGGTGTGCATAATTCAATAATCACAGATCTAGACATTTCATGGATAATAGCTGGAAATTGAGAGGGAAAAGTGGGTTGTACAGATTTTCAATGAATTTGAATTTAAACAACTCTGTATTCCATTTATTCGTTTTTAATTTTTTATGGCAATGCAATGACAGACAATGCAAATATTACAAAAGCCAATTAATTTTATCAGCCGACAACAGCGCTTCGTATACAGAGACCCAGAACAAAGCTGCCGGAAAACCACTGCGAAGAACAAATAATAATATTTATGGTAGAAAATCAAACGAATAAATATTTTGAATAAAGTAAAACAAAAGAAAAGTCTGCAAAATAAACCCAAATTTAACCCACAGAAGAAACAGCCTTTTGTCGAGTTTTTCTGGGTGGGTTATGAATCACAAAAAGGCATTATAAATCGATGGAAGGGAGGGAATTAATTGAATGCAAATAAAGGAGGCTTGAGAAACCGCAGGTATTCGGCCAGGTGTTGTGGATTATACATTCATGCTGGATATGCGGGATGAGGTGGTTCTGCCTGATTGAATGTGAAAAGAATAAAGCAAAGTATTTTGTACATATTGACACTATTGACACTAAAAGAATTTATTACTCTCTTCAGTGTAAAAATATCATATTGAACTCGACAATCCGACTCCGACCCTTTCTTCAAGTGTATGCAGAATGTGTGTGTTTCTGCATCTAAAAACCAGTTTTTTTCATTATTATTATGAATCAATCGTCAAGAATTTGAGACTGGGTGCGGTGTGTGTTTGCGGCTTGGAGCTGCATGTCAAGTGAAGTTGTCGGTTTTGCACAAGTATCTCTCCAAAACTGCAAAAGACACAAATACAAATTGTGGTCATTCATTTCCTAATCAATGCTGACTTTTGTTGATTTTGGTCTTTAGTTTTTACTTTTTTTTTTTGAGACACGAAAGCTCAATGTTTGTGCCTCCAATGCTGGTCGGTGGGTTGGTTTCGTAAGCCCCCAGGAAAACAAGTCTTGCAGCTCTTAACGCATTTTACATGTTTTATTGTGCATTTTTTTTCTCCAGTCTTTAAAACTATGCAAGTCTTTTGCTGAATGAATCGAAAAGTGTCCAAGCAGCAGCAGTTGGCGGTGCAATTCGAGTTTAATTTGCTGTATCTAGATTGTCGCTTTTGATTTTAGGTTTTTTGCATGGTATTTGTGCCGATTTCTGTGAGAAAAAAGCAGGTGGAAAAAATACAAAATTGAGAAATCAAAGAATGCAAGTAATGTTGCAATTTCTTCCCAAACATTTGCCAATAACTACTCCCACTTTTTCAATGAAAATTTTCGTTGAAAAACACCTACCGCCCATCGAATCCCAAGCTAATTACAGTGAAATGACTTCATCAGAGTGCAGGCAACATAAAAAGTTAATTTGAAGCTCACGTGACTAACACAAGACAGAAGCTAAATTAACAATTTTACAGCTCTGGTGGAGGAAAGGGTTTTCCATCGTTTTCATTGCTGATTGCCGGCCCAAACAATTATGAAGCTTAACATGGCAACAGGGCTGTGCGGAGGTGGAGTTATAGATACAGATACAATCCGGCTGATTTTCAGTGGGCTGGGTAATTGCCTCGAACATGGGAAGGGCCCGTGGCCCCGGCTCTATCGCTGGCTTCAGCTCCAGCCCCATACACAGAAAACCGTGTCTAAAAATCACTCAATTGTCTGATCAATGCAGTTCATGGCCTCATGACTAGATAACTTTCCAAACCAGAGTCGAGGGTCCGGACTCTGGAGTCAAGAGCTCGCCTCGACTGGCAGCTGCAGAATAATGGCGTTAAATTACCAATATAAATCAATGGGTTAAACATAACAAAAACCAACACCCGCATTGCTCGAACAACAAAGGCATGGTATGGCTGGGGAGCAAAGTCTCCAAAGGGCATCACCGGCTTTCGATGATTCGGTTTCATTCCGATGGGATCACCCCAAAACCAGTTGAACAACTTGACTGGGTGCTGGGTGCTGTGTCCAAAGACTTTTTCTTTCTTTCGAAGCGAGTTTATTTTTAGTTTCCCCCCCTTTGAGTGGAAACCGCAAAGTCACTCAATCCTTGGAGAGTTCTTGTTGGAGAGCCAGTATGTGCTAGGGCCACAATTCGTGTTTTGAGCTCTTGCTCTTTTATTTTATTACCAGATCGAACGAACCGTGTTCGCCTTTTTTTGTACGGTCATGTGAAACTGGTTTCCTCTCGATGTGGTGGTAGAGATTCTTTATGGCTCTGCTTTATTTGCTTTTCCAGAAATCGGCTTAAAGGATTTCTCGAGCTTGAGCACCGCAAAATATATAATATATGGAAGTATATATTGCTTTAAGAATGCAAGAATTATAGAAATTATAGATCCGTCTACCCGATCATCATTCCTATTCCCACGACCACTTTCTATAGCTTCGACAGATATTCATAAATACCCATTAGACGCCATCTAAATGTCTTGGTGAATGGCAATAAAACAGCATAGAATTTATGGAATGCGACCGAGACCGAAGTCGATCCATTATAACCAATACAACACTATTTATTATTATTTTTTATTAGTAGCCATGAATTATGCATTCCATATAGCGCTCTCTCAGATTGTGGCAGGTCTTTGGTTTGAGAAAAAACACATAAAAAGTGAATGCCATACCCAGTCTAGTCGCAGCAATGTCAAGTTTTTCATGCTAACTAAGGTGATCTGGGGACAATAAATGAAGAAGTGGAAAAATAGCATACCCCTGTGATATAAAAAGTAAACAAAACTATATGAAGTGAGAATGTGGAACAATGCATACACATATAATAAATATATTTTAAACAAGAAAGTTTTCTGATTTAAAATTTTCCTTATCTCTGCCTAAGCTTGTATTTAAAAAAGGCAAAGAAAAACCTGAAACGGCGCTTTATCAAAAAAGTTTCACTTTCAAAAACTTAATTAATTTTATGACTACAAGTTTCGGTTTGGGTTGAACAGTTTTTCCAACAGATACTCGTAATTTTTAGCCAGGTGATTACCCAGGTGGGACGAGATGGAAAAAAGGAGGCTGGGCAACAGGTTGAGGTCCTCCTCACATGAGCGAAATGACAGTTGCAGCTACACTCTCTCGTTTTTTTCCTACCAAGTTGCGCAGTTGCAGTAGCAATTTGTTTCTTTTTGATTGTATTTTGAACCAAGATAGGCCATGTCAAATTATATGCCTTATGTTAATTAATAGTGGTTTCTTTGAGGTTTCAATCAATTTCGACTCGAATTTTCTTTCGCTGTTGGAATGGTGATTTTATCGACAGCAATTTGGGTGATTGAACAGTTCCGTTTTTTTTTCAGGCTAAAACTTGGCTAGATTGGGCTTTATTGGGTTATCATAGTATCTATTGTACCGGTATAACCATTAATTTCCCTACTTCCAGCTCCCAAATGAATTTGTGATTTTCTCTGTTTTTTTTTTAACCATTATGAACTGCTTTTGTTTGTCGTATTGGAGCTTGTTTTTATGGCATTTTCACTTAGTGCAAAGTTGACATATTTCATTCAGCGTAGTTTTGCTGATGAGGTGAGAGTTTCCACGCAAATAAAAAGTGTAAACTGATTTTTTCCTAACTAATGAGTCCAAACATGGGATGGGACTTGATTTATTTTCCATTCCAGGGTATTTTCTAACAAACCTCCAGCTATTTATCGCCATTTTTTCGCATTACCTGTTGCTGAAATGATTCATGCCGAAAGTGATTGTTTGGCAGGACGTGCTGGTTGCCTGTTGCCGATCCGCTGACTATATCCATTTCGAATTTTAACGATTCTGGCAACAATTTCGTTCAGAGGTTGCTGTGGTTATTTGAACGGTAGCTGGGGCGACTCCACTACCACATGTTGCACTTTTGAAATCTTGTTAGCAAAAATGTAAATTCGAGATTTTCACCTCTTCGGCGAACAGAAAACAGGTTTAAGGCACTTGCTTAAAACATTTTACTTTGAACATGCAATACACAAATGACACATGAATTACATTTTCGTTTAGTCACTTTTCTCCAGACGTTTTTATTTGATTTTCTGTACAATTTTTTTGTGTGTTTCTGGTTAATTAATTGCAGTCGCGAGACGCGCGCGTGACAAACGAAAATCTGCAAAATTTCAAAGCACGTTCGATGCAGCAAACAAAAAAGTACAGGCGCCCCCAACGAAAACGAACGAGTGTGATTGTGAGAGCGGGAGATGGCAGCAAATCAGGGCGAGGGGTCGAATAAAAATACAACAAAAAATATTGAATCGAAGAAATAGCCGCGCGATCGAACCTCCAACTTTTTGTCCGTTAATCGCGTCCACTCGCCAGCAAACGTTGGCGACTTTTGAAACAAACGCGACGCGCTCAAGAAAGCAAAAGCCGACCCAGCCAACATCGTACGTGGAAAACGTTAAAAATATGCTCAAAAATGCCCACCACTCACACACACACACACACACACCCATTTGGCTGGCAGTTTAGGCGACACAGGTAAGCGAGACGCATACCTGCTCAATACACAGGTAAACTTGTTGCTGGCAACATGAGCGAAAAATGTTGCCGGGCAACTTTTCTGATGGCAACCCGGTTTGGACCTTTTTATTGGCCATGTTTTGTGGTATGGGGTGTGTAGAGTTTCGATTCACTCAAATGTGGCCTGGCGACAAAGCTACAAATTGCTAAATGGGCAGCACTGGCAACAAGTACAATCGGATAAGGATATATAATATATATAGATATACATATAAGGATAATTAAATATTTAATCGAATAATTCTTGAGAATTAATTATTATGTCTGGAAAAGTTGTTAATGAGGAAATTAATTTAAAGCAGTATAATTTTAATTTAACGCACGGCACTCCGGTAATGACCGGGCTTATGCGAAGCAATTACCAAAAACTTAATGCACAGCAATTACTCTATCTATTTGCCTTTTACTGACCCTCTTTTTCTTCATTTTTATTTTTCTTGCCCATTTAAGCACGTGCAACATTTCAAATGGTCGGTCGGCATATCTTTTAAAATATTTTCTCGTCGCTGTTTGTTGTTATTTTTTGACACAATTATTGTTCCGCTGGGGCTTACGAAAAGTAAGACTATACCACCTGGTGGCCGCTGCCGGTCATTATAAATTGAAGCGGGAGTGGGGGAGGGGATGGAGTGGCTATAGTCTTGCAATTGGTAATTTGATTTGTACACGAGGCTAGAGTGCACGGTGCACCGACACTGCTTGCATAAAATTTCATGGGCCGTAATTGTTGGCCAAGTTTTTAGACTTTAACGATTTGGCATGGCTGAAAATTATCATCATAGATTGCGAAATGCTATTGACCCCAAGGGAAGGAATTTTAATTTATTTTATTTTAACATTGTATGTCTTAATTAAGATATTTTACTTGCTTTACCAAATTGAATGCATTCTGCCCTGAATTCTCAATAAGCTGCAGCCATTCGCCAAGAAAAATACATATCTTGGCACGTGACTGCCTTGGAATACAAAATCAAAACAAAAACTGACACCAGAAGAAATTCAGTAAAGTCTACAAGTAAAAGCCACAACTTTCTTTGGAGGAAGTGAAAAAAAAACATGCACGTCAAGATGGGGAAAAAGTTGTGCGTTTTATTCGATTTACGAACAACTGCAGCAAAAAGGGAAGTGTCCTCAGGCAAGACCTGCACTGCATAGGAATTGTATTTTATATTTTGAAAGGAGTTGTTTAGTTTTCAAGCCACAAGTTTTAACTTAAAACTAGAAAAAGTTTTATTATGAAAACTGCATTATGAAAACTATATTTTAAATTATATCTTAAATTCCAAGAGTACGCAGATTGGCATTAAATTTAGTTATGAGGCTTAAATTCCAAGAGTACGCAGATTGGCATTAAATTTAGTTATGAGGCTTCTCAAATGTCCTTTTTTATTCGAATGCCACAAGTGCATCTGTTTTGATACATTTTTCAAGATATTTTTATTAAATAATTCATGAGATTGAATATATTCAGTCCCAGATTCAAGCCCTTCAGCCCAGTGTATTACCTCTTTCATCCAAAAGCACGTCCAACGAAACCAATTTCTCAAAATCAAGTACTCCTCTGAGTCCGGAACAGAAGCGCATAAATTATACACCAGGCTAACGAAAAAATAAAAAACTTTGTATATCCACTAATGACGATAGCGAAAATGAACCAGAAACACAAAAGCGGAAAAACAACTTGCTGCATAAAAATGAAACTGAATAAAAGTAAAGAACCTAAATTGTCATGGAAGCCTGAGCAGCAGCCGGCTAAAAATGCATAAAACTGGCAGAAATAAAACAGGTAGGCTGGGGAGCTGAAAAAAAAGGAGGAACCGCATCAAAGAGTCGACCACAAAGCTTTGACTTTTCAGCTTTTTTGAAAATTGAAAAGAAATAAAACGAAGGGAATCTCAGCAGGCAAGAGGGAATATACGTATCTTTTGGGGCAGGTGTGTTTGAGGATCCCAAATTAGCAGCTACCGTCGCTGTCCAGCGGCTCCTCCCTCTTTCCTCACTCCTTTACTTAACTTATTTCTACTCTCCACTTTGCCATCATTTCCATTTAAGCCCTCAAGTGAAATTTTGAACATCATTAATTTTAATTTTTGCGCAGACGCACCCCAGGGGCGGCAGGCTTCAGTGCCTCCATTCTGGCCACTGTCAGACAATCCAAAAGTGATGACTGATGACCTGGCGGAACGAGGCATCCACTTTGCCACGAAATGTAATTAAGGTGGCAGAAATGGGTGCCAACGCGACAATTGAAAGTGTTGCAATTCCATGAAGAAGTAGCTTTGGGAAGCTTAATGAGTACAGTGGTGATTTGTATGACTGATAACATTTTTAATGAAATATTAAAATTTAAGAACCATTTATGAGTAATACATTAATTAACTTTATAAACAAGCTTGTTTTTGTTTTAGTTGTAGGACCGTGTGGCCTAATGGATAAGGCATCGGACTTCTGATCCGAGGATTGCAGGTTCAAGTCCTGTCACGGTCGTGTCAAGTGGTTTATTTTTTATCAAAATTTATTCATTTAATGGCACATAGGTTTAGGAGGTAAATAACAATTCTTGGACAATCTCTCTCACCTTTTTGAAACGTCTGCGCTGCGATGAGGAGTGCGTAGATGCAGTTTCGTGCAGAGTGCTGTTGTTATCACCGCCACTGCCGTCCCGCTTTCCCAGAGCCTGCAGCAAATCATCCACATTGCGAATATAGGGACGTTCGCGATCCCTCTCCCTTTCACCGCCCCCTCCACCACTGGCACCGCCGCCAATGCAACTGGTCATGCTCTTGTTGCCCAGACTATTGCTACGGGATCGAGACCGAGATTTCTGCTTTCCGAGCCAGTAAACCTGATTGGCCAAATTTATTTCGGCGGCTGCTACGGCCTTTCGCCTGCCCATTTGTCGCTCCTGCTGCTCCTGCACCTGTTGCTGCTGCTGCTGCTGCTGGTCGTTGGCCAAATACTCGCCGGCTATATGGACCTTTGGAGTGCTGACCAGTTGCAGACCCGTGGCCCCGAATTGTTGCGGAAATTCATGCAACTCGAGGGGATAGCGGGGATCCATCGGCTGACCGGGCTGGCGGGGATACATGTAACCGTCGCGAAGGAACATCTTGCTGGTGGTGTAGACCCTATCGTTGATCTGGTAGAGGCCGCTAGAGCCAGGTCCCTCCCCGCCGCCGATAATTCCATTTCGCACGTAGGCCGTGGGACGGTAGCGAACCAGCGGATTGTACAAATTCGCTTTGGCTGGCTTGGTCTTGAAACTGCGACGTCGAGTGCTGGGCTTCATATTTGTCTATACGAATATTTTTGTTGTTGCTTCTACAAATATCACACCCTGACGATAACCTTTTTTTCCGTTTTAGTCCACTGAGCGCCGAACAAACACAATCCACCCCTGTATATTCGAGTATGGCATGCGCACGTATCAAATGTTTTCCAGCTTAAGCCGGGTTACATCAAGTGACCGTGTGGCCTAATGGATAAGGCGTCGGACTTCGGATCCGAAGATTGCAGGTTCGAGTCCTGTCACGGTCGAAAATTGGATTTGATTTTTTTTAATTTTATTTATTTTTATTTTTTTATTTTCACTATACTATGTTTTACGCTAAGTATGTTTCCTTTCCTAATATATTGTTCCACAAATAGAAATTATAAGCAATGAAAAATATTTTTACATTTTGTACTTTGTACTTTACATTACTTCTACATGGCAAGTAAAGTGGCGCCCCCACTGATGTGCTTCGTTATGAAACTAACACAAACTTTCTGTCATAAGGCGTTGACTTAATACTTTTTAGAGTAATTTTTATATTATTGAATGTTTTTGTAAAAGAAAAATATTAAAATTCAATCACAATCAAAATTGTTATGTATTTTAGTGACAATGTTTCTTGGCGCCTAAAAGTATGCCTGCTTTTTAAACACTTTCTCTTCACGGGAAAGTTAAAAAAATATAGCGCCTGTAGGCAGGCAATGCTTTTTATTCAATAGCACGCCTAAAAAGTGCCACAGAAATATTGAATAAAACAATAAAATCTCACAAAACTTTTGAAAAAACTGAGTTTTTCGGTTTCAACGCGGTAAACACGTTCGGCACACTGCACGTTCGATTTTTCACTGTAATTGTTTGATTTTATTGCAACAACTTGTCCGTTGTTTGCTGGAAGGCACGCACAGAAAATCCAATTAGCCAGGGTTCTCTACTCGGTTCACCTTTCGCGCTGTCGTCTTTGTGCAAGGTAAAATGTTTTTCGAACCCAAAGTATTGACACAGTTTTCATGTCACTTGTTTTGTTAAACACATTCGTCTTCCTGAACCCAACTGTCATATGAGATGGGCGAAACTATACGAATTCTATGCTAATCTGTCAACTCTGAGTTGGTTAATTAAAGCCTGATTTGCAAATAATTGTAGCTTAGCAATGCCCGACCTGGTCGAGTGTTTTGCGCCATTCGCCGCTGACCCCAATACCAGTTCCAAAGCCAATTCTATTTGGCTAAAACACAGATATGGGGTCGACAGTTGGGTCATTGAATGATTTCATTGACGCCCCTTTTTGTCTGAATCTCTATATTCGATTTTAAGTTCATTTTGGACCAGCAAGTCGAATATATTCAAGGTTAATTGAAAAAGGAAACTAATATAATATATTCAATGTACATTTTTTATGTAAATTATGCTACTTTCCCTACACGATAATATCACTTTCGAATGAAACCACTCCAAAATTAATAGCTCTTCTCACTTTTAATCTGAAAACTTCCTATTAACTTCAACTTATCGCTTATAAAACTATGTCTTCCTCACACTTCCGCCTACGAATATCGGTTAGTTTTCTTTTCTTTTTTTCGAGGGATTTTGTGTTCGAAGCGCGACGAGCTACAGATACGAACTAAACTCATTGAATTTGAAGAACCTTTCAGCGGGCATGTGTTTCCAATGGTGGCAATTTCCAGACCCAAAGAACACAAGAACAAAAGCAATTGTGATAAAGCGGACTGAGTGCGGTCTGAGCTGAGCAGAGCCGGAGGGAAATGAATCGAAATGAGGAGCTTCGGGAATCGAGAAGGGCTTAAGCCAAACAAATACACCCCCTAAATGGGGAAATTATGGGAGGGGTAGATGCATTCGATATCATAAAAGAAATTGAAGAACTTTGATAGGAAAGTTATTGAAATATATATATTTAAATATATTTAGTTTTTTCATTAACATTTTAAGATGATAGTCCCCATTTAAAATAGTTTAGAACTCAAATAAATACTCACAAAGAATTCATCCTCGATAACCGGATCGGCCAGCATCTCGATGGCCTCCGTCATGGAGCGGCAGGTGCGGTTGGTGTTCTTTTTCTTCTTCAACTTGCGTCCCAATGTGGCAGCATCACTGAAGCGGTGCAGCAGCTTGTCCCGCTTGCGAACCGCCAACGGACTGGCCGTGGAACTGGAGTGACACAGTAGCGATCCATAGCCGTTGGTTGAGGAGATTGTCCCGGTGTTGGCATAGAAATTCTGCGGCTGATACTGCGCCGGTGCCGTCAGAGTGCTATTTGAGTCGATCTTCTGGATGAGATTGTACTCCGACTGGGGATACTTGCTGGCCAAACCAGAGGAGATCGAGTCCGTGGACTGCAGTGACGCCTTAGACGTCAGCTGTGGCTTTGGTGGCGGCGGGGGAGGCTCCTTCATCAATGGCACCCGGCGGGGAGCGGCACGTGGGATTGTAGCTGATTGGGGCGACGAGGTAATGTCACCGCCATAACTGACAGCCCGACGATTGCGATCGTTTTCCTTTTCCCTGAAAGAGCAATAAGAACTTTTTTTAGAAAGAAATATTTATTTATTTCAAGTTAAGGTGTGAAATTGGCTTGTGCCAATGGAGGTTTCCCTTAAAATGTGTTTCTTTGTACATTTTTGCGTCTCAAAAATAACTTTTTTATTGACTCATATATTTTTAATATTTTTTCAGAAATATGTTTCAATAAGGCCAAGAATACAGAGTAAAAATCGGTCAAAACATACGATGCCAATTTTGGTAACATAAAACTCAACAAATTTAGACATATTTTCATATACTTATGTATGTTTAAATATTTCTATTATATTTAAGGCTTTATTTCTCCCACCTATAACGTCTTCGTTGCATGGGCGGACTGAAGAAACAGTTGGGCGAAAGGGGCACAAAATAGCCCCATTGTGGCTCCCGATCCGGTCCCTCGTGATACATCCCCATCTGGGGAGTCATCTCCCTGGATCGGCTGGAGCGTAGCATGGGCATAGATACCCTCTGGGGGCCATAGCTTCTACTGCTGCGATACCGATTCCTATACATATGACGCTCCAACGAAGATGTTGTGGTTGTGGCATCGGATTCCAGGGTACAGTCTGAACGGTCCTCATTTTCCAGGGTAACATTGCTGCCCAAATCATCTCCACCGCAATCATCATCGTCGTCGGTGGATGCCTCCGGCACCGTGTAACAGGTATTGTCGAATTGCGACATTTTACAATTTTATTTTCTTGCTTTTATAGTTTTGCCTTTCACGAATTTAGTTCTTTGTCATTGTCTTGGCGGCTCCCACGTAATTGTTTCAATTATTTAATTAGTCTACAACTTGTTGCTTGTTATTCTGTTACTGTTTTATTTCATTTTCTTTGTTTTTTATTTCATAAAACGACAAGTTCAGAACGAATGGAACATAATTACTTGAGTAGAGTTTGGCTTAGACTTTCATATTTCAGGGGCTTGAGAATATTAGTCTGTCTAAGGCATTTATCATGTTCACCCTCTGGACATTTCGTGTTTCCTGCCACCGCAAAACAGAGACAGAAAGGGGGCGGAGTGGGACGATGTCCAGTGGGCACAATTAAAAGTCGTTTTCAGCCTCAGTTGAAAAGTCGCCCTAATGAGGTGTTGAACGGAAGAGGGTCATACTTGGTCTAGTTAAGATATTTTTAAAAGAGTCTTTTCACAGACAATTTTCTTGAGGTGAAAACAAAGAAAAGCAGAACGGTGAGAATATTCTTCCAACTTAATAACTGGTTAGAATATATGATTGAATAAAGGTGAACGGAAGGACCGAATAAAGGACATCAAATAAATTGAATAATCCTCTTGAAGATAAAATATCATCATTAATGGACTATGGTGCGAAAAAAGCGAAAGTACTAACAGTCAAATTCATCATCATAGCAATTAAAATGTCAAATAAATAAACAAATAAGGGAAAAACCGGCAGCCGGTAGACTCCTCTTCAATGCAAGCTTCCTTTATTCTCCACTCCTGACAAATCCCCTTTCCTTTCATGTTTTCATAATGGGGGGGGCCCCATTTTAATGATGATGATGCAAAAAATGCCCTTGAGGGGGAAAAGAAGCCTTTTGGACCCTCTGAAAATTTACAGACAGCAGCAAGCCGGATATGAAAATTACAACTAATTTGAACTGATGTAGCTGCTGTTAAAAAATACTTTTTTTTTGCCGGCTGTTACTTTGTTTCATTTTCTTAATTGTTTTTAAATTTATTATTAAAATGATAGCAAGATATTGTGACAAATTATTTGTTTTACTTTTTATTGAATTGCTTATTGAATTATTTTCCATTAAATATTCATTTCTACACAAACACTTTGGCTAGAAATTGCTTTTAAAACTGCATATGAATTTTAAAACTTTTCTTTTTTTAATTTTTATAATGTATTTCAAACAATAATATTTCCTAATATTTGTGAAAGTCTTCCTAGAATTTATTTTGCAGCACACATCACATTGTTCACAATTCCCACAGACTTTCTCATCAATCATTCTATAAATACTTTGATTGGGTCAGCGAAATTCTCAGTCATGTCAGAGAAATATGCCAATTTTCTTGTAGTATTTATTTACAAATTTTTCATTAACAAAGCTGGACACACACGCACTCGATACCGTTGAAAAGGCCGACAAAAAAGATCAAAAATTTTTTGACGTTTGGCTTTTTCGATAAGATTTTCGATGCTCGCAACGCGCGGATGTTCAAAGTAAAATGTGCTGACCGGCAGCAATTTTTAAACTGATTTCAAAAAGAGGAACAAAAA
Organism: Drosophila atripex; assembly: GCA_035045925.1. Classification (NCBI taxonomy): domain Eukaryota; kingdom Metazoa; phylum Arthropoda; class Insecta; order Diptera; family Drosophilidae; genus Drosophila; species Drosophila atripex. The sequence goes on along the minus strand of JAWNOP010000022.1, from coordinate 2,026,896 downwards.
TTCCGTAGACACCGATGGGAGAACACCAAGAAGCACAACAACAACCCTCTCGTGTTGTCCACACTGAGAAAATTGGATGTCGGAGAAATGGGGAGAGACATTAAATGGAAGAGAGTGCGCCAAATAAGAACAAACATTGTGTTTGACTAAATTGCTTAATATTCGGGGACCGAAATAAAAGCATCAACGAAAAGTAGCAGACAATGGGAAATGTGACAAAATAGAAAGGTCGAAATTTAAAATACTCTAGGATTATAAGGCCATTAACAGGGCGGTGCCTTAGAACGTTTAGGGTGCCATAATGGGTATGAGAGTCACTATGACACTAAAGACACAAAATAAAATAATATAAGGTCCAATAAATTTTTTTTATTGAAATTTCCATTAGTTTACAATACTTGTAAATGTATTTTTAGGAAGGGTATTACACTAACCAAAAACTATCACATTAAAGGGCATTTCAACTGGATAACGAGGAGCAACACCCAAGTGTCGCATGTCGCGTGTGTGTGAAATGTCATGCAAAATAAATGTTTGACTTTTAAAAATTAGTCTCTCTCTTTTTTCTTTATTTCACTTTAATCTGCGGCGCAGAGAGGCATTAAATTGCCGTGACTCTAAAAAAGAAAAGACTTAAATTGTTGTTGTTGTTATTGGTATTATTAAAAATAAACATGGGACAAGTGCTGTTGCTGCAACTGGGGTGCCAGCCGCCGCCACCACTTCAACAAGAAACGAAACATTTTCACTTGTCACGCATTTATTTTCCCATTTCCCATTTTCCATTCCGGAAAGTCAAGAAAATGTGTGTCATGCCTGCCTGAAGAACAACGTCTGCGGCTTTTATTGACATCTGCTTGACTATTTTGGGGCAATTGGTGCGATTAATAAAAGGGCATAGTGTCCCTCTAATTTCCACCCAAACCTTATCAATTACACTTGTTAATTAAGCTTGGGTGTGGATCAGCCCGCATTTCCAGTGGGCTGTGGGCAGGGTAGGTTCGCATTTTGATAACAATTGCATGTCTGCTGACATGCTGCTGCTGGTCGCACAATTGCAATTAAATCAGTTCTAAAACGGGCGTGCTTGCTACATGGAACTCCCGTCCCAAGTGCCTGCAAGCGTTGAATTAAGAATGCAGGCAGCAAATGGAATGGAATCGATTGGAACAGTGTATATACATTTGTTCATATAAAGTGAACACATATATGTATGTGCATGTGGGTTGAAAACGGCACAGAATTAATTAAAGCTCTGCAGGAGGGGCGACAGAGTTGGATCTTGAAGATAAGAGGGCGAGATTTCGTGCTGTAAATGAATGCAGTTAAAAGAGCTCAATAAATCACAGAAGAACACTTTTGGGATAAACCTGAGATAAATATTTCTGGGTAAATGGCGAAATAAACAGAACATTTTGGGGACAAGCTTGCGTATAATAAAATGAAATATTAAAAATAAAGGAGCGAAAACCTCACTTCGAGCAAAGCCAAAGTTGTTAAACCAAAAAAATCAAAAAAATATTTTGTTACTGGATTTTGATGCAGAAGGTCGGATAATCGATATACAAAACGTTAAAGGTATTTCACTCAACAATCGGATGGAAATTGGCCAAGATATAGCCATAGCTGTGGGCCATATTGTCTATCTAAGGATCTTGAAGGGGATCCCCCAGGAAATTTGATAAAAAATGTAAGAAATATTTTGTTTTCAGATTTTAATGCAGAATTATGGAAAATCGATGTACAAATCGTTTAAGATATTCCGTTGAAGAATCGGATGGAAATTGGCCAAGATATAGCCATTGCTGTGGGCCATATTGTCTATCTAAGGATCTTGAAGGGGATCCCCCAGGAAATTTGATAAAAAATGTAAAAAATATTTTGTTCTCTGATTTTGATGCAGAATTATGGAGAATCGACATACAAATCGTTTAAACTGTTGCCCTCAACAATCGGATAGAAATTGGCCAAGATATGGTCATCGCTGTGGGCCATATTGTCTATCTAAGGATCTTGAAGGGGATCCCCCAGGAAATTTGGTAAAAAATGTAAAAAATATTTTGTTCTCAGATTTTGATGCAGAATTATGGAGAATTGACGTACAAATCGTTTGAGATATTCCGTTGAAAGATCGGATGGAAATTGGCCAAAATATGGCCATCGCTGTGGGCCATATTGTCTATCTAAGGATCTTGAAGGGGATCCCCCAGGAAATTTGATAAAAAATGTAAAAAATATTTTGTTCTCAGATTTTGATGCGATTATGGAGAATCGACATACAAATCGTTTAAGCTATTCCGCTCAACAATCGGATGGAAATTGGCCAAGATATGGCCATCGCTGTGGGCCATATTGTCTATCTAAGGATCTTGAAGGGGATCCCCCAGGAAATTTGATAAAAAATGTAAAAAATATTTTGTTCTCAGATTTTGATGCAGAATTATGGAGAATCGACATACAAATCGTTTAAGCTATTCCGCTCAACAATCGGATGGAAATTGGCCAAGATATGGCCATCGCTGTGGGCCATATTGTCTATCTAAGGATCTTGAAGGGGATCCCCCAGGAAATTTGATAAAAAATGTAAGAAATATTTTGTTCTCAGATTTTGATGCAGAATTATGGAGAATCGACGTACAAATCGTTTAAGATATTCCGTTGAAGAATCGGATGGAAATTGGCCAAAATATGGCCATCGCTGTGGGCCATATTGTCTATCTAAGGATCTTGAAGGGGATCCCCCAGGAAATTTGATAAAAAATGTAAAAAATATTTTGTTCTCAGATTTTGATGCAGAATTATGGAGAATCGACGTACAAATCGTTTAAGATATTCCGCTCAACAATCGGATAGAAATTGGCCAAGATATGGCCATCGCTGTGGGCCATATTGTCTATCTAAGGATCTTGAAGGGGATCCCCCAGGAAATTTGATAAAAAATCGTAAAAAATATTTTGTTCTCAGATTTTGATGCAGAATTATGGAGAATCGACGTACAAATCGTTTAAGATATTCCGTTGAAGAATCGGATGGAAATTGGCCAAGATATAGCCATCGCTGTGGGCCATGTTGTCTATTTAAGGATCTTGAAGGGGATCCCCCAGGAAATTTGATAAAAAATGTAAGAAATATTTTGTTCTCAGATTTTGATGCAGAATTATGGAGAATTGACGTACAAATCGTTTAAGATATTCCGTTGAAGAATCGGATGGAAATTGGCCAAAATATGGCCATCGCTGTGGGCTATATTGTCTATTTAAGGATCTTGAAGGGGATCCCTTAGGAAATTTGATAAAAAATGTAAGAAATATTTTGTTCTCAGATTTTGATGCAGAATTATGGAGAATTGACGTACAAATCGTTTAAAATATTCCGTTGAAGAATCGGATGGAAATTGGCCAAGATATAGCCATCGCTGTGGGCCATATTGTCTATCTAAGGATCTTGAAGGGGATCCCCCAGGAAATTTGATAAAAAATCGAAAAAATATTTTGTTCTCAGATTTTGATGCAGAATTATGGAGAATCGATGTACAAATCATTTAAGCTATTCCGCTCAACAATCGGATGGAAATTGGCCAAGATATGGCCATCGCTGTGGGCCATATTGTCTATCTAAGGATCTTGAAGGGGATCCCCAGGAAATTTGAAAACACAAAAAGCCATATGGCCATTGCCTATGTCTTCTAAGGATCTTGAAGGGGATCCCCCAGGAAATTTGATAAAAAATCTAAAAAATATTTTGTTTTCAGATTTTGATACAGAATTATGGAGAATCGATGTACAAATCATTTAAGCTATTCCGCTCAACAATCGGATGGAAATTGGCCAAGATATAGCCATCGCTGTGGGCCATATTGTCTATCTAAGGATCTTGAAGGAGATACCCCAGGAAATTTAATAAAAAATATAACAAATTTTTTGTTCTCAGGTTTTTATGCACTATTTTGGAGAATAAATATAAAAATCTTTTAAAGTATTCCGACCAAGAATCGGATGAAAATTGGCCAAGATGTAGCCACAGGCAAACATATGTTCTAAAAATTTTGGAAATATTAAATTTCATATTTTTGTTAAGTAATCGTACTTATTTCAACTTCACTTGATCCAAGCTGCATTTTTTGAATACTTCTAGTCATAATATTTAAATAATTTATCAGCGATTACATTTCCCAAGCTCGACTCGAATGTTAAATATGTATAATCGATCCGATTAGTGTCAGTCGGGGGATTAATTGAATTAAACTTCAGGTCTTGGCTTCAGTCATTGCACTTGCAAGCTGTTGTAATTGTAATTACAATGACAAGATGTCAAATGACTTTAACCTCTTAACACCAATGGAGGGAGCGGAAAAATGATTGGGAAAGACGGGAAATTAAAGAATAAAAGGCAGCAACAATTTTCAGTGTCCAATAAGACAAAGGGAAATGTTAAATAAATCATATATGTATGTAGACCGTTGTGACTCAGATAGTGCGATTAAAAAACAGACTCGGCGCTGCCAGTCCAGATGATGAATGCTGGCACGTGGTCTCAGCGACTATGGACTTAATTTAATTTTTCTCTGGTCTAGAAAAAATGGTAATTAATTATGAAAATTAGTTGGACATTTGTAATGTGGAGTACATATAGGTCTGAATCCATAAACTGGTTTTCGCCGCGTGCTGGAGTCTTGGCCGAAGGAACTGGTTTTTTGTATGCAACACTCACAGAACTGATCTCCTTCTTGACACTCTCTAACTCAAGGAAATATTGTAATTTGCGCTCATACACATAGATCACAAAGAGTTATAGACAATAACTCATTCCCCGTCTAAAATCATAAATCAGTTCCGAAAGCCGAAACATGAATATCTGGGAAATTCCAAAATCACAAAAACGTTTTCAAACATTAAAATAGAATCCGTAAAATATAGACGGAAGGTGGAGCAACGCAAACATTGCCCTGCATCTGTCGCTATAAATAACAGGGACAACAAAAACTAATAATCAAAGAAAACAAATAGACGCGGAAAACTTGGCAACCCTGCCTTTTGGGCAGCTGTTGGGCGAGAAAATAATTTAAGAGACAATGGAGCATCCAAACAGTATGGAATAATAAAAATAAACATTACAGACTCCCAACACAAGCCAAAACCCCAAAAAAAAAAATGTATGCAAATTGAATTGAGTTTTTCTTTGACGAAAATAATTGCAGTTCATAAATCAGAGGGCGCGACAGCTTAACTGGTTTTAATTTTTGGCAAAAAAAGCAAAAAGTTTTGAAATTAAGCCAACAATCGATACTAGAGGCCTTCCTGGAACTGCATAGTAAGATAATTATGTTTGCTTTTTCATTCATAACCCTCAGGTTTCTGTATTGTGTCCAAATGCTGGTATCGATTTCATATAATGGTTACATTTTTAGGGCCCTGACCGTGGGGGTCCACCCACTTTTAATAGTTTTTTGATGAAAGGTTTATGTGGAGTTGTCGGCCACCCGTCGGGCCTTACTTGAATCAGATTCCGGTTTAACAGTTGAAACGCGTTAATGGAGCAGCACTCTCACGGTTATGGGTTAAAAATTATTTGCTAGTAATTATGGTAAGAGGTGAAGAAAATGGGCCATATTGTAATAAGCTTGGAGACCGCATTTCGGAAGACATATAAGACCCATTCGCGGAATATTAATTCACATTATTTCTACAAGCAATCATAATTTTTGGACATTAAGGCCAGAACCAAAACTGAAGGCCAAGTTATGTTATGACTGAACTGCAGCAACACTCAAAAACAAGTTTCTAATGAATTTTTGGATTAAATCTTTAAATTAGTCATATTTCATTTTGGCTTTCTGCTGTTGTTAATACATCAGTTAACAACTTTTAGCACCCAAAAGCGTAAAAACCCGAAAAGGAACTAAAAAAACAAGTGGAACCGAAAACGACAATGTGAAGGGTGTTGAAATTATTGAACACGCAAAGACATCAAAATGATTGACATTTGTACGAGTCCTTTACACATAAAACAAAATAAAATATACAATTGCCAAACCCAGAAAACTGAAGAGAAAAAATTGGCAAATTATGCCCCCAAACTAAAAAACCCAAACATGCAAAAAGCGACAACAAAAAAAAAAAAACGTTGCCCTAATTTTCTTTCTGCTACCATTGGCTATGATTTTGGGTGTAGCATGAAAATTGCAATTGGCCAAAAGGATTGATTGAGTCATAAATTGGGGGAGAAGCAATCAATTTCTTTTCGTTTTTTTTCTATTTTTTCCTCTTCGAATCACGAGCTTAGCCATTGGCAAAAACGAAACCCAAAACCAGTGGCCATCGAATTGGGTCTATTATTACCATTCGTATCCATTAGCCGCGAGTGCAGTCCTTTTACTCGAAGACTAAATCAATCTTTCGACAATTAAGTGTGGAGAGCTCTGGCAAGACATTAATTAGTGAGTGTAAGTCGAGCACTGAAAACTAAATCATGAACAGCTGCCAGAGAATGGGATTTGGCCTGAAAAAAACAGAGTTCCAAGGGGCGGGGTGCTTGGGGCAGAGGCATCTGCGGCGCGTGTTGCCAATTTATCTTTGTAGCGAGTGACCCAGCTGGGGGATTTGCAGCTCCAAGATTTGCTCAAGCATGACTCATTCTCCCGGAGATAATCCTGTTTTTCTCTGGTCTAAGCCTGGTTTTTATCCAACTTAAAACGGTGCTCTAATGGATCTTGGCGGTGTTTGTCTAACACTTAAAATATAAAAATAAAACGGGCTCTAAAAAGAGTTTATATTAGAGATGAAGCTTCAAGAAAGAGGTAGTAGTTAGGCAGTAAAGTAACCTCTACTTATCGTATTATTTTTTTATAGTTAACATATTTCTTTTATCAATATCCTGCATAACAATTGACTGTGTCTAGACTCTAGACTCTAAAATGTAGACTCATCGCCCTATAAATAAGTCCCCGTGTAAGTAATAATAAACCTCTGAGGTAGTCAATCGTTGACGGGTGCAAGGCATACAAATTTCGTCATAACTCACAAAGTCCTCACGAGGGACGCCTTTGTTTACGGCCTGTTACCCATGGCTTTGTTTAAACTGGTTCAAAATTTGCACGTCTCTGGCATATAAATAGTAAGAAAAAATAAAGCCAAGAAAGTATCAAAAACGAAAAGCTGGCAGTCCAACTTGTTTATCTGTCGTTTCCAGCTGGCAAGCAGAGTCCGTCTTAGAGTTTCATTTTTGTTTTTTTTTTTGGTTTGGATTGTGGCTGTCCTGTCTCCTCGTATTCCCCAAAGCGTTTCCCCCGGAATCCTCCGATCCTCCTCCAGATGGCTGTCGGACCAACGCCAACAGCTGTCGTGCAAGTTTGTTTCCATCTCGTAACCCTCCGAGGGGTACAGAGGCAACTCTTGGTTGCTTTCAGTCCCCCCAGTGCGGTTGCAGTTGCCGTGGATGATGATCGCTGGTTGCATGCATGGCCCAATGTTTTATGGCCAAACAGTTTATAGTTATGTTTTATTATTGTTTGACTTGCCCCCATCCCAGTTAAACTTCAGGCTTTATTAGATTTCATGACGTTCACATTCGTTGACTCCGCTGCCATCTTTTCCTATGTTAATTCCACGTATGCCCAACGTTTTTTGAATTTTAACTTTTACTTCATTTCAATATTCTGGCGCCCGAGTTGGCCCTAACGGTACCAACAGAAAACCTTTCCTTCTGTGACTGGGAAATTGTGGCTTTTCATTCAGCAGGGCTTTAGCTAAGAATAGAAGTTTTGATCACTTAATGAAACCCAATTCTGAAAGAGTAACACTCACAATGTACTTTTCATAAAATCAAGATGTACAAGGTTATTTCCTTTTTGGCTTAATCATTTCCTTGTACAATATCCATTTCGTTTTCCATTTACAAGTTGGGAAACTTAACTCCAACACCACCTTAATAGGCACCTACTCGGTCTCCACCTCTTAATTTACTTGTCTCTTGGCTTTTTTTGCATTTCAACTTGGCCAAGGCTCGTGCCTTGTGCCCCCGCAGGCCATAAACGTATTTTTTATTTACATATTTTTTTTTCTCTTTTATTGTTGTGAAAGCGGTTTGTGCCAAGGTGTGCATAGAATAAAAAACCAAAAATATATTACTGACAGGCGCAAAAAAAAATCAAAAAGATTTTGCAACTTCGACCTGTGCTGCGGCTGTGCATTTAATAATGGCTCATATTATTTGTAGGTGGTCTAAGCTGCAAAAATGCCCAAACGATAAAAAAAAGTGGAGCTCTGGCAAAACGCCCACAAATTGTGTAAGGCACTCTTGGCTGCTTTTTAACAATTTTCCATCACCCATTAAAAGACCATAAAATATTTCGTTTCAGCTCACTGATTGCTTTTCAGGCGTTGCCGGATAATGTTGTGCAACGGAAAAGCCAAAAATCCGATAAAGGATAAATGTTTAATTAGAGCGATAAATGTAAACTCCCTCCATCTGCTCCCAGAGACTCCCAAAGACAATAACTTGATTGTCCGTTTTCACATATTAATTTATCATTATAAATAGATTTATTGTCTTTCGGGTGTCGCGTTTCGGTTGCATGACAAAACAAAAGACTTAAGCGACAAACTCGTTTCTTTTGTCTTCTCGTTTTGGGAAAATCTTTTGTTTACCGTATTACCTACCTAAACGGGGGGATTTCTGATTTGCATAGATTGCAGTAGTATGAGCAAGAGTTTTGGCTGTGATGGATAGTTTTTAATGCATTTACGTAATTATAATGATTTTGGCTATTAATAGGGGCGAAGTCATCCAACTCTCTTCAAATCCAAACATTAATGGCAATATCTTTAATAATTTAATTAATCATTCTATAATTGCTTTATCCCAACAGGAGAACGCAGATTAATGGAAATCCGAAGCTCAGTTTGAGATCTTATACACCTGATACAGATTCTGAACAAATCAGTTACTAATTTCTGGTTGCTGGTTAACTCTGCCCTTTACCCTGAACCATTTGAAAGCCGCTTATAAGCCGTGCTTGTAGTTTCATTTGTTTTGGTTTGGCTTTTGCCTTTGTTATGCTAAAACCAATTGGTGGCAACCTTTTGGTATTTAAACTTGACTCTTGCCAGCGGCAGCTAAAACAAACTCTTCGCTTTATACTATAATATCAAATGCTGGTTTGCCGACTGTTTTTGTTATTGTTATTATAATCTGTTCGAGTCTGCCTGTCTTGCAGTCTCCCATCAAGACGTCACGTAATAGACGATCGCTCGGTCACTGGTTACACCTGTTTCATCGCCGTCTTTTTATTTTATTTATACATATATCTATTTTTTCGTTTTTTTTTTTGTAAAATCGTGTAATGATATGCCACCAGCAGGGTTTACAGTTACAAGTCTGGCAGCTATTTACCAAATTTCCTCTTCATTGAAAAATGAAAAGTTCATCAAACGCATCGGCATGTCGAAAGTGGCAAGTGCGCAATTGGTAGTTGGCAATTGACTTGCCTCTCAAACTCAAACTGCAATCAAAAATCGCCTTTGACTGAAGCCGATGCCAAAGCCGAAAATCAGCTATGGAAAACGTGCGGAAAAGCGCAATAACACTTAATTCGAGGGAAACCCATATATACAGCAGCCATCATCCTTCAAACTCCACCTCCAAAGCATAAATCTGCAATTAAAAATTCCGAGTGAAAGTTTCCTTCAAATGTTTGTTTTTTTATTTTTAACGCATACGAAAATTTCGTAATCAATTTTCGATTAAAGCTTGTTTTGATATTCGCACGTTTTTGTGCGAATCGTTTTCTTGGTTTTTTTTTATGCTAATTTAAATGCGTTTCGTTAAGGCGACAAATTGGCAGTGGAATCGTGCGTTTGTTGAACTTCATTTGCATACGTGAGCCGATCGCCTCGATGCTGTTTGAACCAGTTTATTTATATTGTCCAAGATTTGGTCCCATGAAATCGGTCTTCGATTTTTCGAGTGGAAAGTGAAACTTATTTCAAAAGAAAGTGCTGACTCCCGCGATTATTTATACAATGACGGTGCTTCATTAAGTTGTAGGAGTTCGATGCTCGAAGTGACGGTTCGTTCAATTTGTTTATTTATCTAAATTCGAATGCATTTGATTGTTCCAAAGATAATATTCTAATTATGGCCAAGACTCACGCTAATGATGATGATTTAATTTATGGCTAAGTGGCTACGATGACTTTTAACCTACGCCAATGGGGGTTTATGTGAAAAAAAGATGGATAACATTTTGGGGCTTGGCCACAAATTTGTGTAAGGCCAAAAATATAATATAACGCCTTCGCAAATGCTTTATGCTTTGGGTTTTAAACATGAATTGCTGTTAAAAAAAGTAATAATCATAACAAAAATCTATTTATACTTCAGCCTAAACTAAAACTATTCCAAAAGCCGTATAAAAATTTACATAAAGAAATAAAAAAATATATAATGGCATGTAACATAAAAGATTAAACATTATTTTGGCCTTACAGAAGTATTTATTAAATGCTGGCTATACTTTAAAATACTTTTTCTCAAGCATCGATCTTCTTCTGGCTTTAGACTTGATATATAATATATTCCTGTATTTTTTCCTCTTCCCAAGCTACTTCCACTTAACCCGAGTCTTCAATCTCACAATCAGACTGAAATTGATATCTTATGGGAAGTTAATTAAGAAGAAGTTGCCGAAGAAGTGGCAGACATGGGAACTTGTTTTTTCGATATTGCATCAATTGGAAACCAGAAACCAAAAAAGTGTTGCAAACAGACACCGAAAGAAAGCAACAATATTAAACGACAAGCTACTCATGCCACTCCTGGCTGAATATCATAATTATTTTAAGTCATTAAACTTCAAGAAATCAAATCGCGACTACATATCAAAAGTTAACCAACCGAAGGCAAAGAAATATCCGAAACAAGAAAATCCCGCAACGATAAGGAAATTATGTATTAAACACATTGACGATTGGACAGGCCGCCACCGCCCGTCCAACAACATGATCTCAGGACAGTTGGCGTAGAAAAAAAAAGAGTTAACAAGTTTCTGTAGCACCAGCACAAAAAAAAATGGAGGTAAAAACCAAAGAAAATCTCGCCACACCAACCGATTTTGGCGGCTGTTTAAGTGAATTAAGTATTGCACAACATCTAGAGAGCAAAAAAAATATAAAAAAAGGCAGAAACTTGCCCGTGTTCGTTGGCCATATAAATGGTAACAACTTCGGCGATCTGAATCTCTGTGACGTATCTTCGATGGTGTGGTGCGAGTGTAGTCGTATTTGCGGTTGGGCTGTCGCTCAATTGCAGTCCACAAATGGCTTAAATGCGCGCTCATGACCGCAGGCAATAAAATAATTAAGATGAACATAAAAACGAGGTAAAAAATAGCTGCATAATTCACACTTTGAGCTTGTTTCATTTACTCGATCTGGTCCAAAATGGGGCGTTCAAGCAGGCAAAGTTAAGTGGACTTTTCAATCTCTTGATTAGTGATATTAAGGGTGTAGCAAAAGTGGGAGCATGGGAACTAAAATATTAAAAGGATACTTACATATTTTTATTATGGGAACAAAAATATTTAATAACTTGATCATTACCATTTTATTAAGTTTTATTAAAAGTTCCACAAATTGTAGACCAATCAAATGAAACAACGAATGCAACAGCAGTAATAACACCCAACTGTCGTCGCAGTGTTTTGTTAAGTTTGAGGATTGGTCAACGTGTCGTATACTCGATTTGCACAATCCAACGCTAACAACAAACTACAGCAGCAATAGCAGCTTTAAGTGCAACTTCAACTGCACCACACTGAGATTAGTGAACAATTATGGTTTTCGCCATTTCTGCAACAAGTTAATTCCCGACCCAACAATTGGCAGAGACTGAATAAATTTATTCGTAGGGCGTTAACAACACAAACGCAAAACAAAAATAAGAAAGAAAAACTGGAAAATTACACAAGATCAGGCCAAGACAAGAAGAAAAAGTCTGGGGGTTTGGTAATTGTTTACTCCATGTCGGCTGACATGGTAATTCCATTATTTGTGTGTCCACTTACTTGTCAATGTAATCGATCGTTTCGATTTCCTTTTCTATTTTCCCCTCACTAGGACAGTCCTCATCCAAATTGGCCGAGTCTGGAAAAAATTAAAGGCACAAAAGGGTATAATTAGTTTACAGTACATATACAAGTTTGTCGTTGCATAAATTAAGGTTCTACAAAATTTATGAGTTTCATTCTCGGCAAAATGGTAAACACATGTCACATCTAACATGACCGGCATAAATTATAATTAATGTTGCAGCAGCCGAAATAAAAAAAACAAGCAGAACTGCATTAGCAAATGGAAATAAGACAAGACTCACGCACTTCGAGAGGCTCGAGGTGAACAAATAATACGGTTGAACGTCAGGATATATCTATACAGATTTTGCAGACATATAAATCGTTGTTAGTGGCATGATTTATTAGACAGCAGCCACCGGTGAGCGATGCATATAGATCACTGCAAATGCCGGCCAAATGTCAATCAACACGGAGAACATATAAAGAGACAACCGGCCGGATGGATGGCGAACATATTATATGCTTTTCAGAGACCCTGACAGACACTTTTGTATCAAAGACCTCGCCAAAGTGAGATCGAAGTGATAGCCACCATTTAAGGCGCAAAATCAGACATCAATATGAAATAAGCAAAGGGTGTCCAGGGAACAAAAAAGTTTATATACTTTAAATAAAAATATTTATAACATAATACATCCATTTTATTTTATTCTTCGTTGGCTTACAAAACTGTATAACCTCTATACCCACTTTTCCAAATCTAGACAAGTCTCTTTTTGGTCTTTGGAGTCTAAGGGGAGCGTCAATCTGAGACAGACACTTCAAGTTCAATTGAAAAAGGCGGCAAGGAGAATAAAGAGCGATAGACCAACCGCATTGCCAGACAATGGCAACACGCTCCGCAACACACAAATGTAAACAAATAGATTGAGGCTAGGCTTTTGGGGGCCCAGCTGGTACAGATATCTGAAAGACAAGTTTCTGAAACGCTATTCTGGAGGCTGTGATGTATGACTGTTAAGTGACTGTCTCGATCGTGTCTTAACTCAGCTCAAACTCAAGCCCGAGCTCAAGTGAAACTCCAGACAAGTCAGCTGAACTCGGTGGGCAATTTCATGCATGCAAATTAGTTTTTGGACCTGTTGCAATTTGTTGTAACCCCTCCCAAGACCCTGGCCTCTGCTGCTTATTGAAGTTCCCAAGCCAAAGTGAAAGAAACACAGAGAGAATCTGGAATTAACTGATGAAAAATAGTTCACAAATTATAATAAAACTTTGGGTACTAGCCCAAGAAGCTCACTCGTGCATATCCCAGAGACATGCGTGAGAAAATCATCGCAGTACTTCTCACGGCAGTCAACTGCAACTGCAACAGAAACTGCAAATTTATGCAATGCCAGAAGCAGCAACATTTTGCAAAAGGGTCTAGACTCCAGTCTCCAGACTACGGACTTGAAGTTGCCAGTTGCAACTCTCCTGATGGCCATTGCCTGATTTTATACTTGTAAATTACCCGTTGCACTTGGCGGTGGCAATGAAGATGCTCTCCCAGGGTAAATGTGTGGCAAGCAATGTTTTGCATGCAACCTGAGGCTGGGCTTGGCACGTTTTTAGGTTGTTGCTCTGCCGGAGATGGCTATGAAATTATGTTTTAAAATATTACGATCGAAAAGTGTGCTGCAGCTATTTCTGTGGCCAAAAGGGTAGGATTAAGTGCATAGTTTCATTTTGTGTTTCAACACCTTCTAGACCACTTAAATACAGTTGTTAATTCCTCGCAAATAGGTTACTATTTCATCAAGATTCTTGTACAATAAAAACTGGCTTTGCGGTTGGTCTAAGGTGTTAATAACAAAAACAGAATCTTAAGCAAACAATGAACTTCTCCGGTTGAATGTTTCTCCTCACACAGCAAAGACAAAAAACCAGCAAATGAATGCAATCGAACCGCAGAAAGAACATAGATTAATGTTAGAATATGAAATAATAAAAACAAACTAAAGAAGAACCCAAAAGAAAGACAAATGATGCGGCTTGGGACAGAGCGGTAAGCGGAAGCGGAAATATCTCAGCCAAGTTGCGGCAATTTGTGGTTTTAATGGCCTGTCTCCATCTAGAGAACCCCGACTGGTACCATTACATATTCCAGTGTCCCCCAACGGTTTTATGTGCTTTGTAATTGAGAACGCTGAACATGGGACCAGACACCTCATGCCGGGAGATATATACCATATATACCAACATACACCGGTTTGTTCAGGAGGCTCGTGTGTCTTCATTTAATCGCCAAACACTTTTCCCATCTCCTGCAACGTGACGAATGATGTCCGATGAAATATGCAAAATATTTTTCAAACCAGAAAGAGACAAATAGCGAATAGTGCCAAGAATGGTTGCGGTGTCTGCACAAAATACGAAAAAGAGAAATAGTAACAGAAGTTTACAATTACAGCGATGAACAAAAAAGTTTCCAATGACTAAATAAATCAGCGTGGGAAAAATGGTTATGTAAGAAAGGCAAACAAAGGCTGGGCAGTCCCCGAACAATTATGATAAATTGCATTTGACAAATTAAATACAATTGGCAGCCAATAACAAATGCGGCATTAAAGGCTAAAAGAAGCAACACCCAAACTTGAAACACGAAACCACAAAAAGTCAAATGTAAGACCACCGTTTCACCCACTGTTCACTGTTCAGCTACCAAATCTTAACACCACCCAGCCCAGTTCAAAGACTCTGGCCAAGAGGCAGACAACCAATTGTCGCGACCATTTTACTCGGGTATTAAATTACCCCAGACAGTTTTCAAACACAAAGCAGAGAAATAAAGCGCCATACATATCCATCTTTTCGTACTTATTTTTTGTGCCTCACATATGGACACTTTATTTTACAACAATTACAATGTTTAGGGCTCAGAGAAAAGCCGCAAGTGACATAATTTTTGTTGCCTTTCAGCCAAGAGGCTAAGGCGATTCAAGCAGACCCCCAAGCTGATTTTCAATTAAATAAAAATTGTGTAATTTTTAAAGAGAGTGTGAGAGGGGGAGTGAAAATGAAAGTAGGGATTAAGTGCGTGTGATATACGATATATGGGGAAAAAAAGATATCTTTCAAGGAAGCGAGTAGCAGTTGCAGTTTTAAAAATGAAATATAAATCAATAAGCATTCCGACACTAAAGTAATTATATGTTTGGCATGTCGGTGATTGAAAAGTCCCTCTATAACATAAATATTTCAAAAAATTATTAATAATTATGACCCCCCTTGCTTGGGGTTATGCTATAAAAATATTTCGGCTTTTTATGAAAAAGAAACGCACGCTTCATCAATTTATCAATGAAATAATGACCTCTCCGGCGATGTCAGTCAAAATTAAATGTTGATCCCAAGCCCGACATAAAATTTCACAGAGATTAACCCGCAGCTGGGACAAGTCTGATGCAATGTTAGAGTTGGGCCACCGAAATATTTAAAAACAAAACACAAAAATTCCGGGGATTAGACATGAAAGGCACAAATCGATCTGTGTTGGAGCTACGCTGTCTGGCTGATACATATTGGGGGAGTTACAAATAAAACAAATATGAATTGTGTACCGGGAGCGTGGCGGACTTGGCTCTGACAGTCATCAATCTGCGTCATGTTAATCAATTTTATTAGCATTAGATTCCACACCACATCGTTTTGTCGGCGGAGGAGATGGATTCTGTTCCGTATTGCCGGCTGGAAATGTTTCAAGCCTTGTAGCACTTTTTCAAGTACAATTCAAATGGAAAAACGAACAAAAAATACATCAAAAGTCAGCACTGAAGTGCGCTCAAGTGCGGCACCTCATCAAAGTAATGAACAGACAACAAAAAAATCAAAAATCGTTTTCGTAATGAAATTATGAATGAGCTGGCAGCAAGCTGTCGATTTTTTCTTCTCCGGGATCTCTTCTAGAGATCTGTGTGAATGACAATGCCGATTTCTTGAATCTCTATTTATAGTTAACTTCGATCCGAAGGTCACCTAGACCTAGGCCTAGGAGACCATTACGAGTCTACCAAATAGAAAACGAAAACAAAAACGTAAACGCAAAGTGCCGATTAATTCGATGGCACTTCCATATTTGTAGGCATATAATTTTGAAGAGAGGCTTCAAGACTATCGAAAAACAGCAAAACCCAATCTGCCGAAATTAGAAATAAATATATACAGGCGTATGCATAATAAATTATAAACAAATTGAGCTTGGGCTTTAATCTTTGTGTGGGATTGACTCAGAAGTCTCAGAGGATATAATATTTTACTATTTGGGCTTTGTCAGTTTCAAGACATTTTTAAGCTAAATTATGGTTTTAAATTGTGGCCTAATGTGTTATTATTATAATTATAATGTTTCATTTTACAGATCATCAGCAAATCAGTTTCCGTTCGAATATTTCTTGAATTAATCATGAAATATAGTCATATAAGAAGTAAGAACTTATTTCCTTTTTATTTTCTGTTGAATTTTAAAGTCCACAGAAAAAGGGACGAGCCATCGTTAAGCGGAATACAATTTATGCAGAATTGAGAGCTAAAAATAAAAATATATTATTTGGCGACATCCTTTCTTGGCGTGGGTTTAAGCGGAATGAAATTTGATTGAGGCGAGAATGCACTGGAGCGTGTGCATTTGCAAGGGCCGTTGAGGGAGAATATCTGAAAAGGGGGGCAACAGCTGCAGACGACCGAAATTTCGCATATTTTGCTCGAATTTGCAACAAAATTTGCTCAAACTTTAATATTGCAAACGGAAACAAGGGACAAGGGAGGGATGGCACAGGTCGCTGAGTTTGCAGACTGGGTTGCGAAAATCAAGCAAGGGTTGCAGATGTCACACTCCGCAAAAACGTACAAACCATCATTATATAAATGCCTAAAATTCTGGTAGAAATCCATGGGATAGCCGTACTTTACTTTCAGTGCAAAGTGAAAGAGATCAGACCAGAGGGGAGTATCAAATTTCCTTCAGATTCGTAATGAAAAAACGTTATTTGCTTTCGGGCTGAACTGAAGAGCAGTGAGGCACCTGCCATATGGCCTTTCCTGCTTGTTGGGGGAGTGTGTGTGCCACGACGACCCCTTCACCTCCCTGAAATGGGGTTGAAATGGCAGCAAGTAAAGCAAAAGCAAAGCAATTACAAGTACAAACAGGCAGCCAGAGCCGGTACACAAAACACTTGTTGTAATGTCAGCTGTCAATGGCACGAGTCGAGTTAAATTGGGTTTCTTTTCAAAAGCAACTTATCCGATACGGAACCCATTATTGGGGAAGGGGATTTTATCATAAAATGTATTAGAATTTTATTTTAAACCTGGATTTAAGCTTGTCGTGATCACAACTTCTAACACACTCCCCTAGTGGCCTATTAGTTATGATTATTAAGAAATCATGTTGCACTTACTAAGCTTGACTTCTCACGCAATTAACTTGTTCCCCTTTTCTTATGAGAAATGCATTCCCTAAGTGGTAGCATCAGAATTGAAATATCTCTATTGCGAATGAAAAAATGGCACAGAAATGTGCAAAACAATTATGACAATTCTTAACCCACTTTCTGTTCCATTCTGTTCCGTTCAGGTTCCCCCGGTCAACGATTTCTACGCAATTTACGCGCTCAACCTCAAAAGGCGGATTCTTTTCCACTTGCTCTGCCCATCATGTCATTAAAAGCAAATTTCCCCACTAATTACATTGTGTAGGCTAATTTTTAGCAATTTTTTTTTTTATTTTTCCTAAGTTTTCTCGGTTGCAGCTGAACAGACAAACTGGAACGTGCGAAGGCTTTGAAGTTATATTTTTACACACATGACGAATAGGGAGAGCTAAATAGTAAAGTCTCGAGAAATAAGTGTATTTTTATAGTATAGACAGAGCTACATTGATCTCGGGTTCAAGTTTCCCCCCATGAGTTACTGATTGTAATTAAATCAACTGCAAGTGCCGCCAAAAGTTGCACACGATTCGTGTCCAGCCAAAAAAAAGGTAAACTGGGTTAGCTTAAAAACAATACTACTTTGGTTATACTCTTTAACCTGTTTTAGTTCCCAAACCAATTTAAAATATTTTAATGTAATATAAATTTGTGTGAAAATAGACACTATTTATAAGATAGTTTTTAACCAAAATCCCTTATTTTGTTAGCTAATATAACCTTAGTAAGTGTGATATAAAAACGAAACCAAATTCAAAATGAAACGTTTACGGGGACACCAATTATGATGGCTAAAAAAGCTTTGGCGGCGACTTTGTGGACTTTTGGGCCTGCCTGACTTGACTTTGGTGACTTGGTAATTGTTTGAGTTAATTGCACTTGGCCGCTTAATTGCAATTCAATTGTCATGCCACCATCGGAGTGTCTCGATGTGTGCTCGCGTGTGTTGTAAGATGCCAGCCACCCAATTGAAGGTTAAAACATATACAACATATAAAAGCCACCATCATGACGAGTGTCTCCTCCATATGTGACTTTGATGCATCGTTTCCCATTGAGTATTGAGTGCACCACCACAAGTTACAAATATGTATCGGCTGATTTATGCATATATATCGTCATAAATACTTAAAGGCAAAGGCGGCGACGTTTACTCACGTCACAGTTTTATTGATTTTTCATTTGATTTTTTGTTCAGGCACATTGCTAATGCTTACTGGCTGATTTTCATTAGAATTCCATTGTTCAATTAGCCATACGTTGTGATTATATAAATGAACAAGCAGATTTATGGGAATAAACTAATGTAAACCGATTCCATGAAAGTGCTTTTTAATTGAAAATTACCTTGAACTTGTGTACTAAATGCAATGGGAAAGGCAAAGTGTCAGTCCATCAAAAATTTCTCTAAACCAATTCTAAATATCTTAATTGTATTGCATTCCTTACTGTCTCAGTTTTTTAGCCATGAAAATTCCTGCGATTCAATCACAAACATTAAACACTTGTCAGTCGTTTGTGACAAAGTGAGTGAGAAAAAAATTAAAAAATGATCACTTCGACTCATTTCAAGTTGTCACTCGGTTTGCGGGTCAACACTATCGAGTCGAGGCAATACAAAGTATAACCAATTACTATACGGCTTTGGCTGAAAGAAATCATCTGCCAAGACTGGGAAGGAAACGATACGATGCAGCTGGGGAGAGATGACGGAAAAACCAGTTGGCAGTGATGGCATTCTGTGGCAATTCCTTGGAAAATCATTAACGTGTCTTAGGCATAAATAATTAAAAAATCAAGCGACTCGAAAGACGACTGTACACCCAGTCAAGTCAACGTCTTGTTTGCTGGCCTGGCCAACATCCTGGTGGACGTTGAAAGGCTTTCAGCGGACGCCCAGATACAAATGTATCTGCTCCCATTGCCGCAATTACACCTAGGAGCCATATGGATGGATGGATGGATGGATGGATGGTTGGGGCATTACGCTTGTCAATATGATGTACGTGTATGTATATGCCAGTGACATCCCGTGGCCAAAGACTCAGAGCTCGGCTTACAATTTGTGCGGTCTGTCTCGAGAAAGTTAACCTCAAAAGCCGGGCCTCGAGTGAGAGCCTCTCGACAATCAGTTGATATCGCGTTTCCGGTGCGGTTACTACTGGCAATCAGATGGAAAAATATAAAAGAAATATGCACACGAGGCCAAAACTGAATTAATGACAATGCAGATTAACATCTTTCAGGCCGCTACCGATTCAGACGGAAAACATTCTGAAAACAATAAACAATTTGCAGTTTATCTACGAGCATGTGCTCCTAGGGAGAGACTTGTTCCAAATATTTAAGAAACCACTAATGCAGCCAGGGTACCTAATGCACCATATAAATCAGTGCAAATATTTAGCATTCGTTTAGCACTCGAACAGGCAAAAACAAAAAACCAGCCGTTCTAAGCTGACTCACAAACTTGTCTCTTGCACGCTCCCACATTTAATAAATATTCAAGCATTTTTAATCTCAACAGACACAGGCTCTGGGGCCAACCTGATCTGCACGCAAATACGACAGCTACTGTGTTCAGCTCCACTGATTGCTTACCATATTTACAATTGTCTATACCCTATATTCCCTCCATGTATACATATGTACATATATCTCCCTTCGAACATCAAATCTGAGAGACTGGGAGCGCTTGCACAAATATTTTCCTTTTGTGACTAAGTCGAGACAATATCGCAATCTATGACTAAAATTTAAGTCAAATACATGGCAAGTACAGTCTGAAGACAGATACTGTCAAACCTACATTTATGGAACAGGAACAGGAACATTGGCAGAATATTATTCAACCTATTATTTGAAAGCTTATTAAATTTTAACACTTTCCTAAACAAGTTACCAGTTTCCCGTCTTAGCCAAATAACTTTTGTTCCACTCACAAAACAAGTCACAAGACTACATACATCAAAAACAAGAACTTAAGGACAAAAACAACTCTGTATTATTTATGTGGGTGAAGTTCTTTGACAGGCCGTTGGCCACTGGCGTTGTGTTAGTTGTCAGACAGAGTGCGATGGCCAAAAGTGATATAAAAATTGAAGCCAAAATCACAAAAACAAAAATAAGAATTGAAAAACTGGATTCAAACGCGGCACGTTTTGCCAAAACAATAAAAAATAAAAACAGAGAACGGGAAAGACATAAGAACTTCTCATATGGCGGCGAGTCGGGCCATTCAAATGAAATAGAATTAAGGCTACAGAACAAAAAAAAAAAGAGTTGTAAAAGTTTAACTGGGTTTGGCTTTCGAGGGATTTGTTACTTGGCTTAATTTTATTTTTTTAGGCCTGTTTGGCGGTTTCTGGTGCTAATGAGTGGAGTCTTAGTTTGCTCTCTGGTCCGTGTCCGGGCTAATAAAATTTATGAGGTGTTTTGTTATGTGTTAAAAAACAAAAAAAATATATATTCGGTCTTCTTTCTTTTTGGAAGCGTGCTCAAAGGCCTGCACGAGGGTCTGGGGTCTAAGCCAAATGACGATTCATTAGCTCGAGCTTAGGCAAATTATATGATCGATGTGTGGCTCTGTCGGGGCGATTCCCTGGAAATCACGTAAACCCTATTAAATAATCGCATTGAACAGGAATGACTAGTTTCGAATTTGTCGTGTTCAGGCTCTTTTATTCTTGTTATTTTTGTTAGGTCTCCCATAAAACCCTATGATGCAAAAGTGTCAAATATTTTTGTTTAGTTTACTGGTTATGCCTTTCACAAATTACAATAATGTGTTGGGAATTTAAGGCGCCGCTTTATTTGCCCGAAAATGTTCAATGGGTCATCCAAAGTTATTGCCAGTTAACCGAAGACGAGCCCTCTCGACTGTAAAAGGTTATGGGTCATGGGAGAGTAAGTATTTTTAGTGAAAGTTTTTCCATATTTTTTGGTTGCAATAACACTAGCATTGTTATTCATATTATCTGAGAAAATCGCCTAAACTCCTTTAAATTAAAATAATTAATCGATTCGCAATCCATAAATCTAAAAATATAAATTTCAGTAGCTGACAGAGAACGTGCCTGGAAATCACATTATGCGCTACCTCTCAAGTAGAATTCATAAATTTTAAGAGGTAGCTGAACAATCCATAAACAATGCCAAGAGGTAACTGAATATCAACTTTATGTCCCCGCAGATTTCAGCACCTCTTGGCGCCCAGCTCTCAGAATGTGAATTGATATATCAGAAATTGTTCCAGCCACACCTGACATCTTACAAACACATATAGTATGTAGAATGTAACACAATACCCGAAGATAACGTGGCCAGAACACATTTTGTATGCCAAGAGCGTGGCGCAATATTATTTAGTTATTTTGCTGAGATTTTTATTTAGCTTTAGGCGGTAAATTGCAAAGCAATTATTCGAATCACACGTTTCCAGCGGAGGTGGCTGGCGAAAATGTTTTGCATCGTTGCACCTGAAAAGGCGTCACAAATATTTACACTCCCAGCCAGCCAGCCCCAGCCAGCTCGCCAATAGCTGCTAAAATTTAACGCTTCTCGTGATGATGTCATTGTGGCCCATTCATTAAAGCCATAATGAAGATAAATTTGATTTTCTATATTTCTCGTAGCTATTGTTTTATGCTTTGCTTTTCTATTTGCAACAGTTTTGGCTCCGGTTTTGGGGCACTGACTACATACGGTCGCTGGTAATAAATATAATCGGATTTTCGGTTTGCTTGCGAGACAAGAAATTGCACAGCTTCAGTCGATTTTTGGCAAGACCCAGTGGCGCCGGACTTATAAACATATTGCTTATTTATTTTCCTTTCAATTATTTTGCGGTGATCAACAGTTCGACCGTAAAATCGCCGCAGTGTAAATACTACCGATAAATAAAAAATAATAATATATCCACATAAGCGAAAACGAAAACCTGCAATCTTGTCAATATATTTATGTTTTTTCCGAGTACTTTTCGCAACGGCGCAAAAAGGCGAAATATTTATAATTTTTTTGGCGTTTTTTGTTTATTTTCTGTCTAATTTTGCCACCTGCATTTTGACATATTTGGTGGGTTTGGTTACTTGGATTGGATCGGGTATTTTTTGTTTGGCTTTTGCCAAGTTTTTGGGCAACTGATGAATTGGTTTTGACCAAATGCGTTAGCAGCCAACAGCCAACAGCCACCCCAATGGCAGTCGGCCGTAAGGGTGTCTCGAATTGGTCAGAAATGATTTATTAACGTGCTCGGTTGTTTATGTCGACTTAGGCCAACCGATTATGGTCAATAGCAAATTTGTTATTTAACAATTTCCAATTTCCAATGCAATGCGATCCATTGCAATGCTATGCGTGTAAATGTTATAAGCCAATTTGACAATTTTCTTGTACAATTTGTAATTCCGATTTTACAAGCCGAACAACTGGCGTTTTTGATATAGTTATTAGATATGGTTTCGGTCTGTCTGATGATTTAATTCCATGGACCGCAAATAATGTTTTTGGGAAAAAAAACTAGACTAAGACTCAAAGTCATCATAATTTTGGCCAATCTTCTCCATCCTTCCTTTACACCTTAGACTCTTTTTTTTTTAATTCTAATTCTAATTTGAAAACACGTGCAACAGAACCTGAATAAAAAACGAACCTGAAACCACAAAGCCCAAGTATAATAACAATAAGAGTCATTATCAATGGAAGACGAAAGGGAAACAGAGCCCGAAAACAGCAAAAATATCATAAATAAATGTTCAACAAAAATAGCAACAATAACAATCTCGCTAATACAAAAAAGAATAAAAATAAAAGCAATGGATAATCAACTAGAAAACAAACAATGGAATGCTAAAAAAAAAACGATTGTTTGCAAAGGTTTTTGACATTCGTGGCCCGGCCAGAACGGCGGATATCTCACCGATTATAATGGAATCATTTTGAAAGCATTTGGATTGACTTCTGTATTCAGCTATCGGCCATTGTAAGGCAATTTGCAAAGGCTTTTCGATAAATTGCTTGGGAGCACTGGAAGCCATTAAGATGCAAATTTTTATTGCCAACTTCTAATAGAATTATAGCCATCGCTGATTGTTATCCATTCAACAGTTGCAAATAGAGATTCAAAATTAATAATTCGAATGCCTAAAAATAGCCATCGATTAATTGAAAATCTAATTAAGCTCAAGAGTTTTTCGAAAAATTTAAATGTTCTTCCAAATTAATGTCCGTAGAGCTGAAGGTGTGGCTTGGAATTATGTGTCAAACGTGCTTTTACACTTATCCAATCAGTTTTACAGACACAAGATATATGAACCCATAAAATTGACTATTACCAATCGCCAAGTGAAGAGTTAAGTCGCATGTTAAACCACTCATATTACGCATTCTGTCTACCGACAATAAATTTAACCGAGATCCGTGTCGTAATACCCTCGTAAACTATACAAATAATCAAAGCTTTGTTAACGACTTAATCACCTGACCGTGATGTGTAACCATAAAAATGCAAAAACCCCAAGCCTTCATTTGGTTACCAAGAGAATTTCAAAAAGAAGCATTAGGATTTGAATAGAATGATGAAGTTAATAAAGTTTCCTGGAACTCATACTTTCAAGGAGTTTCAATTTGATAGAAAAATAATAAGAAGTCTTTAAATAATTTAATAATAGAATACATTTTCAATTACTATCCAGGAAATAATAATAATACACTCCATGATAAATACTCCATACAAGTCAATTTTTGCGTAATGGAAAAAAAAAAAATTCAGTGTCTGTGTGACATGATATTGGCTGGGTTTCGGGGCCGGATTTTCCTTCTACTGGGGCACGCGTGCTGCTTTGGACTTGGAACCCAATCGGCCAACTCCTATTCCCCCACCCAGACCCCTTCTCTTCCAACTAACTTATTCAATCTTGGCTCAATTGTCTGCCATTTTCTACTCCTCCTCCGGCCGATGCCAAAGATCTTGGGGAGTATTCAAAGCACGCGCGTTTACAAATTGAAAACTTGTTAAGTGCCAGGCCCGACTTGGCCCGGCTCACAAGACAACAGGTGAGCCGGGCTTGAATAGCTGTTAGCCTGTTGGTTGTTTGCCGGGTTGGCTGGTTGGCTGGTTGGACATCTCCTCGCCCGTTGACAGATTTGTGTTGCCAATTTGCGTTGAAGTTGACGTTCGAAGTTTTGAAGTTGCTACCAAAAGACCAAAAGAGTGGCAGCCATGAATCTTGCTGGCTGATAGAGTTGTTGACATTTGGCCGTTTTGCTTGTGGCCCAAAGTTTATGCAAATATCCAAAGGGGCACGCGGCGCACACCCACCACATAATGGCCCATACATACCTAAAACGGAAAAGAACAAAAAATAATAAAATGCATTAGAATGTTATTGATACTTTTGGGCTTTTGGTTGGGAAATTGGGTCAACGCATTCTTGCCGGTTCTTTGTTTTTGTTTCACTTTTTGGTAAACAATTGCCGAGTGCCGAGTTCTTGGTCTACCTGGTCGCGATGGCTTTGATTTGATTTTTTTGTGGTTCTTCGGAAAACATAAACATAATTTTTCGGTTTCCCTAGCGGTGCAATCGACCCACATTTCTAATCGCTGTGCACTTTGGGGCACTGCACACATTTCCACAGTCGATTAAGTGGCCCTGCACTTTGCTCTCACAATGCAATCACAATCTCAGCCGGAGTTCGGAGTTGGAAATCGAATATATAGTGGGAGGCACTGCAGTTTGCACTTGGGCAGCACTTGAGTTCTTTGTGTAAACAAAACGCTGGCTCCACAAAAATATTTTAAGTGCCATGGAAATGTTTTTCTTTTTAGAATTTTCCGGGTGGGAGAAGCGGTTGTGGTGGGCGCTCTTAAATTGGTGCAATAAAAACAATAAAAGAGCTGAAATCTTAATTGCAAGACAACATTATTTTCAATGAGTTAAAAAAAAAATAAATTATATGAGTTTGGCTTAAGTTCCCTTATGAACTCCCCCATGGCGTTCTTATACTATGCATTTTATATTGGAAGAAGTATTAAATTATTTTGTTAACCTCTATTTAATCTTCTAATACTTGGCTCATAGTTTATGCTTAGACCGCAAAAAATCTATTGAATATAAAGTTACTGCAACTTCCACCACAACCTCTGGCAAATCACAATTCATCGTTTATGGCGATTTCAGCTTATCCAATTACAAATACTGCGAGGACTGAAAGGAGTTTCGCGACAACAATGCCACTCCAAGGCGGCATTTACATTGATGTGCCAGCATACATGTATGTACTCACATGGGTATTTGTACATAAGTATATGGAATATATAATTCAGAAGGGTCCACACACAGCGCACACACACATTTAAAATTGTGGGTACAGTGTGCCGTCGACAAAGTGGCCTGTAAGTAAACCCAATTGACACTTGAACATCGTCAGTAGCCGGCGGCGGGTCTGGGCCATCAACGCGGTGAGTGCTCCCTCCACCATAGAATGATGGTTCCGTGGTGGTTGATGGTTCTTCCTTTTGGACAACCCTGGCTCCGAACCCAGAGCCAGACCCCGAGACAGACGCCGGACGCAGGCCCTTCCTCCCACTCGTTTCCATTTCGTTTTGACGTTTTATTTGATTTTACGCTTGGTTGCATTTTTTTGCACTCGTCGCAAATCGAAATGGAATGGGCAGGATGGCAGAGAGTGGAGTGCAGTGGACACTCGATATGCATTGGGCCTTGGCCATCGATTTTCAAGTGGGTTTTCATTCCGTGCACTCGGAGAAATACTCAAAAACTAAGACTTGATGCTGTGCTTCTATTTACAGCCATTATCCCCGAAAATTTCTAAGAGTGCATTCCTTATCCATTTTGCCATCTCGATGTCTACCTCAACTTGTGCATAATTTATAACTTTGACACTACTCCGGAGCTAGAACAATGTCCCAGGATTAATGGTCAGAGAAGGCCCTGCTTATTGTAATGCATAGGGAGCAGGATGTGTTTGAAAGGATGACACTCTAAGTGCACCTTTTCTAGCCCAAAAAAGTACGCCTGCAATTCAATTTTAAATTCGAAATGACTTGAATATTTAAAGGATGACATGACACCATGCCGGAATACCCCAGGCAATACTTAGTTGGACACGGAACAGATGGCCCGGGTATTCATACGACTTCATTAGGATTTTCTGGCCGACACCTCACTGCAATGGGGAGTATCCTGCATTGTCTAGGATATTCTGTCCTCCAGTCCGTCCGTCAGACTGTCTCCGCATTGCCACACAGGGCAGTGTGTAATGCCCTGTTCTGCACTTGACATTGCACGCTCTGTGGTGCAAAATAAACTAACAGGATTATTGCGGCAACTGCCTGCTGTTGCCTTTTGTAATCCTTTAATGCCTTCGTTTCAGTGGAGGCTCTTTACCCTTTCGGATAGCCCCTCTAACCCCATGAGCCCTCTTGTGGCAATTGTTTGCCCGCTGCCGCCAGCAACTCCCTATGTATGCAAATTTATTTACATTTTGTGCTAAAAATACACTTTTTACCATGCCAGAGCGTGGAAAAACAAAGGAACTTAAGGTAGAGGTGTTTGGGGGCAACACGCCATCCCATACAAGGACATTGACACCAATTGTAGGTCCTGACATGGCCTGAACTTCCAGTTTCAAGTTCTAGCTAAAATATAGCTAGAAATAAT
This sequence comes from Drosophila atripex, assembly GCA_035045925.1. NCBI lineage: Eukaryota > Metazoa > Arthropoda > Insecta > Diptera > Drosophilidae > Drosophila > Drosophila atripex. The sequence continues at coordinate 1,999,675 of JAWNOP010000022.1, read as the reverse complement.
AATAAACCAAAAGTATTCAGGAGCAGAATGATCAATGCCATTGGAGCCGCAGCAATCAAGATTGGCAATTATTATTAATGATCCAATTGCCGGATTAAAGTCAATTGCATTTGGATATCCACTAAATGCACCACATGGTATCGCAAGATCTTCGATCTTAACTTCAAACGAAATCAAATGGAACAACCGAAACCCGAAATAAATAAAGTAAGTCGATTTCGGATTGCTCCCAATTGCATTTGGATTTTCCATTCAGGAAAAAGTCAAGGAAAATTTTTGTCTACTCATGACGAAAGGCAAAAAAATGGAATAAAATACAATTGGGGATATAGGAAGCAGACAGCAGAAAATGCTAAAAAACCTCAAAAAGAAAAATAAAACGAGAAATCAACGAAAAAATGTAAATGTGCCACGATTTCGAAATGTGCACAAAATGCATTTAATGGATGGTGCATGGTGGATGTAAAAATAGAGGGGCTTATAGAGTCGGGAGCGGTGCTCGTCGGTACGGATATTTATATACAAACTCGGACGGGGAGTCTGCGCACTTGCTTTAATTTTATATTCAAATTGTTGATTTGCATTCGAGTTCTCAGCCCGATGTGCTCCGATTCGGTTCGACGAGGCCCTTCCACTGAAATGCGGCACGTGGCACACTAACAGAACGAATGCAACTCCGCCACAAAAACGCATTTCACGCTGCACCAGCCCGCATCTGGTCCCCTCTTGTGTTTCCATCCTCCCCCAGCTCTTTGGGCCTTGCCACATTTGACCATTTCGCTGTTGCCGCCTGGGCATCTGTTTTAAATACTTGACAAATTAATAATAATTACGCTTTCCAATTTCGAGTTTAGTGAGAACGCTTCCTCCCCTTTTAGTTTCATTTTCGACACTTTTGATGGATCTGCCAACATTTATTTTACGAATTTTTGGTGGTTTGATGTGGAAAATATTTTGGGGAACTCAACCAACATCAAAAGGCACTTAATAACTTTTGATGGGGGGATTCAGGTGCGATTATTTCCACTTTGGAATTATATTCCCTGACCAATTCAAAAGCCAAAAGCCACTCTGGTTCTTTCCATTATTTTTCCTAGCATATCCCACTTTTCTTTATAGACTTTTTTTAGCCTCCAACTAGTTCAGGACGAACATTAAGTGCTTTGAATTTACATATTTTTCTTTATCCTCCAAAGTAATCCGAAAAACGCCCGCCACCTGCCCAGGGTTCTGGGGCTGCACAGCTCCTGCTCCTGCCCAGGTTATAAATTACCGTCGAATGAGGTAGACAAAACGAGGTTTCAATAGAACTCCAACCAAATGAAGGTGGCCGAATGGAGATCCCCTTGGAGCATTTGGTAGCTATAGTACTGCCATGTGGTTCGGGCACCATCGATATGCATCTTTACCGAACCGAACTATCCATAACGAACTCTGCGAGGAGTGCAACTGCAATTTATACCACTTAAGCACTAAAGTTGCACCATTAAAGCCAAAAAGGCGTTAACCCAACTCCTCGCCGCCCCTGCAAACTGAATGCAAACGAGGCTGCTGCGAATGTTTTATGGGCTTCTGTTTCGCTTTTAGTTGGCCGAAACCGCAACTCCGGCCGCAAAATAACAAAAACGAAAAAAAAAAACGGAGAAGCTAAAACGTTTTGTCCGAAACCGACTGAAGGAGCGCAGAGTTGGGCCAAAGGGTTTCGCAGGATGTGCCCTTATCCTGGCCAAAAAAAAAAAGCTTTCCTCCTTTTTTTTGCCAACATGCAAAATGTTAATTCATTTTCAAGTCGACGTTTTCAGAGGTCCTGAACCGGATTTCTATCAGGCTCACGTAAGCGCGTTTTCAAGAGCCACTACCCGAAGTCCACCCGACTGTGTATGAAAAAGGATAACCAAGTAAACAGTTGTCTGGGCCTCGGACTGAAATAACACAAAAGTCCTGCCGGCATCAGCACATTTCCCCATCCGGTTCCTCATCCAACAAAACGAGTATTTTAGTCCCTGCTTCCAGCTCTTAATTTACTTCCCGAAAGTTAGTTTATATAGTTTGCATATTTAAATATTCGCATGTGAATAAATATTTTACGAAAGCCATTACACTACACAACTCTGCATCGCATATTTAAAAACTCATCCATCATCTGGGGGGATCAGCTTTTTAATAACCGAATTTCCGTCATTTAGCTTCGTTGCAGTTGAAAATATTGACTTTTAATAACTTTGTAGCCCCTGGCAGGTTCAGGCCCTCACTGTGGGAGCTGGCTCTCTGAAAATTTGCCATAAATTCAATTATATTTTCCAAACTGAAAGGGAAACGGCTAATCGAAATTAACAAAGTTTTATTTTAATTCAATTTAGCTGCAATCTGTTTTCATTTGGGGTTGATTTTGTAATTAGTTTAGAGTCTTTAGTCTAATGAAGTGATTTATTGCCTGGCTTGTGTAATTGTTTAATTTTTAAACTTGACTACTATATATTTTAACCCTTGAATATAAAATTTATTGAAATTTTTAAGCCCACTGTTCAATTGACCTGGGACGTTGAGTGCTTTTGCCTCTGGAAGTTAAAAACTGCAAGTCTGCTGACAAAAAAAAAAGCCAAAGAAAAGTTTGGGGGATGTGTGGGTGCCAAACTACATGTGTATGGCCCACGACGACAACTGCAACACAAACGACATATCGGAAAAATATACAATCGAGCAAAACGACATCGACATCGCTCGAGTTGAATGCTTCAGCCTGGCGCCCACTCGGCTATCGCCAAATGGATCGAAGAACGGCTACAATAACAAGCACTGCACGTTGATGAAAATCCTAAACAAGTTTCAAAACCAAATCTAATTTATTATTTTTCTAACTCACCGATTGATCTTAATTTTATGGGTATAATTAAATATCATAAACATTATTCGCGACATGATAAGTTACTATTGCATTTCTTTCTGTGTGGGGGGGCATGTGGACGGCGTATGTGGACAGCTTGGGCTGACCAAACTGACGTACTAACTATATGGCGAGCGTGGTCGTCGCCAGGTCGAGGGACTCCAGGTCCCGGTGAGGGGGACAGGTGAGAGAGCCCATTTACATGACACGGCGAAAGTGAAACGCGGCCCGAGGCTGTGATTAGATGCAGGTTCCTGCTCCCAATGGCGGACGTGCGGCGACAGGCAACATCAGCAACATTTGACATGTGTTTGATTGGAGGAGCGAAGAGGCAGGATCGGGGTACTGGCCGCTTTTCAAAAGCTCCACCGGCAAAGCAGGGATTTCGTGACACAAAATTAGGGGATACCCTATAATATTACATAAATTAAAAATAATAAATATCTTGAGCAAGTAACTGGCATTTATGTATGTATATTTTTTGTCTTTTAAATTTTTTTGAATAATTTTTATATTTCTCCAAAAATAAGAGTATTAAAAATCCAAATCTTGGCAGTCTGCTATTTCAACAGTGGGAGTCGTTAAATGTCTAACTGGCGGGCACAAATTAATGCTCATAGTTGAGGTGCCGCCGCAGTCAGGAAGGTGGAAGTTCCAAGTCAAGTAGCACGGGCTCCATGCTGCCCCGCCATCCTTCCTTCCATCTGCCCCCTTGTGCTTTGTGGAGCATTTGAGCGATGAGCCGACAAGGCGTGCCCGACAGCAGCCAAAAGACCAGCATTTCCACTGATGATGTTGCTCATGCTGCCTGCTCCGATGTTGCAGATAGATGCTGGTGGCAATGATGATGGTGGCAGTCGCTCAATCGGCTCGAACATCTGTAGCTTGCAGCAAAACGTAGCACAAGTGACAGGAAGGCGGTTGAAAGCGGCATTTGCAAGTTGTCCTTATAATTTGCATAGACAAAGGTGGCTTTTTCATCAAACATTTCATCAAAGTTAACAAAAAGTTTATAAATATTTTAAATTTAACTCAACCACCCACACTCTGTCTCAAAATCTCCTTTCCGGCTAACTCATCACATTCGATCCAGACTAAGGGCTGGATTTATTTTTATTTTAATTTTTTTTTTTTTTAGAAAATAACTGAGGCATGAAAGTGCATGGCGTTGCATTGTAATTTATGGCAATTTCCTTCTTGCTGTGACTGCAGTTTTCGTATTTTGGTGTGTGTGATATGGAAATTTAACGACCTTACTGCCATCATCGCCCCAACCCGACCAACCCGAGCCCAGCCAAGGAGGAAAATTTATTAATTTATGCCACACTCTAGTTTATATTCGTTTCTTGGTTTAGTTGTAAACTCGCATTTTGTGGTTAGATGTTTTTGTATGATTTTACGCTACATTTGGTCGTGGCCAGCAGAACAATTTATTAGGCCTTCGTTCGATGTGGTTCAGTTCGCCGAGGTTGAGTTCCCGGAGAATTAATTTAATGGCAGAGGGGGAAGGAAAAACACCATAACGCAATGCCTACCATACACCCTCCCCCGTTCGCATGTCATCTAATTGCTTTTGGTTTCTTTACATGGAATTTGCTCTTGTTTAGTTACCACTAGTTGGGACACGCCCCACGCCTCCGATTAAAAGTACACAGAAGAAAAAACTAATAGGTTTTTATTCAGTTTAGATGATAGGGTCTAAGAGATACAAGATACTAACACCCATGTCTGTCTATTCTAGTCACAAATTGTTTATAATCACAATTTTATAATATTTTTTCTCTGTGCATTGGCTTTTGTAGGCGTCAGTTTCCTGCTGCACGCAACTGTGTGAGTTGCACTCATTTCCATGTTGGGTGTCTTGTAATTTTCATGATTTCTGTTTTTCATCTCTTGTTGCAGGTTTTTTCATCATTTTTTTTTTGAAACTGTTACATATCTTGTTATTAGCGCTCTAATGAACTTCTTTACATCTGCCAATCATCAGCGGAGGAGGGTGTCGGGGGCAGAGGCCCATTCGTATTTATTGCGACTAGTTAACACACACAAAATGTATGGGATGCCGTGCCCGTGTGGCTTTGAAGTTTTCTCAGCATCAAGTTCACATAATCGGTTTCCAACCGATACGCATCCAAGTGCACTCCAGTCTGCGTGTTTTGTGATGTGAGAGGCGTGAAAAGCTGTTGTTTCTTCGGGCTGCCCCATCACCTCCCACCTTTTCCTCATCACTCATTCAAATTGGTCATTGATACTCGAAGAGGGCGTGGGTAAATGGTTTATTGAGGAAACCCTTCAGCCTCAAGCACAATACTACAGTTTAGCAGTCATTTCAGAAACCTTTTGTGCCGAGCTTGGCATTGTAGATTAACCCTGAACCGTCTTATCACGTTGATAAGATTAATCTCTGAATGCAATTCCGAATTGAATGCGTTAATCAGTCGGCAAATCGGCGATGAATAACCACATTGTCATTTAATCAGTCTCCATAAATTCCCAAGTTAATATAATTCTCCTCGCCTGTCCCAGAGCTGCAATAAAAGTTGATCCACTAGTGTCGTCTCCGGCAGACGCATAATAAATAACAATAATTGTGCGAAATTAAATTATCAATTGCAGACAGAAGTCATAAATAAATAATGAGTCCAAGTTCCGTCTGTGCGAACCAAAAATACATCAGACGATTCAGCGAGAAATTGCATTTTCCCACAGGATTAATATGAGAGGAGGTCGAGGATGGAGGGTGGAGGGTGTAGGGTGGAAAATTGCATGCAATAATTGCACAGCGAGTGGTTTTGTGGCCAAACAAGCGAGGGGAACTTTCGCATTTCCGTTGCAGTATTTTCTCTAAACCAGGAGCACGTGCAAGAAAAATATTTACACAGGCAGTGTGGTGATGTTTCCTGTCGCTCCCTTTTCCCTTTGGTGGGAAATGTGCGGAAACTGTCGCAACACGCCTAGTGAACTAGATATTTTTTTGGTCTATAAATCAAATGAAACTAATTCCAAGCTCTATGAGGTTGGCCCTTGCTGTATTACAGGCTACGACAGACGCTTTATGACGTAAATGCGTTACAAGCCACACCAACGCACTCGGTCTGGAAATTTGTGTTGCCAGCCACGCCTCGGCAACAAAAGTTGCTCTAATTTGCCATTGTATTGCATTTTGTATAGAGCTCTCTATGATTGTCTGTGTCTCTGGCTAATGGCTTCCAATCAACGATGTTTGTTCAATGATTTTGCGGTAGCTGCGACAGGTGCACCAAAGCGTCGGACGACGGAGGACGGGGCAGCAGTAGATAAATTATCAGACGAGAGGTTCAACATTCATTACGCCCCCGACTAAAATCCAGTTAAGGTCGGACATTTCAATTTAATAGAGTTCAGCATCAAATCAATGAGATTTAATTAAATTAAAACACAGTCCAATTGACAAGAATCAGTTTGTTTATCAATGAAATGCAAACAATTGGTGTCTCCACAACACTATGTTAGAGTGATTCTGTCACCAGGAGGAGAAAAGTGGAAGCAAGACCCCCAAAAACGTCAAGTCCATGGCTTATTAATACAAATAAAATCGCAATAAATTTGCATAATCTGCGAGCTCTCTCAAAATAAAGCCAAAAATAGCCTTGCAAAATCTCATATAATTTAATCAAAAGCAGTCACTTTCGCAAGACCGATCCTCGCGTAATAATGCGTGTGTATATGGGTACTGTGTGACGCCAGCCGGGATCTTGATTAATATATGTAGATCAAATCAAAGCAGAACAACCAGAACATGACGAAGAACCAGATCCAGTCTACTGTGGCGTCTGCTTCTGATGGCCGGCCAGCTGCTTCAATTAAGAAATTTCATTAAAAGCAAAAAAAAAAAAAAATCTGCCCAGGCAAAGAAAGAGAGAGTGCCAGCATGCAGAAGTAGAGGAGTCTTCGGAGGAGTCTTCCCCTGAACTTGGAATGGACGTCGATGATTGAGATAAACAACGCAGGTCCAGGAGAACCCTCGATTCGCCGGAAGCTGCTCGCACTCACACATAAAAATCACCGAGTCGCCCCAAGCCCCCTCGATAACGTGTTTATGAGATGATATTGGGACACTTGAAAAAATTACTTTAGCCAACTAGATGATTTTCAAACGAGAAACCTTTTCAATTATTTTAAGTGCAAAGTTATAGTCATTATTTAAAATAAAAATCCTTATTTTTATGGCTAGCATATTAGTTTTTGAGGAAAATTTATAGCCGTAGCTGTTGAGTCGACGCCTCCCTAGAATAATGATAAATGTGCTGAGATCCTTAGTTCCGATTAACATCTCACAACTAGTTAGTGCAGCCCAACGACGATTCAACTTATTTTCTCAACTTAATGGTGATTGATAATCGTATAAAAAAAACCATACTCAACTGATTTATGTGCGTTGCAAAATGGCTAAAACTGGGAGGAGATGAGGAGTTATTGAAATGGGTCTGGAGTAGTAGTAACCCATCTACAAGGCGAACACATAGATCACGTATTCCTTTTCACTTCAAAATTATACGATTATTGCTTATGGATGATAAAGGGCTTAATCTAAGAGATCTGTACTTTAATCTAGATTTTCTCAACTCTAAATTGAAATGTCAGAAGTTCTTTGGCGGAAGTTCTATCCCGCTAACGATATTACCAATAAATTAATCTTCCAATTAAGATAACCGCTACGAAAAATTGCATTAATTTGAATACGAATCGATTTATAGATTGTTTCAGAAACTTCTAAACAAATAAATAAATCTGGTTTGTTTCTTCACATTTTTGGTATACAAAAATTCAAGTTTATTTTTCACAGCATTTTTATTTCGGTTTCTCGAGAGCATTTCAACAATTTAACGCCATAAACTGTATGTGCTAGATTTGCACAAAAAATCGCCAAACTTTTAGCTTGTTTATTTATGAAAGAGCTGCCGACGCTCGGGACAGCCTTCGCGGGAAGTTCAACAGCAAAATTGTCTGGAAATCTGCCATGGAGTTTATTTGAAGTTCTTGAGGAATCTGCCCACTACGACTATAAAGTATTACCATTTCCGCCTGGGGCCCGAGGCGGCACAAAATGCTGTCACTCAAACCGCAAGCTGACCACACATAAAGAAAAACCCCAAGAGTGGCAGTGGGGGAAGCGACAGCCGGTCGGTCAATGGCACACTCCTCTCTGGTGTCTCTAGTGCCGCTGTCAATTAAAGTTGAACTCCAGCTGACCTTCTGTTGTTGACCCAACGAAACCTCATCACTGAACAAATAAAATCCAAAATATAAAATCATGTTCATTTTCTCCTTTATATTTTTTGATCAAATCAAAGAAAATAAGGCAAATAAATGTTCGATAACCATATCACATTACTGGGCGATGGAACTGGTTCCCTTTCCATCCATAAGAAATTTTATGGGTTGCTTCGTTAATGGAGTGTTTAATGGTTTATTGAAAGCATTTTTTTATATACTATATTTTACTTAATAAAAGGGAGTGCACTCTGTAATTGATTGAATTTCACGGTTGAGTTTGGAGCAGTTTTTGCAGAAAAATTCCATAATTTTATTTCACTTTTTCAATGTCAGATTTCGGATTTAATTGAATTATTAAGTGTGTGGAAGTTTGGGCGTTGATTTCAGCCTTGAAATTAATGGTTTATTCAAATTAATTGGATTTGTTTATTTGGTCTACGGTAGCTACCAAGCGTGGCGAATTTCGTTTCGACTTGTTGACATTGTTGGTACCCCCTTCCCACCCACAGCTTCAATTTCCCCCCATTTAGTTGTCATCATCATCATTACTGGGGTACTGCTGCCCAAAGGCCACTAGAAAACAGTGGAAAATAACAAAAACAGTTCAACTTTATGTGCAATTGAAAAAAAAAAAAAGAAAGTTTCGCGAAATTAGACTCTGTTTTGGTCAGAAAATTGCTGAAATGGCAAAACAAAGGCAGCAAGGCAACAATACATTGCGGTCATTGTTTCTGTGAGATTTGCCTTAAACGCTCCCCAAATGGCACAAATAAAAAAATCAGCTAATAATAGTCTGATGAGTGGGGGAAAGTGCTCGTAATTTCTAAATAATTGCGTTTAGCAAAGAACTTGAAAAACAGTGTCACTCTGAAAACTAATAAGCAATTGAAAAGGTTATTCAATTTTTCATGTCTCCATTACCAGAGGCCGAGAAAACGCCATTAGTCGGATGGGATCAACGAAGCGTTAAATCAAACATTTGCCAAGTCAGACATCTCGATCAAACCAATTAATCATAATGTTGAACCAGACAAAAAAAAACCGTCAATGAGAAACGAAAATGAAGATCGCAAACGAACAGCGATAGAGTTCAATAAAGTGGAGATCAATGGCCCACCAAGATTCAAAGTTAACTGGGTTGGGCCCAAAGCCAGTGGAGCGACAAGAAACACAGATCGATCTCGTTGATGCACTTCCTAATGGCCAAAAAAAAATAGGGGGGGGGTTCTACCATTTAGGGTTCTCCCATTGAACCATGAATGAAACTAGCCAGGTATTTGTAAATTAAAGCTAATGACTTGAACAAAATAAAAATTGTTAACTGAAGAAAGGGAAAAGAATGGAGATGACTCTGTGGGGATTGCTGCTGGTTCATCTCAGCGGGTCAAAATGCAGTAAACTCAACGGATCGGATCTTATGATTCTCAACTTTTTGTTCCACAGTCAAGTTATTCATACTTTAATAATAAATCCATTGAAATTAATATTACCCACACCTTTCTTATGACTCATTAAAGTGCCTATCCAATGGATTTTTATTTATTTTTAATCCTATTGAAGAAAAAAATACTAGTTTGTTAAAGGAAAAAAACATTCATTGCCAGTGATCACTGTACACTTATCCATTGGGAACAGAGACTGGCAACTGGGAGATACAGTTAAAGCCGCTTTCAGCTGCAACAGCGACGACAAACTGCAACTTCCACCGGTAGACGCCAGCCAGCAGTCTGGGAGTCGATGGAGCGATGCCCGTTTTTGGAGAATGGCTTTACAGCCCAATGAGTCACTGCTTTTTAAGTTTTTTTTACGTTATTCCCGCTGTTCTTTGTAATCAGTACGAACATGGAAACAGAGGGAATTGGTAAAAGAGAGCCAAACAAGTTACCTGCCGTCTGCGGAGGATCGTTGGCTGATTGCGTGACAGTTGTGTGGGTAAGAGGCTTAGCAGCTTGTCTCAGGCTTAACCGATCCAGGGCAAACCCTATGCCATGGACCATAACTTGTGATCAGCTACCGAAATGAATAATGATTTAATAGGGCAGACCGAATGGAAATTAAATTGTAATCTAGGGAATTGCATTTAATTGGGGGCAGTCACATGGCCACCCAGACTTAAGTCGATTTAAAAATAATTTGTATTTTCCTTCCTTTTTTTCTATAGCAAGAGCTGACCTATTAGCTGGAAAATAAGGGAAATCCTTTTGACCGATAATGGTAAACAAGTCGTCACATCCTGAACCGCAAAGTAATACCAAATTTCCATCCTCTTTCGCAGTAGAAACTGGAAAATCTGAAAGCAAAACACCAAAACATGTTCAAAACCCCAAGACCTACTTCAGCCGGGCATAGATAGAAAGAGACGGATAGATCAGAAGCCTCTGGGGAAGTGGGACAAAAGTAGAAAACAAAGACCCTCCGACGGATCGACGTTGCAAAGAAAACAGGATGCGCGCATGCGCAGTTGAAACGAAACGAAATGGAACCAAACTAAAGGTGAACATCATCATGATCATACTGAAAAAAAAATAAAATAAATAAAAATAAAAGAAAAAGAAAAAGCGAAATCAAAGAAATCAACAAATAAAACATAAAAGGAAACGATTCTCGGGGGCAGTGCAAACAGACACAAAAGATGAAGCAGAACACGATAACGTTGCCCATAAAGGAAATACTAGGTACTGGGGAAGGGATCGAGTGCAAGGAGGGTGGCGACGCGAAAGAGAGTCCACCGAAAGGAGGGGACAAATGGGAATGGCAAACGATAAACGTCATCGGCCAGATTATGCTGCATAAATTATCAAATGCAGAAAGGCACTGCCAAAAGGGAGCGCCGCATAAGGTGGAACAGAGAGATGGAAGAGAGGGAGCCAACACAGGGCGCTGTAAGTAATTGTAATTTACGTGGAGAAGGGAACCCACTACACCCCATCATGGGGGGCACTTCGATAGTTCCAAACCATCATCTCAGAAATTGTTGTAACAAGTTTGAAAAATATGACTAAAATAAAATATATGTAGATCAAATAGTATTTTTCTTATTTTTATTACATATTTCAAACTGTTGGAATACTATTTTATTACCCTCAGGTGTGTATGCTGCCTACCTGAGCCGCAGCGGCAAAGGTAAAGAGAACCCGAAGAAGAGGAGGAAGGAAGGTAAAAGGAGAAAAGGCGGAGGCAGCGCAAGAGTAAAGCCAGAACAGCACGTACAAGAAATTAGCAAACACAGAACAGGCCAAGAAACGAGAAACGAGAAGAGCCAAGAGGGGCTGAAAAAGTCGTAAAGAAGAAAAGCGAAACGTCTACGAAACGGATTATGATGTTCCCCAACCGATCATGATAATGATGAATGGATTGGGGAAATAGGAGAAAAGGACAAGTAGAAGGGAGGGAGCCACTAAACCGCCTGCGGGGGCAGCTGGACAAATGGAGTAACTACACATGGAGCTGAACATGGACCATGCGTAATGCGTTCTCTTTCCCCCTTACCCCGGACATCTCCGACTCCGTCCCTTTCTTATTACTATATGTAATCGTGGCCAGAATCGTAAAAACGTGATCGAGGGCTCAGAGTGTACTATACGTTTTGCCGTGGCTTTGTTTTTTTTTCACAGGTTTTTTTTTATTTATATTTTTATTTTAGTGTTCCTGTTTTTCTTGTACCTCGCTCTTAATTCTGCCCTACAAAGAGAGGTCTTGTGATTCATAGACCGAGTTCCGTTTTGAAGTGAAGTGTTAGATACTTTCTTTTATTAATTTCTCTAACATATTTTATTCAACACATTTATTTATAAAATTTTTTATTCTACATTTTATTTCCTGAAAAGAGTATTATAATCATTTCGGTGGCGCCTCGAAAATAAAATGTTACTTTCTTAAGTCACCTTTTTCTGTGACTTTTTAGTGCCTGCGCCTACGTCTTTGTTTTTCCTACTCTGTATGGAGTTGTTTTTTTTTTGTATCTCATGTTTTGGGGATCTTGTATCTCAATGTATGATTATTTTGTTTTCTACTCCCTGCGGCCGACAACTTTTTCATTAGAGCGGAATAGAAGAAGCGAAATCAAAGAACAACAATCGTTCCTTTCTGTTGTTTTTGTTATTTTAGCTGCCTTTTCAGCTTGTAATCTCAATTTTTGGTTCTAAAACTTCAGCCTATATGCTCCTATGCCGCCTCCACCTCCACCTCCTCCCCACTCCCACTTTTCCTGCCTTCTGTCTTTCGTTGGGTAATTTACAAGTCTGGGCAGCAACATTTACATGCAGACCCTGACACGATGTTGCTGTTGTTGTTGGTAAATTGTTTTTTTTTTTTCAGTTTCAGTTGCTTCTTGGATGGGCTTGGCTACAACTGTTGGAGTTGTGGGTCAATGAATCAGCGCGTGGATGCCGCAACAGCTGTGCGAACTTTTGAGGAAATGCCAGATGGAGTGAAATGGGAGTGGATATAGCCGAAGAATTCAAGGTATGATCTCAGGTAGTTTCATTTTGATAAATGAAATTTTGTATAATGGAATGTGGGAGGTGTATCATTGAAGAGATTAAAAAATGGGCAGAACAGCATACATTCGCACAGCAGATAATGATATAATGATAGATAAACGATAGCTCTTTGACGATTTTTTGATTAAGAGTTTTAATGGAATTCCGTTTTTGAATTGGTATATAAAAGATGTCTCATTAGCGATAGTAATATATTTTCTTTTATAAATAGTGTGATAATAGCACCCAAAAATAGTTTCTATTTCTTCCAAAAACGTTTCATGACATTTGTTGATGAACTACAATCAAGAGTTGTTTTTTTATCAGCTGGCAAAAAAAGAATAAAAGGTCTTGGGTTTAATAATCTTGTTGATTGTTGGTTAAGTACTTTCCCTTCTTTTATTTGAACTGTGAAACCCTAAGCCCTGATAAGATACTCTTCATGGAAATATGCTTTTTTATGTTTTGGGGAAAAACAACATTTTGTGACGGGTTCTGACAGTAGAGTCAAATGGCACCTGCCACCTCATAAAAAGAATTTGCATAAATACTAAGTTTCCATAATCAGCACAATAATCTCAAATAATGTCAATTATTATTAACGCGCCACTGTAAATGGCCGTCACTCCGCCCACTCACACACCTTCTTGAGGCAGCACTCCCACACGGGAATGGGCAAAAAATCAAAAGTTGATTAAAAGAAACCTGCAGACTGTAACAGTGATCCCTCAACAAACAGAATATTTAAGCCAAAATGTATTTTAACACCAATATTTAGCAGGGGATCACTGTAAAGCGAAACCAATTAGCCAAGATGAGAAATTCAAGAACCGATCGCGAACAATTACGTGAATAATTTACAGCTGAGATATGAGCTACTAATGCTGCCAACGCATTGGGGATCAGGTAGATCTTACGGAACCGGTTAACAAAGAGACGGTGTAAGGGCGAGGGGCACTTACCGCTTTTGAGACGATCGTTAATTAGATCCTCGATCAGCTGCGGACACTCGCACTCGATGGCGTAGCAGAATTGCTTGAACTTCTCGAAGCCGCTTTTGGCTATAATTTCGATCAAGTTGGAGCACTGGAGCCGCAGGATTTCGGCGTCACTGAGTCCTGAGCAGCCGCCGCTGCCGCCAGAGGGCGTTAGTGGGCGGCTGTCGCTGTGGGCGTCCCCATTGACGCTGGCGCAGCGCGAGGATCCGCTGCCACCGCTGCCGCTGCCCCCACTGGCGGAGCTGCCACTGCTGGCCACAGCACTTAGCTTCCGTTTGGTAAGTGACGGAGCGGTACCAGGTGGATCGGAGGCAGCTGTCGTGGAGGGCGTGGGCGTGGCCGCATTGTAGGGCTTCAGCAGCAGATCCTCTTCCGACTGACTTAACACCGAGTTTTTCACCAGCACCGCCAGAAGATCGGTGCTCCCCAGGTCGAGCATAATCCGCTCCTGATGTCGAGACAGCAGGGATCGCACCTCTTCCTCTTCTTCGCGCGTCATTTTGCTTTTCGTTTACAGTTGTTTGCCGATTTTTGGATGCTATTGCTTTTTTTTATTGCACTCGTTGGCTACAAACACACACACACGGCCTGAATGCCCTGAGGCATTTTGAATTTATTTTCTTGTTTAGCAGATTCTCGACTTGTTAATTTTGCTTTTCATTTCAATGTAATTAGCTTGCACTCGTATTTGCTGGGATTTGCACACTAGTTAGCTGTTAGTTAGTAAGCTTTCAGAAGATTTTATTGTGTTATGTTTTTAGAAAACGCGCCATTTATTTCTGAGCTGCGGACTCCGTTCGACACACCGGTCGCCTTCGTGGTTGAAATTCGAAAAAAACATCTTTCTGTTGTTGATACTTTTAGAGAGCCTTTGCTGCTGCCACTGCTTCTGCCTCGGCTAGCGTTGCACAGTGGGCATAAACACGTAATAACTTATTTGAAATAGGCAATCCCTTAAGAACTACATACAAATAAATACAAAATTGTTTATAAAATCAAATAGGTAGAGAAATAAAATTTTATTTGAATATTAGTTTATAAAATGATAGCCAATGGATTAATTAAATTAAGGTTACATTTATCACAATCTATAAAAATACAGATATTAAAAGTACTTATTTAAAAATTATATATTCATATTTATTATTATTCATATTCATAATTTTTCAAACCTTTAGCAAAAAAATATTATTAAAAACCTGTTAAGCTGAAGAAATTCAAAACAGCTACTTCATAGATACAGATACAAAGATAGGTAGATACTTCGTACCACCATGCATGGGCAGCACTGAAAACGAAAGAGAACCTCTGCCGAAGTGGGCAGCGTTTTCTCAGTCGCTCTCTCAGACGGCTTTGTTGTTTTGCGTCAGCAGAGGCCATGAAAGCCGGCTTTGAAATTGTTTTTGAGAGCCGTCCGCTCAGTTAGAGCCATCTCGGCGAAGTATTGAGCAAAACTGGTCCGTGAGAGCCGAGAGAGTCAATTGCATTTGCAAACAAAATCAAACGCACTGTCATTGCTTTTACATTGCGTTTTTTGGATGCATTTGCTTTGAGTTTCATTCTGAACCATTTTTGTTTTAGAAGTATTTTTATTTAAAAGAAGTAAGAAGTGTTTCTGAAATATGTTTATATGAAAATGATATCCTTTCTTTAAGCTTTTTTTTAAGCCAAAGTATGCTTCTGTTTAACATGTCAAGTAGCTTATAATGAGGACTTCTCGTGCTGCAAAAACCGGAATCGGAAGCAGTCTTACGGTGTACAACACCTAGTCTTGATTAATTGCCAACGGGCCGGGCCACACACTCAGGCACATGGCTAAGCGTTTATCTCGGGTGCTTTGCCGTTTTACAGACTCTTGGCCAGATTGCCACCAGTCGTCACAAAGGAGTCGCCATAAACTGGAAGAAACGTCTTACCAAATGTCGAATCCCAATAAGGAAACCGGATACTACAATGATTTTATTTTTTCGCTCAGTACATCTGCCGATTGATACCCAGAAGTGAACTAATTACGTTTGTTTGAATTGCGGCGCCCTGATTAAGGCCCTTTTGCTGGCCCTTTTGCTTATCGATGAGAAGAGCCGGGTAGAATAATAATAACAGATGTTGAGCCAGACCCTGGAAACGGATAAGGATAATTAAGGGGAATTAAAGATCGGACGCCAAGAAGTGAACTTGTTCTGTAATCTTTGAATTCTAGTTCAACATTCCTGGCATTCGTCGCATATCAACGGATTAACAGGTGTCTCCGCCCCCAAATGGGGGGCAATTGCAAAACTGTTTGCATAAATTGATTATAATAATTTGCATCGTGTCCCCTCCTTGATTATACCGCCCTCTAAAATGACTAAAATGACAACAAGTTGTTCGGCTTTCATAATTTTATGCAGAAATGCAGTCAAACTCAATGAAACTCAAACGTATAGCTCATAATTCTAGGCGGAAAATTGCTCTTTTGCAATTCCAAACCTACTCCCACTCCATCACAAAAGTTGTCAATCAAATGCGGAAAAGGGGTTCATTCAGAACGAAAATAAAAAAGGGTGATTGCTAAATGGCAGCGTACTAATAAATAGCGAGTGTTCACTGTACAATACTTATTTGGTTAGGCGTTGGGAGCCCTGTTTCTCATTTTTCTGTTAAGGTGGGGACTTTAAAAATATTTTTGCGAGTGTTTGTGAAAAGGCTTGAATGCAAATTACTATTATTACCGGACAATTGCTCTGGGATGCGAGTGCTTCGAAAATATTTGCCACTCAGCCCTAAAGGGAAAGTTGAATGGCACCACAAATCTGGCTGATTCACCCCAATCTAGGCTTTTTTGGGATTACGCCTTCAAGGGGAGATTCATCAATAGAAGTAGCACATGTTCTTACTCAATGTTTCCATTTAGTATTGCTTGTCACGTCTCTACAGCTT
Source organism: Drosophila atripex (assembly GCA_035045925.1). Taxonomy (NCBI): domain Eukaryota; kingdom Metazoa; phylum Arthropoda; class Insecta; order Diptera; family Drosophilidae; genus Drosophila; species Drosophila atripex. The sequence continues at coordinate 1,983,137 of JAWNOP010000022.1, read as the reverse complement.
CCTCTGCAATTAATGAAATAAAAGGAAAGTACAGAAAAGCTTGATAAAATCGAACTAAATCATTTTTCTCACAATTCAAGATAATTTAATTTTTATACTTTTAACCAAACATGTTTCACAAATCTCAGCTATTGATGAAATATCAACAGAGATCTCCTTAAAGGTTAAAACTATTCAGTTACCACTGTACCACGGTCAAATTGAGAGGCTCAAAGCTCCTTTCCGATTGTCTGCTGCCCTTCCGGGGTGTGGAAATCAAGTCCAACTGGAGTCGGGGCCTTGAGCCATCCATCAAATGGTGAGTTACCCTCCGACTAACTTCTTAGCCTCCCCATATCCAAGTTCCAGGTGCACTTGCTTGGTAATCATCTTGGGGAATTGTTTCGACCAACTCCATTTTCCGATTAGCAGACCAGCCGACCCACCGCACGTGGTAATTCTCGTCGGTCCTGTTTGAGTTATTGTGGAATTTTTATTATTTCGTAATTACTTATCGACCATTGCTGGCCGACCGGCATGCTGGTTTCTAATCTGGTCCAAGAGAAAGGCCATAAAAATGACCGTCCAGCTGAATCTCAGTGAAAACGGCTTGTGAATATAGCTCTCAGATGCTTCTGCAGGTGGTAATTCAATTTAATTGTTTTAGTGACTTGGTAACCTGGTTCAAATGCGGATTTAATAAGTCTAATTGGGTGAACAGTAGTCATAAACTGAAAAACTTTGGAAAGCAACTGAAAATGCTTCTCTTTTGGGATCTATGTGGCTAAATTTACATTCAATTTCCACCTGATTCTTGAGCGGAACCCCTTAAACAATTTCTAGATCGATTCTCCATCAATCTGCATCAAAATCTAACAACGAAATATTTTTTAGTTTTTTTTTTAAATTTTCTCCTTCAAAAAGTGTGAAAAATGCATGGAAGGACAATATGGCACCCAGTGATGGCTATATCTTGGCCAATTTCCACCCGATTCCATCGAGGAATACCTTAAACGATTTCTAGATCGAATCTCTATAAATCTACATCAAAATCTAACAACGAAATATTTTTTAGATTTTTTGTGAAATTTTCTGGGGGATCCTCTTCAAAAGTGTGAAAAATGCATGTACGGACAATATGGTCTCCTCCGATGGCTATATCTTGACCAATTTCGACCTGATTCTTGCGCGGAATACCTTAAACGATTTCTAAATTGATTCTCCACCAATTTGCTTCAAAATCTAACAACGAAATATTTTTTAGATTTTTTCTGAAATTTTCTGGGCGATCCCCTTCAAAAAGTGTGAAAAATGCATGGAAGGACTATATGGCACCCAGTGATGGCTATATCTTGGCCAATTTCCACCCGATTCCATCGAGGAATACCTTAAACGATTTCTTGATCGAATCTCTATAAATCTACATCAAAATCTAACAACGAAATATTTTTTAGATTTTTTGTGAAATTTTCTGGGGGATCCTCTTCAAAAGTGTGAAAAATGCATGTACGGACAATATGGTCTCCTCCGATGGCTATATCTTGGCCAATTTCCACCTGATTCTTGAGCGGAACCCCTTAAACGATTTCTAGATTGATTTTCCACCAATTTGCTTCAAAATCTAACAACGAAATATTTTTTAGATTTTTTCTGAAATTTTCTGGGCGATCCCCTTCAAAAAGTGTGAAAAATGCATGGAAGGACAATAGGGCCCCCAGCGATGGCTATATCTTGGCCCATTTCCATCCGATTCTTGAGCGGAACCCCTTAAACGGTTTCTAGATCGAATCTCTATCAATCTACAACAAAATCTAACAACGAAATATTTTTTAGATTTTTTGTGAAATTTTCTGGGGGATCCCCTTCAAAAGTGTGAAAAATGCATGGAAGGACAATATGGTCTCCTCCGATGGCTATATCTTGGCCAATTTCCACCCGATTCTAACGAGGAATACCTTAAACGATTTCTACGTCGAATCTCCATCAATCTGCATCAAAATCTAACAACGAAATATTTTTAAGATTTTTTGTGAAATTTTCTGGGGGATCCCCTTCAAAATGTGTGAAAAATGCATGGAAGGACAATATGGTCTCCTTCGATGGCTATATCTTGGCCAATTTCCACCCGATTCTAACGAGGAATACCTTAAACGATTTCTAGATTGATTCTCCACCAATTTGCTTCAAAATCTAACAACGAAATATTTTTTAGATTTTTGTGAAATTTTCTGGGGATCAAAAAGTGTGAAAAATGCATGGATGGCCAGTAGGGCCCCCAGCAATAGCTATATATTGTCCAATTCCCATCCGATTCTGTCGCGGAATGGCTTAAACGATTCGTGGATCGTTTATACTTCATTCTGCATCAAAATTTTCCAAAAATATATTTCTTAGATTGTTTTTAAAATTTTCAAATTCTTTTCAAAAAGTGTGAAAATTCTTTGAAGTTATTTTTTTGAATTTCGCCTCCAAGTTAGTTTCTCTTTCTTGTTCATATTTTAAAATGAATAAACCTTTCTTTTATTTTTGTCGGGTGAACCATTTTATTGTGAATTGAAACGGGTATTACGAATCATAAGGAACAGCGACTAGACACCGTTAGTCCTTCTAGTCCATGTCCCCCACTTTCCAATATCGAAAATGTCTCCAATTCGAAGAATGGGGAAGAGGGCGAAGTGGAAAATGAGATGGGGAGCCCTCACTTCTGTCACAGCGATGGCCGCAGTCACAAGTGAATTACCCAGAGAGCCGACAACTACCACCAACACCAAAAGCGATCGCCTGAGGGCAGTGAAAAAACGAGTGACCACGTGTTTGCAGCAGTGGTGCCAGAAGCTCCAGCAGCCCGCCTCCTTTCGCAAGAGTTCCTCCAGCCGCTTCTACAGGATCTTCGTGAAGGCCGATTATACGGCATTTGGCGACAAATTCAAATCCGTTCGCCAATTTCACAGGATCTTCAAGGCGGGAAGGAAAGGCAAAGAACCGGCGGAGTCGGTCGATGAGAGCCAGCAGTTGCAATTTGTGGCGAGACTTTTCTCCTCCACCTTGATATCCACGGAGGAGATTTACGGAAACGGAAAAACCAGCTACAGCAGCCGGAAAAGTCAGAGCTACAGCAACAGCAACAGCATGACCATTATCGAGAGCAACTATATAGCCGTGAGGGAAGAGAATCCCGATATAGACGCAGAGGTGCGCGCCATTTTGCTATCCCATGCCCAGAATGGCATTACGATATCGAGTATCAAGAGTGAGTTTTTCCAATTTTTATGAAAACCTTCCTGAAATGGGAGTTACATTAAGTTTAATTTGAAACTTTATTCTATATAAAATTGGGTTTATTAATATGGTTGTGTTTCTTGAACTTAATTCTAAGGTGAATATCGGAAACAAACGGGCAACACCTTCCCGCTGCACGACAATGTCACCGACTTCCTGCTCACCATTCCATATGTCACCGCCGAGTGCAGCGAGACCGGCAAGAGGATCTTTAACATGAAGCCCAACAAGGACAATCGTCATCTGTACGATATGGTCCTGAATCAAAAGCAGCGCAACGACTTTAGCAGCGGCCCGCCCTCCTCCGTAGACTACAACAGCAAGCCGGTGGGGCAGCGCGGTCCGCCCCGTCACTGGCGGTATCAGTACAAGCGCAGGGCTCAGTCCCCGCTGGAAAATCTGAATCAGATGAAGCACCTGAACACCGTACAGAATGGGATGGAGAAGCTGGCAAATGGCCAGGACAAGGCGATTACGGCCAATTCGGCTACCCTGCAGAAACTGGCCAAGGCTGCAGGGGAGTCGAATTGGTGCTACCAGGATAATTGGAATCATCTGTGAGTTTCAAATAGTTGGGGACTTCAAAAGCGGGTTTTCAGTTTAGCAAAATAATCAATTCATCATTTATTTTCATATTTTTCAGCAACAATTTCTACCAACAAAGCAAAGTAAATGGACACCAGAATCCAGTGCCACCCAACATTTACGTCGATACTCCGGATCAGCAGACCCAGCTCCCAGATCCAGAGCACCAACATTGCCAGAACCCAAACCCCAGTCAGAACCAAAACTACCAACAGGATATATATGATTGCCAGAACAGAGAAATGTTCGAATTTAAGAGACCTCGCGACCTAACACCCACTCCCACCACGACCAGTGGGACCCACAACGATTCTATGATGACGATCAGCTCCGACTTTGACGCCTTTCTGCTTGATTTTCCGCTCATGGGCGATGATTTCTTCCTATACCTTGCCCGCATGGAGCTGAACTGCCGATTCAAGCGATACGAGCGGGTCCTGCAGTCAGGACTCTGTGTCTCGGGACAAACAATCATTGGTGCCCGGAACCGGTTCAGGAAAGTCTATTTGCCGGAAGGCACCCAGATCATCGTCAACATCGGATCGGTGGACATAATGCGGGGCAAGCCGCTAGTCCAGATCGAACACGATTTTCGACTCCTGATCAAGGAGATTCACAGCCGGAGGTGTATCCCGATTTTGACGAATCTGGCACCTCTGGCCAACTACTGCCACGACAAGGTTCTGTGCGACAAGATCACAAAATTTAATAGGTTTGTTCGCAACGAGGCAAGGAGTCATCTGAAGTTCATCGATATTAATTCCTGTCTCATCAACGAGAAGAAAAATGTTCTATTTGATTGTTTTCAAAGGTGAGGTGGGTTTTTTTTTTTGATTTTCAATATTTTTAAACCTTTGATTTCAGTGCACCACGTACCGTCACGGGTTCCAAGGAACCGTATCTGTTTTGGAACAAAATTGGACGGCAACGTGTCCTTCAAACGATCGAGTCCTGCCTGGAGTATTAACCGTAGATGTTTTACGAAATTTTTGACTGGGCTGGCACTGGTCCATCTTCGAAGATGATTTTTACAAAATGTTTACGCTGACGGCACTCGCTTTTAATGGAATTCGCTTAATTTTTAATATGTTATATGTCTATGTATGTGTCAATGTCCCTGTTTATTTTTATGTTGAATTGTATTCGTGCGCTTGTGAGAGTCCCTAATTGTTTATACATGTTTTGTGTGTTTTTTTTGTTAGTTTTTAACTCTATGTGGTTTTTTGCAGCCTGGCATTGATTTCGTAATATGCAGAGCTTTCGCACACTTTTTGCATCTATCCCAAAGACTGTGCGAAAATTCGATTTACGAAGTGATATTAGGATGCTAAAAACTTTCTCTTCACTCTCAAATTATTCCATCACATTTCTCATTTCAATCTATTGCTTCTATTGGATTGCAAAATGGAACTTAACTGCAAATCATTGCAAATGTTATAATCTGTTTTTTGTTCTCCATTTTGTTTTTGTTTTGTGGGCCAAAGTGCTGCATGCTCATGTATAGGAATCCGATGCTTTGCCACGAGAGTGGGTGGCTGGCGGGTCATATACATTTGAGTCATGCCGCATTTTGGTCGCGATGAAAATGCATTTGCTTCCCTTGGAGCACTCGCTTGCACAAAATCAACGCCGCGGCTGATTTATTATTGATGTGCCAAGCAATTTCAAGTGAAACATTTGTGGGATTTTCGTGTTCCGGTTTCCGTTCGAGTTTTCCTTGAGAGATTTCTTGTAAAAAAAAAGTTTATAAAATGCATACACTTTGCTGTAAACATGCCATCGGAAGTGCGCGCTTTATACTTCTGTTTACTGCAAAGTATATTAACTTGCTTACTCTTCAAATCAATCTAAAGTGCTATCTAATATTTATAAACTAGCTTAATGTCTTGTATGTATGTTTTTTGTATGTATCGGAAGTGATCACGTTTTTTTTTGTCCTCATAACAAGCTGCAATGTAAAATTTAAAAAAAAAATGAAAAATTAAATAAATGGGAATCTGAAAAATGTACTTTTTATTGTCTGGTTGATAAACTTGTGATTGTTTCAAAAAAAATAGAGAACTCTTATCACTCTAATAGAAATTCAAAACATCCCGCCATATATCGATATCAGCCATATCGATAGTGTGGCGGAAAAGCTTTGAAACGTGTGTCAAAGTGCCGCTTCGTGTCTGGGCACACTGTTTAGCAGGCGACGGCTACAAAAGTAAGCATATTTTTCCGTCGAAATCTGTGCTCAATTCATTGGACGAGCGTTTTCACTTGTTTTCAGTACAAAATGGCTTCATTCTTGGCACGTACGAGCGGTCCCATACTTGAATCCGTTAGGCCAGCAACGGTTAAGAAGGTAAGTGCCCGCAAATACCGTTTAAATGCCATTTTAGTGTAAGTGCAAATTCAGTCACTTTACATAATAATGGCAAAAGCGACAGAGAGAGAGGGAGAGAGTGGCGGAGAGATGGCAAGGTGAAGTGCGGGTGCCTGCCACTCTGCCGCTAGTTCAGGGACAGATCAGTATGGCGGGGGTGGTGATCGTTAATTGGAAACCGTTCTATACCTTAGGTGATAAATTCGCATTAATTCGCCGATTCGGTTCATTTACGCATTTAGAGCAAATGTCTTTAAATTGATAAGCGAGAGGGCTGTAGAGTCACGATCGCGCTGCGCCCCTGTTAGCCACCTGACTTGTGTCGGTGTGACGCAACAGTGTGCCTCTGTGTGTTTGTGTGTGTGGAGGGGACCTTGAAAGCCTTTTCTATTCCACTTTCCACCGCCCATTTATGTTTTTTTTGTTATTTTTTTTTATCAATGACAACTGTTGCTATCTTTCTTTATTGTTGTTGTTGCTGCTGTTGTCGGGCCCTCTAATTAAATTTTTAATCTGTGAATTAGATTTAGTTATCATCATGAAATGCCGTTAGCCGCAGCTAGACTTGGTCTTTGCTCTTAGTCCGATTTTGTCTCCATACATATATATATATGTATATATTTTTTCGTTTTGTTTATGTTTTTTTTTATGAATCAGCGAACCAGTTTTCATCTTTTTTTTTTATAATCTTTTTTGTTTGGCAATGACCTCGTGACTGAAAATTGCTAACTCTTAAACTTAATCTTAATATTTTACATTTTATATTTTATAGATTCTTGGCCTTGCTCCTGTCGCCGTCCAACAACTAAGGAACCTCAACGTGCAGGAACATGTCTCATACAGTCTCCTCAACGAAAGCAAAATCCCAACTCCACGGTAAGCAGCCGTTTGTGGCATACTAAGATTAAATAAATACGCCTACAAAATATCTACAAAGTTGCAGTCCAAAGTTCAACGAAAGTGCCGCGTTGTCGCAGCATTGATTCATTTTCTTGACTCTTGTTTGGACTTTGGCTGAACTTATTAATTGGCTCTTAATTAGCTGGGGTAAACAAACCAAAGAAATGCTATAGCCACCGATTATAAGAGTGATAAGATTTCGCACATATACTATTTGATCGATGGGTAGTGTCAGGGGTCAGTGACGCGGATTCTGATAAGCAATGAAGGCTCTACTTAGTCTAAGACTAATACTTGTATGAATTCTAATATCAAACTAACTGCAAAACTAACATCAAACATCTGCAAAAGCAGGTGCAAACTATTTGATTTTTATGACTTGTTTTTTCAATTTGAAACTCTGTTCTTGGAAACTGTTTTACAAAATGATTGTCAGCAGTTTTCCGGTCTACATAATCATCCGATGATGTTTTTAAAGGTACATATGCTTGGATGTCCCAATAACCTTGTCTAGGCTAATTCAAAGTCTAACCTATTGATAAGCACGAATTTACGTAAAAGTCTCTTATCGGCGAGTCTATTATTTCTTGGCTTTCCATCATAGAGAGAACTCCCAGAAGTGACTCATTTGTATGTCTTTTATTGTTTCAGATTTGCTGTTGCCAAGAACGGCAAGGAAGCCCACGACATTGCCACAAAGCTCAAGACAGACAACCTGGTGCTGAAGGCCCAGGTCCTGGCTGGAGGACGCGGCAAGGGAACCTTTAAGAATGGCCTTAAAGGTGGTGTGCGTGTGGTCTACGAGTGAGTGATAAATACTATTAGACTATTAGACTATTACTATTACATATATATTTAATATAAAATATTAAACTTGTAGCCCCAAGACAGCTGAGGAGATCTCCAGCAAGATGATCGATCAGCTGCTGATCACCAAGCAGACGGGTGCTGCTGGACGACTCTGCAAGAAGGTCATGGTTGCTGAGCGGAAGTTTCCCCGTCGGGAGTTTTACTTTGCTGTCATGATGGAACGCGCTTTCAATGTAAGCTTAGAATATTAAAAAAAAACTCAAGGAACTTTACTAATTAACTTAATAATTTGCAGGGTCCCGTCTTGATCGCATCTAAGGAGGGCGGTGTGGACATTGAGGAGGTGGCTGCCACCAGCCCCGAGGCCATTCTGTACGAGCCCATCGACATTGGCACTGGTCTGACCTGCGAGCAAGCCCAGAAAATCATCGAGAAGGTTGGCCTGGGCGGAGAGGGCGAGGAACAGCACGTCGAGATGCTGCTGAACCTGTACAAACTGTTTGTTAACAAGGACGCCCTTCTCGTCGAGATCAATCCATATGCCGAGGACGCTCTGACTGGCTGTAAGTAAGGGATTACCCATTCTGTCTGGTACTTCTCTTTGTGTAACTCATTTCATTTTCTCACTCTAACCAAAATAACTCATTTGTGCTTGTTCTAAACCTGGCTGTGTTTCTGTCTAGGCTGTAAGTATCCCGAAACAATTATTAACTAAGCATACTTGAATTTCTAAGTAATATTAATTTTGATGGATTCTTGTAGTCTTTGCTTTGGACGCTAAGCTGCGATTCGACGACAACGCCGAGTTCCGTCAGAAGGAGCTGTTTGCTCTTCGTGATTGGACCCAGGAGGACCCCAAGGAGGTCGAGGCCGCCAAATACAATCTGAACTACATCGCATTGGACGGAACAATTGGTTGTATGGTGAACGGTGCCGGCTTGGCTATGGCCACCATGGACATCATTAAGTTGTATGGCGGCGAACCGGCCAATTTTCTGGATGTCGGTGGTGGCGCCACTGCCGAGGCTGTCAAGGCTGCTTTTAAGATTATCACTTCAGATCCCAAGGTGCTCTGCATTTTGGTCAACATTTTCGGTGGCATTATGCGTTGCGATGTTATTGCCGAAGGCATCATTGCAGCTACCAAGGATCTGAATCTGAACATGCCTGTGGTTGTGCGTTTGCAGGTTAGTAATTATAATTATATCCAAGAAAACCTATTAATAAGAAGAATATTTTTGCAGGGAACTAAAGTAAAGGAGGCCCGTGAACTGATTCGCACTTCTGGATTGAAGATTTTGGCCCGCGATGATCTGGACAAGGCTGCCGACTTGGCCGTCCATCTGGCGCAGATCGTGAAGCTGGCCCGCGAAATGAAAATGGACGTCAACTTCGAGATTCCCGATAACCAAAAGTAGATAAATCCATCAACTAACGGCTAAGTCAACCACAATCACACTGCAGACAAAACAGAAAGTCGACCAAAGTCGATGAACTAAAACACAACTCAATGAAAGCCCATGCCATCGCTTCGTAGCCTTAGCATTATGTACTCGTAACGATATCGGTCGAACTATTGATGAATTGATTTTGCAAAAATGTTAAGTTTAAAAGTGTCGTAAGTCAAAGTGTTATAATAGATATGTCATAGATAATTCGAATAATCCAAGAAGCGTTCAGTGTTCTCTCTATGCACCCTAAACAACTGAAATAGTCAACATTAAATTGCACGAGAAATAAGAAATACATTTTGAATTGTGATTTTTGCAAAATTCATTTAATTTTCATTATTTATTGAAACGCGAAGCTGCTGCTCAAGCAGTTTCCGATTGTGTATTATGCTATTTAGTTTGCCTTATAAATTAAAACACAAACAATCTAATGCGGAACACTATTTTTTTTCTATATTTTGTATTGGGTTGCAAATTATGTATGTTTCTAATTCAATTTTTTTTTCCCCAACGAACCTTAGTAGCTCGGGAGGCAAATCGGGTGGAGGTGGAAAGGATGGGAAGGATTGTAAGAAAGAAGACAAAAAGAAGAGTGATAAAAAAAAGGATGAGCAAAAAGACTGCACGCAGAAAGAAGAGAAAAAAAAGGAGCCGAAAAAGGATATTTGCGAAAAGGGGGAACCGAAAAAAGAAAAGAAATAGTATCCCCATAAGCCGAGGTCCGGACAAGGAACAGAAGGTGACACAATGTAATCAAGGAATATAGACGGATGGGATTTTTGAGCCGCGACACAAGAAGAAGCCATAATAAAAATTCCAAAGCCAAGACCACCATATAGCGAGTTCCATCCATGAGTTCAACCGTTTTTCAGTTTTTAACATATTCGGCCGGTTGTAAATTTTTGATTAATTTTCCCAATACTATATATATATATATATATACATAATCAAAGTTAAATCGATTTTAATTGTTCTGAATTGTTTTGTGTGTGAGTCTTAGAATCGATCGACTAGAGATAGTATGTGGTTCTGTTCCTGTTCCCGCCAGTCAGTGTCGCCATCGCCCAAGTTTCCGGCATATTCTGTGGATGACATTTCCATTAAAAATATTGTTTTCATCAATTTTCCTTCCAACTATATACCTCTCATAATGCTGCGTATGGTCTTCATGGAGGCGCCACGCAAATTAAGTATCTGCAGCACCCGCTGCTTCACAGTCTCCGAGGTGGAACTGACCTCCAGCAGGATGTAGTCGATGCGCTGCAACGTGAACAGGCCACCAGTCAGCCGCTTAATGTAATTATTCTCCTCCTCTTCGTCCTCATCAATGCTGGGATCCTGTTCATAAGTATTTGTATTCGTTTTTAAATAAAATTTCTTAATTGTTTGAAAAATGTTGTGTTACTTGCCTTTGCCTGCTGGTCTATTTCCTTATCGATAGCCTCCACCTTGACCAGATATTTCAAGTGAAGCTCCAGCAGTCGGTCCACCTTCTCGTGGTCATTCTCGGTGAACTTGGCCAACATGCGCTGTCGGTGCGTGCCCTTGCAGTTGCGCAGCATAGAGGCGATTACGGAGGTCACATGCTCCTCATGTTCGTCGGCGGAGATCAGACGCTGCTTGTTCCGTTTCGGAGTTTTCATGAACAGTGGAAAGATGGTGCGCAGGCCAAGGATCTCAACAAACTTGTTACAGTTGTCGCGACCATCCTGGCCGGCCATTGCATGGTCCAGGACTTTGAGGGAACCGTTGCGTGACATTTTCTTTTCGCGCAACATTAAGTTCATTAGCTGCAGACCTTCGCCACTCAGAAAGCGGTCGCGATTCTCCCGGGCCATCAATGCCGAACAGAGGCAATTGAAGAGGTTCTGCATAAATTCCTGCTCCTCGTTGCTGGCGGGGTCGTGTCGCTTGTAGACGGCCAGTTGCTGCAGAAGCACATCCACGCCGTCCAGTGAACCCAGGAGCAGTCTGTTTTCGTTCTCCGTTTGGATGAGGATGGAAAGTATTTCGCTGCAATAGAGCTTGTTGGGATCGAAGGGCGATTTTCCGCGCAGACGTTTTAGCAACCAGGCTAGGAGTCCTTGTTCCGCAGCTTCTCGCACGAATTCAGAGTCGATTTCAGTTAGATTCTCTATAATAGCCAGTGTATTGTGAACGCCATCAGATTCCTCTTTGACCTTTTCGTTTAAACGTTCCAAGTTCTGGACGAGCAGAGCACATATTTGCTCTTTCCTCAAGGCGTCTATTAGGGCTTCTGCCCCCTCACGACTCTCGCCCAGAATATCCACATCGGTGACTTCTTGCAGCAGATCCACCACAGCTACCGCTATGTCCGTGTTCTGATGCGCCAGTAGTTCCAGTAAACTGTGCAGGCCATGAAGTTCCACGAGGAGAGGATACAAATCCGGGACCGTGGCCACGCCCTTTAACTCTTGGATTACATTGTGGAGCTCCACTTCGGATTCCATAAACTTGTCGGGGCTCTCGGCAAACTTAATTCGCATTTCCTGATTCTTGAGGTTTCGCTTTTCAAAAACTAGGATCAATTTCTTCAGACTCTGTTCATCCAAGACATCCCCGTCGGCTTCCTCGTTTTCCACATACTTGAGGATGTTCAGTCGCTCCTCCTCTGTTAGTTCCGGATCGAATTCGAAGACCGAAGCACCTGCAGATGCTGATGAGCCTCCAGATTGCTTGCCGTAGTTGGCAGACTCCTTGGCTTCAGCAATGCGCCGCATGCGTTTGGTTTTCTCATCGCCGCTACGCTTTTGTGAAGGTTCCACCTCGAAATCGTCGTCTTCATCCTCGTGCGGCCTTTTGGGCGTTTGTTCCGGCTATTCAAGGGAAATCCCTCATTAGGTATGGTTTATTTGATAATAAAAAGCTTACCTTAAAAGCCAGCAATTCGCCGATATCCATGATCCGTGATTTTTGCTTGGAATCAAAAAATAATAAACATTTAAGGAGGTGCTGCCGCTGCTTCTTCTTTAATCTGTTGATGACCGTTTTCCAACACTATATGTTTAGCGGAAACGGTCTCATTTAATTATCGAGTGATCGATCATCGATGTGGCGGGAGCTATCGACAACTTTTAAAATTAATTTTATTAAAATAGTATATTTTAAGTCAAATAATAAAATAGGGAAAAGAAAACGTGATTATTGTTTAAATAAAGTTATTATGAATAACACCGACAATGCTTAACTATATGCTTATATATTGTTTCAGTCTCGTTTCAAAATATTTAAAATATATGTTGAAGATTTTCCACCTGATTATTTTGGTTTAAAGTGAACCCATAACCCATTCCTGACAGCCTCCATAGGCCTTTTTGCCCCTACTCCTGCCGTTGCGGCTATGACGACAACTTTACATAAATTCCTATAGGCCAAACCCAAAAAATTTATTTCAACTGCTTTAAGCCCAGTAATTCGGCAAGTTGTTTCAGCCGATTTGCCCGAGTCTAAAGCCATCTCTTTCGCTCTGACGGGCTTTCTTCCAGCCAGTCTCAAGCCAGTTCGTCAGCATGATTTTAAGTTGTTGTTGTTGGTATTTGGCTGCGGCTGCTGCCGCTTTTTTCCTACTCTTTTCTGGCTTGTTTCATGTTGACCCACTTTTGGTGGCAATACGTGAGCCAGCACAGTGGGCCTTAGCAGCGGTGAAAGCTAACAATGCATCCGTCTCAGAAATCATATTACACATTTTTGTTGGAATTATATAATCTGCAATATCAGTAACATTTTAATATCAGTACTAATTTTGAAATAAATCTTTAACTAATTCAATAAGTAACATCACAATATGAAATGTTATGTTAAAATTTTTATATTTTTTAAAATTATCTACTACTTAATGTTGATAGCCCACTGTGCCGGGCAAAAAAAATCATAAACTGAATTGCCAACAGGTTATGGCGACGACCACGAAACCGTCGACTCCGAACCTCTGGGGCTGGCTTTTTGTTGGCATTGCTTTGCTGTTGCTCGACTGTTGGCCAAAGAGTAGTAAAAAGGGCCATGACAGTGACACTTTGAAGTTTGAGGTTAAATCGTCAATGTTTAGGCCTTGGTCTTGCTCTTCGGTCGCCGATGTTATTGTTGTGGCTTGCTCTTTTTGCTCTCTCGATATGCTCCAACATAATTCGTGCGGTATTTATGGGGTTTTTCTTTCTGTACTTCTCTGTTTTCAGAGTCCCCATCTTCGATGCAAATGGCTGCAAACAAAAGACTTTGGCAACAAACTTGCCAAGAAATATGTATCTTTGAACTCACGCATGCTCACACGTTTTTATTTAGCTTATTAATTATTTTTTGTTACTTTGCTTCTGCACAACCGACACACACTCAAGCACACGCAGTCATAGACACAAGCTTACATTTGAAAAGTGAAATTTCAAAGTAGAACAACCGGCAACAACAACTCACGTATAGAGGTTCCAATAAAAATGGGGTCACTTGTTACTGGCCATCCACCACTGGCCCCTCTCGAACACTCGCCACCGCCTCCGTCTCTGTCCTAACCCCACAGATACCCCACTGACCATTGAACGCATAGATCACGCGCCGTCTGTTGTTGTTGTTGTTGTGTATGTTGTTTTTGTTTTGTTGCCGATGTGCATCGTAAATTAATTGCAGTCTCGTCGCGTCTTTTTTTTTTTTATTTTTAAATTTAGTTTTTTTTTGGCTTAAATCGTTCTCAGTCGGGTTTTAGGCCAACAATCGTGTGCGCCATTAAAATGTACCACGAACTTGTCAACGAAATGGAATAAATTGTGAAATATTTCTTTTCTCAGAATTATAGACTTTCGCTTTGGCCAAAAGTATGAAAATAAAAATATTTAGTTTTGTTGAAAAAATAAAATACCCTTAGCCTCAAAAAGTTGTTCAATAAAGCATACCATCAATAAATAAATTATTTGCCTTTGATCTTGTTACAATATTGCCTAGTTTCTTTATATTCTTTCCTCTTTTTTGGCTCGTAATAATAATCAAGTTTAATTGTGTATTTCATAAGATTCTCGTTGTGCACTGTTTGCTTTTGCTGCTAATTAAAGTTGGCTGAGCAGCTGAAAAACAAAGCCTAAAAATAAAAAATCAAGAAAACCAGAACAACCATTAAATATTAATAATTGATTATAATGTTATTACGGACATGATTTATTCTTTTTTGAATCTTGGTCAGCCGTTCGGCGAGGCGTGAACAAATTTTAGCTTCAGACTAGGAGCCTAGAGTGGTGGAAATCGTTGCAAAATCAAAAGTAATACTAGGGTTGTGCATTTAATTTTTTTAATTGCCGAAAAAAGAGCGAGTGCATAAATTATGAATGTTGCGAAATTTAACAAGTCCAAGTCCAGATTTCCTCCACTTCCTGCACGCTAGCCATTTCCGTTCTGCTTTTTGAGCTCCTCTTCCTGCCTGCCGCCGCCGCTGCCGCCACCACCGCCGCCTTGCATCAATCAAAGTCTCAATCAAGAGCAAAAGTAATCAAAACTGATAGCAACAATCACAACAAATGAGGAAAACACAAACTGAACAAATAAACACAATAACGCACACACCGAAATCATGCGAGTAAATAAAAAGGGAAGAAGTTGGTGCGACAAAAGCAAATATGGAGGCAAGACAAAATCGTTAAAAATAACAATATGTGTGTGTAAAAAATGGCATAGCAGAAGCAACATTAACAACATCAGCACTACCGAATGGGCAAAACACAAAAAAAAAAACCAACAAAACAAACAAACAATACAGACACATACAAAATAGAAATGGAGAGCAACTTTCACCCAAGGTCATTGTGTCTTTAACTGCGCCAAAGCTCAAAACAGCAAGGCAGCAGCAATACTAGCAGCCGCAACAGCAACAGCCACACCAGCAACTAGCAACATCGGCAACAGCCACTGCGCTGGACAATATTAATATGCGACGGTGGCAAGGCACGACCGTCCTAACCAACAACGCCCGACGTCCGATTTACTATTTTTCCAGAAAAAAAAGTCCCACAAAGAAAGGTTAACCAGTGGCGACTGCAGCCTAGTTGCACTTGCAATTTAAATAGTTGCCGGTTGCAGCAGACACTACTCAAGGGCATATAGAAATCTGGAGTGAAATGGAAAGCATTTATATTTTATTTATAGTTTTTATTTGTTAAGCTACTGCTTAAGTTGTAATATAACTTATTAGCTTATTAAATAAAATGATATACTTCAATGCATTTTATTAACAAAAGCTTGCAGTCCTCAACTAACAACTTATATTGTTTGTAATAAATTTCTAATACAAAAAATGGTACATTTAATATTAAAATTTTCATATATTTCCTTAATTTAAGTCTCGATTTTGTGCAATGATGACTTTAAAAGACAAATATTCCTTACCTTATATTCCTTATATACCTAAACCTACCTAAAAAAAAGCCTATTTCATAAGAACCTATTTATTTTTTTGTATTTTTCTCAAGTGAAACATTTTATTTATGAAATGGTATGCTATGTGTGTTTATTTTGTAATGAGAATTATCTTTTTTTTAATCTTCCTCTGAAGCTTCTTAGGCCAACCTAAATGCCTGCTTAGGCATTTCAATCTTGAGGAATCCCCCACTATTCATATTATCCAGCTAGACACCTCGATCTGGGTCATGCTTAGCCACATTGTTAGCTGGATGCAATTAAGTGGCCGAAAACAGAAAGATGAGAGAGTTGAAAATGACTTTTAATTGACATAAAGTTTAATTAAAAGACTGAGGAGGAAAATAGATGAAAGAGATTCCGCAGAGTTTGCTTTTTAGGGTTTCTAATGTATTTTAAATTATGTTATTAAGAGTTGGCAGAAAAATACAAAATCGAAAGAGAAAATTTTGTCTGAAAAAAAGTACAGAAAAAATGAAACAATTAAAATAATTTATGTTTGTTATTTAAAATAGTACTTTTCAAAAAGTGTTTTGTAAATTCTTTTTTGGTAAAAATAGTGTGTGAATATAACAAAAGCTTAACCCTTGACTGGCGACGGTGGCCGCACGTAGCACAGTTTGATTAGAACAAAACGAAGCCACAGCAAGAGCACACAGCTTCACTGGCATGATGTTGCATAAATTTAAGTGCCACAGATACAAGGCGCAAGATACAGAAACGAGTTACAGATACATCAAGAAGCAGGCGCGCCAGCAGATGAAGCTCTGAAGAGTCAGCGGCATAGAAATGCGGATGCGAACCACAGAGTCTCGAGTCTGGAGACCCCACTTCAGATACAGATACAGATACAGATATATGTAAGTTTGTAAGTATATAGCTATATACCGGTGTCTACCTCCAGACTGGCTGCGGTGAAAGAGCAAAATATCTTAGTATCTTAGCTGGGACTGATGTTGCTGCTTCTCCTGCTGCCGGTGCTGCTGCTGCGAGTTAACATTTCAAATCCGCTGCGGTTCTCTGTGGCAAGAAACGAGAAACGAAACGAGTCTGGAAATTGGGTCAGTGGCACAGTGTGGTATGCATGGCATTCTCTGCCTTAGTATCTGTATCTGTGGGTCCGTATATTTCGTATCTGTATCTGTACTGTATATATGTACGTCGTGTGGGCTTGTTGGGGTCTGCTGTCGTCGTCTTTCTTTGGCTCTTTCTCTGCCTGGCTTTCATTGTGGTCAATATAATGATTCTACCCGACTGGTTTGGTTTTCAAGACTTGGCTCGCGGTTTGCTGGTTGCCAGTTGCTGGCTGCTGGTGTCGTCGCATATTTTTGTGGCTGCTACTCCATTTTACTTTAACTCTTTTTTTTTTTTTAGTAGTTTTGTGTGGCCGAACGTGCCTCAATGCGACGCTGTCAGGTTGCTAATGGGGACCAAAAGAGGAGACAACGGGGCGTGTGAGGCATATGCAATGCAGCGGCAACACCCAAATGTCGCTGCCTCAGACTCCGACCCGACACCGATTCCGATTTACATTCAAATTTCCACTCATTAAGTATACGCCATGTGGCCGTCCCATCCAAAATGAAAACACCATCGCTTCCATAGGCTTAACTTGTTTTGCACATTTTAAATGACATTTTGCGTTTATTTAAATACAATTAATTAAATAATAGGCATTACAATTACGAAATAAATATTTACAAATCGAAATATGTTGAACAAAATTCAAGTTTGCTTTTGTAAAAATAAATAAAATTGCACGATAACTAAAATAACACAATTAATATTGTTTCCTTTTGTTTATAGAAATTAATTATATTTTTTTATGCTAGCATTAAATTATTTTAGAGTTTATTCAATTGTTGGTTTTTGTTTTTTGTGCTGAGTGGGGGAATAAGGATAAATAATTTCGGGTAATTCGAAAATAATTTAATGTTAATATTAGCTTTAAAACTTTAGCAACAAACTTTTTAAAAAACAAATTAACAACGATATTAGCTAAATTTAATTGATTTTATTACTTGAGTACTATTTCCATTTATGTTTTATTCTGTTTGCAAATCAATTATTATGAATAATATTTTGCCAAGCCCGCTACGAATTCTTAGACTAATGCATGTTTTAAAATTAACACTTTTCCATTGGTTTGTACATATTAAAGTATTTAATTTAAAATTGTTATTGCTCTTTTGTTTTTTTGTTTAATTTAAATTGTAATTTGTATGCGTCACTTTTTCAGTTTCTAACGTGATGAGGTAAAGACAATATATGAAATATTATACAACTTCCGTTTGCTCTTAAACTGGTACTATTGTCTAGATTTAAGTATTTAATTTTTTTTACCTGTGCCAGGACCTTGGATGCTCGAAGCACGCGACCCTGCATCAAAACAGAACAACAGTTGCAGAATGACAATTGGACGCTTCGTTGTTCTTAGATTGCTTGTGGTTTCTTTGGCTCATCGGATTGCGAAAGGATATTGACGATTATATAGTTTATACCTCTGGTATTCTATACTTCAATTGCCTGTTTGGAGGTAGTAGGTTGATCTTTCGCTAGCCTCACAAAACTCTAACCAAAAAGCTAAAAGCTGGACGGGTATGGTACTAAATTGAAATTAAATAAATGCCCATTCATGAGTCCCATTAATGATTTTGCTAACTTAGTTAAGGCCTACCTATTTTGATGATTTCTCAAACAATGATTAACAAATACATTTGATCCCTTTTATTTTCTAAAAATTTGTTTTTTTTTCATAATTTTCCTAACGCTTTGAAAAGATTCCTATAATTTTGACTAATAACCATTAAGCAAAGAGATCAAAAGCAACCAACAACAACGAATATCAAATGGTGTGTGTATGCCACTGCGTGACCTTTTCAAAAACTATATTCTATATATTCCAACTGATATATAGGGGCTAATAACCAAATATCGAACAGATATTAACGATATTAGCCTGGTCCAGCACTGGCACACACGCACCCAGAGAAACAGGTGGAATCCAACCAAACGGAGGCACTTCCTTGGTACAATATAGGAAATCCTTGACAGGAAACCAATTGTCGAGGAAGGGACTCCCTCACAGAGAAAGTTGTAACTTGATTGTCGTAGAGCTCCACGAATGGAGCATCCAATCAAGTTCGAAATGATTACTCTTTCTGTGCTGGCGTGGACTCCCAGCCTGGTATGCTACTCTTATTGCTCGGCCATAACATGGAGCTCCTTGGGGAGCGTCAGTCACGCCCAATTCTCTTGTGTATCTGTTGATGTTTGAGCAGGTGCGCCTTCTGGCGGAAGGCCTTGGCGCAGACGTCGCAGCGGAAGGGCTTCTCGCCCGTGTGGGTGCGAAGGTGCACCTTGATGTTGGACTTGTTGAGGAACCCCCTGTTGCAGATGCTGCACCGATGCACCGGCTTCTCCTTGCCCAGCAGGCCGCTCAGGTCGCTGGCACTGAACCCGGATGGCGAAATGGCGCTCATTTGGGCCGTGGTGGGCGGACCACCGCCCTCGCCTTGCTGCTGTTGTTGTTGTTGCTGCTGGTGCTGTTGGCTCGATTTCTTTTGGGATCGCGATCGCTTGGCTTTTGGCGTTCCAGTTCGCAGTTCCGCACCCGTTGTGCTGGCCGTTGTGGTGTGTGGGTAGTTGCCGAGAAGATCCGGCGAGCAGAGGCCATTATCCTTGAGGGATAGACCGGAATTGGGCATGGGATAGCCGCCCTGCTGGTGGGGATTCCCCGTGGGCTGGTTGGCTGTCGGATTGCTGAGATAGCGGGGATTGATCATCAGGCCGTTCGGGTTGTCCGTGGTGCTGACCACCGATCCGGGGGGACTGCAGCTGCTGCTGGTGGCCGCCGCCAGCTCGTTGCAGTATGAGGTAGATGTGGGCGCCTGGGCCTCCCCCTTGCCCCCCGGCCCACCTTGGCTGGAGCCGCCGGAGTTGGGTGGTCCGTTCTGCAGGCGATTCTGCAGCAGCGGCATATATCCGTGACTCAGCAGGCTCTGGAGCGTCGAACTACTGGCATGCATAGGCAGTGGACTGTGGGGCAGCATAAAGTCCGCCAGGGAGTCCTGCTGCGACACCAGAACCTTCGCCGACTCCTGCTGTATGCAATTGCCGTCGATCCAGGCATCCAGGTCCATCCAACTATCCCGCGTGTCGTTGCCATCGTCCTTGTCCAGCTGATTTGGCACCGTGGTATCCGCAATGGCCGAACCAATAATTGCGGCTATATCGTCAATGGAGTTCATGTCGACGTACTCCGTTAGATCCTTGTAGATCCTTACGCCACTACCATGCAGAGAATCGGCCACTTGGTCGATGGGCGTTAACGTGGCTATGCTGGGACCAGCCCCATTGCCGTTTCCGTTCCCGTTTGCTGATCCGCCGCTCATCACACAGCTATCCGCCACGGAGTAAAGCTTAGAATCTAGTTGACTATCGGCGAAGAGCTTCACGTCCGTCAGACAGGCGTCGGCCCCCGCTCCACCCCCGCCTCCTCCTGCATTGCCGCTCAGGACACTTTCCGGCAGGCAGGTGGAGGAGGAGACTATGTTGTGCTCATTGGAATTGGAGTTGCTGGCGTTGCTGTTGTTGCCGCCACTACTGCCTCCGCCGAC
Organism: Drosophila atripex; assembly: GCA_035045925.1. Taxonomy (NCBI): domain Eukaryota; kingdom Metazoa; phylum Arthropoda; class Insecta; order Diptera; family Drosophilidae; genus Drosophila; species Drosophila atripex. Next base: position 1,962,735 of record JAWNOP010000022.1, on the reverse strand, counting down.
TCCCGCACTCGACTGTGTTGTGGACGTGGGATTCGCCTGGTTCTGGGCCTGGTAGGCGCTTTGCATGTAGTTGTTGTTGCTCTCATCGGGTAGCCTTTGAGCAATGGCATGGTAGTGGTGTCCGGAGATACCGTTTATCGACAGGTGACCCGTATAGCCGGTAAATGGCGGCAGGGGCTTCAAATCGGACAGTCCATTCAATGTGGACCCATTCAGCAGGAGGTTATCCAGCACATCCAGTGAGTTCTTCTGGTCCGTGTCACTCTGCAGGGAGTCCAGGTCGTGCTCCAGCAGCAGCTTGTGTCCATCGAGCAGGTACTGATCCTGGCCAGAGGTCTGTGGGGGACCCCAGCACGGACTCATCAGCAGGCTTTCAACTTCCGATTCACTTGGGCCGTTCATGCTGCAAAACTTCATTGTCAGTGGACCCAGGCGATCGAGGCGAATCTTTTGTCGATCCGTGGATGAGTAGGTCTTTCACTATCCAAGGATCAAGGACTTGACTGGAATTATTCGAAAGAAAAATTTATTTTTAGTTCAAAGAGTTTTTAATGAGGGGTTATAACTAAAAATATATACTAAGTAGCTGCTACATTATTTTTTAAATATTAAATGTTAATAACAACAATCTACTTTCTTTGGGAAATTTTTTGAAATTTATTTAAAGATAATCTCAAACCTCTGCCAAACCTAAAAAATCTTGTAAACCTGTTTCATTCACAGATACCTGGACCCAACCCCTGGATGAATACAGAGATGCTGGATAAGCCGGGATAGAAATTAAGCTTACACTGGGCTTCCGCTGACTTGACCCCACCTCTGACTAATTAATTTCGGGTGGTGCCCCACAGCCCCCTACGACCTCTGGCCAGCATTTGCTGACAACCTGAAACATCGATTCCGATGCAGTGATAGCCCTCGCTAATGATTCTTTAATATGAAAATATTAAACAAAAACGTTAGAAGAAAACGTGTTCTGGCCCGCCCGTTGACTAAAATATATTTCCACGGGGCTTTCGGCTTCCCATCGAAAGAGATTAAGTTAAGACATTCGATAAGCCTTAATGTCCATAAACAAGAAGGGGAGAAGGCCATAAGTAGCTTGGGATGCATACGAAAACGTAGAAGAAACCAAAATCGATACCAGAATCGGCCAATAATAATTTCCGAGCGGTATTTGGGTCAAAACATTAATAATCAGTTAAATTAGCATATAAATTGGTGGAGCTAGAAGCGGTGCGGGGTGCTCGGTGCAGGTGGCAGGGTGCGGAGGGTATAGTGAAAAGGAGGGGGGGAGGGGAGGGAGTGGTAACGCAGTCGTCTACGAATGTGTGATCGAATTTGATATTTGTATTTCGATGGTGCACGCTTGATTGGAGCCCAAGTGGAAGTTCTCCAACGGAGCCCCAAAAAGCAACAACATGTAAAAGACCGACAACGAAAGCACAACAAAAACAACAACGAAAAATCACAGGTGTAGACCAAAAATGAAGAAAGAGAAGAAGAAACAAGTCGTCCCACACTTTGTAGCACAACAGCCAAACGAGTGCACTTGGAAAAAATATTATGATTAAAAATTATTAATTATTAAATATTTGAGAAATATTTTATACTTTTATGTTTAAGTATTTGTAGTAAATATTTATGATTAATTAAAATAAATACTAAATTGTATATACAAGATCACCTCTATTTCTTTAATTTAATTTAGGAAATCTATTATTTTCTACAAAAATAAATGGTAAATAAAATATTTTTTATCTCAGTGCTTTAGTTTATTTGGTTAACTAGTTGGAACACAAAACGAAACGAAATGAAAGAAACGGTAAAGCAATAACATCGCCCCCCAACCTCCTTTTCTTTTTAGCCATCTTTCCATCTCTCTTTCTCTTGTACATAAACAGTTAACTTGATTTCGAGGCTTGGCTTAAAGAAGAGGAAGACAAAATAGAAGAAGCAGAAGAGGCAGAAATCAAAGCTAGACATTGTCCAACTGCAAAGAGAAAATTTCGCTTTCAACAGGTTGGCGTTGTAGCTTAGCAACATCAGTGTTGCTGGTTTTACTACCAACATGTTGCTGTTTAGCCTAGCATGCGGAAAGAAGAAGCAAAAAAAAAACAGCTCTGCTGCCGTCGGCGCAGGCGCAGCTAAGCGTGGCGGCAGAGAAGCTGAAAAACTACCGTTAGCCGAGAGACGTCGAGTGATGGCGAGAGACCTGCTGACATACTTCCGTGCTGTGGCTTAGCAACATTGGCCAACAACACTGGCCAGAAACATTGGCTAGCAACATGTTGGCATTACTTTTGAGCTTATTAATGTTGGATTCATTTTCTTGATTTACTTTAGAAAATATCCTAATTATAATATACAAATATCGAAATAATAAATAGAATATTTTTAAATATTCGTTTATAGTGTTTTTATCTGTTTACTGATAATTCTTTCATTTGATTGAGTCATTTGATGAGCATCAAGCTCGAATTATACTTAAAAAAAATAACATTTTTCATGTCAAATATTTCGTAAAAACTTAATTTTTACATTTTTATTATTAATTTTTTTTTTTTTAATTTCTTCAAAGTTTTTTAATTTTTGAGATGCTCTTCAATTTTTTCACCAATTTCTGAACCACTTAAGAACGTGATGGACTTTGTAGACCGACTGTGAAGACTGACTGACATTTTCATTTTGACTTTATGGCCCAACTGAGAGTTAAAATTGGCGTGAAATATCTTATGGCAAACAAAAACCCCTCATTCTGAGTGCCTCTGTGGCTCCAATACAGATTCTATAGCCGAATTTGACCCCCCTATTGTTATTGTTTGACTGCGCGTCAGATTTTACACATTTCTGTTTGGCCGGCGTTTTATTGTTGCTGCTACATGAGCAGTTTGTGTTTTAATGAGCCACATTGTAACGGTGGTCCGCTGCTCCGTTTGCATTTGAATGCCCACCGCCAACACACAGCCACAGATACATTTTCAGATACAGATACACGCACACCATCAGCCGATTTGCGGGGGCGCGCCGCACAATGGGCCGCTATTGTAATTTAAGCTTGTAAATGGTCAGGAGACCCACAATGGGCAATGTCAGCTGACGGAGTTCGGCTGGCCGTGGGGGCATTATAATTACTTTTGTGTCAGTCAACTGGGCCGAAAGCTTTTAACGGTTATACCGAACGAATTAGTGCGAATTTTTGACAGCCGAGTGATTTTATAAGAGGGGTCATGAGGGGGTGGGGTTATGAGGGGTGGCCGAATATAAATCATTTTGTGGTTTGGTAGTTTTTTGAAAATAAATTAATTATGTTTGAAGATAAAATATGATTTTTAATAGGAATTTTATTAAGCCATTAATATAATATTAATCATAATTTAAGATCCATAAATATTTCAGGTTTTTAACGAAAAGAATGAGAAAAATATCTAGCCCACTTTAACTCAATCAGTCCATTTACGGATATACCTGCTAATTTGTAAAAAGAAAGCCTACTTCCTTATACAGAACCAATTAAAAACTATCTCCCACTATCTGTTCCAGCGTCCGGATTCAGATCTTGCAGATACTCAAAGCTATCCCCTTCACGACTCGCCTGCTAATTTCCTGGCCAATTGATCAGTCGGCTAGAGAAATGCGAAGACAAAAAAATATCTTATTTAACCATCTAACAGGCAACTAAGTGTCTGACCCGGGCAATTGACCAGCGAAATGAACTCTAAACTGCATCAACAAGACGGCCCGAACAACAGCTGCTGACGAAAATTGAGTTCTTAACGTTTTCTAGGAGAGAATACAAAAAAAAAAAAATGTAAGAAGAAAAACCTAAAACTCGAACGGAAATTGGGCTTAACCTTTGGCGGCAATCAACTTCCGTTTAAATGTTCGAACACGATGCGGCGGCAAAGGTCAAAACGTTTTGGCCAAAGTCAAGCTGAAAACACTTTCCTCCGCCTCCTCACGGATCCAAAATGAAAAGAAAAATCAGGTCGGCATTGGCGGTTTTTTTTTTCTGTTCGCCCCCTCCTTCCTCTGGAGGGGGAGGGAGGTTGTGAGTTGCGGAGGGCGGATGACTGGAAAAAGCGAATGAAAAATTATTTGATTGCAAAATTTACAACCGCAATGATTTCCACTTGGACGGGGCAGCATCCAAACGAAAAGAAAAAAAACTGCACGTAGCTGCTACCACAAGGCTGGCTTGTAGATGCAACAAAACTTTGACCAAGACCGAGAAGCCGAAAAAAGCCTCGGAAACGTGCGGCTTGCATTGAGGTCGCCATCAGTCATTGAAGGCTTTTTGCCGCAATGCTGCGGCTTGGCCCACTCGGATGTGGATGCAACAAATTGCTGGCTAAGAAGAAAAAAAACGAGTCAAGAAACAAAAGGCGATAGAATGAATGGCCGCCGGATGAGATACTCTTGGGTTCTATTCTCTTGCCGGGAATAAAATAGTTAAGATTTATTGGGGAATCGGTTTTCCCCCAGTTGGTTAATTTATTTTTTTTCCTTAATCCTATTCTACGTTAGAACAAGGTTAATATAGGGAAACTTTAAATTATTTACTTAGATATGCATAGTTTATAACTAGAGCTATATAATATTTTAAAAAATATTCAAAAACTTAAGTCAGTGTTAAGTTTGTGAAGATGAAGAGTATCCAAAGATCTTTAGATCAGCCTCAGATCTTGAGACTGGAAACTGAAAAGTAGGAAACTGGCAACAGTGGAAAACGTGCTTCTTAGCTTGGTTCTCGATTCTCAGTTCTCAGTTCTCAATTCTCAGATCCAGTTCTTCATCTCCTTTGGTGATGCCTTGGCAGCTGCGCACTTGACCGCACATGTGGCACGTGTGGTGGATGGATGACGGAGCTGTGTGAATTGTGGCATGGTGCCCCTGCTGAATGACTAACTAACCAAGAGACTGAGCCACAGAGACGTCGGGGCCGGGCCAAGCCCATCTGTAGACTTGCCACAAATAGGCGCAGCACTCGGCTCGAGAAACCATCAAAATCTTGTTTTCTCAAAAGGTGTAGATTCGGGAATGGTCAAGAGGAGAGACTCAAAGACCCAAGACTGTAGACAGAAGACTGAAGACTTTGGCAAATGGGTGGGCGTGTTTTATGGTGCCTGGTTGCCTCTGGGCCATTCCTTGTTGTATATCAAATGAGTTGGTAAATGCTAGATGGCCTGACTATGACTATCTGTCCATATATCTGCTGCACTTGAATTATGTTGCTCAAGGTGTAAATTAGGTTTAAAATTAACTGGGTGATGTGGAGCGGGTTTTGGAGCGAAAACCAGTTATACTCTTTCATATTTTATATATATTTTAGATTGAATGAATATTTTATCATTCGATTAGCCAGAAGGTTTGACAATCAAGATGATTAGAAGGCAAAGTTATAGATTTTTTTAAATCTTATTAATTATTCTAATTCAAAATTACAGGAATAATAATTAGTTGATAAAGTTTGAATTGTATCCTTCTCAGAACCTAACAAATTATACTCCTTCCTACCACTTCCCATCTGTTTAATTTCGTCTGCCGTCTTGGCCATGAATGACCAAGCTTCTGGTTCTGGCCAGCACTTGACTCGCCACAATATACACAAGTTTTGGGAGCTGTCGTGCCCCTTGATCGGCGGCGGCGACTACAACTCCCGTTAGTTGCTGCCTCCACTCCCTTTTTTTTTTTTTGGTTTTGGCCAACATGTGTCCGACCAGGCAGATGACAAGCTGGCGATAAACCTGGGCTCGAACTCGGCGGAAGGCTTGGCTATATTTTTATGACTGAGGCTGTATGAGATGTGTACTGGACCCTCCACGCTGAAACACTCCCTAGTGGGCCGCTGCCTAGTGGACCCAGGCAACAACTATGCAAATTTGTGTATTTTTTTATGATGCTTAACTATTTTTAGTCGGTTTTTTGTTGTTGTTATTTAAATGTGACGCCCGCGTTGCTTTTTAACCAGGTACCCCCAGAGTGTGTGTGTGTGTGTGTGTGAGTGTGCGACTGTGCGTGTTGAGACTCTATTATTATTATTTTTCGTGAGTTTGTTGTGGTCATCTAAGAGCAACAAAAACAACAATGACAACAAGTCTGGCAAGTCCCAAAAAGCATTGCCCAGGTCAGCGAACTTTTTTCTTCTTTCCCAGCTCTGTGAATAATATTTGCGTAGTTTATTTCATTTGTAGTTGTGTTTCTTTTTTGTTTTTTTTTTTTTGCAGCTAAATGTGCAAATTAAACATAAAAGTCCGCGCCTAGGAGATTCCTTTGGCGAACACGAGTTCGTTTTAATAATATTTCTGAATTCATATAGATATTTGTTAATTTATTTGATCATATTTGGCTGAGGGCTAATAATCTAAAGCTGTTAAGCTAATAAAATGAATCAAACCAGAAACTATGAAACCTAAATTCATCAAAATGAGAAAAAAAAATCATTTAAAATTATTCCAGTCAATTTACTTTAACTAAAATAGTAACGCTTTAGCATCACGTATCCAAGTAAATTAGTATACCAAATTAAATCTTAATTATCGTAAGTCTAAACTTAAAGCCCGAGCTGAAGAACATAATTTCGTTTCATCTTTTGTAATTGATATGTTATGCTCGCCTCCTCATCTCCCAACCAATCCCGAAATCCCGAAAAATAAACGAAGACTAAGCTGAAGCTCACCTCTTAATTAAAGATCGAAGCGGAGCCGATTGTGAGCTCAATTTTGAAATTCAATTAAAATGGAGGGAAGAAAATTTGTGAGAGAAAGATTGTATGTAAGAAGTACAACAAAATCTTTACCCCAAAATGCAACTTAATGCTTAGGCGAATTTGTTACGCTCATTGACGATGCCAGACAGCTGAAAGAGTTGTTGTTTCTTCCCTGCTGTTATTGTTTTTGTTGCTTCTGTTGGTGTGCCTATTTCGATTCCATCTCGTTCTGGCCTGCTGCCATCTCGCTCCCTCCGAGCTTTGTTTTTGGGGGGAGCGCTGCTTGCCGAATGAGTAAGCGTAATTTTGCGTCATCTAACGGTACAAGCAGCCGCTACTGTTGTTGTTGTCTTTTATTTTCATTTTTTTTTTTTTTGGCCGCCATTGCCATTCCGTTCTTACGGCCGATTGTTGTTGTATTTTAGACCATTTTTGTCAGACAAGCAAACGGTTTTATGATTTATTTTTAGCTCGTCCAACGGCTTGGCAACAGTTGCCGGCCGCCCTTCTTCCCCCCCATACTTTCCTGACTTCTTACCAAAAAAAAAATAAAAATAAAAATAAAATACAATTTAAGTGCTAGCTGTAAAACGAAGAGAAGAGGAAAGAGTCATTTTACTTCCGACTGCAGTTGGGAAGTTCGTTTTGAGGTCGCTTAAAGACGCTTAATTGTTTTGGAATCATTATTTTCTGTGGGCTAGTGGCTTTTTGAATGCACATTGCGTATACGTGATGTGGGAAGAGTCGGCTTAAATAGGGGAGAGCTGTGAGAAATACGATCAATGGATTCAGAAAAATGGTTTGGAAATTCATAGTGAGCAAGATTTAGCTTTTTTAGGTACTACCTATGGCTTTAATATTATAAAGAATATTTTTCAAGACATTTTTAAAATCTTGTTTAATGTTTAAGAATAAATCCTTAAGAATTCATATTCCTTGATTTCTTAAATAGTTTGAAATATTTGAACCAAGCCACTATAAGTTCTATACAAAAATTATTCAATTTATAAAATCATAAAAGAGTAAATTCATAATCTAAAGAACAAAATTCTTGGCCAGTTCTAATTAGCATGATAGGATGCCTGTCACTGCCCATTAGTGGCTTGTGAATTTCACAATTGCCATAAGTAGAACCCTTCAGGCACTCCCAATCCCCATCCCAACCCCCATCCAGACTCCGTCTCACCCGCCCCCCGCCCACCTGCGCCGTCTGTAGGCCGTCTATTTGTATTTCATAACAGGTGAGTAATATGCGAACAAATCGGAAACGAATTCGGTCAATGACTTTTGCCTGATTTGTTTATAAGCCAAAATTGAGAATATTCTTCTGATTCGCGGGGCCGTTGACTTGAGGAATTTCGGTATGTGTGTTATTATTTATTTTTGGACTTAGTTTCGAGTCAAAACTTTTGATGCTAGAATATTCATTCATTACTTACTGTTACGAAATTGCAGCTTCAGCTAATGAACATATTGAACATAAATTCCAAAAATGTATCAAGATTTGTTTAATTTTTTGATCCGACAGTTTTTTTTTTGTTTGAATTAATCCTTATTTCAGTTCAGTTTAATCCTTTGGGTGCAATTCAAAATGTATTTATTATCTTTTAGTTTTTAACTTTTCCATTTTATTTTAGTTTTTTTAAGATTAGGGAATAGAGGTAAATAGTTTAGAAAGAAGCCAATCACCAAACGAAAAATAAAATAAAATGCAAGCATTAGATAAAGAAAAGCAACAGATGCGGGCAAGTAAAGTAGCTGAAATATAAAAAATAAAAAATAATATTTTTGTATACTCACAAAAACAATGGGAGGAAGACATAAAACTATGCGTAAAATAATGAACGGGATGTGGTACGATCAGACCGTTTATATAATATATGGGATATAGAATTAAATTGGAACCCTGCGAGCTTAGATGATAGTCCCGTTATGGAAAGAGGTTTATAAGGATCCCAATATTTTTTTTTTTTTGCATATATACAATATGATGTTGGAGTAAAAATAATTCCGTGGTTTTCGTTTTGTTTTTTTTTTGTTTCAGAATATTTACAACAGTAATGTATAAACTTTGTAGTTGTTTTGAATTTTAACTTTTTGTTAATTGTAATTCCTTGCTGGTGTTGTTTGTATTGCACTGTTTTTTCTTTAGTATATTTTTTTGTTTTTCACAATTTTAGCACTTTTCCGGGTATACCAATTTGTGTAACATTATTTGGTTTGTATTGAACAATTTCTGTAACTTTTTGTCAACCATTTTCACAATTTTTCTGCCTCATTTTATCAATAGTAAAATTGAAACTTTTATGCTATTTTTGTTCACTTTTTATTCGGTTTTTTGCTGTGGGCTTGTTCTAATTTCTGTTGCTTGCTCTTTCGATTGTTGCCACTTCACGGGTGCGTGTGGTAGTTTGAGTGAAGTTGAGGAAGATATCCACGTCCACAATGAGACCGAACCGGAGAAACGGGCACGCGAAAAATAGTGTGCGGCACTGCGCTGAAGAATCCGCACAAATCCGAAGACGTCAACGGCAGAGATACAAATGTGCGCAGGCGCAACACGAAAGAAATTCGATCGGTGGAAGCGCGAAGATACAAAGATACTAAGAGAGCGCAGAATGCCCGCAACATGTTCGAGCCGAAGACCGGAGAGCCAACTTGTTGCAACAGGTGGTCGAGGTCGAGTTTGAGGTAGTTCAAAGTCAGGGCTAAGTTTGTTTATGTTGTGAAAAGTAAGAAAATATAAATAATAAAAATTAATTGAAAAGAAATATAGAAAATATATTTTATGTAAAACAAAATCCTAAGGTATATTCGGTTTAAACAATATAAGATCATACCTGTTCGAACCTAAGTAGGCTGATCTTTCTCTCTCTCTTTCTCTCTATTACCAACTTTTTCTCTCTCCGAGTCGCATACAACTTGACCTACTTAACAAGAATTTATACATTTTTTCCTGTTATTCCGCCTTGTAAACATGTTGCCAGCAATTTACAGTTTACCGGGCTTCGCAGTTCCGCCAGCAACATGTTGCAGCGGACTGGGCCTATACTTATGCATATTGTGTTTTTTGTTTTTTACCTCAATTGTTGTTGCATTTCCTCTTTGGCACTTGATATTGTTGTTGGGGGCTGATTGTAGTTATTGCTGCCAATATTGTTGTTGTTTCATTTGCAGCGCTTGTGCAGTTAACGGTATCGCTTCGAAAATGAAAGCTCGAAGCAGCAGCTTACAGGTTGCCGTGTTTTGTGTGAATTTTTGTGTTTTTGCTCACGACTTTTTTTGGCCTCAGCGTTGTTGTGATTTTTGTTGATTTGATACACTGCCCAGTTTTTGGAGTACATTAAAAATTAAGTTTTAAATGTAGGATAGGAAATATTGTATTATGAGTTTTTTAAAAATGAATGAAAGAATTCATTTTATTCATTCTATTATTAGGCAAAAATGCTCTTGATAACCTAATGATCCAATGAAGGTAATCAAAAATAGAGTATTTGCAAATTCGGCTCTTGACATTAACATATTATCATTAGACCTACTGCTGACTCGTACCGCCATTAGCATAAACAAGAGCCGGCTCATCAACGTGTTGACCAAACTGCAACTGCGTCACTATGGTTTCGGTCTCCTCGGGTACTTTCCCCGCCGCCTCCTCCATATCCGTCTGAATTGTTTGCCATGTTTATGCCGCATGATTTGTTTTTTAGCTGCTACAGCATCATCGTCTCCATTCCACTCCCTCTGCTGACTGTCTGATTTTTTTTCGCTGGAATTAACTTGCATTTTTTATTTTGCCAAAGTATTTTATTTGCATGTTGGCTACTTTTTTCATATGAACTATATTTTCTTTATGTTTGCGTGCGTGAGTCATGGTAGTTAAATACAAAATTTATCTTGGGATTGTCTTGAACTTTGTCACTTACTTAAAAGACAAGGGAAGTTTTCATTGCCAAGTTTGTTGCCTAAGTCTTTTGTTTGGCTCGATGGCAGATGATTTTTTTGACTAAACAATGGATGGAAAAGAATGGTTGTTTATAATACTTTGATTAAATGCATTTATAAAACATAGGTTAATTATATGCAAATGCTGTTAAATAAATATTGATAATTATTGCTAACAACACAATATACCTTGACAAAAAAAAAAAACGAATAATGTCATATGAGGAATAAAAATTTTGCTAAAATTAAATGTAAATTACTTCGTCAACGATATATCAATATCACATAAGCTTTTTGCTTCAATTTCTTCTTTCACTCAATCAATAATAAAATAATACCAACCATTCAACCCAACCCTAGACCCCCGCGAAGTTCCGACTTTCAAGATCAATAATTTTTACGGCAGATTCCGAGACGAGGGCCAAGCGTGGCTGCAAAGAACGAAATTACAGTTAGATGAATTCTATGCACGTCAAATGTCAATCTTCGGATAGAGCCAGTCGGAATCAATCTTGGCATTAAAGAACCTCGGCAAAAGTTTTAAAGAGCGCACACAAAATTAATTGAACTTGGACAGCGTGACACTTCACCCAAAAAGAAAAAAATATGGAGGACCGAACATAGCCAACCCAAAACCAAAATGAACAATATAGGAAAGTGCCTCTGGAGTCAAGCCATCAGTCAAAGCATTTTGTTCCAAGCAAATAAAGGCAAGCAATCAAATTCAGGCAAACGCCAGAAGAGTTGAAAAATAAAAATGTGGCGGCCGGGAGGAAAGTTCAATGGGGCAACGGTAAAAAAGTAAAAGAAAATAAAACTCAACCGCACATTGTGTAAATATTGACACGCGGGTCAGGCCCTCAGAACAAGGTTTGTGCATTTGTCAGGGGCCATCTGGGATGCTGCTCCGTTCCCCAGCAAACCCAAACACATTTGGGTTAGACAAACTGAGTCGAAAATAAACGCACCCGAAACAAAATGAAGATCTTCCGAGATCCGGAGCCGTACAGCCACAGGAGGGCTTGCCCCGACTGCCCTCCTCCTGACCGCAAAATATCTGTAAATTAAGGTGCAAATAACAAATTGCGCAGAAGTCAAAACAATTTGCAACGCCTCCGAACTGCACCTTTCTATTTGCCGAAAACAAAACAAAACATGACAAAACGAAATGCAAACTGCAAATGTGACAGAACCTCCGGCGAACAAGTGCACGAAGGGTGGTCTTCGTGGGAGAGCTGGCACAGGTAGAATTCGAAGGATATATCTACCATCAAGTGCTGCAAATTAAATTGCCAAAGCAGTTAAGCATATCATGCCGGGTGACTTTACCAAACAAAGCAAAATATTTTAAATGCGCACTAGTTTGTGTCCTAAGTCTTTTGTTTTTCAAGGCGATACGCTTACTTTTTTGATAAGTATAATTTAAATTTTTTTATTTTAAACATTAAAAATAGGTTTTTATTATGTACTTTTTACCATTAATTTTAAGGTAAGTTAAGTTAAGTTTCATATAATTATGGACGATAAAGTAAACATTTACGATTAAAATGCAAATTCGAATACATAATTCCTACCAATTAAATGATCTTGCACTGAATTCATATCGAATATCACATAAATTCCAATATCCCTTTGGCACATTTCCATCTTTTGAATATTTTTAAATGGCCAAATCTTGGAATTGATGTCAAGCATTGCATAAATTTCGCATCACATCTAACAGCAACAACAATTTAGAGAGAACAAACATCAATAATAATAATGCAAATTTGGCAAGCATCATTTTGAATTCTTCCTCTTTTTAATGCCAAGGTGCGGGCGTCACTTGGCCAAGAAAGAGGGAGATAGAGTTCTAATATCTAAGCGAGATGAAGCATCGCCAAGCCAAACTCCAAGATGGGGCCACTGTCGATGCTGAGACTTATCAACGTTAATAACACGCAAAAGACAAGACACACAAAACAATAAAAGAAATGGAGATCAGAAACGAGAACAACAAAACGAGGCGGCAATAAAAATGCTAAATAAATGGCCACATATGTGTGTGAGAGGAAGCGAAGAAATGGATCTAGGAGAAATATGAATGTAGTGCAAAGTGTGGGAGGCCTTCCAATGGGCGATGAAACGCACTTGGAGAAAAGCTTCTAAGGTTTAGACTTCTGAATTTTAAAATTATAGATATGGTTCAAAATAAGCCGCTTAGCTTTTATCTTGTCTTTTAATAGGTTTTTAAATAAAGTATATTTTTATGTTATTATTTTTAAGATTTCTTTATTTCATTGCCTATTTTATTTCTGTGTACTTCCAAGTCTGTGTGGGATGGATTGGTGGTAGGTGGGTGGCTCCACAAAGGTCAGAATAAAACGCATCTGGCAGCCGGCAACGTGGCAACTAGCAACCGCTGGCAACCACTGGCAACTCTGGCAACTTGGCAACCGGAAGTGGGTCAACGAAAACCGGATCCGCATCGTCAAATGCAAACGCAGCTGTGTATGGATGGAGATAAGCTACAAGCAACAACAAACAAAAACAACAACAACAATAACAAAAAGCAAACAAACAAAACAAAACAAACACCAGACAATGCAAAATGCAATTGAGATGCAAATGCAAATTGCATTTGCCACATGTTGCAGTTGCTGTTGTTGGAGCTGTTGCTGTTGCTGTTGCTGTTGCTGTTGTGTGTATGCCAGCAACATAAATAAACATGAAAATAATGCACACCATTAACATTGCCAATGGCCCCCAAAATGCAAAGGGGGCGGTGGATGGGTGGGCGGGGGCAAACGTTAGATGGATAGATAGACAGGCAGACAAAAGGCTATGTGCTTGCGAGTGTGTGTGTGTGTGTGTGTGTGTGTGTGGAGCCGTGTGGCATGGAGCTGGAGCCAGAGTGTCATGGGCATGGCTTTGGCAGACTTCGCTCTTGACAAACTCGGCGACTCTGTGCTGCATCTAATGAAGTTCCATTCGGAAAGCTTGAGTGATGGGGAATAGCTGGGTGAATAAAAAGAAAGAAAACATAGACGCCGAAATGGTTGTTAGAGCCATTGAAATTTTGCGACTATTTTACGGCTGATGGGATCGCAGTAAAGGTTCTTCCGAGATTGAATGGTTGGGGACTTTTCAAATATCTTTCTAAAGGAAGTGAATCTTAGCCTTGTTCTTAGTGCTTAACCCAAAATGTAAAAGTTGGAATACTATCGTTTACCGCTAATTAAGTTTTTAGGAATATGCAATTTTCAAGTTTTTATTGTGGTTAATTTTATGTTTTTACTCCAACAGTCCAACCCACTTTGGTCCAAGTTTTATTTGTCTGCTTCTGTGGAATGGCTTGTTTATGGCCAACTAAAGTTGGAGAACCACTTCAGATGCATGAGAGACTGGCTAAGATCGTTCTTTACACACACACACGTATGTATTTACCATACCTTATTGATTGCGATTTTCTGAGGGAATTTATTGCATTCATCGCAGACGAAAACTAACAGATAAAGATACTGATACTGAGACGCAGAAACTCTGGCAACGAACTGTGCCGGTTGATATAACTGGAAAAGGGCAGCCAAGCTTAAAGAACGGGTGGTAGTGGCAGCGGCAACAATCATAACGGCAAAGTGGAGTCCCAAAAAGTAAAGACAGACGGCGAAGCGCAGCGCATCATTTTTTCTAACGGTTAATGGCCATGAAGCTTAAGGAGCAGCCGACAAACGGCAACGGAACTTTTTTCACTTTTCTCGCATCCACCAGATACAAATTGGTCTGCACCTGCGTCAATGTGCCACCGATGCAGTCGGACAAACTCAATGACTGGGCGCATTGTTAACCGCTCCACATTGCTTTTTTAATTGAATTTTCCTCTACTTTGTGCATCGGCGGTAACTTTATTGTATTTTTTATTTCGGGGGGATTCGGAAGATTTTTGAAATACCGTTTAAGCTGCTCAACTGCTTAATTGTCATCAGATTGGGTGGTTTGTTTCCATCTCGGTCAGGAGATTTTTGTTCCCGTTGCCACAACCAGAGGCGTAGCCAATTAATCAATTTGCAGCGGATCCCCTGATGGGCTGAACTCTTTCCAACTCTGGCCCCATTGCCTGGCAGTGTCACTGCATCCATTACATTCTGGTATCTGTGCTCTCATTTGGGCCATTTTGCATATCAGCGGGTGTCGCTTGTGCCTCTTTCAGTGTCACTTTGTAATCAGTTCGGCATTAAATAAAAAAGCCCCCATACCTACTCCAGCTTGTATCTGTAAGATACTCTCTGCTTGGTATAGAAGTGTTGAAAAAGAAATTCTGTGGCAGCTGTTGCGGATCCAGCAGTAGCCTAGATGCAACTGATAGTGTCGCAAATAAGACTTGGTTGCAAAGTAATCCATAATTCACATGGTGGGAAAGTTACCTTCATTTAAATTTATTCCTACATTTAAAGATTTCTATGTTTTAGTTATACTAAACAAATAAACAAATCACTTCCAGCATAATAGCTTCAGTAATTGAATACAAGTTCGTTGCCTAAGTCTTTTGATTCGCTTGAAAAACTCGTTGACGCTCATATTTCTATTCTTGAAAATTAACTGCCATTGAGGCCTTTTCATCTCTCATCAGCCTCCCGAAAGTCTCCCACCCCTCAACCGTTAAATCTTTTCGAATTCCCATTTATTTTTTGCATTATGTTGCATGTGTCATGCCTGTCATATATAGCAACAAAGAGGAAGAAGAAACGGAATGAACTCGACTCGAATTTTTCACTGTTCACCTTTAACCACAGTCACATCACAGGTCTTTGCCAAAATTTAACGCCTGTCAGGCAGTTGTCAAAAAAAATATGTACGTGTATTTAAAAAAAAGCTAAAAAGAAAATGGTGAAAAGGAAAAGAAAATGCAGGGAATTATTGCCCGCTGGTGCCACACAAAATTAACCCAATTATGAGAGGCGCAACATAATCAAAGCGGACAAAGGATGCCAAGCCATCCTGAACAGTTTTAGTTGTACACATAGAGAAAAATATAGTTAAAATATATATTATTCAAAAGATTTTCCAGTAAAACCTCGTTACTGTTTTATGTTTGATTCCTTAACTTTAACGTTTCATTAAAGTATTTTAACTAAATTTATAAAATAGCTATTTGAATATCTATGTTTTTCCAGTGCACTGCTCCCCACTCTTCCTATTCCTGCAACCCCTTCGGCTGGTTGAATTCGAACCTGCAATAAGACTCACCACAAATTGGGTCACGTGCTTGGATCTGATTTTTTTTTTTTTTTGGTTGAGCTGCGTTGCGCGTGATCCGTCGGAGGCTGGGAGTGCGTAAGGTAACCGCCACGGCACACCCTCCTCCCCCTTGGCGGACAAGTGCATCGGGCTTGTCTTCTTCTCCATATTCATCTTCACCTCCGTCTTCTGGCCGGCTGTCTTCTGTTCTTCGCGTCGCGCCCATAAATTAAATGCACAAACAAGTTTCGCATCGCATTTGGAAGATAAACTGAGAAAGGGGGACAACAAAACCAACAACTTGCCGTCTGACAAGGGGGCAAGGTGGCACGAGGCAGGGGATGGCACGAGGGGTGGGTAGTGGGTAGTTGCTTTCGCATATAATTCAGCTTTGGGCTACATAATTAATTCCGCCAAGCGGCAACGGCGAGTTCGGCAGCGGCGACGGCGGCGTCCCATCTTTTTATGTGGAGTTTCAGAAGGAGTCGATGGAAATGGGGTCCGGTGGGGTGTAGGCCAGAAGGTACGTGATATGGGCCAACAGGTTTCGGTTTGTATTTCTTATGGTTTTTGGTCAGCCAGCGCACTTGTTGCCGACGAAAAAGAAAAAAATTCATATGCGTCTCGATTTGTCGTTTCGTGGGTTTTTTGGTCAAGTGGTGTGGGGACGTAGAGACCCAAAAAAAAAAATCGAAACCCGAAAAACAAAACCAAAAATTTAAAGCCGGGTCCGGTCGGCGATTCCACTTGATTTGATTTTGGTATGCACCAGGAACCGTTATTCAAAATATTCGAAAAACGTTTTAAACTGCGCGGTCTCAGGGTGTGAGTTTTAAATTGTATTGTGTGTGTGAGTGAGTGTGCATTGCGTGCCTCCTTTAAGTTTGCAACACCATGTTGCATATACAGTGGGACCAAAATGGGCGTACATCCTACTACCTTTAGATGGTATTGTTCATTATCGGTTGCCGTTTAGGTAAGTATATATTTAATTCATTCTATTATTTAAAAGATAGAGATAATCTAAATATTAAAGAAATTGTAGCTTGTTGCTATTGTCTTTTTCTATTTTTTTAAATTTGGAATAAAAAATTCTGAAACACCACCACTGTTTCGTAAACAAACCCTTATCGAGTCAATAATTTTAATTACCAGAATTATTGGCGCATCAAGAAACAGTTCCCCAGAGGTCCTCAATCTGTGCTCAATTTTATTACTTGTATCTCTTCTTGATGTTTTTTATTGCCTACATTTTTTATGAGCCATGATGAGAGCGATGGGTCCGGGGGAGGGGAGTTGGAGAAGGAATAGGGGCAGTAAGACCGCATTTGCAAAGAAAATGGAAATGGAAAATTGTGCGGGCTAGAGCCGTAGCTCAGACTAGACCAGGCCAAGTGTGGAAACTAGTTAAAGTCTGTATAATAATTGTTATTGTTATTATCGTTGTTGCTTTTTGTTGAGCTTGTTGTTTTTGCTGGTTTTGTTGTTGTGGCTTGGCATGGTAATGAGCTGAGCAGCCAAGAAACAGAAACAGAGTCTGATTATCATGAGTAAGCATGATTATGCTTATGAGCAGAGAGTAAAAGTGACTGACGGAACGAGCGAGTGAAAGAATGCCTTGAGTGTCTGAGTGTTTTGTATGTAGGCCAAGTCTATTATGCGGCTAGTATGCGATGCCTAGAGTGGCTCACACTTACACGCTAGGGTGGGGGAAATATTAGAAAAATAGCTGGAAAAAGAGTTCACTGTTGATCTTATGAGAAATTGTTTTTTGAAGTGCTTCATATTCATCTATCGTAAAGATTGTGAATAATGATGAGAACATGGATATTTAGGTTGATATCTTTCATATTTCAAAGGTAAATGGTTAAGCATAGAAAAATAAATTTATAATTTTAAAATTTATAAATTTTAAAATAGTAGTCTCTTTGGTTGATATTTTATTTTTATAAATAATTAAAAAGAAATTTAATGTTTCATCTCATATACCTTTGTCTAAATTTTCAGCAATTATTTTTCCCAGAATACGAAACCCAATAAGTAATTACCTGTCAGTGGCATGGCTTCTATCTTCACTTTTATCAGACCTACTTAGGCATACTCGTGACCGAATCATGATGGGTTCCCCAACAAATCACATCCTGTGCTTTCACTTAACATGTAAAAAAATCCCACTGGGAAACTCCTCGAGCTAAGAAAATTTCCCCAGCTCACCCAAAAAAGAAGAAGAAATAAATACAGATTCCGAAGACGCCCGCACTATGACTTGAACCTGCTGACCAGACAGAAAACTCAGTCTGGGACGACGAAGAGCCACGAAGTGTCATTAGCTAACACGCCTATGGCTAGATGGGGCAGGTGAAGAGGGAGAGAGATGGGGAAGATGAGGAGGCTAGTACGAGGTGGAGTCTGCAGACTTCCTTGTACAATTTGGTCAAGTTTAGTGACGCATACAGGTCCGGCTTGAAGCAAGTCGAGTCATTCATGGCAGGTTTACCACACCACCGCCTCCATCCGCCCCCTTTTCTCCCGGTGTCTTTGTGTGTGTGTGTGTGCACTACCAATTATGGTGTCCTCCTTTAGATTCGCCACATTGCCAGCTGCTGTCTCTGTCGATCCAAGCTCGGTTGTCTCTATCGCTCGCTCTAGCGTCGCTTGTCATATTTGTCTGCGGCGCGTTCGTTGCTTGAGTCTTTCGTTTTTCTCTTATTTTCTTTCTTTTTTTGCTGGCGGTGTTGTGTTTTTTTTTGCTTCGTTCGCTTGCCAAGTGGGTCACTTGCGATTTCATGACCGACTTTTGTTGTTGCCTCTTCCTCTTCTTCATCTGCCCCGCCATACACTCACATTTCTTTCTTTTCCTTTCCTTTTATGTTGCTAACTTCTGCCACATTTTTTATTTTGCCTAATTTATTTATGATTTGTCAAGAGAGCTTCTTTCTTTGATAAATACAAAAATTCCCGAAAGCCTTTAATTTTTGCCATTTCAATGCAAAGAAATGTAAATCAATAAATTAGCAACTTTTTCAACTTTACCCACCAATTTGAAAGTGACTGTTATACGTGAATTTTATTTTATTTGTTAGTTTGAAAATCTTTTGTCTCCATGCCTTTCTTCTACTCCTCCAATGACTTCCACTTCTGCTGCGTTCATGCTTCAATTGCCGTAAAGAGGAAGATATATAAAGTAATATATCAATTCGACCAATTAGACTCCCCCTTGGGCCATGACCAATACACGGTTATTATACCCCTCAAATGACCCCACTTCGCGCCGCCTGCCCTACTCCACGCGGCTACGTGATTTACAGTACAAATATAACTCACAATTAAATTTAAACAAAATTATTATCTCAGTGTTTGGCCATAACTGTTCCTTGTACGCCACTCCGCGCCCTCTATCATCAACCCCCCGGATCGTTCTTGCTCTTTCTTTCTCCGCTTCTCCTCATCTTTATTGGCCACGAAATTGAATTTAATTGCCGTGTCTTTTCGGTATTTTTTTTCGTTTTGAGTTTTTTACAGCTTTGCTGAAATTGTTGCTCAATTCTATAATTATTTATGCATTCTGTGACTGAAAAACCGCTTAACATGTCTCGTTAAATTTTATTGAATATTAAAAGTGGGCCTGGCTGGAAGAACAGAAACGTTACTGATTGTGTGTGACAGAATTTTATTCAAAGTTCACGGGATGATAAAGACTGACAGCACGTAAGCGTGTTACGATCATGAAGGCATGATCTTGTTGGTTTAAAAGCCTAATAAGAAGCTGAAATATAACTGTCTTTTTATGAAACTCTGAAAGGTAATAAATCAACAATATAAAAAAATTTTATAATCTTGACTTTTTATCATGAAAATTCTTAACTTAAGATTGAAATTACTTTGAATAAAAATTGTGTCAGATTTTTCGTACTTATCCAGTATAATCTTGCTCTGTTTATTATCATTGATTTGCTGATTTAAAAAAAAATAATTGCTAAGATTGAGACTTCCTGAGTGTTTTTACGCTGCAATAAATAACCTCTCAGGTAACCCCCTTTAATACTGACTTGTGGTTTCTCTCTTCCTCTTTAGGTTTGTTTTTTTTGTCACGTGCTTGGATCTTACTCCAAGGAGTTGACCAAGCGTTGAAAGTCGGAGATTGCAAGAAGCGATCAAGCTGAGCTAATAATGCTCATAATAAGCAATGTCTGTAAAATGGCCGCGGCAACAATAACAATAGGAAATAATAACAACAATCAAGAAATCCAGCAAGGCGGTGGGGAAAAGTAAAGAATCTATGACAGTCGACGGCTCGGTGCTCTAAACGACAATCATCATTTGAGTGCTTCAGGTGGTGGAACATCAACGCGGCAATCAAAAACGATTAACAAGATCGCACCACTTCACTCTGATCCACTCTACCACCAGCAACCGCACCACCAGCTCCTGCCCCACCAGCTGACCCACTTGGCCGACTGTGACAGATGTGTGTCAACTGCAGCAGTCGGAGAATTTTACAAGTTGTTAAGTGTTTTTGATACAAAAACTAGGAACAGCCTCGACTTCAGCCCCAACCAGCTTCAGTTTTGACTTCATATCCGACTTGTCTTCAGTGCTGCACTAATTTCATTTAAAAACCAAAGTTAAATTTAACACAAAAAAAAAAATATAAATAAATATAATAAAAAAATAAATATATTAAAAAAATATAAATATTTTACAAATATTTATAAATAAAAAGATTTCTTAAATATAGCTAGAAAACAGCAACATTAACAACACCAATGGGCCACTCAATAAAACTGACTAGTATCCGACATGTGCAACAAGTTTAGCAACTGGTGGCGATGACGATGCCAACTTGAGCGACTCCAGCTCTGGCTCCGGTTTGAAATCCGGGTGCAGGAGCAACTACGAGTACAACTAAAATGTAGTGCAACATTTGGCTGCCTGTTTGTTGGTTTTTGGGGTGTCTGCTGCACATCCCTTCCGCCCCTTCTGTTAACGCACTTGGCCAACCCGTTTGCCCGTCAATGGGACCAGGCCAAGTCAAGACGAGACGATCCAACCATGACTTGGCCTATCCCCTCCCTCGCCCCGCACAACATAGTCAAGGAGAGAAAAAAAATCCAAGAAACCAAAAAAAAATTATATACATATAGTATTTTTAATTACCAATCATAAAGTGCGGACGCCCAAAATAGTTTTTGGAACAGAACCAAAAGTTTAATAAGCATGACACATGTGCCAAGCATAAAAGTAGAAATGAAATATTCCTCAACCCGAAACTAAGACTAGGGTTCAATTACGGTAATACACCCACCTGGTATTAACCCTTTTGTACTGTTCCCCTTGCCCCCCAGCCACATTCAGAGCTATGCACGGGTGAGAGAAGCCGAAAGCATTATAATTTTGGGTTTCTTTCTAATTATGCTATCTGTGATGTACTAGATGTTTTGGGGCATATAAAACAGATTTAAAATAATGTAATTTAAAATAGCAGAATACATTTAAGTAGAGACAGGAAAGAGAATATTCAAGAGTAGTAAAAAGATGTAAACAAAACTCTTGCTTGATTATTACAAAGATTTTGTGAGTGTATTAATGTTAATTCAAAGACGTAGAGCATTTCAAGTTACAAGAACCCTTTATGCCATTTATATTCCTAAGGCTTATCAAAAAAATTATAAAAATATTTTTTATGTGTCCTACATTTAGCCCACAACAATTACTTCTCACTACCTTCTCCATATACAGACGCACCTATAAGACACAAACAATTTAGGGCTCCCTGAGCAGTTGAACAACTTTCATTTAAGTGCTCACCTTTTTGTGCACTACCCCAAAAAATGCCAACAGCAGCAACACCAACAAATTCCAATTTCAATGGGCCACTCAAAAAGAAACAAAAAACTATGGCAACAAAAAACAGTTTATAACGACGTGATTCTTTTGCATTGTCTGTGAGTGCCATTTCGTCCGCTTTTGGCCGAAAGTGTGCTCATAATTAGCCCTTTTTGTTGACGTTTTTTCGGGGCCAAAGCAATGCACAAAATTAGCAACTATTACGCTTCTATTATTGCTGTTGTTTGTGTTTCTGGTCTTCATAGTGAGTGTAATCTTGGCTTTTAGCTGATGTGAAAGTAACAGTTTTCCTTCTTTCATTATTGTTGTCTTTCATCTGGAAGCCCTGCCAACAAAAACTCTCCCATATCTGGCGATCATAATTTTGAATCATTATACTAAGTACGGATACTGGCAGAGATCTATTTTTACTGAAAATATTTATCAACATTTAAGAGATGATTCATAGACTTAGAAAACAGCTTACAACTATCGAGTTCGTTTCCGTAAGTCTTTTGGTTTATTTCTTTAAAAAATCAAGTTTGTTTCTTAAGTCTTTTAAATTATAAAAAAAAGTATCATTGTTTTATTTTAAATCTTAGAACAAAAAATTCATAAAATTCAAAAATTCTCTGTACAGTTAACGAATTTTCAATTCCTTTGACTTAACCGCCTGTGAGGAAAAGAACACCACATGTGTGCCAGTCGTGTGCCGAAACAAAAGGATAATAAACACGCCCCTTGCAGCTCACATATTACATAACAGTTGAAAACGATTCCTTTGTCTACAATAATGGCAAATGTTGAAGGTCAATTGTAATGTAATCCTTGAGAATAGTTTGTCGGCCTTCAAAAATACATTTTTTAGGATTTAATTTTTTAAATTTCATGTGGATAATTGCCAAGAATGTAAAAATTCTTAGTCTTTTTTAGCTGCAAAGAAAAACTGTATAGAAGTAGACAAAAAGGGTGTGCATTTAAGTTGACCAAGTTGAGGAAATCGAAATTTGAAACGCTGCGGATTAGTCTGGGAAATTGGGTCAATCTTTTGTCACTCGGTCCATGTCACATGCAAAACATTGCCACATGATTTACGACCCTGGGCAAGAATACCGCCACCAGCAACAACAATTGCAATGAGAAGAAAACCATCAGCAACAGCATCCGTGGCAGCAGCAACATGAAGAGTAGCTGCAATGCGGATGCAACATTTGTCGTCGACTATCTTTTGTCATGGCCATAAAACCTCTACCACTCTGCCTCTGACTGTTTGCCGTTTTCCACTTAAAGTCCGCCATAAAATTGTAAATTTCACCGTTGACCGTCCTTTGACATTGTGTCTGATCGCGTTACCTGCCCGTGGCATGATGCAAAAATGGTATGGATATTTACTTAATGGCTTCCTCCCAAAAAGGGTTAAGAATGCTTTTACTATTCCCCTTGAACTATAAAAATGCAGAATTCTTTCTCCGCGTAATGCTGAGCTCATGCGTAAATAAACAAAGACAAAGTTGGAAAAAAGGAAAAAAACACACCGAATGAATCTGAGAGGAGAAAAATAAAATTGGGTCAGGGCACACCTCTTTATAGCCAACGGCTGGCGGAACCGTCGAATTGATGTCCATCTCATATGTATAACTCATAATAAGAAACGCCCACAGCACACAGAATTTGTTTTCTTGCTTCATTATTTTTTCACAAATCAACAAGAGATGCCCACATAAAAGACAGATTACTCAAAGAATGTAAATATAACATTTTGGGAATGGATTATTTGGCACAGAAAAAAATATGTACAAAAAAATGAATATTTAAATTATGTTCAAATATTTTTAGGCTCTATGTGTCAAATTATTTTGATATATTTAATTTGATATATTAATTTAATGTGTTATTTAAAAAAATAACACAAAGTGGTGTCACGAAAAATTATTTAAATATAAATCAATGGCATCATCCTTGGTTCCATTTGGATTCTTCGCACAAACCATTCTCTTTTTTTGTATGTTTACTCGTACATTTAACAAAGTGGAATACAAATATTGGTCATTACGTTGTTTAGTGTTTTTTCTTATGCCAAAAAAGAAAAGAATTCGAATAAGAAAAGGCAAAAGGGTTGACATATTCAGGTTAAAGAGATGCGACTAAAGCCCACTTTTGATCTCATTTGCTTTGCAAAGAACAATCAGCAGCAGCAGCAACGGCTAAAACATTCTGATTCACTTTCATGCGCCGCAACATCTCTGATTGTTCGGACCCAAAAAAAGCTAAAAACCTAAAAAAAAATAATAAAAAAAAGAGTCAACCACAAAAAAAGTGGTCAAAAGGAAATGCAACAACAAGAAACACAACTGCGAGTTTCGATGGAGATTTTATTTGCTTAGCCAACGCTGTGAATATTTAATTTGCGCACTCACAGATACTCAAACACACACACATCCAAACACGGAAAGAGGCTTTAACGACACTGGTGACCCAGATTTTCGGGGCAAGCTTAAGCTTAAAAGCTACAACGCTAATAAGAACAGCAATGCCGCCGCCATTACCCATACAAACACACACTCACACACACACACATATACTGGTAAGACACTCGAGCGCCAAAAGCATTATTGTTGTTTTGGTTTTTGTTGTGCGTGCTGAGGAAAGATACTCACTAATTAACCCAAACCCAGAGCCCAGAGTCAGAGCCAAAAGAATCAACCAAAAACTCATTTGCAAATTGTGTCTGAGAGGCCGAAAGAAAGGGGGTGTTACAGGAGGCTGAGGGGAAAGGTGAAAAGACGAGGTAACACCCAAATATAAATTATGCTTAGGAAACCCCAAAAAAAAAGTATAGTTGTCCCAAGACAATACGTATGACATCATATAAGAAAGAAACAATAGACCTGGGTCTACAAAAAATTTATAATTTATTTAATAAATTTTAAACTATTCTAAGAAATGATTAAATTAACAAAAAGAGGGACAGGATGCCAGCTGGAAATTTTCAGCAGGGGGTTATTATTTATAAGATGTTTGTATAAGTCTATATAAATAAAGGGAACTAGGTTTCTGGTTTCAGGCTTAGAATATAAGTTAAATCTGTGTTTTTTTAATCTTGTACCAGAGATTCAATTTAAAATTTTAGTTATTGTATGCACATCAAAATTTCTCATCATTAACTTGCTTTCATTTGCAACAGAGTGACTAAAAGCGGGTAAAACCATAAGGCACCTGTAGGCCCTGCATTCCTTTACTTTTTTTTTTTTTTAATTTTTGCTTTTTGATTTCACAACATCGAGTATCCAAAACGAACACACTCGAGGCACCCACACCCATCCAAATCCCTCACAAACACACATGCATATTTGGGGCTCATTCATTGTTCAACATTGTTAAGTAACCATCATCTGATATTTTTCTTTTTTTTATTTAATGTTTACATTTGGCGGTTTGGCCCAAATATTCTGAAAAAGCTGACAGCGGTTCCCAACTTCAGTCTCCAGCGAATGTGGAAGTGGGAAGGCGAGAGCTGCGGGCATCCCATTCTTTTATTTTGTATTTTTTTTTCGGCTTGGAGTAATCATTGTCATGCAGGCGATTCTGCTTCATTATTTCGCCTGCTATACCCACGCTTCTTCCCATTGCCCCATCCCCCACTTTTGTTTTTGTATCCTCTTTCTCTGGCCCCCCTAGCTCCAACAATTGATAGCCATCGTAATGAGCTTTAAGTTAAGGTTCTGATCATCATCTCATGTTTGTTTTGTTTTTATTTTATTTTTATTTTACGGAACGAGATGAAGATGCTGCTGGCGCATCTTCGACTTCGTCATTTCTTGGTCACGCTGGGACTTTTGTTTTAAATTCTACGAAGATTTGGGTCCATTGGCTTTGATAAGAGGTACAGGGAAGAGAGACTTTACCATTTTATTATTTTATTTAATGAAGAGCAGTGTCTCCATGAGAAGCTATCAGTTATTTAGTAACATGAAGGTATGACTGAGTTTTAGCTAAATTTATTATCCAAAAGATTTTTTTGTTTCAACAAATCTTTCAAGAACATTAAATATTCGTTTTGAAAATACACACCTGTAGAGTATTTTATTTCGATTTCATTGTTTTTGCCTTGCTTGCTTAACCAATATTTTGGCGCTCGATAATGAAAGGAAAGCAAAAAAGGCGGTCAGAAGGGGGAACCAGAGTTGGGGGTCCCACAAGCCGCAAGACCCGAAAGACACAACAAAAACTTATAATCATCAAGAGTGAATCTGCTGGTGAAATGGCTCTGGCTGTCGTTGTTGCTGTTTTGGTTTTGATTTTTGTGGTGGCGGTACACAGTCCGTCATGTTTGTGGTTTAGACTTTGCTTTCTTTCGAGACGGTAGGCCATTTCATAATATTTGCATTGGTGTGTGCGTTTTTTAGCCGTACAGGTGATTGAGTGACCCACTTTTGGAGGTATCCCAAAGAAGATGCCTGAGAAGTTCTGACAAAATCCCAACCAATAAGTAAAAAAAGGTATTCTCAATGAATGATGCGTTGGGCATTTCTTGGAAAGGCTAATGTTACACTGACTAAAACCCGATTCATTCGATTCGGGGATCTCGTTGCTCGGGGCCTATTTATACTGGAGAAAAAGTTAGGTACATTATGTTCATACAAATTTTCTAACGATTTGCAAATTAGTTTTCTTTAATGTGGATTAAAACTTACCTCAATATTACACTATTTTTTTATTAATTCAATTTTTAAAAGCTACGGATCTAGGTTTAGACGAAAAAAATTTATACAAATAAAGTAATTCACCAATATGACGAAGATCAGATTACCCAAATTAACGAAGAATTGATCCATGCATCGTTTATGGAATTCCGCGCAAGAATCGGATAGAAATTGGTCAAGATATAAACATCGTTGGGGGCAAAAAACTCCCTCCAAGCACTTCCCCAATATATTCCCCAATATAATATAATAATTCCCAATATAATATTCCCCAATATATAATAAAAATCGACCAAATATTTTATTCTCAGATTTTGATGCAGAATTGTGAAGAATCGATCTACAAATCGTTTGAGGTATTCAGATCAATAATCGGATAGGAATTGGCAAAGATATAGCCATCGTTGCGGGCCATTTTGTCCTTCCAAGCATTTTGCAGGGGAAATTTGATAGAAAATCGAAAAAATATTTTGTTCTCAGATTTTGATGCAGAATTGTGGAGAATCGATCTACAAATCGTTTGAGGTATTCAGATCAATAATCGGATAGGAATTGGCAAAGATATAGCCATCGTTGCGGGCCATTTTGTCCTTCCAAGCATTTTGCAGGGGACCCCGCAGGAAATTTGATAAAAAATCGAAAAAATATTTTGTTCTCAGATTTTGATGCAGAATTGTGGAGAATCGATCTACAAATCGTTTGAGGTATTCCGATCAATAATCGAATAGGAATTGGCAAGGATATAGCCATCGTTGTGGGCCATTTTGTCCTGCCAAGCATTTTGCAGGGGATCCCGCAGGAAATTTGATAAAAAATCGAAAAAATATTTTGTTCTCAGATTTTGATGCAGAATTGTGGAGAATCGATCTACAAATCGTTTGAGGTATTCAGATCAATAATCGGATAGGAATTGGCAAAGATATAGCCATCGTTGCGGGCCATTTTGTCCTTCCAAGCATTTTGCAGGGGACCCCGCAGGAAATTTGATAAAAAATCGAAAAAATATTTTGTTCTCAGATTTTGATGCAGAATTGTGGAGAATCGATCTACAAATCGTTTGAGGTATTCAGATCAATAATCGGATTGGAATTGGCAAAGATATAGCCATCGTTGCGAGCCATTTTGTCCTTCCAAGCATTTTGCAGGGGACCCCGCAGGAAATTTTATAAAAAATCGAAAAAATATTTTGTTCTCAGATTTTGATGCAGAATTGTGGAGAATCGATCTACAAATCGTTTGAGGTATTCCGATCAATAATCGGATAGGAATTGGCAAAAATATAGCCATCGTTGCGGGCCATTGTGTCCTTCCAAGCATTTTGCAGGGGACCCCGCAGGAAATTTTATAAAAAATCGAAAAAATATTTTGTTCTCAGATTTTGATGCAGAATTGTGGAGAATCGATCTACAAATCGTTTGAGGTATTCAGATCAATAATCGGATAGGAATTGGCAAAGATATAGCCATCGTTGCGGGCCATTTTGTCCTTCCAAGCATTTTGCAGGGGAAATTTGATAGAAAATCGAAAAAATATTTTGTTCTCAGATTTTGATGCAGAATTGTGGAGAATCGATCTACAAATCGTTTGAGGTATTCAGATCAATAATCGGATAGGAATTGGCAAAGATATAGCCATCGTTGCGGGCCATTTTGTCCTTCCAAGCATTTTGCAGGGGACCCCGCAGGAAATTTGATAGAAAATCGAAAAAATATTTTGTTCTCAGATTTTGATGCAGAATTGTGGAGAATCGATCTACAAATCGTTTGAGGTATTCAGATCAATAATCGGATAGGAATTGGCAAAGATATAGCCATCGTTGCGGGCCATTTTGTCCTTCCAAGCATTTTGCAGGGGACCCCGCAGGAAATTTGATAGAAAATCGAAAAAATATTTTGTTCTCAGATTTTGATGCAGAATTGTGGAGAATCGATCTACAAATCGTTTGAGGTATTCAGATCAATAATCGGATAGGAATTGGCAAAGATATAGCCATCGTTGCGGGCCATTTTGTCCTTCCAAGCATTTTGCAGGGGACCCCGCAGGAAAATTTGATAGAAAATCGAAAAAATATTTTGTTCTCAGATTTTGATGCAGAATTGTGGAGAATCGATCTACAAATCGTTTGAGGTATTCAGATCAAAAATCGGATAGGAATTGGCAAAGATATAGCCATCGTTGCGGGCCATTTTGTCCTTCCAAGCATTTTGCAGGGGACCCCGCAGGAAATTTGATAAAAAATCGAACAAATATTTTGTTCTCAGATTTTGATGCAGAATTGTGGAGAATCGATCTACAAATCGTTTGAGGTATTCAGATCAATAATCGGATAGGAATTGGCAAAGATATAGCCATCGTTGCGGGCCATTTTGTCCTTCCAAGCATTTTGCAGGGGACCCCGCAGGAAATTTGATAAAAAATCGAAAAAATATTTTGTTCTCAGATTTTGATGCAGAATTGTGGAGAATCGATCTACAAATCGTTTGAGGTATTCAGATCAATAATCGGATAGGAATTGGCATCCACCTTTCTAAGGGGTTACCCAGAAAAAGTTACAATAATTTTCGCGGGGTAATATTGGCGCTCCTATACTTTATTACTGTATATTTACAAAATTATCCTATTTTTTAAATATTTGAAAGGTGCGTCCTTCAAAAATGTTTTCAAAAATCGTAAAAGGTTGTTTATAAATTTGGTTGCTCTTGTAGATATATTGCGACCTAAGGAATGTCTAAAATACATGTAAAAATACATTGTAAATAATATTTACTAAATATACTTGTTTTAACTTCTGTCGACAACCAATAGATGCCGCTCAATGATGTATGGAGTCCCGCTGAAATTATAACTATTAATTGCCTGAAATATTACACTTAAACTAATTCAGAATTAATTCTAAAATTTCAAAACTAATCCTCAATATCCTCTTAAATTTTGGTTGAAAAAAATATTCCAAGATCTAATTTCGTTTGCACATGCCTATAATGTATAAACACTATTACCTAAGACATCAAAAGGTCAAAACCAAAGCATTGATTAGGAATAAAATAAAGCAGTAAAAAAGCCAAGCATGGAAATTTTAATATCAACATCATCAGCTGTTCGAGTCGTTTCCCAATGTGCTCCACTGATAAGCTCATGTCTGGCTCTGGGTCTTTCTTGTTGTTGTCTGCCTGTCTGGAATTTGCCAGAGGAAGGTTAGAGAAATGACAAAGCTATTGATTACTTCTCTTGCTACTGTTTCATACTTTCATTACTATTACTGCTTTTCATAACTATTACTAAGAGTATTAAACTACTAAACAAACTATTTAAAAAACGTGTTCCCTATGGGCCAGCCTTGAGCTCTCGTTCTCTTTAGTTTTATGCCCCCCAAGAGAGAGGAACTTTCTCAGAGAGCGAACAACAGCTGCTCCCCAAGTTGGGGCCCCAACCGATGGCATGTTTTGGAAGCAACAAATTCCGTTTCAAACGCTCCTCCACCGTCTACGAGACTCCACCGCACTTGTATTGTTGGATGCGAAACGCGCCACTATACATAGTTCACAAATCAAGAAAAAAATCAATTTTAGTGCCAAAGTGCGTGCAATTAAAGTGCCAAATTAGGATTTTCGAAACCCAAACGAAATGGAGCGTATTTTGAGGGGCATTATGCGGTACCGAAACACAACCCGCGAACAAATGGTCAAGGAATTCCAGAAAGTGCGCGACAATCCCGAGGTGAGCAATAACATAGTTTAGTTTATCCAAAAAAAAAAAAAAACGGCTATTATATAGCTAATGCATGTATTCTATATCATTATCACATTTTTTTCCGACCTGTCAGTCGTAAACTAAACACTCTCTCACGCTTTTTACTGCCTCTCTTAGTTTTTTGTTGCTGTTTTATTTTTGGTAAACAAACAGCAAAGGTAAACCGGTTGTCCAAATGCCCCACCACCACCCCCTCGGCTTGTTTAATATTAAATTTTATTTATATATATTTAAGTGATTGCTTTTCGGTGCTCTTGAGACTCGTGCAATGCACCTTTGCTAATTATGATCAAATTAATTTTGCCCTAATTAAAAATACTGAACGTTTTTTGTACACCTGTTGGAAAATACTCTAAAAAAAAACTCAAAAAATTATACGATACGATAAAAATAGTTCTAAATTAAGGTTATTATGATCTTTAGTGTTGGTATTTAAAAGCTATACATGATTAATTTTTTCATTGAGCTTTACTCTAAATATTAAAATATTGCTTTACATTTAATTTTATAAGATTTTGTGTCAATATTAAGCTACAATGTATACTGGATTAAATTATATTCCGATCTAACACATGCAGAACATACATATATATTTCAAAATAATGTTATTTTCTCATAATCGTTATAACAATTTTATTATTATCTATTTTTTTTGCCCTTAGAAGCCTTGAACTGAACCCATTGACACTTTGGCCAAAAGCCAAGTATGTCATAACTCGCTGTATCTATCTTTTAAATATATTTACGCACCAGCCAATATCTGTACTAACTCTTGATACGCTTTATCATTCAGCCCAAGGCCGTTTTCTTCACCTGCATGGACAGTAGAATGATTCCCACCCGATACACGGATACTCATGTGGGTGACATGTTTGTGGGTAAGGTCTATGAAGTCATAAGTGGTTATTTATAGATTAACACACCTCCAAATTCCCACCGATTAGTGCGAAATGCTGGAAACCTAATACCTCATGCCCACCACTTTCAGGATGAGTATTTCAGCTGCGAGCCTGCCGCCCTGGAGCTAGGATGTGTGGTGAACGATATCCGGCACATAATTGTTTGTGGACATAGTGATTGCAAGGCCATGAATCTACTTTATCAACTGAGGGATCCTGACTTCGCCTCCAAGGTATGATGTTCTGCGACGTTGTCTTGGGAGATAAAAACTACATTAAATTATTCTGTGTGTCCTTTTTATTATACTTACCCCTCACTTGCAGCTGAATCGACGACTCTCCCCCTTACGATCCTGGATGTGCACACATGCCAGCACCAGTTTGGAAAAATTCCAGGAGTGGCGTGACGCTGGAATGAAGGACCCCCTCCTATTCTCCTCCGAGACACCATTGCGTCGATTTGTAGCCTACATCGATGAGGAGCAGAAGTTCGCCGTCGAGGATAAACTATCCCAAATCAACACCCTCCAACAGATGTCTAACATTGCGTCGTATGGCTTCCTGAAGGCGCGTTTAGAATCCCATGATCTCCATATTCATGCCCTCTGGTTTGACATTTACACGGGTGACATCTACTATTTCAGTAGAGGCGCCAAGCGATTTGTTGCCGTCGACGAGAAAAGCGTGGAAGAATTGTCCGCAGAGATCAGGAGATTCTACTCGTAGGCTCAGCCGGCGGACCAACTAGATTATCTGTGATATGTGGGCCTTATACCGCGTACGGCATTTACAAGTGACCAATTGTTTAGGATTGTTTTGTGTATTTATATGTATGTAATTGTTTTGTATATAAACTTAAGGCCTACGAAGGTTTCAACTTACAAATCTAGGAAAAATCAACGAAAGAGATGGCTAAATATCGCTCGCTTACTGTGCTGCTGTAACACATTGAATATATACGAAATTATTTAAGCAATTAATGGTGCCAAATATGGGGAAAAATTACGGGAAACAAGCTATATCAGTAAGTGAGCGGTATTCATGGACATTATACATATTTTATAGTTATGGGAAGCGGTAAGACTTTAAGCTGGCACCTTGGGCGCTTCGATGTGTGCACAACAGACGGTTTTTGTCTTTTCGAACGGATAACTCGGAGCTTGGATAACGGAAAGTACTATAGAGTGGACATCGTCATCAATGGTACTTGTGGCCGTGGTGGTTCATGGCACTGTTGTTTGGGTTCTCCAGCTCCTCAAAGTACTTGCGCGCATTCCTGATGTTCACCAAAGTTGCCTCCGAGGGAAGCGTGGGATCAGACATGACCACCATTACGTATGTGTTGCTAGTGAATGTGTCAATGAAGGCAGCAAACGCGTTGTTTCGCACCTCCATCGACTGGAATTTGGCGCCCAGTTTCGAACAGCTCAGCTTGAATTGCTTAATAATATTGGAGACCTTCTCGAAGCGATGCGAATCGCGATTCTTCTTGCTCTGACAGTGGGAGATCACCAAGAAGGTGGCTTTCTCGAACAACAGTACTTCGTCAGCCTCGATAACGTTGGCGAAGTGGGTCACTGAATTCTCAAGAGCAGCCACATTCGGTATCAGCATGGTGACAATGGAAGACCAGGCTCTGTAATTGGATAGGGGTGAAATGAAGGTCGTGCTTGGTCAAAATTAGCTATCGATTTGGCATAAAATAAAATTACAATGTAAATATGCCAATAAGAGTTATCCCAAGTTCACTCACTTGTATAAAGTTTCATCCCAAATGCTTGTGCGGAAACAGGTGACATTTCCTGGTTTCGACAACCGAATGAGGTCTTCTTCGCGATCCTTGAACACACCTTCCCGATGTTCCTCCGGCACCAGATCCATTTTGTGCACCAGGCAGAAAATCTTCGCCTCGGGCGAGTTCTGAAGCAGTGCCTCCAAACAACTTTGGTAGTAGTGGACGTCGCGCTCCATTTCCTGGCTCTCCACATCAAAGACATAGATGAGCACCTCCACATTTCGAAAGATGTTGTCACGTTGCGAGGCAAAGTACTGTTTCATAAAGCCCTCCTGGCCACCGCAATCCCACAGATTCAACACTAGGTTGCCAAGAAACCGCACATGCGAGTGCTCCACATCGACTGTAAAAGGATCACAGGAGATGAATATTAACGGAATAGGATACCAGGTTACCATTACTCACTTGTTGCTCCTAGGCGTGTCGTATCACGGGCTATATAGTTGGCAAAGATAATGGAACGCATACTGGTTTTACCAGAACCGCTCTTTCCCATCAGCAACACCTAAATAATGGAATTTTCCTTATTTATGAGACACATGGTAATGATTTAAATGCAAAAGCTTTACCTTTTTCTTCATCGTGGTAATTTGTGGCGTTTTCCAGGCGAAATCAACAATAAAAACAATATAAAGATACTAGGCAGGGCGGTGCATCAGCTGATTTTACAATCGATTGTTATTCAAAGTGCTATAAAAAAAATTATAGCACACAATGTTGGTAAATACCAATATAAGTGTGGAAAAACTCAGGCCACCAGATGGTTTAAGGTCTCGCCGGCAATAATAATAATAAAAACAATTGCATCCACAATTAAATATTATTATGAACGATATTAAGAGCCTGAAGGATCAGCAGCGAGAGAAGCATCCCGGTTTTGACGGTTACATCGACTGCATGACACGCTCCCTTTTTACAGGCCTAGCAGCATTTTGTTTAAGTATGAGATTCCGCTGATTGCCAAAAACAATTGCATAATAATTAATGAATTATTTTTGCCCACAGGCTTTTCTGGCACTTATTTTGCACAGAAAATAGTACAGTCCCGAATAAGGTACCCATCCAAGTACAATATCCTTCTTTCATCGCTGGTAGCCACTGGAGTTTCCTACCAGACGACCTCGGAACGCACGAAATCTTGCCAAGCCAGGTGGATGGCTTTTGAAGAAAAGCATTCTGTACTGGACAAGGAGACATACTAAATCTTCAATACTTAATAAGTAAATTAGTTTAAGTAATGTCTGGTATACGGGTGCTGGTTCGTCTGGCCAGGGTTTCTACCCTTCGTCCAGTTGTGATGATGCCGTGTCGTTTTAAGTACACCCAACATCAAGGAGTTAAAGGAATAAGGAACAGAAAGAGCTTCTTCGAGGCGCAAATGCAAGCTGGACAGCGTGCCGATGACCACGACGAGGAGGAAACGTTGCTGAGTGGAGATCTAACAGACGTGCGCTTTTTAGATGATCGGTAAGTTAAAAACAAAAAACCATGAAAATAAAAGTACATTAAAAATAAATAAAATTTTATCATACTATTGTAGTGCCTACGATGAGGTAGCGGGAGGAGCTATGCGAATTACCAGGGATATAGCCAGTTCCCAGCAAGTGCTTATTTTACAGCCGTATGTAAAATGGGCAGCCAAACGCCAGCCAACTCTCACCGACGTCCGGCCCGATGATCAGCTTGCAGAAGCGTCTGCATTAGTTCACTCCCTTCCCAATTGGCAGGTAGCCAAAGCCCTAAAAGTTCCTCTGGAAAGCCTTGAGAAGAAAACCCTCTTCGGCACTGGGAAGCTAGCGGAGCTAAAAGCTCTAGTTACAGATCTTCGCCAGGAGCGGCACCTCACTTGCCTTTTTGTAAGCAAGGGAACGCTTTCCTTTGCGCAGAAGCGATTCTTAGAGGCTGAGTTCCGGCTGCCTGTAATGGATCGTTACTCCGTGGTTATCCAAATTCTTCGACTGCATGCAACCAGTGCCGAAGCTAGGCTCCAAGTGGCGATGGCCGAGCTACCCTACATTTGGGCCCAGGCCAAGGATGCCAGTGTCACTCAGACTCGTCGCCAGGGTTATGCCCTCACCGATCTGCAAAAAGAGATCCTGCGCACCAGAGAACGAAAGCTTCGAGCGGAATTGGATCGTGTTCGTCGGCAGCGGCAGTTGCTGCGGCAAAAGCGTAAGCAACAGAATTATCCCATAGTCGCCGTTGTGGGTTACACGAACGCCGGCAAGACCTCCCTAATCAAAGCACTGACTGTGGAGGACGCACTTCAGCCCCGGAATCAGCTATTTGCGACTTTGGACGTTACTGCTCATGCTGGATGTTTACCCTGCAATCTGGAGGTTATCTACATGGATACAGTTGGCTTTATGTCCGATCTGCCGACTGGGCTCTTTGAATGTTTTGTGGCTACTTTGGAAGATGCCATGTTTGCGGTGAGATTGTGGCACGAAGTTTAATATTGAATTGTAAACATTTATTTCCGTTTCAGGATGTTATTATCCATGTTCAGGACCTGTCTCATCCTTGCCATGTTGCGCAACGAAATCACGTAGAAGCCACACTAAGATCTTTGGCCTTTAATATGTCTGGTGGAGATTCAACAGCCAGTCAGTTGCCTCCGATCATCAATGTGTACAACAAATGCGATCTGATACCCGGCAAAAGCCAGCCAACATCTGAAAGCGACCACCATATATCAGCTCGTAAACAAATGGGCTTGGATTCTCTCCTAGTCGACATTGAACAGCAGATATTATTGGCCACAGGACGAAAGAAGTTAAAAATGCGGGTGCCAAACGGTGGCCAAGAAATGGCATGGCTTTACAAAAACGCCGCTGTAGTGGAAACGATGGCGGATGAGAAGAATTCCGAATGGCTGATGATGCAGGTGGTCATTACCCAGAGAACACTGGATCAGTTTAAAAAGAAATTCTGTTGATGACCCAGTAATAAATAATTCGGAGCCACGAGTATAGTTTCTGTGGCGCAACTGGCACCGACTAAATTCTTTATTGTTATTGCTCTTAGGTTTGTTGGTTTAGTTGCTATCGAGTGTGATTAGGATTGGTGTTATTTTCACATCTTTATTTCTATATAAGTATAAAAATTTACTACCACAAAAATAAAACGAAACAGTTTCTAAAAATATCAATAAACAGAACATTTGTATTGCACTTCTGACTCTTTGTGCTGCATCGGTCCCTATCTTTTTTGGGATCAGGTCGTCGACCAACCATTACTATATATAGTTATTGGCAAGTCTTCTGGCTTGCGTTATAATTTATTTGTTTGGTGCTGACTTCTTTATTGGCACAATAGAATGATTAAAACAGGGAATGAGCTGATATGCCACCAGACATAATAAAATAGGTAAATAACAACTTATACCATCTTAAATATACATTTGTGCAAAACTATTCAAAAATTAATGGTTCGCATTAATCAAAAAACCAAATGCCACAATATACTTAGCTTTATGCTTATTTTGGCATTCAAAACGCTCTTTAAAAAAATGCAAAACTAACAAAATAGAAAACTGTTCAAACGGCTTTACGTGGGACTTGTAAAATTACATTTCTTCTCTAAAATGACGAATTTTACTATTTGCCTTCAGGCTCATTTTGAGCTAAGTTTGTGTTTCCAACAGACGAATTAAAAAATATACGCTTTGACTTTTGTTGGGCCACATTTCAGTAATTGTCTCATCTAAAAACGCACAGAGAATTTGTATTTCGATGGGATCTATTAAAAACTGGCTCTTTTCTACAAAAGTTTGATTAAAATTCGATAACTTGCTTTCACGTATACCAAACAAAAAATATCATTATTCTCTCCTAAATAGACATTATTACTTAGATACATGTTTTAAATAAAGGAAAATTCAACTGGCTCCCTAAATTTTGTAACTTTAATCTTAGCGAGTTCATACACCCATCGTGTGAGGGAAATTATTAAATTTTTTAAATAATAATGACTTAAATGTTATGGAAATGGTAATTGGAAATGTCAAACCAATAATTAATAATGGTTTTTATTTTGAGAAAAAGAAACAAACATGTATCCAAATAAGATTTCTTCTAGTGATCTACTTAAAAATAAAAAAATCCCCTTCTTTTAGCTTACAGATCCCATTTCAATTATTAAACCGAACCCACCCCAACATACACACCCTTAATACCTACGCGAATGAATGATTGGATGCGATGAGCCAGCGGAGGAGCTGCCAGAGAGGAGCCACAACCACAATGAAAAACAGAATGCAGATGATACGACAATTCTTCAGCAGGCCGATAACAAACTGGATGATCTTCATGCACAATGAAATGAAAATTGTACTACATTGCCGGGGATTCGACTCCGATTCTGGACTTAATTCCGTATTCTTTGTCGGCTCCCCCGCCATCGGCCCTTTACCATTTGCCAGTTATAACTTGGCTATATGGAACTGGGCCTGCTGGTTGGCCGCCGTCGAATATTGAGCAAAGGGCATCAACTGGCAGTACTCAAGCAGCTGCCGCTCCAGCTCTAAAAGACACTTTCCTGGCCCTGCCCCGACTTTCATCTGCCCAGAATCCTTGCACTTGAGAATGTAGCCCCTTTGAATCAGGGCGTATATGGCAATATTGAGGTTGTCCAGTGCCAGACAATAGGGATGCACATGGAGGGCAGATCCATCTGGAAGCTGCAACAACTGCTCCACATGCTGTTGGACGCGAATGAGGAGCTCCTTCCCGCTAAACTCCAGATCTGCAGGAATCTGCAATAAAACAATCATATAAGTCTTAAACCATCTTATTTGTTGCGGTTCCACTTACCTTTCTCAATGTTACCACCAATTGGTAGTAGAGACACAAGAATGGCGCCAAAGCTGCCAGAATAACATGTGAGCACTCATTGTCTTGAACGTTGACCTTTCCATCCTTTTCCACTTCAACCACCTTCTCGTCCAGCAATAGCTTAAAATGCGTCTCAAACTCTGCTGCCTCCCGATTCGACTCTATGATGAACTCGTGCTGGAAAAGTGCATCCATATTGGTCACATGAGCATGAAGGGCGGACAAAGTGGACTCATATGAGATGTATGAGTGATTTTTTTGATTCTGCTGTTCCTTGAGAGCTGCCAGCAGTAGATAAGCCGGCCGGGCTAACCAGAACATACACGGATTTATGTAGAGCTGTAGGGCCAGCATTGGAACTGCCACTGCCATTGTTTGCGGGCACAGAGCATGAGCTTTCAATCGCTTTCCGTCGAATTGGGTGGCCAACTGCTTGGCTGCCATAGGTGTGAATTGTAATCGGGCGCTGACAAAATGCAAAATATTCGAGTGAATCTCCACAGCGTCAATAATGTCCGCCTTTATGCTTTTAGGTGTGGAGCTTACATGCGCTCCAAGCTGCTCGAAGATGCGTTTCAAAAGAAGCACTCCCCGGGATAACTCATCGATGTTAACACTTTTCTGGGCGTACAATTGACTAGCGTAGTACAAACTCAAGAGGTTAAAGGTGGTGATCACAATGCGGCGCTGCTGTTGGTAGATAATCTCGTTGGCTAGCTGCTTGACCAGCTCGACCTCTTGGCGGTTGAGCTTTTGCAGGTGTCCAGCCACTCCTGCTCGCTGCATCCTACTGGCACTGTCGTGCCCGAAGAATTCCCGCACCGAAATGGGCTCTCCGAAGTCCAGGAACATCTTCCCAAAGCGCTCGTCTATGATCTTAAGAGCCTTGAAGAACCCTTTGGTTGACTCTTTAGGCTTAGGTACTCCCAGCAGCTCATAGACGAATAGTTGCTCCTCCAGGACTCGTTCGTAGGCCACACTAACTGGCACAACCATTACATCAGGAACTTCTCCAGTGAAATAAGGCAACAGAGCCATCGAAAGGAGTCCAATCTTTGGGACAAGCGCTTTGAAATTTCTCGACCTGGTTCCTTCGATGAAGAACTCCACGCCGATGTGATAGCTGGCCACCAAGGCGTACATATACTCTCTGAAGATGTCCCAGTAGAGCTCGTCGTTGGAGAAGCTTCGCCGCATAAAAAAGGCTCCAGTCTTTCGCAGCATAGTGCCCATGCCGAACATTGAATGGAAATCTAAAAAAAGGTATGAAATAATTAGTTAGGCCATAATTTATTTATGTATCAATCTATATTCGCATTCTAGCTTCTTATTTAACAATTTATTAATAACTTTAAGTGTACTAATTGAAATTCTCATCTATTAACACCTCTCTAACCTGTGATAATTTTTTCACCATTATTTATTTAAAGGTAGTTATCAGCGGCTACACAAAATTAAACGTACTAAGGGTTATGAGGCGGAAAACAATTTAAACATGGTAATGAAAAAATTGACTTGATTTAAAACATTTTTTTTAGGCAAGGTGAAAACCCATTTGACCGAAAAAAAGATTATATCATAAAACTGAACATTGTATAAATGATTCAACACCTACCCATTCCGGCAGCTATTCCTGGTATTTCGATGTCGTAATAGTAGCATATATACGACATCAGAATAAAGTCCATGTAGCTTCGGTGACTTGGGAGGTAGAGGACAGGACACTTGCCCATATCCTTGCGCACATTCGCCATGCTGGCCGAATTGACATAAAATCCATCGCAGATTCGTTTACCAATCGCCGTAATAGCGATTCCGCACCATCGGATTATGGCCATATTTCGCTCCAAGCCAATTTCTTCGATTATGGCCTTTGCCTGTTTTTCGAGCTGTTTTACAGACTGGCCGGATTCTTTGGCATAATGCTCCACAATGGAGCGCAACTTCTCACTCTTTAGGACATGTTGCTTTAGCTTTTGAGGATTCAGGTAACGCTCGAATTCGTAAGCCACCTGAGGATTGAACTCTCTAGTCATGGAGGCCTCCTTTCCCGGGGCTATGATATTCTCAAAGTTTCGCATGTAATCGGCGGCAGGTGGTGCCTGTTTCTCCTGCCGATCCCTGGACTCTCCGTCTCCGCCGCCTCCTTTTACCGCTGCCGGGTTCCTTTCCATTTTTATACACTTTACCTGCAAAAATAAAAGATACAACGTGCGTGCTGTCAAAAATGCTTTTCAGCAAAAAAGAAAAATGGAAAACGACGTCGCCTCGAGTGCGGTTCTATTTGACGAATCAACTGTCAAGCAACCGGCCTCACTTAACAGGCATCTTGACACACAGGCATACTGCCATATGTATACCTGCACACTTCTATATAATATTGACTGAGATATCGCCTGCACTCGGAGAAAATATTTGCATTGAATTTAACTGGAAGATGATAAGGGTGTTGAAAAGATAAGTGGGGAAAAGTCGTCTGAGAGCTTAAGTCTCTTGCACAAAAACGTGTAGTACTACCATAAAATAATATAACTAAATTAAATATTTGAGCTTTGAAAAGAAAAATTTTCTTGAAGTGCATAACTATCCACTAGGTTTATTATCTGACCGATTCAACAAAGTTGAGGTAATCAACGAGCAACCATTG
This sequence comes from Drosophila atripex, assembly GCA_035045925.1. Taxonomy (NCBI): domain Eukaryota; kingdom Metazoa; phylum Arthropoda; class Insecta; order Diptera; family Drosophilidae; genus Drosophila; species Drosophila atripex. The sequence goes on along the minus strand of JAWNOP010000022.1, from coordinate 1,922,412 downwards.
CGTGCTAAAGGTCTTTTTTTTCACTGCCTAAGTTTTTTAAAACTTTTTTAAAAAGACGAGGCGCCTACTCCCAAAAACAAATAAAATGGATAGATGTACAATATTTTCCCTCCCTTGTTAATTTGTTTTTTTAACTTTTCCCGATTTAATAAACATATATTTGAAGAGCAACATGTCTTAAGTCTAAAAACATGATTTAAACTGCGCCTTGGATCCAAGCTTCGAGCGTGACACGACACGTGCTCACTACTGGCTAGTTTCGACGTCACTCATCAGGTGAGGAAAAGCACCTGGGTGGGAGTCAATCGAGTCACAACAACAAAGTACTATATGGCCATAAAGTCATACCCTCTTACGCAGACACTGCCAAAAGATAAAGCCAAGAAAGCACTTAATTTGATTCAAAATCAAACGGGTTGGCAACAAGGCCTAGATATTTAATTATAAATGAAAATTATAGGAAACATTTGTGAACTATCCCAGGCAAGCAAACGCACTCACACTGCAAACAAATGTGTAAATATAGAAGTCGTTGTTTGCAAAATGCATTTAACACATTTCACTTAGCCATTTAGCCGGTAATTGCAATTTAACACGATTAGCGTAACTTCACTACCAGTTTTGTTTACAAATGCAACAAAATATCACTTACTGTCCGGACGGTAATGCAATTTTAGTCACTTTCTATTTTCGTTAGTACATAAGAGCTTTGCAGGGGATCCAAGGCATGACGACTATATTGTCATATATTTAAACACTATCGAACCAAATCAATTTTTGTCACCTGAGATAACAGGTTGTTGTTCCCAAAAAAATAAACAAAATAAACTAGAAACCAATTAAAAAGTGATTCACTAAGGTGATAAGGGAACACCTGGTGATTAATCTGCCAGCCAGGGGGTTGAATATATGTTTTTTTTTAGGGTAATAGACCGTTGTTACGTGTTTATTTGACCGGCAAGGATACGTACTGGGGAAAATTCGATACAAGATGCGCGCGGTGCGAATTATGCGAAACTCAATAATCTCTTTCAGACCCGGTTTCCAGGTGAGCGTTTCCAGCTTTTAATACACAATTCGCACTTTGTTTCAACTCTCTCTGACCGATTTATATTCAATTTGTTGTTTTTGTGCACTCTGCGGCGGCTATTTTTGTGGAACATCTGCGGACTGCAAGCAGCTGCGGTCGATATTTGAGGCCTTGGCGGTCTATACACGATACGACGGGCGTCATGCAGGAAAGTATTTAGGGGGTGTTTTCATTCAAAGTATTCAAATAATTTACAGAATTTTATTCTTTCTTTTTAGGGTTTGTTTTTTTTTGTTTTGTTGGTGATATAACACAACTTGTTATTAAAGAAACAGATATCTAAAATAAAGATTCTATAAATACCAACAGAAAAAAAATCTAAATGTACCTAATTTTTTAAATTTTTTCAGTTAAGATAACGAAAAAACAGCGTTGCAACTTATGATAAGTTGAAAAATACATTTTTTAATAATTGGTGGTTCAAGAACGATTTTAGACTGTTTATAAATTAATATATCACTTACATGCATATCTTTTAACGAGAAATCATTCATTTTAAAATGAAAATATAAAAAAAAATAAACTATAGTAGAATGTACTACATAATCGGTACCGACTGTCTACTAAACTAAAACTGGTTTAAAGCTTTCGCCGCCAACTTTGCCACATATCAGGTGGCAACGCAACGTCTTGGATTTATCGCAACCCACTCGTCCGACCCCACCTCCACCACTAAGTGTTTTTTGCTGCTGGTCAGCGGGTCTCTGGATTTGCATTGCGCAAAGTGCAAAACTCAGCGGAAAAGATCACATTTGCCATGTCGTTTTGGAGCCACGTACTGGATGCGCTTTTGACGCTGGTCCACATCTTGACCGATCGGCTGCTGGAGTTCGCTTTGGGCTGGTATCTGGGACCACATAGGCGAGTTCAGGGACCTCCCAGTGCTGAGCAACAAGCTCTGTTGTCCAAAAGTGCCGTGGAACTTGCTCAGCTGATACGGGAGCGAAAAACCCGTAGTTACGACATCGTCAAAGCCTACTGTGAACGCATCGAAAATGTGAACCGTGATCTCAACGCTGTGGTGGATGGCCCCTTCCCAGAGGCTTTGGAGCAGGCGCGCGAAATCGACCGAAGGTTATCCAAAAAGGAATACAGTGATGAGGATTTCCGGAGACTGCCCTTCCTAGGTGTTCCCTTCACCACCAAAGATAGTACTTCTGTGGCGGGGAAGCTTCATACTTTGGGATTAGTATGCCGAAAAACTGAGAGATCTGCCACGGATGCTGAATGTGTTCGTCTGATGAAGGAAAGTGGCGCAATCATAATAGCCACTAGCAATGTTCCAGAGGTCAACAAGTGGATTGAGTCCAGAAACATGCTGATTGGAGGCACCAATAATCCCTACGACCTCCGACGATCTGTGGGAGGTTCTTCCGGTGGCGAAGCTGCCCTTATTGCCGCCTGTTGTACTGGTTTTGGCCTGGGCACGGATATTGGAGGATCCATTAGAATTCCAGCCTTTAACTGCGGAGTTTTTGGACACAAACCCACAGCTGGAGCTGTCAACATGGCGGGTTGCACCTTCAGAACTGGCAAAGAGAAGGAAACCATGGTCTGCGCCGGTCCAATGAGTCGCTTTGCCAAGGATCTTTTGCCAATGATGCAGGTCTTGGTCGAACCAGAACTGAAACCCAAACTCAAACTTGAACAGGAAGTGAATTTGAAGAAATTGAGATACTTCTACGTGGCGTCCAATGGCATGGCTCAGTGTAATCCTATAAACAAAGAAACCGAGAGGGTTATGTACAAGATACGCAAACACTTTGAGAGCATCAATGGGCAGGATGTGCGACATGCCAACGTACCAAACACCAAGTTGACTGGGAAAATGTGGCGTTACTGGATGACTCAAGAACCGGCTAACTTCAATCTTTTGCTTGGTAACGGGGCTGAGCTCAATCCATTTGTGGAGCTTTTTAAAAAGTTACTGGGTCAGAGTGACTACAGCATGGCTGCAATTTATGGACTAATTGACAGTGTCTTGCCGAAGGAGTCTGAGAAACTAATGCGTGAGGCCACCGCCAAGTGCAAGAAGGCAGTGCAGGATCTGCTTGGCGATGATGGAGTGCTCTTCTACCATAGTTCTCCCAGAACGGCCCCTTTCCACTTTTATCCGCTGGTTAAATTCAATGACTTCGCCTATTTCAGCCTGTTCAATGTGCTCCGTTTGCCAGCTACCCAGGTTCCAATGGGATTGGACTCGAAGGGAATGCCTCTGGGAATTCAGGTGGTGGCCAATTTAAACAACGATCGTCTTTGCTTGGCGGTGGCAGAGGAGTTGGAACGCACTTTTGGCGGATGGGTGCCACCATTTCCCAGGAAACAGTAAACGCTGTGAAAACAACCATAGTTATCTTTAGGTGTTGGTAGTATTTGAGACTGTCGCTTTGTTACAGGAATTTAATAAATGCCTTTTATATAGCTTTTTAAAGAGTTTGTTTTGTTACAAAGATTAACTGCAAAGAAATGATAACAAATTGTTATTAACAATAACAAACATTAACATATGTTTTATAGAGCTGCCCACTCGATTATTTTTATTTCAGTCCGGCAACTCTTTATAGACTGGTCACACTGCCGGGCTTTTCATTATCCATAGCAATGGCGATGGATATAATTTTAAAGGAAAGCCCGGGAGTATTTTTTAATAGTCTTAAGCAAACTATATAATTATCTTCTACTTGAAGATTTTTCTATTATGCCTTTATTAATTTTCTTAGATTTTATTCATTTCAGCTAAAATTAAAAAAAGAAAATGCGTTTGCTGAAAGCCATGAAAGCATACGATTTATTGAAATAGAAACTAAAATTGTAATATGAACATGATTTTACAAATTTTATTGGCTTTTGTTAATGCTAATTAGGCCTCTGATCAAAGTTTTTCTCCTCTATCGATTGGATATCCGGAATCACTTCATTTCTCAAAAGGTAGGACCTTTGAACTTAGGCGGCGGTGATAAATGGAGATGGTGTCAGGAAACACTTAACCCAAAACTTGTCCGAGCTTTCCTGGAGCCGGGGAATTGGTTTGGGGGCTTGAGAATGTTGTCGCGCTGTCAACAATTAATTTGTCCACACACGCAGGCACACACGCACCCAACGTTGACATCTTTTGTGGACTCCCTTTCTGGAAATTGCAAGATGTGTGCACGAGGTGCACAGTCTCCCCAACCCCTGAAGCTACAGCCCCCAATGTCCAGCTCCTTGTCTAAATATAGATAAATGCACTGGAAGAAGGATATTTCTTACCTTAAAAGTAACATCATAAGTAGATAAAGTCATATTTTTATTGTATAAGTCTACAACTAATTTATTAAAAATATTAAGTGTTTATTTTGTATTTTTTTTTTAAATTATTTTTAAAAATATAACAAAATGTATCAAGGAGCTCCTTGCGCTGCCTGACTGCCTGGGTATTCTCTTCTTCGTATTTCAAAGTCTGTCTTCTCATGGCCATAAATTCAGCGCAACATGAATGCGACTTTTCACCCTGTCTCAGTCTCATCTGGCTCACTTTGTCTAATTTAACACTACAGTCCGTTTCACCTTTGGGTCCGTTTCCGCTGACCAAGCAGCAAATATGCCTTAATACTTCGAATGGTCTAGCTTTGCAGAAGTCAAGTGCGGACGCGTGTGCAATTGTCCAAAGTATTACGACTATTTCTGTTATAGCTTGCTTTTGTCCTTGTTTGGCCCTTCTGTTTATGTCCTTTCCTTGTTTTCGATTCGGTTTGGGTGCGTTTCTGTTTTTGAAATATTAACGACGCCCTTTTGCTGTTTTTTTGGCCCCAACACTCGTCCCAGTTCATAACTTGGCTTTCAAGTGTTTTTGCCTGCATTTTATGTATTTGGGGAGGATTATCTTTTAGCAACAGATTGGCTTCCATAACATACTAAAAGTAAATACAAATATGTTCAATTTTTGGTATACCGGTAAAGTCCTTAAAAATATTTAACAATTAAAATGTATTTAACAAATAGTTTCATACAATATTTTTAATAAACGGGCTATTCGTATTCAACTTGTTCTTGCTTTAAAAAATCACTCTTTAACATGCATCCTTTGTACAAACTAGACTTTTAAATTCCAATGCCGACAATAAAAACACCATGTTATCCTTTAGCCTTTTGTGACTCAAATGTGAAATTATGAACCACTGGAAATTCATGGCAGATTTTCAGTATCCACGCCTCTGCCCTGAGCCTTTGACAAATCCACAAATCCAGCTACTAAACAGCAATTTTTTATGAACTCCTCTACGGACCCGTCCAAAGGACATTTGTCTATGCAAAGGAAAAAAGTAGTTGGACTTTCAATTTTTTTGTCATTATTTGCTGTTACAAAAACGTCTACATTGTTGAAATTCCTTTTGCGAAAATTGCCACGTGACACAAAGGCGTCTGGAGCACACATAGAAAGAGCGCCTTTTATTGGCCTGCTCCGCCGAATGTGGTTGGGATTTGGGGTGTCCTGGCGTTTTGGTGGGCGGGTTTTGGCTGGCTGGTCAATGAGGGTGGGGTTTTTTGGGGCCTGGCCGAACACAATAGGCCCGAAAATGACGTTGCAACAATTAATGTGAACAGTTTTGCAGTCGTCCTCGGCGCTGTCGTCGTTGTTTGTCGTGATTTATAACGTGCATAAAATTTGCGGTCCCTGGCAAGCAGCACCTACCCGAGCCACAATCCCAACCTCGAAAATTTGTCAAGGGAAATTCGACTAGAGTTGTGTTATTTAGAGGATCTAGTTCGGTTCGTGACTGATTAACTATATAGGTATGAAGTTCATATGTAAGTAGGCATTATCAGAAAGGACAAAATAATTTATATTGGTTAATTTATTAATGATTTTATTTTAAGTCTTTAATTTTAGCTCTTATAATATATTAGATTCCATAATAGTATAATTGAACCTCTAAAATTCAAATATGAATCACCTCTGTCTAATCTTTTAGTGAGCTTTTTAGCGAGGGTAAACTACCCCCATTTGTCCAACATCGTAATTTATTGATAGTTTCCAGTTTCATTCGCATCTAATAAGCTCACCCACTCCCACCCAGTTTCTCACTCTCATCCATGGAATTCCACACTGTCTGGGGGTGCATATTTGAAAACTATTTTCATTGCGTGATAATTTATGGGGCAAATACAAATTACATAATCGTTTGGCCGTTTATGCAAATTAATTGAAAACTGCATCCTCCTTCTATATTTTTTACTCTCAATTTTTCCCCTTGGCTTTCTTTTTCAATTTGTCCGCGTTTATTTTTGCAAATCTTTGTCTGGCATTTACTTGGCTTTGAAGCTATTTGAGGTAAAACATTTTTTCCTTTTTCTTTGGCATTTTGCAGTTGGTGCAATTTTTTCTTTCCAATTTACAATAAAATTCAATAAGGTGTTGGGGATGGACTTAATGGAGATTGACTGACAGTAACTGCCAAATGTGTTCCGGGGCTTTATCCCGACGTGAACGCCTGTGTGTTTCGGTGTGTAATGCAATTTTATGTGTGCCTGTATATAATGTATTGGTTCGTGTGTGTTTTCTCATTTTTTGTGAATCTAAATCTGGTCCGACCTGGCTGTTAGCTATTTCGTTTTAGCAAAAAACGAAAAACTGGCAAGAAATGGAAAAGGTTGACACATCTGAAAGATAGAAATGCAATGACGGAAACCATGAATATTCATTCAACTTTGGTTTCTTATTTATTCATTCTTTATAAATTTAAATAATAGGTTTCCTATTATAATAATAGGTAATTATTTGTTTCCTAAAATTATTTAAAAGAAACTTTAATTTCTAATATTTCTATCCAAACACTTATGTTTATGAGTATTTTTCATTACTTCAAACGCCATTTCAAGAGCAAAGCACAATCATTTTTAACACGCATACGCACTGTTGCACCCTCATGATATTGTCTCCATTTCAGAATTATCTCGTGTCTTGTTTTGCGTCTCCTCACCCTATGGGGTATGGAGAATTTTTTAATTTTTCAAAACTAGCAAATATAACAAATTGCGAGGGCTGGCAATAACATAGACTGAGAGTGAGAGGTTACAGTGACTCCGAGTTTCAAGCTCCGCACAATCAGCAAAAGTCAGCCAGCTATGAACAAAAGTTAAACAGACAAAACAAAGTGCAAAGTGCATGGAGGGGTGGAAGGAATGGGAGGGCTTGCAGTTGACATTTATAAATTTCACACGCAGGGCGCGTGAAATAGCAAAGCCAGTTTAAAGTTGAAACATTTGCGTAATTAGCGGCAGGCTTTGGCGTTGGTGGAAGCTCTGAAGGTGCGACGGCGGCATAGGGAACTGGAAAAAGGCGGCAATAAATGTGCCGCGAAAACAAGGCAACAACTTTAAGTGTTGGCGCAAATTACGTACCGAGAAGTTAATTAAATTGTAACAATTTCTCTATTTTTTCCCCTTCTTGGCCGTGTTGGCTTCTGGCCAAATGCATGTTTGCAAACTGAAGCAGCTGACAATTAACTAATGTCAGCGGTGTAAAAGTTCCAGCCCAGAAAGGGTGCTCTAGAGCTATTTAGATTTTTCTTTTAGAGATTTTTAATTTTCCATTATTTTGAATCCTTTGACAGCTATATGGTTGCCTGTGCATTTCGAAAATGACAAACAAAAAAATCGCTGCTTCTTTAAATAAATCAAGAACGTCGCTTATTTTTACTTTACGGATAATATATCAACAATTTTAATCATTTCAAAGGGGGCTAGTCGTCAGGGTGTTTTATTTCTTTAAGTATGCTTTAAGGTAGTGTTTTATTTATCATTATGTTTTCCGTAACGCCATCATTTAAAAACCCACTGACATCTGTCTGTTATATTGTGCGTAAAGTCGGGCGATAAGCAATTTTTTTTAGAGACACTACCACACCCAATTGTCCTGCCATTTCGGTTACCAGTAAATGATGATTATCAATCGCGAAATCGTCAGCATCGTCATGCGAATCATCGACATAATGGCCGCCGGTCGTGGCACGTTTGTCGCTTTATTCTGTCTGCTTATGAGCATTATATCTGCATTGTCACCGTGTTGGCCATTTAACATGAACGGTGCGGATGTCCTTTCCTGGAACCACCCACCTGTCCCTGTTTCCCTTATCGTTTTCGCTGTACGAAACGTGAAAGCCGCATTCTCTTTGCCAGGGGTTTAAGGACATCACTGACATTGTTACTTTTACGGACACTCCTTCCTCCCTTTGTTGCGACTTCCCATGTCATGTTATTCGGGATGGATTTTTTTGGTATAAAAAAATCGGATCCTTTGTTTCCATTTTTTTTATAGATTCACTTTCTGTAGTTTTTTCCCGGTGTGTGTTCAATTCAATTAGTGAATTGCTCTCCGTAGTACGTTTGAGTAGAAATTTGGTTTTACTTTCGCTGAGATTGAATAGCAAACAGTGATGTATTGAAAGGCATTATTTTAAAATAAGTAGGAAAAGGTTGGTTACAAAAAAAAATAAAATACAATTATTTAATTAATTTCTTGTAATTCACTATTTTACATATTTGGTATTTATTTTCTACATAATAAGCCATAATAAGTTTAATTATTTTTTCCCAAAGCTTTTGCTATGAATAATAGTATAGGCTTATAATTTAAAACAAAGTTACTGTTTATACTGTATATACTTTATGTAATATTCTAAAAACCTTCTCTGATTTTTACACGTGTAGTACCGTAGAATGAGAACCAACAAAAAATGCTCACCCAAAACATGCTTCGCAGTTATCCTAACGTGCTCATTTGAGTGGAATCACTTAATGGTTTTATGCGCTTATCATTATCCTCCCAGAGACGAAGGCTGCAAAACGAATAGCAAATGCCCAGGACCTCATCGGAAAGAGACGGAAGCGTCCGGGAGCGAACAGGGCAACAACTACTCGTCGCCACAGTTGATTCAATCAAATTTTTGTCATGACGGAGAAAGAAGCCCGTGGACATTTTTATCTGGCGGATGTTTGGCTCGCTGTCAGCGTTAAAAATGTTTGTGCCTCGTCATTGTTTCAATGCGTACATGTGCGAAATGTCCCGCCCCCAGCCCCGAAACACAGTGCGATTTCTGCGCCTAATGTTTCACTTTTTGGAGCGTAACGGAGAAAGGTGAAAGGTCCCGGGCATAGCCCACAAATAAGGAAGTAATATGTCGCCGCCATGGTCATCAAGTCCAGACGGGGTTCATCCTGGTGTGGGAATGTAGTTTGGTGGTTGATTTGAATAAATGGCGGGATACGAAAATCATGGTTCATTGAATATAATATTAAGTATAGAAATTTCTCTACAAATTTTAAAGATTATCAAGGTATGAAGTGAATAATAATACATGATGTGAAACGGTGCATAAAAAGATATAGAAATTTTATTTACCAGTCGCACTAAAAAAATTAAAAACAATCATTTATTTTGGACGAAATCTTAGGAGCACAATAGATGTTAGTTGGTGCTCCTTCGAGAAGTACTGCCTCGGAGCCATTTTTTTTTTAACATCAATAAAAACTTGGGGTTGAAAATATACGAATTATTTAAATTAATGCATATAACGGAACACAACCGTGTTAAATTAGTCTCATTAAAATGGTTACTCTGGTCGAGTACAAATTCTCCTATTCAAAGTTTTCTCATTCAAAGTAAAGATGAAGCTCCGAAAACATTGGATCTTTTTTTTTACTTTTTCAGTTAATCAGTTTTGCTGGGAATCACAAGGACAGGATATGAGCCAGACATGGGGCTGGCCAAATCCTAATGATTCCGTATATAAGAAAACCATTACAGAGTCATATAGATTATTTCATGTCACTACCCACACGGAGAAAATAAATTCTGGTTATAGAGTTAACGCCGTTAAATTTTGGGACGATTGGAAAAATGGTGCAGATATCACAATGGAAAAGGAGCCTCCTTTTTATAGCTCAACGTTTACGATTAAATCCCGAAGTAGTCGCGGATTTAAATTTATTATGGAGGTTTACTATGATAAGACTAAATCAATAGGTTAAACTTGTGTTTTGAAAATCGACCATGAAATATTTTAATCAACGTTGTTCATATAAATATAAATATATTAAAAGTAAGAAATTTAAACCAGTTTTTGAAAATAGTTCTTGAGTTCCAGGGTCAAGATATGAGCCACACAACGTACTGTCCTCAACCAAACGATGGTGTATATAGGAAGACCATTACACAGGAGTAACGAATAGTCCCGAAATAGTTCTGGATCATATGAAATAATTGGAGATATATAACGACAATAAAACTTTTCTTGCTAAAGTTAAAACTGGAAATTCAACCTAATTTCAACAAAAACATACAATACCATTAGGTTATATATATTGTCCTGATAATAAAATTTACTTGATTTATAGTTTATTATGGGATCCTGTAAGATTATTATTTTGTCTTAATAAGGTAAGAGTTGGAGTTGAAAGAGTATAAATATGTATCATAGAAATAATTTGAACTTATTCCACACCGTGCCAAATATAATGACATTATCATGATTTTATCCGGTTATGTTATGTTTAGCACTAATTTTTCTTAAAAACGTTTTTTAATATTAATGGAGCTGCGGACACATTGGGTTTTATTGTTTGCTCTTGTTTCTTGTGAACGGTTTTGTAAATCACACGGACAGGATATGAGCCAAACAAGGGGCTGGCCAAAGAAACTTGACACCGTATACAAAAAGGTTGTTCAAGAGGAGTACCATTTATTTAGAACCGTTACCCATACGGAGAAAGTCAAGTTTGATTTCATAATTAACGCCATCAGGTTCTGGGACGTATGGAAAAATGGTGCTTGGGTATGGATGAAAAGTGAGCCACCTTTCCGGGAGACAGTGTTCACGATTACGTCCCGAAATAGTCGCGGATTTAAGTTCAATGTGGAGATATTTTATGATATGACAACTTTCCGCCCGGGATAATAATTAATAATAATTTAAAAAATTAAAAGAAATGTTTTGTAACGCCACAATTAATTTCACATAGTTCTTATTAAACCAATTTTTTGATTCAGATGACGGTTTTTTATGTATAAATTATTATTATACATAAAAAAATCTTCTATTATATGAATATGAAAAATAGCAAAGAAGTGAAAAAGTATTAAATATTTTTTTTTAATAAATTTTAGTTAGATACAAATAAATAAAAATTATCCAAAACATCCACCGTGTTATATTAATGGTATTAGAATAATTTTCTCCGGTTGAGTTAGATTTACATAGAATTCATTTGAAAGTCACAGTTCTTTAATAATGATAGAACTAAAAACACATTGGATCTTATTTTTTACTTTTGTTGCTTGTCAACTGTTTTGTAAATCATACGGACAGGATTTAAGCCAAACAAGGGGCTGGCCTAAGGCGTCTGACACCATAGAAAGAAGGGTTATTCAAAAAGACTTCGTCTTATTTGACACGGTTTTTTTTCACGATACTATCAGGTCACATCGCAGAGTTAACGCCGTCAGGTTTTGGGACGTATGGAAAAATGGTGCTCATATTTGGATGTTAAAAGAGCCACCTTACTTTTGGTCAACGTTTAAAATTACGTCCGCGTTTAGTCGTGGATTTAAATTTAATATGGAGATATTTTATGATATAAGCATTACAAATAAGCCCAAACGAAGATTTTTTGAATAAATACAATTTTTGCGGAAAATATGGAAGATATTTAAAAAAAAAGACATTTTTAGGAAAAGCAATTTAATTTAGTTTATTAACAATAATACATAAATGGCTAATGTTTTAAGTCAAGGGAAATCGCCTGATGGTATTAGAAATACAATTCCATTATAAATTTAAAGCCGTAGCTTCTTCGGGAGGTAATGCTATATTTGAAACTTCAAAAAGGTGGATAATTGTCCATAATAATGGTTGCGCCAGTTTTCCACAGGTCTTTAAATTTAACAGCATTTACCAAGCAACTCATAATACACGTATTGAAACCATGCCCTATCTTTTTCTATGTTCTTTCTATTTATCATAACGGAACCTCATTTTTTTCTGCCAAAAATCTGGGTTGAATCGTCCCTGTATTTTCCTATTTTGTAACAATTCATTTTAAAGTAGAATCCCGAACCCAGCTTCTAAAGGGTAGTTCGTTTCCCATATCGATGATTGCTCCAGTTCTCTACTGGATTTAGGTTCAATATAGAGATATTTTATGATATGACAACTTTCCTCCCGGCATAATAATTAAAAATATATTAAAAAATTAAAAGAAATATTTTTTAACGCACACACAATTAATTTTCACAATAAAAATAGTTCTTATTCAAGCAATTTTTGTTTCAGGCGACGGTTTTTCCTGGTTTGATACATGTCACATGATAAACATACTTCCTAAAATTTTATTCATTAGACATACTGAAAAAAATTGTTCAATTGTATGATTTTGTTCCAATCTATTGTTAATTTCTTCGTATTCGAGTAAAATTCATATTACAATTGAACTTTTAACACAACATTTTTTTCTCAACAATGACGATAAATTTGATTTCTTAGTACTTCCTGCGCATAATGAATTTCTCATTATTTAGAGTATAGTTGGATGTAATAATTTTATTTTATTCCTCTCTGCTTATCTTCAATAATTCTCATTTTGTAACGATAAAATAATGGAATGTAGTAGAATTGATTAATATGAAATATTATATCAATATTCTCTTTTCTTGATTAAAAAATCTTCTATTATATGAATATGAAATATAGCAAAGAAGTGAAAGAGTATTTCATATTTTTTTTAAATAAATTTTAGTCAGATAAAAATAAATAAAACTTATCCAAAACATCCACCGTGTTGTATTAATGGTATTAGAATAATTTTCTCCGGTTGAGTTAGATTTACATAGAATTCATTTGAAAGTCACAGTTCTTTAATAATGATAGAGCTAGAAACACATTGGATCTTGTTTTTTACTTTTGTTGCTTGTCAACTGTTTTGTAAATCATACGGACAGGATTTAAGCCAAACAAGGGGCTGGCCTAAGCCGTATGACACCATAGAAAGAAGGGTTATTCAAAAAGACTTCGTCTTGTTTGACACGGTTTTTTTTCACGATACTATCAGGTCACATCGCAGAGTTAACGCCGTCAGGTTTTGGGACGTATGGAAAAATGGTGCTCATATTTGGATGTTAAAAGAACCACCTTACTTTTGGTCAACGTTTAAAATTACGTCCGCGTGGAGTCGTGGATTTAAATTTAATATGGAGATATTTTACGATATAAGCATTACAAATAAGCCCAAACGATGATTTGATGAATAAATGAAATTTTCGAAAAAAATATCGAAGATATTTAAAATAAAAGAAATTTTTAAGAAAAGCAAAATTTTAATTTAGTTTATTAACAATAATACAAAAATGGCTAATTTTTTAAGTCAAGGGTAATCGCCTGATGGTATTAGCAATACAATTCCATTATAAATTTAAAGCCGTAGCTTCTTCGGGAGGTAATGCTATATTTGAAACTTCGAAAAGGTGGATAATTGTCCATAATAATGGTTGCGCCAGTTTTCCACATGTCTTTAAATTTAACAGCATTTACCAAGCAACTGGTATACTTTACAGTGTCTTCATAATACACGTATTGAAACCATGCCCAATCTTTTTCTATGTTCTTTCTATTTATCATAACGGAACCTCGTTTTTTTCTGCCAAAAATCTGGGTTGAATCGTCCCTGTATTTTCCTTTTTTGTAACAATTCATTTTAAAGTAGAATCCCGAACCCACTTGCGAGGTGATGGTGACATGAAAGCTTCTAAAGGGTGGTTCGTTTCCCATATCGATGATTGCTCCAGTTCTCCACTGGTCTTTGAATTCAACCGCAGTTATCGTGAAATCCTGGTTTATTGTTGTCGTCCGGCTAACAGCACGTCGCATATCAAAATCGGCTCTTATGTATTTCTCGATGAATATTTCATCGCCTTCCCATATTTTGCCAAATGTCTGGGATCTATCTTGTCCGAAGGACTGCCTCAAAAGGCAAAACACAACAGTAGCAGCCAATAAAACACAATATCTCCACTGTTCCATTTGAGTTAAAATGTTAAAAAATGCACAAAATATTTATTATGTATTTATTTAATTATGAAGGCCTTTTATTTGACTTTTTTCGGAACGGATACGGTAGATTTGTATCGCATTGTTTGTTTTAATCTTGGAACGGACTATAATTTTCAAGAATTTTATAAGTTATTTGAATGAAAAAGTACATGGTTCGTTAGATTGTTAGATGTATAAATATTTTTATATAAAAAAATACTTCATGATTTTCGTGAGTCACCATAATATTCAGTTTAAAAATTTGGTATCGTATTACTAGAAAAGTAGGCTTCAGGGGAGTATTTATAAATTTAAATTATATTTATTTGTGAAGCACATTTACATTTATTATTAAAGTTCTTTTTGAAGGTTTAAGAGATTTGTATATATTTGACAAAAGTTAACATAGGTCCTCTATCTCTCCAATAGATGTCTATACTCGCTCAGGATTTGTTCCTCTTGAATCAGTGGCAGATCCAAGTACTCCAAATGATTGCCGGACAAGTCCTCATGAAATCTCTTGAATGCGGTATACGACTCCATTTCCAATTTTGCCTTTCCCAAAACCGACTGGATGAGAGACAACATATCACTCGACAAGTTAACAGCCGGAATGGATGAATTGGTGCTCGGCCTGTTGGATCCGGAAGGTGCATAATCTTCTACCAGCTTTGTCATGGCGGAAATCACTCTTAACAATTCCTCTTCGTTGGAGAAACTCTTGAGTAAAAATTCCACAGACTTCTTGAAATCATTGCTAGTGGTTTCCAGAGCTGCTCGAGCGGATGACAGATCGAAGCCAAGTTGCTGAAGGGTTGAAAGTAGAGTCTCATCCGCCACAGGAGTGGTTGGCAAATTGGCTCTGAGATCGTTGGAATGACGCTGAAGGAGTTCCAGGCTTTGGTCTAGATCATTATGGGTGCGTCGCAACGCCTCGACAACCAACACCCTCTCGTAGCCCATTTCCATGAGGCGGCAAACGCTCCTGGGATCCACCCAGTCTCCGCCGGCATTCGCCTCTCGCATTTCTTGGTTTACCCTTCTTGCTGGAGCAGCATTGCGGCGTTCGGCCTTCACTTTTTCCCTGCGTTCTTGGATAAACTGTATGGCTCTATCAACATTTCCGCCCGTTGACCGTAGAGCCAACCTGGCATCGCTTTCCTCGTAACCCATTTCCAGTAGGGCCGAAAGCTGATCATCGTTAACTTTCAATTCATCCAAAGCCCTGGAGGCTTCCTCCAGCTTCTCGTAGGCCTCGTCTCTTCGATTCTGGTGGAAGAAAAGAACACCTTGGAGAAGGTGCAATCTCATGATCAAGGCTCGTTCAGGGCAACTTGAGCCCCGGATGGAGTACAATCGATCGAATTGATCGCCATAGCTGCGCCGGAAACTTTTCTCGCAAATATCCAAACGCCGCTGGGCATCGGGAAGTTGGGTAATATTTTTGAGGCAGAGGTAACACCACACGATGTCTAGGTTCAAAAGAGCGTAGTTGTCCACTGCATCCAAGAAGTTTGAGTTACAGCGCGAAAAAAGTTCATCCGCCTCAAGGAGAAGCAGTAGGGCCTCGTCGAATTGCTCCCTTCGCATGGCGGCTCTGGCCTTCTCGCACAGTCCCATGGCCATCAAGAGTGCACGATTCTCATCTGGTGGCAAGAATATGGGACGTCCATCTTGATCCTCCATTTCCATGAATCGGTCATCGGCAGCAGCGATGACCTCCACATCGGCCCGTATGCGCTGGATGCGCTCATGGAGATCCTCACCTTGTTGTTGTCCACCCACGACCACCATGATCTGTTGGTTATTTTTTACGCCTTGGCTGCCGAGAGGTTTAAGACCATCAATAATGCGACCTCCGGTTATGCACTTTACGTGACTGTAGTCACTCACGTTGAGCTTTTTAGCCACCTCCTTTTGCAAATCCGAGCCCAATCCGTTCAGGGGACACTTGATGTCCATCATTTGGGCAGTGCCGCCCTTGCTATCTACGCACCTCACATTAAAAGTGGCCAATCCCGTTTGATTGAACTCCATGCGAGCGGCCAATTTCCTCAGGGCGCTATCCTGCAATTCGGTGAGGGCACACCTGCAATTGGAAACGCTGATTCCGAGGTCACCGCACAAATCCCCAGCCAGGCGATCCATCTCAGACTCAATACTGCCCACTCCCTCGAAGTAGTACGGCTCCTCCCACAACTTGATGTTACGCTCACGGAGACGAGCTCGCAGCCTGATGAACGTATTATCTATCTGGGACATTTTCCGTCTCTAATTGGGCTGACTCCTTCGAAAACTGACAAATTTGGTAGCTCAAATACAGCTTAAATTTTTCTGGCGTGTCTGTCAGAGATGTACGTACATATACGTCGATAGCTTTTTTCGATTAAGCCTAAACTAAAGCCTGTAAGTATCGAAAAAATGTGCATTTGCTAGTGAAAAAATTTATTATGGAATTAAGTATTACTTGAAGCAGTCCAATGAACTTGATTAATTAAAACTTGATTACTGGCGAGCTGAAGAACAAGCCAATTTTATCAGTCAAATGGAAGCACTTGATTTCAAGAATACATATACCTTATGAACATACAAAGCTTACATACATATATGAAACGAAATTTAATTATTTTCAGCAATAAAAAGTAAAAATATTTATAGCTTTTATATATATATTTTTTTACATCGAATCAACGCAAACATTGATGTTGGGAAGGAAAGAGTTGAATGACACTTTGACATTGTTGGTGGCACTCACAAAGCACTCACTAGTATCGGATGGCAATTTGGCAATCAGCTTCAGGGTCTTATTAATCTGCCTGGTTAACTTCATTGTGGCCTTGAATAAGTTCCAGAAGCATTTGCAAGAATTCTTGGCGGTAGAACTAGATGAGTCATCCACGGCACAGAGCTTAGAACGCAGGTGTAGAATGTCGTTGCAGATGCTGATGATCTTCTTCACAGAGGCCACAATGTTGGCCACATCCTTGGGAATAGCCGTGCCGCAGTCATCAATCGCATCCACGTAAGTGGTGCAGGAACTTAGAATCTCCACCACCTCCTTGATAATGCAGTTGGTGCCGCGAACTGTTTTGAGAGCTTTTCGAAGGACTTTCCTTACACTGCGAATGAAGCCAAGTTGCTCCACGTCCATGTAGTCCTCATCGTTGTCCAGCTCATCCAGAAGCTCATCCAGCTCTGTTTCCCAATCAAATTCATTGTCAAAATCCAATTCTTCCGATGCAATAGCGTTGGCCTAGTGGTGTTATACATTTTTTTAAATCTAGCATGCTAAAATCCTATTAGAACTTACCTTGGAGGTCAACACAAATGTGGCCGAAACCAAAACCAGGAGACAAAAAGTGATGGCTTTCATTTTGACTAAACAGTTGAAGAATACTTTAGGCCTTCGTTTTAGCCCCTATTTATATGAATTCCTTGTCTTATCTTAAAAAATACTTCCACTTAATTTCTCTATCTATGCAATAAGCTATCTTGGTTCTGAATTGCTACTCTTCAAAATAAATACACATTTAAAAATGGAGATAAGTAATTAAACCAATAAACTTCAGAATTATCACTAAATGCTTAGGGGAATTATCTAAAAGTATTTTATTTTTTATACTTATTTTATAAGATAGATAATTGGTTTCGGTTATATTTCTCAAATATTTAACCCATATTTTAGAGGTTAAGGAAAGTCTTCTATAGATGATTTTTTTGGATTAGGTAAAGTAATAAAAACACAAGTTATCATTAATATACTGTTTTTAATTTAAGAAATGTTTTATTAAGCCTTCCGGCAATTTTGAACATTGGAAAAGAAAGAATTAAACGACCCCTTAACACTGTTGGTGGCATTTAAGAAACAGACATTTGTGTCGGCAGGCAACTTTCGAATTAGTTTGAGTGTCTTATTAATTTTTTTGGTCAATTTTATGGTGGATCTAAAAAGTTTCCAGAAGCATTTGAACGAGTTTTTAAGATGATGAAGAAAAGATTTATCTTTAGCACATAACTTGGATCTCAAGTGAAGTATCTTGTCGCAGATTTTGATGATCTGCTTTACAGAATCGACAATCTTTTCAACGTCCTTGGGAACCTCCGTACCGCAGGATTCCACAGCATCCACAAAATTAGTACAGGAATAAAGAATATCAACAACTCCTTCAAAGACGCACTTGGAGCCACGAACTGTTTTTAAAACCTTATGAAGTATGTGTCTGATGGTGCGAATGACGAATAAGTCGTCATCGTCATCTAGTTCATCAAGCTCAGAGTCAAGCTCATAGTCCAAGTCTACTTCGTTTGATGGATCAGAGTCGGCCTAAGGTAAACAATATAAAGTTAAATTAAATAGTTTATTTTTATTGCACATACCTGTGCGGCCAATAAACAAGTGACCAAGAAACTCTTGAAATAATTCCAAGTGAGGAAGTAATTCACAGATATTGACTTGGCATTGGAAAAGTAAGTTTAAGGGATTATATAATTTTGAAAATATTTTTTCTAGAAAAATAAAATAAAAAATAATACGACGCATAGATGCGCTTTAGTGTAGCTTCTTGAGAGTGATATATTTCAGATATGGTAGCTGGAGATATATTTATCGCTTTACCCCAAAAGTACCAATCCACAGACAAATTAATTTGTCAATTTCCTGCATACTGGGCCATTAAGTGGCACCTAAATTTCTGCCACAAAAATCTGACATTTTCTTTGGCAATTATCGCACCATATCAAGAAAACCAACCGCAAAATCCACTTGGGCCCCCTGTACGAATTCGACGGCTCAGGACGAATTAAAAGCGATAAACCGCAGACAAAAAGGACCGCAATTGAATGGTCGCTGGGACGAGATCCCCGGTTTCAGGATACAATAGATGACAAAAGGAAAAAATTTGTTGCCATTGTCAGCTTAACGCGCTTCCCGCACATTGTCTGTGTGGGTGTGTGTGTGACACTTCGGGTAATAAATGGTAACGTGTGGTTAAGGGTTAATAACTCCCACCAAGCCAGCAGAAAAAGAATACGAAATAAAAGCGAATGGACAGGACCAAGACGTTTTATAGGAAGCACAAAGGAAAACTTGGCAGTTGGCACCCCGCGACAGCAAGTGCGGCTGCTAATGAAAAGTTCCGCAGATGTCTATTGTAGTATCCTTTGCGAGTCGGTTGTCAATATGTAGACATATATATCCGTGGGTGGTTGGGTGGCTGGTTAATCATTGGGTTAGGTGGTGTCCTACCCACACTCGTGGGGTGAAAGTGCCGCATTGTGGGTGATAAAGTAAATGACGGCGTTATTTGGGGTTTTTATTCGAGTTGAGTCCTCATCTTTAATTCGATTTAATGTAGTTGCTCTTTTATGCAGAGCTTTTTGCAGTAATTTCCGTTACATATAGAATAATTTATGTGGTGTGAAAGTTCGATAAATATTTAAAATAAAATTAAAGTAATGTCTTTTCCAAAAAAAAAAGTAGATATGAAAACCTAAAACGCAGTCTTGATTAATACAAATGAGTCTTGAGCCAACTTTTATATAAATAAAAAATCCCTCACCCTTGACTGCCAAGTGCATCCTTCCATACATCCTTCCTTGATTTCCTCTTCACTTCCTTCCTTGTTTCTCGCCGCTTACTGACTTGTTTCTGTCTCAGCCGCATCTGCACTTGGCATAAGTTAAACGTCGAGTAAATGTTGCTGACAACCATGATGATGCATCGCTGCCTGCATGCGACACTCTTTGCCGGGAAAGGACAGGCTCTTAAAAATGCCTTGTCCTGTCCCGTCTTGTGTCCTCCTTCCCCCGACCCATGGTCATGCAGTAAAAATTAAACCAATGACATGTTGTCGGCAAAGTTTCTTCGGCACTAAGTGAGTTCCCACCCTTCGGGCATTAGTCTAATATGAACTGATTTTACACCCAAAGAAGCTCCACCCGAAAGTTGACAAGTGACAAGTCACATTGTTGTCCATTAAATTAATGAAATCATCCCGCAACTTCTACAGGTCATGGTCATGGAGCACCCACCCATGGCTATTCTTCGATCACGGGAAATTTGAAGTGTCTGTCCGGATTTGTGGCTCATAAATATTGAGAGCAACTCATCAGGAGCAGGCTACAGCTGCCGGTGAAGGGGGCGGCAGGACTGCAGTCAATTGTGGGTCATCAATCTTTCAAACAAATGCGGTTCAATGCTAGTGACAGCAGAGGCAAAAACCCGAGGGTTGGAACTTTGAATAAAAAGAATGGAATGCCGAGAAAAGGGGCGGCTCTGAAAATGCTGGCAAAAGGGCAAAAACAGATAAAGATGAGTAGCACAAAATAAAATTAACTAGAATTTGAAAATACCGCGTAGAGAAATGGCTGATTCTTTGGCATTGCATGGATTTCAGGATCGGTTTTGAATTTTTAAATATTATCCAAGAGGGTTTTATAATTTGTGAAGCCCATTAAAAAAACTATTTCAATATAAATATAAATAACTAGAACTACTGGTTTCGTGCAGTATAAGTCATTTATAAAATCTTCCAACGAACTTATCCTTTTGGTTTTGTTGAAAATTATTGTTTCAAAAACAATTAAGTCCCAATATATAATTCTAACTCTAATTCTTTTATTCTAACTTGAATAAATTAGATTTAACTTATAAGTTAAAAGTAATAGTTATAAATTACAACTTAACTTTTTAATTCACACCTGTCCTGTATGATAGCTCTTATTCCCTGTTGGAGAGCATTTTCAAAACCTAAATGGCTTAGCCATCACAACAATTACTCATAATTTGTTGGCTGGGCTACCAACTGCGGACCCATTTAATTCCATCTCAGCCATCCCCCAATTGTGAACCCTCCCCACTCCACCACTTTGCTAAACTGTTCTGACGGATGCCCTGGAAAGTGTGCTATGCATTTTGGCCGCTGATGTTTGCTGCTGTTGCTTCTGTTGTTTGCTCACTCATGTGCATAAAGTCACAGTTTTTCACAATTTCGGAGCTTGTAGAGTGAGCTGTGTTCTCTGTGTACTTTTTCATGTGGCTGACTTTTGTGGAAATTAATAAGTTTGCAGCCCCTCGCCAATCTGCCAATGCCAAGCGAAAGTTCTGCACTTGATGCCCAAATAATTTGTCGTTCTTGTTGTTTGTGCGGGAGTGGTGTGTGTGGCTTTATTTCCAAATCGTTAAGTCTTTAATAAACTCAATATTATTCCCGCTCTTTTCTTTTTCATTTTTCGATTTGGCCAGATTTATTATGTACGCCAAAAGGCACAGCCATGTTGAGTAAATGACATTTTCGGTTGGCTGAAAATTTTCCACTTTTCTTAGGTTAAATCGTGCATGCAGTATTAAAATGGAAACCCAATTCTTATTTTCTGCGCTTTGTTAATGGAAGAACTTTTTGATTTTAATGCCGTGGTAAATAGGTGGTATGCTTATTCAAGAAGAACTTCTATTTTTAAGCTATTTATATATGTATGTATGTTTGACCCAGCGATGGCTATCTTGGTCATTTTCCAAACGATTTTTTTTCTACGATTCTAGAATACCTAAGACGATTTTGGCTTAATTTAATTTTGGCTTAGGCTAATTTTTAAAGTTTTGTTACTATTTACTATTGTATCACAATTTTTCTCGTTGGCATGTTATAGAACGACAATGCAAAAATTTGTGTGAAAAACCCTCAGAAAGGCGCGGTGAGCAAGAAGGAATGTCAAAATGTTGTTCGAGGACGCGGCGGCCTGTCTTATTTAGTAGCAAAAATGAGCAGCGGCAGGAAAGTCCTTGGAGTAAAAATATGGATGGAGTGAGAAACGGCAGGCATAGACAGCGTTTAGATTTTGTCTTTTTTTCGCAAAAGGGGGAAATGGGTAAAGATGGAAGTAAAAATGCTTCACTAGAGCGCACATTCTTTGGCTGATTTCCGCTGGTTGTTATGGTTGTTAGTGGATGTTGTAATTACACTAGGGAAATTAATGTGTACATATTTGAAGTTTTTATATTTTCTGTAGGTTTATAGTGGCTTTAAGGAATAGTTAATTAAGTAATCATTTTTTTGGATCCTGTGAATATTCAAATGTATGTATGACATAAACTTCCAACTATTGTTAATTAACACTATACATTGTTAATTTGAATTGCAGTGTAAAATTATTTGCAAGTTGTTGCTATGGCTAGATGTTGTTGTCATCAACAGTCAGCTACATTATCATTGTAGCTGCAAGTGGCAGTTGTTTTTGTTGCTGCTGCTGCTGTTAGTGCCACTGCCACTGCTTCTGCTGCCGCCTCTGCATTTGCTGTTTGTCCTCATTATCGTTTGTCCCATGCCAGGCGAGGCTCCGCTCATGTCTTTTGGCATTTGCATTTCTATGCCCGTCCCAGCTAAACAATTTTTTTCGTGTTTCCTCGGCAACTTTAATGGGTTTGTAATGTAAAAGAAGTGAACTCAGCTCTGCTCCTTCTTTTTGTGAAATTTATATGCCTGCGATTTAGATCTTGAGAAGTCTTAAGAACTGCACTAAAATACGAGTTCACCATTTATATTTTATTGTGTTAAAAATTCCCCGAAAAACAAAACTTTTTAAATTGGAAAAATTTTTAAATTGTTTAGCAGTTTCCGGAGTTAATTAAAAAAAGATTTCTCATCAACTTTTTCCGCAACTTAACCGCAAGAAGTGTCGCATAAATTACAAATTAGTTAAATCAGGACCGTAGCCAACCCTGGGGTCCACCGACCCTCGTAACTTTCTCGAAGGAAACTTTGTAACCTTCTACCACCAACCAGGTTCATCATCATCATTACCGTCGTTATCATTCGTGCTTAGGAAAGTGAATATAATGCAAATGATAAAATTATTTAATGATGCGGAAGTGCGTTGATAAGCAAACGACAAATAATCTCGGCCAAATGTACCCGATTATTATTTTTATGTTTGGTTCAATTTTTTTTCCTAGAAAGAGTATTTTATGCACAAAGGCTTCAGAATTCTCTTGAAAAAGAATATAATTCTTTACGCTTTAGTTCAGCTTATTGTGTTCTTTCCTTTCTTAGGAATTTCTGACTTGAAATGTTATAGTCAAATAATCTAAACATTTAATGATTATTTTTCAGCTTAACCTCGGAATCCCAGCTGTTTCAGGGCCTTAGCAATTTGAGTTCAAATCTATTCACGTTCCGTTGGGTCCTTGAAAAAGTTGCTATAATGAGATGAGGCGGAAGTCTCATGTGGCAACAGGCGAACTTTATGTCCTCATAAAGTCAAGTTCCAGCGCCATTCCTATTTCGTATTGGAGTTTCAAAATGAGTACATAACTTTCCTGTAATTTACATTTCCATTTTGTCAACAGTTTACAGCGACAACACAGAAAAATTTCAAATTAAATGCGCGGCACTCTTTATGAACAGCTCTGTTGGATGAGTAGGTTAAAATTCGTATATATTTTTTGCATTCGCATTAAGTATTTATACCTCCGACAGCTAGATTTAATTTCGTTTCAACAGGCAAAAGAAAAAAAACGAATGAGAGTTGTTGATATGTTCATTAAGAGAGTTCGCGTCAAATAGAGTTCTGGTGAAGGGGTTGGGGGAGAAAGAGGGTGGTTTGGTTGTGATTAACAGGTAAAATTTATTTTTATGCCCAAGTAACGTTTACAGAACAAGGATGTTCACTTCCCTCCAAAATAGTATTATCTCTAAAATGGAATTTCAATAATTACAAACATTTCCTACACCGGACACTGCAGTGTTTTGTGGTCTTGTTTATATCGATACTCCCGCATTCATTCATTCTCTTTGGCAACAGCCTGAGGTTATGTTTTTGTATTGCTGTTTCGTGTTCCGTGTTGCAATGTTGCAATGTTGCACCTACATAAAATGGCTAAATGATGCGTTAAAAATGAGAGGAGACCCTCGGCTTTTGGGGTGCAGGCAGTACAGGATAGGGCTATCCGAGCACACTGGACAAACTGTCGCAGTCACAAATTTTGTCGGTCGGAGGACGAAAGCCTACAATGGAATATTGGGTGTGGGTTCAGACTCGTAAAGTACCCCAAAAGGCAACATTTGCTAATGACAAACAATTGGAGGATGTTGCCCAGGGATGAGGTAAATATATGGTGTTCTAGTGGGTTTCCGCCCAACATTCCACGACGCTTCAACTTGCATTATTATGCAACGTGCGTTTCACACCGCAAAAATGCGAAAAAAAATTTAACAGAATTTAAAGAGGAATATTTTTTGTTGTAGTTGCAGGCGGGGCATGTGCTGCTCATAAATTTTCCTTGGTATTTTTTATGGTCTAGGTATATTTTTCGGCTATGCCTTTTTCCTTTTAGCTATTTTAATTGCAATGAAAATGTGGTTGGAAAAAGTGAACTCATGCTTTTTATGCATCCATAATAAACGTAGACTGTCATATAAACCGCAAGATGGGGCGCCCGGAAGTGGGGGCTAGTGGCATGTGCTGGGAGCTTTATGATTTGTGGCATATTTATGTAAATTTGTGGTTTTTCCCGTTGTCGGTTGAGGATCTCTCCAGAGCTCCGGGCTAAAAAGCCGGCAGCAGGTGTTGTGGCCGAGCAATTAGTGAGAGTCCAGGACGAAGACCAAAATCATTTTCATGAGGCTCACCAAAAGCACTCGGAAGCATGGAGCTCAGGACCTCTTCTGGAGGAGGCTTAGGCGACACTTTTGGCATTTTCATTAGTTTCAATTTATGAAAATTCGTATGCAGATTACTTTTATATATGCAAAAAATCTTTTTAATGGAAACTTAAAAATTCTGTCAATATTGTAGGTTAAAAAAAAAAAAAAACAGAGAATTGAATGTAGGACATGTAAACAAACTTCAACAAATATAATGTATTGAATATTGAAAGTGCTCACACAAGAGAATTATTGAATGAAAAATATATAATTAATTTTTAAAATGTGGTTATATGAAATATATTTTACAACATTCAAGGACTACAAAACATGGGTCATCTTTAAACATTTTAAGAAACGCAAGGTAAGGATAAATAAAATGACTGTTTCAAATAAAGTTTTTCAGTGAAATTTCTTTATTAATACTTCCTTCAATTTTAAAAGTTGAGCAAAAAGTTGAGAAAAGCATGTTTTTGTTCCATACTTTTTTCTATCTTCAGTCAAATGAAACATTTTCCATTTTGTGGCCACAACTCCTGACTTGACCAACGGGGGAAGGCAAAATATTTCAGCACGTGGCTAATCAATTTGCAGTCCAGACCCCCAACGATGACATAGACGCCTAGACACGTTTATTTCGATTTCCTGAGTTTCTTACTCCTTTCTGAAGTGAAAAACTTTTACCCACTTGCAACGCATTAATTGAAAATCATTCTTTAATTGTTTTTGTTCCCATTTCATACATTTTGTGTACAAGGACTTAAATAATGTACGATTCATGAACAACAAATATTTTAATTTAAATATTTTATTGAATAAACAGAAATATAGAACAATAAAGAACAATGCTAATTTAAAATTACGTATTTTCAAAAGCACAACTGCGCCTAGTCCTTGAGGCAAGGACAAAGCAGGATCGCCCGAAAGGCTTAACCACGAACAAATCACACACAAACGGTGCGCTGACTGTCTGCTGGCCATGTCCTTCTGACTGACCTGCCCAAAACCGAGCTGTACTGCCTCTGCCATCGACGACGACGACAGGTGTGCATGATTTATGAGATTTACATATCAGTTCGCGCTGATGAAGCGCGTTGATGCGCCGACAACGACAGGCGACATCGGTGACAAGATGTACACGAAAATCATGTTGTGGGAAAAGGAGGTGTCCGGGAGAGACGCGTTATTCGGGGGAAATAGACAAAAATGAAATGCAAATCTGTGCACTGATTGATGACATTATGCTTGTTAGGGTCAGCTCTTCAGGCGACCAGCCAACACTTGCCCGAAGCTACCCCATTGATTGCCATTCCACTCATTTTTATAGGCAGAGCTCCTCACATAGCAAATGAAAACAAAATGGGCGGCGGAAATCGCTGGACAGAAAGTGTAGCATACTTTGGGGTGTGTGTGAGGAAAGAAACTTTTTATTTCGCATCGTGTAAGAGGAAAGTTTAGTTTTATTGGATTTGAAGCTAAATCCATCACAAGAAAGCGTAAAATTTTAATTTTTAGTTTTTAAATGATCACTTTTCTTTTAAATTTTATAAAGTCTTTAATTAAATTTGATATAAAATATTTAGTTTAATCAAGTTTAAAAATGATAATGAAAGTTATTTTCAATTAAAAATAAACTGATACAATAATTCATTAAATTGCTTAATTTAATTTTCTTTGAGCGAAATTACCTAAACCTTCCTAAAGTGGATAACCCGTTGATAGCCCTTTCATTTTTTCCCTCTATATGGCTCTCTGTTAGTCCTCTTACCTCTGTCCTGGAAACGTGCTCATTAACCAGACGTGGCAGGACTGGCAGACGACAGCTTCTCCAGCTTATATACCTCATATCCTCTACCACACCCACAATCTGCAGAAAATCAGCGGCAGGCAACATGTGTTCTTGATATTTTTATGACATTGGATACATGCAGTCTGAGATGCAGACTCGGTGGCAAAGGCAGCCTAAGCTGCCTAATTGTTATGCGCACAATTCGCAAACACTGAACATCAACGTTGAGCAGCAAAACCAACGACAAACAACCGACACTGTGATTTGCAGACCTACATACACTTGGCCAACCACATGTAAGATACGTGTAGGGACCAAAGACCATGACAGAGCCATAAAATTTTCATCTTAGCAGTAGTTTTAACGACCCAAATTGGACTTAAGGGCTTTCTGAGGACATTAATCTTGGTGGGGAACGAAGTAATTTGCTTGCGTAAGAATTAATGAAATTGGGAAGGATCGGTTTATGGCCAAGCATTATAAAATAAGCATGATAATGTGTTTGTAATTATAAACAATTCCCACTTAAAGTGCAAAGGGTTTTATTTTGATTAACTTTCTCTAATTTAAAAACTCATTGATAAAAAAATTACCTTTAATTTGCTTTAAATATTCACTAAATATTTAGGTTTAGAAAAGCTATATTTCTCTTTCTATAAAACCCTTAAATCCCTTGAACTCCAACATTTCCCCAATAAATCGTTGTTTAATTTTATGGCTGTTTCATTAATAGGCCAATAACAGCAGTTGCCTTTGCTGCTGGCCAAAGATTTCACTCCTTTTGGCTGATCAATAAAATGGGAGCTAAATCAATTAGCCTATAGAAGGGGCCCGGTAAACTTCTTGGCACTTTCATGAACTTCTGGTCGGTAATTAAAATCCACCCACAATGCCAATCTGTATTGGTGAGTGCAGGAACAGATTTTACTAATTACTTTTATGACCCAAATTCGCTGACTGCGCAGTTCGCTATAAATTCTTACCTTGAGCGATAATAAACCCGACGAACATCACTCGCAGACTACATATTGGCATCAATGGTCGCTTTATGTGTTCATGGTTCTTTTCTTTTTCACAATATTTGGTATTGGTGGGGTATATTTGGTTTTAAAAGGATTGGAAAACATAAGGATGAGCTATAATTATTTTAGACTTGCGGACTAAGACATTCATTAATGGCATACCTTTATATTATAGTTATATAATTTTTGTAAAAAATATATAATATTATTTATTATGGTATTATCTTAAAACTTACTTTATTAAAAAGAAAGAAACTATAAACCCGCAATGATAAGTTCCAATATTTTCAGAAGTATCTACAAGTTGGCTTTATCAGGACGGCAGAACATCCTTCCTATTTCTTTTCCTTAGCTGGCCACACTTCTCTCACCATTTCCAAACTAATCGAAGTCGCTTGCTGGTGGAATTTATTGCTGCTGTTTGGCGGGAGGTACTGGGGACGGTAAAAGCAAAGAAATGCTCCTTTGACCTGTCTGCTTCAGCCTCCTTAGTCTTTCCTCGCGTTCCTCGAGTGTTGTTGCTATTGTTATATATTTCTTCTTCCCTATTTTTGCTTGAGGCTCTGCAAACAAGTTTCTTGTGTTCGGGCCAAAAAAATAAAAAGGGGAAAAAGAGGAAAAATAAGAGAAAAATGAGGCAAGCACAACAAAAATCGAAACAAAACATTACAGAAAAAACTCCTTTTGCCGACAGCTGCCCGGCTGCAGAAAACTCGTTGCGCTTGTAGCTGGTTGTAAATTTAAAAGAAATAAAATATATAAAAAACGCAACGAAAAATTGTTTAGGTGGGGAGGGCTTGCCTTTGATGTTTTTAGGCCGTCTAATAAGCCGTCCAAGTTATTGTTTTTAATCTTTTGCATATTTTTGGTGCCAAGCCCAGAGTCACAGTCTGCGATTTTGCAAAAAAAAAATTGTATTTTGTTAATTCTCATATGCGCGGGTGTGTTACCGATTGGTAATTGAGGTGGGTGCAACAGGCGACATAATTTCCATATATAAGTTAACTGAATTACTTAATTTTAGTGTTATTTTGATGACACTAAACTCGTTAACATTATTAAAATGAGATTTTATGTTGGTATTCCATTATTAATCCTATTAACTAGGATGTGAATGCCAGAAACCTAAAACTTATGTTTTCAAAACTAAATATTAATTTCATAGAAGAGGAAAAATTCTTTAAAATTCAAGTATTTATCTACTTACTCGTTATTTTAATAATATAGTATTTAATGTTAAAATCTTGTAATTATTTTAAATATTTTATTTTTTGGATTATCCGTGTGAGCCCGTTTTTATCCACACCACAGTGAGCACCAACAGCACTCTCTAGCACCATTCAAGACCGGAAGTAAGAGAGAGCAATACAACCAAAAGTTTTCGCCGTCACGCCGAATGGCATTTTTTGAGCGACTTCGCCGCAAACAGAGCTTCTCTCACTCTCTGTGTATCTTGCTCCAGTGGTTGTTATTCGGGAGAGCTGGCAAACATTGTGGTTTGTTTTTGTTGGTGGGGAGACTTTTATGTTGTGGGTGGTTGTTGCTGCGAGAGACAAAAGAAAAATCCAACTGAGTGGAGCCACATGGCGAATCTCTCGCTCTAAAAAGGTTTTGTTTTTATTATACCCCGGTACAATCGAATTCACAGAGTATCTAAATTTGAGCAAATGTATCTAAAGGTGAAATATTGTGAATAAAAGCTTCTTACCAATTAAAATACTGAACATAAAACATAAAGGAAAATAAGTCAAATTTGTAATTAATTATCGTATTTTATTGCCAATTTTGTTACTATTGAACAAAAACTAAAATTGAAATTAAAATTTGTTTATAAAAACACCCTTCTTATATTTTAAACAATAGAATGCCGGGTATCTTATAGTCTGAAAATGTATCTTATGCTTTCTGAGCGAGAACGAGGCGGAGAAATATCAAGAGACATAGAGAGAGAGAGGCAGCAGCACTGCAAACTTTCGGATGGCGCTTCGCGGGGCCGCTGGTATCTGTATCTTTCAGTTTGCTTGCGACCGTTACAGCCGCCAGTTGAACGATTCAAAACGGAGCGATTCGTGGATTCGTTGACATCGTGTCGTCGTCGTAGTCGTCGTTGATTTCCGTTTTGTGTATCAAGCCAGGTCTTGACTCAATTCTCAGTTCTCGGCTCGGCTCGAAATCGGCGAATGGAAACCAAACAAAATTTCAATTAAAATTCTGTTTGCCGCGCATTAAAAGTAAATTTTAATTTAACCCCTCAAGTGCAGCCGCAATTTGCGAATTGAAAACCAAAAAAACAAAATATGTTTTGATATATTTTTTGTTTTTGCCAATTGCATGACCACAGAGCCAACTGAATTAAATTACGTGTTAAATTGTTAAACAAAATTAACAAACCGCATCCACAAACAGATCCGAGTGCAACGCCTTTGAGCCATGCAAATTAATTAAAAATACGATCCGTGCATGTTATAAGTACACAAAGTCATCAAGATTTATTTAAATTAATGTACAGATACTTCAATGACTTGAGCGACTAAATAAAATATGTATTTCATGGCTATTAAGATTATAAACAAAATTCATCATTAAATCTAATATCAACTTTCATGGTTTATTAACTAATGATATGTTTAACTAATGAATCTTGAAACATAAATCGAATTCGACTTGCATTCGCTTTATAAAAATAATAATCAAGCACAAAGGCGAACGTTAAAATAAAACAAAGAAATTTTTGATAAATTAAATTATTTAAGAAAATTATAAAACCACGATATACTAATTACAGGAAATATATAATTAATTATGTTTCCCCAATAAAGGCGTTACTGATCGGGTTTTCCAAGTAAAGTTTAATCAAATTATTACCACGCCACAGAGTTAGATAAGCATTTGTTCCTTGGGGAAGCCTTATAAGAACCATATCTAGAAAAAAACTCAATATTCAAAGCACAAAACAATCCAATATCAAAGTACAAGCTGCGGTTGTTTTTTCATGACTGTGTGTTTGCGACTTGCTCAGTTTTATCAATTACATTTTTTTTGTTGGCGTTGTTTCCCTTCGATAAGAAATTCCAGTCTATGATACACTTCAAGGAAACCAAAATATGCATAAGTAACGGGTGATGTGTCTGTAATAAAATGTTATAATGAGGATTTGATTTTACATACATTTTATAGAAAGCTAAATGTGGAACACTTCTAATCCCATACAAGTTGAAAAACATCAGGTCGAACTTTTATATATAAAGTGATGCCTTTTGGAAGTGACAATTAAATTAAGACGGCTTAAATCGAACACAGAATATATGAGGATTATTTTGCAACTGAAATTGAGCTGTGAATGTCGTATAAATCAGACTGAGATAGCGGGCAATCCTTCCCAGCACTTGAGTGTGACAATTAGTCTTCTTTTTTTTTACATTAAGCAATTAAAAACCAACAAAAAGCTTTTGTATACGGGCAGAGCAGTAAGAGACAAAAGAAGATGATATAAAATAAACAAAGAAAGTCGATACTTATTCTGAAACTTGGGCAAAAATACATAAAGAAATTTTCCGAAGGCTAAAATTATTACTACATCAGCGTAACAGATAAAAAAACTATATAAAAATATAAAATATTTATAAATTAAAAAGACGAATCACTTAGAGCAAAATTTTTATGAGGAAATAAATAAGCTGTTTAGTCAATAAACATTTTAACACATAGAGAGCAAGCGAGTCTATTTAATTTCGAAAAGTTAGTTTATGAGTCTTAAAGCAAGCAGTTCCAAGTAAGCTATTACTGGTTAGTATTTTGGTGGAAATAAATATTTAATTTTAGATAGGCACTAATGTTTTAAGTATTTATTTATAGGGAGTATGACTTATGCCGACAAGGTGTAGGAGGGCTTAATTGAAAATAGTTTTAAGTTTCAGTAAAATACTAAACTGAAAAGTATATTGCTCGTTTCGTTGAAAGCTCCTACTAAAAAAAATTGCAAAAAGTAATGAAAACCAAAATAAATGTTTTTTGGATATCAAATTTGAAAAAAAAACTTGAAGAAGTCCAATTTTGGAGTCTTTCGAATTGGCTAAAAACCACTGTAAATACGAAGAACAAAACGCGCTATAAAGATGCTCGTTCGTCGGCTCAGTCTGGTATATAGGCCTATTGTCTGGGGAAACTGCATGAAACTGCACATCGGAAATGATTATGGGGACTCGAAAGGAGCGGGAGTCACGGCTAGGAAGGGGCGGAAAAGGGGGACGAGGGCGGCACGTCATTAACTGACTCACGATGCACATGGCCGCATGTTGCATCCAAGGGTTTTTTTTCGAATGTTTTTTGAGTAGTTTATGCCCCAAGCCTGGCTGTCCTGCAGGAGAGGCGAACTCAGAGAGCGCCGCGGCGCTTTTGAGAGCTTCAACGCAGAGAGCGAATGTATCTGCGGCGAAAGTATCTGTATCTCTTCGCTGGAGCCTGAAACATTTCGCAGCCGCTCCTTGGCCGTCAGTTGACAAAAATTCCTTGAGCTGAGCGGACGGATACTCGAATTTGTGGTTTTGAGATTTTAGCGAGCGTTCCGTGTAATCGCTGTCGTCATATCGTCACGCGTCGTTTATTTGCAAGCCAGTGAGTGTTGGGGTGTATTGGTGGATCTGGGTATCTGTGTGCGTGTAGTAAGTGACTCAACTTCAAGAGGGGGACGCTGAGTTTCTTCTTTATTTCGTTCGTAAGCTGCTTCACTTTTCGTTTCGCATATTCTTTTGCGGCGAATTCAATGACGTCGCAGAAAACGTTGTTTTGTGCGTCTTCTTGGCATGAATCTATGCTATGCCCATGCCATGCCATGCTACTCGTGAGCGTGTTTTTTGTGCTCAGGCAAATCGATTTAATTTATGAAAAATTAATACAAAAACCGGCACAAATACTAGTTCCTCCCAAAAACTATAAACGTCAGAAAAGCATGGCGAAGCGGAGTTGCGGAGTTTTTGTTGCTGCATTGTGGTATACGATTTTAATTAAAAGCCGTGTGTGAAATATTATCAAACCGCAACAGCAGCAACAACAAATAGGCAACATTTTATCACCATTTTGAGAGCAGCACGCACGTGTGTATGAGTGTATCTGTGTTTGCCTGTTTGCGTGTCGCTTGCCTGTGTGTATGTATGTGTTGAAAAAAGCCGGCAATGCCAAAAGAGAATTCAGCATTGAGCAGCTGAACGGCAGAAACCGAGAAGCAACGTCAAAGAACGAAAGTAAAAGCAATAAGCCAAAATAAAACAATAAATGCAACCAAAAAGCCATAATGCCATAAAAAGTTAATTTATAAAATACCAGAGGAAATGAAATTTTAAATCAATGTGAATGTGACGCAAAAACAATGCAAATTAAACATTAAAAAACAGAAAAGAAACAGAACAAAATCTCTTATAATCCCATTTTCAGATTTAATTAAATAAGAGTCTACAAATATTATCTGAGTAGTTCTCTAACCGATTTCTTCTTAAATTGTATCTTTCTTCTAGAAAATCTTGAAAACATCATCAGTTCAAAATATGAGAATTACCTGAAAAGGAAAACAGGAATCTAAGTGTTTGTGTGGATAAACTAAAAAGTGAATTATAAATTGAAAAATAAAAACAAGAATATTTTGTGCAATCGCTATAAAGTGATTTTTGTTGCTTCTGATATTTGGGATAAACAAAAAAGCCTTCAAAATTTACTGCAACACCGGCTTTGGCAATACCATCTTCAAAATAAATACCAACAGCAACATCAACCCCCCCAGTGGCACCAGTACCACCCATCTTGAGATTCTGCACCACCACCACCACCCAGAAAACAGTGCGAGAATGCTGTTCGAGAATCCGGCTGTTCCGGCAAAGTTGCCGTTTCCATACAACGTGCCACCGCCTCTTCAGGCGGCGGCAGCAGCAGCCGCTGCTGTGCCAAATTTAAGGTAAGTTTTTTTTTTCAAAAATCACTTGAAAAATTTAGTAGAATATATTAATAACTTTTTTTGTTAATATAACGACATATTAGGCATAAAAAAGGACTTAAAGATTTATGCATTTATATCGTGTAAATTGATAAATATATGTTTTTATTTGGGATTTATAATTCAGACATTTTTCTGCGTGCAACACGCCGCCCATTCCTTCACCCTCCCCAAAAGAACGAGAACTCGCCCCGTCTCAAGGCCATTAAAGGCGTTAATGCGAGGTTTTCTTCTGTTTTTTTTTTACCAGCTTTTTTTATCCAACTTTGCCACAGTGGCATATTTATGAAAATTATTTTGCTCTTTGCTGCTTCTTAAATTTTTCATCAGGCACTCAGCTTGAAGCTGCCTCTCGTTTTTGGCTCACTCCCAAGCGATAAGAGCCAACCTATAATTTTTTTAAGTTGATGTCCGCAAATTGCATTCATTTATTAGATGAGATTGAGGGCGAGGTTTGCGCTGTGAGTGGTATTAATATTCATTTTGGGTGTTGCTGGACAGGGGACTGTGGGAATATTTATTTATAATACTTCAAAGAGAGCTAAAGATGTTACACTGCGATTGTACAATGATTTTTATGAAAACAAGAAAAAACCAAAAATGGGAGCACTCCAAATAGCATCAATGTGGATTTCTAGTCACTTTTTCCCAGAAATATTTAAACAAAATTTTAAAATTTCTCTTCCCGAGTCACTCTCAAGCGTTGTAAAGCGACGCATTTTTACGAGCTTAGTAATAAATGATGGTAGCCTTGAGTGGGATTATTAATGCCCTGATTTTGTCTCAAGTGACATTTATAATGAACCATTTTGTGCCAGAAAAGTAAGAGTAAACAGCTTTTGTCCACAAAGGAAACATTGCGGCTAAAAAATAAAGTCAAGTTCGCTGCTGGGACTTGCTCGACTTTTAATATTAAATAACGATCGTCTGGCGCCAAACAATCAAGAGTTTAAAGTTTCTGCGTTTGTCTTATCAATTAGCATTTTGTTTTTATTTCATAATTTTGTTATTGACACTTGCCATACATTTTTGGTCTAAAAACACTAGAAATGGGTTATTACTAATGAAATCATTGATTTTTTTATTGTTCATCTTAATTTTGTTTTTGAAGTGTGTACTATTGGAGGTGAAGCTATTCTTAGCCGAAAAAAATAGCCGAAGGAATATGATGAAATTTTAAAAATATTTATTATGACACTTGAAACGAAAAAAAAAAAAAAAAAAAATTCAGGAGGGTAAAATCGCTCATCGATGGTCGAAGCATAGACAAAGCGTTGATTGGATTTAAAGTGACAGTAATAAATGACAACAAAGGCATGTTTCCTAAATATATAACGTATACGTACTGTATGTATACAGAAAGTATGCTGAGTAGAAAAAGAACTTGACTGGCTGACTGAACTTGCACTAGATGAGATAGACAGACGATTCGGGGAAGACGAGAAGCCAAAGAACGTGCTAAATAAACAGACATCGTCGCCACATTTTCGATTTGACACACTGACAGGCCAAACAAATAGCATAGGACCCGAGGAGTACTCCCACAGATCCTCAGCTCATCACATTTCTGTTTTCCGTTTTTCCATGAGCAAGCAAATATTTTTTCATCGGCATCCCCTGAATTCATCGTCCCAGAGGCAGTCCTCACTGTAACTCGAGGCATTGGAAAATAAATATCTGAATTCTTGGCTCTTGTCCTCTGTTCTTTCGGGTTAATTGTGCGTTCGTTTAAATGCATTTAGTGCGAACATAATTAGCCAAATTGTTAACTTGAATATTTTAGTTTTGGTAGGCACAGTTGGCTACTCAATTGGCTGTGAATACAGTCACAGCTAAACTGAATTATCGTACATCCTTTGATTCATCTGAGACGCTGTCATTGAGGTCCAACCCTGCTCAGGTTCCGCCGCAATTAGTCAAGCCCCAGGTCGATAATTTGATTTGCTTTATATGCAACAGACACACTAGTAAATACGAATCACACAGCAATTATATTTATTTTATTTGCTGCACTGCTCGCATATTAATCGAGGTGAGCGAAGCTTACTTCTCTGTACATGTAATTTGTATCTTTATCTTGAAAAAAGTTGACATACGTGGTCGGCAGGTAGCTTGTCTCCACTTCCTTGAATTGATTTATACTCTCAAGTGCTGAGTGGTAGGATTTTGATATTGTGATACAACCAAAAGAGTATCTGGCAGATGTCTAATGAATTTAATGAATTTTAAATGAAAATTTCAATCTTGAGAGACAGACAAGCGAGCATTATTCAGCGACCCCCTGCCCAGGCCTCTTACACGCTTTCTACCTTCCCTTTTCATGGGGTTATTAAGATGTTACCTAAAAGACACTTTTCCCAAATTTTTTCGTTATTGTGCGCATTTGAAATGAATTTTTCTTTTTTGGTTTCCATATATATGTTTTGTACTCGCACTTTTGCCAAGTTTTTACACTGCTGATGCCGAGTGATTATTCATAAGACTTCTCTGGGAGATTTGTGTGTCTGCGGTGTGCCGGGGCGTTTTGACTGACAGCTACAACGGCTGTTCTTATTAAGGTAGAGCAGCACCACCAAAAGCTCCACCACCATCGATAGTGGCACACCACCGCCCACATAAGAGATTTATTTAACTGCGTATCTGAGTGTGCCTGCCCAGACTACTTACTTAAGTTGATTAATCTGCAAATGTGGCGGATTTCTTGGGTGGAATTTTCCAATTGGATAACATTTTCCTCATACAACGGATATGAGGTATATTGTTTTAAAGTATTTCATTCAAATGTTGTACTTTAAGCGTATTTCGAC
Source organism: Drosophila atripex (assembly GCA_035045925.1). NCBI lineage: Eukaryota > Metazoa > Arthropoda > Insecta > Diptera > Drosophilidae > Drosophila > Drosophila atripex. Next base: position 1,886,020 of record JAWNOP010000022.1, on the reverse strand, counting down.
CCAACCACATGAAGCATGTTTCTATGCCTTCGATACTGCCTTCGATAAACTTTTGCGTCCAAAGGTCAGTTGCACGTTACCATAAATTAGAAACTTTGTTTCGGAAGACTTTGTGCTAATTTCGTTGAATGTATCTGGCAAACTCATTATCCGTCCATCGAATTTATCTACCCACACGCAGTGTGTCGGCAGTTATAACTGTAAGACTCGATTCAATTGTTCTCACATGCTCGAGTCTCGAACGCCGCAACAAATTGACCCGCCAGACAATCGGACAAATGGACAACTCATCTCTCATTTAGACTGGGCATGACAAGCCGAAATAGAAATAATAAAAATAGACAAGCCGACAGAAAAATAAAACAAAATTGGAATGGTAAAAGTTGGCTCAGCAGCTTAAAGTTCCTTGACATTGGCCAAAGATGTATTGAAAGTATCTGTAAAATGTGAAGTACATCCGACGGATTTTGACGAAAAGCTAGTGTCGGTTGGTAGTTAACTGGGCTTAGTTAAATTGAATTGCATAACTTGAAATGCGTTCGAGCAACATATCTCTAGAACACAGAATGAGTACTAGGAAACCACTGAATGAAAGGCACATATGACCATTTTTTAGATTTTTTTGCAACAGATAAAATTGTAAAAGTTGCCAAGTCTGCTTTTACTGTCAAGCTGCCATGGCATTTTCCTATATGCGGTCGGCAACTTTTGAACATTTTTTACCCGAGCTCCAAGCTGGAGGCCCCCCTTTGGACGCTCCCCTGACATAATAGTGTGGGCGGGCGTATTTCAATTATTTGCACGAACCGCAATCCAAAGGATGAGGGAACGGGGCTCCAGCTCGAAATGCGTGTGTTTTTGCAGTTTAATTGAAATGCCAGCCTGAATGACTACCGAGCTGAAAGCTCTCCTTGCCGAACTGTGTGCAAATACTTTGCCCAAGATTAGAGATTCAGATACAAAATTCATAGATAGAAAGCTCTTCCACTCACATTTTGATACGCATAACGATAAATTGTTTGTTTTCGTTATCATTATTGAAATGTCTAATGAGTTGCATGTGATTTAATGGAATTCATAAGCGGATAAGGTGAGAGTGTATTTCCTTTTAGTGTCTAGGTGATTGCATACCCATGACTTCATAATTATGTCTAACTTTCCTCTGCTAGCTGAGTGCTCAAATGCAAACTAAATCAAAGGGAAAATGGACTTTTGTTTACTTACCAACGAATCTATTTGATTTTCGCTCAACCTTGGTATCGAGTGATATCATTAGGTACCTGGCGAATTTATTTATTTCGTTTTGTTTACTTCTTTGGCAATTTACTCAGTAAGATCCCCACATGTCGCCATATTTCAAGATTTATGCATCACAAGTCCGCACTCAATTTCTGTATAAAACTGCTGCTTCAAGGGATTCCATATGTAAATTTTCCCTTTTCTGTGGAGAAGGCAAGCTTATGTACAAAACGGCTACAAATATGTGGGTGTAAATATATACATATGAAAATATATACACATATGACTGTGCGAGGAAAACTCTTTCGTTTGTTATTTGCCATATGAATGGGGGAAAATTGCATTTTCTCAAGTGCAGGGCCGCATTAAATTATGCACATATCGTACGAAGGGTGCCTTTCTCTTTGAAATGAAACATTTCGCGAAAAATTCCGGGCATGACATTCTCAAGATTTTGAAGCACTGTGAGAAGCATGTCAGAGCCAAGTGAAAACAAAATGAGTGCACATTATGTCATGAGGTTAACTATGACATTAATGGACATGTGCTTAACAAAGAACAGTACCAGAGCTTCCACCAGATCACCCTCAATTAATATTTTCACCCTAATTCATTTTAAATGGAAAACCAGAACGCATACCAATTATATCCAAAGATTCATCCTACATTTTCCTAATCAATTACAATCAATTTTCTTTTCCGATCGCCCCCTCGGAGATTTAATTTTATATCGAAGTGGGTCAATCGCCCCAAATTTTTTTCGGACCGCTTGTCGCTGTCAATTTTGTTAAATGTTTTTGAGGAATTTGTAAAAACAAATTTAGCGACAAGATATTTTCAATTTTTTTAGTGATGTGCCAAATACAAATTGAACAGGAATTTTTATGTATGAAATATTTTTATTTATGGTGTAAATAGTTCTTGTATCGTGTTCACAAAAAGTGAAATTATTTTCGCTTGATTTTCTGCTTTTATTAGTGGCCGTACATATTGAAAATTGTGGGTTAAACTTTTCACCGAATTCCAATTGAGAATTTTACAGAATAATCAGCATATAAAATTTGGTATCAAAAAAAATATTCGCCATAATACCCACGCCGAGCTAAATGAAGCCATTGCCTTACCACCTCCAACTTCTCCATTTCTATCAATCTTGCGGCAAAGCCCTCGTATAACTCTCAAGAAACAAGTAATGAGCGTCTCATTAAGAGTTGCTTTTTGTGTTGTGTTGGCCCGGCTCTGTAGTGGCCTGGCTGCTGCTGGTGGCTTGTAAATAAGTTTGGCCCATTGCGCATTTAGTTCATTAACCTCTCCAACTACAATTGCTGTAAATTTTTAGCTTTTGTTGCCTGGCTCGGCTGCTGCCGCTGCTGCTACTGGGAGTTCATTGTTGGGCCACAAGAAAGCTGCCCACAAGCTGCTGGCCTAACAAAATGGTTATAAAAAAATACAAAATTGTTTGCTACCCATGCCCTGATATGCCAATTAAAGTGCGACCGACCTCTCGAGTCTTTTCTCCTTTTGTGGGGGCGTGTTCTTCTCCCTCCCCGAACAGACTCCCGCTTGGCTTGGCTTGGCTTGGCGTCTTGTTAGCCTGGTTAGGGGTTACAGCGAACAATTACTTAAAATTAGCTATAGCCACCGTCAGTAGCCGAGCCACCACGCCATAAAAATCTTTCTTATAAGAGTCAAGTTTGGATCGCGTCTTTGGCTAAAGTTTTCCTGGGTGGCAAAAAAAGTTTATTGAGTTGAATGGGAGGTAGTTTTTTCTGATTATTTACCCAGCTGAGTGGCTTTGGGCGTGGCTTCCTTACAAAAGCGATTCTCAGCACAATAAGTATCTGCCTAAGCCTAAGATTTAATTAATATTAATGCACCCAGTGGATACCATCCATTGATGAAAGTTTAGAGAATGATGTAGACCACTATCACTTTCAATGCCAACTGTGACAAAACAATTTCAAATAATTAATGTCAAGAGCAAACGCATGAACAAAAACCGAGTGTATCGAAGTTTGATGTATGTGCTTTGACAGTATCTGATTATTGGCCAGCGTATCTATCAGTTACATATGCAGGCACAAATATCTTCCAAGTACACACAATCACATTAGATATATACATATATAATATATGTATGTAGAAATTTATCACAGCTCAGAGCGGGTGTCTACTGCGACTGCTGCTGCTTTTGCTTTCTGCCTGAATGAAGGAATTTATATTATCGATAGGTTATAAATTGAAGACAATGAAATCAATTGATTGGCATTTGTGAGACGTCTGGGAAGGTGATTGGATGGGGGCATTATTATGGCATCTGGGTGTGCTTCGTTAGGCATTTGTGGCCATACTTTGACCCCGTTCTATCGCCGATCTGAATGCATTATATTCTAGTCTCGGGGGAGAAAACTTATAATTACGCTTCAAATATCTCAATTTTCAAGACCGGTTTTCTCGGGCTGTATCTCCACCTCTGTGGTTGCCATGGCGATCTATTCAATATGCACATGAGTAGAAATCCATTCTATTTTTAATTTGTCTCATGAATGGCCCACAAAGTGTTACCCCTTTATCGATACATATTTTAATTTTTGGCAACATAGTTTTCCATTTCTCGTTCACCTTTTTGGTGCCAGTGGCAGTGGCAGGGACAGCAACGCCAGTGCGATTTGTCACAGACACTTTCTGATATATTTTGTTCGGTTTGCTTTCGTTTTGTTTGGATTTTGGCATTTGCGTTAATCTTACTAAGAGCTGTGCAAAATGTTTTCGCAATGGCTACAAATTTTATGGCAATTTATTTTGTCATAAATGTATATGTTTTTTTTTGTAAATAACCTCTTTCTGTATACATCAGCTCGAAGGCTGCTGCGCCCTCAAAATGTATAATTTCTTTGGTCTTTGATGGCAGCCGCCTCTGTGCGATATGCATGGACGCAATTATTTTGATGATGATGAATTTCATTTCAGTTTTGCGATTTAAATGAAACCCATGTCTGTTCGCCCTGAGACAGTGCTTTTTAAGTATTTGCTTTACAAGGAAAGTCAATCATTAACTGACAAAACTTTGGTAATTTCTTAGGCCACAAAAGGCATTAGCTTGGCATGTCAAATGCAATGCATCCGACTAGCTAGTCAAGCAAAAAACTCAAAGATAATTTGTAATCAAATATCACGAAACCAGAGGGTTGTTTCCATTCCAGCTTTTCCATTCCCATAACCGTCAAAACCATAGAAGTCTTAGTATTTTTATTGCTCGCTTGGCCAAACAACAGAAACATTTTAAGTTTTTGGCAGACCAGAAAAAAGGCCATCTCTTATTGTGGAGAATTTTTCACAATTTGAGTGTCTAAGCAGCCACAAAATTGTGAAACATGCAATGCCAAAAGCCACACAAACGCCACATCTTGTAGGCCAATATGAAATTGTTTGTATGGGAAATGTATCTACGAGATACATCAGCTTTAGCCCGCCTCCATGTCGTGTCGATTTGCATGACAGTTGGAAAAAAGCTCCCGTTTATTTTCCGCCATTTCCATTTTCTCCGTTTGCAATTGATGCCTGTTTTTATCACGGAATTTTTTCTCATTTTATAATGAAAGAATTCCCAGATAATTAAGTCGGAAAAATGCCAAGATAATTGTTAAAACTATTATGTGTTTCAGAGTGGAAAATTAAAATTATTGCTCTGCATGGGAGTTATTTACTAAACCATTCAATCATGTAAATTTCAGAATTCCATTTTTTTTAACAGTATTCCATGGAATTTATGATTTTGCATATCTCTGTTGTCACATACCGGCAAAAGTTTATGCAGCTCATGCTGAGAAATTCATAGGTCGGACACATTATCTTGTCATGGCAGTAAAAATATATTTTTTTAGTCGTGTTTTTAAGCTTGTATTCATTTTTTTCTGTCCACCGGATGCATAAATAAGTGACAAACCCGGGACGGTTGCTAGTGGTTTGTTCGCGCATTGTTTTTGCAGAGTTTCCGGCATCAGTTTACGAAAAGAAATACGTGCAGAGTCGCCTCTTTATCTCTATTAAGATATCTTATTTGGCTATGTTTTACCTCGAAGGTTTTTATGTAAATTCAATAGTTTTGTCATTGAAATATGGACTGTGGGAAATTGTGGGGTAATTGGAAAAGAACAGTCCAAATGAAACAAGATGAAAGTATGGATATTAATTAATAATAAAATGTTAAGAACACACAGAACATTGTTTAAGCTCCGAACAAGATAGCCATTTGACAAATGTGAGAAAGCCAATGGAGAGACAATTTAAACATCCATCAAAATCAAGAACGTTCAACAATTTGCCATAAAATCGTTTATTTTTTGTGCCGGCTCCGTGGGAAATCAATCGAGTCACTTAACCATGGTCTAATCATAATTGAAATCTTCTTTTCGGGCATTATGCAATAGCCGCCACTCAACTGTGTCAGATACAGATACCGAAGAGTTGGCCAAGAGGAACAAAAAGTATCTGGGTGCTCAGCCAATATCTGCCCCCACCCCTGATCTATTAAGCGAAAAAAATGCACAACGAAAGAACCAGTTTTCATTCAGTGCTAAGCCGAATCGTTTCCCTTCAAAAATCGTAGCATACGCTAGAAAAGACTTAACAAAACAAAGAACTTGGGCTAAGGCAAATCCGATTTTTGCTCAAACCGAGAGATATATATAGCCGAGCTTTGCTCGATGTTGTTTTTCATTTTCAGCGGATTTTGTCTTATTTGTTTCGCTTGAGCAGATTCGGATTTATGATTGCTGCAGGAGGCCCCCATTCTTGAGTGCGAAATAAATTTTTATTGAATGCTTGCCTCATTAGCCGAACGGAATGGGTATTGGCTAAAATCAAACGATTTGGTCAACTTGCAAACAACTGGCCAAAAGATGTCAAAAGCCAATGGGAAATGCCAAATGCAATTAGTTCGGCTCCAATTCAGAATTGGCACTTGCTACTAGCCTGCTTATTTTCATGGCAGCTGCTAGATTGTTTGAACATTATCTAATTTGTTTCTCTGTTAATCCATAACTTTAAATTTTCAACTCAGCCAGCTGTACGGATGCAGCATCCTACATTGGGTTTCACTTTCACATAATTGCCACATAATGTTGGCCTCCAGTCGAGATAGTTGGCCAAATAACTTGTTTGGTTGGTAAGAGCCCAGGAGAGCCTCACATGATTTGGTCAGTTTTGTTTTTCTGAATTCCTCGTGAAAGTGAAGGCTACATTGTGAGTTTTATTTAGATTACTAACATAAAAATATTATTTTTTATTCGAATATAAAAAATATAATACAATAGAATAAAATGGAATTGGAACTGTATTAGTTTACTACTTCTGGTTACCAAAACAATTCCCTTTCCAATAATTTACTTGGGTCTCAAGTAACTCAAGTTTTGTAAATAAAAATCTCAGATTTTACATATATTTTTGAGAAACGCAAAACTTATCCCACACAATCGTAGATTCCACTCAAGTTTTATTTATTTGTTTAATTTCCGACTCTGGTTGCCTCTTCCACGGAAGAGATTAATGTTACCCACTGGTAATCAAAATTTGATGCCTCTGCGGCGATAGGCGTTGGGGACTTGAATCTTGAGACTGTAGACCCCCCCGTATGCATCTGTAAACAATTCTAGGCTTGAACAGTCAACGACCTTCGGTTGGTCAGCTCGCGAGCAATGACAGTCGTCCGGTGCCTTAGCTTTAATTATCTGGGTCCGAGTCCCAAATGGAATGGAATGGAATGAAATGGAGAAGGAGAGACTGTGGGAGTATGGGCCTCCCATAGGCAAAGCCCATTACCATTTCATTAACATAGACATAAAAAGTCTTCGTCCCCCTTTTTGGCCCACTGCCCACCGGTTTCCCACCCCAAAAACCCCCCTCAGTGTTTTCAGCTCACTGTTGGCTGACTGACTGCCTTCTGGTTTTGCGTGTGTATTGAAATGAAAACACGTGTTGCGGCCATAAACAAAGAAATTGGTAAATGGCAAGCGAAAAACAAAACAATGGCTGCAAAGAAAAAAAATTGCCAAAAAAGTCGGCCTAGCGTGAAAAACACACGCACACCCAAGCACCCCAGAAAACCAGCACACACACACGCTCACAGAGGGTCCACAAAAGTGGGCAATGCCTGTTTGCTTTTATATTTTTCGGCGTGGCTCCTTTCGCCAAGTCAAATCCCCAGTTTCTGTTGGTTTTTAATACGTTTTCCACAAGGGGCTCCAAAAAGAGCCGACACAAAAGAAATGAAAGAAAAATGTTTTTGGACGGTATATTTGGCTTTGAAGTTGAGCTTTAAATGATCTTGAAAAATTTAATTATTGCAAACAATTATTGTTTGGTAAGGATTGAAAAGAGGTTAATTAAAGCCCTTAAAAATAATATCTTCCTCCCTTTTATTAGTAAGAGAGATTTCTAGTAAGAGAAACCACATACAAAATCGAAATCCCTATCGAAAAGAAAATAAAAAGCGTTTTCAGGCAAAATTAAGTGTCGGCCATGCCACCGGCACTGTCACTTTTTCAAAGCTTTGACAATTTCCGACACATCGACACTTGCAGCCCCCGACCCCTTTGATTTAACCCCTCTTAGCCCCCCGAATGCGGAGTGCGAATAAAATGTTATCCACAGACTGCGTGTGGTAATCTAACAAAAACGAAAAATAACAAAACGGTGCGGAAAATGAAAGAAAAAAGTATATGTATCCACATATAAAGAAAGAAAACCCGCTGCAACTTATAACTGACTGACTGGCCCCGATTGACCCCAAGCCCCTCATTTTCCCCTTCCCCTTCCCCTTTCAACTGAAAATGCAGGCGGCCAGCTGTGTTGATTTTCATTTTCAGCACGACTGTGTGATGGGGGCGTGGCGCCGCCCCCCTTTTCGCATTGATTGCGTTACAATTTCAGGTTTCTGGTTTCAGCTTTAGCTGCCAGTCTACTTCTACTTTTTATATTTTTTGTTTTCCTTTTACTGGCTGAGGCCTTAGCTTTGGCTTTGTTTTTGTTTTACCGGCTGTGCCACAAAACGTGTCCGATGCTGTTGCTGTAGTTGTTGTTTTTTCTATCTGTCTGCCACAAGCGTTGGAGTTGATCTTTATCTGTATCTCCGGTCGCTGGTTCAGGCTTTATGGATGTATTTACAGTGAGAAGACTGTAGGAAGAACAGGGAAAATGTAGATACTTCAAAGCCAACAAAGTCCTTTTTTTAATGGGCTTAGGAATAACATAAGTGAAAAAGCTAATTAGGGTTATCCAAAATGAGTTTCTATAGCTTTTGGATAAAGTACAGATATTGCATTTAATATCATAAAGTTTCTTTAGGAAAGTAAGACTGTAGACCTGAGTTACTGGCCTGGCTTGGCTTGGCTTGCCCTGGCTTTTGGCTCTGACTTGGCCACGGCTCAACCGGTTTTGGCCTATCCGAGCACTCGGTTCAGTTCAGTTCTCCGCTCTCCATTTCGTTTCGTTTTCATTTCGATTTACGAGCGCAAAAATTAAAACCAAATGAGTGGAGCAGCAAACTGCCCTGGTTGTTATTGTTTTGCTGGCATGGCATTAAAAAGCTCCAGTCAGCCCGTCCCGTGCCCGGAGTCAGAGATCTTGAATTTTATGGTCGAGGCCCGGGGGGCGAAAACTCTTCCTGCGTTCAGAGATCATGAAAAAATGGAGACCGTGGCATGGGGATTGGATCGAATCTAACTATTACAACTCTCGGGGCGGTAATCTGTAATCTGGTTCAATTGAGTCTCTGCCCCGCATGCAGAGTTATATAAATGGAAGCTGACCGTAAATGGCCTGGGTTTATTATTATTATTGTTATTGCTGCCGTTTGCGTTGTCTTTATTTGGTGGCAAAAATAATGTCGCATTAAATAAATTATTTCACATCGTTGGGTTTTTCGGTGTATATATGTACAAATATACAAATATATATTCGCAAACATTAACTGACTTTCATTTCCTGCAAAAATTGCAGTTGTATTTTATTTTTGGCTTGCTGCGTGTGGGTGTTGCAAGAATTTCGTTATGGCTTAATAAACCGATATGGAAATGAAATTGTTCAGTGATTCATTGAAAAAAGTTAACAGTTATTTTTAATGTTTATAAAACCTTATTTACAGGAAAGCTTGTAGCAAAATATATTTAATATTTTCCATACCGTCTGAAAGGTTAAGGATATTTTTCTTGTTTCTTCAAAAGCCTTCAAAGTTTGGGGTTTTTTTTAAAACTCATTATCAGAAACCATTTGCCGCACCCGCAACTATAAGGCAGCTTCAAAATATATCCGAAAAATAATACCATAAAATGGTGAAATAAAAACAATGTCAACCTTCGGCTGAAAAACATTTTGGTGCTAAAGTACTAAACCGAACAAAAATCAACATGTTGGTTGCTGGTTTTGGCTTGCAATTTATCAAAAAATCAGAAAACCAAAACCCTAATCGTTTGATAATGCTTATGTTGTTAGATTGTGTTTGCGGTTGTTGCTTATGTAGTTTTCCTCAAAATATAGATAAACTTATTCCGATTGTTAAATTGCTTTTGGGTATTTTTAGTTGTGTTGTTCAGTTAGTGGGTTTTGATGCATCATTGCGTATTTTTAGGGTAAGGTCGATGGTGTCAAAAATGTTTTTCCCATTCTGGGAGTGGCCTTTGTTTAACCAAGACGTTGAAAGATATACAAAAACTACAATTTAGTGGCTTAATTAGTAAAATTAATGTCTAAACTAATTGGGTTTTATAAAATGGGTATACAAAATTGTTTGCGCAAGGTTAATCAGGAATCTTTTTTCATAAATTAATAAGCAGAATGGATTCGAGTGGAAAAGTCACAAAACGTGACACGACAAAAATAAGCCATGGGAAAAGGGATCAGAAAAGAGCAGCACTGCTGCTATTTTTGCACAACCCCTCTATTAAATCCCTCCCAAGTGCCCGCCACTGTCTAACCCACGCAAACAAACATTCAATGGGAAAACCTGCTTTTGACAGGCGACACGAAAATTGATTTCCACCATCCGAAAAGCGACGGCTGCTGTTTGCAAAAAAAATACAGAAAAAGTAAAAAAAAAGGAGTTGGCGTGGCGTGGCCTCATGGCGTATGAGTAATATCCGAGAATGAAAGTGAATTTTTCAGTCTCACGAAATCAATATTAGACGGCTAAGCTTTTGGCAGAAGGAAAGTGATTACATACATTTTCATCCATATGCAAAGCAACTTTGACGTAATATACACAAGAATTTTGGGTACCTCCTGCCATTTTTCCACCCATATTCCACCCCTTTTATTTGGCCTTTTGGCCGCCATTAGCCGGCCACCGCAACGGGGCCAATCTCACCTGAGATTGCCATGAAATTCGGTTGCTGTTTCTATTTTGCGGCTTGAAGTTAAATTAGAAAAGGAAAAAGAAATAAAAAATCTGTGCCAGCAATTGCTGAAAAATTATGAGGCGCATTGGGACATTGGGGTTTTGGCCGATGGGCCACGACGGCATTAAATTAAAAACAGACGCTGCTTTTGGCCCACAATTTCGTGCATAACACAAAATCAATTACAATTTTAATTAAATATGCAAAGCTCCCAGAAAGAGCCCCGGAGCCCCCGCACAGGGCGGTGCACAGTATGGAGAACGGAACTCAATCAGGTAAAATGTCCCCAAGGCAGGTGACGTCTTTTCATAATGTCCTACCTCGGCCACGCCCACCCAAACAATCGCTCGCCTTGGAAAATCCCCCGGGTGGCCAAAAGGGTAAGGCAGCCTTTTAAATATGAGAGTATTGTTGAAAGACCCACGATATTGAAATGCTCTTTAAGGTGTTGGGGAATAAAGAGAGGAGAAAAGTTTTCATAGTTGGCACAATATACAAAATGTCTCGTTTCTAGTCTTGTCTATACTGAGTAAGGCTTCCGTATTGGTTGTCTCTCAGATCATCTAAAAAATATAGAATTTTATATGAACAATGGCACATCTTTGCTGCCGGAATGCTAGCCTGAATCCCATCTGGTCATTTAAAAAGCATAAAAAATTAATGACTCGTGCGGCCCAGGCTCAAAATTCTTAATTAAATTGTCCCAGGGCAGCAGTAGCTGGTATGACAGATTCCGTAGCAGCAAATCAATTACAATTTGCCAGCTCAGACACTTGGATGGCCTAATCCTGTCCAGCCAGCCTCGGCATCTGCAGTTTTGCATCTTTGATGCCTAAATGGAAATGCGGTGAGCTGGGCCAACGGCAGCACAAGTTCCAACATCTGGCATCTGGTCAATTGGTCAATTTTCATTTGCATATCATTTGGATTGGTAGCCAAGAATGTTGCAAAACTCTACTAAATGTATAGTTTTGGCATTTTGGCAGTTTGACGTAATGGGCACAAGCGGTAAGAGACAGAAAGAGCTTTGGCCAAGAGAATGAGAAGGGGCCTAGATTGTATAAGGATAACTGCAATGCCGACCATTTAGTTAATTAGCAAAGTGCGTGGCAGTCTCTAGAAACCCTTCACCTTTGATGGAAATTAATGAATTTTTTTTTCTCTCCTTTCAGGTAAGACTCGAATAAATCAAAAGAATAACACGAATGCGAGATATCGATTAAGGTCAAATTACGCATACGCAGTGTTGTACCTGCATGGATGTGATGGCTTGAGATTTCTGTTTTGACTTACTGGAAAACCAAAGTCAGTGGTAATGTAATTAAAAGTTTCATGAATGGAGTTTTTCCCAGTAAATGGCAATGTGTGTTGGAAAGGAAAAACGTAGGTTATGGGACTGGTGGAAGCTGGTGTCAAGTAAAGAGAAGCAACAACCAACTAACTACAAAATATACGCATACAAATATTTACCAATGTTTCATTTATTTTTATTTAATGTGCCTTTGAAAAGATTGCTTTAATAAAAGTTTGTTTAATTTTACCTCTTCCTTTATTACATAGCCATATTTGACCCTCTCCAAATGAGTTATGGCCACCTTAATGCCCAGCATTTAACTTTGTCAAGCTCAAACATAAATATAAAAAAGTGTTTTTCGTTTTTTAATGAAGTATGGTTGTTGTCGGGTCTCTTGGTTTTTATCAGCCATTAATGATCGCCGGAGGAGAACGTGATGGGTCACCAAGGCGGGGTTGCCACCTAAAACTGTTTGTCGCTTGTCTGATATTTTTTCCAGTTATATTTTTTTAAATTATTTGTTTTTTTCGAAGGGGGAACGGAGACTCTGAGGCGACGTCGGCCATCAGCTGTCAACAGCTTTTGCTGCTGTCTGCGTAAATATTTGCCAGCTGCGTAATTGCAGCCGAAAACTAGAGACACAGTAAAAATGAGACACTGTCGAAGAGTGGAGACGAAAACATATTTAGCCTGTCGGCGAGATGGGTAGTCAAATGAAGCCAGGTCCTAATGAGTGGCATTGTGTAGGCGTTGACGGCTCTGTCTGACACTTTTTACCAAAAGGGTCAGCTGGCTTTGAGCCCATTTCCGTTGTCAGCCGGCCAGCACCCATAACATCATAGGCACATTCTAGAAATAATAAACCATTGCGTTTGCAAGAAACTTGTGAAAACTTATTAGCAGACAACTTTGTTATTTTTTCTCGAGAGCTTGAAGCTTCCTGACCATCTACGAAGTTTTTGTGTAAAGGGGACAAACTTGTAAACTTTTAGTTTTTTGCAATTTATGTAATAAGAGTAACAAAACTTTTTAAGAACTAAAATCTTGTACCAAGTTTAGAGATTACATTTTCTCTACGAATCAGAAATAGTAATAGTAACTTGTGTTTACTCAATACCTCAACTACAGCTAATTAAACGATTTGGTGAGCCATGCATACATTTTACAATAAGTTGCTACCTTTAACATTTTCAAACAATCTTTCGATCGCCTTCGGCTGGGCGATTGTTTCCCACGCCTCTGTATAGTATTTTTCGGTGGCACAAAACATTTCGACTTCATCATATCTTGGCGACTACTTTTGTGGGCACTAGAGTGCGACTTGTAAGCCGCAAACAGCAACGGCACTCAAGTAGCCCGAAAGTCTGGTCTTTCGAGTGGTTTTGGCGCAGTTTAGATGCCTCGAGACACTTTCGGCCAGGCTAAGACCGCCTACGAGGCCCTCAGATTGGTGGCAACAATCTTTCATTGTTGCAGAGCCAGACCGTTGGCTACGGACTTATTCGCCCATGTTACCCACCACTTAAGACCTTGTCTAAATTCTTTTAATGAGTTTAAGCTCCATTTTTTGCCTCGTTGCAGTTGCAAGTCAAAACTTTTTCTCGATTCGCGTGTTTTTCGCTTGATATTTTGACGCCTGACTTAAAGGATTTGCACTTTCAAGGACTTTCTGTTGCTTAGATACCAGCTAAAGCGAAAAAAGAAAATTATAACACATACATCATATGTGTGGGCTTGGTTGGGGGCAACAAAAATAAACAATAAACAAATTCCGTTGACATAAAAAAATATATAAAGAATCAACAAAAGCATAAAAAGCCCACAAATAACTACCACTGGGATGTTGGTTTAGCATAGAAAATGCGTATAAATACGAAAGCCGCTTGATCCTCTTCAGTGCCTTCCTGTCCTGCGACCTCTCAACCCCTGGCCTTCTTCGTACTCTTCCCCGCCCGTTTCCAAGCCCTCTAGCTGAACAATAAACAAGCCATAAAATATTTGCCGTGTGCACTTGGCTTGGAAAGCGGTAATGGCAGCTTTTTATATGTCAAATAAATAGCAAAGAAATATAAATATGATTAGCCAACTTTGATATACTCTACTATTTTATTTTCTATAGTTTTATAATCCATTAAATATAATCTAATTTATGGTAAATATTTGGAAACTTTTGAAATCTTTTTACAAAACTATATCAAAAAAGGTTGTTAATCTAAAAAGAGCCATTGCAATATAAATAGGATGCCAAACTCAACCACAATTTATGACAAAGATACCTTATGGCTTGTCCAACCAAAGAACGTGCTAGAAACCCTTGATAGTTACCAAACAATATTCCATAATAACCGGGTTCGAATGTTTTCCTCCGATTGTGTGCCACACCTGTTCATCTCAAAGTCAGGTGGCCCATAAAAAAAAAATCAAGTGAAAATGGCTCAACTATTTCGGTTTTTGTTCAAGGGAAGGCAACCTTGCCCGAAGGCTTTTCCCTGCCATTTGTTTGGCACACAAAAAGGCGATAGAAGAATTTGCGAAAGCCCCAAGTGCATTGATTGATTTCTATTCAGGCCAGAAAAACATCGAAATGCCTGAGATTCTTTCACAACGTTAGGAGGTCCTGTGATTTCGGACAGAACCTCCAGGGAGTGGCATAACCAGAGCAATTAACGTTTAACATTCGTTGGAGCTCGTATACTATGTAGCCTATCTATCTGCACTTAAACCTCAAGGAGCAGCCCATAAAAGTCCATGCAAAGTCAGGGAGTCAGGGGAATGAAACTAAAATCAACGTCAACAGCAGAAAAGGAGCCGCAAAGCGAAAAGAAGAGCCAGACGAGGCCATTAATTTTTATTGCGCACACGAAATATTCCCAAAAGCTGAGAAAGGAGCCTAAAAAACACACACACACACACAGTTGTATACACACACTTATACACTCGCACACCCAAATATATTTGAATAAAAATTAGCTAGCATACATTTAGGCACCAGCGTCGCCGCCGTAAATCTCATAAAATACCGAAATACCAAGCGGCAACTGTTACGGCGTCGGCATCGAACACCAAGGTAATCAGCTCCGGAGTGCCAAGGGGCCTGGTGGGGATGGAGATTGTCCTGCCGGGGGTGCGACCTACTACTCCCTGTACAGAGGATTGCGTGTGGCGTCGTAGTCTTCATGGGTATCGTCGTTAGGGGGTTGATTTTGGGGGGATTTTCTTTCCTTTTTTAAGCTGGAAAATTTCCGCGACTTATAATTTGGTTGGGTCACACAGCTATCTCATGGATTTTATTTAAATATATTAATTTATTTATTTTATACATGTAATACGGCGCTATTTTATTTTTAATTTAAGTAATACCCACTAGAAAGTCTTGTTTACGTAGGTAGAAATCTAAAAAGATATTTTAACCTTTTTCAATATTTGTTAAACAATAAGGACCTTTAATAATATTCCCTATACAATTTTTTCATTCATATTTTCTATTCGAAAGACGGATAAGAACTTCTGCTCATTTTCAATAGCTTTTTCTCTTGCCTACTTCAAGGAGCCATGGCTTGATGACAACAACTCCACAAGCAAAAACAACCCGAAGAGCAAATAAATTTCCGTCTGCTCGAATGGAACACATCCCAGAAAGTGTGTCCAGACTTATTGGCGACGCAATTTCGTAACAGTTGTTGGCCGATGTGTTTTGAGCCATATTTGGGCATCATAACAACTCGTAAAATGGCATTTCAGTTGTTTGTCAGTTACACTTTTAGTGCTAGTTGCTGTCTGAGCTTTATGTACGGATATCGTTTTTGTTGATTCGTCTTTTGGCTTCTGCTAGTTTTCAGATTTTTGATTCCCAGGATTGCTTATCCAAGGCGTTTCTTTGGGGTAATGGGTTTTTGTCTTCGGCACTTTTGGAAGAATGAGAGCTTCTTGGGCATAAAAAGTTTCGCCTAAGCCGTCGAGTGGCATGAAGGCTTTTGTCTGGCTCTTCGATGTCAGCTGTATCTCGTTGGTCTTCTAACCGAATCTTTGGGGAAATTCTTATATAATAAAAGGAAGAACTGCCATAGAGCTTAGTGACTATACGGCAATGCACAGGGAAAAATAGCCTCAATACATTTCATCTTTAGGATCTTTAGATTTAAGTAAACAAAACACTTTCGAAAAAAATAAATTTTTCCAAATATGAAGCAAACTATCCTAAGTGCTCGATTGATTTTCCTTCAGTGTATCTATATATGTTGTTCTGCTTTTATGTATCAAGCATTATGTAGTACTTATGGTGTGCTTAAAGGGATTTGCCAAGTGCTACCTGAGCCAGGACTCCAGCCCGATGTCTGGCTTGTCCTTGCTTCGGTTTCTCTTTGTTTCGTGAAATTTTTCCGCAGCATTTCTTATGCATCCTGGCAGGCTTATAATTAAAACTTATGTGTGTGTGTGTGTGTGTGTGTGTGTGTGTGTGTGTGTGTGTGTGTGTGTGTGTGTGTGTGTGTGTGTGTGTGTGTGTGTGTGTGTGTGCGGTACGGTGTCCCAAGGCGGCTTATCATCCAAAAATCTCCAGCTTTGCGTTGCGTATTATGTGGGCCACCATCATCCACATCAGACGGCAATCCCATTTCAGCCCTTTTCCCAATCGGCTTGATTGATTCGGTTATAAAATTAAAAATAAACACAAATGTTAACATAAATTTTGTAAAATGTACGCAATTTGCATTTTGAAACGGCCAGAAAACATTTATATCTGGAAATGGATGCCCTTGGGTTAAATTACATTGCTAATACGCCGCGTTGACTTACCTGTGGGCCGGAGTAAAGACTACTTCCTGTGGCCCACAAAAAAATGTATAAAAGGGTGGCATTGCGAGGGACTGAGTAACGTTTCCTGCGTGTGCTCACTCATTTTGCATGTGTTTTATCCCCATGCCGCCCCAAACTCCCTCACTTCCGCTTCCCTTTTTGCAGCTATGCGTTGTGCATTTAAATTTCAATGCCTTACGGCTTTTCAAGCCCCACACATATACGGGCTTTATATACGTATAAGTATATGTTCGATGTATGCTTGTATATGTATAAATATTTATTGCCTTGTCGGCACGTAATAGGCGGAATTCGTGGAGGTGAAGCCATCATCCCGTCATATCCACCTACCATCCTTTTTGTTCCAGTTGTTCATATTTTGTCGTTTTTGACAACACTTTGTTCAGTTTTTGGCGGCTTTATCTGGGTCCCTCCCGGCCATCCCCTTAGGGATTCAAATAAATTCATATACCTATATATATCCACATGTCTGCCTGTTTGTTGCCCCCATCATGTTGTTTTGTTTTATATGATTTAATTTGGCATTTTTGTGTTTGTCGAGCAGATCGTCTGACATTTACTTATGTAAATTGTGTTTTCTTTACTTTATGATTAATGTCCTTTATATATTTAACAATTGAAAACAGGTTTACTTTAAGATAACAGGCAAAAATTCAATGAATATAAATATAAATAAAATATATACATATACACCATTTGATCATACATACGATTGAAATATGATTGATTTCCCTCTTCGCATTGATTCGATAACAAACTAAAAAATAAATGAAAAACCAAATTGCTACTGTTTCCTTTTTTTGTAATGTTTGTGGTCGATGTTAACCCTTGACCCCATAAAGTAAACTAATTGGTTTTTGGTTGTTTGTCTTGTTGAATATTGTGTATTTTCTTTTTTAAAGCCATTTGAATTTATGAAAAAAATAAATGAAATGTACAATCAATTATTACATTGTACTCAATGCTTTTAATATTTATTTTTAATTTATGTTTTCAACTTTTTATTTGGTAGTTAAACAGTTGTGACGGACATTTTTTCTTTTAGTTGTTAATACACGTATGTTTTCGTTTTAAGGAAAACAAAAATTGAACAGGCTTTTTTAAGTTTGCCTTCAGAATTGGTTAATGTTTATTTTTCGTTTTTTTTTATGTTTTTTTGGCTTGATTGCTATCATTGTTTGGCTCTATTTCGATAAAATCGATTGTTCTACTTTTATAGTGTTTTATGTATATTTTAATTTGTATTTAATTTGCCAAGAAATGTGCGACTTTAGGTCCCTCATTAATAAATCAACTCTTGTCGCCTTTGTTATGTAAATTTTCAACTTTGGCTAATTTGATGCGATGTCCATGAGAAAAAAGGGAGAAGGCAAAGAAAATATTTGTTGAGGATCAAACTTGAAAAAATTTGTTTTCATAAGCAATTATAGCCTTCTGCTTGAACGCATCGAATTGTATTTATTTATTCATTCATTTCCCATGGCACTCGACACGTTTTCGGCGTTGACAGTTTGAAGTATTCGTTTATATCTAGTTTTTTCTACTTATTTTGTGGCCAGATTGGCAGCCGCCAAAGACTATGAATGCTGCAATCAAGGCTTGGCCTGGCTTGGCTTGGCAGTTTGGCATTTGGCTGCAATTGTGTGGAAAATGCTTAGCTTGCATTCAATTTGTTTGCACATTTATCAACCGAAGAATCAAGAGACGACAGCTTAAAAACATTGCAACCTGTAATTTCGGCTTCGTTCTCCACGCATCTGATGGACGGGCGAAGGAATTCAAAACTTGATACTTTATCTAGTAGCAGATGTTGCACATTTCGTTTTGTAATTCAAGTGGAAAGTTGTTCGCTCCTACTGTGGCGTGTAAGCTATGGCAGCGTATTAAATTTCACTTTTGTTTTCTCGCCGTGTGCTTTTTTCCCTATCCATGCGATTTTTATGGAAATATTTAGTTTGGGCTGACTATTTTATGATATGTGACAGGCACGCCATTGTCTTTGGGTATTTGCGAGAGTAACTCATACATAGGTCTAACTCGCAGGGAGCTATGAGTTTCGCATTTCATCTGACAGTGGGTTTGGCCACGTGAGAGCTTTTATTCTGCCAGTCAAAAAAGTGGGGGAATAGGGTATCTGTCAGATAGAAATGGCTTTCAAGTGGGTTGACACAAAAATTAAATGACACAAAAATAATTTTCATGGCACACTTGATCGACTTTTATAATATAAACTATTTGTTTCTACTGAGTAGGCTGCGCTTTTATTAAAGTTGGAAGACAATTTACGAATTAGTAGGCTTTGCCTTTCATAGAGGCTAGCGTTTTTAACTAGAATCCACATTCCCATTGGGTCTCTCCACAAGCTTGGGCGGCCTGGGGATCTAATAAAAATAAGTTTTTATTTTATTCAATTTTTATAATATACACACGCTTTTATTTATTTTATTTTTTACTCTGAATAAAACAAATTCAAATAGAACTGGTGACTCCTTATTTTTATATAAACTTCTAAAGAACAAATAATTGGGTTCTAGTCGCGACATTAACCCGAAAACTATTTCACGGGAGCAGTTAGCATCACTACGAATTTTATATTTTTTGATTATTTATATTTCTTTTTCAATTAAATATTTTGATTTTTTACTTTACAAATTCAAATAGAACTGGTGACTCCTATTTTTATTGTTTTTAATTATACATTTATACACTTTTAACCTGCTTCTTATTTTTCTGCTTATTTATTTTATCAACTTATAAAGAAAAAATAATTGGCTTCTAGTCGCGACATTAACCCGAAAACTATTTGGCGTGCAGCAGTTAGCATCACTTCGTATATTTTTTGATTACTTATATTTCTGTATCAATTAAAATTTTTTTTGTTTACTCTTGGGTTACGCCCAAACTTTCGAAGAAAAGATTAAATTCAAATAGCAGTGGTGTCTCCCTTTTTTATGTTTTTTTTTTAAATTTTAAATTGATCAAATTTAACCAAACTTTAGGACTGCTTCTTATTTTTCTGCTTATTTATTTTATCTAATTATAAAGAACAAATAATTGGCTTCTAGTCGCGACATTAACCCGAAAACTATTCGATGGCAGCAGTTAGCATTACTTCGTATGTTGTTGTATTTTTGTTAATTTATATATATTTTTTTTCAATAATACCATTCATAAAGAAAACAGATGGGAGATTTGTTACATCTTAACTCAAGACCTGTATTTATTTTTATTTTTACAATTAAAAATGAAATTATAATAAGTATTATAGTTTTATGAATTTCATGAAAGCCATTTATTTTATTTACCTAAAGAATTAAAAATACATTTTTATGTCCTCCATTTATTTCATTATATCACTTGGTGTCTTGGCACTTACATTCCATCGAACCATCAATTTATAACCCAATCTAATGCTATTATTTCTATATTGGGTGTGAGGCAATTATAATGGGCCACACCACTTGGCAATCAAATACGGAACATTTTTCCACTACTAATGCCCGATATGAACATGTACTATTATGATACCAAACAATAACTGTCCCGAAAAGTGACATCGAGTTAGACCCGGAGAGCTCAGCCGTGGGGCCCAGCCGTAAATAATGCCAAATGATTTCAGCGGCACGATAAAACAGACACGCGCCCACGTAATTAGAACATTACCGAACCATTTAACCAAAAATACGAGTATGTGCCTGTAAAAAGGTAAACTATAAATTTGAAAATTATAAGGTTTCTGACAGCAGTTTTGACAGCAATGGGCCGACAAAAAAGTCGCGTGCAAGGTCCGGTTCCCCCAACCAATTCAATTATTAAAGTCAATGAGAGAAGGCGAGTGAGTGCGGGCTATAATGATTAATATTTATTATTTACGCATTCAATATTTAAAGCCCATCACCGACACCTCCAAGTGTGGATTGTTGTCAGCCACTTTTGTGAGGAGTTTTATTTGTCAATCAAACTGTCTAAGTTTGGAGGGGCTTATCTTTAGTGGTATGCAAACACTACTCCAAGATTATGGGCACTAAAAACAGAGGCAATCGGAGACACTATTAAGGTTTTCGATAATGCGTAGGCTACTGAAGATAAGGCTGTGTTTATACTAATCTCATGGAAGTACTTTCTATTTATTTAATTTATAAATAATCCCTGGAAAACTATGTGACAAATATAATCCATATATAAGCTCAAAGTTAAGCTTCATGATTGCCTTCAATTCTATTGTGTTTTTTTTTCATAAAAATCAACTTCAGCAATGGTTGTCAAAAACTCCCCGCATTCGTAAAAAAATTCCAAATTTAATCTACTCTGATTCGAGTGATTGAGTTTGATAGTTTAATTTAAATGTGGTCTGTAGGGAAAATCCGTTTTATGGCATTTATTTTTTTTTTATATTTTTTTTATTTTTATTATGGAGTAGGGCAAACAATACAATTGCAATTAAAAATCGATTGCTCTTGTGGAGTGAAATAACAATTGAAATATTCATAATTTGATTGAAATTTTTGCAATGCTATACTTTTTTTCACCCAAAGTGTCAGGGTGCTAAAGGTTAATCTGCTCTCGATTAAGTGCCATTAAATGTTTTGCTATTTCAATTAAACAGCATTGAAATCTGATCACCAAACTAAATTGCTTAATTTATTCAGCTCTTGGAGTGTTTGTGTTTCGTTATTCTGCGTCACAAAAAGTCAAATTAGCGACTGTGTCTAGTCTCGTTTATGCATTATTTATATACCCGATCACTAAAGTTTTTATGGCCCATGCGAAAAGTTTATCAACTTGTTGTGGGTAACACCAGATACATAATACCCGCTAAATATAAATAAATATGCATATCAAGGTAATCAAATATGTGTATTGATCTTGAATTTTGATTCTTGAAGACAAGATATAGATTTTCGATATATAAAAACAAACTGTAAGTTTTTTGACGTATTTCAAAAACAAATATTTTTTACCCATTACACATGCTGTGTTTTTATCGATATTTAATGAAAAGATTATTTTTTATTTGTCTTTCCAATTAAAAAATCATATACTATTCCAAAAGCGGTTCGTCAACTTCGTAACCCAGTTTTCAGGCCATAAATATGTATCTTTAATGTATCTTTAATTGATCGTGAGTGGCTTAGAAACGTTCTTCTAGCGCTTTTCAATGCGACCACGCCCACAACTAGCTCTCTAGACGTTCGACGTCAGCGGCCATATTTGTGGTAGTGATTGGCATTGCCGATGTGTAAGTGTGTGGGCGAACCGCATGTTTGGACCGCCCATAAATATTCACACTGAGTTATGTGAGCAAATTTGCGCAGTCGTTTAGCACACACACACCCTTGTGTTTTGGCCATTTTATGCGAATATGTGTAAGTTCACGTATATGGCCAAAATTAGCGCTAAATTTGTAATTAATGAGGTGCCCTAGTAGTTGATGTTTTAATTGAAAATACCACAGGAAAATTAATGTACAATTTATTGATGTGCAATTAGAGCCCTGGGGTTTCGCTTTAAAACCTTTTTTTCGGAGATTCAATTATTTTTTTCCCCATTAAATGTCATTAAATAAAGCTGGCTTATCGCTAGCAATCTAGTTTGATAATTTAAATGTTTGAAAACAAAAAAGCTTTAATTTTTATCTAACGAAGAGATCAAAAGTTTGACGTTTGATTTTTGAGTTTGTTGTTCAGAGAATGACCAACAAGAAATTCACCCCTAAGGTCACATTTTGACAATATCCAATTAGTTTTATTAAGGTTAAATTGAAAATAACCAAAGCTTTTTTTAATACTTAGTAAAATAGTTATAGTTACCTGTTTTTTGTCTTCCATAAGTTTATTTGCATATCTTTGATGCTATGTTAATGACCACTTTACTTATTAGATCAATTCTCTCTCTTTTGTTTCAGGTAAGCGATCCACATTCGTCAAAACTTGATTGAATTCAAACTGGAATAAGCATAAAGTTTGTAGGAATGTATATAAGTACATAGTAGATATATGAACCTATTAAAGGGGAATTAGAAAATCGAAAGTTTCGTACTCTGGCAGCATTTATTATAGGTTATTTGGAATTGGATTAAGAAACCTCAATCTCAACCTTTTGGCCAATGAATTTAATTGGACCGAACCGTAAGACCAACCTTGACTCACATTTACCAATTTCCGATCCAATTCCATGGAAGCCTTGACCCACGAAAATCACACATACGTAACTTCATTTTCCGAAAAGTTTTTAGTAGTTTAAACCAAATAGAGTTTTATTAATGGGCAGAGTGAAAGTAAAATTGAAACAATAACCGAAACCCATATCGGTTCCCGTTTTCCCTACTCCACGATATATCCAAGGTAAGCCGGTTGTGAATATTTTGTACTTTATGGGCCAAATACGGTCGGCAGCCAACCGGGCCTCATACATATTCATAAGCTATTTATATTTGCTATTTGCCTGAGATTTATAACGAATTTTGAATTTTTCTGCTTCCTCTACACGATTGGCATGATTTTTATGTCTTCTTTGCTGAACAATTATATGTCTGTCGACCAGTTTTTTCTTTGGGGCTGTGATTTTGTGATTTTTCTTTCCAATTGATTGAACTGACAGACTTTCAATCAATCGAACCGAAAGAAATCAAATCACACACACTGACTGCCCCAACTGGGGGACCGAGAGTTCAGTGGCAAGTGTGGGCTGCCAGCCGTCTTCACTAAGCGGATTCCATTCGGTTAGGGAATTTGATTTCCGAAGGCTGGCCCGACTATATCAGAGTGTTAATGACGCACGGCTACCAGAAATCGTTACCAAATTTAGTCGAAATGCCCCCCGACAATCAATTTGCTGAACGCATTTAAATTAATTTGCCGTCGGCTGAGTTGAAAAATATGTTTCGCCGCTTTACATTTATCATGTTTCACTTTAAGTGTGTCATCTTAAAACCTCCCTCCAAAAACTCTTGTGACTGGAAGTTCATGCACTTGAGAATGCATTCAGACACATGTGTACATACATATATCGGAGCATGTGGTGGAAAAGTTTTTTCCTTTTAAAAACCAACTCAGTGCAAACACATTTATTTACTACTCATTTCGACATTAATTGGATTGCTTTGCTCGGAGGTTGTAAATTAATAGGCGGCCCAGTTTGATTTATGGCCCGCAGTTCACATAGAACTCTTTTCGAATATTTATAAAAAATATTCAAGTCAAGCACTTAAAGGCTATGAGTTACCATGGACCTATATGGACCTATATGCCGTTTAGGATTTGAATATCAATTCTGTACCCTTCTGAATCAAAATCTAAGAACAAAATATTGTAGATATTTTAAAATTTTTAATATGAACTTCATAGTATAAACTTCAACTCCTCCCAAACCTAGTTTTCTCATCTTGTTTCACTTTTTTTCTCAATACCTCTGCTTTCGTCCGTGGCTTACAATGACGTCTGTTTGTTGCTTCGATTGCATCCAATTGGTTTGCCTCCCAAGATGCTCGCTTTAATTATAAACATTTCTCGATTGGTCACGTAATGCAAACGTTATGCGGAAACCATTTCAGGCATTCAGTTAATCATTTTCAATCGCCAAATTGATTAAAGCTCTTTTACTTGATCCGGAAATCATTTGGAAAAATATGTGTGCATCGGGCCATTTGGAATTGTAAACTCTTTAATAAAAAAAATTAAAAAAATAAAATCTTTATTCGGAAATTGTCTCAAAGATCCTTTATGCGCTTTGTGTTTAATGGCTTATGTGTTACATTCTGTAATCTTCTTAATTGCTTTGAATGAAGAAATGGGATTACTCACTCAATTTAGTTGAAAATTAGACAACACATACTTTCCCATTTCATCGTTCTAGTGCTCTGACCTTAGTTAATTAGTGAATTAAATTACTAGAAGATGTACAAGAAGTTGTTTTTGATTTAATGAAATTCCTATGGACACATGTTGCAACTACCCTTGAGTTCGCAACTTTTTATGTTTTCGGGGATTATGTCCTCAATGGGTATTAAAATGTTTTTCCACTTTCAACTTGGCGCATCTAAAATATTCTATTTGGCTATTTTAAGGTATTTCTGAAAATGCGTGTCGTTTTTTGGGGCTCAGTGACAGTTGACAGGTTTCGGACAACAATGAACTAATTTAAGCAGCCGAGTGTCATACATCAATGCACTAAAAAAACATTTATTTTAAGTTCCTTCACGTTGGTTATATTAAGCTTCATGTACGCAAAACGCGCTATTGAAGGCAGGGAGAAAAATTAATACACATAATGCTTCCGGCAAAACACGAAAATGGAAGGAACATTAAAAAAAGGGGACAGCGACTGCTGGGGAAAATAAGGAAAAGCATCCACAGCTGCTTGCCGCAATCAATTTTCATGGTTAACCGAGCGAGATCTTCGCGTATTTTCCCCCTTCCTCTCCTGACTAATGACAAGTGGAATAAATCTTCGAAAAGTGCGAACAAAATTATTTTTCTTCTGCTCTGCCCCGCTCTAAAATATTGAAAACACGCACGAATTTTAATTTGTTTTCGGGCATTTTGTTAGTACAAATTTAAAGGGGTAGTTGGAAAAGGGGCCGGTGGGTCAGAGGGGAAGGGTCGCACCCGAAGTGTCATAAATCATGGATGCCAAAATTGCCACATCAGCTATAAGCAAATTGACCATCACCTAGCGGCCATTTTTCTATATTTTTCGTTTTATTTGTTTTTTTCGCTGGCAACCCTTTAAATGTTTTCTCTGCCAAATGCAGTTGAATATAAACTCATGAAAATATTGCAACTTTTGACCCAAAAAAAGTGGAACGAAACCAGTGTCAGAGCCACCGCAACCGCATTCAGGTACCACCACCTTTCCCACCCACTGGGGATGCATTTGTCAACGGTTGCAGAGCCAGCGGCCCGAGGGCGCTTAGGCCACGCATAACTTCCATCACAACTGAGCTAAAAAAAATGAAGGAAAAACTATAAAATATTTGTAGTGGCAAGAGCTTGGATTTTTGTTCTTATTGCAGCTAGTGGGAGACCTGGAAAAATGCTGTCAACCGTCCATGGCGGCAAAGTGAAGTGGAAGCAATAAAGCGAATGCCAAACATACTCCTGGGAGCGGCAACATCATCATTTTCATTTTCATCATCCTCATCAGAAAAGCGACAGAGTAGTCGTCATCTGGAGCAGCACCTGAAAGTTATGGGTCAAATATTTCTCTATCACTGCTATATGGGAAATTCTGTGACGGTACTCCGGCAGGTTCGGAGCTCAGAAAATGATTTAATGGATTTTTCTTAGCTCTAATTATTTCCCATTTCACAAGAAGATTCAATCCCAACTCTGTGAAATAATAATATTAAACAAACTCGCAAGGTGAGGATAACTTGTATTTAAAGTGTGTTCGGGTTTCTTTGCCAATTATCTATAAAGCAAAGTTATTCTCCAAGTAAGGCGAGTAAACTTTGACAACTGATACGCCAAACATTTGCCACGAAATCAATAGCACTTATCTACCTCGAATGTAATTAGTTTTGATTAACCGACTTTCTAACACCAGGTTCGCCTCTAGTAGCACTTCAAAATACGACAATTATAGCTAACAAGTTCATCTCACGAGATGACATTCATTTGCGTAATCTTTCAATCAAACTCAAAGCCGCAGATCTCAAAGATGAAACCACAACAACTCAACTCCAAATTGGACGGAGACGTGTAAACTATCAGACACGAAATTAAACATTTGTCAGAGGCCGTATCATTAAAACGGCGACCCAACACGCGCACCTGTCATAAATAAAATCATAGCATAATTTATGATAATCCAATGCAAATGATTGAAACTAAAAACAAAATCAAACTTCAAGAAAAACTTCAAGTAATTTTAGGTAGTGCCAAAGGTAAACTCGTTCTGATGGCTGGTATATTCGGCAGATTTTGCTTTGTGGTCCAAAAATTATATATGCATGCTGTGCATATATCAAGTTAATTGGGTTAATTGACGCCACCATATGCGGCGCTGTCCAAAGTTATTTTTCAAATTGTTTGCCGACTGAACTTTTGCTGGAAACTGATATAAATTTTTTATGAAAATTCCCATCTACATATAGACTGGCCGTGCTTGGGTGACTGGCGATTATTTTATAAATTCAAGTGGGAGTGTTTACTAAGTTCAATATCGTGAGAGATTTAGAAATCGAACAAAAATATATTCCTAATTTATTCGACTAACTTTTCGACACTTGCACTTTCTGCTTTAGTTATTTTTTGCCAATTTGGTTTTCTTATTAAAATGACTTGGTTAGCTTATCCCAAAGAGGAATCATCATTAACAAAAAGCGACAGCTTTTGGACAAACACTCGGCTCACAAATATTAATGCGATAATTTGCATAATTTTCAAATTTATTTTCCATTCACTCTCTAGCACAGAGTGTGGCGTATAAAGTAGCCGATGATATTTCTTTTTCATTTATTTGACAAAGGGAATACTGAGAGTGAAAAATTTGATATCGAAGCGTGGAAAGAAAAATACACATAAAATCCATAATGAGAGGCAAATCGAATAAAATTTATATTTTTTCATGGGTTGCCGTTGCCCTATGCTAATTTGCCTAACAATGGCATTAAGCACGCTTATTAGTTATAATTCGGTTTTGTATTTGGCCAACAAGTTAATGTTGAGATAGGGCCTGAACTCCGTTCGGTTTGATAAATGCCATGGGGATCTCAGGCCGCCCTCAAAGCCCAGACATCGTTTTGTTCACACCATTTATCATCTTTGGGTATTTCATATAAAACGGTTTTTTTCAGATTAAGTCATATTATGTACAATGTGTAATTTATTGTTAGTCACTTTACAAATGTTAATGCACTTTCTTCGCATTGTCTTCACTTGTTTTCCGCATCTGAGGTGCCGTTTTTTGTGGCAAGTGCATAAATTACCTCAAGGAAATGCTTGCAGCATTTTGCCAGCTATGAAAAGCGTTTCGTAAACGTCTTTTAGTGGCTACACTTTTCACATGGAATGTGTCAAATGCACTTTATTTTAAATTTTTTTCTCAAGGAAGTAATAGAAGATGCTCAAAGGCCTTTTATAAATATGGCAAAAAGCATTCAGCTTTATATTTATATATATATTCTTGGCCTGCACACATTTAATTTAAATTCAATGAGCTTAATTTCCTCTTGTCAGCAACCAAAAATAAATTTAAATACTTTGCAAAGCGAAAAAACCAACCATTGATGAATCAATGGTGACGTCGTGTCAAAAGCCTTAAAAATCGTCTCTTTTTGTCAATGCTTTGTAAATCAGAAATTAATGCACATTAAAAGTCTAAATAAAAAACAAAACACGACTCGAACCATTCAGTTTCAGGTTTACTCAGTTTCACCTTTTGCCGAGACTGACCAAAATAATATTAATGGGAATGACTCCCCCTCATCCCGCATTTTGGCCCGCAATAAATTACAGTATAAACAAAAAATTCCCAAAAAAAGGGAAACATAAAAAACATATTTATGCATATAAATATGACACTGAGGCTTCAGTTTGTTCACAAATATTACGATTATCGTCGGAATGAATCATATTACGGATTTCGCTTTTGTTTTGGCTTTGGCATTCGCTGTTGATAGAGGTTAACGTACTACCAACAAAAACCTAATGTATTAAAAATACAAAGAATAAACAGATACGTAACATGAGTTATTTTCGATTATGTAGGTTAATTGTTGTTTTGGAAATTCGTCATTATTTGGCTTCGAAAACACCGAAAGTTGCTTCCTTGACTGACCTCAATATTGAAAGTGGTAAGAGAGCAAAAAAAATCAGCTCAAACATCCATTAGACAAATTGACAGGCTGCAGTTCTTTGAGTCTGACAGTTCTGGGGCCTCTGGCAACAATATTAAAAAACATTTGCATAATTAATGACTGGAAATAGTTGTTGTTGTCGGGACCAGCTCATCCTGTTCCTCCGCCTCCATTGCAATTATGTTTTGTGCGAAAAACAATGACAGTTGCAGGCAGTCGGAAATATTTAGAGGAATATAAAAAGCGAAATATGCCAGGCAGTTTTTAATGACTTTTTCCAGGCTTTAAGCAAAATTAGATACTTGGCTGTACAATAATGTATGGTTGTAACGAATGCTGATGGAAATACACTTCAAAATAAAATTTAAAATTACTAAATAAAAAAATTATTAAACAAGGAATACAAGTCCTTTCCTCCTTTAAATATATTTCTTTCAGTGCTGATGCCTGATTTAAGCCAAGTTTATTGCTCCTGTAGGGCGCCTTAGATTTAGTTTAGTTTCTCTTTTTTGTTCGCCTGCTTTGGCCAAATAATTGTTATGCCAATTTCATTGTTATGTCGTGAGCCGAAATAAATGACTTCCGTTAGCTGGAGCTGACCCTTTCATTGGGCCTCCAGATTGTGGGTCGTTGTTTGTAGAAAGAAAAAAAAGCCATTTCATTTTTGCGGATATGAAGGTGGACCCCGCCAGGTGCGATGAAAGCAGCTTTTGATTGGATCACAAATCGATTTTTCGGCTGATGGACACCGATTTCTTACTTCACAGTATACTTCACAGCTTTTTCATTGAGCACTTGACAGACACACATTAATATCTCCAGTAAAAATGCATTCGCATTTGTTCTTTCCATGTCAAGAGTACTAAAATATATGTATTTCGCTTCTATGCATGCAAGTTGAAAAAAATAAATGTTTGCCAGAGAAAATAGAAAAGTGGAAAAATGCATTAGGAAAACATTTTTCTTGGTACTGCGGCGGTTCTTGCTCTTGTGCCTTTTGTATTTTTTTTTATTTCAATGGATATAAATTTCCATTTGCACTGCAGATGTAGAATTTCCCCATACCCGCTCTCATACTCTCGTTATACGTCTATTGTTCATTTTGGGGGGCGGATGGGTGGTTGCTTTGGCTTTAGAGCGCCATAATTGAAACATGCATATTCCATTGTAAGCAAGGCAAGTAGCTAGATGCCGAGTGGGGGTGGTGTGTTGTGCTGTGGTGTGGTGTGGCATCATGATTGCAAAACAAACAATGCCAAGGCAGAAATCAGCATTCGGCAAAACAAAAGCGAACGGCGCCCCAAAGCTAAAAACAGCGCCAACAACAAACCAAAACCGAAACCGAAACCCATTGGCAAGCATTTTTATTATCCATTGAATCAACAAACAACAATACCAAAATATAGCCACTAAACAAAAATCAAAGGCTGTCTTCTGCCACGGCTAATGTGTCGCCAATGTTTATTAGCCACAAGCACAACGAATGGCAGCTGCATATTCCGTTTGTGCAATGTAATTTCCTTAAAAGCCAAAAAACGATTTGCCAGCTAACGTCGCAAAAAGCCTGCCACAAGGCGGAACCATCCATTCATCGCTCCATTTTGGATCGTGCAACAGTTGCACATTTGATATCTGTATAAATAAATGTGGAGAGGTTTTGGGAGTAGCTGCCATATTTGGCCAATCATCATGATGTTTTCAACATTATGCAACAATTGTTGCAACTGGTTTTCCTTTTTCCTCAAACTAGTGGCAGATACTCTTACTCTTATGGTTTAGTAATAAAGATTTTAAAGAAGAATTATAAACAAATATATTCAGATTCCCTAACGTCTTTTTTCATTGGATCCTACCTAGATGCATGCAACAAAATTTTCCTAGTACCGGATATCATATAATCACGAAAGTATAGCTCTCTTCTCTTGATATGTTATTTTTTCGGCATAAAATACAGTATTAAACTCAATAATGTAAAATCCTTGTTTTATTAAATCTATTTATATTGAAAACTATTTTCTAGCATTTTCAATTGAACAAAACGCTTGCAGTCTTTGCCTCATAAATAATGCATTTCTATCGCCATGCATACTCGATGATGGGAACTAAAAATCCACAAAATGTCAATTTTATGTTACTCTTGTTTGCTTTAGTTAGGCTGAAAACGCTATTGAAGTTGCATTTTAAGAACCTTGATTGAGTTTGCTTTACTGACTCAAGGCTGATGGATTTTACAAGCCTTCACGCCAAAAGCCATTTATCATTTTTTTGAAATTCAAGCCGCGATTGCAGCTTGCCCGCTGGGTTATTCAACTTCAGGTTCAGGCTGTTCATAATGAACTCGTAAATATTATTCATACTCCAATTCCGTAAATAAATATTCCAAAAAAATAAATAAATAAGTAAAAAACCCAGCAGTAACTGAAAATCGTTGCGTGAGCTTTTCGATATGAACAAATAAACTCATTTTGCATGCGGCTCCCCTAATTCAGGTCAACAAACTTCGACTAAACCATGAAATAACGAGCGAGCAAAAAACGGGTAACATCTGCTGTGAAACATTCTCAATATCAAGGCAATAGATCAAGGAGGGGGTTAGCCCCAAATGGGTTGACATTTTTTTATGCGAAGGAGACAGCTGAAATCATCTTAAAGATGCCTGGCACGTTTTCAATTTGGCCGAAACCCTTTTGTGCAATCGTTTTATGACAAATTAAATTGCAATTAGGGGCGGCCATTGATGAAGCCATAAAAACATTTAAAAACAAATTGAAATGGTCCCCCCGGGTGATGTGTTAACATGTCATCACCTCACCCAACCCGTTAAAATAAAAATATATAATGCATTTTTATTTTCTGTGAATTTTTTCCCGCTTTCTGGGAGTCACTGGCTTTCGACTTCGATGACTGCAATAATTGTTAATTAAATTAATTGCTGGCTGTACTGTTTCGATGCAATCAAAGGTCACTGCATAAATACATATATGAGCTTTCTCAAAGGGCACCAAGGCCGTTAACTGGGTCGCCCCAGCAGAAGAAGATCCTTTCCCTCCCGCTTCACGGACTAACCTTGACGAGTGAAATCTAAAGGCCCACACATATGCGCTCACAATTTCCGCAAAAGTGGCTTTTACCAACTTTAAATGAAAACCTGTTAAAGGCAGCAAAAACGCACAGTGCGAAAGGAAACTGGCATCGGGCGAGGGGTTAAGTGCAGGAGGTGTGTTGCCATGAAGGAACCACGCAGAAAACTTTGAGTTGAAAAATGCTAAAAAAAAACACAAACGAAAAAGGAAGTGTGTTTTTGAGAGACGAACTTTACAAAAGTCTTACCAAGTTCCTGTTTGATTCTTAAGGAAATCAAAGGAAAATACATTTAGAGCCTTAAGCATTAAGAAAAAATAAAAATAAAAACCCGGTTTCTTTCTAAATATTATATAAATAGTAAATAGCCTGATAAAAATAGGAAAGTATAAATAAAGTTAAACTTTTTGGAAGAGTATTAAAGTCGTGTTAAAGGAAACGCTCTAAAAAGGCACAACTGGCTGCCAGTTGACGTCCGTCAGCCAGGAAAGCGTACAAAGGCATGTGCGAGTGTAGCACTCAGTTACCTGTTACCCGTTCCTGCAAAAAAAACATACACACAGACTGGCACAAAACTCACTCAGTCAGGCACTACCTCTCCCTGTTCCGCCACACCCTCCTGATCTACTAGCCGCCTGATCCGCACTCCCTGCCATGCTCACCCAGTTATAACGCTCCAACGCCCCAACGAGTGGAGTGGAGTGGCGGGGAGCCAGGCACCATCAAGCCGAGAGTGACTGAGAAGGCAAGACGGCGGAACTGGAATGAAGAAACGGAGAAGGAGCGCTGGGGAGCCCAGACTCGATAAGTTCATTTTTTGAGTTCAAGGTGAATCGGCCACAACCACAGCCAGTTCCTTTGCCATCTTTTCTTCTTCTGTTGGTATTCCCATCCCCTGCTGGTGTTTGTTCTTCTCTTTTTTTTATATTTTGTGTGTGTCACTGCCTTTTGGGTCTCCGTGTTTGTCCGTCTCTGTGGCTTCCTTTTTGTCTTACTCCTTATGTGCCTGGCCCCATTTGCTTCGTTGCCGTCCTTAGTGGCACATAATTACACGGCTCCCTTTCTGGCCCATGTGCGAAAAAAGGAAAATGAAAAATTAATGCAACAAAAAGACAAATAAAAGAAAATAATTAATGTTTCATTACAGCTTCAGACAGAATCCGATTTATTTTAGGGTTAATTTTGTTTTTTTCCTAGAAGTAATGGATATATAAATGAAACGGCGGCAAAATTCAGTTGAATGAGTTTTCTAGACAAGATCCTCCTAGTGTTACAAATTTGGTTAAAAAAAGCTCTAAATAAGCTTAATAAACAATATTCCATTCGATTCTTGACACAACAACCAAGTAACCTAAGACTTTTTCTTCAAATTACTTCGGACAAACTGAAAATCATTTTTAATCAAAAAAATAATTAATATAGATTACGCTCGAACTCCATTAACACAGTTTCATCACAAGTGTCGAATAAATTAGAATCTTAAAGTGATTCATCTCATTCGTCATACAACTGCAATCAATTTTCGTTCTCAGAACTAGAGAACCATATTTAATTATTCCAATAGAAATGTACGTATCGAGTGCACAAATTCGGTAAACACAATTCAAGTGAACTTGGCTTTTGTGCATCAAAGACTCATTCTGAGTATGAGATCATATGTAGCGCCCAAGGGTATTATGCTCCATAAATCACAAGACTATACTCTGCGAAGGCTTTGTCTAACCCTAGCATCTGAAATCATCACTTGATTTATTTTGCAGACGAGTTGAGTTTAAAGTTGAGTTCAGTGAAGCGACTCGACCTATGTATGCTCACCAAAGCGTATTAACATAAAATTTCGTTCACAAAAAAATTCGCAATTCAGCGAAGCTAAAAAGTAATCTTATGGCAAATAAGTAGTAGGAAGTTACATGGAAAAAAAAACAATTACTTCGGAAAAATATGTTTCTTCTGGCTTTGGTTCGGCTGGGATTCTTATCCGTATACCTCCCGTACACTATGCGAATGCAGTTCGTCCCTTACGATGATGAAATTTAACTTCCAATACTGCGTTTCCCACATTTTCTTTCTGTGCACATCATTCATCTTTAAATCATAACCATATTTTTGGCAGTGAACAGTGAAATTTTCATGAATAACCAATTTCGATTTAAAGTCCATGGGAAAGTATGGCCATCAAACGGCAATCGAGCACTCAGCCAGTGGGTCTGGCTCATTCATATAAATCAATCAATCGTGCGCACAGCCAAATAATGGCATAAAATTTCAAGTGGCAACAGGCAAAGCCAACAACCAACAGCCACAACAAACCATATCGGAATCGAACGGGCCAAACAAAACAAATCAACAATTTGTTGTTTACGCTCAATTGGCTTGAGTTTGAGATGCCCTGGCTGGACGCCTTCTCCCAATGGCTCGGATCCCCGCAATCGGTATCGTCTCCGGTATCAGATGTGGCACACTCAGTTCCTTCGCACATGCTACGTATAATTAAATTTCAATTAAAGCTTTCAGCGCACAGCTAACAGACTCCTGCACATCTGGATGTGCAGTTGTGTGTAACAATATTAATTAAAAGTGTTTAAAGCGAGTGCGAGACGGGCCCGTAAACTGGCTGGCTGTAACAACCGCAAATAGGCAATTAAGTAGGAAAAGTGTTTGCCCATAGCTAACTGAGGCAACATTGTTATCTACTTATATACTTGCACATATTTATTGTCACGTTGTGTTGCCCCATAGAGAAGCCGAGCATAACGACAGCTTGATGGGAAATGAATAAAAACTATAATTCACATTGCATGGGAAGCGGTTGCAGATGTGGCAGAAAAAAAATGAAAGTCACTTGACGAGAGTCGAGATAATTTAACTCGACAGTCGAGGAAACTATGTTGAATTTGAATAAAATTTTACAATCTAATATGTGAATAAACCTAAAAGTCGTATTTAGAAAACATATCGGCCAAACAAATTGTTAGAAACAAATAGTGCAATTTATTTAATTTTCAATTGATTTCTTTTCTCAATTTGGTTTGTATTTGTCTTGGCCTAGAAAAATATTCGCAATGAGGAAAATAGAAAAAAAAAAGTTTCCCACATTGTTTACTTAACTAACTGAATATGACAGCAGTCAATTGGAAATATATATATTTTACCATATAAATTCGGAAATTCAGTTTTCAAACATTTATCTGCATGAAAAATAAAATACCATGAATAATTTGATTCATATATATAGCAAAAAATATTTCACTTGAAGAAAAAACAG
This sequence comes from Drosophila atripex, assembly GCA_035045925.1. Classification (NCBI taxonomy): domain Eukaryota; kingdom Metazoa; phylum Arthropoda; class Insecta; order Diptera; family Drosophilidae; genus Drosophila; species Drosophila atripex. The sequence continues at coordinate 1,851,134 of JAWNOP010000022.1, read as the reverse complement.
GCTCTTAAAAATATGAGAAATGTTTGAGAAAGAAGAAATTTGCTAAGAATATTACATTTTGATAATTGTTTTACGACACAAAAAAAGTCTTCAAAGTAAAATAAAGAAATTGCATGTCTTATGAAACCTTTCAGCAGTTTGGAAACAAGTTGCAACTTGGAAATAAACAATTTTAATAACCAAAGTTGTCTCTCAATGCAAAAGCATATATTATTTTTCGTTTTATTTATGGAGGCATACACAAGACCAAGTACGAATGAATCCAACACTTGCCTGCAGTCATGAAGTCGCTTGTAATATGACGCGTTAAAATGATGCAAACACAATTTTAGCTTTTTTTTTGGCATTGGGGTCGGGCAGGAAATGTAATAGTTACGAAATGTAGATGCAGTAGAAATATAACCATTAACATAGACACAACCCTTTCAAGCCACAAAAACCTCTGTGCACCCCCAACACGTGCCGTGCCGAGTCATGTGTTGGGGCTTTCTTTTGTGTGTTCACCCCATCATGAAAAGCAATTTCATGTTATGAATCCGTTTTCGGCCAAGGCAAAATAGCGCGCCATTTCGGCCTGGCTCGTTTTACTTAGCAGTTTGTTGGGTTGCGTCTCTTTTCCTTTTTTTTTATTTATTGTACAATAAAATATAATATTTACAGTGAACGAAATTGTGGCCTTTTGCCTTGGATGTGTGTGCCAGAGCCTTTTCCTGAGGTCTATGGCCGCCTTCTAAAAAGCTGGCTTCGGTTTTATGAGTTCTGTTAGGGTTAATGAGGGGTGCTGCCAAATATTCGAAGGATACACATATATTTCCTAATTTTTATGGACCTTAAAGGTAAATCAATATGTAATTGATGAAAAGTATTTTATAAATTAAAATTTCCAAAAGGATATCTTCGCAAAAGTCCTTTATTGGTAATGAGTAAATGAAAACTCGCTTCCTTGTTTATTTTTTCGAGACCTTTACTTTTATTTACCATTTAGTTTCTGCCACTTCCCTTGCCTGCTGTTGGTGCTGCCAACTTTTGCGCTTGGGACTGCCGTTTTTGTTATCCTCTTGCCGCAAATATAATGGCAATGCCGACACCGACACAGACACCAACAACGATAACAACGAACCGCAGCCAGCATCGTGGCTATTCGTTACGCTTCACATATCTGCAAGCCCAAAGCACCCAAGCACACACACAAGCACAGCCACTCACAGATATACACACACACACAGACAGCAAACGCCCTCCATTTCCGTTGTATTTTTTTGCGTCCTAAGCCCAAGTTTTTGACCCTCAGCTCCCTTTATGCTATTTTCTAGGCACTGGCAATGTGTGGGTGCGGGAGAAATGAAACTATTTTCGTATCTGTAAGATTTCAGCATTGGATAAAAATTTCCCGAGCTTCGACATTGTGAAAGCTTTGCCCGAAAGTAGACTTCACTTATTTGGCATTATGTTTCCACGGATTTGCTAGCGTATGTGTGATAAGTTCGATATTTGTAAATTCTTCAATTATTTGCCACTATTGTCGTTTGGAAGGATATGATCTTTAAATATCTAGTTTACTATAAGTGCATATAAGAGTACTTCAAAAGGGTTACTTTAAATACCCTATAATAATTGAATTTATTTACGGAAACTAACAGCGAAGCAATTTCCCGCAATTTTATGCAAAACTGGGTTCAACTTTTTATATGGGAGGAATGTGATAAAAAATGAATGAAACCTTTTAACGACAAACCGTTTACTCCACATGCCCCAAAACCCAAAGAAACGAGCCATAAATGGCATAATTAACTCATATTAAATGTCACCAATAAAATGGACAGCCTGTCGAGTGTCAGACCCCCTGTCCTTGTTAAAATCGAGCAGAAAAAAATATATGCGTTAGCCTGGAGCTCTCTCCGCCAGCTGGAGAATCATTAAAACATGGAAGTCAAGCGGGAAATCGAAACCCATCCAAAGCCACATCCTCACCCAAAACCTCTTTTTATGCGCAATTATAAATATTTTTCCATGTCCATACACAGCAAACACGCTCTATAATTTATAAGCCGTATAAGACCGATGGCAGAGCAATATTTTATTATGCATTTACTTTTTGACCCATGTATAGCCAAGCCAAACCGCGAGTTAACCCTCAAGGTGCACCGAGTGGGGGAAATGTAGAATTAAATAATAATTGGAATTAAAATGCACTTTTGGATGATGAGGGGCGCAACTTGTGCCAGGTACGACTCACCATACATCGATGAATCTTATTCCTCCATACGGCCCGGTACTCAGTTGAATTCAAACTCGATTCGCTGTTTCTCTGGCCGAGAGTGTCAGATTTATGAGTTAAGCTCTAGGGGCTTAGCAACAAAAATTGAAAGCGAAAATTGTAATAGACCGACGGACCGGATCACTGACATTGGTAACGGCTTTTATATGGCCTGACAGAGTTGTCAAATTGGTCGATGGGATAAAGCGAAAGGCAGAGAAATACCCCATACCTGCTGTGTTCAAAATCTACTAAATCCGATTTGTGTCGTGAAAAAAAGGTGAGTAAAAGTGAAAAATAGTTTCTGACAAGCGTATATAGGACTTGAAATTGGCATACATACATCATAGAAGGTTTACTTTAAAGATCTACAGTTAAGAAACAACTTTAAAACGCAGTATCCAGGACCTCAAACTGACATTATAGAAGCTGAATCTAAAAGACCTACAATTAAAACCCAAAAACCTAGCAAACTAATAAAGTAATTAGCCAAGCGCAGCTGTAATTTTCTCAAAACTCTATTTATCAGGCACTTCATGTGCCGCAGTTGAATGCCCGGGAAATTAAACTAAAGACCCGGCAGCTTGGCTAACCCCTTGATTACTTAGCATTCAGTTACTTGCATTTATGCATATTTGATGCACAAGCCGGGGAAAACGTTTAGCTAACGCTTAGTAAAACACACGGTTACCCAGGACCACCTTTTCCTCTTTAGTCCTTAAAATGCACTCAGGTCGGGTTACGCTTAAATCGATTAAAAGGATTGCGTGTACATTTTTAATGCTAATTTGTTCCGTGGATGCCATGGGCTGTAATGGTGTTAAGCTCTTTAGAATATGTAAATGATACGAAATACGTAGGATATGCAAAAAAGGCTTACACTGACTTCCTTTCATAAACATACTATTTAAACCTGTAACAAAAAAACTCATATATATTTCTTTTTCTTTCAGGTAAGCTACAACTAGTGACTCCTCCAACATTAAAGCCAATCTCCACCCAAAAGGACTGTGTATGTCTGTGTATGTGTGTGCGTGTAAACCTTAACACCATGTAGAAAATCTAATTAAATATTTATAAAAAAAAATATGTATTTTCCATTTATATCCTAACCAAGCTCATTCGGGTATTGATTCATTATTCAGTTTTATTTTGGTAATTTGTAGTTTTAAAAAACAATCCCAAAAAGTTATCCGCAAGCTTCCCGAATTAACATAACTCAGACAAAACAAAATTGAAAAACAACATTTTGTGGCTGCAAGTTTATCGGATAAAATCTATTCCATTTGCATACAATTTATAGCAGGAAATTAAAAATGTTTTCCTCCTCGCTCCTGTTGTTTTGACAATTTGCCAAAGATTCTTTCCGGCCGATTGTTGCCGTCGATTTGAATATCTAGCTCCATTCAGGGACAAAAGAAGGCAGCCACGAAGTTAGCCTTTTAGCTGGCAGCTTATCAACTTTTAGATTAAAATTCACATCGGAGCCTAATTTAATTAGATGGCCACGGAAAGTGACTTAATTAGAAGCAGCCAGAAAATCTGCATTTCTCTCTATTAATTTTTCCAAACCACATACAATTTTCCTTCCTCGAATATATGCAATGTGTAGTCGTGGGAAGGCTGGGGCTGTGTTCTTAATTACAAATGAGTTCGTCCCTGAGGCCTTTCCGCCTGATGCGTTCCCTCATTAGCCTTTTCAGTCGAGCTTCCATTCCTTCTCGGCTTGTTGACATTTTGGTGTCACATCTAGAGGAGTAAAACTTGCCATTCTGGCCTACATTCGAGAGCAAAAAACATGGCTAAAAAAAAGAATATTGACGTCAAACCAAACCAAGGGTTGCGAAGAAAAAAGGCTCCTTCCATAAAAAATTGCACTATTTTGTGTGCAGCCAGTAAACAAATACAAAAATCTAAAACAAATATTATGAATTTATTATTCCCGCCTATGGTTTTAACAACTATAATTTTTACTCCTTCACTAACCTTTTACAATATATAAATTTCTCTTGAAATAAATAAACGCCAGAGGCTTTAATGCTAATTAGTTTAAACTACAAGAATTCCACTAAACAAGCACATGAAGCGTAATTTTAAATAAATGATAAACATATCACATGTTTACATACGATTTTGTGTTTTTGTATTTTAATGTTTGTCTTCCGGTATGCGATTCGTAGTCCTCTGTAATTTATAATGTGTGTCTAGCGAAATAGTCGTAAAATTGTATATTACTATTTGCCCTGCCACCGCATAAATAAATATCCAAAGAAGGTCATTAATATTTAAAAATAATTTGCAAAAACGGACATGATTCCGTCGACATCATCGGAAGTATTGTGGCAGTTTATCCCACCCCTCATCACCGCTCCACCCCCTCCCGGTTTTTGTCATAGTGTTGATGTTGTTGTTTTTAGTCTGGCTAGTATTGGTCTATAAATTCCATACGCATAAATTGATATTATTTTTTCCATTTGTGGATTTTAACATGGTTTTCCAGATATTGTGTAAATAATTTTTCTAATTAAATGGTTTTGGTATGTAACACAGAAAAAAAAATTGTATTTTAAATTAGTTGCTTCTTGTCTCATAAAACGGAATAAATACATACAAAGTGTGGCATCATTTTGTTTAACCCATAGTTGCTATTGGCAATGCATTGTGTGTATTGTTTCTGGCCGGTCAGAGTGGACATTGAATAAATTAATTCATTATGTAATCAGTAGAGCATTGAACTGATCAAATTCGGTGATGGTCCACTTGACAGGCCCCATGCCCCGATAAATAGAAGTATTTATTTGTCTGTTTCTAGCCTAGTCACATGAAAAACTAAATCGAAACTAGTGTCAAATTAAAATATTTTGTGCATTTTGTAAATATTTTACAAACACCAAAAATAATCATCCCAAAACCCAGCCCCCAAAATACACCACCAAATAACGAACCATGCATTTTAATTGACAACACATACGCATTCCGACGTGGTACGGCCATCAAAAACCAAACAAAATAATCCCAACATGTTGTCAGCTCGTTTATATTCGCATATATATGTATATCGATATATTCCACATACATAGCATAGTTCCAAACTACATTTATTTGATGCAACCATTGTAGTAACAGAAAAGCAAACAAACCCTAAAAAAATAACCCGTCTTCACTCAATAACCAGCAAGGAAAAAAAACAAAAAAAAAAAGAGCAGTTTAAGTGAGATCGAATTGAAAAATTGTTTTACCAGCGGAGAACTTTTCTCTTTTCTTTTCCGGTTTTCTTTTTTACATTGCAGGTTTCAGACACCAATTAAAGCGTTTGCCTGCCTGACAGCAGCCACAAGGTAAGCTCTAAACAGCTGATCACTCCCACCGTAACCAAAGTTAAAACCAATATGATAATAACAATCCTCCAAACAAACCCCCTAAGCTTAATTCAACTGTGTTTGTTGTTTTCAATTCTATGTGTGCTCTATCTATCCTCTACCAAAAACGAAATCATCAATTTCTAATTGGCTGTCTATCGAATTATTGTGTAAAATTTGTAATTAGCAAGTGCTATAGCTGGTGTTTCACCTGTTTTTTCGTTTCAAAAATTAGTCCTCTCTGTACCTGACACCCATAGACTCATATTTTATATTACCTTTGTGTTGCAAGTAAAATTGTTAGTGCTGTAGAGTATAGAGTAGATTTTATGTTATAATTGTGTACATTAGACTCTTCTTTCAATTTATTATCTTATAAAGGATAAATATTTTTGTGACAAGGGGGGAGGTAAATTTCTGTGAATATCAATATAATAGAATTTTGTGGTCCTAGTTTAGCCAGATTTTGGTCGCTTGTTGCATTTCTCACAGCCTTGGATATCCTTGCAATTATCTTGTGGTCTTCATCATGATTGTTATAATTTTATTGCCCAAATATATGATTATGGATTTGCTGAACAATTTGTTGAACATGCAGTGTGTGAGCAGAACCTTAAATGCCTCTAATGTGCCAGCAATGATGCGTACGTGTTTATGGCCTTTGTTTCGATAACATACACATCCAAGGCTGTCGGTTCTATCACAAAGTTGTTGTTTCTAATCAAGAACCCGCCTACAGGTGTTTCAGTTTGGCAAGCCTATTTCAAATCTACAAAATTGTATACTAATTGCTGCTCTAGTTCTGCAAAAATTATTATTTTATCAAGGACTTCTTTCAACTAGAAGAATAGAATATTACAATAATCGCTATTCCCACTAAGCGACAGGCGGCGCTTATTATATAATTGCAATCGTAATCGACGATAATGACAACACTTTAGCGCCATATAACACATCATAAAAAGCTAAAAATAGAGTAGACAAGGAACTGCAAGCGGCGCACAACATCAATTACCACAGTCAGAAAAAAGAGCCATGTTCAGTAAGCCAGGCCAACAAATTGGTCAACAAATACACACACGTACCAACAGTCGCACTGGCAACGGCTGCCAGCAACATGCAATATTTTATCTGCTAATGTGTAATTATAAACAATTTCGCTGTTTGTTATTTATAATAGCGTAGCGGGCAAGCGGCAAAAAAAAAAAAGGAAACTGTCCAAACTAAGCCATGTCTGTTGGTGTAATTGTGCAAGCATTATTTCAACTATTGTGTGTTGCACAGAGCGGGTGCAATTTTAACAAACGACTGACGATAACAATCACCGGCAAATTGTCCCAAGCAAAGGCTTAGGGGGCGTGGCCGTGTGGGAGGTGGGGCACTCAAAAATGTGGCCGGAATGCGTGAGACGGGCACATTTGCCACATTCCGAAACTGACAAACGATACGCGAACGTAACAAGCCAGGGAAATACGGAGAAAGGTGCTAAAATTTCATGACAAAAAAACAAACCCAAATAGAATGGCGTGGAACACGCAACAACAACAACAAGAACTAAGGGAAATTAATTGCATTGAAATTTATGTTTAGAAATTAAATCTAGCGGCGGGATTCGTGTTATTTCTGCGGTTTCATTAAGTGGCGGGAAATGCAACTGCCCCCCTGAAAAGTATGCTACATAAATTGCGAATGGGTAGAATGTGCCTTTAAGGTTAATTAAATTACATTTTTGAGGTAACTTCGGTTCTTGAAGGTTTTAATGTGAATAATTATACAAATCTTTTTGAAATCCTTTTAAAGTACACCTTTCAAGTTGTTTTTAAATTGGAACACTATTTGACTCGAATACGAGCCAAACCCAAACCAAAATCAATTAGAGTTGCACTGCGGCTGTCGGTTATTGTGGCACAACATCTGCCTCAGCTGTTGCCTTCGCTGTTTTACAGCGTTGTGGCTGCTATGTTGCAACACACATTGCGGCTACACACGCACACTCCGTTGCAAAGAGGCGACAAGATTCGACGGAATTCGTTCTACTGTTCCAATTATTGTCGTCGTTTCACCTGATTTGGTTCATGTTTCGTTTTATTTCCTCTCTTTTTTGTTGCTGTGGCTGTGGCACTTTTAATTTCCCAGTCGAACGCGCCACCACTCTGCTACTCTCTGTTGTTGGGTTGAGAGTCTAAATTTTTTCATCAACCATTTTTCTCTGTGTCCCCTTTTTTTTGTCTGGCAACTTCCGTCTGGACGCGGTCTTTAATTGCATCCGAGGCCAAGCTCCTTTTTAAAATTTTTTTTACTTTAAATTCTGTTTTTTTGTGTGTCTTTTTCGTTTGCACTCGACTTCACTTTGGGTCAAGTTGCGCTGGTTTTTGGGTAAACCAATTCCTTAGGATTGACAATTACGGTGACAAAGGAGGAATTTCACGCTCTGCTAGCACTATCAAAAAATGGTGAAACATGCAGGAAATTTTAAGCCTTCTCTCACGAACCCAGTCAACCCTAACGGACTTGACTAGACCACTTAATTTCCTACGCTGCGTATACGCAATACCAGGAGTTAATTTCCTTGAATGGCAAACAGAATTTATGGTTCGCACTGGATCGGCAGCAGCATCAACAGCTTTCTTCATTAGAATTACATTGGCATTTTCCATTTTTGATTCGCCCGCCGATTGAATCGAAAACTCGAAACAAGCATACGCCCTGTTGTACATGCTTTGTGATGTGATGTGCGTATTTGTGGGCCCTGATGATTTATGCATTCTACAACACCTTTCTTGGGGGATGGGGTTGGGGGGCTTATGCAAATTTCGTTTGTAAATTCATACAAATCGCGTTTTCAATTTTAGCCTTTTGTTGCTCCTCACTGGTGGAAATTCGGATATGCAAATGAAGCTCATAATTTGCGTTAGCCAAAGGCGGGGAATAACCAAAACTGAACTACGATGGAACAATGGATAGTGGGAGATTTTAATGGGCGAATGTACAAAAATCTAAGGGGAATGGAGCCAGAAACTTTTTGCCACAGGGCAGTGAAACTTTCAGTGCGAAACTGTGAGAGCTTGCAGCAAGTTGTAAAAGATAGGATGCTGGTCCTTTCTCATTCGTAGCACTTTATTCTTGTTTTTGTACATCGTCTCTCCCACAAATTTTCTTTATGCACTCGGAAAAACATGTTGTTTTTATGGCACTATCTAAAGTATTGAAATTTCCCCTTACGTAAACCAGATATGGGCTTTTTTTTAATTGATTTTTAATTTTTAATTGATTATTTTTAATTTACTGTTAAATCGCTTTGAAGAAACTGCCAAAGTAATTGTTAAGCTTTAAATAATTCCATTGAAATACAAGAATTATGCAAATTTTGTTGTGACTCTTCCAATTATTCTGAGTGCCAGTAGAAAGGCCAAAAAAAACTTTGGCTTTGCACACATGACCCATTAATAAGCGCACGGCATTTGCTGGTTTGGTTTGGTTTCGTCCGGTCATTTCACCCGCCTTTCACGGCGGGGGTCTTGGCCCAAAAGAGCCGATGGGGGGTAAAGGGCTTTTGGGGGGTGGCCCAGCACGTTGTCAACATAAATTTTGGGCAGAAGCCATGAGCTGGTGGCACTGCTGCTGGCAAAGTTTGCGCTTCTCTGCAATTTAAATGCGTTTATCTAGACGAAAGTGCACAAACAGACCAAGTTGAAAAATAAATGCGCACCGCAGCGTTGGGTAAGCAAATTTAATGATTTAAACCTTTAAGCGATTTCGAATAGGGTGAATCAGTATCAATAATTCACGCTGACATGGTCGTGTGAAGTTCATTGATGGTGGCTAAATTAAAAATTCAACCACATCGATCGTAACTCACAGGTTCGCAGCTCGCACTCAGATAGTCTGCCAATGATAATGAGTCAAAAAGCGGAAGCTATGAATATATTTCCATTCCATGCATACCCTCACACAGCCTTCGTACAGATACAGATACAGATACGGATACCAAGGCGCAGATAGAGATACAGATACAGATAAGATAGACGCACTCGCATGTCAAGCGCTTAATATGCAGGCGGCGTTGCAAGGGGCTGGAGAGGAACAAAAAGGATAGATGGCGATGGCAAGGACATGCAAAGGGTAATGCAGGAACTCTTGTGCTCGATATATGATATCCCTAACGATATGACCGGCGTAATTTTACGGAAACGGTTAGAGGCTCATATTTGCATTCGCCAGAGGGTCGAGAACTTAATATGAAGCTCAATTAACTTAACGTTAACATTAAGTACGTGATGTGCAGTACTCCAGATAATGCGATTATACTTATTGTAATTTATGATTGGAGAGGGCTAAAGTATTTCCGGCTGATTGTTCGCGGTGTTGCCTTTGTGATTATGGGTCAATTGACCACGTCCTCTGAATATCGCATTTTGTATTAATTGGTTTATGGCCAATCGATTTTGTCTGGTTTTTAGACCGGCCATTAACCGTTTATTCGTTTTGGTGGCTGCTGTTCATAATTTTATGGATCCCATCCCAAAATCCGATAGACTTCTCTCATAATTCAATTAATTTTTAAAAGACACGACGTAGCCCCAATTATTTCTTGACACTACACTTTTCTTGGAAATATTCCACCATTTAGGATTAACGACAGAGATGAATATCAAGAGAGACAGAGACAGAACGACGGTCCATTTGACGTCAGCGAGCCTTTGACCTGGTGAAGTAAATTCAATTAAACTTTTGTTGCATGGGGTGTGTCCTTCGACGTTGTCCAATCCGCCCGCCAGCCCGCATCATTGTATAATATTATAGAGGCATCTACTGGCTACAACCACCAGTCGTGGCTAGCCAGTCAACCAGCCCGCCAGGTTACACAAATAGCAAGTCACGTTATTCCATTTTCTATGGCTGCCGGTAGCAGGTCTTCCTTCACCTGGCCACGTTTCACATTTGCAACTTAGTCCACAATTCGGCTTTAAATAAATATTTAACCAACTATAATTGGAAACTCAAAAAGTGCAATTAGCAGTGTCCAATGAATAGCCAAAAAGGAAAAAACTTTCCGGAGTTTCAAGTTCTCGTTCTGGTCCGTCGGTAAAATGGAAATTCTTTGTCCGAATTGAAGGAGCTGAGTGGCCAGGCGACCCTCGAAGTTAATTAGGTTATGAAATTTTACTGGGCCACTGGCAGATGTTTCCACTTTAGCCGGCTTTAAGGCCAACTTTAAGCTCCATCTCCATCACTGGGTTGCTTTTTCTCGGTCAGTCCTGATGCGAGATGGCCAGGTGGATGGGCTAACGGGCACTTACATTTTTAATTTTAGCTAATTAAAAAAAATCATCAAAACGGAATGTAGAGCATGAACATACTCAAAGTGGCAACAGCAATATATTAAAAAAAATATATTTTTAACTTTGCTTCACGAATTGGCAATACTCTTTTGGGAGAAATACGTATCTATTAGAAACTTTTTTCAAATTCCTAACAAAGTTGAAACTATTTTTTAATCAGAAGCCTTTATTCTTCCTTTTAAATGTTGATGATAATAGTTACTATACATTGTTAATTTTAATATTTTTACGTATAGCTTAGTTGAAAATTCTTTTTATTAATATACAGAGATACATACATAACCCTTTTCCTGTTGAGCTTCTAGTGTTAGGGTGTTGGACATAAAAAAGGGAAGATAAATATTTAACAAGCTGCTCAAAACCTACGAATGAACGCACACACACACTTGTTGGCTCACATGCCAGAAAATACTTTGAAACATGGCTTTAACGAGAGAGATAGACGTAGAGGCGGAAAAAGAGAGAAGGCCACTGCTAGCGAGAGGCCAAAAGGATACAGTCAACACTTGAACATTAAGCAAAAACCAGCCACAGAAACTTAATGTTGTACATTTTTCACCCCTGGAAAGAAATGAAAATACATTTTTTACCAAAACGCAAAACTTTTGCACTTTTGGAGTCTAGGATGTATAAATAACGAAGAGATGTTGGAAAACACCAAAACAGCATTTTAAAGCAGAAGCCGGATGGTCATTGCAAGAGCGAAACTAAATTCAATGTGGGCCATTACATTTCCAGTTATAAGCCCTTAAGCTCATTAGGGTTATGGGTTATAAACTCAATTTAACACATCATAACATGATAATAATTATCTAACTTGTTTATTTATTAATTTGAACTTGTTTATTAATTTGAAAAGCTTCTCCACTAATGGAATTATTTTGTTTGTTTCACTGTATTTGAGTGCTGAATGCAACAGAACACTGGACTGTGGTTATTTTTTGGGCATAAACGAGCCTCCTGTCCACAATCTGTCAGTTTTGCTTGTATCCTGGTGTCTGGACTCGTCCGCTTCTGCTTCTGCACCCACCTCTGCATTATCCTGCCTGTCGGCTTTTCATGCTTATCAGACGGCCTGCTTTGTTCTTGCAGTTTGGTGCATACTTTTAGGCGCAAACCACGCCATGTTCAAAACTTTTCTGTACTGGTGTCTCTCCGGGCCTCCGGTTCATTGCACTGTGCCTTGCTCCGTAGCCCAACGAAAATTGCAACGCGCCGGAGTTTTATTGCCCGGAAATGCCCTTTTTGGGGCTAGACGTCTAAAGTTTCGACTGCGAGTATTCGTTCGAGGGGGGCTATGGGATGGTGGATAAGTGCAGTAGCGTAATACTATGTACAATTGCAGATTGCGATTGTCGCATGTTTGGTTGCAGTCAGCAAACACATGGAAACTTCGAAAGCCCAACTTCGATTATGGCGGCTAATAAAAACGAAGAATATTGGGCTGCGGCCTAGGCGCTTTCCAAAATTTGGATTTATGACCATTTTATGGCTGCCTGGTTTATTGTTCTTACTTTTTCTTTTCCTCGGCTTGTCGCCTCGGTCATAAAAATTCAATTATGTGAAGGAGGCGTGCCGGCACAAGGAGTAAAAAAAAAAGGGGGTCGGCCGTAAAAATGAATGAATGCTGATTTAAAAGAAGTGGGTGTGTGAGTGTGTCCCTAAAAAAAATTGTGCCACCATTTTTCTTCACACGGCTTTGACACACATGCATATTTAAGCAGAAACACCCACCCAGGATCCAGAATGCACAGGAAGAGCTGAAGGAGGAATACAAAAATAGGAGACTAGAATTGCCAAAATGCAGGAAACCTCTTAAGCGCTACAGAGTGTATCTGAAAGAATGCTTTAAAAAAAATTTTCACTTGCAAAGCGGATGCTAGGATACAAGGAAATGCTGGGAAAAAAATGCAAAGCATCATTCTGCACCGTCAAGGGGGAAGTGCTTGCCACGGCTTGTTGTAAAAAAAAAAAATAAAAACGCCAAGAGAGTGGCAACAGACGCCCACTTTGTACCGGCATACTCTTATGAAAATGAAGCCAAAAGTTGACTAAAAGGGAAAAGTTCACGGTTTTAAGATGCCTCTAAAGTTAAAGAAACAAACAAATCACTTAAAATGAAGCATTAAAGCTTTCATTTATTGCCACTTTGTAATTAATATCCTGTATCAGTTCAATTTCAAATTATTTCATCCTGAAAACCCCCAATTAATAACCACTTAAATTTAGGAATAAAATAAAACCTACGACAAAGATACTCCACTTAGCCTCTGACATGCAGTGTATAGTATATTTAAATATTTGCTCCTACATCAATTGAGTGAAAGCCAATCATCTGATGGATGGCCCTGCTTAGGAGAGGTTAAATGCCTGCTTAGACGCTCATATCCTTTTAGGCCACTAGTCCTGGCTGCCTTTGTTCAAACATTATCACAAACTTTGCATTATCCTGCTGTAAGGAGGAGTACACAAAAATCGGTATCTCGTTGGCTCTTGTCTTTGGTTTGTCTTCCTTCCGTTCTTCTATTCCTTTTATGTGTGTTTTATGTTCGGGGTGGTTATTAACCTCTTTCCGCCTTTCTTAGTCCTGTTTGCCTGATGAACTACATAAGCATCTCAGCCAACTAACTGGCTTTTATATGGAAATGTATACGGTTGATGTATGAAAGGATTTTAGTCAGGCTAAATAAAGCATACTCCTTGGAATAAGTTGGAAAGTAAGGTCATTTTAGTAAAATTTTCCTCAGTGTGTGGTTATTTGTTTTCGCTTGACTGCAGATAATTGGCCTCCAGAAGTGCGGAACCGAACGATCATTGTCGTCCTCATGATTGACAGCTCTAACACGATGTGTTTGCCAGCAATCTGAGCTCACAAGTCGATTTCCTTCTCCATGAAAGAAGTACCCAAACTTGCCGATATATTCCACTTTCCGGAACCCAGTAGCATGACATGCTTTGATAAATTGTTTGATTAATGGACGCATGTGCGTAAATACTGTTTAAGTGCTTTTCCGAAGGGTTTACGTATCAATATCGCGATGGATCTGCGGCAGTTTTAGGAGGAAGGACGATTGGATAAAACGGAGGATACTTCATGACTGTGACCATTAAAAATAATTTTCTTTTGCATTCGGCTAAAAGCACACTCCACCACAAAGGACGCAAGCTGAAAATGACAAAATCTGTCGGATGGCAGGCCGATGTTCATAAATCAAAGTGACACCCGCCTGACAGAAACACACTCGCTGACACTCCCACAGGCTCACAGGCGCAGCCCACACGCTCTCACACAAAATCGCAGACATTTTCCACATTTCCGCCGCGCTCATTAAAAAATTGAGCGCCATTTGCCAAATGCAAAGAAGGAAGGGAGATGGTGGGGAGGGTAAAACAGTGGAAAACAGAACTTGCATGTCCTCCCGACGGCTCAAGCATATGCATATGCATGTTGTGCAAAAAACTCCACTCGAAAAAACTAACACATCATAAATCTTGCACAAGTATCCTCAAGCGATCCCACGCCCGCGGTGCTGCACCCATCAAAATGCAAAAAACTCATCAGCATTCAAGTCCTAGGACTCACAGTAGAAGCTCTCTAATTGAAACTGCTTTTAAAATATTTTAAAAGTGAGCTTTGGAGTTCTTTCTTAGCCAACAATCTAGATTTTCGGCAGTTTTAAGTCCTCAACCAGATGTTATGAATAGGTCAAAAGTTTCAATAAGTGCCTGAAAGTGACATCCATCATGTATTTCGTGCGTTAATAGAGATTAAGAGTCGACTTACATAGTACACCATTTTCACTCTCGTTTTAATTACAAAGGTCCTGTTTTTGTGTTTTTGTGATGCACACATAAATATGCAACACTATTTGTCGTTACAGGCCCAATCCTTTTCCCCCCTCTACCTTTTGTCCCTATCTGTAAGTATTTTTTTAGCTGCCACATGCATGCAATAAGAAAATTGCCAAAGGCCAAGCCACCGCTCACGTCGCTTTCTGGCATGACAAGCCCAAGCTGTCGTCATCTCTGAATGCTCATCCCAACCCCGTCTCAGTTTTTTCTCAATTTTCCGGCTGGCACCCCGTCCTTCATGCCCTTCCTGCCAGTCCCAGTACCTCGTCCTTCGTTACACTTTTACTAAAAGCGCCCGGAGCAAATTTTTTGCGAGTAGCCACAGCAACAGCTAAACTTGAGACTTTTAGCACGTGCATCTCCTCACTTTTTGCCACTTGCTCCTTGCTCTTCTTGACTTAAGGGGGGAAAAGGAGCAGTTCTTCCTCCCAACGTTCAATATGTTCACTAATGAAACTTGTGTCGAAAGACACACGATATTGATTGCAGGAGCGAAAAAATAAATATTACACAGATTTTACACATGGAATTTGGCAGAGATTTGGCTGTCATATATATCATAGTCATATATTTTTTATGCGTTGACACCTCAAGTAAGTGTCTCTAATTCCTTTTAAACGATAGTTAGTTCCGTGTCATACTTCCTTTAGTTTGAGTTTAATCAACCTTATTAACCTTATTATTTCCTTGCACATAGAATCTTTTCTCTCTGATGTTTGCAAAATCTTTGACACTATTCTACCAATTCGCAAAGCAACTAAAATTTGTATTTTACTGACAGCAAAATATTTGATTCCTTATTGCCGTTATTATACAAAATAAATGTATAAATCGAGCGAAGGACTTTCTCTTCTATTTACAAGCTTCTATCTAGCAAGCTTCTTTCTTTATCCCGGCGTCTGATAGATACAATTTTCGCACCTTGGAGATTACTTAATCTTGGACATCCGTCAGAAATGCCACCCTTCACTTCCTCCAAGTCTCATCTATCAAAACAAAAAAATACTTTGACTTCCGCTTATGCATTTAATGCTGCGCTTTTTCTATAAAATTGACAGATTTTCTTGCTCCACCTCTCCATCAAACGCCATCCGTCTATTTTTCTGAAGCCCCGGGGATATTCTTTAACCCATGAAGGGAAATGCAATTTACAGCATTACGGGGAAAAAAGATATTTTAGTCTTCCCGTAAGCTGTTGATGTTTGAGTTTCTCTCTTTTGCTTATAAGAAGAAAAAAAACAAAATAAATAAACAGACAATTCAATTTCCTAGCTAAAAGTAGTTGAAGTTATTGTTCGTGTTGCAGTTGTTGTTTTTCGTCGTTATTCTTAGCTTTCTTGTAATAAACTTTAGATGATCGGAGAATGCATAATATACCTCATTATAATCATATTTTCCTATCCGTTTTCCTCTTTGTCCATTGCAGGTCAGTATCCGAGATGAATGCCACTTCTTTATACGTTGGGTAAGCCATAAGACTTCGTTAAGGAGATTCTTTTTACCATTTATAATAAATGTATATATTTTTTAAGTGGGCGTAAGCATAAGGGCTATATGAAGCTACCAACAATGAGATTTAAGCTTCGATCGAATTATTTATTCATTTTCCTTAAACCCTTCCCCACCTGCCCGGATTAAATTCATTTTTGTTTCATTATCCCCTCACCACAGAGTGGGTTAAGGGAAAATTTAAAAGCAAAAATTCAAATAAAAATGTTATCAAACTTTCTGGAGGGTCGGATGGTGGAGTTAAGAGGGTCCAGACCCCAGCGTTCGGATAAAAGCCAACTTGAACTTGGTTTTCGCTTTTGGCAGCTCATGCGGCTTTTATAATTGGCATACAAAATAAAAACAAAGGCAAACTTTAACTGAAAACTGCTAGTTGAGCTTAGATTTACTTAAAGTTTGAGAGCCTAAGCTGAATAAATTACTCGTTACCAGCTCCTGGAATTCTTTATTAATTTTAGAGTAATTATTCACCAGGAAAGGGCATAGCTACGAGATAAAAAATACAAATAAAGTTCCATGCAGAAAACAATCATACAATTATTATTAATCGATGGGTTTATTCGTTTATATCGCAACTATATTCAGTTATAAATTACTTAATTTTTTGCCAAGTGCTTCTAGCATTTGCGTACGACACGAAATGAAATACAAACTCATGTGTTACAATCTGAGCAAATAAAAAAGATATATACGAATATAAAATGCCAGAGCCAGGGAAACAGTGGAATGTGAAAAAGAATGGGGGGAAAGGGTGGATGTCGTGGGGCTGGGACAGTGGCAGGGGCAGGAGAAAAGGGCAGTGGCAAGTAAAGTGGCAACAAACGACAAAAATTGTGGTGGGGAAAAGTTGCCGGAACTCGGACGTACATATTGCCCCATGGCATATGCAGTTTTTACAGTGTTTGCCATACGGAATTCATTGGTATGAGAGGGGTATTACGGGGTCACCGAATGTCATTCTTAAAAGTTGGGGGGAGAAGGGTAACTATGGTTGAATATTCCTCCCCCTGGTTGCCATTTCCACTATCCGCTTTCTGGGGAATTGCATCGCAGTTAAGGAATGCCAAAAATCGCATTGCTCATACAATGAATTATAATGTCGAACCGTTCAATTTGTATTGTGCTGGTCGATGGGAGCAGATTTTCTGCACATTCAGCTGCGAAGTAAAAGGCAGGCAGGATCTTTGCATGGCATAACAAATAACGAAAAAAAAGATCCAAGGGATATCCTAGGAAATCTGCCATATATATCCTTTTGTGTGTGCTTCTGCTTGGGTGCATGAGTGTCCTGGGATGACTGTCAAGCTTAATGGTAAGTAAAGTTACTTTTTGGTCGATTGTTGTGGACAGACTTCGTAATGGAGTTTCTTGGCCATCTTAACGAGTATTTAAAGTTAAGAAAGCTTTTCCCGTTTATTTATTATTCAGTCAAAGACGATTAACTTGTTATTTTGCCGCAGATGACCATTCCCTGCCCACCTCCCAGCGCGGCCACCCACGGCGTATACGTAATTAATTTCCATCACCTCGACAGCTAAACAATTGAAAACGGACGGGGCGGGAAAACTGCACAACAATGAACTAAAATGTAAACAAAAGGCCTCATTTAATTATCCACATTACTTGGCAAAGGCCATTTAAGTTTGCTCAAGTTTCGAGGCGTTTTCGTGCTAAGGTTGAGCTTTCGTTAAATTCTTCGAAGTAACTTTTTATAGCCAACTTCAAGGCGTCGGCTGGGCCAATTAAAAAGCCAAAATTTCAGCTGACTTGGCTTTTTCTTAGTGTGTGTGTGTAGGTTAATTTATTTGGCTACCAATTGGCACGTAAGGGGTTAATTGTGTGCCAGTCAGCAAAATACACTCGACTTAGTTTATCGATTAAGCATAACTTGCACATGTTGTTTTTAACCCCCAAAAGGCTCCTAACCCATTTGAACTGCTCACTTCACTTTAACGCCCTTCTAGTCCTTCTCGTTGCCCCAAGTTGTTTTACTCCAGGCGACGTTGAGATTTGTTTTATAAAGCAAGCCGGGCCTCTGCTTATCCATACATTTAATTTTAAATTAAAAATCACTCATACGCACCGTTTGACAGGAACACTGACAGCTGCGGGTCTGCCGCTCAATGCCAGCAAAGTAAATAAAAGCTCCTCTCCCAGAATATATTGCACAAATGTCAAACACCTGGCCAAAGCCACCATATAAACTCGTTTTAAAAAGCAAGCAATCAAAGTGTCTAGAAACATCGCCCATCTTCCTGGCCGCCCAGGACTCTGCTCCGATTTTGGATCTGGTTCCGACAAGGGCTTAGGAAAAGAAGCAAGCAGAATTTTAAAAGCCCCCCCCAACAACTGGCCAGCAATTAAGCCAGTTTGTAACAATATATTTTAGTTGCTGGCAGCAGCTCGAGGTGTTTGCCAACTATTCTGTATATTGACTTTCAATTTGTGTGTCGGTCCGTTTGATGGATTTTATTTTTAGAGTTTTTCAAAATGGAAAAACCGCTCCAATTGAAAATTAGAAATACAACATATTTTATAAAATAGATCTGCCAATCCGGACTAGAATTTTTTATTAGGTTGAAATTAATTAGGTTGCAAAACTTACAATGTATTCCCACACTTTAAGCTATATTTTGACGAGGTATATCTTATAACAAAAGTTTTTGATATTCAACTTTTAATTTTTTTATCGGCAGATATCTATAATGGATTACATTCCAGCTCTCTATAGATTTGCAAACATTTGCCAATTGGCAAACAAATGCCAAATAAATCAAACAAGAGAAACTGCAACCCCTATAAAATGCAAAAAAAAAATGAAACCAAACCCCTGTGGTGCCCTTAAAAACTTGTTTCCTTGGCCGCTTTACAAGCCAACCTCAGACTCACCCTGCCCCACCTGCAACTCACCTGATTTTCCAGCACTCCATGCCGCCCGGCCCGCCTTCCCCTGGCTCGCACAATGCGCTTGTACAAACACGTAATCGAATAATCCAATTTGTTTGCGCAAAAACTGAAACTTTTTCATAGGGCTTCAGTTGTCGACGACGCGCTCTTTGAATCATTCCGAGCCCCGAAAACCCCCAACCTTTTGAGCTAATTGTTCCAGCGAGTTTTGGGCACAAGAGCAGCGTCCCCAGAAGCCTTCGTCCTCCCGCCCAAAAAAGAGCTTGTTTAATTTCGTTCTGGCTATGAAATGATGTAATTTTTGCCAATAGTCGGATTCGATAGTTTTACCAACTTTGACGAGTGGTGAGTGGTTTTAGGTATTTTCCATTGCAATGAATGTTACAATTTTAGAATCAAGGTATTGCCTAACAAAATACATTCAGATACTGGAATTTGTACATTGTTCTTCCAAATTGAGTTTCATTTTTTGACTAGTTTATGTAGCAAGAATAAGGGTTTAGTGGATTATCCTTTTTCATTTCCTTTTGTGTTTGTCCTTTAATCAACATTCTGGTCTCTGCCAAGCCGAGCAATTTCAGGAACTGTATACTGCAGACTGACCTTTCAATTAAATAAACTGAGTGCTGGTCACCTAACCGAAGACCTCTGACTGCGTGTGAACAGTCGAGTCGAGAATGTAGCCCAAAAAAAAGGGGGAAAAGGCAACCCCCCCAAGGCCACCTGCTGTTGATGTTGTCAGGCTTCTCTTTTCACCCACTCGGAGGCATCCTTTTGGTTTTCACCACATTTTTGTCAAACATTGGTTTCTTTCCTCGGTTGCGTAGGATTCTCTTTAGATTTTCTCCGAATTAGCAGTCCTAAATTTGATAAAATTTTGGTAATTTGGATTTCATTTTAATTTTAAATAGGATTTAGGAAATAGTCCTGTTAAGTCCTTAGGTCTATGTAAATTCAACGTTTTATAGGATATATAGCTCATGGATCTTAGTTTATGTAGCAACTTGCTCTAAAATTTCCGAAATTAATACCAATTTCCTATTCACAATTTCGTGCAGTGACTCAAAGAGTATTCCTCTTGGTTCCAGCAGCAGTTTTGTGGGCCAGACTCTGTCAATGGTTCTGCCACAGGACACAGTACCTTCCAAGGATGAGACGATGAGCAGATGAACAGATGAATAGCCGGCTTATCCTGCCGCTTACTGTTGCAACAAGAGCTGCTTGTGGGCAAAGTAATATGCGCTTTGAGTCAGATACAAACAGCTGGCAAACTTACCGGGCATACCCTTGATTCCTGGTATCCTTGCATCCGTATCGTGCTGTCGTGTGACCATGGTGTGCGTGCGCCGGAAGTCATTGTGGGCTAAGGCGGATACCACCAGGTGGCAGGTGCAAGGAAGAGTAACGTAACGGAAGCACGAGGCGCGACACTTTATGACTGCTTCCCAGGGACTTGTTCCGAGTTTGGTTTGATGGGCTGTCAGTTCGGAAAAGCAAAAAAAAAAGCTGAAACAGCAAAAGGCAAGCATTTTAGGGGTGGCATGCCGCACACCCTTAACCCCCAACTGCTCCCCAAAAACAGGAATTAGGAATGCATTGTCTGAGGGCTCAGCTCGGCTCAGTGTTCAGTTTTCAGTTTCCAGTGCCATTCAGTTCGGCTTTCCGTTCACTTTGCCGTTTTGCAGTTTGGTGCGTCAACTCTTTGGCTCAAGTGCGGGCCACACTTCATAGGCTTCCCATTTGCCGCCCCCACGATCCCTCCCATAACCCACAACCCTCTCAGTTGCGCTCCGCCATCCCTTTAGCCCCCCGCTTGGCTGGAAGACGCGACACAAATTAGCCATCTTTTTGCTATTTTTTTTGTTTTAGCCGTCTTTCCATTTGGCTGAGAACAATTTCAGTTTGCTTTGCAGTGCACAACTGGCAACAGTCGGCGGGACTTGTTCGATTCACTTGTCAGCTCGGTTCTTTTTGTCTAACAAGTTAACCAAGAATCAAAATTAAATTTTCCAATCCCAAAGTGAGTTTTTCAGCTCGTCTCAAGCTAATTGAATTAGTGCTGCATCTGCTCCTGTGGCTGCTGCAGAAAGTGAGAAAGAAGAATCAAATCATTTCTAATTAATAATTCGGTTTGTGTGGCAAGTGCAAGAGGAAATATTAAGTGAAAATATAAGCAATTCAAATAAAACTCAATTCTTCAATTTCCGGATTCATGAATTACCTAGAGACCATGTTATGGTAAGAAATATTCAATTACCTGAGAAGGAAACTAAGCTTTTAAAACAAAATCAACATGAATTCTTGTAAAAGACTCACAAGAAAAATATATATTCAATGTGATAACTTTTTCAAATTTATTCAAAAACTTGTAAAACCCTTTAAATTTAAATTTTTAAATATTTAAAAAAAATTTTACTCTATTTATAAACATGCTGATTTTTTAGCCAATTTCTTTCCAAATATAAAAATGTGTCGCGCCATTATGTATTCGTTTTATAAATTCAGGGCTATGTTGATAGCAATATTTGCTCTGCTTTTGCCAATATTTGTTCACGTAATTTCCCATTGAAGCCATCCGCAGCTGCCAACTTTTTCCGCCGTATTTTTTTAATATTGTTTTTCCTTGTTGTTGTGCCCTTTGGCCAATTGCTGGCTGTTCACTCAAATGATGCGTAAAAATCACATTAGCGGCAGCCGTGCGACGTTTTGGGCGAGTCCAAGGCCTCAATGCCCTCAAGTATCTTATAGAATAGGTGTATGCGGTAGGGTGTGTGAGTGAGTGTATTTGTGTTTGTCCTTGGCCAATTAAAGCCAGAATTGAGCTAAGCCAAGTTTTTTTTAATTTATGAGCTTTGCACACAAAACGCCAGCTAAATATTTTAATGGGTCTCTGGAGGAGAAGAAGTGGCGGTGCAATTTCTTTTTTCCAGGCATTTTCTAAAAACTTTCTTTCAAGTTTGGCCTATAAATTAAACAAGTTGTATGCAGAGCTCCAGAGCGGAGAGGGCAAGGATATTTGTCAGCATATATTTAAACAGATTGCATATTTCGTGTAAATCAAAAGCCTAAAAGAGCCTACTATTTTTTATTTCATATGAATGAAATCCGTTTTAAACTGGGAATAAATATTAATTCAAGGGATGATGCAATCTGGGGTTCAATTTTATTTTTATGCTTTTGTTAAAACTCACAAGTTTTCTGTTATTATTTTTTTTTTCGGATAGAATATGCATTTCTACATGATTTTCCAGACCGAAATAGAGTCGGGTTTTTGTGTTTGTACTTATATTTTCCTGCATGGATGTTTTCACAGATTTTTTCCCCCATTTCCTGTAGATGCCTGTGACTGGCATGAAAAGCATTTTACACATGGCAGCGTTTTTTAATTTTGCCAGCCAGCTTTTAGAAATGGAACACTCACACAGACACAAGAACACATGCACACCAATACAAAAACACCAACGCAAGCACAAATACCAATCCACATGTGTGTAATACAACGTGCACTTACTAATTAGAAATAAAAACGCGAACAGCACCCGGCATTTCGCTCATTACGTTCTCTTTGCCATTTCTCTGTGTGTGTATTTATTTATTTGTGCCACCCTTTGGGCTAACATTTTGTGTTGCCACTGCAACTGCAACAGCATAGGGCGGCTGGTCATTTGTTGGAAAATAATAGACACCGCGCCGTCTGGCCAAGAACTCTGCAGTAGCATTGGCCAAATCCCCGCCCATGGTCTGGTTAGCGCCCTCGTCTTGGGGGCAACGGTGTAAGCGGGTCAGCTGTTGCCATTCAGAGGTCGGGCAGCCACGCGCCAGGAAACCTGAGTCCTGAAGTCCCGTAAACTGAAGGCTTTCGGCAAAGAGCATGAATGCCCGCCAGTGGCTACATTCGAGCCAGAAGCATCCTGGCTGCTGGCTTCCCCAGTTCGCATAGAAATCCACATGGCCCAGAGGCCGATCGAAGCCATAGCTGCCCACACTCGTGTGTAGGACTTCCACGTAGTCAGCATCCTGCGAGGTGAGCCGCTCCTTTTCCTGGGCATAGCGGAAGAATGGTAAAGCTGGATCCAAGGCCCTGATCATTCGAAGGCGTCCGGTTTGCAGATTCTTACCCGCCAGGCCAGCCACATGGGCTCCCATGCTGAAGCCAATCAGCTGGAGATCCTCGAATCGAAGTCCCGCCTCCTGGCTCAAAAAGTCCACGAATTTGGCCACAACCTGGCCCACTGGCTTCACACGATAGCTGGCCGTGATGTAGTCGGCTATGGCCCCGCGTCCCCAGTCCACAGTAAAGATGTTATAGTTACCATTCTGGAGATTAAAGTAAGCCGGCAGCAGGGCGCTGTACATATTGGCATTCTCGTTTCCCAGCCAGCCATGAATAAGGATTCTGTGGGGGTTACAAAGAAAAACAGGATTAACTTTTGTTTTCTCTAATCTGTAAATGAATGAAAGATGGATACAAATTTATTCTTGTAATTTTTCGTTCTGTTTTGTTTTTTGGCTCTGGCAGATATACTAATATTTAATCAACTCAAGACGAAAAGAACAATTCAGACTAGTTGTTACAAAAATGTGTAACAAGGAATTCTTAAATGAACAAAAGAGAGATTGGGTATCCCAATGAATTACAATCACTTAAGCTGCGGTCAATTATCTAAGCACATCCATTTCGTCCTTCCAAGCATTTTTCTCATCTATGAAGAGGATCCCCCAGAAAATTTCACAAAAAATCTAAAAAATATTTTGTTCTTGGATTTTGATGCAGAACGATGGGGAATCGATTTACAAATCCTTTAAGGTATTCCGCTCAAGAATCGGACAAAAATTGGACAAAGTATGTCCATCGCAGTGGACCGTATTGTCCTTCCATGCATTTTTCTCATCTATGAAGAGGATCCCCCAGAAAATTTCACAAAAAATCTAAAAAATATTTTGTTCTTGGATTTTGATGCAGAACGATGGGGAATCGATTTACAAATCCTTTAAGGTATTCCGCTCAAGAATCGGATGAAAATTGGCCAAAGTATGTCCATCGCAGTGGACCGTATTGTCCTTCCATGCATTTTTCTCATCTATAAAGAGGATCCCCCAGAAAATTTCATAAAAAATCTAAAAAATATTTTGTTCTTGGATTTTGATGCAGAACGATGGGGAATCGATTTACAAATCCTTTAAGGTATTCCGCTCAAGAATCGGATGAAAATTGGCCAAAGTATGTCCATCGCAGTGGACCGTATTGTCCTTCCTTGCATTTTTCTCATCTATGAAGAGGATCCCCCAGAAAATTTCATAAAAAATCTAAAAAATATTTTGTTCTTGGATTTTGATGCAGAACGATGGGGAATCGATTTACAAATCCTTTAAGGTATTCCGCTCAAGAATCGGATGAAAATTGGCCAAAGTATGTCCATCGCAGTGGACCGTATTGTCCTTCCTTGCATTTTTCTCATCTATGAAGAGGATCCCCCAGAAAATTTCACAAAAAATCTAAAAAATATTTTGTTCTTGGATTTTGATGCAGAACGATGGGGAATCGATTTACAAATAGTTTAAGGTATTCCGCCCAAGAATCGGATAAAAATTGGCCAAAATATGTCCATCGCAGTGGACCGTATTGTCCTTCCTTGCATTTTTCTCATCTATGAAGAGGATCCGCCAGAAAATTTCACAAAAAATCTAAAAAATATTTTGTTCTTGGATTTTGATGCAGAACGATGGGGAATCGATTTACAAATAGTTTAAGGTATTCCGCCCAAGAATCGGATAAAAATTGGCTAAGGTATGTCAATCGCAGTGGTCCGTATTGTCCTTCCATGCATTTTTCTCATCTATGAAGAGGATCCCCCAGAAAATTTCATAAAAAATCTAAAAAATATTTGGTTCTTGGATTTTAATGCAGAACGATGGGGAATCGATTTACAAATCCTTTAAGCTATTCCGCTCAAGAATCGGATTAAAATTGGCCAACATATAAGAAAGATTGGCCATCTTTCTGTTTAGAATCTTTTTTCAAAATGAATTTTAATATTTAAGTGTACCAATGTTTAATAGCGACTGAACTTTGAAAATAAAGTACTTACCTGGTGGGATTGAATGGATTAAAGCGGGACCTTCGTAGGGAAGCAGCATCGTAGAGATTCACCTTTTCGGTGACGACCTCCCCCGATTCCGTCTCCCCCTTCCTAATAACATTTAGGCCAAAGGCTGCGGTCAGTGTGTTGCCCACAACCTGCTGGAAAAGTCGCCGATGCGGAGCCTGCTCCTCCTTCTCCTTTTTTTGAAGGATATGCGCCTTCGGGTCGAGGGTGTGCAGGTGGAAGTAGGTATGATGGTCGGCATTGTAGAGCAATTTGTAGTCCGGCTGAAGGCGGAGTAATGGCTCGGCCGTGCTGGGATTGTGGGCCAGGTTATGCCCATCCCACATTGGCAGCCGATCGGGTTGCTGTCTGCTCATTAGGTGGGACAGTCGTGCCATTTGTGTGTCAAAGTAGTCAGTCTGCCCCCGCGCGCCGCCCCGATTTCTCATCCTCGCCCTCGCCACGAGTGCAGTCATCATCGTTCTCATTTCGATGGCACTTTCCACTTCATTTGTCACTTTTACTTGCACTGCGGGTCTCTTAGTTGCAGTTGCCTTCGCCAGTATACCTTCGCCAGCATCATCCTCCTCCAGCATCAATTGATTGTTTTCTGCAACGGCAACAGCGGCATTGTCCTCAAACCCGGCCCTATAATCAGAATCTTTCAGTTTTGCTGCAGCGAGCCACAAACAAACTGGTGTCGACGAAATGAAAGTGCATTAGGCTCGAAACTGTGCAACTAGACCAATTCGCAAATGAGCCAGAACACAGGGGAAAAATAAAGGGAAGGAATTATCTAACAAAATAGAACATGAACTAAAAATTATTGAGTTTAATATTTTTAACTTTAAACAAAAATAATCTTACAGAAGAACGTATCTCTTTTAATAAGAAATTTCATAGCTTAAAGTTTAACCAAAAGGTGTACTTTCTGGAGTTTGAATATTTTTACTCATATTTATCACTTTTTCATACAACTACTATTTCACTCTTTCACATCACATGCTTGAAAATTGTTCTACATTTTAAAGAGACTCGAAAAATGTAGACTTTTTCCTTATAATCTAAAAAAATCCTCTATTTTTCCCTTGTGTAAAAACCAATTCTGTCGCATATAATGATGATAATCACCTGCCTGGCAAACGAGCAGTAAATGTAGGAAACTTTCCATCTCTCATATATTCAGGGGAATACGTTCTTTTCATGACGATACGGGATTTACAACTGAACGTAAATTAACGAAGATAAAGATTTTGGCACACATCTTCTTCAGCTGCATTGCTTTAAAGCTCTTTACTTTTTATGGTTTTTGGATGTTTATTATGCAGAACTTTTCTCACTTTTTCTTACTCTCGACTTCATTGATTTCGTCTTAACAAGCGGCGGTAATTGTTAACGGCTCAGTTGGCTGGAATTACGGTGTGAGTGCCTGCCATTAGCCGTTAATCTGTTGGGTCAACAAAGCCGTTGGCCAAGAGTGGAGTCCACGGGCTGGGCAGTGGGAGAGATATTTGTGTCAGTGACCAAGTTTTAGGCCATTTAGCACCCACAAGCTTTTTTTGGGATAGGTCAATAAACGGAACTAGACTAATTACATTAATTTTAAATATTTAAAGTGTATAGGAAGCTAAGTACTTATTTTTAACATAAGGCTAGGGGAAACATTTGATTAAAATAAGATCTGTATCTCTATTTTTCATATGCCTATGCCGTTGCTTACAAAATAATGATAACTAATTTGCAATTTTTGTTTACATTTCAGGTAAGTTGACATATTTTGATTAACCAATACCACTTGGCTCACCGGAAGTAGCGGCCGCCATTTTAACGACATCCGGCGCGTGCATTTCTGGCTGGAAACTCAAATCGAAGAAGGACCTGCTGAAGCTGCTTTCCTTTGGGTTTATCGCCGATCGCAGAACGTGACGAAAACAACGAGAATAAAAATGTGTTTAGGGTAAAAAAGAGAAACATAGACGCACCACAACCCGCGCAGGCAGGGACCGATAAACGAAGGTAACCAACCATATCTGAGACCGTTTCCTCTTATCGGGATTATGTATATTGAATATGATGTCACAGGGCATACGAGGACATTTCAATCCCCCCTAGGACCATTCTTTCCGGGAGATGATGATGATACAGCACAAGTTCAATGTACAATCTTTTGTCGCCTCCGTTCAGATTTCTGCATTTGCATTTTTTCTGCAGCGCCCCATTGTTGTTGCAATGCGACGACACTCAGACAGGATTTGTTTTTTAACACGCTCCGGGAATGGGAAGGGGAATTGAAGTGGGAGAGGCAGCTGGATGGGGGGAGGGGCGGGAAACAATAACGCGACAATAATCGATTAAAAAACAGCGACTGGAAAAGGAACTCCGGCACAGTCTGAGCTTTGTTTGCCTTTTACTTTATGGCCGCAAGCTCAAAAATGTCACTCGAGTGACTTTTATTACGAGGATATTCAGAGTGGTTAAGGATGTTGCGGATGATGGTGGATGAGGGGGTGGGTTTTCGGTGGCAGGGACCATGGATGTGGAGCTCTGGACTATTTGCCCGCAAAATACTTGAGTCTGTCTTTGGTGTCAGCATTTAGCAGACGAGTGTCCCAACCCCATCTCCGGCCTCATATGCGGGCAACAACGTTCAGAAATATATGTACAAGTATCTCCCCCCTTAGGATCGCAAAGAAGCATTTTCTCAAGTGGCACTTCTCCGGCTGCATCCTGCGAACATAAGCAGGATGCGCTGCTCCAAAGCCGCTGACTCAGCCGTACACATATTCCCTTTGAGGAGCCCTGTTGTTGTGTGTAAACAATGAGCCGAATAAACGAATTTGTTACATCAGTTAAGGTTAAGTGAAATGGTTGACATCAAATTTTATGGCTGGGCTTTACCTCTTAAAGAAGCAAATGAGAATGTCAAACATGGCTAAGAACTTATTAGGAACTACTATAAGTTTAGTTGCAACCATGTTAGTTTGCGGCTAGTTAGGCTTGGTATTTGAGGGAAAAGTTAATATATTTATTTATTCTGAACTTAAGATATGTTCAATGTCGAGTCTCAGATAACATTTTTTGGGGAAATGAATAAAAATTGTTATCAACAACATTTCGTTCCATTTTATGATTTTAAAGAATCATTTCAGTCGGTCTCATTTTATTTTTAAAACAATACACTGTCTCCTTTAACAGAGCTAAGCTTTTTCCTCTGTTATAGCTATGTTACCTTGTATCCTGTTTTATCCTGTCAGATGCTAGAATAAGCTTTTATGCGAAAGCTTTAGCAAGTTTCAAAGCCTTGTAATATCAAGCTTGATAAAAGTTTTCAGGATAAAAGCTGAAATAAAGGATTCTTTCCCAACCATTTTAAGCTTTCCCAGAACGAAAGCTTTGTAGGGCTTGTATGTATTTTACAATACATTTTTATAAATTAGTATCTAAAAGACATATTTATAATATATATATGAGTGGCATTCATACTTGTTCATTAATTTAACAATTATATCAATAAGTCGCCTTAATAATTGAGCGTAAAAGCCATCTGCTTCTGATGTTGAAATAAAGTATTAATTTACTTTTAATTTCTGCAGTTTATAGGCTCCGGATGGCCATTATTCCAGAGAGGCAGACAACCGACCTGACGGAGTCCTTCACACCCCAAAGTGGCCGCTGCAACGTCTGGTTGGTCTAACAACCTCAAGTGCCGTCTTTAGTGATTCACCCGCCCACACAGCTCCTCTCACTTCGTGCCCCGAAGGATTTGCTATGCAAATGTGCAACCTGACCAACTGTCCTTGCCACATATTTGTTTAAGGATGCTACATACATGTAGCATTCTGTAATATGAAACTTTTCCAACAGGGCGCTGGCTATTGTCACACCTTTTAATTAACAAAATTAGAAAAATGCGTCACCATCACAATATTTAATTGTTTATTTTAAACTTTTATTATTCTTATTTTTCTATACAAGAAAGAATGTGTATTCGGTATTTTTCTCACAGTGTCCTTGTTCATTTCGATGCTGTCATTCTTCAAAACGAGTGAGAATGGGGAGCAGTCGTTGTCGGTTTTCCATTTCCGAGTGGGTTGACTTGAAAGCATTTTTCAGACTGCAGGTCCTTGCACTTCCTTTCCCGTGCCACCTATTTTTTTAATGCACTTTCAAGCACTTAATAAGCTCACAAAAGCGCCGACAATTTGCATGAAACATGGGCGGGGAAACGGGGAGCAGTCTCTTGTTCTCAGGGGTACCACTTGCCTTAACCCTTGAGTTTTTCCGGGCATTTACATGCACAGCCACCCTCGAAGCCGCTCTTACCTGTCCTTATCCTTCTTATCCTGTCGAAACCTCATCCGCTATCATTCGCGTGATGTTTTTGCTGTTCCCCACGTATCTATGTGTGTGCAAAGCGATTACCCTTTCATCATATTTGAAGTGCATGAGTGCAAGTGCGTGTCTGGCTCTCTCTTTCCCTTTTCGAATTCCTGTCTCTTTCGCGCCGTGTGTGTTTAGCTGGAAAAGCCGGCAAACTTGGCAATTTTATTTTTAGGTCAACGTAATTTCCGCACTTTTTATAAAAGGAGGTTTCCTTTTTTTTTTATTTTAGACTGGGGGTGCAACTTTTTTGTGTCATTTATGTTATATTTAGGCTGGGAATTAAGGTGTTATTGTGTAATATGCCAATCTAACTTCCTAAAAATGTTTTTCTAAAACTTTTTGACATTTTTAATTGACAATAAGTAGAAGCATTTACTATAATATAATTTTTCATTGAATAATTTAGGGAATAAAGGACAGGACAAGGTTAATCGAAAAAGTTTTTCTTTTTTATGTTGTTAAAATGATTTTATTATTCCATTTTCTGAGTATGATAAATAATAAGGAAAATAGGGTATGATGTCAGAACCTTTCATCTCAGTGAATAAACATATAACAGTATGAGAAATAAGATCCTTTGAAATATAACTCTCTTTATATAGAACAAATTCACTACCTTTATTGCATATTTAAGGGCAGCAACCCCTAATCCTGGCAAGAATGCAACGAGGTCCGGTTGTAGATTTATCTTGGCTACCTCAAGCACAGCTTAGCATTGTCAATTTGGTAATCACAACAAACGCTTAGCCAATTTCGAAGTATTTAGGCAGACTCTCATCACACACACAAACACGAATAGGCTCGCAAAGAGATACGCCCATCAAGGCTTTGATCCTTGCTGACAGTTAACAGAAACAGCAACAGCATGTGCATCATAGGCCGGCAAATCAGCAGCCTGGAATGGAAATATCCCCCCCATCCCTTTCCGACGTCTGCTTTGTAGGCTAAAACCATTATCGTCATCAATCGCAGAAGGGAGACACATACCAAGAGCAAGAGGCAGAGGAAGAGAGCAACCCTTAGTGAAAAAATATCCCCCTCTGGCTGCTGCATTTAAATCACATTTTTCAGCTGTCCCTGCGCTGCTCCCGATCCGTCATCTTCCCTTTGTTGTATTTGCACCGAAATCTTTGTCATCTCTTGGATTTCTTTCCCTTTTTTTGTGTTCCTATGCAGTCCCCTAATACTCCCCATCCCTCCCCCCACTCCCCTCACGCCTTTGAAGTGTGCTTAGGGGATGATGACGATGTCGAGGAAGCTACCAATTCTAGTGCAACTTTTTGGCAGCATCTCCCAGCACTTATCCGGCTGGCAACAATTTTTTTTTTCGGCAAAAAGTGCACCCCTTGCCACCCCCTTAATGCTTTTTCCACCCCCACGAACGCCCACAATGGCGAGAAAAATCAGGGAGTGGTCGCCTTGCCCTTTTTTGAGGCTTTTGTCCTTATTTTTCCCCATCAATATTGTGTTGAATCAAAAAATTATAGCATTGCTGTTGAGTGTATTGTGGAAGCATATTTCATAAATTCGGTAATATGTATGTTCTATAACTTTGTTAATTTTCTGCGAAGGATTCTGATTGATTCTCTCAGCTTTTGTCTACACACAATCCCATTGCTCGCTCCCTCCCTCGCCTAGGACACTCTCTCGCGGCGCTCTCTTTCCCACGCTGGCCATCCCTTTCCCTCTCGCTCTCCCTGTCCTTGTCTTTCGCCAGATTCTGCAGCATCCTGCTTATCCCTTTTCGGCCTGAAACACATACACACACTCACACACACTAATGCACGTGCGTCGTTGTATGGCTGTGTGCGAGTGTCCTGTGAGCTTTGAATTAAAAATGGAAAATTGATTTTTCCGGTTGCTCATATACACACACAATCACATACAGTGCGTGTGTGCGTTTTTCGTGAGTGTGCGTGTGTGTGTGTGTCTGTTTGTGTGTATGTTCGAGTGTAAGTTGATGAAGGATTTCCCAAAAAACGCCGGAAAAGAAAGTGCTGCTCGGTGCGTTTTCCTTGACTTTTCCTCCTCGTTGCTAGTGACGCTCAACAATGTTAATGCCCCGACCCAGCAGTAAGCTATATAGTATAGAATTACAATACTGCTGTGACAGGACAATATCATCGGCAAGCGTCTATGTGTCACCATACATCCTTTATAGTCCTGTTTTTCTTATATTTCTTTCGGAGGCACTTTTCATTTTCAACAGGATGAGACACTGCATTTCTAATTTACATTTTATTTCATGGCAATCCTTTTGAGGACTCGGCCAGAATGATAAAACTCCCAGGATTCTGATTGTGATTTTGGCCCGCTTTCGAGACCGTGATCCGTCATCGAGCCGGGAGAAATTGCACGTACGGAAACCAAAAGTTGACTGAAAGGCAGCCCAGGGTAGCGGCCACCATCGTCTCCGTTTTCGTCATCCTCATCGTCATCGGCATCGTTCCGTCCATCTTTCGGGCGGTCGGGTTTTCTGGTTTCTGGTTTCGAGTTTCGGGCTTCGGTCTTGGAGGGTTGCGCGCGCAGACCGAATTGCAAAATATATTCTCGTATCTCCCCCGATTTCAGGGGGTTGATTTGCCCGCACCCTCTCCCTCCCATCGCTGTTTGCCCGGCCTGTGTGTGTCCCGCCGATAGAAAATATTCGTTTTGTAATGCATAATTTTCCACTGTGTACGGATCTGAGCTTCCAACTTGAGGGTGGTTCCTTCCAGTCGACTTTGCTTATTCCAGGCCTGAAAGCCGAGCACCGAGCGCTGAGCGCCGCGAAAGCCACCCCCCTGCCAGCACATAGTAGCTATATATATGATATATAGACCTTTCCAGGCGACGCACACTTTCCGAGCAGAATTTATGCGGCGTTTTCCTGGTGCTCTGCACTTTGCCCGGTGCAAGTGGTCCGCCCTCCACCCGCCCTGTCCGCCGCCAACAAAAAAATCAAATATAAAAACAATAAAGTTACGCCATATGCTTTCAGCCAGGCTCAGACCCAGAGCACCCGGAGACCGGAGAAGGGTTGCCATCCGTCCATCCATCTATGGCATTTCCATTTCGTGGCATTTTTCTCAATGAAAATACCCCTCACAGACGCTGCTGCTGCAGCTCTCTCTCTCACCTTTTCCGTCCAACTGCAATTTTGTATCTACATAAATTTTTTGGCAGGTTGGCAAATGCAGGGCAAAGGGCAAGTGGCCCGGGAATCGGAGTGGGCAGGTCGTAAAGGAGGAGAAAGTTGCATACAGTCGCACAGAGGGGCTTTTGAAGCGCAAATCCATGCAATTTGTTGCTGGCATTTCTCGAGTGTTTTGCTGGCATGTTGCAGTAGATTTTGTTGTTTGTCGGATTGTTGATTTCAGAGACACGAAATCCGGCTTAGTGGACACGGAAAATTGTATTGCAATTTAGCTCAGTGGCTTGGGGAGTCATCTGGTCTTTGAGTAGATTTCTGATTGGACTCTGCCATTCAATTGACGTTGCGGTCTTGGGAAGTATTTAGGAGATTTTTGTCTTGTCGGAAAATTTGAATAGCGAAGAATTGAAAAGGACATAATGGAAGGGCTCATAATTACTCATAATTGAAGTATGCAACAGATGTAGAGACAAGTTGCATGAAGGATCATTTGATAATTACTGAAATATTTTACATTTCGACTTGGACTTATAGTACTATTTATTTATTATTATTATTTATTTATTATATTATATATTTATGGAAAAATTGTCCTTCAAATTTTATTAGCCATATATGTAGTGCCTTTTAGGCCCATTACTTATAGCCACCTTTAAGTGCTCAATTACTGCGTACCCCAACCCAGTCCTGGGGAGGCCATAAAAAATTGAGTAACGCCTCGTGGCTAAGCACCTTCCCTGCTGTTTATTTGACGCAATTAAAAGTGCGTAGGAGGTGGTCCTTCGTGGGGATATGAAAGTTTGGCGAGCAAACGAGCTTAATCGAATTACATATCGCGGTGACGAACGGTGATGTCATCATTTTCGGCATTTCCTGTACAAGTTTTAGCAAATCCTTTTTGGGTGTGCGTGAGACTCCCCCGAATAAAAGGATTCTTTAACAATTCATTTTTCTGGGTCAGTAGCCATAAAATTGACAGACGTCTTTCGCACGACAAAAAATCCTGCAGACGACGCGCCCCGAATTCCGTCCCCGCCACTTCGGGAAAAGTTCAACAACCGGCGGTGAAAGACTCAAACACACATACACACTCAGATGCTGGAAGAAACCATCCCAGAGCTACCCCCAGACTATTTGCTCTTTCAACCCGCCTTTCAACATCTTCATTGAATTATTTTGCAATCTATTTTAATAAATTTCATATCCGTTGGCATTATTTCCCATTTCCTGGGCCAAAAATCAATAACGCACTTAACTCAGCCACGATTTGTTTTTGCTCTCACACACATGCGTTCAATTTAGCACACAGTTGCGCATTTACACACACACACAGACACACAAACATCCAGTCACAGACACCCACGCAGAGAGGAGAAAAAAACCTGGTCTCAATTTAAGACCGAAAATTGTCCATCGTAGCGACGAATTCTTTTTTTCGAGGGATATTCTTTTTTCGGCTCATTCTCCCCTGTATGATATTAGTTAGGGCGCAGGCGCCCTGGAAGTGAGATTGTGCCAGGACGAGCAGAACGGGTGGGCGGAACAGGACGTTCTTACAAAAGGTACAGCAATTTGCTCACGGCATTTACAAAACATATTCATATCTAAGTAAGTTATTTATTTTGTCTTACTTGGTTACAACTGCTAGACGTAGAGTTGCAGGACATATTTTATTTAGAGAAATATGACTTCCCAGCCTGAGGGGTGTTTGTTGGGTGGCTTTTTTTAAAATGGGCGGGTAATAAAAATACTTCTTTACTTACATTTCTTTGTCAATTTTTCCTTAGAACACAATGTCTCTAGGTAAAGAATAGTATTTAAACTGTTCTTTATAAAATTTCTATGCTTTATTTAAATTAATTTCTTGAAAATAATGATCCAAGGCACTGAAAATATTCACAAGAACTAGTCCAAAATCATTTTTACATCCACATAAAGCGCCAAATAAATATCTACACTACAGTGACTTGAAACATAGGTGGCGCCACTTGGACACTTATATTGACTTTCCAACCACGTAAATAACGTATTTTTAGGAATTTTAATAAGATTAGACCACAAAAGTTTTTTTTTTTTATAATATTAATATATTCCAAAATACCAAATTACAAAAGATTAAAAAACGACCAACGAATTACTAGCTATACAAATAACTAGTTTCCAATTTAGAATTTAGGCATGTCTCCAGACCCTCCAGTTCAGAGTTCAAATCCATCGCTAAGAGAAAGTTACAGGTTATTGAAAGTTAAAAGTCTATTGTTTAGTAATGACTTACCCACTGAGCATATAGTCCTAACGTCTAAAACTCCATGGAGATGTCATCTTAAGAGGCAATGAGGCCAGGCTCCATCCAAAGGTATATCCGGTAAAAATAGATATTTCTTCCGGCACTTTGGTTGTAAGGAATCCAAACCTCAAATCCAGTTGATAAGTTGTCACCCGTAAGGTAAAAATTCTATGGTCAACTTTTAAAATTTTCTAGACCTCCATTCTGGATTTTGTTATTTTTTTTTGCCATCCTTCTGAACTGTGGGTGATAAGGGTGACAAAAAGAATGTCTTTTGGAAAGTACTAGCTAATTGCTAATATTGGAAACTAGTATCCAAAAACAATGTGCTCTATGCTATTGCTGCTGCCAAGCCGAGAGTGGCAACAGTGGCTGCCGCATGTCCTGCAAATACAAAAGCGCTCGCCGGCTCTTTCGATGATGAAGATGAGCCATTGTCTGAATTTTCTGAAACTGGAAAGCGTGGAAAATTTTTAAATACATCAGCTATGGCTCATCCATATGCTAGAATGTGTAAAAAATTGTCAACGCCTCCCAGCTAAACAGATAAAAATCCAATTGATACAAATTATATTTAAAACTGACTAGGGAAGCGCTGAAAAACTTTTTAAACTTAAAAATATAAATTTGTTTTTTTTTAAGGTTTTGTTAAATTTCCGTATAAAATGTATAGAATACTCACATGACGGTCCTGCGGTATCGCCCTGCTTAGCCTGGGTTAACCCGGGCGGCATCTCCCACTTCTGGTTATAGGTTCTCCACTTCGAAAAAAAAATGTATTTAATTAGGCCATCTTTTAAAGTTTCAATATTAAGAACTAACTTTCATCGAGGGTGTTTTATACCAAACTCCAGGGCGTGACTCAAGGTTCTCCTGGAGAGCGGAATTTTTGGCATAGTAGACGTCGGTTCTGGTCTGGGAGAGCACTATCCAAGCTATTACTTCCGCCGCCATACCTAGCACCATAAATAAGATCATGGGTATTGCCTGTGGTTGATTATAGTTAAATTTATTGAATAGTTGAGGAAAAATTATAGAAAATTATATTAAAAATTATTATAAAAATTGTACAAATTAATACAAAAACAAAGTTTATCGAGAGTTAAAAACGCAATCTTTTTTTCACTTTACAAGTTTATTCGTTTGGATTATTTATTTCCATGTATACAGATAACTTTCTCAAAACGGTTCTAGCACATATTTTTATGAAGACTATCGACTGCTGGCACATCCACTGAAAAAGTGAGATATTATTTATATAAGGGAGATATTATTAGTATTTTTTTTTGTTTTTCGTTTACCAGTTCACTGATAAATCACTTTTTTTCCGGGTTTCAGCCTGAGCTTGTCATTGCAGGGTAGGTTCACTTCCCTAAAGTCAATCCCAACCGGAAGTATGATGGTCATATACGCATTGGTTTCGTTCACGTTTGCTATTCATATAGATTGGAGATCCCGGGCAAGACTAAGCTGATCCGAATTCTCGCGAATCCATACCAAGCAACCGCAGTAGGTTTAGCTGAAAGGATATAGGGTTCAACCTAATATCCGACCTCCAAAGCATATGAAAGCACGCAATTACATCTCATTCCATGATTGTTGATTTCCCAATGGAACACTCCCAGAAAACAAAATTTACATTGCACAGGCTCATAGGGCGGCAGCCAAACCCAGAGCAGCTCCAGTTAAAACTGCATGACCGGCTAACTTCTTTCCACTAAATTCGGTTTCCTCCCCCGACTTTTTCTTTTTATCATCACTGTCTGCAGCGACTGAAAAATGTGAAATTTCCATTTTTTAGTATGTTTTTTTGTAGGTAAAATTTCGTATTTCGTAAACGTTGGCATAAAACTTACAATCAGGCCCGGCGGTATCGCCTTGATTGGCACGAATTAAATCTTTGGGAGTTTTGCATTCCTGATGGAACCGTATGAACTGCCGCACAAAAGTTCCATTGATCGAGGTTAGTTTATTGGACGTCAAAGTGTACTTACCTTGCGGTATTCAGCTGGATAGTATACTCCCTGACGGGTCTCGAGGGCTCTCCAATGCGCCGAGTTCTTCGTGTATTCGACGTCGTGCCTGGTCAGGGCAATCAGGATCCAGAATATCACTTCGGTCGTGAAGGCCAAAAGTGAAATCATAATGATGGGAACGGCCTGTGGGATGGAACCGAGAAGAAATTGGTCCTTGCATTGGTCTACCAAAATACCATTGCAGACAACTATATCGAGCGGTAAACGCGACAATCTCCGATAGCGACGACTTAAAAAACGCAGATTTTCAACTCTATGTATTCATGCCCTAACCACGGCATATATCTAATACGTCATTTGGTTTAGATTTGAAATTTAAAAGATTTTGACTATTAATTTTACTTCGATTGCAATGAAACGAGTGCACTAGAAACGAGTCGCTTTAGATATTGTCGCGGTTAGGGCTTGATATAGGAATCTGAAACTTAAATATGAATGAATTCAAGCCATTCATGCAGTAATTTTCATGGAAAATTAATAAAATCATATATAAAATCACATATAGAATATTTTTTCATATAATTAGTTATGCAATAAAAAAAGTCTTATTTTGTAGTTTGAACTTGGTGCTCTGGCGCATTTTTAGCCTTAGTGTGACCAATCATAGAATACAAAATAAGGTTTTTTGCGAATTGGGTTTGAGTTCGGGATCTTGACACATTTCCAATTCCTTTTTTTTTATTGCCTTCCCCGTTTCCAGCGTTCCCCGTTGTTCCCCTAAATCAAAAATATGAATTATTTCCTAAGATGCAACTTTTAAAAATTGAAACCCGATAAACGACACCTACCGGTGCTTTTTGTAATCTGCTTTAAAGTACACTCGAGTTGGCAGCGCCATGGTCGGAATGACCTGAATCGGATGCGTAATTTTCAAAACAGTTGGCCGGTTCACGAACCGGGTACGAACGGCTGCGAACGAACTCGAACATGTTTGAGGGCCATTTCGGTGTTTAGGCAACCCTAATGTCCTTCTTTCTCCCTCCATTCCCACCTGAACCGACCCGCAATCCTTCATCCTTCAGACATAACTCACCTCTCGAACTGCGCAGTCGCAGCCGCGTACAAGACCAGAATTAGGACCTAAATACTTCCAGTGCTCGTGCTTGTGTTGAAAGAACATTTTTGCAGACATTTTCATTTCCGCCGAAAGAACATAAAAAACACACACAAGTTAGGCATTGCCATTGGCAACAAAAACAACTAGCAAGACCAAGAGGGAAGCGTCGTAGTCAAAGCAAGTGCCGAAAAAAGGGGAAAACCAACCGAGACGGCAGGCAGAAACATAGTAGAAGGCGAAAACGGCAAACATTTTTTTCAGCCAAACGAACGAACCCTAAACCCAAAGGAAGCAAGCAACTGCGAGGCCTTTTGCCAGAAACCTTTTGCTTTCAGTGTGCGCTTTGAAAGATATCAAAATTCAAATAAAAGGCGAAATGCACGCGCTGACGGAGGGCGCCACCATGCTGCACCACCAGCCACCACCGCCGCCGACCACGGCCGGGGATCACCTGCCCCTCACCGCTGACAATTTTTTCTATGCCCGCAGCAACCCGATGGAGAACGCAGCAGCTGCTGCCGCCGCCGCTGCAGCGGGTCTCATCGACCCCCGACACAATCGGGACTTGCACCAGGCTCTGGTGGCCTCCATGGCCAACAACGGCGTGGCCACCATCGGCAGTGGCCTGACCACAGCTGCTGTCCTCAAAAGCGCCGCCCAACAGTCACAGGCGGTGACTCAGCAGACACAGAATCCCGGCTCGGCCGTTGTGGCTGGCCAGGAGCAGCCCGGCCCCGGTCAGGAGCTCAAGCAGGACCTGGCCTTGATCAAGGAGGAGAGCATCAATGCCGGTGTAGTTGCTGGCCAGAACGGTGGCCAACAGAGTGGCAGTAACAACAGCGGCTCCTCGGGCCGCTCCACACCCAGCCTGACCGGAGGCAGTGGCTCCGATCCGGCACCAGGGAAACTCTTTGTCGGCGGGCTCAGCTGGCAAACATCCTCCGACAAGCTGAAGGAGTACTTCAACATGTTCGGCACTGTCACCGATGTGCTCATCATGAAGGATCCCGTCACCCAGGTAAGCAGCAGACATCCTATATTCCCATTATATTGTATTCCTTGGCACAGCCATTATTCTCCATAATCCCCCTGGCATGGCTCGGAGTGTTTCGGGTTTACAGCTACTATATGATGTTGGTCCGTCCTCTTTGTGATTTACCTTTGGCACAGCTGCAATCTGCATGCCGTCTCGCTCTCTTCGCCTCTTTCTCTTTGGCCTCACTTTCCTTTTGCACCGGGTCTAGAATTACAGTTCTTTTCCAGCTACGTGCCAAAAACAAAAGCCAGCGAGGAGCGAGAAACGAGATGCAAGAAGCGAGAGATGTGAAAGAGACGGC
The DNA here is from genome assembly GCA_035045925.1 of Drosophila atripex. Classification (NCBI taxonomy): domain Eukaryota; kingdom Metazoa; phylum Arthropoda; class Insecta; order Diptera; family Drosophilidae; genus Drosophila; species Drosophila atripex. The sequence continues at coordinate 1,811,589 of JAWNOP010000022.1, read as the reverse complement.
AGACATTGAACCAAAATTTAATGTAATCAGGTTATATTATATTTTATGTGGAGCAGGTCGCCGGGGCCGGGGATAATCTACGGTGCGAACTCAACACCACTTTTCTTGTTAAAACTTGTATGCTGGGTGTATCGGTTTTCCTTCCTTCCTTCCACACATGCTGGTTGCCATTTCCCGGATACATCATTGCAGGACGATTAATCAAGTGTTTTGGTTTTAAAATCATTAATTTGTTTTGCCTAAAATATGTTATAAGGTTTCTTTATACTTTTTTGGTTTAAGGAAGCCCCGTACCTTCCGACTACATACATACAATACATATATCCTGTTGACAAATTTCTTTGGCTTCCCTTGCAGCGGAAATTGAGTTTCTGGAAATTCTTGAATGCAGTCAGCAATTTGTCCGTTTGATAAGCGCATACTATCCGTATATCCTGTTTGAATTAAGTACCTACGGCCATGTGGCAGTAGGCTCCCCAATCGAAAAAGAGCGCGCGCCGCCTTGGGTAATAAAACGGCAGCTGCCTTGCTGGTCTTTGGCTCCTGCGCAGCTGTTCACCGCAGCACAGGACAACAGGACGGCAGCTTATTGTGCGCCCGAGAGACTCTGGGCCTGGGGTAGTTTTGCCTTGCTGTCGAGGCAATTGCGCAATTGCGGCATGATAGGGCAGTTATTCTCGTCGGATCCTTGTTGACGATGTTCGAGTAACGGGGTTGTCCTGTCCCCTCCTGCCAACACACCAACACAGACACACACTCACACAGATACCAGAAGCAAACACCTTTTGTTCCCTCCCCTCCCAAAGACCAAAAAAAAAAAGAGTACAAAATACAAGAGGCAAACAAAAGAACGAAGAAAACTGGTTTACCAACTGTCTTCTGGTATCGGATCGTTTGAGAAGACGATCTCTGCGATAGTACTGGGGCGTACTGTAGTCTATAAGCAAAATCAATCAAACATGCAGCTAGCTATACGTAGAGGAACTGTATGATCTACTAAACCAAACATAATTTTAATAATAAACATCATAAACCACAACAACCGAAAGTGAGGAATCTCGAGTCAAGGACAAGGCTGGATGCCCAGAAAGGAGTCGCCTATCGAATACCTGAGGCAGGTAACCGCAGATGTCAACCGCAGGCAGGATGATGAACGAACCTCGGCTTAGGTACATTTTCACCAACCAAAAAAAAAAAAAACCAAAAATAATAAATAAAAATAAATAAGAAATCGCCAAAATACTTTGAAAAAAAAAAAAACTGTATAAAAAGCGAACGTTTAGCATAAAAGTGTGGCGCATCGTAACTCTTGTATTTCGTATGATTCTGAGCAATAAATATAACCGCATAATTGTACTCGTATCTCTAATTGAATGTACTCGTTCTTGTACTTCTAATCGTACTCTCGTATACTTGGTATTGTGTACTTGGTTTACTTTAGCGTTTCTCACCCAAAATCCACGCATTCAGCTTAAGCAAGCCTCGCAAGCAAAAACTAACGAACAAATCAATCACCTATTCGAACCTAGAAATCAATTCAAACATCATCTGTTGAGAGGCGTGCTCAACTCCAATAATAATAATAATAATACTATCCCCCCACTTCCCCACTTTAGCGTAAGAGGAGCGAACCTCGGTCGAGAATCGTCCTGGCAACTGTTGAATTGATTGTATAACATAAATAAGAACCCTAGCGTTAGCATTATGAGCATACTATATATATTATTTACATATCAGCCCCGTAAATGTTAGTCTTACATATATAATAACCAATACATGCTATAATATTTTGTTTTGTGTGTTTAGTTACTGCTTTTTCATTTTTTAACCAATCAAATAGGTAAAATATACATTTTAAGTTGTGTAGTTCGAATATTTGTGAAGATAATTGGTTTTAGTTTTGCTTTATTCATTTTTTCCCCCAAGGGATATATATATATTATTTATATCTTGATTCTCAAATATCCCCGCCAGTAAAGCTTTTTTTTTATCTCCGACTGAGGACTCGAATAATACGAATAGAATATGTATCACTAGGTAGGTAGTTCCATAGCTTTAAACTACTTCCCCCAAAGTTATTTTCTGTAAATTGTATTTCGACTATGCCCTAGGCTTAAGCAACAACTGTGTACCCCGTTTCTATGTAACATATATGTAACCAATAGGTTTAAGATACAATAATATCAAGCATTCGAGACTCATTCTTTGTACAAATTATTAAGTAACTATTAAGAACAAATTAATTGTACGGCAAAAGGGTTCGAAAACTAAAACATAGATCATTATTAGAGCATTATCTAGAGCGTATATACCTTTTCTACTTTACCTTTATCTTAAACACAGTGCGTTTCTGTATCACTAAATGAATATTAAATATTGAATTATTATTTGGCCTTTTTGATTTGCTAAATACACAAATGAAACGCACTGTACTGTACGTAAAAATATTAATTAATTAATTCAAGTCTCTCCATCACACATGTGTAATTGCCGCATTTGTACACTCCAACTCGAGCTCATTCCACACAAAGATGCGAGGTATACTCCAGTTCTTGTGTATATACATAATTTATATCTCTGCCTCCTTATATCCGGGATATCCTAGAGGGTTGCCATTCCAGTATGCAGGATACGTTGAATGCCTATATTTCGTAATGTTTCAATAGCAAATGAGAGTGTAACGGCAGTAACCGAACTACTTGCGTATACTACATATTGGTATTCTGTTAACAAAGCAATCGTATACTTAGATAAACCTTAGTTTTTAGTTAAAACATTTTGTCTTCTTTGGATTTGAACTTAAACCGTTTATGTTTACTTCACGAACTTAAAAGAAGTGAATTGGTCGAGCAAACAGCGTAAGATGCCACGCTCAAATCAGTTGATTAATTCCATCTACATACACGCATATAAACTGTATACCGTATCTGTGTTTAAATATATAATTCTATATATACTTTTTATATACTTGTGGATGATCGAGTTCCGATCGGATTGGTTCTTACTTTGTTGGACTTTTGCTAACGTTTCGTAGGACATTTTACGATTATTAATCTTAGTTTTATAATTCAACATTTGCAACTTAGCATTAGAAACCTCTAACCGAAAGCTCTCCATCCCCCCAGCCAGTGATCCCTTACTAATGAACTCGTGTTTTCTTATCTTTCTTCCCACAACCAAAAAAAAAAAAAAAAATGAAATGAAACACCTATAGCGCAGTCGCGGCTTCGGGTTTATCACATTCCAAGAACCCTGCACCGTGCAGAAGGTTCTCAAGGTGCCCATCCACACCCTCGACGGCAAGAAGATCGATCCAAAACACGCCACCCCAAAGAACCGACCGCGCCAGGCCAACAAGACCAAGAAGATCTTTGTCGGCGGCGTTTCCCAGGACACCTCCGCCGAGGAGGTGAAGGCCTACTTCAGCCAGTTCGGCCCCGTCGAGGAGACCGTGATGCTGATGGACCAGCAGACGAAACGCCATCGCGGCTTCGGCTTTGTCACATTCGAGAACGAGGACGTGGTGGACCGCGTCTGTGAGATTCACTTCCACACCATCAAGAACAAGAAGGTCGAGTGCAAGAAGGCCCAGCCCAAAGAGGCCGTCACCCCGGCCGCTCAGCTCCTGCAGAAGCGTATTATGTTGGGCACTTTGGGCGTTCAGCTGCCCACCGCTCCCGGCCAGCTGATAGGTGCTCGTGGCACTGGCGTCGCCGCCATGAATCCCCTGGCCATGCTGCAGACTCCCACACAGCTGTTGCAATCGCCGGCAGCCGCCGCCGCCGCCCAGCAGGCCGCTCTTATATCACAGAATCCGTTTCAAGTACAAAACGCAGCCGCTGCCGCCACGATGGCAGCCAATCAGACTGGTTTTGGAAAACTGCTGACCACATATCCGCAGACAGCCCTGCATAGTGTCAGGTGAGCTATTCAACAAATAACCATTATTATTTGTTCTATAAACCTTTCAAAATGATATCCTTTATTAATAAATTGTGTATTTTTGTACAGGTATGCTCCTTATTCGATCCCCGCCACCGCTGCCACTGCCAATGCTGCCCTGATGCAGGCTCATCAGGCGCAGAGCGTGGCTGCTGCTGCCCACCAACAGCAGCAACACCATCACCAGCAGACTCATGCCGTGGCTGCCGCCCAGAGCCACCAGCAGCAACAGAGCCACCACTCAGCCGTAGCCGCCTCGAATCCCGCTTCGCAGGCCCATTCAGCAGCCGCTGCCGCTGCTCTGGCGGCCAATGCAGCAAATGGAGCTGCAGGAGCTGCCAATGCCCACAGCCTGGCCGCTGCCGCTCAACAGGCTGCCCTGGTGGCCGGAAATCCGCTGAACGCTGCTGCTGCCGCCGCCGCCGCTGCTGCCAATCCCGCGGCCGCCTACTCCAACTATGCTCTGGCCAATGTGGATATGTCCAGCTTCCAGGGCGTCGACTGGAGCACCATGTACGGCATGGGCATGTACGTCTAAGGCGGGGGGTTCCGTTTGGTAATTTGAATGAAACACTCACAACTTACACTCTCACACACAACACCCACCACCCGCAAACCCAAGTCAAAGGGGGGAACACCACACCAGCTCCCTTGGCGTAGACTCATGGCCCCCATTTAACACACCCACTCAGAAACGCTCATCCGAAGTTGGTTTTCCTTTGAGTTCTACTTGGTTAGTAGTCCGACACACGGAAGGCGAATTAAGTATTATATTTAAGGCGCTCCCGATAGCGCAATCAACAAAAACTAAAAATATATATAATATAAATATAAAAAAAATAAGCAATATAAGCAAGAAAACAATTTAAAGGAAGGCGAATCGAAAACGAGGAGAAACAAAATTCAAACCAAAAAGAATAAATTACGAAGCGATATAGAAGCAAAAAGGAAAACATTAAAAAACCACCGATTGTGATTGCGTTTAAATGTAGCCGTTAATATATAATTTTTAGTGCATAAAAAAACATTAAACGTAAAACATAAATTATAATACTAAAGAATAAAATTATAACAAAAATTATTATATCTAACTATTGAAAGAAAATCAAAGAGCAAAGCAAAGAATCTGAAAACTTTTCGCAGTCTCGAAAAGCTAACTAAAAAAAAGATCAATTGAAATGAGAGATGAAGATATCCAGCAGTGCAGTATTAAGCAATTGAATCAAACTGCAAGAGAAAACATTTTGCTCAATCAAAGAGTTGATTAAATATTATTCACACACACCCACACACACACAAGCTAAACAAGAAACGATGAAAACTGATCGAAACTATAATTTTAGTGGTTTAGTTGAGTTCGAATTTAATTCACCCCCAGCATAGGAGAATCTCATGTATCAACATGCTAACAAACATCACCAAACCAACACCCAACCCCAACACACACTTGCACAGATCTTTCTCACTTCTATCACTCTAATCTGTTTACTCTAATACTCTATTCTTTGTACTTAATAATATAAAATACAAAAAAGCAACGAACAACTCACTCTCTTTCGTTTGTGATTTGTGTGTGTTTGACCATCTGATTTTGACTTAGTTTTAGTTAGAATTAGTTTACTCTCCACCCAATCTCAACCATTATGTAGCTACTAGCTAGTAACATTTATCATTTTGCATTTGCGTATTTTGATTTCAAAGGACAGAATGTAATTTAGATTTACGTAGGAATGCTCGAACGGCCTACGAGTTTCCAGGTCGATACTAATCCCATGGAACTCTTACTTTTTACCAATTTGTGTTTCATTTCCATAACCATCCAACCACTCATGAACCAGGTAACATTTCTTTACTGTAGTTTATTGTTTTAAATGGCACAATTTTAGTTTTAAATATTATTTTGTAATTACCTTTAGCGTAGTGTTTGCATTTGAGTTTGTATTCAAACAAAAAAAATACTTCATCCTTGGAAAAAAAAAAAACAACAAATCGAATTATGAAATCCAGACCATTAGCTTCTGGATAATTACGTTGTTTCATTTGAATCGCTTGCATGTTTTACAGTCTAATTTTAGTTTTTAATTATGATTTTGAAAGTAACTTTTGCGTATGTACATATATAGTTTGTATAATTTACTCTTGTACACACTTATGGAAAAACATTGAAACATTTGAAGTAATTTGTATGTTTAATAAAAATCAACGAAAAACAAAAAACAAAAACTTTGCTAATGAATCGAGCAAAACTATTCGTGTTTTCTTAATTTTATGTGTATATAGTTGGCCACATACTATCTTATTGTATTATTTGACTATACCTCGTAATCCACACTCTTGTATCTGTTGTGTTGTGCTGTGACCTCTCTTCTGTTTCCTAATCTGCCCCCTCACCCATGTGTAGACTTTATTATTATGACATTTCGATGCATTTGCCCGTACCAAAAAAAAAAAAAATGAAAGATTTTGTGGAGAATTTATTTGTAGTTTCTTGCCTGGAGGGGTGAGTATGACGTATTATTGTGTTTTTTTTATTTTATTTTTGTATACCAAAGATATCGAATATTAACCAAAATTCATTTCAAAAATTGCTGGGCTGAATTCGAGACTCGTTCCATTTCCATATGCAGAAACTAATTTATTTATTTATTGTTTACGTTTAAGACTTTAACCACATTCCACACGTGTTATGGTGCCATTTACTTATCAATATTAATATTTATAATTTTCCAAAACTCCTTTTAGCAGATCTCAATCTCAGAACAACTGCTTTTAGCTTAAGATTGATACGTATTTCCCTGCCGACCCCCTGAAAGTAATACGAATTCCTTGTTTTTTTACACAAACATTGTTCTATATACAAATATATTTTATATATGAAAAACCAAATAAAATTATTTACATTTGATTAATGCATTTTCCATTTATTTTTATTTAGCTGATAACGCAAGAAGTCAAAAAATGCTCCTTTGATGTAGTTTATACTATTGAAAATATTTAAAAGATATTATTTTGAAACTTATGTATGCTTTTCCAATTACAACATTTACTCAGAGCGAACAAAATCTGAAAATTATTTACTCCATGTACTTGTAATAGTCTGAATTCGTTATACAAACAATATACTACATATATTATACCCATACTCCATGAAATGTTCTGTTTTCGATAATAGTACCAAAAATATATACCCAAAGTAGTAGCTTGCTAATTTTGATGTATAGTAACCAGATCAATCATATTTATACAGCGCGCTCTATAAATATATACATATACATATATATATTTTTTTTATTATTGAACAATAATGATTGAATTGAATTTGAAGTCCTTAGTTAGAAGAGTTGGCAGATAACTAAAATCTTGTTATCAGCCAACTTCTGACCAACCAAGAAAACCCAAAACGGAATCAAAACTTGTGTTTGTGTCTCGTAGTGTTATCCAGAATTTCTATATTCCGCGCAAAAAGTAATAGTTGATTTTCTTATTCATTTATCATCGGGCCAATACCTACAAAACGAACTTGCTGTAATATAAATCAACAACAACATTTTACACTGCGAATCGAAAGTTGTAACCTTTTGTTTTTACTCGTAGGTTTACTATCAACTTAATGACATATATTTAGATACAAATAGATTTATATTCCTATATAGATATACACATTTATGGAAATAAACGCATGACGAAACATGTAAAGTAGTCAATTGAGTAAAAAACCTTTACACCTTATACAAATCGCATTCCCCTAGATCATGCAGAGAACTTCAGATCATACATGTCTCATGCGGACATGTCTCCCGATGTCCTCCATTGGCAAGGCATTAGCATTAACTATCAAAACTTGCTCATGCACACGTTGCGTATACTTAATACCTACATATAATACATTACATCTAATCATACACACACACACATACATCATATGACAATAAGATCAACTGTGTTTCAGCATTCAAGTGTCAGTATTCGTAAACCAAATTACCTAACAAACTGAGAAAAATGTACTTATACTTATACTACTCAATCTCGGAAGAACTCAGATACGATGGAACCTTTTGGATTTTGATTAGGCTCGGACGGAGGATTTAGCGACTCGAATATAGATGGGGTAGATAGCGTTTAAATGTTCTTCGGGCAACTCAAGTGGCGAAAACTTTATAGATATTTACATGCATATATACAGATACATATATATACATACGATGATATTTAGCAAGACCGTGATATATTCAATTAGTAAACAAAAACAAAACCAAACAAAAAAAAATTATATATGTATATATCAATTATATGTGGAGGCGTCTCAAAATGTGTCAAATTGCATACTATGAGTAGAATTTTTGGTATACACTAAGAAAAAAAGCTGAGAGGCGAAAGAAAACATTTCATTAACTGTTGTTGTGAAGGCTACAAAACAACGCATATCACTTTGATGGTGTCACAACCCAGAGTTTTCGAGTTTTACCTAAAAAATAACACAAAAACAAAAAACAAAAGAATCCAACTCGCATAAAGAGGTTTGCTCCAGGGAATATTTTAAAACAACAAACTAACAAAATTAAGGCAAGGTGGCTAACTAGTTTTCATTTTGAATATCGTTTTTTAGATGTCGAACTAAAAGTACATCTGATAATGTAGTGTTGTTTTGAGTGACCAATGAGGACCAAATTTTTAGCAAAATTCACAAATCAGGTTATTAGAACCTAAAAAATTCAAAACCAAAATAAAACTAGTTTAGTTAGAGCATTTTATTTTATCCTGGCATTTTTTGGCTTCTTGTTTATTGTTTGGCGTTTTTATTTTTTAGTTATAAACCAACTGCTAAAAAAAAACACGACAACTAACACTTCCAAAAACACAACACTCTCAAAATGCTAGTCAATTTATGTGCTCAGGCACGAAAGATTCTTCAAAAATGGTAAGTAAAACATGAAAAATAAATACATTGTGAAAATTGTAACAAAAAATTCAACAAAGAAAACAAAATATACAATAAAATCTGAAAGCAATTATTTTCCTCGACTATCCTGGGAAAATACAAAAAAAAAAAACATAAATCACATTATAAATGCTCGAATTAAATATTAATTTATTGTATTGAGAATTAGTTGGTAAGCTTATCCTTAAGTCAACGTGTTAAATAATTTTGAAGCAATGCAGACAAGTATTCGGGAAGAAGATACTTGAAAAACAAGCTATATATTTATCAATTGCTAAAAATTATATATAAACGCATAAAATATGAGAAGATCCAATCATTTGGCTATCTTTGCTTATTGAGATGCTTAACGAAATGCTAAAATCAAAGCCAACAAAAAGGCGTACTCAAACGTAATTTAAGTGTTAAGAAAGAAAAAAAACATTAAATATACTACAGAATCGAAACAAAACAAAAATATATATATACATTTAAAAAGTAATGTTTTCTTATATAACAAGGAGGATGATTACTTTTGCCGGCTCGTAACATATCAATTATATTGAGCTCTAACATATTTTGAAATGGAAAGCAAATTGAAACGAACGAATTCAACACCAAGTTCAATTTTTATGCATTGATGCAACCGAAGATTTTTTGATTAGGGGTATAACAAAAAATATGTAAATCGAAGGTGAGTAAATCGCAAAGGAAATTATTGTAGAAAGCCTTGCTAAGACTTTCCTAAATCGAAAACCTAACTTAGACTCGTCTTCCAGCAACTATTTGACATGGCAAAACTCCTTTACACCAATAGTGACAAGGGATTGTGAAATTTAGGAAAGAAATTACAGATACATGGAGGTTTTTTGTTTTTTTGTGTTTTTTTATCCAGCACCCTGAAGCTTCGGGACAATTTTAAAGTGGAGAAGAGCTCAGCTTTTGGCAAAACTTGTTAGACGTAATTAATCAGTACAATGTTAGCAACGAGGAATTTTAGATCGAGAGAATCCCTTCATAATGAAAGTGTTAAACAGAGAATGACTTTTATTTCAGTTCCCTCAAAAAATGAATCCTTTTGAGCTCTCACTAAGAACGAATATTGGAAGAGTGTTTGAAAGCTCCTCTTACTAACTGTTGTAAATTTGTTTCTCTGAGAAAGTAAATAAAAATATAATACAAAAAAAAAACCGAAATATAAAAAAAAAAAAACTATATAAACGATAAGAAAGTGCATTATATTGAACGATTTGGAAACAATTTGAAGGCTAGCAATAAGTTTTCACATATACATTATATAAATATATATATATATATATATAAACTTCTAGGCCATAAGCAATCCAGTATGAAACCCGTTTGAATTTGAATTGAGTTTGGCTCGGACCGAGAATTGTAACCATAGATCAGAAAGTATTTGGCAAACGTATATACATTTGTTTATGAGATATAGTTATCATTTGTTTAGCCTGTAACGAGAATCAGATATTATATACAACGCTCTGTATCTTGTAACCGTAACTGTCGCTTTATTTCTCGCTCTATACGTGTAGCGATGTTTAGACACTCATATATACTGATCACACAATATATAACTCTTGCGATATATTGCAATGAACATGTAAACGGTATTTAATCTTTTTAGCTTAAAAACCCCAAGTCTCAAAACTAAGAAAAATGAAACCAATTGCTGACAAAAGAACTATATGTGAACCCATATATGTGAATATGTCATTTTCCTCTTGAAGAACTTCTTGGCATAATCCCTTTTTGAATTGAATTGAAATGAATAAATGAAATGTGAAAGAAAATTTTGCAGATAAAATCCCTGTATTTGATTAAAAAATTAAATGGAGAACAATTAATAGAATGTGTCGAAGAACCCTGTAATTTAAAAGTAGATTGCACGAAATTATTTTTTCTGTATAATGCACACGAAACCAAAAAAAAAAAAGTTGAAATGTCTGTATAACATATTGTACTGTTAATGTTTAGTCTAAGCTTAGATTTAATTATAAATTTATATATAAATATATATTGGTATGGTACTCAATTAGTTCATAGTTGAATTAGAAACCACCGTCATATTAGAATTTGTAAAATGTACTCGTAAAACGTACTCTCCGTTTCAAACTTGATACCACATAACCGTAATCGTAAACAGTAATCACAATAGTAACATTACAAAATGCCTAATTTTTTATATTTTTACTAATTTAAAAATTTGTTTATTGTAGAAATTTTTCTATTTTCTCAAGCTCAATTTTTGGTTAATTTATTTTTTATAGGACTTGTAACGGGTATCTTGTAACGGGTTATTATTCGCTTTTTCACACATTTCAAATTGTATATAGTTTATTGCGTAAAACTTCAATTCCAATTAATTTATTATTCAGAGTAGATTATTTGACCAAATCATTATTTAGTAAATTGATATAATTTTTAAATACTGTACCATAAAATGCTTCTAGTACAAAACTTTGCAGTTTTCTAATTTGTTCATACATGCATACACAGGTGGTATCACTTTGTTTAAATATTATTGCTTTCCAATTAAAAATAAACACACAAAAGGCAGTGCATGGTCTACATTTTGCAAGAGATACCGATGTTCTGAAAACGAAATGCAAGGAACATTCTATGTAAGAAAATACATATGCGACAATACACTTTTTGTGTGAATTTAAAGTTTATTAGAGAATAATATCCAAGCGAAAGGTACGAATATGAACTAAATGAATCAACAATTATCGAGTTAGATGTTATAATTCAAGAGAAGCGAGCGAGAACAATTTAAAAGCAATATATATATATACACGTGCGCATATATAACTTTGATAATGATGTGTTAACGTTGAGGTAAACTCAAACAAATAAAATATAAATATATGCATTGTATATTTGTATTCGAAGGTCGTCTTGAAGAAGCTAACATTAGACCCTAAGCCCCGAGTTGAAGATGAACCAATTTAATGATAAAGTCAACTGCTAAAATGCAGTTGCTTCGAATAAGAAATAATCGGATTAAAACATTTAGTCGTTATGTTGCAGGTGTTTATGCAATACAGAGTTCTATCGCAAAATCAAGAAAATATTAGATTGAGATTCCGAGAGAACTTCGAAACTGTTTTCAATGTTGGTTGCTCCTTAGCTTCTTATGCAGTATAAATACTATATTAATCTATATTATAAAACGTATTCATAGACAACGTATAGATTTGATTAGATCGTAGTACATACATACATACATACACCACACCCCCCAGACACTCATCCATAGACACACAGTAACACCCCCAGAAGACATCCGTTGGTATTGTGTAAACTTCAATTTGCGTATAAATTTGCTGTTTGAAACCACAAAGCAAACTCATCTTAAATGTTGCAGCGTAATAATATAATAAATTATATATATATATATATACATAAATAACATATATACTACAATAAATGTTTCGCATAAAATATTTCGCTCTGTAGTTTCAACCAATTTTCTTTAGTATCTTTCACACCCAAAACTCCAATCAGTTTGATTTTGTATCTACTTGCGCGTAGTTAGTCTGGTAAATTACACATTTTTTTTGTTGGAAACTCACACTAAGCAGAATCAAAACATGAACTTATTCTTTGGCACTCTGTAAACAATGAAATTTTTCTTAGACCATTAGACATACATATTTAGAAATTGCTCTGAACAACTCTATTAGAGGCACGTATTGTAAGCTTAGAAAAGTATTTAAAAACTCACTAGCCACAATTCAAAAACATTTCAGACGGTTTCAGAAATAACAATTGGTTTTTGCGTAAATGTGGTAAGTTAAGGATTAGGCAACTTACCCCCCAGTGATGCCCTATCGCTTTCTTTGAGAAAGTGGTGCCGTCAAAAAACGGCGTAAGGTTCTCTGGGAAAGGAATGATTTACTTTCAGCTCGCCTTTCGACCAATACAAGTACTCACTTCTTTCAAAATATGTTCGGACAATTGGCGTCGGTACTGCAGGTGTCAATATCTATTGAAGGTATCAGGATATGAGCCAGGCATTCAACCGGTACGATAATATCCTTGTATCCTGTTCACTTACCCTTGGCGCAGACAGTAGGGGAGCTCGTTTTCGGATAGCTACAGTCATAAGACGAAACGCCATTTTATTTTATTTACTTAAAGTAAATATGATTCTTTTATTAAAATTAGCGGTGTACAAATAATGACGAATTTTTTATTGCAGCCAAATCTGGAGAGTCGGATGTGATTCACGTAAATTTTGTTGTAGACTAACGTTTGAAAGCTTTCAAATTTTTGACATTGCCGTTGAAGCTTCGAAAAGGTTCCTTTGCATAAAAAATCTGTACAAAAAAGCTAAAGCGAATATATAAATAAATAAATAATTAGCAAAACAAAAAACTAACAACAAAGCAATTGCTCAACAATTGAAATTTATTTAAAAATAAATTAAATTTTTTCTTCCATGGTTTTTTTTTTGTATTTTATTTTATAAAATTCTTACACGTACATGTTTACACATATATAGAGAGTGCGAGACATTCGCACAAAGTTCTGCGTTTATTTAGTATCCTTTTACACGGTTTTGAGTTTTTTGTTGTTGTGTGTGTGTGTGTGTGTGTGGGGAGAGGGGGCTTGGGCGTGTGTGTTTGTGTGTGTATTTTTAAAGGATACTCCATGTCTTCCAACTGCTGCTATAAGTAAGTATGATTGAATCTTTAGTTTGTTTTTACGCCAGAATTTTGAATTTTTTATTCCGGCTGCACAACACGGAATATATATTTATGGGAATCCTTATCTTGGTAGAGAGCAGATTTCACAGGATGTGAGCTCGCCGCGATTGATAAAGGTGCAATGATTGCATGTCCAGGTGTTGGCGTCTAGGTCCATGGCGTCCGATCCTGCGGCACCAGCATTTGCCGCTGCCCCACCACTGGGATAGCTGGTGGTGCCACTGAAATTTCAAAAGAAAAAATATGTTTAATTTTAGAAAAACTCCAAGCATTGATGGTCATAATGACACTCACCCACTGCCTCCGGAGCTGGCCTGGATGAGCGACTCCAGCAGCTTCCACACTTCCTCGTCCTTGAAATGGGCCGCCTGGTTGGGATTCTTTGTGCGCACCGCCTCAAGGAGGAGGCCCATGTGCTGGCGCAGCGGCAGCATGTCCATCTTGTAGAGGTAGACCAGCAGGTGGAAGTCGGAGACGGCTTCGAGGAACTCCTCCTCGCCCCAGGCGGAGAGGTAGCAGCTCAGCGCATTGAAGTCCTGCAGGTGACCATCGATGTAGCGGTTCTCGATAGGGAACGGCTGGCGTTTATCGTACTCGGTGAAGGTGTACTGCGGCTGCAGGGGCGTAGAGGCGGGCACATCCACCAGCAGATACTCCACGGGCAGGGGTCGTGCCAGCCGTTGCACTTCATTGCCGTACTGGTCCTTTTCCTGAGCGAGAAAAAAAAGCATCGATATGTACGCATTAGTTGTAGGGCAGTAACAGCGTGGCCCAGTGACCTACATAAGATTTGGGCCAGAATTTTAAGAAAAAACGTTGCTGACGCGCGACACTATTTCTCTGTTCCACATCGGAGCCCACAAACATTCCGCTCTCTCAGAAAAGCTTTTCGCCAGGCAACCTGTTAGCTCGGCAATGACCCTGCCTAAGCCGACTGCTCATCCAAGATCTGGGCTAAGAGCGGAAGAAAGTAACTCAGGGTTAGCTAACCAAAAGTTAATTTCTGACACTGCGAATGACGATTGCATTTTTGTAAAATTTAAAGATTATGTTTGTGGCAGAAAATGTTTTTAAAAAAGGTCGTCATACTTTATTGTGTAATGCCCCACCAGAGGTTATTGTAATAAATAGCATGCATCAGTTACTCTTGCAAAAGTTAATTAACAACCATTCCAAATAAGCTGGAGCTCGTTAAAGGTAGAAACAAAAGCTTATTGAAACAATTTCTCAACAGGATGTGCATCCTGTTGACATAAACATGTTGCAACTTGAATGCTAGGCAAGAATTTGCATTTAAAGCAAACTTCACTTCACTTTGAAAGCGAATCAAGTTGGTAGCAGCCGTAATCTAATTGCAATAGTTAACCAAATTGATTTGACAAGAGATGGGACAGTCATTGGTTGAGATGGAAGCTACTTCAACCAGATCACCAGAGCCCACTGTACACGAAAAAAAATTTGAGGAACTTTATTTTTTTTCTTTGCCATCAATAAGTGTGGGATACAAATGAAAACAATTGAACAAATAAGCTGGACATAAATCAATTAGTTATTAAATTATTTGGACGCGGTAGGAAAAAAAGGATTTTTGTGAAAAATACAATTTAATTGGCCAGCGAGAAAAGGTTGCTCGTGACTGTCAACAATTATCACTTCAAACAATGCATTCGCTGACAAAGTTAATTAGCAACCCACTCCGAAAGTTAAATCCCGTAGGCCACGATACGCAAAGGCGATATACAGGCGGAGTTGATTTTATTAAATCAAAGGACTTTCAGCAGGAAATGGTCGGAAAAAAGTGACACTATTCGAATTGTGACCAAAATTCTATACAATTTCAAATAATTTTACGGTGAACCGGCTTCAGAGCCATGCATGGCCGTGCAGCAAAATTGAATTCACACAGCTTTGGTTAATAGAAATTGAAAGTTTGAGCCTTCAATGCTTTTGCATAGGAACGAGGGCATAGGGGGGCCAATAATGGACTATCTTGGTAGCCAGGTGGGACCAAATTCCAGGATTAGGGTCCTTGTTAATTAACCCACTGGACAATGGGAAAACCTAAACACCTTTCAAACAATGCACCCTCATTCGGATTGCTTTCCCTTATCAGGGTCTCTGCACTCGTAAATGCTTTATTGATTAGATTTGTAAATCAATCTCAAACCCAAATACCCATTTGGATAGTAAATTATGCTTTAAACAAAGCATAGAGGTAGCTACTCGCCTTAAACCCACAACTGATTTATCTTTAATAAGGTAAACATGAAAGGCATGAGCTACTGAGCCTTTTAAAACTACAAACCACGATCATCTGTTGCATGGAATTTTGCTTCCTATCTCCGAATATTTTGAAGGTTTAATTATGCCTATGCAATAGTTTCTATTCCCCACAATTGCAACATTTAATCCTGTTATTTTGTGGCAAGTGCACAAACCAAAGGACCAAAGGAACAGCAAAAAGCTTGACATTGACATTGGCTGGTGCTCGGCGAGAGAGTATCGAAGGCGTTTGGAAAAGCTTTGCAAGCTCATTCCTCGTGTCTATAAAGGGCACGTCCTGCCAAAACGAGGCTGCATTTGGCCAACGACTCGAACAGGGCAGGACGAGCCCATTGGGAACGCTGAACTTCAGATCGCGCCAATAGTTTGATTTAACCGCAGCTAATTTTTTTTTCAAATCTCAGAGTTGGCACAATTTTGGTTTCAAGTGTTTTTATTTCGGCGTACGATGTTCGAGGAGAGGAATATGTTTTCAATATGTGGCATTAGCAATAATCATCCAATTAATTATGTTTTGGACGGCAGTCGCCTCGTCCACGCTTTCGACCACCCCGGAGAGCTCGGCGGGATTGGCCAGTGCAGCGCCCAGCTATCAGCAGCAGCACACAAAGCCAATCGCTCTGCGATCCCTGCCCAGCAGCTGGCAGCTCAGCAATGCTGCATTTAAATCACGCCAGGTCCATCAGCAACAGAAAGCCCACCTACAGGAGATATCTCGGCCAGTGTCGCCCCACAAAACGATCCAAACGGGACACAAGGCGCTGGAGGTCGAGCAGGAAACAGAAAAGCATCAGACAGCTGCTCCCAGTCGCAAGAAGAAAATCAGTCCGAAAAGTGAAAGTAAAATATTCAAAGCTTTCACCTTGTGCAAGTGCACAAAAAAGGATAAAAAGTAGTTTCAATAAAAATGTGCGCCCGCCAGTACAATTCAATAACAATAATGAAAACTAAAAAAGCTAAATATTTTATATGCATTTTAAAGGTGAAATAGCAAACAAACAAGTTCCTGTGCATTTAAAAAAAACTAAAAAAAAAACAATCAAAATGAATAAACACTAGTATTTGAATTTAATGAGTGAGTTTTGTGAAGCCAAAACAATTGAAAGGTAAGCATTGGTAATCGAGTGCTTTTTAATGAAGTGCCATTAATGTAATTGCAAGTAAATAAACAGAAAAATTTGTGAAATTAAAAAATAGATCTCGATGAAGTTGTTCAAGTTCATCGAAATTTTTGCACAATCTGTCCAAAACGAAACTTCTGTTTATTTTCTTTGATATTTTCATATCAAGGACTCATTATCATATCTCAACGGATGCAGACCTTCGCCACCAATTGCTTTGGGCAAACACATGCACATTCGTAGCTGAGACTGGTAGCATTCCATTTCGCATCCATCAAAGTTTGGCTTTGATTAGTACGGAATTTGACAAGCTGAAGGTTAATTTGCATGATTGAAGTCTGGCAGTGGAGCAGAGCAGAGCGAACGGCACAGAAGTGCCGCCGGGCCAAGGCCCATCCATCAAGAAAGGGCGATTGCCCGTAAAAGTATGCTAATTATTTGTCAGCTCATTGGATATCCTCAGATGTACGAGTGTAGGGTGTTCTTCTATAACTACAAATTCCTTCATTTTTTTTTATGTTCTATTTCCGGTTTATATTAGGCTTTGATGTTTAGTTTACAAAACTTTCAACTTTTAGAGACAAAATCTATCAGACAGAATAGGATTTATCGCTAATACTAGGCTCTCCATCTTGGCCATATGGCTAAAAAATATTCTCAGCACGTTGGCAGTGTCATTAAAATGAAGGGAACCAATTATAGCCATGGCCCAAGTCCGCTTATGGCAATTAGCAAAGGGTCATTTACGTACGCTAGAGTCCTTCCCTAAAGGCGAGAGAAGGAGCAGGAGAAGGCTAACCGTACAAGGTGACACACAAACACGCGCTACATTTTTATTGTCCACCACAAGGCGCAGACATAAAACCGCAAGCCGGGCAGTCAGTAGTAAGCCAGGCCAATCGCCAACAGGCACTGACAATGAGCCGCAAACCAGGCCACCTATTGCTTATCGATTTCCAGATTCGCCCTTGTCACTTTTTGGCTTATGATTTAAAGCCAAACGCGTTCACAAAATTGATTTAGCAGAAAATGGCGAAATTTCAGCTTTCAAAAGTTGCGAGTAATTTCGTGAAGGCTACGCCGCAATTTTCCGTGAATGTAATGGAATGCGAGCGTAGGTGGACACTTAACATTGAAATCTGAGCGTTCGTTGAATAATGAAGGCAAAATCCCCTACAAATCCTTTTAAATTGTTATGTACACAATTTATTAATTAAAATCCGTACACCACAAACATTTGCATGCATAACCCACGCCACTCCGAGGACCAAAAACTTTTAATTTCATTTGGGAATTGCATGCGTTAAAGCAAAACGTTTTGACATTAGCTATAAATAAGTAGGCAGACCCACTTTTACCCCAGGGGATTCCCCAGCAGAGGTGGAAATGTGTACATGCAACAGGCGAATTAAAAATTTATAAGCACACGTCTCAACAATTGCAGGAAAGCCAGAATCCCAACCAGAAACCCAAACAAGTGCCGTTGCTAGGATCCGTCAGCCATTTATGAAAACGAAAAGCACAAATAATATATGAAAATGATGGAGAAGAGAAAAATATTTCCTGAGAGCAGAATGCAAATCAATGGCTTTTGTCAGAGACAAAAATAATAAAGAAAATATAAAGGATAGAGACGAATATTAAATTCCTGTCTTATGAAAAATAAACTAAAACTGCTTTACACTCTCGGGGTATTAAGTTGAAATTTAGTTTTCGGGGAAAGGTAATTGAATAGCTTTGCGCTAGTGCTCTGTGATGAAGGGAGAACAATGTGAATAAACATTAAAGAGTAGAATTTCATATAAAATGGAGATTCTTGTTAAGCAAAAACATGACTAATTAAAAGACAACTTTTAAATGAATGATGTGTGGGAGTAGGAATTTCAAATTAAAATCAAATTTAAGAATACCTGGAAATTAAAACAATTGCCCAGTTTCTGTGGTTTCTCCACCTCCACAAATATTACACATTTCGCAGTAGCACGTACACTAATTTGGGAGTTGTTGGAGCGGCAAGGCAAGTTAATCCTGAATAACGTTGACAGACGTCGGGCGTTTAATTTATAGAGGAAGACATGGGGGCAGCTACAAGTTAAACAAGCCAGAAACCACTAAAATCTGTCACTGTCCTCTGGCGCTGGCCATTTTATTTGGACCTTAAGTAATGACAAGAGAGTGTCAGTTGCTGATGCGAGCAATTGTCATGAGAGTTTCGCTCCAAGGACATGAACCTTTTGCCGACTTTATTTTCTGACATGTAAACAATTACCAGAATTTGGGGGGCATTCAAAACAAAAAAAACAGTATTATGTTCTAAACACATATCTACGGGGTGACGAAACAAATTGCCATAAATATGAATTTATGTCAAGGATACACGAACACAAGGAATTCCTTTTTTATTTCAATTCACACATCATACACGCTGGGGCGGGCCACTGAGGTGGGTCCAATTTTTTATTTGCCAAATGCAGGGAGGACTCCACACGATAATTGCTGAAGCTGCAGACGGCTTAGGACATTTGCATAATTGCAAAAAAAAAAAACGCTGGGAAAGTACAAGGGGAAAGTGAATAATAAACAGAAGAGAAAATACCCGTAAGAAATGCGACAAACGTGCTCCTTGTACTCCAATGGCATGGAAAGGAATTTGTAGGCCGGAAAACCGAGAGCACTCTAGATGGAAGCAAAAAAAAAAAGAAAAACAAGGTGATTGAAGCCTTCCATGTGACAGGTGTATTATGGCAAAAGGGCAAATAAAAAGGAATATCACACAGTAGGCAATGTTTTTATGCAAGCCTACTGTTCTCGGATTATTGTGCCTTTATTGAAACTTTTAACTTCCCCACTATAAAGTGTATTACACTCAGGAAGAAGAAGGATAAATTATATTTTCCAATCAGAACAACTAATATCTTGAGCTATACTTGAGCTGAATGGAATATTAATTAATATCCTTAAAAAAAATTAGGCCACGAAAATAGAACACGCATGTTGCTTATCCGAAAAAGTTTTCGATTTGATCAACAATTTGTCCAGATGCCTTTGTTCATCTCCTTGACCCTCAAAATAACACTTCCACTTTCGGGTGTCTTTGGTCAAAAGAAACTTTGATTACACGGCTTAGAAGAAAGTCTCAATAACTGGCACACGGCGGAAAAGTTTCTCAAGGGTTCGCCGGGCGGGGAATTAGGCCGCAGCCTGACAACCGACTAGCAGGAAGTGGTGCTCCTTTCGTCTGGAAGGAGCAGAAAGTTAATCGCACAAACAAGCCCAAGTTGAAATTCAAAAAACTTTACCGGATTCACAATCAGAAATCGGGAAACTCATTTTAAATCCAATCCTCTAGCATTTTTAAAATTAAAAATGTGTTTTATTGAATTCCATGGCGTTTAAGGATTAATTTCCTCAGCAATCAAAGATGAAGACATCTGCTAATGGTTTGATTGAAACCGAAAATGAAACCCTATTTCACTAATTCCACATTTTCGAAAAAACAAAAAAGTGGCAACAAGCAATCCATGCTTTCTATTTCTATCGAAGCTGTAGAGAAATCGCTGGGGATTGTTTCATTCGTACCGTGAACCTCATTCGAATAGGAGCTAGAAAGCCGCAGTAAAATCAAATAACTAAAAAAACTATATTTTCTATTATTATTTGTAGAGATTTTGAAAGTGAGAAGCGAAATGGAAATTCCGAGAGATCTTGTGCCGCTTATGAGCTGTGGGCAGTGTCGCCGTCGCTACGATATCGGTGCCGGGATAGTGCCGAAGGAGATGTCGTGCAAGCACAATTTCTGCGGCGAGTGCTTGATCTCCAGTCAGTTTGGCATCACCCAGGAGCTCGTGTGTCCCTTGTGCGGAGTCTGCACCCGTATGTCACTGCAGAGGTTGCCGGAGCCACGTCACATTATGTTCCTTCTCCGTGAGATGCCGGCATTGCTTCTGGGCCGCGCCATTATGGGCTTCTCGGGCGGACGCGGCGACACCCTCGTGAACGAGGCGGATACCCCAATAACCACAGAAGAAGGCGATGGCGGCAACTGGCTTAGAGGAGTAGATGTAGAGAACTTTTTAGCGACCAACAGCGAGCATTGCATGTTGCACGCGATGCCTAGTAGTATATGGTGCCACAACTGCAAACGACTGCTCTGCCGGGCGTGCTCCGAGGGGCTGCTGCATGTGGAGCATCGTATGACCCGCCAGCTGGACTACAACCATCTGCTCCGCCAACTCCTCGACATCGAACTGGGCAAGATCAGGGTTCTCGCCGTAAAGGCCGACGAATATTCTGTGCGTGAAATGACCCTCTTGCGGCAGGTTTGCGAGGCGTGCTACCACGTCCAGTTGCATGTCAAGCGCGGCATGTTGGAGCACAAGCCGTCGATGATCGCTTGCCAGATGCGTGGCTGGTGCCTCCGGTCCCAGAGGGACATCAACCGCTCTTCCGGACAGCTATCCGGAGCCGAAATGGTCCAGTTACTCTACAAGCTGTGCGAGCAACACCAGCGCTACAAAAGTCAGCTGTTGGAGGTGCACTTCCAGTGCCGGATGCGGGCAGCCATCCATGAGAATGGCATGCAGGTCTTGGACTTTGAGAAGCTCAATGAGAGGCTCGTGAAGCTGCGCAGCTTCACACGTCCAGGTCCAATACCGCATAACGTGGATCCGCCACCGGCTCTGATCCTGACCAACTACTGTGTGTTGGCCTACTGGAGTGAGTTGCAGCAGAACACCCTGCCGGCTCTATGCCGCACACCGCCACCGGTTCCCGAGCTGATGCCCCATTCGCGACGAGCGGTGGTGCCACCGAATTTCAATCGGCAGCGCCGGGACTTTGATGTTGTCGAACATCTGGCTTATGTGGACATGATGCAGGACCGTGTGCTGCAACAACATCCACGGTACTATTCCCGGTATGATGACTATACACCGGACCGTTCGGGCTCCGTGGAATCCTCTGGTTCGGCAAGTAGCAACTCTTCTCGCCACAGCAATCCGGCGGCTCAGTTGTTTGAACAGAATTATAATCGCCTGAGTTTGGGGTTGCAGGTTCCGCAGAGGGAGCCGCAACCACAGTCGCAGATGCCGTCAGCATCTCAGCCAGAGCCGGAGCCAAGACAAGAAGAACCAAACACGGCGGCTCGATTGGACCAACAATTCGAGTTGGCAATGCAAAACTTTTCAAATATCCATGCCAGTCAGCAGCAGCATGCTTCCATGAGCGACAGATTGCGCGAGTTGCGCATAGAGCAGGATCCGGGCTTCAGGGCTCAACTAGAACAACAGGAGCAGTTGCAAGAGGCGCACGCCCATGAGCGACGCCAACAAGAAGAGCAACAGCAACAACAGCAGCAGCAGCAGCAGCAGGGGCAGAATCAAAATCAAGGATCAGCATCAGCTCAAGAAGCAAGCTTTCAAGAACAGTTCATGGGAGAGAGCCATGATTACCAACATCTACCACACTATCAGTACTTATCGTCCCAATCCTGGAATCCTTACTGGGCCATGGAAGTAGAGCAGCAGTTGCACCGATCGAACGGAAGGCGCTCCAACAGCAACAGCAACACCACTAGCACCACCACCACGACCAACACAAACGAAAGCAACAACACTAAAAACTACAATCATCCTCCAGAGGAGCAGGAACCTGAGCAGGAACCGGATCAGGAGCCAGAAGAGGAAGAGGAGGAGGAGTCTATTTCCGAGCCAGGACCTTCGGTAAGCATTGTCCGTCTGCCGTCCGTTCACTGTTATCCCATCTATTATATGGAACTGGAAACAGCAGGAAAACTGGCCGGGAGGATACTAATTGAAGTCCGACCAGATGCTGCTCCCCGGATGGCGGAAAACTTTGGGGCCCTCATCCGACACGACTTTGGCTTTGGCTATCGGGGATGCAGAATATTTCAAGCCTGGGAGGATGAGAGCGTAATCAGTGGGGATTTCGAGACAAACAACGGACGGGGAGGACATTCGGCATTCGTCCAGCGATACTTTATGCCAGAGGACACAGGGCTGCTGGCATTCCGGGGCACCGTTGGAATGCGACGAGGCCAGAAACGACAGGACAACGGCGGCTACGTGGGCAGTCAGTTTCGGTTGGTGCTCAGCGAGATGCGCTCCTTTACGGCCATTTTCGGCTACATCATCCAGGGCATTGAGGTGGTCGAGAAAATAGCAGCAACCGGCGACTACATTGGACGGCCAGCAGTCAAGACAGTGATCCGGAATTGTGGAGAGTATCGACTGAACGGCAAAAACTATTATACAACACATAGAAATAGCTTGTCGAAATCCCCAAAAAACACAATTATATTTTAACAATCTTCAGTGAACATTCTATCGTTCATGGTACGAATTTTTGTAAACAAATTTGCACGCTTTATACTCACGTCCGAAAATAGAAACTTTTGAATGCAAAATACAAATGAAAACAGAAGCCAATTTTTGAGACAGACTAATGAAATTTTTATAAGCCGTTTACAAGACGTTTAAGTATTAAATCTTTTGGATGCTATTTAAAACACACCACACCAAAGAATACGATGTATATCGAAATAGGTATATGGAACTCGAACATTTCACTCGAAACTTTTTCAAAAACGTACTATATTCATGTTACTTTTTAAGGAAAGACAAGCACTTGTTGCTGTCTGAGCGCTACAACGTTACCTGGACATAGAAAGTTAGCTACAATAATGTTAAAATAAGTGTGAAATTATAAAGGAGAGATACTTCAGGAAGGACATAGAGCAGAGTTACCTACAAAGGCAGTTTGAAAACTCTAATCATGAAAAAGGTGAAATAACAATTATCTGTCATACAAAATATATTAACTGTTTAACAAAAGTATATCTGATGTTCAATGTCTATATATATATATATATAAATATTTATGTGCATTTGGTGTAGCCACAATCGAGGCTCTATATGTGATTTCATGAAAACTATCGACCTACAAGAAACCGCTTACAACTCTCGGAACTATTGAACTTTAACGAAATTATACTGAATATGCAATAACTATTTGTCGTAAGAATATATAGATTTGTGGACATTGTTCCATCAAAATTTAGTTAATAAATTTTAGATAGAAAAGAACAGACAACCTTTAAGGTTCGTTTAGGAAGCGAAAGGAATAAAATGTATGATTGTGATTGGTAGGATGCTCATTAGGTTAATCATTTTATTAAATATCCAATAATCATTAATGTATACCGGTGTGAACCATCGCCAAGAAATAGGAATGGAATGCTGGATATCTCGGAGCAATGATGCGTAGTACAAACCCAGAAGAAACGGAAGCAAAGTAGAGTGTTTAATTGGTATTTATAGGAAAAGATCGTCATTGGTAGTATAGATAAACAAGCCCCATATTCATTGATGTCTAAATATGCAAGTTATTGGTGTGTTTATGTGTGATGATCTTAATTCAATAAACGTTGCCAAAAAAACGCCTCTATTCTTTCTTGGGATTGGGCAATATCAGATCTCCCTCTTCTTCTGCAAATGGAATGGATTCAAAAACTCACCTTATAGAAGACATCTGGAACATATTGTTTGTCCGTCGACTCACGCACATAGCCAAGCTCGGGCGCATCCTTGGTTGGTATTAGACAATTATCACGCACCAATGCCATGCACTGGGCCGAGACAGCATATCCCTCCATGTGCACTTGTTTGGTACTATCTCCTAAAATTAACCAATCGATTTTTTAATTTCTATAAGGTGTTGGGGAAAATAAAGATTCCACTTACCCGTCACACAAATAGTTACGAATTTTGAGCCGAATACGCCGTTCGAGGCATATTTACATGGATTCGGATGACGATTCTGCAGCTCGCCCGCTGTAATGCACTCCTGGGCTGTGAGGAAGTGCGTCTCGATGCCACGGATCTGTTTGACAGTGCCCACACTAGCATCCTCTGTGATGAGATCAGTAAAAATCCAGCCAATCTATGGGAACAAAATGGACGTCATGAGTCATTTATGAACATAATTTAAATCCTAACTCACCTTCTTCAGCCCCAAAGCCGCGGCAACAGCCTCCACTTCGTCGGCGCCCTCGTCTGGCTGGATGTTGATCGAATCTCGAGTGGATTCCTGTGGCGGCTCATAAATGGCCGCTACCTTGGCGCGAATACCCAGTGGCACGTCAGCGTGCTGCTCGTAAGTTCCATACAGATACCCCATGCGCTGGTGGCCTGTGGTGCGCCAGTAGTTGAGGAATCGTTCCACGATTTTGGTGTTTTCGAACATGACGTTGTCCACGTGACGGTATGTCTGACGGTTTAGTGTTATAGCCGACGGTTGGCATTTGGAACAGATGCCTTTGGGCCATGGCGGATGCTCACGACAGCCGGGCTTGATGCGACAGTTGATGTCGTCGAAGACAAAGTATTTTCCTTGGCCCATGCCCGAGGTCTGCTTGCGGATGTACGAGTGGAAGGACAAGTGCTTGATGTTCTGCTCCTTCAGGTAGGACTCGTCATAGGGCTCTAGGGCGGAGCAGTGAACGCAACGGCCATTCGCGTTGTGGTGGCAGCTAAAACGATCAAGTCAGTAAAATAATATTATGATCAGGGAGCAGGAAACGACTTACAGTTTGCTATCGCGCTCCCGCTTGATAGTGCCATCCATCTTGCTCAGAAGCTGGTCAACGTCATCCTCGACCACACTGATGGAAGGACGTGTGGTGGTGTTACTGTTGCTCAGCTTTTCCCCGGGGACACTGTTCTTGAACGCCTGGCTATCCAAGACCGTGGTACTAGTGCGCTACGGAAAAGATACAACTGATTAGATTTCATTGGTTGGAAAAGAAAGCAATTAACTTACCCGTGACGAGGTGCCGGCCATCTGTTTTAGGTAGACCATGTCGCCATGCTTGAGGGAATTACCAACCAGCTGAGTGCCACTGGCGTGGAGCTCTGTGATGCAGTTGCGCTCCTTGAAGAGCCCAAAACCGTCCACCTTTAGGGCATTCTGGACGCTGTCATAGAGTTGCTTCAGATTGGACTTGGGCGAGATCTCGATGCGCTTGATGCCCTCCGCAGACTGAACGCGTATAAGCTGTGGATAATGTGCATTAAAAATATTAGTTGTGTGATTAGAAATTTCTTAATTGGTAGTCCCACCGATTGTTTGCATAACACAAATAAACGATGGCGCACAAAGGCGTAGACGAAATTGCGCTTTTTGTAGATGAAGTGTTCGAGCAGCAGAGGTGCACTTGCCATGGCTATTGATTTAATTTTTTGGGGGGTCGAGGAATGGGTTTAGGGATTAAGTGGGAAGTGGGGTGGTTCTCTGGGGTTTAAAGTGTAGCTTAAGAGCTACGAAAGCCTGAAAAGGCTTATTATTTAGTGATTTCGACTGTACGTCATGAAGGCGCGAAATGGACTGAATATTTGGCAGCGCTTTCAAAACAAAATCCAAACCATTGCCAAAATGAGTGCATTGTTAGAAAGAGATTTTGTTTAGATAATAGAGACACTTCTTTAGTTTTAATTTCCGCATAAGAAAAAAACTCAATTGGATGCTAGCTTATATTATACTCATGAGTGCTTTGTGGCTCATCATTAACTGGAGGCGAGGGAGAAATCTTAGTTCAGTGTACACAAACATATCAGTCTTTGGTTCTCTGGTAGATGGTAGCCTAATTATACACCTGCCAGGTGCAAGTTAGCCTTTATTTAATAGAAAAGTATTCTTAATCAGAGGACTGTGTCCTTAATCTTATATGAGATGTACATTTTACACTCTATGACTATGTCTATGCTTAAAAGATATACAGCGGAGATATAGCTACGGGTATTACTATCCATTTTAGTAAACAATCTGGACAGATTCATGGGCATGGGATGACTGTATCCTAGATACTATATGTACATATAACACAATCTGATTGAAAAAACAACCACGTAAGCCTTTATTCATTTACTATTTATATTATAAATTTAATTTATGAACATGAATCGAATCCCCCCGTTTGATTATTAATATATTTGGATTTTTTACTCCATCTAAGACACTCCCTCCCACCCCTTGCTCCTCTTTCGACCAGACTGCACTTTTACTTCAAAAATCTACAAGTCATGGTGTAGTTTATTTTGCCTGTCGCCAACTTTTCCGTTCAAACAGTGCACTTAGCATTTTTGCATATATTTGAAGACTACCTCAATTTGCTGGGGGGACATTTGCGCCTGCACTTGTCAATGCTAAGAATCGGGGAAATTAATTTTTTTCATTTTCTGGCCAACGACTGCGGCGGCCAAAAGCAACAACAACAAACACAAATCACAGCGGCCAATTTTGTTTGCCGGTTTTCCGGGTTTCGTGTGTGTTTGCCATTCTTGAAGGACATCTTGGGGAATGCACTGTCGAACACTAATTCCGGGAGGCCAGAATTAACCAATTTTTATTTGTTATCAACAATTTACTTACAATTTTGTCAGACATTAGTATTGCGGCTATTGTAATTTTGTCTCTGTCTCTCTCGCACTGCAATGATGTGTGACCAAGACCGAGGAAGACACATTGGCGGTCCTAACAGCTGGTGAGTATTAAAACCGATAACAGAAAATACCAAACAATCGGTGGTCTGAAGCGCGGGAATTTAATTTAGTTTTTAATTCATTTTTGAATTATACTAATTTAGAAAAACTAATAATTTAAATTTCATGTAATTTTAATATCTTTATGCACATTTATTTATATAGCGGCGTGTTTTCTTTTACAACATTCAACAAATCTCATTTAGCTCTAATGGAAGACAGCAAACGAAAGCAATGGCTTGAGGCATATTGGACTTCAGTTGTACTTGAGGTTGCCCATGCAGATGTACTTGATGTCCACGTAGTCGTCGATACCGTGCTTGGATCCTTCCCGACCCACTCCAGACTCCTTGACTCCTCCGAAGGGCGCCTCGGCGGCAGAGATGATGCCCTCGTTAACACCCACCATGCCCACCTCCAGTCGCTTGGCCACCCGGAATACCTGTTGCAGATTCTCGCTGTAGAAGTATCCAGCCAGTCCGCGTCTGGTATCGTTGGCCTTCTGCACGGCCTCCTCCTCGTCGCGGAACCGAATGATGGAGACAACAGGACCGAAAACCTCCTCCGTGTAGAGCTTAGCCGTGCTAGGTACGTCTGTGATTATGGTAGGAGCATAGAAGAGCGATCCTACTTCTGTTAGAGGTTTTCCACCGGACAGAACAGTGGCTTTCTTGTCCTTGGCATCCTCCACGAAGCCACTGACCTTCTTGAACTGCATTTCATTGATTAGTGGTCCGATTTGGACATCGCATCCCTCGCCATTTCCAATCTTTAACGCCTCCACGCGCTCCTTCAGCTGTTCCACAAACTTGTCGTAGATGCCGTCCTGGACAAAGAATCGATTGGCAGACACACAGGTCTGGCCACAATTCCTGAACTTGGAGGCCATGGCTCCGTCCACGGCTTTCTCGACATCGGCCGAATCGAAAACAATAAATGGAGCATTGCCGCCCAGTTCCAGGCAAACCCTCTTGATGCCATCTGCGCAGTTGCGGAACAGCAGTTTTCCCACTTCCGTGGAGCCCGTGAAGGATATGCCACGAACATCGGGACTCTTGCAAAACAGATCGCCCATTGGAGCCGCCTTTTTAGTGGTCACCACATTTATGACCCCTTTGGGGATGCCAGCATCCTCTGCTAATTTGGCAACTGCCAGGGCGGTAAGTGGAGTATCCTCTGAGGGCTTCACCACCACCGTGCAACCAGCAGCCAGGGCTGCTCCTGCCTTCCGGGTAATCATTGCCATTGGAAAGTTCCAGGGCGTAATGAGAGCCGCCACACCAATGGGCTGTTTCATAACTATAATCTCCCGGTTGGGTGTCGCACTGGGGATAATCTCGCCGTAGATGCGACGCGCCTCCTCCGCAAACCATTCAACAAAAGAGTTGCCATAGGCCACTTCTCCTTTGGACTCGTTAATGGGCTTGCCCGACTCGGCCGTCATTATCTCGGCTATCTCCTGACTATTCTGCTCGATGAGCTTGTGCCACTTCTGCAAAAAGGGAGATAACATTATCAGGGCTTGTGATTAAGAAAAATGTAAAGGGATTTGGGGAAAACAATAAAACTGGTTCAGGATGGAGTCAATTTTTAAGAAATCGTATAGGTTTTTGGGGATGTAATTGAAAATTACCAAAGAGTGTTTACAATCTTAGCTTTCGATTTCTTCGTGCTTATCTCCTCTTATCAGAAACCCACCTTCAGTAGATTGGAGCGATCCTTGGCAGTGAGGGAACGCCATTCCTTGGACTCGTAGGCCTTCTTGGCAGCATCTATCGCCTTTTGGGCATCCGCCACGGTCATGTTCGGTACCGTTCCAATCACAGCTCCATTAGCAGGATTCAGAACCTCGAAGGTGTCGGAATCACTGGATTCCACCCAGGCGCCGTCCACCAGGGCCTTGCTTTGCACCAGAGCGGAATAGTTGCGCATCCTGACGAAGCTGAGTCCTCTTCGTAGTGCGATGCCACCGAATTGTCGCAACATTCTGCCGGCTGAAAAATGATAAGCGAATGTATCAACGGTTGCCAACTAATCGATTCTCCCCAAACCGGTTGCTTCGGATTAATTCGCACCTTTCTGTCAGCTGTCCAGGGGTTTAATGGCTTATCAGGTATCAGTTGGTTTCCTTGCAGTTTTTAACTGCGGCAGGTTTGCTATTTTTTCCCTCTATTTCTCCTCTGATTGAGTTAAATTGATATTAATTATATCTCTAGGGTGCTGGTCAGCTGTGAGAGGAAGAGAAATAATAAAAACGGTGGCGCCATCGGTGGGCAAAAGTGAAAACAATGTCTTCGTTTGTTATCGATCAATTTTGGTATTTTAATACTAAGACGAAATTCCCGCTCAAACATATTTTAAAATGCGGATATGATAAGAATTGTTCCTTCGAAATTGTATAAGCTTTAGGTTTTGTCACAATGGCTGGAATACTATCGGAAAGGTTAGCTTTGAAATAAATAAATAAATACTTTTTGAAGAAATTCAAAATGATAAATTTCTTTATAATCTCAAGAAGAAAATATTTTACTTCAGATACATACACTTTAAAGTTGCCTTTTAAAAATAAACGATTTGAAATCCTTCATTTTATACAATCCAACGTACATTCAACCAAAATACAAATGCCAATTCAAAAATAAAGAAAAATAGAAAGTCCAGGTCAGTTTCCTGATTCCCATTTTTAGCCGTTGGTTTACAACGATTTTAAGGCAGCGCCACTTGTCCCAGCAATCTCTGGACAATCGGGCTGCCTTTCGCCCGATCCGCCCGATCTTTTTTGCATGCGCCGCCAACGTGGAGCGGAGTGCTCCATTTATTATGAGTTTGCAGTCAGCCAGGCAGACATCACGACCATAGATTTCACATGTGCCGGCAGCCGAGCTGGCAGAAGACCGCCCTCCCATCCCATTCTATGCACTTGAAAGAACAACTTTTGATAGAAATTCTTAGTCTGAGATAAATATTAGATATATATTTTATAATATGACATCAAATCATATACATAGATACTTTGGAGAATGGTGACACTATTTTTTAATACAAAAGTACCATCCAATTTAATGGTAATTTTGGTTTTACTTTGTTTAGCAAGGATTTTAAGAACCTTTTCTATTATTTTACTAAACGGATCTTGGAAGTATACTTTCTATAAACTTGTTAGAAAGGAATTTTAAACTTGAATATAATTTTATTCGAGTGCATCTTCAGCATTAGACAGCGGCAGGTTCTGCCTACTGGGCTACTGGTCATGCAGCTTCCTCCTCTTTTGACTCACGCGGCTATGGCTACCCTTCGAATGGTAGACCCGGCAATCTGTGTTGCAAATTTTGTCAATAAATTTTGGCTAAGAATGCCAAAACAGGCGGCCGGTTGGCCAGTCGGCCGATCTCCACACGGACATCATAACTGTTAAGATAAGATTGGCCAGAGATGGCGGAGATCGCGATCTGGACTCGGGCACTGAAATGAATTCAATTAGTTGTGATTTAAAACTAATTGAAAATGCGTCTAGCTCGGAAGCAGTTCGTGCCTGCTGCCGGCTGCTGTCGATAGGTGTTTAAGTTATTTGTCTTAAGTGCTGCCGGGAGGTGTGTGCCCCAGCCCCAGACCCCCATTCCATGCTGATCGAGATCCAGCTTCACTCGGAAAAACTCGTTTAATCTCAAAGTGAATCAGGAATTACTCTTCACAGAACCGCATTAGCACAACTAATCGAATTGAAAATATTTTAGTGAGTTTCAAAAATGAAAAAATGTATATGGAGTCCTTGAATTAAATACTTGCCATGGATGGGGAATCTATCGCAGGATAATGTTCCTTGAAATGAGACAAAAACTTGTATTGATTCGGTCCTTTTGAGGTTAAATAAAGTGATCGCTCAACACTCAAATCTAATGCCTACTTAACTGCACAATTTTGACAAGTTTAATGCGCCGACATGGTCTTGCAATTTATGAGGGATTCTGTTTAATAGGTAGTCTGGCCGGGGCGACCCGGAATGGAGACAATTGTCAACTCAAAATAGGCAGCCGTGTGCCTTTTGTGCTGGCTAATTGTAATACGAAATCATAACACGCCATAAAAACGACACAAAAAGCAGAAGAGATGGGATCGTATCGTCTTGGACCGGTTCTGATAATGTTTTCTTTTGGGCAGAGGGCCTCCAGAAGCCCAAGACCTTGCCCGGCAGCTGGTCAATGGAAACAATGCTATCCCCTCTCCTTATATATGTATGTTTGGTATATTTGTACATGCCTATATATCTACATCTTTCGAGAGGATTCCATTCCACTCTCTAACGCGATGCGACCGATCCATAAATCATGTTTGGAAACACGTTCCTTAAAGCGAAAATAAAACATCTGTTGCTCGCTTTCGGTAGGGATCTGGGCTCTCGGCTCTCGGCTCTGATCTGGTTACCTGACAGCTTTCTTGAAAGGACAAAGGACTCGTCGAAGCTTAGGGCGAAAACTGGTTGGCAATTGTCCTGGCAATATGGCAAATAGCAGCAGCAGCCGCCGCCGAACAGATAAATGTCGTGATCGACACACGCAACAACAGCAGCTGCTGGTTTGGAATTAACTATCTTCGGCCAGGTTTCAAATTAACCCATTGACAACATCCCAACCGGCTTCTAAGATGGGTGAACCTCTTTCCCTAAGGTTCATTTTCTACATGGAAAAAATAAACAGATTTTTGAGAGCATGACATCAATAAATTAACCATAAATTTGCATATTTTTTTGCAAATAGTTCCGAAAATTAAAAAGAAAAGTTCAATATACATAATAGAGCATGTACGAAGACAAGGGTTAACTTTTAAAAATGGCTGCGGTTGTGCTAATAGTTTTGTCGATATAACCGCTGCTGCTCCGGTTTCGAGCTTCACTGATCCTGATCCGAGTCGTCGTCCTGGTCCCTATCCTGCTCCTGCTGACTCACCTTGGCACGTGTGCTTAACGATCGCTGCTGCAGCAGCTGCTTCCAAGTCAAGTCACAACGATATCGAATAAGGACTTGAATGCAGATGAACACAAAGACGGAGCCGAGCAGCTGCCACCAATTTTGAATTTTCAATGTCCCAGCCGAAGGCGTCCTGAATGCGTCAGCAGATTAGCTCTGTCCGGGTGGAAGCAACACGTGTGTGATTCTGATTATGATCCAGGATCCAGTATACATATCCCTTCCCTCCTGCGGGTCTATTTTTCTGATCCCAGATCGCCTGCCTTAATTATTGTTTACCTTTGCATCAAGGTTACGGCATTATGATTATGCCCTACTTGATTATTATTTCATAATTTAGCCGCCCATTATGTGAAATGTGCGCGCTGTACCTCACTACTTTCCCCTGGAGGCTGGGGCATGTCCTGGCATGCACTGGAACTCAATCCCGATGTCCTTGAGCCACTAGAACGATCCCTCATCCGCATTCTTTTGTTGTCCTTGCTGCCCGACCGCATCAACCCCAATAGTTCAAACAAGAAAACCCCCGAAAAGAAGTAATCTAAGACGAGGCGCAAAATACCCTCAGTAATGAATGGAAAACTTTTTTCCCAATAATTGCTATTGAAATAATGACACACAATCCAAAATTGCTTTGAAATCTAAAGTCAGTAAGTTTTCCTTACAAATAAATGGCAACACAGCTGGATATTGAAATTATATTCTTATATTAATAGAACATGAAAATCTTAATACATTTTTATAATCATTGTCGAAGTCCTTATAATAGGACCTTATTTATATAAATTTGTATATATTTACTAGGTCTAGGTCTAGATAATCCTTTTTCCCAGGACACTCTGCTGGCCGCTTTTAAGCTGACATATCAATAATGCGCATTCCTTTCCTTTGAGGCGCATGCCTCATACCCTAACCTTTCCGAACTCAAAATTTGGTACATTTATTGCGACTTACTGTTGCCAAACTTATCTCGTAACCTGATTCTGGGATGCCTGGGATTTTGGGGTGGATTTTCTACCATATGCACTGAAAATAAGAAGACTTCAATTGGTTGGAAACTTGTAACATTTATTTTATACATTTTATATTTATTTATTATTTTACTTTATATTATAAAGTTGTATATATAATAATTTATTTAATTAATCAAATATACATATTTTAGCTACAACATACAGTTTCACACATTTTCGACATAAAATAATGCTTAAAGTATCTATGGTTTTTTGTCAAGTGCATCAGATACCCACCGAAGGACATCGGCTCTCCACCAACTGCTCAAATCGAAGGAACTGTACCGAATACTTATTAAAAACCCGTGAAGCAATATAGTTTGAAAAGCAATCGAACAAACTACGCAATACGATTTGATCCTTGCCAGAATTATATAAGAGCATTGTTTTGTATAATTTATGCAACCCCAACGTATAAGGACAGGACTGTGCCGGAAATGGGGTGGCTCTGCGCCTCCTTCTCCCCAAACTCCTTTTTCCCGTTCTGGGGTAGTTCGAGAAGGCAGGATGCTACTACATGGAAAAAAAATTAATATCAATAACAATAGCAATAGGTTATGTGCTTATGCATTTTATTAGGTCCTTAGAAGTCTTAAAATATATGAAAAAATTATAAAATTAATATTATTTTTCATTAATTGAATTATTTTTTTATTTTTCTCAGTATCATGATGTCATGATGCTGTTTTTCTTGGATACCAGAGAAATCTGTTGCGTAGTCCTGATCCCTGATTCAACTGCGTCGTTCAAGGATTCTCACGCTGGATTTTCCCAGTTCTTGTCCTTGGCCCTGCCCTTGGTCCTTGCTGCTGTACCTTTTTCTGATTTCATTCCTCCTCGCCGTTTGTTGTGTTTTTGATTTGGGTAGGCCTCGGTTGGTTTGCGCCTTTGTGGGCATAATTATCCTTGGGCTCTGTTCTGGTCCGAAACCACCGATTGCATTCGCATCCACATCCACATTCAAATTCATTCAAAATGCAGTGCAACATTTCTCATATCGCATTTCCGCTTAATTGTCTCTGATTGTAACAGGCCGAAAGGAAAAGGGAAAAGGGAAAAAGGAAAGGGAGGAAGTTGAAAGGAAGAGATGATCGCGATCATCCCATCCCAGAAAGCTCCCGGCAGCTGTTGCCTCTTATTTTATTTTATTTTATTTTATATATAGTTTTTGTTTTGTTTTTACCAAAATTTATGCGATGCGCCCGAAACGCATAAACATATCAAGTTACGACGATCGAAAATGGTTCATTTTATTTGTAAAAAGCGGAAGTTTTCGAAATCTCGGCCCAGGAGACAAAAGCCAAGATCATCGGCGGCATTTTTGCTTTTCGCAAATCTTCATAAATTTCGACATTTCAGCTTAATGATGATGCACCGGCAAAGTATTTCAGTCCTTGAGAGTTCGATCGCTTGATTTGTTTTTAAAGCGGCTGCAAATATAATTTCTGTAACATTTTAAGTTAAAGTTGTGTTTTTGTTGAACAAACAGCGACGGTGGCAGAACAAACACCGAGATCAGCAGACACAAAAACATCGGAGATCATGGGGGGTTCATGGAACTGACACAGAGATCAGTGGAGCCTGCGATGGCATCTTTATTTAGGACGGACCATTTCATCTTAGCACATGGGCCAAGTTCATTGTCTCTTTGATGATTGCAATAAAAAAAAAGGAGGTTTAGAAACAATGCTTCTGTAAGCTTAATCCCCTTCAGGGTTCCTGGCTTACTATGGGATTATATCCCCGACCCATCTGACTCATTATATGATCGTTTTCCTTATCTGATACAGTTCTTCCAAGCTCAACACTTGGCTAATCTCGTCCCGATTCCTAATCCCCGCCGTGAAGTTCAAGTAGCTGCTGATCTTGCCAATTTGTAGCTGCCCCCCACCCTGGATTGCAAATCCATCAAAATGTAATGTCTGATGCATGCTTTCCAGGTTCACTACTGGAAGATTTTGAGCTCAGATCATGCCTCATTTGCACACCATCCATGGACGGATGGATGACGCTGCCCGAGGAGAATTATTCGCGCTAACAACTTCATTGCACCACCCCGAACAAGATCGCAAATTGCAACAGATCGATCAAAAATACTTTCACCTTGGCTCAAATGAGTCGTGAAATGCAGTTTTGCGCAAGATTTCAAAATGGGATACCATGGAAGGGATCTTCCTTGCCTATTTTTACGGTTGCTCCTTTGTCCTTTTTTCGGCTAAGCCGCAAGCAAATTTGTTCTCGGCTCGAGATCGATCATTTTAAGCCCGTAAATCAGCAGCCCGGTGTCCTGGCAGGATGTCCAGGACCAGAGTCCTTTTGTATCTGCCTTGTCTTTGTGCATAAAATGCTGTTTTTCTTTCTCTTTAGTTCGGTTTGTTTTATTTT
Source organism: Drosophila atripex (assembly GCA_035045925.1). Classification (NCBI taxonomy): domain Eukaryota; kingdom Metazoa; phylum Arthropoda; class Insecta; order Diptera; family Drosophilidae; genus Drosophila; species Drosophila atripex. The sequence goes on along the minus strand of JAWNOP010000022.1, from coordinate 1,775,674 downwards.
ATTTAGTTTTTTCTTCACCCGGTCGTTTGCATTTTGAAATGCAAAATATGAGCAAGAAGCAGACGGAGAGGAGGACGGTGCTGGAGATGGTGGTGGTGGTGGTGGTGGTGGGGAGGAAGAAATGCTGACCGATCTTCTGGCGATATGCAAACATCTGCCTTTGGCCCTGTTTACTTGTTTTCGGCCACTCCACCGCACTCAACTGTACCTCGGATCGATTTCTTCGGTGGGAGCGTTGGGCTTGGATGGAACTCATTCCTCATCGATTCGCTACGTGCTGTGGTGGTCCTGGCACTACCAGGAATCACTGCAAGGATCACTCCACACCTGTTATTTAGGCCACTATTAGCTACGTGAGCCCACCTCGCGATCAGCGATCGCCGCCGCGTTCCCAAAAACAGTAGTACACCATGGTATTTGGTATACAGACCTGAAAAGGTTTAGGAGCCCTTCTAATGCCACACATTTATTCAATAGGCCACGAAGATTGCGGGCTCGCCGATGCATGTAGATCACCACAATGGATCAAAATAAATAACGAAAAATAAGCCGAAAAACAGGCTCAGAACAGGTACACAGATAGGCAGGCAGGGCAGTCCTTGTGACTGCGGCTCGTCTGCCGGATTAGTGTTAGAAAAAGGATCGATGAATGCGACCAGGATTTTGTTGATCTCCGATCGCCAGTTTGAAGTGGAACCCCTTATAGGAGGCCAGGTCCACTTCACTCAAGCGGAAGTAACAGCTGCTTCGGCGTCGGGATCTGCGTCTTTGAGGTCCATGTAAGGCGGTCTGGCAATTATCGATGGCGCAGCTGTAAAATCACCAAAAAACAACAGGCCCCATACATAAAACTAAAATCACATCGAAAGCTTCGCTCCCACACAAAAAGCTCTCCTGCGGGTTTGGGAAATATTTTTGCACTGAAATAAAAACTTAAAAAGTTTAAAAATAAAATATATTATCTCTAATGTCACTTCTTTATGTTAATAATGACAGGAATATTTTAAGTATAATAATAAACTTTATATCCTTTTAATGTATAGTTTGTATTTTTAATTTTCTTAGTGTCCCCCACTCGCAGCTCTCCGTGTTGAATGCATCTTTGGTTGCACTCGTTCTTTGGGTTCGACTTCGGCTGCTGTTGTTGTCGCACCTGTCGCACAATTTATTTTGCGCCCAAGAAGTTAAAAAAGCCCAAAAAGCAAAGCAATAACCACCAGAAAAAATAAAATAAAAACAAAAAGGAAAAAAACCCAGGGAATGAAAATAAAAAACAGTTGCTTGATGTGCAGCGCATATCCGTTTGTCTTTAGCTTCCTTTTCGTAATGACGACAGAGCCGAAAGAAGCAGCTGCCGTTCCAAAAACATGGCCAATACAACAGCCCAACCTGGTCCTGATCTTGAGATACTTTTACGTATCCGTGGACCGCAAAAGACGCTTCCCAGCCAAAGCTCAGTCTGGTCTCTGTTTTCTTGTAATTTGCAATCGTTCACATGCTGTTCGGGTCCGATTTTATTTGCTTTGTTTTATTTTAGATGCACTCCTGCGATCATAAAGTTTATCTGCCTGTCTGAACGATCCATAACCGAAAAAACACGATTGCCAAAAAGTAACTTGCCAAGCCATGTTGCGTTCTTTTGGTGAGAAAACTGAAAAAAGGTCTCAACGACCGTCTTTCAGCGGTTGTAGATCAATGTCACATTTATGTTTTGATTTCAGATTTATAACTTTATTAAAAATGATAAAGGGGGCATACATTTATGCTCATCTTACTGACAAATCGATAAGAAATGAAGAGTACGCCCAGACCTCCCTATAAAGTTTTAGGTAGATTCTCTTAAAAAAAGAACGTTGGTTTGTCCGATTTCTGCAAAAAAGATTTCATAAATAGTGAAAAATGCGTGGAAGGACAATGTGGTCCACAGCGATGGCCATATCTTGTCCTTATGGCTATGGTCCTATGACCTCAAACGATTTTTAGATCGATGCTTCATGATTCTGCATCAAAAACTGAGAACAATCCCTGGGGATCCCCTTCAAAATGCTTGGAAGGATAATATGTCCCCAGCGATGGCCATTTCTTGTCCAATTTCCATCCGAAGGCGGAGGGGATAACCTTAATCGATTTGCAGATCGATTCTCTATCCATTTCCGTCAAAATCTGTGAAGATGTTTTGTGAAATTTTCAGTCTGATCCCTGAGGATTTGTCACTGGCTCCTTTGAGGCAATTGCCTGTTAAAAACAAATTGCTTAGGAAACATAAAAAAATTACAACAAATTAATAAAGCTGTACGTCGGCTATTTAATGGGCCAGAGGCCAAGCCCCGGAAGAGGGGATCAATGTGGAAGGGATCAGAGTGGTGGCATGTAAACGATCATGTATTAGGGAGGGAAAATGCCATTTTCATTTTCCTCCATGCGCTTTCCCCTTTTCCCTTTTGGCAGGCAGGCACTCGTCAAAATGGGTGTGAAGACATTCGGCGAGATTAGACAATTTGGCATGGTTCGTTAGGAGGTTTGTGCTTGCTTGGCCAAAACGAAAAGAAAAAAATCAAAACAAAACATAATTTCCACGGCAGAACGACCAGGAGGAGGGTTTGATGGGCGGAGAGATGGGGTGAGGATAAGGGCAGCAGTTCCTTTGTACCGTTACCGGTTCTGGAAGCGCAAAATCGACGATGGTAAACTAGTTTACTGTATTCCATGGCCTTCTCTCTGGCTTCCTTTGCCAAAGCCAAACAATAGGAATTAGAAATCCAAAGAAAAATAAAGAAGGAAGAGCAGAGGCCGAGGAATTTCAAGAATAAGAGGTGTGTGTGTGTGTGTGAGGCTAAAGGATCACAGCGGTACAGCTGCGCCCTAAGCTTTTGAACTTAACCTCAATTTGTGAAACTTATATTTGAGATATTTCTATACGTATATCTGTGTATCTATATCTTTTAAAATTCATACTCATACTCTTACCTTATATATTTCTTTTTTATAGTGTTAGAAGTATAAACAAAGGGTTAAGCGGATAAGGGGCGGGGTAATCAATTGCCAATCGGCAGATGTTGTCCTGTGGCGCATCCTTTGTAATTAACAAAGGAGCGAAAAAGGGATACAGGGGTCAGGAGTGATTGAGACAGAAAAACCCTGGGGCACGGACTAAGCCCATTAAAAGTCTCCAGCAACTTAGGCCTGTTTGTACAGTTGCTTTTTGGGATCGGATCGGACGAATACTCATTCTCTCATTCCTTCGGTCAGTCGGTTTTGTCAGTCCGTCAGTCCGCCAGTTAGTCAACCTGTCCGCATCACCTGCCTGCTGTCTGTTAATGTGTTTAATGATGCCTCTGCCATTGCCGCTTTCAGTGCCAAATTGTAGCCCCAGCTCTGAGGCAGTTCTGCGCAAAAGGTAATAAAAATTAAAGGCTATAGTTGATATAATATTTAGAAAGTTTAAAACAAAATTTATTATAATTATTCTTAACTGTTTGGTTTAACACACATTTCTACTTCAGATACTACTTAAGATACTAAGATGCATTTAATTTAATTATTTTCAAACTAGATATTTTGGAATCTCTGGAACTTTGCTTTTATGTCAGACCTTGTTTAGCTAAACTAGCAGCACTGTTTAAGATCCGACTACTAGGACTCTGAATATTCCAGATGCGGCTGCAGATGCCTCGTGCCTTATCGATGTCCGATATGCGGGTCGCGTCCCACCCCGGTGTTTCTGGTTTTTCGAACTCTAGCCACGCGCCGCAACTTTCCTCGCGACTCTCGATCGAGGGCTTGCTCCTGCTGAAGCACCTGCTCTTCTCCTACCGAATGTGGGCCGCCCTAATGGAGTTGTCCCCGGGCCCAAGGTTTGCAACTTTTACCGGGGCAGCCGCTCGAGGCGATCATTAGCTGACCGAACCCCACTCCCTGGACATCATTTTTTTTCAGCTTAATGTTTTATTTGAATTTTTATTTTTTGGAAATTCGGTGTGACTTTTACTTATTTTATCGTCCTTCCCAAGACAGAGTTTTAGCGAATACCACGTCATTAAAGGTGTCTTCTTTAAAAGTTCCTAATTATACCCCTTGGTTAATACGAAGATCTTAACCAAATCTTCTGAAGGTATTCTTTATATTTTCAAACATAATATATTTTACGCTTTTTCTACTTACAAATTGAAATATTCCGGATGCCGAATTCCAAATTATGGTCATTAATTGTATCAATTTTACAGGAACGCCCTCCTCCTCCCCTAGTTTGTGACAATGCGAGCATCCCCCAGTATATTCTATTAGATTCCAGAACATTTATTTGAAAAAAGTATTTTCGCTCTCACTTATGTATATAAATAAATTTGAATATACATATGTACATACAAAAATATATTATAGTGGAAAAATTATATATATTATTCATAGATACACATAGAAAAATCCATGTTGCCATCTAACCCCATTCCATAATATTCTGGAAACATAACGTTAGGATATGTACATCCTGGCAGAGTATTATACGCTTCGGTGCTTACGCCTGACAGAGAAGAGATACATTGCTCAAAATAAGAACCCCTTTTCGCTGAAGATTGAACTGCTCTTTGTCGACTAAGATGCCACATGTGGAACACAAATAATACACCTTAATTTTTAAAAAATTTAAATTGTATTATTAAAAAAATATATGTGTATAAAAATTAAATTAATAATTAATGAATCTATTTATATTTCTATTTAATCTCTCATCTATGGAACAAAACTCCCTTCTTAGTATTATTATGTTCTATGTTTCGGAGAGATTTTTTTTCAGTGATTAGGGTTCGGCAGGAATCGGCTCGCCTTCCAACATGTTCGATGTTGCATCCAACATTTTCTTGAACATGTTCCGGAACTTTCATCCTGATGTGAGGCCCATCAGGAATCAATTGCGCGCAATCCATCGACGACGGCGGTCGTGGTGCTCTAAGCCCAATTTGTGAACAGTACTAAGTGGCTAAGTTCCCGGGCGATCGAGGAAGTCTAAAGCCTTGAGCCCTTGAGCCGAGCACGACGATCTTTGAGCGATGATGATGATCGTGGTGTGTAAAAACTTTTGAGTGTGTTCTTTGTGTTTGTCTGTCGGTGAGTGCGCGCTATTTTTATTTGTTAACTGCAGAACCGTTAAACATCCACGCAACGTACAACAAAAAAAACCTAAAAAGTATCTGTGTAAAAGTGCAAAGAGACAAGCGAAGAAGAATGTGCCAAAAACAACATTTTGCTTTTGCTGGGTGCGGTGATCTTGAACCCGCGCTCAGCTTCGCGTAACGGTGCATCCCATCCAGGCAAGTGCAGGAAGATGGGATGGAAAAGCACAAAGAACAGCAGCCATAGCCAGAGCCAGAGTCAGAGTCAGAGATGAGGACGAAGACTGAGGAAGTCGGTGCATTTATTTTGATTGCTTGTGTATCATCGTCGGGGATCTCTGTGCGCCCACTCTTTTTGCGGGCATTTTCGTCGCCCAAATGGTTTTCCGCTCATTTTCGGCGCAGCCTCCCAAAAGGTAATCTTCAGCTTTAGCTTTCGTTATAAAACTGCCGTTAGTTTTTTATGTTTAGCCGTTTTAAGTTTTGGGTGCAGCTCGGGTCTCTGGACCCGACTCTCCACCAGCGGAGCGCGATGGAGATAATTACAGGAAAAAATGCTCAAAGTGCGAGAGGAGAATTTATGTTGACCATCAAATAGTTCTTCTAAAAGCCTTTTTGCGCCAAATGACGCAATGAAACGAACGGAAAGGCTGAAGAGCAACGCAAAAATGGCGATAATATGCTGCTGCAACATTTACTTGTCGCCTTTTGATTTATTTACATGTGCTTTTGGGGGCAGCACAAAGAAGCATTTCTTTGTGCAGCAAACAAACACTCTGACTCACTGCAGACGCGTCTTCAACTCTTCGGTCTTCAAGTCTTCCAGAGAGTCCAAGTTAACCCTTAACATGACAATATCTTCATATGTTTCAGATCTTTTAAAAATAGATTTAAATAATAATACAAAAGAAATTGTGTGTTTTTAGTAAAATATTTTATTTAATCTTATTTAAGAGCATCTAAGGTATGATATTATTTGTTTTAATTATAAGACTGTGTGTGTAAATGGAGATGTGTGGTGCAGGGTTAAAGTAACGGACAAGGAGCAACAGCATCGTCATCGTCATCGTCATCGCCATCATCACGTGTCCCCAGTCTGTTTTCGCTTATGCTCTTTGCTCTGGCCCTCAGCCATGTCAGCGCCTTCATTATAATAATTTTTATTGCTTTTGCATAAATCAAAAATCACACAGAGAATCGTAAAGTTTAAAGAAACAGAAAAGCAACCAAAAGGTGCGTTTTTTTGGCTGTCCGCACTAATTTCGCATAATGTTGCTGTGGAGCTGATCCTTCTCCCTTTTTTTTTGAGCTCCCATTTCCGTTACTGTTTCTTTTGTTTTTGTGCCAAATCATCGAAGACCGGGCTGCCTCTGCGGTTTGCATACAAATTCATTAGTGACGGCTCCTGCCCCCAACTCTCCACTGTTCTCCAAAGGCTCCATCTCCCTCTCCCTCTCGTCACCTTTGCCTCCCACACGCTCTCGTTTCTGGGAATCGCCGTTGAGCGCACCTCTCTCTTGCAGCGGATTCTGCAGGAACTCACACAGCGCTGACCCCTCTTGCTTGGCTGGCCCCCTTTTCCACCCTCTGTGGTTCTACAGTTTCCTTGGAATTATGGTCCAGGCCTTGGGGCGACTTTCTTTTTGTGTGTTTTTCGGTTGGCAGTTGATAGGTAATGGCAGATTGTTGCAACAGTTCGGTGCAACTGATATGCAGCAACTAGAAATGGGAAGAGTCAACTCTAAGATGCCAGAAGACTTGCAAGAAAGTTAAAAAAAAAAACCTTAGGCGCCTGAAGGATGCCTCAATTCATTCGCGTTTCAAAACACTTTCCCCTGCTTCGAAATTCGGCAACCTTTCTTTCCAGCTGCTTATTTTTTGTATTCTTTTTTTTAATGCTGGTCTGATTACTGTAACCAAAAATGTGAACCCTTTCCCCCGAAAACCATCCTCTTCACGACAATTTGGTCACTAATTTTAGGGCCCTTGTCGGTAAAATTTTATTGATCTTTTTTTTTCTTCACAAAAATATAAAATTGTTGTCGAAATCGAAAACTCTTGGCGGAGCAAACGGCAATCGGCAAATCGAATTCAAAACCCTTGTATGTGTGTGTGTGTGTGTGTGTTTGCGTCCGAGTTGGTAGGAGAGATCCCAACGGAAGATCCCTGAAGAGGGCTCCAAAGAGACGACTCCAGAATTCAGACGCGCCACGACGATAACAACATAGCAACAATCAGCAAATACTTGGTTTAGGTGGTAGGACTCATACACCATGAAAAATAAATATTATTAATCAAATAAAATAAAAAAAAAAAAGTACAAGAAAAACATGAAACATAACATACAAAATTTATTTATTTAATTATTATTAATATATTATTTTTTGAGTCTATAGAACCAATTATTCTCTCAGTGTAGCCACTGTCCAAGATCAAAACAGAAAAGGGCCGGCCGAAAAATATTTTTATCTTGATATTTCTGTTTTTTTTTCGCCGTTTCACCGTGTTTGTTGTTGCTGTTCTAAATACGCCAAAAGTTGCTTTCGGGGCATAAATATATGTCTTTAGTGTGGCATGTCTGGTTGCGTTTTTGGAACTTGGTTTTTGGTAAATGGGCCAAAAAGGCAGACGGAACCAAGCCAGCTCTCTTGGTGGAGTGGGCCGGGTCTGGGTCTCTGGCTCAGAATTCACGGAATTAGTTAACGATTAATGATTGGATATTGATTTCGCTTTGTTGCTCGGACTTGCTGGACTTGGGCCCGGCTCTCTTTCGCAGGCTTCCCTTGACCGTTTCGCTTTTACTACTCATTAATTTCTTTTAACTATCGGGAGGCATTAAAAACGCCGCTGATCGCCGAAGAAAATTAAGTTCCTGCCGCAACATCTTATTCGCTGGCATCTTTCTCCATTCAATGAATTTTACATAGTTTATTTGCGTTGTTGCCAACTTTCTTTTTGAGAGATTCTCTTCCTTATAGCGCCGCTAACTGCTTTACGATCTGGCCAGACATAAAACTCCAAACCAAGGAAGATAGCTGTGCCACAAGAAGATGTGTGGACGGGGATGGGGATGGGGAATCTTCTCAGTTCAGGTAGTATTCTTCAGCTCCTTTTTTGTTGTTATTTTTTTTTTTTTTTTGCCGCTTCTGGGAAACTTAATTTGTGCTCCTGGCCGCCATATCAAATTGGCGCTATCGAATACCTAACACGGGCCATCCAACAAAAGTGTTCTTTATCTATATATGCATATGTATGTATGTATGTTTGTATAGTGGCCCATATAACTATGAAGCACAAGCTTAAAATTTGCTTAGCTCTTTGCATTGAGGTCTGTTTCGGTCTGTTCTCCTCTACGAAACTTGAGGCTTAAATTCCTCTTAGAGATATTCCATTTAAAGCATCCCCATACCCTTACACATTTGCGTAGAAACTCCCCAAAGAAAAAAAAAACAAAAAAAAACCAATCTTCAGAGCAGAAATTTTAATTTGTGTGAGAACTTTTGCTTTATTGGGTTCGTTCGTTTTAAAGATACTGATGTGGAGATGGGGGGATTAAAATGGCGAATATTTGCCGCCGATCATTAGCTATTAACTCGACTCCTTGGCAACAAGAGCCTCAATCTCGATCTCTTCCACGGGCCGTAGTGGCTAGCCACTGATTCTGGGCAGTAATTGAACTGTTGGATCTTGGGGCCCAAAGTCTAGTCCACAATCTGCCTGCCATGGGTAACGAGATACGCCAAACTATTTGGCAATTAGCAGATAATAACATTTGCTTACACATTCGCGAAATAATGAGTGAAACGGGACAGAGGAACGTGCAAAAATGAAACTATCAAACAAAAAATAAAGATTAGGTTACATATTTTATAGGTTTTGTTTCCAAAATTAACAATAATCTTGGCTCATCTAGAGGAGATTCTTTTGGAAAAAGATGTGAGGACTGGACCAGATGTGAGCAATCAATTGGAGAGCTCCAATGATGCGCTGATGGCCAGCCATTTGGACTGATGAGTGGAGCAAGTCCAGCCTGTACTGGCCTATATTATGTCATAACGATATGGTTCAAAAAAAAAGAATAGAATTTGAAGAAAATTAAAACCACCAAAGTGACTTCAAAAGTGGATTTATATTTTTTAAAGAGCTGGGAGACAGAAAGTATAGTCTTGAAAAGTAAATATTATTCCATTAATTAACTTTAGCAACTTGATATAAATTTTTTACGGTGCACAGATCTCCAGCAAAAGGGGTTGGCGGATCACCGGAGACATGCCCACTTGTGGTGCAATCGCTGTGGTGCTCTTTGTGCGCCAACTCATATTAAACCACCGTTATGCATATCAGGCGCACAATTCACAGAAAAATAGTGGTTGGGGAGGGGAACGGAGAGAGAGAGATCGCCACATATCGAATGGAGATTGGCGTGGCCATGGCGTAACCCTTTAATTATGCCACACATATGTATATGTACATATGCAGTCCAGAATCTACAATCCGCCAAGATCGTTCTAAGCCCGGCTCACCTCTCGACGTCAACGCCTTTCGAATGGCACTCTCTGGGTCTGGGTCTGGGTCTGGATCTGGGACTGAGTTTGGGTTTGGTCTTGGCCTTAGTCTTGGTGTTATGGACCTGCACTCCTCTGCTACTTTCTAAAAATCTGTCCGAGAATATAAATTGCAGCCACGTTCGCTCCTCTGTGAGTGCGAGTCAAAAAATGTTGCAGCATTCGGCCGCATCTTAATTGCATTTCGATTACGTTGCAACAAAAACAAACTAACCAACCGACAAAAAAATGGGAACTTACAAACGTAGAAGTAATGGAAGCAAATCAAATCTTGGAGTATGCGCTGTTCTTGCAACAAATGTTGCGGGCAACATGTTGCAGCCGCGAACAGGCCCGCAGCAATATCAACAGGAACTTCGGAGCCTGCCAAATAGACAACAGATGAGACAGCCCGGCACGGCCCAATCTACAGCACTGGAACGCCTTTCAGCCTTTCAGCCTTCCAAGCCATTTGCTATTTGCTCCTCCAGTCTCCAGCCACCAGTCTGGCAATGACTCTGGGTCCCCCAGCTTCGAAAAACAGGTTACTCCGATCATGGCCAAAACGCAGGCTATGACTTGGAGTCCAGAGCCTAGAAATTGTAACAGCCAAGAGAGAAGGTTGCCTCGGTTCTGCGACTCGGTTCTCAGGCGTCAGTCAGTGGCAGACCTTTTCTTTCCACCAACTTGGCCCGGTCCTGGGCCATTTAATACAGTTAGCTTACAGTTCGAGGCCCTCACACTCTGCCACAGTGGACACCAGATGTTTTCTTTCCTCAATAGTTACTTGATGTTTTCACAAAGCAGTGGCTTATTGTTATATTGTTTTTATACTTAAGGGAGATTCATTAAAGTATTCATTTAAAATTTTATTTAATACTTGAGACTGCATGCGTTCCACTTTACTGTAGTCTCTCGAAGGAGCAACATTACAAGTCCAGTGGATGTAGCAACAATAGGAGATGCAAACTGTTTTTGGCTGGAAGTCATGGCCATCCATGACCATTCCCGTTCACTTATCCCTCGCTGCCATCGTGCCCACCCCCTCCATTTCCTTCGTCGACGTCTTCGATACTTTCTTTGGCATTGCTGGTGCTGGTGCTGGTGCTGCTGTTGCAGCCTCTCGAGTCATTAAAAATGATTCTTTTCAAACTAGAACAGACGAAAAAGAAGCCAGGAACGGAGCTGCCCGGGGAGGAAAATAGCCATCATAAAAATGCAAAAGAAAGGCCTATGACCGACCTCCAAATGCCCTTAATGAGCAACAACCCACTTAGGATTTTCAAACAGTCGTTTTCCATATTCCATTTATTTGAATACTTGTTGATTTAATTCCAAGAGTGCATGCTCCTATATATCAGTGCCTTCCACACTCCACTCCCGTGAGGCACCATCGAGTCCGAGCGGGCTCCTAATTCCTGTGGGGGATTGTCGATCGAGCCGCCGATATCGACGGGAGTGTGTTATTGCTGACTTGTCAGCTGTTGGCTTATACAAATATTATTACATGATATTGTGCACCACCGCCCAGCTCCAGCACCACTCCACTCCATGCCACTCGGACTCGCTCCTCTCCTCCTGCCACTTTTTTCAATGAATTATTAGTTATTTCAAATTTATGTGCCGTGCTGTTTTATATATTTTTTTTTTCTTTGCCCCGATGTTGCTGCTGCTGTTCTCTTGTGTTCTTTTTTTTTATCGTGCGTCTATTTGCGTTTCCGCTTTCCGTTCGCAAAGACTTGGACTTGGGGGTCTTCTCAGGGCCTCCTCCTCAGTTCCTCAATGAAGAGTTGGCTTGCGACGGGCCCCAGAGCCGGAGGAGAGTCTTCGTGCCGTTGGGGGCGTATTTGCCTAACAAAAATAAATAAATACGAATTTATTGCAGCGTTTGTTCGCTCGCTGCTATATATTTTTTTTTATTGGGTTATGTTTGTGTCGCTGGCAACATTAATACCTAATGCCGTCTCGGGCCTTGCAGAGGAGCCCCATCAGAGATCGAATAAACAAATAAGTAGAAAAAGCTTTACTTTGCGTTCCCCCAACGACGACATTATTATTTTTCCCCCGGTTTTCTTTTCGGGAAGATAAGCAAAATACGCTGAGCCTGAAAACGATGGAAGAAAAATAAGGGAAGCCGTAGAGTCCATCGCTTTTCTCGACTCTTACAAAAAAAAAAAAAAAAGAGTAATGAGTGGGGTGGAGGACCTGGAGCTTGCCGATTCGATTCTGCTGCCCTGGCAATTCTTTTGCTTGGATGATCTTCTCGCTGGTCTCCCCGGAGAGGAGAGGTTCTGGTTTCTACGAATTTGTCACGCTTTGGATTTCAAATTTTGTTGATGTTAGCCAACAGTTAATGGCATCGGCAGCATACTTACCCATATACATACAACATACATAAATGATGTACATACATATATGTATATTTAACCGATTGGATCGGTGTGCTAGCTACCTCCCGTGGAATCATGTGAGGCGTAAGTAAATGGAGTTTAACGCTTGATTTTGTCCAGAGTTTAGTCTTACCTGCTCTCGAGCGATCCTGATACTCCCACTCCTGTTTCGGGGGTTCTTTCAACGACTATTGTTCCCCCTGCACGCCCGCCCTTTGCTAAAATCCTCCCGCACAAAGGACATTCAAGTAGGGGCCGGAAATTTAATATGAACTTCAGCAGATTTTTTTTTTGTCTGTTATTGAAATATGAGATTTTTGAGCTCTTGATCGGTGCTCCCATTGTTTGTCTACCTGTCTACCTGTTTAAGCAAAGTATTTTCGGGAGGATTTTAAAGTTTGATCACGATGCTCCATGTACTTGGCTGAAACTCTATATTCCTGTTTTCATTTCGTAGCATTTTCCAGCGAATATAATACAAATTTCCCGTAGGACGGGAAGGTGTCAAGGTTTTGAATTAAATTAAACATTGCACTTGTCCCGGCCTATGGGCGGTCTGTCAAACACATCGATATATCTTTATTAGGTCTTGAAATTTGAATAATTCTATTCCATAAATAACAATTTGTATTTCTATTTCAGATCTCATCTACAAAAGAAAACGATTTCAAAGCACCTATTTTTGACGACCACCCCCTTTGGTAGGTAAAATTTTTAATGAATATTTTTTGAATTAAATGAATCTCGAACAAAGAGCCAATATTAAATTCTGTTTCAAACTTGGCCAGAGCTTTTCTGAAACTTTCAAAATGATAAAAAAAAAGAGCCAAAATCTTCATTGCGTAATATGGAAATAAAATTAAACAATCCCAAAGATTCCATTCATCGCATTTTAACAGAAGAATTGAATAAAAAGAACGTTAAAAAAAACGTGCAAGTCGAAAAAATGTATAATAGGTATGTCAATATTTTATTAAAAATAGAAAGTTATTCGACACATATATAGAAGTATGTTTCATGTCTTATATCTAAACATAAACCTTATTTTATAAGAATCAATAAAAGTGTATAATTTCGCGGGCAAATTTTATCAAAATGTCCGTTTTGAAAATGTCTGCCGGTAAATGGAGCTGCCACTTTGTCTCAGTGTTGAGTAGGGCTGCCACCTAATCGGCTGCCGTTAGGGATGTGTCTGTGATTTGTATGTGTACTTTGAAAAACCTGTAATAAACGGTGGTTAAAAACGCAATGGAAATAAAAAATTCGATACAAAGAACGCTTTAAATATAAATAAAAACTTGAACCATAAAAAATCACCCTGGGAGATGAAAATAATGGCACATTGCTCTCACGAGAGAGACGCTCACATCTCTACTACATGGGAAAGAGAGAGAGGGTGGGAAAGGCTGCGCGAGTGTGTGTGCGTGTGAGAGAGTCGGCTGGCTTCTCTTACCGCTTGCCTCGCACCCACGTTCGTAATTCTTAAAATATAAAAATAAAATATAAATTTTTTCATTTTAAAAAATATTCTCGCTGCGACTAGTTGTGCGTGCTGTGTGCTGCTTGAACCGCGCGAGAGAGTGGAGAGAATCGGACAGAGCGCTGGCTTGGTTTTTGTTTGCTACCCGCCGTTGTGTTGCGCAGGCAATCTTAATTAATTTATTTACGTCTATATTGATTTTTTAAAGTAACAACTAGCTAGCTAGCAGCCAGCAGCAACCAGCGGGCGGAGCCAAGAGCGCGCGCTTAATAGCTATAAAAATACATACTTTTCGAGGTGAGTAAATCTATAAAAATAAATTAAGAAAATTATAATTAAAGCATGTGCCAAAAATAATATGCCGTTAGAAATTTTATTTTTCTGTATAGTTGCTATTTTTCCGTTATATTATTTTATGTTACTTTTCTATACCGCTCGCACATCATAAATAACTAGTTTTTGTTGCCGTCTCTCCTGTGCAATTGTTTATTTTAAGTTTATAAACGAATTTAATTTATCTGTTTGCTTCCCAACTTGCGTCGCGGGCTGTGCTAAAAATTAATATCTCCAGCGGCGAACGTTTCTGTACTTTTTTTTTTTTATGTTTTATGTAGCTTGATACTTTACGGTATTCGCCTGGCTTTGTTTTTATTGCGCTGCCGACATCGCGCGTCGTTCGCTTAGGCAGAGAAAGAGACGGTGAAAGAGAGAGATGGATGCAGAGAGGAAGAGAGAAGATGCAGATAGGACACGCACACCTACGCACGCGTGTGTACATGTAGCGGCGTTGAGCGGGTAAAAACCATGTACTAGTCGTGTTGCACATTAGGGATGGCCGTGACTATCGATGAATCGATAACACTAAGTAAATATTTGCGGATATTGGTGCAAGGAAGACAGGATTTCAGGCAAAGTAATTTGGCGTGTTGAAAGATTAAAATATAAGGTCCTTAAAAAGATTGAATGTTGAAAAAAGTTGGAGGATATTTCAATCAACTCTTCTCTGAATAGTTAACTCGAAAAAATACGCTTCCGAAAACGGTTTGCTCAAAACGGTTTGCTATAAACAGTTTTTTTTTTATTTATTTATTTTTGTTGCGTTTTTTTTTATTTTTATACACACTGCTTATCGATATTATCGTATCAGGCATGTTTTTAAATTTTAAAACTTAATGAACAAACTTCAGTTTAATAAATCAAAATAATTTATTAAATTTGAAAAAAAAAAATCTAAAACTAAAATTTTGTTTTCAAAAACAAACAGATTTCAAGGGATTCAATCGGTGGAATGGAGCATCTGTCGCACTTATACCCCCCGCAGCTGCCGAAAGTGCGTGGCCGACCACGGGCCACCTATGCCCAAACCGGGGAATTCGATCTGGGCCTGATCCGGGAATACCGATCCCGCCCAGTGCTCTACGATCGCTCCAACAAGCGTTTCAAAGACAAACTGTATGTGGCCCAACAGTGGGAACAAATGTCCCATAAGCTAGGCTACGACGGTGAGATGATTGAGTTTGAGAGTTCTGAGTGTTCGGAGACCTAATGTTCTTTATTCTCACATTAGCCACCAGTTTAAGGGACCGCATGATTACTCTAAGGAATCGCTACAACATTGAGAAGCGACGCGTTGAGAACGGAATCTCCACCCAGGCGTCTCAGTGGCCGCTGTTCGAGAGCCTTCAGTTTCTTGGCGACCACATACGCCCCAGGCGCAGCTTTAAGAACATGTCTAGAAATGACGAAGATGAGGAACAGTATGGCATGGACGACCAAAGCGACAGCAACGGTCAAAATATGAGTATTAAGGATGAAATGGAGGATGAAAGCGAGATTTTTGATTGCGAACAAACGCTTCCCGTTACCACAGTACTGGGGTGAGTCCTGGGTCGAGTCGGCCGTCAATCCCAGCTAATGTCTGGCCTTATCTCTTTATAGGATTCCACCGAACTCTTCCGACGAGGCAAACAAGAGCCAACGGCAGAGCAACGGCAGCGACATGGCCAATGGCAAGGGCTACAATCACTTTGCGGATAGTTTCCAAAATCGTCATCAGCCGGAATATATCATCAGTAGTCCCGTAGTTCCGAAGAGCATTAACAAGCGTTCGGCGGCGCTCGACGAGCCAGCGATCAAACGTAGGGCAGTCCAAAATATGGGAATGCCTTCCTTCTACCCCTCACCCGCTCCCCCACCTTTGCCAGCGTCATACGCAAAGTTCCACGGCTTTGGCGAATTTATGGTCCATTCTCTGTGCGATATGCCAATGACCACAGCTCTACGTTTGGTTCAGAAATTCACCCGCGAGCTCGTCCAGACTTCCCTCAAACATGACGACAGTGGGAGTTCCACGAAGCCTGACCAGGCAGATGCCACCGACCCGGTCGATCCCGAAAACAGCAGCGAGTCTCAGGGGGAGGACTTCGAGTAGAGATTAAGTTGCAATTTTAAAATACGGGTAGGGATATTGAAACGCAAGTCCACAATTATAAATATAGCCGCACTAATGACAGATACGATTATTGAATATACATAAGTACAATACTCTTCTTTTAAGTCGTCTGACCTCAAAAAACTGGAGGAAAAGATAATCGCATTTCATTTAATAACATAATGGAAAAATATACTCATAATTTGCTTTGTTTTAAAGGCATGGGGATGGTTTACTTGTTAACAAGTTTTTAGGCCCAGCAATGTCTTCGATTTGTATAATTCTGTAATGGTATTGAATCCTATAAAAAGTATTATATAGAACCATATAGATTTTTAACAATAATATAAATTATAATTTTAACAATTCGTCGCAAGGCGTCTATGTGTGTTTGTCTCAATGGAAAATAAATGCCAACAAAAATTCTTCGACCTCTGCAACTTGCAAATCCGATATATGGATTTCCTGTATCTTGAAGATGCACAATATCTGAAAAGCTGATTCTTGCACTATGTCTTAATACCAAAGAAAAAGCTTACAAAAGCTCTCGATTTGGTTTCGCCCTTTTAATTTCAGCCGCCGTTATACAGAAGCTTTCTCCTGGCATCCTTGAGATACAAATTCCTGAATAAGCTGCTGAATCTTCAAACCAGTTGTCCCCAAGGCTGCGAAGAATGCGACAAAATTGGCGGCGACGAAACTAAAGTGCTGATATTATGACAACAAATTCCCTCCAATGTAGATCCCATTTTTATTGACAGCCTAATGCCACCACGCACACTTCGGGTAGGATGTGGTGATCGATGTTGTGGGACGTCCTGCGCATAATCGCACTCGTGATAACCCGAGAAATGTGTGCCGGGAAAACTGGAAATTGGCAGTGGAATTACAAACGAAGTCTCTGGGTAGGCACATCTCCATTTGGGCAAACTGGGTGGGGCCTTCGGGCTATCTCTAGGTGCGTTACCTCTTCTTATTTTCCCCCTCTTTTTTTTTTTTATTAATGCATCTATATTTCTTAATTAAATTACAGTCTCTCTCGCATGGTCGAGTGTGCGTTGGTAATTACAGTGTTTATGTGGCAGTTGGACATTCCTGGCTTCTTTTCCCAGCTGGTTGGCTTATTGATACTGCCATGGCCCAAAGAGAAAATAAAGAGGTGAGTATAGTGGCTCCAAGATGAGTGCAGTGAAGCATTAAAACGTCACCTGATGTAGGCCGTGCCCGGTGCTTATTTGTTACTTTTGGAAATACAAATTGCACTAGTCCCGGCCTGCAGTGAGTGTCAAAGGCAGCGATCTTCACTGGAAAAATAGTTAAAAACAAAATATTGTTATAAAAAAATGACATTTGAAAGAAAATTGTAAATTATTTTATTATTATTAAATAATATTATTAAATATATAATTATTAAAATTTGACATATAAAACAAATATTTTTAGTTTCTAAATATGTTTAAAAATTTTAAAGAGGAGATTTATAATTTATACATCCAGATGAAAAGAACATAGTACAAAAATTGAGTTGTATAATAATTTAAAAAATTTAAATTTAGTTTCTTTCTAAAAAAAGCTTTAAAAATGATATATTAGATAGAAAGAGTATTTAATATAAGGGAATCTTAAATTCGTTTTGTTCCATTTTTTTACTTCGGGGTTTCGGCGGACCATCTTAATGTTAATTTTAATGCTAACCTCGCCACAAAACCGTAGGCCTAATGTGGTGCGGCATTTTGCGTGCTGCTGTTCGTCAAAGTCAGTACCGTCTTCTCATCTTCTCATTTCGCCTGCCTGTCTGACTGGCCTGTAATTATATAATTTAATCAAATTACTTGCATATGTTGCCAAAAAAAAAGAAACGAAAAAGCCAAAACACTAAAACTCAGAAAAAAACCGCCAAAAGAAGCACTTAAGAAGGAGCAAAGAAAAACTTGAGAAATTACCAAATGCGGGCTAACATAAGTGGTAACAAAAATAAAAATAAATGCCAACGACAGCCGCTCCTGGCGGCTCCAAAATGGTTTATAGCCTCATTTTTGACAGTGAAAAGTGTCTGCGTGTGTATCTGCATCTGAGTGCGTGGCCCAAAGATACGTATTTGCGTATTTTAGCATTCATCATCATTACTCTTTCCCGGCCGTTGCAGTGGCACTTTGCCTTTCTTCATTTTGGACGGGTAATAACGCCTTGATTTGTAATTTGAAATTTGTATTATCTATTACATAGAATTGTCGTTAAGTTAAATAAATATACAATATAATAATAATATAAATTATATTTTAATGTATATTTTGTTTTATATCGGTTCGTTTTGGTTTGGTTATGATTTTCTTCTATTGTCCTTCTATGCACTTCTTGGTAGAGAATCGGTATACAACTCGTGTAAGATATTTTTATCAAGGATCGGAAAATAATCTAGATTTTTAATCCAGATTGATGGAGAATCGATCTACAAATCGTTTAAGGTATACCTCTTAAGAATCTGATGAAAATCGGCCAAGATATAGCCAACTTTGGGGGCCATAGTGTGCCTCCCATGCATTCTTCATAATTTCTAAGGGGATCCTCTAGAAAATTTTACAAAAAATCTTTGAAATATTTTAGTCTTGGATTTTGATGCAGAATGATGAAGAATCGATCTAAAAATCGATTAAGGTAATCCGCTCCAGAATCGGATTGAAATTGGCCAAGATATAGGCATCATCATCCAGAAATTTGACCAAAAATCTAAAAAATATTTTGTTTCTGAATTTTGATGCAGGATAAAGCAGAATCGATCTACAAATCGATTAAGGTAATCCGCTCCAGAATCGGATTGAAATTGACCAAGATATAGGCATCGCTGGGGGCCATATTTTCCTTCCATACATATTTCCGCTTTTTGAAGGGGATCATCCAAAAAATTTGACCAAAAATCTAAAAAATATTTTGTTTTTGGATTTTGATGCAGGATAAAGCAGAATCGATCTACAAATCGATTAAGGTAATCCGCTCCAGAATCGGATTGAAATTGGCCAAGATATAGGCATCTCTGGGGGCCATATTTTCCTTCCATACATATTTCCGCTTTTTGAAGGGGATCCTCCAGAAAATTTGAGCAAAAATCTAAAAAATATTTTGTTTCTGGATTTTGATGCAGAATGATGGAGAATCGATCTACAAATCGATTAAGGTAATCCGCTCCAGAATCGGATTGAAATTGGCCAAGATATAGGCATCTCTGGGGGCCATATTTTCCTTCCATACATATTTCCGCTTTTTGAAGGGGATCCTCCAGAAAATTTGACCAAAAATCTAAAAAATATTTTGTTCTTGGATTTTGATGCAGAATGATGGAGAGTCGATCTACAAATCGATTAAGGTAATCCGCTCAGGAATCGGATTGAAATTGACCAAGATATAGGCATCGCTGGGGGCCATATTTTCCTTCCATACATATTTCCGCTTTTTGAAGGGGATCATCCAGAAAATTTGACCAAAAATCTAAAAAATATTTGGTTTCTGGATTTTGATGCAGGATAATGCAGAATCGATCTACAAATCGATTAAGGTAATCCGCTCAGGAATCGGATTGAAATTGACCAAGATATAGGCATCGCTGGGGGCCATATTGTCCTTCCATGCATTTCACACTTATCACGTGGATGCCCCAGAAAATTTCGCAAAATTATTTTGCTTGTAGATTTTAATGCAGACTAGTGGATAATCGATTTACAAATTGATTAAGGTATTCCAAGTTGATTAAGATATAGCCATCGCGAAGGGCGTACACATCCATATACACTTTATAGTATATACTTATGTATGTCTACATATATCGGAGATATCTCCATCGCTACGGTCTCTCGTCTTGACCAAAATTAGAATAACCCTTCCAAGAGTAAAAAATAAATTGATATTGGGATTCAAGTTGCTGGAGAATCTGGTGCAAAGCTCTTGTCCATTTTAATGGTTTGTGTCCAAATCATGCGTAAAAGCTGTTCAGTGTTGGAAAACGACGTCAGAAGCTGATTGTTTTGGCCATGCCGGCAAACACGGCGTATGAAAATGTTTGCTAGAAAAGCGCGATGTTAGTCTTTTGGAAAACCTGCCGTTGAGCGGTTGGTTGGATCAGTTGGCGGTTGCCTTCAACGAAGGAAACTTATAACGGTTTCTTCCAAATTAAATTCGCAACTTTTCCGGTATATGCCTCAATTGCTGGATTTTCCATTTACATTTTCATTGTCTTTATGGCTGATTTCTGGCTGAATGCACTTTGTGGCGGCCATTAACGTCAACACCGCTGTCAGTTGATGTCGTGGTCCTCGGTGTCGGTGTTAATGCTTTTAATTACATGCAAAACATAAAAAGTATTTCGTTAAGTGTTGCCGTGAAGTTTGACATCAGAAATAAATGCACTCGCCACCGCAACAGATGCGGGGGCTGACACAATAGTTCTGTCATCCATCCCCACAGCGATCTGTCATTCATTTTTCCGATCTTAAGTTTTCCGCCGGCTTCTCCCGGGTAAGTTACGATTTCGATCGTGTAGTTCCCGTGTTTGTTTTGTTAACAAAACGAAAGTGATTGCGATATTGAATGGGACTCTAAAAGAGATAATTTGGATGGTAAATTGGTCGGATTGTGGAGCAAAGTGTTTGTAAGAGTGTTAAGGCCAAAAGTGTTACTTTTAAAGCCCACCTCCGCTCTACGATTCTATGGGAGACACGCAACACAACGACTTGCCGGCATTTGCATACGCGTCCCAGTGGTTATGTTTATATCTCACCTTCACTGGCACTGTGCTCGAGCATCATTATAAGTAATGTTTATTTTGTTGATAATATTGATTTCAAAATACAAACATTGACAAATTAATGCCACTACTAACCATTCGCATTTGCCCCGTCATCGTCATTCAATCGAGTCGAGTTGCTCCACTTGAAAACTATAGCGAATCGGGGTATTCTTAAATCCTCTCTTCTGTTTGTGGAGAAGACCCTGTAACGCACTCGAAATTGTCAGCAATGTCGCAGAATTTTCAAACTCACTCATCACGTTTTCGCATCCCAGGCACCAGACCACTCCAGACCGGGCCGGGCCAAAAAAAAAAAAAAAACGAATAAGTTGTATAAATATGGATTTTTATTTGCTTAAGAACACATACCACCCACCCATTGACGGCTCATTAAATAAATGCAACATCTGTTGGCGCTCTTCGTGGGCCTTTTGTTTACACGTTGGATTGCCGCGCAAATTTCCAACCAAACATATTTAATACGCACCTTAGGCCGGCTTACTTCTGTTTTGTTTATAAATTTAGGCAACGTCGCATCAACGTCAAACAATATAAAAAAATCCCTCAATAAGCCCTCCTCCTCTCCTTATCTGCCATCCTTAACCAGACCAGCGAACTGTGGGAAAAATCGGATAAGAAAGCGCGAGCGGCATAAGAAATATGAAAATTTATTGCGCATACGCCACCGAGGCTGGCATATCATTTTAAGAATTTTCCCGCCTGCATCTCAAGTTGATGGGGCTTTGCTATTTTGGTCAGCCATTGGACAGAGGCCCAGTTCCAAATCAAATCAAATGTCTTATTTATATGAATGGTGATTTATGCGTTCGTCTTTCATGTGGCGATTTTCTTTTTGGCATTTTTTGTTATTTTTTTTTGCTTTCCTGATGGGGCAGAGTCTCATTTTTTATGCCTTGCGCTGGCTGCTAATTACGATTGGCTGGAAAAAGCAAACAAATCGGGAAAAAGCGGCGAAAAAGGAAAAGTATGCGGTCAAACACGTCGAGGCTGTCCAGGCTGTTCGGGCTGTCCATCGAAGAGATGCCGTTTACATTAACTTGGCCTAGTCGCTGGCCTGTCCGTTTGATTTGCCAGACGCGTGTGGTGGCGCCTTTCGATTTTTGGCTTCAGTCTTCATTTCATTTTATTTATTTTTGTTGTCTTGGTTTTGTTTTTTGGGGCAATGACAATCGCGATCGCGTTTCTGCAATCGCCGGAACGCTGCCGGAATAAGAAATGTTCGCAACTGACTCACTCCGACATAATAAACAGCAGCAACACCATTCTCGGCGTGAATTTCTTTTCAAAATTTAACTCAACTGTCACCCACAATGCAAATAAAAGGCGGGCCATCAGTAGGGGCTGGGCTTGTATTTTTTTATTATTATTTTTTTTAGAATGCATCGTATTTGTTTAACCCAAAAAACAAAAAAACTATCGATGATTGCCGGATATATGGCTCTAATGTGGCTCATATTTATTTTGCAGAAATTTGTTACTTTTACTTTTTTTGTATGCGCTATTTCTTTTTTATGACCAAATTTTCGATAGAACTTTGGCGAGTGGGTTTCTTTATGGCTGGAAAAATAAACAAAAGAAGCCATGGCCAGAATGGGCACAGCGATTAGGTTTAACGATTATGAATTGTTGAAAGCCACGTGCTGCTACCACGGCACAGGGGCTGTACTAATGCGTGTTTAATTTACTGTCAGCCCAGTTACTCGGCAAATATCCTTTGGACTCGAGTCCTGCAGCTGGCAATGGGAACAGCTACGCCTGTTAATTGTCCGGTTCCTTGTCGCCGATTCAGCCTAATTCGATTAATCTAAAACACTTGCCCTGCGTCCGCCGCCGACGTCAGATGTAATTACCAACACCCCCTACCAAAAACCAAGCAGGCTAACAATAACAAATTATTGTAGAATCATTATCGACAAGGAACTCTTCCCCGACGAGGAAACGAAGACGCGATTCACACTCTAAGAAATACTCTAAAGGGTTTTAATTGAATAATTCTGATTTAAAATATTATATATATTTCTTAAATATAGTTTTTGAATTATATAGATTTAAAATATACTATCAATTCTTAACTGTCTTATTTGCTGCAACTACATCACAAAAAATCTCTCTGATTCAGAAATTATGATCCTTTCCATAAATCCATTTTCTAGATTATAAATTAGGAATCTCAAATAATGTATGGATCTTAAAAAGTCTATAGTTTCCAAGTGTATATCGCAGGCTGTTTACATTTCAGCTTCTCGACTGCTGACTAAGACTGAGAGCCGTGGCTATCACTTTCGGCTTTTGGCGTTGGGGGAATAGGCTTGCGAACGAGTCTGAGTAATTCATTAGAGGTATATTGTGCCGGGGCATTTGCATAATTATGCAATCAGTTCTGGCACACTTACACATTAGACGCAGACGACTGATAAACAACAAGACGGCCAAAAAGCCAGTTCTGGCTCTGGAACCGATCCTGGGCCAGAAATACTGGCGCACCGGGCCATAGACATTTTCGCAGACAGGGACTAGACCCAATTTGATTAGCACGCGCATACGGAATGAAGGCCAAGTTAGGGGGTGGTTGGTGGTTCTGGTGGTGGTGATGGTGATGGCCCTGGGACCACCCTCCATGCCGCCCAGCGCCCCTTTGTAGGCGAACGTGGGCGCTTAATCATCGCCTGGCTAAGAAGATTGCCAGTGTGTGGGAACTTTTGTTTTCTTGCCGCCGTGGCTTAATTAGAAGTCAAATGTTTGCCGGCTGGCAAGGTCGTTTCCGTGCGTTTTCCTAGCGCTTTTTTACGCGGTGCGGCATATGTCTCTCTTTTTGTTGTGAGTGTGTCTGTGCCTGTGTGTTTGGAAGCTGGAGGGGCTGGTGTTTATGATAGGTCTTATTGGCCATTTGTATGCCTGGGAGTCGTGCCCCTTAAGATCAACCAACAAATGGGTTATTAAGTCTGTGCGCCCGCTCCTGATAAATGATACCCGGGAAAACGTTGAATGGCAAAAGTTTATTTGGAGAGAAATGATGGGGAAGTTGACACTCGACCCGCCACCCTCATCACTACGTCTATATGCAGTAGTCCGAGATACTACGGCTTAACCCATTCCCTCCTCCCATGAGAGAAATAGCTGCCATTTGTAAGGGCCGAGGGGGCCAAATCAAGAAGTGACTTCCACTCGATGAAAACGCCTCATTTGTCATGCAAAGTGCCATATGGCGGGGAACTTGGAGAACACGCTCCCCTCGCTCCCTCATTAAGTTCTATTTATATTCATCCACGCCTAACTAAACAATTAGTACCCAGTTTCCTCCCAGAGTCCGTCCAGAGTTTGGCAGTAATGGCAACTGTTGCCACTCAATTGGCCAATTAAAAGCAATTGTTCTGGTTGCTTTCTGAATACCTGATTCGCGTGTAGACACATACGCACCAAATTTGGATACACCAATTATTTATTGTTCTTTTATTCATGTCTATTGATTAGGATAATTAACCCGATGAAGCTACCACTTGGTGCCCCCATCAAAAATCAATCGAATGCTAAAAATACCAGTCTAAACAGTTGCCTGAAAAGAAAAACACAGAGCGCCAACCGCTTCCTAGAAGTAAGAAGTGAAAATCCAAAAGCAAACATCTTTAAATAAATCGCTTGTCAATTTTTCACGCCATTCCCTCAGGCACCCACATATATAAATAAATAAATTTATGCATGCCTATTTTCTACGAGCAGTTTAGAGATTATACCCCGTTTGGAAACAGGCTTCAAGGTCCTGGGCCCCAGGCTGCTCTAATGCCAATCCCTGACAAATGAGCCACACGCCGAGTAACAACTTTCTTCGTCATTACTCTCAAATTGTTTCTGGGCGCATCAAAATTGAAAAACTGTGAGCACCCTCGCAATTGTCGAGATGATGGGGAGTCCGACCGGTTGATTCCACCCCCACACCAATGTCGGCCACTTGTTCCCCACTTTGGTGCCATTTCCGGATTTTCGTATTTCGGCTTCGAGCAGGGTTCGTCTTGGATCATCTCGGACCCGTTCCCATTCCCCATCCGGGCTCAGCTGCTGCTCTAGCTGTTTGGGCTTTTATTTTTGGTTCTTGGCTAGAGTCTTCATTTGCAATTCTAATTGTTAACCAAATTCCCCATAATTGAAGGATATAGGAGAAGTAATATTGGGAAATATAAATATCCTTTGTTATGAACAGAATAGGATCAAATAGTGATACCATTTGATTCTCTTTCTGAAAATAGTATTCTAACAATAGAAAGCCTAATACTGATACTTTCATTATTGTTTTTTTTCGGGCTTATTGATTTATTTATTATGGCCAAATGATATTTATCGCCTCGATCGGGTTGGCTACTATATTAACAAGTTATTTTTGGTCATTTATTGATAAATATAAGGCTAAATAAATTACAGGCCAAATGGAATTGGTTTTTTTTATTTAAATATGAATGTTATGGTGAACCCTTTTTTTAATAAATTTAGCTTTATTTAGCCCTTTTTGGCTATCCCGAAAATACATGTTTCATCAACCAATATCATTATGGTTTCGGGGTATGCAGAAAAAGAAGAGGACTCACTTTTATTATCCTTGTACTTTACAACAGGCCTCTGGCCTTCTAAATTTAGTACTTCATCAGGCAATCTGCAGTGAGACGCTGCTCCAGATAGATCCCGAACCAGATCCAGACTGGCAGAACGTTTAATTTACTGATAAATATTTTTATTCCACAATAAATACATTTTTCATTACGCACTTGGCCAACTCGTGGCCGACAAAGTCGTAAAAACATGGCCAAAAACCGAAACAAGAGGTGGGGCGCGATGGCTGGGCAGAACAGCGTCCATTTCCATTTGTGTCCTGCGGTCATTATAATGTTGTGTTTGCATATTAACACCGAGCCACCGGATGGTTCATCCGAGTTTTTTTGGCGGGTCTCGGTCCTGAAAGGTCATTGGCCCGGCTCTCGTAAAAGCATTGGTCTTGGCCAAAAGTGAAAGTCAGAAATGCTGGCATGCGGTTAACTATGCGAGCAGCTCATAAAAATTGCAGCCAATAAAAGGCGACAATTGCCGCGGTGGTCTTGGCCACTTCACTTAGCCCCTTGGCTACTTGGCCACTTGTCTGCTGGCTTATCGCCCATCAGCCAAAGTCAGTGCAGTTTTAAATCTCCTGGAGAAGTTAACCGCCCGCCTCCATTAGACGGTGACAGGTCGTAACTAAGTCACTTGACGCCCCATCCGTCATTCTTCGGTGTTCGGTCGCCAACTGAATTATCCTCCAAGCTGACGTCAGCAGAGCTAGCCACGCCCACAGAGCCTTCAAAGTGCGGCACAGTGTTCCAATGACAAATTAAGTGAAACACCAAGCTGGAGTGCAGCAGCGGGAAACGCCCCAAGTTTGTTTAACAGCCACTCGTAATGACAGGACGTGAGTTAGGGCCAAGTTAACGATGCCGGGCCACGCACTGCTCAATAATGTCAGCGGAAATGCGGCAAGCGCCATTTTTCAATATGCGCACCGGAAATGACAGGGGACCACTGGCAAACGCTCAATGCCAGTGGTTTTAAAGGACGCAGGTCCTGCAGCTCATTCCAATCGAATAACGAGCGAAATATCCAGAGTCCACACATGCCAGCTTATTGCATTCTTGTCCCTCGGGGTATGAAAATATCGAATATGGGAGCTATTCCCAATAGACTTCAGAGCTTCATCTGGAACTCGTCGTGGGTGGCGGTGTGAAATGCGATAACTTTCAAGGTCAGTCAAATGTTAAATACGCATTAGTGGTCCATATTCAAATGCCATATGATACAGTAACCACACAAAGAGACAAAAGGCACCAGAGTATGTGGTTACTCCGAAGCAATTAAAGTGTCTTTAGCACGAGGCATGATGTCGCCCGTTGTGTAGTTTTTTTTTAGGGAAAAATAGAGTTTATTATATAGAAGATAAGGTTTTATTTTATTAAATATATTTTTATTTGATTAGCATAACATAAAGGTATAATATTTGATTGATTAAAAATGGTTTTAGGCTTATTGCTTTTCATAATTCTATAAATTTCTGATCATAATATTATATGATACTATATTCCCTATATATTTCTATAGATGTCTCTTTCTATAAAGAACAGTTTCATCAAGAGTATCCATAAGTTGTGTTAAACTTTGATATATTTTTCACTATTTATAAAATATATGAAATCGTAAAACAATAGCTTCGCTATCTGTGCTATATGGCCCTTCGACTGTTGTGTTCTGTATGAATTCCCATAGCTGGCAAATAGACAAACAAACTGTAGACGCTCCTGGTGTATATATATGCGTATGTATATACTTATCCATAGCGACAGCAGCTGCAGAGTTTCCCGGCTTGCGGCGATGCCAGAGTCCGGCGGGCAGTCGCATCTTTCTGGGTCCCGGATCCCCGTTCCCGTCTCGTCCAGCGATAAAACGCCTTCCCGGGCCAATGGCTTATCGATGCCAGGGCGGGTGCTCGAAAGCGAACTCTTTCAGCAACAAGCTCCTCAAGGAGAAATATAAAATTACATTCATCAGGCGATAGAGAAGAAGGCGAAGAAGGCTGGCCAACGGGGCGTATGAGCGTTTAAAACAGCGGGCACATTCCCGCCGCCAGATAAAGAATTCCAGCTTTTGGAAAAACATTAGTTGAACGACCAGCCCATCCAACTGTGTACATACATAGCTACATATATTCCGGCAGACAGACAACTGCTGCTAAAATGTATGTGAAAGTGTATACAGATCTGTGGCCATTGTTTGAACGTTGCCTTTCTTATTACGAGCAGCAAACAAACAAACAAACAAACAAACAAAAACAAACCAACCCAGAGATACAGACAAACGGTGGCAGTTACTGTAACAAACAGGCGGAGTGGCTCGTCGCAGTCGCATAAATAAGTGTAACGGACATCCAGGACAAAGGAGTTAAAGCTGCTGGCAGTGCAAACATCCTTGACTTCCACCATGGAGGACCATTGGAGCCCAACGGCGTCTAAAACTTGTCCAGGAACTGCGCCCCAATGGAATCCGAGGCATGAAACTGTAATTGGAAAATGGAATGCCAAATCATTCAGTATTTTTAATTTAAATTCTTTTCATTTGACTTTAATTGCACTGAAGGAAAAGCAATTACACCTTTTCATTCCACATCATATCTGAATAATCTCAACAAGTATTTATAAGCAATTTTCTTATAAATGAACTTAAAGTTAGAGCTCTGTCTCCCTCTATCATTATTGTTGGAAAGCCAAAGCTAATACTCCCTCATCTAGTTAAACCCAAAAATAGCTGCGACTTTAGCCTTAATTGCCATTCAATGGTCAATTAAAGGGACATGACCGTGGGACATGACCATCGACATGTCAATTTGGATTTCGAGGGTTTCCCCACAAAAACGATAGCAATTTTCCACCCTCACTGCCCCCGGCCTGCCACTGGCCACTGGCCACTGGCCACTGGTTGGGGAAACAATTGAAAAACAAGCTTTTGGTTTTACGGCGCCTTTGTTCGTTCGACTTTTCTGGGTGTTCGGGATGTTTTTGCCGCCGCTATTGGTTCCACACGAGCGCTGCGACGGCATGCCAACTAGTTAGATTAATTTAGCCAGAGTCGCAAATACAATTACGAAGTCATTTCAATTTATTTAGCGAGTGCCACCCTCAGCCAAAATAGAACAAAAAAATACTCCCACACGGCCGCAGGATGCGGTTGCTTCGGGAGAAACAAATGTGTTCATGGTAAAAGGATCGGAAACTGATGCTTTGGAAAATTCTTCTAGAAATCAATTTAACGTCTTGGGCTTTAATTTTTTTTTTCGATGGTTTCATTTTTTCACGCTTAGCGATTTGTCAAAGTGGCTGCTAAGACACCCACACATGTGGGAATATGCTTCGTGGGTATTCTCCGGGTATTCAACCATTTGTATATACAATGTATCCTATCCAGTGCCCGGACTATTATTGAACGATAAATTGATTAGATATGCGTGTGTGCCTCTGGGGTGTGACAACTTGCTGTGGAATTTCCCTCCTATGGGCTATGGCTGCTGCTGATTCTTATTGCCGCCTCAAATTGCCATTTCAATGTTAATTTTATTAGGGTGTCAGCAATAAATTCCGTTCAATCTTAAATACCATAAAAAGCGTTACACTAGCTCACCCACGGCAAACAAGGAAATCCACTCGGCCCCCCGCACACACCCCACACACACACATCCCATATTTTTGGGATGCAAGGATCTCAATTTCCATTACAGCCAGCAACTTTGAACCTTATTCAAATCTCAGCCAAAAAAATAATACCAAATTGTTGGGTACTTGTACGGTCAGAAAAATAGAACAGAACGTGACTCGAAGGACCTTATAAGTTGTGCCTTTTTATTTTCAACATTATCTGTCAGAGATTATGGGTGGGATTTGTTTTAGGATGGAGGTCTTTTTAAAAGAAGCTAATTATTTTCGTATTATAATTTGTATATATTGAAATGATATATTGGAAATTTATTACATTTTGTACTTTGCCATATTATTTTGACCAAAACTGTATATGGCCTAGTAATATATCCGTTTTCGAGCCCACGTCCACGCCCACACACATAGACAGGCCACAAGTTATCCGTCAAATGGCCGCAAAACACTCGAGCAGTTGGGATTCCGGCCGTAACCATAAACCGTTTTCAGATTTACATGCAGGCTTCGCATGTTTGGGGCGTCAGTTGTTGGCCGTGCGAGTATGTTTCGGCCATGACCACAGCTCCCGGCGACTAACCAAAGTTCGAAACGATTCATTTGTCTTTCTACACGACCAACTCGAAACTTTCGAAACAATTAGGCCCGGCAGGATGGCCAATAGACCAGTTCGGCATCGTTAAAATCGCATTTTTTGAGCCAAATGTGACACAAACTGGCGTGTTATGTCATTTCGGGGACATTGAACCCCACAGACAACCCCATCCGGAAAACTTTCCACAAACAAAGTGCACAGCTTGCCAGGAGTATGAAAAAAGAAGGACGAAACAGAAGCATCCGGACAGGAACAAGCCCGAGGAACTGGCCAATATGGTGGGCGCATAATGAATTTATCAAATTAATCAAAATGGCGCTATACAAAGGTCCTTCGCACCCGCTCCCTCATTCAACAACACCCAAATACACACAAGAGCCGTAACCATCCGAGTGTCCTGTATGAGCATAATATAATTAAGCTGCTCGAGCGCCGCAAAAGATGGGGATTTAATAAAGCCATTTGGCTGACAAGGATGGAGATGCGCAGCAGACGCCAGGACCTCCGTCCGGCAGGACTTAGCAGTGATAATCGCCGTCTGCCGGTCGACAGTGCCACCCGAGATTGAGTCAGAAGCGGCGTTTTTGGGGGTAAACACAAACATTCCGAGAAAGCACATTTGTCGACCTATGATAACAATGGCTTAAGGATTGCGCTCGAACGGGTTTCGGTTAATAATAATAGAGTATAAGCTGGGAAAATAACTTAAAAAGGACTTGAATAAATGTACTTGTTGTAAGCTTTCGCAGCAAATACCAGTCAGAAGTCGTGAGGATCGTCTCAGCGAGTTTCACATTGAAATTCGGAGTTTAATAGTCACAAGTAATTTGATATATTTTGGTTAGAATTTGTTGTCAAATCTTTAGCAAATCACAATATGTGATGACTTGAAGCACCCTGCTGGCTGTGAATGCCACTGTCCTGCCACGCCACTGTCCTTTCTGTGCCGGAAGGATGGCCGCCTGGTCAAGTGGCCTCTGGGGTGGGATGATGAGCTTGTTTATGGCGGACTGGAGCCGTATTGGGGGGTGGCCGGATGCTCTAATGTTATGTAAATGACAGTACCTAATGAACTTTTCATTCATTATCGTTAGTTAGCCGAGCCTGGTCAATGGCCGGTTATTTCCTGATCCTGATCCCGGGGCCGGACACTTAAATGCTAATCCCTTTGCCATTTCAGGCACTCGAGGTAGTGGAAGACGCCGACGACAACCGCAAAGCCCCACTGATTGATTTGTTTAATGCGGCCGGATCCCAGAGGCCGGACGCAGGACATCCCAATTTCATTAGCGCGTATTTAAGTGTTGCCGACGGGCAATTACAAAGGACTCGGTCTAAACACCTCACACTCCCAGAACAAACATCCATCCTGCGTAACCCACTTAATTGAACAACGGGTGGTTGGTGGCGGCTGCAAATCCCTCAACCGGATTCCGGACGTGATGTGGCCCCTGTGATTGGCCATTGCGCGATATACATTCCGATTGCCGCAGGACGACGAGACCGAAATTGCCGAGGGGCAGCCACGGCGTCGCCGCTGTGGCCAGGATTGGGCGGTTCCGGCTCCAGCTCCAGTTCCAGCTCCCACGGCTGACCGACATTGGCGTAGGCCCAGGCTCCAGGATCTGGCTGCTGTTGCTGCTCCTCCTGCTGCCCGTTCTATTGCCGCACGCCCAAGATGCCCTCCCCGCCGGTCCATCTGCAAACACGTCGTCGGAGCACGCTGGGCTATCCCGTGGCGCTCCTAGTGGCGGCAATGGCCCACACCACCCAGCTCATAGTGTTCCAGCCCACGGCAACTTCACCGCCGCAACAGCCGCCACATCGCTCGCCACAGTCTCCACAGAAGTTGTCGCCGCATCTGGAGGAACAACAGAAACATCTACTGCCCAGGACAATGCCGATGATGCTGAGCAGATGCTGCCACAAATTCCGCCGTATATCCGCACAACCGCCATGTTCTTCTGCATAGTTATAATGCTGCTGGGAGTGGTGGGTAATGTAATGGTAAGTCCAACTAATCACATCACTATAAGGTACACCACTGCGTATGAGTGATAAGCTCCTTGAAGAGTAGTCTTCTTTTAAGTCTACATTATTATATTCCCCAGAAACGTTTAAAAATAACAATAAAAACTTAAAATAGAACCCACTGTTAAGAAAACCTGACAATAGTTGCCATTTCAAAAGCAACACACTAGGACTTGCAGGACTATTTGCTCTTATGACAGAAATTGAAATTGAGTCCTTTCGCAGGTGCCCATCGTGATTGTGAAGACGAAGGATATGCGCAACTCCACAAACATCTTTCTCACCAATCTGAGCATTGCCGACCTGCTGGTGCTCCTCGTCTGCACGCCCACCGTCCTCGTGGAGGTTAACACCCGACCAGAGACCTGGGTACTGGGCCATGAGATGTGTGAGTGTCCCTGTCTGTGTCTGTGAGATGGCTACCATTCTTCCCTCGCCAACCATCAACACTCCGTCCAGAGAGTGCTTGTCTGTTTATTTTCCCCAACCTAATTAACTGATTTCTGGCTTCCAGGCAAGGCCGTGCCGTTCGTGGAGCTGACGGTGGCCCACGCCAGTGTCCTGACCATCCTGGCCATTTCGTTCGAGCGCTATTACGCAATCTGCGAGCCATTAAAGGCCGGCTATGTTTGCACCAAGGGGCGGGCCATCCTCATTTGCGTCCTGGCCTGGGGCATCGCAGCTCTCTTTACGAGGTAAGCAGTCCGGTTCCATCTGGAGACTGAAGAGAGTGCACTGAACCCCCCGCCTCCAGTGCCAGTCCTCCTTCCCCATTTATTCTTTGTAGCGAATTTAATTAAATATTAGCGTTATAATTTCTGAAACTGTACTTAGTCAAGTGATTTCATTGCATGCTTCCTGGTGTTGGTGTCGCTGTATTATCCTGGTTAGATCTAGTTTATGGCCAATTCCCATTTATTCACTTTGGGGCAGCCAAGCATTCAGCTCCCTGCTCATTAATTATAAGTGTCAATCGCCATTTTAATGATTTGTGTTTTGTTTTTGGGTTTGCCGCATTTTGTTTATATATTATTCATTTTTTTGTCTTTTCTGCTTGTTTTCTATTACATTGGAGATTTCTTTTGGTCTTGGTGTTTGGTATTGGTGTTTGGTCTTTTGTTTAGCAGCAGCATGTCCATTTACATGCTAAACTGCCACTGCCCTATCTATTTCCATTTCTATTTCCATTTCCATTTCTACGCTTCCTTCACTCGCCTCATTCACATCCACATCCGTGCCTCCCATCGACATCCTCGGCCTCAAGTTCCGGCCGGCTTTTGTCCATCGGCCAACTCGGCGGCCTTTTCCAGTTCCGTTATCAGCGCCCTGTCATCTTTAATAAGCACCGATGTCCGCTATCATGGATTTCATTTCATTGACACTTTATTATTGTCTGTCCATGGCCACGTCGAAGGACGACCGGCGACCGGCGACCCTTTTTAATTTTGCAAATCTTGCCGCGTCCATAACAATGAAATAAACAGCACATTGTTGAGCCGGACAGTGACCTCTCATTTTGGGGGAGGGGAGGGGTCTCTGGGATCGTGACGGGTCCTGGCTGGAAGTATGCCTCCCGGCCCTAGACCCATTAATTACGGCCCGCAAGAAGTATGTAGTGCGAGGCCATTGGAGGCGGGCAAACATTTTAAAACACATTCACGACGCCCAAGGGCAAAGCCACGACCAGGGGGTGGAGCCAAATCGCTGACGCACGTCCAAAACGCTCGGATCAACGGCTAGAACGCAAAAAATGGCCACCGCCTGTTGCCTGTCATATCTTTTTGTCTGGTCCTTGTCGAAAGCGAAATGTTTAATCAGCGTTTCGGGTTACTCACAATAAGCCAACATTTAAACTTGTTGACATACCGCACTCTTTTCTGTTTATTTTGGAAATTGATACTCCTCCAAATAACATGAACTGTTATCTAATAATCCACCATCATTAGATTATTCATTAATTTAAATGCAACATCCAATATCTGAAGGGTCCTATAAAATTTCGTACAATGCAAAGGGACGAATATACAGACCCACTTTGATAGCTATGTCTTTTATAATAATGATCCGATTCTTGAGCGGAAAACCTTAAACGATTTCTACACTGATTTTTCACCAATCTGCATCAAAATCTAGACACCCATTTTTTTTTTTTATATTTTCTGTAAAATTTTCTGGGGAGTTCCCATCATATGTTTAAAAAGGCATGGGAATACATGACCCCCTGCGATGGCTATATCTTAGCCAATAATGATCTGATTCTTGAGCGGAATACCTTAAACGATTTCTGCACTGATTCTTCACCAATCTGCATCAAAATCTAGACACCAATTTTTTACATTTTTTTTTGTTAAATTTTCTGCCTTCAAAATGTTAAAAATTGCATGGGGATATTTCGAATATGTACCTATGAAATATGGAATACCTATGAAAAAATAATTTTAACATTTTTAAACGACTAGCACTTGTGCCTTAAAAATATGTGTCAAGAGATATTGCATTAATTAATTGCTGATGTGTTTCGGAGAAATCCCGTTAGACCAAATATATTACCCCCAACGCCAAGTTGGTTAACCGTTAACCGTTCATCGCCATTGCTTCATCGCCATTCTCTGCCCTTTCTCCTTTACCTACTTTCTACCCTCTGTCTCTTCCTGCCCCTCTGGGCGCCTCTTTCAACCACCCTCATCCAGTAATCAGTATCCAATATCCGATATCCATTATCCACTCCCCGCTGACCCCGCCACCTGATTACGTTTCTCGTTTGCTCTCTCTCCCCACTCCGAACCCCGTGCAGCCCCATTCTGTGGGTGGCCGAGTACAAGCTGGCCGAGTACATTGACGGATCCTCGGTGGCCGTCTGCCTCACCCAGGCCATCACCGACTGGACGGTCGCCTTCTTCCTGATGACCATCTCCGTGTTCTTCGTCCTGCCCTTTGTGACCCTGGTGGTGCTGTACGGCATCATAGCCAAGAACCTCGTCTCCAACCGGGGCGCCATGCTGCGGGCCCGGCCAACGAAACCGGAGCTCAGTCTGAGGGCCCGCAAGCAGGTGGTCCTGATGCTCGGCGCCGTGGTGCTGTCCTTCTTCGTCTGCCTGCTGCCCTTTCGGGTGCTCACCCTCTGGATCATCCTTAGCTCGGACCAAACCCTTCATGACCTCGGTTTGGTGCGCTACTACAGTCTCCTGTACTTTTGCCGGATTATGCTTTACCTCAACTCGGCAATGAACCCCATCCTCTACAACCTGATGTCGACGAAGTTTAGGCGGGGATTTGGAAGGCTTTGTCAGGATGCTGGAAGATTCCTTCTTGAATTGGTGACCTTCGGCCGCAGCAAGGAGGTATCCCCACGCGGCCGAAGTGGCACGCTGTCGCTGGGAATGGGAACGAATACGAACACCAATACCAATTCCTCCAATGCCACTGCAGCGACCAGTTCCAGTGTCCTTTCGAGAAGCTCCAATCGACGCTGCAGTGAGGACATCAGCCGCACCCGTCTCAAGATCGAGCTGCAAATGCCGTTCGGCAGCGATCTGGAGGCCATGGCCATGTTGCAGCATTCAGTGCTGGGGAAAAAGATGGCCCGGAGGCAAAGCGATACACATCTAATGGGTCTGAGGAAACCACAACCGCGACGTCAGAAGCCGCAAATCAGTTTCGACGAGGAGGCGCTAGAGGGGAAATATATACCCGTTGCCAATGAGAAACTAAAATCCTCGGGAGAAAATCCCGCCTGACTGGGAGCTGAGTGAAAAATCGCCTGTAACCCGTTTACACACTCGCTTCACTTGGCTGGAATGTGTTGATGGTTGATCCTGGCATCCTGACAAATCCCCGCATCCTGAACGTCGGTATAATCGATTTCAGTCAACCGTTGACAGCTCACCAAGCCGGAGTTAGAGTCCGGTGTCCGGACTCCGGTTCCTTGGACATTTCCGTACAAAAAACAATCAATTTTTCGGGCTATTAAACTCGAATGAATGTGCCAAAGATAAATAACAGCAACGACAGCTGAATAGCACTACAACTACAACTAGACCCGCCGTCGGTCAGAGTTTCGGATAAAAATTGATAGTGGGCTTGTGGGCCTGGGAGCGCCATTAAGCGGCGGAGGAAACGGCACGGAGGCACGGCAAATGGAAATGGAAATGGCTTAATATGCGTATGCGGCCGGGAACCCCATCAAGGAGGCGGATAAACATGATTTAGGTGTATTGAAATAGTTTCCGTAAGCCGGCGCCCTGGCCTATCAAAATGGCCGCCATTATTACACGAGCGGCCATCACCGGATAGAAAAAAAACTGTTGCCTACTTTGTGGCAGCTCGAATAAAAAGCTTAGCTCAATATGCACATGTAAACACAGTTGTACATACAATCCATGCACACACACACACTTACACGAAAACATAAAAGAACATACGTAAATATTTATATTAATATATTTATACATATTACATATATACATAAACGCAATGCTTATAAATACAAAAAAAACCAAACACACATCGCACACACTTACACGAAATAAGAACAACCAGTTTGTAAGTAAATAAATTTTTTATGACAACTCATGACGGGTCAAAGAAGTCGCCTATTTTCAAACATTCCCCCCTACCAACCAGCAGTACTATAATTTATTTAATTCAAAAGAAATCGAACAATGCCAAGCCCCTGTAAATATATACTTAGTTACTCGTTTCGTACATGCGTAGCTTTTTAATTTGTTTTCGTAGCCTTAGTAGTAGCAATATGACGTAGATTTTCCCAGCTCTCCTTACCAAAAACATATATATAATAATAATAATAATAAAGTAGATAGAACCACCCACACTAATGCGACTGCGATGATGTGTATGAGCAGACGCTGCCGTTTCCGTTTCCGTTCCCTGATTAAATTGAGTGCTTCGTCCCGAAAGTTTTTCAGTACTTGAGTAGCTTTTAAATATTTGTTTGTTTCCCGCTCGAAGCGTGTTTAAAAACTTTGCAGACAACAATCAGCAGCCCCCGAAGGCCAGACCCTTCGCCGAATTTAATCTAATATGAATTATATAACTCTTGCAGTCCCATCATCGCCATATCCAGCTACAGTGTGGAGCCCTATGGCGACGGAACCGACGCCCCCGTCTGCACCACTGCCGCAGATAGTTTCTGGACGATCTTGTATTTTGTGGGCAGCATTACAGTGTTTTTCTTCCTTCCCTTCGGGATACTGCTGCTCCTCTATGCAGCCATTGCCTACAAGCTGCTGCGGCCGAACAATGCCTTCCATCGCCCCACATCCCCGCAGCCACAGACGAATGCCACCACCACCCAGGCACCCAGCTCCAAGGGCAACAGCCACCAGCAAAGCAATGGGATGCGCAAGCATCGCAAACAGGTCATCTTCATGCTGGTGGCGGTGGTGTCCAGCTTCTTTGTCTGCCTGTTGCCCTTCCGAGCCTTTACGCTTTGGGTGATCCTGGCCAGCGCCGACGACGTCGAGAGCCTAGGTATCGATGGCTACTACAATCTTTTGTACTTTTCGCGATTTATGCTCTACCTGAATTCGGCTATGAATCCTATTCTCTACAACCTGATGTCCTCGAAGTTCAGGAGTGGCTTCTGGCGGCTGTTGCTCTCATGCCTGGGCCAGAGGCCTCATCACCATCATCGACATCATCACCACCAGAGGCAAAATCCCACAGCAGGTGGCAGTGGCCGCAATGCATCTCGCCGGCAGGAGCAGGATGCCGAGGAGGGAGCTACTCTGGCGGGAACTACTGGCGGTACCCGTCATCCTCGCCGCACTCTCCGGCGCGAGGCAACCTTCCTGATCAACTCCATATCCACTTCTTCGGGTACGGATCGCACCACCTCCTCGTCGGCATGGCGCAGCAACAGCCTCTCCGTTTCCGGTCTGAGCGAGCGGGAGAGGGGCATCCTGGGAGCTGCCATCATTGGGACGACAGCTGCCACAGTGACCACCGCCTGCTTGCAGGAGCGACGCGCCAGCAAGATTTGAATCCATCCATCCATCCACCACTGCCGACTACCGTTCAAGTATTTAGTTAAATTCCAATAAACAGCAAATAGTCATAGAGTTAGAAGAAATTATGTTGTAAAGACTGAAGTACCTCAGAAGAAGTCAATAAAAGCTAGACAAAATGTTTATGAAACCAATAAATATTAAAAAATTAATAGTGCTATTTAAACTGACCAAAATACAAACATAAACTGATGATGTTCTATCCTAAAAATATGATATGACAGTTGTTAAAAGACCTAGGTATATGTTCTATTTTTGGCAAATTACAAATGTCCCTCCGCTTAGTGTGTGCCAAGTGTTTTGGGTGTGTGCAGATTCGTTCCGGCCTTCACTTTTGTCTTTGGAATCGGTCCAAAAAGGTAAGGAAATAAAACAAACCGCTTTGGAGGCTTCGGTACAGATTGATTTTATTTTAACTTAAGCGAATTGGGAAGGGAGTTCAAATTCGGGCGACAGTGAAAACCGAAACTAAATTGTATACTTGTGGCGTCCATTGTTCCCAAACCGTTCAATTGATTTACGCTCACGCAATAATTTTTATTAAACTTCATCTCGCTATGTCGTCATTATTACACTAATTATGCGCCTAAACAAATCCCTTACGTCACACGAAAATACAAACACACAATCGGGGATTCTAAAAATGTTCATTCGGTTTTGGTTTCCTTCGATTTACATAAAATTTCAATATGACAGAGACAAGTGGCGAGCACATTCGCTAGAGATAATATGTTTAGAAAATTGTATTTGTAATTTAAACACATACATATATGTATACATAGTTGTAAGTAGTAGGTGACACAGTACAATATAATTGCTCTCGCTAGCCGTTGCCATCGACTCCGTTCAGTTAATGCGATGCATTTGTGTTTTAATAGTACATCATATCGTATTGTTTCGCGCTGCTGTGATAAGTAACTTCTTATTGTAGGTTAGATTTAATATTAATTTAATTGCTACACCGTTTGTTTGCTTGCTTTGCACTACTTATGAACAGAACAGCTGAAATCAGAAAGACGGTTAGTATCAGTATCCTGCTAGTCATGCGGCTAGTGTGCAGGATTTGTTATTTTTTTTTTTTTGTTTTTTATGTTTTGGAGTTGGGTTTGTGTGAATGGTGAATGGTTATCT
Organism: Drosophila atripex; assembly: GCA_035045925.1. Classification (NCBI taxonomy): domain Eukaryota; kingdom Metazoa; phylum Arthropoda; class Insecta; order Diptera; family Drosophilidae; genus Drosophila; species Drosophila atripex. The sequence continues at coordinate 1,736,930 of JAWNOP010000022.1, read as the reverse complement.
GAAGTCGGAAATTTGTCGGCCACATTACTGTCGGCTATTACATTTTTGCTTTATGTGTTAATCGAATCGGATCACGGTTAGGATCATACAAACGCACTACTCTTCATTCATTATTGTTATTACTGAATTAGGTTTTATAATTACGATTTTGTGGTCTCGCCATTTTTTGTTTTTCTTTCACTATTATTGTGGTTTCCGTTTTAATTTATTATATTTAAATTTTGTTTAATTTTATAATAAAATAATGATTCACAATCAGAGTTATTCAGCAGCAACCGGATCTGGTGTTTTCCACTGGACGTCCTTGATCGATTTTCACTTTGCTAGCGTTGTCGGTGGCGCTGGACGGTGGCCCGACACGATTCTTGATCTCGGCCGCCATCGTCATGAAGGCCTGCTCCACGTTTGTGGCACTCTTGGCCGAAGTTTCAAGGAATGGAATGCCTAACTGGGCAGCATACTCCTATAATGCCATTAAATGAATAAAGTTATTTTAGTCAATTTATTAATGAATCAAATTAAATATTTTACTCACCGCAGCTGTGGTATGATCGACGACTTTCTTGGTGGTCAGATCGCTCTTGTTGCCCACAAGCAGCTTGTTGACGTTCTCGCAAGCGTACCTCTCGATTTCCTCCAGCCACTGCTTCACATTGTTAAAGGACTCCTGGTCCGTGCAGTCGTAGACCACAATGATGCCGTGCGCACCTCGATAGTATGAAGACGTGATGGTACGGAAGCGCTCTTGGCCAGCAGTATCCCACTACAAAGAGTATAATTAGCATATATCCTGGATGGGCCATTGGTTTTGTCTTACGATTTGCAGCTTAATGGTTTTCCCGTCGAGCTCTATAGTCCTAATTTTCTGAAAGATAAAAGTTATTGTGAGTCACCTCGATGGTGAATGGTTTTCGCAACTTGTTGGCCAACTTACGAAGTCTACTCCGATTGTGCTGATATAGCTCTCTGTATATGTGTCATCGGCAAATCTCAACAGCAGACAGGACTTTCCAACGCCCGAATCGCCAATCAGCAACAGTTTAAAGAGATAATCGCTGTGGAGCATACAGAGAGAGGAGAACACCACAAATTTAGTATGTAAATATGCAAGAGGGCTATACATAAAACCGGTTACTCTGGGGGTTTATCTTATCGGGCTTGTCCGCACATCAACCCCCAATTTATTCTTTCTTTTTTTTTTGTATTTTGGTGGCTGATGGGGCGAAAAAATTGATAAAGCTGCTTGTGATGTGATCGGAGGAAAGTCTGAGGAGAATCAACGAATCAATTGCCTCGAGTTCAATTAAGGAAAACTCAGCTTTGATTACGTAGCAGCCGTTAAGAAACAACAACAAAGGGAAAGAACAGGGGGTGGGAGACGACGCTCCACGCAGGTGACTCATCCGCCCATAGCTACATAGCACTCGCTCAGTTCTCAGGGGGCTGGGATCTAACTAGATTGGATGTGCTGGCCGAATCCAGAGTCCGACGGCAGCTGGAGCAGCAACAATTAACATTTTAGCTCGGTACAGACTTTTTATCAGCCGATTATGAGTGCCGTGTGTATGTATGCCATCTTGGGCCCTTAAATGGATCTATGCAAAAATCATATTCTTAATATTATTTTGGGGCGGTTGTGTTTTCATTTTTGAAGTTGCCAATGCCAGCGCTAAACAAAGCCAGCAGCAAGGTGTAGGGGAGTGTCGTGGGGCCCGATGGCTGGTGGCCGATGAATGGAATGGAAACGTAGCAAAAATGACGTCGCAGAAAAGAAAACTGATTATCGAACGAGAGATGTGATGTATTCCAATGTTAATAAAGCCACAAATGGGCCACATCCAAGTTATGCGCAATTGCTGCAGATGACGACTTACTATTCCGGATTCACAGATGACATTTTCTGGCCTTTTCACAAGAATATATAGTTGCCACGAACAAATATTCGATTTTTGCCCCTGGTTTTCACACTGGCTGCTGTTGTCACCGTTTTTTGCTCGACTTGCGCTTCAAACTGTCACGCACTGCGCTTGCACTTGTTTTGTGTTGTATTTTAATAACTCGCTATTGTATTTATTGCAACGAATTTTAAGGGAAATATGATTATTTCCACAAATTCGACGGCCGAGAACGAGAACAATGGCGACTGAAAAAATGACGAAGTGGCATTAGAGCGCGGCAGTGTTGGAAAACGCTATAAGCGACCAGGGCTTCATAGCCACTGACCATCAACGGTGAGTGGGCGGAACCTATTAAAAAAAATACTCTCTGACCCCCAACACCCCCAAAAAAGCCAAAATGAAAACATATTTTGCACTTGCATACAATCTCTTATGGTACATCATTTGTTTCTAAACACGGTATTTAACATTTGAGTTTTTGCTTGCATAAAGAACACATTATAGATAATAATAATAATACGCGTAATAGTATATGAAAGAAGATTCGATAAGCGGCTAGGGGAATGCATCTGGCGATCCTTGGGGCTTTAGCCCCCCCTCTATTCCAGTGAATTTAGCGTCAGGAGCTGCTTGAGCACCTTCGTCTGGGAGGTTTCTCGGATCTCGCCTGCCAGGAACATCTCGTCCACCACACTGTACACCTTGTAGAAGTTGAAGACGAGGTCCAGCTCACAAACGTTATGGAAGTATTCGTTTAGCACCTCGACGAAGTTGTGGATCGCCTCCAGATAGCACAGATTATTGTCGTTTACGTCCACGCAGATGCAGAAATACAGGCCCGCATACCTTCGGTATACAATCTTGAAGTTTCGGAACTGTGGGTGGGTGGGGATTATATTTAAATGGGTTGCCTTATAGGTGTCTAAAGCTATACAACCTCTACGAAATTGGTGTGCTTGGCATCCCTCACAGTGACCACTGCATGCACCTCCTCAATAAGTTTCTGTTTCTCGTCGTCATCGAAGTTCATGTACCATTTCGCCAGGCGAGTTTTGCCAGCGCGGTTCTGTATCAGTATAAAGCGTATCTGGGGGAACAAATCATTTTATTTGGTTTCCAACAAGGAGTCTGGTGCAAACCCACCATTTTTTTACTCTTTAATTGGGCAGCTTTCGGGCTATTTACAATTTTATCGTTCTGAAACGGAAGCGAAAAACTGATTATGAGCAAATTGTGTATCACTATTGCCAGGGATACCGCTGCAGCCAAACAGCTGGTCCACAACCAGTGTTGCAGGTTTCCTGACTCAAAACGAAGAGAGTTGGCAGCTCGGCACTCGGAAGTTTCACTTTTGTATTTGTTTTGGCCACATACGAAGCTAGTCATTTACCAAAAATGTTGGCCCTGCGCTGTAACTGGAATCTCTCCACTCTTCGGAATATTTACGCCCTCCGCAACTGCTCCACGGCAGCGGTGGACCAGCAGCAGCAGCGCCAGGTGCCTGTGGAATCCGTGCACGATCCTCTCCAGGCGCTCGCCCTCAAAGAGCAATGCATCCTAGTGGATGAGAACGACAAAGCCATCGGCTCGTCTTCTAAGGCCGACTGCCATCGAGTGGAACCCAAAACAAAGGACGTTAGACTGCATCGGGCCTTCAGCGTCTTCCTGTTTAACTCTCAGGGCGAGATGCTGGTACAAAAGCGCTCTTCGCATAAGGTGAGATGAATACGAATAGTTGAGTGTTGCCCTATGGATAGTAACCTATCTCATTGCCCAGATAACTTTTCCAAATACCTACACCAATGCCTGCTGCAGTCATCCGCTCTACGAGATTGAGCAAGAACGCGACGAGAACAATGCCATGGGAATCCGACTGGCAGCCCAGCGCCGGCTCAACTATGAACTGGGCATACCCACTGAGGAGCTTCGTCCCGAGGACTTCCGATACCTCACCCGCATTCATTACGCCGACACGGGAGATGGTGTGTGGGGTGAACACGAGATCGACTACATACTATTTTTGCAGAAGGACGTGACTCTGAATCCCAATAGCAATGAGGTGAGCGAGGTGCGTTTCCTCCGCCGCGACAAGATCGACGAGGCGGTGGCAAAGTTCAGCGCCCCCTTGACTCCATGGTTTTCCCTCATACTGCATCACCGCCTCAAGTTGTGGTGGGATAATTTGAATAGGCTGGAGCAGTTTGAGGACTTGAGAAACATTCAACGCTTTTAAATGTGCTAACGAACCAAAAAACAAAAACCGAAAAAGAAAAGAAATACATTTGTGACGACCCGTTAAAGTTAAATAACACGACATCTGGTTTTTTTAAATTCGCTTTATTCAAATGGAAAATAGTAAGTGTCTGTGTGCGACAATGGGCACGGCACAGAGTGGATTTCATGCAACCTCCGTCAGGCGATCAGTTCAGTACAAAGCTTTTGTATAAGTAAATATAACAAAATGTGTTTATACGCGCACGATACTCAATATGTTTTCATAGCCTAACTAATGTGTTTGTATGTATATGTTGGATATCATATAAATATTTAGATTTTAAAATGATCACATTACGTTTCCCATAATCATCATCATCATCATAATCGTATCATAATCAGAACAACAAGAATAAATATTTACAAAAATATGACTACAGGCTAACAAGAGACACAAACTAAAATTAAAGGGTATATCTTAAATATACATATAGAAGAAACAAACAGAAGACAAGCTGCAGCACTTAACGTATAGGTATCGCTTCGGAAGCGAGTTCGAAGCGCGCGCTTCGAGGCGTGAAGTTCCGACCGAGTGCAAATTATTTGCTCCCCGGATTCGGCCCTCACTTGGCACCGCCTTGGCACCGTTTCTCGTGGGAAATCGAGTAAATAAAGCAATTGCTTAGGAAATTCCAACAACTTACGTCTAAGGCATGCAAATTTCGATCGATAATTTGCATATTTCATTTGGGAAAGGGAGTATATAGGGTGTAGGTATACGTATACGTACTTTTCGCATGCAATAAGGTTCGTAATTGGGTATGAGAGTGTGTGTGGGTAATATCAGGACTTGGGCTTCATCCCGAATTCGATTATTGTTTAAGGCACATAGGTATGAGTCTATCGTGAATCTCAGGCTTGTTTAGTTTTTAGGTGTAAAGCTGCTGGTTGGCACACTTTGTCGATTAGTTCCTTTGGAGGCACCTTCTATTTAGGACAAGCCGAAAAGCTTCAAAGCATTAAAGGCAGTGGCCAGGGCTACTTCGTCGGGCGTTTTCTTCATAAAAGCTGCAATCATCTCCACAATTGCGGGAAGACTGCAAGGCTCGTTACGTTGGAAGGTACAATATCTGCAATAAATTTGATACTCAATGAAATTTAATTCAACTTTCTAGGTGATTTTCTTCCCACCTGTGTAAGTACAACAAAGAACGTTCGGTGATGCCAGTTTTCACATGCTGGGGAAGCTTGGAAGCCCTTGTATTGGGATACATAAAAGGAGCATCGGTTTCAACTAAAAGTCTATCCAAGGGCAAAGTGCCATCCTCCAGCAACCGGCGTACGCCCGTGTCCGATTTATCCTTGCACAGGTAGCCCGTAAGGCTGATGTAGAACCTGCGTTCCAGATACTTTAGTGCCTCTTCGGCAGTTCCCATGAATCCTCTAATGATCACAGGCGGTAGGTTCTCGAATCTGCATAAGATGAAGAATTAAGAACTATAGAACCTCGATAATTACACTTACTTATCCATTATTTCAAGAAGATCGTGTTGAGCCGAGCGCTCATGGATCAGCAAAGGCTTGTTTAGCCGGATGGCCAGCTGCAGTTGCTTGGCGAATATCTGCTTCTGGGCGTCCGGTTCGGAGAAGTCGCGTTGGTAGTCCAGCCCGCAGGGGCCCACTGCCACGCACTCCTGGGCCTGGGCAATGTGCTCCAGGTCGTACCATGTGGCCGGCTCCTCCACAATGGACTTGGAGTCGTGCGGGTGTATGCCAGCAGTCGAGTAGATAATGTCGGGATAGATGCGCGATAGGCGCAGCGCTTCCTTGCTCGATTTGACCGAAGTGCCGTGAACCATTAGTTTTTGAACACCTGCGGCGGAGAAGAGATGAGAAGAGAAAGTTGGTGAGTGCAACGTGCAGTGTGCCACATACAGATAGAAACAAGAAACAAGAAAGTAAGATGTCTTTGGTTGAACACGAAGTTGAAACACTCTTTTTATGTTTTTAAAACTATTATTTGGCTGATAAGGCCTATTACGCGCAAAGGATTAGCCAGATTCTTCGCCAAAAAATCTATTTATATTGTATAATATTATTGGTATTTTAGGCCTCTACAGATATAAGTTTATTCGAGTCTGGTGCCAAGTTTTTTATACCTAATTATAATGCTCCCTGCTAGGGTATAACAGAATACAAGCATAACAGCTGCACACTTGTTGCTCATCGCTGGGCGCATGACCTTCTGGCTGAGCTTGCAGCCTCGCCCCAAAACAAAGACACTTGCAATCATATTTCTTAAAAACAATAATTGATAATGGACGTACCTGCATCTCTGGCTCGCTGAACAACCGAATCGAGATCACGGCTATACTTTTTATTGGTCAAATTCGCACCCACGTCAATAACAATCAGATTCTCGAAGCAGTGCTTCATGCTGTCCATCAAATCCGCCTGGTCCTCCAGCAGAGATGCTGGGGAGGCGGCCGCCTCGGACTTCTGTAGTAGATCCATGTTTTGATTTTGTTTTCCGTACAAAAATAGCTAATGACGCAGGCGATTGTTGGATGTTGTTGTTGCGTGTGTATGCGTAGATGGATAATTCAATTATCTTTTTTTGGTGGCAAGGAAACGCGACGGTGATGATAACCGTGAAAAATGGATTATTCGATTGTGTTGCGATTTGGAAAAGTTGACCAATTCAGCAATAAGAGGTTTAAAAGTTATGAAATAATAAACTAAAAAACTATCCCGACACGAAACTACGAAACTGCTGGCAGGCCCATGCAGTGTTGCTGGCTTGGCTATTTTTTCGTAGCATTTAGCTTTTTTTGTTTTAATGTTAATGGTAAGCCTGTTAATCTGGCTCTTTGATGTAACTGATAACGATGGCGAACAAAGTTAGTGTTATCACTTATATTACATATAAAATTGAATAGAAAACCTGATAAACAGAACGTGTACCTCCGAAATTGGACTATGGAATCAGTCCCATACAGCATTAACTGGATTTTTGTTTAGCCAGTTTCGTTCTGTTAAGGCTCTGTTAACAGTAAAATCGATAAATTTAACGTTTTTATTCAAAACTTTAAATAATTTTAGTTAAATGTAGAATATTCTATTGATTGTAAATTAATGAAATCTATGCCTGCAGAATTTATTTATTGTTTAAAACTATATATAAGTTATACAATATATAAGTAAAACTATATATCAGTTTTAAATACTTTATATATCTGAAATCTTTTTACATACACAATGACGAGAGGAAAAGTTGCTTCGAACTTTGGCACTTTATTATTTATTTATGTTATTTTTGCAGGTGTGCTTGCCATTTTTTTAATGGAAAAAAATATTTATTGCTTAAAAATTCCACAGAAAACACATGTTTCATTAGAATGTCTCTCCAACTGGCTTTATTGTAAGCTCCTGGATCTGCACATTCGGTGGCGTTTGGATACAATATGAAACCGCATCCGCCACATCCTCAGCACGCAGCATTGGCATATGGGATATGATTTCCACAGAGCTATTATCGAAGATTTCTGTTTTGACAACTCCGGGACTGATGCTCTGAAACAAGGAAATTTATTAATAAATAAAAGTTGAACAAATCGAATCCCTTCATGAAGGTCACAGTGTATTTAAATGGTGCTTTTGATATACCCACCGTAACCTTAGTTTGGGAGCCTTGGTTCATGAACTCCTGGCGCAGGATCTCAGTCAAGGCTGTGATGGCATGTTTCGAGGGAGCATACATGTTTAGACTGAAGCCCTTCACCATAGGCACCTTGTGACCCACCACACTGTTAATCAGAACGACATGTCCATCGGTCACCTTCCGGCGCTGAAGGGAAAGGGACATTTGACGGGTGCACCAGCTAACTCCCAGCACATTGGTGTCTAGTATGGCCTTCAGATCGGCCGAGTTGCCCTCATCGGTGATGTTTACTCGTCGAACAATGCCGGCATTATTGACCAGAACATCGGCACCACCCAAAGTCTGGTCGATCCAAGCGAAGGCATCTATAATCTGTTCTTCGACGCTGACGTCACAAGAACGGGCGTGGAAACGAGCCGCCTGATCGGGGGGAAGGGAAGCCTTCAGCTCCTGGAGTCGATGCTCCCGCCGGGCTAGTCCCACGACGACCATTCCTTTGGCCACTAGATCTCGGCAGCAGGCAGCACCGATTCCAGAACTGGCCCCAGTAACAACGGCTACCCGATTTAACCAGCGATTCATGGCAGGAGATGCAAGCAGACGTCTTTCTAATTGGAAAATGATGCACTTTTCAGATCCAGCTGAGCTTTATAATTGACATATTCGATGTGTGATCGGATATCGGTAGATCGATAAAAATGTGCGGGAAATTTAAAATCAATTCTGGCCTTCTTAAATACAATTGATTTCATAATTCGGACGTCTAACTTTAAAATTGTTAACTCTCTTCAAACATTTTTTAGTCCTATCCGCAAACAGCATATCGATAATTATGAAGCGCCAAATTGAAACAATCAAAAACAAATAATTTTAGTTTATTAGTTATTTATTTATTATTTCTGCTAACATGCATGTATTCTTGGTGTTATTTGTATGCGATAAATATACATATATGTATACATAAACACATATATATTTACATATATAGATATTGTGTTGCCGTTAATGTCATGTTTTTTGGTTTTTTGTTTTTATTTTTAACTGGTTAACTTCTGATTTGTTTTTTATAATGCGTTTCCAGCATCGGTAAATAACGAACTTAATGCACATGTAATTATATGTGTATGGGTATGCACTACGTTTTAAAACTTTAAAGCCTAAAGTTCAATTTGCTTTATTTGATAAATATTACTTGTTTTTTTGATCCTCCAACTGCTCGTTACTTTCTAGTTCGTCTTAAAGTGGAATCGAAAGCGGGAAAGGACATTTCTATTGGGCGCTTTTACATACTTGCAGCATAAAATGTGTACTAGACGTTGTTCTTTGTTGCTCGACTTGTTTTCTGGTATATGAGTTAGCTTAAGCCTAAATAAATATATGTATGTATGTTATGTATATTTGAAATATATTATTGATATTCCTCATTGTAGATTCTTGTCTTGCATTAAGCACTGGAGTTCTGAACAGGCCGATTTATGTATGTAGATCCTGGGAATGGGCTTAAAGCTACCCAAGTTCTGAATGGAGACTGGGGGTTTTGACGGCTTAAATGAAACATGTAGCCGATTTCGGGGACATCTAAGCGAGACAAATCTCTACAAATCAGCGTCTAATGTCATCGAAGTATATAAAGTTATACATATAACATATGTTCCATACTTGATATATTCTGTATACATATAAATATTTACTTGTTCGTTACTTGACATTTATAAAATTTTGGCTAACAATAAAATTGCATAGTTAATCTTTATGTTTAGTTTCATAGTTTTACCATTGATTTCTCCTCCTGATTCACCTTCTATTCTCATCCATGCATCCATTATATATTTTTTTTTACTTCATATAGTTTAAAGTTCATTGGTGTTTAGTGTTTAACGAATTTGAGTTCGATTATTGTTTGCTTCTTTGTTAGTTTGTAGTGATACGTTTAGTGCGAAATCTTTTACTGCTTTGTGCTCACATTACTCCACTTTGCTCATCCTCTTCCTAATCCTAATCCTATGTCCCTATATCCCTATTCTTCTATCGTTATTCCATCGTTCCTAGCCCTCGCTTAGCATTAGCATGGTCAAAAGTGCTTTTTTGTGCGCGTTCGATGCCTACACTACCACTGGCCATAGCTATCGAGATAGCTATCGAATTAATCGATCGACAATCGTCCGTTGTATTCCATTGACCAAACTATTTCCGCTGCTGTGCCATTTCCGCTTCCGCTGCCGCAACTCGGTTGTGTAAAATTCTAATAAAATTGATTATTGTTGTTTGATAGATACGCGGCGTACGAGCAGATATACGCTTGTATTGCATATTGCTTATTCCAAAATCAATATAAATATATATGTATAAATTGTAAGAATTTCCATACAAAAATTTAGTAGGTACGTTACTTTAGACCTCGGTGTTATCTCATTTTGTTTTGTTTCGTTTCCTCAACTATATGATACTGGACTTGCCCGTTTCACTCAATTTTCGACCATCGTACAAAAAGTTTAGCAAAGCTATTTTCAAACCCACCTCGTCTCACAATTTCCCATCCCCATCTGTCATCTTTCATATAGCAAATTTCGAGTACAAACAATCTTAAAACTGCGTAACGGTACATATACATATTTTATATATAGGTATTATATAGCCATAGCCAAGGAGTAGTTTATATCTTGTGTAGTACCTCTGAAACACGTATAAAACATCTATTAACTATTAGGTCTGTGGGGCGTGTCTGTGTAATATTGTGTGGTGTTGTGTGTGGTGTGGGTAGTCCTGTTTCCTGTGTCCCTCTGTGGCGTGTCCCATTCTAGCTAAGCGATCTCTCATTAGATATACCCACCCCATATTGGTCCAACCCGATGTCTATCCCAACTGGCACTATCCCAACGACGATGACATGACGGATATGTGCGGCACTGTCTGAAGTTCTTAACCCACCAGCACTGCCGACTTGTATCACAATCGTAGGCCTATCACTCTCCCTTCATTTCGATCCGTTTCTGTCTAGCCACTATAGAAATATATAATATATATGCACTTTTTTTATGGTTCGGTAAGATTTTTTTGGTATCGTTGCGGTTTTGTATGTTTAAGAATGGTTCGATTTGTAATCGAAGTTTCAAGGGATTATGCATTCTATGGATTTAAGATTAAAAAGTTTAAAATAATTCATAAAATATTGCCACCTCCAGCAGTTTATGTTTTTTAAAAACAAATATTGTTTTGTTAAATAAAACATAATATCCCATAGAATGCATGACCCATCTATTATATTATGTTTGGATAGTTTTTGAAAATCAAACCATTCTTTAGTAGTTCCTTCATTCAGGAGAATATTTATCAACCCGTGGTTGCCTATTCGTATAAATCCGCATTCCTGCGGGGAGAAGCCGAAGCTCCGTAGCTTAGCTGCGAGTCCGTCTTCTTCAGAATGGAGACATGGTGGGTGGGGGCGTCTCCTGTCCGGTTGGCGATTAGCGAGTCCTGTTTATGTAGGAGACCGCGTCGCTGGTCGGCAAACGAAATCACCGAATCCTGTTTGACCAGCTGGTGGCGCCGTGGCTCCGGTCGCTGGTCAACAAACGAGATAACCGAGTCCTGTTTCACGAATTTCTGGCGCTTGTCGAGCAGCGAGTTTGGAGTTGCTCCTGGTCGCCGGGATTCAATCGAGATGCTATCCCTGTCCGTCACGGAATCATTTAAGCTGTGTCCTGCCGCGCGTCGAGCTTCCATATAGGACACAATGGAATCCTGCTTGGAGAGGGACACTTTGGAGCCATTGCTATCCTGCTGACAGAGTGGTCGTCGGATTCCGGAGGCATCGCTGCACGAACTCTCCTGCTTGATGAGAAACTGACGTGATCCGTGAGAGTCCTGCTTGAGTAGCATCTGCTGCGACAGGTTACTGTCCTGTTTGAGCATCATGTTGTGCCGTCGCAGCGAGTTGTGTTCGTAGATGTAGGATACGGCGTTGCCCTTGCTGCCAGGACTCTTGCGAGAACTGTTCTGGTGGTAGTGCGATGACTTTCGGGTGCTGGTAGTGCTGGAGGCGATGGCCACGTTGTCGTAGTACCTAAAAAATGGTAGACATAAAAAATAAGGTTCACGTAGAACGAGTATATCTAAAACGGGTCACCCAGTATTATAAATGAGACATTCAAGCTTAAAGTTGCTTGATAATTAATTGCTTTTTGCTTTAAAATATTTTACGTTTAACTCGGACAAGGACAATTATAGGTTTATTCAAATGCAAAAGTAATTTTCAATCGATTCTGGCATTCAATTAGGATTCTATTGTTCTCGCTCAATCCTGAAAAGTTTCCCACTCACCTGAGGCGTCCGCAGCAACTGCGAGACTTAATAATGGCCGCAAATCCTCGGCGGTACTTCTTGTTCACCGAGTACAAAATCGGGTTGATGCAGCTGTTGGAGGAACCGAGCCACTGGGCCAGCGGCATCACCTTCTTGAGAACCTCAAACTCCTCCTGCGAAATGTCCGAGCCGAACTTAATCCGCGCAAAGATGACGTAGAGCGGTAGCCACGAAAGTACAAACAGGATTACCACGGCCACCAGCATTTTGATGACCTTCACCTTGCTCTTCTGCTGCATTCGGTCCATCTGGGCGTCCTTCGACTCACCGGGAATGGATCTCGTGGAGACCTTGATCCAGATGAGCACGTAGCAGAGCGTGATCAGAGACATGGGCAGGAGGTAGCAGGCCACCAGGTGGGCTAGCAGGAAGTAGAGGTTGCCATCGGTGCCAGGTGGCCAGACCTCCTGGCAGAGGTACTGCGGCTGCGAGTAGGCCGATACGAGGGCGTCCGAGAATACCTCCTCGGCGGGTACCAGGTCGAAGAAGAGCAGCCAGGGTATGGTGGTCACTAGCGCGATTACCCATATGCCGATTATCATGATGCGAGCACGTCGCTTTGTCATCTGCTTCAGGGGCCACCAGATGGCAATGAACCTGCAATGGTGGTAATGGAACAAAGGGTGTTTACCAAATTGTCGGTTGAACGGAGTTCAGTTTGAGGAGCTCCAGATGCCGCTGACGGCGCTGAGCCGTCAAGGATAATGGCAATCATCAAGCTGTCGAGGCGACGATGACGACACCGTTTCAACCGGCAGGAGACAGGAGACAGGAGACAGGAGAAGACAGGAGCTCTCGACATGCAAATAGTACGAGTAGCATCTTCGCTGATTAATTCGCACACGCAGGATGCCGCCAGTCGACAGTCCTTTAAGCCTTTTTCTGCTGAGTGTTCGCTTTCCAATCTCGTCTATTGAACTCACCAGCTCACACCCACTCTATTTCTATCCCCACCCCAAAAACCGTAGAATACCACCGGGAGGGTAGCAGGAGAACCATTTTTTATTCTGCTTGCCATAATGAATTGTAATTTGAATAAGAGCTGGGGAGCAAAGGAGCTCTCCTAGCTGGGGGCTGGATGGGCGGCGGTGGGGGGGGTGGAGCCATCAACGAGTTCAGCATTTTTCATTTGGCTTAGTGCAGCCGGCTGATTGTGGCGCCCGCTGAATGGTCATAGACAAGTCTTGCTCTGGGGCGTCTGCTCCTGTCCTCTCCTGTCCTGGCCGAGCCAGGCCAAAAAAGCATGTAATTACGTGCATTGTGCTCGTATTTTGGTATTTTCGACCGGCTTGGGTCGTCGCCAGTGTCTGTCCGCCAAAACATTGGGCAGATAACACAGCGGTAATTCCATTAGAGGGCATCCACAACTGAATCTCATTTCTCCCGACTAAAAATAGCCAGCCGAACAAAGTGCTGCCGAGACCCTCATCTCGCCATAATGCGCTGGGCTGGGGGCGAAACAAAGCTGTCCGCAGAACCAATATCAAATTGTCATAACGTTTATTTATATCAGGCAAGCAATTGCATTAACATAATTTGCCCATGCGGTATTCAATGCTCATAAATCAGACTGAGAGCTTAATTGAGTTCTTCGGTATAAACTCTGGCTTCTGGATTTTGTATTCTGTGTGTCGGAAAAATTAATTTCAAGAATTGATGGCAAGCAAGTGAATGCGAAAAGTGGATAAAGCATATTTTCTGACTCACTAATTGAACTTTAATTTACTCGAGCTATCTATAATGTCCTTGAATGATTTAAATTCCTCACCAATTGTAACAATTAGTAGTCATTATTCTCTTAGTTTGGTTATAAAACCAGACCAATTTTGCTTTATTGTCGCAATTAAGGAAAATTTATGCAGCTATTGTTGTAAATTATTCCCAGCAATTATTACGTAATTGAAACTCATTAACTTTGTCCACATTGGTTAATCATTGAAAATATGATAATTATTATTGCATTCCGGGATGAAAGACATTTTCGGCGTAAAATAAACAACAATGGTTTGTTTTCCTTATTCGTATTCACATGTTTACAGTTTTCAAGGGGCGGAAAATTTAATAATTGGCCTGAAAGTGGCGGCTTCATTCCCTTCCCGGCTCCTTTAAGGTTTTACGACACTTGCCGAGTTCCTTCTGTGGTTACCCATACGCACTGTTGACATTTACGAAGCACTCGGAGGGAGACACAAAAACCTCAATGCCAGAGCCATAAAGCCACAACTATGTTTATATGTCAGTTGGCTGATATATGGATTTTATGATTATACATAAGAATTGTGGCAACAAAACGACTCTAATTAAATAGCTTTGGCATAAGTATAGCCATAGAATAAGAATAAGCGAGTGATAAGCTTAATCACGGAGGAGACTTAGTTGCCCAGCATCCGGATACACCGAAGTCCTGGCATTCAGCCCTTAAGCCTGCTTCTAAGACAACGAGTGGCGATTTAAGTTTCATGTTACAGATAATAAATCTTAAATTTCTATTCGGTTTACGAGTGCTCGTAAAAATACAAAGCAACAGCGGGTGCTGGCAAACAACTGGATAAACAGGCATCGATGGACTTCGACTCTGGTTGGGACCTGGTCTTGGATTCGGATGGGCGATGGGCGACATGGCAAGGGGCGATGATGAGGCAATGGACTTGACCGTGGGCGGGCCCTGTCATGGGGGTATGCGGCTGACCAAACGATCAAATGATGTACTACATTATGTGACTGCTGTTGGCGTCTCTGTGGCCGCTGTTTGAAAAATGACACTGGCAGAAATAGAAACAGTCAGTGCTCCAGGCAGTGCTCCTCCCCTGATAACACCCAGAAATTGATATAAATGAAAGTGCTCATAAAGCGACGGACACTTGGCAACTCGCATTGTCCTTGGGGTTATGACTGGGACACGTCAAACCGTTTTAGTGGCACTTGATAAATCAGTTGCCCGCGACATTTCCAACTTTATGGCCACCATGGGGTATCCCACTTTATCGGTTCCTTTATTTATTTATGCTTAATGCTATAGGAAGCAGAAGGACTGTTCTCCGTTTACTGCGACTCTGATTCTTGGAGGTCAACTTGACGATTTAATGGATAACAAGGCAAATTAGCAAACAACATTCTAAGGCCTATTCAAAATTCAGAAAAAGCGAGAAACATGAAATTGATTGTATGCGGCGCCAAATACGTACAAGGCAAGCGAACATATGATGAACTTGATCTTGAGACGACTGCTCCACTGGCTCTCCTACCGCCTTATGCTGTTTAATGTTTTTTTGTTTTTTTTTCAACATCGTACTGCCTGCGTAGCTGGCTCATGTCTGAGTTCTCGATCTGACCAGTTTTCCTAGCTGCTTGCATTGAGCCGCGTTCACTTTCGGCTCACTTGCCCGGCTTAAATCGCCTATAAAAGCCGCACTCTGAGCCCAGTTTGTCATCAGTTGACAATTACCAGTCATTAGCTTAGCTTTCTAACCAGCTTCCAGCCAAAAACCACCAACAAAATGTTCAAAGTTGTGAGTAAACTTCATTCTAATCTAGTACCAACAAAATTTTAGATTTTTTGAGCATACAAAGTTTTAAATTCTTCGAAAAATAAGTCTAAAGTGATTTGTTGTTTTGTGTTCCTGACACATGTCACCTCCTGTGGTTTCCATCAAATCCCGCTAATCCACGAACTTTGATCCACTGCAGCTGTTCGTGCTCGCCGCCTTCGCCGCCGCCCAGGCTTACGCCTACCCCGGAGTGGTAGCCGTGGCCCCCGTGGTGGCGCACCCCGCCGTGGTGCACACTCCCATCATCCATCATGGCGCCCACTCGGTGCACTCGTAAGCCATTCATTCTCAATCTGCTTATCGGACTCGGTTCACCACTTAACCCTTTATTTCTCTCCTTCATGACAGCCACGTTGTGCATCATCCGGCAGCCGTCAAGGTCGTCACCCCCGTTGTCCACCGGCCCGTGGTGGCGGTGCATGCCGTCAAGCCGATTGTGCCTCTGGTTCCAGTGCATCATGCTGCCCCAGCTGTGGTTGTGCATCATTAACCGGACTAACCGCCGTACCACTTTCCAGTCCCAACCCCAACCCCAGTCCCAATCCCAATCCTTATCCAATTCAATCCCCAGTACCCGCCATGACCCCGACCACGACCCCTATCCTAATACCGATCCCACAATAAAAGTTCATAGCCATGTAATTGGAGAGAGTGTTTTGTTTTTAAACTCACCTGTCCAGGGAGACGGCAATTAGGCTGTAGACGGAGGCCGCCACGGAGACACCCTGTATGTAGGGCACAAACTTGCACATCAGCCATCCGAGCATCCAGGCTGGTCATTGGTTTGATGAGTTGAGGGGCAGAGTTTTGGGAGAGAGAAAAAAAGGGAAAGAGAAATTGGTAAATATTGGCCATAAACAATGCAAAAATTATGCTGAGTAACTTTCGGTCAGAAGGTCTACGTTGTCCAACTCGTACACTCGAAAAAAGGTAAGTAATTAAATTTTCTATTTAATCCTAATATATTGAAAGAAATCTTACAATGTATAGCAATATTATAATAATTTAAATCCATAAAGATGAAATTCGGTAGGCGTATACTTAATATAATTCGTTGGAAAAAATGTATCATATCTCCCAGTGCAGTAGTTCTTCTAGTCACGGCCAGTTGGGTTCGAGATGTTTTTAGGACCTGGTTAACGTTCAATGCTTCTTGTCAGCAACGTCCCAGCCGCCACGTCCCCGCCGTTGTTTGCTGACTGAGATTTATGTGCTGCATATCATTCATAATTTGGTGACAAGTCTCAGATTGCGCCCAGCCCAGCCACTGGGCACAAGGATCTTGGGGGAAGACTAGGGAGAATAGGGGAACGCATTGTTTGCCTAGACCAGGACCAAAACCAAAACCAAGACCAAGACCAAGGCGAAGACCAGGGCAGACCGCAGTTGCCTAAGTTAATTTGTATTCCTTTTATTCCATTTGATGGAAGATGGAAGACACGGGCCGTAATTGCGCCAGCATGGCATAGCTCCTCGCATAGTTGTGCGTTATGAATTTTATGCTGGGAGGAATAACTCACTCAGACACAAAAGGTTATAAAACACATATGGCCTGGGGGCTGAGGGCGTAGGCTAGCCTCTGGCAGGCGGAGGCGGCTCGAACTTCCAAGACAAGACAAGGTTGATGACAGCCGAACCATCAACGCCCGGGGCATGACATATCGAATGGCAATTAAACAAGTACAGCTCGTACGTCACATCATTAGCACCATGGCAGGGGGTACGCGGAGTTCAATGTTCTGCGGAGGAGGTGCCACTGTCTTAGACTCCGATTCCGACTGCGGCTCCTCCTTCACGCCGGGCTTCTAATTTCCTGTCTCGTTCGCCTGTCTTATCTCGATTTGTTGTCGCTTTTTATTATGCATACGCAGCCCAATAAAAGCTAACTTTAATATGATTTGGCACATAAAAATATAAATATTATTTGAGCTTGGTGCAAGTGAACTCTTTGGACAGGTTCTGGCCAGGATCATGGGTGTTTGTGTGTGGTTTGTGCGTGGGCAGGACACCAGACACAGACAAACAATCAACTGTGTGTACACAGGACCATACGCGAGGAGACAGCAGCTCAGATGGGTTTTTCGATTTTATTCCATCGGTTTGAACTGTCCAGGAGGGCTGGGGCAGGCAGACCTGCAAGTGCAACAGACTGAAACCGAACCAAAAGCCATTAATGCGAGTGTATTTGGCTACTCATTTCATATTATGCTGATAAGGGTGAACTTTGACATATATGTAGCTTTGGGCTTGGACTTCGAGTGGATTAAAAGCGAATTTAAATTCAAATTTCGTTCCGAGATGCTTCATCACTTCCCCACAAGAGATTTACCGCTCTAATTTTGTGAACTTTTTTTATAAAACAAATGTTTGTTCGACTCTTCGTCGGCAAATAAACTATCTAATTGGGTATGCACTTCCATTCCAAGATGCGAACGTGACTTATGCTGCTTGTCTGGGATTAAAGTTTGCACCAATGCACTCAAAGGAGGCGACTGTCTGAGCAAAGTTTATATTATGCTAAGCTCAACGGGGTAAAGTGGTTTTTTCAAAGACACAAGTAAACAATAGTTGTGGGGGCGGTTGACTTTACGTAAAGCCAAAAAGAGGGGCTTAGGACAAGTCACTAAAGCAGAATCCCCTAGAAAACATAAATTTTTTGAGGTTCGAGGCTAACATAACTTTGAAGTTTTTTAAAAAGTGCGTTTGCATTTTTTACCTTCAACCACTTTTACTCTTAAAAGTTTATTGATCCGGATGTAATGAGTGTTTTGTAAAAGTTTATAACAAAAAAAGCTTGACATTCAACATTTTTTCTTCCATAAAAATGATGAAAAATATATTTTTATTTACATTAAAATAACACAGTTTAACGATAAAGGTGAAAGGGCCAAGGTGATGCACTCGCTTAACTATTTTAAGAAAAACATAAATGGAAACAGTGGATTAATCAATAGCTGTTTCAGAAATACATAATCACCAATAATCCAATAAATGTCTGGACCCCTTCGAGTCGAGAATCCTTAATGAGTTGTATAAACATAATTGCAGGTACCGAAATAGCACTAATTGACTTGCGTGTCCTGACTGCGCGACCCTGGAACTCTTTCTGTTTTGTGGCATTACCAATTTGTGGCCACAAGTGAAACCCAATACTCGAACGTTCTTCTGGGTTTACTTGGCAAACATTCCAGCTTCTTGGTTTCTTAGCGTCAAGGTGGGATGAGGGCTTGACTTGAGTTCGAGTGTGTTTTGACGTGGCAACATATGGCATACAGACGCCTCAATTTATAAGCGTAAGCTTGTGCTCAATTTTGATCAACTGCAGGAGATAATACCAATCGATTTACTGGCTTATCGGTGTAGCCTTCGATTGTGGCCTGAGCTTCGGCTAAGCAAACCCCACAAAATGTCAAGTGGGCTGGTCCTCTAAGCCTTTTATTTTTTCCCCAGGCACAGGACTAGAACAGGACTGGGGACTGGGAGTCCTGGGCGAACTTTTGTTTGTTCGTTCGGCAGGCAAAGTGGATTGGATTATTGTCGGCATTGTAAATTCGTTTCGGTGTCGGCATTGTCATGCACAGAGTTGGGTCGTAAAGTTAATGAAATAATCAGGCGTAACAAATTCGCCAAGGGCTGGGCGTGGGTGGGGTGTTCGATTGGATTGGAGGAGGGCGCCGGTGGAGTGGTGGCCATGGAAAAGGCATAACACTTCAGACAAATGCGTTATTGTTATGATTATCATCAGGGCGTCACGTCCTGCGGCGACTTCTGTGCCAGCTAGGCGGCAAATTGAATACCAGAGACTCGCGCGAAGCAATGCCGGACTTGGAACAGGGCGGGAGGATGTGGCGAGGTGAGATATGGTACTGCCAGTAGGATCCCAGAGCTAAGAGGCTAGGAGGTTGCAAGTTCGCCGCCAGCACGTAGCGACTAAATTAAAATACAATCGACAAGCAGAAAGTGCTGAAAAATGACTTCATCAGTGGCAGAAACAGAGGGCAACAGGGTGCAAAGGGAGGTTACGTATACGCCGCGTTGGCCCCAGCACAAATCACGAGGCAATTCTAATCAGAAAAGCTGGCAACGTGACTTTCGATGCCCGATTTGAGACTTTCGATCCCCGGAATAACGGAAAACGTGTTACGGACTAGCAAGGGCCGTAATGATAACGATTCGCATTGATAACATGGCACAACAATGGCCATAAAGCGCCATTTGGAGCAATTGGTGTTGGGGCTGGCAAGGATAGCAAGGATATCCTTCGTCTCAAGGCGGCATCGTTGCTAGGAAATCAATTCATTTCGCATTTTATTGGATTTCGAAGCACACACATAAATAAGGGCCACAGCCGCATTCCGAACCTAGACCCGCAATAGCCACCCACAAACCGCCACCACCACCCACTTTCCGTCAAACCAAAAGGCAACAAAAAAAGAGAAAAAAAGAACACAGTACAGGCCCAACCCAACTCAGGTACATGCACAACCACACACACACACACACACACGTGTGGAGTGAGGGTATAACCCTGACTATTAGGTTTGCCAAGCGAAATATTTAGGTCAATTCATCCAGCCGCAAAGAGCCTTGAATGCAAACAACCTTCCATTGCAATTCTGAGGCTTGAAGGTGTGCTTAGATAATGGCGCTGCCTGTGGCGATGGCCATAGCTCGCGCCGCTGCTAACTGCGACTGCGAATACGGCGGCAGCAACAGCGACAGGGACACCAACGGCTACGGCGACAACATCGAATTTGATTTCATATAAATTGAGTTTGAGGGCACAAGATGGAGACCATCCCTTTGATATAAAAACTATCAGACAGCGAAGAGCCATGTTCGATGTTCAAATATGCCAGGCATTCCAACATCCCACATTCTCTATTCTGCAGAGAAAACTATTTCAGAAAGTTATGCAAAATGTTTTTGAACTGTAGTGAGAAATTTTTGAATTTCAGTTCGTAGCTAGAGATATTTTAGAAGTCTAAGATCAAAACAAATAATTTGCGCCATCATAATTCATGGAGGAAGTTCTGAAGTCGCAGCAGGACATTTTAATCTGATAAATTCAATAAATTCAAACAAACAAAATATATATATATATAAACTTGTCATAATGTTATACACACATTATGTTATATTATTTTTTACCTATATTTTACGAATAAACATAAAAATTATATTTATTAAAGTACGATGAAAGTTTAGATAATTTCTAGCAATAGACAGCAAAAGCATTTCAAAAATATTTTCATATACTAGAAGTCTGATATCAAATATTAATTTTTCCGTGTACGGATTATTCCATTCTTTCTGGCTCGCTGAACTCGCTGCCTTCGATTTAAACTTCGGCAGCTTGTCGAAAATGAATAGAAATGGAATGTGAGTGGGGAAGAGGTGCCTCTGGGCCGAGCAGAGGACCCCGAGCCATCCAAATCACCTCCTTCCAATGCCAGCAGAAGGGCTGCAATTTGTTGTGGCTGGCGTTTTCGCTTAGGCCTCCCCAGCAGCTGAGCCAGAGTCAAGACATGCCAGCGAAAAGGGTTGGGGGCGAAAGGGAGCGAACAGCCACCCACCACCCCCAGTGACCCACTAAGAGTTGTCGGCCCCCTGGCATCGCCAGCCCTGCGCCTAGCTCGAATTTGTGAAATTAGGTCAGTTTTGTGTCGATGATCCTTTAGGCCACCCCGAAAGGCAGCAACAACTGCACACACACACACTGAAAGCCGAGAGTACATAAAGAGTGAGTGCCTAGGAAGGGAGAAACGGGCAGAGAGAGAGAGAGAGAGAGAGTGCGCAGTGACACAGACACGGTGTCTCTACCAACACCTATACGCAGAGCCACACTGCAGGCTGAGGTAAACTCATTCACTTTTTCGCCATTCGCTTCATTCGCTTCATTCGCTTCATTCGTTTCGTGCGATTTTCACTCGGTTGCCTTCGTTTACTACAGCCCTCAACAGCCCCCAAAACCACTCAGTCCGCCAAACAGCCACCCACTTGTTTTGGGGAGCTGCCATGCAAGGGAGGAGGGCGGCTCCCATAAGCGCAGTGCCATAAACTGGAGTTGGGGAACACTGTGAAGTATGTTTAATAAACTTGCGTCTCTAATATATACTTTTAGAAATATTTGTATAGAAAATATTACTATTTATTAAGAAATATATTTTGAAAATGGGTGAATGCCATACATTCGTAGGTGTTTCCAATGCTATATGATACTAAGGGGCGTCAGGATAGAAAGGATAGAAGGATGAATAGAACAAAACAGCTAAATTAAAGACTGGAAAGGTAGCTTAAGATTTAATACCACATATATGATGATTATATTGCCTCAAAATAATAAATGTAAATCGGTTTATTTCCGATTTAGTTAATACCTATCAAATAAGTTATATAATATATTATTTTCAAAAAGTTTGATCATTCTTCAAGCACCTATTTTGTCAATAATATTCATATTTTATGTATTTTTTTTATAGATCCACACCGATCTAACCAAGATAAACCAAGCCATATATTGGCCTAATAATTTAATTTTTTAATAAAATATTCCATCATACATAAATATTTGTTCCTGTGTACGACAAAAGCAACAAGAGAATGAGAGTTCTCGCAGAACAGTGCCACTTAATTGGCAACACTTGGCCCGACCTGCGAGCCTACAAGCTGGCTTTGGGCCAGGCTCGGGTTTGGGGTTCTTTTAGCCATCGCATCATGGCAAATTGCAGTGGAGGATGGAAATCGCATGGCATGCTCCACAATCGGAATTTGATTTTCCAAGGATTTCGATCATTTTTCCATGTCGACGGCGATTTGCATAGACATTCGCTCACCTTCTCGTCCGCTTCTACGACTATCAATTTGGATGACAGGACACAAAGTCTAAGGACTGGAATTATTCAGACTTGAGTTGGGCAACAGACAGAGACAGATACATAGATGGATGGATAGGCATGTCAGGGAAAATTTATTTAAATTAAAGCATACAATTATGCGTAACCTCGTTTATCGGGTCGTTTGTGGGTCGACGCTGGGATTTGGAATTGGCCTTTAATTAAATTGACACTTGTACCTTGGGAACTTGCGAATTGTCAATGCCAAGAAGGCTTAGAGCCACAAGCAAATTAATTTAATTGAGTGGGAATCTTGGCTGTGAGTATAAGCAGTTGTCACTTGGTTACCATGTTCATCCTTTTCAATAATTAAGTGCAATTTCTGGTATCTGGAACGTCTAGTATTTATGTGTTTCCATTTCATTTGATTTTTTGATTTTTTTTTGGAAAAGACCTCTTAAAATTCCTGTCTTAGCTTGACACTCTCCAGACGAATTCAAAGGCTAAGCATGTGCTCTGACATTTAGTGTTCTTTTTATGCATGGCACTAAAGCATTCTCCCATTGCTATATTTCGATGAGACGGAGTCGGAATTGAGAGGAAACGGAATGCGTCTGGCAGGATATATAACCCGGTATAAAAATGCGGCGGTCTTAAAGTTTTTCCTCTTCACACAACGAAAGCAAAAAGTAAGTACTTCAGCTTGGACATTTATACAGACATTAGATTTAATGATGCGCCCATTACACTTCTTTTCGGGCGTATGTATCTGCCAAATTACGCATACGCAGCGTAAACACGCAGAAGCAACAAATTTTGGACAAGTCATTTGGCAAGGCTTTATCTAAGCTGCGATTAATTGCAGGACATAAATCGGACTAATATGCAGAACCGACACAAAAAAAGAGCCACACGCATCGCCCAACCATAGGTCCCAACATTAGGTCCCCTAATGGTCCCGCATTCGGCCCTCATGGCAAATAAATCTCGACGTCTTACTGATTTAAAGAGCTACTACTTACGCACAAAGATGTTGCTAATCAGAGTGGCTGGCAGGCAGAACACAATGACTAGGATGTCCGCAATGGCCTGGTGTCGGAGTCGGCGTTGTTGGCAAGGAAATGGAAATTTTATTTGAAATTAATGGGGCTCATCTGTATGATTTAAGGGTCCACCCACCAGATTCACAATGAAGTAGTTCGTCACCGTTCGCATGCGGGGCGCCCGCAACACCACGGCAATCACAAAACTGTTGCCGACCAGTCCCACCAGGAACACCAGGATGTAGGCCACACAGTACACTATGGACATGGCCAGCGAGTGCCGATAGAGAGGATCGAAGGTGAAGTCCACGCTACCGTCCAACTGCTCCCACCGCAGGACACTGTCGTTGTAGGATTTGGTGGCCGCGGCTGCCGAGATCAGACTGGTGGTGGCGGGCGACATGTTCAGTAAGTTTGCATAGTAGGTGGATGTGGTGGGATCGGCTATGGCCGTCCGTGATCCTCCGGCTGCTACCGCTGCCACTGCCGCTGTTGCTGACGTCGTACTAGCTCCCAACTTCGCCAACAGAGAGCTGGCCGCCGGCGCCACCGTGGCCGTTGCGGTGGTCAGGACCGTGCCTAGCAGAGTGTCCTTAATGGCGCCGTTAGTCAGCTTGATGGCACTCGATGCGCTCGAGGTGTTATCGAAGCTACTGCCACCACTGCCGGTGGTTCCATTCTGGCTGCTGCTTAGCAATTCGTTGAAATTCAAGAGGTTCTGGAAATCGACGAAATTATGCGTGAAATTATTATAGTCCCCGGCTAGGGAGACTTCCTCCATGGTCTCCTCCAGTCGTCCGGCCCCCGATGTGGGTGTTGGTGTTGCCGCTGTTGTGGTTGCCAGGCTGGCTGGTGTGGCGGTTGAGCCTGGTGTTGCTGTTGTAAGTGTTGCTGCCGCAGTGTCGCCAGTGAGATGGCTTTTATGCTTGCGCTTGCGAATCCGCCCGCTGGCTGCCATCATCAGGCCGTCTTGATTAAACGGGCTGACACTTTTAGTGGCGCCTTGAGTCGCTATCTCCAATTCGTGTCTGGTTCGCCTCCCCAGTTGTCGTTGCTTACAAAAAGTCTATAAAAATGGCATCGTCGCTTGGCATTTCGTTGGCGTTAAGAAACATTCGGTTGTTTTGTATATAGGATATGCAGGAAGTTTCGTGGCTTTAGGATTAGAGAGCAACTTTTAATTAACACTCACGCCCCACAATGTAATCTTCTGGCAGGATCTGTGCGTATCATTGTATCTGTGTGTGGTGTGGGTGTAAGTATGCCCTGAGGTTGCACAACAAATGCAATTTTCACTGGCAGCTCACTGTCCCCCAAGGCTGAAAATCACCTAGCATAGTTTGTTGCCGTTTCGGATGCGGATGCGAATCCGAATCCGAATAAAGTTCTGGGCACTGGGGTCGTTCGTCAGCTGGTTTGACGTTACCTTGGATGGCATTACGAAAAAGTCGGCGGTCCAAGGACTCGTGTGCATATTTCAGATAAGGCCAAATGCTGGGGCGGTACGGGTGTGGATAGCATTGAACGCCGAGCAGAGAGCGGAATGCTCAGGGACATGGTCACAGCCAAGAAGAACACATGCGCGTCGCTAATTAATTTTAATGCCATTTCTCCCATTGTTTGGCCGCCGATGTTTGCTGCTGTTTTTGGCACAATTGAAAAGCCAGCCACCGTGCACTTTGACCTCAAAAAAAAAAATAAATAAAAGTAAACGAAAAAAAAATGTAAGAAACCGTCGAACGAGCATCGACAAAACGAGCAATTGAGCGACTCAATAGCAACGCATAAAAATTCCATTAAGTACAACTGCCAAGCACACGAAGCACTCTTCGATTGAGTGCCAAAAAATTGCCATTGAAGCATTGAAACAATTGCCACAGAGCCAAGTTGATTCAAGAATCTTTTGTGCGGTTCCCTGGGAGTGTCTACATCAGACAAACTGGCGACTAAGGACCCCATGTCACACAATTCAAACTGTCCATGCACAGGACGAAATTCGATGTATTTGTATTGATAAGTCGAGTCCAAAAGACATTTATTTGACCGAAAGAAAGAGTCTAAAAAGTTGAAGTTCAATACTATTAAAAGATAAAAATTTTGGGTTTGGTTTCAAAGAAATTCAAAATATATCTAGAAGAGATATACATATTCCCTTTAAATATCGACTGCGAACACAACTCGTTTAAAACTTTTAGAACTTTACTATTAATTTGAACTACAGACTTTTGTTGAAATCTATAAAAGTTTGAAACTAATTTTTACCTACATTTAAAAACATGTTTATGGTTACCATTCAAAACTTTTATCTTTGAATTAATCCCGTATTTGCTGTGTAGCTACGCAGCTGGAGTGCCATTGCCATTTGGGCTCCATTTCGAGCGTGAAAGTGCTTGGGAACCTAATTGAGCTTACATGCCTGCTGGCCATCTGCAGGAGATGATGGTCCTGATAGTCCCTTGGACTTGGCCCATGGGCCCAATGGGGCGTATGACCAAGTGTCAACAGCAAGACACTGACAAATCAGTCGGAGGCGGGCGGAGTGGAACTAATTAAACTGTCAGGGATAAAAACTGCACTCCAGATGCAGCCAGAAAACTCCCACACACACACACACACCATCCCACAACACACACAGATGAACAAACACCCCCGCACATAAGGTAAACATAAACTGAGGAAAAATCAGCAAAACATCCAAAAGGTTAACACTACGCGTGGTCGTTTCCGTGTTGCGGTATTGTTGTTTTTTGTTACTATTGTTGTTGGCCAAATGAATGGCATTAATCCGCCCCTGGGGCGTCCGCGTTGTAAACGGATTCGCGTCTGAATGAGGACTGCTGGCATTGCGGCCACGGCAGCTCGTTTTTCAGGCTATCTGGCCATCCGTACGACAGACACGACCCGTTCCCGATAAGAGCCGACGGATCGGATACGACTGAATGTAGGTCCCTGTTGCCAAACCGCGCCCGCCGCAAGTCCTTGCTTCGGCAGCGCACTTCGGCTTGGCATGGTTAGGTTTTTGGGCTCAATGTGGGCGGGTGGGTCACTCGGGTGGGTGGCAACGGTAGCTCGCTCAATCGTCCTTGTCGCCTATGTACTGGGCGCACTCGTGAACGCTGAACCAACGGCCCTCAAATGCAATGACAGAGCTCTCCTATATGTTTATGCTTTTCCCCATTCCGTCCAGCCTCTCGGCCGTTTTCCCGTTTCGTCCTGTTACGGCCAGGCTTAGCGCACAACTTTGTAGGCTTAAAACTGAAGGACCACATTTGGCAATATCCAAGGTTGAACAGCGTCGAAATGTCACGGCAAGCATGTGGGAGGCTGTGATCCGACCTCCGCCTACATCCATCTCCTCTCACTCCCACTCAAAAACACACTTAACCACCCCTCCATTCACACCCCACGCCTGGGGCTTGGAACTCCCAGAATCATATGCTCATTTTGATGCGGGCCCCTTTCATAAATACGTTTATTATGCCATTTGACTTTTGGGCCATTGTTTGTTGCGTGCCTGCCGCAGGAAACAAAACAGAAAACCGAAACACAAACGCAAACGTAAAGCAACAAGCCCAATTGTTTGCCAGCCATACACGAGCTCACACGGCGTATACGCAATTTCCGTGTTGCTTCCATTATGCTGCCTCCTTTTGTTGTTCGTGTCAATTGCTGTCATTGTCGCTTTCACTTTTCTGTTTATGTTCATGTCGGGCTTCCTTCCAATGCAACTAAGTCTTATTGTGGCGCTTCCTCGACGGCGAATAGAGCTCCTTCCGGCCCCACGGACATTTTTGGCTACCGTTTAAGCTGGGTCGGCAATTAAACCTCGGTCGAGCGAAGCAATAATCAAAAGTTTGGTCCATCACTTTGCATACTTTTTGTTTTTGAAGTTTAATGGCAGTTTTCAAGTTTCGCAACGCAGCTCGTTAGCATTTATTTGTACTCAAATTGAAGCATTCCGCACTATTTGCCCAATGCTGTTGCTCAAGGATATTCCGGAACTCACTCAAGCCCATCACTCACTTCCCCTCTCTGAGTCACCCTCTCTTCATCGCCTCTATCCCTCGCTGTGTCCTCTTGTAACCGTCGGCAGGAGTTTAACCCACCCCTTGGGTCCTTCGATTTAGCTGAGCGCAGGATGCGCGTGCGTTTGCAACAGCTGGCTTTCCTGCTCAGCCAGTGGCCCAAAGGTTCAAAAACCTTGTGTTTGGTTCAGCACTCGCAAACATTTGGGCATCTGCCAGCATACACTGAACCGATTCGGGGTGTTTTTCTTTTAGGTAAAATTTCAAAATAGGGGTTGGCCCAGGGACAGGCAGGTAGAGCATTGGAAACCAGATTAGGGTAGTCCCTGCCATGTTCACAATCTAGTTTGAAGATTTGAGGTTTTAATTTACAAGGATATATCTTATATTGATGAAGAGTTTCTGGGGCTTAAATAAAATAATGTTGTTATAAAGTTGTTTAATATACATTTGTATTTAATTTATAGCCACAGAAATTTTACTAAAATATATTGAATAATGTGGTGAAATAAAGGGTAGTGAAAATAAAGGTAATTTAAAATATTAAGTTAAAAAAAACCTCATTATTAGGTTTCTTACGTATTCGACATTGTAAACGTTGGGGGCGCTCTTTTCTACAGCATTTATACGTGTTTGTTTTCGGTACCCGATTTTTACACGACGTAAACTTCACAAAATAAAACTAAATTCTATAAAATAATGTTACTGGGCATTGGTGTAAGGTTTAAAAGTCTCATAAATTTAAAATCTTTGATTCCTTTTAAATTTTTGGAAAATTAAGAAAATTACTATTAGCACTTTACATACATAAGTAGCGACAACTCTATGAATCAGGGGAGGCCAGTTGTCGCACTCTGGAAATTTTCAATTGTTGGCTTCTCTTTCTAGAAAGCCCCAAGATACACTATTTAACAAGATAGTGAAATGCCCCCAATGAAAACTGTGTCGCTAATAAAGATATATTATAGATTATAATTTAAATATTATAATGAAATGCTTTCAATGTATTAAGGTGAAATAATGGTAATGTACATATTCCAATTTGCAAAGTTTGCAAAGTTAGATCTTTTCAAATATTAGATATTTTGAAAAATATTTGCTGAGTTTGACAATCAAACATATATTATATTAAAAGGCAATCTACATTAGAAATCTTGATGCATATGCGTATGGAATATATATGTAGTAATAATGTTGCCTATTTTTGTGGGAGTGCAATAAATATTACAAAGAGTAAAGGGTTTCAGGAAGGAATTAGTAGATCTTTGTGCTGGCTATGTTATATTAAAAACTATTTTTTAAATTCAATGTTCGGCTGAATTAATATACGTTTCAATTTATTGTGAAACCTTAAGCTAGCCACATATGTACATCTGTTTTTCCTACTTTCCCATGATAAGAGGGTAGTTTTGTTGACCAGTGAGATCCACCACCTTTTTGAGAACATGAACAGGAAACGTCACGTAGCAGCTAACGTATCGTGTACTCGCTTTCTCTCGTTGATGTCGAATGTTCGGGAGACTGGCAGATGTTTCCCGAAGCAGGCGGGTATTCTCGTTTCAGGTATAAATAGGGCTCGTTTTGCCACAGCACGTCACTCTCGAAAAATAAGTGTTTAAGTGCAGACGTAGTGTAGCTGAAAAAAGAAGTTAAAAATAGTACAAGAAATTTTCCATAATTTCTGGCCAGTAATAAGTTCTTAGTATCAAAAAAAAAAAATGTATCAAAAGTGTGATAATCGTGTTGCGGAAGCTGAGAAGCGGAAGCAGAAGCAGATTGGCACAGTGGCCGAGGAGCCCACGTAGTATTTCTCCACGTTGGGCAACGTTTGGAAACAAAGAAACCAGTCCCCAGTGGAAAAATCAGGCGAATTAGTCATCGATTTTGCTCGTCAGCGTCGAGGAGTTTCACATTGTGAAAAAGGCAGTTTTGCAGTCTCTCGAGGTTGGCTAGGCAGATCCAGGATGTCTGGGACCACGACAATCTCCCCC
The DNA here is from genome assembly GCA_035045925.1 of Drosophila atripex. Taxonomy (NCBI): domain Eukaryota; kingdom Metazoa; phylum Arthropoda; class Insecta; order Diptera; family Drosophilidae; genus Drosophila; species Drosophila atripex. Next base: position 1,707,352 of record JAWNOP010000022.1, on the reverse strand, counting down.
CTAAGTCGCAAGGCGATGGCCCTGACCTACGGTGTTCGAGGATTTGAAGTGTTGGGATAGGAAGGAAGACAGGTACACACAGCAGCGAGTCCAGCCAGTTTTTTTTTTCACTGCATCACTTAATTTGTAAGCACCCACTAACTTAAGATTTTGTAGAGTGTATCCAATGACCTCGTGGCCTTAATGGGTTTCTGAAAACCTCGCCCAAGGTCTGAATACTTCTGCAGGAAATGTGAAAAGTTTGCCTGCAATTTCACCACGTTGCATAACACATGGAGTACTTTGAGCAGTATTCCAATTTCACATCGTCTAGAAATTTCTCGATTTTCACCCCCCGTAACGGGGCTCTAAAAATAACCTTTCCATCTATACATGTACAATGTACGTTCGCGTTACATCTCTCTCGCACTTGCGGGATGAAAAATACCTCTCACTTGTTTAATCCGACCCCCTACATGTGTATGTATTGTAATTTACAGCAACTGCGCAAAAATACAGTGCGCATGTGTTGCCTCGCCTAAAGATTTATTTCACTCTCACCCGATGATCCAATGGAAACCTTTCCAGCCTGACGTAGCTTAAGCAAGTCTCTGTCGCTTTTATTGGCATCTCCACATAGCCATAAGTCTAGTAGCCGTCTTAACATTTACCTAGCTGTTAATTTTACTTGTAACCATCTCTATATGCAACTCTGCAATTTACCATTTACCACTTAACCAAGCAATATGTATTTCTTTCTCTAAACTTTATAGTTGGGCGTTGAATGTTGATACGCGAACGCGTACACGCGATCGATCTCAAGTACCCTGCGCTAGCATGGCATATGGCAATATGGGTGCTACAATGCACCCAGCCGTCTATGCAGCGTTTGGCTAAAGTTGTGCCCACGATCCTGACAGCGAGATATACATAAGTGTATAAAATATATTTCGATGGTCGTGGGTTTCACATCGGCCCAGGGTCCCTCGATTAAGTGGGATTGATTTTGCGGATTGTGTTATATAGGAACACTGCTGTATCGACTTCTCTGCTCCACTAAGGGTGAACCGTAATGTCATCGATCGAGTACTAATAGCGGGCAGACAATCATATCACTATGATCCAACTACAATCGGTTTCGAACTTGGCAGCCTATTGATCCTATTCAGTCACAGCGTCTCTGGAGTAGTCGCAATCGTCATAACCAAACTAGCATTGTATTAGTTGGTTTCTATAAACTTATTAACTCTATTCTAATATTCTTTTGTAAAATGAAATATGGAATGTATTTCCACACCAACAAAGTGTTCATATCTTTAAAGCAATTTTGTTTTGTTCTTAAATATTATCGAAAACTGTTTACAATTTTTTTTCGGTTTTTTTAAAATCTTAAGAAATGTACTTCTGTAAATTTGTTGAAAAAAAAAACAAAGCAAAAATGAAAAAATTAATACCAAAAGAGCTTCTGAATAGAAAAAGCCACAAGAAAAAGTGAATAAAAAAAATTCAAAAAATAGAAACAAATAAATTTCGAAACATCTGCTCGTCAAATTTTTTTATTTCAAGCTCAGATTCGATTTCAGTTAGATCATCAATTTTTTACATAGCATTACCACATAAGCTCATGGAAGAAGATCCTTTATATGACCACGTACACCTCAAATTCATCGACGATCTCTATAAGAAAATGAAAAATTCTACCAACGTCTACTTAATGAGGAAGGGCTTTTAATCTCCTATCTATGCTGAATTATGAAAAGTTTGTATGGGATGATCTAATAAGAATAAATTTCTGCCAAAAAGTATGTATATATTTTATATTTTAATAAATTCATAAAAGAATAGAAAAAAATGCATTCATGAAAATAAAATAACAATATAAAGAAATAATGGTACCAAATATAACTATAAAATTCCCAATGATAAAAATACTATAATGCAACCTCAAAACAAATTACCAATACTACAAATGTAATCTTAAGTATGCAAAAACAATGACAAAAAAAATTACTCGTTTAATGGTATTCAACTTCGACCATATTCCTTCCACTGGTTTTAGGTAGGGTTTACTCTGTTTATAATTAATTGGTTAAGGTTTTATATTATATTTAATAAGTGTTTGAAAAATGTATCATGTTTAAATCTCCACATCGTTCAAGATTTTAGGTAGGTCTGATTTTATATGTACGGTATCACTATATACTTAATTCTACGATGGTAAAATATGCATTTTGATACCTAATTAGGTAGGATGTGAAACAAATGTTCGCTTATTTATTTTCTCTCACTATAACCTTACAAATACTTTTATATTTTATAGGTAGGTACAAAATATACATATCAAACAAAACTAAACATTTAACAAAGTGGATAGTCTAAGGTAAAAACAATGGTATTTTAAAAACCCAGAAATGGTTTAAGAAAACTTGGATTGAAGATATAATCTTATGTATGCATAATGATCAAATTTCTGTTTTTGGTAAATACAATAGGTAGGAAAAAGTTTAAATATTTGAATTCTTCTTTTGGGCATGGTTTCATTGATTAAAAAATTCTTAGGTAGGGTTCTCTTTAATGCTCTCTGTGTTCTCTATAAACAGTCTAAATTTACCTATCTTTTCTATAACATATTATTTGGGAAGTGATTTGTTTTGGACATTTTTAGGTAGGAGTTCTCTTTAAACTTAAGCAACTAAAAATATTTTTCTGTGCCTATTTAAATCGTATCATTATTTAGGTAGGATATTATGTGTATTCTCTTTCCGTACGATTAAGTAGGGTATCTCTAAGACCAAAAACTGATTTTTTTTTCGATAATTTTTATCGATTTTTTTAGGTAGGATGTTTTTATTTATTCTGTATTTTGACACATTTTAGGTATCGTTCTCTACAATTCACAAAAATTTCACTACTAAGTCCTTTTATTCTCTACAATTTCAAGGGTATAGTTTTTATTTTAGGTGATATTCTTCAAACCCCGGTTAATTACCCTTAAATCTGTACCTGTACTATATGATGAAATGTCTTTTTGTAAACAATATTCAACTTGACGGATTAGTTAGGTTATTTTGGATTATATATTTTACTTGTGCACTATTGTAGGCAGGACTTTCCCAATGTTCACACTAAAAATTCACATTATGGTTTTTACTAAACGTATAAACATCAAGTCGACGCATGGTATCAATAGTTTTCAGAACTTTACGAAATATTAAAAATTCTCTTCGGAACTATATTTAATCAACCATCCACCAATTTTACTCATAGGGTTTTGTATATATTTATGGTCTTAATTTACTCTATAAATGGTTTTTTGAAAAATATGGTATTGTATGGCTTTTATAGTGATTTTTTTTAACAAGTTTTAGGTTGGTTATCGAACAAGTACATTTCTTTGTTCACAAATGTTTAGGTAGGGTTTCCCTGAAAGCCGTTGGTTCAACTATTAATATTTCTTCTTTTTAGGTAGGGTTGTGTTTATTTACAAGTCAACAATATTCCTTACAAAACCCTTCTCTTTTTGCTGATTTATGTCGTCTTTTAGGTAGGGTATCCTATATAGAGTATCCTTTTTAGGTAGGGATGTCTGTTTGAGGTAGGCGTTTTCCACGATGATTTGATTCTCTTCTTATTACGCAGTATTTTTACATATTTTAGATTGGTTATCATAAATCTTAATTTTTAGATAGGCATTCTCTATAATTATTGAATTAAATATATTTCTTTATGCTTATTTAAGTCGTATCCTTTTTAGGTAAGGTTGTGTTTTATCTACAAGTTTACAAAGGTAGGGTTTCCAGTCGATGATTAGAGTGATTATAGGTATATGTATACCCACTTATATATAAATCTATATAATTTCCATTGTTTTTAAACATTTTTAGGTAGGAAGTCTCTCAATTTATCCAACTACAAATATATTTTACGCTCATTTAAGTCGTACCTCTTTTTTAGGTAGGTAGGTTATATAATAATACTATGCTCAGCCCATGCATCTCATGGTATTATTTGTCTCAATATCTCAATTCTACAAATACGTATTGAAAAGGTATAATGTAGAATATCTCTAGGAAATTTTTCTATGAAACTTACTAAAAATCTTTAGAATTTCACTACCCTCTCACCTTCTGTAAAATCATATTTAGTTTAAAAACTAAATTGATTTCTATAAGTATACACTATGACTATAATTAAAAATCGAACTGGAAATTTTACTCGCATCTAGTCATTACAGAAATGCTAAACTTTCTTAAAATCGATCCAACATAGTTACCATAGTTAATACTTCAAATTTTTCATTAATTAAAATGGTTTACACCTTCCCTTATTTCCTTCTCTTTACTTAGCCTTACATTCTACAATACTAAAAAAAATGATACAAATTTGATATTGGCACTAACGAAATGTAGTTGTTCAAATTATGAAAAAAAAACTTCGTAAACAAAGTGTATATGGGTAAATTATAAACTAATATTTTTTATCGTTTACATGTTATGATTGAAATAAAATATTTGTTAAGAAAAAAACAGATATTTCCAGCGTTCCGCTGCTCATCCCGCTGATGATAAAAAATTGTAAATATTTTGTTAAATTGTTCGTGCAATTTGGAATCTGAAGTAGATTTGAAACAATTAGTTGTCCAATTAAAAATAGTTCATATTTATTGTCCAGCATCTAAAGCTAGATTCATAAACTATTGTTTGGTTGAGACATAATTATAAATTATATCCTTTAGTATGCGCTATCTAATCTAAATGCAAAATATTTGAATATTTACTAATAAATTTTGTATTAATATTTAATTTGCTTAATGACATCTAATTTGTTTTTTTTTTTTTTTATTGTTTTGTGTCAATCAAGGTAGAATTTATGTGAATTGATTTAGGTTTTACGCCTTTCAAATCACTAAAATTCATAAATTCATATTTCTTCTTGGGCAATGACATCGATTTGTTTTAAACTATGTCTCTTTTCTTCTCCTATGTAAAATACTAGGCAGATCTTATTTTCTGTGAACAAAAACTAAAACCAAATCAACCCTGTTTAACTCGTCTCTAGGGAGGATTTCCTTACTTGTTCTCAATGTATACAAAATAGGTAGGAATTACATATGAAAATTAATGTTTAATAGATTTCTTTTTTTTTAATATATATAAATTTTTCTTAAGACATCTTAGGATAATAGGGAAAAATATTTTGGATATAACGACTACTGAATTTTTGAAACCAATATTTTGTTAAATATATAGGTAGGATTTGTCGTCTTTAGGTAGGATTCTTGCATCTTTAATTTAAATAACAACTCTCATTGACATATCAAAAATATTAACGCTTTAAAAAAGGCTAGATAGGTACTTCTAACTTCAAAAACAGGGTTTACTATATTAATTTCTTCTACAACAAATTCAATTTCAACGGTATTTCCATATCTAGGTAGGATTATTATCCACTTTATTTCTGAAGCGAAAGCGCATAATATTTACATATTATAAAAATGTTAAATATTCTACATTCTAGATAGCTTACGATATTGGTAATTCATTACCATAGCTATTCTTTGAGCTACAATTTATACATTTTTCCATTTTTGCGCATCTACAAATAACATTTTGTATTATATGAAAAATACATAGTGACAAATTTCAAATGGACCATCAAAATTGGAAAATTTGCTCTGGAACAGGCAACATTAGTGGGCATGTGAAAAAAGTGATTCCTCCAAATTTACCCCAGAAAAATATTGTTTGCCTTTGATCCTGTATGTCTCGAATAATTTTAGTAACAGCAAAAAGTGTCATTTGAAATGAGAAATTTTAACGTACAATATGACTTATTGTATTATTATAACGTAAAAGTGCTTATTCAAAGCTTAATAAACATAAAGATATTTTTGACATTTGATAAATAAATTATTACAACGGAGGAGTTACTAATGTCGGCATTTCACCTGAAAAGTTAGCCCCATTCCCAATGTGGATATATTGATTTCATTATTCCAATGTATCCGAACAAACTATGAATGACTTCTAATTAAAAGCTGCATGGATCAGTTCAGACAGAAACACGAAGTATTCGTTATCGCTGTACAAGCTTTTGTACAGGTTCAGGGTCTTAACTTACATTTGACTTACATTTGACGCCGACTTAAATTTGGTAGTGGCAATTTTGCTTAATATATTAAATTTGATTTATGAAAAAATATGATATACTGACCGCTGAAAAAGTTTCAACTTGATATCAAAAGCAACAGCAAATTTAACTTTGAAATTTATTGAAATGATTTATTTAAAACAAACGTAATAAATGAAGAACTTCAGTCATTGTCAATGATTGTCAATGATTGATTATTCGCATTACGCGTTCGCAAACTAATACTTGTTTGTCAGGCCCGTGGCATTTTTCTTAATGTATTTAATTTAATAAAATAAAGACTGTAAACGATATTATACATCGATGGATCGCTATAATGTACGCACATAACATATGTACATATAACATTAAAATGTGATCAATTTATGACTTGCCGCTTATATGAATGCACTTCAATATATACAAACTAAGCTATTATTATGACTGACAATTATCTTTAATCAAAACACGTCCAAAAAGGGAATTATCTTAAAAAGATTATCAAATTAAAAAAAACACTATCAAGTCAATAGCTAAATAAAATTTATTTAATTAATTAGCTTAAAAAATTTTATAACGGAAGACCCCTTTCTGTGCAAACTTCACGTAAACCAAAATATTTCTCGTCTTTGGATAAATCCATAACACAACTACACAAACACGATTATATACAAAATGTGTATTTAAAACACGATGACTGCGACAACTAAGGTTATGTCTAATCATACTATGGCTTAAGAAAGATCCTCTCTACCTCTCATCTGCTAGGGTTTATTACTATTTTTTATGAGCTGTGTTTATTAATTTATATAGGTAGGGTATAAGTGTATAAAGGGTTTATGAAAATCGTCTGCATTTGTAATTGCACACGTTTTGAAATGTCCTTTGTAGCAAAGATATATGTCCCACCTAATATCAACTAATATATAGGGCAGGATTTCTAATGGAAACTGATTATAATTGAACCGGATTAAGATAACCAACATTGATTTTTTGTACATCTGTCCTTAAATTGACTACAGTTATACTTCGATGTCAATGTATTCTACTATCTCATATTTTATTCCTATTATTATTACGGACTTATACACTATCCTCGTTATTCGCCTTATGTATAATGTGTATTGTTTTTTATATTTATTCGTAATCGACGTATCAATATTTTCCGGAAAAAAATATATTTTTAACAAAAGGATTTAAAACTCTCAGGTTTTAGACTAAAGAATTGATGGTTCTATCTTTCAAAATCTTAAATTGAAAATATGGATTTATATATAAAAATTTTGAATATGCTCTAACACTGGGCTGTAAAATAAATAAAAAAATTAACATTATAAAATAACATACAATAAAATAAATAACAAAATAAAATAACAGGTTTATGATTCTTACTCTTGTCTCCATTTCTAAAAATCATTATTTAGGGTTTTCGATTGTAATACTTGTTAAGGAATCAATTTTTTCTGCTGATCCTTTCAAATATCTTTTTCGCTTCGGTTAACATTTGTAACAAACAATCTAGTGAAGCAGTAATGAAGCAATATAATTTCCTATGCCTTGTGTCCAAAGTGTTCTTGTCTCTAGGTAGAACTCTCGTAACCGAATGAATATTCATCATAAACTATGTGTTCATATGAATTAAAATAAAAATGAAATCTCAACTGCAAAAAAGAACCAATATTCAAGCAACCATAATATGTGGGCAGGAAAAATTTAAAAGTATTCGTCTTTACTATTTTATACATGAAACAATTTTTATATATTTTTATATTCAATTTTTTATAAATATTTTATATACTTCACATGCTTATGTACTACAATGGTTTTAAAACTTTATATGAAACTGTATTCAAATGATTGTTAGGAATTATGTTACAATTCTTATTTCTCCAACATCAATGATTTCTTTTCTCTATCGTAACGGAGTATAAATATTGATAAGCTGAATATAATACATACAATATTTAATAGCTAAATTTATAAATGAATAAAAAGCAATAGTATTTAAATATATTTATCTAAATATAAACAAACAATACTTAATCAAATGCTAAAGCGATACATCGTCATTAATTCAAGGGGCCTTTTGAAACTCGTCCTCCTTGAAAAAAATGTTCGTTATTTTTCTAGGCCACGTCTTTGTGTTATTTTAGGTGATATTAGCTCATTTCCTTCAAACCCTGATTAATTACCCTTAAACCTGTACCTTTACTATATGATGAAATGTCTTTTTATTTTGGATTATATATTTTACTTGTGCACTATTGTAGGCAGGACTTTCCCAATGTTCACACTAAAAATTCACATTATGGTATTCACTAAACGTATAAACATCATGTCGACGTATGGTATCAATAGTTTTCAGTAATTTACGAATTATAAAAAATTCTCTTCGGAACTATATTTAATCAACCATCTACCAATTTTACTATATCATAGGGTTTTGTATATAATTATGGTCTTTATTCACTCTATAAATGGTTTTTTTGATAAATATGGTATTGTATGGCTTTTTATAGGTATGATTATATTCATTCTATTTATATTAAAGTTTTCTTTTTCATGGAAATGTTTGAATAAACTGACTGAAAAAATGTACCCCTCGTTGTATTTACCCCTCCTCTGAAAAAGTCTCTATATATATTTTTGTAGGTAGGGCTTCTGTCTTAATCGTCGTGATTTAAAATGTACAAAAAAAAATGTTTGTTAAATAATTTTTCTAATATTTTAGCGTAGCTAGGTAGGAAGCTTAAACCTAATACTTTAAGGTAGGATCTAAATTTTTAATAAATATCGCTCTTAGGGTAATTCCCTTAAGTATTATTAAATGCATATAAATTGCTTAAAGCACCACATCCTATATAAATATCGAAATTTTACTAAAGAAGAAGACGATAATCAATACTTTAGGTCGTATATCGTAAATTTTAGGTAGGATTATTGAAATTCTTTAGGTATGGTGATCCTAACTCAATCTTATTGAACTACGTCTACGAAAAGCTATTTCCAAACATTAATAATACGTGTAATATTACAAAAACGAATATATTCCTAGGTAGGATTGTTATGAATATTTGTGGAAGGTGGTATACGAAGAAATGGTCTACACATTCATACTAACTTGTATAACCATTCACTTTTCTAGGTAGGAAATGTAACAAATATAGGTAGGAGGTGGAGGTAAGCAAAAGTGTCTAGCATTTTCTTACTATGATCTACATTCAAACCTTATTTAGAAAGGACGTCCACCTAAACGACTCTATAAAATCTGGAAAAATAATGGATATGAAATTATTATAATAATAAGCACTTACACACATCATAAGCTATGCAAGTATTGATCTGCTAACATCGACATTTTGCAAATGTATATTGATACACATCTATCCCTGCCCCATCCTCCCCCCATCTACCCCACCGACTTGAATTTTGACTGAGTTTTTACCACGTACTGTTACAAATGAACTTCGACGTATGGACGTTCGACGTTGGGAAATAGACGTATGCTGAACAAATTGAAAATCTAATGAAATATTTTATTAAATACTACATCAGCTAAACTGCAAAGAGCAAACTCATCTGGGCAATTACGGAAGTATAACTATGTATTCAATATTTATATCTTATGGCGAATTTTTTAATGATTCAACATTTTTAATCGTATTTGAACAACCCCTAAAATTGTAAAGAAAAAAATGTTTTCCCGCTTTGAAGGAATGGCTTAAACCCCAAAACGTTTCAACAATTTTCTTTATTCTATGGAAACCCAACTGTAACTTTCAAAAGTGTGCCTATCTTCTATTGCACGGCTGTTTAATCTACTGGTTAAGAATAATCCTTTCGACGAATATCCAATCATGTAATGTTGTTGTTGTATCTTAGTTGTTTTCTAAATGTGTGCTTTTGGTTTGGGAAAAATATGTCGATATCTGTAAAATTAATCCAAAACTATACGTATTTTACTTCGAGGAATACACAACAAAACATACAATTATATCATTATAAGGAATGCTGAAATAGGACATAAAATCGATCAATTATTGTAAGGAATCTACTACCAATCACATTGATTTAAAATGTTGCAAGGAACTTGGGTATATGTTATTTATAAACGAAAGGAAACTATTACAATTAAATTGAACAGTCTGTAGAAATTCCTACATCAAAACATAAGCGTTCAGAATGTATGTATGCACCGATTGGAAATCATAAGAACACCACATCATTAAAATGACAACATATCCACTTATTACCAATAATTTTGTTCATATTTCTACGTTGTCTACATTTTTTGCTATTTCAATAGTTATGAAATGTTACCGCATGAAATGTATGCTTCAAAGTAAACATTTTATATGATTCTGTTCTAGTATTATTTTTGTGTGTTAAAAATTATTGAAATTGTTTTTTGGTAATTTAATTAATCTAATTTAATTGAAACAATTTGAAATATTTCATTTTTAAACATAACAAAAACAATATATAGGTTGTCAACCTTTAGTTATCTGGAATTTTTGCATTAGAGATCATATAATTTATTAAACCGACGTTCTCAATTCATCTGTCTTCAAAAAATTTTCTCCGGCTTATTGGTATCAACTGTTGTCTGGACTCACTCCTTAAATAAAATGAACAGCTCTATCAATCAACTCTTCCCATTTGTAAATAATTAATATTAACCCTTGAAAAAATAAGAGAACTATTTGGAAAAGTAAACAAATACAAGCAGCGCTTATTCAAAAACATAAAATATACAAAATAAAGTAATAATCATAGCTTGAGCTAATATTGCTTATTAGAGAATTCAAAATGAACAAATCGGAAAAAAACGCATTAATAATATGATACTGCAAACCAAAAAAAAATTTATCAACGATTTATCGAAGAAATATATATTCTTTCGAATGCCAACACACCAAACCACACAACTCATAGATTTCCCTAATCAGAATTTTATTTTTAAATAAAAATGCCTTAATTATAGCAACACCTTGCACATGGAAATCTTCAGTCTAATATCAAAATGCTTTGTAGTCATTTTCTCAACTGGATTAATAGTTTGATTCTTTCTTGTTACTATTGGACACAGTGTACCATCGATGGAACTTGACGCATAATATTAAGAATACCCTTAATTTTATGTTTATTTTAAAATTTATACTCAGTTTAATACAGTTCAATCACAATGAATGTATGATTGCGTGAATTTAATTTAGAAATTTCCCGAAATGTTTTTTTAAAAATCCTATTAAAAAAGCGTTGCACTTTACTTTATTTTATATTTAAATTAAAACCCACATCGATGTTCCCCTAAAATAATGTGACGTTATGGATCGAATGCAAATACTACTTCTGCATAAGCAAGAAATATATTATTGTGTTCTTTTGATATGTGAGAACTGGCTTAACTTCCACGTTTGAAAATTTATTAACTGATATTTGGAAAGGTGTTGCACGAGACTGTTAATTTGAATCATAAAGCGTTTTTTGCTTTGACTGGATTTTATTTTGTGAGTGACATTTTGAAATAAATATTTTAAAATTATTACAGATTATAAAGGAAGTTATGACCTCAGTAATCAGTAAATTTTTCAGAAATAAAAAACTAGGGATATACATTCTATTTAGGATAATTTGGATGTGTAAAGAATTGAAACATTATTAATCAAGTCACATACAAGACACATTTTGCATTTTATGCTCAAAAACAATGCTTTTAAAAAAAATGTATGAACTTATGAACTTACCTGGAAAAGAATCTAATATTGAATGAATATTTTACACAATTTGAAGGAATTTGTCTCCTTGATTACATTCATATGGGAAAGTAATATAGATATACTTAAAGATACGTAATTTGGACAAGCTGGTAACTAAACCGGGTGACTAAATATTAAAAATTAATGGTAAAAATGGTATAGGTATAGATTATAGGTATATAAAAAATGAAATTAACAGATGTAATAATTTTTTTTGGTTTGATAGAGCCAAATGACCAAAAAGGTCAGATGACAATTTCGATTGTTCAAAACCCATCTGCGGAATTTATGTTCAATAAAACCGTGGACTGAATTAAAAAAATTCTAGCTTATTTCCCGTTTTTACATTAATGTTATAATGGAAAAGCATCAGTTTTTTCGGGTGAGGTTATACTGATGCTTAATCATTTCAATTGCCCAAAATAATTGAATTTTAATTGGTATTTTTCAATACCCAAAACTAACCTCACCCACCACATATATGAACAAAGAGAAAGAAATTTCAATAAAAACCAAATACGTGAGAAGTCGACCGAAGGATGGCCCATTGAGTGAAGGAACGACACAAGCCCCGTCTGTCCCGGAACCAGGAACTTGGAGTTTTCAACAAATAAAATAAATTTAAATATGCTGTTTTGACTTATTCTTTTTAAAAATAATAATCGTGGAATGGGATTTTTAAAAGATAAGTATTCTATTCTTCAAAAACTAATATCTCATATTGTTTGAATATTTTGTTTTTACATAGTTGTTATATTCTAGATTGCGAGCACCCTGCAAGTTAAAAAAAAATTCCAAGGGAAAGATCTCTCCTATTAGGAAAATGGATAAAAGACACAATAACCCGATTGTCGTACTGCGTCGATTACAGTACGGTATCGAACGAGTTCTAAATAGATTCTCCACAAATCTACAACAAAATCTAAGAACGAAATATTTTGTTGATTTTTTGTGAAATGTTCAGGGGTTTTTGTTCCCCTTCATAAAATGTGAAAATGCATGAAAGGACAATATGATCCCCAGCAATGGCTATATCTTGGCCATTTTCCATCAGATTCTTGCGCGTAATACCTTAAACGATTTGTAGATCGATTCTCCACCGACCTGCATCAATATCTAGAATCAAAAATATTTTTCGATTTTCTTCCAAAATTTCAAGGGGATCCCCTTTTAAATGTAGGAGATGCATTGGGAGGATTACAGGACCCCAGCGATGGCTATATCTTTGGCAATAGTCATCCGATCTTTGAGCGGATTACCTTAAACGATTTGTAGATCGATTCTCCACCAATCCGCATCAAATTCTAGAAACAAAAATATTTTTCGATTTTCTTCCAAATTTTCAAGGGGATCCCCTTTTAAATGTAGGAGATGCATTGGGAGGATTACAGGACCCCAGCGATGGCTATATCTTAGGCAATAGTCATCCGATCCTTGAGCGGAATACCTTCAACGATTTGTAGATCGATTCTCCACCAATCCGCATCAAATTCTAGAAACAAAAATATTTTTCGATTTTCTTCCAAATTTTCAAGGGGATCCCCTTTTAAATGTAGGAGATGCATTGGGAGGATTACAGGACCCCAGCGATGGCTATATCTTTGGCAATAGTCATCCGATCTTTGAGCGGATTACCTTAAACGATTTGTAGATCGATTCTCCACCAATCCGCATCAAATTCTAGAAACAAAAATATTTTTCGATTTTCTTCCAAATTTTCAAGGGGATCCCCTTTTAAATGTAGGAGGTGCATGGGGAGGATTACAGGACCCAAGCGATGGCTATATCTTAGGCAATAGTCATCCGATCCTTGAGCGGAATACCTTCAACGATTTGTAGATCGATTCTCCACCAATCCGCATCAAATTCTAGAAACAAAAATATTTTTCGATTTTCTTCCAAATTTTCAAGGGCATCCCCTTTTAAATGTAGGAGATGCATCGGAAGGATTACAGGACCCCAGCGATGGCTATATCTTAGGCAATAGTCATCCGATCCTTGAGCGGAATACCTCAAACGATTTGTAGATCGATTCTCCGTCAATCTGCATCAAAATCTAGAAACAAAAATATTTTTCGATTTTCTTCCAAATTTTCAAGGGGATCCCCTTTTAAATGTAGGAGGTGCATGGGGAGGATTACAGGACCCCAGCGATGGCTATATCTTTGGCAATAGTCATCCGATCCTTGAGCGGATTACCTTAAACGATTTGTAGATCGATTCTCCACCAATCCGCATCAAATTCTAGAAACAAAAATATTTTTCGATTTTCTTCCAAATTTTCAAGGGGATCCCCTTTTAAATGTAGAAGGTGCATGGGGAGGATTACAGGACCCCAGCGATGGCTATATCTTTGGCAATAGTCATCCGATTCTTGAGATGAATACCTCAAACGATTTGTAGATCAATTCCCCGTCAATCTGCATCAAAATCTAGAAACAAAATATTTTTTAGATTTTTTGTAAAATTTTCTGGAGGATCCCCTTCGATATCATGAAGAATGCATGGGAGCCACAATATGGCCCCAGCGATGGCTATATCTCAGGCAATAATCATCCGATTCTTGAGCGGGATACGTTGAACGATTTGTAGATCGTTTCTCCACCGACCTGCATCAATATCTAGAATCAAAAATATTTTTCGATTTTCTTCCAAATTTTCAAGGGATCCCCTTTTAAATGTAGGAGATACATAGGAAGGATTACAGGACCCCAGCGATGGCTATATCTTTGGCAATAGTCATCCGATCCTTGAGCGGAATAGCTTCAACAATTTGTACATCGATACTCCACCAATCCGCATCAAAATCTATAATCAAATATATTTTTTGACTTTATGTCAAGATGACCTTTAAAATTTGGTTGATGGGGGGAAGATAATATGGTCCCCAGTGATGCCTTTTTTTTTGGCATGATCATCCTAACCTTAAGCAGAATACCTTCAACGATTTATAGATCGTTTCTAACCTGAAAAGTAATATGATAAAATCCGTCATTAGCTTAATATTTTCCTTTACACGGAGACCCCAAAAGTAGGCAACATATTAGTTTTGTGACCCCAAACAGCTTAGAATTTGGAAATCGTGTACATAATTATGTATATTCTTAAATTTGCTTCATATCTTGTTATTGTTGTCAAAGGCCACCGCAGCTAGTGCTTGAAAATTTGCTTTTAAGTTTAACATTTTAGGCTAAGATGAATTTTTTAAATAACTAAATTTTGCATCTAGTTTTGGAGAAATAGCTAGATATTTTCAAAGAAACCTTTAGAATAAAACACATTTTGTAAATATATATTTTTAATTAGTTTGTATTTGTATTTATATTAGCTTAAAAAACAAATCCAAACAAGGTTAGAACATAGTATTTGAAACATTCAATTATTGACGAAAATTGCGTACATTTTTTTTCACACACATAAAATAAACTGACGGCATATTTTTTTCAGCTTGCTGCACATTTTAAAATAGACAATTAAAATGATTTATAAAATCGCTTTGAATATAAAAATCACTTATCTCTAATGCTTAGCGTTCACACTCTGGCAAGGCAGCCACGCCCACAAGCTGAGCTCGGCCGCCCACTGCCCACCGCTGAAAAGTCGGTCGACTGCAATTGGCCATACACAAAAATTGGATAAAAATTCAAGCGTTGCTTCGTCTATTTACAAAAATATGTTTGCACATTTATGTTTGGTTTGGATTTGTTATGTTTATTTTCATTTATTTTGTTATCGTTTTCATTATTTAATTAATTATTTTGTTTTTTTAGCAGTTTTTAGAAACATTCGAATACATTTGTGGAGACCATTTGGAACATCAATAACACGCTAAGATTTTCACAATGACACAAGAAGACAACTAAGGCTGGAGTTGGATTTGGTTTGAGGATGGAGTCGAGTTAGTCAGAAACGAAAAATTTTGAGTGGAAGTGGAGGGAGGAGGTCAGTAAAGTGTCTCAGTTTAACAATTGCAAAATAAACCAGCTAAGCGGTTGCCAAACAGAATTTCAGTGCTGTCTGATGGAGGCAGGAGATTGGGATTTAAAACTGTCCCGATTGGCTTTGAAGTATTACACGATAATTCATTTGATTTGTATGTGGCTTTTGGTTTTTTTTCTTGTTTTTTAAAATGTCTTCGTTATTATTAAATATGCTCATATTTACGTTTTAAAAGCTGACAACAAATGGAAATGCTTATGTAGAGAGAGGTACACTTAAAAAAATGTTCAAGTTATTTGCTGCACGGCTATCCACAACGCGGCTCTATATCATTGTACATTTTGTACATCAAGATTACTGATTTGTCTGGCCACACTTAAAGGAAAGCTTCTGTCACCGCCATCGCCATAGCCGATACCGTTTCCGGTTCCGGTTTCGGGGATTCACGGGTCCTGTGCCCGTTTTCCTAGTGTATTCCTATTGGATGTGTCTGCCGTTTATAATTCGTATATTTATAAGTGTTTTCTGAATGTATACATAGTACTTAGAAAGTAACCCTTATGTTCTGTGTACGCTCGTTCGTCTCCTGCCCACCAAGTCATCGTTTCGTTCCTCCTGCCACAATCGTTACATCCTTTAGCTAACTAGCAATTAGTTACATATGTATACAGACGCCGCGTACTGTTGCTCAATTCGCTTTCACATTCGCTATTTACATGGAACTCAGAGTTACACATCATAATTTTGACTAGTTGCCTTGAAGGGGTATCTCGCTTTCATAATCGGCTACTGATTAATCGGTTCATCGCTTCGGTACTCGACAAACGATATCAAGATTTTGGAATTTTTCTGACAAAACTGCTTTCTTACTTGCTTGCTTGTTTGTTTCTTTGTTTGTGTTCAACTACTATGTATGAGAGAAAAATGCTAGTTTTTGAAATCCTTTGGATACACTTGATCATCATTATTTTCTCATTCTCATTCACATCCTGCTGTTGCAACTGCTGTTTTTGTCGCTGTCGCTGTTGCTGTTGCTGTTGCTGCTATTGTGTTATCATAAGAGACTTACACAGTTGTTTATTTCTAGACCTATATCACCGCTTAATTGTCTTAAACAAACTAATTATTTTAGCATCCTTAGCTCCTGATCCGACACCGTCTGTCTTTCATTCGTTTGGTTGAGTTGTGAGATGTATTCCTATTAATTATTTTTCCTCTCGTTAATTTCATTTTAATTTTCTGCATCTTACGAAGTTAGTTGATTGATTATGAAAGTGGTGTGCCTCTACTTATCAAATTTGCTCGAATTCCTCACGTTTTTTGTTTTTGCTTACAGTCCTAGGTATGAATGTGGTATGGTTGCCAGTATATGTATAACTATTAATTATGAATCATACAATATATGCGTACTTTGCAAGGTATTAATTATGTATTATGAAACCAATGCGATCCTATGCAAAACGTTATCCATTATTTATACTCGTATGTATTGAATGTATGTACGATTTTGCCTTTTTTTGTACATAAAAATATATTGTATATGTATGCCACATATTTGCTGTTTTGAATGCAATCGCAATAGCATAACTTGCTCGTTTGTACATTTTGAAAACATCGCGAAAACAGACTTTTTTCCAAATACATTTCGTTTATCATATTTGTATATACGTAGATTAAAATGCCATCTTCGTCCTGTGTTCTTCTAATATGTACTTTGTGTAGGAAACATTTTGGAAATGATATACAAAATACATGCCATTAAACACACTACAAGATGATTTCAAAAAACAAACAAAACGAAAAAGCTTTTAGCTTGTATTCGTATAGTACTGATGTCTTTTCTCTGCTTGGTTTTTGTTTTTTCTTTGCTTAATATGTAATCGCACTATAAATAAATAGCTTTTGATGCACATTGCATAAATAGTTTCTACTTTAATAGGCCTAAATACAAATAGCGCTGATCTAAGGCTGTATTGCAAACCGTTTTCCATATTCTGTGTCTGTGCTTTGTCTTAATCCATCGAAATTGTGTTTATTTAAAGCC
Organism: Drosophila atripex; assembly: GCA_035045925.1. NCBI lineage: Eukaryota > Metazoa > Arthropoda > Insecta > Diptera > Drosophilidae > Drosophila > Drosophila atripex. The sequence goes on along the minus strand of JAWNOP010000022.1, from coordinate 1,689,502 downwards.
CTTAGAACTAAACAAAAGTGTGTATCATTAATAAAGAAAAAACAATACATTATATACAGCCAAACCAGTGCAAAGTGGTTCGTTTTCACCTTAAACCTACTACACGAAATATACAATAAGTCTTAGATGGTTGATGTATACATGTCGATCGTAATGGGATTTGGTATTGGTATCGGGGAATTGGGATGCATAGTGATGTATACGCAGCGCTTTGGCCTGTCACGCTTTTTTGCCTATGAGGAGTTTTTATTTCAGCTGTGTAGGATTATCCACGCACTCATCGCCATCAAAAGCAACCAGTTGGCCAGATGAGTTGATCCGGAACTGAAGCCAGTTTCGCCGCATTTACCTAAGAATTCATATCATTAGTTTCAATTCAATCATGTCCTATATAATGTAGCACTCACCCAAAACTGACAGGTTGGCTACGAGGTGATGATCTGGTGGCTTCTGGGTTCCACGGTAGCAGGCGTCCCCCACAACCAGCTTGGCTGCAGTGCCCTCCGTGGGCTTGTAGGTCAGGCAGACGCCGTGCTTGCTGCCCTTGTGCCGGGCGATGATGTAGAAGGTGCTGTTTTCGCTCCAAGACCCATGACAGGAGTACTCTGTTAGATAAAGCATAAATATAATAAACAAAAACAAATCTTATAAATGATGAACTTACCCTCTTCGCCCTCTACGCTGCACAGTGGACTGACATCGATCAGATTTTCCGCCGTACAGCCCACCCAGAGCTGGCGCTGGGCATTGTAATTGGGTACACAGGCGGGCACATCCCGGCGATTCCGGGTGGCCACAAATCCCACACTAGTGTCGCTGCTGTTGACCTTCTGAAGGACCAAAGCCTGCTGCTGCTGCTGTTGGTGCTGCTGATGATGATGCTCCAACACCTGCGGATCCTTGGGTGCGTTACGGCGATTGCGGACCTGAAGACCCCGGGTATTGCCATGCCATGAACCGCGCTCAGTGCGCTCCAAATTCCGAAAACTCAGCGAACTGTGCCTGCAACCACGGAAATAGATTAAGAAATGCCAGAGGTGGCTGCACGACCATTTGAACCCTGACATACCCCCTGTGCCCGAAACCGCCGGAGTCGGCGCTCTCATGATGATGGTGTCCGTGGCCCAGATGCGATTTTCCATTGTGATTGCGCTTGTGGCGCGTCGCCAGATACGGCGGCCCGATGGCGCCTCGCAAAGTGTAGATGCCCTCCATGGGACAAATTGCCAAATCCGGATTGCTCGCTAAAATGGGAGGACGTTTTGGGGGGATTAAATTGATTCAAGCACGAGGGTGACTTCACGTCTAAAGTTCAAGTGAATTCAATTTGTCAAAAAAAAGCAATGGTAATGGCAGTTGCCCTCTAACACAATAAATATAAATTCTATACTTTTGAAATAAATTTTGTTTATGATTATACGAGTGAAAATTAAATTTTTTGCCTTGCATATTGAACTTGTGAACCCTTCTATTTGAAACTGAGTATACGCTACCTAACAAGGTGATGTAGGCCATTTTGTTGATGTCAAAGTGATCCGGTGCACAGGCATCCTCCAGGCGAATGGCCGGCTTGCCCGTCTGAATCTCGATGACGAACGTGTCCCGGCGGTAGAACATCATGCACATGAATCCCGATTGGCTGCAGGCGATATGGTACGGTACAGGAAAGGAGGAAATGAAAGGACATTTAGGACATTCACCAAAAATAGAGTGACAACGCTTTCAATTTGGGGCCACTTACCACCCGGTTGTGTAGTGCACCACGGCCATCATTTCGGTTGAGGTCTGTTTATTTATCTGTTCGCAGAGCGCACGTGTCTCCATATAGCCGTTGGGCTTAATAATGTGCACGGATCCGTCGCTGCAAGGAGTGGAGGAGCGATGGAAAGGAGGAGGAAGGAGGGGGAGTTAAGTCCTGTTGACAACCTGGCCTAGCCTCAGGCCCATTTGCTACTCACTTCGAATGATAATTGTAGACAGCATTGCCCATGAGGGCATGCCAGTGACGCGGCCCCTTGAACCAGGCTGGAAAGTCGCAGCGCTCGGCCACAGGCGGTTTTCGCAGCGACATAATACGGGAGCCGACCTGGGAACGCAAACAGAGTTGGTTAGATTTCAATTGGGCGTAGAGATTCAGCACTCAAGGCACTCGACACATAGTTTGGGGTTTCAAGTGTCCTTGTTAAAAATATATTTGTATCATTTTATTAAGTACTGAAAAATGTTGATTGCTTTTTGTGTGAGTTTTAATTGAAATCTCATATCAACAAGCCAATCATTTTTGATTCAATCTATATTGATTTACTTTAATCTCCCACAAAGTAACCGAACAATTAAAACGCTAAGAATTTCATTCAAAATCTCAACTTGTAGTAGACTTCCTGCTTCCTTAATTATATTTTCTTGTTTCTCGAAAATGATTTTCTGAGTGCACTTAAGTGGAAAGAAAAAGGGGAGGGCTTCCTGAAACTGTGGGCTTTCGCGTTTATGCTTACCTCGGCACTGTCTAAGCCATTGCAAGTGGCGTCGCCGGATTGGGCCAGCTTATATTCGGCATCCTTGGAGCTGAGCATACTGGGACCGCCTGTGAATGGTACGAATGCGAATACGGATTGGGTATTAGGACTCAAACAAAAGTTCATCCTGTTTGCCAGAGGGCTTCAGGGGTCTGGAGGCCGAGGGTTGGGAGAGATGAGGAATAAGACTGTGCCGCTTACCCATCAGGGAGGAGATTTTCTCGTAGACAAAACAGCGGTAGCGCTCCTCGTTCGAAATGGCGTGATGGTGCGAGACGAGGCCCACCAAATAGCGTGAGTTGCCATCCTTCCAGGTCGCCAGGCACGTCAGCTCCTCCACTGCAGGATCGGGAACAAAAACATGCGAAGAAGAAAAACGGAAGAAAGGATGTTCGTCTTGAGCAGAACTGAATGGCGATGAGTCATTGTTGCTGGAGAGGGACTCACCCGTACTCTCGGTGCCCTGGACATCGGGACAGGCCTGGAAGCTCAACAGGAGGCGACTCTCCTCGGTGCAGCTCTCAATGTTGGACACCGGCGACTTGCACTCCCCGTGGCCTCGATTGTACGTAAAGATGAAGGGGCCTGCGATGAATTAGAGGAAAACGCCGGTTAAGGAATGCTGGTCTCCGTTGAAGGTCCCTGAACTGTCGTCAAGTTCTACAAAGTACTCACCCTTGAGCGGACACTTGACCGGCTCGGCGCTCTCCCGGAAAAGCGAGTAGAGGAGGGCATCGCCCGGAATTTGGTCGCAGAGATTCTGTAAAGTCTCACGGCCCTTGCAAAAGTCTGGGGGACATGATTATTTTAAAAGCACAAATAAAAATTCAATTAATGCAAATCGCAAATGATGTTGTCTTCAAACACAGAACACATAGAAATAGGAAAAATAAAGTAGTAGTAGTAGTAGTAGTGGAGTAGTGGTAGTGGTTAGTAGCAGTATTAGTAGTAGAAAGTAGTAAAGGTTTAGTGGGAGTAGAGTTAAGTAGTAATTTGTATCAAGAAATAGCAACACATTAAAGTAAGGACAGTTTTAAAATCAAATCTACAAAGGTCTAAGGATTCGAGAAAAATATGTTTCTTTGTATTTTTTTTTTGTTAAAATCATTTTTTTTTGTATTGCTGAGTGCCGCACTGGAAGCTGCTCTGTGGGCTGGGATTTCTCCGCAGGGCCATGGCTTTTAAATTGCACAGAAATTTGTTTAATTAAGTGGCCGCTGATGCTGTTGGCTCGGGAGAAAATTGCACAAATAAATGACGAAATGAAGCTTTAAATCAGCAAATATGTCGCAAGTCGAGCGTTGCGTTGCGTTGCGCTCCGTTCAGTTGCGTGTTGCATGTTGCCAGTTAAAAGTTGCGGTCATGGCCCCAGCTCCCAGCTCCCAGATCCGAGCTTCAAGTGCGCCACCGAGTGGCAGAGAAACAACAACAATTTCTGTGGAAATGTGTAAAAAGCAGCGGTAAGTACAATACATAAGTAAGATAAGTATGTAAGTTCCAGAAACAAAAAAACCAACAAACAGAAACAAACTGAACTGGCGGTAAGAAAGAAGAACAAACCAAAGACTTATGACGTTCACAGAAATAACTTAAAGACAAGAGTTTTTCATATATATATTTTTTTTTGTTCAGCTGCATTTCCCAGAGCTGAGGAATTGCATTGCCCAACTCCATTTGGAGCATAGTAGTAAATTCAACTGAAAGGCACGACACGTTCAAAACAAAAAAAATATAAAAGTATGTAACTAAAAACTGAACCGAAAAAACACACACTTGGTTCATCTTGGACTTCCGGGTCTCGGAGCAGAAGTGAAACCAAAAGCACGAGGGAAATGGTAGGGATATCTGGGGTTTTTTGGGAATCAGGTCAATAAACATACGAGTGGGCAGTTGTGGGTTTCGTATAGTATAAGGTATTTGTTGCTAGAGCAAGCATAACATTTGAATCAACTAAAAAATTATAACAAACATTTACTCATGATGAATAAATTGGAGTATTCTGTTTCAGGTTTTTTTATGGCAAACGCGAGAGATAATTTAAATATATTTGTTGTTTTTGGTAAAGGGTCCTCTCTTTTTTCGGTTTCTTTTTTTCTATATGTATGTTTTTTTTTTTTTCTTGGTAGAGTTGTAGAGTTTTTTGTAAAAGTTAATTGTAACTAAAATCCGTTTCGTACAAGTATACACCAACAGATACAAATATGGTTTAATATATCGTATATGTATTTACATAAAACACATTCAGTACAAAATGTTTACAGCTAAAAAGGCACACAACAAACGGTATTTTGTATTTTGTTTTTGTTATTTGTTGAACTTTTCGCTTAACAAATTGAATTGTTTTCAGTTTGTTTCTTTAGAAATACACAGGCTACAGCAAACGTTACAGCAAAACTCAAAAGGCAGGCGCACGCAGAATCGCAAAAAGAGAGAGCAAATTATGGGAAAAATACCAATTATGTTGTGTGGTGTAAAAAAGCCAAAAAGGATATGCAAGGATACATACGTGTGTACATATGACTTCGTTGTATTTATGGATGGATGTGTCGGCGTTATTGGGTGTGAGTGAGTACGGGTGTTGTGTTGGGGTGGGGTGTGTGGGTGTGAGTTTTGGGACCGGCCTTGTGGCGTTTTTGAGTAATGATTGTAATTAAGTAGCAACTACACTTTATGAGTTATACAAGGCACAAAACAAAGGTGTAGGAGTGGGCGTGGCTCACTGTATTGTATGAGTATCGTATGTCAAGGATGTATATTTTCTGGATGTGGGAGTGTGCGTGTAATGGTCAACTACTACAGAGAAGCGTTTTTGTGGCATAAAGGAGTATATCATGACAAGGCAAAAAACGACATCACAGACATGGAAAAAATAGAAAATAAAAACTGGGAAATAAATTAGAATACTTTTGCAGTTGTTTTCTTTCTTTTTTTTTCAGTATTCTCATTATGATTTTTGTATCTTTTGGATTTATTTTTGGTTTTTGTTTGGTCGGACAGACCGTAGAAGCGCAGAGTAATATTAGATAGCCGGGCTAAATTACAGTAGAGTATGTAGTAGTAGCCCAAAACATTCTAACACACACACGCACAACACTTAGAACGTACGAACGAACGAACGAAGGAATGATAAATGAGAGACACACACAGCTAGAAAAAAGGATGGAACGAAGGATTCAACCAACGAACGAACGAACAAACGACACAATTGTAACTTATGAGTAACCGAGAGCAGAAATTGTTGAGTTTCATGTTAAAATTACATTAATTTAATTACACACATGTACGAACTAAAAATTGACGGGAAAACCCCAAACTGAATATGTAACTAACTGTGAAAAAAACTAATTAAAGAACGACAAAGCAAATGAAGGAAACCAACATCAAATACAACAAAGGACTCTTGGTGAACTCAAAAGGGACACAAACACGGACACAGAAATATACATAGTTAAACATATACAGATAGAAAAGAAACAACAACACAGAATAGTGAACCCATAGAGCAAATAGTAGTACGAATAGTAGTAGTAGGGTAGTAGTAAAGTAAAGTAGTAGTAGGTTGTTAGGTTAGGTAGAATGTAGTAAGAAGAAAGTACAATAAGTAATTGATAAATGAGACAATTATACTAGCGGTCACCGGGCAGCCCATCCCAACATTTCATCATCATATACAAAATTGTATACAATATATATTTGTTGCTAAAAATATATATTTTCTTTAAATTTTAATTTCCATTTTTATAGGGTTTTTTTTTTGGTTTTTACTCATTGGTATGTGCAAAGGAGCACAAAATTTAGCTGAAATCCTTTCTGGCTTCGATATTCACGAAATTGAATTAGAAAAACAAAGTATGACAGAGAGTAAGTAAAATTAATGAGCGCATTGCTTTCTATACAGATGTGTCTCGAATTCGCTTTCATAGGCTCGATGGAATCAAATGAATTTTCCTGTTTTTCAATCCTTTATGTATTTCATTAATTGATAATTTTTTTTTTTTTTGCGAAAAGATAAATCAAAAGCTGGGATTGTGGTAAGGGATTTGGGATACGGTTGGGGGAATTTCATTTTATATTTTTTGAAAATATTATTTGGGGATCGGACAACTGAAGGAAACTTAACAAACCGGTAAACGAAATTTGAAAGGCATTCGTTGAAATGGATTGGGCGTTGTGGGTTGTACGATTTCCAAGAGCTTGGCAGACTTGAATCTGATTAGGAGAAACAAGACATAAAATGATTAACTATAATAGGGAGATTTACAAACCGTTCGCTCGGATCACAATTAAATTGGAAGTTTGTTTGTTAAGTGAGGAGAACACAATGATAAACTTAGAGGTACGTATTTTGAATATATTACAAGTGTGTTTATTTACAGAATCTTCATGCTTGGCTACCAATCTTGGAAATCCTACGTCTAGCATCGTCAAAAGCCGAAGCTCGGGATTTGGATTTATTTATATTTTGATAAATTTTTTTGTTTTTCTTCGCTCGCTCATGGTTTTACTGTACAAAGTTGATGATGATTTTTTTTTATTTTGTTAGCAGTGGATTAATATAAACATTAATAATGATAATCATGTACAAATACAAAGAGTTATATAGAATATTCAAAAAACAAAATCAAAGCGTCTCAATGGGTGACAACAAACAGTATCTCAAAGTAAACCGAAAACGAAATAAAATATTAGTAAATATGTATGTAAGTATGTATGTACCAACAAACAAACACAATTAAATATCTGTACAAGAGAATATAAGTATGAAAGGAGACCTTTATTTACAGCGTTTGTGTGTTATTGTCATTGTTCATATATATTCACATTCCTATAACTGTCGTTTGCGTTGAGGTTGTTGCTTCCGATTTTTATTTTGATTTTGATTTTCATGATGATTATTTTATGTGGCTACGAGTATTTATTGTTAGCAGTTCTGCCTGCCACAAAATCAAGTTTTTGGCCCTAATGCTATGCTCTGCCCCCTCCGAAAATTCGGAATTGGACTGGATGGATTGGATGTTGGGAGACACGCAATCGGAACAAAAGGCAAAGTACTAAGTGAGCAGGGCATAAAAATAATAAATAAGTATCAACAAAACACAGGTCCTAGCCGTAACAAAACAAGGCATACAAATTAAGACGAATGAGGTTTATGGCACGATGGCAGTTATGCGCATACCAAATGTACAATATATATCTATATAACCACGGCGAATATCCACGGAACTGACAATGTAACTGTAACTGTGGCATGGCGGATGGCAAATAACCGGGACAAATAGACCAGGTCTGAATAGAATAGAAACCGGGAACGAAGCGACAACAAATTAATAGAACAAACTGGCACGTGAACGAAACCGACGAGGACGACGACAACCAAAACGGCCAAAAAATGAATGGCCACATAAAATATTGCATAAATAAATGAAATGAATTGAAATGAAAATGGCAATGTGGCAAATACATGTACACACCTCGGAGTGTGTGCGGCCAAACAAAAACAACAATTGACAGCACACCGCTTTTCCAGCCAGGATAAAAGGAGGGCCAGCAGCGGTGTGGACTTTACTTTTTTTTTTTTTTTATTTTTGTTTCTGTGGGCCAGGACCAGCGAAACACTCGAAATTGGTTGACACCCCGGGCGCCTGAATCGCCTCCGAGTCCAGAGTACGTCGCTGTTCCCGGATGTCCCTAGGTAAATAGGTTTTTATATTCCGCATTCGCAGTATATATACAAGCTGCGAAAACTGTACCGACTCACGCAGGGGCTGCCCCCAAAAAGAAACACAAAAAAAAAAAAATAAATAAAAGTGGGCACATGAAAATGCCGAAAACTATATAAAATAAAATAAAATAAAACTCTGTGTCGGACTAGGTTGGGTCTCTGCTGGCCTGGCTAACAAATTACCCAGTCAACGTACGGGAACACACAGGTTGAAATTTCCACCCACGCACCCCCATACACACACCTACTCTGTACACCCACATATCACACTCACACTGATATCCTTGGCAAGGATCCAGTACCCGCACACCCTCATCCAATGAAATGGCAATGGCCTGTTGTGTGTGCGTGTTCCTGGCTGTAGTTGTTATTGTTGATGATTTTTTTCGTTTTTTTTTTCGTTGTTGTTTCATGGCATGGCAAACATTTTTACAGACATTTGATTAAATTTAAATATCCTTGTACCGAAATTGGCCAAAGCATGTCCCGTTATGTTATAACACCAAATAATATAAAGAAAATTATGAGGGGAACGCAAGGCAGGAATGCGAGGCGGCACTGCTGACAGGATACGGCGGCCGCGCTCCCTATAAAGGCCAACAGAAAGCAAAAACAAAAAATATAAAAACGAGAAGGAAAAACAGAAACGCATAATAAAATGCCCGAAAACATGGAGAATCTGCAAAAAATTAACGTGGAAAATTCACCAAAAAATATACGAGGGAAAATATAAGACGTTAAGGGAACTCAAGAATCGAGAAGGAGGCGGACATCGAGGAGGGGTATCGCAGGTCCTCAAAAGGTGAGTGCTTGGATGCCGTAGTTTTGCTTAATTATTTTAATTATTTTTATATACCGCCTACGCTTCGACACTGCAATTAAAACGCGGCGGCCCGGCCATCATTGAGTGCCCATCACCCAAACCTTTCGACTATACATACACTATATAGCTATATATACCTATATATATTTTTTAGCTACCATTTTCTGGGGTTTTTTGCAAGTGGAGTGGAAGGCGGCTGAAGGTAGAAATTGGTATGCAAATGCCTGGCTAAAAGCGCTCGCGAAATAAAAAGCGCTAAACATAATTAAGGGGTTTGCTGTGAGGGGGGCGTGGTCGGGACCATGATAGCTGGGGTCAAGTGGCTAGTGATAGTATGGTAAGAGCGTGTGTGCAACAGCAGAAGCAGTAGCAGTTTTGTACTCGACAAATGCAATTTAAATGGCAGTTAGCTAACGCCCCGAAGTATGCAATGGCTTTTGATGGCTCGCATTGGATTATCGTTGATGGCAATGAATTGAGGGATTCCGATTACGATTCCGCTTTCCGATTCGAAAGTGGCAAGCAGACTTGTCCATTTGATTGGCAGTTCGTTTGCACGCACTCTCCCACATCCACATGCCATATACATGTATATGTATATCTGGTGGCAGGCTTTGTATCCTTGCGCATATCCTTTGATGCCCGACACGAGTGAAAACGACACTACATTAGCCGTAGACCAATTAACAAGGCTTTGCCTGCTAATCCCATATGTACAAGTTTTCAGTAATTGAAACTGTCGACTGTCTAAGCCCAATTACAGTCCGCCAAGCCAACACACAGTGTGCGGCTGTATCATTGTTTGGCTTTTATACACACCCATACATACATAGCTTGCTATCTATGTTGGCCATAAAAACTGACTGCAAGTAACCAAATTGAAAGGAACTTTATTAGTGCCTTGATGCTGCTGGAAATCTCAATTTAAAGCGCATTAAAATTGCTACATTGTGATGGATGAGCTCTAACAACATTTTCAGCGCCCGGAGGCTGCTCTTTTATATCCAAAACAAACACTAACACACACCCACATAGCGCCACACATGAATGTTAAAATTTAATCTTGGCCCAGTGCTTGTGTGTGTGTGTGTGTGTGTGTGTGCAAGATTGTGTGTGACAATCTAAACAAATAATGATTTAATAAAGAACGAGCACACATCCACACACGCAATCACAATGTACTATTGATACCATTGTTTTACGGTCTGCTAATCAAAATGAACTCGAATCTCCGCCCCCGCTATAGGGCCTGTGGATCAGGAGCCTGCCGGGTTCTTGAATTATAAATGAGACCTAAAACTCTCGTTTAATATTTAAACAAAATCAAATCAAGGAAAAAAGGAAGGCACGAAGGGCAGGCAAGACAGCCAGTCAAACATTCAAACAGTCAGCCAGTCAGACAGTCGGACTCGAGTTGGAAATATCAAGTGGAAAATATCAAATTGTGAAGCCAGTTGGGGGTGGGGGAGATGGGTGGTCGGATGGATGGATGGATGAATGGTAGGGTGGGTGGGTTGAAGTGGGCGTGGCCTGAGTTTGCGTTTTTCAAATGCGAGTCCAACTGTCTGACTGCGCTCTGGGCCAAAGGACATGAACCAGGAGCCAAGAGCTGCCTCTGCCGGTGGGTCGCCACTTAAACTAATTTGATTTCTATTGAGGCAAACAAATAATAAATAATGAATTTACATTTCTATGCGTGTCCGTGTGGATTCCGTTGCCATGACTGAGCTTGAGCTTAACGGGGGGCGAATTACGAACGGGAGTATCAGTTGGGGAGAGGCTTGTGTGTTAAGCGAGTGTAGAATGTAAGAATGTTGAAGGCCCTCTCGAGCCGTGCTACTTGCATTATGTGCAATGTGGCATCCATCCGAGACAACTTCTATGCCACAACCTAATTGCACTTGCCACGAAAGAAGCTAAATCTACAGGGCGCTCGCCTGGTTATTACATTTTTGTGGTAATTAGGTACTCCGGACTGTAGACACTAGAAAGAACTAGAGAAAGCTCGCCACCTGATTAAGAACTAAGCGGATTACACCAATTAACTGCGAATTATCGATGCGAATAAAATATGCAGAACCATTATATTCACTCTATATCGAGCGGAGGAGGCGGGGCATCTCTTAAGATAATTGTTAAGTTTCAAATTGAAGTTAAAACACTCGGTTCTGACACTCGACTCAGTGGCAGTGGGGGCATCAGTCTCCAGTCTCGAGTTTCCAATTTCCATTTTCATTTACCGAGCTGTGAACTGGCTCCCCGACCTATAAATAAATCATGTGCCCTACAAGTAAAGTAAGTGGGTTGAACAGAACCGAATGCGATTTGAATGTGAAACCAGATAGAGTGAACAGAAAATAGAAAAAACTTGGAACTGAAAACAAAATATAATTTAAAAGGGAGGCAGAAACTTGGGCAATAATTCTTCGAAGGCTCTCGTGGGGTATTGAAGGAAATAGAATAGAATCCACCCGTCAAAGCTGTATCACTGACATCTTAGATTTGAATAAAAAGGTAAACTGGTTAAAAACATACATACTCGTACCTTTATTTTATTTTGATAGTTATTTATTTTTTTGTTTTTGCGTCAGTCTTGTGGTCCGGCGTTGGGGTGTCTTAGTTTCTTGGAGGGGGGTTTGTAGGTTTGTCATGATTGGAGGTGAGATTTATTTACAAATGAGTGGATGGGTCGCATCTCTGGGGTCGCAACTAAATACAAGTTTATTTGGTTTGTAAATACAAATGTGTGGGTGCTCATTTGGGGTTCGGTTTTTGCTTTGTTTGCTATACAGGAACTATACAAATTGGAACAAACGCGAAACGAACTGTACAAAAACTTTGCTGCGGCTGTTAAAAATGTACAAATTTCAAATATGCAAATTTCAAAACCAAAATCCAATCAAATTTCTCATGTGTGTGCACACCTCTGTTTGTTATTATTCATCTCTCTCGATATTTGAATCGAACTGCACAAGGCCCACACACATACTCTCACACAAGTATTTAAACTTGGAATTGGTCTAAATTGATTTGTAGTTGTTGTTTTTAATTTTAGGTTTTGGTTTTAGTATTTTGGTTTCTGTTTTTTTTTTTTTTTTTTTGGGTTTTGGAGAGTTCTTGTTGCTGTTTTTGGAGTTTGTTTAAAAATGTTGAAGTAAGGAAAATATACATATCATATAAATATTGAATAGAGTTTGCAAATATATATGGATATATATTTAGATATATGTAAATGTTTGGTAATAAAAAATATTTAGGAACAAACAATTTGGTTTTTTTTTCAGTCTCGTGTATCGGTTTTTTGGTTTTTTTCTTTTTTTACTTTTTATATATTTACACAATTTGGTTTTTCGTTGGTAAATGTTAATTATTTACAGTAAAGGTGAAACTAAAAAATGCACAAAACCAAAAGGAACAAAACTGATAAATAGAGAAACGAAAGATCTTAACTAAAACTGGTTATAGATGTCCCTCAACGAGGAAGGGGGCAGGGCATTTGCCTTTTCAATTCGATTAGAATTAGAATTAGAATTAGAATTTAAGACTGGCGCGGTGTTATCGTCTGGGTTGGGTTTCTATTTCAAATCTACTTTCTGTTCCTGGGCCCTTGGCTATGCAGCTTGGGTTTCTGTTTCTGTTACTGTTACTGTTACTGTATTCTGGTTTCGGTTTCGGTTTCAGTTTGGCTCTAATTGGTTGAGTTGCTCTGTTGGGACGGGTTAATCTGCTAATCCGCTAATACGCTTGAAAATCGCAACTAAGTAGCTTAATTGGATTGACACTAACGTTAGGTATTGAGTAGTTAATATTAATAGTTGTACGAGTAGTTTAGGTTGTTAGCTTTGCATGGATAAATTGCAAGGTGTGTATATGTTTTTGGATAATATACAAATCATTGTTGTTATCATTTTTCTAGTGGATTATATATATATTTTTTGCGGTTACATATGTACTTCTTGTTGATTGATAGATTGATTGAGTGGTTATTCGGTTCGTGATTGATAGCTCGATTGCTTCAATTAGAGTGAGGTGAGTCCAGATATAATAGAGAGAGGTTTAGAGAGGACCCTTGCCATGACAAACGTAAACAAAGTAGAGTTATTTTTATTCATTTCGTATGCAGAGTATTTGTTGTTTGAGACTATTTACAAGTTTGTTTTGGTTTGGTTTTGTTTTCTTTTATAGATTTTTTTTTGGTTTTGGTTTTTGTTTTGTATAATTAACCAAAGATTGCATCAAAAATCATACTGGAACTTAGACCATCAAAAAAATCATCAAAAAGTTCGAATCGAAATTAAGGTAAATCAAATCAATGAAAGAACTAATTCGAAAGTAACGAAATTTAAATTCAAAATCCTGCATTTGTTTTGTGTGTGTTTTCCAAAGAATATTTTGAAACGAAAAAAAAATTGAGAACGTGTTTTCATCTTTGCTTTTCAGTTGATCATTGGACAGAACGAAAAACTTTTGTATTCTCGTTTCGAGTGAAATGAAAATAGCGCTTAAATGATAAGATTAGGTTAGTCATGTTGATTAACTAAGGCAGATTTTTGAAATATATATGTATAAGTAATAAGAGGTCAAAATGATGAAATGATAACAGATAACTGGTATAACTGAGATAGCGAGTTAGGAGATAGAGTCTTTGTATTTTCATTTAGTTTGCTTGCTTTTCATAAAACTTATTTTAGAGAGATAGAGGATAGAGAGATATAGAGAAAAATATAAAATTAATGCTTACAATCATTCATATCGTCATTGGATCTCATTATGTACTGATCCGATGAAGATAGTCTTGAATGCCCGTTCGTATTGGGATGAGCTCCCCCCCTATGATCACTTTGTTTATTAGAGCTACGCATCGCCAGTGCAGATGGGTTCGACTGATGCATATACATACTATCACCTTCGCACTCACTTTCTTTATATTGGAGCACATTTTTATGCTTCTCATAGATAACCAGGCAACGATGACATCCTTTCCTAAAAAAGTTTTTGGTTGCAACGAAAAGTTTTGTATTCGGTATTTGTTATTTGTTATATGTTATTGTAAATGGGTATAATGCTATGCAAAATATTGTTATGTTTCTTTTTTGTATTTGAGTATTTTTAGTGGTTCAGTGGCTGGGTCTGGTTCTGGGTATGGGTCTGTGGCTGTGGCTGTGGCTGGGGGAATGTGTTGGCTTGTTATCGGCTTAAACAAATAAAGTTTTTATGGTAACTAAGGCCAAGACTTTAGCCGGGCATTCTGGCGTTCGGAAGGTCCCTCCATGTATCTGTGTGTATTAGATGTTATTGGAAACCAAGTATATTATGTGTATATAGTGGGTGTGCAAGGAAGCAAGGGAGAACCACACACTAAGGCGTCACCCCAGCGGCCCGCTTTCCAAAAACTTTTCTTTTAACTCTAGTCGGACATTTTCAAAACAAAAAATATGTTACGATCCCAAAGGTGTGGCTCAAAGTCGAAGCTTGGGGATTTCCTTTAGCAGATTATCCTTGTGAGTTTCGACTTTGTCCGTTCTTCAGTGAGTTAGATTCCATTCAAGAGTGATTACTAAGTTTGATGTTATATTCGAGTAGATGTAATTAAATGATTATCGAAACGAACTCAAAGGACGTACACTTAATAACGCAAGAAACTCACAAAATATATATGTTGTTTGAAAAGTGATGTAAAATATATATTAAATACGTATTTATTCAGATAGATATATTAAGTGGATAACGATTGAAAATAAAAAGTATCATTTTGAGGTTTTGTTTTGATATATATTTCATTTTTAATTGTGGTTATGCAAAATGTAGGTTTCTGTTAGTTTCCTAGTTGGTAAGATAGTTGATGGGACTCGGTTTGGTTTCGATATGGTACGATATTAATTTATTATACGACAATCATTTATACAGAACAAAATGAATGGAAAGCCGGAGAGAAGGACGTGGCACGCCCTCTCCTCCAGCTGGATAGCAAAAAGTTCCAATAATATTTATATTGAAAGAAAAAGCAGCGGAAAAATCAAAAAAACATTTTCACATTTCAGCTACAACAAAAAAACTTAGCTTATGGATAGGATTATTCATATGTTTATTAAATATTTATAAGCATAAACATGGCAAAACACAAAATTCAAAATTAGCTCCACTTGGGTAATTCTCCTTTTTGCCTTTTTTTTTTTTGGTTGGTTTATACGTATATAGTACTTTTTTTTTGGTCTGGGGGCTTGTTTTATTTGGTTCGCATTAAGGAAAGCAGCTTAAAAGGGTTTTAATTGTTTCCCCATTGCTCTTTACGACTAAAAAACATTCATACGAAAGAAAACAAAAGAGAAAATTCCAGTCCACGGCAAACGGCATGCCATGGAAAGTCGTATTACAAAAAACGATTTTCCTTAAAATTTTCTTTTAGGTACTCGATTCGTTGTCGTATCGTTTGAAATGAAAAAAGCATTGCCGGGAAAATGAAGAACAACAAACGCAGCCAAAGGCTGCTTAGTTGGTCGAGAAAATGGCAAAGAAATGGAGACGGATACTCTTTAGGCAAAAAGGCAGTTCTCTAAATTAAAAACACAAGACGTGGGTACGTAAAAAGTTTGATTTAGTTTTTAGCTTTTGGCTTAGTAGCGTTTACAATAAAAGTGGGTACACAAACACAGACACGGATATATCTATTCGACTTATATACATATACAGATATAGATAAAAGAAAGAGTGGGGAGGCTGGGTGATTTTTGTCTTGGTACATGACTGGCTCTTGTCAACCATCCGAATTACGAGCAACGCGCTGCCTCCAAAACAGCAAGACAGAGCCCTGCCACGCCGAGGAGAGGACATGGCGGCATGGTGCGGCGGCAAACAAACTCAAACCCGTTTCAGAGGCAAAAGTTAAGAGTGGTAGGAGCAGCAGCAAAAGGACGAGGTGCAGCAGAAGCGGCAGCAGCAGCTGGCAGGCAGCAGCAACAACGAGAACAACGCGGCGACAACGGCAACGACAACGACAGCGATAACGTTGACGACAGGTTTGGCTCCCTGTGTGTGTTTAGTGATCCACTGAGAGAAACTACATAAGTATTTTTACATAACTACATAAGTATAATAACTTCAACTTTAATGTTATTTATTTAAAAAAAATGTAACGATTTAAGTTTATGATTGTTTATGAAAAAATATATATTAGCCTCTTTAATGCAAACTATCACCTGGATAGACTCATTTTTAAATCGATTTAACATTCTCTTTACGGGCATTAAAAACTTTAGAACTTTAACTATTGATTGCCATCTTCAAATGTCATTTTCCCAACTGGGAAACTTTTAATCGAAAACGCGAGCCAACTTTGAGCCCATAAGCCAGGCCATTTTCTTGCTGTGTACGCTTTAGTTTATATATCTTTATGCCGCTGTCGATGTCGAAGTTGCCCACCCCTGACTGTTGTCTTTGTCCTCCGCTCCGCTCCGCTTCGAACCACGTCCCTCGTCCCGCTGCCCGGTGCTGAGTTGGCTCCTTTTTAATGAGGTTAGTGCTGCATTTTCCCGCTCGTGGGGAGGGTCCTACGCCTTACCTTAACACAGTTTACCAAACACACATACACACCTTCCCCAGTCAGAAATGAAAACTTATTCAATTATAGGCACTCTTCGACAAAGGCACCAACTCAAAAAAAAAGGATATATATATGTAAAAGGGGAACTATATACTTATATATGCATAAAATGTAAGGAAAAGTAAACCAGAACATCTCATTTTCTTCGCGATGTGCCAAAAAAGTACGGGTACTTCGCCAGCCAATGGATCGAGTATCGGGTCGAGATGTTAGCATATTGTTAGCAATACGGACTGGGGCCCACAGCCGCAGTCTCGATAAAAAGAAATGTACAAGGAGACTGGGTGTGATGGGTCCCCGCCGGAGGTAATGGTACTTACTCGTCGACAATCAGATATTTGTTACCATCGGAGGCAGCACACCTGCCTCGATAGCTGAACTGGGAGCCTTTGATGTGTATGGATTGCTGATAGCCGGACAGGAACCAGGAGCCCTCCCATCGGGCCGGAAACGTGCAATTTGTGGGCGCTGCAAGCCAAAAAATAAACCAATCATTTATTAATAAAATACTTTTCCATTAATGCATTAAGATATTATATTCCAATTGCCTCCCCGTGGACCAAGGAGATTACTGGTGTGACCTCAATTGCGTTCATTGTTCATTTAAGAGTCATGTTCGGTACGTCCGCAAACGAATAATTTTGTGTATTCGTATATATGTGATATATGTAGAGTGTGCACAGGAATAAAAGAGCAACCACAAGCAGCAATCGGCAATCTTTATCAATGCATTTGCCTCAAAAGTTTATTCAAGCACAATAGCACTCGTTTATTGATAAATTTAGATTTCGGTTGGCCACTTTCTTTGCCTTCGCCAGCTTCTACTGGGTTGCTCTTCTAATTGTATTGTCAAGTTCGGTGCCAAGATTTGTGGCTTTTTAATTTGTAAATTGTTTCAATTATTATTATGATTGTATTTAAGTGCGTGCGCATAAGGGGACGCAAATTTACGACCCGCCATCTCAGTGGGATAGGGTATCCGTTTTAGGGGAGGCCCGGCACATAAATACTTATAAGTTGTACAAGCCAGGCAACCGAAAACTGCTCGTAATAATAATAATGTCACACACAGACACATACATGCAGAGTGGAAAAACTACCGAAATGGCAATTGTGAATATTAAAAAAAAAAAAAAAGAAAAAACAACAAAAAGGGAAAAGGACGAAAAAAAATGAACATGGCAGGACAGAACCGAACCGAACCGAATAGAAAATGGGCAGGAGCAGCAGAGCCAGGCTAAAGTATAGAGAAAGAAACGTAAACGGAAAGTTAGCTAACGGCATGCCGCACTCATACACCCAGGCAATAAGTACTATATCCCATACAATGGGTATAGACCCGCTGGCACACACACACACACACACACTAACACACACTAACACGCACAAAGGATACCGTATAGAAAATGGTAAAACCACCCTCTGAGCGAATACATATAGCTTAATGTTTGGGCACGATTGGCAGCAGCAGCAGGGAGTTTGGGCATCGGGCGTTGGGCGATGGGCGATGGGAGTTGGGAGTTTTCCGTTGCCTGTTGGGATAAGGGTGGTGGGCAGGAACCCCGAAAGCGGAGATGGAAATGGGAGGCGGTCGGTGAACGGTGGTCTATGAGCCATGGGAACTCAGAGACGGCGATGGAGATGGAGACGGAGACGTAGACTGGAGACCGGAGAATGGTCCGAGTTCAGGCTACGCATTCAAATACAGAAAACTTGCAAGGAGAGACGAATGTGCGCACCAGAGCCAGGAACAGAATCAGAAACAGAAACAGAAATACAACCGAAGCCAAAGAGCCGGTGCAGAGTCAGAAAATATAGTCCAAAATCGATATAGGAATTAGACTTTTCCATATGAAACCATTTGCTTAAGAGCAATATTTATGACCATTCGAATGGGATTTCTAGTTTTAAAGAAGGACCGTATCCTTTAAAGCAAAGCTTCTAGTTCAAGTGGGAGTATTAAATATTTTAATAAAACTAATAAGTAATGCCTGAACTACTAAAATCCCCCCAAAAGCGAATAATTAACACTAGTTATGGAAAATGAAATAAATTATTTTCGGGCCGTGTATCAACATCAGGACATCGACAACAGCAGTGCCCCCAACACACAAACACAATCGCACTCACAGCGATACACATTTTATTTTATTATTCCTTTGCCTTCTTTTATTTTACTTGTTCCTTGTTGATTCCATTTTTTCGCTTTTGTTTTTACATTTGCGGCAAACAAAAGGTTCTCATGCGCAGGATCAGCGCAGCGCTGTGAACTCTGAGCCTTTCTGAGCCGCAGCTCAGACCTCTGACTATGGGCAACAAACACACATACACGAACACACACACACACACACACACACACACACACGTGTATGGCTTTAGCTGGAACTGGAACTGTAAGTGTATGTTGTCCAATGACTTGTGCTTTTTACGAGCCAAGCTCGCTGGCTGTCATAATGCGGCCCATACGCACAGCGGGCTGCCTTGTGTGAAAAGTGTAGCATACTTTGCAGGGCGGCCACCGCCCCGAACGGGAAACGAAAACGAAACCGTATCCGAATCCGAATCGGAACCCAGGCGCGAGCCCGAAACTCTGAAACTCTGAAACTCCGGAACCGGGAACAGCATACAGCATACAGCATACAGCGAACAACGAACAGAGAAGCCGGAACGATACCGAGGAATAATTGTTTCGCCAATTTCAAGTACCGTGAATAATTTTCCAACATGATTCAATACTTTTTGCCTGAGTGCTGGGCTGTTGCTTTTGCATTTGCTGCGGGCAACACAATCATCGCACTCTCCTCTCTCCTCCACTCCACTCCACTCCACTCCACTCTACACCTCTCCCCGCCCTTAATTTGCCACCCCTGACAATGTCCTTCGAATATCCCAGTGAAATATGCTGCAGGACAAGCATAAGTAAATATAAGCTAAAAGCAAATACACGACCACGACCGACCGGCTGACAGTCGGGCAGTCAGGCAGGCAGAAATTCAGACAGACAAGCGTACAAATGCGTATAGACAGTTGAAATGACGGACGCGGACTCGGACGCGGGCACAGGAACGGGCACAGGGCTTTTGAGATATATTTTCGGTGTGTTTTTCGTATGGATTAGAGTGGCTCAGAAGCGAAAAAAAAACAAAACACATGAAAACATGGTGGGTGGGTGAGTTTGAGAAGCTTAGACAACAACAGAAACGAAATGCGGAGGTGGGCGGACAAAAATAAAATAAATATTCGGAAAGAGTTGCTCCTCACAATGGATCGGATCCCTATAAAGTGACAGTAATCAGGTGCATTAATCAAAATAAATCTCGCCAGCTTTGTCAGATATACGGAAATGCTAACTAAAATCTCTTTTCCGATACACAGATACAGACACATACACATGTTTGACTAAATTTCGGGATTTGGAAGGGTAATATACAATACATTCTTCAAAGATTGTGTTCACCCGACAAAGGGTTTAATGGGAGCTTTTTGAAACATTTTCCGGTTCACCTGGCACGTGTGTATTTTATTGTAAGATTCTTAAAACGAAATGGAAAATCAATACGCATTAAATAACTTTGAAATGTACAAATAATTGGCAGCTGCTATTTGCCAGATTAATTCAATGCAATTGTTGCAAATTGATAGAGCCCATATGGTTCCAAGGATTCCTCCATTTAAATATTCCAAAGAGCTTACATTTTAAGTGTGAATAATGAAAACAAATATTTTTTAAAAGGTTAAATCGTTACATATTTAATTGTGTAACAAGGAAAAACGAAAAATTAATAGGCCCTACAAGCCACCTTATTGTCAAGATTAATTTTATATTAAATTCAATGTATGTATGTAGGTCCAATATGTTTTTATTGTTTCCGTAATTAAAAATTAACCATAGCCTTTTGACAGTTTTTTTCCTATATGTGTCCACAATTGAGATTGACGGCGAGAATATTTAACACGATATTAATTATGTACCTACTACTCCGTCATTTGTGCGTCCCTGTTATGACAAGCAATTTCCTATCGCTCGCAACGTACACTTATCTTATCTAGGAACGATGATCTATAATGACAACTTCAACGCGCTAACAACTCCTTAACCCAATTATGTGGCCCACACTTATGGGTGTGCGCAATTTGAAGTGCTTCGTTAGGGGCATTTGGAGTGCCAAGGGATGGAGGGAGGCTATTGGTATGGGTGTATTGGGCGTTACAGGAGCTCCCTTATAGCACATTACTGGACCGACCACCCCTATTGACTGACTATACTATACGCACCCCGGACGTTGAGACAAACACTTATGGCCTCCGTACATACATATATAGAAGCGGAGAACTCAAAAGGCATGACGCTTTGCCGGCGACTCATTTGCTTTTTGGGTTTTTTGGTTCTGGATTGTGGGCTTTCGGTTTTATGCCGCCGGAGGGACAGCTGCGTAGGCGAGGCTATAGTGAGGGCTGACCTCCCACTCCCCCCCTCTATGGAATGAGGCGCAACCAAAATGCTTTTGTCTAACTTGAGTGAATTATGGTCAGCGGTCGGCGGTTGCTGGCTGTTTGTTTCGGGCAATTTCCGTACAATTTGCCACTGCTATTGCCATTGCAGAGCGGCTGTTGCTGCTCCTCGCTTGTTGTTTTCATTGTTTTTGTTTTTTTTTTTCTTTCTACTTTATTGTTTTTGTTGTTGGTTGTTTTTTGGGGTAAATTCGCTCATGGAGAAACAGTTGAAACGCATTATACCAACGCAGATCTGCGGTCACAAACTACTTATGGATTCAATTGAGCATGACCAGAAGAGCGCGGCAGGAGTGGGAGGTGGCGAGGGGCAAGAGGCAAAGGCAGAGGCAGAGGGTAGGAGGATGGTCTTGGTAGAGGGAGTTTTGGATTTAAATAGCAGGGATGAGCACGCCAGCTGACGCTATGTTGCCAGTCCAAATTATGCCGCAAAAATTAAATGAAATTGTTAAGGAGTAGATGGGGGAACAGGGGGCCGGAGGCCGGTGGCCGAAGGCCGGGAGGGTATTTTGGGTCCTTTTTCTTGGGGCGCCAAGTGAAATTATAAATTCTTATCATAACGCTACTTATCGGCGGTGGTGCCTCCCCCCATGCTACAGTACAGGACGTTAGTACTCACCATCTTGCCGACCCCAGCCGCTGACGGACGTGGCCAGCAGGAGCATTAGCAACGGTCCCAGCCAACTTTTTGTCGACGTCATGCTGCTCCTGCTTCCATTGGCTCCATTGGCATTGCCAGTGCTGTTGCTCCTTGCTGTTTTCCTTGCGAAGTGGGAGTTGTTTCCGTTGCTATTGCCCGGCAGAAGGAGCAACAGCAGCAGCAGCAGCTGCTGCCACAAGAACATCAGCCACGTAATGCCGGAAAGTCGCTCCGGACTAATATCACCGTTATAGTTAAAGCACCTACATTCATCATACTCCTTCGTCTCATCTTGTGGCAGGACTGCGCCAGTGGTGTCCCTTGCTGTTGTAGTTAGGTTTGTATTTGTATCTGTAGTTGTCGTTGTTAGCGAATTGTGCGCGGTTGTTCTGGCTGCTGTTGGTGTTGTTGTTTCTGGTGTTTCTGGTGTTTCCGGTGTTGCCATCGTTGCTGCCACCTCCATTGTTGCTGCGAAAGTGCTGATTGGATTTACCTGGGCCAGCGAAGCCGCAGACGCATGACTTGGTCGTTCGCCTCGCCGCATTCGCTCACGTCGCCAGCATCGCTTGCCGCATTCCAAGACGCCACCCGCTTCTGCAACACTGGGCATAACTAATTGCGACGTCTGCCGGAGATCGGTGCAGGCATGTCCCGCTGCGGCCACGGGTAACTGAATACCCGGCTGCAGGAATTCACCAGCCCTAGAGGCCAATGCGGCGGCAATGGTGATGGATCGGGAGCGGGAGCGAGAGGACATTGTTGCCGTTGCCGTTGCCGTTGCCGTTGCAGGTCCTGAATCGGCGACTGCAGCTGATGTTGCTGGTGTCAACGTCGCCGCTGAAGCATGTTTATCATAATTTTTGTGTTCCCAGCCAGGCCGACAACAACAGCTGCTTCCTGCTCCTCTACTGCTCTCCTCCTGACTTCTGCTTTTGCTCCGGCTCTGGCTCCGGCTCGTGCTCGTGCTCCTTGTAGTGCTGGCCGCAGGCACATGCTTACATGGATAGCAGAAAGGCGGTAAATAGATTAACGACGTTGTTCCTGCCCTCGTCTTGGTTGTGGACGTGTGGCTAAAGCTGGCACTGGCACTGGAGCTGGTGCCCGTTGTCCTGACGGCTGCCTGCATTTGTGGCTGCGTGTCCTGTGGGAGCAGAGACAAGAGTGGAATATTTTATTATTATAAAGCGCAAACATGACGGCAGTGCCAAGTAAATATGATATAAGGTGGCGGAAAATTTGAATTTAAAATAAAGCGCCACCGCAGTGACGCTACAAGGAAACACCCTCACCCCCGGAATCCCAATCGCACTCGCATATATAAATAATCCCACAAGATTCATTGTTCGGCAATCCACAATCCACACGCATCCGAAGCACATACAGTGCCGCCGTTCGAAATTCGAATACCAAAAATAAAACTTCCTCGGCGGCGCATTAAAAAGCAATAAAAATAAATATGGTCTCTGGGAAAGCGACACTCCAATCGAAACAAAACCTCCAACAATGCGTAAATCAAAAATCACGCGCCATAAAAAAAATTAGACAAAAATTTATACGCATCGATTTTTTTTTTTTTTTTATGGAATGCGCATATCCACCGACCGACCCACTTCCATTCCCCCCAGCACTTCCTCCGCTCTAATCTTTTCCTGCGTTTAGCGCCTCCAGCCAACTTTGGGGGGAAGTCGTCAAACACTTGAGAGATTTTCCAGAATTCTCCTCATGTGCGTGGAGCGATCGCCGACCGTCATCAGTTTTGTAATTTTCATATCGCATGTGAGCATAAATATTCCCCAATTGATGGAAACTTAATTGGACACATTCATGGAGCCCGCTCCACGATGGTTGGGATATAAATTAATTTCTTTCTTGGTTGTCCCATTTCAAATGGAACCCTTTGACAAATTATAGAGGCAGAAAAGCAATCCATCAATTTGCATGGGTATGAAGGTATCTGCTCTGAGAGTTCTTGTATTTTATGCGCAAAATACATTTCTCGACAATAAACTAACAACCACAACGCAAATTTTTATGAATTTATTTATTAAAACTGATTGAACTCAAGTCTATTTTAATTTAATTTAGTCTTCATGAAGAAGAATGAGTGAAAAGTTATTTTTCGTAATTAAATATCTGGAATATTTCAGAGCTGTTTTCCTGAAAATAAATACATGCTTTAGCAATTGCAAAAAAAAAAAAAGCATTGAAATGCAATTATCTATTATTATTTTTAACTCAACGGCAGCTCTTTGTGTACATTTTCATATACAGTCGTTTTAAATTACTGAAATATAATCAAATTGTTGTCTTTCGTATTTAGGCTCCTCAACTTGATATTCGCACTAATTAATCTTCACTCCGTCAAACTTCTGAATTGATTACACAGTCCGTACACAGTTCGTACATATCCCGGGTGTATGAAAGTAACATTGTGGCCCAGAGACTAAGTTGAAAATGCTTCTCCTCCACTCTATTCACTTCAAGAGCCGCCTGGCAATGTGTCATGTATTATGCCATGAAGGTTCTACTCAGAAATTCAGCATGCTCCAATGAATCTAAATCAAAATGGGGGGCAGAATGGGTATGGGTTCTTGAGCGGCGGGGATGGGCGGTGACTTTGCCGAAACGAAACGAAACGCTCGCCAAGTCAGCTCGCCAAGTAGAGCTGACGAGGTATAATGCAATTTTGATGTTGTATAAGCGCTGCTCTTAGCCCATCAGCTATGCTAATTAAGTTAATTAAAAAGTACCAGCAAAGTATTTGCACTTGGCCAACTTCACGTCATAATCAAAGTGGAGGCGGCGGCGCATCGAATGGAAAATGAAGCCCAAGTCATGTCAAATGCTCTTAAAAAGCCAAAGCAGCCCCCCATCTCCCCACAAAATACTGGATGCTGGAGATGTATATGACGAGGGAAATTGAGATGGAACTGGAGCCGGAGGCGGACGCGGAGATGGACCCGAAACTGACTGTCGTCCACACAGTAGATTGTCTTTATTAAAAATTGGAGAGCGGATGGAGACAACCAAAAAAAAAAATTTTTTTTAAATATATACACCACGAAAACGAGGCCAATTATAAGCTTCGTCATTAATTTGAATAAAATTAATTCTCCCCGAAAAAAGACACACAGCCGCAGAGAGAATGAAAATGCCACGGCAAGAAATGTGCCACAGAGGAAGGAGAAGGAGAAATATGTCCAAAGGACAAGAACGGGGGCGAAATGACAGCCGACGCAGACGGTGGCAAATAAAACATTTAGGCGGAATTATAATTTTACTTTGCTTATTTATAATTTACGTTTAAAATGTGAAACACCTGACAGCTAAAGAGAATTTATGTTTGCATGTTTTCCATTAATTTATTTTTCCGAGGCGCACTCCTCCCAAGGAAACTGCCAAGAGTCCCCAGCTCCCAACTTCAGCCCCCTTGAAACTGCACGAAAATGCACAGCGGGAGGGTTGTTCCGAGGGGCCAGGAGCCTTTTCGGAGGGAGATGGGTTGGGTTGAAGCCGTAGGACGAACCCAAAGACGGGCACATATTGCTATCACGTTTGGACTATAAAACAGGCCAGGCCAGACCAAACCCCATCCCCATTCCCGAACCGTGCTGATGATGTTGTTGATGACGTGGAGCGCCGCTGCATAGCAGCCGCCAAAAATGGCAAACGGACGACCCAAGACACCAGTCCCTGCCAGAAAGGAGGAGCTCCTACATTCGCAAAAAAGTGTGGTTCAAACGGAAGGAATTCGCACATTATAAATCAGCAAAAAAAACTCGCCAATTATTCGCATTTGCCTTTTAGATTTGTGTTTTTATGGTCGGAGAAAAGTGTGATTGATAATTGGCTGGGAAAAGGTCCATCATCAATCAATAAAGATGGTCTATTGATTGCACTAATGAAAATGAATAAGTTATGACGGTTTTCAGAAATACTAACTAATATTTAAGTTTGGGCCACCATTGCCTTTAATCTTCGAAAGTAAACCAGAGAAAGCTAAGATTTAAAACCTACCATCTCTGAGTGAAAGAGACCCATTAGTTTTATGGAACTATAGGTTATCATCCGAACTATATAATTTTTCTTTTAGTGCAGCTGTGGTACAGACACAAAGGCCGACCGAAGCAGACGGAGACGTCTCGACGCAGTGCAAAAACTTGTCAAGTAAATATAAACGAAATGTGTGGCACGGCACCCGTCCTGGGTATGGGGCTACGGGTCCGTTTCGTATCGCTCCGTATCGTTCCGCCTCTACTTGCTTTATTTTATTCCCATTTTATTATTATTTTCACCAGGCCAAAAGACGCAGACGCCGGAGCAGCAGCAGAAGCAGCGGAGGCAACAGCAGCAGCACACATAAAAAATATTTTTATGCAACATTTTTATGATTTCCGTCTGGTAGCGACAGTGCGGCATGGTCACAAAGAATCTTCTAGCCGGGGCACACGGTCCGATTTCGATTGCCATTCCGTTGCCCTGCTCGGGTTCTGTTTCAGTTGGCCCATTGCTGCTATTACTGTTTCCGAGTCCAAGACATCTCCTTCACCTGGTTTCAATTAAAAGACACTTTTCTTTTATGTGACGGCTTATTTCTCATTACGGCTTTGGCTCTGGCTCTGGGTCTGGCTCTGGCTGTGGCCCTGTCCCTGGTCTTTGTTTTTCTTTCCCATTTCATTGGCTGGGAACCACCGGATTCTCAGACTCGTTACGGAATCGAAATCGGAATTGAAATTGAAAATTGCGACTGGGGTTGGCTGGTGTTGACGGCTGTCCTGAACTTTCTGGAGGGGACGGACCATACCGACCAGGACAGAATGGATTGAATGTGTTCGCGTATGCGTTCGCTCCCTTGTCTCACTTCATCAATCATTAATTTCGTTTATTTTTAGTGAAAATAATCACTTTGGGCAACATATGTGACCAAGCAGCGTTTCGCATGTGTTTGCCGAATTCCTCATGGGGTGGTGGGGTGGTGGGGTGATGGGGTGGCGTGGCATTGGCGTAGCGTTGGTCCGGGCAGATTGGGTAAGAGGATGACAAAGAGTCTGGAAGATGAACATGGTCCAAAAAAAAACACCTCATGCAATTATCAAATGGCCGGGTTCCCCTTCATGGTTGCGTGTTTTGCCATTTCTTTTTCGGTTCGGTTAGGTTAATGTGTGTGAAATGACTTTATTGGTTTTTCAGGTGGTCTGGTCGGGCCGTGGTAACTGATAGCCTCTGTTCATGCCACACACAGTCTATTATGGACACATGTGTCCCGGACGATAAGGGTGGTGTTGCCCATGGGGTGTGGGGGGGTTAAGTGCGACTTAGATGGGATAATAACGCTGCCAGTCGGCAGTTCTTAACCCTCTTTTTGTCTATACAAGCGGGCAGAACAATTAAGTCGAACTAATTTTGGTCAAATTGATCGATAAGTTGGATACCGAAATGATTAGACCCTAACGGACCACAAAAGCCTTTCAATATAATTGTCTTCTTTGTATAGAACTCCGACAATAGGACTAGCCAAAGATAGAAAGATTAGGAGATACATTATGTGTTATAGTAATGCATATTATATTTCAAAAACTTTCCATTAGGTAATGGAACTTAAGCATCCCCCCAAGACAAGGCCCGAGACAGCTGGTCTGAATATTTTTACGACGCTGTTATCTTTTAGGTGACACATCTGTCCCGCCAAGTACCTGACTACTGCCTTTTATGACTCGCTGTGCATTTGTCAGGTTTTGCACATTTCTTAACCCCAAATGCGACAATCCTTTTTCATTCCAAATGACTAACCAAGCAGCTATCTTATCGCTTTCTTTGCAGAGCAACGAACTATGCAATAAATATAAATAGAGATTGTACACATTGGACAAACACACTTCCGATCCGAAACGCAAACGCAAACGCAAACGCACACGCACCGCCCCGTACCGCCTCGAGGTAAATTAATCAACAGCTCCGTGTAGTCGACTTCGGAGTCCGGAGTCCGGACCCGGACCAATTCCCTTAATGCAATACATTTCCGCCGTGCTACGGGCCACACGGGATAGCTGTCTGCTATCGGGGAGAATGAGAACCCATGCATACATTGTACCAACATGATTTTTATCTATCCGTCGATAACATAAATATGACGGCTGGTCAAAAAGCAGGGTGGTTGGGTGCAATTGCATTGAGCAGCGCGCACCTCATTGAACTTTTCAGACAAACACAATTTGTCCGATAAGGAAACGGAAAAGCGTCGACTAGCACTGAGCGAAACCCGTATCTAAATAAGTAATGGGGATTTCGAGAATTTCAAATATTTATCGTTTTCGAAGTAGCTAAATAGAAATTGATAAATAAATTGATAAGCCCACAAAATCTAATTTATGTTCCAAACTGAAAACAGGTTTCTAAACCTACCCCTCTAGGAAAATTCGGAAAATTTGATCCTGATCTGTGAAGACTTAAGCATTTGCCTCCCGGGTTCGAAGAACACCCTTAAAAACTGAGCAATACATATACATGAGATGTAACATATGAATATGAAATTCTGGATATATTAAGTTGTATTATAGACTGAAACTAATATTATGCATTTTTATTTTATAAATTTTTATTTTATATTATAACCCATTGTTTCCTTATTAGACACATATATAAGAGCTTCTAAGACTAAAATCTTCAATCATCTTGAAATGCAAATCTGGAAACGCTTTCAAAACAAGTCGATTTGTTTCAAAGTCTCGTCTCCGATTTCAAGACCAATATCTTGATTTCAGACTGTTCTTTTTTTCCTGTGAAGGAGTCTCGGGAATAAGTCAAGAGCGGATGGGGCATGGTAGGGGTCGTGGGCGAGGAACGGCGCGCGCACTAATGGCCACCATTAATAATTGAAAAACTGAAACAGTTAAGCATGTGAGCAACTGAAGGATGATGGCGCTACGTGGGAGGTGGCAAAGAGAGAGGTAAGGTGGATGGGTTCTTTTTGTCGTTGGGGGCAATTGGGTTGGGGGGCCTGGGTTGGGGCTTTAGATGGAGGCGGAGCGGGGCTGAGGGCGGGGGATGGAGTTTCGGCATTCGGGGGTGACAAAAATCTATAGCTATAGCTGAAAAAGTTATGAATAAGCGAGCGGGCCAGCAAGTTCGGAGTTAGAAGTTGGAGAGCAGCTATGGCGAGTGTACAAACCTGTTCTATGCTTTCGTTGTTGTTGTGGCTGGAGGAGCTCCAGTTGTTCTTGTAGTTGTAGTTGTAGTTCATAGCTGTGGCTGATGATGCTGCAACGCTGCAGCAATGCTGGCGCTGGCGCTGAAGCTGAAGCTGGCGTCGGTGTCACGGCGACAATGTTGAAGTTGCTACCAGGGTTCTTCTTCTTTGCCGACTCCTGGTTATTCCCGTTCTTCTTGTTTTAGTTCTCGTTGTTTTAAATAAAAATTCAGCTACCAGCATTGGGAAATTACTAAACTTTGTTCGCCTTCAATTTTTTTTTTTCCTTTTGGGAGCTTCTTGGGAGCTAGTGCTGATGGTGCTCCATGGGTTCTTGGGATGGCTTTTCGAATTTTCCGCTGCAGGGCAGCAGAACGCGCACGAACCGAAACTGAGACTGAATCTGCTGGCCGTTCGCCGTTTGCCACTCGCAATCGCAAAATCGGGCAATAATCGGTCGGTGTCGGTGTCGTTGTCGGCGTCGGGGGGTGGCGGGTGGCTGAAATATTGGAGCAAGGTGTTTCCAAACATACACTCACTGCTCACTGCTCACTGCTCCCTGTTCACTGCTCACTGCTAGCGGCGAAGTGGCGAATTCGCAGAGTTCGCAGGGTTTCTGCGCAAGAGCCAAAAACCGAGAGACAGCCGAGCCGAGCCAAAGTCACTGGTGATGTCGTCTCTAGAGCTGATGCTTTCTCAGCATTATTGTAGTTGTTGTTGTTGTTGTTGTCGGTGGAGCAGCTCCACCACCGTTTCCACAGCTAGATTACGTCTGTCGCTCTCGTGGGCTCTCCACTCCCAGCCTCGCATCGCCCCTCTCGGCACCTCAATCGAATTAAACCGAGCGTTTGCCGAATAATTGGGGTTTAGATACTTTTCACCCAGCTAGACAATGTTGTATTTCTTGCACTTTATATATATTAATATCAATTAAATCTAGTCAAGCGGGGCTTGGACCTCGCAGATACACTTCAATACACGCGACACACACTACCATCGATTTTCAAGGTGTACACCAAACTGTTCACGCAGTTTTCGTTCTTCGGTCTTCGTTCTCCAAGGGAAAAGCCTTGAACTCGCTGGATGCAATTTGAATAGCGTACTTCGAACCGATTTTCACTGTTCTTTGTTTTATTGAATTTTTTCAAATTCAATGCGTCGCTCTCACACGAACGGGAATGGGAATAAATGGGCAGCGGCTGAGGGCTCGGCGCAGCAGAGAAAACCTCCGCTTCTGCTGCAATACACACCACCTACGAGCTAGGGAAATTGTATCTTGTATCTATGGGATGTGTATCTGCGCGATACGCGGATACGTCCGCACAGTTCGATGTTCGAGTTCGATTTGGCTTGCAACAGCCCTAGTGTAACCAGAACTTGGGTACTTTCGGGTTTGAGCCTTTCTATTATTTGGTCACACTTGGGAAACATTCAATATCTTTTTATAAATAAAACAAATAAATTACAATTTACGAGATAAAAAAAATTATCATTTTTATATGAAGTGTAATTTTAAATATAAGCCTTTAAGTTCAAAATCTTGCCTCAAATCAAAATTAAATATCCCATTTATCGACATCTAACCGCGTTGCCAACTACCACAATTTTCAAACACAATTGGCGGGAGATTCCAATTGTCCATTAGCAGATACATTTTTTGATAAGTCTAGTTCTTTGAACGCAAATATCCTTTTCATGTGTATTTATATTAAGGATTAATTGCAATCAAATATTTGTCACTTCGAGGTGCTTAGTCATATTTGTTTGCACTTCAAGCTACTAAAAGCTCGTAAGCATAATTACGTATACATGATGATGAACTAGTGCATACTAATACGCATAGTGAGTGCAAATAGTATTTCTATAAAAATAATCTCTCTAAAAAAATAATATATGAAAATAATATATCTGATCCCAAAATTTTATTAAATTATACCATTAATTACAACTATTTTTTTCAGTTTCAGATACCCAACTTTAAATTGTGTATTTTTTTCAAATATATAGTAATAGATAAAAGGTTTAATAATAGAGCTAGCCAGTATAATTTAGTGCTCACTGTCTTAATGCAAACAAATGCATGCAATAGCAGATTAATATGCCACACTCAAGAAATTTATGAGACACACTTCAAGTGCCCGAAAGCTGAATCAGCTCCTCAATCACTTCCAGACTACCCTTCCTTCGGCTTTGGCATCCAATTTGTATAAACAAGACCCGCAAAGTTTACTTAAGGAATTAGCAGAACCCCCGTCATTGTGTGTGGTATCAATTTACGAACTGACCGACCGTGCTACAGAAATACAATAACAAAGGATTGTTGATATAAACGTTCGTTGACACACTAACAATCAATGTAAAATGTATATGGACAGTATCTGTTTATTATATCCACCTCGGCTCATGGAAAAGTTTCTGTTGTAAAAGTAAATATTTGCATGAATAAAAAGGTCTCATAGTAACTTTATACGAAACAGCATCTCCCATAATATTAAGACATTTGAAAGTTCAACGACCTGTAAAAATATATCTCATTTTATATAGAGCTTTCCTTTGAATTTGAAAAAAAAAACTAGAAAACACTAGAAACTTAACTACAGCTTTTTTAAAATTTCTTTAAAATGGAATGGCATATGAACCTGGAAGTCAAAAGTATAAACTAATTAAACTACTTGTGGTTGAGTCATGGTTGTGCTACTGGTTTTTGATTCCCAGATCTCCAGCAAGCGAGCAGGTGATGATTCGAAAGGAGCATCATAATAACGATTCCTTTGTTCCCGGGGCATTGTAACCACCCATTAGACAATCATAATAATAACTTTCACGAGTAGAATCCACAAATAGGGGAAAACTGTGATTCTTAAAATCACAGCTTATTGATTTAAATATTTGTAAATTATTTTCTAACTTTTCCTAGAAACTAATTCTTTTTTAAATTTAAGTCGCGTTTAACTATGATGAAAATAATATGAAATCGTAAAAATATAAGCCATTCAAATCTTATTAAATGAAGTAACAAAGGTTTATGTCTTCATTGTAAACCTCAAGCTATCAGATCTTTATACGCTGCTTTCGGAGTCTGTTAGGTTTTATTGAAGTTTCATCAATTCCAAGATTTCCCGAGTATTGAAATAGTCAACTAAAATTCTGGTATACGAATTCCACTACAATGGAAGAATTTTTTTCATATCCTTTTAGCACCGAAGACTGAAGAGCATACTGAAATGCTTAGTTTATGTGGTTTATGAGAAAGCTCAACGAGGACAGATAAAGCTGGGCTCCAATAAGCTAAGGTTGTGGTTCTCTGACTGTCGTGGCCAAGCTTGCGCTATCAGTCGCTTGCCATTTCCTTCGGAACAACCCCGGTTGCCTAGAAGCAAGCCTATTATATGTACATGTGTCCGTTAAAGACAATTTTAACGCCCTGCTTTTGATTTGGCTGGGAATAGTAGTCCTTTTATTGAATCCAACAAGCAAGAACAAACTGACCTATGAAACAAATAACAAGATTCGAAATATAATTGTGGAAATATTTTGATAGAAATATACAAATTATATTTATTCAGTATATTCACATATATTCCAGGCTGATTTGTGGTGTTTATTTACCATTACTTTAGGTCAAAGTCAAACCTCTCGGTGGAGTCCTTGTATTTAACATAGCTTTTCAGCTATCGATAGCTAATTAACTATCGATAGTCATGTTGATTAAACGTTTTTTTTCAGATTTATTAGGTTTTATGTTTAATCGTGTTATTTGTTAACTTTATAACTTCAAGAATAGTAATCAAATCGACAGATATTTTTGACGGGGACAACGATATTTTTCTTTCCACAGTGAACGATTTATTTTAAATTAAAGTAGTACGGTCCTACTGACAGTCAGCTGTTCGTGGTGAAAAATCAATTTGAATTTGAATTTAAAAAAAAAATAGAATAGTGGGATGACATTTTTCACATACATTTTCTGTTATAATAGTCTTCATTCCTTGCTATTATTTATTAATGATGTAATGAATGATTTTCAAATGCAATTTATTGTGATTTGGTTAAACTATTGATTTGATTTTTTGGTGGGTTTGTATTCCAAAGGCAAATAAAAGGATATTGATTTAATCATCTTTATTTAAAAGTTATAATTCCGTTTACATGTAGAGATATAAAGTTTCACTTAAAGATAGAGTAGTTTTCCTTAGGATATATCCTCTAAATGTTAGCTTAGAATGAATTTAACCAACAAAACTCGTTACGAGTACTACTAATAAGTAAACCATTCAGAAATCAAAAGTAAAGTCAAAATATAAAAGGGTAATCACAATATTTAGTTTTGATTGACAATCTATATAAACTTTATTTGAAACTTATTCAAAAATATTCGTAAAATAATAACAATTAAATAAAATAAACTTAAGACGGCGTAAAGTTTTATGTTTTTGATAATTTGTTTTTAGGTCGCTCGGCGAACATTTTCAAGTTATCTACATAGGTCTAGATTATAGATTTCAGGTATTACTGAGTCAACGAGAAGAGGTAAGAGAAAACCTTGTTGGGGTTTTGAAAAAATGCGCAACACGCCCATTAATTAACATGTTAACAGCCCTAAGTCTCTGAGTGAGTTTACTACATTTTAATGTACTCAGTTGGTTATACATAGTTACAGATTTAAAAGTTTCTCGTCCCGCAGGACGATATTTGAGCAAATTTTAGTTTTTATGTTTTTGGAATTCGAATCTAATACAGAAAGATTATTGGGATGTACTTAAATTTTAGCAATATAGCTAAGTTCCTTTAAGTGATCCATTGAGAATGAGTTGCGAATTGTATATATATATGGCGTGTAAAGCCAATACTTTCGTGTTCACATCTATATGGGTGCATAGGGAATGTTTACCAAAATTGAGTGGTGCCCCAAGTTAGTATTATCATATAAATCCTAAAGAGAGCCTCACTGGAACGGCAGGAGATGGTGAGCCGTTGGATTGAGGAGGCCCAGTCGCTGCTTCTGCTTTCGCTGCTCCGTCATGTGATCTTTGAGTTCGTGTAGCTGCGTGGAGAGGTTTTTGATGAGCAGCTGCGTCTCCAGAAGCTGGGCCTGCATGCTGCGCAGTTCGATCTGCTCGCCGTCCGCATCCACCGCTGCCAGGGACATAGCTCGCAGGCGAGGAAACCAGTCCAGGATACCGGCTTTCACCATAGCGTAAACGTAACTCTCGGGACCGGTGAACTCGGTTGGGTCCTTGACCTTCACCAGGACTATGAAGTACAGATAGTGCCACATGTTGTGTTCGCTCTTGATGTGCTCCTCGAAGCTGACCGTCTTGTTGTCGAACGCCGACCGATTCAGGGAGCAAATGAAACAAGTAGTCTTCAGGATGGCCTCCTTTTGCTGCTTCTCCGATCTCAGATCGGCGAAAGTGTCAATGATGACACCAAAGATCAGGTTCAGTACAATAATAATGACGATGAAAAAGAAGAGCAGGTCGTAAATGACTCGAGCCACAAATAAACCCTCCTGTAAAAAGTGAGTTTTTTAAGATGTTTAAGAAGAAAAATATATACTATCACCTTGCTGGATGGCGCGCGGAGAATATCGCCAATGCCCCCACCATTTCGCAAGCCCTGATTCAGGGTGGTTACAATGCACATGACTAGGGAGTCGCAGGAGCGTTCCTTTACATCGCCGCCACCACTGGCAGGAGCCACTTGCTTGGCTGTCGGACAATTGCCGAGTTCATCTGGAGCACTGCACGATTCTCCCGAAGGTGGTACGGACAGGGTCAAGGGCAAAGATGCGGGCGAGCCATTATCTTGGTCTTCAAAGTCAACGCTGACCAGAAAATCGTCCTTGAAAAACATGTAACCAATTATGGAGAACAGATAGACCAGGATCAGGGCCAAGACAGCGGTCAAAACGATGGAGCGTCCATTTCGGGTCACCGATCGGATGACATTGACCAGCGTTTCCTCCCGATAGACCACATCAAAGAGCTAGCAATTAAAAGTAATATTTATGATAAGAACGCCGGTAATCTAATTATGAAAATAATACTCACCAATAGGGAATAGAAAAATGGATGAAAGATTAGGCCACAAAAACAAAATGCTATATAAATGCAATGGTAGAGTAACTGGAAGTCGGTGATGATCTTAATTAGTTGCTTTTCCAGAGTCCCTTTGTTTCCCATTATGCTGACTATGTGAACGCTCTTGAGAGTAACCTGGAACAGAGTACACGTATTATTTTGGATCCTTTCAGAAGGCTCAAAGGAGAACTACCGTAACTACTCCTAAAAGACAGAGCGTTGACTCCGGTCCCAGCAAAAATATAAAACGCAAGATTGCGGAACCAATAAGCGTTCGTATGCCCGACTCTCGTGGCAACGTTATTACGATGACCAATGAGAATATCATTATAATCCAAAATAGCAGAGAAATATGTGAACTAAGTTCTGAAAAAGGGTTTCAAAATGTAAATATTATTTAACAAAATTTTTGTATTTACTTACCTGGAACAGTATTATCGAATGGATAGAAGAAAGCCACAATCATGTTAATAACAACCACACAGTTAAAGAGAATGTTGCTCCACAAGGACATATAACTGCTTATCCAAAAGAGTAAAGGTTGACCTGGTTCGTAAAATCAGAGGATCAGTAAACATTTAATCATACGAAGGTAAATAAATACTTCTAAGTTTCTTTTGCCATTTCATTTCGTTGAACATTTCCTCTGCCTTGTCGAAGAAGTCTGCAACTTTCGAGCCCTGGTCATCCCGTTCAGCGGTGTTGAGGATTTTGATTTTAGTGTCCGTCGTCAGGTACTCACAAATCTCCGGAATGGGAAAGACAATCTGCTCCAGGGTGCGATCATTGCGAACAATCTAGAAAATAAAAATAATTTATTTAATTGCAATAATTTATTATTTGAAATAGGAACAAGGCGAAAAACGTACCTCAATCTGTGCCGTGTGAGTGGCGTAGTACATCAGTGCCTGACTGGTCTTGGCATCAAAGCTGGCTGACTGCGCGTCCTCGGAGGCCTTGAGTAATCCGGCCAGCTCCTTGTTGTGCTGCGCCAGCTGATGGCAAAGGATATAGATGTTGTGACCCACCTCCCGTGGGCTAACAGTGGCATCATCATCGTCCGATCCGGCATCCGGCTCGTCGCCGTCGTCCTGCTCGTCGATCAGTTCCTCCTGGTGGTAAGCCTTGCAGGCCACTTCCACCAGCTGCTTGGGATTCATGTTGTACAAAATTCGCTCCGCATTCTCGCTGTCGCCTCGACTCTCCATGATGGCCAAGAGCAATTTGGAGGCATTGTTCTTCAGCTCCAGCACCAGATCCATGCGGTTCTCACCCAAGGGATTGATGTTGTTTAATATGAGAGCTGTGATGATGTCCAGTCCATTCGACTCATGGGTGGCGATGCAGTTCTGATTTTCGTGACAGGGACCCTGGCAGTATTCCGTCAGAGTTTCCAGTGTCTGGTTAATCAACGCCACGTTGTGCTCGTTGATATACAGGCCAAGGAGTCCCAGTCCGCCAGTGGTGGAGCCGCAGATGCAGTCCAGAAACATTAGTGTCTCCGACACCAAGTTGTTGTTTGTCTTGTTGTTCTGGTTTCGCAACAGATTCTGCATATCCGGATTATGGTTCTCGCAGAGAAGCTGCAGGAATCGCAGGATAGGCTGCATCACCAACACCTTGTTGGATAACTGGTTCCTTTGCTCCTTGCTGTCCTTGTGCTTTTCCAGTTTCTCCGCGAGGATGTCTTCCAGCGGATTCACGCTAATTGCGGAACTGTCTTCCCCGGAGTGGATGTTGCGAGCATTGCCATAAGCCCGTGCCGTAGCCAGTCCGGCGTTGTGGAGCTCCCGCTTCAGCTCCTCCGTAATGACCACTCCGTTGCTCTTCAGCCCGTGCTTGCGGGAGATCTTGTCTAGCTCCAGATTGGCGTCCTGCTTGTGCTCGTGCGCCTTGGCCGCAATATCGGTGGTGTTCACCGTCACCGTGGACTTGATCTCCTGCTGGGCGTCTTTCATTTTCTCGAAGAACACCTTGAAGAATGCCTGGTTGAGATCATCGCTTAGGAATTTCTGGAACATGCCCTTCTGGATGATCGGATTCCCGCCCTCCAGCAAAGCTATGCCCAGTTCCACGGCCTCGACGAAGATGTTTGGTGAGTGTACGGATTTAATGACCAGTTCCACGACCAGATCGGAGGCCCCCTCTCTGTCGAGATGATTCTGCATCTCGTGAAGTGTTTTCCCAGCCCTCTGGAGATATTTGGCTCCCGGTCCATGGGTTACCAAGTGGTGCTGCTTAGCTGGTTCCACCAAAGGAGCCACCGTTCGTTGTGGTTGCTCGTCCTCCGGTAGCCTGGGTGTACTTTTGCTTTGGAAGTAGCGCAGGAGGAGTGTCTGACGCAGTGCATCACCTTTCTCTCCATAGTTTACATCAATGGCCATCATCTCCCGAAGTGTTCGCAGAACCTTAACACACATGCGCTCCTCTTTCTCCTCCAGCAGCTTCTCTGTGTGCTTTATTAGTTTTCGGATGAAACCACCGCTCTCGCATCGCTTCCTGGCTTCTGTGCCGGCGGGGAAAAGCAGCTCCGAGCGGTATAGGATGTCCACGAGCAGCGACAGTTCCGCTTCCACCACGGGCTTCAACTGGTCCTCCAGCAAGGAGACGATATCCTGCAGGCCCTCAATGATGGACCGATCCCAACGCATCAGACTGGCCG
The DNA here is from genome assembly GCA_035045925.1 of Drosophila atripex. Classification (NCBI taxonomy): domain Eukaryota; kingdom Metazoa; phylum Arthropoda; class Insecta; order Diptera; family Drosophilidae; genus Drosophila; species Drosophila atripex. The sequence goes on along the minus strand of JAWNOP010000022.1, from coordinate 1,651,758 downwards.
CTTGATGGGCCTCGTACTTGGGCTGCTTAGAGGCCAGCAGCCACTTGGTGGTCTGCCGCGTCAGCATGGCTGTCTTGCTGGACATGCTGGCCACCTGCTGTTCCAGCTCTGGCGGCAGAGCAATGCTCCGCATCTTGGCCGACTCTGTCAGTGTCCGGATGCAGTTTTCCACATTGAAGCGATCCGCCAAGGAGAGCCACCTGCACTGGGTCAGGCGATGGGCGGCCTGCAGGAGTTGGACAAAGATAAGCTGACGGGATTGCACGATGGCACTCTGGTCCGAAAAGGGACTGGCAAAGAAGCTGCTCAGAAGATTGGTAACTCCATTGAGAACGTAGGATTGCAGAGTTTTGTTGCTCGCAGCGGCTACATTCGTGATGAGTTGCTGGATGTCCACCAAGAAGCTTTTCTCGAAAAGATTCCACATATGGCCCGAGGCATAGATCTCCTTCATTTCCACCTCCGTATCGATGTAGCAATGGTTGAGGAAGTCCACGTAGGCCTCCTTCACCTCCGGCATGCACAGCGGGTGACAGATGATGGTCACTATGTCGTCCAACGACAGCAGATTGTTGCATTTGATCTCCGTGTATACGTTCTTGCCCATGGTGCAGCAGGCCAGGAGCTTCACCAGTTCCACGTGGTACTTCAAGGGGCTGTCGTCGCTGAGCTTCTCCAGGCGGAGGAGCTGCTGCTGCTGCATCATCTGCACAAAGTGGTTGAAGGAGCTCTTGTCGTTGTAAAAGACCAGCACATCCTCGCCGGCGTTGATCAGTTCCTGCATCACCATGTCCTGACAACGGCGGATGAACTGATTCTCTGCCCGCACAATCGTCTGGAGGAACTGCAGGTAGGCCACATGCCGGCCGTGGATCTCGATGCAGTGGACAAAGTGCTGGACCACCTTATCGGTGACCTCGTTGCACAGTGCTAGGTTATCCTTGAATATGGCGCACACGGTCTTGGCCTCCAGGATCTATCAAGGATTGGAAATCAATCAATTTTTAGTATTCCAAAATAAATAATTGAATAAATATGCTATTTCTTTTATTTCTACAAAATAGTTAGCTTTGATAGTAAAAGTACAAAAAGAGCCTATAGCAATATAAATTAAAAACAATTTTATTTTTATAAAAGATTCTAATATTTATAGTTTAAAGTTAGCATCTAAAGTTTTATGAAAGAGACATTTTAATTGAAACCTTCTTCCATGTTATTTTCAAAGCAGTTCTCTTTCCTCCCTGCACAAAATTGAAAAAATGTTAACTATAGATTCTTGTATCTTTTAAAAACATCACTTTTTAATATAAATTACACCTATGTTATGTATTTTAAATTGATAATTAAATAATACAAAAATTAATCATTATTTAATATTGAAATACTTACGCCTGGGTTCAGGAACAAATCGAGATGATTGTGCAAGAGGACCTGGTTCTGCTGATTGCCGAGGCAAAAGTTCTGCAAGAACTCATGGGCCAGACACATGAGCTCCTTCATCAGCTCGTCGTCCTTCTCGTCGTAGGGATTCTGGAGGAGATCGAGCACGACGGTGTGGACACCAACGTTGCGCAGCAACCGCTGTTCGTGCTTACGCGGCTTGACCACTGAACCAGGACCAGTGATAGTGGTGACACAGAACTTGTTCATCCGGATGAGTATCTCCTTAACCTTACGGTACTCGTTTCGCTGCTCCTGGGACAGGGCGGCATTGTAATCCACGTTGACGGCATCCCCGCCAGCATCTGGTCCGCCCAGTTCGTCCGTGGCCTTGGCCTTGTAGACCCACAGCTCGGACTTTTCCACGCTCTGCCGGAGTATATCCAGGTCGGACTTAATCTGCTTGTACGACTCCACATCGCTGTCCGAGACAAGGAGTTGGACCTAAAAACCGATACCAAGAGCAGAACCGCATTAGCACTCGACGGACAGGTTAGCCCCAGGGTGTCTCAAAATCATGGGTACGTACAAAATCAAAAGATCGGTCGGTACAGTATGCGGTGTACGTCCACTTTGTTAATTGTGTTTTTTTAATCTAGTACGTGAGTTCAATTGCGTGATTATATTTTACGATATAATTAGTACATATGGTGTCGGATTAGTAGGGTCGAGTCTCGATTTATAGATTGTGATTGAGAGTTAGCGCATGCAAACACAAAAGAGAAAATGAGCATTAGATCAGTTAGTGAGTTAGTAGCAAACAAAGCCATTAGTTAGTCAATTTCTACGGCCTGCCGAAGTATGATTACCAATTTGTAATGTTGTGGGAATAAACAAACCTACGGAATTCCAAAGATTACATCATTTTGTCTTGTGAATTATTCTGGCAACACTCTTTTGTAAACAATTTAAAAGTGTATTACGTGTTAATGGTCAAGGTGAAATCATTTTTTACCGAGTAGAAGTACTTAGTTCTTTAATATTTAAAAAGAGAAATGGCCCTTCATACATAAGAACTCAAATCAAGCGGTTTTTTGAATTAATCTAAATCAAAATCCAGGCAGAAATTATTATTTTTTAGTTTTATTGTCAAATTTCCTGGGTTGTCAAATTAAAAATATGTCTTTGTCAATTTACATCCGATTTTTGAGCGGAATACCTTAAACGATTCGTGGATCGATTCCCAAGAATTCTGAATCAAAATCTAAAACCAAAATATTTTTAAGATTTTTTGTCAAATTTCCTGGGGGATCCCCTTCAAAATGCTTGGAAGGACATTATAGCCCCCAACAATGGCCATACCTTGGCAAATTTCCATCCGATTCTTGAACGGAATACTTTGAACGATTTTTAGATCGATTCTCCGCCTATTTGCATCAAAACCTTGGGAAAAAATATTTTTAAAATTCCTTGTTAAATTTTCTAGGGGTTGACCTAAAAATCGAGCCTTGGTAAAGTCTTGATTTTCCATCTTTAACTCCTAATAATGTCTAAATCTTTTTCAATTTTTATGATATGGCAGCAACACGAGTTAATTGGCTCATGCAATTCTACATGGTTATTTATTTAATTAAACAAAGCAATTTTAATGAATTCTCCAATAATAATTTACTAAAAGTTATGTGTTATAATAGTTTAGGATTGAAACATTTTTAAATAATTAGCTTCAAAGCACCAAGAACTTCCCAAAAGCATTTCAAGGTTAGCAACAGTTTTAAGTAACAAATTTGCTAAACAAAAAATACAAAAGATTCTTTGCAAACGTACCTGTCTAAAGGCCTGGAGGACCTCCTGCCGCTGGCTGAAGTGCCGGAAGAGCAGATGCAGAGCTCCGGAGACCAGTGGAGCGTAGTCGTGCATGATCAGATGGAGCAGCACTCGCAGGAAGGTGCGTCCGCCCTGGCCATCCAGGTCCAGGTTAGCTGCATCGCTGCGCTCGCAGTCGAAGATGCCCTCCGCCTGCACCCCTATCGACTCCAGGTCAATGTTCTTCTGGCGTGCGGCGGTGGCGGCGGCTGCCGCTGCGGCAGCTGCCATGGACTCGGCACTGACCAGGGGATCGCTCTCGGTACCGCTTCCAGGAGTCGGCGGTTGAGGCGTCTGTTGCTGCGCTGTTTGCTGCTGGGCTTGCTGCAGACTTGTCTCGATGTTGGCAGCCGTGGCAGCCACTTCGGACTCATCGAACTCCCGCTTGAATATGGAGAGCAGGCAACTGATTCTGTAGTCCAAGCGCACATCCAAAATGAACTGGAGTATCTCAATTATTTTCAGCTTGGTGTCCATCACTAAAGGATATTCTTTCATCAGCTGGGAAACGGACTTGCGCTGCTGTAGGGATATGCTGGGAGTAGCAATAGCTTGACCCACAGAGCCCAGGGCCAAGGATGTCATCACCGTGTTCATGTCCCCAATGGAGCGCAGGACTCCTCCTTCAGCTGAATGAGAAAAGAATGAAAATCAAATGTAATTTTTTGAGTGTAAATCGGAGGAGTTTTTATGAAAAATTATATAAAATAATGCATAATTCATTATGATTCCCAATGTCTATAAACTCTTAGCTTACCCTCCGTGCTTGTCTCCTCATCGACAGCTTGTCAAGAAAAGGCAACAAACTTAATGTATGATTTTCTTATAATATTCCTTGTTACTTACAATCAATATCAGTGCTGGCAAAGGCCCCCGAGGAAGTATCAGACACGCAGTCCAGAATGGACAGCAACGTTTTGGTTAGCCTCAATAAGTCACTGAAGCTGTAGAATCCAAAGTATATCAAGTCTCGGGCCAGCTTAACCACCTAAAATTACAAATTTTTTAGTTAGATTGAAAAAAATGATTAAATTTTCATGCAGATTTACCTCAAATGTGAGTTTGTTCTGCTCCTGATCTGTGAAGAGCCAAACTTTGGTTGCAACATTACACAAATAATTTTCCACAAAGGCGATAGTTGTATTAAACTTGGCTCGACAGGCTTGTTTATTTTGATCAGGTTGATGGTTTTTGCCATCGTAGCTAAAAATACAAATTTAATTCATTTACAAAAAAAGCAAACCTAAGGTATAGATTTAATACTCACTCCATAATGGACATCTTAGAAGGTATTTCACTCCAGAGACGAGCATATTTTACGGGAGTGACTGGCTCTTGAGGATCGCGATCCACATGAAGGTGCAACATCAGACGACAGAAGGAGGCTCGCAGCTCGTAGGGCATTGTTTCATCTGACATGCACCTATAAATAAAAAGCAATTATGTATATGATGGAGTTGGTCCTTCTGGTGGAACTCACTTCAAGATCAAATCAATGTCCAGCCTTGGCGATAGCTCATTGAGGGCCAGGTATTGACGATTGAGACACATGTTGGAAAAAAGATTCAACTGGTGCCGGTAGTAGTTAAGTATGGCTGCCTCCTGTTCATTCCCATCGGCCACACAGTTGGCCAAGTCGGCCATGGAACGCGATGTCTATAGGAAATACATTAAAGAATAATGAATATCTTCAATAATTGAAAAAGCCAAGAAAGTAATCTACGCACCGGTTGTCCTGTCCACTTCAAATGAATTTCGTATCGGTCCACTATTGAGGAACTATCATCCTCGTTCAGGCTAGCACTATCCCAGGTGGTTGTCGTGGACGTGGACTGGACATCCGAGCGATCCTCATCATCGCCAGCCACCTCGGCGAGAGTGGAGAGACAGACATCCTCGGAAGTTCCCTTGTAGCAGCGAGCCGACGTTGATCCACTACGAAGGGCCTTCACCTGGGTCTCGATGAGAATGTCTTTGTTCTTGTCGCTCAGCACACTCTTGCATATCAGCTCTTGAGTGACGGCGATGGCCTTTCGGTTGGAGACGCACAGGTCGGAGAGGTAGTCCAGGAACCGAGAGTCCCAATTGTGCATGTTTTTCCGAACCAAACCCACAAACGTCTCGATTTCCGCGGCTGTGATGTGCTTCTCCAGCAGCTTTCGGTTGTTGTGCAGCAGGGCTGTGATCGTGTCCTCCGCCAGGATATCGTATCCGATCTGCTTCTGCATCAGACCAAAATGTTTGGCAATATACTCCTGATTTTTACGGTAGTCCTGCTGCGATAGTCGCAGGATGCGGTAGCATAATCGGAAGATATTCTTGTAGGGGGCGTTCTTGGGATCGCTCAGCTCATCCAGTCGCAGGAAGGGTCCGTCCCCAGCAGTGTGCTCTTGGAAGGGTCCTTGCAGGATCTTGAATAGCTGCTTTAGGATATACTGCTCGCGCAGAAGCTTTTGTCGATCGCGTATTGGATTTTTTATGGTAAACTCTAAAGCCTTTGTTTTGTTTTGTTCATTTTCCATTCCGGCTATGAAGTACACAATGTCCTGGAGCAACGAGATCAGTGCCCGCCGCTCGTTAATCGAGATGCTTCCATTGTCCAGCTTGCTGGTTACAGTGGCCAGGACCTTGCAAGCATCGTTGGCAAAATCCAAATCACGGACTTCCACCGGAGAAACGGGGATTAGAGCAAAAGCCTCCTTGTCTTCCTTGATGGGCGAACAGCAGACCATCGACATCACCGGCTTGTCGTCGTCGGCGTCGATGGGGATCGAGGTGGCATGTACCCAGGTATTGGAGCAGATGTGCTGAAGCCTTACATAACTGGACTGCGGAACAAGGCTGTCCGGCCGGGCCATTGTGGTGGCGTCTAGGACAAAAACTGAGGCAATGTCCGCTGAGTAGGGTACAGAAACCAAGCGATACTGCTTGGCCTTGGGTTTGTCTGCCGGTTGAAATGAAATGAGAACTTCTGTAACTTAAACTGCATATAAATTTAGAAACCTACCATTTACGGTTGAGTTCATGGTGGAGCAACTGAGCCCCGAATCCTTGCTGCAGTCCGCAAGAAGTGGTTCGTGTGACAAATTTCCGATATCCGCCTCGGCTTCGGCAGCCAAGTAGTGTCCTGTCGCCAGGTGCTTGAAGCGGTACAGTGAGTTCCAGTCCCCGGCACCACCCCGACACGAATCATGCTGCACCACCTCGATCTCCCACAGCGCCTTGCTACTGGTGGCCGCCGTGGCGCTTGTGCGTCCAGTGGTGCGCAAGAAGACATGGTACTGCTTCTTGTACTCGTCCATGGTAAGGAATTTTTCCTGCTCGGCGTGAAAGAGCCGCACCACATCACCGCCCTTGAGTATGTGCTCCTGATTCTCCTTGTGCTCCATGAACAGCGAGATCTTCCACGAGGTGGACGAGTTGAGGACGTTGACCTCCTTGCAGCCTGGGTTGTCGGGCAGCTCGTAGTTGGCTGCCACATGTAGGTTCTGCTGGTCGGCGTTCACCGGACTGAGGATTACCTTGTCGCCCACCACCACGTAGTCGCCGATGGAACGCAGCTTGTAGAAGGGCTTGATGTAGAACCAAGAGCCCTCGTTACCATTGGCGTCCAGGTAGACCCGCATCGCGTTCTTCTCCAGCAGAGACGGCAGGCGCTTGTTGACTGTCAGATATTTGTTGGACTTCAAATGGAGCAGCTGTACTACTGCCCGTCCGTATTGGATGGAGGTTCCCAGTAGTTTCTTGTTCTCCGTCTCGTTCTGCTTCTTTTCAATCTCGGCTGCATGCTGGAAAAATATATATAGTTATTTTACATATATTTGAGATTTCTTGCTCTAAATTACTCACATGCAATCGCTTTAGGAGATTGGGGTCCGTGTTGGAACTGGCCGATTGCTTAGCTGCTTTCCAAAATTGCTTTTGGGCGGAGTATCGATTCATGGGACATATCTTGATGAGGCAGTCTAATCAAGAAAATAGTTATTATTTAGAAAGGACCTGTTTTAGTCCAATCTTACCCCTGAACTTCTTGGGAGGACAACTCAAGTCCCCGGCCTCCGGACAGACGACAGTACGATCATCAACGAGGCTAGCGGAAAAAACAAAAAAGTTAAAATCCTTTTCAGCTACAGGTGCCACCAGCAGATCCTTCTGCTGCGCTCGTTATAATCTCGTTCAGCCAGGACAATGGCACTTACCCGAGAGTACTCAAGAAGCCACAAACACTGCCCTCCGCATACAGAGAGACAATGTCCCCCAAGTGCAGGAAGCTGGCCGAGCCAATTATATTGTCGCCCATGTTAGTCGCCTTCTGTGGGTTAGGACTTGGATAGAGGTTGGTGGTCCACCGGGGTCTCGGGTCTTGTGCGGCGAGTGTGTGTGGAGTGGTTGCCACCGGGTGGCGCAACAATGGGCCACCGCCCGCAGCTCCTCACGTGGCTGCTCCTGTTGGTGTCGCTCGCTGTTTTCCCCGGCTGGGAGCTTTTGTTTCCTTTGGCGCAGTCGGTTACGCGAGTTAATTGCAATGATTTGTCGTCCTCGTTATGTCCTGTGGGGTTAAGCAAAGAGAACAAACGCAACATGAGTTTGCTTACATCTCACCAAGGGACATTAAGAATGCCGTTTAGTAAAGGTCTTAAATTATTGTATGCTTTGTTCATTGTTTTTAATCTGCTGGAATGCTATTAAACAAAGAACTGTTTTTTTTTTATAGATTAATAAATCTACCTATGGGAAATAGTTCATAAATCAATAGTACAATAATTGGCTTGCGCCATGTGTTTTAAAACTTTATTTGGCAGCCAATAATTTTCTGAGAAATAAAAAATGATTTTCTTACAACCCGCTAGGGCACCCCGAATTTGGTTTTGGGTTAGCGGAATATAAAATATTAATGGATAATTTGTCCAACAACCCCACATGGCTCGACATCGCGGGGGTCTCCATTGTTCCAAATACTTTCCACCCTCACTTTGGGACCCTGTGACGTATACTTAATATTCAACCCCAGAGAGATAGTAAGTTGTACGCTTAATACTACCAATAAACATTTTTTTTCGGTGTCTGCTCCTCTGCCAATGTAAAAAACTACCATTGTCGCTTTTAACGATTTTTATAGTTGGCACTCTGTGCTTTTTATGATTTCTTTCTACAGATAATAGCTGCATTACAACTGACGAGGGAAAATAGAAAATATCTATGTACAAAAATATTCAACGTTAGATCATGAAGGAGTGAGGCAACTACTTTTATTGTTGAATGCCCCTCCCGACAGTCAGCCACAAAAGTTTAAAGAGGACTTTTTGCTTAAAGAATCCCACAAAAGTCCGTAAGTGTTGTTTGTCAAAGATTTCTTTTCTAGAGTATAGAATCTAGACTCCAAAGATGGGCGTTTAGATACAAAAAAAAACGTCAAGATGGTAAACATATAAATTGAATCAGTGAAGAAAATTTATTATTTTTATTCGTATAGCTATAAAAATATTTGCAGAAGTTTTGTTTATTTATGTATTTCATTAGCCTTGCCAAAGCCCATATTTTTGGGATGATCCATATGAGTGAGTTATTTATTCGCCCATCCAAAGTATTTGTTTCTGGCGATTAGTTGGAGCTTAAGTGAGAACATCACCGGCATACTAATGGGCTGTTGGCTCCCAAACACAGATGGCAGCTTATGGGAGGATTAATTGTTGCCAACTGTGGCTTTTGGCGAAGAATTCGTAAGATTGATGTACGAGTATGGTCTGGGTTAATCAGCTTGATTGACAATTACAATTGCCCAAACGACTTTACCTTGTGTCAGAGTAACTGGCAAAGCCGATTAATGCTTACAAACGCCACCCCAGAACATCGCTTCAGTCAAGGAAATGAAAAATTCATCACTTCTCTCTAGACCGAGCCACTTTATGGGCCAGGAATTCAAGCAAATCCGGAGGAGGATGGCAACAGCCGAGAACGACTGCTCAAATATGTTCATCTTGTAAAAGGGAATGAAGGCAGGAAGCCGTTGACTGAAGGCAGGAAACAAGGAAACATGGAAGGGGGCCATGGAGTTTAAAAAGCATCCCACCCAGGACCTGAAAGACAGCTGGGCCATCAACATCAGACACCCTGATAGAACAACCTACCATATTTTCTCCCTGAACCAATTGATTTGCTTGCCAACATACTAATTATCTTCTAATCCCAATATACTGGCAGGGCCAATGAGTTTCCCTGTTCGATTGTCCGGAACCCACCTGCTGTTCGACAATTAAATCGAAATTTATTCGAAAATAAATTTGGCTAACGGGCACTTTAATCAAATTACGCGGTCAAATCACAATAATCCAACAGCCAGGGGATGCCTTAAACTAAAAAATTAACACAAACACACAATCGGGCAGCTGAGCAATGTGGATACACACACATGGCCCTATAGTATCTATGAGTGGGAGCTCAGATATTCGCCTATTTTTTTGTTGTTCTTGTTTTATTCTGGCGGAAGCTGGCCTTCCCTGGGTTCTGGTGCTCTTTTATTTGCCAGGTGTACATTTTCATCTTGTGGATGGAGACCAAACACTTGCACCAACCTCTTTTAATTTGGGCGCTTTGTAAACACAAGAAATATTAATGCTTTGCGGTCGGTCGGTGGACTTTTGAAAAAACCAAACCAAAAACTTGAATGTATAATTGTGGGGATTGCGGCCAGCGCTTTGAAGATAAATTTTTTTATTTTCGCTTTTCCGACGCGACGAATAGCGACCCACAATCGACGAGCACTCCAGCGAAAATGTTGGCCAAAGTTCGCCGCATTAGGCCCAAAAGCTAAGGCGCCAAGCTTTTCCACAAGCTTTCCCCATTTCCCGGCGAGCCAGCTCCACCTTTGAGCGGAATTCATGGCACTTTCGCTCAAGGCACCCACAGCATTCAACATTCATTCTATGCACGCGACCCCCGCCCGCCCGGAAACCTTTCGATTTCAGAATTTTCTATATGCTTTACGCATCAGCGCCGAGAATTAGCTGGGTTAGTAGTGGCAGTTAGTTAAACTTTTGCTTTGTGCCTCCGCCTGAGTGCCTCTAAACGTGGCTGTGAGCTCGAGCATGTGCAGATTTGATTTCACTTTTTGTCCGGGTCTTTGGCTTAATGCGATTTTCCACGCCGGGTCAAGGTCGGGAATGTGACATACGGCTCCCAGTTAGTTGCACTGCGTGCATGCCCCTCCCTGATAAGCCTTTGTTTGGGCATGAATGGGACAGTTCTTAAAAAATGCATTTTAGCCAGATTAGTTTTCCATGGTATTCAAGGGATTTTTGTCGTGGAAACGAATTATGGAGAGTGGTTGAGAATGATGTGTGGAATTTTAATGCGAAAAGGGTGGCAATAAAAATGCAATTTTTATGATTAATGGCAGGTATTGCAGAATGCAGGATATTGAGGATATTGTATTTTATTGAAAAAATTATATGTAAATTGCAAAAAGAAAAGGCAAATCCGACTTAATGTTTGACATTTAAATGATATTCTGCCACTACACACTATTAGGAAGATAAACTAATTTAAGATTAAAAATAATTGGTTTAAATTATATTTTACAATAGACTATAATTCATAAAATACAAGTTATAATTTAACTCAACTCACAAGAGCCTTTAAATTGAAGGTCTTCGCGTAGTCAGTACCTAATAGTATTAAGTAGTTAATTATACAAGCGCTTAACATCTTAAATATAAATTATTAAAATTCACTAAACAGATGGACAGCACAAATGAAAAGCTTTGCAGCTAAATCGAGTGACTTCCATGCGTGAGCCACAAGTGGCCGGCACTTGCAAACAAATGCAAACGTCGCCGTCGGCGCCGGCGGAGCAGCAGCGCAGCTGCCATCAGCAGAGTGGTGGTCAGCTGACCGTGTTCACGTGCAGCGCCAAACAGCTGATGGCGGACGAAAACAAAGAGAGACAGATAGGGGAGTGGCGTGTAGAAAGAGTGAGGGTGTAAGGGGGCACGGCCGCCGCAAACATTTGTTTACATCGGAGGGCGCAGGCGTGGCCCAGCTTTGGGATAACTTCAAAAAGCTCCGTCCGAACGCTTTAAGCTCGAAAGCTGCGCCAAAAAAGGAGGAAAACTTCAGAGGATTTTCCAGTAGCAGAGGAACGCGCATAGCGCCACGTTGTTGTGTCCAGACCGGAAAAGTGAAAGCGAGCAAAAGTGGGACTCCGAGGCGTCGCCGAGTCTTCGTGTTGAGCGGGCGTCGGAAAGTAGGCAACATTTGCTGCCTGTCCACGGTGCGTATGGGTGATGCGATGTGATGGTGTGGCGTGGTGTGGTATGGTATGTGGATGCTGCCCCAGTGAATTTTGATGGGGCAGGAAAGCTCAGGCTTTTCGAAAGATGTTAGGCCAAAGTGTCGTCGACGACAGAGAATATCAAAATTAAATGAAACAAAAATTACACATTTTGTTTCCAAAGTTCAAAACACCCAAAATTGGCAGACAAAGAGCGGCGGAGAGGAACAAAAAGGGATAAAACTTTGCTGTGCTGTACTGTGCCGTTCTGTGCGTGTGATAAAAGTTGTGCTTGTGTGCGTGCCATCATGTCACTGTGTGCGTCCGTGTGAGCGATGTGCGCGTGTGTGTGTGCGCAAAAAGAATAGAGAAAGCAAAGCATCCCGTAGGAGTGGCACACAAAGTGTTTGCATAACTTAACTCGCGCCCGCAAAACCAGCCGACCGCCCAACGCCCAACGCCCACCATCGCCCAATAGCCTTATAGCCTCATAGCCTCATAGCCCCCTCACTGCCAATAACTTGATTAAATGCCCAGAAATTCAAGCGAAGCCGAGTGAGCAAGAAATGGAAATTCAGAAATTGGCCTTGCCCTTAGCTAGTGTTGATGTGCAAATGAAAAAATTTGAAATCGAGCCCTAACCGAAAATGACCCCATAATAGTTTGCAGTGTGGCGGCTCGCTTCATCGTATATCTAGATTGAGGCGTGGCCCTGCTAATCCTAATCAATCCCGCCATGGACGCCGTCCAGACGGCTCAGTGCGTTGTGTATTCTGTGGTTATCGGTGTTGGACTCGTCCTATTGGGCATTGTGGCCTACATTGCATATTCCTTTATATGAGGGGCACGGTCGCCAAGGTCGCTCAACGCCATTAAATTCTCTTGAAACCGAAATTACTTTGAACTGTTGAACCATAATATACACATTTTACAAAACACTACACTGAATTTATTGTAAATAGGGTCTTGTACAAAAAATAGTCATTATTTTCTTGTAATTGCTTAGCCATTTATTGATTATTTTCATTATAGTGTATTATATTACATCTTTTATTATTGAAATCTGTAAATCAATTCGACCTTACCAATATTTTAATCCTATTCCTATTCCTATTAAATCCGATGAGCAAATAGGATTCTGTAGAGAAATCCCTCGCTTTGTTCGGAAAACCCAAATAGTTGCTCAAGCCCAACGAATGGGCGGCCATCGGGCACTTTAGCAACAATAGACCGACTGTAGAAGTTCAGCTAACTGAGGCACATCAGTGTGCAATGCTTCAAATCATACACAGAATGGATAGAATACCCGTTCTCGCCACCACTTCATCCAATCGTCCTGGGAGGGCTTAAGGGTCCTGCTGCCATCATTTGGACGGATTGGGATTCAGTGGAGCGGAATGGACGGGGTGGAGAAAATACGTACATATGTTTGGCAATTCGTGTGTGAAAAATGCGAACGAAAATTGCCTACGAAAAGATGCTGTAAAGTACACAAAAATATAAAATGTGAATTGCCAACAATGGGCCAGGAAAGTCGCAACACTTTAGCAAATTCGGGTGCTGCTCTAAGGAGGCGGTTGGTCGGACATCCTTGACTTGGTTATTGGCTTAGATGGCTTTCTCGGTTAAGCCACACACACACACACAATGCTGGACCGAAAGGGATATGAAAGGAAGGGTAACGGAGTAGGAAAGGATCTCAAGAAAAATGGATAAAAGGTTAAAGCAACAGGGCGTGGATGTGAACGACTCGGGCGACAAAGTTCAGTTCAAAAGTTTCGGGGCTTTTTTGATTGAAGCTTTTGTCTGCGGACGACTCCTTTGGGAGTTGTCCACACCATTGGATCGCACATAAAACAATTCCCGTTTATAGTCGGAAAATTAAATTACCGAATATTGGCCAGAGGGACAATTTCCTGGCGAAAATACACATACACTCGCCGGACGCACTGGTCCGATTGATTTTGTCCCAAGGATATCCGCCAGAGAAAGTCAATTCAATTGGTAGTCTGCTCGTCACACAAATTGAACCCTCCACCTGCAATCGGGCCTTCGTTAAAATCTATATATATGTGCATATATCGCATGTTGTGGCAAATTAAAGTCAAAAACCACTGCAAAATATTCCAATAAAGCATTCTCCATCGGCATCGGCATCATCAGAATCAGAATCAAATGCGAGCCGCTGTCGGGCTCAATGTTTTCATTGTTGTCAGCCTGTCAGTTCGAATTACTCAGAAGCCACCGCCCCCACAAAAGATGGGTGGTGGGCACTAGGTAGTTTCAACCTACCCCCTCCTCTCCACGTCCCTTGCCCTGCTGCACCACCCGTGGGGCCCGCGAATCCCACACACGCCGCCAACAACAACGAAAATTAAATAAAATGTTAGCCATGGCACGTCCGCAATGTTAAATAGTTAAACAAAAACGGGCCGAGAAAATAGCGTTGGGTCTGCTGAGAAGATGGAATACTCTTTTTAACAGAAATGGGAGATTTTTCTTTGAAGTTTTCATTTAAAGTTATAGCAAATAGTTTAAAATATTAGCATTTTATGAGGGTAAACTCATACAGTAATCTTTTAAATGCCTAATACTCTAATAACATGTATGATGTTTAAAATTAATTGCTTTGAATACTACCCACTATACTCTTTTTATTTCAATCGAAGTTCATTAGGGGCCTTTTTAAATGGACATGAAAAAATGTAAGTAGCGCTCGAATCGAAAGTGTGAAATTCACATTAACATTTTTCAAAAGTAGATGGAATGTCATTGTCATCATATTCATATGAGTTGTACAAGTAGTCGAGCTGCTGTAAGTTCAGCCCTTTATGACCATTTTTCAAGCAGGATAATAAGAGCCAAGCCATTCCTAGGGGAAACTTGTCCACAGTATGCTGTTGAGTCAGTCGAGCTGCCTCAGACACAAAACTAGAGAGAAAACTGTTGAAATCAAATCAACTATTTATGGGAATTAATAGGAAATGAGTCCACAACAAAACAGAGTACTAGGGGAATGAGCCATAAAGGTAAATAGCATTTAGAAGCAAAGCGATGAAAAACCATTTAATCTAAAGGGCTGAGCAAAGCGTTTTATTTAAGCCATTAAGAAGGACCCTTTCGAAGGCAAAAGAATTAATTACAGCCTGTGTTTTACGCCTCGCTTTTTGTAATTTGTTTATTTATTAAGGTCTGCCTGCTGTCTGGTCCACGAAAGCTATTGAAAAGCTCAAGAGATCTCGGCGCACCTGAGTGAAAATACACAAACACACACACACACAGATAGAGGCACAACCGCAAACAGAAGCACAGACGCTGGCAGATGACTTACTGGAGAGCCCTCTTTTGCTCGTTCATTCCGCTTCATTGATAACTCACGACCTCAGGGTCCACTCACACTTATACACTCATATACTCATATACTCATACACTCCCACTCATACTCATACTAATTGCAACCAAGTGGGCTTGGGGTACTTGCATAAAAACATCGTGTGTGCGCGGGGTTATGTGTGTGTGTGTGTTTGCGGAGAGCATACTTTATTTATAACGGGAAAATGTCGCTTACACAATTTGACTATTTATGTTAATTGGTGGCGCCATCCTCTTATCCCCTTGTGAGAACTCCTCCCAAAGCAGATGGCTTTCGCAGCGAATTATGTGCATGCCAGTGAACATGGCAACATTCCAGCCTTAATTAATTCGCATTTAAGTACTGGTGTATTAGAGCAGGTAAACCATAACGAAATGCCTGCCTTTTTTAATGCACTGTGTAGTCTCTCCCACATAATAATTGATTTTCCACAAGCTTTCCGTTAGGAAGTATCTTTTTTTTCATTTGAAATGGCAGTGCATTTAACGAAAGCAAAATATATTTCCCGATTTTTATCTATTTTTATGAGCCAGTTGAATTTATCTTGAAACTTAATCACTCCTGATAAGATATTTAAGGTTTCAGCTGTCACAAGGGTTTGTGTATCTAACATATTTGTTAATATAAAAGGTTTCTTACTAATGTATGACATAATAGATAAAAGAATAATATTTAACATGGAATTTTTCAAAGCAAATATTGAATAATTTCACATTTGGAAAGAAGATATTATTATTCATATTATAAATCTTGTCTTATTAATATAAGATTTCCCAATAAAACATATACAAAGTACTATATTATCCTCTGAGATATGCACTTTAGAAATTAACTGGAATTTCTTTGACCTTCAAGATAAAGTAATTCTCTAAAAAGCATTAATGCGAATGTAATTGATCGTAATTGTAGGTTCATATGCCTGTTGAGTCGCATATTACATTATTAGTGGGCTATTAGGAGTTACTTGAGTGCACTCTCATGATTGCAAACTGTGTACGAAAATGCAATTTTGCGCTGAAAGGCAATCTTTATGCCACGCAATTAAATCGAAATCATCGCGTGCAGCAGCTTCAGCATGCCCCAGCCTCTGGCTGCAGGCGAGAGAGCTCCACCGGAGGCTCCAGCTCCCTCCCTCTCTTTCGGCATCTCTCGCTCTCGCTTTACTCCTGTCTGTCTCTATCTTGGGGCCTATGGTTGGTGCTTCTCCCTCTATCTCCCAGTACCTGCTTGGCACTCAACAATGTGGCGCTTAATTAAGCACGCGTCTGCCCTGACAGCCGTTCCCCAACTCATTCGCTCCCCCTCGGCTCTCAATCGAGTTACGTTCAGTGAAAGAAATTACTGTGTTAGTTATGTTTCTTATTTAATCTTTATGTAATCAAGACTCCAGATTAAAAATATATATATTTTAATGCAAGAAAAATATTATATATTTTTAAGCCCTTTATCAGTGATCTTTTCTCTAAAGTTATTATTTGTTGATAAGCTCCAGAAGCGAAAAAGTCGGATACTTTATTATCTCATTTTTGATTTCTTCATTTATCATTAATATTATATGATGCATATGCAATATCTTCTTGAATTATATAATTTACTTTGAAATCATGCGAAAAATATATATTTTATTTATCAAGTTAAAAATTTACTTTTTTCTGCGTGATCTCCAGTGAGATGAAATATAGAAACTGAAGGTATTCTTTCTGTGGTGGCCCTTGCCTTGGGGTCTGCTTTGTAATTGAATCAAAGAGCTCTGCTTGCTTTCTGCGCTTTGATTTCTTTTCAATTATTCAGCCAAATAAAACGAGCCTGCAAATGGGAAGAGGCGTGCCGCCACTAGATAATAGCTATCTGGGTAATTAGCTCAGGCCCAGTTCCGTCGATAAATCGGATACCTGAAGAGCTTATTGCCTTATGACCTACTTTAATCGGCGGCAAGCCCTTCGGGAAACCAGAAACCAGAAAAACCAGTCAAATCAACAGGTTGTCCGTTTGCTTATAATAAAAAGATATACGTACGTTATGCTACAATGTCTTGCTGAATATCCAAAAAAAAAAAATGAAAAAGAGGAACAGAGGCAGCCGCTGAATCATCCGCTGATAGACACGATCGTAAATCGAATTTATATTTATTTTATTCAAATTGAACTTCACAAGCAAACACTCGAAAGAACTTAATATATTTTCACCTTGAGTGCGCGCACTTAGCCGCAAAAAGAAGAATAATAATAAAAAAGCGAAGAAGACGGCGGAACAACAAAACCGCACACAATAACAATAACAATGAGGGGGCAGCGACGTCAGCGTCGACGCGGACAGAGCCAAATGCGAAGGCAGCAGCGGCAGAGGTACGGTTGTCAATAAGACACAGCCGTATAAAACACGCGACAAACGATTCCGGTTAAAGTCACAGAGGCGAAAGCAAAAAAAAAAAATTGTAACCCACCAACAACAATTGCCTCCCCCGCCTCCGCTAACTCACACTTTGGGGAAGCGCAGCGGCAGCGCAGCAGCGTCGACGCGGCAGAGCAGCAAAGCAAACAAAACGCACAACGCGATAGCCGATTTTCCAAGCTTTTTCGCACTTTTCCAGACACTTTTTCGGGCCCACGCCCACCGCTTTCAGGCCAATAAATTGGCCATTATTTCGGCGATAAATTAGCTGCTCGAACCGTATGAAAATGCAATTTTCCAGGGCGCCGCGTCATGCACGAAAACCGAGAGTTGCTTCCGCTCCCCTTCACAGACGTCTCTTTCCCACCGATGTGCCAGCGCAGCGCGGATAAGGCGGACCGACGTGGAGCAGCGCCAGCGAATACACGTCCGACCAAAAGCGCGCAACAAGTGTTACAAGTCGGCCATATGATCGCTAGTGTGGCCACTTGATACCCAAAGCTTATTCCCCAATAATGCAATATACCCCAAAAAAGCTGAAAACCCAAAACAAAAAAATTCGGAGATTCATGTCGATTGAAAAAAAAGTATACCTACTGTTGGACGAACCATTCTTTATTATATCTATAAATGATCTTGCAGTTGGTGTAGCAGCCGGAAATAGGGACGCCATCTTTTTTGGGCGATCTGGCAACACTTCAAAAGTGATCTAAGCCGCGCTATAAAGATATATTTAAATTTTATGATTAAAACATTAAACAAATTGTTTTAAAAATTATTTTACTAGAAAATATTACTAATTATCATATTATTTATTAAAAAATATAACTTAAACAAAGACAAAATACGAAGGTTTTCATAAAAAAAATACGCATACGACGTGTGAGCCGTATAATAAGAAAAGTATTCCTAATGTAATTAATTATAGAATTTTGAATGCGAAATTATTATACAGCATTTAGCATAAATAAATATAATGGTGCAATGATGAAAAATAAATAAAATAATCTAAAGACTTGGATTCTAGGTAGAATTTAACAAATTACGTATACGACGGGTATGTCGTAATCAGAAAAAACTTATCTCATCTAAGCAAGTAAAACACTAAGTATGAGAAATTTTTTTGCAAATAAGCGATTTAAACAAATCGAGGCAAAAATCTTTCTAAAAAGGTACACCGATTAAGAATCAGCCTTATTTTTCCTTCCATGCTTTCTTCAAAATTTTTGAAGGCAGGGATTTGATTTTGAAGGGAACCGTCACAAAATTTAACAAAATATCTACAAAAAAATGTGCTTCCGAGGCAAAATGATGGAGAATTGATCTACAAGTCGTTTAAGGTATTCCACACAAGAATCGGATGACTATTGGCAAAGATAAAGACTTTATTGGGGACAATATTACCCCTTCCATGCATTCTTTTTTCCTCTTGAGTTTGTCTTTAAAGTATTCCGTCTTTCACATTATATCCTTCAAAAATTTCTTCTTCCTTTAAAAATATGATCTTCTCTAAAGGTATAAAATGACAACTTTTTATTAATAATTTGATTATTACCTTTGAATGATTTCCACCTACATTTCCAGAAAATGCTGCATGTTTGCCGGCGGGACAATTAAATTCATCAGACAAAGCACATCGTTTTCCTCCCCCAAAATCTTTCCAGTGCTGCAATATGGCTGCTGAGGGTTTTGTTTATCGCTGGCTTTTGTTCGGAACCACCATTGTTCTGCTCGCTGAAGCCGCCCAAAGGCACACCGCATCCGATAATCCCTCGACGTACAACATTGGCGGCGTATTGAGCAATTCCGACAGCGAGGAGCACTTCAGTACCACAATAAAGGCAAGTGCCCCGAGACGACAGCTAACTGGATTTCCCTTTTCGATTTATTATTCAATTTAATAATTTTCACTTGTGCCTTTGAAATCACAGCACCTCAACTTTGATCAGCAGTATGTGCCGCGCAAGGTCACCTACTACGACAAGACCATTCGCATGGACAAGAATCCCATCAAGACAGTGTTTAATGTCTGCGACAAGCTCATCGAGAATCGGGTAAGCCGGCAACAAAATGCAATTACCTCACCACATCCGCCCATTCCCAGCCTCACACTCCGAGTGCAGGCGAAGGATATACTCTGGCTGGCTTCATTTCAATAATTCAGAGGGAAATGATTCGGAAATGCCGTGATGACAAACGGTAATGTGGCAGCAGATTCGAATATCCACAAGTTTCCAGCTGGTTAACTCAACGTTTGTGCCCAGAATCCTTCCTCAAACAATGTTCAGTTTTAATTGGTTTGCCTAAAGAACTTTTCACACAAAAATGAAAATTGGGATATGTTGAACAATTAAGTTTTTATTTACTGAAAACCTAAATGTAACCCAAGGGACTACTATCCGGTTCATTTGATTAATGTTTTCAAAACTTTGCACGGAACTGTATTTACAGCATCCAGAGCTGTATTTATACAGCACTTCCCACAATGAAACGGGTTTCTCATGCAATTCATCAATTTGTAAAGTACTTCAAAAAATAATAATAATGACGAAAAAGCTTCAAAGTCAATGCACTGAGGTTGCTTTGTGGTTTTTGAGATCACACACAAATAAACATCAAACCGAAAGTCAGCTTCCGTTTTTTGACCAACTACTCGATTCATCTTTTTTGATTCCATCAATCAAATATTGGGCATTATCACACATTTATCATCGGCTGCCGTCTGGCGGATTTATGTGTGAGAAGTGGTCCTGGCCGAAAGGCAACACCCACTGGTCCTGGACTAAATCAATGCAATGCCATTTCGGGGCGGCATTTGTCATCATTAATGCCAGGGCGAATTTATCATCGCTTGCCCTTCGAAATGTGCGTCCATTTTGAACCTTTCATTACGCCTGCCAGTCTGGGGAGACCAAATCAACTGTCATTGACTCCACTGGGGGCCCCTTTACCATCCTATAAGGTGCATAGCGTAACCATAAAGCTTGTACTCATGGTTCTACTCAGAAAAGCTTTCTAGAAAGTCAGAAAAAAATATCACTTGTCTAACAGAGAATGTTTGTAGCCGAGGAAGAGTAATTTCCTTGCCCATATGGTCCTGAAACGTACTGTAGGCAATTTGGTGAGCTCCTCGTGCCATTCACACTTCCGCCTATCTGCCATTTTTTCTTCCTGTACCCACCCATTCAAGCATTTCCCAACCTTTTGCCGCCTCAGCATTTTCCTTTGCATTGCTCATTTCCACTGATTTGGTTTGTTTCCTTCCCGGCACCCTTTGACCTCCGCCTCCGTTTTGCAGGTGTACGCCGTAGTCGTTTCGCATGAGCAAACCTCAGGTGATTTGTCCCCAGCTGCCGTGAGTTATACGAGCGGTTTCTATTCAATTCCCGTCATTGGCATATCCTCGCGGGACGCGGCCTTCTCCGACAAGAACATCCATGTCTCCTTCCTGCGAACGGTGCCCCCTTATTACCACCAGGCCGATGTCTGGCTGGAGATGCTGAGCCACTTCAGTTACACGAAGGTAGACCACTCTTCCCCCCTTCCAATAACCAAAAAATTTGACTTATTGACTTATTGAGTTGTTCCGTTATCTGCTCCACTGGGCGACAGGTAATCATCATCCACAGCTCCGACACGGATGGCAGGGCCATACTGGGCCGCTTCCAGACCACATCCCAGACCTACTACGACGACGTCGATGTGCGTGCCACCGTGGAGCTGATTGTCGAATTCGAGCCGAAACTGGAGAGCTTCACCGAGCACCTCATCGACATGAAAACGGCCCAATCGAGAGTCTACCTGATGTACGCCAGGTGAGTGCTAACAATTTGCGAAAACAATGCATTCATAATTGGGTCAAGTTGGGCAGTTTGGACTCATCTGCTGTTTGTGAATTAGATGGTGCTTCAAGAGGTTGATAAATTGGATCAATATTTGATAGGTAAATTAAAGGAATCGCTTCTCATCTCTTCCGTCTATCGGATAAATATTAAATTGGCTTTTAATGTCAATTTTTTAAAGCAGCTTCCTTCATGGGAAATACATAATGTAAACATGCTGATTTTTTTTCAATACTGCCAGTTGTCATATATGTATATAAATCGCATTGCCCCGGGAGATGCTTCAATTTGTGTACCAAAGCGTGTCTGTCAATTGTTGTCAGTTCCCAATAAAATGATTTTATGC
Organism: Drosophila atripex; assembly: GCA_035045925.1. NCBI lineage: Eukaryota > Metazoa > Arthropoda > Insecta > Diptera > Drosophilidae > Drosophila > Drosophila atripex. The sequence goes on along the minus strand of JAWNOP010000022.1, from coordinate 1,630,291 downwards.
TGTACTCCACAAATTGATTTCAATGAAAAAGCGTGATATCCAAGATTACTGGGATTGCATTCTGGACATTTATCAGATTGCGGCCATAAAGTTTTTATGTTGATAATATATTTAATAAATATTATTTCTGCACTTGTTGGCTATCAGAAAATATTACTGTTTATGGTTATTTTATCGCTAACGAATCCTTGTTGATAAAAAAAGTTATGTAACCCAGTTTTAAATACATTTTATTATTTATTCATTTCGCAAATTCCACAAACTGCAATGCCAGATGGAATTTTGAATTCTGGTTTAAATATGCATACTTCTTATTACAGCACGGAGGATGCCCAAGTCATTTTCCGCGATGCCGGGGAATACAACATGACCGGCGAGGGGCATGTGTGGATTGTGACGGAGCAGGCTCTGGTTGCCAACAATACGCCGGACGGAGTGCTGGGCCTCCAGCTGGAGCACGCCCACAGCGACAAGGGACACATTAGGGTAAGTGCGACTCCCCGGCCGGGAACTCAATTATGCATGACGTGATTTCGTTGCTCTCCTTCTTTGTCCTCGCCCGCCACCCACAGGACAGTGTCTACGTCCTGGCCTCGGCCATCAAAGAGATGATTGGGAACGAGACCATAGCCGAGGCACCGAAGGACTGTGGTGATTCCGCCGTGAATTGGGAGTCGGGTACGTATCATCCGCCATGCGTGCTAATTGGCCCTTTCACACCTGTCCATTTCGTATCTGCACCTGGCAGGCAAGCGTCTGTTTCAGTACCTGAAGTCTCGCAACATTACGGGCGAAACGGGTCAGGTGGCGTTCGATGACAACGGAGACCGAATTTACGCCGGCTACGATGTGATCAATATTCGAGAGAAGCAGAAGAAGCATGTGGTGGGCAAGTTCAGCTACGACAGCGTAAGTTTCTTATTTTTAAAGGATTTTTAAACCTATATAGTACTTTACTAATCCTCTTTTTCAGGAGCGTGCCAAGATGCGGATGAGAATCAATGACAGCGAGATTATCTGGCCCGGAAAGCAGCGTCGGAAACCGGAGGGCATCATGATTCCCACCCACCTGAAAGTGCTCACCATCGAGGAGAAGCCGTTTGTCTATGTCCGGCGAATGGGCGATGATGAGTTCCGGTGCGAACCGGACGAGCGTCCTTGCCCACTTTTTAATGCCTCCGAAGCAACAGGTGGGAAATGTTAAACTCTTTAAACAAAATAATAATTTTAGTGTACCACCCTTCTTAAGCCAACGAATTTTGCTGCCGAGGCTACTGCATCGACCTACTGATCGAGTTGTCTAAGCGGATTAACTTCACCTATGACCTGGCCCTGTCGCCGGACGGACAGTTCGGGCATTATATCCTAAGGAACAGCACGGGGGCCATGACCTTGCGCAAGGAGTGGACGGGTCTCATTGGAGAGCTGGTCAACGAACGTGCCGAGTAAGTGGCTTCATATTATCATCATAGTCGGATGTCAAATCACGGCCTTTTAATCCCATCTAGCATGATCGTTGCACCACTAACCATCAATCCGGAGCGTGCCGAGTATATCGAATTCTCGAAACCATTCAAATACCAAGGCATTACAATACTCGAGAAGAAACCGTCACGATCGAGTACTCTCGTGTCTTTCTTGCAGCCGTTTAGTAACACGCTATGGATCTTGGTAATGGTGTCGGTCCATGTTGTGGCGCTCGTGCTCTATCTCTTGGACAGGTAAGCGAATCCTCCTGGTCCCAGGAATCCAAATACCAAACCCCATCCCACAACCGAAAACAAAAGCTGAGGAGATAATAAATCGTTGCATTGGACGGTTGAATGGCAGCGATTAGCGGCTGATCCCATCCCACATGGAATTAATGAAGAGTTCGGGTCGAAATTAATCTATAATTTACCAATTTTCAAACTCAGATTCTCGCCCTTCGGACGCTTCAAGCTCTCGCACTCGGACAGCAACGAGGAGAAGGCCCTGAATCTCAGCTCCGCGGTTTGGTTCGCGTGGGGAGTGCTCCTAAACAGCGGAATCGGTGAGGGCACACCACGCAGCTTCTCCGCCCGGGTCCTGGGCATGGTCTGGGCCGGATTCGCCATGATCATTGTCGCCTCGTACACTGCCAACCTGGCTGCCTTCCTCGTGCTGGAGCGACCCAAGACGAAACTGAGCGGAATCAATGATGCCCGCCTGAGGAACACCATGGAGAACCTGACGTGCGCCACCGTGAAGGGCTCCTCGGTGGACATGTACTTCCGCCGGCAGGTGGAGCTATCGAACATGTACCGCACCATGGAGGCGAACAACTATGCAACTGCCGAGCAGGCCATCCAGGACGTGAAGAAGGGGTAACGTGGCAGGCTCGCGTCCTTTTCCGTAGCTGAGAATAGCATCGCATGTGTATGGCACTGTCCAGATCCAGATCCAGATCCAGACAACAACAACATCTACCACAACAACTACAATCTTAACAATTATTACAAATTCCAATTATCACTTTCCACTCTCCAACGCAACCTTCAGTATTCAATATTCAGTCCACCTAAACTGTCGCCACTGTCTCTCTCTTTCTTTGTCTCTGTCTCTGTCTCTCTCTATATATCTTGCTCTTTCTCTGTTTCGACCTATTAGATATTGTATTTGTAATCGTTAGCGGTATATTTCCTGTTCGTGTTGGTCTTGCCCCCGTACTTAACCGTCCCCTATGCCATCTTGTATTCCTATATCTTAGAAGTTTCATATTTTAATACCTCTGCAGATATTAAACAACATAATTTAAAAAATATATATTTTTTTAAACTTTACTATTAATTGATTCGTATATGAACTCGTACTAATCCGTTCCTTATATATTTTTTGGTTAATATTTTAACAACTTTATACATAACATTTATATACATAACACTTTATACATAACAATTTAAATTATACATACATTTTAACACTACTTTATACATAACTAAACTGATTTGTTTTATACGTAAATGGATACTTAAAAATGTTAAACTTACTTAAAAATAATTTTAAACATTGCCCTCTTAAATCAAAAACTTTTATCTGCAGAGATATCCGCCTCCTTCGTCAATCGAAGCTATTCCATTAATATTTCCTAAAATATATTATTTCCTACTTGTTGTGGCATCTTAAACCTAATCATCCTTTTAAAAATACTTTTAATCCTTTGTATGCCATTTTGTCTACAGTAAGCTGATGGCCTTTATCTGGGACTCCTCTCGCTTGGAGTATGAAGCCTCCAAAGATTGTGAATTGGTCACTGCCGGAGAACTGTTCGGACGGAGTGGCTATGGAATCGGTTTGCAAAAAGGATCGCCTTGGACCGATGCAGTAACACTTGCCATCCTTGAATTTCACGAAAGTAAGTCCTTGAAAAACATAATTATAGTAATTAATGGCCAATATGATTGCACTAAAGGTGGATTCATGGAAAAGCTGGACAAGCAATGGATCTTCCATGGGCATGTGCAGCAGAATTGCGAACTGTTTGAGAAGACACCCAATACCCTGGGATTGAAGAACATGGCGGGGGTGTTCATACTGGTGGGCGTGGGCATTGCCGGAGGCGTAGGTCTGATCATCATCGAGGTCATCTACAAGAAGCACCAGGTGAAGAAGCAGAAACGCCTTGACATTGCCCGACATGCGGCTGACAAGTGGCGTGGCACCATAGAGGTGAGTTTTTGAACGTTTCTTGGATCAGTCATATAATCTACTTTAACATTGTAGAAACGGAAGACTATACGTGCTTCCCTGGCGATGCAGCGCCAGTACAACGTGGGCCTGAACGCCACCCATGCGCCGGGCACCATCAGCCTGGCGGTGGACAAGCGGAGGTATCCCCGCCTGGGCCAGCGATTGGGCCCGGAACGGGCCTGGCCCGGAGACGCCGCAGACGTGCTGCGCATCCGACGGCCGTACGAGCTGGGGAAACCCGGCCAAAGTCCAAAGGTCATGGGGGCCAATCAGCCGGCAATGCCCATGCCCATGCTGGGCAAGACCCGGCCCCAACAAAACATGCTGCCACCTCGATACTCACCTGGATACACCAGCGACGTGTCGCACCTGGTCGTTTAAGTTAACATTTTGCCAAAGCAGTTAGACTATAGAGGGAACCATTATCATTGCTCATAAACATTGGGAATTGCTAGCCAGGGAAAAGGATTACCTGTTTGTTATAGCCGGTTGGGATAGCCAGGACCAGATGCAGGATTTTTACACTTAATTTCAAATATTAGGCGTTTTAATTGCCGGTTTGTCCTGGTCCCGTGCCCGCAATAATCTGTTTTATCAGAATCTAGATGTAATGCAACATTTTTGAATAACTTATTAAGTTTGTGTAGTTTTTATACATTTGTTAAAGGGATTCAGGAAGCGATTTCATTTGACGTTAGTTTTCATTTATTGCTTTCAATGTGCTTACTATTGTTCTAGAATACTAATACGCTTTAGCTTATTACTGAAAATTAAAAGAGTTTCTATCAAGTCTAAACTTTCCAATCCACAAAATACAGTATAAAATTTTAATCTTGACAACAAGTGACCAGATACATTTAGAGTGCCAGTGGCCAAGCTATAAAATTAAAATTACAGAATTAATTCATTCAAATATAAAACCCACCACCCATTCTTACAAGCCGTACTCTAAAGGTTCCAAACTAAACTCATACCGATTTTTGATCTGGCCATAATTTGCCTCAACTGAAAGCTCCGATTGCCCGTACAACTTATACAAATTATATTTTTTGTTCATAAACAAAAAAGCTTAAATAAAGTAAAACCTAAAAACACAATTGCCACAAAGGGCCCACGACGTCTTAGGAAGGGCGAACCCCGAAAAGCAATTAATTAAAACCACACAACTAACATTAAACTCAAAGAAGCTTAAATGAAATTTTAAAAACAAAAAATTAAATATATATATGTATACATATTATAATTATAAGATTCAGTGTGAAAGTTAACAGCATAAATGTGAAGCATACAAAATGAAATTCGAAAAAATATTTAGTAGTGAAATATGAATTTTAAATGTTTTGAATGTGTAAACCGTTTATGCAACAAAGAATAAATATTAAAACAACGACAGTTTTTTATTCTATTATCTCTCATAGGTAAGAACTCTTCTATTTGAAGGGTAACTACACTAACTAAATAGGATTATGATACACTAGTCTTATCATTCGAGTTTAATTAAAGTCAAGTCATTTAAGGCCTTTAATGAGTTTTTGCCATTGACGTTAAGCCAGTTGTTATGACACACAATTGGGTGCGAAAATGTACTATTTATTTGATGAACAAATTAGTAAATGGACAACAAAGTACCCCAAAGAAGAGTGCTATGCAGATACTATAACACTAAGTGATTGATGAATCTATTACAGAGGATGAATCCGAGCGTGCCACACTATCGCCTAACCATGGGCTTACTGAATATATTAAATTCGAGTAATTATTGCAATTAAACATTTGATTGCAAACGATTTGACAACGAAGTGGGGCTGCGTGGCTGTGCCTACCATTAATTGCCATTTTTCAGCACCACGATCGCTGTATATATACAGATGGAGATCCATACAGTCAGATGGATGGGAGACTAACTGGCGCTGAACAAGTTGTAACTGCTATAAAGCGGTTTCGGTTCTCCCTTGTTTTTGTTTGGGAACGACTGGTGGTGATGACAGTGTTAAAAAAAAAATACGGGAATTCGAAAAAAAAATCCCCAATTTCCTTAATTGAGGTGTATAAATTCATTACTTTGGTATCCCTGTTCGAGATATTTACATGAGTTTTAGCCCAAAAAAGTCTTTATTGTTTTATTTAATTTAAAAATTTAGAAAGTTTTTTTTAAAGGATTTCAAAATAAAAGATATTGTGGTTAAGATCAACTAGGATAATTCAAAGTTCGTCTCTTCTTTTAATTTAAGCTTTAAAAATAAATACTTCCTGTTATATTATCCTCTGATTAAAATAATTAAAACTTAAAATAAAGCGTTAAATATTTGTTAGATTCTAGCATTCCACACTTATGTAAACTATTGATCCAAGCACTTAGCACAAAGCCAGATACAGGTGGCTTTATCGGGACCAGACGAATATTGTAAGGCGTTGGAAAACAAGTGACGCCAAGGACAGATATACTCTGAAACCCAGTTGCAAGTGGTTTTGGCTATACTTCCTTCAAGCGGCACGACTTGGAAACCTTTTTAAAGTGGTATAAAGCAGTTAATTCAATTAATAAACAAGTGTCAAATAATGTCACCGGCCCCCATCCAGATAGCCCATGGTTATTTTGTCTTTGATCGCCCATTAAGAGGCCCGCACTAGTTTCATATTGTCATTGATGATCGTTATCGCTTCCCCGTGTAATGGATTATATATGGGAGCTATTACGTTGAAATTAATTAGCGCTGAACTATTGTTGTCTAACACAGTTGTCAGGCCTTAAATATTTAATTTTAGCTATAAAACAATAAATTTGACTGTGCTTCCACGAAGTTGATTCGATCAATTAGACAGTATTCGCCTGACCGGGAGAGGTGTTAACAAGTGCATTTGAGGGTTGAATTAAGCCGCCTGTAACTGGTTAAGGGTGGATAAGGTAAGGTACAAAAGATAAGGTATATTTTGCAAGAACTTGTAGAGTATTCAATTTAAAAACAACCTCAAATAATGCGCAGTGTCTTCCTTACAACGACTTTAGGACCTAAGTTAGAGAATACCCAAAACCATTAAAGGTTTAGTGCAGGTTCTTAAAACATAAACAATATAGCCTCAGATTACTAACAATTACATTTTTATATTCACAAACAAAAACAAGCTCATTTAATTTCTCCAAACATCAGCTAATTTTAGAATGATTCTAATAAGCATGCAAATATGACTATAAAAATAGACTACGACTTTTAAGGGCTTATATTCCATATGTATCAAATAATTGGGAAAATGATTTCTCATTATACCCCCGATGTATATTTATTTTTCAATGCTATATCATTGTATACAAATGATTTTCCGCAGCCAATTTTTATAGATCTTCAAATTCCGAAATGAATAAAAAGAAATTCAATTTATTTCCAATCGGTAAACAAATTTTCTACAGCCGACCACTAAAGATCCGAACAATAAAGTTTAATAAACGAGGCAAGTGAAATCGGAAGACGTGTGAACAAAATGTGGTAAACGAATAAAAATCAGTTTCGCCGAAAAATATACATTGCGAATCACAATCAGCCTGGAGCCTTATAGAGTTATAAAAATATTAGATAATTAATCAATCGTTAATCACTTTTATTGTACCATAAAAAACCCCAATTTGATATCGATAGTAAAGTGTAATCAAGTAATTACCCCGCTCCGTGCTGGTGTATTACTGATATAAATCTTAGAATTTAGAACTATGGTGAGTTAGAAAAAATATATACCTGGGTCTATCTTAATGACATATTGAATTAGCCAAGCTGTAAAATAGAATTTATTTTCCAGCGTTTAATAAACAGGGGAATAAAAGTGAATTTTTTTTGTGAAAAAATACCAAACTAATGAGAGTTCTATACTGTCAGTTCTCACAAAAAGTGCGCCTAATGTATTTAAAGTTTGGGTAATCTAAATTACAATGGCATAAAGGAAATTGCATATTGTAAAAAGCTTTTTTTGGTTAATAAAAACTTAATGGTAGTGCAATCATGAGTATTAAATTTTTAGGACTAATTGCACTAGTTTTGTTTAACGCTTTGACATAATTCAAATTTATTTAAATATTTTTAAAACTAGAGGCTTAAAATAGATTGTTTAGAGAAGCAAAAGGCTAAAAATATTCTTTAAAATACTCAAATTCCCTTTGAATCAATTAAAGCGCGCTCAAAATTAGTAGAGATGTCCATATTTATCCATACGACTCTCCTGGTCTTCCCAGACAAGAGGAAAGTCCAGAGCAGACTAACTTGATGTGGTTCATTAAAAATAACTCTTTTTTTTTGCAGCGATCTGCTCTTTATTAAAACTGCTTCGGGTGGCTCTGTGACGCAGAGCTAAAAAACAACACGACCAGCCAGTCAGCTAACTATACAGACGGCCAATCAAACCAGATAAAACCGAATTTAATTCGATTAAGGGGGTTTTATTCGCCTTCTTTTGCACGATTATTGTTACTGGCTTGTCTGGAGTTGGCTGATAGTAATGATGTTACGATTGTGTCAAAGTTGTAGTGTGCAAATGTTTGTGAATGAGAGCAGCAGAGTCGGGTTAGCCGCAGAATTGTTATGAATTCGGTAAACAAACGAAACAAGTTAATAGCGGCAATCGCGAGCGAATCGTCGAAAAGCAAACGTTTATGAATTGAGCGTGTCAAAGTGTTAAATATTTTTCTGAAATGCCTCAAAATGGTGTTATATTAAGTGATAATGCTTCAATAAAGTCAACCAATCGGGAGTCCTTTGATGTCTCCTTCAGAAATGGCACTAGAATTTTATTTTGTTATTGTTTAGAACTGTAACAAAAACTTTGATGCGAATAGGCATGAATAACTTAAAAATCAAATATAATATCATTTATATTTATACTTTGACCCAGATGTATTAATTTCATAAAATATTCCATAGTATATAAAGTTAATTGAGCATAAAAAAAGTCTTTATAAGATGGTTTAAAAAGGTGTGACTTCCGCACTTCCGTTTTTTATTAAATAAGCACTGGGCTTATCTATGTTACTAGTCAGTAGCAGTTTCTGAATAAAAGTTCATTGGATTATCCAAATATAAAAGCCTTTACTCCTCCGGTTGACTCTTATAATGAATTTATTAACTTTAATTAATTAATATTATAACCAAACAATAAATAAGAAAAATATAATTACCTAACAAAAATGTAGCACTGTGTTGTTAACTTTTGAAATAAAACAAAATATTTAAAGCATTGTCCTAATTTCCTTTTTTAAGTGTGTGGAAAACTTGACCGACGTATACGTAATATTTCTAGACATATTACGCATACGCACCGTGGGTTTATTGGCTTGGCAAGCGGGTATCACGTAGTCGAAACTTCCTCGGCAGAATTCTTGTGGTCGTGTTTTCCCCAACTTTCCGCGCAGAGAGCTCTGCCGTGTTGAATTCGGCTATCGCAGCCCCAAACACTTGTTGAAAACTCACCACATCGCGCAGGCAATCGTCGGGTGTCCCCTCGCTGGTTTTTGGCCTGTGTGTGCGTACAGTGTGTGTGTGTGTGTGTCTAACTTGTACTAAAGCCAAATCCAAAGCCACGGCGGAAGCAGCGGAACGACAGGCAGAGGCGGCAGAGCCGGAGCAGAGCAGAGCAGAGCAGCTGACTGGCGCAAAACGAAAAAAGCCATAATAATCAAGCGGTAAACACTTGACAACGCTCAAATGCCGTGCAACAGTCGGCGCGTATAGTTGCAATTGCCGCTACGGATATCAGAAAAGAAATTTAGATCTCGCACTCTTCGCGAAATACAAAACATACCCGAAACTAAGCCGAAACAAAAACGAACACTATTAATGCATTCAAATAATTCGGACACTTCAAGTTGAGGTCTATAGGCAGCCGGACGCGAAGAGTCGCGTCCTTTCGAATCGGGTGATATCATCCCATGCCAGTTGGGTGCGCCTATCCTGTCCTGTGACTGTGAAATGCAAATGTGCTCTGTGCGTTAACTTTCTGCAAGGTGTTTCTGCAATCGATAAGCTACTGAGTCCAGCACCTCAGACAACCAGTTGCTTTTAAACAAAAACAAGGGGTAACAGCTCCCAAAAGAACACTATGACCGATCGCTTTCAGATCTCAAAGGTGAACGGCACCGCCAACGCCGGATACGATGGAGAATCCGGGCCAACGGCCTCCGATCAGCCGGATGCAGCTCATCCTCCAGCCGGCAATGAGAATCATCTGCAGCCCAAGCCTCCTGGGGAGAGCGGTGAGAATCGCAGAAGCTCTCGCTTATCCTTCCGCGGCTTTGGGCACTTCCTGCGGAAATCAGATGCAGAACGCAAATTCAGTCTCGCTCAGCTAACAAAGTGAGTGTTTTTTTAGATATTATGTTACTTTTTCCGATTTTTTAATAGTTTCTCTTAAAAAAATAAACTTCTCTTATTAAAATTAGTGTCATACTTATTACCGAAAGCTTATTGTACTTTCCATAATGTCTTGGAAGTCAAGGCTTAGTAGTTGATAAAGGATATCCGTTTTATACTAATGAAATTGAACAGAATATTTGTATAATGAAAAATGCTGATAAATTAAATTTTGCGAAAAGAAAACCCCCAAATTTTTGATAATTGCTTCGATTAGTGCGATTTATTCGCTTAGATAAGACTTATTCGCGCGATGTGATTCAGCTGAGGCATTTCGTGAGCTTGAGATATTTCGTTTCCATTCATTACGGTGCACGTGGTGTCTAGATTTGGGTTTAAAACAATTTAGAAATAATACATCAATTAATTAAAGTTTTCTCAAAGCAAATTAACGATTAATTTTCACTCCGTATTACGGAGCTTCAATTGAGCTGCCGACACATGTTTAAACTGACCTCACAGTGAAAAGGAAAATATTGAAACAGATAAATGTTAAAAATACAATGTATCAGTTTCAACGTGTAATAAGTGAAGCCTTAAAGTGAAACAAAAATAAACATAAACATGCGTCCGTTATGTTTTTGTATTCAAAGTGAAGGTTACTTTTGCCCATTTATTGTAATCACGTTTAGCATATAAATTCGCGAAAAATGACAGCAGATTAAACAGTTTACCTGAGTCAAACATCATTGAAATTGTGATAATGGGACTGACGGTCACTGTCGAGTGAAATACGGTCGGTCCTCTTCCTAAAATTGAAATGGGCTCTACAGTTTAAGCAATTAAGATAACTGCCAGTCCAGAATGTAATTGGAAATCATGTTCTGCAAATAATGATTTGATTATTTAATAAAGTGACTCTGCTTTGGATCAACATGAATTAATTAATAGAAAAATATATAAATTTTTACCTGATAGGCAGGAGAATTCGATTAGTTTGAGTGGCTACTTTGATAGCTGTCGAACATTTTTGAAATAAATTTTTGTTCCATTTTTCCACTTCTGAAATACCATAAGCACATGCTCGAAATGAATTCAATTAAAAGCTGTCCGAAACAGCGATATTCGCCAATATTCACTTTGTAAAATTTTCGACAGCAGATGATTTGTTTTCTCGGAATCTGTTCGCACGGCAAACATGTTACATCAGCTTGCCGAAAAGAATAATAAAATCACTGGAAAAACTAATCAGGAAAAATAACAACCAGTTCTCAAAGTCGGACAAATTTGGCACAAGGATTCGATATTGGAAATTTTTGAACAACTGCTTTCCGAAGTGACCGAACTGTCAGTTCGAATTTGTCACTTGAGGATGAGCTCGACAACAAATAAATTTATAGTTTGTCATTTGGGTTATGCGAGAACAAATGAATTCAATTGACCGATGCCTGAGCTCCAATTGTACACATAACTCAGACTAGCTGATTCCCAACAAAACCAGCTACCGGCAACCGGCAAACAATCAATGCCCATCGATTGGAGTCTGTACATGCTTATATGTTTACACTCGGCATAAATATATATCCATAAACATATATATATTCCATATACGATATGTTCGAATGGCTAAATTGTAGAATTGTTTTCAATGCGCAGTCGCTGCTGTCTGGAAAAAGAATTCGAAAGGGAAAACAAAATTAATTAAAAGAAAAACCACAAGATGCTCGCAATCCATTGGTCGATTCTCTTCACTGTTCTCTGTTACTTTCAATTTATTTAGTAGCATAGTGAAAAACGCCCTCGAAAGCTTCTGTCCATTAATAATAAACATTCATAAATTATTGTTTAACTGAGCGGCTATACAAGAGGGGTAGAAATTCAAAGGAAAATATTTGACACTTTTATAAAAAGGACTGCCTAATCTTTTACCCACTATTTTTTAACCATATTTAACTTTTCATTCATTTTTAATGAGTTGTAATTCTGAATTTTTTTAAGTTTTTAAAATAATTATAATTTTTGTATGTAACCGAAATTTTTTGCTCAGTGCGAAAATATCTTTGCATTTAAATGCACAAGACAGTTCGATGGCAGAATGCATTTCTTTAAAGTCTCCTCTTTCCTTTTCCCGATGGGCCTGTCAATATATGCATCCCCATGCCCCCTTTCGATCCCTTTTAATCGGCGCCATTGTTCGCCCCGTGGCGCCGAACAGTGCTCAAAGATTATTGCCTTCCTCATTCCGGTTTCGCCTTTTTAAGATTTTAAATTATATTTTGGCATTGCTTTGGCTATTTTGAAGCAGTTCTGTTTGTGTTTCTGTTTTCAATGGCGATCAGTAAATATACATCATGATGGGATATGGGTGCCTGCCGTGCCGCGCTGCGTTAGCTCCGGGTACGGTACGGTTCCAGGTCGGTGGCCGAGTCCGAGTCCGAGCACTTTAGTCTCTCTTCGCACAGAAGAATTTTCTGATAAGACTTGATTTTTCCAGCTTTTGGACTGGCACCCCTGAACTTCTGCCCGGCTACCTTTACCATTCGGCTGGCCGGTTTTATTGTCTTATTATTTATGTGTATACACAAATATATTTTCCTTACATTTGGGAGCTGAATCCAAGTGCGTGCTGGGAAAAGAGTGCCGAATATATAGCCAGTGGATATTTGTGCTTGGGTCGCTGCAGGCAACAGTCATGCTGCCCGAGGCGATGATTATTCTGCTTCCGTTTCACCAGTAGGGTTATTTTCTAACTTGGCCTAGATTACTTCAACTAATGCGAACAATTTTCCCTTATGTGATTCCAGGGAGTCCCTGCCGCGCCTGGACAACTACCGCATTTCTATGCGCAATCTGAAGCGTCCTTCCATCGGAGAACTGCAGGGAGAGGCCGCTGATCAGGTGAGTTCATAGTTCCCCTTCGAACAGACCACCATGACGTAAGAGCAAGGAATTACCATAACAGTTTGCATAATGAATCGCAATCTAAAAGAGAATTGAACGGAAGTGCAAAGAATAAAAATTATCAAAATTAATAACGCATAATTTTGGTTAGATGAGGGACACAACTGCAATGTGTTGGATAAACAAAATGAAAGATTTAAGGATCTATAAAAATCTATTCATAAAGATCTATTCATTTTAGTACAACCATAGATATAGTGTTTTTGTCAAATTTTAATCAGTTTGAAATTTAGAACTACTCCACTCAAATTAGAAGGTTTATAGCCCTGTTAGAAAACAATTTATAACCGGCAGCCGTGAAAAATAATCTCAATGACTGAGACGTGCACTTGAAAAAATCTGGAAAAAAACCTGAAACACTTTCTATCAAATCTGGATTAGTGATAGGCCCGGCCCGGTAGCTGTCACTCACCGATGAGTATCTATTATAGAACTATTGTCGTAGCCAAAGTGCTGCTGTTTTGTATTCGCCGTGGCATAATCCTTGGAACGCACTTCAATTTTTCAGTTCTCAGTTCTGAAAACATTTCAAGTACTCGGCAAATAAACAATGATGATTTAAAAAAAAATAATAAAACCAAGGCAAAAGTAAAGCAAAACAGAACCAAAACAAAAATTATGGATCCAGTCAGAATTTGAAACAGTTTTTCATCGACTCTTGGGTTTCGATTTTTCTTGCCTAATCTTACAAAACATGGGAATAAATAGTACAAATGAGTGTATCTTTTTTATTTATATCCGTATATCATTAATACATTCGTCTAAATTATTTACTTAAACAATTTTCAAATATTCGACGTGCCAATGGGAAGTTTTCCATGACGTCTTTCCATCGATTGATGTTCAGGTGTCTAAAGAGTTGAGCTCTTCCGTTGTGATGACATTGCTAGTACTTATGATAAGCATTGCCAGCCAATGCCTCTGTCAAGGGCACACACTTTCCCTAATCGGCTTCGGAGCCATTCCTGCCTCCCACTCCGTTAATTTGGACTTATCGCTTACTGAGAAAAAATAGAGAATCGGAAGGGGAACTCAGAGCACTATAAGCCCTGGCAGCGTTACAGTTTTTATGGTTATCGCAAAAGTAATAAATTTTATGCGTTTAAGGAGAACTCCCTTCTGGGGCTCTTGGGGCTCACCTCCTTGTAGTTTTCACATTGTTTAATTAATTCAGTTTGGCCGGCATTCGCGGGCCACCACGGCGTATGATAGATGTCGTAAAAGTTGCATTACTAGCATGCCACTGCTCATTAGGAGAATTCCAATTCCAAGACGTCACATACGCTTATAGTAAGCAATGCTCCATTTAGCTTCAGGTGATAAGATACGTAGGTTCTTTTTCTCAGCTAAGGTGAAGCGTTAATAAAATACAAATATTTGCCATTGGAATTATGCTGGAATTTGAGAGAAAATCGTATATCTGCGGCTTTCCCCATAAAATAAACATCAATTTCATGAAAATATTCTAAAATATTCTAAAATAATTAGGTATTTATTGTAAATCTTCCTAAAAGATATATAACTCAATAGTTTAAAGATAGCTATCATTTTTAAACCATATAACGCTATAATTTTTAAACCATTTACTTAAGTTATGGCCAAGAACACACACATGACAATTCTAAAGCGATTCAAAGTAGAAGAAAAGAGACATTTCACTTTTTCTTTGCACACTTTTTTTCACCCTGGGGATGCATTCAATCAACACAAACAAGCTTTATTCGATTTGCACTCCGTCGCCGGGGTACTAAGTGGATTTTTCCGCATTCATCCATAACCCGTAATGCGCAGGGTGATATCAATGACAGCATTGAAGCCAAATTAATTGTCAACAAGATGCAGCTATGCATTCGCCATGGGCCCAGGCACATGGACATTGTTTCAAGGAGCGGGAGCGGGTTGCGGATGCGAGTTGGGGAGCAGGTGCCGGATAAGGGGCACAGGACGAGCCCCCTTGAATGGATAGTAAACAGCTCACTAGTCAACATCATATGTCTCGGTGTGTGTAGGTGTGTGCGTGGTGGTGGTGGTGGTGGTTGTGCGAGGATAATGCACGACAAGTATGTCGTGCCATTAAAATTGACAGCCAGAGCAACAGCCTGCACATGGCGCTGGGACTGTTGCCATTGACGTTGGTTGATTCGTTGCTTATCATAAACGTGGTCTACTGGCAACTGGGGTGTTGCCAGTGGCGATGCTAGCCCCATATTAAAGCCGATCCGCACCCAAGTCTGTTGAACCTGTCATGCCTGGTGACAGCGTGTCATTTTGATAAACGCTCAAGTTAAGAAATGGATTACTTTTCACTATCAATCAATTAAAGCGACAAAAAACACTCGAAAATTCCATTACCAGTTCTTGGCAGTTCCACAAACCCTTTTCCAATCAAAAACCTCTCAACAAATAGTAATTTGTCAAACTAAATGGCAATATCTTGAAATATTATCAACATCTTTTCGCCAACACGGTACAACGTGGCGTATGAACAATGTTTATACCATAAAGCGGGCAGCCTGGGGCACATTTGCCATTTGGGATTTCTTCTGTATTGCACTTGTAATTACAATTCTAATTTACAATTCGCAGCCAAAGAGCTGCTATTTTTATATCATTTTATTGATTTTCTAATGCGAAAGTCTTGCTGGAAACTTTTTGTTTACCGCATTGCGATCGCCCCGAACAACCCATTAAGTTATCGGCGCATATAACAATATGTTTACCCCCATTTGTGTTGCATTTCTGATACTTATCGACCATTGTTCAATTGGTTGGTTAACGACGGGGAAAATGTGAAAAATCTCTCTTTTTCCAATTGAAAAAATGCAATAATCGGCAATTCGTGGGAACGAGTTTTTGCGCATTTTGTTTATTGAATCGAAATTTAATTTCCAATAGCAACGACTTTAAGATTAAGCTGAAGGTTTCATTATAAATAATTTCCTTTGGAATCAGGCCGCATTTATAGCCAGGGACTTGCTACTCTTCAAGCTAATAATAATCTCTACCAGACACACATGACGAATTAATTTTCAGCTATTTATGGAAATGGTGAAGATAACCTTTATGCCACCACAAGCTTATTTTCTGTTTTTCCCCCCATTTCTTATTTTCCCTCGCTTTTGTCTATTAACTAAACTCAAATCACTGCCAAAAGCTAGCCCGTGCCCGTAGCCTGGTTTATCATTCAATTCGCTCTTCACGCTCCCCCATGACATAAAGCACAAATACCAATTTCAATTCCAATTTTGTGTGCGAAAATTTTCCACGCTTCGACCACAATAACAAAAACGATGACAACAAGAACGAAAACGAGGAAAACAAGCGCCAGGCCAAATGCGTCTTTGGCTAAATGAAATGGACAAAGGAAGGAAGCACCCGAGGGTCAAACTAGTGAGATATAACCCTGCCCACGAGACAGGACACTGAGAACCGAGTCAAGGAATGCGAAATAATCGAATTCGTTAAAGCAAAGTGTAGAAAATTGGAATTTTCATAGAACTAATAGATACAACTATTAGTTTTCACAGAAAACAAATCACCTGCAGTATGATTTTTTTACACTTTTGTATTCTTTTGACTCTGAACATGTTGGCTTATTTATTTATGAAGAACTTTTCCCACTGTGTATGTGAACGAGTCTGCTTGTATTTTGTGTCTGTCTGACTTAGCGCCCGTTCGTAGCCGCCAAAAATGTGTAAACAATCAACATTAACCACCCACCGAGGAGGACTAACTAACCAACATTGCGTATACGCAGCGTGTGCGAGTCGTGTAGGGGTATGTGGGTGTGCGCTTGGTTGTGTGCCCGTCAATCGATGTGGTCCTGCCCAACCCTGCCACTACCTCATGCCACGTGTGGCAATTCCAATTGGCCGCGTTTTTAAAAAACATTCAATTATGTGGGCAAACAATAAAATAAATGAGCACCCCGTCCATTGATTCGAAAAATGACAAAACAATATTCCAAGACAAGGGCAGAGCCTCGGGAGCAATGCCTTCTGGAAATCTATTAAATTATCAAAATCACAAGGTATATTGTTAGGACCAACTGTGATCGCTGTCTGTTCTGGCCTGATGCAATCATTTTAAAGCTCTATGTTAATTGCTGACTCGGTACATTACGCATGGTGATAATAAAATGTAGATTTTGTTTTCATTTCAAGGGGTTTTGTTATTTTTATTTGTATATGATTAGCGGAAGTTTTAGCCAAATTCATGAAAACAAAGAAATTCAATTAATTTTGTTTTCATTTTACATATTTGGATATTTTTTTTGTATATTTTTTTCTCGGCTTTTTGTCGGGAATGAGTCATTAGTGGATTTTAAAGAGCAGATAAATAAATTATAAAATTATTATTAAAGGTTTTTTATTTGGTTCTTTGGCAGAGCTAAGGCTTAATAAAAGCAGTTCCTGGAAGTCATTTTAGTTTATATAATTTATACACATTTGTTCCTTTCGGTTCCTAAGTGGTCTATTCTAGTTTTACTCCCAAACTTAATTATCTTCCTAGGTCGCATTTCAACAGCCATAACTCTAGCTGGAACAAAGAAATTCAAATAGTTTTAAGCATCTCCTTTTGATTTCGGCGTTAATTTGAACATTTTTATACCGTTCGGGGTTTTAGTACGGTTATAAAAATCAACTTTAATTAGAGTGAAAAGCAATATGAAGCTTTCCATAATCTGGTTATTGCCCTGTTTTTGTTGGTGCTATTTTAATTCCGGCTGGCGTCGCTGGGTCGTTAATTGAATACGAGTACTAAATTGCCACATGTCGTATGAGTAACATCGGATAAAAGTACCTCTAGAACAGCTGGTGGGGATACGCAGGTTTACAAATATGTTAAACATATTTGTGGCAAATGTGTGTTCATAATAATCCGAATGCTACGCACGTCAAGATCCATTATCGAGCACACAACAGGCATTTAACAATCGCCGATTACCCCAATTAGCAACCCAAGGCCCAATGATGGCCTATATTTGTGTACTTAATGTATTAGCAAAAAGGGTTGATATCATTATATTTAACACCATCACCGGGGTCTAAATTGTGGATCATAACTACGTGAATTAACACTGAATTTTGGGTGTGATGATATTTAATCACAATGGTTGATACTAAACTTTCCCCTTTCCTCTTTTTTGCAGAGTATTACTATACCCGAACCCGAACAAGAGCCATCTGGTGGACACATCAAGCTGGGATGGATAGTCGGCGTCCTGATACCCTGCCTCCTCAACATCTGGGGCGTCATGCTCTTCCTGCGTCTCAGCTGGGTGGTGGCCGAGTCCGGCATCTTGCAGACGCTTATTATAATTACGGTCTCGGCGGTGGTCTGCGTCATCACGACGCTCTCGCTGTCAGCCATTAGCACCAACGGCGAGGTCAAGGGTGGTGGCGTCTACTTCATCATATCCCGTTCGCTGGGTCCCGAGTTCGGGGCGTCCGTGGGCGTGGTGTTTGCCTTCGCCAATGCCGTCTCTGCCTCAATGAACACCATTGGTTTCTGTGAATCGCTAAATGGCTTATTAAGTGAGTAAAAAATTTCAATTAAATAGAATAGCATCCCCATGCATTTTTCTCTTTTTAAAGGGGAGTGCCAAGAAATTTAATAAAAAATTGAAAAAATAATTTGTTTCTACGTTTTGATGCAGATTAATAGGGAATCGATATACAAATCATTTAAGGTAATCCTCTCGAAAATCGGATGATTATTGGCAAAGATATAGCCGTGTAGGTGGGCCATATTGGCATCCCCATGCATTTTCCTCTTTTTAAAGGGAAGCCCCAAGAAATTTGATGAAAAAATCAAAAAATAATTTGTTTCTAGGTTTTGATGCAGATTGATAGGGAATCGATATACAAATCATTTAAGGTAATCCGCTCGAGAATCGGATGGTTATTGGCAAAGATATAGCCTTCTAGGTGGGCCATATTGGCATCCCCAAGCATTTTCCTCTTTTTAAAGGGGAGTCCCATGAAATTTGATAAAAAATTTATAAAATAATTTGTGTCTAGGTTTTGATGCAGATTGATGGAGAATCGATATACAACTCGTTCAAGTTAATCCTCTCGAGAATCGGAGAATTATTGGCAAAATTATAGCCTTCTATGTGGGCCATATTGGCATCCCCAAGCATTTTCCTCTTTTTAAAGGGGAGTCCCAAGAAATTTGATAAAAAATTGGAAATATAATTTGTTTCTAGGTTTTGATGCAGATTGATGGAGAATCGATATACAAATCATTTAAGGTAATCCGCTCGAGAATCGGATGATAATTGGCAAAGATATAGCCTTCTAGGTGGGCCATATTGGCATCCCCTTGCATTTTCCTCTTTTTAAAGGGAAGCCCCAAGAAATTTGATAAAAAAATCAAAAAATAATTTGTTTCTAGGTTTTGATGCAGATTAATGGAGAATCGATATACAAATCATTTAAGGTAATCCGCTCGAGAATCGGATGATTATTGGCAAAGATATAGCCTTCTAGGTGGGCCATATTGGCATCCCCAAGCATTTTCCTCTTTTTAAAGGGGAGTCCCAAAAAATTTGATCAAAAATTGAAAAAATAATTTGTTTCTAGGTTTTGATGCAGATTGATGGGGAATCGATATACAAATCATTTAAGGCAATCCGCTCGAGAATCGGATAATTATTGGCAAAGATATAGCCTTCTAGGTGGGCCATATTGGCATCCCCATGCATTTTCCTCTTTTTAAAGAGGAGCCCCAAGAAATTTGATAAAAAATTGGAAAAATAATTTGTTTCTACGTTTTGATGCAGATTGATAGGGAATCGATATACAAATCATTTAAGGTAATCCGCTCGAAAATCGGATGATTATTGGCAAAGATATAGCCTTCTAGGTGGGCCATATTGGTATCCCCATGCATTTTCCTCTTTTTAAAGGGAAGCCCCAAGAAATTTAATAAAAAATTGAAAAAATAATTTGTTTCTAGGTTTTGATGCAGATTAATGGAGAATCGATATACAAATCATTTAAGGTAATCCGCTCGGGAATCGGATGGTTATTGGCAAAGATATAGCCTTCTAGGTGGGCCATATTGGCATCCCCATGCATTTTCCTCTTTTTAAAGGGGAGTCCCAAAAAATTTGATAAAAAATTGAAAAAATAACATGTTTCTAGGTTTTGATGCAGATTGATAGGGAATCGATATACAAATCATTTAAGGTAATCCGCTCGAGAATCGGATGATTATTGGCAAAGATATAGCCGTCTAGGTGGGCCATATTGGCATCCCCATGCATTTTCCTCTTTTTAAAGGGGAGTCCCAAGAAATTTGATAAAAAATTTAAAAAATAATTTGTTTCTAGGTTTTGATGAAAATTGATAGGGAATCTATACCCAAATCGTTTAAGGTAATCCGCTCGAGAGTCGGATGATTATTGGTAAAGATATAGCCTTCTGGGAGGGCCATACTGGCATTCCCATAAATTATTGAAAATTCTTAGCATGTTTCAATAATTTTGGCAATAAAAAAATTCTTTTGTCTTTTTGCAGAGAGTAATGGCCTGAAAATTATCGACAACGGCATCAATGACATCCGGATTGTGGGATCGGTTACCATTTTGGTACTCATCCTGATCTGCTGTGTGGGCATGGAATGGGAAACTAAAGCGCAAAACTTCCTCATTGTTACCATTGTACTGGCCATTTTCAACTTTGTTATCGGTGCAGCCATTGGACCAAATGGAAATGAAGAACTCATCTCAAAGGGATTTGTGGGCTTGTCATGTAAGCACTAAAAGATGTCTTATATTTTTATAAGATTTTTTAAACTAAAGTATATTATTTTAGGGTCGACTTTTAAGGAGAACTTCGGTGCGGACTATAGATACGCTGAAGGCGTAAATCATGACTTCTTCAGTGTGTTTGCCATTTTCTTTCCCAGTGTCACAGGCATCCAGGCAGGCGCCAATATCTGTGGCGATTTAAAGGATGCCGGAGCCGCTATACCCAAGGGCACCTTCTGGTCCTTACTGCTTTCAATGTCGTCTTATGCTTTGTTTGTGCTCTTCGCCGGTGGTGCCGCTGTGCGTGATGCCTCTGGTAATCCTGCTGACCTGATCAATGGCAGCATCGTTCCCTCAGAGCTTCCGTGCATTGCCGGCGGTAACTGCACATGGGGTCTCTTCAACTCGTACGAAATGATGCAGGAGATGTCTCTCTGGGGTCCGCTCATCTACGCCGGATGTTTCGCTGCCACCCTGAGCACGGCACTGACCAATCTACTGTCAGTGCCCCGCCTGGTGCAGGCTTTGGGCATTGATCAGATCTATCCGGGCCTGATCTTCTTCTCGAAGCCATACGGAAAGCACGGAGAACCGTACCGCGGCTACGTGCTCACCTTCTTCATCTCCACCGGCTTCCTGCTGATCGGAGAATTGAACCTAATTGCTCCTCTGATTTCCACCTTCTACCTGGCCTCCTACGCCCTGATCAACTTCTGCACATTCCACGCGGCGTTTGTGAAGCCACTAGGCTGGCGTCCTACATTCAAGTACTACAACGCCTGGATCAGCCTCTTCGGATTCGCCATGTGCGTGGCCATTATGTTCTTGATCAACTATGTGGCCGCCATCATTACATTTGGCATTATCTTTGCCCTGTATCTGGTGGTCATGTACCGGAAACCGGAGGCGAACTGGGGCTCCACCACCCAAGCCCAGCAGTACAAGGCTGCCCTGATGGCCGTCCATCGGCTTCAGAATGTTTCCGACCACGTCAAGAACTACCATCCGCAGGTACTGGTGCTCTCTGGCGACCCCAAGACCAGGCCTCCTCTAGTCGACTTTGGCTATTTGCTGACGAAGAACAACTCTCTGATGTTTGTGGCCAATATTATACCAGTATGTGGTTACATTTTAAAATGGGGTGTAAATAATAATCCTTCGTCTTCTCTCAAAGGTTCGTGTGGGCTACAAATGTCGTCAGCACTTGGTAAAAGAAGGACAAAAGTACTTGGACGCCCGCAAGATCAAGGCATTTTACAATGTAATCGATGGCTTCAGTTTGGAGGACGGAATAAATGCTCTGACCAAGTCGACGGGCTTTGGAAAGATGTCACCGAATATTGTACTTGTGGGCTATAAACCGGATTGGAATCGCTGCCGTAAGGAGGAGGTGGAGAGCTATTTTGCCATATTATAGTAAGATATATATGAATCTAATCAAAAAGATTATTTAATCAAAATATTTTCTTCCTTCTCGCAGCAATGCCTTCTCGCAGCGCATGGGTGTTGCCCTGCTCCGTCTGCCCAATGGATTAGACTTTTCGGAACTGAACTCTGAAGTTACCATGCCGGCCGTTGGAATGGGTCACATGCACACGGCAAATGCTCAAGGATTCACCAACGAACTGATGCCGGCCGCCAACGCTGCCTCAGAGCTGTTGCATATCGACTCCAATCTGAACTTGGCAAGCATGGATAGCCCTAATTCTTCGTTCACAGTGCCCCAGCCTGCTCCGATGCCCAACATGCAGCGAAGTTCCCGCAGCTACAAGGTTAATGGATCCGACGAACCGTCAGTGACATATCACACCAAAGGCGGATCCGACATACCCCAAAATCTACTCGACGCCATGACCATTTTCACCCGCAAACAACCCAAGGGCACCATTGATGTCTTCTGGCTTTACGACGATGGAGGCAAGGCTAACAATGAAAACAGCTATTTGTTGAAACAGCTTCATAATATTATACTCCAATTACTCTCAGGTCTAACCATTCTCCTGCCCTACATCATATCTATGCGCTCCCATTGGCAAAATTGTAAATTGAGGGTCTTTGCCATGTGTCACGGCAAGGACGAGGAACAAGAGGAAAGGAGGTGCGCCGATCTACATAGACGCATAAGTCTTACAAATTTTAAACATAATCTTCTCATTCACAGCATGGCGAGTCTGCTGACTAAGTTCCGCATCAAGTACTCCGAGCTGATCATGCTGAAGGGCGTCTCGGAGCAGCCGCGTCCAGAAACCCTGCTGAAGCACAAACGTCTAATCGAGCCCTTCCGGCGTGGAGTTCGCAACGAGTTTGGAATCACGGACGAGGAGCTGCTTAGCATGGCTGAGAAGACGAATCGGCAGTTACGCATCCATGAACTGGTGGTTAGCCATTCGTCAAATGCCTCCCTGGTGGTCATGTCCCTGCCCATGCCACGCAAGGTAAACTATTTACAAAAGTACCCTCCAACCTAGTGCAGAACTAAATTTATGTCCTTTTAAAGGAGGCCATTTCGGCGCCGCTGTACATGTCCTGGTTGGAGATGCTCACTTCGGACATGAAGTGCCCGGTGGCACTAGCCCGTGGAAACCAAACACCTGTGCTGACACTCTACTCCTAGACTAGGCATCGCTTCCAGTTCGAGTACAATTTAGTATTATTAGCGTTTAGGTGTTCCGCAAAGTTATCTGTACAATTGAGCTCATCCCAGTTTTGATGTGGGGACTTTTAGCCTCGATTCAACTGAATTCCAGAGTCCAGACTCTAGTTCCAAAAGCGTCCTACTACCTACGTACTCTTTTATATAAATGAACTCCTAAACCCTTGACTATAGTCCTTAGAGAAGATTTGTGAATTTTTTAAAATCTAATACAAAAATTTCACATGCATTAGCTTTAACTATTCTGAATAAATACAAACGAAATAAATACTAATTGTTTCCTTGTTTAATTGCAACAGGAATATTTTCTTCATTAAACTTTCAAGCAATTATACGGGTAAAGGCTGCGGATAGGGAACTTAGTAATTGGCATTAGCAGTGCAGTACTTTTTGCGTGGTGAACTAATGAGGTAGACCTAGTAGTACGCGCGACGTGGATTGTTCTGCAATGAAAACATGCAATTGAAACATTTTTTGAACGGCCGTGTAAATTATACTTACCAAGGGATTGGGTCGAAAACGGTAGGCTAACATCATACGCTTCCTGTAAGCGTCATACTCATTATCGCAATCTCCTGGTGCGGCGGCACTACTGACGCCTAGGCCCTGATTTCCGTCGCGTTGTGGTGCTCTGTAAAATGAAAACAAAAATTATGTTTTATCTCACGAAATAAAATACAGAAACGTACTTGTTTACGGGATCCACGATTCCTGCTCCATCCTGTCCCAGACCTTGACCTTCTTTCCAGCCGAGCTTCTGCAACATCTGGAAACCAATGTTGTCCTCTTTCAGTTTGTACTCCTTGTAGTCACTAAGGTCCGGCTGTCGGTTGTTCTTTTTAGCCTCATACTGTTCCATAAACTTCTTAAGCTCCTCGGGCGGCAGAAAGTCACCGATGTGGTGCTTGCCCTCGCTTTGTTTTGTCAGGGCATTGGCCCACAAGGAAGTTGCTTCCATTTCGGCAGTACGAAGTTTGTGTTCCCATGTACCACCCTCAATATCCTCGTCGGAGTCGTATTCGTATTTAAACTTGCCTCCCCGCGCCAGGCGATCTATTTCTTGCCGCTTTCGCATCATGTCTTGGTAAAGAAGGTTCACCTTGTAGTGCTCTTCACACTGTACCCACTGTTCCTCGCTTAACTGAATGGAGCCGTAGTTGAGGCGAGCATACTGTAACAAGGCGGGGTCACTGCGTGTGATGTTCGTAAGCATTGGTTTGTTCTGGTTACCAAAGCCTCCTGAGGTGCCTGTTTAAGTGTAGGAGATACATATAAGTGTTGTCTTTCATAATGTAATTAAAACTAACTTGCTCCGGGCATTAACTGCTCCTTTTCACCCCAACGACTCTTGCGCTCGCGTTTGCGTCGTTGCCTTTGAGTCTCCTTTTCTTCAACATCTTCTAGGTCATCTCCATCGATTTGGATTCCGGCGGCAGCCGCCTCTTCGCGCTCTCGGCGCTCCTCGTCGCTAAGCTCATTCCGACATTCAATTCGGCGCTTGATGTTGTCCCGATTGCGATCCATCATGCCGCGCATGTACTCGTCATCGGAATCAAAATCGGCACTAATGGCAGATTCGGGATCATATTTGTCCGCCGCCGAGTTGCTGTTCTGCTCCTCGTGGTATGCTGGCTGATGATGTACCTGCTCCTTTGGCGGCTCCTCTTGATCCCGTTTTAGCTGCCGATGGTCCCTCTCTCGCTGGCGCTCAATCCGCTGCCGCTCGTAGTCATGGAGTTGAGAGCGATAGCTTCGATACTGCTCGCAGTTCTTATCATAAAGAAACCTATTTTAAAATTCAAAAGAAGTGAAATATACAATGAAAAGTGCTCGACGCTAGTCACGTGTACAAAGACATTATATGAGTAACTGTTTGAGGCGCCCCGTTTAGCGGTATATTTGTGCTTTTACTGGCATCCGCCGGCGGTCTTCTCCAGATTTTAGACGACGATCGAAGGACGAGGGATCACAGAGCTTTCGACGAGTCCACGCAACTGATCTGGCTAATCTATGTCTATTCTTGTCTAGTAACTGTTGGTTAGTTGGTCATTTAAATCTCAAATATTAAAAAACAAGCTTTTTCTAAGTCTTTTTTAGTTTCGCAATAATTTAAATAAGTTGCTTGTCGATACTCTTTTTTATTTTTAACTTACATTTCTATTCATGAAAATTATCTTCAAAAATTTAATTTTTTTAAAAATTTAAGATAGCAACTTAAGTTTATACAGTTATAAGCCCAGTTTTCATTTTTTTAATGGTCATGTTTGATAAAATCTTTACTTTTTGAATCTTTATTTACCAAAATCTAATTTACCTAACTACCAAAATCTATATTATTCCCCAGATGCTTTCGTAGCCTAGTCAGTTCCCAATCTAAGTCCCAGTTAGAACATGTTTATGTCATTTACCACAGGGCTGGATGCAA
This sequence comes from Drosophila atripex, assembly GCA_035045925.1. Lineage (NCBI taxonomy): Eukaryota > Metazoa > Arthropoda > Insecta > Diptera > Drosophilidae > Drosophila > Drosophila atripex. The sequence continues at coordinate 1,604,456 of JAWNOP010000022.1, read as the reverse complement.
CTCGCTTCTATGCAAACGTATTTTATCTTCATAATCATCACCATTTTCCGCGACCAGTGCGATTAGGTTTTCTAAGCACGTTGGCAATTGTATGCACGTTTCTGAAAAAACTACATAAATTGCTTTAAAATCGTGCTCAACGATTAAAATATGGTACAAATTTTATGAGTGGGGTTTAGGGAGAAGGGAAATGGATAGGATATCAGGTAGAATGGTTTAGTGTGGATGGGAAATGGCAGATGGCAAACAAAACCGATAAAAAAAAAAATACACTTCAAAAATGACACACACCTTGTGGCGGGGCAGCTGCTGGAGGAAGTTGGTTCTGAGCCTGAGGCGGATGCTGCGTCACCACCGTTTGAGGTTGCTGTTGTGGCACTTCCACTTCCTCCAGCATAGGTGGTGGCGGCGGTGGTGGATGATGGTTTACATGCTCGGTCAGCATACTGAGTTGCTCCCCAGGATGGCCGGCAATAGTAGGCATCTGTATTGCTTCCAGGTTAATCTGCGGCTTTGGTATAGCATTTAAGTCGAACTCCTTGGGCGCTGGAATTGCATTTAACTGCAACGCCTCCACGGGCGTGGGTGCTAGTTGCATGTAGATTGGTCCCATGTTGGCCAACGCCAGTGGAAGCTGCGGTGGCGGAGGAGGGGGTGGTGGTGCAACGGTGGCTGGATGTAATTGCATAGGCAGATGGCCATGGAAAAAGGCCGGAAGCTGCATTTGCGGTGGTCCCTGCGGCAACAGAGCCGGGTTAAAAGCAAACGGAGGCGGCGGCGGTGGTTGGACCGCCTGCACGGGCAATCCAAAGGCCAAATGTGTGGGAGCTGAGCTGGTAACTGTGATAGGATTGACCATGGCGGCTGCCGAGCTAATGGCGACCATGGCATCCAGTTGTGGGGGTTTTTGCTCCTCTGTCGTTTGCGACTCAGGCACTGCAGACGTGCTTTCTTCGGCGCTACAAACAAAAGTTTCGAAGTGAAAAGAATCCAGACGTTATAGAAGCAACTGCTCACCTAGGGACTGGTACTGGAGCTACAATAACAGGAGGCTGAGGTTTCTCGTGTTTTTCCAGTATCTTCTTAAAGTTTTCCAAAAAGGAACCATCGTTGCAAAAGGTATTTTTCACTTTTGGAGGCGGCTGCTCCACACTGGGCTGAGGCAACTGTTGCCGCTTGAGACCGAATGTGATCTTTCCAGTCTTCCCAGTGAAACTGTTCAGCGGCTTTGTGGCTACCGCCTCGTCCAGCTTTCCCTTTCCCGATGCTTCAGAACTGGCGACTTCAGGACCATTCGCCTCCTCTACGGAGGCATCCAAAGCTGAGGCGTTTTGTTGCTGCTCGTCTTGGTTCAGAGATTCTGATTCGGTGGAAGCGGGTCTACCCACTGGCGTCTCTGTTTTCAACTGGGCTGCCAAATTCTGGGCAGCAGCCACAGCCTTGGCCAATTGCGCAGTCTTCTGCTTCTCGAGTATCTCTTGCCTCTTCTTGGCAATGATCTCCTCCTGCTTTGTCATCTGCGCAAAGCGGTCTACTCTGTGATTTCGCTGTGACATAATTATCTAAGCTTTACCACCGTTTTTTTAATCCACAATTTTTTTCTCTTCAGAAAATCCTAGTGTTACCAAATTATGTAAGCGAAAATTCTGCCCCGAGCAAAAATACGTATCAATATACTAAATATCAACGCAAAAAAAATCTCAATAAAAATTCATTAAATTTATTTACAAATAAACCATTCGTATATGGTTGACAAAATATGCTTTAAATTTTACACCAAGAAAAACAAATATTTAAAAAAAAATTATTGGCATTAAAAATACCGCATAAGATAAAGTAACCACCAAAAATATCGATAGTTAAGGACCAATAAAAAACACTGATAAAAATTAGCAAGACTTCCTTGTTATATTACCTCAGAATATAAATACCAGAATAAAAATCAATTCATTTTCAAAAGTCGCAGATATTAAATGCGCCTTTATTAAAGTCAGATTAAAAAACACCAATAATTTATGGAATTTATGACATTTTCAATGGCTTCAAATTGGATAAACTTACTAGGTGTTTTAAAACACTGGGATACAGGTTACATAGTTTCATATAGATATTAGTTAAACCAATTTATTTAATCATTGGATATATTAAGTAACACGTTCATCTTTGGCAGTGCTCAAATTAGTAGAACAATTCATACATATATGCTATTCAAATGTTTAAGTTGAACTTTAAGCAAGATTAAATTCGATTAAGCCACTTTAGGACAAACACCATGTAAATAGAAGTAATAAATTGTTTATAAATTTTTCTAAATACGTCTAGAAATACAATAAGTTATCCGCTTGATTAAACATGTGGGTTTGAGTTGGATAATAATAGAATAATATGATAATAGGATAATATATTTAACTAGTGGTACTTGGGAACAATTAATCCTTTTAACATATCAAAACTATTGCCATCGGGCTGCACGGTTTCAATGGCTCCAGAGGGTAACTTGACCTTTAAAAAGCCAAAATCATCAATTCCGACTATTTCCGCTTCTTTTTCTTGTTGGTTTGGGAGGCAAATCTTCACAGTTTGACCGCTAAAAAAATATGGAGATTTTCAAATCTGAAATCGAATTTTAATCTCATGTATCTCACCTATGTAGCCAAAGGGAATCGTACAAATCGTAAAAACTATCAAAATCTCGGTTTTGTACTTCACCCAAAAGTCGTTCGATTTCGTTAAAAATCATGGCAATAAATAACTCGTATTTAAGCAAAGGTAATTGGTTGTTCGGTGAATGTAGATTATGTTCCCGGATCAAATCGTTTATGCAGACTGTTGGCTTTGAATTATTTAAATTTATTCCGCTGCCTATGTTAACAATGGCTTGTGAGCCTTGCAAGGTAGTATTAATCACAAGGCCGCCAATTTTTTTGTTACCATTTGCATATATATCATTCGGCCATTTAATAGATATATCCAGAATCTGGAAAAATTTAAGGGATTTGTGAATATAAACTTTGAAGTTAATATAACCTTTTAATTAGACAGATTTTCCAAAAAAAAAACTGTCATAATGATCATAATTTTATGACAACAAATTATTAAAAATCTATTTTTTTTTATAATAAACACTCTCTACTTTTTAAAACATATTTTTTAAGGCCCGTTAACCATAACCAGAAAAACAGTATTATCGGCAAGCAATTTCGTGAGACTTGGTCACACTGCCTATGTGCGCTGCACTTGGGTGTAGAGAAATTTCAACAACAGCGACCAGCAGAAACTTAAAATTAATCGAATTTTTTGCATAGCTTGGTCGTCTCGAGTTGCGGGCGTGTGTGAGTGAGCGCTGGAGCTGCCTAGGTAAAGGAAATCAAGGTCGACGGAGGCGAACAGCGGGCCAGAATGCGGTGCACAGCCCCTGCAACTGGTGCTATCGAATCGAAATTGTCCAACATCTGAAAAAATCAATCGGGCTTCAGTCCGACCGAGCAGGATGAGCAGCAGTAGTAGCAGCAACAACAACGCCCTAGACACTAGCAATGTAAAGGACTCTGGGTCTGGTAATGGTAGCCTCGACAGCAACCTGGTGATCATCCAGGACATGATTGATCTCTCGGCTAACCACTTAGAGGGCCTACGGACGCAATGTGCGACAAGCTCGACTCTCACGCAGCAGGAAATTCGATGCTTGGAGTCGAAGCTGGTGCGCTACTTCTCCGAGTTACTGCTGGCCAAGATGCGGTTAAATGAACGCATTCCTGCGAACGGTCTGCTACCCCACGCCACTGGAAATGAACTGCGTCAGTGGCTCCGAGTTGTGGGTCTGAGTCAGGAGTCGCTAAGCATTTGCCTATCCCGTCTCAGCACTCTAGAGCAGAGTTTACGGCTAAGTGACGATGAGATTCGCCAAATGCTGGCCGACCGACACCCGAAACATGGTCAGCGGGAAGAAGAGGAGCTGAGGCGGCTTACAAAGGCCATGCAGAACCTGCGGAAGTGCATGGAGTCTCTGGAGAGCGGAACGGGAACTATTAACAACGACCCGGAGCAGTGGCACTGGGACTCGTGGGACAGGCCCATTCACATTCATCGCGGCAGCGTGGGAAACATAGGACTGGGTCTCAACGCCGCCTCCCCAAGGTCGCATCATAGGGCGAAGGGAAAGAACACTAACACTACTTCCAAGAGCGGCCGCCAGTCGCCCGAACAGCAAGGATCCCAGCTAGCCTTAACACTGACGCCCTCACCCCCGAACTCGCCATTCATGCCCCCCAATGGGATGAGTAGTAGCCTGAAGGGAACACCGCAAAGGAGTCGGACTCCACCGCCCGCCAAGAAACACCAGACCCTGCTGCAGAGCCAAGGACCAATAGAGCAGGAGCAGCCGGTTAGGAGCCGCCTCCCCACGGATCCCAGTCCTGATAGTCATAGTTCGGCAAGCTCGGAAATATTTGTGGACGCGAATGCTGGTCCGGTGGGGAGTTCTTCCAATGTTCTGATGGTGCCCTGCTCTCCTGGAGTCGGCCATGTGGGCATCGGCCATGCCATAAAGCACCGCTTCAGCAAGGCCATTGGCTTCATGGCCACCTGCACGTTTTGCCAGAAGCAGGTCTTCTCCCGCTGGCTAAAGTGCACCGATTGCAAATACATCTGCCACAAGGGATGTGCCCAGCACGTGCCCGCATGCTGCGGACTACCGAGGGAGTATGTGGACGAGTTCAGGCATATTAAGGAGCAAGGCGGATACGCCACCATGCCACCGGTGCATGGCGCCGTCAAGGGATCCCCGCTGGTAAAGAAAAACACTTTATGTAAGCCACACCACCAGCCGCACGGGGACAGCAGCTCCCCCAGCTCTAGCTGCACCAGTTCCACGCCCAGCAGTCCGGCGCTGTTCCACCAAAGAGAAAGAGACCAAGCCGGTAGCTATGGAGGCAGCAGCTCCAGTGCCAATCTGGTGCCCACGCCCTCGCTGGGAAAGAGTCAGCAGAGTCAATTCAACTTTCCGAACGTCACGGTCACCAGCAGTGGCGGCAATCAAGGCGATACGCTCATCTCGAACGAGCCAGGGCCGGAGCAGGGAGTGCCGCCACCAATCAGCCTGGTTAATGGAGGACTGGATAGCCTAACGAGCAGCTCGAATGGACACATGAGCTCCCTGATAAACAGTCAGTCGTCAAATGCATCCAGCAACGTGACCATCACTGGCAGCCTGATAAACAGCACGACCACCACCACCAGCACCTGCAGCTTCTTTCCGCGCAAGCTGAGCACGGCGGGAGTGGACCGAAGGACGCCCTTCGCCAGCGAGTACACGGACACCCACAAGTCCAATGACAGCGACAAGACCGTATCGTTATCCGGAAGTGCCAGCACGGATTCGGATCGTACGCCTGTTCGCGTCGATTCCACCGAAGATGGCGACTCGGGGCAGTGGCGTCAGAACTCGATTTCACTCAAAGAATGGGACATTCCATATGGAGATCTGCGGTTGTTGGAGAGAATCGGCCAGGGACGATTCGGAACCGTACATAGGGCGCTGTGGCACGGAGATGTGGCTGTGAAACTGCTGAACGAGGACTACCTACAGGACGAGGATATGCTGGAGACCTTCCGCAGTGAAGTGGCCAACTTCAAAAAGACGCGTCACGAAAATCTGGTGCTCTTTATGGGCGCCTGCATGAATCCACCGCATCTAGCCATCGTGACATCACTGTGCAAGGGCAACACACTGTACACCTACATCCACCAGCGGCGTGAGAAGTTCGCCATGAACAGGATCCTGCTTATTGCCCAACAGATCGCTCAGGGAATGGGATATCTGCATGCTAGGGACATCATACATAAAGACCTGCGCACGAAGAACATCTTCATCGAGAACGGCAAGGTGATCATCACGGACTTTGGGCTTTTTAGCTCCACCAAGCTGCTCTACTGTGATATGGGCCTGGGAGTGCCCCACAACTGGCTGTGCTACCTGGCGCCGGAGTTGATACGAGCACTGCAACCGGAGAAGCCAAGCGGCGAGTGCCTGGAATTTACACCCTTTTCTGATGTCTACTCCTTTGGAACTGTGTGGTACGAACTGATATGCGGAGAGTTCACCTTCAAGGATCAGCCAGCTGAATCGATCATCTGGCAGGTGGGTAGAGGAATGAAACAGTCGCTGGCCAATCTACAGTCTGGTAGGGATGTCAAGGACCTGCTGATGCTGTGCTGGAGCTACGACAAGGAGTACCGGCCGAACTTTGCACGGCTGCTGTCGCTGCTGGAGCACCTGCCAAAGAAAAGACTAGCCCGTAGTCCCTCGCATCCCGTTAACCTTTCCCGATCAGCCGAGTCCGTCTTCTGAGGTCTCTGGCTGTCCTACAACAAACTCCTAAGCAAAGTTCAAACGTGCTAAGCTAAGCCCAATTGTAAATATTTAAACGTAACTACACACAAACACTCTATAGCAAACGATTTTAAAACCTACATAAATATATACACATATTATCGAATGCAATCCAGTTGCAGTTGTGAAACTTAACGAAACAAAGGCAAACAAATGTTAACTCGAAAAAGACAAACGTTTAAATGTTCAAAGTATATGGAGCAGAGGCAACCTCACAAACAGTAACAGAAACAAAAACCAGAAGTAGATACAGATACAGAATATTTAAATGAAATAAGTAAGCACTGTGCAAAATTAAAATGTAAACGTTAATCAGGTGAGCAATTTCTAAATTGTTAATTATGTTTAAGCAAAGCTCTATCTATACATATATATATATGTGTATATACCGATGTGTATATGAGGGAATAGTCTTTAAATAAATATATATTGTGCATTATGTATGGTCGAATGTATATAGCAAGGGAGTTTACTGCGAAATCAAGCAAAATGTCAAATAAACTTATCACTACAACCAAATTAAACTGTAAACTTAAAAATGTTTCAATCGCGGCCATGTGGTTTATAATCAACTTGAATCATGGGGAACCATTACTCACCCCATATTGTGGATGACTGCGTAGGGAATTGACAATAGCCGCTCCAATGATGTGCTGCAGAAGTGGCAGTCGCGAGCCCAAAGGAGAATCCATGGCCAGGTGCAGTTGCAGCGAGAACATGGCACATCCCAGAGGACTCAGCCACTAAAGGTATGCATATAATAGAATTATGATTTAAATAAAAAAGGATACACATATACCTGGTTATTGCTGCGACCGACACCCGAAGTCTGTTGCAGGGGAAGCACAGCCAAGCCGTTGATGAGCTCCAAGTTGTTGATCACATGCATGGAGCTACTGACTACCGGGGCATAGATTACCAATCTTCCAATGTGCTCCGTTTTTAATTGCTGACAGAAGAATACATTAAAGATTAGTAAGCAGTTTACAGAAATCGCAGCACAGCCTACATCAAAATAGTCTACGGTGGAGAAGTCCTCCGGACAGGAATGTATGAGTATTGGCAGGACATTGTTATTAGCCACCGGTGGCTTGTCGTCCTTGCCACAAAATTTAATTGTCAACTTGGGAGTAGCTATAACGTTGTCAGGTCCGCTGCAGCGAAGACGTAGTTTCTCCAGAAGCTCAAACTTGGACTGGAAAGTAAACACAAGGATATGATCATTGAAGTGTTCCACTGAAGAAGCCATAACCATTACCTCATGCCGGCCAAGAAAATAGGCTTGCTGGTAAACCACTCCGGGCTGCGGCTGACCATCTCCTCCTTGCACCTGCACATCGAGGTATTTCCTTAAGAGATCCGCAAAGATCTCAAGGCGAGTGCTTTCGTTTTGCTTCAGGATGGAGTATTTTGTTTCGTCGGTTTCAAACTCGCTAGGATTTGTTTCCAAATGGACCTTTTCGGGAAGAATATTGAATTTGAAGATTATTCGATAATTTTAATAAGTATTCTCTCACCTGCGAGAATACCGCCTTGCCACCGCTTTGCAGGCTCTTGGCCAAAAGTAGACTGGGCGTGTTCCAGGTCTCCTCCGTGCCCAGAACCTGAACATCCAAGTTGTGGTTGTGGCCAGCCAGATCCTTCAGTTCCATGGACCTTGGACATACTAGAGCTCTGAGCAGCGTTTCGTTTTTTGTTTTTTCATTTTGTTTGGGTTTGTATTTGTTTTTCGGTTTATGGTTTCGGTTTTTATTTTAGGTAATGGTGGGTAGGATAATAATAATGATAGCACACACACATATAGAAGCACACACAAAGATAGACAAGGATTCGGGCAGTCAGAAAAGGAAATCAATAGAAAGTAGGAGAATTTCAAGCAGAAATTGAAAGGATAAAGTATAATATTTCAAAGTTTTTAAACAATAATTATGATATTTTTTAATTCAAATTATTGTGCATATCGAATACATTGAAAATGAAGCCAAATAATCCGGAAAAGAGGAGAAATTTAGCATGAAATATTTAAAAGGTAAAATTAGACTTGGAATTAGTTAGATATAGTTTAAAATTATGATTAGTTTGAGGACAAGAACGGAATCAACAGCATTTCAAGATAAAAGGCTAGCCAGCAGAGGATCTATGTCCATTAATCTAAATTTTATTTCCGACTAGCCTTTATTTTAATTTAAATTAGCTTTAAAATGGAAAATTAGTCAAAAGTTTCGACTTCCTCTGGCTGTGAAGAAAAAGCAATCTTCCTTAAAAAGGGCGTACAAAACATGCAACACGCAGGATTTTTAAATACTTATTTTTTTCAAAATCTTCAAAAGTGTAAAGCTTAATAAAATATTATATCATCATGGTTAGCGGCATATTTTGAGGACATATTTTTAGGTCTTCTCCTAGATAGTGTGGCTGGAAAGTATTGGTTTCTTTGAAGAACTTACGGTTTTCGGGAATGGGACTTGGTGGACTCCTCGCTGTCGGTGGAAAAGTGCTTCTTAACTGGCGACGGCTGGTAGCAGAAGATGTGGTGCATCATCTTGACCCGTTGCCACTTGGCGTAGGAGAACTGAACCAATTCGTGCTCCCGAACCTGCAAGTTTATCAAAAATTAACATTCCATTCCATTCCAGTTTCTATTTTTAACATTTTTTAACAGAAACTTACTTCAGCTGTTCGGTAATTTGGAAGAATAAAGTGCAATATGTCCGAACAGAGACTTAGGACCTTGCCACCCTGTAGGAAGTAATCTACAAGTACTTGGCCTATCCCGGGCGCCACCGATCCGCAGACCACCAGAAGCGCTGTCTGCTCCGTCCAATATTTCTGTGCCGCCTGCTGGGGCATAAGTGGGTAAATGGTGTACACATTCCTTTCCAGCAGTTGTTCCAACGTGGCCAACGTAGAATCCCTGGCACTGGCACTATCAGAGTAGACTAGGACATTCAGAGGCTTGCTGTCCTGCAGACTATCTTTGTTCCTTTTCAGAACAGGGCGAGGAGGAGTGGCTGCAATTGGCGAGTTGAGTGGCTTTGCTACCTCGAAGGTCTTGCTTGGCTTCGGAGTTTCAGCGGCGACTTTTTCTGTTTTCTTGGGGCTTTCTGTCTTTTCTGGTTTTTCAGGAATATCTGCCTTGGGTGCAGCAACAACTTTAATAGGAGTGGCTTCCTGTGGAGTCTTTTGCTGTTGGGCCGCTTGGGCAGCTTGGGCAGCCGCCAGCTTTTCCAATTCGCTCGGCTGGGAGTCCAACTTTTTTGGCGTACCTTTGGTTGGTGTGGACTTAGATTCAGTTTTGAAGACTGGACTAACTTTGGCTTCGCTCTTAGCAGGAGACGTCTTCACCTCTATTTTGGCTTCAGTTTTTGGAACAGTTGCAGGAATCCTAGCAGGGGACAGAGCTGCTATGTTAGTGGGCTCCACCACGGCCACCGCTTTGGGAAGTGGCTCCGATGCCTGGCCAAGGATGTCACATTTTGACTTTCCTTCGGTACGATTTTTGTGACTCTCGAATTCGGTGGCCTGGTGGGCGAGGACGCTGGCGGCCCGCAAGTCCTCCAGATGCTTCTTCCAGCCCTCCTTGTCCAGTTCCACGGTGACTCGGGACTGACGCTTCAGATGATTGGCCAGTAATTCAAAGGGCTGTGGCTCACCCTCTCTGCGAACAGCTGCAACGGAAAATTAATTGTATTATTCAGAAAATAAAGAAGATTGGCGGACTTGAAGACGATTCCAGCTTACACTCAATCCTCATCAGGGGCAGCTGATCGTTAATGCATAAATTATTTCTCAAAAATGTCGTTATTAACAGTTGCGTGAAGTGCTCCACATCGGTTTCGAGGAGCACCGCCAGGTGGGAATCTATTTTCCATGCAATAAGCTTACCGTAATCTTCCAGCTGATTCACGGGTGAAGGTCATGCAAGTGGAAGAAAACAAGAGATAAACAGACATGGTTAGAAGAATTATGACGCCAGAGTTGTATCGATTCAACTATCTGGGAAAGGTTACATCCTAATCACGTGGCCGCACGCAACACCCGCAACTTTGGGGTAGGGCTGCTGGCCATAAACAAGGTAATGACCGAAAACGGAAAGATAAGGGGCTTCGCCAAAGCATACAAGCATGTTATTCGAGATAATTTATTTCAGAACTAAGTTTTTCAACTTAATAAAATAATAAACAATAAGGATATACTAAAGGTAATTAAATCCATAGAAAATCAACTATATTAAAACCTTACCCTCACGCATGTGGTGTCCTGAGAACTAGGACGTTGCAACGGCTCCACTTGCGCCTCGAGTAGCAGCTGCATTCGCTGTCCTCCTTGGTCCGAAAGCGAGACGCGCTGCTGGGGTGGAGATTCGTCTGGCGAGGCCACTGGCGTCAGGGTCTCGGAGGAGTAGGCGAAGGGCAGCAAGCTGGGGGCCGGTGGGAAGCTTATCCATGGCGTGATGTGAAGCGACTGCAACGGTCGAAGACAGCATCCGCGCTGGTTGGCGTGGAGCCACAGGATGTCCGTGACCTTGGCCGCGTTGCGGTTTCCGCAAAGCTCAGAACTGGCAAACAAGGGATCTGCAAAATCCAAATTCTAATTTGGACTGTCCGAAAAGGCACCACCAGTACTCACCAAAGCCATCATCGTGTCCCGGCTGCAGGGCGTAGAACGCAATGCTCGACGGCTGAGCCAGGTGCTCGGCGATCTTGGAGCAGGCCTTCTGGATACGCCATGACTGCAGGACAGTGGCGCCCACGTAATAGAGGGTCAACATTCTGACCTAAGCCATCCGCCGACGAAAATCAATGCGATTTCGTAATTCACTGCGCCTCGAAGGAAAGGGAAGCGACTTGGTTGCTATGTTGCGATAGCCAGGAAAAGGAGGAGCGCCCAACCAGTTGACACACTTTTGGCATTCTCTTACGGCACTGACGTTTATTGTTGATTACTGCATTTCCACCCCAGGGACACCCACACATCCGTATCCAAACAGCCGAGCCGGCGAGTTCTTGAGGCTGGCTCTTCAGGTGTCGAATAAAATATGGAAGCCGATAGCTTTCGAAAGTCCCTTCAACGACAATATTAAATTCAATATATTCACTTGTTTACCAATTGGTTTTAAACAATTCCCCACTTCCTCTTGCCCGGTTCACGAATTACTAACAGGGTTGCTAATGTGTCAAAATACTCGTCCCATTAGATTGATCATTTTAATCTTGACATTGATTTAGCCCAACATTCGATATTATTTTGAAAGTTTTAATATTATTATTTTTAAATTATAATTATTTTTATACCCCATAAAGTCAAATACTCGGTTCCTTTTACATACATTTTACATACAATTTTACGCTATCTAACTCTAACGATAACGACACCGACTCTGGTCACTCTAAAAGTGTTGCAAAAGTCGCATAAATAAAAAATAAAATTGCAATCTCTAACCAAAATACCCAAAACAGTGCAAGTTTTTCAATCTGTAAGAACCGGTAAGGATGATGCGAGAAAGCAGAGGGGAAGAAAACTCTTATAGTGTGCTCTCTTATTAGCAGCTATTTAGTTACTAACTAGTGGCGAAAACCTAATACGATATGACATAGGTGCCCCGATAAATATCCCTTGCACGCTTCTTGTGGAAACACCAAATACAAATGCAAATTGGAAAAACATAATGAGCTTTCTAAGATGAGCAACTTGTATTACTCCGCAACCAATAAATATTGAACTCGGACGAAGCTTCTATAAACAACTCCTGGACGGCATGCTGTTGGGTGAATTCGATACGACCCGGCGACTCCTGTTTATCGTGGCGGTGCTGCTGATTGTCCTGTATGCGAAAAACTACCTTCTACCGGGTGCTGATCTGGACTACGTTTAAATGTACTAACAGACCCTCGGGGATCTAACAAGTATGACGGACAGAAGAGTTTCATACTTCTACAATGCGGATGTGGGCAACTTCCACTACGGAGCGGGCCATCCGATGAAGCCGCAGCGCCTGGCCGTGACTCACAGCCTGGTGATGAATTATGGCCTTCACAAGAAGATGAAGATATACAGGCCATACAAGTGAGTTGGTAAAACGGATTAATTAACTTGTAAAACAATATCATTGATTTCAGAGCCAGTGCTCAGGATATGCTCCGGTTCCACAGCGACGAGTACATCGCCTATCTCCAGCAGGTTACCCCACAGAACATTCAGTGTAATTGTAAGGAGTACTTACTGATTGCCGTGCCATCAAATAATATCTACATATACGCTTTTAGCCGTGGCCTACACCAAGTACCTGGCGCACTTCAGCGTTGGCGAGGACTGTCCCGTGTTCGACGGGCTCTTTGACTTTTGCGCCATGTACACTGGCGCTTCGCTGGAAGGAGCCCAGAAGTTGAACCATAACCACAGCGATATCTGCATCAACTGGTCAGGCGGTTTGCACCATGCCAAGAAGTTTGAGGCCAGCGGATTCTGCTACGTAAATGACATCGTGATAGGCATCTTGGAGCTGTTGAAGTACCATCCCCGGGTCCTCTACATCGACATCGACGTGCATCACGGCGATGGAGTACAGGAGGCCTTCTACCTCACAGACCGTGTCATGACGGCCTCATTCCACAAATACGGCAACTACTTCTTCCCAGGCACGGGCGACATGTACGAGATTGGCGCTGAATCAGGCCGTTACTACAGCGTGAACGTCCCTCTTAAAGAAGGAATCGATGATCAGAGCTACTTCCAGGTGGGTATATATGAGCACCAAGGCTCATGTAGGCTATAAATTTGAACCTTCTTATATTTCCAGGTGTTTAAGCCAATCATTTCGGCCATCATGGACTTCTATCGACCCACTGCCATTGTTTTGCAGTGCGGAGCCGATTCACTGGCCGGAGATCGACTTGGTTGCTTCTCGCTAAGCACACGAGGCCATGGGGAGTGTGTAAAGTTCGTCAAGGAGCTGAATGTACCCACTTTAGTCGTTGGGGGAGGAGGGTATACCCTCCGAAATGTGGCCCGGTGTTGGACGCACGAAACGTCTCTGCTGGTGGATCAGGAAATCGCCAACGATATTCCAGCAACCGAGTACTACGACTTTTTCGCGCCAGACTTTACCCTCCATCCAGAAATCAACTCGCGACAGGATAATGCCAACTCGAAGCAGTATCTCGAGCTGATCGTGAAGCATGTCTACGAGAATCTCAAGATGTGCCAACACTCGCCCAGCGTTCAAATGGTTCAGACGCCTCCCGACGTGGATTTGGAAGAGCTGCGCAACAACAAGAACGAGGAGGCGGACCCCGACGTACGCATGTCCCAGGCGGATGACGACAAAATGGTCGAGTCTAAGAATGAATTCTACGACGGGGATCAGGACCAAGACAAGCCAGATTCCGGGGAGAGTTAAGATTTAAAATAAACTAAGATACAGTAACGTGCAGGATGTGAGTACAATAGATATGATAAAAGTGTAATTAGCGTAATCAATAGTTATTTCTGGCCTAGCTTGATAATGCATAAGTTCCCATAGAAGCGCATAAATTAAATAACTTTAGTTTAAACAAAAATTGAAAGAATATTGCTTACTGGGAGAAGAGAATCACATCTACAATTAGTTACAAAGGATATCGGAATAATTAAGATAAGCTCCGGATGGTTTAAAATCGACAGACACACATGTATTTGAGATGATTAATGATACTTAGGAGGATTACTAAAATTACAATCTTGGGCTCCGATCGCTCAATGATCACCAACCAGTCGTGGTGTTGGCCAGTCGTCGCATCCTTCGGGTATTTCGGTCCTGGTCGCGAATCTTTTTCTCCATTTCTGCATCGGTTAGCGTCTCCAAGAAAGGAGCCCACGCATCGGCATCGCTGGGATTACGGAATGGTACATCGATAGTGGATAAGGGAGCCTCACTGAACGCATACGTTCGACAGTGCCAGGACAGTTGGCCTCGAATGCTGTACGCGATGGCTGTCACGAACTCTCCACCTAATCCCAGTTCGGCACACAGCTTGATCGCAAACTCCTCGGGGTTGTTGTTCTTCTCGGACATATCCCACTCGACCTGGTCCACGAGCGACGTATTGCCGACGTGAATGTTAAGCTTAACGATTACTCGTTGGTCGCAACTCTCCTCGAGAATAGGTGGATCGTTTGGAAAAGCCTCGATCTGCTGGCGAATGGCCTGTGCGATGGCTGGCACAAAGGGCAACGGATTAAGGTCCAGGTCGTCGCATAGCACCTCTGCAAACTGTTCCGGGGTTATCATGCTCTCATTCTTGTTCCAGGTGAAGGTATCGCGCAGCTTCTGTCCCTCCAGCTCCATGTCCAATCTGATGGGAACCAAACACTCCTTTTGCGCGGCATTCTCCAAGCTGGCCGTCGGATCAGTGTCGTCGAAGCACATTGGGAACGTTCGCACCTTTTTTGTATGAACACGGTTCCGGTTAATTGGCGTTGCCTGAGGAACTGCGTCCAAATGACTCGAATTGGGCATCGTCGGTACATATTGCGGCTGCTTCTTTGACTTGCTCTCCCTCGGCACAGGAGTATCAGATGTGTTTACTGAGACGGCTCGGTACCTACGACGGAGATTCATGGCAAAAATAAATTAGTAAAGATTGGATTAGAAAGGAAAGCCCAGGAGTGCTAGGTTTGATACCAACTGTATTTCAAGTTTGAATTTAAAAACATTACTATCAACATTTATTTCGATATTGTTATTCTTTCAGGACAGCCACTTACTTTTCATCGTTACCGGCCATTATGTCGTCGACTTCGACGGCGCGGAGCAGTGACACGGAACTGGCCAGGATGTGGGAGCTCAAGCCAGAGTCAGCCAGCCGCTTACGTTCCTCGTTGGAAAGAACTATTCGCGTCATTCCCGGGTACTTCTTATAGAGGATGCCGCGGAAGTGTCTCATGTAATTTCCCACCTCGGAGCCCACGTAGTAGTACTCTCCGCCCTCCTCCAACTGGAAGGCCACCGGCTTGTCGCCGTACGTCTGCAATGCCATTTTGAGGAGCTCTCCGGGATTACTGTTCTATTCTCTACTATTAACGGTTTCGATTTTAGGATCCTTTAATATTTTAAGTCCAGAAAAAGAATTTTCTTGCCGCATACAGACATGGATATGGCGTCTGCAGGAAAAGTGTTGGAAAATACGAAACCGCGAAATAGCGATGACACCAAATTGGGAAAGCCCTTATAAATGTTTTTTCAAAATATTAAAAGAGTAAACTAAATAATATTAAAAGAAACTTCATTTTATTTATTTAATTTTTATAAAATTTTAACTGAAGTTTTTATAATTTTATTTCAAAATTTGCCGTTGGGTATTGGCTATTGGGTAAGAGCTATAAATTCTTTGCTTTCATAATAATACATTCTTTTAATATTATGAAGTTGGATGGTATCTTTTTTTATGGAATGGTTAGGCGCCATCTGTTCTGTGTGAAATTTATCAAACCAATTTAAAAATTGAATAAGCTGACTTAACATAGCATCCGATCGGAATTACAATCGCACGTTTTCCAGCACTGCTTTCCATGCGCTGCCGCAAAATTCGTTAATTATTTTTAAGATTCCCACAAATATGTCGTCACTGCGAAGTGTTGTAGGAATTCTAGCGCTTACCAGGTCTCTGGGATGCCCAATCACAGGTATGTCGGCCTCAATCACTAGGTTCCTTTCAATCAACTTGTTTTTTGCAGTTCAAACACATCGCCACATTAAACGGTGGGTCTCTCCGACGTTACGTGAACTTGCCCATCGCCAGAAGAAGTTGGGTCCCCAGAAGCCGGAGCCTCGCGCCGGGTTCGTAGAATGGAACGAACGCTCCGAGCTATTTGCCTTCGGTAAACGGTTGGGCGAATCCTTCCAGCTGCCCCTTCTCCAGCGAGCATTTACTGAAAAGGCTTTTGCCCGAGTGGAGGAGGAAAAACGTAGAAAACTCGGTATCGAAGAGAGTGATCTGCACATTCTCGACAACGAGGACCTAGTTGAAAAGGGCCGCCACATTTCCAAGGCCTATGTGGAGGCATTCCTGCAGCATCAACTGCCAAAGGTGCCGAAGGAGGGTCTTGTTGAGATAGCCAACCATCTGCTAAGCACAAATACCCTGGCTCACGTCTCCTCCCACCTGGGTACGAAGGACTTAATCCACTCCACGGAGTACCCGCCCTCCGAAGAAAGTCTAGCTGAATCCCTGCAAGCTGTAATTGGTGCTTTGGCGGATTCTAGTGGCATTGAGCGCGCCTTCCTCTTCGTCAGAGATTTTATCTGCACTCAGCTAAACCAAAAGGACTTGCTGGACATATGGACACCGGAGGCACCCTTACAACTTCTGGAGAAAATTTGCGCAGAACGGAAACTGGGCGAGCCGGAGCCCCGATTGCTAGGTGACTGTGGAAAGAACACAGTGCTAGCAGCTTATCAAGTTGGCATCTACGGAAACCGGCAGTTGTTGGGCCAGGGATTCGGCGAAGATGTTCATACTGCAACGGAGACGGCGGCCATCGATGCCCTGCAACGGATATTCGACACCCACGAAAACCGACGGCCATTTGACTTTGGCCTTCAGTTGGAGACCCAAAACGTGCGACTAGCCTAAGATAAATGAATCACGATATAATCCTGCGTCCTTGTTGATTATTGTAATTTGCACTAAACACATGTCACGCTTTGTCAGAGAAGTTTGAGTTTTAAAATCAATTAACTACGGCCTAACAACTGCCTCTTAGTCGCTATCATCGCGCTTCTTTGGATCGGAATCCAAATCGTGATGCGCGGTGGGTGCGGTTGGAGCTGGCGGAATATCTTCTGGCTTGCTCTCCAACGAAAAGGGCGGAATTTTGCAGTCAAAGGAGTACCCATCCTCACGCTCTAGCCGAAAGGTGCCCCACATATGGCCGCTGGGCGCCTGGAGACTCACATGGCTGCTATATTGGAACGCAGGCAACCGTGGGCTAAGAATGGGCTCCTGGCCCACTACTCCCCTTCCCCGGACTGTCTCCAGCGTTCCTGAAAGGGAGAATATACGCCAATGACGTTCGCGCAGCTGAACGCTTAGCTCGCCCAGATTCTCCAGCCGGATGCAATATCGCCACTAAAAAATATTCAATTTTAAATAAGGGATTTTATGGGAAATTTTGAATGGGAGACCCACCCAATAGACTGAACTGGCGGGCGTTTCGCGACAACCCATATAAAACGGAATGACGGTAATCCGAACGTTCTCCGTCGTCTCCTTATGCACATCACTCATGTCCAGCCAAGGATGGTTCTTCTCCTGCCACGCCTTAAGTGTGTCCTGACCAACAAACGGTGGCTCCGCCTCTGGGGCGTGGGTCAGAAACTTATCAAAAAGCTCGTGCTGCAGAGGACTTTTCTCGCTTGAACTGTAGGGCATGATGTCCTCATGCGCAACATAATCCAGTCCAGGTATGGCGTAAAGACTGCGGTTGGAGTCCTGATTGCCCAGGAACGTCACCGCCTCGGTTTGAGCCCGCTTTAGAAACATAAATTCATTAAATATAATACGAAACGGAAATGGAAGCTTTAAAGCACTTACGATGTGAGGGCAATCGCGAGTGTCGATCAGCACTTGGTAGAAGGTTTGCACTTTGCCTTTGACTTCTTTGGGATCCACTTGGGCCGTGCCCACACTAGTCTCTGGCTCTCTAGAAGAGTCTGTATGATAATTAGCCCCAGTGGTCTCATCCCCTCCCTGAGCAGTTGTAGGGGCGACAGGTGAGCTGGCCTTGACATGCAGGGAATTTTCTTTGGTACGTTGCTGGGAGGAATTGTTCACCGACGTTGCAGAACCGATTTTGCTGGGATTGTGCAAATCGCGGTCGTAGACACGGGCTGTCCATGGAAACAGAATGACGCCGCGGTAACCAAAGATTCGGTGTAGAAAGAGTTGGCCCGTCTCGTAGCGTTCCTCCCTGGCCTCCACAAGGCGGCCCACCTCAGCAAGTCTGTTATATGTGAAATATTATGCAATTAGAGGATGCAGGACGATCGATAGAGGAGATCCACTCACTTGGTTGGGTACGCCGCTTGCTTCTTTATGTTCCGCCGCAGAAGCAGCTCACATCGGGGCAGGAGGCGCCACCGCTGGTTCCACATAAACACTTGTACCAGCAAGCCCATCACGGCGCATCCAAAGTTCGCCCAAAACAGTGGTGTTTATTTTTTCTCGAAGGGCAGCTGCAGCTGCGGGATTTATGCAACGACTCGAAGAATGTGGGTGAGCGTCCGGTTTCTTCCACTTCTGTGGCGAATCGTTTCTCGCGTTTGCTCAGGTTGAGCGGGTACATGTGCTTCAAAATTTGGTCGAATTTCTAAAATCTCAACATTGTTATGAAAAATTTGATTTTGTTTTCGGTACTGGAAAAAAACACAGCAAGGTATCGATAACCGATAGACGACGATAGCCAATATTTAAATTAAAAAAAATATATTTAATTTGAGTTTTCTTCCATTTTTTTGTTATATAAACTAGGAAATATTTTAAAAAAAACTTTAAAATTTATTTTGATACTTTAAATTTTAAAAGCATAAAAATAATTTGTTAGGGATATGAAAATTAAACAAATAAATTTTACCACATTAAAACATGTTTATATTATATATAATATAAAAATAAATCACGTTTAATTTTGTTTATTTAAATATGTGTAAATATTTTATTTGAAATAGTACCCCCTAATGAGTTTTTAACATTCACAGAGTTGTTATCGATAACCGAATTAATTACATCCCTGTAAGTGCGATAACAAAATACTGGCCCTGCCCGGTGCATCCCTGCTATCTCCTCTCTCTTTCGCCGTTTGACAGATTTCCGGTACGTACGCGTATTTTTTGGCCACTAAAAAATAATGAAAAATCTGCCAAAAATGCGAAAGCCATATAAAAATAAGGCCGCCAGGGCAACGGTGAATGAATGTGCTACATTCGCAACCATTGTGAAGTGTCCGATCTGTGATTACTTGTGCGATGCCCGCGGATGAAGAACCAAAACAAATGTTTTACTGTCGACTTATAGTGGTTTTGTTTTCTGATCCCCAGTTAAGCCATGGCCGACACACAAGCCAAGTCCGCTGCGCCTAAAGCCGCTAAGGCTCCCAAGGCCGCCAAGGCCCCCAAGGCAGAGAAACCCGCCGCCACCGAGGCTAAGGTCTCCAAGGTGGCCAAGAAGTACAAGCGCCACGGACGCCTCTTCGCCAAGGCTGTCTTCACCGGCTACAAGCGCGGTCTGAGGAACCAGCACGAGAACCAGGCTATCCTTAAGGTATGTTTATGATGCCATAAATGTCTTAAAAAATATACGTACATACGTACGTAATTGGGAGCTACAGGAAGTTGTTTCTGTAATTGATTTATGGTCAAGAAATAATGTGTTTTCTTATTTTAAAAAATAATTTATAACAGCAATAAGATATCCTAAAAAAAGAGTCACTTATTTTAATTATAATTTTTGTTTATAGATCGAGGGTGCCCGCCGCAAGGAACACGGTGAGTTCTACGTCGGCAAGCGTTGCGTCTATGTCTACAAGGCTGAGACCAAGAAGTGCGTGCCACAGCATCCCGAGCGCAAGACCCGCGTCCGCGCCGTCTGGGGCAAGGTTACCCGCATCCACGGTAACACCGGCGCTGTGCGTGCCCGCTTCAACAGGAACCTTCCCGGTCATGCCATGGGTCACCGCATCCGTATCGTAAGTCCTCATCAAATAAGACTTAATGGATTGCTCTAATATGCCCCCTTTTTTCAGATGCTGTACCCATCAAGGATTTAAGTTAAAATTTAACTTAAGTTAATGACCTGCAAGAGTAAAAAATCCGTTTTATAATAAATGAAACAATTTAAATTTAATTTCAAATAATTTGGTTTTCAATGGAAGTCTTAGTGATAAAGGAACTGTTACACATAACATAATAGAGGCTTCATGCGGCATGTACCTGGGGCTTATTCCCTATCTTCTCATTATCTTCTGATAATCGGTGCAGAGATTTAAATTATTCTTAAAATGTTTATGAACCCTGCGTTTTAATTTATTCTTTTTTAAATCCATTTAAGGAAATGTTTTAAAAGAATACATGTGGAAATCAATTTGAAAAATTTGAATACCAGTCATTAAATCGTTGAAACATTAAATATTTTTTTTAAGGAGTAATTTTTGTGAAAAAAGAAAACTAATAACTAATAACTGAGAAAGATAAATGAAAGAATATTTTATATTTTTCTGGTTCGATATCAGAATTTATTATTAAACCCATAGAAATCTGGATTCTGAAGCTAATGTTTCAGTGTTGTCATTCCGTTATTCCATTATGTAAGTCAGTAAGTGCAACCGTTAAGTACTAAACATTTATCAAAAAACTATTTTTTTTTTAAATTTCGAGTTTCTGAAACGTAGTTCGAAAATGTGTGCTAGTGGATCCAAGATATCATCCAATGACGAAATTGGGGCAATTGTTGTGTCAACCACCTGGTGAAGGTATATTATGTTAAGTGACGCACGGTCACACTGCACAAAACAGCAGCGTGTTGCGGGCCAATCTTAAGGAAAACAAGCCGATTTTTTAAACTTTTAGAACAATTATAATAGTCAAATTGCCATTCCTGCTGCGTGAGCTTTCAAGAGTTATGCGGAGATGTGCGCCGAGCCTGCTGGGTGCTCCTGCCGCTGCTGTTTCACCAATCACAACCGCCCAAAAGCCGACACAGTCGCGGCTACACGTCATCCAAGCCAATTAAGAGTTCCCGCTTGCACTCAAGGGACAGGGATTACGTATATGTGCGTATGATGGGCATGCAGGATAATCTGGATGGCATCGTCAAGAACCGCCGAAGAAACCTGAGCATCCTGCAGCTGTTGGCCCTCACCATGGCCGGCTTGGTGGCCGTTAATCCTGCCCAAATTCAAGCACAACCGCGGGATTTGGAGGCGGCGGGCTCCCCGAGGCCGCCAGCCCTGACGCACTGCGTGGAGGAGGATCATCGTCGCATTGGACGAAGGTAAATATTTCAAACCACCAGTATTTGAAAGGGGACGAGGTGAAGAGGAAGCACAATGCGTTATGCATGCTTGTGAAATGGTTCGAGAACATTCCCATAGACGCACTACGAGTGTATAAACGACAGCAGCTAAACAAATATTAAAAAGCAAAATTAAAACTGTGAAAATTGATAAAATAGTTGGAAAAAGAGTGTAGAAAGTGTTTAGAAAACAAAAGAATAAAAAAACAAAACGAAAAAATAATTTTTAGTGCAAGAATTTGGGGATACACCACATCCTTTTAGATACCAAGGAATCATGATCTTTTCTATTAGTTCGCGCAAAGGCTAAAAAACAGTGTAATCAGTCGATCGCGCTTATCAAGTATGCGGTGAGTCATCTGCCAGAAAACTGTTAACTGTATTTTGATTGCGCCAGTCGCGAGCCAGACCGAGAGATATGTTTATTATGCACGCCAATTTAAACAGGTTTCGGCGATTGTTTTGCTTTCTTTATATTTGCTTGAGGTTTTCATCGAATTTCACCATTCTCCCACCTTTTGCTTTCCACCCGTCTTTCGAAGGGCGCCATTTTCGGGTCTTCCGCGTGTGCAAATGAGAGGGGGATACAGAAGAAGAGGCACATGGGATGACACCTGTTGGTCTTGGCGCCGAATCAGCTGAGTGGCCTGGTGGCCCGGCCCACCCCCCATAAAACTGAGTACGGTCACATGGCAATGTGACCCTTTAGCCTAAATTCTCACTTATCCTTGCAACCGGGTGATGAAATTCTCGTCCAGTCTAGGTTAACACCTTATGGTCAAGGCCATCAAACTTAACCCTCTAATAACTACTAACTAATACTACAAAATAAAAAAAAATAAAATTTAAAAATATAAGTAAAATATAAATCATATATTTGGCAAATTATGCATTATATTCCATTAGGAAATTTTTTCTTATTGCAAAACACTATAAGGGGGCCATATATTTTATAATCATTTGCTGATAAGATTTGTGTTTCTTAGGTCAGGGTCAAAATCTGCGTTTAATAATCTTCATTTAATTCCCCTCGCCCACAGACTCCTGTATATCACCACTCTGGATGGACGCTTGAGCGCCCTGGACATTGGAAAATCGGGCAAGCTTCGGTGGAGCGTGCCAACAGGACCCGGGCCGTTGATTTCCTCCAGTATTCATCGCCTGGAGTTGACCAACAATGGACAGTTTGTGCGAATGATTCCCTCCCTAAGCGGCGGCATATACAAGTTTGACGGCGATTCCATTGATCCGATTCCCATTACTGCCGAGCACCTGCTTAGTTCCAGTGCCAAATTCAGTGACGACCTTGTGATATCGGGTGGAAAAGAGACCCGAACCTATGGCGTTTCCGTTCGGACAGGTCAGTTACTCTACGAGTGTTCCATCAATGGTTGTGTGAATACCACGGACGAGGGTCGTGCCATAAACGACACAATCGAGGAACCCGACCTGGACAATAATCCGAGAGACGAGGAGGGCGATCATCTTAGGGATGAGGCAGGCTACATCGTCGGTCACGATCCGCTACTGGACGATGTGATTGTAGTGCGCCGCCAGACCCAGACAGTCCGCGCCGTGGAATCGCGCACCGGAATGGAACGCTGGAACTTTAGTGTGGGACAGCATGAGCTGGATCTAGTCCACGCGGCTGAATGCAACCACCAGCCGCGCGACGAGTTGGAGCTGGCCATCTTGGATGTGGATATTAAAGTGGTGGTACCGGAGGGAGTCATTTGTGCTTTCAGCAAGAGTGATCCAAAGTCAATGCTCTGGAAGTATAAGGTAAGTGGGAAGGATAAACCGAAGGATATTTTATTAACCGAAACATTTTAATTCTAGTTCGATCACCCAATTGTTAGTGCTTGGAATACCAATGCTGCTGATGAGCTGAAGCCCATCGATCTCTTCAGCTCCGCCCAGTGGCTTTGGGACCAGGAGGAAGACGAGGAAGAGCTGCCGAACAGGCCACAGTCGGCGCCATCCATCTATCTTGGCATGTACGACAAGCAGTTATATATCCAGGAGTCGATTCGATTGCGCCAGGAAATCATGGACCAGACTCAGGTGTATCAGCAGCTTACAGGAGACACGAGCTTGATGCCAAAAATACCATGGAAGCCAATAGCAGCCAGCAGCAATTCTTTGGTTATCTTTAAAAATGACGAAGAGGAGCCGGAAGTAATTGGGGAAGCCCCTGGATCCCAAGCAGGTGAGCTGGTGCCGTACGATGAACACAAGTACGCCGTGGCGGCTCAGTCTGTGCTTAATGCTTCGGAGTTTGTAAATGGGAACGGATTCTACTTTTACACCACCGCCGAACTGGAAAATCCGTCGGAGTGTGGGACCAATGAGACTCCCAGTGGTTTTCCTGCCATCGAGGCTCCTCCGGGGCCAAGTAATATTACAGGCGCCGAAAGCGAACCCAAAGGAAACACCAGCATTAATGATGATCTTGGCTTTAGTCTGGACGACATTGATGCTCCTGTAAAGGTTGTGATCCTCTCGTTGTGGTTCTGGTGGAAGGAAATAGTAGTCATCGCTTTTACTTCAGCAGTAATCCTGAATATTTTCATGGGACAACGGAATCAGCGAGTGGAGCGCGAGTATTTGGTGATCGAACGCCATGTTCCTGTACAGACGGCAATCGAGGCCACCGAGGCATCCACTCAAGCTCTCCTCGGCCCTGTGGTGCCGTTGCAGCGTCCACTGAATCGGTTTAGCTTTCCGAACCAGCGAACTATCTCAGAGTCCACGACACATTCCGGCGAGCACTACACTTCGCGTTTTCAAACGGATTTTGAACTAATGCAGTGCCTCGGCCGCGGCGGGTTTGGTGTGGTTTTCGAGGCCAAAAACAAGCTGGACGAGAACCGCTACGCTATAAAGCGAATTACGTTGCCCAACAAAGACTCATCCAGGCAGCGGGTGCTGCGTGAAGCTCGTACTCTTGCCAGCTGTGAACATCACAACATCGTACGCTACTTCCATGTGAGTATTATACCTAAAACAGGTTCCGAAATACGGAAGTCCCGAACGGAACTAATGTTCATTTTTATTTGTAGTCCTGGACCGAAACACCGCCTACTGGATGGCAGGAGGAGGAGGATCGAAAGCTTCTGGCCCACGAGCTATCCACTTCCATACAAATTGAAACGCCCGACGAAAGCACACTGCCTTCATTAGCAGAGCAGTTGAAGGAGAAGCGCCATCAGCAATTGCTATCCTGGGTGTCGGATGCGGCAAATAGCACGGCTTGCAGCCATGACTTCCCCGGTCATGGCGAACCATCTCTTAGGAACATCCGGGAGGAGTACGATGACGATGAAGAAGAGGATTCCCTCATTGAGTTCCGTAGCGAGTCTCAGTCGGCGGCTTTGAGGGCAGGTGATAATGACGATGAGGATGACGACGATTATGACGATGACGAGGACGATGAAGAGGAAAAGATAGAGGATGATAAGAAGAAGCTCCAAAGGAGCTCTGTGTCCATCGACATACACTCTGCTTCGTTCGATCTAAAAAACATCAATTACTCACAGCACCAACTGGTGTCAAACTCCTTTCAGATAGAATCTGTTCGCTCAAAGAGCAACATCAGCGATGATGCAGAGGACGATAGTAAACCTCGCAAAAAATCACTCACTCTGGCACTGGCCCACAACCACAACAATGGTGGTCATGCAACGCCTCCAAGTGCCACTCTTCAGAATGGAACTGTTGCAAAACCAAGCAAGGTGTACCTCTACATCCAGATGCAGCTGTGCCGGAAGGAGAGTCTGCGCGATTGGCTGAGGGACAATCGCACGGAGGCAAGGGCGGCCCACATTGCAGATATTTTTCATCAGATCGTTGACGCCGTGGACTATGTTCATCTAAAGGGTTTGATTCACCGTGACCTCAAGCCGAGCAACATCTTTTTCTCGCAGGATGGCCAGATTAAGATCGGCGATTTTGGTCTCGTCACCGACATGGCGGACATCCCGAATCTGGTGGCCAAGTGTGGAGATCAGACGGGATTGCCCTCGTGTGCTCGGCACACCCAGCAAGTGGGCACCCACCTCTACATGTCGCCAGAACAGCTGCTTGGCCGCCACTATGACTACAAAGTGGACATATATTCGCTGGGTCTAATCTTCTTCGAGCTGCATGTGTACTTCTGCACTGAAATGGAGCGGATTAAAACGATGCGCAACCTAAGAGACGGGCAGTATCCAAAGGATTTTGCGGTCAAGTACCCCGAGCAATATGATCTTCTGCAGCAGATGCTGTCTGCCGACCCGGAAAAACGTCCGCAAACCAAGCAGCTGAAGAGTCAACTGCATGAGATTCTTCAGCTGCCGCAGCACTTGATCGAGGGGCGTGGTGAGCATGCAGTGCTGGCGGAGCGTGCCAGGCGCCTCAGTCGTAGTCGAACCTTTAGCAGCTCCAGCGAGCAGCAGCAGTGATAGACCGAACCCGACAGCAGCTTTATCAGTTAACATTTCATTTATAAGCCATTTACCCTCACCTGGCTATGCCTCATTCGCTGACCTCGATCCGCACCGGTCGCAGGATCATTTAATCGATTAAATTAGATTCGATAAGTTTTGTATTATGTTCGCTTTTTAAACTCTTGCGTGTCGCAAATTAGCAACAACAACATGTCCTTTTGTTTATAAGACTTAACCTTAGCTATTATACATTTAAACAACATATTGATACATACATATTGATGTACTCCAAAAAAATAAAAGCAGTCGTTAGCCTAAGTTGATGATCGATGATCGATGATGTATGGATAGAGTTGGGCCAAAATTGTTTGTCTAAGTTTGTTTCTACCCATGAAGGCCACCCAGTACGAGAGTTTGTTTTTAGTCGTAGGTGATAAGCGATAAAATAAAATAATCTAAAAATGGAAATGGCTGTTTTTCTAATTGCTAACGCTGATAACAGATGTGACTAATTTTGATGAGTATTTCAGTGCCATGGCGCCAAATGTATTTCAGAATATTTGTGGTCAAAATCATCATTTATCATCAAACTATGAACGATTTTAAATACTTCGTATAAAAATAATGAAACAGTTTCCTTTTTTTATATCACTTTATTTTGTTTTTATTTACGCCAGTTGCGCATTTTCCAAAAACGTTCTCTACTTTTCTATCGGTTTGCCGACTTTATGGTATATAACCATATATATATGTATGCATCGGTCATGCCAGCTGTGCATTTCTAAGTACAATTTGTTTGCAAACCGTATCAATTGCTTAATATTTAGTTTCGGTGCGTTTCACTTGCTATTCTGTGGTTAGCTCTCTGTCCGATTAACAATATTTATTCTACACTGCATTAGCTGGCTTCTTGCCCTTTATTACAAAAAATAACAGAGATCTTGGGTGCGGTATGCACTTTGGTAATACTTATCTAAACATAGCAGCTTTTACCTAAAATTAATTACTTTTGAATGCTATGAACAAACAACAAGCGGCTGAAGCATTTGATTTTGTTTGATAAATACTTTGATGTTTAGGCTTTAATTTTTATATTGCTACATTTAATTTTTCCTTTTGCTTCAAACTGTCGCAGGCAACGTGTTGCTTAAATATATACGTAATCCAACAATTGTCCATGTTGCTTTTGTTTAATTTTTGTTTAGTTTCATTTTAACTGTTTTGCATTTACTTTTTTTGCAATTTAATTACTTCCCAAAAATTAACAGCCATTTTGACGAATCCATAAACTTTGAAAATCAAGGACAAAAACTTGAACCAAACACGTACAATTACCATTAGATTAATTTAAGTATGTATGTATATATAGGTATAATCCGTATAAATATGTTGATGTTAACGCTTTCCAGTTGCTTACTTGCCGAAGAGATTGTGGATAACATTTTGAAATAGAATAATATTAGATTCAATATGGAATTTTTTAAAAATTGTATAAAATAGAAAACGAATAGTCAACACTTTATAAATATTCTACTGACAATGTAAGTTATTTGGTTATCGGTATGGGAATTTCCGTAAGAATCGGGCATCATTTTCAAATAATTCAACAAGTAAGCAATTTAAGCTGCCTATTATCGTTTGTATTTAAATGTAAATATTCCTTATCAAAGCCACTATTATGTATATATTTGGTTAATATTCATTTTAAAATGTTACCATGTTTATTTATTTTATTATTATCGATTTTTCATTGGCTTACCCTTGAAATAATTTTCAAAAAAATTGATTTCGAATTTTGCCTTTACTTGTATGTCTACCATTTATGTATTCTTAGCCGTGCACCCCGTGTGGGAGTGGAACCAATTATTGGCAGTGCGCCCAGTTATCTAATTTGAATATCAGTTAGAGCTTACTTATATTGCTGTAAAAGTCGGTTTCCATAGCATATTCGCAAAGATCATCTTTTGAAATCTCTATGTACAAAGTCAGCCTTGATTGCTTTTCTTTTGAGTTGTTTTGTCGAGGTAAAGAAAGAGATCGGTGTGGTATGTATGTGTTACGTAGGTGTTTCGCAGTGAAAGTATTCCGTTCTTCAGTGTCCAACAGATAGAGCATTAGAGGCCACATTATCTAACTAATTCGTCGGCTAGATCAGTTTGTTAACACTACACTACGCTACACAAACATTTGCTTTTGAAACATTAGCTTACGTTTTTATCTCCGAACCTAGCCTAGGGTCTATCAATTTCGAGTATGTCATGGCTTAAGTCGTTATCCCTAAAAACAATAACACAATCCTCGATTTTTGTGCGTCTTAATCAAGTTTATGTCTTTATAAGAGTAATTTGAAATATTCATTTGCTTCTCGGTCCTAAGGCTTCTTTGTGAAGGCTTCTTTAATGCCATGAACAATTTAAATATTTTTGAATAGCATATCCTTTGTATGGAATGTTTATGAAATGGTACTCTATACTAAGACCTTCAGTTTTCATTAACACAAATATTTTTCGGCAGACATCTTGCTATGACTTTCTTGATGGCGTGATTGTAACTCTCTCGACCCTTTTCTAAAATACCTATACGTATTTATAATCTTGCTCTTAGTCCTAGGTTTTCCTAAAATTACGTACTTTCTTTATTCAGTTTCGGAGACTTGACTTTACTTGACATTAACTGACATTTTGTTTGCTTCGGCTTAACAACTAATTCTTGAAATGATCACAACGTTAAAGTATGTTTACATATTTGTGTATAGCTTAGGTTTACTACTTAATTACTTAATAATAACAAGGTTATTCGATCGTACATAAAATGTATTGTAAATTATGGTGGGATTAATTGCCTATTTACTTTTCACGACAGAAATAATAGCCACAAATATACAATAATAATAAAGAAATCAAACTTTTCCATCGGCAATTGTTGCTGCACTTTGGGGATATCGTTGCATATTCATGGCAGCTGCACTTCCTGCCATCTTACGGGCATTGAATTGCAAATGCGGATGCACAAAAGTTGTCAGCGAGGATGCTGGGATCTCGGACTGGACAGGAATGCAGTGGCTGTTGGTTAAATGCATCCCCCATTTGGCAGTCCCGCTGCCATTTAAATGAGCGCTCTGCTGCCCGACAAAAAGCACCCATAAAAGCAGCCAGCAAAATGTTGTAATAATGGCAAACAAAAGAAGCTGGGAACGGGTGGGGTTGGAGTGCGGATGTCCGGGAAGTATGGCCACTAAAAATGTATGCTAAAATATGCATCTGCTAGCGTCGTTGGCGAGTGGGAGCGATGTTGCTGTTGTGTCTCCTTCAAGAAGATTGCGTATACGCAACGTTGGCACTACCAGATTTCGTATACGCCACCTTGCCACCAGCAGCTGCTGCTTGGGGGAATTCGCTCGGGTATAATGCGCCAGATCAAAATGTTTGCTTAAAAAACTTATGCAACATTTGCTAAAGTATTGTACAGCGTCCTTTATTCCTAGTTGATTGTGAGTACTCAGTGCCAACCAGGCCACCGCCTCCGGCGACACCTCCTCCGACGGCGCCGCCTCCCGAACTGGTGCAGCCCATTAGCTCACGGAATACATCGCCGATTTTGTAGTTATATCTGCCAGAGACCCCAAAAATGAAAAAGAAGAGAAGAACCTTGTTAGTCCCTGGGCGCAAATATCGCATGACAGATGGTCGTATTGATTACTCACTGCGCCGAGCACTCGACGTAGCCACAGCGCCAATGTTTGCGCACCAGCGTGGAAATATCCTTGAGCTCCTGCCAGCCAGGACGGGCAGATGCATGTGTATATACGTTTGATAAAAGAAAAAGGATTTAGTACTGACTATTCAACTGAGTTTAAATCGAAGAACTAGAGGCGATTGTAAATATCTTTTGATTTTTCTTGATCAAATTTAATTCTATTCAAATTGCTCTATAACATAATTTAATAGCTCACCTGCGAGTTGGCCTGCGCCTCAGTCACATTGTCAAATTTATTGCCAACCACAATTATGCTAAAATCACGATGACTGAAACTGTCCAAGATTTGATCTCTCATAGAGCGGCAGTACTGCAATTGAATAATCGCGGCCATAAAGCAATCAATTGGCACATGATATGATGTAGCGGCTGGGACACTCACCT
Source organism: Drosophila atripex (assembly GCA_035045925.1). NCBI lineage: Eukaryota > Metazoa > Arthropoda > Insecta > Diptera > Drosophilidae > Drosophila > Drosophila atripex. The sequence continues at coordinate 1,574,448 of JAWNOP010000022.1, read as the reverse complement.
GAAATGTTTCCAAATTGCCCATGTCATAGACCAGGACGTAGGCGTGCACCGTTCGCAGCCCCAGCGGATGCCCGTTGTTCCATTCTGCGAAGTTGTCAGCCGGAAAACGCTTCTGGCGATATCGCAATGCCAATTGAGCGTGTGTCGTTTGTTTGTTTTTCATCAGCATATTTTCCCAAACAAACAGTGAATGCAAACACAACCAGGCACACACATGTGTCCACACACGGACGGTTGAGTCGAGTTGTGTTTTCGTTTCGAATTATTTTTGGCACGCGTATGAAACGCAAATATGAAAACGGAAAAGAGTTTATGGCATTTAATGGCAGTTCACAGCGGAAAAAATTATGACATAAATATGGCAATACATATTTTTTTTTTATCTATTGTGTGTTGAACAAGGATTAGTGGTCATTATGGATCATGGTTCATCAATAGTGGACAAAAGATCACATGATTTTATCTGTATTATAATTCTATATCAATTGGCAGTTTAATAATTTATATTACCTAGTTTATTGGCTTAGCTTCTAGCTATGATTTTCCCGTATTAATTGCCTTTCTGTCAATTAATTCAATTCTTATTGACTTAAATTTCTCCTTAAATGCAAACACAAATTGTGCAAATGTGCCCTTCAGTCCCCTCGGATTGTTTAATATGTATTTAGGACTTAGTTGACCACTTCTCCAGCGGTTTCCGTAATCTTTACAGCTCTCAGCAGTCGCATTATTTGCTTGAGCTCACTGCTGCGCCAGTAATAGGATTCATTTATTCATCCGCAATGCGAAGGGATACATTTTCCACATTTATTAAACGAATCTGAAACTGAAACTGTTGCAGCAGCAGATTTAAAAGGACAAAGCCACTCCCATAACGACCGTAAACTGTATCAGTAACCCAAGAAGACAATGGTCATCGGTTGATTTATATTAACTACTGTTGCGGTGAGGATTGTCGGTAAATAATTGTGGTCCAATTAGTGCAAACAACAATTTCCAAGGCAACACAATAAACTCTTCTCAATTGTTGTAATTTTTATTTACAAGAAATTCAATAGTCAGTTTTTTTCAGGGTTTTTTTTTTGTTTAAGTCCTGAGTCCTGTCAGGTTTTATGGCAGAACTGGTAAAAATCAATCCCCAAGCAATTGTTTTACTGCAGCTCCGTTTAAGGACTGCCCTCAGAAGGCAAATCAGTGGGACATTTTTCACCGCAGGCAGGTGGCCACAGTTTTCCTTCCAAGGCGTTAATGAGCAGAAAGATATCTGGAAATTGTTAAAGGACACTGGCACGGGGAAAGGGAACTGGGACGGCCACAGCGAGACAGTAAGTAAACGTTATAATTAAATTTACGTCGCAACATTTTAGGCGCAAACAAAAGTCAAAGGTCGGCTAGACAAGAAGAAGAGTCTGAGATGGAACAAAAAACCCACATCTTCCACCATCCCCTAAAACTCTACCCTTACACTTAAAAAAGTGCCTACTTGACTCAATAATTAATGGTTGCTTGACTTTTCAACAGAATTTTATATTCCATTAAACTCGATAAAATAAAAATAAAAGCAGAGAGAGACGAATCGTAATTTATTTAATGTGTAATTTCTTGGAAAATATTTATTGGAAAAATTCGTTTGGTGTAAAAGTTAAAAATCCTGACCCCGTGCGTGACATCCTGACCCACGGATGGACAGCTCAAGGGTCCGCATTCCTTGGCGCCTTTGCGTCTGCTCCTTTGGTCCTTTGGCTGTTCGGTACCTCGGTGCTTCGGTTCGGTTTATCCCCTGCCTCACTTGAGCCACTTGTCCTGTTTTGTCTGTTTGTCTATTGTGTCATTCTGGGCTGGCATTCAGCCAGACGCCAGCCGACGCCACTCCCGTCGGGCAGTAACTTAGCTAGATTTACGTTTTTGATTAAATTTCATTTAATTTGCGCTTTCTCCGCCTCTCTGTTTGTGATTATTGTTGCTTTGTTAATTAACGGGCTGCGAGATGGCGGGTTGGCTCGAAATGCGAGCAGCTCGTTAGCCAAGATTCTCGATGGCTTCGTCGACGCCAGTGCCGGCGCCCCGAGATGTAATTGTTGTAATTGCTGCAATGTCGGAGTCTTGTCTTGGATTTGAGCTCGATGGAATGCATTTGATGGCTACCAAGGGAATTGGATTTTCTTTTTGAATAGTATTGAGCTTTTCGATAAGACGCCAGAAGACATATTGATTTCAGGAGAGTATCTTATGAAGAATAAATAACATGTAGTCTTTTAAAAGTAAAGTTCTTTAAAAATTTATATTTAAATAAAATCAGCTTAAGTACTCAAAGTATATTTTAACTTTAAACAGAAGAAATTTAAAGCCAATTAGGAAATGAGGAGCCATTTCGTAAAAAGTTTTTCTTTTCTTCTTTGTAAACTTTATCAAAATAAATACATCATTTAGAAATGGAAAAATTCCTCGAAAGTTAAAAGACCTACTTATTTAAATGAAACTTATTGGCCAAAGCCCATAGGCACTGTTAGTTCGGGTCATTGAGTCCGTTTTTGTAGATTATCAGTTCAAGCAGCGTTGGCCACTTAAAGTAAACAATGGCCAACAAAATGGCCTCCGAAACTCACCCACAGACACACACACGTCACACCTATACACGCAGAGAACATCTGTTATCGCTATTCCCCTACTGGGGAACCGTGTATATGAGCGAAAATCTGTTGGAAAATAAATGCTGTTTGTACAAGTGGAAACCATTAAGGTGGACTTTGAGTTATGACTGCCAGGCAGTGCACTTGACGATGAAAAATTTACCACAATAAACAGGCGACAGTCCTCCCAGCCTGTCACACCCCACAAGCCCCTGTTCAGCCCCATCTTTTAGACAACAGTCAGCCATTTGGTCAGCACAATGGATGAACAACAAAGGGCATAATAAAACGGGGAAGGGGAAAAAAATTGTACTCGAAAACAAATTCACGCCAAAATGGACATGAATAAGTTGAAAAGCATTGAGAGGTGGCCCAGTTGGAAAAGGGCGGCGGCGGATAAAGTGTGGCGTGGGGCGTGGTATGGCAAGAAGCTACAAGAGGTGGGCGGTACGGGTCGCTCGGCACGTAGTTAATATGACAATGGATGTGGTTGGCTGACTGCCCGACTGGCAACTGCTTTTTGTTGCTTGTCAACTCTTTTGCCTCGTTTGCCATTTCAATGCAAATTCCTCCCGCCGTGTCAGTTTGTCGGTATGGGTTTGTATCTATGTATTTGGCAAGGGCCTGGATATCCATAGCAAGCCAAGCCACCGACTTCACCGTTTTTTTCCCTATTATTTTCGCCTGTATCCTGTGGCAACTTTGTCAGCTCAGCACACACTTGGCCCAGATCTCGATTTGTGTGCCAAATATATTCAGCGTTGAAACAAAAGGTTGCATTTACAATGATCTGGCAAATATAACTTGCAGAAAATTCTTCACATTTGCTTTACAAAGTTGCAGTTTGGATATCCCCTTTTGCTAATATTGTACAATAAGTACTCAAGTTATTTATCAAAGCAAGCATTTAATGAAAGTCTCTACTGAAACATGATACAAAATCAAATAAATTATTATCCAATCATTGCCAGTGGCCTCTGTGAGTGAGGACAACCCACGGGAGAAATATTCTATAGTAACAAGAAAAAAAAACTCAACTTTTTGCTTTGTAATTCGAGCTTTGCATTTCTCAGAAGGCCAAATGGGAAGACCAACGAACAACTGCCCTCGTTACCAGAGTATTCCATAAATATTTTATGATAGTTAAACGTTGCAAGCCAACACAATAGGCGGTGTGCTGGTGTTGCACTTCGGGCATCCTTCGCAGATGTAAGACTATGCATGTAGTTTCTGCCTGAACATTTTCGGTGTCAGTTTGTGATTTGCGGTGTGTTCAGACTGCTCTCTAATTGCCAAATACTCGGGATAAGTTCTTGCACTAGTCGAATGGAATTTTAGGACCCCACAAGGACCAGTTTCTGCCAGATATTCAACAGAATTTACGTATTTTGCCAGCCAGCCCGGCCGTATAGTCAGTCTGACTTTATGACCGGCCATAATTGAGCGTTCATCCGAATAATGGCTGTGGGACAGCTTCCCAGTCCGGGGCACGTTCCGGAATTCCTGAGTAGTTAAAAATTGATAATGTCCACCTACACAACATTGGTGTAAAAATGCTTACGAAGGCGTAAAAATTTATTCACCCTATTTTTTTACGATAACTAGTTTGGACTTTAATAAAGCCAATTTATTTTTCAGAATAAGGTCAGGTGAAATAAGTACACTTTGATATGATTGCTTTTTTCCTCAATAATATAAAAATATGATTATTTATTAAACTTGGATTTTTTCTGGCAAATAAAATCTATTTACATTTAATATCAATTTAAGAAAATTCTTATATTTATGTTCTGCCCTGATATTTAAACAAATTAAAAGAATTTATTAAAAAAAAAAAAAAAAAAAAAAAAAAAAAACCCCCCCCCAAAAAAAAAAAAAAAAAACCCCTTCCCTAAAAAAGAAAATCTAGACAGAAAACGACAGCAGGCTTAAAGTGTACTCAGGTTAATATTTATGTAGGACGAAGACAGGTGGCAGGTTTCTGCCTGGTTACGCTTGTGGATCTGAGGGGCAATTTAAATTATTTAGCAATTTATTATGGCTAGCAGGCGTGAAAGTAGAAAAATTTTCTAATATGTCGGCACCATGAAATTCACTGTAAAATTGCATGAAAATAGTTTGTAAATATTTTCATGAAATTCCCCATTCCAGTCCGGCTCTGACAGTGGGAAAAGTTTTAACTAAATTATGCGAAAGTTAGAATTTGTGGCTATGGCTGTGCCCGGGCCCAGATGGATTTCGGCTGCTTATGGGTTGACAGAAGGAGGAGCACTAACTCACCTGGGGTGGAACGTCCAGTACCATCAGCTCACGTATGCAGGTGTCGCAGACCAGACAGTTTTTATAAATCTTCCGACGTGTTGTCGTCTGATGAGTCTTGGGAAAGTCATGGTAGAAAAATTGCTGCAAGAAAACGTAAAAAAAGGAGCCGCTGTCACTTCCACTCATACACGTGTATACATATGCTTGGGCTAAATTAAATATTATTGTGATTGTAAAATATTGCGCATGCCACACGTGGTATGCCAGTGCAAATAAAAATGAATTTTCCATCACCAAATCATTGGTCTCCGCCTTTCATAGAAAAAAGCGAGCTCAAAAGCCAGCCAAGCAAATATGTTTCCTATGTTTCCTGTGCTTCGCTTAGCCTTCCATGGCGGTTGTTTCATCGTTTTTGCTTTTCCCTCTGCTAAGCAAACATTTTAAATATGCGTCGTGAGCTTTTGAACGATGTTCTTTGCCCGGTTGAATTGCGCACAGGGACATACACATTTCATGGACATTTTTAGCTTATTAAAATTGTAAGCGCTGAAAAGTATGCTATGGATTTTAATGCTCCTTCCCAACCCACACACAGACTCGAAAAAGACTGCAGAAAAAGAGTCCTTAAACCCTGGGTAAATGGTTATATGAACCGAATGTGTAACTGTGAAGAGGATTAAATTAGGAAATTTGAAATTAAATACATGTGCGATCTCTCTAACTGTTTCCATGCCACTTTAAAGGGATGGCGAATCCTTTTTCATGCGGAAATCTTTTCCGGAAAACTCATTTCAATAAACTCATCGTTATCTTTGACTCTTACTTTAATTTGTTAATAAATTTTTAGACCCCTAATAGTCCGCTCCACTAGCGCCCCAAAGCTTCTAATCCGGGCTCATAACGCACATGCGGGACTTTTTGCGGGGATTTCGCTTTGAAACGTGGCCGAAATGACCCCATTAACCCCGCATCCTTTCCAGCCCTGACCAAGAAGGCGGTTCCGCCCAAGTGAATCCCAGTGAATGAACGAGAGTATCCTAAAAATAAAGCCAAGATGGCAAAGGCATAAAATACATTCTGTAAAAAAAGGAGAGATGATAATGAAAGAAGAAAAATGTTAGTGGATGGGTCGGAAAGATTTGGATTGTGGCAGGACCTACAGGGGCGGTGGGTGTGAGTATGTTTATAGATGAGATGTCCTCGCAATGGGTATCAATGCATAAGTCGGATGAGTGACAGGCTCAAAGGAAATTTAACGCTTGAGTGCATTTTAATGTGATGTGTGGAAGACCCAGAGATCCATCGCCTAGATTGCCAATTGGAGATAATCTTGAATTGTATAGGGAAACTAAGTAGAAACACTTTAAAGATGTTTTAAAGATATATCACATCTTGCTAATCAGAATATAAAGTGGTATCAGTCTAGCAAACTCTCGCGTCAATCAAGGCAACCATTGTTGTCAATGCAATGAAATCAGATGCAATTTATGCGCACTACGATTCAATTACGGGCCATCAAAAAGCAACCGACTAAGACCCTCCACCGGAACCGGAAGTGGCCGCGTTAGGAGGCAAGCAAGGCGACAGCCAGCGAAGATGTCTCGGTGCTTGGTCTTAAAGCAGGATGCTTTTAGCGAAGACAATTTTAAATTATATGCTGCACGCAGTCACCCTCTCTGGGAGTGGAAGGTGGGCGTCCCCCCTTTTTTCCCCCTTTTTTTTTTTTTTAACGTAATTGAATAAAAAATGACATTGATGGTCCTCTCCGAGCATGGTCGGCTCCGTGGTTTCCGAGTGATGGTCTTGATCCTGGTTTCCAGCATCCAGCATCCAGTATCCAGTAGCCAGTCAACGGTCTCTGCCGGCCTGGCTTTGCGCCTCTTTATACCTCTTGCCGGCCCATAAAGTGCGTTACATTATCTGGCCCATAAATAAGCTGGCCGGGATCCGAGAAGCTTTTCGAAATTTACTCAAATGGATATTCATGGCGTATTCTTTATTGATATGATGCACTGGCTTTTATTTCCCGCTTTTATTTTTGCAGGAATTAGCGCAATTTATTCGAAAGTGTGTGCGATCCATTTAAGCCATGAAATAAAATGGTCTGATGATGGAAATAATGGCTACTACCTTTAGATGTAGAAGGACTTTTTCTGCCTAAATAAAGTGAATTTAAAGCACTATTATATTCCCTTTAAATTGGTGTATTAAACCTGAACAATAAAGTCCTTTTATTTCATTTCCATGGAACAAATATGTGATTTGATTTGGCATTTTTGCGTTTACATGCCTATTACATTAACGCAGCAATAAACATTTTTGGATATTGTTCAGACTGACCTATTTCGCACCCCCTTTCACAGTGTCCCCTCCACGCCTCCTACAATCGAGAAACCAACACTCGGAGCTCCCATCCCCCAGCTTGACCGCAAACAGCCATTAAACAGCACGTAATTGATTTTGCAGTGCTTAAAATGCCATAAAAATGCACAAATCTCGCATTACACACAATAAAAGGCGCCCAACAGGAAACGACAGGAGTTGGCGTGGCAGATTGGAGCGGAAGCTTAACCCTCTGACCTTCTGGGGCGATGTGTACGGGGTAGCGGATAATAGATCCTAAAAGCACGACGCCCAGCTAATGTAGACACCCACCCACGCAGTCACGTATGGTGCATACCCGTCTCGTAGAAATTAAACGCGGCTATAAAGCGCACACAAACAAATGCATAGAAAATAATGGAGAGCAAATGGCAAAGCGGCCAACTCGCAACTGCCAACTGCAGTTAATTGAATTTGCGGATCGGAGGTGGGGCTGAAACGTAGGCGATGCCGATGGGTCGTGGAAAAAGGAGCGTGTTTCCTATGAAAAGGTTTATACTCTTTTCGAAAACAATTTCCTTTGGTTCTGAAAATTGCATCTACTCGCCGCGCTATAAATTGGCATATTTTATGTTTATGTGTTTGCAGCGTTGAATTTTCATCAGGTGAAGTTTATACGTTTATACGCTGGGGTCATAAAAGTTTACGTGGCGGATGAGTAATATTTCAGCAGGAGAGACTTTATTTTCATCATATTTTTCGCATAACTCAAAAATACGGCTTGATTAATTTGTTTTTTTTTGTGAGTTACAATTTTTAAAGACTACTATTTATGAGAAAATGCTTCAAACTTTTTTATTTTGAAATTTAATAAAAAATACGATTTCCCCAAAAAGTATGCTATAGAAATTAGTATTTTCTCCTTTTCACATATCCTGCTGCATAGTTACCAATTATTTAAGCATGCCCTGTATAAAGGCACTTAAACAGCGATGCCAAACACATATGTGCCTTTCTAGCTCTGTGCTCCTGCCATTGTCTAATTACAAAAGATAAACCACAAAAGATACGAGGCGATGCGAAGCGCAAATCAAATTAACGTTGCTCCTGCACGCACACAAATGCAATTAGCAGAACGGGAACAACTGCGAAGAGGTCGAGGGTAGGAGGGTAGTAGCGATGAGTGGAGAGAGGCAGCTGCTGCGGGGCTGGTCTATTAAAAAGTTTTCTGCTAAACTTTTCAGCTTTCATCGGGGTCGCCCATTGCCCATTAATAATTTAAGGCCCAGCTGGAGCGGGAAAAGCGCATCATGTTTAAATGTCCTTTGCCTTCCCGCTCCAATAGTTTGGATCTACGGTGTATTCGGACAAGTTTTAATCAGGAATTGTGTTAATCGAAAATGCAATTCGTTATTGAAAAATTAATTAATGCGACTGGTAATGCGATTCCTTTCTATCCATTCATCAGCAGCAGCAGGATACTTGTATTAAGGATGGGGCAAACCATGATAGGAGTCATTCAATTTAATTGCATTACAAACTGAAATGCACTTAGCAAACATTTAAAGTTTCATTGGCGATTCGATTTAATTATGTCAATTAAGATACGCAGCTTGCAGGCGCACTTTGATCTTTGGAAACAGATACAAATCGATTTCCAAATGCCCCATAAATTGGTTTGTGTTTGGTTTGCAAATGCATGATAGATATGCATCATCATACATATATTTGAAATCACATCAGATGAGTTTTTTAATGTGTGTTCTGTCATTTTAATAGTAAAATATTGTTCACTTACCTGTAATATGCTTGTTTTGCCGACGCCAGTAGCCCCCAAAAATGCGGCTTTAAGGGGGCCCTGCAGCCATGGCGGCTCCGCACCACCCTCCAGAGTGATGCGCTATGCCGAAATGCACTTATTCTGTATATGAAGCTCCATTTCAATTGAGATCTTGGTTGTTGTGTTCGTGGCGGCTGTGGTGGCAAGTGCGGTGGCTTTCGCTTTTGATCCTTTGGCTCCTGCTGCTGCTGCTGCTGCTGCTCCTGTTTTGTTATTGGCTGCTGTTGTCCTTGCACTATCACCGACATAATCAACGCTTCGTGTGCTTCCGATTAATAGTTTCTTAGAGTTTGTTGGTGATATTGTACTACTCCACATTATATTGTTATTGTAATTGCTTATAGGATTGTTGTTATTTCTTTGCTTTAACGACGCCAGCGTGACTGATTTAGTAAAACAGGATTAGAAAAAAAGGATGTTGCTGTCTAAGCAAAACAAAAGTGCAGCAGCAGATGATATTAACAAGGATACTGCAGGATACTATCTGTAATGACAAAACAAAAAATGTTGCAATGTAAAATATAAATTTTAGGAAGATTTATCTTATGATTCTAATATTGTGTTTCTATTTGATTAAATCGCAAGATTGATTGTTTTCTAATGTTCCAATTTATACGAAGCTCTCAACCATTCGGACAGCTGTAATAAAATAAACCAAAACCAATGGCAATCGCATAAATTGCCAACTGATGGCGGGAAAAATCGTTCTCGGAGCCCAAAATATTTTCGTGGCAATCAGCCTGAATGCTGCTAACTAAATTTATTGAGTCGCCTGCGGATATTGCACATTGATTTCAGTTTAATAACATAAATATTGTTTGGACCATTTTTTTGTTGTTTTGTTTTGCTCCTTCCTTTGGGTCTCTTTGCATTGCCAATAATAAATTTCAAATTTCACATTTCACTTCCGCTGCACAACGGAAGTTGATTTCTGGCTCTCGTTTTCGCCGAAGGCCGACCTCCAGGGCCCATATTCTTATTGCCTATTTTCTGGAGCCTGGATCGGTCGGTGGAAAAAAAATACAAGAAAAACATTAAGTGAGGCGTGAAAAATGTTTGGCAATTCCGTTTTTCGTTCCCAGCATTTTTGGGCTGTGGTTGTGGTACGCTTGTAAATTACATGGAAGCAGATTTATAATTAGAAAAGTTTCGGAAAATGAGATTGGGCGTTGATTAACGTCAGATTTATGTTTTGAGCGGCTTTTAAAATTAATTTATGCTTTTTAAATTACACAGCTGATGTTTTTTTTTTGCTTAGCTTGGAGCAGCATTGCTTAACCTTTAAGCCCACTCATCCACAACAATTTTACGCCTCCTCTTAATTAGTTAGACATCTGCCAACAGCTCGATCTATCATCTATCATCTGTCCACTAAACGCCTCCACCCTGCTCGGGTGAAACTTAATAAATTTAATAACCGCAAAATATGCCGTGAGCGAAATGTGTGGAGACAGGGTGCTAAAAATGCCAGACAGCCATCACATCGTTGGCCTATTTATAACCCGCATCTCCATCAGTTGCCGCCCACATCCTCCTCACCGCCTTCGATAAAACATCTTTTCCTAGTAGACACCTACCCCGAAAAATCATGCGGCATCGAGACGACGCCAACAATTGGGCGGATACTGGGTATATGCTGCAAATACATACGTACGTACGTATAATGTAAGGATGCCAGGAGCAAGTCGAGGCGGCTGATTTGATTTGATCTGATATGATTGAGAGCGCCTGCCAAGGGCATAGCTTAAACAGCCCCCCACACACTTAAACACACTTCTTGGGCAGCCACACCATCCCTAACCGCAGCCATTCATGAGTCACACGCAGGCAATGGTTTTGAGGTTTTTAAGGAGCCATGGCCTAAACATACTCTTACTGAATTTGTGGCCAACTGATGCTTGAAATTACTACACTTGATAGTAAAACCTGCTATCCCACCATGGGGTTTATTTGAAACACTTCAATCGTTTTTTTAAAGTTCTTGAAAATCCACAAAAAACTAGGGCCTTACCTTTAATAATCTTGGAAAATACATTTTTTTAAATATTTATTCAAAAGCTAGCTAAGATAAAGACTTTTCCATCTGGAATTTCTCTTTCCCCAAACAGCGTATAAATCCCATAAAGGACCAAAATAAATTGGGTATCCCTTTAACTACCCGAAAATTTGCATATCCCTCGTAAATGTGGATGTAACTTTCCTATCGAACCTCTAGTGCCGGCACTTTGATTAGTTTTTGCAGAGCGAAGTAAATTTAATTTGGAAAACAACACATTTGGCCAGGCCATCTTATGGCGTTCGGAATGGGATGCGAGATCCTTTGTCTTCGATTCGATTCGATTCGTACATCCCGTGGCCCAGTTGATTGATACGCTCTCCAGCCACCATCGAAGTACGTAAACAAGTCCTTTTACTTTGGCCTCAACTTAAGGATGGAATGGATGCTGAGGTGTTTGAGGTACAAGAGCGGTGCCGGGCTGGCAATTGAAAACTTTCCACTTTTGGCAACACTCCAAGGACTGAGCTCAGGTCTTAGTCGCGGAACAAAGCCAGACAATTGCAGCCCAGTTATTGTCCCGCCACTGGCACAGCCGTTGGTTCTGTGTATATTGTATATTGTATATTGTAATACTGTTATCTGCCCACTCACTTGAGTTTGTTTCAGCCATGTTTATACTGGCAGGCTTACGAAGGCCTTGTGCTTGTGCCTTGAACTTCCTGAATTTTCCGTGAGACTGAATCACAGCAGAGGTCATAACTTTGGTTCAGAATTTGTTCGATTTTAGGAAATAAAGAAAGACTAAAGAAAAATTCTACTTGAATTGAAAATTGACAATAAAATTGATAATATTTAATTGTGTTTAATTTGTTGAAAAAGGTTTAAAAACTATTTAATTATAACCACTGTTCCAACAGGGACTTCAATTTGCAGTCAGGACCATTTCATGGCCTGTCTGCGTTGACTTCCTTCTTTGCTTTTGTTTTATGCCTCTCTTCCGCTTTTGTTTTGTTTGTTTCTGTTTCTGTTTGTGTTTGTTGTTCAGTGTTTTTTATGCTACGTGCCACTAAAATTTTATTGGTTTATTTATTGTTTTTAGAGCAAGTTGCTACAGTTGTTACGCCGGCGGCTTTGGTCTTTTCCGTTTATATGTACTGCATTAAGCGCTTAGCGGAAGGAAGACAATCAATTAAAAGTTTTAGCCATTTTAATGGCGGCCTATGCCCGGCAGATTTTCAGTGAGCCAGGACAAAGGCGGCCACAAATATCAATAATATTATGATTGCTGTGGTGAAAATCAAATTTTGCAAACATTCTGACAAGAAAATCGGGAATGTGTCAAAGAAGCGGCAACTCTTTTCCATTCCCTTTGAGACAACTGTAATATTTGGACCGACATTTCGCAACATGTGGCGAATAACGTACAAGGATAACGGATACAGGACGAGCATGCAAATCGACACATGTGTCTGCGTCTGTGTCTGTGTGCTATATCCACGTAGACAGACGGAAATGAAATGTGCGATACTCGATGGCAGCGAATGGCAGGGAGTGGCAGCTTTGGGCGGATATTGATTTTGGGGCATGTCCCAGATCAGTGGCAAGGAATAGAAAACATTTACCTCCATCTTGACTGACAGGTAACCAAAAAAATGGCAGCTACATGTAGGATCTAGTGTCAAATCAATGTTTGCAAGAAGAGTCTAGGTTTTACTATTTGGATTACTATATTAACTATTTAAATGAACCTATTACTTTAGTCTTCAAAGAGTTCCTGAACCATTTTATGGTTGTAATTTGTCGGGCTTTTAAGATAATATAAATGAACCAGCACCCTTGACTAATTACAAGCTCACAGTACCTTTTAGAAACAGGAACCTAATGGGTTCTTAAATCGGGCCCATCATTTTCTTTCGTTAATCCCTTCAAAACTAGCTAAACAAAGCAATTTGCGCATTAAGCTCCGGCATTAATTCAAATTATGACAAGAATAAAGCAGAGCAGAGCGTTTAATCAAAACGCTTAAGTGAAGCCTCGGCGGAAGGATGGAAGGCAAGAACCATAACAAAAACCCGACCTCCAAGGCTCTACACTTTGTGTCATTTGCATTTTAAGGATACGGCACCGAGGCCTCTTCCTGTGGCCCAGCCCCTCTCCCAACCTAAGCGCCAGTTTCTGTCGCTGCCTCTGGATTTCATACAAGCTAATTTTTTTACGATTATATGCGCTTAATAAACGCCAACGCCTGTGGAGCTGCGATGAGGGATATCAGGGAATCAGAGACCCCGAGTCTCGGGCCATCTGGGCTCCATCCGGACTAGCATCCGCATTCTCGGCCCCGGACTCCCCTTGGGGCACGTGCTGTGCCCACTGCTTAGCTGGCGCATTATCTAAGCCAGCGCAGCGGAAGTGATGCCAGCGCCATCATCACCACCACCAACACGCAGACTAACAGCAATAATAACAGCAGCCCAGCGGAAGTCTTCACTCACACACACACCCCACTCTCACACACAAGGAAGACTAAAGGACCTCACGCACATATACGCCATCTTGGGATAAGTCTGGCAGATAGCAGCAACTCCTGCAGACTTTGCTCTTGTCTTCGTCCTTAAAACTCTACACTGGCTAACTGGGGTTAACATGACAGGAACATATAGACCGAAGAAAGTTTAGTTTTGAAAAATAGCCCTCCTGGCATAAAAATATTTTATATAGAAAGTTTTTCAGAGTCTAATATATATGGAGATTTTTCTTTCTACAAATTTACATTTTACTTAAAATTAGTTCTTAATTAAGATTCAAATTCGCTTTGATTTTTTCTATAATTTAACCTTTAGCTTGAGCTGACAAGGACCTTTTCGAATAGCCTTCGCCATTTGTTTTTATATTGGTCGACGGGATCATTGTCATTTATGGTTGCCCCCTCCTGTATCTTTCCTGTATCGGTCCTTGTACTCGTCCTGGCCCCAGTCAAAACACTTAAGCACTGTCAATGTGTTTGGATTTCCTTGATTTCGACTTGTACGTACTACGTATAATAAAAGCTCTTACATATGAGGACCGGAAAAAAGGGATGGGCTGAGGGACAACTACATTTTGCCGCTGCTTGACTCCCTTTTGCATACATTTGTCCTGGCGCCCTTGTAAGGTGACGTCCTTGCCGCGTGTCGTCGTAAGAGCGCGTTTTGAGTGTTCAGCAAATATGCGAGTGCTTGGCAGGGCTTACCGTGATGGAGGCGGTAATACAGACTGCTCCACCCACTATTTATTCTGACTTCAGATCTCCCCAGATTCATTTCGCTTTCTCGACCAACTATGTTTAGATTTCGGTTCGCTGCCCAGAGAACTTAACACTGTCCGAGTTGAACTCGGAGTTTGAGAGGAAAATGCATTGCCAAATGGATTCGCATTCGGTTTACTTTTCCGACTTCCTTGCCATTTTATCCTTTCTCATACTGTATTTTGGCTGGAGTAAAAACTTTTTCAATATTTCAAGAGATTCCGCTTTTTATTTGTTCTTCTTTGCTTCGGCAACTGCAGCTTTATATAATTGAGTGGAAGGAAGCAGCTTTAACCGCACGAGTTAACCGTAAAGAGGCATTGGCCGGGATCTGGGGGTCGGGCAAGAGGATTTTGACCAGAAACTCCTAGCACTGGCATCCGAAAAGGAAAGATTTTAAATATTTTCTATTGTTACCAGCGTCTAGGAATGCGGACATTAACTTTCTGCCCCAGATTGGATGGGAAAGAATTTGTGCGGAAATTTGATGGGATTATAATATTGCGGCTTGAATTCAAGTCAGAACCAGAGTCATAACTGGGTCACATTATTTTGCCGTAATTGTAATAACAAGGTTGAGTGGCTGTTAAATAGTACAAACAGGGTCATAAAATGCAGCCATAACATGAAAGTGTAAAAATAGGGGAAATATTTGTAATATTTGCAAATTGTTTCGGATACACTCTACTGAGCCTTGTGTGAATTGCATAGAAAATTGTTAAATTTAAAATTAATTAAATTCCTCTTTATTAGTCCACTTTACAGCTCTTAAAATCTTTCCAAGAGTGTCATCATTAATTAACAAGCAATTGGGTTCATGCGGCACTTTGGCATAATTTCATTATTGAAATAACATCCAGCATTAAAAGGATAATACATATACTTTTGAACACGTTTTCTGTATACAAACATGAGAAGATGGGAGTACGTGTTCATATAATCATAAGGATGCCAGGACAGCCATTGCAGATCATGAAAGATGCGACCCCGAACGGACACCACCAAAGGATGCTGGCGTGCGAAGAGATGAGGACGTGAGATCCGAATAAAAAGGCCCAATTCCCGCTATGGACACGCACCAGGACAATCAGAGGGAGTTCAGGAGGCAGAAATCAGCCGAGAATTTCCACGTTGATGAGCCGGATTCATTTCGGTTGCGTGCCAAAGCCAACGGAAGGTGTGAAATGGAAGGCGTTTGCTGCTTGTGTGCGGGAGTGTGGTGGGGGCCGCCAAATGAAAGAGACGGCAGGAAGCAATACGAAACTTACAGTTGACATGAAGGACATCATTAGCAGTGGCACGGTCCTTGCCCTAACGGGCCAAACAGGCAGCTGTCATTTGGCTCGGAAATTACGCATATCCTTTGAGAAATTGTTGCGGAAAACGAAATAATGAACTCAAAGCCCCAAAAGTTTGCCGAACTGAACCGACCGGACTGAGCTGACAAACTACTTGGCAACACTCGAGAATTGTGTGTACACCGGAATGACAAACTTTCAGCTAAGTAGGTGAGAGGACACGGCATGTGGAATGGGAAATCGAGGAGATTCGGGAATGCTGTGGGATTAGCCCGACCCATGTCGGTTAGTGAAGGCAAGCAGGCTTAGGCTAATGTCATCAAATGACGTGTCACTCAGTCAGTCAAAAGGAAACCCGATAGCGATAGACTCGCTGCTCCACACACGCACGCACATCCTTTGGGCCCGATAAGGACGAGCTAGGACGAAATAAGCTTATGCAAAATTAAATCATTAAAATGCAAGACAGATGAAATTTTCTTAAACTGTTTTGCGCACGAGTTGATGTCAAGTCACACATACCAATGCAAACACCACACACTGCCACTTACATACATGTCTCGCGTGCCTCTGCCTAAGTAGATATTTCATCGGATTTTCACAGCAGCCAAGATAAAAAAACCAGAAGAGAACCAATGATGGTGGCTAAAAACATCTAGGGTACGAACAATTTAAAGCTTTTCCGCATTGCAAAGCGTCCTGGGAAGGTGAGTGTGTGCGTGGGTGAGGTTGTTTTTTCTACCCTAATGGCTGGGGTCATGTTTTTGACCTGGTTGACATGAAAGCAGCTACCAGAAGGCAAGAATAACAAAAACACTTTCAGTCACATGTGCAAACGTGTGAGACATTTAAATAAAAGATGGCCAAGACGATACGAAAATTGTTAGATAAATTTGTGGATAAAAGCCATTTATAATTTTGCCAGAATTTGGATATTTTATCAAATAAATTAAAAGCTATTTAAATAAATATAATTGTGCATATATTTCTCCGATTTTGAGTGGTTTTCATCACTAACTAATTGATAAATAAATTCTAATTTATTAAACCAAGGAATAAAGATGGTCTTAAAATACATCAACTTTATTCCAATTTATTTTACTGACTGATGCTCCCCAACGTTCAACCTGCCATATATATTGAATATAAACTTCTTCTGCTCATGATTAATGCTGGGATTTGATGCTATTAATAAAGATATATATATTGAATAGAAGCACACCCCCTCTTTACATTTTCCGGCGAACGTATGCTAAATGTCTGCTATTATGCTCAAGCCTGAGATGTGCTTAACTTGAGCCGCCCACCCTGAATTTTCTGTAAGGATTCCTGCCCCGTCCCAGCTGTCTTACTCCTTCCACCGCCCACGGAAAACAAGTGTATGTACGTGTTTCTTGCGAAAGCCCAGACATCGCAAAGCCACGACTAGGCAGTTGAGAAATTAAATTCTAGTTACGCCCGTAGAATTTAAAAATAGCAAACAATCGATGGAGGCGAGGCAAGGCGAAGGCGAAGGCGAAGGATGTGTCTGAAGGATCCTTGGATGCGGTTCTTGAACGTGTTCAAATTGCCGAAACGCGTCGAAATTATGTTAATGCTGTATGTATGTGTACGTGTCCCGAAGGCAGCTAACAAATTGAATATATATTTAAGCTTTAAGTCGGGTAAGAGGCGGTTATCGGAACCACGTCATTCTTTAATCTATAATTTGGCATCTATATCTTTATTTTGGAGTGGCACGATGGCGGCAAAAAAAGGTTCGAGTTTCAAACAATTTGGCATCCCATTGTTTGCCTTTGTCATTCTTATACTATTATATTATTTTTCGTTGATATTTGATGTATGGATGTGCGAGTGTAAATGTATATGCAAAGGGCTTGCCTACTTAACAATTCCTGTTCATCTTCTCTGTCACTTTTAATGAGTTTTTTGTGAAGGAAGAATTTTGCGCTCCCTCCGAATTCCGCACGAAACTTGTCGGCAACAATGTCAGCGAAATTGTCGCCGCTTCTGATAATCAGCCGACGTCCCTCCAAGTGGGCGTAGGCGTGGGCGTGGCCATGACGCATTGTCAGCATGATTATAATTTCCATTAAGGCAATTTTGTTAGCAAGCAGGGCAAGTCATATTGAACTAATTTACATCATAAGGCGAGAAGCAGTAAAGCCGAAAAGTCAAGTTCGTCGAGAGAAGGGGCAGAATAAGAGGAAAAGGATACTTTTTATTTGGTTTTTTCCTTAATTTTTGTTCAGTTTTTTTTAGTCATTCATGGGACTACTGCTGGACTAATTTTTGGCATCGAGAATTTAATGTTAAAAGTATTATAAACGAAGCGTATGCTGCTTGGAAGTCTTATATTTGGCATACGCCATGTGGGCTAGTTATTAGATCTGCTTTTTGAAAACATGTTTGAATTTAATGGAGAAATACAAGTATACCAGAAATATTTCTTTAATATGTCTTTGATGAAATCTTTTAAAGATTTGCAATCCCCAATCCAAAGCATCTCTTATTCATTATTCACTTCTTGTGACAATAAACTAATTCTTATACGACCCAGGGAATCGTTTGGTCGTGTAGGAAATGTCCCTTGTTAGGGAATCGAGAACAAACTTTACAGCACTTCCGAATGAGACAGAAGTCGAGACAAAAGAAGTTGACACTAAAGACAGCACATCACACATACGCCATGGGGGCCGCAGGACTCCAGCTGGGACTCAGTCCGGGAACTCGAATCAGGGTGGTGTTCGGGATGCGAGATGCGAGCATCTATGTAAATGATTTAGCTGTCCAAAAAGTTTTGTGACGCCAACAACAACCGCAAAATGAGGCAAACGAAGAAACTATGAAATATGCGAAGCATGTGTAGACAATTTGGTCATAACCTTTGACGAGGCATCCTTAGGATAGAGGATGTGAGGCAAAAAGGTAGGGATAAGTTTTGACTGAACGTAAGTTTTCAATTGGCGTGACGTGGGGACGTGAAAAACGAGTCATTGATGGCGGCAAACAAAGAGAAAGTGCTAAAAACAAAGCACTTTCAGATGGAAAACGAGATGTGACAAATCGGTTGAAAGCATCGGGAAGAGTATTTTGTGGATTTGCCAGAGCTCTCCGGCAAAAACTGCACTGTCACCCAACCCTGCTAATCATTCTAAGCCTCGGTATGAACTCTTCCATCACTCAAAGTTGCAAAGTGCGGTGATGATAGGGCGAGAGGAGAACGGGTAATAGACGAGGTCGTGGATAGTTATAACGTTTTATTGCTGTTAGCTGCTGTGGCAGCATTTTAATTAAAATTAATGCGCCATAAGCTTTAAATTAATGCCACTCCTTTCCAGAGGCTCTTCGCCAAGCAACCATAAAAGGAGCATTATTGCACGAGTGTGGGTGGCAGTGTGTGGCAAGGACCTATAAAGGCTAGAGGAAGAACTAGATATACCCATATAGTCGGGACTAAGACGGCTTTGTTGTGATGTTCCCTCCCTCCTTTTCTTCCCGTCCTGCGTCTCATACCCATCGCATAAATAAGGACTCAGATAGGATTCACGCATCCTGTTTTCAAACTTGTGGGAATACCTAAACTAAAACAGGACTTTTTGTTCAAATCACAACAATTTGTCAAGGCGGCCAATTATTTTGCTTTATAGCAGTTTATAAGCGGAGGAATATGTAGATGAGAACTCATATTTGAACTCCCCTACGTACTTGCATATTTATTGGGATCCTAAATGCCAATCTGAATAGGTTAGTTATCCTTGGGGCTAAAGAACATAAATATTGATCGGGCTTAATGGCCTTAAATTATAGGGACTACTTATTTTATTTATTTACATTTAGGCTAAACAGATTTAGGCCTAACACACAATACTGTTTTCATCTGTAAAATCATGGAAAGATATTTCATTGCCCACAGTTTTCTGTTCAAATAGTGCGCATTCATATGTATGTATGTGTTCCAGTTACAACACAGAAGCATCGCATAACAGCACCACGGATAAAGGATACACAAGGACACCAGAATGTCCATTGCATAATTTGCATAAATACAGCGGGGAATTTAGTGTGTTTTGTTTTAAAATTACATAAACGGGAAATTGTGTTAGTACGGAATTACGGAAGCAAATTAACTAAATTGAGAATGCAACTCGACAGGGGCCACTGGAGTACCGACTACATGGGACAGCTACCAGCATTGCAGACAAGTGATTGGCAGAAAGAACACGTTATCGATGTTCGTGATGGTTACCAAATCACTTTAGCAAATTAATTCTGATCCGTGGACTGCACTGCCACTGGGATTAAGAGTGAATACAGAGAATAGTTCCCATTTAATGGGCGAAAAAAGGAATAAAATATACAATATTGAAAAAAACAAGTTAAACATTTAAAAAAATACTTGGGATCTTTAAAAAAAAGCGTTGTTGTCAATCAAAGACTGAATGCATTTTTTCTACTGGCTCTGCAGATTGAAGCGACAGTATTTGTTTGTATTTTTCGGTTTAATTCACATCCCACGGTTGATTGATAATATATTGGTTTAAATAAGAGTATTTGTCAATAAAATACAAAAATTATTATACGAAGTTATGTCACTCCTTATGTTTCTTTTAGGAATTTGACATCATTGAAAAGTTTTACACTTAAAGATGATATTTAACAAGTGGATCTCAGATAAGAGTTTAATGAAAATAAAGTTTTGATTTTCAAAGTTTTAGTTTCAAAGAGTTGCATTAAGTTGTTGTCCGCTTGACTAACATTTATAATCGAAATATTGGCAAATAAAAGAATAGAATTGGTTTAAGTTTCAAATATCACAAAACGGAACATCTCCGGAAATTCATTCACACTTCACATTATGCCTTGTCAGTGAGAACAGTTTTCTACGGAGCTCGTAGAAAGATTAAACAAAAACACCAAAAAACATGGCAGACAAGGGGCTAGACCAGTTTCAAAGGGTTCGGCAGGAACGCAAGATTCGGAATGCGTCGAAGCCGAGGCCCCAACAGGATAACTCGGAGTATCAAGAACCGCAACCCGTACTGGTCCAACCACAAATATCCCCACAGAAGCAGTCCCCAGCGAATAAACCGAAGCATCAGAAACTAGTGAAGCCTATACAGATCATTCCTCAAGTATCACCACACAATCAGTCGCAGAAGCAACCCCAGCAACAGAACCAACAGCTGCCACAGCAGCAACCAAAACCAGATCAGCCGAAGCATCACAAACTCTTGAAACCGATTATGGTGATACCACCCCACCAGCACACCCAAAAGCAGCCTCAGAAGCACCGAGCCCAGCAGCACCAGACGAAGCCGAAGCATCCAACCCAAACGCAGCCCCGGCACTCGCATCAGGCTAAAAATAAAACAGTATTGATTCTACCACATGTCCAATCCAAATCATCGCCATGGCAGCAGCAGCCACAGCCTAACCAGAAGCAGGAGCAGCAGCCGAATGAAGAAAAGCAGGAAGACGCTGTTGGCAGTTATAATAGTTATGTATCAAACACTAGCACCCGGAAGGATTTGATTGGTACTGTTGTGGGCGGAAGATACCGTATTCGAACTCGCATTGGCAATGGGTCCTTCGGGGAACTATATCGGGCCGTAAACCTCAGAGACGGCGAGGAAGCGGCCGTGAAACTGGAGTGCTGCGATACTAAATATCCAATGCTGATCCAAGAAGCCCGAATCTATCATCAACTGCAAGGAGGCGTGGGCTTTCCCAAAATGCACCACTATGGAATCGAGGGAGAGTACAATGTACTTGTGATCGATTTGCTGGGTGCCTCGCTGGAGGAACTTTTCAATTTGTGTTCTCGCAGATTCTCTACGAAGACCACTTTAATGCTGGCGGACCAGATCCTGGATAGAATGGAATTCGTTCACCTCAGATGCATCATCCACCGGGACATCAAGCCGGATAATTTCCTAATGGGGCTTGGACGGCATCGCACACAGGTCTTTATGATTGATTTTGGTCTCGCCAAGAAGTACTATAGTTCTCGAAAAAATACCCACATTTCCTATACGGAGAACCACGATCTGGTGGGCACTGCTCGTTACTCCAGTATCAGAGCCCATTATGCAGAGCAGAGTCGTCGCGATGATTTGGAAGCCATTGGATATATGCTGTTATACTTTCAACGGGGTCGTCTGCCCTGGCAAGGCATCCGGGCACAGACGCAGGCCCAAAAGTACGAAAAGATCGCAGAGTCAAAGTCAGCCTTGCCCCTGAATGTCCTATGTTCGGGATTGTCCATTGAATTTTTTCTGTACCTTCGCTATTGCCGAAACCTGAAGTTCCAAGAAGACCCCGACTACGGGTATCTGAGGCATCTTTTCAAAAGCCTTTACCGGATTAACTTTCTGTTTTACGATTTCCTCTATGACTGGATGTGCCCGTATAGGGAGAGGAAAAGATTGGAACTGGCTATAAGGAAAAGAGAAGCGAGGGCGAACGATCGATACCACGGATGGGATTGTCCTTTAATAGCCCTACGAAATGCATCTAATATCAAAGAAGATTTCAAATATCCACACAAAGCCAAAGAGCAGTGCAATAGAGAGTGCGAGAGATGTCATGAAAGATGTGACACTGACTCTGGTAGGTCCAAAGAAAGGAATAGAGCTGGCCGTAGGGACACAGATAGGAATAGATTTAAATATAATAATGGAGATAACGATATTGATCAAGATATAGATAGAAAAAGAGATAAAGAAAATAAAGATATAGAAAGAGACAGATATTTAGACCGAGATAGATTTGGAAATAGACAGGAAGATACTGATAAAAATAGAGATACGGATAGGGACAGAAATAGAGATAGATATAGAAGTAGAGCCACTGATAGGAAAAATGAAAGATGTAGATCTAGGGACAGATGTCAATATGGAGATAGAGATATATCTGCAGACAATGAAAGAGATAGAGTAACAGATAGATTTAAGAACAGAGAAAATTACAGATACAGAGACACAACAGGAGACAGAGATAAGTCTGGAAATAAAGATACAGATAGATATAAGGATAGAGGGAAAATCGGAGATAGAGAAAGAACTGTATCTAGGGATAAACATAAAACTAAGGATAAAGAAAGAGGTGGAGATAGATCACGAGAAAGGGACAGATCTAGAAACCTTGAAAACGCTAGGAGTAGCGATCGTAATAGACACAAGGACAGACATAGAGACATAGAAAGAAACAGAGAAAGATATAGAACCAGAGATCGGGAAAAAGATATAAATAAGGAGAGATATAGGTGCAAGGATAGGGACAAATGTCGATGCAAAGAGTGCGATAGAGACAAAGCTCGAGATATGGAGAGAGACAGAGATAGGGTGAAATATAAAGATAGAGTTAGGAACAGAGATAGGGAAAGAGTTAAAGATATGGATAGAAAGAATGAGCGAGATCGTAAACGAACCTCCCGCGACATCCACCATACGACCAGGAATCGCAGAGCCTTCTCCTACGACTCGAAAAGATTTCCGAAACCTTTGGGTGACCACCAAGTGAAGATGTACACCGAGCGCCGAAGGCATCCGGTCCCGGGTGGGAAGAGGAATTTCGACGCTTAGACGTCCTATAATTAATTATTACTTTGTTCCAATGGTTGTATGTGGCTGCATATTTGCCTTTGAGTACGTACGTGTGCGTATGTGTTGTTAATTAACTGCCGAGCCACTATATTTAGCATGACTTGGCCTGTTTGCCCGCCACCTTCAATCTCCTTTCTTTGCGAAATCAATGGCTCGTGTAATTGGCACCCAAGTTTGAAGCCAGCTGGAAACTTTGCCAACAACCGGCGCGCCGTTAACTTTGTGCGGATTAATGTACGGAGAAACTGATACCTGTTACACAATTTACATCCATAATGCAGCCTAGTTGTCAAATCTGTGAAAACTTCTATTAAATTGTGTGAAAATTGCATATTGTTTTATGCTTAAGCTTTCAATAAATTCAAGAAGTAAATTCCCTGTTTTCATAAGTTCAATGGCATTTCTTTCTTAACTGAATATAACCAGAGTGGATTGGTAACTCCTTGGAGCATTTAGTGAGAACTGATATTAATAAAGGGGTTAATTATATGACCAGTCGGGACACGTTACGAGGCCCCAACATGACTGGCGAGTGTGTGGGACTACATATTAAAGATTCCTCCGGTGGCTTCAAAGGGAATAAGGTCGGCCCAAGCCAAAGTAGTTTGCTTAGTGGCGCTGAAATAATCTGGACTACAGCCCAGCCAATCTCCTGCGGCCACCCAGACCAAAAATCCCGGACATACAGATGGTAAGTTAACTATTTCCCGGCCCAAAGCGACTTTTACGAAAAGCCCCGAATCCAGTTTCAGCAGAGATGAGGGACTTGGTAGTGAGTATGCATAAATCTACAAACAACTTTCCTTTACTGAAAAAGCAACACAATAAAAAATAAAGTTAATTCCAAGAATAAGACCAAATAAGATGTATTTTTTTAATATAGTTCTGATTGCAGGGACTTTAAAATCGATACAGAAACATAAATTTACAAAAAAAAATTCCTATGCAATCACACAATGTTTTTCTTAGTGTACACGAAAACCCTAGACATTGCCACGCCCATTTAACAGTCGCTCCCTTAGCCTCCCCAAAAGTTAAGGTCTGGGAGCCATGACTCCCACGCGATATCCTCCAGGCAACTTTCCTAAGAACTTGAATGCATGCCTAATGGCGGAAAACTCACACCACAGATACAAAAACACACCAAACGCACCCTCCTGCTTACTACTCATACTCATACCCACACACTTACACACTCATATGCCTTTCTATACACGTACACGAAGCGCTGAAGCGTAAAAATATTTGCGGGCTTTTGGCTTTGGCTTTGGCTTGGGATTCGACTGCGGGATTTTCCCTTCTCAGGGCGGCCTTCTCATTTCAAATTAAGTTAATTTTTTTTTCGTCGAACAAAATGGCTACAAATCTGTGTTTTATTTATAAGTGGCACTGACCGACTGAGCAGACACATTACGGATGGCTGCGGTCCCCCGGCTGGCCGCATGATGGGTCCTCGATGAACTTCGGTGA
The DNA here is from genome assembly GCA_035045925.1 of Drosophila atripex. Taxonomy (NCBI): domain Eukaryota; kingdom Metazoa; phylum Arthropoda; class Insecta; order Diptera; family Drosophilidae; genus Drosophila; species Drosophila atripex. The sequence goes on along the minus strand of JAWNOP010000022.1, from coordinate 1,549,737 downwards.
CATTCAAATTGGGCAGTTAACGAAAATGATGCAATTTGTGGGTCAATGCCAAGTCCGAATATCAAGTGGCCGAGAATATGGAATGGATATATGAGTGGGTCCAATGGGAAACACTTATGAGCGCCCTAATGGAGAGTAACTTGAGTGTACGGCCACAGGGCGTATGAACAATATTGCGACATTGCGACTGTCTGAGCATCGGTAGAGTGTGTTTCAAGAGTACTTTGATTTGAAATGTTGCGATTACCATCCCATTGAACTACTTATCTATAATTATTTTTGATAAATAAACCATAATATTATAGGATTACGTTCAAGCACAAGCTTACATAAAACCTCTTCTCCAATGGGCTTTATTTTGATTTAATTAAAACTTATTCTAAATACCGCCGGCCCATTGAGATCCGCCATAAAATGTTTGCCAGTTGTTATAATTAAAAAGTTATTACCTCTTTAAACAACTAGCACACAATTTAGGTGGGCAAATGTTTGTGCCTTGTGGCCAAAAACAAATTAGACGGCAAAGCAATTAAACACTTTGCGTATGTGGCGAAATATAAATTAATGTTTTAATTAAAATGTCTGGTCGAATTGGGAGCTTGCACAGCAGAAAGTGAGCAAATTAAGTGCCGTCTTGGCATATTAATTATTTTAGATCTAATTGAATGTCATCATGCATTATTATTTTAATCGGTCTTTAAGATTTGTCACAATGTATATCGTTTGGTTAAGTTAGAGTAATTTCCATCCTTAAATGAGAACTACATTTCAAACTCACAAAAGAAGTCTCACTTAAAAGAGTCACCTGAATTTCCCAACTGACCCAGAGGGTTGTCGATGGCATCATAAATTATTCAATTGGAAATATGTTAAAAATTCACCATGAATTATTTAAGTAAAGTACGGTTTGCAGTGTACAAGAGTAGGAATGTGTGGCAATACAGCCGTTGGGGCCTACTGATAAACTCCAAAGGGAGGGGTCTCGTGCCACATAAATGAAGCCATAAATTTGCCTTCACTCACAAGCAGGCACAAATACACAAATCACGGGCAAACACCCAAACGCGCACATACACCGAAGTGTGTGGAAAGTTTCATTGCATAACTTTGTGCGACTTTGTGGCCATGTTGCCTGTAGTTGTTATAGTTGCTGTTGTTGATGTTGTAATATATGTGCTGCCTGCACGGTCAGCACCAGCAGCTGTTGCTCCTTCTCCTGCCGCTGACCCGGCCGTTGCAAATCAGTCAACATGGCAAATGATTGCGATGGCCACATAGCGGCTGTGTGGCAGAGCCCTGTCGATAAGCAGACGACAGGCCGCGTCACACGCGGCGTATGATTAATGCGTCTGCAGCAAGCTTAATGCTTTTAAATACGCATAAATGATTGCAATTGCCCTCTCGTCATTGCGGCTTGTTGGCGTCCTTATCTCCATCCTGTTAATGCAGTTTAAATCGCATTACCCGCAATCTGGATCAGGCAACGAATTGAGTTCGGGGCCTCAAGACCTCAGCCAAGCCATTCATTTGATTAAGTGCATAATGCCCGGGGGATTTGGGAAATGCATTGCCATTGTGTGTGTGTGTGTGTGGGAAGTTGTGTTGCCATAAAACAAGATTTGTGACTGGATGTGAGTGCATCTGCAACATTGCTGACATTCTAATAAATTGAGACTGCATCAGAGATGGTGAACATGTTTTAGGTTCCTATTTTAAATAGTTAGTAGAATAAATTAATGCATAGATAATTTCAATTATTTATTTTAAGGAAACAACGATAACTTGTCATATAAAATATGTCATTCAAGTGTACCATTCAAATCTCAGCCCTGGATTACACCCACAGAGCCCTCCCAATTAGTCAATAGAGTTTCTTTGGATCAGTTCCCTTGAGTGAACTTAATTTACGGAGTACACAACATTTTGGTCTTGTGTGTGCACAACTTATTAGCTAATTAGTTAAATATTTGCGGGCCAATCATACAGTTAATATTCACTTCTAAATCATCACATAAGCCCCTGGTATCAAGTGGCTTTAATACGAAAATCAACTGTCGTTTGATTCGCTCAAGCGTCTTTGATTGATGCGCTAATTGAACATTTAGTCGGGAAGGCAAAGTAAATATTGATTTTATTGACACATCTATCAGGCTCATCGGCTCGCCACCAAATCAACGACAACAAAAACGACAATAACAACAGCAACAATAGTAACAACATTTGACAAAAGTTTGTGTAAAGTTTCTTTGTTGTTGTTAAGCTTGTTTCATTTTATTTATTTATTTTACTCAGTGGCACCGCATTTTTTCCACTTTGACAGAGTGAGAGGGACAAAGTAACCGAGCCTGCCGTTTTCTGCCAGCGCTGGGTCCTTAGTCCTTGGCGCTTATTCCCTCGAAATTGCCCTGATATGATGTGTGTGTGTATGTGTTTTCGCGTTTGCCAAAGCGCCTGGCCATTAAACCAATTTTCAGGCAAACAAAAAGTATAGACAGGGCAAGGGAAAGGGATGTGGGGAAAGTGAAAGCAAAAGAAAAAGCGAAAGGGAAAGGGAAAGCAACAAAAAAAGCAATAAACGCCCAAAGCAAAAAAAGAATTTTTTGCTTACGCGAATTAAAAAGGGTAACGCGAAATGGCGAGACTTCAACAGGACTCGAACAAAGGCAAAGGATCGACGTGTCAGGCATGAAATAAATTTCAGTTTTTAACTTTTTATGTTTTTTTTCCTACTAAAATTGATAGATTAGTGATAAAAAACAAGCTCTGGATAAAAAAAAAAATTATATAAAGAAAAAGCCATTCCAGGGTAATATTTATTTCGTTCAATTTCTTTTGTTTAACCACCGACAGGATATTTTTTTTAAGTTTGACAAGAACGCACTTTGTTTTGTGTTTGTGGGTCTCCGTTTTCTATTTGAAAGGATGACCCTTTTTAATTGCTCAAACATTTAGGCAGTTTCAGTGCTTTTTCTACGAAAGAGTGCCCTCGCTAATAAAAGTAGAAAAGACGCGTTGCTGAAATTAGTTTAGATGGAATGAGAGGCCAGGTGCTTGGGGGGAAATGGGGATAGAGTCATGCCATTTCCTTAAGCTGATTTTGGTCCTTTGTCCTGTTAATTGCCTTTGATTGCCACCCAGCGATATCTTAAGCAATTAATTCTCGTTCGATATTCATTTCGAACATCCCTTTTTGTGTCCAAACTTAATTACGAATTTTTGAAAATGACGCATTTGGAAGGGATACTTTTAGTAGAAGGGTTTATTTTTATGCAATCCAAAGTTGAATAAAGTTTGCATTTTCATTCCAAATAATGAGCTTTGTGTGTCCCATCCCGAGTTGGATCGAATGCATTCAAATTCAACGCAATGCCGCAGCTTAAATTGTTATGCCATTGAAAGCTCTTAAGAGGCTTTGCTTTAGCACACAATGGATGTTGGATGACATTATTTTTAATTCGGATTATATATCCCAAATCAGATGAGTCTTCAATAGTCATACTCCCAGAAAAAAATTTGTAAAAAAAGTACTGTACTCTTCCTATTTTCACTTAATTTAATGCATCCTTTTGCGTTGTCTGGTTTCCATTTACAAATAGACTTTTTGACTTCCCCTTCTCCGGGTACCTGAAAAATCTCCCATTGTACCCAAAAATGGGTCTCTTACGGAATTAATAACATTAAAAGCTTCACCTGGCTTTGGCAAACAACTGTGACAATATAATTTCAAATACAAATACCGGCATGAAGATACAGGCTATACAGGCCTCGGCCGGATAGGATGCTGGCGACCGTTGAGTCAGCCATTTTGCATGTCTTTTTCAATTTCCAAACTAGTGCACAATAAGCGGAGACAAAGAGCTCCGACAAAAACTGTAATTTACGAGACAACAACAATTACGGAAATAAACACGCCCCGGACGGGAGCAGACGCTCTTAATGGGTCTCAGAGGATGTTGGGCGAAAGGATTCGCTGGGATGACTTCATTGAGGAATTCATTTAATGCCAGGCACGATACCAACTGCACACATAAGTAGCACGAAGGCACGCACGCAGTTTCAGAGCAAGAAATAAAAAAGACAATAAATAGAGTTTTGTTTCGAATAAACGATACCCGGTACTCAAAGGACTTGATATTTTTAAGAGGCAAAGCTTGAAACTTTTGTGTAAAAATCTGATTACTTATCAAATAAATTTCCCCATTTATATTCATATCATATTACAAATACTCCTTATTCTACAAATACCCTTTAAGCTATAACCTTCGTAACCAAGAAACACTCAACTTTTTGGACTTTTATCCTTTTGTCTTAAGTTCTCTGGACCAAAAATTTTGATTGCATTTGGTTCTCGTGTATGTGGGTTTGTGTAGTGTTTGAATTAAATATCAAAAAGGCAAACTTGCAGAATGTTTTATTGTATTCTTTGGCACACTCGATGCGATTTCATTTCAGCATGTGTGCTCGGGTCGGGGGTTGTTGCTATTTTTTTCTTTTTTTTTTTAGCAGAAAGTGCAGAAAACGAAACATTCGCAAAGAAGTTTCTAGTTCAGTTGGACAAGTTGGTTCTTTCTGGAAAACTTTCGATGTCCTGCAGCGTCGGCAGGCTTGTCGAGGAAACTTGCTGAAGAAAATGTATAAATGCATTCGAGGGTGGATAAGTTGGCAAGGAGCTTAGCCCAGAGCAGTTAAGCATTTAGTGCCATAATTAGATTGAAGGGGACGCCAGAAGATATTAAATTTAATTGCATTAAGCATATTCTTTTCGAGTATCCCTTAGAAACAGCATGTCGTGCTATCACGTACTATTCAAATATGAATTCATGACACTCACTTGTGATTCACAAGTCATTCCAGCCAATGAGTGTGTCTTGAACAAAAGATTTGCCACATGACTGGAATATTTATCCAAATCTGATAAATAAAGAAAATTAACTGGTAATTCGAGTGTACGTCTACTACTTCATTGTGTTTGAGGTTTGATTAGTTAAAGCAAACGAATCAAAGTTCTCTTCATCTCTTTTATCATACTGAGAAGGAAATATGAGTCAAAATTCTGCAGAAGAAGTTTACAAAACAATTTGCGGTCAAATAGAAGCCAAGCAGATTCCGAAATTGGGTCACAGTTTCTGTCAATTTCAGTCTTGGATTTGTGGAAACTTTTTGGAATTGAAATTCCTGCAGCAATTAGAATTTCTGTCATGATTTCTCATGAAATTTCCAACAAGGAATTTTGCATTTAGCAAGAAGCTTATCCAGACCAAGTTTCAATTTGATGAGGGGATTAGGGGGAAAAATTCCTCCCACTCAGACACCCACTCAATTTCCAAAGCCCACTCGTCGTCGGTACTTCATCCACGTACCTAATTTTGGTCGTAATTTCTTATGTACTGGCCCCCACACGCTGCCTTGTAAGCTGTCCAAGATTAATGACTACTCCCCGCGCTCTGACGGCAGCTGCTCCGCTGAGTGGGTCTGCGTATATATTTTAATAATTAATGCATAAATAATGATTTACACAAACTCTGGTCAGCCGCTGAGTGGACCACAAACCCCCGAAAACCAGAAAAAATACGAGAAAAGCGCAGAAACGAGTAAAAAAACCAATATATAATGAGTAACAATGACTAACCTGATTCTGTTGCTGTTTCTGCTGCTCCTGACAGTTGCAATGCTGCCGAAGTTGCGATGTTGCTGCTGCTCCTGCCAGTTGCTGCTGCTGACTTCCGTTTCCGTTTTTGGCTCTGTCTCTTTTCAGCACTCTTGCCTTCTCGCACACCGCACCACAACAACTTGGATCAGTTAATCCATCATCATTATGATTTTCTTATTTTGTTTTCCTTCTCTTAACTTTTAGTAGATGAAGAATTTTTGTGTTTTTTTTATATTCAGTTTCTGCTGCGTGTTGGTGTTGGCTTATTTCCAGAGTGTTGCTGCTGACTTTCTGTTCATGTTGGCAGCAACATAATATCTTTTAATTTCGTTCTACACGTTGTTGGTGTTTAGTTTTTTTTACATGTGTATGTGGCACTTTTGAAAAGGCATTTACAGTCATGGCATTGCTATTGTTTTTAATCCCGCTCTCGCTCGGCTGCAGCAAAATTTTTGTAATTAACTGCGGAGACAGGCAACAATGAAAATGAATAGAATGAAAAAATAAACAACAACAAGTGGCCACTCTCCTTTGTTTTTATTGCCTAATGCAAATTTAATTGCGGTTTATTTTTATTTTATATTTCATCCAGCTGTCAGCTCACGCCCCAGTAATTATAGAAAATTCCCAGACTCGACTGCTTCCCGATGGATCCTTGTTATGCTCGTTCTGTGGTGGCAACATTTTGAGACCTTATCATGTTCATTGCTGTTGCCCTAATTTGCCACGCCCCGGCACGCACACCCAGACGCCCACATGCTGTGCCAGACTATGCTCATTTGCTTCTGCCTTGCTACTTTTCCTACCCTGCCAATTTCCCCGACAAACTTTCAGCTCATTTATAGTGTTGCCTTTGGAGTTGTTGCTCTTGCCTTTAATGAGCTTCCCTCTGATTGAGGAAAAAATGGGAAAACCAAGCTGCTTCCGACTTCAAATAGTGTTGGCACAGTGGTGGCGGCCCCATTTACCTTTTGGTTATTTTAACATTAAAAAGTGGAATACAACATGTTTATATTATAAAATAGCTTTTGAAACTTCAACACTAAAAGTCTATTTTCATAATTAACATAGTTTTATCTCTTATATCGTTATTACTTTAATCAAATAACAGATAATTGCACACTCATGTGCTTGCCATACAATCTCATGTAGACATTTCCCAATAAAAACTTTTCCATAACAAAAAATAGCTTTTTACGCTTCAATGAGTATTGTTAGGCAAACTCTGGGATAACCCTTGGCACCCAATAACAATCATTGAGCCGTAGGCGCACGGAAACGTATCTTAGGTTCCGCACCACTCGAGTGCAACAGTGCGTATGCGTTATCCGAAGTTTGTACAACAATTGTTGCCCTGGCAATTGTGGGAGAAACCGAATCTCGTTGCTGATGGGCGGGCAGCAGCTGTTATCACATCCTAATGCTAATGCGATTTTCATTGCTGGCACTGGATTGGCGGTATCCCTTTCCCTAGCCTCTCCTTCCCTAGCCGCCCCCTGTCACTTATCCCTTCAACGACGCTGGCAATAGCAAAATTCATAGCATACTTATGGGAGCTGGCTGATGCTAACGATGCCTCTGGCCGTCTTCACTGGCTGATGCTGATTTTGATGCTGCTGCCAATGTTGATGATGATGATGGCTTATGTAACTAACGCTGCATAAATCCTTGCAAGCACACACACCAGCAGAGGCCCACGGAATCCTTGTATGTGTTTCATGCAGCTGCTTAACTATTCAAATGACATTTCTGATGTTTCCATTTTTTATTTCTATCCCCAGTCTATGTCTGTCTGCCTGAAGCTGTTTTGTATTGATGTATATGGGCGGGGGGCAGTTCGGTCTGAAACCCTCCTTCCTTTATACTTTCTTCTTTTTTTGGCGCACTCGTGCCTCGTGGTGCTGCGTGCTGTCGACACTAACAAGCAGCAGCAAAAGAACCAGCAGCACTGCCAAAGGAATGGACATTAGTCGTTGTCATCCACACAGCGTGTGAGCCAAAAGGAGTGTGGAGGAAGGGGATTGGAGGAGGCTGGTGGGTAAGGTGAGGTAACACACACACAACCGCACTAACACTTACACAAGCACTTCTATTTCACTTCACACACGGACACGTTCTCTTAGATTTGGCCCGGTTCGGTTGGCGTTGCTTATGGCTTTGGCTTTGGGCAGCGGTTGCGATTTTGCTGGCGTTGCTCTCGGGTGCTGCTGCCTTCGTTGCTGTTCATCTCACGTCGATGGACCATTTTTGACTGGCTTCAAATGGAAGTGGCTGCCAGCCTGCCTGCCTGCTTGCCTGCCAGTCTGCCAGCTATGCCAGCAGCAGCCTTTCGTTTTGGTGTCCAAGAGCCGAGATCCTATAACAGTCTACAAATGTTCTCTGCTCTGTTCTTATACTGAGAGAGCCAAAACATACTGCTCTTGTTGCATTTTGCAGGCTCACTGGGCCAAGACAAACGCACGTGAGTCGGAAGAGATGCCACATGGCAGGGACACTCCATAATTAGACGGATAAGACAGAATATGGTAATACTCTAGTTATTACTTAGAACAGTATAAACAAAGCTTTAAAAAAAATATTTTTATAAAGAATTATAGTGTTTTATTAGAAGTTGTTAAAGTTTAATATTGATTATTTTTCAATGATACATTTTTATGTAAGAAAATGCTTGTTCAATCTGATAAAAAATGTATTTCTTCTTGTATGTATTACATTTATATTACCTTTTTACCACACATTATTTACTACCATATTTTAACCCACATTGATTAATTCAATTAATCAAGCTCATTCTTTTATATAATTTTTGAAAATAACGGCAACGCCTAAAAAGGTTTGAATTAAGTCTTTCATGCCGTCTCTTATACTTTAATTTCTCTCTGATTCGCATTGTGTTCTCTTACAGCGCATGCTCTCTCTTTCTCTTTTGGGCCAGGATAACTAAGCACTCGGAGCAGCAGGACAACAAAGGGAATTCCACCAACAATCGGGAACACTCGCATACATATATAGACCACCACAAGACCAAAACTCGTTTAGTTGCCGCGTTGACAACTTTGTGGCAGGCAACAAACAAACTCACCCACACACACAGACCCACTTACATACTATGACAAAATGTCCACAAGAGGGCTTCCTGTTGGGTCCTGGGGGAAGGGTCCTGCAAGTGCAATGTGAGAAGGCAAATGCATCTTCTCGCTGGCCTGAGCATTGACCTGCTTAGACAGGAGGGAGATTTATGCTGGCCGGGCGGTAACAACAGTAAATGGCAAATAAATCTAACATTAAACTTCTGACACTGTCTCGGCATGGAGCCACGAAGCCATATCCTGCCGTTTCTCTCCACTTCCGGCTGGAATCTGTCTGCCCTGTCAGCGGGTAACAAAGAAGGCGGCACTTAAGTTAACACACATGCACTTACACAAGTAAAAAATAATATAATTAAATTAAATATTTGTAACATATAGAATGTATATAAATATAACTAAATTATGACAACCTTTAATAGATATTTTATTCTTTTAATGAATATCTTTCAAAAGAAAGTAAATAATATTAGTGTTATTATAAAGTTAGCCTTAATCCTAAATAACTTTTCGCCAAATCTATAAGTCATAACTTTCTCCCTGTGTATATTTACATTAAATTCGGATGGAATTTATGACCGCCCAGCACCTTGAGGACCTCTTACTCTCGGCTGTTGTGCTTTTCCGAAATCTTTTACAGCTCGGGAATAAATAATAATAATAATTTTTTGCGCTCTTTGCCATCCCGTTGTTGTTCACATTTCTCACATTTCTTTGCTATTCTTATGACAATGTCAACATTTCTTTTGCTTTTCTAATGGCATAACAAAGGCACAACGAAGGACGCCAAAAATTTTGGGGGAACCCCCACACACATACCATATGAAGGATATACGTATATGAATGTATATGTATTTTCAATCGGTTGTTGTTCTGCGTGGCCAGCTATGCATAGCCATAAATTTTGGTTGAAGCATTCCCTAGGTCGAAGGCTACGGGCAGTCCGAAAATAAAGCGGATAATTTCTGATGCTGACACGTAGAAGCACACACCCGCACACTCGCACCACCACCGGGAAGGAGCTAACGCTCACGCACACCAACACGCTTGCCAATTGTTGTTTTCGCCTTTTTTTGTTTGTCATTTAACAGATTCTTTTTGTCCTTGCTTTGCTATTGATTTCTAATTTTTCCTCCGTAGGCTTAATAAAAAATCTTTGCACCACATGATTGTATCTGTGTATAAATTTATCCTCGAGTGTGAGTGGGTGGTTTTTATTTTTTATTATGTGAGTGTGTGTGTCGCATTGATTTCGTAATTTATGAGCGTTTTGATGGATTGCGCAAATAATTTTTTATGTTTATTTTTGAGTTTTTATTGTTCAACCGTTTGTGGCTGCCGTTGGGTTGTCACATGGAAGTGTTGTGGTTTTCGAGGGTTCCCTTTTCTGAGCCTTTTGACTGCCAACATTCCATTTGACTGAATTATGGTACTCATGGGCCCTATATGTAAGTGCCAGAACAAATACAGAGTTTTAATCACGGCTTTAAATAATTTTATGTTGTTTGTTAATAAACGTGCTTAAAAAAATAATTTCAAAATAAATGCAAGCATTAATTACATCACATTCAATTAATGTGCCAAACTGGATTCACGGCAATTGAAAATGATATAATTTAATCCTGTGCCACTGCTGGTACTGCTGTTTGTTTAATATTTAATGGTTACATACGACGTACGCGGTTAGCTAATTGAGCCAAACGCATCTGCGTAATTAAATTTGCAGCCAGCAGCCCATAAAAATAAATCAAAAAATATGTAGCATCAAAATGGGGCAGAAAAAGGGAAAATATCGTGCGGCAACTTGGTTAGCATGGATGAGTTCAGGCCAATTAAACGTTGAATCAATATTGTTTAATCCCCTTGTACACACAAAAACCCGCACACAGTCATACGGGAAGTCTGGCGAACATTTCAGTATTAATTGATGTTCGTGTGTTGTCGGCATTTAAATAATCCATGAGGAACACGTATGCGAGTCTTTTCCCATATACCCTCCATACACAAAATTCCATATAGCACATGTACCGGCGTTTAAAGCCATTTGAGAACTAACCGGTTAGCTAGTTACTCCTGGCAACTGCGAACCTGGGAAGTCCTGTTCACATGCCACATTCCCATTTACATTCACACATTTACATTGTAATCGTATTGGTTGGAGCTTTGTGAACCCGGCACGTTGACTACATTTTAACGTTGGTAAAAACTCATTTTGAATGGACTTCAATGGCAGTGGGCCAATAGTTGTTTTGCGGTTTCCATTTTCCCCTACTATGTGTACTATTTAGGCCACAATATAAAGGGTGTGATAAATTGAGATTGCCAGAGGGGGTGGGTTGCCCAAAGGCTTTAATTAAAACTCAAAAGCCAGAGGCTAAATACTAAAATTATTTTGGGGCTAATTTGTAATTATTCACTATTAAACATTTCTAATATAAATATAATAAACCATGGGTCTTTAAAAATGTAGGTCTAAAAATTATTCTCTTTTAGGCGTTCTAAGTGGAAGTTTATAGGCAATGTAACTTAGAATATAAACAAGGCTTTAAATTCAGACCCCTAGTATAAACCTTTATTAGGTTAATTGGTTTGTTGTTTTAAAAAATTGTGTTGTGCTTATTTAAGTTAATTAGTGCCTATTAAAAAAGTAATAAGATTAAGTCTAATAATGAGATATTTTTAAATGCTGACGTCGAAACAATCACTTTAAATTGCAATTGAATAGCATGGTGCGAATTATCATTTTAGATACCTTCACTTTTACAAGGGTACATCTTCTTTGAATTCGGTACACTTGAACTGTGAGTGAAAAATGAATAAAGTCCAACTATCTATCAGTTCAAGCACACACATTTCCATGCAAATGTTTATTTGTACATATAAAGTATATATATCTGTTTTTTTTTTTGGGTCAGCGATTGGAAAAGCCTCTGTGGCAACATTTGGGTGCAAAATGCCCTTGCCTTTGCTCGGCAGCGGCACTTAAGGCCAACAAATACAAACAGGCATAATAAAATAATCGATGCTTTTAAAATTTGCATAAGTTCGGATACCACAGATGCTACACAAGAGGGGCCAAAGGAGCTGGGCCGCTCCGGCCCCTTTAATTTCCATATCCCATTTCCCACATTGCGCATACGCCGTGTGGACAGATATGCCGTAAACCTGAAGACGGCGACCTGCGGTTGGCAAGTTCGTGGGCGTTCGATTTAATTGTGGGAATTCGGCGTCTGCCACGCACCCATCACATGGCCGGACCTGGCTCAAAAGTTGAATTTTTAAGCAACTCAAGGATTGTATATGGTTCGAAGCCTGAAGGTATATATTTTCATTACCATGTGTGGGTTTGAGCGAAAGTTTCAGAGGCTTCGATGAAAGAAGTGGCCTTGTCCGGCCGTGGGAATTTTTTCCTTCAAAGTACACGTCCTTATGTACAGTCTGTCCACCCTGGTGAATGAGGACTCGATTCTCGAGCAAAGCTTGTTAACCTTCCAGATTTCGAATTTCATTAACGTTTGCAACGCCCTGCTGGCAGGTTATATTTGTTCTCGTTTTTTAAATCATTTAAAATCGGTTAAAACTATTTGGCAAAGCCTTAGTGATACAATGGCGGCCTAAAAGTGTACAAAGTTTGCACTTAAATCTAAAACGCCAAAAAAATTAACAGGATTTAAATATTTTGTTTTTCTAAAAGCCAATCGCCAGGTAAACAAGTAGTTTACGTTTAATTAGGTTATTATAATATATAATGTGATAAAAAATTTGCATATTCCATAGCATATTTTATGAAATTATCTGCTTATCGTATGACGCTCGTTTAATTTCTAGCAATACATTTTTATTCTGCATATATTAAATTTTTACCATATCATATATTGTGAAAATTTTACTCCATATTTAGTTTTTCCCACTTAAAAGAAGCATAATCGTAATGATTCTGCTTTAAGCTAAATAAACATTAATCATTGCCTCATGCACAAGAACATGAATAAAACATGCGAAATCAATTAATTTTGGGGACCAGGGATTTGTTCTTTGCGTTCGCGACCGAACAATGCGCCAAATGCACACACGTGGAGAAAAGCCAAGACTGTCCCCGACATCCCACTCTCATTTAATCCATCTGATTTAATTGCTAATTAAATTCCCGAAAATCTCATTAATTTGGAAACGACGTTTTCTGACACTCCACAGAATGACAACGTCGATGCAGCCGAGCAAGTATACGGGCCTGGTGGCCGATCTGATGCCCAACATTAAGGCCATGAAGTACTCGGGCCTGTTCATGCACAACTTCACGGGAGGCAGTGCCTTTGTTAAGAAGGTGTACTCCTCGGTGCACCTCGTCCTGCTGCTCCTGCAGTTCGTCTTCATCCTTGTCAACATGGCCCTCAATGCCGAGGAGGTGAACGAGCTGTCGGGTAATACGATAACCACCTTGTTCTTCACCCACTGCATGACCAAGTTCATCTACCTGGCTGTCAATCAGAAGAACTTTTACAGGTAAGTCGGAAGCTTGGGGTGCATGTTAATTGATTTCGAAGCTCATTCATCAATGCAGGATTATAAACTTTTCGGGAAATGGGAGTTTTAGCAATTTTGATGATGGTTAACATCGCTTAGACTCTGAGGAAAACTTTCTAATAAATGTTTAATTTTGTTACATTAGCTTGGATGGGATTAAACTGAAAATGTGCTATTTATCTCTATAGGACCCTGAATATATGGAATCAAGTGAACACACATCCTCTGTTCGCCGAATCGGATGCCCGATATCATTCCATTGCTCTGGCCAAGATGCGGAAGTTATTCTTTCTGGTGATGCTGACCACTGTTGCCTCGGCCACTGCCTGGACCACGATCACCTTCTTCGGGGACAGCGTCAAGATGGTGGTGGATCATGAGACGAACTCCAGTGTTCCCGTGGAGATACCACGACTGCCGATTAAGTCGTTCTACCCTTGGAATGCCAGTCATGGCATCTTCTACATGATCAGCTTCGTCTATCAGGTCTACTACATTCTCTTCTCGATGATCCACTCGAATCTGTGCGACGTCATGTTCTGCTCTTGGTTGATCTTTGCCTGCGAACAGCTACAGCACCTTAAGGGCATAATGAAGCCGCTAATGGAGCTATCCGCCTCTTTGGATACCTATAGACCCAACTCAGCGGCGCTTTTCAGGTCACTTTCGGCAAACTCTAAATCAGAACTTATACATAATGAAGGTAAGGATTCATAAATATTTTAACACATTTATCACAATTTACACAAACACAATTATTGGCGATTTTCGTTCTAAATTTTTCAAAATGCATAGGGACGAATATATGCCACCCTGCAATCGCTATATCTTTTCCAATATTCGTCCGATTCTGGAGCGGTATACCTTAAACGATTTGTACACCGCTTCTCCATCAATCTGCATCATAATATAGATACAACATTTTTTTTCATTTTTCGTCACATTTTCTGGGGGATCCTCATCAAAACATTGAAAACTGTATGGATGAATATATGCCCCCCTGCAATCGCTATATCTTTTCCAATATTCGTCCGATTCTGGAGCGGAATACCTTAATCGATTTGTACACCGCTTCTCCATCAATCTGCATCATAATATAGATACAACATTATTTCATTTTTCTCCCACCAAAAAAAAAGGGGAAAACCCCCCTATACTTTCCAATATTTGTCCGATTCTGGAGCGGAATACCTTAACGATTTGTACACCGATCTCCATCAATCTGCATCATAATATAGATACAACATTTTTTTTCATTTTTCGTCACATTTTCTGGGGGATCCTCTTCAAAACATTGAAAACTGTATGGATGAATATATGCCCCCCTGCAATCGCTATATCTTTTCCAATATTCGTCCGATTCTGGAGCGGAATACCTTAATCGATTTGTACACCGATTCTCCATCAATCTGCATCATAATATAGATACAACATTTTTTTAAATTTTTCGTCACATTTTCTGGGGGATCCTCTTCAAAACATTGAAAACTGTATGGATGAATATATGAACCCCCGCATTTGCTATAACTTTGCCAATATTTGTCCGATTCTTGAGTGGAATTCCTTAAACGATTTGTATGCCGATTTCCCGTCAATCTGCTGCAAAATATAGATATTTAATTATTGCCTCGGGCGGGAAGTTATAATTTACATGAAAAGAAGCTTCAAAATGATTGAAGTGGAAAATTACGAGCTTTTTTTTAATTACAGAAAAGGATCCTGGTGCCGACATGGACATGTCGGGCGTCTACAGTTCAAAAGCTGATTGGGGCGCCCAGTTTCGAGCACCCTCGACGCTCCAGTCCTTCGGCGGGAACGGAGGCGTGGTGAACGGAGCTAATCCCAACGGGCTGACCAAAAAACAGGAGATGATGGTGCGCAGCGCCATCAAGTACTGGGTGGAGAGGCACAAGCACGTCGTGCGGTGAGTCGATTCCCTGCAAAATTCTAAAACCAAAATCCAAGAGGGCTCTGGCTACTTTGAGGACCTAAATGCGGATGCAGAGTGCGGCAGAGCTATTTGCTGGGATTGCATCTCTGGGTACTCTAATGGGTTGGGCAGGGTGTTGGGGTTGGGTGTGGTTTATTCCTGGATTGAAAAGTCCATGCCCTCAAGTCTAATTGAAATCATCGGATAAAGAGATGCACACAATATCTGTATATAGGATATAGGCAATCGTGAATGGTCGTTTTTGAGGAATATATTTAGTAGGGATTTTTTATGAGAAAGATAATTATTTAATTAGAAACGGGTGAAGTGCAAATATACAAACAAATTAAGTAATTTCTGTTTTCAAAAGCTTCAAATTAAGGATAGTTAAAAGAGTTTCTGGGGCATCTATTAGGTATTGGAAAGTTGGCAGCAGCTTGTTTGATTTACTTGATTATTTCCTCAAATGCAATCATTGTTGACGACACTGGAGAAGGACTGCTTGGTTGGGGGGCCCAGGGGAAATGCCCTTATTTATTCTGCCGACAGCAGTTGGCTTAGTTATTTGAGTGTGATTGTGGGTACGGGTGGTTGTTGACCAACTTATTGACTCGAGACCCTGTGTTTTGCTTTTGCATCAAGCCTGGTTGCTGCCATTGGCGATACCTACGGAGCTGCTCTACTGCTGCACATGTTGACCTCAACCATCAAGCTGACCCTGTTGGCCTACCAAGCTACCAAAATCACTGGAGTGAATGTCTACGCCTTCACGGTTATTGGATACCTGGGCTATGCCCTGGCTCAGGTGTTTCACTTTTGTATTTTCGGCAATCGTCTGATTGAAGAGGTGAGTTTCTAAAGTTAGTGAGTATGTAAATTGAACCTTGACTTTTCTAAAAACATATATACTAAGATAAACAAAAAATTTTATATTTATTTAAGACATTTAAAAATGAAATAGCATTAAAATGTATTATTTTAAATTCAAAAAGCTGAAATTAGTTTACTAAAATGTAACTCAAGCTCCCCTAGCTTATTCCCAAACCATATTTCCATATTTCTCAGAGCTCATCTGTCATGGAGGCAGCCTACTCCTGCCATTGGTACGATGGCTCCGAGGAGGCCAAAACCTTTGTCCAGATCGTTTGCCAGCAATGCCAGAAGGCTATGAGCATATCGGGTGCAAAGTTTTTCACCGTCTCCCTGGATTTGTTTGCCTCGGTATGTTGTATCCAATCACCATCCGATTGAAATATAAATCACACTTCACTGCAACTGTTGTTTTTTTTATTTAAACTTTTCAGGTTCTCGGTGCAGTTGTCACCTACTTTATGGTGTTGGTGCAGCTCAAGTAAGCTGTCGCCAGAATTGAAAAATTGTGTGTGCCAGGAGGAAAGCGATTGCCAATGACCCAGGGTGCTAAACCGACCCATCCAACCCAGTCACAGTGCCCATTACCCCACCACACCCCTCTGCAATCAGCAATATTATAGAGCAATTATAACGCAAATTATATATTTTATACAGGCGCTGAGAGAACCTTGTGGGACATCATGGACACATACTGGGGCGAATAGAAGCCAGAAAATATTTATCGATTTTGTACACGTGTAGAGCTTTCAATTTAAACTCAAAATGCTAACAAAATAAATGTGTAGTGACGATGCAGGGATGTGTACATGGGGTGGATGTTTAATGGGTATATGGTATAACTACTTTATTTGTTTATGCTTGAAAATGATTAACTTTTATTAGTTTTCGATATTGATAACCAGAACCAAAGGCATTTCAAATGCATTTTAATCCAATTATTAAATTATAATCATATAAATGAATAGTATTCATTAACTAGACACGTGTGCAATGGATTTAATGGCCCAGACGGAGATAACACGGCTCACTGACTTTCATGCCTGGAGCTTTTCTCGGCAGATGTGCAAAACGAATTTAATTGAATTTGAATTATAAATTCAAATCTCTCGTCCCGACCATATTAGTTTTGCTCTGAGGAGATGCTTTTTGGCAGCCACAACCGTTGCAGAAATAATGAGTTAGCTTGGCAAAATAGATAAATAAGACAAAAGCAAGCTTAAAACAATCATCCGCAATTGCAGGCAACAATTAAACGAAATGTGGCAAAAATGTAATTCGGAATCACACTCATGTGTGTGAATCTCCACATCGCCATACCTATTTACTGCTCTTATGTGCGCATATACACATATATATTTTTGGCGTTTTGAAAGCGCACTTTATAGTTTTTCAAATTGCCCAACTGGGCTGAGTTGAAACTGAACCAACACAACAAGAAAACGCTACACAACGCGAACTTTTAATGCGGCCACGCTCTGTACATTCGGCCAAAGTTTTTATTTCTTGCAGCTTTCATAAAACAAAAACGAAAAGCGAACTGAAAAGTGACTATAACTAAAACTGCGCCGAGAGTGTGAGTCAGGTGAGGTAAGATGAGGTGGAGCGTAGAAGTATCCGCCAGATACTTACCCCCCCATACACCCTTCAGCACCACCTCTTCCCCAACCGCTTCTTACTGTTAATTTCTTTATTGCGCAGACTTTCGTCTGCCAATGAAAGTTTCTTGACTTTGGAAATGCAACAACAATAATAAAAACTACTTAATTTATAAGTCTATGGTTTAATTAGTTTTCTTTCCTCCGTGTCTTGTTTTTTTTTTTCTCGTGCGGGGCCATGGATGGAAGTAACATCTTCCTGTTCTTGTCTGCACTTTTAATTATTTATGCGAATTTTTCAGCCCCATTTGCCAATGGCCATCGCGATTTCTTTTCAAGTTTTCAATTTGGCGTTCAGCGAACAAAGTAATTAACATACCAGCATACCATACATTTTACCATTCCACTGTGCTTAATGTCATTTTTATAGAGCCCTAAGTACATTACCAGTTTGTTTTACATAATTCTACTTGTTGAAAGCAATTGTTATTTCTTGGTGACTGTCGAATAGTTATGGGGAAATTAGACAACAATGTGTTAATCTTCATAAGAGTTTTTTAATGTTTCTAGCGTAGGATAAAAAGTTATATTAAAAAATGAATTTATTCGAGAATTCTACTTTGTATATATATTAATACAAAGGACTCTTAAAAGATGGACTTAATTGAATAGAGCAATGAATAAATTCAGACTACAGAAACTTTTGATTACAACTTTAACTCGATCGAAGCCATTCTCTTTAATTTACTTTATTAAGGATTTTAAAATATAAAAATAGTTTCATTGTTTACTAAATTATACAAAGTAATCAAGAGACTATACACCCTGCTGATTTATTTTCCTGTTGACCTAACCGTTAACTTTACGCTTCTTAGAAAAAAAGGTATCGGCTCGCTTTGGTTACATGGCAACATTTTTTGCATTCGACTTGATGTTTATTGCCACATTGGCCGCGTCTCGCATTGTTTGCTTTAGAAAAAGGGCAGCCCAAGTTCAATGCATGCAAAGTCAAAGTCGGAACCCTCCGCCTTCTTCTGTGGTACCCCTCCATACCCCCTTTTGGGCGATAATAATTGCTAGCAATCAGCTAGTGGAACAATAAAAACCAAAAACAAGCAAATATAAAGACGGAAAATAAAAGCAACACGAGCAAAACGCAATGCAAACCAAGACAAAGTTATGGAAAATGTTCATTTTCATTTAAATGAAAATGAGGAAACGGCCGACAAGTTCAACGACTCACAACTGCTTAGTAAGAGGTAAAAACTCTCAATCCAAATCCAACTCCAATTCCATGTGCACTAAATTGCTTAATTGTGAAACGTTGAAAAAATATAAAGAAACAATTATGCCAGAAATTATTTCGGCAAACCAGCGAATAATGCAATTCCGAGCCGATAGATTGGCCCACGCACACATTTAAACGAAAGTTCATAATTTACTTTCGGCACGCACTTCGATCCGTGTGAGTTTATATGGGGGGCGTGGCACAAGCTGATTACAGCTTTTCTCGCTGCTGCCACAGAACGAAAGACTGAAGACACGAACTTGGGTTTGCAACTTCGCTAATGATTATGCAGTTGTATCGTTAATTACTGTTTTATTGTCTTCAAATTTATTATATTTCTATCATTTATATTATTATTTATTTTGGAAAAGTTATTTAAATATAAAATTATTTATTTTGTTTTTTTCTGAAATTAATGCTGGGAAAGGAAGATACTATGTAAAAAAAATTGTTTATTGTAAATAGTCAATTAAAGTATACGTTGAACGAAGATTTTTTAAAAATATTTTTAGAGTTTGATTTTTTGTTCGATGTGATGGGGATAATGGACATTGTCTGGTGTTGGATACTGCTTGGCGTGGCTGGATGATCAGCAGCGGAGCGTGGCCAGTCTGCGCCGCTCATTGAACTTCTCTTGCGCAAATGGCGAGCCGGCAGGCCCCTTGCCTCCTCATGCTGCTGCTCCTCCGAGGAGCCAGCGTGTGCATTTTTCTCTTTGACCGATTTTCATGGCATGATCTGTTTTACGGCTTTCGGTTTTCTTTTGCCATTTGTTGTTGTCGCAATCGTGGGGCCCGAACCGCAATCGGATCTATTCGGGGATCATCGTGTTCGTCTCGTTGATCGTTCGTGAGTATTTAAGTGGGTCGAAACGTGTTTGCAGACATTCAGTTTCAGTTAACGTCTTGAGAGCTTCGGTTGTCCACTGTTGCTCATACGCCGCGTTGCCCACTGGATATATCAAATAAAGGATTACCTCTGACCACTAACTAACCAACACTCATTCTAACCAAGGTGAGCCAACCCCACATCCCAGACACTTAAAATATACACGCCCCTGTTTTGGGGTTCCATTGACTTTGTCAAGCGTAGGATAATGTGTGGAATTTAAATGAGTGTGCCGAACAATATTCGCGGTGAAGTGAAATACAAAAGAAGTTGAGGAATTTGTGAGTCCATCCATTGCAGCGCAATAAATTCGGCAAGGGAACAATAACATGCATCGGAATTGTGCGAATAACTCAATTTAAATGCCAGAGAACAATAAGGAAGGCGATTTATGTTGTCCAACAATGGATGTTGACACTTTCAAAGAATGCGAAATATCCACAAATACTTGCAGAATTTGTTGCTTTAAATTGAAAAACAATATTCATTGACAGGGAGTGCCTTCAAATTCGTGATAAGAGGAGTAACAATCATTTTCAATAAGAGATAAAAGAATGACGAATATACAGCTATCTATTTAAGCATTTTTTTAAACTCTTTTAGCTCATTAACTAAAAACCAATAATTTCTTGAGTTCTTTAATGGGATTTTTGTTCGTCATTAAACGGATTACTCAAATTCTTCCACTCCCATATAAAACTATTAAAATACGTCTTCCATAAGAACATTTACTGAAACCAATTTAAAAGGCTTACCTTTTCTAAATTCTTCTTGAAAAATAACTTCGCATCAATGTGACATTCCCGCTTGTTTACAAGTCATTTCCTAAAGCACTTAAATGCTAACCGCGACGGATGCCAAAATTCTTAAAAAAAAAAAAACCAACATTACCAAACAAATAGGTAAACAGAACTATTGTAATGACAGCAAATGGCATAAAGATAGGGACAGGTAGAGAGGCAGAAGATTTAACCTGAAAGAGACAGAAACCGAAAGCACTTTAACTGGAGCCGAAAGATAGAAAAAAAATAAGTTAATAAAACCCGTTTTCGTCAGTTTTTCCAAACTCTTGGCCGCTTGATTTTCGTTTCTTTGTATTTTGAGCCGTTTTGTTTTGCTGGAGATTTTCGCAATATTTGCAATTGAGTTCCAGGCAAGAAGGTAAAATTCGCAATAGACCATTAGCGCAACAACAAAACAACAAGAGCTGCTGTGGCAACAAAACTAACCACACACAAGTGTGTGCACACCGAGCAATTTGAGTGTGGCCGAGCCTCCTCCAGTAATTGCAATTCTAACAGGTTGCAACTGCAACTGAAGTTGCATTTACAGCCGGTTGTTGGCACCACTTGCAGCATGTGCAGCACAGATATTCCGTATATCACGCAGCTAGGCTCAAATATACTCTCGGTCTCTGGCTCATTTCGAGAGTTTTTCCTCTTACCAGCGTCGATTCCCAGCTGCTGCAACTGACCTCAATGAGCTCGATGTCTGTGGTGTTGCAAATTTGATAAATATACCCATAGCCGCAAAAATAAGCCTTTGTGTGATTTTACAAATCCCTCATCAATTCTGCCAAATGGCCAGAAGAAATCGGACACTCAGTAATGACTTAATTATGAGAAAATATAATCCTTTGCTTACTTTTGTCATTAACCAATGAGCCAAATAAACTTTGACCGATCAGAAGAGATTTATTATCTTGGGAATGTCAATTATTTCATGACAATAAGATGGAAATTAAGACGAAAATTATAAAGACGCCAAAAACAAAAGTAAACAGTACGCCCCAATGAGCGCAAACAAAGGAGCAAAGCGTTTAAGCCAAAAAAATAATAATACCTAACCACTTATTCCGCTGGAGTTACTGTCTGAAAGTCACTTTTCTTTATGACCCAAGCACGTATTATAATTAAATATTCCCCGATTATATATTTAAAAATATATTCGCTTACTTATATGGCGCAAATAGGTTTCGGACGTACTAGTAACTAACCTACACCTACGATGAAATTCGCTGAACCAAACCAAAATCCAATAAAACAAAAGGGCCATGAAATGTTTTTGGGTCGGTGTCAGCTGCTTTCGTTTTGGGCCCTTACGCAAATTTTGTACCTCTGCTCTTTGCACTCGGTACACCTGCCCGCCTGAGAAGTGGGATGGCGTAAGGGGCGTGGCCGGAGTAATGCATATTTGGCCATAGCCCAAGCTAATGAATCGAGTCAGTGACGTGTGACCGCAAGCCTTAAAAGTACTAAAGACGAACGTTTTGAAAGCGCGCAATTAAAATGTCAAAAATAATCAGATATTTTGTATTACGCATTAAATGGTGTGGCGCAAGAGGAGCTGAAATATCGGGGTTTTTAATTATTTATTTACTTTATTTTTATGTATAGAAATTAGCTTTGTAAAGCTTTATTTTTTGGAGTTTGTATTCAATCTTGAATGGTATTTATTCCATCTTGCCTTAGATGATGATGCTACACCCCACACCCGACCAGCGCGTGAGCATTCGCGAGGAGCTCCGCGAACCGGAGGATCCCGCAGACATTGAGCGGGACATCAAGCTGATCCGCGAGTGGCTGGAGACGCAGCCGCATCTGCCCAAGGACATGGATGACATGCGCCTGACTACCTTCCTGCGCGGCTGCAAGTTCAGCCTGGAGAAGGTCAAGAAGAAGCTGGACATGTACTACACTATGCGCAACGCTGTGCCGGAGTTCTTCTCCAACCGGGATATTAATCGCGAGGAGCTCAACATTGTTTTGGATTATGTGTAAGTATGGCTTATGATTTATTTGAATTAATGCTAAGATCTCTTGAGATTGTATATAAATATTTTTTAATAATTTTGGTATCTTCTAGGCACTGCCCCACCTTGCCGGGCATCACCCCCAATGGACGCCGCATTACTTTCATCCGTGGCATCGACTGTGATTTCCAGCCGCACCATATCCTGGACGCCATGAAGGTTGCCCTGATGATTGGCGATGTGCGTCTGGCGGAGGAGAGCGTTGGCATTGCCGGTGACATTTTCATCCTGGATGCGGCTGTGGCCAGTGCCTCCCACTTTGCCAAGTTCTCGCCAACGGTGGTGAAGAAGTTCCTGATTGCCGTTCAGGAGGCATACCCCGTGAAGGTGAAGGAAGTGCATGTGATCAATATCTCGCCGCTGGTGGACACCATCTTCAACTTTGTTAAGCCCTTCGTGAAGGAGAAGATCCGCAGCCGTATCACCTTCCACAACGATGTGGAGAGCCTCTACAAGGTGGTGCCTCGTGACCTCCTACCCAACGAGTACGGCGGCAAGGCTGGAGGCATCGTTGAGCTCAACCAGTGGTGGAAGCAGAAGCTGGTCGACAACACCAAGTGGTTCAAGGAGCAGGAGGACAAGAAGGCCAACGAGTCGCTCCGCCCCGGCGCCCCCAAGACCAGCGACGATCTGTTCGGAATGGAGGGCACCTTCCGCCAGCTCAACATCGACTAGACTCGTTGTCCTTCCTTCAAAATCCAGCTTGTCTAACCGTGTATATTAGCCGCTCATTGTTTAGTCCAAGCTCATGTGCATGACTCTTGCTTAAATGCTTCATTTTCTCGCCAGAACCCATTGTTAATCTAACTTTATGTTTCTCATCAGTACATTTCAGTAATTACAATAAAGAATCAGCAGCATATTAAGGAATGAATAAATAAAACTATAGTTGTTTCACTTAATTAAGTCAGATAAGGATATTTTATAATTGCGGATAATAATTTGAAAATTACAGAACCACATTATCATTCTTTGTAAGGAATGATTTCCTTTGATTCTCATGTCAGGTCTCGTGTTAAGTGTCAGGTCTAATAAGTGTTTTAGGAAAGGTTTCAAATTTCAGGGCTTTTTAAAGGTAAAAATTTTGATTTTTCAATATATATTTAGTCAAAGAAAAACTTATTTTTAGGCCCGTGTTATTCGTCCTCCAAGTTATCTAAGCCTTTAATCATAAGCGAGTCAAGATGCCTATGTCTGTTGAACGGCCAACACGTGGAAAAAGGATTGTTCCCTTGCAGTTGTCCAAAATTTATCCAGAGAAGGCGCCTGCAAGGACACAGCTGAACAATTCGGAGGACCTTAAGCAGCGCCTGTCAACTCTGCAAAACCGTGTCAACGATTGGAAAGCCGTTCACAAGCAAGAAACCGAAATGAATATGAATTTATGGGAATACCAAATGCATGAATTTTAATCATATGGTTGAGCTTTAAATCAATTAACATGGAATCAAAATAAGCGAATGTACTCTTCTATCTTTAGTTTAAAAAATATTACGTGTCAGGAGAGAATTAAGAAATAAATTAATAAAAAGAATATGGGTCAGAGTTAATGACCAACAAGAAGAGAAGTGGGTGAGGAATGGCTGCCACAGGCAAAGGAAGCGTTCCTCCACGAACGACCCATTAATATAATGGCCAACGGAAAGGGGACTGATGCAGTGACTGGCCGATGCTTGATTGCAACTGGCACAATGCCACCCAACCACAGTCACATACACACAGACACACACAATGGAATGCATGAGCATATTTCACTCGTCGCATGTCGCCACTTTGTGCAACATGCACGTTGATGGAGGAAACGGAAACTTGTCGCATCTCAGTGGGTGGACCTGCACTCGTTTTGGAGTAAGGGAAACCGGAAGGGCATAGCTGCAGTGCTGGAGCTGGAGCAGCAGATTCCACCCAGCCGACTTATTCCTCTGACATATTGGTTCCGTTGCCATTGTTGTGTGCGCATTTCGGCGTACGAAATCAAGTGCTGCCAACATATCGCAGTCACGACTATACTCGGACATGGTCAACTGGCTTTCAATGTAAAGCGCTTTTGCCCCTCGTTCTGTGGCAGGGTTTATTTGGAATTGATGGTCCGGGCCAGCAGAGGAATTGTAAGGAATTTGTTTGAATGGCTGGATGGCCAAGTGGCGTTATGATTGCTAAAGCCCTCGGTAAAGTTACCGAACTTCTTTAAAAACCAGCATTGACCAACTTCAAAGTAAGCGTGTTTTTTCATCGAACATTATTTGAAAAGTCTAGAATAAATAAAAATGATTTATTAATCATTAATTGAGTTATTTTCACTTTCAAATCATCATTTAAAGTTTTAAACCTCATAAATTATTCTCCCAACTTATCAGAACCTGAAGTGAATTATTTATGAATAGTATATTAATTCGAATAAGGAATCTACAATTGCCTATAATTTCATTTTCATTTAGTTTTATCCATATAATTTAAAAGTTTGTTGTACTTAAGCCCTGATATCTTAATATCTATAAAAGGGTAAGGCAAGAGATACAGAGTAAAAGTTTTCAGTGAAAAGCCATGAAGGAAAATGGAGAACAAAATCCTTTTAAACGGCAGGATCTGTTTGTTTTTGTGCGCCAGACTATGTGTATTGCGGCAATGTATCCGTTTCGATATTACTTCAAAGTTTCTGGGATAATGTTTGATCTGATAAGATTCCTCGATGTAATTTACGAGATATTCAATTACTTTGTGTCGGTGCACATTGCTGCTTTGTTTATGTGCACTATTTACTTAAACTACGGAAAAGGAGACCTCGACTTCTTTGTAAGCTGTTTGATTCAGACCATCATTTATTCCTGGATGATTGCCATGAAACTCTACTTTCGACGCATCAGACCTTCGTTACTAGACGAAATCCTGAAATACATAAACGAAAAGTATGAGCCAAGATCGGCCATTGGATTTAGCCATGTGAACATGGACGGATCTTACAGGATGTCTAGGCTGTGGATCAAAACCTATGTGTATTGCTGCTACATTGGTACCATCTTTTGGCTAGCTCTTCCTATAGCTTACAGGGATAAGAGCCTGCCGCTGGCTTGTTGGTATCCTTTCGATTATACGGTAAGTTATATGACACTAGTAGTAGGTCGGAATAATTGACGAAATCCCATTTTTTCAGCAACCAGTGGTCTATGAGGTTGTATTCATCCTGCAGGCTGTGGGTCAGATCCAAGTAGCGGCTACCTTTGCATCATCGAGCGGCTTGCACATGGTATTTTGTATCCTTATGTCAGGACAATACGATGTCCTTTTCTGTAGCTTGAAGAACGTTTTGGCCACCAGTTATGTGAGAATGGGAGCCAGTTTAACTGAACTGAGGTGAATTTATTAAAAGTAATATTAGCTAATAGTTTATTTAAATATTCCTATCAGACAATTAGAAGCTGAGCAATCCGTTTCCGATGCCGAGCCAAGTCAGTACACCTTCTCTTTGGAGCTACAGACATCCCCCGAGCAACTTTTCCAAGAGAATCCGAAATCAGAAGTCCCTCCAGATTTTTCGAGGGCCTTCAGGGATAGCTTTATACGATGCATTTACCATCATCGCTACATCGTATCCGTACTTAAGAAAATGGAACAATTCTACAGTCCTATTTGGTTTTTAAAAATCGGAGAGGTAACTTTTCTCATGTGTCTCGTGGCATTTGTTTCGACAAAGAGTACCGCGGCCAACTCCTTTATGCGAATGGTTTCCCTGGGCCAGTATCTAATCCTGGTGCTCTACGAGCTCTTCATCATATGCTATTTTGCGGAAATAGTCTACCAGAATAGTCAGCGATGTGGCGAGGCCCTTTGGCGGAGTCCCTGGCAGAGGCACGCGCGCGAGGTGCGAAGCGATTACATGTTTTTCATGTTGAACTCCCGTAGACAATTCCAGTTGACCGCTGGCAAAATAACCAACCTTAATGTTGAACGTTTCCGAGGGGTGAGATCCAGGGCAAAACTTGTTCCCATTTAAAACCTAATTTATATTGTTTTCAGACCATCACTACCGCCTTCTCTTTTCTCACATTGCTGCAAAAGATGGACGCACGAGGCTAAAAAACAATTGCAGTTTTTGGTTTTACTTTTATTTGTATAGGTATTATAGAAAAATCATCGTTTTAATAATGGAATAAAAATATTTAAAGGAGGCAGCGCATTTTATTATTCTTTACTTTGGCAATCATACTCTCGTACAGAGCGCTACGAAACTATGAGACTTTTGTTCAAAAATCGCATTCAAGAAGAGGTCAATAATAAGAGCAGTTGGCTTAATCGAACAGAATCTGCCTCGAATGGAACATTTATTTAATTTCAATTGAAGAGTGTATAAAAACATGATGTTAGAATCAAAATAATAAAATCATTATGAACTTTATAATCTGCAATCGCGCTATGAATTAAAGAATATACGAGTATTAATATAATACACTTTAGCCGTGTCATAAATCTTATCAAATGCAAAATTTATGCAAGGTAAAAAGTTCTGGCGGCACAAATGATTTACGGCTTTGTTCGTACTTCACTGTATGAGGCACAACGTAAGGCTTAAACAAAAAAGTTAAATTCTAATTTTGATCTAAAATTTTAAGCAGCCGTTTACTAAACTCGTGTTTCACAAATAAAGCCAACACCTTATGCGGCTCACACAATATATTTTTTATTTTGAACAAAGATATAAGAAACTCTTTTGCTTGAAGGATAAATAAATATTCATTTGCATAATTGTATTTTTAAGACTAAAAGCAAATTAAATCATATATATTTATAAGGTACTTGGGTTAACTCCTCAACGCCCTACCTCGCATTCTCCTCAATCACTCCAGTCGCGATGTTCCCCACATTCGTGTTAACTACATTTGAGCAAGTAAGATGCTTAACAATTGGTTGTTTCTTCTTGGTTTACTCACAATATTGTGCTTGGCATTTTGTACAGTATCAAAAATTGTTTTGTTACATGCTTTCCATTGCGGCCAAATACTACGATTTTTTCTTTGTTTTTTTTCTTTTTTCTTTCTGTTTTATATATTAAATATACATTAGGCAAATGATCTTACACTTGCTTACAATTAGTTAATAGTTTAGCCCTTCATTTTGATTTTATAAAAATGTACAATGGGTTTTGTTCTCAATCGAGCATTTCATCGGCAGATATTCATTATTACTTATACATAACATATATCTGCTAGCATATACATTTGAAGTATATGCACAGTTGACAACTTGAATATGTTGTATTACCGGTAATTATTATCAAAAAAATATATGTAAGATTATTATTTATTCATCCTATAATCATTTCCCATTCCTTTATCCCTTTTAGCGACTTTGTTGCGATCTTTTGTTTAAATTTTGTTTTTTTTTTTAATATATTACAAAAAGCATAACAAGGCGAGCAGCCAAGACAACAGCAAAATCAACAACATCAAGGCAGACAGGGCAATAATTTGCAATTGTTGCCGATTTTGATAAATGCAATGAGTGAGTTGTTGCTCTTGGTGTTGACTATGTTGCTCCCGTTTGTGCTGTACATTCCACTTAGGGTCGCTTGTGCTATGGACTGAGTATATGACATTCCTGTTGCTGCTCACTTTGGCCGTTATTTGTTGTTGTTGCTGTCGGTGTTTCTGATGTTGCTGTTGCTTCTGCTTCTGCTGCCGCGGCTTCCTGCTGTTGACTAGTTGAAGTCGCTTGCATCGCTAGCTTGCGAGCGAGTGCGCCGTACTCGTGCTGTTGTCGTGGTTATAGTGCTCGGTGTTGACGATCACTTGCACCACATAGCCCTGGTGTATGCTGCACTCGTCGATGGGCACCTTGTCGCCCAACAGTTTACCGCTGTAGAACCAGCGTTGGCAGCAGGCGTCGACTCCTTCGGCGGCCTTAAAAAAGCAACAAAAGTTATACGAGCTCTACGAATTCTCAAAAATTTAAATAAAATCTTAACAATTAAGTTGCTGATTTTTTTAAATAATTTACCTTTAAGCTTACAACTCACCTGTAATTTCTTTTTGCACTGCCCGACTGTATCCTTGGAATACACCGGCAGTTTAACATCAGTCATATTTGATGATATGCGCAGCTTTAAAAAGATCTCGGTTCCGCCATCCACCGGCTCTGAGTATTCGGCAGGAGAATCGCGTCCATTCTCCTCCTTCACGATATTAATGGGATATGACAGACAGTAAATGGGCACTTTGTATTGGGTGCCCAGCTCATCGTAACACTCTGTGAGGTAGCTGCAAAAATAGTAATGAACTCGCTCAGTAACCAGGTGGGCCATCCTCTAGTTATTATCTTATCACAAATCCAAGCCACACCGAAAACCCATTAGTCAACCGAAGCAATTGAGCCTAATGCTAATGATTCAATGCCAAGTGGGGTAGGCAGGCGAATAGTCTGATAACGTTTGATATCGCGGAAGTGACGTGAGCAAGAACCGCAGACACAGACATCAAGCAAGGACACTGCTACATGCAACACGGATAGTGGTGGAAAGGTCAGCACTGCATTAAAATAAATGTGGTTGACAGTCGTCGCCGAATCGCCAGTCGGTCGAATTGTCAGTCAAAAATCGATGTCTAATAAAAACGTTAGCTGGGGTGTGAGGGGTGTGAATGTGGTTCGACATCAGAAATACCCTCCATAGGAGTTGTGAAGCTCGAAATAATTTACCATTAACTGATTGTGGGTAAACAAATATAGGAGTGCAAACAAAACGCTTTTGTAATGAAAGAAAACTGAGGACCGTAAACAAATTTTCCAATGTGGTGTTACTTTGCGTTTAGTTGCAAGAGTTCTTAAGAAACCTTAAGTCCCCTTAAGATTAAACAAGAAATAAAATACTATTTATTACTAACTACTTAACTAAGTACAATAATAACGTCAAAAAGAAAACAAATCTCACTGTCAACTCAAATTTTCTTTTACAATAACAAAAATAATTATGAATGCCCAACCACACCTTTATTTCAGACTTCCCGCGACCGCGCTCATCATAAATTTATACATTACCCCCCAAAGTACTAGTCCGGCAAAGGACACCAGCAAATCGCTGTCATGCATACGGAGTTATGGTTACACAAAATCCCCCGTATACATTATTGATTTTCCTGACCGAGCGCGGACTCCGGCAGACGACGGCAATTAGCATGCAGCGTCATTAGCGACCAGTACAGGATTAGGTACCAACTTACCCATTAGGCACCGAGACATTGGCTCCGTCCAGGATTGCCTGGGCCATTTGAAAGTCCAGGGCCTCGGCCGCGTTGGTGGCAGCCCGCAATGCGTCCCAGATCTCCTTGCGACCGTCGAAAGCCGGCGCCGTGTCCCAGAACTCGTCCCTCTTTGAGCGCAACTGGCCCTCGGTCAGAGGGACGTCAGAGCGCCAGCGTATGGTCTCATGGCAAAGCGGGCGATTTTTGCGCGCCGCGCCCAAGGCAATGCCTGCGATTAACGGGGCAAATTCAATACAGATATAGCAGTGATATAGGTGCCAAGGCCACTCACCTGCACTGGCCGGACGCGAGATGCTCGCAGATGAGACGCTCATCGTCTCGTTGTCGGGGTTCATACGACACACACAGGCGCCCATTGTCACGGATCGGCTTTTACGAGCACTTGCACTCCAGTAAAAAGGATCTGCAGGCGATAAATAAGGATGTGGTATGTACATATATATATATATACGTACGTGCACCGATGTGTGCAAGTTCCGGAAAGTCGAAAACTTACCTCCGCTCCGCCGCGCACAGCCGCCTTGTATGCCTGCTTCTGTCTGGTGTTGTGCTGTTCTCGTGTGCGTTGACTTGTGCTTGAATCTGTGTATATTATGTATGCTTAGTTATCGAGTCGGGTGTTCTTTATTTTTATTATTGTTGCGCTGGGCTGCCTTTTATTTGTGCTAGAGCTGGGAAATAATCGATGTAAACATCGATACCGATTCTTATTTTGCGGTCGATGCATCGGTCTGTTTCAGGAAGAATCGATACATCGAATCCATTTTATTGATAAATTCCATTTGAATATAGTAATTTTCTCTGTGTACGGGTTTCTTTACTATTTTTAATAGTTTTGTTTGAATATTTTATATAAAATAATAAATAGCTTTTGTGCTTCCATAAAAAG
Source organism: Drosophila atripex (assembly GCA_035045925.1). Classification (NCBI taxonomy): domain Eukaryota; kingdom Metazoa; phylum Arthropoda; class Insecta; order Diptera; family Drosophilidae; genus Drosophila; species Drosophila atripex. The sequence goes on along the minus strand of JAWNOP010000022.1, from coordinate 1,518,952 downwards.
AAAACTAAGCAAATGAAATGTAATAAAATAAGAGTCTGTTTTACTTAATTCGATTAATTATGCATCGTGTTAATATGAAAAATATTTTATAATATATGTTAAGTATTTTAAATTCTTTAAAAAACTTAAAAACTTAAAAAAAACTTATTAAAAAAAAATTTTTTATTGAACTAGTTCAAAGGAACTGACGTGACTATCGACAAGCTCATACAATATTCCCATCTGATTCTATATTTAAATTTTGGCGCCACAGTAAAAACGTATTTTAAAACATTTTTATAAAAGTATATTTTGAAAATAGTTTCTTCGTGTACGGCATCAAAGCGGTAATATAAATAGAAAACAATGTATATAAAAAGAACGGCTGAAATAGACCCTATGTAATACAAAAAAAGGATTCTTTTGTCCTTTTGGGTTTATGCAGCTTCTACAGACCTACGAATGGATGTAACTGTCAAGTACTTCCAGTTGCAAAAACAAATTCTCTTTTACTCTCCGGTCGTAATACTGGAATATTGGAGCAGCAGCATTAAAAGACGCCAACAGAAAGCAGCAGAAAAGTAAAAATGAAACAAGAAACCAGACGACCTCGACCAAAGTTGTCGCAAAAAATAAAAACAAAAGAAATAAAGGCATGCAAATGAATATAAAATACACATGCAGTTGTTGTAAGGAGTTGGATTAATGTGGAGAAAACAAAAGGATTATTTTTTATTATATTTTCCAACACTATCAATTTTTAGGTAAAAAGAAAGCTAGTTGTAACATTTATATTCATGTCAAAATTCCCTATTATATATTTTTATAAAATTTAAGGACTTGACTGTTAACTTGGTTAACCGTTACCTCTCACCTCACCAATCTGAAAACAAGTCAAAAACAGGCAGCAAACCAAGTTATAAACAAACAACAACAAGACACCGCATTGCGCTCATAAAAATTCACTTCCAGTGACAGTGGCAGCGACGCCAGCAGCGGCCACTTCCAATGGGCAAAAACGAAAGACTTCAATTCAGTTTGGCGAAGACAACGAACTCGAAAAGAGCTTGCGCGGACAACGGCGAAAAGTGGAGAGAAACGCTCACGTCTGCGTCTTACAAAACGGTACGTGCGCGCATGCGTATCTGTGTGCTTGTGAGTGAGTGTATCTGTGTCTGTATGGCCAAAAGTTTACTGCAACAGCACTAACAACAACGGCCCCAATCTTACCAACACAGAGGCCTTAAGGCAGCCAAAAAGAGAAAAAAAAATTAATGAAAAGAAATCAAATACGAAATTAAATTTGAAAATTAGTGGGCCACGCAGGCAAATCACGAGTGAAACGAAAAATAAGTTGATAATTATGCCAAAAAGCTGGCCCATAAGCTGTGCAACGAAAACTGTGTCTTCATTTGGAATTCCTCTGTTCTTTTTATAGCCAACGAAAGACAAAACCACATTCACCTGGCCAACTCTCTCACTCTCGCTATCTGTGAGAGACAATCATCTGATTTGTTGGCCTTTTCTTTTGTGCCATTTCATCGCCGTCATCCGATCGTCAGCAGCAGCAACAGAAGAAACAGAAACGGCAGCAGCCGATCTAACAAACGGTACAATTTTCTTATACATGTGAAAGTTACGGATCTCTTTCTATTTCGATGCGATGCTTTTCTTTTCTACCACTTCTTCTGCTGCTAACGGGCTTTCGGACGGCCCGGACTGTGACAAAACTTTTGCTTTCATATACATAGTCCGGGCCTGCATGCTGGGCCAATCTGGCTATTTAGCATTTGGAGGCTGAAAACAATTTGCGTTGTTTCGAGGCGAAACCCGTTCGCCGAAATATATCAACACACCCAAAAACCAAGCAACTTGTTCTATAAATTATAAAATTAAATTAGCTAACCAAGGCGAGCCGAGTCACAGTATTCTTTTGGCATTTAACGGAGATCATTTGTTGAAGCAACTAGGGAAGGTACACTTTTAGAGGATACTTTCACATTGAATTGCCAATGCGAAATGTCACCTGCCGTGGGTTTTCACCTGGATCATCTTCCAATTGGCGGATCATCATCCACTCATCCGCTTGGCATTTCCAATCGGATTTTGCTCAAACGCCTCCACTTCGGATTTAGCCTCAGTCCGAGTTGTTTAGCCAAACCTCTCTGTCTCGAGGTCTGGCTCTTCGCCTTTCTGGCTGTTTCTTCTCGTATTTTGCGCCTCTCATTTAAATTTTACTCACAAAACTCTTGTGGCTCGCAGCCAAACAGAAACCCCAGTAAAGAGTCAATGTTTATAGGTTTTCTGTCAACATGGCTAGCAAGTAACTGTTGTTTCAAGCATTAAAAAAAATTTAAGTAAACTTTAAAGTCAATGCTAAGGATACAAAGCTTTATATAATTCATAAATACTGAAACAAAAATAAAATAAAATCAATGAAACTTCCTGAAGAAAAAAAATATTATAAAATAAACTTGTTTTGTCCCTAGTGTCTGATTCATTAACTATGTTATATCATTAAAAAATATCAACTCATCGGAGCTTGGGTTGGTCCTTGAATATCCAAAATACAGTCATCAACGGAAACCCCAATCGAAACTACTCACAAAAGACTTATCATTCCCAGATCGCCGAAAATGAAATAAACTGTAAAAACCAAACATTAAAGTTTTCAGTGACTCACTTCATATAATCAAAATGATTCGATTTAAATTAAATTCATCTTGACTGATCTTTAGATATTTTTGAATTCAATGCCCAAAGCAGACAATCATATTTTTTTGCAATTTAATTCCATTTAATTGGTTTAGTCGTCAAACAAGCCAAAAACTGTGTGACTCATGCAGCTTTGTTGCATTTTTAAGACAAAATGGTTTTTATATATTTGCACGGATATAACGGTAAAGAGGCTTACAGACAAAAGACAAACAACAAATTAAAGGTGAAAGAACTTAAAAATAAGACTGAGCTGTCATGACTTTGATGGGGACTGGCATAAAATTTCAAAAAAATTTATACCAATGTGGTTATAATTTAAAGACACTTTTATAAATCTTTTATTTGACTCTCAGGATTTAGCCTGAAATAGTTAGATTCTTGTATCTGAAAATAATTAAATTAATGAAAACCAAATAATAATTGAAAATTATCAACTCACTGTTAATTAAGTCTGTGTCTATCCACTCAAAGTTGATTAAAAAAAAATATACAAAACCTGTAAAAATCCACTTTTATTGAAACACACTCGAATATCACCTTACTTTATCTTAAGTTGGGTGCAGCTTCCACACATATTGTTTTCCAATCCAATGCTGTGAGTCATCTGTATCATACAAGTAGTCCGGCAATCAGATTCCAGGCAACCTTCAACTAAACATAAATCAATAGCTTAAATAGCCAATCCAGTGAACTGACCACTGGCTCCACACCCATTCCACTCCCTCCACTCCTCCAGAGCCTTGCCCCATCTTGGCTATGTCACCATTGTACTTCGTTCCGGCTTAACTCTGCCTGCAATTTTTCACTTAATGCTTACAATCTTACTCTTGTTTATTGGCGCATATTTCTTGGTTTTCCTGCTGCCCACCGAAAACTGGTTGTCCGGCAATCAGCAGCTGGCTGGCGTGGCCGGTTCGATTGCCGTGTTCCCGTTTTGACTAGTTGGCTTAAATGTAGCAATCAATTTATGCGCCAGCCCAAGTAGCAACAACGGTTGCAGCCCCAACTCGGTGTATCTGTATCGGTATCTGTGAGCCAGTATCGCATAGATTGTGTTCGTTTATTTCTATAACATTCATTTTACAAGTATCTGACTTTCACTTTTTTTCTGATTTTTTTTCTGGCTGGCAGTTGGTTGAGCGCAGCTTTTAATTGTTTACCTTCTTTGGCGGCGGCAGACTTAGCCTCAAAACCCAAACATTCAGTGGGATACATATGTTTATATAAAAATCATACACAGTCGCAAAATATGGAATTAGTATATGTTTTTTTAACTTACTTAAAAGTTTAACAATAAAGATTATAGAGCATTAAACCTATTAATTATTTGAAATATTTCAACCTTTCTTATATAATAGTCTTTAACTATTCGTCTGCTAATTTTCTTTGTGTGTATAATTTGGTATGTGCACTGCTTTTGTCCATTATATTATAGACCCGGTCCACTAGCCATTCACTTCACTAGCCTCTCTCCCGCCTCCTCCACCCCTGCACACCCCACACCCCATACCCCACCCACCTCCTACCCTCTTTGGGGCGCTAATGTTATTATTACAACAGACAAAAAATTATTAAATCGCCCAACGCCTGCAGCTGTGCCCCATTGTCTGTTTGTGGGCAGTGGACACAAAAGAGCCGAACAACTCCATGCTCCGTACCCCATTCCAAGACCTGCCCATGGCCCGCTCCAGTTTGCCTTCCTGTCCAACCGGTTGGCTATCGGAGATCTGTTGAGGAATAAACAAATATATATGCTCGTAAGAATATGCTGGTTTCTTTTCCAGAGTCGACTCGTAATCCTTTTTGGGCTCGATCTTTCTGGCCCCTCGGCGGTGATTGAACGCCTCGACATGAATTCTTAATTCGTTTTGTAGTTTTATTTTTCGTAGACTCGAATTTTCTTCCACTTAGGTCATATTTGGTATGGCAGGCACGTTTACTGCGTGGGTAAAAGTACTCTAATGTTGAGGCTGGCTAGGGTTAACTGAGTTCATTGCATGGGGAGTTTACAATTTTTATCAAGCATCTAGTTGTTTGGACGGTCCTTTGAAAAAAACTGTATGAAATGGCAGACACTACTAGGTCTGTGGTCGACTAAACAACGATTTTCTAGCTGAAACATTTTTTAAAAAACTTGAATATCAATGAAAATACATTGTTTATAATTCTTTCTTACTTTGAAAAATATCATATTTGAAAACTCTTAATACCTATGGCGTATTTTACCAAACAAGTTTATTAACAAATTTGTATAGGCTAATGTTTGGCCAAAACAAAGCTACTGCAGAGCTGATAATAATTTGAAGAGGTATACATCTGAGAGCTTATTTATTGTTATTCCAAGTTCAACTGGTAAGAACCATGCCAATGTACTTTTGACATTTATAAGAATCGATGGAAGTCAAGATTTCTGTTGGACACTCAATGGCAACGTCCGAGTTGGGTCCGTCGGTTGCTCAATTGCATACATTTTTCCCATATCAAATTAACTTCGCATTTTGCGTTGCCAAAGAGTCGATGAGCAAACTGGTTTCTATTAGGAAAGAGTCGGGGATGACTATGATATAACTAACGATGATATAAAATATGGCACAGCAACAGTTGAATTAAATTTAACTAGCTTATCAAACCTTTCAATCGGCAATCAAATCAAAAACAAAATACGACCGTGACAGGACTCGAACCTGCAATCTTCGGATTCGAAGTCCGACGCCTTATCCTTTAGGCCACACGGTCCTGTTGAAACGTCACGTTTGTTCCAGCCCTATGAAGCTCCAAACGGGCACAGTCCAGGACACACTTTCACCACGAAAGCATCCTGCCACTGCCTGCACACGTGTGTGTTGAAAAGCCACCCTTGCCCCATAAGGATTGTGTAAAATTGTGCGTTTCCCTTTCGGTTTGGAAGAACTTTGAGGTGTGGGAGGTTGTTGGTCATCCAATGACGGCATACATATGTATGCCTTGTGCGCAGAATCCTCCACGCAGGAATCAAATCTCAACTCCCAGCATCCGATATACGGACAGCTGATCCAATAAAGCTCCCTCCAGTCGATAGGAAAGTTTAAAACTTTGACACATTTTAGAATATGAAATTTGTATTGTTCAAATTCCTTCTACAGTTGCCATGTAACAGACATAAATACATAGAAAAGGGTTCAAAAATTCCTGCCTTTTTGCTGTTGCTAAATTTCAGTCATACTAAGGATAAATCATGAGCTCTCCCGTGAACAGCCGATCAGTAGCCAAGGGTCAAAAGGTGGCGAACCTGGCGCCACATATCCTCTCCGAGGTACCAGTCATCTTCAATGTGACGCAATTGAACAGTCATGGTCTGAGCAGCAATCGAGGCGTCCAACTGCCGCCGCTGATGACCAAGGGGCAGATCCGGCCGGAGCAAGTGCCAAATGCCCGGTTCCGGGTTCAGGATCCGCATCCCAAGGTTCTCAGCGATCAGCAGTTCAACGCCCTGATCAAGCGGCTGGTCAAATGCTTCATGTCAGAGGTGGCTATCACAAAGAAGTTGCGCAAGCTGACCGCCCACCAAATCCCATCCCGACCCATCGAAGGGGATATGATGATCCGCCATCTGGAGACCCTCCGTCGCAACTACGAGGCCGAGCGCTCCGCCCTCGTTGTGCAGCTCAGTCTGGACAATAGATTTAATGGTGCTGGCCTACAATCCGCCAACTCATATAAAAAGCCCAGATCGCTTAACTTATATCCTAAGCGCAAGGAGACCAGGCTTGTTAATATTCCCGATGAGACGCACTCACCCGATATTCGACACGCCTGGTCCAAGAAGCGTCAGGCCGGAGGATCTTTGCTCGCAAGGCCAGCCAATAATATTAATGTACGTAACAATATTTTAACGCCATCGAGTCTGTCTCAGAAGCTCGAGGTTAAGCTGGACCGATTGAAAAGGTTACGCGATGAACCCGATGAAATGTCCCTGTCCACCAGGACCAAAACATCCATGATCCCGACCGACGAGGTCGCCACCAACAAGTCCTCTGCAATCCACCAGCGAAACTGACATATTCTACGATATGGTCGCCGTACCGATGGATAGTTTTTAAAACTGAGACTGTGTTTTCCATTTTATTTTGTTACAATTTGAATAAGTTTGAACACTGGTATTGTATAACAAATATAAACTCATAGAAGGATATACGACTTTTTCAGGACTTGCCAAATTGCTCCTAAGAGTACAGTTCAGATGGGGTTTATAGAACTATTTTTCTGTCATAGCAGACTTTAGTTTATACCTTTACTGGGCGTTTGCATGTGGCAGTATTGGCCACAAAAAAGCCCAATTTATATTGCGATTGGTATACCATCTTCAGTTTGGCACATAATCATAAATATTGCACTCGGAACAGAATCTGGCACAAGGCCTGACTTGGAAGAACAATACGATCAGCCCTGGTAGACTGCAGCAACTCCAATTGCGAGTCAAACGAGTAATCGTACTTAATTACCATAAAAGAAAAAACGAAGAGCCGCCACCAGAGCCGGCAACATTGGTTTCAGTTCCGTGCCACATGTGGAACAACCGAGGCGTGTCCGTACTCCGGACCGAGCTCAAGCCTCAGGTTGCGCCGGCGGCTTAAATGGCTACCAAAAGTTTCTAAAACTCACTCCAGCCGAAAATTTGGCAAAGTGAAAGTGAAAAGCTGGTGAGAAAAGTCTGAAAACATCTGAAAGATGTAAAATCAAATTCAAAGATGCCAAAGTAGTGAGTCACTGATTTATTAAAAGGGGTTTTCAAGGTTCAACTTGGGGCTTGAAAAGAAACGCAACGAAGCCCAATCCGAAACCGGTCCGAGGGCGGAGTCAAAGGACGTCTGTCCTTGGAAGCCCGTTTTTCCACAGCCATAAATTGCATATCCATTAAAACCGGCTTATCGAACATGGGCTCAATTATTTTCCACTCTTCTCCGACTCGTTACAGCCGAATATTTGCCACTCGGCTCCAAGATTGGGGGCTAGCACCGACCGTGGGAGATGTCTGCGATGCGGCATCGCCCGATGGCCCCTCCGGGAAACGGAGCCGGAGCGGGGGCTGCCGGAGAGCACGGCGATAGCGATGACAACAACTTCACCGACGACGAGAGCTCGCCACTGACTCACGATATCTATGGCGGCAGGTAGGTCTCTAATTTCTGAGCCAGGTCTTTGGCCGAATGGTGCGAGTATCTTCAAAAAATTATGCAAATCGCTAGATGGCTGGATGATGATGATGATGGCTGAGTGCCACGGAAAGCAAACCGGAACCAAACTGTCTCACCCAGACAACTGTAATTAGCCCCGACTCCGAGCGAGATTGTTTCACAATCACTTTCGGTGCTGGGCGGGTCTGGGTCCGGGGCCAGCGAAATGCCGGAAGTCAAGATCATCTAGTCCAGCAAACAGCATTGCAATAAGCTCAGTGGTCTGTGAGGTGATCTAGATTGGATTACTTCACTTTTAAAGCTTATTCATAAATATTAGATACTATTTTCAAAGCGTAATCCGAAGTAACCACAAGACCACTGATCTGTAAAAAAATCCAGCTTGTATTATGTTAATATCTATTTAAAATGACATCCTCAGTCAACGGACAATACAGGAGACAAAGGGATGGGATGTGTTCCGAGATCCCCCAATCAAGATTGAGACTGGATCCACGGCCAACCAGGAGTGCCTAGAATTAACCATCAAGATCTTAAAGATCTTCGCCTATGTGATTACCTTTATAATAGTTTTAACCGGTGGCGTCATCGCCAAGGGCACAATGCTCTTCATGACCTCGCAAATCCGCAAGGACAAAAAGATGGAGTACTGCAACAAAGACTTGGTAAGATTTCCCTTTCCGAAAATACGTCAAAACATTACATAGTATTGTAATCTTCCCAGGGTCGCGACAAAAACTTCGTGGTGCGGCTGCCGGAGGAGGAGCGTGTGGCCTGGATCTGGGCTATTCTTATAGCCTATGCCCTGCCCGAGATCGGAGCGCTAATCCGGTCGGCCCGTATCTGTTTCTTCAAGACGTTCAAGGTGCCAAAAACGGGACACTTCCTGTTCGCCTGGCTGATGGAGAGCATGAATACCGTGGGCATGGCCTTGCTGATGTTCGTGGTGCTCCCGCAGATCGATGCGATTCAGGGCGCCATGTTGACCAACTGCCTGTGCGTGATCCCAGGATTCTTTGGCCTGCTTTCGCGCACCTCCAAGGAGGGCAAGCGTTTCGTGAAGGTCATCATCGACTTGGCGGCAGTGGCGGCCCAGGTAACGGGCCTGGTCATCTGGCCACTACTGGAGAATCGTCGGGAGTTGTGGGTCATCCCAGTGGCCTGTGTAATGATCTCCTGTGGCTGGTGGGAGAACTACGTTTCTCCGCAATCTCCATTGGGTCTGGTGAGAGCGCTCGGCAGGATCAAGGAGGAGATGCGCTACACTCGCTACTTCTGTCACATGTTCTTCTCCATTTGGAAGATCCTCCTCTTCTTCACATTTACGCTCCTAATTTACTGGGCCCAGGGCGATGAACCCGGCAACTTGTTCGCCATGTATGGCGACGCCTTTGGGCCGCATAAAATCATCGTCTATGAACTACCAGCAGGTCTGGGCGGAGTCCTGCCTGATACTCTGGAATCCGCAAACATTGACACCGTGGATGTGGATGCCGCGTACAATACAGTCGTGTATGTCCTGCTTCTGCAGATCTTTGGCGCCTATCTGTGCTACATCTTCGGCAAGTTCGCCTGCAAGATCCTCATCCAGGGCTTCAGTTATGCATTCCCAGTCAGCTTGACCGTCCCCCTGTCCGTGTCCTTCTTGATCGCCGCCTGTGGCATAAGGATCGATGATCCGTGCTTCTTCCACGACACCATACCGGACTATCTGTTCTTCACGAGCCCCTCAAACTTCCGCTTCAACAACTTTGTCACCGAACAAATGGCGTGGGCCTGGATCCTGTGGCTCCTGAGTCAGACTTGGATTGCCTTGCACATCTGGACACCGAAGTGCGAGCGTTTGGCCACCACCGAGAAGTTGTTTGTGAGGCCCATGTACTCCTCGCTTTTGATCGATCAGTCAATGGCCCTAAACAGGAGGAGAGATGACCAGGCCGATGTCAAAACCGAAGTGGGTGTTTTATTAAAAAAAACGAATATAATGCCATGAGAGTAAAGTTTTCTTTTTTATTTCCCATTTTTTCCATCAGGATCTTTCGGAAATTGAAAAGGAAAAGGGTGATGAGTACTATGAGACCATATCGGTGCACACGGATCGCTCTTCGGCGCCCAACAAACCCTCGATCAAGTCCTCGGACAACATCACTCGCATCTACTCCTGCGCCACCATGTGGCATGAAACCAAGGACGAAATGATTGAGTTCTTGAAGAGTATCATGCGAATGGACGAGGATCAGTGCGCCCGGCGAGTGGCTCAAAAGTACTTGCGAGTCCTAGACCCCGATTACTATGAGTTTGAAAGTGAGTATCCTATGAACCTATTTACCTAAATACTATATATATGAGATCTTGATTTAAATATCTTGTATCCTTAATCCTTTACAGCCCACATTTTCTTTGACGATGCTTTTGAAATATCCGATCACAGTGACGATGACATCCAGTGCAATCGTTTCGTTAAGTTGCTGATTGGCACCATGGACGAGGCTGCCTCTGAGATCCATCAGACCACTATCAGACTGCGGCCACCCAAGAAATACCCCACTCCGTACGGAGGTCGTCTGGTCTGGACTCTGCCCGGAAAGACCAAGTTTATTACCCATCTCAAGGACAAGGATCGTATTCGTCACAGAAAACGCTGGTCCCAGGTGATGTACATGTACTACCTTCTGGGTCATCGCCTCATGGAGCTGCCCATTTCGGTGGACCGCAAGGATGCCATTGCTGAGAATACTTACCTGTTGACACTTGATGGCGATATTGATTTCAAACCGAATGCAGTGACCTTGTTGGTGGACTTGATGAAGAAGAACAAGAATCTGGGTGCCGCCTGTGGACGCATTCATCCTGTGGGCTCCGGTCCCATGGTGTGGTATCAACTTTTCGAGTACGCCATCGGTCATTGGCTGCAGAAGGCCACGGAGCACATGATCGGCTGTGTGCTCTGTTCCCCGGGATGCTTCTCCCTGTTCAGGGGTAAAGCTCTTATGGACGACAATGTGATGAAGAAGTACACCACCAGATCGGACGAAGCTCGTCATTATGTGCAGTACGATCAGGGCGAGGATCGTTGGCTGTGCACATTGCTCCTGCAGCGAGGATATCGCGTGGAGTACTCAGCTGCCAGTGACGCCTACACCCACTGTCCCGAGGGTTTCAACGAGTTCTACAACCAGCGCCGCAGATGGGTGCCATCGACCATTGCCAATATCATGGACCTGCTGGCGGATGCCAAGCGGACGATCAAAATCAACGACAACATCTCCCTGCTCTACATCTTCTACCAAATGATGTTGATGGGCGGCACTATCCTGGGACCGGGTACGATCTTCCTCATGTTGGTGGGTGCCTTTGTGGCCGCCTTCCGTATCGACAACTGGACCTCCTTCCACTACAACATCGTTCCTATTCTGGCCTTCATGTTCATATGCTTCACCTGCAAGTCGAATATCCAGCTATTTGTGGCCCAGGTTCTATCCACAGCCTATGCGTTGATTATGATGGCCGTGATTGTGGGTACGGCCCTGCAGTTGGGCGAGGACGGTATCGGTTCCCCATCGGCCATTTTCTTGATATCTATGGTGGGCTCATTCTTCATAGCCGCATGTTTGCATCCACAGGAGTTCTGGTGCATAACATGCGGCTTGATCTATCTGTTGTCCATCCCGTCTATGTACCTGCTGCTCATTCTCTACTCGATCATCAACCTGAACGTCGTATCTTGGGGCACCCGCGAGGTGGTGGCTAAGAAGACCAAGAAGGAGCTGGAGGCGGAAAAGAAGGCGGCCGAGGAGGCCAAGAAGCGGGTGAAACAGAAGAGCATGCTCAGCTTCCTGCAGAGCGGAATTGGAGACAATGGCGATGAGGATGGTTCCGTGGAGTTCTCCCTAGCCGGACTGTTCCGTTGTATATTCTGCACCCACGGCAAGACCTCCGACGAAAAACAGCAGCTGACCAGCATTGCTGAGTCTCTGGACACCATAAAGCAGCGAATGGACACCATCGAAAGTGCCGTGGATCCACACGGACATCATGCCACGCGACATGGCAGAAGGCGAACCACCTCAAGCGGATCGAAGGACCATCATCTGCTCACCTCGGTGGCCGAAAAATCTGGGGACGAGTCAGACGAATCGGATTCGGACACTTCGGCGGAACCTAAACAGGAGCGAGACTTCCTCACCAATCCCTACTGGATCGAAGATCCCGATGTGCGCAAGGGCGAGGTGGACTTCCTGTCCAGTTCGGAGATTCAGTTCTGGAAGGACCTCATCGACCAGTATCTATATCCCATTGACAATGATCCCGTGGAACAGGTGAGATTTCTACCTTTTTTTTTTATTAAATTTGATCAAATAATTCATAACTGTCCGATTTTAAAATTTGAGACTCTTTTTCTGTGAAATCTTTAAACTTTTATTATCTGGAATAACTTAGAAAAAATAATAGCTTTTTAATTAAATTCATTATTCATAAATTGTTTATGTTCAATGTACTGTTTTAACATTATTATAATTATAATAAGTAATCAAAATATTCGGCCTGTCGAAGCAATAATATTTTTTTGTGTAAAATTCATAAAAAATTGAAAAAACCAATCAACAAAAACATATCTTAACCAAAAATCGCCGAATCAAATAACTTTTAGGCCCGTATAGCTAAAGATCTTAAGGAACTGCGCGACTCTTCGGTATTTGCGTTCTTCATGATCAATGCACTGTTTGTGCTGATCGTGTTCCTGCTGCAGCTGAACAAGGACAACATCCACGTCAAGTGGCCGTTTGGAGTGAGGACGAACATCACCTACGACGAGAGCACCCAGGAGGTAATTGATCAAGTGACCGACCGAACTAACACGATTTTTTGTTGTTTGTTTTATTTCTTTTATCCACGATTTGGCAACCACGATTGAAAGGCCCGCATTGCCTCCGATCTGATTGAGCTGCGGAACAAATCGGTATTTGCGTTTTTCATGGCCAACGCCTTGTTCGTGCTGATTGTGTTCTTGTTGCAACTGAACAAGGACAAATTGCACATCGTTTGGCCTTTGGGCGTTAAAACGAACATAACCTATATCGAAGAAACGTCTGAGGTTTATAAAGCAATCTTTACTAGATGTTCTACTACCACAATTGAGTGCTCTCAGTGTTTTGTGTTTTATCCCCAAAACCTCTGGAAGGGTCCTCTAACTTCCTGCCTCTCCACTCTGTTTCACTCTAATTGTTTACTACCCGTTCAACATGCCACCAAATCACTCATCATCTAATGATGTCCTTTCTTTGTGTTACTCTTCCCGTTTATTGAGCCCCATCCTAATGGTTCAGGCATAAAATATATATCATACAATATTATAAATCATGTAAAAACAACAGAACAACATACAACATTTAATCGGTTCTAACAGTTGTCCCCAAAAGATGAAAACCCGGTAAACTGCCAGCCATTTTTATATACCTCCCCGTTCTGTACACATGCCCCCAGTCTCATGGCAAGCATGTTCATTATTTCTCCCACATCACCTAGAGTGTGTATAAATAAATACAAAATAAATAAAAACCCGACATATAACCAACCTCCCAAATGGTATCACACCTCAACATGCCACAATCACCGACAAACTGGTATTGAGATCAGCCATTTATCCGTGCCCGAAACTGTCAACCAACCAAATTATTTAATGTCACTAACCGGAAACTGACTACTTAAGGCCTTCCACTAATCCACTTATTTCCCACATAGGTTCACATCTCCAAGGAATACCTGCAACTGGAGCCCATTGGTCTGGTCTTTGTGTTCTTCTTCGCTCTGATTCTGGTGATCCAGTTTACGGCCATGTTGTTCCATCGATTCGGTACCATATCGCATATCCTGGCCTCCACCGAACTGAACTTTTGCAAGAAAAAATCGGAGGATCTAACACAGGATCAACTAATAGATAAGGTATGCTATGGGTTCCCTAAAATTAAGAATACAAACTAATAAATTCTCCCTTTACTTTCATCTCTTCTGTAGCATGCTGTTGAGATAGTGAAGAATCTTCAGCGGCTCCAAGGTATTGACGGAGACTACGACAATGACTCCGGTTCTGGGCCAGATCGCATAGCCCGGCGAAAGACGATTCAAAATCTGGAGAAGGCGCGTCAGCCCCGTCGTCAGATCGGCACCCTGGACGTGGCGTTTAAGAAACGATTCCTGAAACTAACTGCCGATTCTGAGAATAATCCTGCCACGCCCATTCTCACACGACGCCTTACAATGAGGGCAGAGACCATCCGGGCACTGGAAGTGCGCAAGAATTCCGTAATGGCTGAACGTCGCAAGTCCGCCATGCAAACGCTGGGCGCCAAAAACGAATACGGGATTACCACTGGGGCACCGGTAGGGACTATACTACAACTAGTATATAGGTGACTCCTATAACTAACTATGCTTTATACATTTATTCTTTAGATAAATAACAATGGAAATCTGCCCAATCAGAGAAGTGGACGTATTTCAAATGCTGGCATCAGCATCAAGGATGTATTCAACGTAAACGGAGGTCCTGGAGAGGTAAATAAAAAATACCCATTCGTATATTATTTGTTGCTTTATTATATTGTTTCTTTATGCAGCAAATTTATGGCTCGAATGGTGGCGGCACCATTAACCAGGGCTACGAGCATGTCATCGACGAGGACGGCGATGGTAACTCCCTCCGGCTGACCACCCGGAATCCGCATCCCCACCCTCACCCGCAGGTGTCGTGGGGCCAGAACACCAACCCCGGAAACAGCTCCGGACGCCTGTGAATACACCACATCCTAGACCTATGATAAGCTAGAGCTAGACATCTTGTTGTAACGAATTCCGCCTCTTTCCATAAACTGCCTAATATAAGACTAAGCCGGACCTAGAGTTGTAGTCAGGATAGATTGAGTTGTACAATGTACATACATATATGAGTAGAAGGACACGACGATGGACGACGATTCAGGCCATTGCCGAATCCTGGTCGACACAACGAACATTATGCTTAGCTAATCACACTGCCAGTGACGATGTGTGCGTGTGCGTGGGTGTACCACCCGCTGTGGCAACAACATTCATACTATGTACTATATACGATACTATACTATATCATTTGTTAGGTTACCTTTAAGTCAATCCCAGGCTGGATCCATCCGGATTCGCCACGACCAGTGCATGCTGACACAAAATACTCAACGCGCCGCTGATTCGCAAGTGCAGCAATGAATTACCTATTTATATAAAATATTAAATATAATGAAAATAGTTCTTTTACAATTGATACCCTGAGGATTTAAAAAAATGTAAAACTTTTGATACGGCAAATAAATGAAAATATCTACGATGGAATATTCGTTTTCAAATCTTACTTTTTGCGAAGAGTTTGGAAAAATTATAGCATCCTTTTGAAGCCAATAATTCTCTGAATTTAACCCGATTTTTGTGTTTGGCTTAAAGCCTTTGGTAAATATGAATAACTTTATTTTGGGGCATGGGAAAAAACATCTCTAGACTTTGTTAGCGACAACAATAATAATCTATGATAGGTATTTTTAATAGTAGACACCAATAAAGAATACGATGTATGTATGGTCATCTGTGCTTGAGGATTACCTAGGCACGGTTTAGTGGAAGAGCAGGTTGCCCTTCTTGGCGGCTATCGGCAGACGGTCGCCCTGAAGGAATGGATTCATGACAGCAGGCTCGATGCGAGGATCCACGATCCCGGCCGGATACCCGGCCTTCTTCACCAAGCTATTGACATTGTTGAGACTGTTCTCTTGGCCCATTTGCAGAATATACTGCTCCACGGCGGAATTTAGATCGCCCTTGTCTGATCTGGTATCACCGCTCTCCTGCTCCGAGCAGTCGAACATATGCTCACTGTCACAAGTGCAATCCTGAGCAGCCTGGAACTCCCGACTGAAAATAGCCGTGTTCTCAAAGTCAGCGATACAGCTGCCTCCTTGAGTCTCAACGTCGTACCCCTCTGGGCAAGGGTTGGGTGGATTGCAGTAGGCTGGCAACCCGGCGTCGTTCTTCACAATGGACGGATACCGATTTGGACCCTCACCCATTCCTCCGGATATGAACTGGTGGCCCCATAGGGAGCTGTGCTGCATGAATTCATGGTCTCGCAAAGAAGGATTCGAAGGTGCACCCGATTGCAGAACGCAATCGCCACCATCGCACAATCTGGAGTACTCAGATCTGGAGACCAGGTCCACATTGTCCTTTGGAACGGCGGCAGCCATATCGCCATCGCTTTCCACATCATAATAGCCAACTTGCATGTCGTTGCCCATGCGGTTGAGCAAATCCGTCAGCAGCACATCTGCGAAAATGTTATCCTTCGAACCATAAGACTGAACTAGACAGCCGCTGGAAAGGAGCAGGACAGCCCCGACCATAAACTGTACACCTATAAAGTCAACGATTACAGAATACAATGTAGTTTTTATAATTTTTGAATACTTACTTTGAAACTGGAACAACATATTGCGCGTTTCAACTGATTCGTCCACTGAGAAGATTGGATTTTTATTGATTTTTCGGGAGCAGCTGCTTCAAATGTCGGGTGTGTATAACAATGTGACGTAGGTATTTTCGATGTAGAGGCTACCAGTTGAATACCCAGAAAGCACTCGGAGCTAGATATTTAAACCATCTAAAGCCGGAAACAGCGCATGCGCCATTTTTGAAAAGCTTTTTCATAGGTCCTGCTAGGTATTCGCAAAATAATAATGCGTCTAATTCGATTTACACTCTTGCCCCACATAGTCCCTCCAAACCTCCAAACCCTCCAAACGAAAAGTAAAAATTTATATATTTTTAAAATCCAAAGAAGTAAATTCATAATGGTCTTTATAATGGTGAAAACTCGGTAAACATTTAATTGCATGTATATGTACTTCAAACTATACATTTTTATTTCTGAGCCATTATATTTATACTAATACTCAGCATGAATTTTTAAGAGTATTATGTTTCGATTATAATGGTCTCTAAAAAATTACTTTCTTCTCTGAAATCTCAAATCTTTAATCTTTTGCCACAACATCACCTATCTTTTTCTTTGTGACTTCTCTGTTCTCTACATTGCTCTCTCACATTATCCTACCCTCGCGAGTCCGAGCCGTACGTCAAACGGCAGCGCCCCGCGGTCGGTTGGGCGGGAGGTGGGCTGCACGCTAAGCAGTGGGATTCGCGCGAAAAAACAGCATGTTGTTTATTTGCATTGCTTAATTTCAGAGGCCCAGACCTTTTTTCTATCATAATTTCAAAATAATGACTACATGTTTATTTTATTTATACATAAAGAAATTACATTTTTAATGCAAGAAACTCTACTTGTAAATCTATACTTTTATACATATTGTTTCACAGTCCTGAATGACTTTATAAATGCACCAGTTTTTTTTTCTCATGCTTTGGTTTAATTTTGATGAGCTATCATAATTTAATTAAATTTCTTATTTTTATGTTTCTAACCAATTGCTTCTTGGTTGGTTATGTGCCTTTTATCTTTCTGTAAAGTCCTAAGAATAAGGTAACGAAATTTGGCAATGAAAATAACTTTATCTTCATTAATAAATAAACAGGGCAATAATTCCATAATGGTCCAGTCGAGATGTCATTTTTCGATAAAACAAACAAAATTATACTAAAGATACATTTTTTCTAGCTATCATAAAATAGTTCAATTTCTTCTTCCATACTTCTAAGTAATCGCTTGTGAAGTTGAGTCCTCGAATGTGTCATTAAATCCTTGCGGGAGGCAAAGTCCTTCCGACAAGGCTCACATCTGCCAACGAAAGTTTTTTAACCATTATTAATAAAGAAACAACATAATTATTATACCTGTATTTTCGCTTTGGAGGTGGGTGGGTGGCACTATGTTCCTGAAGTTCTCTGACACTGCGGCATACTTTTCCGCATTCTAAACATGGATATGGTCGTTCATTTTCATGGGCTCTGCGAAAAGTTGAGTTTGTTAATTATTTGAAGAGTTTTCTAACAATAGCTTACTTTTGATGACGCAGCTTATCTCCCCTAGACAGGAAAATCTCGCCACAATCGAAGCACTTGAACGTGGCGTTTTCAGTGTGACACTGAGCACGATGCTGTCTTAATAGGGTTCTCTTTTTAAAATTAAGTGGGCACTTATTGCATGGAAAAAAGTCCTTCATTTCCCTGCGGCATTCATGCGCTTCCTTATGATTATTGTATAGGTACTCATCTTTGAAGAAGTGCCCACAAAGTTCACATATGAAGAAATTTCTGTGTCTTTTAGCGGCCCGTTCCAATTGTTGCTCCCGCACTTCCGCCTGGTGGGCTGCCTCTGCTGCGGCCATGACAGAAGCTTCGGGATCATCGTCGGGCGAGAGCTCGTCATCGTAGTTTCCTACGTCACAAACCTCAAAATCTCCCCCAGCATTAATAAAATCGGCATCGATTAGCTGCTCCTCCAGCTCAGCCGGAGTCGTTTTAACTTTGGGTCTACTTTTCTCCTTCCGCTGTATGTCCAGCAAGTATTTCTGGGAAAAAATGCATCGCTCACGAAACTTCATCGCCAAGTCCAATTCCGAAAGGCATCGCTCACACACACCCTCTGGCAGTCCTTGGTCGGAAGTTAACTATAAGAATATCAGAGTTCAATATTATGTTATTATAATAATATAGAGACACCACTGTCACCTCGACACCAGTGATTAGCTTGAGCTGGATAAGTAGCTTTCCGCGCATGTACTTGAATATGTTGCGCTCGGTATTTGCGTTCTTGATTTTGTTGGCACAAATACGGCAAACTTGTGCTATGTCCATTTTCTTAAAAAAAACACACACAATATAATTGTTTTGTTTAAAATTCTCGTTGCTTCTTCGTGTTGCCAGCCTGCTTAGGATATAGGAATGGACTATCGAGAGATAACGTTGAATTGGTGCTGGAATTGATGTTTTTAAGTTGAAAATTTGAATTATTCATTGACAGGACTGCTGAACTTTTTGAATAAAATGGTCAATAAAAATGTGAGAATTTTAATAATCAATATATTTTAATACTATATATTGAGATTTTAAAATTTTTTATAATCCCTCATTTAACATCGATAAATCGATTGACGATACTAATTTTTATAATCTGTTATTAGGCCATCTCTAAATTGCGCGCCCTTTACATTTTGTGCTTCTGGTTGATAATATTAACTTTTTTTTTAATGATTTTCGAAGGAAAAATCATTTTTGATATTTTAAAAAAGCCACTTTCAAGTAAATTAGACATCCAACATGTCCGGCGAAGCTGAGTTGGCCTCCAAATGGACACGACCTGATGATGTGAGTAGAAAGTATGGAAAAAGAACCGACATCAACTTGATTGGAACTCACGTTTTTGTTTTTAGTTTATACGGCTCCAGCTGCTCAAGCAAAAGAAAAAGCGTCTGGCCGCCCGTGTGAGCAATAACAATAACAATAAGCGCGCGGACCTTCAATTGGATGAAACGGACAAAACCAAACTGTTGGAAGCAAAGTTGGCACAGAAGAGGAAAAATCCCTTTGCCAAGTAAGCGATATTTGTGATTTTCCACACGATAAATCACTTATTTTTATACCAGATCCACAGATGGTGCCAAGAAGCAAAGAATCGATACGGATTTGCCCAAACAAGAGCCGGTCACCGCCTCCTCTTGTTTTGTGCGAGAGACACCGACTCGGCCGCCGCCGGCAAAGTTCTTACTTCAGAAATTCGATCCGCAGGCCTTTCAGAAGTTGCTCCACCAACCTCATATCAATGCCGAAGAGGAAGATGATGCGGCTCTGGCGGCCCGACAAAAACACACCTCCCATCTACCCGTAGACTGGTGCTTGAAGTCACGTGCTCGCTTTTTCTGTCCCACAGAGCTTCCAGCCATTCAGCTGAAAACCTCCCAACTGGCCAGCGGGCTTACCAGTTTTGTTCGCTGCATGGATCCACAGCGAACTGAGAGCACACTGGACATCTCGGATGCCACGCGCTTCAACCAGTGTACCTACTATTGGCAGCATCCCCATCTTCCGTGGCTGACTCTATTTCCGCGTAATGCAAAGGAGAATACAGGAGTGGTCATTGGCGAAAGGGAACGAAAAGCATTGGCTGAAGAGTGGGACTATAGCTTTCGGGGATTATTTCAACTGCTGCGTGCACGCCAGTGTCCGTACTTTTACCTGTGCGCAAACACCTTTACTGTCCTCTTCCGAGCAGCCGGAGTGGGCGGTCGAGCCGAGAGTCATGCTCTGGTAACACCGTCCACCCGGGGAATGCGGCAAGCACTGCGCCAGGAAGGAATTGAATTTAGCATGCCTTTGAAAAATGAAACCGCTGGAGGCAGTGGAAACGACAACAGCCTCACTGAGGACACCAATAGCACTAGTTCTGTGGTCCAAGAGGCCCACGAAGATGCAGCTCCCTTGGTGCAGGAAGACGAAGACGACGACGAGGACTGGCTGGAGAGTTTGGGTGTGGATGAACGCGAACTACGACGTATCCAATCCTCTCATGCGCGTAAACAGCAAGCAGCTGAAATGCGCGAAGATTTCAGCGACAACTCGCTGCTTCTCATCGATGGCGTGGAGTGTCAGGGATTCTTTAGCTACCTTCTGAACGCGAAAAGTGCAATTAGTACTGTGGGCCGATTGGCAGGAGTGCCACCCACTCTTTTGTCGCCAGTTGCGTTTCCCAAAGCCACTATGCAGCATTTGGTTCCCCGTTCAAAGAAAGTGCGCCTCGACGGCGTCGACTACTTTAGTGTGGACATTAAGGGTGTTATAATGCCCACTTTCCTGCCCAGCGTTGTTGAACTCCTTTGTGAAACTCGTCAGATGTTCAGCTCCACGTTGGCTAGCAGTATCAATACTCTAGCTTTTAGCAAAGCCACCCAGAAACTTCTAGAGAACCCAGAGGCGCCTCAGTCGGAAGGAGATGAAGAAGACGCTGCCGGACAGGTCTTTGGTGAGCAGAATCTTTCCGAGTGCGGATTGCTGCCTGGTGTTGTTGGGTCCATCTGCAGAACGGGCCAACATGCCGTAGGACTTCTGGAGCGTGTTTGCTACCAAAGGGGCGAAGGATTTGCCTGGAGCTAGATGATGGGAGATTGTATGGTATTCCATCCACTTTTTGTTTATATTTTGTTAAGTGAAATAAAGTTTTGTAGCCAAACATGGTTTTCCCCGTTCTTCAGTTTGAATCCATTTGGTTCTCTTAGAGAAAAAAGCAAAACATTAGTTGTGTTGTCTTAATATGTATGTTATTTCCTTTAATGCAATTAAGTAAGTTACTAGCTAGTTGTCCACCATAATCAGTTCGTCAATGCTCCAGTCTTCGTAGGAGTGGTCTGGCAGGTAGCGGCGAATAATGATGGGGATCTTTTTTTGCTTTAATTCCTTCATAGCGATCTGCAAGGGGTCCGTTTCGCCGTCCAATTCCACCATGATAGGTGCACACATGGCAATTTGGAGGGCGCGAGTGCCGAGTACTCTCGCCCTCTCATATTTCGTCATGTACTTGGTAGTGATGCGTTTGGACTTGGGAACACCACCGCCAGCCGCACCACCCGGTGCAATTATTTCAATGTTGTCCACCTCCTCCTCCTGATTGATATCCTCATCAACATCCTCGTCAACATCATCGAAATCATCACCGCCAACGCTGTATGGAAAATACACGAGTTTCCAGCGGTCATAACAGGGATTCAGAGATTTCTGCTTATACTCACTCGTCGTTATCGAACTCTCCATCATCCATGTCTGAGCTGGTTTAGTATTAAGTAGCTTTTAATAAAAAGAAAAACAAAATTAACAAATTCAAGCGTGTTTTGCACGCTATGCTTCTTCTTCAACAGTGCTTGTCAAACCGCCAGAGCTGTATATCCGATAACATAATCGTTGGGTACCACCGATACTGTAGGCGATATATCGATTATTTAGTTATTTTATTATTTGAAACATGTACTCACCTTACTCACCTCAATTTTTATTTATAAACCTTTATTTTTATCCACGATAGGGGCACGATATATACTCTATTTCTCCACCGTATGGGTCGTGATTATTCCATTGATCCTGAATAGGGGGGTATCGAGATCCTCTAGACGACCCACGGTTGCCGTAGATTGATGGAGGATACTGCCTAGATCGGCCGCCGGAAGAATGTCCTCTTATTTCGCCTCTGTCGGTCGGCTCATAGTCGTAGTCGATGCATGTTCGAATTGACACATTTCTCCTCCTTCCACCTCTATGCGCGTCCCTATCAAAACGATCCAGGTCGAAGTTGGCTAAAGGACCCACTGATCGGGCACCTCTTGCAGGGGCTGGACAACAACGATGAACGGGCTGTTGAGTCATTTCTTCGAGAGCCTGCACCGGTGGCTCGAATTCGTTGCAGGTGGTGTTAGGAGAAGCACTGTGTGCTCGGGCTTCCTCTCCATCAAAGTCACACCTAGGCCCCATCGGGTTAAAAGCATTCTGATTGTTACGAAGGCATGAGGGAACAGGATACGCATTTGGGCTGCCTACATTTTTATTCGTATGGCAGTGGGAATGACAGCCTCCGGGTGGCTTTTTACCGCTATGACATGGTGGAGATGGTGTCGACGCACCGCAGACTCGCACCTTAGGCGGTGGAGATGAACAGCCACATCTACCACCGTATGGCTGTGATGATGGCACACATTGACAGCGGAGGTTATCAGTTTGTGGCCTTTGGGAGCGTATAAGGAAACAATTTCGACTGAGACCTCGCGGTGTATTTGGAGCGCTGCTTCCACATCCGCTTCCATATGTAGGCCTTCCACAGCCAACTTGGCCACGGCTTGGCGAGTTCCCTAAATAGCGGGAGGGTTTATTTAATGAAACTGGTTAGATAGAGACTAAGATTGCGGCCAGAGATGCCACGTTTACTTGCCCATTAGCAATCACATTGGATTTATTGTCGATAAATGGAAATAGGTTGAATCATAAAGCTTACTGAAAATTTTAACGAACCAAAATTTTGGGAAACTGTCATCCTGGGTGTGTGATTGCCAGTGTGTGTGTGTGTATGTTGTGAATTTCTGCTCGGTAGCGCCTGCTAGGATTTAACCAGATGCCTTCATTTGCGGGAATCTTACTGGATGATGCACTTCTTCTTTCGCCCTCGGCAGTGTGAGCAACTAGGCGGTGTACTAGTCCGGCCTGTGCGGTATGTCGTAGGACCGGGACGTCCACCCACAGGATAGTTCCCACGACCGCAAGGAACGTGTGCATAGGTTGGCTGGTAGGTGGATGTTGTATGTGTATTATGGATGGGTTTGGATCCGGGCGTTGGACCCGGAGCACAGTGGCACTCAATTGGGGCCGTCTTTTCACGGCAAGTGCAGCGAGTTTCCGTGAAGGCCATTTGCCGCTGCTGGTCCTGGGGTGGTCGGCTGCAGGTAACATAGTCCGCCTGAGGTGCCTGGGGTCCCATCGGAGCATATCGGGTCCTGTTGCCGGTACATGTGCAATCCACGTGCGTAGTCCTGTTTTGCGGCGAGTTGGGGGAGGTGGAGGCAGTTATCTGACATCCGTATCTGACCTCTGTGTTTCCACTCGGGGGGGCCCCCTGATATTCCTGCTGCTGCGTTTCCTGAACCGGGGGCGGCGCACCCTGAACCGGGGGCGGTGCACCCTGAACCGGGGGCGGTGCACTCTGAACCAGGACCGGCTGCTGGGCTTGCGGATAAACACATGTACCATCGTGGCAATCCTGACCTTGTACATAGGCGGGAGGGGGACGGTGCGGTGCTTGCTGTACCTGTTGTGTTGGCTGGGGGGCACCACCGCCGGTACCGCAGGGACATGTGTTGCACTTGCCACAAGGAGACGCTGGCGACGGTAGTGTTAGTGGTTGCGGGTCGCGTTTAATGAACCATTGAATACTCACACATTTTCCAAATAAAATAGGCTGCAAACTTAGTTTCCCACACAGGTTAGCTACCGTCTGGCAATGCCAAACACACCTGACAGATATTCCAAAGGGACTTCTCTTCTCCCATACATTTTCACATCAGCACACACTTTTTCTTTCCACTTTTCCTATTTTTCTTTTTCTTTTCTTTCTTTTTCTTGTCCGTTGGTGGCTCTATCTCTTTTTTTTTCTCCCTATTCGGTTGTTGATCCTCGGGTCCATAGCAAATTGTGCGATGGGAGGCGGTTCTTTCGGGCACAGGGCAAGAGCAATAGGTTCCTCTGGGGCCGCAGTGGCAGGGCCTGTTTTGGGTTCCCATCTAGCTGCTCCTTTCTCCCTAAGATCCTTTCTGTACAAAGCTTTCCAATGGAAATATTCCTGTTTGTTAATTTCTTAGGCCAACCATGTTTTTTCATAGAAAAAAGTAAGAGTCTCTTTTATATGAAAAAACATGGGTGTCCTGTGTGTTTAAAGTATTATAATATAGATTCCATTGACATACCTTATAGTTCTTGACAGTAAGATCTCAAAATTACCAACACTATAAATGTTTCTATTGGTTTTGAAAAAGAGTTATGGGGCTTTGGCGGGATTATTTAAATATAGTGTTGATAACGAGTGCTGGATTTTTTAGTAGGCTGTCATTGCTATCTTTGGGGAAAAAAAAGATTCGGTATCTGGCAACACTGTCTACCTTCCAACACTAAGTACCTAACAGCACTGCTCCCCAATCAGACGTCGCGTATACGCAGCTCCCCTCCGTTTAAAATCAAATATTCCAAATGCCAGAGTGTCATTAAACCCGGATTAAATGTCAATTTAAAATTTAAACCTAGCAGGGTGCAGGAAATTTCCGGAAATGTATTCTATATAAAATCGTCCAAGCCGGCGAAATAACGGGACAACGTTCCTGTTTTTAACGTTTGAATGCGTCTGTATTGTTGTTTGTGTAAGTGCAAGTGTGCAAAACTGCAATACGTATCCGTATCGAGTTTTCTTGATTTCCCAACGAACTAATAAAAAGATTGCTGCCCCCAACTACCAGTTCTTGTATGGATAAACCGACATACCAGTCGAGTAGGTAAGTGTGCTGAAAGTACAACTTCAAAACCGGCACTCCAATTTCAACGTCTAATAGGGAGACTCAATGAGTGCATTTGAACACGTTTGAAATAATGAAACTAAAGCAGAAACAGAAATTCAAGCCAGATACACATACCAGTAGGGAAATATCCCCCCCATACACACACATGCGGGTCACAGCTGAGCTGATTCTCCCCCCACAGCTGTGTTGTGTTCTGATAACGGTGTTTGGCGTAGTATCTGTGTTCTCTCTTCACTTCTCTCAGAGTCGGGTGCGGGTGAACTCAGTTTTGGGGTTCATAACGAATTGTTTTTGTTGTTGGGGTGGCATAGGGGTCGGCACCTTTTTGGCCTCTGGCCAGGGCACTGCAGGTGTTGTTGTTGTTGCTTTAAGCGTAGGTGCATTATTGCTCATTTAAAAATTTCTAGTAAAGAATAGGAATTGTAAATATTGATTTTTTCCATTTTCCAATAATTATTATTTCTTCCTTTGGAATTCTATTATATAAAGTTGTTTACTTTACGAATTCCAAAGCTCTGGTAGTGCACTTGCTTTGTTTACTTTGGGCATAGCCTGCAGTTGCCTCATGTCTTGCCATTCCATTGCAACCACAGCCATTTTCTCTTGAAAGTATTTTCCACCACCTATTTTCCATGCCGTCAAAAAAAAGTTTCTTTGTATTTGATTTGCGGCCCGGCGCTGCTTTATATTCCCTCACTGATTAATGGCCTCACACATTTTAGTGGGAGCTCTTAATTATTTCGTGTATGTCTGTGTGGTTGCGTGTATCATCAAAAGGTCAGGCGTGGGTTGATCTACGGCTGCGATAAAGGGGGTTAAGATTATATAACCTCGAAAAGGGTAACTAAAGGCTAAGGGTTGAAACCCTAGGGAGGGAGCTCGTTATCGTGCAGAAGTGTTAGTTCAATTATTGATACAAGAATATTTATTTTTGTCTTGAATAAGTCTTGTATCGTTCCACTTCCGCTCTACGACCGGTCGTTGTGCCTCTAAATTAAAACAGATTCATAATATATCGGCTGAAAGATAGCAGCTGCATGTACTTGACTTTTTCAACCTGTTTTCAGCGGTATTATTAAATAATTATGGCTGTCATGCGCTCTGATATGGAAGTGAGTCAGTGTCTGTTCTATAGTCTGTTCTGTGAACTTTATCTAGCTACTGATACTTGGGAATTAAAACGATGTATAGTTCTTTTATATCGATTTGCTGTCTTGTGAAATTAAAATTGCTGACTATATTTTCTTTTTTTAGGATTTCAAATAATTGTAACAGTTATGCTAACTATTCATTCATGTTGCCTGCCAGCACCCACGTTAAGTTCGAACTACAATTTATTGTCAAGTCCCCTTATCGAAACCAAATATATAGTCTCTATATACAGTATAGCCTACGACGTGTCATGCTGGCCCAGATAACTTGCTCTATACATAGGGTACTGCAGTACTCAATTGTTATTGTTTGACTTTCTGATAAGCGAATGGCGATAAAATTGCAAAAAACAAATACGAGTAGGAGGTTGGAGGGTGACAACGGAACTGAAAATACAAATGTTTATCACTTCTTTGTACAGCTCCCTTGCATGCTGCTAATTTGGATTTAAAATGTGTGATTAACTTGCCAAGTTACTAAACAAAATACTCGTTTTGTCGTTCTATTCGATAACTATCCATAAAAATATTAGGAAATGAAAGCTTAATAACTCCTCGCGTGGAATTCACTTGGGAAATCGGATTTTCCTTCATTATTTATAGCAAATGGCTCAGTTCCGTTTCAAATCCCCCCATCAACTCGATCTGTAGTCAGTAATATGCATATTTTATTTAATTTACTTTCGGAGAGTATGTTTGCGCATTTCCTGGGGGGACGGCTCTTGTTTTCGCTGTTTGTTTTTTGCCTCCAATTTCTGTTTTCCGATGAGTGGCATTTCTGTTCATTTCTTTCCGCATATGATTGATTTTTTCAAGCTTTGTCAGCTTGAGACCATTACAGAGATGTACATAAGTAAATATTTACATCCATTTCTGTTTATTTATACAGAAATCGTACACCATTATGTTTAATTTTATACAGAGAGCCGTTTATTTTAAAAGGTAATTGTTTTTTGGCATCGAATAGTATTTCGCCTCACCTCAAACATAATAATGAGCATAAAGTGTTCAACATTATTTATTGGGTCGTGCAATTAGCTTATTTTAAGGCGTGACAAGAATTTATTATTAAATACGAGCTAAAAAAAAAACACAAAATAAAAGCGAAATTTTTGGGTATTATTTGTTTATTTTTAAAATAGAAAATATTTATTTTTAAATAGTATGAATACCTCGAATGCTATAAAAAATTCATTATATTTTTGAACTTCATTTGAAATTAAAATTTTTTAGCTTATTGAAATTATTTGCAATGCCAAAATATTTTTTAATTTATCGTTTTATTTGGCGTGGACTGGAATTTATTATTAATTGATAATTAATAATTATACAAGCAAAAAAACAATGAAAATGGAGTTTTAGGGCTTTTTTTTGTATATTTTTTAAAATATATGTATGTTATGATTGGTTAGGTTATAGTAGCAGATAATATTAAAACTTAATTTAAAAGGAACATTTTATTGCTTATTGCAATTATTGCCAATGCCAAAATGTTGCTTTAATTTCGTTTTATTCGACACGGGCTGCCTGCTAACACTCTTATTAAAAGTAAACCTCAGCAGGTCGGACTTGGGGCCTCGCTGGGCAATTAAAAAAAAAAAATGGAAAGCACACTAACCATACATATGTCTCCCTCGGCCCACAGCAATGCCAAGATCTAAAAATGCATTTAATTTATTATTTCCCCCCAAGTGCTTAGACAACAAATAGAATCGACAACAAAAAGCATCAACAAATAAAGAAACTATTTGTTTTGTTAGGTTTTGTTTTTTTTTGAATTGTTATTTGTTTAAAAAATTATAAAAAAAAGTCAACTCACTGTCAAGTTCAAAGGCTGCAGATATAGGCAGGAAATAACGACTTGCATTTACGTAAAAAAAAGTAAAGACTTAAATGTGGACAAGGTCCAAGCCAGTATTAATAAGTTCAAGCCACTAGCAGCTGGTTGGTGCAGTCCGGCCCAGACTACTCGAGCGATTCAAGGCGAAGGTCGTCGGCGGCTGCACGCAAAACTCGAATTCCGAGCGGGGAGAACTCGTTTTCCCAGCTCTTCGAATATAGCTTCTCCGATCCACTTGGATCGCTCGAGTCTGGGCCGATTCTAAAGCAAAGTTTTTTGTTTTTTTTTTTGCAGGTTTTAGGTGCCGTCGCTTGGCGTTCGTCGCTGTTGTTGACGATAACCTTGAATGTTACTCATACGCCGAGTGCGACTAGCTTGGCTGTGTACTAAGGCGGGTTCTGCTTCCAGGCCCACTCGAATGTGTGCGTGTCGCCAATTAGCAATAGCAGAGTCTGTTTTCGCCAGTCCCCTAACTCAATGTTGACTAAACATTGAATATATTTCCGATCTGTTTGCATATTTTTTCTGCCACACATGGACAGATTTCGCACTCTGAGTGTTCTCGGAATAATGGTTCGCAGTGTAGTTTAAAGATCTTGGCGAGATGTCTATCCCAGAGCTTGTGTGCTCGCTCTCTTTGGCACATTTCAGAGTGATTGTTTATTGTTAGTTAATGCGAAATCATAAAATTTATGGTCCAAACGTGAAGGGAATCGAGAACCTGTTTGGTTCTGGCCAACTGAGTTGGTTATAATTCGGACTGAATGCCTCTATTGTTGGCTGCAATTGTTGAGTCTTCAAGTCATTATTTATGGCTCTTTTTGCTGTTGATTTTTAGAAATTGTACTTCTCATGGCTAGTTGCCTCGCATTCTGCAATAAAGAGTTCAATAAACTCGTTGCGATGTCCTCCTGCAGTATCTTTTCACTTCGCCTGCAATTACTTGGCCTACAATTTAAACCAGTTCTCTTTTGCGCCGTTCCCTGCGAGCGGGTTCAGTGTGCTACAAAATACAAAATATAAAATATATACATTCGCGAATATAAGCAATAACTTGTAGCAACAACTTCCGGATATAAATTACTCTGCCCGATAAGCGGGGAACAAAAGGCACAATTTTTGGTGGAATTATAAATAAAAGAGTGGTTTTTATAGCGTATAATAATAAATAAATAATATTTCATAAAAAATAATTGATTGAAAAAGTTATTTTTAAACAATTCTTTAATTGTGTACGGATTATGGCTCTGATAAAAAAAACTCTGACATTGGGTCGTTAAACTATATTGTTTTTTATATCAACAAGTTCCATGAACATTTAGTAAATAATTCTGAAATTTTTGGGCTTGTCAAACTGTGAGTATAAAATATTCAACTTATGAGTCACTTCCAACCGTAAGGGGAAGGTAATTCGGAGACCCAAAGTGTCTGTCAGGAAGGGTTCAATAATCATGGCTAATTTGCTTATTTTTCGTGCGCTGTCATTATCCATTATCAGGAAAATTAATCTATGAAATGCAGTAATAGTTTGTTTATGACGGCTTGAATAATTTTATGATCAATGAACCATATACTCGTATGGAGACCATTAGGAACGAATTATATTTTTTCGGCTGGCGGAGTTTTCATTGAAAAATTAACGGGCACATGTTAATGATAAAGACAATCAGGTCAGGACTGGGTTTCGGGCTTCAAACAGATGCCACTGGACAGATAATTGAGTCGCCTCCCCGGCCCCATTCCCTACCCCAAAGTGTCGAAGCTCTCATTAAAAAAAAAATTAAGCGCCGAAAGTCTTACATCACGGAGCTGGAACTCTAAATGGAAAGAGAATGGAGCGTCGTAACTCAGATTTATGGCGAGGAGTAGTGGACTCCAGTGCCCCCTTCTCCCCAAATGTCAGCGATTACACATACAGTGTGGCTTCTCTAAGATGAACTTCACAAAGAATTCTTAAGAGAAAGGGTGTAATTATATTATTAAGCTTTATAGTTGGGCCCTTTTTGGCTTTAAGCCACTTGTAGTTGAACTTATTGATGTCCCACTGTATACCTAATGGAAACCTGTTTTCTTCTCCCAGTGCCGACAAAGCCGACGACGTTGCCGGGGAAGACGACGGCCAGTCGAGATGACGCAGACCAAGCAGCCAGCAGGAGGGTCGTCCACCTCCGCCGCCAACTTCAACTCCAACTCCTCCGCAAGTGTCTCTAAGCTGGCCCCCTGCCCTTCCTCCGCCCACGACGTTCTGCTGAACAACTTTCAGCTGAAGAAGAAGAGCTACCGGGTGCTGCTCCACGGACAGCAGTTGGTGTGGGAACGCCTCCAGAAGATCAAGCAATCGAGCCACGAAATCAAAGCTCCTCTGCCGCCAGATGCCCCGACGTCTCCGACGTCAGGAGGTGTCTGTTCCTACGGCCCCCAGAGCCATGTTCTGCACCTCGACGATGTGGTCAGTGTGAAGAGCGGAGAAACCAAGTTGGCTTCGCTGCAACCTCCTCCGCCACCGAGCTCCGAGACCAGTTCCCGGTCCAGCAGCAGCAGCGGAGTGGCCATGAAGCCCACATGTCAGTACCTGACGGTCAACTATGCCTTACGGTTGAGCAAGTCCCAGACGGATTGCAACCGCTGGGAGCTCCGGCGGCTAACTTTCTTCAACTCGGATCCCTATATTGTGCGCCAGTGGGACGAGGAGCTCCAGGCCAGACTGTATAGCAGCTCACCCACTAGGATGCGAGTGCGCCGCCTCTTGGTGTTCATAAACCCGTACGGTGGACGCAAGGCTGGAGCGCAGACCTACGAGCGCCATGTGAGGCCCATATTCCAGCTGGCAGGAGTGGATGCTACCTGCATCACCACCCAGAGGGCGAACCAAGTGAGGGACATCCTGCTCAGCCACGACCTGGGAGTATACGATGCGGTTTGTTGCGTGGGAGGCGATGGCACCGTGGCGGAGGTGATTAACGGTCTGCTGTTCCGGAGGATGCGGGAGCTGGGACTGGACGAACAGCGTCCTCCTTACATTCCAAGGCCGGAACTGCCAGTGGGCGTAATCCCCGCCGGCAGCACCGACACCATAGCCTACAGCATGCATGGCACGGCGGATGTCCGAACGGCGGCCATCCATGTGATCCTGGGCCAGCACCGCGGACTGGATGTGTGCAGCGTCAGCAACGGGCAGTCCCTTCTTAGATTCTGCGCTAGTGTTCTGAGCTACGGCTACCTGGGCGATGTGGCCGCCCAAAGCGAAAACTATCGCTGGATGGGACCCAGACGGTACGAGTACAGCGGTGTGAAGGCTTTCCTCAGCAACCGGGGCTACGAAGCGGAACTGCGTATGCTAGAGGAGCCTGCGGATCTCCTGCTGACCACCCCGATGCAGGAGGAAGTGCCGCAGAGTCCGGACAGTGTGTGCTCGCTAGGCGAGTCACTCCCTTCCGTCTGCTACGCCAATTGCCAGCGCTGCAGCTTTGCGAGCAGCATCCAGGAGCAAAGGTCCTCGCTGTTTATTCAGGAGGAGTCGAAGCATACCGAGCAGGTTGAGCGCGAGGAACCGGAGCTCAGGGACTCCTACCTAACACCCAGTGAGGCAGCCCTGCTGAAGCCTCGTATTCGGCCGGGAAACCTCCAACTGCCCACAGGATCCATCTCATCGATGAGAAACTACGGCAATGAACAATGGAAAGTAGTGCGGGGAAATTTCTTCATGATTTGCGGGGCAAACATCACCTGTGCCTGCGCTAGGAGTCCCAACGGTATCTCCCGGTTCAGTCACCTGGGAGATGGCTGTCTGGATCTAATTCTGGTCAAGAAGACCAATCTGCTCAATAATATACGCTTTCTGCTCAACACGGCGGGTAGAAGCGGTGATATAGTAAGTGTTTCAGAACTGGCGTGTCCACTTTTCAGTCAACTCATTGAATTTTTCCTCAACAGCGCAACTTACCTTTTGTGGAGGTCTATCGGACTCGGAAGTTCCAGTTCAGAACCTTGGCTGCAGCGGGAGAGGAGGACTATAGCCTGGCAGGTTCTTGCCAACCCATATCGCCACCTGGAGAACTGGGAAATCCATCCTCATCGACAGAGTTTTCCAGCTGGAACTGTGATGGCGAAGTGGTCACAGACCTCGATATAACCATGAGGTATAGTTTTTCCGTTCAAATATAAAAATATTCAACTATATGGATTGATTTTTTTTAGATCACATTGTCAGCTAATTGAAGTCTTCATGAGAGGACCTCATTCCTACAGCAAGCCGCACAAGGGAGGCTCCACGCCAACAACGCCAGCCAGCTCCAGCGATAACGTCTACTGCTGCTGCAGGGACTAGAAGCTTTAAAACTTAGAATTAGCATCAACCGATGGCCGTGAAAAGTAACTTGTAGTTTTGTGTAGGGTATCCGTATTCGTATTTTTATCGTGTTTAAAGCCGGGTTTCCCCTTCATTGTTTTTAGAATAGCTCAACCAACTAACTGATATTATCGACTGTATTATGGCATCTGCAAGA
This sequence comes from Drosophila atripex, assembly GCA_035045925.1. Taxonomy (NCBI): domain Eukaryota; kingdom Metazoa; phylum Arthropoda; class Insecta; order Diptera; family Drosophilidae; genus Drosophila; species Drosophila atripex. Next base: position 1,486,510 of record JAWNOP010000022.1, on the reverse strand, counting down.
TGCGCAAGGCAAACCGAAACATTCCCTCTCGGAAGGCGTGCATTGTTCGCATAAATTTACATTAAAATATATATTGTGTAATGGTATTCCGCCAATAAAGAGTATGTCAATATGTTTTAAAATCGCGTCCATCCTTTTGGAAAAAACAAAATGTTTTTTTTAACCAAGGCTTGCCGTTTCTACCCCTGCAAAGGGTACAAAAAAATCTGAGGGCAAAATATTTTGTCAAAGTCTGTAGGGATTCCTTAAAAAGGGGCGACAAATGCAAGGAAGTAAAATATGGCTCCCAACGTAGCTATATCTTGGCCAATTTCCATTCGATTCGAAAGCGGAATATCTTAAACGATTGGTAGATCGATTCTCCTCCATTTTGCATCAAAATCTGAGAACAAAAAAATTTTTAGATTTTTTGTCAAAATTTCTAGGGGACCCCTTCAAAAGTGGCGACATATGCAGGTAAGGATATTGTGGCTCCCAGCGATGGCTATATCTTGGCCAATTTCCATTCGATTCGAAAGCGGAATATCTTAAACGATTGGTAGATCGATTGTCTTTCATTTTGCATGAAAATCTGAGAATAAAATATTTTTTAGATTTTTGGTCAAAATTTCTAGGGGACCCCTTCAAGAGTGGCGACAATGCAAGGAATGATAATATGGCTTCTAGCGATGGTTATATCTCGGCCAATTTCCATTCGATTCGAAAGCGGAATATCTTAAACGATTGGTAGATCGATTCTCCTCCATTTTGCATCAAAATCTGAGAACAAAAAAATTTTTAGATTTTTTGTCAAAATTTGAAGGAACCCCTTCAAAAGTGGCGGCAATGCAAGGAATGATAATATGGCTCCTAGCGATGGCTATATCTTGGCCAATTTCCATTCGATTGTCGAGCGGAATATCTTTAACGATTGGTAGATCGATTGTCTTTCATTTTGCATGAAAATCTGAGAATAAAATATTGTTTAGATTTTTGGTCAAAATTTCTAGGGGACTCCTTCAAGAGTGGCGACAATGCAAGGAATGATAATATGGCTTCTAGCGATGGTTATATCTTGGCCAATTTCCATTCGATTCTCGAGCGGAATATCTTAAACGATTGGTAGATCGATTCTCTTTCATTTTCCATCAAAATCTGAAAACAAAAAATTTTAAAGATTTTTTGTCAAAATTTCAAGGGGACCCCTTCAAAAGTGGCGACATATGCAAGGAAGGATATTGTGGCTCCCAGCGATGGCTATATCTTGGCCAATTTCCATTCGATTGTCGAAAGCGGAATATCTTAAACGATTGGTAGATCGATTGTCTTTCATTTTGCATGAAAATCTGAGAATAAAATATTTTTTAGATTTTTGGTCAAAATTTCTAGGGGACCCCTTCAAGAGTGGCGACAATGCAAGGAATGATAATATGGCTTCTAGCGATGGTTATATCTCGGCCAATTTCCATTCGATTGTCGAGCGGAATATCTTAAACGATTGGTAGATCGATTCTCCTCCATTTTGCATCAAAATCTGAGAACAAAATATTTTTTAGATTTTTTGTCAAAATTTCAAGGGACCCCTTCAAAAGTGGCGACAATGCAAGGAATGATAATATGGCTCCTAGCGATGGCTATATCTTGGCCAATTTCCATTCGATTGTCGAGCGGAATATCTTTAACGATTGGTAGATCGATTGTCTTTCATTTTGCATGAAAATCTGAGAATAAAATATTGTTTAGATTTTTGGTCAAAATTTCTAGGGGACTCCTTCAAGAGTGGCGACAATGCAAGGAATGATAATATGGCTTCTAGCGATGGTTATATCTTGGCCAATTTCCATTCGATTCTCGAGCGGAATATCTTAAACGATTGGTAGATCGATTCTCTTTCATTTTCCATCAAAATCTGAAAACAAAAAATTTTAAAGATTTTTTGTCAAAATTTCAAGGGGACCCCTTCAAAAGTGGCGACATATGCAAGGAAGGATATTGTGGCTCCCAGCGATGGCTATATCTTGGCCAATTTCCATTCGATTCGAAAGCGGAATATCTTAAACGATTGGTAGATCGATTGTCTTTCATTTTGCATGAAAATCTGAGAATAAAATATTTTTTAGATTTTTGGTCAAAATTTCTAGGGGACCCCTTCAAAAGTGGCGACAATGCAAGGAATGATAATATGGCTTCTAGCGATGGTTATATCTTGGCCAATTTCCATTCGATTCGAAAGCGGAATATCTTAAACGATTGGTAGATCGATTCTCTTTCATTTTCCATCACAATCTGAAAACAAAAAATTTTAAAGATTTTTTGTCAAAATTTCTAGGGGACCCCTTCAAGAGTGGCGACAATGCAAGGAATGATAATATGGCTTCAAGCGATGGCTATATCTTGGCCAATTTCCATTCGATTGTTGAGCGGAATATCTTAAACGATTGGTAGATTGATTCTCTTTCATTTTCCATCAAAATCTGAAAACAAAAAATTTTAAAGATTTTTTGTCAAAATTTCAAGGGGACCCCTTCAAAAGTGGCGACAATGCAAGGAATGATAATATGGCTCCTAGCGATGGCTATATCTTGGCCAATTTCCATTCGATTGTCGAGCGGAATATCTTAAACGATTGGTAGATCACTTCTCTTTCATTTGCATCAAAATCTGAGTACAAAAAATTTTAAAGATTTTTTGTCAAAATTTCTAGGGGACCCCTTCAAAAGTGGCGGCAATGCAAGGAATGATAATATGGCTCCCAGCGATGGCTGTATCTTGGCCAATTTCCATTCGATTCTCGAGCGGAATATCTTAAACGATTGGTAGATCGATTCTCCTTCATTTTGCATCAAAATCTGAGAAAAAAATATTTTTGAGATTTTTTCTTAAAATTTCTAGGGGACCCCTTCCAAAATCGCGATTGTGGACTGCGAAGTTATTTTTAAACGAATAATGTAATTCAATAAACTAAGGCAATGTCCCACATTTTTCATGCTCGTTTTAAAAAATATTTAAAGTTATATTTAAATCTGTTAGGACGATAGTAAGAAAGTCGATAAATATGCGCTATATTTAAATTTGGAACTGGTTCTCTTGATCTGGTTCTTTTGTATCGCTTTACAGCACTGTTCTACAAAAACATTTTTTGGGTTTTAATTAAAACGGTCACACTCTTAGCATCGCTTATTTATAATTTCTTTGTTCCCGCGACATTTTAAAGTAAATAAAATTGCAAAATGAGTTTTCTCAGCTGCAGCAGCACTGTGCATGTTGAAGTACGCCTCAAACGTAGCGAACAGTGAGTAAGGCCAACATTCTCTTGGGATTTCGAAAGAAAATGTCGTACTTTCAGGCGTTTGCAGGCATTAAAGGCGGCTTTGGAGCCGGTTCTCCAATCGTATGTGCAGTCGTCTATAAATCTGCCCCTCAATGTCGCATTTTCTCCGAATATTTCGGCAGAAGAACACCAGCTGGTGGAGACTATTCTCCTGGAACGAGACAATGGTGGCGGGAGGCTCTCGGAGGCGACAGTCAACAAGTTCAACTTTCATTTCTACATGCCGCAGCGTGAGGAAGCCAACTCCGGAACGGGGCTCTTCGACGCCGGTGGAAGTGGCGACGGTGATAGCTTCGAGAACGTTGTGGCTGCCAACCATGTTCTCCTGCCGTCCAGCCAGTTTGTAGGCTTATGGGAGAATCTCATCTACGAGAACGGTCTGAAGGAGAAGGTGCGTTAGAGGACCAGAAATAATTTGAATCACAGGATTTTGACCTCAGGGAGAGTTTTTTTTGCCAATATTCCAAAAATAGCTGGAGAATATTTCGTCTTGTAGCCAATGCACATGCACATGTAGCTATACATTGCAACACAATTTTTACAATTCAAGTGAAAAAAACCCTCGCGATTGTGTTTTTAAGAGATTATGTTTTGTTACTTTAAAAATGTCTTATTGTCGAAAATTAATAGAAATTATTTCTTTTTAGCTTCTAAAGTTTGCATTGTCGGCCCTTAGTTTCTCTCAGCATCGTGTAGACAACAATGTTATAGCCTGTAACCGGCTGCTTCTGCTTCACGGACCACCGGGAACCGGAAAGACGAGTCTCTGCAAGGCTCTGGCCCAGAAGTTGGCTATCCGGACACAGGGCAGCTATGCGTACACCCACCTGGTGGAGATCAATAGCCACAGTCTGTTCTCCAAGTGGTTTTCAGAGAGCGGCAAGCTGGTGGCCCGCCTGTTCTCCCGAATCGGAGAACTGGTTGCTGATCGAAACAATCTGGTCTGCCTTCTAATCGACGAGGTGGAATCATTGGCTTATGCCAGAAATTCCATGTCCAGCAATGAGCCGAGGGATGCCATGCGCGTGGTAAACGCAGTGTTAACACAGTTGGACGACATCAAGGCCTGCCCGAACGTGCTTATCCTAGCCACTTCTAATCTAGCTCAAAGCATCGACCTGGCTTTCTTGGATCGGGCTGATATCCGGCAGTATATTGGGTATCCATCCATGCCAGCTGTACGAGGCATTTACAAGACTATGCTATCGGAGCTCATGGCAGCAGGCATAATTCAACGCGAGGCGCTGGAAGCTGAGGACTCGGAGGAGGGACTGCTGACCAATCTGGCCGAACGAAGCATTGGGTTGAGTGGACGGACACTGAGAAAACTGCCACTTTTGGCCCACGCCCAGTACACCAGCAGCGATCTCTTCGAACTGGACCAGAAGATAAGCTTGTCTGATTTTTTGGACGCCATGATGCAAGCTCTTGAGCAGCACTTGGGCGAGCAACGTCTCCTTAAATTGGAGTCCCTTGAAGAGCTCTGAGCTCTAAATCAACATCCAACCAATTTCTCATAAGCACAAACGGAAAAAAATACATGTACACCATACCCCCCACTCTCAAGACTTTGTAAACTTCAATTTTTTTCTTTTTACCATGAAAAACAATCCAAGGGCGGAGATGGCGAAAATGGAGGTCCAGTCGCAGCTCTCTGTTAGCTGCTTCGTTTCATTTGCACACGACACAGAGATTTTCCCATTTCTTTATCCGGCTTTTGATGTGAAAATCAAGCGTGAAATCTTGTTATTTGCTTGCAAGCTCCTACATCGACTGCCCATTCAGCCCGCATCCCATTCCCATTCCCATTCCCACGCATCCCTCGGTTCTTATCCGTCGGATCCTGTGCACCCTCCAACTCGATATGCACAGACATTGGACCCTACGCAATCTCAGCACTTTTACCTTGCCTTCTTTTCTCATTCGAGTGCAGGAGAACTCTCAAGTCCGGCACATGTCGAATCTATTGGATGATGGTCAAGACTGGCAATCTAGCCTTTTTATTTTAAGTTGAGGTTTTTAATTTTCGAGTGGCTAGCTATTTTAAATAAAAATTGAATAGGTTATTCCCTGATTGTTTGTTTAAAACTATTTATTTAATTTAGTTTTTTGAATTTAGTGTTTAAAATGTATTTTTATAGCTTATTTAAAATCGGTATGCTCAACACTGCCAGCAGGGTTTTCAATCAAAGGGTGTAGGTCCTGTAGGACTACAGGACAGGCCGGACATGCCAAGTTATTACGAGTGCAAGTGACGACTAATCAAATTTGGCTGGCAATTGGATTCTGTGTTGATACAGCCTGTTGATCCATAACATTCATTTTGAAGCAAATCCCTTTGTCGTAGTTTCAGTATCAGTGGGGATATCTATAAATCCCAGTTGTATTATTCAAATATACAATAAAAAGCATATTTATAAAATCAAGTTAAGAGTGATTTAATCCGAATAAATTAAATTGAATTGAGTTGGTGGCATGTGAAACAGTGCCATGCCGCAAATAATTCTTTGTTCTTGGATGGCTCTCATTAAATCAGGAAAAATCTCAGCCAAAAGGCGGGCATAGATTGGCAGGAACTGTGTATAAGAGAAGGAGGTGAGACAGGTGAGGGCAGGTGGCAATAAAATGGCTGGCTGACAGTAAAAATAGACAAATAGGGGCGCCATCGAATTATGTGAACGGATAGCTGCAGGACTAATAAAATGTAGATGTGTGCACCGGAATGGGGGAAGTGCGATAAAATAGATTCCTGTTGATGAAAATGTGATGGGATGCTCATGTGTGATTCCGCCCATTGTCCTCCTGCCGGGGCATATAAAATATACGGGGGTTTATTAGCCATACGGCAAGAGAATCGCATCAGGATCTAAATGGGCCACAGGAAAGGAAGTAGAGACTGAATCTTATGGCTTTGCTTAGTTGATGTGGCTTTTTCATTTAAAGCTTGTTGATCCAATCGGATGTATCCGAAACTAAATACCTTTGCTGTCATCCTTCTTATATGCACTGTGAAAATACATCCTTGTGGAGTACCTACCGAGTTTCCAGCTCATCTGCCATTCGATTGTTGATTTTTACATTTTATGGCTCAACGCGTTGTTTGTTTGCTGCAGTCGTGTGTTACATACAACTATTATTTATCTGCTTGTTTACGTTTTATTTCAACAGAATCGTCTACAATTCCAGCTATCAATGGTGTTTGTTTGCCGCATCCACTGTGTTCGGCAAGGCTCCATTCTCAGCTCCACCCCTTCATTTGTCTTGGTCGCCTGCTGCTCCTGCCAGAACAAACAATTGATTTTACATATTTATACACAACAGAATAATATCCTAGATATGAGATATAACTTGGCAATAATTCGATTGTAGCTATGTTTAATTAAACATTTATTGCATTCTATTATATATGTACATTAAACGATATAAATAGTATCTTGTCGTATAATTCACTAAAGATTAGTCTAACTAGCCATTAGTCGAAACATAATTTTATTTTTGTGATATAGTGGTTTATAGTGATTTTATTTTAGTATTAAATATAAAGTTAATCTTATAAATGTAAAAAAAAATATTGTTTTACCAAAATAAACTTGAACTTTTTCCGAAATTCTTCTAAAAGGAATCCACCAGCTGCAGTCCTGGGCCTTCTTTATGAGTGGTGTGAGAGATTCCCCAGGCATAAATTGCAAAATAAATGTGCAATGTATTTCGAGTCGGGTGCAGACCACGTCCCGCCATTTTTCCAACACCCCCAAGCCCCGATCCGGTCCGGACGCCGGAGCTCCTCCCCCGCACAATCATGCGGGGGGCAGAGAGAATTGAACCATTGATGGCTACGTTTATTTATGTTTTCCCTGTTCGGTGTGTGCTCGAAGCCTGTAAGCAGCATTTTGCAATTGCATTTCAGCAATATGGAAAATTTTGCTTCCCAGTACGAATTCGCATTGTTATCCAATGCGGCTGCTGCCTTTGTCGATATTGTTGTTGGAGCTCATGTATTTACCAAGACTGGGAGCAATTGTTTCTTGTTTATTGTTTGGATTTGTAAGCTTACCATATTGTGGCGTTAAGAAATTTAAGATTACAGCACAGGCACAGGGAAAATGCTTTAAAATTGCCTTCAATCAAGAATTCTCGCATTTGAAATATTAACCCAATTGAAGATTGATGTTCAGACAATTAAACTTTGGCCGCATGATGTGGTTAAAATAGAAACACTTTTTGGAAGAAAAATCTTAAATGTGATGATTGTCTTAAAATGAATGGATTTTAGTTCACAGATAAGTAAAAAACTAAATTGAGCAGTTGATTTTTTTTTTAATAATTTAAGGAAATGATATGGCTTGTCATATTTTCCTCTTATATCTTGGCCGAAAAAGCTTCAAACCACCAAAGAGGCAATTTTGGTTTAATTTAAACTGTTGTGGTGAGTGCTGGAGGCCAGACGTCGATGAGGAAACCGCGGCGCCTTTGTTGCCGTCGTTCACCCCTTCAGCTCTGCCCCTTTCGCCACATCCCCTTTATGGCCAGAATGTGCAGCCGTTGCAAAAATATCCGCGGAACCGGGAAGCTTGAAATTGTTTAGTTATTGAAAAAGGGTCGTTAATTATGTGTATCTATTTTTTGGACAAGAATTTCTTCTGGCAACTTTCGGCCAAAATAAATATGAAAATATGGCGAAAAGGGTCCGTAGCAGCTGCACGTTATCCCACAAACCTAAATTAAATTTCGGCTTCCATTGACTGGCAGAGTCCCTGGTATTAAAAGCTATAACACTTTTGTGGAAAATGGGAAAGGAAAAAATTTCAGCTCGGCCCGATGGGGTGCCTTAAAATGGATTGTCAACAAACTAACTCTTGAACTTACTCACACAACAAGTGCATAACTCCAGTATTAGATTCTTAGTTCCCCATCTCAAGCCATAACAACCATCGTCAAATCAACTAAGTCAAGCCAAGCAAAATGCACTTCAGCTATCACATATGCACTGGGGTGTTCTCAAATGAGAATGTTTCACATGAGAAATTGTTGCATATTCAAATCTTATTGAAAACGGGGCGTATACGCAATTTATTGTCTTCGTTCTCTAATCATAATCTGATTTTCTAGAACCGGCCAGCAATTTCAACCGCAGTGTTTGCGTTTTTCAATATTCCAAACACTTTTTAGAAAAAGTTTGGTGAAAATAGAAATGAGAACCAGTCAACTATCTATTCGCATATGTAGCGCCGTGCTCGGGTGTGTTATTTATGCTTGAAACGTGACTGGAAATATGAAATGCAGCAAATGTGTTTACTTAAATGAAGTGAGTGAAAATTGACAAATACATACACACTCACATAGCCATGCTCAACCAAAAGATGACTAAAATGCATTGGAAGGGCGGCTGAAATAGGAGGCGTGGCCCAGTCACATCCGACCAGCGAGCTTAGGGCACATGAGAAATACGCCAAAAATGGCAACGACGCTAATCCCTTGGCCTGAGCAGCTCAAGTGCACAAGTACAGTAAGGACTCGAAAGGACAGCCTAAGGGATTAATTGCAAAGGGGGAAAAATTTATGTTTTTTTTTAAATCAATATATGTATATTGTAAATGGAAATAACAATGGATAATGCAACAATTTTCCCTTGGAAATAGCATCGCTTGATTTTAAACTAAAATATTTTTGTTAAAGTATTTTTTTAAGGGTTTCCTGTAGCCAACACATACACTGCGGAAATGTGTCAAATTCAATAACAGCCAAAGTGACGTGCTTCCTGACCTAACCCCTCGCATAACCTCCTATTGGTGGAAAAATCTGAAAAAGAAGTCGAAGCAGCAAAAGCAACTGCGGCGCCAAACTCTGGACAATGGTAGCCAAAGCCAACTGCTCTTTCCACATCCACATCGCCTTATACTGCCATCGTCCTGGCCTTATAAAAATGTACGATTTTTCTTCATTTGATGAAACGAAATACAATTTCTCAACGAGCAACGCAACGCAACGCAAAAAAAGTTTGTTGCAATTGCAATTTTCTTGCCAAATCAGTGCACGCTGCTAGCCATATTGACATTTTTAAAAGCCAATATTTCTCCAGGACTCCCAGACCCATTTTCCATAGCCAATTCGCCCCAAAAAGAAGCAGAGACACACACAAAGTACGTCCAAAGTTGGATCCACGAATTAATTTATTTGACTTCTGCAATGTATATAAATATAAATTGAATGAGCCCCACGCACACAAGGAAATTGAATGCGTGGGCCGTCAGTTCCGCCATTTCCGGAAACTGGCACACAATGGTGGAAGTTGCATTTAATAGACTAACATTAAATAAATAAAAAAAAACAACTAGGCAAAGTGGGTCAAAATGTTACTTTAAAAAACAAATACTTGAAGCTCTTGACGAACTTCCTATCGAATATGTAAACAAATTTAATTTAAAAAGAATTGAATACGGGGCGTATACGTAGTGAGCTCAACCATTACACCATCTAGATCACGCTTTTACTATTACCTGCATGGCTTGCTAATTAACCGAAAACAAATAAATGGTTAGAGTCGTTTTGGCCATCTTACTATTCATCCCCTTGCCACTTGTGTCGCTGCAATTACTCTGATTAATGGCGGTTGGCAAGGTAGCCACTGAAAATGCCTGTGGTTTCCCAAAACCAACGCCCAACACCTTCGGTTTTCACCCTTTTCCCCTTGATTGCCGGAAAGGACAAATGAGGAGTCAGGGAACTGGGAATGACAGTCGAACGGACACTTTTTACCCGTCCAACTTTGGCAGGCAGAAACTGCAAACGCAAATGAAATTAGTCAAAACTATTTGGGCGATTCCGCGGCAATGAGGCGGTTCGCACTCCTTGGCAATTTTCAATAGGCATCGATAATCTAACACTGAGAGAAATAGGAAGGGGTGTACAATTAAGGTGATCATTTCTTATTTAATATACTGAATAAAGGATATTTTTCTATGGTTTATATATTATTTTAAGAGAATTCAAATAGTGATTGTTCTTCTTGTACTTTGCCTCCGATTTCACATTCAGATTTTGCAATGCCATGTCAAGTTCGTGACGCGCGTTATTTCTAATTAGATTAGGGTGTGTCCAAGAGCCCTGACCACGCCCTAAGCTGATGGCCCGCCCCGTACGGACTGGGCCGATTTGATTGCCATTTGGTCGCCGGCCGACCTATTCGTTTTGCAGTAATTTTAATTGAAAAAATTCTTCAATTTTGCCATCCATCTGACGGTCAGGTCGGCCATGGCCCGTTCTCATCTCTCGTCCGACAGTCGTAGAAATGTAATTAGCCCCTCCCCCTGTTGTCTGTTTGTGTCAACTTTTCAATTAAATATTCATAAAAAATGCAATTTGCCATCCACTTCGCAGGGCGGAAAGATATTTTGCAATTACTTTTAAGAGCCTGCATAAGGTCAGGCGCCTAAATGGTTATTATGCGATTGATTTTTCTCAGGGATGGGGAATTCCTGAGAAGAATGAGAATTTTCTAGATTAATTAAATTATTAAAAGAAATATTTTCTTTTATTGTCTAAAACAACTAAAAAACTTGTACGAAGGGAATTTTTAAATTCAACTCGAAAATACTTCACGTGTACAGTCTAAGGTCTCTAACACTCTACAGGGTAGCTGGATTTGAGGAATCTTTAATTAAATTGGTCAGTTGAATTGGTCAAAATAAGAAGCAGAAGGGAAAGGTGGTACTAATTTTAGCAGCGCCAATTCTTTGTCTTGCAGTCCACGTGCCCTTTGTGCAACTGAAATGGCGGTAATTAATCATTTCTACTGCGGTTAGTCGACCGCCATTCGATTCCAGCTCGCTGTTTGCCGTGACGTGCGAATCGCGGTAGTTATTTGAACTACTCCAGCTAGTTTAATTAAAAGCCACAGCTCGCCCTCTGCGGCAATTGGTGTGAGTTATTGGTCGGCGATGATTTGCTACTTTCGGGCTCACATTGTCACTGGCACATGGTGTGGGTCGTTTGATTGTGGCCATAATCACAGAAGGCATCTACTGCACGTACATTGTACGCAGGAGGGCAAAAAACTTGTAGGACAGCTGGAGAAGCTGTTCGAAGTGTTTAAACGTAAGAGGATATCAAATAAAAGTTGAGGTATTTTTCATGTTAACTCACATCCGTTATGGTTACCAGTGACACATTTAGGAATATGGTGGCCTTCAATCGACTGGGCTGCTGGGATCTCTTGATGACCAGGACTAGCATCTTTCGATAGCGGAGATCAGCATTGAACCAGTCTTGGTTGTACACAGCCTGACCTATGTTTTCGCTCTGACAATCAGAGATAGAGTTTCGAGAATTGATAAACAAAACAATAGAAGGATCTTACCGCATCTAGCAACCGCTGGGCATATGTGGTAATCATAAAGACCTGAACCATGGCGCAAAAGAGGAAGAGGACCAGCATCACCAGGTTGTCGATCTTGCCGCCAATGGTCATCTGGAATCCCACAAAGCAAATAATAAACGATGAGGAGGCAAAGTTACACAGAAGGGAGACGCCGAATATTTCATTAATGTCCTGGCAGAGTTTAAGCAACCGTTGATGGTAGACCACCGCAGCCTGAAGGAATTGCAAATCCTGCTGTGGCGACTCCACTCCCGCTACATGGGCCTCAATTTTCCGCCCCAAGCGAATGAAATGCATCACCAGAATAGTCACCAAAGCGCACATAAGCATATCAGCGGCCAGTTGCCCGGATAGACATGCCTGCCCGCCAATATTCTGGGCTACATACATGAAGTAGTAGGTGTTTCCGGTGCTCCAGTCCCAAGGCACCCAGCTGTAGTAGGGTAGCATCCGTTCGAAGCTTTGTATACCCAGCCAGAAGTCGTACACCAGCCAATAGACAGCCCAGTAAAGGTTGTACGTCCAAATCAAAACCATATGCATGCTAAAGTAAAATATGCTGTATCGGCTGTAGCTGACCAAATAATCCTGGATTGCATATCCGTCCTGTTGGTCCACTCGCTTCGGGTGCAGTTTCTGCATTTCGCATACCACCTGAGTGGTTTTTGCTCTTTGTCGCCAAATGTGCCAGATCTTGAGGTCTCCGACCACCACAAAACCGATAAAGGACAAATTCATGGTGGCCTCGAGGAAGTTACTGCCCTTGCTGATTGCCAGGAACACGTAAATGAGCTCTGAGAGGAGCACCACATTCAGATTCACCATTTGTGCAATGAAGATCCAATGGAGTAGCTGCTCCTTCCTCTGGCTATTGTTCTTGTGGTCGTAGGCCAGCATTCCAATGGAGAGGTAGAACACGTTGGCATACTTAAGAAAATCCTCGAGAAGAATAGGCTTCGTCCCTTTAGGGTTTTTGGCTGGTGGACTTGTCTTCGGAGTTTCCATTTTTGATTGCCTAGTTTTCCGCGCTGCTGGACTTTTATATGGGATTCGAAATTAGGGTCCAACCGAGACCGCCATGCTCGTTGATTTAATAATTTACTGTTGCCACACACTCTGGACTATTGTCACGCCCACTTGATTAGCATGTACACGGCGAGCATCTCTCAATTAGGGCGTTGAGAACCCGTACAGTTGGTCGTGGGTGGGCGTGGCTAATTGAGCCTAAGTCGAAATCGATGACTCCCCCAATTAAGTGACTCTTAGTTGCTCACAAATGTCAGCGATTAGTTCCACCTCCGACGGGCATTGAAATGGAAATGTAATTTGGAAATGTTGGCTAAGAATAGATTTTAGGTCCAGGTATTTCTGGCGAATGAATTTAGAAAGAAAATATTTTATATCTTAAAATAAATCAATGAAAAAATTGTATTATAACGATAAAGTGAAAATTTTCAATGGTAATGGTAAATCATAGTCTATCGGTCCACTTATAATGGATTTATTTAAATGAAATCCTTATTCATTCTTTGCGTTTTTATAAGAGCATTTTCAACTTCCACAAAATGGATTTTTATGTAGTGGTTGTTTTGATATTTCAAGAGTATTTGGAGCGACGTTTATGTCCTTCCTTTATGGCTTGTTTTGTTCCGGGCTTTGGACAGACAGCACGATACACAATGTCCCCTTGTTTTTGTGTCTTGACCCACTTGTCCCTCGGTGTGCGAGAGAATCTGCCCGACTGCGGGCCTTGGTTTTTGCCTATTTCCTGTTTACACACATCAAGATGGCACTGCATTCGAATTCCCATTTCTTCTGGATAACTGAGACCCAGTTCATGTCTCTGACATCAAATGTTTTTCCGTCTCCGAATAATGCGAAAGTTTCCTTCATTCTTTACTGGGCTTGTTTATTTGCTCGTTTGTTTTTCCTCCCAAGGCGGAGATGAGTTGCTCGGTATGTTGCAATTAAATTCGATTTGAGTCACTCTTAGCCTGTCGCCGGACCGTTTCTGAATCTGTATTACAATTGGACACTGACTAACTGACCTCATTTGCGTATCGTATTTCTAATGAAATTTACATGACTATTGCAGCCGCAGCAATGTTAATGAAGAGCATTTATACGCAGCTGTCTGTGTGAGTGCGTTTATGTTGATGTATGAGTGCAAGGACATATGTGTGTGTGACTCCTGCTGCGTGCATGAGAATATATTGCCATATGAGATTTATTCTCAAATGCAATTAGCATTTTAAATATATCTCACGCAAAGCACAATTTTTCACTTCTTAATGGCATTTGTAATGTTAAACCCAAATTAATTTAATAAATTTGTGCTGCCCATGTGGCAGCCTGTCTGTCAGAGTTATGTAATTTGAATGCATTTCAATTTCCCATTTTAAAGTTTTTGTAGTGATATAATAACAATGAAAAAAAAAGAATCATAACAAAAACTTAATTGCAAACAATTTTATTGACTTCAATTTTTTTTTAAGTTTTTTTTTATAATAAAAACTAATGAAAAAGTCGGCTAATGATTGAAATTAAATAGTCGCTTAAAATCTACAATAGTTTTGAGCGGTGTTTTTTTGGATTACATATTTTCTGTTTCTAGTTGCAAATTCCCATGAAGTACTTGTGAAAATGGCCTGGATGAGTTCTGCTTTTTAGTTTTTTAATCGGATAAATGCGTCAAGTTTATGTCAAGGGCCTTTGAAAGAATCAGTTTATGGTTATACAAATTTTAAAGTTTGTTGGAATTTATTCTATTTTATTAAAAAGTATTTTTTCGAATAACCAACTAACCATACAAAGGCTTTGAAGAATATTTTGTAGTTCCTTTTTAAAAACCACATTGAATCGAATGAGGGAAAAGCAAGATTATAAGTTAAAATTTTAGTTGGATTTTTGTTGAAATTTTGAGGGGAAAGTACTTTCGCTTTTGGGAAATACAGTTTTTGCAACTAATACCTATGCAGATTAATCTGCATATGGTATTCGAACGAATGCCCCTTGGGGTGTGGGGCAAGGTCCTTGAGTTTCCGTTTTGCATTTTTGGGGCCGACCCCATTACAGGGGGGTTTATCTATGGCGAAACCGAGAGACAAAAAGGAGGTCGGTGCGCCAATTTCCTGGCCCTTTACTTTTTGGCCCACACCATAGTAAACAAAGCAATTATGTGTGTATGTACCTGCAACAAATACACGCTATACATACATATTTATATTTGTACACACGACAGCGGGTATTCTTACAAACGAATGCATGTTTTGCTGGTTGTGTGTGTTCGTTGGAATACTTCGTTGTTGGTTAGTTTGTTGCACTGTTGCATATTATCAAAAACATTTGTAGCAGGAAAACAGAGCTTCGGACGAGTTTCAGTTTGGTCGAAGGGCTTGCTTTTTGGGAGGGGGCTCCGCGCGGAAGGGTGTCCGTGTGTACATTTTGGCTGCTGGCATTTTTGAATGTTTGCCAAATGTTGTTGGCTTTGGCGTAATTGTTACACCAACAGTGAAATGTGCAATGATAAGGCCGCGATGTGTTTTTTCCCATCGCCGTTCTGTTTTTTTATTCTCTCTCCTCCCAACATTTCTATTATTTTTTCGCCGAGCTGCCATTGCCCTCTGCTGGCAGTGTGCCACTTTCTGTGGCACTGCACACATGCTCGGGGTGTCCTTTCCCCTTTTCTAATGTGGCCAACATAATAAACTTAATTTGAGTGGAGATGTTGAGTAATAGAAACCGATGTACAATGAAAAAGAATAACTTGTTGAGAGAGTGTCATTGACCTTTGATTATAATCATTTGGGTTCTACAATATAAAATTTATTATAATTTTCTTCAAATATTTATACTTTTAATTTTGAAGTAGACTTCAAGTGCCTTTAGTTGAGATTGCAGCCATATGAATATTTTATGCATTTTCTTTTCTGTTACTAGTTTATTATTCTTTTGAAACACCTGCAACTGTTGTGATTTAATAATCCTCACATGGGCACGCTCAAAATAAGTTCAAAACATATTTCAACCCATTCGGCTGACTTCAGTTCTACAAACTTTTTTTCCAGAGTCGGGGAAAACTTTTTCTGGCTGCCAGTTTATTGGGCTTTTACGTGGGCGAGAGAGCTTCCACGTCTGAGGACCAAACTCGATTTTAAATGCGTTTTTCTGCTATTTAACTAATTTGCTTAATATTTCGCGAGCTCTCGCCAAATTTGACTGCGCGTGAAAATTGCCAAGTGGAAAATAAATGAGGGGGTGGATGGCAAACACCCCGGCCCCTACGGCTGCCAGCTGCTGGATCCTTATAATATTTATCCTTGTCACCCACACATATGCGAACCGTCCCGACTGACTTTGACGCTCCGTGAAGTGTCTGTGTGTGCGTGTGTGTATTTTTAGCTTTGTTATGTTTTGATTAACGGCAAATCAAATCAAACGAGATAATGACTCGGAATGGAATTACTTATGTGTGGACTCAATGAGCTATGCAAGGGATCTGGCGAATAGTTAATGCTTTAATGCCTTTAAACTTTGCAGCAGCTTGCTCAGCAAATTGCTCATACGCCGTGTGTGACATCGTATTTCATTCATAACATCTGGGAATATGGAATTTTTTGTTAAATTTATGGCCCAAAACGCACTAAGGAATTCCAGTGTGAAGTTGTCTAATAATCATGCTGGACAAAAACAACATCATTGGTGTTAATAATAATTATAACAAATGCTCACCATGACCTAAATTCTGCACGGACTTGCTCTCTAGTGCAGGCTCTCACTGGAGAGACGAACAGCAAATTATTGTTTAAATATTAAACAAACACACTACACACACATGCAGGATGGGAAACAATGCACTTTGTGGGGCAAATACAATGGGGAGATAAACAAAGCCAAGCGACAGACTAAGGGCCAAATTTGCATAAATTAAAGAGCCCCAAACTCATGCCAGACACATTCAGTGCAAGCCATAATGGAGTTTCAGATATTTGGGGAGGGATTCGAACGATCGATAGAATTTGTTTTAAATTAACTTTGAACGAAATGGGAAGAGTTGTGGTCAAAATAATGGGTAACGAAAGTAGGTCTCTCATTGAAAAAATTGTCAGCATATTTAAAAAATTTGTCATTTAAAATGCACAATCTTATAAAAAGATAATTCCTTTGGAAAGAATGGAAATATTAATAAGATTTATGTTTTCTGAAATGCCAAAATGATAATCTTTATAGCAAATGTGTTATTTGAATTTTAAAAACATAAAATATACTTACATAGCCTCACGTTTAACAAAAGTGTATACATTCAGAATCCCGGCTTATATGTAAGATAGCATTGTGCTGCAAGTCAAATTAATAATTATTCCATGGTATGGATATAACCATCATTATTGTCTGCCTTATTTGAGAGAAATGCCATTTCCAGTTTCACTTAAAAGCCCTTCAATGGTTTCACCCAAGACCCGAAAGTCTTACCACACTATATACGGACAATTTGATGCAGAAATGTACATGTGTAGGGACATATATTGGCTCACATGGATTTATATTCACATTTATTCGTCACAGCTTGACTTCAATTGCAAAATTGGCTGCTCCGACGACCGGAGTGGGCCTTTTTGTAAATATTTCATTGTGGGTCCATTCGGGTCTGTGGTCAACTCGTTTGTGAGGTTATAAAGTTAATGAATTGCATTTTAATATGTATTATGGGCATTTTACCTGACACACCCTTCCCACATTTTTGCGGAATCCTTGGGCTATCTGCTCAACTTAATAATCTTTAAAGCGGAAGCCCCGATAGAAAAGCGAACGTAGATTAAATTTAGTTCATAGATGACTGCCTGATTTTCCAGTCGGTATTTTGGGGCGGATTTTCATAACCCATACACGTTCGGACACACCTGCACATTGCGATAAGCTAAGAGGAAATTCGCATTCGACTGGCGACCCCTTTGCGTCGATGAGGATATTCAGAACTCGATTCCATGCATTTGTCATAATTGGCAACGAAGTGTGCTTTTCGCCTCCAGTCCCCCAGTCGACTCTCACAGCCAACTCGACGGCACACTCGCACTAATCGCATCAGGAGCTCCTTGGCAGGATTGCATTAAAGTTACATTTTACCTAGCTGCCACCTAGTTTACAGCGATCTAGTTTCTCCACTACACTGCCAAATTCTTGTTGAACTTTGTAATTCAACTCCTTTTATAGAAAGTAACAATATACCAAAATATTTCTGATACATATTAATGATATAATTTATTAAAATTTTTGGGATTACCTCCAATTAATGGATTTATTTAAATATTTCCTTGTTTTTTTCAGTCTAGCTTTCAACTCTTTTTCGCCTTCACCTTCACGATTCCCCCTGCACTTCTGCTTTTGTCACGTTTGCGAGTTGTTCCTCAATTTGGCGCGTCATATGTTTGCCATTGTGCGCGCCACGTGCGTCCTGGCCGGGTCCTTGTCCGCATCCTTCGACTTCTTCATCCTTTTGCCATCTTTCCCAGGATTTTCATTTTCGTCGTCGTCCTTGTGTGTTTGTCATCGGCAGACCGCATTTTTAATATGCGCATAAATTGGCTGACATTGATGGATCCTAATAGAGTTGCAGTTGCCACGGTGTCTCCGTCAGCGGTGGAGGTACAAGCGTTAGGAATGCAGACAACAGACGCACAGTGGTCTCGATCCGGTTCTCAATCAATCTGAAGTCAAAGATGTGAAGAATATGAGAACTAAATATCTATAAATTTTGTCAATAAATAATGAACTTATAGCCACGGGGGAGACGTAAATCTTCGCTGAAAAAAAATATATAATTTTATATTATAGTGCCACAGTTCTCTGGATAGAAAAGTCATCCTGCACGCTGTGAAGGCGTGGCTGCCACTTGGCTTTGTTGTTGCAGCTGTCGTGTGCAATGAATACATAAGTGAGCTGTGCATATCGACCGGATCGGAGGCCTTCCGCTGAACCCGGCCGGATTGCTTTCTGTGACTCAAGACCCTGATTACCATTCGATTGCGCCCAACTTCAGTTTCAATCGCCTCCTTTGTGCACATCCCTGTGATGAAAGTAATTAATTATGGTGCGGCATAACCCCGTCTGACCCTGCTGCCCAATGTACTGGCTGCAATCGCAAAAGTCCGGGCCAAATGTCGAGTTTCCCTATGATTCCGCCATCTCCCCATTAAGGGGATTTTCAAACATTTGCATATTAAAACTGCTGCCGAGAGATGCGAGCAAAGTAAATTGTAATTGAGTGTAAAAACATGTGTACATCAGCGACGACAGATAAATACTCATGCATACATAGGGTTGTGTGGTCTTTAGGGTTGGGGCCACTTACCTTAAATCATAATCATCATTGAAGCTGAAATGAAGACGAATAAGCTGCAGAAAAGTGTGTTCTTAAATTTTTATAATATGCCAGACGCTGGGACTTCTGTTTCCCATTCTTGCTTTTTCGCAGCGACACTTCTAAGAGGATTTTCTGCCATTCAGGGGTATTAGGATGAACCTTAGTAGATGTTTTTTTTTTGTAAGATTTTAATGTCATAAAAATATATGCGAAATTTTCTATACACCCCAGAACACTATGTGTGGTTCCTGCCTTTATAACAATTAAATGCTAATATCTAATGGTTTATTTTAAAGATAATTACTCTCTCCTAGCTTTTAAAACTAAAATTGAAAAAAAAAACTTTTTGAAAAAGAATAAAACACGTACTAAAATTCTAATTTTAGCATTTAGATATCCACTCTGCAGGGACATCTCCGTCTTGGGGCTCTGGGCTTTGAAGTAAAACTTTGTCCTGCACACTCTTAAAGCGATGAATACATTTTTTACGCAGCATCATTGGGGCATGAGGCGGGTGAGGGGTACTGTATGTGGGCGGGGGGTGCTGACGATGCCTATCAATGTGGGCCTCGTCCCGGGCGCAACATTTCGAGCGTAAATTGTAAACTTTTGATTGGATTGTGCAGCAAGTGGCATGTGCGGTTGCGTTTTCGGGCGACGTTTATGCGGCGTATACGCAATGTGCGTTAAATTATTGGAGAACAAAAATCACACAAGCATCACGCACACCCAGTTGTAACATAAATGCCTCCCGGTTACCCATGTAACCTCCCGCCGGCATTGCCCCGACGCAACTCATTAAAAACTTTTCCAAACTGTGTTTTGATTTGATTCAGCTCAGCGATCTCGGTTTCAGGCCCAATTCGCTCGCTCACCTGGCTGGGAGCTTCAAACAACGTTAAAGGTTAATGGAAAAAATTTCAAATAATATTAACATAAGGTTAATAAAAAAATTCTACAAAGGTATTGAAAATTAAACTCTTTGAAAACGACTTTTGGAGTAATTAATCTGCCTTGTAAAAAGTAATTTTTTTTGTTAGCTAAATGTTAAATGTTTTCTATCTTATATTTTATGACACAAGTAAAGCACTTTTAATATTTTATTCATTTATCATCCTGAGTAGAGCTTAGTTCAATCCTTGCAATCCACCATTAATTAAGTAATCGTCAAACCAGAAACCAACCACCACACAAACAGTGCATAAGCGATTGGTGATCTATGCCCTTGGTGTCCTGTCTCTGGCGGGCGTTGGGTCTCCTTCCTCCAACTGACAGCTGTCTGTCATCTGGGCCAAAACACAAAATCAATCAACGTTTGCCATACGCCGCCGCCGGCGCAAAAGTTGTCTATGAAAACGCATTTTCATTATGAACTTGCCACCGCGCCTCTCCGCTACAATGCCCCAACACCCTGTTTCCAGCTCCCCCTTCTTTGCAGCGCCAGATAGCGCCATGTTGCTTATGAAACTTTGCCCAACATTATCTTTTTGCGGCTGTCATATATTTTCCCAGGGTCCCAGCTACTACTTTGACTTGGTTGTTTGGCCTTGTTTCGGCTTTGTTTTGCTGTTTATTGGGATTTAATCTGCCACCCGCAACTTGGGTCGTCTCCGTTCCTCGACTCGGCTGCCTTATCAAAAATCAATTTGTTCAACATTCACTCGAACTAGTGGGGCCAGAACAAAAAAATGCTATTTGTGATTTAATGGAGGATTCCGAACAGGACGAAGTACGACTGACTGCCTAGGACGACAAATTTATGCATTAAAATAAATGCGAAGCGTTCGCACACATTTGCGCAAACTTTTCCATTTGGCCAGCCGGAAGTATGAGCGTGTTGCTTTCCAAACTATTTACGGAGAGTCCTGCAACAAATGCAGTCACAAAAAACTGACTCCAAAAGCCACACAGAATGATTTTCTAATTTCCACATGCCATAAAAAACCGTTGCAGAATGCGACACAAAACGAGATGGGCAGAGCGGGGAAAGTGGAAATCGGCATTGCAATTTGCAAGCTAAACAGAAAAAAATGAGTAAAAAATGAATGCCAAAAGGGCAACCGTTTTAAATTCAAAAAGAAAGTTTTTAATTACAAAACGGCATCAAAATATCATCCAGTTCCTATGGCAACAAAACTTAATTGGAATTTGAACACTTAAAGTACGTTTTAGTACGCTTAGTTTTATAATATAATATTTCTGGATGACAAAAATAAAAAACAAAATCCTTTTTGATATTTTTCCTTTATTTTTTTTTAGGAAAATAAAGTTTCAAAGCGAAAACAACACAATTGACCTCACAATTCAATGGAAATGGAATTTCCTTTTTGGATTGTCGCCATTGACATTAGTGTCGGTGAGTATCAACAAGAGCAGCTGCAGTCGCAGGATAACGATTGAGCCGAGTCCTGGGCTGAGCGCGCGGGCATAATTCCGCCGGAAACGGATGTTGGCTGCTGTTGACAAGAAGCCATGTGTCGCTGGTGAGCGGACGTAAGTGCCTCATTGAAAGGCCATGACACAATTCGAGAAGCTGAAGTTGATAATCAGATTGCACCACCGAACCAATCGGACAAGTTGAGGCAACGATGGACAATCCGACAATGACAATCCCGAAATAAGCCCGAAATTAAGGTTTAAGAATTAAGACTTTACTGTGCCATATTTTAATAAATAATTAGTAATAATTTATTACTATTACCAAAGTTTTAATCCATAGCAATTTTTTTTTTTTAAAAACTGTGTACTTTTATCCATTTGCCAGGATAATTTGAGTGCAGAGATGAGGACTTTAAAATGGCCCACAAATTATTAACAGACAGCAAAAGCAGCCGTAACAGCAGTAACCGAGGCAGGAGCCTGAAAGTCTGCAGCAAATGTTTTTTGGGGCTTACTTGAATGCACAATCATACACACACTCCTCGCACACCATGCCACGACACACACACACACACACCCGACGACATTGTACTGCCACGAAACAACAATATTGACAGAGACAATGGCATAATGCATGCAGATGCTATGCTGCATGCGAGTCCTGTTCGTGTGTGAGTGTGTGTGTGTGTGCTGGTGCATGTATGTATATGTGTGTGTGTGTGTGTGCAAACAATTGCAACAACAGGCGTAACAAGCAGAAAAGTGTCACTGTTTTCTTGGCCGGCAGAGGAGTGGGCGGCGAGTGTTTTTTGGTGGGTGTAGGCACACACAGTCAGCCATCGAGGACAGTTGCATAAACACTTATAGAGCCATTTCGGCATAGTCATCTAAAAGTGCTGCCATCCACACACACACACCTACCCACATGTGTGCACACGCTCTCACAGATACTCCATTGCATGTATGCTGTTGGTCGCTAATATATCTGTTTTCTTTGTTCTGCCGGAAGAGCTAGAGGGAGGTGGACAGGACGAACAGGATGCAAAGGACGAGCTGAGGTATGGGCCCCATGGAATCGAGTGATGTGCCAGCCCTTTTCAGATTTCCCAACTTTCCTTACACATTCAGCAGGCAAAGGTTGACTTTTCAACCGATGAGTTTGGCAAACTGTTCCGGAGAAGTTGGAGAAGAAAGTCAATTGAGGGTAAGCCTATTTGATTAACCAGAGCAGTACAGGTTCTTTAATTAGAAAGGGTATGAAAAATTAATAGTAATAATGATAACTGTTGATTAATATTGATTTATCAATATTTTTTATATTTATATTACCATAATTTCATTGTCAAAGAAAGAGCATCACAAAGAAAGTCCTTGAACTAAAATGAATTCCATATTTTTCGTTGGACTTTTAATCGCAGGAATTCAGGACAACATAACTGAAGCCATAACCGGGGACCAATGCTCGATGGGTGGTTAAGAGCACTACCCGCTCCCATCACCTGTTGTTCGGCTGGAGCAATTATTTTTGAAATATTTGGCCATGTTACTCGCATACAATATGATCGTCAAGCTGTGAGATGCCAAGACACAGGAACACCCGAGGAGTGCAAATAGTTGGCATAACTTATTCGGCTGCTGCTACTACTGCTGCTGCTACTGTGTTATCATTTAATTAAGTTTTCTTTAATTAAGTCGGCATGTGGAGTGGAGACCGCACTGATGGCAGCGGCAATGTTGCAGCAACACGCAGTGCCAGCAGCAACAGCAAAAGCAACAATATCAGAGTGGCATCTCTGCTTAATTAATGCACGTTAAGGCGAGGGGCGAGGGGGCGAGAAAAGGGATATGGGTGAGTGTGAAAATGTTGTGTGTGAGCTGAATTTTCGCGAATTTTCACACACTAGCTTCATTGCAGTCGACTAAACACTTCGAAAATGATTTTCAGCCACTGGCACAGCCACACGACGCCACGAAATACGTATGTGCTAAAGTGGATTTTTGCATTCGAGCTGAAGTTGAGCACTTTAAATTGTGTATTAGCTGTGGGCCGCCAGGACATCCCACCGATCCGCCGACTCTGTGACCCAAAAAATGTGCATGTCACAGTTGCCACAGCAATGACTCCCAAGGTGAATGTTTCATTTTCGTTTCGCCAATGTGTTGACAGACCCACACACCCCATACTCCCACGCACACTGGCCTATTTACATATTGATCTTTCGCGGTACATATGCACACAGTCGGAAAGCCGGATGGACGAACTGACAGACAATCATAATCAGTGATGCTTAATATTCGGTGGTTGTGTATAATAAAATTGAATTTAACAGGTTTTATATTAAAAGAATGTATAAACAAAAACATTTTAATTAAAAAAGATTCATTTCTCTTTCACTTTCATTTCACAACTGTCATCTTCGGCATCACTGGTCATAATGACACGTCATGTGGCATACTGCATGCCTGCATGGTAATTGCAACATTTCGCTCGACTTTGTCCTTGCCAACTGTCTCAGCTGTGTCAGCTGCAACAATGGCACTGGCTGCGATGCATCTGCAGCTGCTGCACAATGGGCCCAAACATATCCCCCAGGATGTGTTGTCACAACCCTCACTCTCTCCGACTCCTGGGACGACAGGGGAGTTCAATGTTCAGCAACTCTCTGGGTCACCTTGCTGATGGGTCAATCGATGCTTAAACGCCGGATGGGTGGATGATTCCGGATGGGTGGATGATTCCGTAGTTGAAAAACTACGGAACCAACAGTTTGCAACTCCATCGGAGAAATGCAGCTAAGCGCCGTTCCCTCTTCCCTTTTTAGCCAAGAGGACCCTCTTCTATGGATTATCTCGGCGTGTTGGCCATTGCTCTGCGCTTGATTACTTTAATGTCCCTTGTTTAATGAGCAACCAAGAAAGGATAACCTAAAAAATGTAATTGTAAGTATAGTTAAGTATAGTAAGTACACTACTTCAGATACTCTTTAAAAAACAAATTTATTATAGAATACGAGGAGTATAAGACACCATTGATAAAAGTATGAAATAAATAAATTATTAAATCTTTATTTAAGCTGAAATGCCTGTTGGTAGAGTATAAACTAGTAGCGGGAAAGAATTCAAAAAGCCAGAATAAAGAACTAGCATGAGCTCTTATCTCCCCCCAACTTGCTGGGATTAGGGCACGGAACCCAGCTTCCACTGGGCTAATTACACTGGCCGTAGCACTCTCTCTAATTAAAGCCGAATAGAAAAGAATTTGAATAATTTGTATTCCGCTTTTACGCTCTTTGGTGCGGCAGCAGGCATCACGATTGAAACAATTCGCGAAAAGCGCTAAACGAAAAGCATTTAATAGAGGAACTGAGCGTGGAATCAAATAAAGAAAACCGCAACATAAAATATTTATGATTGTGCGGTTTTGAGCGGTGCAGCACATTTTTCGGCGATTGGTCAAAGGCAGTGCCAGTGGCTTCCAAAACAAAAAATAAAACAAAGCATCTGACACGAAACTATTTGGCGCTGGAACTTGTTGTTTTGGCTTTCTGCAGCCACAAATGCTGTTAAACATAATGTAAACGTTTGTCGATGCCGCAGTTAAAAAAAAAAACCGAGAAAATACTTTTTGGGGAATCCAACCACCCACCCACAACCCACTCAACTTTTTATCACCTGCGGCTGACCGACAAAAGCTTTCTGATGCCCACTTGACTCCCGGAACCTTGGAGGGCGGCCAAGTTGCTTGTGCTTACAGTTTGCTTCTGGTATCTTTGGGATCCTTGAATTGCTGATTGGCAAGGGTATATTGATCGATTGAATACATAAATGTCAGAAAATAAAATAAATATATAATTCCGAGAGGAATCAACAATTTAATTATATTAATACAAGGACCACAGAATTTCTTGCGATTTCTATTATAAATTAAGATATCCCACCAGTCGTTTCCTACTTCCAAAGCAAAGGCTGTTTTATTTGGTTTTGGTAGTTTTCATTTGGCAGCGGGAACAGATATGAGAACAGCAACTGAAATGAAACTAGAGGATGCCAAAGTTTTGCTGGTGTAACTTTGGCCAGATATTTGCCTTGTTTGATTATCTGTTTGCCCTGCTACCGTGTGACTGACAAACGTTTATTTGACATGAATTCAAAATAATATTTTGCAACAAACTTGTCCATAAAACGTGTGTAAGTAGTTCTGGCCATTTCTGGGCTGCAGCTTAAAACCGAATTTCAGCAATTTGCACCGAAATGTTAAATATTTATATTTGCATCGGGTAACTTAATACATACGTATATGTAGTAGTATACGAGTAGAGGAACAAACATATCAGCCTCGAAATGAGAAAACAAAGTGCGTTGGGTGTAAAATAGGAATGGGATTGGGATTGGGGCGCATGGGACTAGCAAGTTTCACAGGCCAAAATTCCAGATGAGGTCAGCAGAGGTAAGTTGAGGTTGCTACTTTAACTGGAAGCCGAGTTTGGAGCTGGACTCAACTTGTAATTTGATGCAAACAGGTGCAGGTTTTGTCAGGAACCTTTCGCCTTCCATGTGCGTACTAAGTGTGTGTGTGGTCTGCTAACTTTTGTATTTGCAGAAATGGGCGGGACGCCAGGGTGGCAGGAGTCAAAAGCTTAAATGCACTTCACAGCACAGCAGAGGGAAAAGTTATTTTAAATAAATTTATTTATAACGTCAGAGGAATGTGCTGTGCAGCACAGGGCAAGTAAATGTGGCCTGGGTCAACTTTAAGACAACTACCGAGCTTAAGTCCATTTCCATATTCGTTGCCCCGGTCTCTGTTGTTGCTAATAGTACCAAAGTGCGTGGGTCTGGGTGAGCTAAGCGGCTTTTGCTTACCCAACCGCACACTCCAATGGGGAAATACTCGAATAGGTTGTACTTCTTCCAAACTCTAAATTGGCCAGGAGATCAGAGTAATCATTGTCTCAGATTTCACGAAAAATTCTCCAGTTTAGTAAGTTTAGGCAGAAAATTGTCGATAAGGGAGAATACAAATTGAAATTAAAGATTAATACATTTGTTTTAAAAGAGTTTTGTTGGAAAATCCTAGATATACAAAAATCTTGCTTAAGGTTACTTCATATCCCATCATAGGGTTTAATGCTTGTTCGAATTTTATTAAAAACTTGCCAAATTGGCGAGTGGCTCCTGTTGGATTAGACTAATAGCCAAACTCAGAGCCAAACTCCGAGGAAGGGAGCTTAAAAAGTGCCTGAATCGAACTTGAAAATCCGCATGCAGAGTGGTTGATACGACTGAGGAGAACTTTAAGCCGGAACACCCACACAGCCCTGACTCCTTTTTCACCACATTCAGTTCCGGCTGACAGCTGAGACACAAAGCTATGGGGATGAGCCAGAGGCAGAAGCAGAAAAGCAGCGGGATGAGACAATAAACCATTTCGGGTGCAGTTTCTTGCGTTTTACCCTCCCCGCCCGAAAACACCAAAACACCAAAGCAAGAACGATCTAAAAACAAGAAAACAGCAAGAGCGACAACGACAGCGACAAGTGGCCTGACAGTTGGCAACAATTGCGAATGTCTGACATTGTTTTCTTTTGGCCAGGCGGTGCTCTTCTTTCGTTTGATTCCCCCGAAGTTGCGGGCTACCGAACTCCCCCAACTCCTTTGGGCTTCATAACCCATTTGCATGTCCAGTAAGATGAACATTTACGGTAGCATTTTATTTTCAAATACTTATAATAATAATATTAAATATTTTTTATTTACTTGCAAACAATGCCAAATTGTCCAACACTGCGTATGGTAGATATTTATCATACGCCCTGTGGGATGATATAAATTTCAAAATTTCAAAATTCACATCAAAAATACATGAAAATAAACACATTACATTTTTCAGCTATTTTAAATGAATAAATTTTCATTGCAATATTTTTAAGCATACCCAATAGGTGATTATTTTTAAAGCTCAATATGAAATAGAGATAAAAATTAATTACTTAAAAGTCAAGGTTCACTCCAATGACCATACTTGTGCGAAAGTAGGAGAGCATATACGGTTGAGTGCACAGCGGCTCTCTCCCACTCGAGTGACGTCACGTCATCCCGTATAGTTGCACTAATCAAGCAGCACTTGGCAATCAGTGGCCTCATTCAGGCGATGGCTGCAGAGCGGGACAGCTCTAGTCACGCCTACCCAACGATCGCCAACGCAACCTCTTTCCCCATCCTGATTGCACATTGTTTATCAAATGTCCCCGCCAGGTGGCGATGCCACATACTTAATTTCCTGAACACAATGATGAGAATGGTTTTTTTGCGTTTAAATTACATTTCATTGCTTTGTATTTGTTATTTGTGCAACAGTATTTAATTTAGCTCGTGAACTGTTTACGCGCTTAATGTATGTGTGGATAAGGGATGGCAACTGGCATCTAGAGTAAGGGGGAGTGCCAAATAAACGCTTAACTGCAGCCACAGCCGCTGGCATGCGTTGTGTAATTACTGGATGTAAATTTATTATGCTCTAGTCCTGGGTATACGACGAATATAAAACACTCAGGGACTGGTAGCATTGTTGGTCCTGATTAGGGATAACCAAATCACCCACTTCTGGCGCCGAATTTCAAATTATGACAACTCAATTTGTCTTGACAAACAGCAAGAATACCGGATTCCAAATCCGTACTTCAGGAGCCGCTGCCGCCATCAATCAATCTTTATCAACTCGACGAAATTTTCCACTTACCAGGCGTTAATAAAAAAAGGAAGTCCAGGAGAAGTCCCGAATCGCACTTGCAGCATCTCCTGGCATAGGAACCATTACTCATTTTGGCACTCTCCTGCCTGATAATCACAATAAACGCTTTTAATGACAGCGCTCCACTAACTGACTGACTGCCGAGGTGGCAGCGCGATAAAATTCATATTAGAATTTAATCGGGTGTTCAGTCATAACTGTAAAACTGTTTGGCTTTGCCAGTCGTATCAATAAACTTCAATGACTCTGTCAGGATAACGCTGATGGAGATGGAAATGAAAATGGATAGGGAGCGGGCAATGGAGATGGAAATGCTTCGTTCCGCTTTCAACGCTGCTTACACTCTGGATATTATTACAATTGCATTGTAAAGGAGCAAATACACTTCAGAAACCCTTGTGAATCAACGAGGAGTCCCTCTTTATGGACCTCCTGCTGATAAATTGATTTAAAACATTGTGTAAATACTCGTTCTGCTTTACTATGCACACACACACAACAATTTATTTATTGGCATTGCCAGAGGACAACGGGCCCTGGGACAACGATGTCCTAGCTGGTCTCCTGCGATAAGGAGGCGGCCTTTGTCGTTCAATCTGAGCCTCTTTACCTGACCGACCGCCTGCGCCCGCCGGTCAGGTTCTCTCTTTAAATGGGCATTTTGGGCTATTATTGTAGTTTACCGGAGGGGGCAGACATCCTCGAAGACCTCCCGCTGACAGCAATTGATTAATAGCTCTAGAAAAATCGAGCCCATGGCGTATACTTAATTTATTTGATATGCCATTTGTTAAGATTCCTTAATAATTGAAGCTCAACAAGTGGACAGTAAGAACTTTTAAAGGTCGCGCACGATGAACTTTCGAAGTAAATGAATATAGTTGAATTAATTTAATTTAAGTGTCCTTAAACTTTATCCATCAAGTGGCCAAGAAACACTTGAAACCTTTAAATGCATAAGCTCAACCTATTGAAGAAAGAAAGATTTTCCGATGAAATCATTAGGACGAGCTGCTCCCTGGGCAGGACGTGACTCCTGGATTGTCATAATTGCCAGCTGGCAGCCACGATGTGCCAATGGAGTCCATCATTGGGTGTTGATGTTCTCAAGGCGACCACATGCCGGGCCGAGCAGAAGCCAAGTCCGCCACATGGTGGCCCAAAGTCAAGCGATATGAAGTCATAACTTTGTTTTTGCCATGTTAGTCCATGCCTTTGTGCTATTAAGTCCTGTGACGAATGAATGGTGATGCCTCTTGACTGGGCCCTTTATCCAGACTGTTGGAATAATTAAATAATTTCCTGTAACTGCTACAAATGAAGTCAACACAGACACTTCCGCCGGCCGAATGTCCTTGGGCTGGGTGAAAAGTTTTCAGAGAACAATCCTAGTCCAGAGCTTGAATATACAAATTAAATCGCATCCGCCCCCTAACATCCTGTCAACAATTTCCTGCTCTCTCATCCAGCTCACCCTAAAATTTGGCCCTTCAACCATCAAGTTTTTAGTTTAGTAGGCGAAAAGTTTTGAGGTTTTTATTGCTTCACAGGCATTTAAGCAGCAGAAAGTGCAGATGCACTCGCCGAACTAAAAGACCCCACAGGATGAAGGATCCACCAAGCCACCCAACTGCACTTCCCACCACCACCCATGCAGGCCACACAGATTTGATTGCTGAATGAGGCTCATCACGCTATAATGCCATACCTTGGCTTAAGAAAATTACCAAGCTTTTCCCTCCGCCTCATCAATCCTGATTGATCTCGGTTGAGGGCAGCGGGCAGTCAGTGGAATAGCAGGACAATAAGGAGGAGGCGGTGGCAGCCACCCATGTAATAGCCTGCTGCACACGCAATGCCAAGCCTTGTTACAGCCTCCAAGGAAGCCTCGGCTTGAATGGAAGAACATAGAGGAACCCTATAGAATATCAATAAAGGATTAACAGGTAGAGACGATTAAAGGGGCTAACAAGCCGTTTAAGTGAAGATTATTAATTTTTACTTATTACTTAAATTGTGAAATTATTTCATAAGTATATTTAAAGTCTTTAGAGTGTTAAGTTTCGATTCTGTATACTTATAAGCTTAGAAAGAGTAAATCTGTTGGAAAATGTATTAAGCTAAGGATAAGAGAGAGTAATTCATATTCGGGATGAAGAAATAATTATTTTTCTGTCTTGCTTTTGGCTTTTATCTGGCAAAAGTAAATTTTTGTGGGTCTCGAATGGCAAGTGGTTACGGTCAGAAATGGTTAGTGCTGGCAAATAGAGTCCCATTTGTGCGGAAACAATTAGAAGACAATTGATTGTTGTCTTAGCTTTAATGTTGCTGTAACCGAGACAGGATTTTGCCATCTCCAAAGTCCAACCAATTTTGGCTTTAAAGACAATGCAGACAGCGGTTCAGGGCCGTGCTGTCTGTGGGCCATCCAATCATCCGACCCCATCCGGCAAACGATTTCAATTAAAACGCGAAATCCACTTAATTTTGAATGACAATTAGTGATGGCTGGCTATGTAAACCACCACCGACCCTCTTTTTGAGCCCTTCCGAACTGTGAGCGTAGAAAAACTCTATAATGACTAAATGACTGACAAAATCAGCAACAAATCACGACCAGCCAGCGAGCAACAGCAACGTCAACAACAAATCAGACAAATTGCATTAAAAATTCCATGGCACTCGAACTGCACACCCACCGCCCACGGCCGTGGAACCACCCAATTCTATGCATCCCTCTGTGTTGACAGACAGCTACATGAGTGGCTAGAAGTGTGAAGGGATGGCTAGCTGGTGGGTGGCTAGTGGGGGGTAAGTGAGCGATTAGTGTCGCATCGGTCTGGCCAAATGTCCATTAACGATAGCCATGACGTCGACAACAAATCAAATCAAATCAAATGTACTTTAACACGCTCTAGTCCAAGTATTTAGGCGATGGCTTAAAAAAACGACCAGATAACAGAGCCAAGTGGGCAGTGGGAGGAAATGGGTGGGTGGAAAAGGCAAAAATCCAAAACAGTAGAAGTGGTAAATGGCAAATGGAACACGGCCGAGTCCGAGTTTGAGTCTGAGCTTGACAATGATTGTTCGTCGTCCCACTTCCGTTTCCGTTTCAAGAGCTGGAAAATCGAGGTGTTGGCGGGCTAAGAGACGCAAAGTGAAGCCCCTATAGTTGAAAAATCTGATGTAATTTTCAGATAAAATTCCATATGTTTATTATTATTATTATATTATTATTTTAATCAAAAAAAATTTATGCAAACTTCAATTACACCTACCGATTTTTTTCAACTAACTTTTCAGTGTTCAATGAATAATTGATGTCAGTTTGTGAATACTTTTTCCAAAATGATAAAAGATTATCAAAAAGGAAAGATACTTATTTACAGTATTCATTTTTAGCTTTGAATGACATTTATCCGGTCTCTACTGTCGCTGGGGTAACAGTCGGTCAAGTGGCAGCAGAATCGTCTCAAACTCGTTAGTTACAAATTGCGATGACTACCACGATGACTCGAGCTATTGATAAGAGCTGGACAAATGTTTGGCCAAGTGGGCGACAATTTTAATTTGCTGTGTTTTCAACCGTTTTGTATTTTCCTTTTTTTTTTTTGGGTTTTGTATGTGCCAGCTTAGTTCCGGTTGCCGGGCCACTACGATTGTCGCTGCTATTGCACTTAACCGTAAATCGTCGTCTCCGCTTCCGGAATCAACGGAAGTGCAACATTTAATTACGCCCAGTATGGCAAACGATTCCGTTTCATTTGTTTTAGTATGTGAATGGTTTCTCCCAGCTCCCCATTGGACAGCAAGGATTGAGCAGGAATATCGTGTATACGCCATGAGGTACTGCTGCCAAATGAACTGAACTGAGAGGACAGCGCGAACAGATTGATGCAAATGCCCAATGCAGATGCCAGAAACTGGGTTAATTTTGGTCCGCGACTTTATTGCATTCAAAATGGAGCGCAACTATAATCACCAGAGCGGAAATGCCCAGGGAAGGGTTGCGGCCAGGAGTAGGAGCGGCAGCTGGGTATATATGAACTCACATATCATGAGCAGCTATGGGAACGGCATCGAATTCAGCTGATCAATCGTGCGTGGAGTTTTAGCCTGGCCAAGGCGCAAAAGTTGCCATCGGTCGTCGTTGGCGACAGCTGCCTGCTCAATGGCCGCAACCTAATCTAATGGCCATGTGCAGAGTATTGGTCCCTGGTCTCTGACCCCTTCGTTTCTCTTCCGTTTCGGCCGGCCTTCCCCCTTCCTCCTATCCGTTCCCCGCATATGCTGCAGCTAATGCATCTGTTAGTGCCGCTGTTTTTACCACAACCATTTCGCTCCATGCCGCATAAGCCGCGAGCATTATTTTTGACCGCACGACCAGTGGTCCCGGAGTGTGTTTTTGCCCCATGGCGGCACAAGAATTGTCCAGGAAGGAGCGGAGCGACCATTAAAATATTCTTGAATGACGCTCTTTTAAAAGTTTAGTTTGTACTTAAACAAAGTGAAAAGTTTTCCGTCCACTTACGCAAAAAAGTGTTATTAAAAATATAATTTTTAACTGAAGGTTAGAGCTTGTTTGCCAGGCAATTATTTTTGGAGAAAAGAAAAGCGACCTGTGTTAAACAATATCGTATTTGCTCGATGAATTATTGTTGAAAATGACTCTACATAATTAAAATTGTATCTTCAATTTCAAATTGGTTACTGACTCATTATTTATTTAAAAAATAAAACGTAAAATAATGAGTATGATTGTGTTTTTCATATTATTGTTTCATTAAAAAGTAGGTCAGAAAATAAAAACTATCTATTTAATTGTTTTTACTAATATTTAAAAAGTTATAATTTTGCGATGAGTGATACTGTGATAAAGGAATATTAAATTTTCTTTATTTATTGCACTTAAAGTAATTTATATTTAATTTCGCTTATTATTTATTTCTTCCTGTTACTTCCGTTAGATATTTAAACTTTGTTGAGACAAATTAATTGATTCCGATACGGATCAGTAAGGGCCAGTTGTCGAAAAGGTCTACAGCATTGGCTGGGTGGTTGGATGGTTGGATGGCTGGATGGCTGGATTGGATTTATGAGGCTTCCCTGGGCGACGAATTGCAGCAAAGTTTGTCAACGTTGCGTATACGCCGCATGGGCTGGGCTGAACTGGCCAGGGCTTGGCTTAGTTGGCTTAGCCGGAGTTTGAAGGAAAAATTAGTCAACATTTTCATGTCCGGCCGGCATTTGTCGTACCTGACTCTGTTGTTTATGGTTGCCTCGGTGGCAATTTATGGCCGCCCATCTGGACCTTGTCTAATGACATAATTGGAGGCCGTCCGAAGTGCAGCTCTAAGTGCAACGCAACAAAGAAGCGGGGAAAACGAGCTTTGGTGGTTGTGCTGTAGTAGTGGTGTAGTGGTGGTGTTGGTGGCGACTTCCCTCAGATTTGGGGCTGCAATTAATTTACGATTTTTTGTGCGGGCTGCACTCTTCGCAGCCAATTGGGCGTGCGGAGTGGCAGTTGCCAGCTGCCACAAACTTGGGCATATGTTGCCGCAAATTATAGCCACATTTTCTGGCAGCCGCAGTCGAGTTGAAAGTTGTTAAAGCGCCAGTCCTGGAAATTTGCTTGAGCTGCTTCATTTACTCCGAATTGAATTTAAAGGCAGTCTTGGCCTGGATCGGGCCCAGCATCCATTTCACTTTGTGTGGTCGTGGCTCATTGCCAAGATGTGTGTGGTCCACCCCCTTTCTAACGTTCGTCGCTCCCTCTCTTCCGCCCACTTTTTCTCTGTCCTCTTCCCGCTCTTTTCGGCCATCTGCGCTTTTGGCCCGTCCCTGGATCAACATTTCGCTTTTGTCTGCCTGCCAGACTTCGCAAGACTTGAACGTTTTTACCGCAGCTCCTGATGCTGCTGCTGCTACTGGTGGCTGCAGCATCCTTTGTGCAGCACTTGCCTAATCCGCTGGCTGGCCGCTCTCATTTCCCATCTTCCATGCTGCAAATCGGTGTAGTGGCAGCCATGTGTTTTAGGATGTTTTATATGCGGCAAGTAGATTAATTTATACTTTCTTACGATTCACCATTAAGGATCTAATGTTTCAAAATTTTAATTACAAAATGCTATAATTTTATTTAAAAATAGGCCCAGAACTTATTAAGCTCAAAGTCTCGTAACAACGAAACTAAATCTGGGCTATGTTCTATTTCCTTGAAGCCAATTGGCATTTCCGTTGCCAATGGCAAAGCAAGCTTGCTATTTCCTACAGAATGCCAAAATGAATCTAGAGCAATTTTCAATTATTGCACAATCGAAGCGTAAATAAGTTGTAAATCATCAATTACCCCACAAAAAGAAGCCCCCACACACAAGTACTCACAAATATTACACAGTTACAACAACTGCAATTGCCAAGAAATCGCCAAAAGCGGATACGTGTCCTATCGCTTTCCCAAAAAACGAAAAAGAAACCGAAAGGAGGGTGTGGGCTTTACAAGGAACAAGGCTGGCCGGCCAGACAATGGGAAATCGTAAAAATAGCAACTAACAATCCAAAAAGCACTCGGCCACACTGCGACCAGGACAAAGTCGAGAACAGGAGATAAGCAGCTTCACCCGAAGAGGAGCACAGCAGTGCACTGAGGGAGAAAATACCGGCGAAAGCAGGACGAAACGGGAACTACATATATCCGAAATGTAATGGCAGCATTACGCTCTTATTTTATGGTGTTCTTTAAGAAAAAGTAATAAAGTCAAACCTGTGGCATTTATTTTATAAAAGAGGTTTTAGCTTTGAGAATTAATATTTTATATTCTTTAAAATGGTTTATTTTATACATGTATTTTTCAGGAAGTTTTGCGTGGCTGGTGCTTGAAATTTGTAACAGGAATTAGCCTTGAAAATTAACATGAATTACAGAGTATCAGTCAGTCTTTTAATATTTTTCTAGCAGTGCTGCTAAAGGAAGTGCTCCTGGCCGAGCAGTGAAAATACTAAGTAGATAGATAGAGAAATGTCCCTCCGACTTTGCCGGCATGTGATTTATGTGGTAAATAAAAGAAGGACAAGAACAAGAGCTAGAACAAGCTTGCGAATCAAAGCACGGCGATAGGGGCTCCGAACCGACACAGGAGGAGGAGTTGGTGGTTCACTGGCTGCAACATGCGATTCGGATTGCAATTGCAACAAGCAGTAGACAGCAGGCGGCATGTGGTGTGCGGCATAGGCGAATTCAAAGACAAAGGCATGAGCTCCTGGGAAGAAGGGAGTGTGGCAAGGACAGATACAGTCAGACGGAAAGCTGGCAGAGAGGCAGGCCGGCAGGCAGGCAGGCAGGCGGCGAGACGGAGCAAAAGTTTTTAATATTATTTCAAGTCTGAAATGAGGGCAATCAGCAAGTGCAATTGTCGTCGAGCGGCTGGCATAACAAAAGAGCCGTTTTTTGGCCAGGCCAGAACGACGGCGGCTGGGGGAACAGAACAAAGGCGTCTTCGAGATGGATCCGGGAAAAGAGACTCCGCCAATAAGCGATGGGAGTGCCCGCTGTCAACGCCAAATGGAGCGTAGGACGAAAGAGGTGAATCTGCGGATAGAGGTGGGTATGTACCGCTGAGGGAAACAAACAAAGGCCCCAAAAGGCAGTGACAAAGGCCCAGGATGCGGGTGGAGGAACTGCCACAGAAGTTGGAGATAGGATGGCTTACAAGTAGGTAAACGATGTAGTTTCAATTAAGGATCTACCAAGGATGAAAATGGCGGATGAATCGCGCAATGAAGCGTACAGGAGCGCGAAGGAGACACGGCGAGCTGACGAAGGAGCGTTGCTGAGCTAATGAAGACGTTTCCTTCGAGAACCGTTAGTCGGAGCTCTGCATCCTGCAACCAGGATGCACGCGTGTCCTCCGCCGTTTGAGCGATGACAGCGGAACGTTTGGCAACCGAAACAGGCGATGAGGCGAATGCGTCAAACTGAACTTGTACCACTAACCCAGTTAGCCGTGCCACGGAACGAGTGGCAATAGAACACCCATGTGTCCTGGCACAATGCGCATCCTGTTGCGAACACAGACGAGCAACCAAACTCGACCGTTAGCCGAGGAAAATGAAACGAACGGTATTTTCTACGCCGTGGCAGAGGTTCGACTGCGGACTTTCACTCAATCTCATCCGAAAATGTTGCGAAACATCATAATGTTGAGACACAAAAGAAGCCGTGGCTTATCGCCTTGGGAGTATTTTTTTGTGGGTTCTTATCAGTCAACCTAAACCAACACGTTTCTGGGGGTGGGGTGGACTGGCCGCAGGGGTTCGAGCTTGTGCCGGATACCCGTGCACGATCATTGGGTCTCCAACCTCCTCAGCAGAATGCCGTCACTGCCAGACAGTTGGACCTGTGTTTTCTTTTCGCTAATATGGCTCCAAGTGAGCCTACTCAACGCCGCCCTGGACTTCCTGCAGACGGCAGTGCCCCTGCCACTGGTGCGTCATCGCCAGCTGGAGGATGATGAGCGGACCATGGCGGGAGAGTGCACCCTGGGTGCACTAAGCATACGAATGTTGGCTTTTTGAGAGCGGAAACTCGGACTAATCACAACAAAAACTAGGTGAAATTCAACTCACAAATGCGATAAGAATTAAGGCAAACTATACCACTAAGTATGTATTTAATACGATTTGTAAAGCAAACAGTGTATTCTATTTATTGAATTGTAAATTATTAAATTGCAAAAAATACAAAATTATAAATGGGTCATACACATATATAAATACTTTTGAGCCAAATGTTTTGACAGTATTGTTAAAAATTCTTTGGTAAAAATCTGGGGGGGCTAAATATACTCTTCTTTAATAATATTTCCAGTTTATAAAAACACATAAATTAGAAAACAAATATCTTTACCCCTGATATAATAGCATGAAATGAAAATTTTAACTTTGTAAATATTCCAAACAAAATGTATTTTTAAAAACAAAAAAAACTGGTGGACAAATCTGTATGTAAATGGAATTTTGTTTACCTTCACTCGACACAAGTAACATGCATTTAATATGCATCTCCAGTTGCATAATTTCATTTCCTATTCAATCTTCGCACACAACACTAGCACAGAAAATTTTAATTAAAAATTCATCTCACCCGAAAGCGGACAAAAAAGTATAATTTATATATGAAACAGTTCTCCGGACATTTTGGGGCTGCTTATCTTGCGTTGACATACCTTGTCAGTTTGCAGAAATATCAAATGAAATTTATGGCAACACCAAAAAGTCCTCGTCGAGAATAGAAAAGTTTCTCCTTCTTCCGTTTCTTGGCTAGGTTCTGTTTTTCTTACGTTTTTTGACAGTTGAAAGTTCATTTTCTGTTCGATTTGCCCAAAACGGGCATCAGGCGCGACGGGTTTCGATAATATTTCATTATGTCGCCTTGGGGCGGTAACTTATTCATTTGCATAATTCTCTTGTTTACAATTTGCGTGCAACAAAAAAGCCGTAGAAAAAAATGTAGAGTGGAGAAAAAAGCACCAAACGATTGACTTAAATGAAGTTACAACTTGGCAGCAGCTAAGTGAAAGCAGCAGTTGCAAAATAAGAAAATTTATAATATTCAATTTATATGCACTTTTTGCAGCTCCATCTTCCCAGCTCCCAAGGAGACGAACAACAAGTAGCCGGAAACAACAAAATCAGGGGAAACAACTGCAGCTGCTAAGCTGATAATCCCAGATTTCAAGGCGCCAACAGCTGCACCCACTCAGCCACTAGCCCCGCCCCCTAATCCTTCGCCTCCGGCTCCTTTTCTGGCTCTGTGATTAATGAGATTTGTCACTGGCTTCATTTGTATTTTCCATGCTGTTGACTTGGTCCAAGAAGGAGGAGCAGGATGAGGCATGCCCCTCGTTTCCACTCCCACCAAGAAGCCAACTGACATGCATATAAATTTCATAAATGCCAGGAGCCTGCAATTGCAAGGCCTCGACCAGAACACAGTGTCCGACAGAAGCAACAGCAGCTTGGCCCGGCGAATTTGCATTTTCATTATTTTCAACTCAATTTAAAAATGAAAATCACCAAAGACAAACAGCGACGGGTCAAGCCCTCCAAAGCGGAAGGAAGTCGCTTAGCTGGCGTGCCTTATTATAATTCGCATAAAAATAAAAGCCCCCATTCCTTCGGCCGCCACTTGCCCCCGATAACTAAGTGGCACATTAAATTTACCCGAGCCTATAATTCATTTGTTAAGCCTGCCTCAGTTTCAGTTCCACTGCCTGCTCGCCTTCCACTGCCATCCTTGGCCAAGATGATCATTAGGACCCAGGATAAATAGTGCTTATTATACTCTAAATTTACATGTTTTTAAATTTTTGGTAAAAGACAGTAAAGTTTTTGATGTTAACTAATAGTTTCGTTAACTAGTCTTGGGTTAAAAGATAGTTGCATTTTTAGGAAAATCATTTATGAAAAACATAATTTGTAACTTCTGTAAAAACTTCTGTTCTGAGCTGTAACATCCGATTTTTTTTTCAGTGAATTTATTTATTCGGTTTTCTTCAGCCTCGTACTTGCCTTTTATTCATTTTCCTTCCAGTTTTATTATTATTTTTATTTTAGTTGAATTTGTAGCTGCATTTCGGGTATCTCCACTTGGTCTCAGCTCAACTTAACTCCACTCAGTTCGCATCAGCCCGCCTCGTCTCGGGCCCGGCCCGGTTGAATTATGGTGGGCAATAAATTTATATGACATATAAATGTAAATAATTGAGCAGCGCGGAGCCGCCGTCTAGAGTTGTCACAGCGGTGAGGCTTTTGGCTTTTGGGGCTCAGGGGCTTGGTGGATTCGGGAGGGGCGCAGTGTCGCCTGGATGTGGGTAAGGGGTGCCAGCGGCTTGTTGGCTCTGTGATTGATGCGGGCCCCACTCTGCGGCTCCTCGCATAAAAGTCCTTAATGGCCATTCTGGGTCGGCCATTTAATTTAAAGTTTTGTTGCATCTTTTTGAAACATATTTATTGTATTTGGTTTTCGTAAAACAAAAACAAAACATGGGCTAGCAGGCCAGGGCAAAGAGGGGCAGGGGTGAGGACATGTCGATGCCCAGCTTCTTGATCATAGAGTTGATTTGATCCTGGCTCTTTAGGCCATAGACCTCGAAGGGTTTCACATTGAAGCGGCTGACACGCGTACCGGAAATGGACATGAGGAACTTGTAGTAGCTGGGTCGCAGGGCCGTCGCCTCCAGGATGCAGGCATGGAAGAGTATCGCCGTGAAGAAGCTGTACATGATCATCGTGAAGTGCGGCACCACCGGCAGCTTTCCCTCGGAGACGCCCCAGTTGTAAAGCAGTTGCAGCGCCTTCCACATCACATACAAGGCCACGGTGGTATTGGGGAAGCGGAAGAAGCCAATCGAACCAATCAAACTCGCTGGAATGGCGAACAGGGCATTGTCAAACCCAAAGCCGTGCCTCAAGCCACAGGATGTGCTCTTTGGGGATTAAATAAAGTAAGTGAAAGAACAACGCATAGTACCATAACACTTACCTTAAACAAGAAGGAGAAGATCCCCAGAGCCAGTCCGAGTTGTAGAGAGCCCTTGTTGAAGATCTGCTTGCGCCACTGCATCTTAAACTTGATGATTTTGGTAATATTGAGTAACAGTTTAAGGCCCACAGACAGCCCCACGCCTCCAAGGAACGGTCTTAAAAATCCAAGGCCGGCGTATTGAACACATCCCGTCTTGTGGGGACAACTTGGATGCTTGGCCGAGCGAATTTGGTCGTAGAGCTGTAGGTACCCCGTAATGCTCCGGAAGTCCAGAGGCCTCTGTCGGGAGCTTTGCGACGTGGTCACTGCCGGAGTCTTTAGTGGGCCCGCCTCCTCCTTGCCCAGAATCAAGTCCAGAGCCTTGAATGTGCCATCCTTGGCCACTGTCTTGTGCAGGCCAGCACGGTAAAGATACATGAGGGCGGTGACACCAAGGCCCGTGATGAGCACTTGGGCATTGGGAATGGACTTTACCAGACCGCGTGCCTCAAGCATATTCCACAGAGTCTCGCTGCCCACGTTCGCCACATACAAGGCCAGAGGCACTCGGCGTTCTGGGCGCTCGGCGGCCAGGGAAGCCATGCTGGCCAGGAAAGTGGGTATGAAGCCCACTGTGCTCAGGTAGAAGCCACCAAGTAGCCTTCGCAGCTGACAAACGGCAAATACATAGAGACTGGCGTTGAGGGTGAGGAACGAGGTTGATTGCAGGATACCGGCCACGGTGCGTCCTAGGTCCTTGACTGAGGGGATGCGGCCTCTCATCGCCAAAGCTAACTGGAGGATAAAATGTATAAAAGGTTAGTATTTGATGTTTATAGTTTATTAAAATACCTGGAATAATAAACACATTCACTAACTTTTTATTAATAAATAATCTGAACTTTGTACTTCGGTCTGAAGAAAAAGCATATCATTGGTATTTTGTTATATTCACGCCGCACCTGAGAATTCAAACTATTTTGTTTATTTCCTGTTATTAACTCACCAGGTAGACCGTGCAATAGGTGCGCAGGGCCGGCGGAATGGCGGACAGCATCATGCCCGCCGTTCCAGCCGCACAACTGGAGGTCCATGGATGATTGTGCTCAAAGCAGGTGCAGCTGAAGGCTATTTCCGCAAGCTTACTCTGTCCCGCCATGATCCACTTTGAATATTGACTTACGGACTATGATTATCAAATTGGCTACGGCCGAGTGATAAAGCTTATCGGGGTAGACTGTTTCGTCGAAAGAGTGAACGCCTCGTCCAATTCAATCCAAATGCTGCTACTTAATCTCAATGGTCTACTTTTAATCGTATCCACGGGTTTCCCATTAGCACGCTGTGTATTTT
Source organism: Drosophila atripex (assembly GCA_035045925.1). Lineage (NCBI taxonomy): Eukaryota > Metazoa > Arthropoda > Insecta > Diptera > Drosophilidae > Drosophila > Drosophila atripex. The sequence continues at coordinate 1,445,456 of JAWNOP010000022.1, read as the reverse complement.
CAAGAACGAGGGTTCTCAGCTATCACTCGGGGTTACCAGTTCTTGCTGTTTTGGCATTGAAGCTTAAACCTTGGTCTAGAATAAAATATTTGTATTGACTTTTATAATTTAATATTGGATTAAGTATTATTTAATATGGAATTTCATAGAAATTACTTTGTTAAATGATTATTTTCCAGATCATCTGCCGCTTTGATGTTTTCGTTTATTGGTATATTTTAGGGTAAAAATGTATACTTTTTATGGTACCGGGTGCCTGATCACGTTTGGGCCCAATCAGCCACCAAATGCAACTGATACCAACGCTCTAGCCACGATTTGGACAAGTGGGGTTGGCATGGAGAAGTACGCCTTAGGAGTACCATTTCTCCGTAATCAGGGGAGGACCCTCTCCCCCGGAGTGGCTCGTTCTTATCTGAACCACGCGAGCCGAAAGTTTCCCATATATGTATTCATACAATGTGTATATATGTACTTCTCAATAGCCGATCGGTTTGTTGACGTTGCGTCACAACCCTAATAACTTATCTATAACTAAGAGAAATATGGGTGCGTTATTTTCTTATCAGGCCTCTTAAATTCATTCTCTTTGGGAATTTTTTTTACCCATTTATACCCAGTATGGTTAGCCCAATATTTTTCTAGCACTGTTTCTGACAATTCATAAAAAATAATAATTAAATTATATTTGCCTTCTAGATTATGCGAAAATAAATTTTACTTACTCGTAATTTAAACAATATTTAACTGTTGACAATTATATCATTTATTTAAAATGTTTTATAAATTATATTTATATACCTCGAGTCGTTCAAGATAAAACTATATATCCATTCTAAAAACTACCGTAAAATGTTCCATTAAGATACAGGCTTGTATCTGAGCCCAAGTATTGAGTCTGGTCAAGATTTAAATACTTTGATTGGCACTCCCTTAGCAACAATAAACTACATCATAAAAGCTCGAAAAGTGTCGGGAGCAGCGAATAATATTTCATGAAACTTTGTTTACGCATTGTTATGTAGTTATCACTGAAAAAAAGCTTTCACAGGCACGTGTGGCCTCCTTGTTAATTTTTTGATAAGAAACAACCCTAGTATTAGCTGGTAATTCCAAAAGTGTAGCTTTCTCACGGCCATGTTCCGAATTTTGATTTCTCCTCTTTATTTAAAGGCGAAACAGAATTTTTAAAATATTTGTTCATTTTTTTTCTTTTTATAGTTTTATTGATTAAAAACTGATACCATGAAATAAAAACAATCAACATAATTTACATTCCACCCACACATGCTTAATTTAGTAATCGTTGGATGCTCTCTAAGAGCGCGAGACTCTTGGTACAGTATTATACGATATATGTATGTACAACTATCTCTAAATTGCGAATATATGGAGATATGGTTGGGCCTATGATCCACTTAACTTGATCTTGGGCATGTTCAAGAGGCAAATGAGAAGGCCGGCAGGGCCGACTTTTCCACAATTTTCAGAGATTTGATGGTGTCCACCGCCTGTTTCTGGGTCTCCAGCCCGAATACATCGAAGGCGCTCAGATTAAACCTGCTCAGTCTGCAAGGGAATAAAGAATCTTAGTTGAAGGATTATGCATCGTAGGTGCAATTAACATACCTTTCGCCAGAGATGGCCTGCAGAAACTTGTAGTAGCTGGGACGCAGATTTTTTGGCTCCAGTATGCCCGCATGGAACAGAACGGCAGTAAAGAATGAGTACAGGAAGAGCATAAAGTTGGGAATTTTTGGCACGACGCCACTTTCTTGGCCCTTGTCACAGAGAATCTACGAAAGAATGTTGTTTTTACTAGGTGTTCTTGGATAATAATGTAATCGACTTCTTATTCCTACCTGTATTGCTTTCCACATGACATACAAGGCGACTGTGTTATCGGGATATTGAGTATACGTCAGGGAGGCAACCAACCCAGCGGGAATGGCAAACCGGGCATCATCGCGATTAAAGCTGTGTCGCAACAAGCATGAGATTGACTGAAAATAAAAAAATTGTAGATTCAAAAATGATATTTCTTAAGTTTATTTGTACAATTACCTTATAGAGGAATGAAAAGCTGCCCATAAAGATACCCAGCTTCAGGGTATCGCGATTGAAGACCTGCTTATTCCATTGCATATTTCCACCCACGATTCGTTTGGCATTCATGACCAACTTGAGGGCTACTTGGAGTGCCACCCCGCCCACCAAGGGCTTAATGCCGCCCAGAACGGCATTGCCGACGCAGCTTTGCTGGTGTCGGCAACTGGCATGCTTGGCACGGATCAGGTTGCTGTAGACGCGTACCCAGTCCGAGACGGTTGAGAAGCTGACAGTGGGTCGGCTTTGAGAGGGGTCTGGCTGCTGACCAGGCACCGTTGGTGCTGCCTCGGCCACAGGTCCTGCTTCTTCTCTGCCCACAAAGATGCGCAGTATGTTGAAAATGGAGTCCTTGGAGCCACCCAGGCGGTAGATATAGAGCAGAGCCGCTATACTTAAGCCAAAGATCATGGTCTGGCCGTGAGGCAGTGAACGCACCCAGCCGCGAGACTCGGCCATGTTCCAAAGCGTTTCTGTTGCAACATTGGCCACGTAAAGTGTCAGCAGTGGCCGGCGAGCGGGCCGCTCCACCAGAATAGCCGTGTACGATGCCAGGAAACAGGGCACAAACGCCACCGTGCTAAAGTGGTATCGACCCAGTGAGTTCCGCAGCAAGCAATTGTACAGGATGAAGGTGTAGGCATTGGTCACCAGGAAGGCTGTCGACTGTATGATACCTAATATGGCGCGTTTCAGGTCCTCCCTTGTGGGCACTCGGTGGCGCATCAGTAGCGAGAGGGCGTATACCAGAGTATAGACCCGCAGGCAGTACGGCGTGGCCGAGAGCAGAATCCCGGCAGTTGCATTCGCGCAGTGATCCGTCCACGGGTGCTGGAACTCCTGGCAGGTAATGCTCAATGGCGAAATTAGTTTGCTTTGCCCCGTCATAGTCGAAGGTCTACAGCTGCAAAGTGCAAAATGTGCTTTTTAATTGGTTGCTTAGCGAATTTATATTGTTCTTTTGTGATCATTTTTTGATATGAATAATCAAAGTGCACTGAACTGACTTCTATCAGATTTGTATAAATAAATATCTTGATGACTTTCTTTGTTCCAGGACCACTTGTTATTACTCTAATCCTGATGAAGATTTTAACGTACGTGGGTCATAAAAATGAGCTAAGTTTCTGTTTCCAAGAACAGTTGTTTACTTAATATTTAAATACGAAATACTATACTAAAAATTCTTTTCTATCAATAATTTTCAAGTGTTTGAACAAATGTTTTGCGTAGGTGGAACCATTAGTCACCTAAAGTGGGGTGTCCGAGTCCGATGTTTAACCTTTAATCTTATCTGTTGGGCACAAGTGTACCGGTGGTTATTGTGATTCTTACGAGGCTATCGGTTGTTCCACTGAACTTGAAAAGTTATTCCCAAAATAAGCTTGGGATTTCGTATTGCTTCGCAGAGGAACACTCTGCAGCTGCTGCTGGCCAGGCCAGAACTGAACCGTCCCAAATGGACAGTAGCCTGGAAAGTTGGATTGGCGGATTACAGTATAATGACAATATATGGCAATATATATGGCTTGTCTGCGATAAGATACATGATAGATTAGCAGGTCCAGGAGATTTGCCAGTAGCAAGGGCACAGGGAATATTGTATGGTGGGTTTATTTTTGATTTCAAGAAGCCTAGGTATGGAGTGTAATCTATGGATCAAGGGATTGCCTATAACTTTAACTTTAATAAGTTTATTTTCTTATACAATTTGTATTATTATTTAAGTTTTTATGGCTAAGCTTTTTTTTTTTTTTTTAACATTTAATGATTAAAAACGCATAATAAACGAGTCTGGTGTCTAACAATAATTACATATAAGTTTATGAGAAGTGAAAATCAAGTGAACGATTAAAAAAAAGCAACTGAACTATGGCTCATTGTAAATAGGGTCGGTCAAACTCTATTGTGGCTATTAGGCGCTATCTACCTTGGAATAATGGCAATGTTAAAAGCTTCATTTAACGATCTGAATAATTGGCCAAATGATATGTAAAATAGGTATAATATATTCAAATTATACTGTCTTGAATACACAAAGAATTAAGTTATTAAAGTAACTAGATTGAAGTAAATATTTCATAAATGTAAGCTCTTAATAGAACGAATCGAACTGAGAATGCAAAAGCGCAAATAACCTTTGTCCGAGATTTGCATAAAAATGATATATAAACCGAAGACAAAGCAAGAACTTGTGGCAATCGCTACATTTCAGAGATATGGTCTCGGTGGGGCTCCCACTACAAATGCTAATAACTAATCAAATCCCTTGCCCACCTTATCGGATGGCACTTACGCTCAACTACTCGCACACTTGACTGGGCAATAAAGCGATCGTTGGCTAATCGCCGATTTGCTGGCAACTTGATTGCGAGATACGGCAGCTGCTTTGCTTGGACGCTGGACAATCTTTTGGTTGTGCTGTAGGCTGCTGATATGCTGACTCTCGATGTTTTCGGATGAATGCTTTCTATTTCGACACTCCGAATTGAAAAATTTGACAGCAACTTTCCAGCGACGCACTGCTCCTTGGTTGCTCCGTTTGGGACTATCTGCTCCGCTCCGATTCGAGTTCCGGATCTTGCCCTTAGCATCGGTGGCAGTGAATGCTTATATTATACGGCTGCTGGATGGAAGTCGTAATTATCTCCGGGGCCACAAAGTCCAACAACAACAAGTGGTCGGGTGTCGCTGGAGTCTGTTGTTTCCGTTTTGCCCCTTCGACTGCTGCAGCAAATGGGCAGCAAGCGCTGCACTTGCTAGCTGGAACGCTGCATGTCCAGCTGTTCCTATTGTCTGTATTAGTATTTATTTAATTAGCGTTTATTTCACGAGCGGCTGTTCAATTGCGCGTTTTGTAAACAATAATACGCCCGAGTGGCTATCGGTATATCGATAGGTAGATGCACCATGTTAGGGGTGGAACTTTACCACCTTTAGGTGGCGGGCATTTCAAATGTACTAGTTTGGTGAATGCTAAAATAACTATTCAACTTTATAAATGAAGTTCATTTTATTAATCATAAAACACCGTAATTATTTTATTCCATTAATTTTGGAGAACATTTTTATCATAAAATTTAAGAAATAGATATTTTTATAATTGACATGAATTGACTTGATATTTATGTTTTAAATGATTAAATTTTTAACTTATGAGAAGGATTTTTTAAAATATATTCATAATATACGTATTAAATACTTGAAGAAGAGAAACTTTAACCATAAAATGAAAGTAAAATGTCTATATGCATTAAAATTTAAACTTTAAGGTAACATATTAATTCAATTGATTTCAGCGTTTTTGGTGGAAACGCAAAATATTTTCTTTTGTATTTTTAGACAAATGTAGAATTGAGGGAAAAGATTGAAAAAAATCAATCAGAAAATAACAAGTAAACACAGATGCTTTCAACGATTTTTCTAACAAATAAAAATCTAGTGATCATAAATTGTAATTGAAAATAGTTGCCTAAGAACCAATTTATTAAATTGAAAAACTGTTATGTTTCTGGTTAAATTAGAATCCAATTTAAAATATATTCTGGCTCGGTATTAAAATTTAACTGACTGCAATTATCCGACAAATCTGTTGAAGCCAATTTAGGCATCTTTCACCTCACCTTGCGGTCTGAAGCTAACGCGTTGTTAAAATTTTCATTTACGAATCCTGCGGTGACCTCCGAGGCCACAATTAAAGCCACAATCGACTCGGGCGCAGGATGAAAGTCTAGCAGAACACTTGGACTGCGAAATTGTTTGCATTTCGAGTAGGTTGCGGGAGAGCCTTCCATTGCCGAGCCATCAATTGGATTTTGGTTGTAGTTCATAAGTGTATCTCTGCCTGTATCAGGCTTAGCTGCTATTTCAATTCCACTTTTGCTTCCATTTCCACCATTTGACGTGTTTTCCTACTCCTCCACCTCTTTTAATTTACCACTACACTAAAAGAAATTGTATTTTCAATAAGCTTTATGAATGACATTTAAACTTTTCCACATTCCACATATTTTATGTTTTGAATGATATTATTATATGCAATGTTAATTTTAGTAGTTTAAAAATATGTAGTAGTCTAAATTTATTTTTCTCAGTTTAGACGGAATATTCCGTTATTGTTTTGCGGCTGTTGCCGTTTCCATTACCTGGGGCATGATGGCTTATTTTGAAAGCCAAAGCGCTTAAGTAGTTCATTCAACATAGGCCCTAAAATGGGGGGGATGGATTCCGAACCTTTCCTGCGCTCCTTGCGGTTCTTTGCTAAGTCTCATTTCTGGTGTTTCCCGCTCAAATGCTTAGCGAAATTGCGGCTGCTTTGTGTGATGCCCGGACCCACCTCCACCTCCCACATTTTGCCGCGGCTTAGTCAGGAGTGTCGGTGTTTTGGAGCTAGATGTCGTGTATATCAAACACACTTGACTCTGTCAGGACCTGACACTTACTTAATTTACTTAAGGTGTTTCGGTGTTTCGTTGATTCGGAGCTTCGGTGGTCCCTAGTATTTGGTATCCCCGCATAAATCTTTGTTCCTGACGTGTCGCCAAGCGCTAAGCAAGCACTTAAAAAGATTGGGTGAACGGAGACAGGAGCCGGTGGTGGGAGCCACCTTATTGTTGCTGCTAATCTAAAGTTGCCCCCAGGTTTCGGGGTTCAATTGGCAATTAGCCCAGAACTTGACCGGGTTGTGTAGGTCGTGCAGCAGAGTAGCAGCAGTGCAGCATAATCCTTGTAATTGCTGGCGGAGAAAAGGGCACCCTGGGGTCCTGGAAGCTGTCAATCCGGCAGCCACTTAGGAATCAATTTGGCCAGCGAAGCGTGCGTTTAATATGCAGCCAAGAGAGAACGGAGAGAGACTACATGGAACGGAGTCTCAGAACGCAGTCCATGGAATCGGATTTTGGACAGGTTGTGGAAAGGGACGGGGTTTGGGGTTCATTGAGCTGCTTGACCACCAAACAGGACCTCCAGCCTCTGCTCCAGCATTTATAGACTTGTCTTGGGCTCATTTATCCTGAGCCACACATCCCCTTCGGCATTGCTTAATGTGAAGGTCCTGTTCAGGATGCTGCCTGCATGTGGCCATTTGTTTAGCCCAGTGTCCTCTGGGTGTGTGTTTGTGTGTGTGTGTGTGGTTGCGTCCAAATGTGTTCAATTAAGCGGTAATAAATTGTTCATTTGCTCATTGGTGCGCAAGGCCATTACAACAACAGCAGGATCTATGGCTATAGAAGACTTTGTCGTCACTGTAATATATTATGGGAGTCAGATTATGGCCAGGACCAATACCGTAGCCACCAGCAGCAGCCTACATTGATGCATATCCTGCCATTAGCAAGCCTTTTGCATAATACACAATTAATTTTGCACATAGTTGTTATTTTATTAATTGCTTCCATTCGGTTTTTTTCTCTCAATCACAAAGTCGGTAAACCATAGCCTGGCCTGTTTGCCTGGCCTAAAAACAAAAGCCCAAAATCATCAGTGTGGAGGAGACCAAATCGTTTAGCCAAATGCCCCATTTTCCATTTCCATTCGCCGCAGCAAAACCGCCCAGAAATTTGGACCAGACCACACTGACTTCCCATCAAAATAGATATTTTGCGGCTGCCGTTGGTAACGAACGAATACCAAAACAGACATTTTCAACCCAAAACCCAATTCCCATCTTCGAGCAAAAACCCAAACCTCATTGTTTTCTTTAGAGAGAGAGTCACACATGTTCGGCTGTTTGCCGACGGAGTAAATGTGTCAAATGTCACACAGACAATTGCCGCAATGCTGGCCAGGATACTTGTCGGGCGGAAATTGTTACCAAATGTAAAATTAACAATGGATTATGTGCCACTATTGCTTTTCCTCTTTCTTTTTCCTCCTTCACTCTTTCACTCTTTTGGTCCTTATTCCTCCTTTCAAAGCTCACATATGTGACATCCTTTATGTCTTGTTGCCTTTGGAAATTGAAGTTAAACATAAGTTGACTTTTTCTCTATCGTCAGGTTTGTAGAATATTATCAAGAGAAAAAGTTCATAAGTTGCATTCATGACTATGTATGCTCCTTATTAGCACCACCTACGTATAGTGAGAGTAAATGGAACACCAGGGTCTTTCTCTTTCTTTCTAATCTTTGGGGGCAGGACTGGTTGGACCTTAAATGATTTGTACATCGATTCTCCACCACTCTGCATACAAATCTGGAAACAAAATATTTTTACAGTTTTTTGTTAAATTTTCTTGAGGATCCCCTTCAAAATGGGGAAAATGCATGGGTGGAGCTATATGGACCCTATCGAAGGCTATACCTTTGCCAAAAATCAACCGATTCCTGAGCGGAATACCTTAAATGATTTGTACATCGATTCTCCACCACTCTGCATAAAAATCTGAACACAAAATATTTTTTCAGTTTTTGGTGAAATTTTCTTGAGGATCCCCTTCAAAATGGGGAAAATGCACGGATTCCTGAGCGGAATACCTTAAATGATTAGTACATCGATTCTCCATCAATCTGCATTAAAATCTGGAAACAAAATATTTTTTCGGTTTTTTGTTAAATTTTCTTGAGGATCCCCTTCCAAATGGGGAAAATGCACGGGTGGAGCGATATGTACCCTATCGAAGGCTATATCTTTGCCAAAAATCAACCGATTCCTGAGCGGAATACCTTAAATGAATTGTACATCGATTCTCCATCAATCTGCATTAAAATCTGGAAACAAAATATTTTTTCGGTTTTTTGTTAAATTTTCTAGAAGACCCCCTTCAAAATGGGGACAATGCACGGGTGGAGCGATATGGACCCCATCGAAAGCTATATCTTTGCTAAAAATCAACCGATTCCTGAGCGGAATACCTTAAATGATTTGTACATCGATTCTCCACCACTCTGCATTAAAATCTGGAAACAAAATATTTTTTCGGTTTTTTGTTAAATTTTCTTGAGGATCCCCTTCAAAATGGGGAATATGCACGGGTGGAGCGATATGGACCCTATCGAAGGCTATATCTTTGCCAAAAATCAACCGATTCCTAAGCGGAATACCTTAAATGATTTGTACATCGATTCTCAACCACTCTGCATTAAAATCTGGAAACAAAATATTTTTTCGGTTTTTTGTTAAATTTTCTTGAGGATCCCCTTCAAAATGGGGAATATGCATGGGTGGAGCGATATGGACCCTATCGAAGGCTATATCTTTGCCAAAAATCAACCGATTCCTAAGCGGAATACCTTAAATGATTTGTACATCGATTCTCAACCACTCTGCATTAAAATCTGGAAACAAAATATATTTTCGGTTTTTTGTTAAATTTTCTTGAGGATCCCCTTCAAAATGGGGAATATGCACGGGTGGAGCGATATGGATCCCATCGAAGGCTATATCTTTGCTAAAAATCAACCGATTCCTGAGGGGAATGTCTTAAATGATTTGTACATCGATTCTCCATCAATCTGGATCAAAATCTGGAATCAAAATATTTTTTCGGTTTTTTGTTAAATTTTCTTGAGGATCCCCTTCAAAATGGGGAACATGCACGGGTGGAGCGATATGGATCCCATCGAAGGCTATATCTTTGCCAAAAAGCAACCGATTCCTGAGCGGAATACCTTAAACGTTTTGTATATCGATTCTGCACCGATTTGCATCAAAATCTGGAAACATTATTTTCTCGATTTATGTTAAATTTTCTTTAAATTAGAAATTAGAACCCAAAAAAATCATCTGAAAAAATAATTTTTGGGAATATTCTGTCAATTTTTCCGGAAATTGAGGAAAATTTATTTTGCAAAATGAGGAAAGAGAGTATCGGAATCGCTAAGGCTTTCTTGGAAAAATCGAGAGCAGTATTTTTATTTGTTTTATTTATATCAGTGTTATTAATTCGCAAAGTTAGATTACCTGGCATTAGTAAACTATGGAATAGATTAAGATGTGAGTGGTATTAGCTGAGATAGTGGCGGTCGTTGCGTTCTAAAGTTGAACGTGATGTGGGTGGACTGCCATATGCAAATGTGTCTGTTCTGGGGGCGGAAGAACGGTGACGTCAACAAGAGGAACTGCGTCCAAAATCAATTCCCGTCATCCCACCCAAGGTGCAATATCCCCGAAGTAAAGTCAAACGAAATTAGTTTGGTGCTCATAAAACTTTCCACGAAGTTTGCACTGGCCACACACACACAAGTCCAACCCCCTCCCCAGAGTTCAGGTGGGTGTATGTGTGTGTGCATACAATAACTTTAGCTTGCCGCCGATGGGTGAATGGGGGATGCAAGGAGTTCGAAGATTTTGGGGTGTGGGGGAGGCAACCGGAAGCCTGGCAACCCCACATGGCTCTACACCTGAGATTTGAGACTTGAGACATGAAAACTTTTTGCGTCCGGCTGGCCAGTGGGGTCCCAAGGCTTTAATTGTGTTTCAAGTTTCCGGTTGTACTCGTCCACCTCAATTTTGCACCGCCGTTTAGTATTTTAGTTCTTCGCTTCGCCGGACCCACACACTGCTATTTCCATGCGTGATAAATGGCCAAAACGGAAAAACCGTTGAATGCCTTTGGCTTGCTTTGTTCGCTTTCCACGCTGGAACCCACATTTCGGGGCTTTTGTCTTTCAATTTGGCCCAAAAATCTCTTTCGGTCAGTTTTGGTAGCTTTGGCAGAACCTTACACCCCATCCCTTCATCTTTGCTTGTAATCGCTCTGTTTGCATTTGCCTTGCATGGTTTTGTGGGGCAACGCACATACCTGGATTTTGTATCGAATACGGCCAGATCGCAGGATACAGTAAAACTAGGATAAACGAATTTTCATTTTAATTTAATTTACAATGTCATCTATCTTATATTAGCTTTAAAAAAATGCGTGAAATACACATATATTAGTAAGTAAGTCGACAACATATATTTTAACAAATGGTTAATATTTATTACTCATACGCAGTGCTGGCTTCGAACTAAGAAACTTCAAAAATGTTTATTTTGTTTAAAATCAATTCGAAAAAACTTTTTCATCTTTATTTTTCACTTTTCATTTAGCCTTTTCGTAATATTTTAATAAAGAATGAACAGAAATTACATCACTTTTCATTTAAATCACTCATACGCATTGTTGGCCTATTGATTTAGTATAAAAATTGTATAATTTTGAGTTTTAATTGAATTATTTGATTAAATTTAAAAGGAAAGTTAAATGGATTAACATACTCTTATTGGTTTCCGTGTTGCAAATCAAGGCAATATCACAGTTCAATCAAATTTTATTTTAACTGAGAGTTCCAAAAACGGACAGAAACTAGTCAAGTTTTACTGTGAAAAATATTGGCCAACCCTGCCGTATAATTGGGCTAACGTGTTCTGCGAGAGTAATTCATTCTGTTTATATGCTCTTCGGCTGCGGCTAAGCTGGATTGTTGAAATGTGAAAAGATTTAATTTATTTGAAGTGCGAGCGGAAAGAAGAATTCCCATCGCTTCGCTTTACCTCACTGTCGGGGATTAGACCGCGTCCGGGTCTTCAAGCTGGATGCGCTGGTTTCGCCGATTCGCCAGTTCGACAATTCAAGGACTCGCTTTCGAATTGCATTTATTCAAACGTTTCAATTGCTTTCCGTCGGATTCAATCTCCGAGTGATTTATTGTGTGGCTGGCCCAGACAAGCGATAAACTGAGGAGTAAGCGGTTGCCTGGGATGGGAATCGTGATTGCGTTTGCTTAGGCACAACAATTATCCGCAGTTAATGTAAACGAAATCAATAATTAAGTTGCGAACGAAGCCCAGAATTAGTCGCATTATAAATCGGAATGTATGCATTTACGATAATCAGATCTATAATTATATTATTAGATGGAATATGTAATAGCTGGTGCCTGGCTCCTTACAAAAAGGTTATAAAGGCTACCCTAAGTCGCCAGGTGGCACATTCTTTAGTTGGAAAACAAAATGAAGTTCATGAAGTACGCCGTTTTCTTTTACGCGTCCGTCGGCATCGAACCGTATACGAAAAATTCGCGTTCGCAGAGTAGAAGCCTATCGTCCAATCTTCTCTTCTGGGCTAACGTGATCAACCTTAGTGTGATTGTTACAGGAGAGATTATGTATCTGTTTATGTCCCTTTCGCAAGGCCTGCTGATCGAAGCCATCACCGTGTTATCCTACATAGGATTCGTATTTGTCGGAATGAGCAAGATGTTCTTCATCTGGTCGAGGAAGCGTGCCCTTAGTAGCATGGTCGAGGAACTGGAAATGATTTACCCCCAGGACACAATACATGAGAAGAAGTATCATCTGAACAGTTACTTGCGTTCCTGCTCGAGAATCAGTATCATCTATTCCCTTCTTTACTTGGTTCTGATTTGGACATTCAATCTTTTCAATATGATGCAGTACCTAGTTTATGAAAAATGGCTAAAGATTCGTACCGTTGGCCAAACTTTGCCTTATAACCAGTACTATCCATGGGTCTGGGAAGGCAACTTGTCTTTCTATTTACAGTTCGTGTGCCAGAACTTTGCCGGACATACCTCGGCGTCGGGTCAGATCTCCACGGATCTTTTGCTCTGCGCCGTAGCCACCCAGGTGGTGATGCATTTCGATTATCTTGGAAGGGTTTTGGAAAATCACAAATTGACTGGCGACTGGAAGAAGGACTCGAAATTTTTGGTTGAAATCTGTTCGATACCATCAGCGTATTTTAAGGTTGACTGAAGTGATTAATGAAATTTTTGGTCTACCCCTATTACTGAACTTTATGGTCTCAACATTTATCATTTGCTTTGTGGGCTTTCAAATGACCGTCGGGGTTCCGCCGGATCTTCTGGTAAAACTCTTTCTATTCCTTTTTTCCTCAATGTGTCAGGTGTACTTGATCTGCCACCACGGCCAGTTGATAGCTGATGCGGTAAGATATATTTTACTTTTCTGTAAAAAATAAAATGAAAACTAAGAATTTAGATTTATTGTTTTTTTTTTTTTAATCTGGATAAAGAATGTAAAAATATTTGTGATGTATCTTATAGAGTTCTGGACTAGCATGTGCCGTCTATAAACAAAACTGGAGCTATGGAGATGTGCGCTATCGCCGAGCTCTGGTATTTATTATAGCCCGATCCCAAAAGATAACCTATTTAAAAGCCACCATATTTATGAACATAACCCGTGCCACCATGACAGATGTAGGTGTTTTTAATAAGTTGTTTTACAAACTATATACAAATGTTTTTTGTTTATTTTTAGATTCTTCAGACTTCATACAAATTTTTTGCTCTACTCCGAACCATGTATATAAAATAAGAAAATTGTTTTAGAAGTTCTACAGCAAGCTATTATATAATTATTTAAAAAATATGGTAATTAAAGTTATCTAGTAAATGTTCTGTCAAATTAGCTAATTTGTTGGAGTTTCACGGTTTTAAGCAATTTAAATCGTCAAAGGATGCTCGTATAAGTATTTTGTACAGTTTTTGGATTTTCCAATTGTACATGTATTATTTATATTGAATAGATAGGACTGACTCAAATTTCAAGGAAGGGGTTTACCAATAATTACAGCATTACGTGGTTTTGAACTATGAATTCGACTAAACAGGTGGACGGATTCAAGGACTTGGATGGGCGGAAACTTTTGGGAACAAAAAAACCTATTGGCATGGCTTATTATTTGATTTGAATGAATACCATTGCATTGGTAAGAAATGCACAAGGGAAGGACATTCGGTCGCCGCCAAGGAAATGTCATATAAAATCAATAGACCTAATTAGAAGTTAGCAAAGATGGATATAAATGCGTTGCAATCTGAACCGATTGGTCATTCAGCTTTGAGAAACGTGTTGGATGGAAAGAAAAGATGGAAAAGTTTATGAAATACGCAATTTTCTTCTACACCTTCTTGGGTATCGAGCCGTATAGAAAGGACTCCGTAAAGCAAAGTGAACGTCGCAGCGCCCGGATCCTATTTTGGGCCCATGCTATCAACTTATTCCTAGTGACTTTGTCAGAAAGTATTTACTTATGGATGGCTTATAAAGAGGGAAACGTTGTGGAGGCTGTGACAGTGTTAGCGTATGTTGCCTTCGTTGTCGTGGGCACCTGCAAAATATCCTTCATAATTTGGAAAAAGCCTAAATTAAGTGAACTCATAAAACGATTGGAGGACATTCATCCGCATGGACGTACTCAGGAGGAAGCCTATAAAGCAAAGGATTATCTCCGCACATTTTTAAAGATTAGCTTCAGATACTCGCTTCTTTATACGCTGCTCATCTGGACTTTTAACCTGTACCCCCTAGTGGAGTATCTGGTCTACGAAAAATTGCTAAATTTTAGAGTGGTGGGCAAGATGTTGCCCTATTTGCTCTATATTCCATGGGAGTGGCAGGACAATTGGTCCTATTACATTTTACTGTTCTCCGAAAGTATGGCAGCCTGTACTGCCGCGGCTTTACAAATATCAACGGATCTTCTGATTTGCAGTACAGCAACGTTGATTGTCATGCACTTTGAACATCTTGGGAATACGCTGAGAAACCATACTTTGAGCGGAGATTGGAAGGACGACAGCCGATTTTTGGCACAAATTGTTCGCTACCATGAGAGTCTTCTGCGCCTCTTGAAGGAGATAAACGATCTCTTTGGAATTCCCCTGCTATTTAATTTTATGGTTTCTTCAGGACAGATTTGCTTTGTGGGATTTCAGATGACGGTTGGAGTTTCTCCGGACATGATCATTAAACTTTTTCTGTTCCTATTCTCTTCGACTAGTCAAGTTTACCTAATTTGCTATAGTGGACAGTTGGTAGCCGATGCGGTATAAATTTGAAAAAATATATTTTAAGTAATAAAGCTTTTTTTTTTTAATTAATATATTTTTTTCAGGGCTTCGACATATCTCTGGCTGCTTACAGTCAAGACTGGTATAATGCCGATATTCGGTATAAGCGAGGTTTGATTTTAATAATCATGCGTGCCCAGGAAATCACTTATTTGAAGGCCACTATATTTTTAAAGATCACCAGAACCACATTCACCGAGGTAGGTATCACTTGTAAATTAATTATTCTGTAATATTTCATCAAATTTGTATTTTTATTATTCAGCTCCTTCAGATGTCATACAAATTCTTTACGTTACTCCGTACTATGTATGCCAACTGAAAGGCTTCTAAAATATGTTGGAATCACATAGATTTAAGTGGATTGCCGCACTCAAAAATATCTAGAACTAATGTGATCAACCTTAGTGTAATTGTTATAGGAAAGATTATTGTTGTCAGCCGTCGCCGTGTTGCCTTACATAGGATTCGTATTCGTAGGATATCATCTGGTCGAGGAGCGTCCCCTAAGTAGCATGGTCGAGGAACAGGAAAAGATCGGGTTAGATCTCCACGGATCTTCGCTCTGCGCCGTAGCCACCCACGTTGTGTTTTTTTGGAGAATCACAAGTTGACTGGCGATTGGAAGAAGGAACGAAATTTTTTACTAAATATCTAAAACAAAATTACAAACAAAAATAAAATTTTTTTTAAAAAATATATAAAAATGTTTTTTAGTTATTTTTAGATCCTTCAGACGTCATTCAATCTTTTTTCTCTACTCCGAACCATGTGTTTAAAATAATAAAAATTGATTTAGAAGTTCTACAGCAAGCTGTTACATAATTATTTAAAAAATATGGTAAACAAAGTTATCTTATAAAAATTCTGTCGAATTAGCTAATTTGTTGGAGTTTCACGGTTTTAAGCAATATTAATCGTCGAAGGATGCTCGTATAAGTATTTTGTACAGTTTTTGGATTTTCCAATTGTACATGTATTATTTATAATGAATGGATCATACTGGGTCAAAATTCAAGGAAGGGGTATACCAATAATTACAGCATTACGTGGCTTTGAACTATGAATTCGACTAAACAGGTGGACGGATTCAAGGACTTGGATGGGCGGAAACTTTTGGGAACAAAAAAAACCTATTGGCATGGCTTATTATTTGATTTGAATGAATACCATTGCATTGGTAAGAAATGCACAAGGGAAGGACATTCGGTCGCCGCCAAGGAAATGTCATATAAAATCAATAGACCTAATTAGAAGTTAGCAAAGATGGATATAAATGCGTTGCAATCTGAACCGATTGGTCATTCAGCTTTGAGAAACGTGTTGGATGGAAAGAAAAGATGGAAAAGTTTATGAAATACGCCATTTTCTTCTACACCTTCTTGGGTATCGAGCCGTATAGAAAGGACTTCGTAAATCAAAAAGAAAGTCGCAGCGCCCGGATCCTATTTTGGGCCCATGCTATCAACTTATTCTTGGTGACTTCGTCAGAAAGTATTTACTTTTGGATGGCTTATAAAGATGGAAACATTGTGGAGGCTGTGACAGTGTCTTCGTATATTGCCTTCGTTGTGGTGGGCGCCTGCAAAATATCGTTCATTATTTGGAAAAAGCCTAAATTAAGTGAACTCATGAAACAATTGGAGGACATTCATCCGCATGGACGTACTCAGGAGGAAGCCTATAAAGCAAAGGATTATCTCCGCACATTTTTAAAGATTAGCTTCAGATACTCGCTTCTTTATACGCTGCTCATCTGGACTTTTAACCTGTACCCCCTGGTGGAGTATCTGGTCTACGAAAAATTGCTAAATTCAAGAGTGGTGGGCAAGATGTTGCCCTATTTGCTCTATATTCCTTGGGAGTGGCAGGACAATTGGTCCTATTACATTTTACTATACTCCGAAAATATGGCAGGCTGGACTGCGGCGGCTTCACAAATATCAACGGATCTTCTGATTTGCAGTACAGCAACGTTGATTGTCATGCACTTTGAACATCTTGGGAATACGCTGAGAAACCATACTTTGAGCGGAGATTGGAAGGACGACAGCCGATTTTTGGCACAAATTGTTCGCTACCATGAGCGTCTTCTCCGTCTCATGAAGGAGATAAACGATCTATTTGGAATTCCTCTGCTATTTAGTTTTATGGTTTCTTCTGGACTGATCTGCTTTGTGGGATTTCAAATGACAGTTGGAGTTTCTCCTGACATGATTTTTAAACTTTTCCTGTTCCTATTCTCTTCGACTAGTCAAGTGTATCTAATTTGCTACTATGGACAGTTGGTGGCCGATGCGGTATAAATTTAAGAAAAGTAAAAAAGTATATTTTTAATTTATTTTTTCAGGGCTTTGACATATCTCTGGCTGCTTACAGTCAAGACTGGCATAACGCCGATATTCGGTATAAGCGTGGTTTGATTTTAATAATCATGCGTGCCCAGGAAACCACCTATTTAAAAGCCACTATTTTTTTGAATATCACCAGGACCACATTTACTGAGGTAGGTGTCACTTTTAATGGATTATTCTGTAATATTTGATCATTTTTGTTTTTTGTTTTTAAGCTCCTGCAGATGTCATACAAATTCTTTACGTTGCTTCGCACTATGTATGCCAACTGAACGGCTTCTAAAACATGTGGGAATCACATAGATTTTAGTGGATTCTCGCACTAGAAAAAATATTTATAACTCACATTTATGTAGAAAATAATTTTTATTTTTTAAGTAGATTTTTAGAGATGAAGTAGATGTTTTTATTATTAAAAAGATCTACAGCAAAAATTCATAACGAGTTGGGGAACTTTTTAAAGAGATTAGTTGTGGCCTCTTCGCAATACATGTGTAAATTGCAAAGGGAGATGACCATGGAAGATCCTCAAGTCCTAAGCCCTACTCCAAGTACTCCATGCAAAGCTTTTAAAGGCTCAACGCGAACGTAATTATGCGGAGGCACGAGTTCCACGCATGTCCATCCTCATCGCAGCTTTGAGGCAACAAGAGAAAAAAAGTTTTCAATCTTTTTAGCGCTCGTTGCTGCCACTGAAAAGGCAATTCTACGGCTTCACTGAACGGAGGAAATATGTATGTTGCTACAAAAGAAAATTGCAGAGTAAATTTTACGCTTCACTGCATACAAGTTGTGCTTATGAGTTTTTGCAATTTGTTGAAGAAAAGTGAAGTATTTTCGACTTTGTTGGCTTAAAATTGCATAAATAAAAAATTTTTCATATAATTGGAAAAAGTATAAAGTACACAATAGCAAAAATAAAAAAGAAACAACCTAAACAACCAAAATTTCCATTTTCGAAAATCATTTCAAATTCAATTTTAAGACTGTTTGCTGTTCATTTTTCTTGGCGAACCTTGTTGACGATTTTTTTTTTACAATTTCGAGTTTTGCAATAGAAAGCTAGGGAAAAAGCGGCAGGATAGCAGCTCCATCTCCAGGCAATGGACAACTAACCGTTTCGATGGCATCTAATGCAGTTTTTTCCTGATGTGTGGCTGTGTGCACGCACTCAACAATATTAGCAATTTATGCGTTGAAGCGTGTCAGTGGGCGTAGAAAGTGGGAAGTAGGAGGCGTAGTCGAAGGAAGGATGTGGAAGTAACTCTTGTAACATTTTCATTTTTGACGAATTCCGACATCACCTGCCATAGTTATTGTTTGGGAAAGCCACGTGCATAAAATATATTAAAATCTATTTTTTGTCCAATGCCACCAACTCAAACTCAAACTGAAAAACCCCTCCCGAGGGCTTGTCAATTTCCCATTTCCCTTGCTTTATTCCAGCTTTGACATATTTTTTTGTGGGCTAAAAATTTTACTCACTTACTTATTTATTTTTGTGGGTGACTGTGTATCTTCGACTGTGTATATAGGCAGTCGCTTTTTCGTTGTGTGCGCTGTGGCTCTTTTTGGGGATTTATTTTTCATTTTTGTGAAATTTTTATAAAGCTCCAAATGTGATACAATTTAATTTCTGGTCACGTTTTGTGTGATTTCCAAATGGCAACAGTTACAACAAAAACAGAAATAACAGCAAGAGAAGGTTGAAAAAGTCTTTCAATATATTTCCCTGTCATATTGCATAATTTAAGGCGCTCTAAGCATGGAACACGTTTATTACCCCATATACATATTTATGTATTTAAGCGTCCATCTGTCTGGACGGAAAACCAGTGGCCACCAGACAGCACTGGCCAGCACAAAGATCGTATCTGGCGAAGTCAATTACTGATACTGTCACGGTTAACCTGGCGCCATGGATTTTATCCTCGGCATATTAGCATGCAACTGCGGCTTACCGAAAAATAATTAAATTGTATATTTGTATAAATCAATAATAAATTAGCTAATTGCCAAACATGATAAATAAATTTAGAATACATGATTAAGGTTGTGGATAGTATGCTTTGGGGTGACGATATTGCATTTTGTGGTCGGTTAATGACGACATCTAAATATTTACAATCTAGTTGTTTGATTTTCGTAAGAGACTAATAATAATAATGCAAATTTAAAATTATGCTGTTTCCATTTAAATGTATATTTATATACCTAAATGCTGGTGAAATTAAAGTGTTTAAATGGAGCAATCAACCTCTCATATTATTGCATCATTTTTTCAACTTTCGTGGTAGTTTCTGATTCATTACCTCGATACCCAATTGCAAGTGATGTCACACACATATAGGCCAAAGGCTATCAACATAAGCATTTCTACCATTTATGGGTGAATATGAATTTGCATTTTTCATGCAAAATGCACGGAAACCAGCAGAGCGAAAAGTGAAACTGCAAAAAGCTGCCCATTTTTTAGCATTCTTTTTTGAAAAGCTTTCAATGGATTTCTCCCACCAGCGGTTGTTAAGTCCACTTATCAAAACGTGCAAATAACTCAGCTCCCAGGATAGGGACAAACACGTGATGGCAACTGGTGCCGTGATGACCCAGTGGGGCGTGTTCAATGGCCAATTGGCAAAAAACCGATGGCATTGTTGCAGGCGAAAAGCAGAGGAAGGAAAAAAATATATATGATCCAAAAGCTGGGCAAAGCCCGGACAATGCATTATTGTTGCCACATTTTTGGCAGAGTTGGAGGGGAGTTTGTTCTGTTTTTTCAATTAGCTGCCATTAAATTGAATTCAAATATTGAAACAATATGTTGCCCAGCAGGCTGTGGCACCGCTATAGTCGTACATAAAGCCCGGCAACTGGGAGATTTTAGTTTCAGCTTAGCGCCAGTATACCCCCCACACTGATCGACTGTGATTTATTGATTTCGGGTGCAGTATTTCTTGTCAAAAGTTGACTGCCGCTCACACGCTCCAGTGTCCACACACAGAAATGTTAAAATACTACAAAAAATTGGCCTCGCGAAAATCGCATAAAAATTGTTTCGATTTTCATTCACATTTTGGCTCAAAGGATTCCCTCTCGGTCTCCGAATCCTGGTGAATGTGTGAAAATCGGCATACATCGACATAGAGAATCCTTTTCAGTGGCTGACACTATACATTTGAGTGCAGCACGGCAAGCCAGCATTGAAATGGACACTAAAAGCCTCTAAATTAGTTTTCTAGTGTTATTACTCATACGCACTGTATGCGGAAATGATATTTTTATGGCCTTGCATTAGGGAAATGGTGTGGCGTTCTATGAATATGACCGCAAATGAAAGACTTGCCTCTGCTTCAAATATATTCTCGGAAAGACAACATTTGTTAATGGCCATCCAAAGTGACTGGATGGTTTTTGGATCTATTTTTTTTTTTTTTTTCCTTGGTACTGCCTCTGCTATTTCCAGCGATGATTGTCGATGATTTAACGATAGCTTATTGATTTCTTATAGGCCCATTAATAGTGGCCCCTCCACCGGGGCCAACTAATAGCATTCATATTCGAAGCGATTTGTCAAAGGGACAGAGGACATGTGCCTTTATCAGGATAATTGTGACAGTAATGTGAGGCGATACCGGGACGGAATCTATATATATTTTATTGAAGGAATATATCAAAGCAAAAACTTCGTGTCTAGACGGAGGGCGCGAGAGGGGAGAAGCATAAGCAGGGCTTAGGGCCCAAGTAGGCTGCTGAGCCACACAAAGCGGCCACAAAGACGCGCGGCTTGTATGCGCAAAGATAAGCGTGGGATTTCATTTGCTCATTACTCAACAGCTTACACGGAAGCAGGGAAGTGGCAACGGCGAGGCGGAGGAAGTAATAAGAGCGCGGCAGCGGGCACATAAGAAATGCATGCGCACATAATTCATTTTTTATGCTGGATTACAGCAGCAACAAAAATGATGGCGGCTAAGTACAGTTACAAGGAGCATAGAGCCTTCTCGCAACTACAACTACACCCGCAACCGCACCAGCACCCACACTAGTGCACAAAAACTTGCAAGATGAACATTTAGAAAGAGAGAAGACGGTGCGGAGCGAAAGAGAGGGAAGAGGAAAGAGTGAGGCGGGAGGCAATAGCGCTTGTCATCGTCTACAGCTCCTGCACCGGAAACGGAAGCGACATCCAAGTTTATGTTAAAGTTTGATGCAAAACTCTCACAACGCACACATGCAATTTATGCACTTTGAATTCTGTTCAAGAAATAAAAATAAAAAATAGAGTATTGAAGTAAACAAAAATTAAAATAATTAATAAAAGGATAATACATCTTGACATTTATATAATCTATAATAAAGAAAAAATCAAATATAATAAATAGGAAAAATGTTTTTTTTTCAAAGGTTAAGTGTTGTTTTTTATTAAATAAATGAAGTAAATTAATAATTTAAATCGTGAAAAATATTTGAAAATATTAAACAAAAATTGTTTTTTCAAGTGTAAGTAGCCTGGCTATATGAGCTCGGGAAAGTTTCGCTCCGTGTTGACTTTTGTGGCTCCTGTAAGTGTTGAGACTTGCGGTGGTGTCCGTTGCCAGGGTGTGCGTGCATGTGTGGTGCAGGTGGAAAGGAAATTAAATCAGCCTCGTGTGGCGTGCACATCATTAGTATGTATAGAGGCTTCTTGGGCAAGGACGGATGATTATGAAGGCTGTGGATGATGGTGTGGTGGCATGGTTCTTATACGTAAGTCTGCGGCACTTTTCTTATTGCCACTGCAAATTGAGTTTGCATTAAAGTGGCAACGGTTTGATTAGTCCTTGCATACCAAATTGACTTGTCCTGGATGAGTCCATACACGTAATAACACTGGTCTCTTGTGCCAGCTGACCAAATACCAAATGTCAAGCGAAAGCTCCTTTTGCCTCCATTGGCAGGACGTTGTCTGCCGTGTTTGTTTGCCGGCTCAAAGCGCTGAAAGTTGAAAGGACCCCTGTTCTTGGTTGGATCCTGCAGCTGGGATATTTGCACACTGATGCATTTGTCGCCTAAGCTGCACCTTATGACATTTATTTTTATTGACTGCACTGCAGGCACAGACTGAATGCCTTAGTATGCTATTGGCTTTGCTCTTGCTCCAAACTCTAAACTGTTTGTCTGAGGCTCTGGTAAGAGGATTGGCCGTAGACTTTAAGGAGAAACTGCCAGCCAATGGCCAAGTTATCATATCTGGTTTGAAGTCTGGCCGATACACTGGGCGATAAAATCAATCTTGTATTTTAAAAATATACAAAATTGTAAGGGAATAGAAAAATTACATGGATTTTATTATTATTTTTTTCAATGAAAAGCTGGCATATCTATCATAGTAATATAATTGATAGTAAATATATAGAAAAAATAACTAAACTCGTAAGATATACTTATTTTTGTTGGTGCTGTACTGGTTACCCCACTATCAGTGCTTCTGATTTGAGAAATGTTCGTATTTGTGCTGCAAAAATTCATAATTCAGTGGCAGAGACACAGGAGTGCGTGCGCCAGTCTTCATGGCCTTTTCTCTTCCTTTGCCATCAATTTTTTTTACCTCGTGCCCCCCATCTCTTTCCTTCCGTGCTCTACCCTTCTTCTTCCCTTGTTCCTGGTTATTTATGCATTTAACGAGCCAAGAGGAGCCCGGCCAACGGAAATGAGTTGAACTTATTGCTTCGTGTATGGGGACCGCTGCCTTCGCCCGCCCCTTTCTGTTCTGTTGTTTGTTGCTGTCGGGGCTCTCTCCATCAGAATACCTTTTGTTGTTTAATTAGAAAAGTGTTTCATGTAAACTCTTCACTGGCAGTATGACAGGACCAATAGATTCAAGCCAACAACGGCAACAACAGCGAAAGCAGGAAACTTCACAACAACAGCATTGAGTAATTTCATTTTTGTTGACAAACTCGAGGCTTTTGTGGCATGCCACTAAGACGACCCACCGTACCCCTCGACCACGCCCACTACGGCTATCAATGGCAATGCAGGCGGACGACAGGCGTCCGCCTTTTGTTGTTGCTGTTGATGTCCCTTTACTGCCTTTGTTGTTATTGTTACTGACTGCGTTGGTTCAGTTTTAATATCATTTTCGTTCCACTCCAGTTGGCATTTTAATTTAAGTTTCATTTTCAATTTAAGACTTTGACTTGCCAGGCGACTTGCATTGCGGCTGCATCATGGTCATAGTACCCCTGCCACTGGCACAGCCGCTTCTCCTTTCCCTGCCCCTGCTATATCCCTTTTGGTTTTCCTTCTCTGGCGAAGGACCCTCTCTCTCTCTCCGTCCATTTTTTGTCCCAGTTGTTTTGTATTTTCGCGCTTTCACGCTCGCCTTTGTCTGCATCTGTGTGTTCCCGCTTTGCAGCCATTTGGCGGCCATTTTAAATTTATTATTTGTATTTGCCGTTGTGGCCATGCCCGGCGCTTTGTTGTGGTCCACGCCCATAATCCTCGCCACCAGCTACCATCCCCCAACCCCCCATCACCCATTAGCTTGGCCTTCTTGAGCTTGCATTTTCAATTAGAAAAACTTTGCATAGCAAATGCCTGACAATAATTGCGCTTGTCGTGGCAGTGGGGTTGGGGGCAGGGGCGTGGCTCTCTTGTGTTGTGCATAATCAGTTAGCGAGGCAACAGTTTTTGTTGTAATTTCTTTTGAAATAATTTATTGGCAGCTTTTTAATTAAAACTTGGGATGGTCGCAAAGACAAGGCCATCCGCCGAGCGGGTGCCATAAATTTGCATTATTGATAAGATGACGTTGTCTTATCCTGCGGTTAAGACTCACTGCCCTCCATCCATTGATTAATGGAGGGGATAGTGGTGGGTCCCATGTGTCAACTGCTTACCTTAAATTATGGCTACTCTTGGCCCAAGACTTGGCAGCAGGTGTGCGTGAAGTTTGTCACAATCCAGACTGACCTTTTGGCACGATATGTTTGAGGTTCTACTCCTATATAGAAAGCTTGATTTAAGATTAAGAAATTGAGTTTATTTTTTATTTTGGAAAAATATTAATTTATTTAAAATTAAAATGTCAACTTTGATGTTTTGAAAGCTTACCTGGAAAACTTTTTGAAAAGGAAAATCACAGAAACTGGCGAAAACTGGAGCTTTGGGAATTTAACATGTTTTTGGAGACTCACTGATCTGTGACACTATCCTTTGGAGTTTCGCCACAGTTTCGCTCCATTTCAGGTGACATATCCCAGGTCCTTTTGCCGCAATCCCCTACGGCCGAATCCTTTTCCATCCTTCTCTTTATGTATGCGTCCATGAGTTAGTGAAGCATGAGGAATATATGCCACAAATCATTACCAGCTGAGCCCCAGCTCTTCCTCGCCCTGAAACGGTTAAGAGATATCTCTTCTGATACGCTCGTGGTTTTTTTCTGTCCTATTTGAGGGAGGCAATTTGCATTGGATTTTATGCTAAAGTTGTGTCAAATTTTCGGACCATCAACAACGCATCAGTGGCTGCTGTTCCTTGGCAGAATGCATCTGAAACTCGGCGACAGGCACTGCTAGTGCAATACACCAGGAGCAGGACCAGGAGTAGGAGCAGGAGCAGCAGGAGTTAGACCAACAGAAATGACAGCGGCAACATCAACAGCAATGGCAACAATAACGACCACAAGGCATTTGGCGCAAAAATGCAACTGCTACAAATTATGTGAATTATGCGTTCGGCTGCCGCATGCGTTTGCATAAATTTCCCAACTGCCAGACGGCAATGCCCGAGGCGCTGCGGCAGCGGAAAAGCGTTGAGGGACTCGGGGAATGGATGGTGGACGGTGGTATGGACGGGATGTTGGGATGCAACCAACATTCGTGGCGCGCTTGCCACATATCTTGTCTAACAAATTGCATTCGAGTGTTTAACATGCGCCCAACAGGCGTTGATGTTGATGTACGAAGGATGCGAAGGACTTTTCCATGTTTTCACCCGTTGACGTCGTCGGCACCGTCGTCGTCCTCGTCATCGTCATCGCCATCGTCATCTCGCTGGAGTGTGGTGGTAAGTGTTACAGTGTTATAGTGCTACCGCAGCTGCCGCTACAAGCGCCCCAAACATACTATTATATATATGTATGTATCTTCACGTTTATGTGTGTGCGTCATAATTTACTTTGAAGTGGCATTTATGGTCGCCCTGCGAATGGATGCTCGATGGCAGAAGTAGATGCAGAAAAAATGGGTGTCCTGCTGCTGCAAAATTTAAATTGCCACAAACAAAATCAAATCAAATGCGGCAAATACGTATGTACAACCGAAATAGGCAAGCAAACAAACACACCACAATTGCATGCATAATTGCATCAAATGGCCAAAAATTGGATTTCAGATTGCTGTTGCATACTTTCGAGCGAGTCGCTCGCTCGCACGCATCTCCCTCTCCCAGCTGCTGTGGCCAGTCGAAAGTCACACGCAAACATCAAACGCTCCGAAATTGTGCAAATTTAATATGCAATAACAGAAACATACAGCCAGGCGGCAGCCAGCCAAACACACACACACACACACACATATATAGACAGACAGACACAGACAGGAACACACAGACCAAACACAAACACATTTGCACGCATCTGAATTTAATTAAAATTCGCAGTTATTGGCCAAAAGTATCGAAGCACCATTTTTTGCGCCCCTTGCTTTGTAATTAAATTAGGCTAACAGGACGGCCACATAACAGGGAGGCACACATTTACACACACAGGACGTAGATACTGCATTGGAAATACATACTCACCGCCAGGAATGGAACTGCTGTTTGCACAAACAAAACAGACGATTTAATTACAAATTGAAATTAGATGGCAAACCAAACTCATAACTTAGAAATATATTTGTAGCATCAATGTTGAAGAATGTGCGAAATATAGGGATCCTGTAAAGGACTTGAAATTAAGAAAATTAATAATATTCCAAAGTGATAACGTATACAAATAGTTATTAAGTTATTAAGTGTTTTATATGCTAATATTCACAGTGCTTGCGAATCAGGTTTATGTGCTTAGTGCATTAAGTGTTAATAATTATAATCCGAAAGTCAGCCACCGACTGTCAACAGCGTTTGATGAGTTTGCAATTGCATTCCAACTCATCTCACGGCCGAATAAACTATAAAATATATTCAAGTATATATATAACTATACATTTGCAGGCTATGTGTGTGAAGCAAACATAATATTGTGTGGGTCGCAAAAGCCATGAAAGTTTATTAAACTGTTCAACCGAAATGGAATCATTTTGACAAAATTCAGCTTTGGCAATGTTTACATTTTTAAAAGAATATTTAACATTTGACACACGTTGCTTTTTTATGTTTATATAACATATTTTTTCAATGGCAATCTTAAATATTGCTTCACATATAGGGCTTTGATGGGCGTCTAATTTTGTACACCATACACTTGAAACGAATCTAGGCCTTGTCGACACAGTGTCTCTGGCTAAAATGTTGACAAATTTTAATTACTTTTTAGCAGCTGGTACCGCTCGGTTGGCGTTGCAATTACGAGAGGAATTCTTTTTCATTATTGCTGCAAAAACAGGCAAATATTAATAAAAGACAGCCCGCACGCATCCCGCTCCGCCCACGCTGCGGTCCTTGCAAGTTGGCAGCAGGCAACACGCATACGCCATGTTGGCTGTCAGTTTGTGCCATGTAAGTGGGTTACTCGGCGCTCCTCATTTGCCAACTTTGCTGCAAGCTTGATGTTGGTTTCTGACCCAAAACAGGCCATTGTGTGTGGGCGGGGCCTAATTCAAAGATCCTAGCTAAAAATGTTATTTAAAATTCTTGAAAGTAATCCATAGATTCAAACACCAAACCATAATAGCAAAATAGTTTATTTAAGGAAAAAAATCTCCTGCTATCGTAAAGTTACTAAACTAATAAAATGTTTACTTTTGTAATCTCAATACTATTTAAAACAAATAAATATTTATTCGTCTTCAACATTTTATAAGGACAGTCAATTGTAGTTTCATTCCCAGCAGTTATTTATTTAATTTCCAAGTAAACACCAAGTTTTTACCCTTTTTTGTGCAAGGTCAAGTGTGGGTCATTACTCACGCTTGACAAATCGGCTCTCGAGCCTTATTTCTCTGCTATGCATTTATTACTGGGGAGAATGCTTTTGGCCTTGTTCCTGGCCTCAAGTACGGCTTGTGTGGCAATTGTCATCCTGTCACTTGAGTCTCTCTCCAGACCTAAGCCGGGGCATTCAGTACGCAATGCAGCGCAAACAAAAAACCAAAATGAGCAACGAAATAGAAGCCAGCCAAGTTGTGGACAATTTTTAATTAAAAAATTGCAAAAGACATTATGCACAATGGCGCTTGGGGTGGGCTGAGTGCCTCAATGGCACTTGTCCGCCCCGCTCCTTTTGTGGCACTGCCTCAGCTCCGGCTGCTCCTGTTTCCCTCCTGCCAGGGCGAATCACAGTCAATGCCATTTGAGAGACATAGGGAACAAAGCTCACTTGACAAGCTTGACTTCGAAAGCGGAGTGAAGCAGGCAGGCGGGCGGCCAGGCATATTTGGCATCGGAGAAAATGCAGTGGCGCCGGGTAATGAAAATGTCAGCGCAGCTTAGTGGAAGTGCTGAAGATTTTTTGCAGTGAATTTATTAAAATTGACATATTCAATGATGGGACCATCATCAACATTATCAGCACAGCAATTATGAAACCCAGACCGTTGGGATTCCCTCATTAGGACATCTTGTGGGTGGCGTGCCATCAGTGGTGCCATAATTGTATATTTAATTACCGAATATAAAATTTCCTCAAATTAAATTCTGGTTTTTGGCGCTGATCACCTAATAGATTTATCAAACTAATCAATAAACTGGATTTCAGATATATCTATCTAAAATTCTGCCATCACTGTGCACCTCCTCTTGAGGCTGAGTGGCACTTTCTGGCGATGCCGTGGAGGACACGTCGCGGTCACTGACAGTGTCAAAGGCAAGGCGGCCGCCGACGCTTCAAGAGGACGTGGCATTGGGCCAAAACAATGACATTGAGGTGTCGATGTGGCGGGGCGAGATGTGAAGCAACTACATCCTAGATAAGGATGCAGGTGACACTGGCTCCAGGGACAGCCTGAGATGGCTGGGATAGTTAGACGGTTAGACGGTTATCGCTGGGCCAAGCCGGAATAAAGCCTCAAATTAGCGTGAGCGCTTTGCTGAATTTACTGCCACAGGCAGGGGCAGTCGTTGGTGCAGTGGCAGCAACAGTGACAAAGGCAATGGCAGTGGTAGTGGCAGTGGCTGGGGCTGTGGCAGAGGCAGTAGTTTTGCCGCTGGCCTGCGGTCGCTGTAACGGGCCAACAAACCGCAACAAAAGCCACGCAACATGGCCAATCTGTGGAGTTCATAAAAGTGTCAACAACTTGCCCTGGCCAAGAAGAAAAAAAAACAGAAAAAAAGGAAAAACTGAATCCCGGACGTGGCGAAGGTCCTGCATTGTGCAGGCCACGTTGCGTTGACCGCTGATAAGGCAAAACGTTCGTCCTTACTTTCACACACACACATGCAGTCCAGTTGGCTAACTAACGCGCGTTCGTTAGGCAAGACAAAGTTAACTGCCAGTCACGGATCCGGGACAAGAAGCGAGTCCCACCACACTGTTTGCGGTGCTCCGTGCCGTACTGTTCCGCCGTGTTTTGTTTTGGCCAGCGAGGCAATCAACGTGCCAGCTCCCTCCCGCGGGGGCGATGGGAGCGATACCACCAACGCTTTTACGTCTTATCAGCCACGTTAGGTACATATAGCACCACTCTTCTATGGGGCTTTGGGTCATGTGGCCACCTTTGGTGTCAGCCTACCATTGTTGCAACTGCAGTCGGCGAGACGAGTTGTGTGCAACTTTATATACACATTTCAATTATTTTATGATGGCTGGAAGGCCATATACTCGCACTGTAATTTAATCATTTTCCGATGGCTTAACTGAGAGCTTATATTAAGTTTAACCGCCCCTTTAAGTCATAATTTAATTATCCGGGGAATAACATTAAAAGGTGTTAACGAATTTCCTTCAATGATTGGGGGCAAAAGTGTACATTTTTAAGCACTATGTTTTCATGAAAAAGTGAAAATTGTTGCATTGTGAATGCAACCGAGCAGAGATAGAAGCTCCATCATTGAAATCCATCAGGGGCCCCGACTGGCTGTGTGGTAGTTGAGATAACCTTCAGGTCAGTTAGTTGCATGCCGCATTGGGAAAATTCAAAGCCAAAGTCGTAATGGTCAACTGCTCGTGGCACTTCGTTAGCCGCTTTTGTGCTGCATTTCCAGGTACAGAAAGGTAAAAACGCTCTGAAGGAATATAATTTTTTTCGCCGCTTTTAATGAAGGGCATTGCGAGTTGCAACTGTGGCAATGGCGGCGGCGTCGGTAGCCAATTAAATTTCCAGAGCATCAAAGGCCAAAACGAATGCTTGAGCGGTAAAGCCACGTAGCTGGAAATTATGAAGGTGGGAAGGAGGAAGATAAACTAATTGAAAGTTCGGAGCACCAGAGTATATACTTATGCCGGACTTTAATAATTTAACGGCAGGCGGCGAGGACGCATCTGGAATTGTTTACCTCACTCCTAGGGCGGGCTAAAGCGAAAATTGTCATATGTAGATTTATAGTGAATGATAAGAATAATATTTACATTGCCCTGAAGGTTGTGCGCACAGCTGGACCCACACACACACACAACCACTACAGAACAAAGTCAACTTTATGGGATACTTAATGTCCAGTCATAGAACTGGGAATATTCAGCCTGATGGCACATTATGCCACACGACGCCCCTCAAATTACGTATACGCAACGTTGGCTTTGCAGACGATAGACGGACATGGCAGGGTGCTTAGTGGCCGTCGATTCAAAGTGCCTGTCCGCCTTGGAGGCGCTTGTCTGGCTCGCAATTTAACGCAGAACCTAATATCATAACTGGACACTTTGATCGCAGTCAGCGATTAGATTACAGACCGACATGAACTTTCCAACTGGTTCCTGGGTGTACAGAAATGGTGGACAGAAGTTTAATAAAATTAAGTCCTGAAAAAAATGAAGTAAAAATTAAGTAACAAAAAAAATATATCTTCTTTATTTATTATAATATATAATAATGAGTTTCGATTATAGTATCAGTTTTAATATATTTCGACTTTGAAGTGAATTAAAGCGGAAGTCGTCTAAACTTTGATTCCTCATATTTGCCAGAAGCTAAGAGGCAAAAGTTATATGTGCGTCGCAAGGATATTATCATATGGCACACACAAGTCCTCGCTCACATAAACACACACACATCCACACAGAAGGACCCTGAGTCTCACGTAATATCTGGTTATCCGTTATCTAGTTCCAATTCCAGCTGCTCCTTCGGCCAGGGTAATAAAGTGTTGCGGAAGTTGGACATATTGGTTTTTAATATTGAGTTACTTGTTTGTCTGGACAACTTTTGAGTGGAGCTAAGCAAGCAGGAGCGCCTGAAGCTCGTTAGAGAGGAGATCAGATGACCCAGTGGACCCGCTGGGAGCCATTGCCACGCCCATCGCTTTAAGCTGGACCGACACAGAGAGGCCACCAATCATACGCGATAATGGATTCTGTTTACTCTCGTTATAATCGCTGTGCCTGAGTCAGCTCAGCTTACCGAATAAATTTCAGCATTCCCTGACCAATTTTAAAACAACAAACGATCCAGAACCCGGAACCCCTTGGCGGACACCCCTGCCCCGCCAAGGCTGTCGCCATGGCCGCCCCAAATTGGCGCCATTTATTTACTTGTTTGTTTCAACTTCCGTTCATTGCCACGCCGCAAAAAGTGTAAGCTATGGCGCATACCTCAAACGGTCTGGACCACAGTCAGTCCCCGCCATCCTCCATCCTGGTCCAGGGCCACCCTTCGCGCATTTCCGCTGCCATTAGCCGACAAACTTCATTTGTCATCTCATTTTTCTGCACGCTCGACAGTTTTCTTCCCTTTTTGCGCAGTGAAAATTTATGTAAACGGACATTCCCATTCTCATTCGCCGGACACTGAATCCGGCGGAGAGTCGGAGACCCCGTCCAGGACTCAGCTCAGTGGGACGGATTCCGATTCCGATTCCGAGGCGATGAGGACGCACCCGTTGCGGTTATGATGACATAAAAGGCTCTGCTGATAAAACGCCCACGCGGCAAACAAGGCAATCGGAGCAACACAAAAACACTTTTCTCCAGCGATTGTGATCTGAGGAGGCGTGCGGCATGAGGCACGAGGGACTGGGAGCAGGGCAACCGGAAGGGGACTGCAGCGGAAATAACATGCTGTGATTTAAGACTTCATTTTGTCGGTATGGGCGACGGGGGCGCAACCCTTGAGCCCTCGAGCCTTTCTTTAATAATTACAAAACCGAAGATGGCCATTGGGAATCTGCTTTCCGTTGTCACTGTTCATTTCGAAGCGCGCTCCTTTGAATAATTGAATTATTTAATGCGAAGCGATTGTAATTGTAATTGTTCTAGCAGAAGCAGCCGTATTAACTGACACAGAAACGTAACGGAAACGGATATGGAAGCTGGCTGGCTGGATGGCTGATGCCGCTCCCGCTGCCACTGTTCCTGCTGCCACCGAAGTTGTTTGTGTTGTCATCCCCGAGTCCTGACATTGTGCGAATTCATTTAATTAGCGGAGCAGCTCAATTCTGGGCGTTAAATTTCGCGCTTGTGTAAATTTTTACCCCCTGCCTCCACTACTCAGTGCTATTGACTGACAGGAGGTGGAAGCTTCCGCTGTTTGCCGGCGGGTTTAGCGACCTCTCCAAGCCTTTTGGCAGAGCCATATGAATGTGCTGCAAGCTAGTGCTTTCAACTCAAAGCTCGCCGAGGCATCAAAAATCACGTGCGCCATTCGGAGTTGCAGTGGCAGCTTCATCGGAGCAGGAAACTAAATTAAACCGTTTTGTTGCCGGCCAGCAATGAATGGGGCAAGGGGCAATAAAAGGCGTCAGTTAGCTAAGTGCTGGCTGCATTGTGCCAAAGTGCGTTCACAGATGAGTGGCCAGATGGGCAAAGCAGCTTTTAGCCATTGGGGGTGATTTCTACTTTTTAAGTACCGGAAAAAAAATAAAAAAAGTGCCTCTGATCAGATTCAGAGTAAACTTTCTATTAATGTTACACAAAGATTTTTAAAATGTTTCCATTTTTGAATAAAATACGAAATATAACTATTTGAATAAACTGCTATCTCTCTTTTGAATCTTATATATATTTTTCTTAGTGCACTTTCGCAACACCTCCCGGGGGGCAATCAATTCATACGGCTCTTCCAGGCAAAAAACCAATTAAATTTTATAAGCCGTACAACTTGCATAGAACGATTTGCGCCGTTTTCTTTTGGCCGGACAAGTTCAGGCACTGCCTCAGGGGTGCTGTTGAAAGTTTATCGCTTCACCCATACACATGCACAGGGACACACTCCCTACTAGGGACACACTCTCACACACACACACACATTCTTAAATGCCAAGTGGCATCTTAGACGTCTGCAATTCTTTAACTACTTTTTGGCTGCGAATTTCAAAGTCATTCCGTAGGCAGAACCGCAGCCCATCGAAGAACAACAACAATGGCGTTAATTATTCATGAATAGAAAGAATAAAAGTGGAGGAGTGGGTGAAGTTCTTGGTGGATTTTCATTGCAGAAAGCAGAAAATCCAAGTTGAAAACTTTGGCTCCCGCAACCGAGCCAAGCCACGATATAAAGTTTTGCCCCCTGCCAAAAGTTGATCCCTTGGATTTATTCAACTAGACAATTTGCCAAAGCTTTGTGGCGTGTGTTGGCCATGTGTAATAATGAAATGGTCCCTGGTCGTTCGTCCTGGGTGGTCCTATACATTTTCCGCTTCCGGAGGCCTCATCATCATACCACCGAGCAGGATGGTAGGTACAAGTTGCATATGTTGTAAATACTTTCAGGATACTGATGGCTGCCTCAGCTGGGGCTGGACTCAGAATTTCGGGGCTGTTGATTGATTGATGTTTGGGCCTTGAGGCCTCGATGGCCCCAGGACCGAAAGGATCAGAAAGTTGCAATATGTTTTTAAAACTTTTCGTTTCTCCTTATGGCCAATGCTCGGCCCTTTGGGCGACTTGGTCGGAAACAATTTAATAGGCTTTCAATGGAATTTCAAATTAAATTCCCTTTAATTAGCATTATAGAATCACCATTTTAGAATTATTGATGCCAGAGATGAGGAAAGTGTGGGAAAAGAAATCAATTTCAGTATTTGCCATGGTTTTTGCAGCGTTTGATAGCTTGGATAGCTTGCGTTTGATATTGAGTGTTGTTCGCACAAATCAGCGCAATTTGGGAAATTGCATTTATAGACGAAATGAATTTGAAATTAAAATCGAGCAAAACAAAAAAAATATAACGAACAACGAATGTTATACAGGAGACGAACGTCATTTGTTGCGATTGATTGCATCCGCTCAAAAAACACCCACAAACAGGCCGCATAATAAGGCAAAAATTAGAGCAATTTTAGAGGCTGACATTGCGAACAAACAATGTTTATATATCATTTCGGAATGCTCGACAAAAACATTCCCATTTGCATATTTGACATTTTATTATTGCGTTTAATGCTCGTCCAATGGCAGAGTGGAAATTTAAAGCAAACAATGCAACTAATTAAGTTGTTTAAAGCCCGAGTCCTGGCCAAAGTGTTTGGCCAGCAACTATAAAATCTCACCGCGGGCGTGGCCCGAACAACTCACTCAAGTCAAAGAGGTCGCAAGCAAATAAACAACAACTTCAGGCCCATAAACAAAGGCATAAGTAACAACAACAGCCGCCCAAAACACCACCGAGTGGCCATCCGAAGTGGCCCCAGAAGCCAACCCCCTACCCGTATCTTCCATATAATTTATTCATGTCAAAGAATTTTCATCGCCTTGAGGTTCCCCAACTTGTTTGTTCCACTTGTTGTAGTTTTGCCGCTTGGCCAGGTGCCTTTTTATAGAAGTGGCTGATCCTGGAAAGGATGCTGGTCGGATGCGGAGTGTGGGCTATGGCCCCGAGCTCAATTCCTCCAGCGGTCCACTAACGAAATGTCCCTTTGAAACATTTAACATAAATTATTTATAATATTTGGGTTGGTTGTTTTGTTTTTGGGTTTTTTTTTAGCATAATTTCCCAATATTTTATTTACTCAACGGAAGATTTTCATATCAATGTATGGTTGTCCTGCATAAAATTGATTTAGCTTTAATTTAATATTATATTATTATTATCCTGTAGCACACTAATGGATTTAGCCTGAAGGTGTGTGTGATCCGGAATATATATTTTGCAACTCATTTATAATTCAACTTTGGCAAAAAAATAAATATTAAGCTACAAGCTATAGTTAAAATCCAGTTTTTAAAGTTTCTATCAACATATCATCTTAAACTCTCCAATTTAATGACAATAATGCCAATTACAAGTTGTCGTAGCTTTCTTTACCCCCTGATTAAAGTGGATTAAGCTGGTCAAAATTCTTGGCAATGGTGGCATTTGAGGTTTAATTCCGGGAGCGAGGGGGCATGGGCCTTTTGGGACAATTGGATTTGCAATGCCACGTGGAATGGCAGTTGCATGCGGCAACCGAACTCATTAAACTGCGTGCACTGCTGTTGCGGCAGCTTGCGGTCAGCATTTTGGGTTTAATTTTACTAATTCACATGATGGCCCCCACACACACACCATGCATATATGAATGCATCACAATATAACACATAAAGTATATATATATATATATTTATATGGGCATGCATAGAGTAAGCCTGGGACCACGCACATTCCGGGTGACCAAATGTTAATTTTAATTTATGCAGCCGCCTCGCACATTTGTCGCATTAGTTGCGGCTCTCTTTAATGACTGATTTATTGGTCAGGAGACGGGGTAAGTGATGGAAAATGGGCGGCCAAAGAACCAATGGTAGAGTGATATTTCGAAATGAATTGAATTATTTATTCACGCTCATTTGCTAACATTCAATAAAAACGCAAAGCTGGCAAAAATCGCCATGGGCGCGCAATCGCGAGTGCGGTGGTCGTGGAAAGCCGTGGGAAAGCGGCTTTTTAAAGT
The DNA here is from genome assembly GCA_035045925.1 of Drosophila atripex. Classification (NCBI taxonomy): domain Eukaryota; kingdom Metazoa; phylum Arthropoda; class Insecta; order Diptera; family Drosophilidae; genus Drosophila; species Drosophila atripex. Next base: position 1,410,010 of record JAWNOP010000022.1, on the reverse strand, counting down.
AATTAGGACATTTAACCAATAAAGCGTGTGCGGTGGGTATTTGTTGGCTTTGCTTTGCACTGATTGATTAGAGGCCCGCATATAGCATCCGGTTTTTCTTTGAGCCGCAACTTTCCCGGTGCTTAAAAAAGGGCCCCGAGTGCCAGTCCGGCAAAAGTTTTCCCGCCCGTAGTTGGCACTTCATGCCACAGGCCCGCACAGCACCACTAGGTTCGATCCCCTGCCCCACACATGTGGATAACTTGTTGGGAATGCAGAAACGAATTTTAAACACTTTCGCCATGAAAACCACTTTACAATTTTGTTTGCGTATTTCAGTTTGGATTTTGATTTCGCATTGGATTGTCCAAAGCGATGTATACTCCACTCCATTATTTACACACAAAGAAAAGAATTTAATAGGAAGTTAGTTTTATCTTAAAAGTGCCTGATTAGGCTTATATTTTCTATACATTTTATTTGAAAATTAATTAAATTATTTTTATTTTTTCAAATCAAATTATTTTCAAGTCCTCCCACACAGACGAATTATAGATGCTTGACCTGCGCTCTGGCCCCTAAAACTATTAATTTGATTAAAAGTCTGCATTTTTATTTGCCAACAGCACACGCTGAAAACTTTACAGTTTTCGCACCAGAACTGCCCCTCGCTGCCTCCATTCGCCGAAGTGCAGACCGGAAGTGCAGTGTTCGTGGGGCTGAGAGGGGGCATGTTGTTTTCCTGTTGGTGTTTTCCACGCACATTAAAATGTCGTTAAAGCTGGTGAAAATCAAATGTACGAAATTTTCCATGGAAAATTTATTGCGTTCTGCCAGGAGCAGCAGTGCCAGCATCGAGAGCCACGCTGTAAATGCCATTTTAACGCCTGGTTGGGACCACAGCTCCAAAGACCCCCACCGCCTCACCGCCCCACCCCATTTTATCCCTTGAAAAGCCCCTGTGCACACACCTCTGATTGTTGTTCTTGGTGCATGTTCGCTGGTTGACTTGTGGTCTTGTTTTGTGGGCTGACTGCCACGCCTCCCCTTCACCCAGTGTAGCACCCACGCAGCGCCCATTCCATGCACCTCATTTGCATGCAATTCATTTTCTTAAGTGCAATTTCCATTGTTTTGCCCGAGTTTATTTGGCTGTTTCACTTAGCTCCGCTCGCACAGCTCTTTCGCTGTGGTGTGCAACCTTTTGTTGCAAATTACATTATTATTATGGCCGACTTAGACTGGAGCAGGAGCAGGAGCAGTTGCAGTGTCAGTTGCAGCAGCAGCAGTATTTCTCAGGGAATGTAATTCGTGGACTGATCCTGCCATAAATATATTCTGGCCACAGGGGTTTTAAGCTGGTTTTATATATATTAGAACCAATAAGCAGTTTTGCAGGATGAACCTGTCGGTTTAGTGGGGCAACATGAACAGGATAGGATATTAATTTATACACTTTTTTTGGGTTTAAAAATGTGTTTATCAATTTGTCGTTCTTGAGCATCAAACTAAAGAAAGTTTGAAAAGACAAGTTTCATTCAATGGCAAAAATGAAGGTTTCCTATATTTCCGACTACATCTGTGAATATAAATATTTTCCCGCACATTCCTTTTTGTAGCTTCCCCTCTTTTTTTTTATCATTTTGCTGTCGCCAAAATTTCATTTAAGTTGGACTTTTCGGCGAGGGCGGAAAATTGCTCCCTCCTTTGACGCTGACTTTCAAGTACGAGCGCCGGAAAATTATTTGTACTTTTCTTACATTTTTGTTTAATTAATTTTACAAAACAGCGTGCTGTTGTCAGAGTTTATGACACTCTTGCTTCGGGATTTTATGTTGACAACATTGACAAAATGTCAATGCCGTTGAATGAGTTCGGGGAAGGGCTTGCTGCCCTTGGGTGGAAGGGGTGGTGGGGGCTACAAAATGCTCCGCATAATTAGCCTCAAACTCTTGACAGTTGTTTCGGCAAAGGGACGGAGCACTGGGGACATTTGCATGAATTAATTAGCAAAAGTTTCGTCCTTCAAGTCTCTGTTGAAAGTTGGAATGAAAATCCATCGTACTAGTGACGGAAATTAGCTGACCAAGATGCCACGCCCCCTGCACTCAATGTAATTGAAAACGGCGGTATGCCGGGGGGAGCGGCAGAAAACAAAAATCCGCAGTAAAAACGGGTAGCGAGCTCAAGGAATTCAATCAATTCGGAGGCAAACTTGAAATATGTGTACGCCAGCTGAATGGTGTCCCCCTATCTTCTGGTTTCGTTTTTTTTTTTTGTTTTGGTCGTTTGAGTGGGTGTTTTGGTGTTGCTGCGTTGCATTTTAATTAAAAGCAAAAACTGGCGCATGCCGCATGCATATTTATGAAAGTAATGCAACCAAAGGCAACAACAACAGTGGCAGTGTGGCAGTAGCACACCTACACACACACCCACACACACACACCGTACCACACCATGCACCTTGCTGGACGCACGCCTAGTCAAATTATATATGCGCATATTTTATGCATTTTTCCCAACGTTGTTCACTTCGTTTTCCTCCCGGTTGTTTTTTTTATTTTTACACCTTTTCTCATGACTCTCACTATGGCGCAGACACACACATACACACACACACACACACAGACACAGAGTGTCCTATGCCAAAAACGCAAAATCGCTTTGCGCCTGAAAGTATGCAGCAAAGCGTGAAGCATGCAAGAGGGCGGCATACCGATTGGTGTTTCAATCCAAAGTAACCTCAGCCCCGGCCCACTACAAAAATAACACCCACTCGCACACATCCGAAACACTGACGCATACAGTGACGAGCGCTCGAGATGAAAAAGTTAAATTTGTTTCGTGTCAAAGCGTCGCCGCTGGCCGCCCAAGCACAAGTCTAAGCGCGTTCGACATTTTTGCCCAGAATTGAAAAAAATAGAAAGGCTGCTAGGATGGCGACGGGACAGCATCAGGAGCAGCAGGATAGATGCCATCATGTTGCGTATCATGCCCATTCCCCCCCAGCGTTCGGTCTCCGTGTAGGTGTGTGTGACAGCCTGCATGGCAGACATTGCTTATACGCCATGTTGACCAACAGCGGCAACAGTTCTGTGTTTTACTTTAAATTGCATAAATATGAGCACATCATTGTGTGTGCGCTAGAATGCACTGCAAAAATTAGGGAAAATATTTAAGATATTTTAATAAATTGAACGAATTCATATATTTATTTTTATTTAAAGAATAATAGAAGAGAAATCTATTTTTATATATAAATATTTTCATATCAAAGACAACCGTAAACTAAAGCTTAATAAAATACACCTTTTTTTCCTCAGTTGACATGGACGTGTGCTATGCTACATATTTTTGGCCGCAAAGTGTGGCCTTTGGAACGTTTGGAAGCCGGTGTTGTTGCAACTGTGCTGCTGCAAGTTGACAGTTGGCCCGTCGGTTTGGGTTGACACCTGCAATGCTCGCATTTTATTACATTTTATGCGCCTGTTCATGTGAGCGCGTGTTTGGATGACCATGTCAGTTGACAAACGCATTGGACCGAATAAACAAATGATATTCAATTTATTGTTCTCGGTATATCCAGCACCGGCGGAATGCGCTCGAGGCACTTTTATTTTGTATATTTTCTTTACCATAGCGGCGAAAATTATGAAATTTATTTGACGAAATGTGACGAAGGTCAGGCAGCGGGAAATGACCACCAGGCTGTCACTCGGGAATTTCATTTACAGGGATCATTTCCCGCAGGAACACAAACTAAGCCTTCGTGTTTTTTCCGGAAAATAATTATTAATATGATGCTTAAATATTATTTTTTATGTCATTTAGTCATCATAAATACAGTTTACTGCAACTGCTCCAATGTAATAACCTATAGTGATAATTATTACTAATTCTTAATAGCTTACAATTAATGTACCTCTTGATGCTACGAAATAAGTATATGTACATATACAATCTTTCTTAAATGAAACTAGATTTCTAAGAGAATTTGCTCTTGTTGATAAAAACCATTCACTTCCACAGATAGATTCCTGTACCATTTTCAACTCAATGAAAATAATAAAAAATAAAGTTTTCTACTCTAAACTACTAAAAACTACTCTACTATAACAACAATTTTTGTCGAAAATAATTGGAGGAGTAAAACTTCCAAGGTACTTATTGGCTTTGAAGCCTTCAATTTATTGATTTTTAGAAAGTATATTGAAAAACCATAATTATTTTATTATAATTAGGCAGTGGCTAATTATAAAGATTGACGTTGAGAACGATGAGCGCGGTAGATCTGAAAGATGCGATCCATTTTTGGGGAAAAATACCGATTGCAGGCAGTTGCAAGCATCAAAGTGCTGACAACAAAAAAGGACAACAACCGGGAACTAAGTTTCTGCTTTGTTTGAAACTTTTGGCACCACAAGTTTTGCCAACCCTTCGCAATCTACTTTGGAAACTTTGCTTTGTCGCGCATATGATATTCCCTCTGACATTCAATCCGTGCGTGTTCCTTTCCTTCTTTTGAAGAGCCCCTGCCTTGGCAGGACTCCATTGACCGAGGAGAAGAACTCGAATCGAACCAACGGCAATTTACCAGAGTACTTCTTGCCGTCTAGATGCTTGAGTGGATTTAAATTTACTCAGACAGTGTTTTTTTCCCTTCAATAGCAATGCAATGAGCTGTAGAAATTTCTTCAACTGGCATCGGACCCCGGATCAATTTTGATGGACACAAAATCCTATGAGCGGCAGATGGCAAATCAATAGACCAAATAGAACAGTGAAGGTACACGCAGGTCGACGGTTGAATGCTTAAATCTGGCCTTACATCAGCAGCATCAACAGCCAACAGATAGCAAGAGAAACGCAACATAACACAAAACACAACACATCATACACCAGAGAAACATGCCGAGAGGCGCCGGATGTGGCCGCTGTGTTCAGGTACTTAGTAAGCATATCCGTTTTGGTTTTATTTCCGCTCTGGTCCAACACATATGTAGGTACGGAACAGCACCGGCTGCAAAGCTTATATATGCACACAAAGCAATTGCAATTGCAATTTGATGTGCAAACAAAAACCAAGCTTCGCCCCAGGTGCAATTTGCTCGGGCCGTTCTGGTTACACCAGCACATCCATTATTTTTGAGGGTTTTAACCAGCGATCAGATCATAATCCTCTTTTTAAGGCAATTTGGTGATAGAAACTGAAACCTAATGGAAATTTTCGGTACTTCAATTAGAATGTATATCCAAGATGACCCCATGATTAGAAACACATTTTATACTGAACATTTCAAGTGTCTTTCTTCAAAGTATTAGATATTTATTATTAATTTAATTTAAGATTTATGTTGGACATTTAATAGATTTCATTAAATAGAAACAATTAAGGATACTTCAGAAACCCATCTCTGAAAAGTAAAATTTTTTTTGGTAATTAAGGCGAACTCTTGATGAAAATTTCCATGGCTCTTAAGCGTAAAAAGCGAGAGCAAATATCGGCACGCGGTTTGGGGCTGTGACAGGGTAAAACTTAAATAAGAGAAGCTGCCCTCGCCCTCCACTCACCACCGCGCAGTGTACACATCAGACCCTCGACGACCTCAGCGCATTTGCTGGGATGCAATTTTAATTTAGCCACCGAAATGAGCAGCAGGCCAAAATGAGGCAGTGGCAGCCGTAGCGGGAGCAGAAGCAGCTGAAAGCCGCAGTTCAAGTCGAGTCGAGTCCTCGGCCGGGCAAACAAAGAACCCGCCGAATTGTTTCGCGCATTCATTTTAAGTCATTTCGGAGGCGAGTTTGCCTAATGCACAGCTGCGGCCAGGATGCTGCTGGTTGCGGTCTGGTGGGAGCACGGGGCGTATGCGCAACTTATGAAGATTGCCGCTGTGGCTCTTTCTGGTGATGTTGCTGTTGTTGTTGCTGTTGCTGATGCTGCAGCAACGTTTCGCCTAAAAATGTCAAGTCACAAGTGTTGAATTCACACTTGACAAAGCAGCTGCCTGAGGGCGTTTGGGCGTGGCGCGAAGTTGCCGGCGGAGCGAGACGGAGATAGAGAAGCGGCTGCAAAAACGCTGCCAACTCACACACACACAGTGGCGCATTGCCACTGACAGTTTTCATTAAAATGTTATCAAAAACGCAGTTTCCGCTCTCGGTAACCGCAATGTTCCAGCCGAAATACGAGGCAGAAGCCCAACAACAAATGACAGGGCCAGAGGAAGCTCGAAATCTTGCTGGAATATCTGGGATAGAGATGGACTATTGGATACTGAGTGTTTTAAATCGATTTTTAATTGTATCAACTATTTTAAACGGTTGCTTCTGTATAGCTATTTTTAATTATCTAAAAAAAATGTGTAATAGAATGGACTTGTATTTTCAGTAGTTTTTTCAGTGAGCTAAGTATCTGGATAAGGATAAAATAAATGCATGAGCGGCTTACTAATAACAGCAGCCAACCATTAGAGTACAACATCCAACATCCAACAACATGTGTCCTTGCCCGCCGCTCCATGGGACTAATCGCAGCCATTCAAAGTGGAACGCAGCTGCTCCACTGCTGATTCATCTGCCACTGCCACACCCCCACAAGTACTGCCTATTAACTGCACTTTCTTTGGCTAAAATGTGCTCCTGTCACTGCCAGCAACTTGGCTGGAAATGGATTGGTTTTGAGAATTAACCATGTTTCAATCAATTAGCGGAATAAAAGTTTCTAACTACTTTGTTTGGCAGCGGATTACAGTAGAAAAAACTGGCATTAATCCATAGGAGAAACCTATTTTCATTAGCTTATTTATTTTGTAAGTATAAACTTGAAACTGTATCTTATTTTGTATATTTTTCCAAGGTATTTTGAGCCTTTTGCCAGACTTATCAACTCATGCAACCATCAACATTTTGCTTAACTTTCTTCCGAGCTAAATACTATCCGAAAAACAACAGAAGCACACATACAGTGCAATTCACCCTGCTTAGATAATAATTTATTTAGCGTAAAAAGAAAATGAATGCAAATTTTGGTGGCGTAGCAAAAAGTTTTTGATTAAAGTGAAAACGAAACTCGGCAAAGTTTGAGTCAGATGAGATGGGAAAGGTGAAATGGCGTAGGATAAGGCAGGTGAGGGGTTGCTATGTTCATGTTATTCCAGGTGCTGTGTTGGATAGTTTCAGTTACCTTTCCCCATCCGCTCGTCTCTTGCTGCTCTTCTGCTGTCAATTTTCATAGTTGCTTCTGCCGCTCACAACCTGAAATTTACCTGAAGTGTGTGCATGTGTTTTGTATTTTGGCATTGCTACTTCTAGTTCTCTAAATATTTTTGGGCTATTATATTTATAGACATTCTGGCGCAGGCTTCTAAGCAAAGGGATGCTGTGTAGTCGTAAGCCCAAAAATATCTCTAATTTAAGAAATTTCGGAATTGCTAATTTGTATACCACCCACAGGTAAAATCCCAAAAAAATATTATATTTCATTTTTAAGAGGAATGGAAGAATTTCACAAACAAAAATTGGGAATAAGCTGGGGAAAAAATGAAACCGGAGAACATCAAAGCAGTCAAATTTTGATTACATTGGGGTAGATGTGGTTTAAAAAATTGTATGGGCAAAGTTTCATTGACTTGCTCATTACTATAAGTTGAAACTAGGAAATGGAATATCAGAGTGGCGGATCTGGAAACACGAGAAACTGACAGGCACACAGGACGCACTGACACAGCGAAAAATAGGAAAAATTCTACTAGGAGCTGTAACTTTTCTAATTGGCATTTTTCCGCAATGATTGCAGTTGAACACGCTGCGATAAAAGCTAATCGAATTATGCTTTTGGCAAATGCCGCAACAGCTGCACGAAACCAGCAAGAACTAACAAACAATTACGGATGCCCCGGGGGTGGGATTTGGATTTGGATTTGGACTGGCTGTGGCCCTTTCCTGGTGGGTGGCTTTGGGTGCCTGGGCGATCGGGCGGTGGCCTGTTATGTGCAGTGTCATGTCAACGCCCAGGCAAGCAGAAAGCGGGGGTCCGGGCTGGGACATCGGACTGCGGCCAGAGTTTCCGGCAAAAAGTTACTGGGCAAAGGAAAGAGCCAGAAAGGATTTGTGTATGCGAAAAAATTTTACAAGCCATTAACAAAAATGTTGCGCCTCGGCATATGCCACATAAAATTCACTCAGCAGCAACAGAAGCGGCGCGGCGCGGCGCTCTGGTGGCAACAATGAAGGAGTCAGAGAACTAAGTCACTTAAAGTGAGCGAAGGGAATTTTTAATACTCTAACTGGGCTTAATAATTTGTTACTCTCTAAAGAGTTGAATGATTGTTTTTGCGATAGTGTTTGTCAGAAAAAAAGGGATTATATTACACTTAAAATTTTAAAAATTTTTTCAATATCATGACTTGTACAACTTTCGAGCAGATGTTTCAAATTTAGAGTAACCCACGAAAGGGTGTAGGAAACTCTTGTACAAAAAATAACTCTTATAGAAAGAGAAGTAGTGTGATGCAAGGAAAGAGACGGGGCGAGAACGAGTCGAATGCCAAAAAGTGCAATACTGGCGATCTTGGCGCCGTTCCGTCCATTGTGGGCGAAGGTCCTAGGGATTGGAGGGATGGAGGGGAAAAGGCATTCAGCGGAGGGCAAGGAAGTCAGGGCAAGGAAGGAAGCGCCTGCCGGAAGCAGGAAAAACAAACAAGGGAATGCTGTGGAAGTCAGGCACCCGGCAACAACAAAAAACACATGAAAATAAAGCAGCGATACGAAAAGGCAATGGCATGTAGGAAACAACAGCGGCCAAAAAAAAAAGGGAGGAAAACAATGGCTATAGCAACAATCACACGAGAAACAACAACAGTTGTCGGGAAAACTCGCGCCTGTCGTGGAAAATGATAAATTTAAACGCAGTGACATGACAAATCGCCGCTCATTTGTATTAATCAGACAAAACGGCGAAAAAAGGAGCCGAATGGGGGGTGAGCTGTGAGCAGGACTAACCCTTTGGCCCGCCCCCAACTGATGTTGCAATTATTGTTTTATGGCTGGCTTGGCTTAGCGTTTCTTTCTGTGTTAGTGGCAGCTAAAACTTCCTTTGGTCCTTGGGGCCTTAAGTGAATTTTCGGGCGGGCAAAAGGCGGACGAAATGGGCAAGCAGCGCGATGTGCCCCAGTTGTTGGCATTTGCATTGCACAACGTAATAATTTGAGCAGAAGTTAATTTTGCGAGAAATTAAAATTCCTCGTTGCAATTGCACTTGCAACTTGGCTCGTTAGGGGGCGGATGGTGGCGGGCCGGCATCGAGTGGGCCAAGTTCATTATGTGGGCCAACAGCATTTACTTCCAAGTGATTTATGCCCGACTCGAGCCAGTGGAAGCTGCCACAATGTCCGATTCCTTTGCAGTTGCCTCATGTTGCTGCCTCATGTTGTTGTTGCTGCTTCTTCTTATGCTGCTGCTGTTGCTGGCACTCCATTCCATTTGCTGTTATCTGGCTGCTGTCAGCATGTGTCAATTTAATAAATAAACAAACAAGAACAATGATAAAGTGACTGGGCAGGATAAGGAAGAGGACCGAGCGCAGGGACATGTGGGGGAGCCTTCTGAGTGACTTCAAAAAATGAAATGAAATAATTCCAAAAACATGAACTGAAAACGGAAACGGAAACGGAAACGGGCAAGTGTCAAATGAAGAAACATCCCCCAGACAAAAGGACTTACCCACACAAAAAAAAAAACAAATATACCAAAGAATAAATAAAGGAATAAAACACACACAATCTGACACTATAGATCTGAAAAGTTCACTTTAAAAATAATTTAGGAAAGTATTTTACTTCTGTGGAAATTTGTTATAAAATCTTTTAAAATCTTCAAGGCACAAAAGTTATTTTTGAGTGTAGCCAGTAAGTAATATGTGTGTGATTAATTTGGTCTGCTTTATTCTCGGCTTATTTTTTCTCTTTTTTTTGGTCGGCTGGTCAGCGCGTGCAGCAAAATATTACGCAAACGAATCCTGCAGGACAAGTATGGAGCAGCATGAGGATTTTTGGGGCAACGTGAACGTCATCAACATCGTCCATCGAACGTGAGCTGTCAACAACTTCTGTGGGCTCCTTTATTTTTGTTGTGAGCTCCAGGAAGCCATCAGCCACTGGTCCATGCTCCTACATTCTACTCCCAACCCCGTCCCTGTTCTTTGTTGAATGATGAAATTAAATCGATGCAGCCGGACTGAGGGGGTCTTAAAGCATGAAAGTGCTGCCCAAAGTCCGAAAATTAAAACTCAGCCAAGTTTGTGATAAATTTGCTTACGCTGGCAACTTAATGGAGAGTTTGCCAGAGCAGTTTGCGTTTTTTCATCGCCAACCGCAGTCGGCAAAGGCAGCCAGAAACCAGAAAACTAAAAGTCAACAGAAAGCCATAAGTAGCCAGCACACAGCGCCAAGAAGTGCACAACGCAAGGCTTAACAGCAAATCAGTGAGCAGTGGGGAAAAGTGTGAAAAGTGGGTGGGCGGAGCTGAGATCTAAGGAAAAGATTCCACAGCAACTACTACCAGCCAGCCAAACGGGCCAAGACAAGATTTTGCAGTTGTCTAATAAAGCTTAGTGCCAAATCCTGGAATTCAAATAAAACCAAGTCGAAGACCGGCGCCTTAATTGTTGCCTTTGTTGTCGGTTTCCGGAGCAAGGACAGCAGAATACTTTTAAAGAGATCCAAACTTAAAGCCAAACCATTTCGAGAGCTCCGATTCGAATTACATGCTTCATTTGTGCAGCCAGTGACCCGCATTTGGATTCGCAAAACATTGACACAGGTTCGGTATAAAAAAGAAACTGATGGGAGATCATAAATAAATAATTTCTTTCAACAGACAAAGCTGATAACAATACACTCGGAATACGCACTATTTTCCGTCATTCACAAAGCCTATCTCTACTAATGAAAGCACTTAGGCAGAAACATATTTTATTTTAATTAGAGTCATATGAAATTGCTATTTTTACTGCAGTAATGGCGGAAGATAATAAAATATCAATATCTATACCGTTCATGTTTAAAATGGATTATGGAATCAAATGGAATCAAATGTGGAGGCTTCCTGAATTAATTATTCAAAGTACTTTTCATGACAATTAATTATGAAGTACTCCTAAGGCTATAATAATTATTTTTATAACTGTTTTATTGAAGCGACGCCCTTTTGAATATAATTTAATTGAAACTGAGAAATCAGGGCAGACTAGTTCTAATTTGAATCTCTCTAATTTGGCGCTTTTGGCTGTTGTCCTGTTAAAGTGTTGAGCCAAGGCACAGAGGCGCAAAGCGGCAGTCACCTCCCCACTCTGCCCCCATGCAACATTATCCGTCTCTTTCACTCTGTGTGCCCCATGCGACCACTTGTGAGCGCACCTGAGCGGCAGGCCAGCCGTCAAGCGTCGACTGCCATTTAAATTGTGCACCCCGCAGAATGAGAAAAAGTTTCAAATACTTTTCGCCACATGTGGACACTTGTGCGGGATGCAAAGTAGTGGGAGGAGGAGTGGTGGTGGGAAGGTAGAAGGGAGGGGGCCACCAACACAAGTGTCGAGCCGGAGTGCAACGACTTCTGCCGCTGTGACAGTCCAAAACAATTTGGGGATGAATTAATTTCACTGAGCGCCGCTCTGTATGCAACACTTTTTCACGTTTTTTCCAGGTCTTTTGAGTTAGCTCGCTTCTATGTGTCTGTGTGTGGGTGTGCGGGTGTGTGAGTGGGGTAAAGTGAATTTAGCATCAGCCTAATCTCAGACAGGCTGAAACCCCCACCCGCAGCCTCGCGGGGCCAACGAACGACTTCATCGCACTTAGTTAAATGAGAAAGGGCAACAAATGAGCAAAAATGTTGGCGCTTCCTGTTGTGTGGCACGTGTTTACCTCTGGCTATGTGTATGTGTGTGTATGTGGGTGGGTGCAAGGGGGCTTGTCTGCCCTTCAGGTGGAAAGCACTTAACAGGCTGCATCTCTCCACAAAAGGCGCGATGCAACACGGGGCGGGTTAAACAGACCCGACCCTCCGGGGGTTGCGGGATGGTTGGTTCATTATGCCGCATAATAAAAAGGGAAATGCCACCAGGCTACTTGTCTCGCGATTATCGTTCTCGTTCTCACAATCATTTTCAGCTTTTTTTTATTTTCGTTAGTAAATTTCGGTTTTCATCGGTTTCTATCGCTTAAACTCAAAGAAAAAAAAAATTCCCATGCTCGTTTCCGCTCCTGTTCCACTCCCACTTGGCTATCCACAGTTTTGGTTTGCGGTAGCCGTGCGCCTTATGCACTGGGGGAAATGGAAACTGAGGAACTGTGAAAAGCGAATTCCGAAAACCAAAGAGTCAAAAACGAAAAACGCTAACGGAAAACGTTCGACGGTTGGCCGTTCAGTCGAGCGAACCGGCGAGTCAAAAATTCTGGCCAACAACGCTCCCTACCGGCTCCAACCAACCCCTGTAGGAATTACCTCCCTTCTCTTTGAGCACTGAGAAAAAGATTATTCTATTTTGTGTTTTTGGCGTTGAATGGAAGAATGATATTTTTGAAATTTGAAAGTCAAAAGGTTAAAATGAAAAAATAAACTATTTTATTATTAATACTATTTTTATCGAATTCCACTCAAACGTAGAGGCTTTGGTAAGACTCTGAGACGATCCTCTTAATAACCCATAAATTTTATATAAATATATTATGTAATTTATATAATTTGTATAAATATTGTAGTGTTACAGAAATAAATAAAGAAATTAAAATTATAAAAGCAAAATGAGCAACCAAAGGACCAAACAAAGGAGCAAACAATCAATAGTCCAACTTATTTATTTCACCATAAAAATAATATAAGAAAAAAATATAAAAAACAAAAATAATTAAAGTATGCAATCAGGTAGCAGCCCCCTGGGCCGCTCGAGCTGGACTAAATGTCATGGGCCGGACTTTGCCTTTTATACCATTTTTCAGGGTTGCCACAAATTATTGAAACAGGGCTGTCGACTTTGAATATTCAAGAAATGACAGGAGAATCAGAGAAGGTAGGATGGATTAAATTTCAATATTATTGAATCCGAGGAACATTTGGTATTTTTTTTTGTGTGTACCTCCCTATTTTACTGGTGACGTAGGCAGCGGCGCGCAAAGGCGAAAACCGCTCAGGCGTAAATTTCTGGCGACAGCCGCACCCCCTTCCCGGGATCCGCCGACCACCGACCGTCTACCGCCGCCCCACGCCCACTAACCTTCGCACCGCGATCCTCCCCTGACGGCTTGGCGGGCTGTTTACACTGGCGAGCCTTGTCTAGCATAAAGTTACCTTCTTGGCTGCCATTTGGAGATTCATTTCGCCGAGTCTTAGGTACATATTCAATTTTATGCTTGGCATGTGCCGCCAAGGTAAACTTTGCCCCAGCGCCGTCTGCGGCAGATTCTGTATCTGATTCTGAATCACATTCAGATACCGCTTTTGGGGCAGACAGAGATTCGGATGCCGAGTTTTGCTGCTCGCTGATTACTTGACATATGTTGGAGCTGTTTGCTTTGTTCGGCGGCGTGTAAAACTGTTTTGGTTACCCTTCGCCTGCCACTTCCTCTCGATTTGGCTTCTTGGGGCTCGTCGAAGGTTAATTTTAGCCAATCGCTGGTCGTAAAGTTTTCGGAGCCGCCGTTTTGCGCCCCATTCACCTTCGAGGAGTCACGGTTCTGGCTCTGTGGAAACTTGACAGCTGTGTGATAAATGAAGCGCATGAACGACACAAAATGCAACAGAAGCAGCGCGGCAGCAGCAACAGCAGAAGTGGCAGTAGCAACATCAGAAGCTCCGGCACAAACAGCAACAACGACGAAAAATTGCAACAAGAAGCCAAGAAAACTACGTTGACCTAGGCCAAGAACCCCTCAAGCTGGCCAAAAGCACCCGCCCACCAACCCTTCATAGTGTCATCCTCGTGCCAGCAAGTTTGTAACAAAATTTACTAATTTAATTTTAGCAATTTGGTTGAGTTTTTGCTTGCTCTTTTTCTTTACCCGGCAGGTTCCTTTTGCATATAGGGCAACCACCCCGTTTGCCCCATCCACTCCCGTAGACGGGATGTTTGCAACGTGCCGCCCGTGGCACTTGCAACGTTTCGCGACTGTTGCAAGTGGCACGTTTCACGTGCTGAATACCGAGGCCACCAAAACAAACTACACGGGAAGAAAGAACTGTTTTGTATTATTTTTTTATTAAAGTACGTATAAACTTGATTATAAATTTAAAATTAAGGACAATTCTAAAAATTCGAATAATTTTTATTAATTTTTTCCAAGACCAAAACCTAAAATCTTTTTGACAGTGCCTGTGAGCGTTGTCATCGCGCAACTAATGTTGCATTATTAAGTTTTGAACTTTGTTGTGAGGCGACATCGTGCATCCGGCCAACAACAACAACAAGTGCTGTGGAAACAGCAGCCGGAGCGACATCCTTTTGCTTCATTGCTCGGAAGATGCAGCTCAAGGTGTCAATGGCAGTGTGTGCGCCTGTGTCTTGTTAGATCATTAAGAGTCCATTAGTCATTAAGTACGCCGGCGAATGTCGTTGCAGCTGTTGCCACCACCGCCCCCAGCCACCCATCCGCCCAAATCGCTTGTTTTGAGCCGCTGTCGTCCTTCGGGATATATGAAATTCCATTTGATTTTAATGGAAAATTTGTTGGGTTAGCTTGACACCAAAGATGCTTCCATTTTTTGGGTCTCCTCCTACCAAGCCTTGAAAATCTTGGCAGTTAATAGACACCTGACTGCCTCCGCTCATGTGGAAGGCCAGATAGCGACACACGGTGCTGGTGCATGGTGGCACACCATGTCAGTTGCTTGGCCTATCTCCTCCGGGAAATGGGTTAACAGGCTATTCACCGGACTGAAAATTAGTTCGAGATAGAAAAACAGTCAACGAGATCATAAAAATCCCGGTTACTTTCAGTTACTTTAACGGTTTTACGACCATAGAAATGCGTACGGGTCCCAAAACGGTTAATTAAACGTTGTCTCCTTAACAACAGGGTGTGTATGACCTACCCCGGCTCGTGTGGGGGCTGGAAGCGGCACAGAAATCACTTGAGCGTGAAAACTAATTGTAGACCAGAATGAGCCAAGACGGGAGAACATTTTCGTATTACCCACTCGAAAGAAGGTTGGACTCGAAGCCAGCCAAGCGTTGGATGCGACATAATCACAACGGGCAGAGAAAAAGAGGGTGAAGCTGTGGGGCGGCATATGGCATCTCAACAAAGACCAAATAAAGATATATTTAACATTTAACAAGGTTATTTGGAAATAAGTACTCTACATTATTTTGAATAGGTTTTACGTTAACTAAATTTCTATTGAAATTTTATGAAAAGTGGCTTATATAAACAATGATAGGCTGCCAACTCTTACCATGGTCTTGCTGCAATAAAAGTATCTAAACATTCTTGCCAAACCTGGTCAGCAACATGCTCAAACCGGCTTAAACCGCTCAAAGCGGACTGGGCTTGAAAAAACGTAAACACAACATGTTCGATGGCCCATGTGGCTTGAACGCGTTGGCCTAGGTCGCTCGGCACCCACGCAACAACCCGAACCGGGCCCGAGCTCAGTTTCAGTTTTTATCGTTCCAGCTGCGTCCCATTTTTCTCGTTAGTTTCATTCGGAAAGTATCTCAACATCGTACCAGCTATATGGTCAAATGTGACTAATAGCTGGCAACATGCTAAAGCCGTTAAATAGCTTAAATCGGTCAAAAAATTTAAAGAAAATTATTCCAACTATTATTATTCTGTTGTTAGTTAGAATCTATACATTTTATGAAAAAGGAAAACCCAAATATTGATATGAAAAAACAAACTTAAATTATCACATACAATAGGCAGAGGTATGTTTGTTGGAAAATTGTGTGCTATTTAATATTAAAAATATAAAGGATTTAAATTAACTTACCTCAAAGGATTCACATCTGTAATATTATTAAGATTTGGGTTAGATCTCTTGAGATGTTGCTACTGCTGTTCATGTTGCTGCTGCACATGTTGCTGTTGTTCATGTTGCTGCTGTACATGTTGTTGCTGCTGATGTTGCCGCTGTGGAAGTTACTGCTTCGGCTTGGGTTTTCCGGCCCAATTCCAGTCAGTTCAAATCGGAACATCGTGCGGATCGGATGGATAGCCTGCTGTTGCGTCGGGTCATTGAAAGACATTGTGACTTGTGAACGGTGACTTGTAAACGGTGATAAAGTGACCCGGTGACACGGTGTATCTGTATCGGCAAGCAACGATTTGTGGCAACAGTGACTGTTACAGTCGGAATGGCATAATATTGATAAAGGTATGGCCCCAGGCCCGACAAAACAAAGTGGCTTAGAGTGTTTTTCTATTTAAAGTTTTAAGAAACGCCACTGACGGATTCCGGATGGTTTTGTTGCTTTTCTATAATCCGGTGTGCTGCCAAGTGCTTTACATATAACCCCCATATCTCGGATGTTTGTGTGTGTTTGTGGAGGTGCCGGGAAATACTTTGACACACTTTTACTTCGTGCACAACTCCCGGCCATCGGTTATGGCGTGTCCTCGAAAAAGTTACAGCTACAGTAAAAAAATAAGTAAAGGCAGCAAGGACCCAAGGAACAAGGACGGGGGAAATCTCGGCCGGGAGAGCAAGAAACTGTTGTTGTCATTGTCGTCGTCGTCGTTCGCCTTTGGCTCATCAATAAAAGTTTCCTTGACATTTTATGAGCCAGAGGATTTCGAGCTCGCTTTACTTACTCCTTTCGCAGGATGGCCAATATATTAAATGCGACAACGGATTAAACGCTCGGGTGCCCTTTTTATGCCCGCTTATATTTATGGACAATTATTTAAAAAATTGTCATTCCCCGGACTGAAAGTTCACACACATTTATGGTCTGTGAATGTTTTATGGGAACGCCCAAGGAGTTGAAATCCTTGAAGCATTCAAGTCATCCCGTTCCTTTCCCAGTGCCAAATTTAATTAAGCCTCTCCGCGATTGTTTATAAATTCATGTTAATGATATTTGGACAGCCGGAGGAAAGTGTTTCTCGCCCTCATCGACGCCCAGCCGAAAAGTATCTCCAATTACGTGGAATCGTTGGGCGCGAATTCCGCTGCCAAACTTGTGAGAATTTTCCGCTAATTGTTTTCTCCCGGGGAGCAGTTCTCAATCGTCGCCAGCTGCGCGGCAAAGGACCTTCATTCAGGCTTGGCGCGGCAGGCTGCTCCCCCTCGGTTTTGATATGCAAATGGCCTTAAATTCCACACTCGAATTCAAATGGAATTGCCTCAAAGTTTTTGTTTTCCCCCCACATCCTGCAACAAACAGTTTTTGGGGGGGACGGCACGTGCGCCGCAGTCGTTTAATTTTAAATGCCAAACATTTTTATTAATGGTTATTGCCGTGAGTGGCAAAAGTGGAGTTCAGTCGGTGTAATAATCGAAAATTGTTTTGGCATTAGCGACGAGTAGAAACGAGTGTTTCTTCAAAACCTAAAGTCACCAGTGTGAGAGCGTGGGAATTTATTCCGTGGCAGAGATTGAACCATCAGGCCGCAGTCCGCACATCAAATAGACATTCATTTAAATATTTTGACAAACTTTGACGACATTTCGCGCAATTTCGAGGCAATGTGTGTGATCCATCCTTGTTCCTGTTGTCGTTTCGCTTCCTCATCGCCAGATATCCTAAAGGATGTGCGAGCTTGTGAGTTGGCCCCAGCATTTATATCAATTTCTTTATTCCTCACGGCTTTCTACTGGCAGCCGCCTGCATTTTGGCATTTTTGGGAAAAATTTCCTCTTTTGGCGGGGGCCGGAGCTGGTCTAGGAAATTTATGTACGCGTTTTATGGCTACGTGGCTCGTAAATAAGAAAAATGTTGCAGCACCGCCAGGATATCGGGGTTTTATCTTTCGCACACATGGTGGCAAGGAGTTGAGGGAGGCCTTCCACCTCCGCAGAGTCCTTTAGTTTGGCTCTCCTTCTGCGCCCCAATCAGCGTTTGATTTGAAAATGGCAAAAGAAAATTATTTCATATATCACATGACACTCGGCTCAAATAACTGCCTCGATGGCACATTTAATATTTGATTTGTTTATTTGATTTCGTTGCCACAGCTTTCCATGACAGCCGTCTGCTGAGGCCGGAAGCCTAGTAGTACTTCTGAAAAGGTTTAAACAAAATTAAATTATACATTTTTCCATTTCAGTTTCAAGAAAGTAATATTGCATAAGAACTAATTTTAAAGAGTGGATATTTGATATATTTGGCTAAGAGAGGAGAGTGGGGCATGGAGTGGGAGGCGAAGCGAGACACACGCACACTTTTTTAATTCAAATATGTGTGCAGAGGGGCATGCAACAAAATAATAGGAGAGTGATTAAAGGAGAGTCCAAAACAGTTTATGGAGAATCATAGAGAGAAAAAATATGAGGTAAAAAACATGTTAAAATATAATAAAATATATAATAAAATAAATAAATATTATTTAACATTCAACGAAATAAGTTTTTCTCAACTCCTAAAAACGAAATTTTATTAATCAAGTAGGTGTGTGATGGTCTAAGGTGTGCGAGGCTTCAAACTTTACGCTATGTTTTTTTTTTTTGTGTAGAGTGGACCTAAACAAAGCCTAGTTCGTTAAACTTGCCCGTTTATATCGCACACACATGCAGATTTCACCTTTTGTTGCTGCCGTGACTAGCCAAGCAGAACGCCACAGTCGACGTCGGCGTTTCGTTGGATTTTATTTAGTTTTCGGTACAGTTTGTATGTGTATAGGCATGTGTGTGTGTGTGTGTGGCGCAAGTTTGGAAAGCCAACTGAAATTTCCACCCCACCTGGTGGTGGTGGTGCTGCTGCTGCTGCAACGGCCTGATGTTGCATCAACAAATGGACCTGCAGAACAGGCCCTCCCTCCGATACACAACCCTCATGGCCTTTTCTTGTTTTGTGAACCAAATTTGAATATTAAAACAGAATTAGCCAAGTGCAGCAAGTGGCTGCCCTCCCACCCGGTCTCTTCTAGAGTTCACCGGAAACGGAAATGTGCTAGTGGGCGTGGGCAACGGTTGCATGCAAAACAGGGCCAATTAATGGGAATTATTGATATTCTCGAACGTGCCGACTCCGAGGCAGGGTCCTTGCATCAGAAACTGTCCTAGTCTGATTGGAGGTGTTCCTCGAACTACTGTCGCAGCTTTGATTTTCTTTGAATGCGGTCAAAGGGCTTTTCTCAGAAGCCAATTGCACCGGAACTTGTTTTCGAGGAAAAATATAGCAATTAAATGGAATTTAGTTGGCTCCTTGGTGGTGGGCCAAGTAGTGGGTACCGCATCAATTTGCATAACAAGGGCAATATGGGCAATCGGAAATCGTTTTCTGATCCACTTGCTCTAATGAGCCACTCCACCGTCGCACCGGCGGTGGTGTTGAAATCCAATAATTGGAAATCTGAACTAGCCACCGTGAAGAGATTGCAAAAACAAACAAGCCAACAGGCGTTCAGCAGAGCCAAGCAGCAAAACGGCAAAAAAAAAAAAAATACGGCTAAAACAAGAAATCGAGCCAAATAGAAATGAAAAACAGAAAATACCAACAACAGCAAAATAAAAAGTGAGCAATACTACCTCCCGTAACTGTTAGAATGGCACCTGCCACAGCGTCTGTGGCTAAAATTTCAAATTTTCATTTAGAAAAACACCCCAGCCAGATGCAAATAAAAACAAAGTTGTGTGTGTGGCCGTGCGGCAGCTGCATGCGCAACTTTTCCATTGTACTCCCAGTTTATTTTGTATATTGCTCATATTTTTGTCGAATTTTCTGGCCGCCCCCCCACCGCCACTGCGAATACCGATTCCGCTTCGCATTCCAAAACTTTTCATTTTGAATATTTGTTTTTATTTGGACTTTTTTTCTTTCCACTAGGCACAAATTAATTAAATGCACTCGACTGTGATTTATGCGCTCCTGAGAGCCAAAGGGTGTAGAGTTTTGGATATCATTCTCAGCCCCAAGCCCAGTCGCAGTCTCAGTCCCAGGCCCAGGCCACTGGCCAGATAAGCCTGCCACAGTAGCTGTTGCAATTAGGCAGAATATCGAGTAGGGGCGGCAGAGTTTCCACTTGAAGCTAATGTGAAAACCATTACGACTCACCGCGGGCGGGCAATGATCTCGCTTCATGGGTCTGGCATTTAAAAGCCAAATCCACTTAAGATTAACTTATCACAACGCTGCTTCTTTGTTGGTCTTAATGGAGGCTTTATACCCTTGGGGGTATGGTAATCACATGTTGTTGTATTCAATTTTGAGAAACATTATATTTTAAAACAGAATCAACTAAGTAGGAAAGTGAGTATTATTATTACTGTAGAAATTATTCAGAAATAGAAACTTGAATGTGTAAAAACTGAATTGATTAATTTGTTTAATGAAATCAGATATTTAAGACTGATTGACGGGTATACTTTAAGTCGAGCTTTTACCCTTTGTGGCCGTGGCTTTTGTTAAAGGCCATCAAATTCGAGTTGGAGTCAAATGTCTAATAATTTTCAGCTTAAAAATTCATTAGATACAAATCGCCGAACCCATATCAAAAGCCCCAAAGCCACAATGGGCCACTGAGAGAGTCCGAAATGATTTACTCGCCCAGTTGAGATGGAGGGCCCTGTCTGACCCTGACTCGCATCTCCTGGCTAATTTCGCACTAATTGATTTCTTTTTGGGCCAAGATGAGAAGTCGAAAGAAGCTTTAATTGAGCGACTCCGCCTCCCTCTTTGGACGGCTGTCAAATGTTTTCTTCCGAGCTTGACACGCGTTGACAGTTGGGCACGGCATAGTTTTTGTTCCTGAGTGTCTCGGTTTCGGTTTCGGTTTTGGCCTTTATGTTTCTGTCTGTCTCTGGCAAATCGAAAACTAAGCGCAGTCAAAGTCTCATTAGCTGATGACTTGGATGCCCGCGCCATTGCCCCCCCGCCTCATGTAGTTCCGCCTCTGATTGGGTTTTAATGCGTTTGGCAGCCGAACATTGTCCACGATTCGTTTACAGAAGTTTCATAATTTGTCGCTGCCTCTGATTGAAGGGCTGCGGCGATCCCCCTCCCTAGCATGGCTTTCCGCCTGCTTATAGTTTGTCATCTTTGGGCCATTATCCAAAATGATGTGGCCTAAGCTCCCAGAGATTCCGATCTTCAGCTAGACGCTTTCACATCTACCACGCGCAATTTGCCACGCACTGGGGATGCGGAGGCACGTGTTGCAGAAACGCCTCCAGTTCGACCCTTGAACTGTGGAAGATTGCCCTGGGCTACACCCAGAGAAAATGTGTGCTTCTTATTGGATAATCACCATCGTAATCCCTCCGTCATCGAACAAAAATGTTACTATCCCAATAACAATTTTTTTTCTCAAGTGCAGGCCACTCGAGAGGCGTCTTAATGGTCCTTTTGGACAACAGACACATATCATTTGGTTAAGGGAAGAAACGAACAGATAAATTTTGCACTTTGTTTGCTCGCCACGCCCACATTAATTAGAGGGGCTGTGAGGGGCCGACGACGGCTGGGGCAATGAAGATGGCTGAGGGCCTGCTAAAGTCCGCCAATGGATTTCGGAATGCAATTTGCAGCGACGACGTGACTCTGAGAGGCCATCGGAGTGGTCTAAAGTGGCGGGTCACGCTGCCGTAGCCGGAGATGGAGATGGCGATGGAGCTGGGATCTCGGAGCTTGCCGCTCGGCTGCATGCACCTGTAGTACCTGTACAGGTACACACATGTGGGCAATTTAATGCCTCACGCCTCCACTGCTTTGCTTAAATCAGAGGGAAATACAAAAGAGCGGCAGGCAGGCAGACTGGCAGACAGACAAACTGCTTTCAGTTGTATCCATTTCAGGGCCTTCTTTTTTCTTGCCAGTAAATTATATGAAAATGCAGGCAGAGCGAGTCGAAATTGGCGTTTCAACGCTCCAGTTCCAGTTCACAGACATTGACACACTTTTGGCCAGCTAGGCAGCTGCCTGGCTTGCTTTCCGTGGATGCCGTGGACGGATCACTGTACAGTGATCACGTCTCGGATGTGTAGGAGTCATCATCGCAGAAGAACCTCCGCTCACATTTCTGGCTGCAATCTAATTAGCAGCGTACAACGTGCAGCATGCAGCATGCAGCGTTCAGCGTGCAACGAGCAACTTGCAACGTGCAACTTGTAATGATCCGACAACTTCGTGCGGCTGCTGAATGCTAAAAGGCCTCATCAGAACTGGTTTTTTTATCCCAAAAAAAGTTGAAAAAAATGAGAAAACGACGTTGTTGGTTTTGCTCGGTTCGGGGCCTCATAAATCTTCAATTGTCATTATTGTTTGTCCGTTTATTTAACTTTATTATTATGGTACCCCTTCCGTGACTCTTGCCCCATGCCCCCTGAAAAATAAGCTGCTTAAAAGATTCCTGGGAATGCAGCAGAAAATAACCGAAAGAATGGATCTTCTGTACCCAGTTGAAGGCAGACAAAACTGCTAATGAGTCTGGACAGCTGAAGAAAGCAGCTTGGTCATCATTTCCCATGCAGGTCCTCCCCCCTCCGCCCATTGATGCTCCATCAAAAAATACCAACCCGGAGAAGTCACAAATCTGTGGCAATTATGTTAATTTGATTTGATGCCATTTACATTGCTTTTTCGGCCATTTCATGATCAAATAAAATTTGTTGCCGCAATTGCATTAGCACAAGAACTGAATAAAAAAGTGCGGGCCGGCAGGCGGATGGCGGTGTTCGAATCAAAATATGTGTTAAGGTCAGGACGAGGGCCATCGCAGGAAAAAGGAGCAGGAGCAGCAGCAGAACCATCAGAAATGAGCTGAATAAAAAGATTGTTATGACAAAGAAAATGAAAATAAATGAGGCCGCAAATGTCGAGGACGGGAGAGCACCAAGTGGGCCACAGATAAGCGAATCGTATACAAATGGTCAACTTAACTAAAACAATAACTACCCCCCGATTGCCTCCGCAAAAGCGGGAAAGCAGAAGAATAACACTAAAATGAGCAGAAGAAAACCCCCATAAAAGAAAAGCGAAAACAAAAGCCGACAAAAGCGGGAGTCAGTTGTAGAGAAAACAATACAAATGGTGGGTGGCAGTGGTTTGGGGTATGAGGCTTTGGGGGAGGACTGTCCCAAGGAAAGCCAGCGAACTGCAAATGTAAAATTAACAAGAAATCAATGCGAAAAGCCAAAACAAACAAAATCTGGGAAATCGGGAAACTACAACACAACAGACCGTTGCCAAAGATACCCTCTAATAAGTATTGGTATTGGGTTTCTATAACTTCTATAACAAATAATTAATAAAAAAGGAAAAGGGTTCTATTGTGAAAAAGTTTTAAAAATCAATACCAATAGTATCCTCATATAGGATTGAATGGCTTATTATAGAACTAGATATACACAAATAATATTTATTCACTGATCAACTGTGTTGAATCGATATACCTTCGTTTGCCAGCAAAGCCAATCTGCAACTTGGTTGAAATGAAAACCGAAAGAAGTCATAAATAAAAATTGAATGAAACGAATTTCAGTTGGTAGACGCTTTTGTTATTTCGCGGTTATCAATTCCAACGCACAGCTGGCCAACGGCAGGCATCGACTTGGATGGCATTAGCCAACAAGACCCCCACTTCCACTTCCATCGACACCGCCACCCCCACCACCCACAGCCCGCTTCCCTGGATAGTTTCCACACTCGAAGCGCTCCCACGCTCCACTGAACAGCTCCGCGAGGGGCAGATGCGGAGACGAAGGCTGCGACGAAGATGTTGCTTGGCTGGCACATCAATTTGCGATTATGAAAGGCTGCCTGGCCAGCAGCAGAAGAAGCACCACCACCACCAGCAGCAGCACCAGCATCAATAGCAACAGCAGCGGCAGAAAAAGCAAAAGCAGCAGCTTCAGCATCGGAAGAATGGGCCACTCTCTATTCAATCCAAAGAAATCTGAGCATTTAATGCGCAGCCAGCACACTGGAGTTAGCATCGTTAGCGTCGTTCATCAGAGGTCGAGGGTTCTAGTACAGAAACAAAAATAAAATATTATTTAATTAATTAGAAATCTTTTAAACAACATCGTAATAGTTCAAAGTAAAGTGATTCACCAAATAGTTGCCAAATATTGTCGTAATTTTAAATATAATTAATTAAAATATATGAGTTTTTTCGAGAACAGTTGAAAAATTTTTAATTATAATTCTTTAGATTATTCAGAAAACGACAAAGAAACTTCTAGTCTGAGGCGATCAAGTTGCTCGTGCCACACAGGGTAAATGGCATTCGATTCCCTGCAACTATTTTAGACCATAGAGAGTTGAATGGGTTTTGCCAACAAGTTGGCACAAGGAAGCCTTAACTTCATATGGGTGATTGGTAATAAAAAAAGCGAAATAGATGTAGCTACGTTAATTAACTTTAAAAAAAAAAGGAAACAGGAGTTTGTTTAGTTATGTAATATTAAATTAAATTTGTAATTCGGAGAGCAACAACTCATTTGGACAGAAACTCGTTTATTTTGAAGCTAGAGTATCCTAAGATTCGGTTTAAAACAAGCCATATACTTGCAGTTTTTTCCAATGGTTCTTCATTTGTTTTTTAGGTTTATGGCCGGCTAGTACAACTGGGCACAAAGCAGTGCCTCAGAACGATGTTGCTGCGGCTGTTGTTGCATTTGTAGCTGTCGTTCCGCTGCAGTGAAGCGCATCACCGCTGGCTGCTACTTCTTCTTCTTGTTTCTGAGCCGCTGCAGCCGCGTGCTGATTCTTATTTATGCTGCCACACGCTCCGCTCCGCTTCCCCCCCACTCCACTCCACTCTACTCCACTCCAACCGCCCCAAAGAACGCGCTTGTCCGGCCCTCCGACTCTCCTACACTCCGGTCGCCTCCAGATTAGTTGCAATCGGATCCGACTTTTGCTGAGTTATGATTAAATGGCATTTCGTGCGAGTCTCCTCCGGTGTCCCAAGCTCCCCCGCCCCGGCCGGCTTTATGGTTATTTCGTGCCTTAAAACGAAAAGAAGTCCACGTCGCGGATTGAGAACGAACAAATGTTTGTGGCTGTTAATTTAACGCTAAATGAAGTGCGAAATTACAAAATAAAGCCCCCTCTGATCCCTCGTTTGTTTTGGCTATGAAAAATGAAATCGGTTCTTGTTTCTCCTCACAGCTTGACTCACATCCCGCCAACACCACTCCGCCCCAAGTCCCCTCTGAACAAAAATCTCAATAAACAAAACAAAGGCTTCGGGGCGCTGGATGATGAGTAGGCTGTTGTGTTGCCGAGCGAAAATTAGTTTTTTTCGGTGAATGCTTTTAATTGTTTGTTCGGTGGGAATGTCATGATTGGGCCGAGAGTCCCCTCGCCAGATTTCGGGGGACTCTTTACGCCTCCCTGGCTGCACACGTGCGCCGGAAATGACAGCTCGGCAGTTTGAGGAAATGCGAGCCTGATAAGCCGGGCCATTGACTCAGGATCGGTCAACAGGTACACAGGGAGAAAAACCATACATACATACATCAGTATAAGTGGGGGAATAATTATTCAATGAATTAAGTAGACAAAATGTTTACTAAATTGCTTAGTTATGTATAATGGCAGATGTTTCCTAAGTGATTCCTAATATAACCCACAAGGTACCCGTTTTAATGACATTAGCAAGCGCCAGTCCCCTAGACAGTTTCAGTGACAATTTCTGACTGTGCAGCCTGAGGAAACAGGCAGCCCGAAAACATACACCCCAGACAGAGACTAATGCACATTTAATGCACTGCCCCTGATAACAACAGAAACGCAGGTAGACATCGACTGATTCACCGGTAATGGCCAGAAATTGCCCAACAAAACGCCGGCATTCATAGCGAGTACTCCTCAAACAATTTGCTCTGTGTCCATAAATAATTAATGCCCTCCGGGCGGAGGCAGTGGCGAAGGCGGACGGGAAAATGCAAAGAAGGAGGCTGTCTGGACGAGCGCCTGTCAATTATCAATTCAGCGAACTCGGCCTGCGCCGCTCCTATGGTCAGTGCGGGTTAAAATGTTAGCCCGTCCGGGGCATGAATATCGATGATGACTCCCACTCCTTGTATGACGAATCAATAACTCTGCTACACTAAAAAAAACACACATTTTTGATAGAATATATTATTATATCATAATAAAATATGCGAGTCATATGAGAAAATACCTCGAATATATATTTGCAGAATATCTAAAATTTGTTCTCCGTGTGGCACCTGGCTTGATTGCCTCTTGTGTCTGTTCGTTTGTGTGTGTGTGTGTGCCGGAATAATAAGCAGAAAATAATGCACTCCCTCCGGGTACTGCTCCCACTCCAAGGGCAATCAAAGTGATTTACTCGCATCCCCAACTCGGGGATCCGAGTTCGGATCGGCTCATCTGTGTGACCTGTGGCAGCTGCAGTTGGGCGGGCGGCCGGTCGCCCGTAGTTTCAAACATTTTTGCATAATTTATGCAATTTTAATTTCCAAAAGCTCGACCAGAGTCATCATTATCGCAGAGCTGGGCAGTGCCGGGCTCAGTGGGGATGCGTGGGCGGGATGGTTGGACAGAATTTGCACTTTTGCCTTTTATATTACTTTTCCAAAATTATATCTGAGGTCGCCCAAAACTTTGCCCTCCGTTCTGTGGCTCATCCCCCGTCCCATCCACTCTCATTCCATCCCTCTATCATTCTGCTTCTGTTACCAGTTTGCATTCAATTTTGCGCCAACGTCCGTCCAACTGGCCGGCTGTCGTTGTCATCGTCATGGCTGGCTAACAGTTTTCGCCATTGTTCGTCTCCGTCTGGGCCCTCCACCCTCCCACCCTCTACCCTACGCCCCCCACACCGACCACGTCCCTTTCCAACTCCATTGGCGCATAGTACACCTTTCTCTGTTTGCGGGTTTATGGTCTATGGCCACGTAATTTACCTGTTTCTTTTTATTTTTTTTTTTTTTGCGCCCTACCACATTCGTAATGGCATTCAGATTTAGATTTTCAGCAGAATTGTTTTCGAAAAGTTCGTTAGAAAGTGTTTTGTCTGATGCGGGGCCATGCTCTGTGGCAGATCCAACTATTGCCATGGTCATGGATAGACTGCACGGAAGAAAGTGATTTTAATTGAATAATAGCCCTGGGAAAGCTATGAGGAAGCTAATCAGTATCTGAAGCGCAGGACTCTGGCAGCTTTCTTTCATTGCCGTAGGTCCTGCCACTTTTGTTGAGGCAATCCTTCTCTGAGTCCACATCGATCTGCTTATGGCTCGTGGCGAGGTTTACCTGATGCCTGGTGGCAGTCGCCCAGGTGCTAATTACACCGCATACCCCCCGCAGAATTATTGGCTTGTTTGTGGCAATTGGCTTCAATCTTGATTCAAGCGATTACCCAAAGTGTTTTTGTATTGAAGTGTTTGCGTTGCTCACATTTGTCCTGCTGTCCTTGTCAATGGTCGCTTAATTAGCTTTTGAACGGTGGGGCAGAGGAGGGGGCTACACTGCACCCTGGAATGTGTAATTAATATTCAATATGTGAGAGCCGCCCACTGCCAACTAAGCGCTGCTCGCAGCTAATTAATAGTGTTTGGCTTGACTGCTCGACCACTTGCGATATCGATACATACATAAGCCCCTGGTGGGTGTGGGTGGCGCGGAGCTCGCTGGCAGAAGAACCACAGCGACCACAACAATGCCATGGTGAGCGAAACACACACGAGTGCGTCACCAAGCCCCTTATTCTCAACCGAAACCGAACGGAGCGTACCTAACATCATTATCAAAATCACGCAAATATTTACCCAAATAATTTGTCAAGTTGACACGAGAACTTAAACTTTAAGCGGCCGGGAATGTGATATTCTTAATGCGATACGAACAATGGCCAGAAGGCCTTTTTTGTTTGGCTACAAGGATACCATCTCCAGCCACCTCAGCCACCACCTGACATAAAAATCCAGCGAGGCGAGCATAATCCTTTATGAAATTTGTTTTCACCTTTCTGGCTCTTGGCCCGTTTTCTGCAGCGCCTTTGGCTGTTGGCCATAAAATTAAAATTTTCCTTACAAGCATTAAACGCTAAATGAACCTGAAAATTACGCAAATCGTCAGTCCAACACACACAAAACCAGGAAAACCCAGGAAAACCCAGGAAAACCAGGAATAACCAGGAAATGAAGAACAACAACAGCGACAACAAAGCGGCGATAAAAGAGCGCAAACACCTTGACAGCAGGTGGAAATGGGAAATGAGAGGTCCTGGCGGATGAGTTGACATTGACATTGCGGGGTCGAAGGGACGCTGACAGAGGGCTTAGTTCGGATTGAGCCAACGAATAAATCCGGCAACAAAATTTTACGCCTCACTGTACCCGGGCACACCCAAATCTCCCTCCCACATACAGCCACTCACACACATCCTGTTGCCAAGTATTCGTGCGCACGTCAAATTATGACAGTCGCTAGATTAAGCGCTACCTGCCACCTACCAACACATGCCACCACCCCCACTTATCGGTGGTGCAAAGGGCAACCTTTTTTTTAGGCGCGTTCACAAATTTCGTTTACACTAAATGCAAATGCCTTCGTCGGCGGAAGAGGGCAAAGGGTTCAACTCAGCAGGTTGAACGTACACGGATGACTTGTTCTTGCCGCAATGGAACTCAGGGCCTAAAAATACTACCACAGGGACAGGGTGTCCTCCCACAAAGGGCTTAACCCTGTTAGGGTTTTCCATTTTTATAAGGATATTGGATTTTTGGAAATAATTTCATATCAGTAATCTTCAATGTCGGCAAGAAAAGGTATAGAAGTAACTATAAGTTATCAACAAACAATAGTAAGGATTAGATTTGTAAGGAAGAGATAAGTAAAGAAGAGATTAGCAAGGATTATATGTATTCATTATCAGGTGGATTTCCATGGTTAAAACTACCATTCGAAATTTTAAATGTGGACAGAAAATACTCTACTTTTTTTTAGCAAAGGATATCTGAAAGTTTGCGAACCCAACTCGATTCCCTTCGGATTGCTCAACGGGGGAACGATGTCTCATAATTTGCTTATGCGTTCATGTGTCTGTCGCCGTGTCTTTTCCTTCCATGAATATAGATTTTCCCTTCCGCCCACTGGGCTGGCACAAATATGCGTCCTGAGCCATCGGAAAACATGTTGTCCCTAAAAGCAAGACACGCAACATCAACAAAAACAAGGCAAGCTGCAGGGGGGATGGGTGGAAAATCGAAGGATAAGAAAAACAGAGCCACATAGGGACACAATTCGGGACTGGGCTTTTTTCTGTCGTTTTTGGGTGTGGCGACATAAAGGTGTTGACACATTCTGTGTTGATTCTTATTCGGAGTTAAGCCGATTTTTATTCCAGACGCAGACGCATACGCCTACATCCGAGTCTAATGGGTTTGTCCTCGAAGGGGGAGCTGGGGATGTCTTGATGTCCTCCGGCTCTCCCTTTTTCGGGCCTGCAATCAATTCTCATTTGGCTGCCTCTTTTGTGTTTGGCCAAATCCTAACATACTTCGTTTATTTTTCGCCACTAACCCAAGTGCATTTTTCTTTGTATTCTTGCAGGTAAGCCAAGTGCCATCCGAAGAGCGATGGAATCGAATCGGCTAGATCTGGGAGGCAGAGGCGGAATAAGCTTCTGGTAAGTTGCCTCCAAGGCCCCAGTTGACAATGCCGCCTGGGGCAGGTGCGCACTCTATCGTTAAGTCTGCCTGAAAAGTCGTTGCACCTGTTGACGATGAAACTAAAGCCATGCCTTCGGGGGACTCTGGGGGTGGCAAATAGCAAAAAGTATAAAAATAATAAATATAAAATCATTTTCGCCATGCTACAGCTAGCTGGGACACATTTCACTGGAAGCACTTCAGCGCCCGTCGCCCGTCCCGTCGCTCAGAACTCAACAGTACTGCTGACACGATGCTCGCTCTGATAAATCTTAAATGGGGGAAAAGCATAAAAATATTTTACACACATACTCATACGTATAAATATGGCAAAATGAAAATCTAATTTAAAGCAAGGCAGCCCAGCCGGGCGTCAATAATTGCCCCGAACAGAAATTATGCTGAAAGATTAAAGTCATTTATTATAATTTATTTATTCTTGTTTTGTCCTCCGCAGTTGCCAAGCGCTCGTACAGATCCCAGTCCGGATGAGGGGCAAATAATGGTGGGAATGTTGGCGGTGGGGTGGAGAGTGGGGAGTGGGGAGGGCGGTAGTCCTTGGCAATTACTTTGAAGTGGCGCACTAGCCCAACTATGTACTCGCAGGGCCGTGGCGCCCCATTAAATTTGCCACACTTCATTGGCTCGCACAGAAATAATAATTTATTATTTAATTTCTCTCGGACAGCGGTGGCTGCTGCGTCCGGGGCGTGGCACTTGGAGGAAGTTGGTTTAAAGTAATTAATTTCGGGAAGTGTCAAAGTTGCTGCATGGCCACGCCAAACTTTTCGTCTGGCCAGGCACGAGGATACGCCAAATAGGAGTCCGCCATAGAGCCGGATGTGGCTGGGGGCTACACGGGCATGGGAGTCGAATTATAAAAACCAATCGGGTACTCGAAAAAGCATAAAATGGTTTCATATTTATTTGTTTACTCAACCGCTATATAAGGAAATACAAGCATAATTTTCCAGTCATATGTATTATTTTTATTATTAATTATAAATCCTCTTTTAAGCTAAATTGCAAGAAACGATTAATTCCTAATTTATGAAATCCTAAATATGAAAACATTACAGGAATGGTATCTCCGCATTTTCCATTTATTTCCTTTGCAATTTTTTCCTGACCTCGCCCCGGGCGCAGTGGCAGCAGCAAGTTAATTTCCACTCGCGACTGGCCCGTGGACAGTGTGCAAAAAGAGAGGAAATAAATAAATTAAAAAATGTAAATTAATTTTTAATATGCCCGAGTCCCGCCGGCTCTGAAATTCATCATCTTCAAAGCTGCAATTAGCCTTTAATTTACGATGTGCCACGTCCCCGAATATGTTTTGAATGTATTTAGGTAGCTCGAAATGCCCAGACATAAATTAAAGGGTCCCTTTTTGCTTTCTTTTATCTTAATGCTTCGCTTTCTTGCACAATCATTTAAATGCGTAAATTCTCATAAGGTATTTTGTGTAGCGTTTTATTGCATACTTAGGGCCTCAGTCAGGAATCTTCACGGCGGGGTCCGAGGGTTAAGGGCCGATGGCCATTATTCAAGGTAATTTAATTTGAAGCGAATTGCGGACTTCTCAGTGGAGAAGTGAAGCCACCGTCCAAATCGAAGGCACTTTCTGACTGTCAGCCTTCGACAGGCCAAATAGAAAAAGGCTGTGGTGTGACAGGGGATGGGCAGGATGGTTAACCGCAGAAGGAATGGAATGGCCATAGCTCGCAACCACAGCTGAGCACCGCAGTCAAATCCAAACAAATAAACGCTTGACCCACTCTGGCCAACAATGAGCAATGTGCCAAATGAACGGCCAAAGTTCAGACCGAGAATTGTGAGCTGGGAGCGAAAACTGAGCAGGCGAAAACATTTTAAATGCAAATGAAGTGCCGCACTTAGGAAGCCGTCAGCTGGGGAGCTAGGGGGAGAAAAAAATAGTAGTATGGCAGGAGGAGCGTTGAGAATGACTGATAAATTAGAGAAGCCCGACTCGATTTTAATAAACTTCAAGCTGGAAAAGCACCAGCAGCGACTCAAAGTATGTCAAAACTGGCTAAAAGCACAAACAGCCTCATCGTCTCGCCACTCAATCAACCCTCGAGCAACCCAGCTTGAAATTGCAAAGTTTGGCAGCGGGATTTCGAAATGTGTTTTTATCATAAAATATTTTAAAAACAATTTTTGTCTTCCACAATCCCTGGGCCACCAAAAAACAAAAAAATAGGAGGAAAAAAATCCTTGACCCAAGTGCTTATGGCTTTTAACTGCCCTCGAACAATCTAGCAAATTGAAATACTCGTAAATAATAATCAGTGACCACCGGACAGGAATCTTCTAGCTGCGGAATGGGTCAAGTTGTCCGAAACTTTAGCATACATTGAGGCGGGGAGCTTAGCTTGTGGGGCTTCTCGTTTCGGGGAATTCGCGTGATTTATTTGTTGCATAACTCGGCCTCGGACGCGATGGGGTGGGGAGGTGGGGGAGCGGGAGCGGGAGCGGGAGAAACTTGCAAAATAAATTGAAAGCAACAAAAGTTTGTCAGTCGCACCGACTTCTGGAGCGGAAAAGTTTTTCCTCGCAAGTAATGTACTGGGAGAGGCGCTTGTAAAAAATTGCTAGCATACTTTTTGGCGCGCTTATAATTGTTTTCCATTCCCGGGACCCCACTTTCGATTCTCCACTCTCCGCGTTCCACTCTCTACTTTCTCCACTTTCCATATAACTCATTAGGCGAAAGTTTAATGCGAGTCCCCCCTTTTCCACCGTCGCTCCCTGTTCGAGCCCAGCTGCGGGAGTTTATGTTGAGATTTACTTTAACTACTCTTGCGCCTGCAACTATGCAATAAATCCTGCGAAATTTGTGTCCTCCTCGTCCTCTTCCTGCTACCAGCCGCATAGCCATGACCCACATAAGGATACCAACAGTGAAGAGACCCGGAAGGAGGAGGGAACGCGCCTCTCAATGGAGTGGCTTAGTGAGGGGCGGCGGATGAAAGTTATATAATAAGCAGCATTAGCTACACATGTTCGTGGTAAATCGCTCGGGGGCAGTGGGACGGTGGTTCAGTCGGCATCCTGGCCAGCTGGTGGACATTATTCAGTGGGCACTGCTGCTGCTTGAGTGCAAGTGCCGCAGAGTCAGATACTCCGCTCGGTGTAGCCCCCTCGGCTACTCGCCTCCTCGCCCCCTCGCCGCCCAGCTGGACTGTCGAAACTTTTCCAATCTAAGCTAAATAAAAGGAAAAGTCTCTCGTGTCTATCATGTCAGTAGGTATTTTATTATTTTTAACCTCGACGCGCCACCACCCCCATCCTCCAACGACCACCGCCCGTACAGCTGTCGCTCTGTTAACCCACCGCCCCACCACCCCGCACCACAATATTGTGGGAGTGCCCGTGTTGTCTTCTGCAACTAATTTGTCAATGTCAAGTGTTATTTCTTATATTTCGCTTGGTTTTTTTTCGGCTTGAATTTTTGTACTGCTCCTGGCTGGCTGGCTGGATGGCTGGCTGATGCTTGCAAAACTTTTGCGCACGCACACCCACAGCGAGATACATCACTCCAGGCTCGTCCTGGCTCTTGCCACCCACAAGCCATCGGTGGGGCACGTAATATAGTATGCCGGAATGGTGTGTACTCTCAGGCAGTCGTGCATAGGGATCTCTCGAAAGGCTAGACAAATAAATAAATTTCGGTACATAGGAGTAGATAATATTTTCCTCAGTCCCTGATCCTTCAGTGAAATTTAAATAATATAATCATTTTCTTTATGCCATTCTACAAAATAAGCACTTATCCACTAATTCTCTTTGATGAATACATTTTCTTCTAGATCTAAAAACCTAAAAGGACATTTAATTTATGACTTATTCCCGTCATCTTTATTCTTGGCATATTTTTTTTTAACTTCAGGTGAGGTTTCAATTAGGCAGCACCTTTTAAATTCTCTTCAAGGGGTGACGTTGGGGGAAGCGTTTTAAAACTTTTCCGGCAGCTTTTAAAAATTGCTGAGCCGAGGAGACCGTTAGCAGAGAATGGTGCTCGAAAATAAAAGGCTTTGTGTCTGCTTGCAATAGTTTTTTGGGGCCTGCCAACTTCGCTTAACAATCAGCGTCAGGCGGCAGCCAGGTGACAGTTCCCCACCTGAAGACAGACCCGTGCGCCCTGTCCCCCCGTCTGTCCGAGGCGCTCGCCTAATTGCCGACTCTGCTCCTCCGTTGAATTTCGCTAAGTAGATTTTCTTGTACGGAATTTTAGCGAAAGTGGCAGGCCCAGATCGGAGAAAAGGAGCAGCGGAGCATCAGGGCATCAGAGCAGTACAGTTGACACTTTGTGTCAAAGTTCATTGCAGCGGCAGTCGGTCATGAGCCGTCAGATGTCCTTGTTACTGTTGGCCCTGTAGTTGCTGCCACTGCGGTTGTTGTTCTTGTAGTTGCGTGCCCTCGAAGCATTTTTCGGTTCTTTGCTTCCATATATACATACATTTTTCCCCGTTTAATGCTAATTAATTGGATGGGGCTTGGGGCTTGGAGCTTGGAGCTTGCAGCTAAGGAGGTGAGGTCCTTGCTTGTTTGCCAAATTAATGGCCAACTTCTCAAGTGCTCAAGAGCAGCTCGAGCAAAATACTTTTTAGCGGATTTCAATGGAAAATGCCATAATTGTATGGCACTGGAGTGACGTTCGCAAAACAATTGAATAGGATTTGGCAGGATGAAGGAGCACGCGGGCACCATGACGCGGCATGTGAGCTAAGGCACATGTGAGGCGCCCCAGCGTAATCACATGGCCCAGTGAATTTATTGAATGCCTCGGCAAAGACATAATACAAAATAATACAAGTACGAATATGTAGAATTTTGTCATGCCAAGGCTGCTGAGCTCAAATCCCCCAGAAGTACAAGGACGAGGGCGCAATCAATTCCGGAGTGAGGAGAGCCCCAGGTCTATTAGGCGCAACAATTGCTTTTTACGCTCATCAACAGCAGCACCCGATATAATGCCCCTCAGCCCCATCACAGGACTCCCTCTCAGGTTTCGATATAAAGTTCCGGGGATGGGCGATATTATGATGGTGATGACGATGATGCGGATGCGGATGCGGATGCCGAACAGCTGCTGGCTTTTTGACAACAAAAACAACATCAAGCCCCTAAAGTAGAGGCACATATGCTACCGAAAAGCTGTAAAAAATGCCACGACAAAAATTGCCTTGCAAAGTTTATAAAAATTAAGCGTCAAATATATATTTACCAAATTACTGTGACAGGCAAAGCACGTAGCTTAAATGCACTTGACGAAAATGACAGTAATTTAAATTGAATTAGACTTCGTTGGATATTAAAGAGATTGGTGGAAAAAATATGGAAACACATATACTAATAGTTAGTCGGAGCAAAGCCATGTATTTAAAACCAAAATTTAACAAAACTAAAATCAAAGTTAGGGTTCTTCTTTCCATGGCAAATATCATATCTAATTAAAGAAACTTTAAGATAAATTTTTTCCTGTGCAGCAGCCAGAGGAGGATACCTGCCTTCGTTGTCCTTGTCACGACTCCACCCCCTCATTCGACCTGACCCGACTACTGCCATCACTTGCGCTAAATTAGATTTCGGCCGTTCCAGGCTCGTTCGGCGTTGTCGCTTCATTTTGTCAATTGTTTGGACTTGTTAGACTCTGTCAGAGAGACGGACGAGTAAATGGCCAGAAGCCAGGAGCCACGGAGAAGAGAGAGGACTGACAGGAGCGGAAGGACACAATGACCGCTGCTCGGCAAGGTCCCATTGTGAAGCGTGCGCCCAGGCCCGGCATTGTGTTTGGGGACTAAGTAGATTAGGGCCAATTACACTGGCATCAGCATCACCGCCACCATTGGCGGTCTAGCAGATGCCTCCGCCTCTCCTCCTCACCATCATTGTCAGTGAATGAAACTTGAAGTCCTCGTCCTTTGACAGCAAGGAATTTAGACGTTTGAAAAGGAGCTCGATGCATCCCTAACACGGGCTTACAAACCGCCTAATGTGCCAAAAAGCCAAATGAGTTTGCCAGCACAAACATAGCTCCGAATGCAAATGAAAATGCAACTCCGACTGCGGATGCGGATGCGAATGCGGATACCTATGAAATGCAATCGTCAACCGCACCACGGAGCACGTGCAATGTGTGGCTTTTCTGTCATTCGGAAGCCAAGGCAAACACAAGCTTCAGCCCACATGCTCACGGGGACAGGTGCCGCCATGCATACGAAATATTAAAGTTTCGGGACAGGGATGTGCGGCCAAGGTTCAGAGGAATACCCTTTCCGAAGGACTTTCTCGTGTTATATTACTTACTTGCTGTTTAATTTAACTGTTAGGTGTTAATGTTTTCCAAAAAATATTTTAGCCCTAGTCCTATTTCGGAGAATCCTTTTTTTTTTGCAAAAATAATTCTGTGTAATAACAGGATTCTCTGAAATTGGATTAATTTTAATAAATATCTCTCCGTTTATTTAATTTAATGCTGACATTGGGCCCTAATTAAAGGGTTTGTAATTACATTCCAGGGTATTAGAAGCCTTTGAACAGAATACGCGTTTTGGCATGTATGCATCAAGGAAAAC
Organism: Drosophila atripex; assembly: GCA_035045925.1. Lineage (NCBI taxonomy): Eukaryota > Metazoa > Arthropoda > Insecta > Diptera > Drosophilidae > Drosophila > Drosophila atripex. The sequence goes on along the minus strand of JAWNOP010000022.1, from coordinate 1,373,651 downwards.
AACAACAAACGCCAGAACCATATTATTCATAATTCAATTTTCTATCGGCAGGAGGCAGGTGCACTGCGAAGGCGCTCTGCGAAGGTGGGCGGCAACAATTTCACGCCAACCGCCAACGACACAATCTCCGTGTGTGGGTAGCGCAGCCGTATTTGTGTGCAGTTAATGTGCATTTGGAATGCATACGGGGTTATGCAATATTAAGCATACGCATTCGACATGTTTGCACTAGGGCTGGAGCAGGAACAGCAGGCAGTTTGTTGGTTTTACCTGCTGGGCGGTTAGGTGGACACGGATGGACAGTGGGACGGCAAGCAATAGCGATAGGAGTAGCAACAGCAGCAGGTTAAACAAATGTCAAAGCAACCGAAATTCACATCTCGTCCTCGACATTATATTGCCGTGTGTTTATTTAGCCGGGGATGCGACAGGCAATGCGATTCCAGGCCAAAACCTATGGCTGGGCTGGCATCCTGCATTCGGAGTTCAGCTCCGTGTGTGTGATGCGGCTCGACTAATTGTGTTTTGTGCTCCGTGCTGGCAAACAAATCTAAGCCCGGCACGTTTGCCGCACGGCCATAAATTGCCATCAATTTATGCATTTATTTCGTTAGTTTCCGCCTCAGATGCAGCTGCGTTTTGTGGATTCAATGCAATTAGGCCGGCGAAGACGTTTGCAAACAAATTCTTACCATAAATATTTCGGCATCATAATTAAAACGAGTCCTGCCAGTGCTTGTCCCACTTTGCATCCAGCGGCATAGAATTTAACGCGACATATCCGCTTGCCGGCTCCGGCATTTAGGCTTCGTTCAGCCACTGCAGCTGTCGTCGCAAGTGAAACTGCAATGCAGACTGCACTTGCAACTGCAACGACAGCGGCAGGTCTCACCTTCCGGCTCTCTGCAAACGGATATCCGGCGAACGCAGACCGCGACTCACGTTCCAGCTGCATTTTTCTCCAACTTGAGCCAAAGGAACCGGTCTTTGTTCACAGCTCAGACATTGTAAAACAGAAGTGGCGACAACAAGGACGAAATGAAGAAATGGAAATGGCCATTAAAAGGAAACACTTTGCGCACTTTCATTTATTTTCAGCGCCTTGGAAAAAAGTCAGTGGCATGCACAGGAAACATTTTGTTTGAAACCATACCTAGAAGTCCTTGGCTGAATTTCAGAAAAGCTTAATTGTTAAAATCATTTGACTTAACTAAAAGCTAACTAACTAAGTCTTATATATTTTTTGTACACTGCACTGCAAAGGAAATCTCGTAACTTAGCATCTAAGGACTCCAACAAGCTGAGTGGTAGAAAATTCGACAAAAACAATTAAACAAGTTTCGTTCATAACAAAGTGCCCTGTTCTGGGGCATTTGATTAACGCTAAAGAGTGAAGTTTGGAGTTTTTAGAGTTGCTGAGCAAATATTGACTCAAAAGAACTGCACTTTTCGCTTTCACCGCCCTTTGGGGATATCGCTTGCATGTCTAGTTGCTATCCTTCCATCGCTCAGGCTTAATTTAAATAAATGTCACACCATGTGGCCAGGGGCCGTGGGACCAGCCCCTTGACCTCCCGCTGGCATCACCCGTTCAAAGGTCGCCCGCTGGGTGAATCGCGACATTTTTGTGCTGCGACACTGTTCAACTAAGGCAATTTGTTGTTATTATTTTGGTAACACTTTAATTTCTGTTCGCGGCTCTGCCACACGACACGCAGCGCACAACAACACAGCGTGAGCTAGTTAGTTGGCAATAAGGATATGGCGTTATCCTTTTACCAGCTATTTAGCATTTAAATGCTTAGCGCTTTGGCCTCGTTTTTTTGTTGGTATCCTGTTCGTAATTTCTAAGATGAGGGTATATTAGGTTGAAGAAGCTTACGAGATGGCTGCCTATTTTTAAAAAATATTTATTAGAAAGTGTGGATAGAAGGGTTGGAAACATCAAATACTTTATGATAGCTTTTAAAAATGTTTACATCTCCAGCTTTCACTTTATTGCTAGTTTATATTTTACAACTTGTTATTCAGCTAGGTCGTCAAAAATAGCAAGTACTCGTCAGTTCTATTCGAAACTATTCTAACAAAGAGCGTTATTTGTTTTATTTTCGTATTTCGTGGTTCTCTGTGGCACCCAGGGTGTGGTTCTGACTACGTGATGCCAATTTCCAACAATGTTATCGTGGTCTTATCTAGATTTTGTCCCGGCTTTCTAAAGCTGCTGCTCATTCTTACTGCTAATGAGAGCCAATCGCAGAACGCGACACGGATTGTTGCAAATTTTTGTTAAGCTGTATTACGTATACGCAGGGGAACCTCCTTCTCCGCCAATATTATTCAGCGCACTAAATCAAGCTAGCCAAGGGTTTATTAGACACATGAACTGGTCGGACTTCTGAGACTGACGTACACAGTGACGCGCAACCCGGCGTATGCGTAATATTTGGAGGCTAGACAACATGGAAAAAAGCACATAAAAATAATTCCTTCTTAGATTTTGATGAAGATTGAAACAAATCGTTTAATGTATTCCGCTCGAGCATCGGATGATAATTGACAAAGATATGGCCATCGCTAGGGGCCCATATTTTGCCTCCCATGCATTTTTCATACTTTCGAAGGGACCCTCCACAAAATTTCACAAAAAATCTAAAAAATAATTCATTCTTAGATTTTGATGGGGATTGAAAGAGAATCGATTTAGAAATCGTTCAAGGTATGCCGCTCAAGAATCGGATGATTATTGGCAGAGATATAGCCATCGCTGGGGGCCATATTGTGGCTTCCATGCACTGTTCATAATTTCGAAGGGGATCCTCCAGAAAAATTGACGAAAAATCTGAAAAATAATGTGTTTCTAGATTTTAATGCAGATTGAAAGAGAATCAATCTACAAATCGTTCAAGGTATCCCGCTCAAGAATCGGATGATTATTGGCAGAGATATAGCCATCGCTGGGGGCCATATAGTGGCTCCCATGCATTCTTCATAATTTCGAAGGGGATCCTCCAGAAAAATTGACGAAAAATCTGAAAAATAATGTGTTTCTAGATTTTAATGCAGATTGAAAGAGAATCAATCTACAAATCGTTCAAGGTATCCCGCTCAAGAATCGGATGATTATTGGCAGAGATATAGCCATCGTTGGGGGCCATATTGTGGCTCCCATGCATTCTTCATAATTTCGAAGGGGATCCTCCAGAAAATTTGACGAAAAATCTGAAAAATAATGTGTTTCTAGATTTTAATGCAGATTGAAAGAGAATTAATCTACAAATCGTTCAAGGTATCCCGCTCAAGAATCGGATGATTATTGGCAAAGATATAGCCATCGCTGGGGGCCATATAGTGGCTCCCATGCATTCTTCATAATTTCGAAGGGGATCCTCCAGAAAAATTGACGAAAAATCTGAAAAATAATGTGTTTCTAGATTTTAATGCAGATTGAAAGAGAATCAATCTACAAATCGTTCAAGGTATGCCGCTCAAGAATCGGATGATTATTGGCAGAGATATAGCCATGGATGGGGGCCATATTGTGGCTTCCTTGCATTCTTCATAATTTCGAGGGGGATCCTCCAGAAAAATTGACGAAAAATCTGAAAAATAATGTGTTTCTAGATTTTAATGCAGATTGAAAGAGAATCAATCTACAAATCGTTCATGGTATTCCGCTGGAGAATCGGATGATAATTGACAAAGATATGGCCACGCTGGGGCCTATATTGTGGCTTTCATGCATTCTTCATAATTTCGAAGGGAATCCTCCAGAAAAATTGACGAAAAATCTGAAAAATAATGTGTTTCTAGATTTTAATGCAGATTGAAAGAGAATCAATCTACAGATCGTTCAAGGTATCCCGCTCAAGAATCGGATGATTATTGGCAGAGATATAGCCATCGCTGGGGCCTATATTGTGCCTCCCATGCATGCTTCATAAATTCAAAGGGATCCACTACAAAATTTCACATAAAATCCAAAAAATAATTCGTTCTTAGATTTTGATGGAGATTGAAAGAGAATTGATTTAGAAATCGTTTAAAGTCTAATTTACTTATGAATAGGATGATTATTGGCAAAGATGTACCCATTGCTGGAGGCTTCACACGCCGGACGAGCTCTCTGGCAAAATCAACTTTGGGGTGTAAAATTTTTATGCCATTTATTCAAATTCCCTGCGAGTGCGCGGGTATGTTGTACACACTTCTAAGCGCATGTAAGCCGTCATTTCACCCAGCCACGGCAACCAACTCCAGTCAGAGACATTAAAAGCATTTCTTTTGTGGTTCTCACAGGGGCCAGGGGCTGGGAATAAGTGAGGTGGCTTGGGGGCTGATGCCACTGACAAGCATTCACAATTTACTCACCACACGGCAGAACTAACCGCCATCCGCCCCAATGTAATAAGCAATAACAGTTACCCAAACGATGGGCATGATACGGGGGGATACGGGGCGGTCTGGCAAGGCGCGAAACTGAAATGGCGCAACTTTATTTAATATCCGTAAGCAATGTCAGCCAAACAAAGATAGCGAACTGAAGGCAGAACTGAAACTGACACACACACAGTGACGCGCAACCGGGCGTATGCGCAATATTTGGTCGCTTAGGCAGCATAGGAAAATGTTTGCATTCGCCAAATTGCCTTGCGTGTCAACACTAAATAGCAGACAAGTCTAAATACTTGTACCCAGCCCTCAAGCCACCCACTTCTCAACCCACTCCGCTGGAAAACTTTTGAATGTCGCGCAGTTGTTTTGCGGTTCGGTCTTTCAAAAATATTTTCGAGCTAAATTTACGCGTTCTTGGCACACACTTCGAACATCCTTTTCAACTGTTTGCCCACACTCTCACACATAGAACACACACACCCACACACACACACTATGCGTGTGAGCCAATATTTGTTGTTGTTGATTTTAGCCGAAAAGCAAAGGAAAAGCAGCTTAACTTATGTCAACCCGATAGCATCGTGGGACCATAAATGTCTCCCCAGACAACTTTGGCCGCCTTTGTCGCCTCGCCCCGCAAAACATCGAGACAGAAGAAATCGCTGGGACGTTGCGAAATCAGTGGAAAGCTTTTCAGAAAGTTTTTGTCAAACATTTGTGTGGCACTTGTAAATTTGTTGTGATTTCTTGATAGCTCCTTATGCTGATATGTGTGTGTGTGTGTGTGTGTGTGTATGAGTTTGCGTTCCGCCCACAAAAGGATATACCCACTCCCATCCACTTGGTAGGCTGGGTGAATTTTATGAATTTTCATGTGCTCTCAAGCGTGTCTGAAGAGAAAGCCGAGAAAATGCCAACATGTGAAAGAATTCGCTCACTACCCCCAACCCCTGTCACCACCACCCACTGCAGAAGATAGGGGTGACTGAGTGTGTGGAAAAAGTTTTTCTTTTTCAGGCTTGAGTAACTTCATTAGAAAGAATTTAAAGCAGCCGCTGGCGTTGATTTATGGCAGATATATATCCGCAAGCGGAAATGATTATGATAGAGCCAGATGAAGGAAATGAGAAACGAGAGCTTAACATCCCGAGAAGCCAATAAAGCCGTATTCGCTTTCTTCGCTGCGCCATTCTGTGGCAAATTATGAGCCAGAGCTCTTGATTGAGTGCAGCGAAGTGCACGGGGCGGAGGCGGGGGCGGGGGCGGCGAATTCTTATCGCATCCAAAACAGTTGGGGGACAAAATCAATTTCACCCCCCACCTAGTAGAGCACCACCCACCAGTTGGCCAACTTCGCACAGCTTGTGGTCAGCTTGACATTTTTTGCTTGCAATCTGCGTCGCCGGAGGAGAAGCAAATTCCTGTGCAGATTCTGGCACTCAATAAAAGCGACCAAAATAGAGGGAGAGGCCACGTCCTTGGGGCCGCGGGGCACGCCCTTTCGTGGCTGGCACTTCATCATCATTTTGGGCCATCCCACCCCCTCCCCCCTCCATCAAAATGAAATGTCAAACTAAATGGCAACAATTTTGATTGAATTTTTTACAAAGTGCCATGCCACTGGGCTGCCAATTTCGGTTGACCGAAAATGCGCTGTAAATAGCACCACGTTCCGAGGCCAAGGATATCCAACAGAATCTGAGGTTTTCGCACTCGATTTTAACTCACAGCTCGGAATTCGGAACTCTGAACTCGGGACTGGGGCCTTTTAAAGTCCGGGACGTGACGAGGAGGCAAGCGAAATGCCAACAATAAAGTGCAATTCATTCTCTAAACAGGCTGCATGTCCTCCCCAGCCTTGCAAGTGGCACATGGAATGAGAAAATCACAGTGCTCCAGTGCACAGGGCGGGCGAATATGTATGTGTTGGGCATGGGAGGCATAAGAGTGGGCGTGCCACGGCATTTTATGACAATGCCAATCTAAGCGAAAGCGAGAAAGACGTTGACATATTTTTCTTGACAACGTGCAGTGCATTTCTTTCCAGGCCGCTGACAAAATGTGCCCGTTACCGCAATGCAATGATCCAGTGGCGTAGTCGAGTCACAAGGGGATCTTTGAGTTTTTGAGTTTGCTAAATCATGGGCTGGCTCAGGCCTGCCGCCGCCCGTTTCCAACCTGTATCGGTACTAGTCAAAATATTGGCTTAAATTGAGATATCAAGCCCTCTGCCTCTGAACTGCTGTCCCGTCTGTACCGAGGAATCCTGTACCCGCCATATATCCTGACTCACTTGGAAACTGACTGGGGCTTAGAACCCGGTGGCTTCGCCGGCTCCTGCATCAGCCGCTGCTGCATCAGACACAAATACTACATTAACCCAAATGCAAAGCCGTGCCAAGAGCCCGGCAAGTAAATGCCCACGGGACGTGTGCATGTGTGAGCAGCCATTGCTGTGCATCTATGTATTTGTCTATGAGAGACATAGTGCATCTGTGTTGGTGTGTGTGTCACCCGCAACTGAATTGATGCGAATGGGGGACAGAACACTGCCAGTTACCAGTCACCAGAGTTCTCAGCTCCCTTAAAGCGCCAGTTACGGGCGCAGTTACCCGAGAATACGACGAACGGATTTTATTGCCAATGATCGCATTTGGTGGGCCCTGTCTTCAGTTGACCTAAATTGATGATGGAAAGACTTTTAAATGCGTCCTTTGTCTAGCCACTTTTTCCAGTGCATTTAAAGATTTTAATCATACGTATGAGGTAATATTCTATTAATTCTAAAGCCAAATATTGAGGGCAATGTGAACTTCATTGATTAAACGGAGCCTATCTACTGCTTATACCTTGTCCCTAATGAGAAACTGAAAAGTCCTCGTATTACCTCCTAAACTGAAGCCATTTCCAACCTACGGTAAGACCCTTAAACAGACCTAAACTTTGGAAACGCAGTGTAATTGCTACTTGACTTGGCTGCCGCCAGAACCCCATAATGTTGTGCAAACAATGGGACGAGTTTGAGCACCGCATAGTTAGCATTAATGCTAATGCCTTGAACTTGAACCCAATTTGGAAGGGCGCCCCAACGTTTTGGCCATTTCATTTGCATTGAGTTTTAAATAATTTGAAGACGGCAGAGACTGCCTACAAGGACAAGCGTCGAGAGGATGTGTCACCCAAAAAATATGAAATGGACCGAGATGGGTGAGCCAGAAACAGTCAACCAAAAGAAAGGGAAAAAGGTCAAAAACACTTGGCAGTACATTATCTGGGCCACTGGCTGAATCGGAGCAGCCAACCGATCCAAGGCAACTGACAACTGACGGCGGACAAACTGATGACAGACGCTTGGGCTGACATTTTCGTTATTATTCTTATTGCTGCTGTTTCTGGTGCGGCTTCTGGGGAGCATCGGTTTCATCTATAGCTGATGCCACACCCATGCCATTCCATTTCGCTGGTCTGCTGATGCCACTGCCATTGCTGCTGCTGCTGCTGCTGTTATTGTTGGCTCAATTTCCTAGCCATTTCCGGCTGTTCTTCTTCTTGTGCCCTGCAAAATTACGTAAAACATACAAAAACAGAAGTTACTCGGAACAACAACAAAGTGGGTTTCGGGACTTCAAGGAGGGGCAGAGCAAAAGCACACAGACCGTGCGGGTCATTCCACTTGATTTCCGAAAAGGATACTGGCCGCACAAGGGAAAAAATGCCCAACATCGTAGGAGGTGTGGTGGGGGGCAAAAACAGGCAACCGCAAGTACAAAAGAAATGAACTGCTCAGAGGACCCTTCCCGTCTCCGTCTCCGTCTCCGTCCCACTTCCACTTCTACTTCCACTCGTTCTTCCGCCTTCAGTCATCGGCTCACTCAATGGTCCATAAATCGGTTGTCAACTATTCAAATGCAGACAATTGATTACAGCGATAAAGCTGAAGAGCCTTTTGTGAGCGATTCATCCTGCTCCTGCCCCGGCTCCCTGCACTCGCTCGCTCCTGCTCCTCCTTCTTTGCCAGGCTCTAATGAAAGCAGCTGTGCCATTCACAGAGACCTGAAGAAATAGATGGCTAGGGATATGGACGGGGGGATTGCGATATCTAGGTGGTTTCCCTATTTCTGCTCCTCCTTTGATGTGTCGAAGCCATAATGAGATGAGTTGGCTTTGGGGCCGAAAATGAGGAGGCGCAAAAAGTCAATAGACGGTAAGAACATTTAAGCCAGCCACAGAATTAGGTTACAGCTGCACACACACATTACCACAGTAAATACGCTTTGCCGCAAACTGCAAAATCAACACGCACTCGAGGGTGTCTATCGATTGAATGGGTTGCGGATGATCGCAGCTCCTCGGGAGCTAAGCTCCTATGCTCCACCTTAGCCCGCAAAATATTTATTCACAGTTCAATAAATAAAACTCCATGCCGTAGATGTAGAGGAGCCAAGTCATGGATCTAATGGCCTGGTATCCATCCATCGACCCACCCATTTTGCCATCCATCCAGCCAACCAGCCAGCCAGAAAGCAGTAGTTTTAAATAAGAAATGAATACAACGCCTTTTGTTCGGGCGCGCCGACTTGGACTTAACTTCAAGTTGGATTGCGAAAGGGAATGGGATTGCTATTGGAATGGCTGCGAAGGGAAAGGAACTGCAACTGCAGTTTGAATTTGAGTTTTAATATGGGGTATATACGTGGACTCGTATTTGCTTAGCTTATGCCCGCACTAAGCCCCGGGCATTTAACACTTTGTATTTACTGCCGCAGCTAGAGCAATTGAAGTGCTCGTTGGTAGAAGCAATGGAAACGGCTGAACGACTTAAGCACATCTACCCCTGCAAGCCATAAGAAACGTAACGAAAAGCTATACACGGAGGAAAAACGAAAATCCATTTAGAGTAAATGAGTTTTCACCACAAAACTTAAATTTAAGGAGCGAGCGTTGTACACATTCTGGCATAAAATGGCAAGAAACTGTTGGGCTTACTTGTGTTTCCCGGATATGTATGCGCTACCAGATGATGATTTTAATATAATTTCTCCGGAATCACCTTGCTTTTAAACTTTTCAATTTGTAGTTTATGGGGAAGACCTTTATTTGGAAACTTTTTTCTTTGCCTGCAAGAAGGGGAAGTAAAACGTCTCCCGCTTACAACAATAATGTTGCTGCAACGTTGATTGGCCTGCATCGTGCCGTTGCAAGCGGCATTAGGAAGTGCGGCCACGTCTGGATCTGGATCTGGATCTGGTCCTGGATCCGGGTCGAAAGAAATTGTTATGGCCAAGTGCGAGTGAATTTCCGACTGCCCTGTCGTTTCTCTATTTATCTATCAACTGCTTTGTGTGTGCCTGGCATGCGTCTGCACTAACTTAAGTTGTTGGCTTCATAAAAAAAAAAAAACAACATTCTGGCCAGGAAGAGGAGTAAACAAATTGCCCAACGTGATATGCACCCTAAGGAAACAAGTGAAGGGGGCTCAAGCGGGGCTAATTGGCAAAACTTCAGCGCGCCATCGAACTGTCAATTGTCAAAAGGCAGCAGGTCGAATCTGGCCGCAAACTAAGTTAAGGAACTTGCCAAAACATAATTCGCCAGCCCCGGGGGGAAAACGGCTATTGCCGAAAGTGAACTTTGTGGGTGGCAGTGGGTATTCCGGGTGCCGGTATCCGGGCTGCAGTTTGTATGGAAGCCAGGCCAATAATTTAAGAAGTTCACGCTACACAAAGTTCAAGTGAAGTATGCCAGGTCTGGCTGCCTCGTCCTGAAAGATGGCAAACGGAAATTTACTGCAGGCACGAACAGTAAATGGTGCGAGGAACTAAGAGTGGGGCCACGAGCTGGAAGGGGTAAATTACAAGGGACTCCAAGGACTCTGAAAGGGGTTTGGCTTGCCGGAGCGAAATATGCACATTTCCACACTTAATAACAAAATATGTTAAACAAAATCATTTGATGTTGGGTGTAATTTTTTCAACGCTGCCTGGCTTAGTGTGTGTGGAGTGCGGAGTTTTTCCTTCACATTCATGTGTGCCGTTTCCATGAAGTTCTCACACACACACACACACACACCTCACGCCCAAAGAAGCACACCGAGACACACTCGGGTAAACAAAACACATGTTTACATGCAAATTACATAAAGCAAGCGGCAGCAGTGGCAAACAAACGCAAATTATATGCTGCATACTTTTAGGCCTGCGACTTTATATATCGAGTTACCAAAGTAAATTGTATGGGGATTTTTCCCCTACATCCATTTCCGCAGAAAAACGGCGTCCAGACAATGTCGCGTCGCGTCCCGGGCCCTTTATAGACGTCCGCCAGGGTCCCTTGCGTCTAGCCGCCTCGCTTTGCATACATTTGGAGTAGTTTCGTTTTGGAAGCCCCTGCAGAAATCTTCAAAGTGAAAATCAAAATTTTTATAATTAAAGATTATATTATCCTATGTAAGCCGTTTAAATGGTACATGGAGTCTTGAGTCTATTTAATTTCTAAATTTTTTCAAGAGTGTGTTTTAGCTTCGCTCTAAAGTTCCCTACTGTTATTATTTCGTTTCGCCGCCCTTAGTTGAAAGTCGTTGAGAAAAAAAAACACGCAAAAGCGGCGTAACATGTAAACAAACTCATTTAACTGATTTTCAGGAAGGAAAATGTGGCTCCTGGGCATGGTGGATGGCGGTAATGGGCGGTGGGCGAGGTGGGGGATGTAGAGTATAGGATGGAGTGTGGCGCTGGAACGACCGCATTATCATCATCATCATCTCGACGCTTTTTGCCCGCAACTCTTTTACAGGAACAGCAGCAGCTGCCGAGGCCGCAACCTGAGGCTAGATTTACATGTCACTCGACTTAAGTTGGGCCTTGTCCCAGGATCCCAGGGTCTGGGTGCTTCCACTGGTCCAGGACCTCGTCCACCTCACCACGGCGACAAGTTAAGTTGCCCAGTCTATTTGGTATCCAGGATCCTCCTACCCTCAAGCTGTGCACATAATCTTTGCATAATTTCCAACTCAGCTTTTCTTTGTGCCAGCGTTTTTCTGTTTTTTACTCGCTGAACGACAAAAACGGCAACTGTCAGCAGAAACGGCTGGATAAACTAAATACAATTTTATCCCATTCTTTTTGGTGTCCCAGCGCTGGCCAGAAAAAGCTGGACAAGAGCTGTGACCATTTGTTTTCGAAAGGAGATTCCTGGTTTATCCTGCACGATAATTTCTAAATGATTCACTTTTTAGTGCCCACTTTTGAGGGCCAGCCATATCAAATGGCGGAAAATGAGATATGAAGATCCTGTTAGTTTCCTGTTAGTTTAGGAGTGTTTAAAGTATTTTAATAAAAACTTGCCTTTACGGGCAATAAGTCCGAGAATTTCCAAGTATCTTGGCCAAGTTTTCACTTTGAAATTGGACGAACAAAAGCGCAAAAGTTTATTTGAAAGAAGTGGGGTTGTTTCATGTGTACAAAATCAAAAGGATAATTGAGACATGCGAACAATATTCCTAAGTGCGAGACCCCAAAGCAGCAAAAACAAGAACAGCACGGCCGAGACCAACTCAATGAAAGGTCGCACATCAAAGGTGGCCCCCAGACATTTTCTCAGCTTACCCCAGATGAAAAGCAATTAACAAAAGTAAAAGCAGGAGAGTACCGACTGGGGATGGCTGAAAAAAAACACAAAACAAAAAAAAATGAAAAAGAGCGTGGAGAAAAGAAAAATATTAAATGCTTGGAAAGGGGTATGGGGCAGGGAACAGGACCACCTTAAAAAAAGTGCCAGGCACTCACAAAACTCACAATGCAGGAGTGTGGGGCGTGTGGAGGCTCTCCGCACACACGCACGACAAAGCAGAATAATAAATTTCAATTCAGACGACGACATGACGTCTCTGCCTCACGTCGACGTCGACGTGCATGTTGATAAGAAAGTGTACAACCCTTCCAGCATCATCCACCCACCGCCCCAAACTGGCTTTTTTCCTCTCTTATCTACACCCGGAAAAATCGTGTCAATGTGATCCTTTCACTTGTGAAAACACTTTCTAGTTTTTATTATTCCAAATCCTTGAAATATAAAGCAATGCCATGATAACATGTGTGCTCTCTTTTGGTTTCCACTTTTAATTAAGATATAATTTTCAGGTTAGTATTTCTTGCAGTGTACCGCCAGCCGGGGGCACTCACTTTAGCCCTGGCTTAGCGCGTTGAGCGCCTTTTGGCCAGGTCGGGATATGTGGGCGTAAAAAAAAGTCGCGTATAAATGCCACGTGGATGAGCACTCATACAGTGACTGCGGAAAGGAAATGCGCAACGCAGCCCAAAGGTGTCAAGCGGAAAATAAAGCATAATAATAGCTGCAGTCCAGGAACAAAGGCCTCGATGGGGTGAGGACATAGCCCAGACACACGTCAGTCAAGCCGAGGGCGTGGGGTCAGGAGGCACATTATCCTCCTGACAATGACTTCCTGGAAGGATTTTTAGAAACGGAATAAGGTCCTCCGAACATGCTAATAAAATATACAGTGACCTCCGACCGGCATCTAGATCTATTTATATATACGTTTTTGGAAGGTCTCATTAAAAAGTCCGATAAATTGTTGGGTCTTTGGAGTGAGTTTTAAAATATCCTGAGGCAAACACGCGTTCTGAATTATTTAACTATATGAACTTTAATAATTATATTGTTTACTTGCAACATTCTAACTATTCCTATTTTTTATCCTTTTCAGATTCATGCGAAAAGGATGCAACGGCTGCTCTCCAGACAAAGTCCAGACCTAGATCCTGTGACCAGACCAGTGTCCTCGAGAACAGCCAGCGCCACTTGATGGCCAACTGAAGAGCTCCGATCGGATTTGAGGGAATGAGAGGCACTAGCAATAACGGGAATAGCAACAAACGTAATTTGAATTTGTGAAGTCACCGAAGGACTCGGGAGAGAGGAGCAAATTGTGTACATATTTCGCCTCTGTCTGTTCCTGTTTCGTGTAAATAAATGCAATGCAAAAAGCGAAGCCGAACCAGAACCAGAAACAGCAAAAGCAACAGCACAAGGAACAGGACTAACAGAGAAATGGCAAAAAAGTGCAGTTAAGCGTGGAAATTGCATTAAAAATTGAGCAAAAAAATTGAGAAAACAACAAGCTGTAAAAGGACACAAAAAGAAAACAGAAATCGTCGAAACAAACAAAGACACAAAACGAGAACGCTGAAGTTAACGAGCGCTAAAAAGCAACAAAAAGCGGGCTTACAGACACGGAGCGACAGGGAGAGATAGAAACCCGAGTGAGATAGAGGAAAAGGGGGAAAAAATAGTAAAGTTTTGATTGAAAATTTCCACTGTGCTTTCATTTGACGGCGCGCCGCATCCTTTCTTGATTGTGTAAATTTTTGATTAAGAAACAAAAAACCATCAGAAATCCGCGTCGCGTGAAACGAAAAATAATATCTGGGGAAAAAAAAAGACTTTACAGTTTGGTCAGATTGGATTCGATTAAATTCGAATTTTGAAAAGACGAAACTAAGACAAAAATATCAAATACCAAGGGACTTTGTATACGAGAAATACAACTTTGCAGTTCGTATTTGAATTTTGTCATGACAGTTCGGGCCTACGTTATGCTATATTTTTTATTGTTTATGCACAAAAAGATCGCCGGAATCGAGTTCGGAATCGGAGTCGGGTGCAGTTGCGGTTGTCGTTCTCATAAACATATCTGACTGATACACAAAATTGAGCCGTAAACACTAAAAGTGAGTCGTGCAGTAAAAGTCAAAGACTGCCCCACCTAACGTCCAAAAAACCGAAAAAAAAAATAAATAAATAAAGAAAAGAAGCTAACGCTACTCCGAGCCACTCGGGTCGTTGACAAAGTAACGCATTTAGTGATAAGCGCCAAACGACTTTGGCAAAATGAGCAGCCGAAACAGGAGCACCAGCAGCAGGAGGAGCAGGCGGAGCACGAGCAGCAGGGGCACAAGGATGGGAATTGGCAGCACGGAGATAACAGGCCAACTATTGCTCCTTATCGGCATCGCAGTCGCATCATGTTTGCCGGGTAAGTGTCAACAGCAGTTCCCCTTCATTCCGAGGCGTTTCGTCCTGTTTCCTGTTTCAGGACAGGGCAGACTTATCGGGCGGCGCCACCCCCCGGAATTAATGCAAATATTTAACGTGCTTTTTTATGGATTTGTCGTCGTCATGCTGTGTCCTTTCTTCTCCTCCCCCCACTTACAGGAGGCAGCCTACTTTGGGGCCCTGTCATAATGTCGAGAAGATGGAAAAAGTAGATGGGGATCTGGTTCAGGCTAAGGCCCGGGCTTTGGCTCCCTCTCCCTCTCCGGCTCCGGTCTCCACTTGACATGACTTGTAAATGGCTTTCGATTAAGTTGTCACATTAGCATTAATCTTGAGCTATGGAGGAGAAAGCATCTTCGAACTCATTGAAGTTCAATCAAGTTGTCTGGCAGGACTCGCCGCTCCCTGAAACGTGCTAATGAGCCGTGAGCTGATGAGTTCGTTCTCTTTTACAAATGTCCCTCTAGAGTCCCGACCGCATCCTTTGAGGAGATCTGGGTCAGTGGAAGATCTCCTGAGTCAGTCACCATATAATTGAAATATAATTACCTGGCCGAAAGCCGCTTAAAGCGTTCAGCACGTAAACCCATATACATTCATCATTTCATTATCAATTCAAGCATTTTACAGCATTGCTACTGAATTTTTAATGAGCTGAAAAAGCAACAGCAAACGGTTCAATAAATATCACTGCTTATTATGTATATGCATTCGAAATTATCCAGCATGTTATTTTCTCACAAGTGTAATCTGCTTAATAGCACGGGTTCAGGTAGAGAGTTAAAGGCAATTATTGAAACAAATTGATTTTCAATGTAAACGATTATTCTTACCATTCTTCCGATTCTTTCAAACGTTGACATAACAATGAATTTGTAAAAACCTGAGAGACAACAAGAGTGGCTGCTAATTGGCTCCTGTTTGGAATTTAATTAAATAGTTATGTACCTTTCTAATCAAAATGACGAACTAAATTGAAAGTTCACATGACATTACGTATACGCAGCGTTGACACACCCATTGACAGACCATTGCCGCGCCGTTTTCGCATGAAAAACAATGGGGAAACGTCAATGTTAGTTTCAAACGTACTATTTTTTCGGGGGCATTTCTTTTATTTATCCATCACAGATCAGCAGCTGGGCCCAGAATTTGTCATTTGATTTCGGTCGCACGGTTCAAAGTCCCCCCCAGTTTCAGTTCGCATTGTTTCAGTTCGCTTGATTTGCAATATTTTCATTTACAGAAACAAATTCCGGGCTTCCTGTGTTTGTGCTTTGTCTTTGCTCTCTATTTGCTCTCCATTTGTGCTGTTTTGCTAATTCAAACCATTTTGAAATGTTTTTAGGCTGTTTTGGGGGCCGGGCGGCATTCACAATATTTGTTATTTATTTTGGGAGCATTTCGTATATTGTCGATTGTGTTTGCCGTCGCTCTCCTAATTCCGGAACCAGAAAATAGTTAATGTGAAATTAATTTCCAAATTGAAACGGACCTATAAATAAAACATTCGGCTTTGATTGGAACGAGCATTTCTTTTCATGTCCGCCGCTTTTATGGCAGCGACAAAAATTGGTCTCAATAAAAATTTACGTTTCATAAAATTTATTATGTATGCAATACAATGGTCTCAGCCCAGCCCGAGCAGGGGCGAAATCAAAGCAGGAATGACCAAAAAACAACAAGGAAATGAACAACTTTATATGCAGGATAATGGCCAGGACATCGTGGTGGCGAGAGTTCCTTGTTCCTTTCATTTATGTGTGCTTGTGTTCATGTGTGGCACTTTGAGCAAGCAGTTTGAAATTTATTACGGGCTTGTGCGAGGGTGTGAGTGCGAGATAGCATCGGACAATCCTTGCTGCGTTCTCACACTTGAACTTTGCACAACTATTTGGCTTTATTCGAAATCATTGACCAAATTCTTAAGTAATCAAACTGAAAGTTTCCTCCTCTCTCGACTCGGACTGATAAGAGCTTTTCACTTGCCCAGATAAATACAAATCATGCAAACTGTCCAAAAACGGAGCAAAAGCAAGAAAGAACTTCCAACATGACTTTTCAATTTTGGAATGTGTTTAATGGGCTTCGGTTTGGGTATCCGTATCCGTATCAGTAACACTCCAACGTGTGTGTCTGAATGTCTCAATGTGTGTGTTAATGGAAATAGGAACCATGCCCCGCCTGGTTCGGGGAATGGAAAAATCACAAAAGTTGGAGTCCGGAAAAGTTGAGCGTAACACCAAGTGGGGTGGCAACTTTTAATGGCACACTAAAATAATGAAAGCCAAAACTTAATCAAGCCGGGTCCAGGTTTCACATTCAGGTAACAGATTCTCACCAATCGATATTGCGAAAAGGCACTACCAAATTGTAATTAAAGGAAAGCAGCGACCCGCAGAATTGCGCGGAAAACTGAGGGAAAATATGAAAAAATTGTCGCTTCCTCTGCGGTGGGGTTGCCAAGGCTGCTGTGGCAGAGCACAGAGCACACAGCACGTAATGAAAATATAGCTCACATGTAAACACCATGCTGAGCTGGGTTCGGTCCCGATCCCAGGACACAAAGGTGTTCGTACAGGCGACGCCTGATTGCAAACAGCTTCCTGCGGTGGCACGCGCCTAATTAAATTAGAGAACGCAACATTTCGGGCTCAATTGAAGATGCAGATGAGGATGGGGAATAGCAGCTTCCCGGGTGCCTAATCCGCAAACAAAGCGAGTTTAGAGAGTGTAGGAGGGGGGATGGGTGCTCGACATGTATCCTGTCATCGATTTCGATTCTCCTCTGTTCCTCAAGGACCAAAGCATATTTTCGCCTAGCAAAATTATGCGCAAATTTTTCAACCGTAGCGGATCGTTGTGTGTGTGTGTACTGGCAAGCAAAGTCGGGCAAATATGTGCACATACATCCACAGGGCGTATCCAGGGTGGCGGCACATTTCTCCCGGGCTTCGTAGTCCTTTTCTAATGCAAAATAGCCCAAAAAAGCACACCAAAAATAAAGCAAAGGCCAGAGGCAGCCTTCAGTCAGGGTCATGTTGAGGCACTCACTCTATGATTTTAGCCTTTCAAAGGTATTTGCCAACAGATACAAATCAGGTAAATTTTAAAAATATTAAATAGTTACTTTTAATAGTATCTTTATTACAGTTTTTTCGTCCATATAGCTTTCAATAAATCTTATGAAACAAAATCCGTTAAAGCTTCATTGAAAGGTTAAATAGTATAAAGTACTCTCTTCAGTTGCACTCTTCGAATTTATTAAACCATATTTTGTTGTTTTTGAGTTCACCACAAAATAGCTTAGTTTTTCAAGTGTACTTTAGGGCATCTCCTTATTGTATGAAAGTTGGCACAGATTAAGTATTTTTCAGCAGATCTCCAAGCAGCGGTGTGTACGTATTTTCCGTTTTGTCTATTACATGGCCGGAGGGCCAGCCGCAAGCTATGGGGCTAGAAGTGCTTTCCCAGAGCCATGCGACGAGGTCATGGTCGGGCTGCAAGTCTTTTGCCTGCAAACAGCATTCATTATGCATGCACTTTAAATTGTAAATTTTACTACCTGGCATACACCAAACAATCCTCCGGATTTCTACACCCACCACCAGACCACCTCCTGCTCCGTCTTCCAAACTGGATTTGGTGGCAGCCACAGCTTCTGTTCCGGCTTCAGTTGTTCCGACTCCTACGCCTCCGCCTCCGCCTCCGCCTCCCAGAAAAAAGCTGTCAGCTCAGGGCCAGGCTAAGACCAGCTGATGCGCTTGATGAGCTTTGGCCGTATTGTTTGAATTTTCAGCAAACCAAGGACTTAGATCGCCGGTCCGTAAGTCCATTATTCCCTCTGGGAATCTCGAGCCTTTGTTTGCCAAAGTATATCCAAAGTTTAAACAGAAACTTGAAAACACATTTTCATTAACAACAGTCCCACAAAAATTGGGTAATGAGTTGATCATTTTGATGCACTAAGCTGTTCGTTAATTTAATGAAATTAGTTGCAACTTCGGTATGCCGACAACAATTTGTGGCCATTTAAAGTGGCCCAAGAACTTCAAACTGTTTAGCAAGTATTATTTCGAGACGAGGAGCCAACCAAATTGAATATCTCCTTTCAGAATTGCCATGACAACTGTGGGATGGGGGGTTCGGCGATTTCCAAAGGCAGAGCCACCGAAAAGTTTGTGGCGCCTGGAAACTTTTGTGCGAGTGTGAGTTACTGGTCGTGTGGCATAGATCAAAAACGGAGAAAGGGGTTAGGGTTAAGGGCTTAGACCGGAGCTCAAGCCGGGTCTGGCTATGATGGAGATGACGATAATGGCCATTCAGGCGAATAGGCAAATCCGATGGCAGGGACACAGACTCCGAGAGTGCGCAATGGCGGGACGGCGGGACGACGGGACTCCCGGACAGGTCGCCTTTGTTGGCAAGTGGCAACAAAGTCAGCCAAACAAAATCCGACCAGAGATATATCTCTGTCTATGGACTGAAAGCTAAAGACTCCTTCACCCCCTAAAATACACACACGCCAAATCCTTTTGGGTCAAAAACTTTTCAAATACCTAATCCCCATACTAGTGGGTAAGGGAGCGAAGAAATGGAGAAGGCTTAGGACCGGTCTCCGTTTCAGCACGATTATAAATAGAAAATTGTCCGTTTCCTTAGGGTCAAGCGTGTGTGAGGGACGAGCCCCGAACGGTTCGGCCATAAGTCTCAAGTCTAAGCTGATTCTCAGCTCTATTAATAGCTGATTGGCTCGGGCGAGAGCCAGCTGCACCTGACGACTCCTGGCAGTCATATTGATTTGGTTATGACGGCCGGCGTATGCCGCAACCTGATCCCTGCCCACAACCCTAAGTGGAAAACCCTGTCGTGGGCGCCGCCTTATGTTTTCACAACGCTCCATCCCCCGGGCGAGAAGAGCTTAAAGAGTTTTTTACGGCCCGGCCGGTGGGCTTACCTTTTGGCGCAGGCGAAACTTTCCGACCCAAATGAGCCAACTCGCATTCGTCTTTCGGCCACGACAGAGGAAATCAATTTGGGGGAATTCCAACTATTTGGCCCTCCCAAAAGCCAGTGTAAATTGTTGACGGCAGCCACATGAAAGAGCGGACTTAGATAATTGAAACTGCGAGCGGTTGCCTCAGCAATGTCCGGCGGATCCTCATCCTCCGCCCCCTGCTACTCCCCTTGTTGGCCCGAAAGCTGCAGTAAAAATTAACGACGCCTTTCTGGTTTCTCGTTTGCGTTGGCTTTTGCGTTACGCCAAAAGTTTGCCCAGATAAGGCTAGAACAACAAAGTGGCAACTGGAAATTGGCTGGCGAGCTGAATGAAACATGCACTGAAAGAAAATATGGTTAGAGATGAAATCAATGAAATAAGAAAATTAAAAAATAGGGTCTGATAAGCCAACTTGCAATAAGCAAGGCTTTACCTTTCAAAGTCCACCAGAAAACATAAACCACTCGAATTGCAGCTCTGCTATTTTTCTGCGTGGGTCGTAAAGTTAGATCCAATCGATATTGCCTTACGTCGCGTCACGTCACAGCCAACCGAAAGCAAATAAATCACAATATCTTGTAGCGGTGGACAAGTCGCCAGTCGCTTGAGGTGAGGCCTTGACCACAGGATACAGGATACAGGACACTGGATACGGGATGGGTGGCTCGGGATACCCAAGTGTGCTGGGGGGCAGAGTATCGCAGGCGGAAGGCAACGCGTCAAGTTATCAAATGATTTATTTACGAGCCCGTCAGGCAAACAAACAAGTCCGGGCGGAGCCTGTGTGGTTTTTAGGTGGGGTCCACGACAATTTGCCGAAACGACAAACGCGTGCCAAGCGTGGTAAAAATGTCACAGACTCCTCGGCAAGTTCAAAACTGTTGAACCCGGGCCCTCGCAAGAGTTATGGCCAAAAATAAAGACCAACATTGTCGCTTAAAGAGCCCACTTTTATACTTTTAGCAAAATTGAACTGATACCGATGGCCAACCAAAGTCCAAAAATGTTCAAACATCTGCCGCCTGCCGTCTGTCTGTATTTTTGTCTATTTGCCCGCCTGTCACAGCAGCAGATAGGCCCCCCTAATAAAATTTAATCATTTTAAAAGCCATTCAAAATTGACAAAAAGGACAACTGGTGTCCACTTGGCTTCTCCCACGGAGGATTTCTTCTAAATCTCAGCCCCGATTCCGGCTCCTTTATGTTTATGAATTTAAATTAAGATCTCTTCCGCCCATTCTACACATTAATTCATTTACCTGCCGCTGTGCTCGGAGAGTGGGTCTCAAATTGAAAAGGTAACTCAGCCCGCTGCCACCCAAGAAACTCACGAGGCACGGCCAATGCAATTTGGTGCAGAAACCGCAGAAATTTATGTTTTAGCCAGGCGAAAGCTGGAGGAGCTGCGATTCGAGGATTCGAGTGCGAGTCGAGCGCGCGCACATACAATAATTTTCAATTTAAAGGTAATTTTAACCCCGACTAACACACAAGGACTCACACATGAGCAGGACTCTCGCCAGGACTAAAACAGCAGCAGCAGTGAACAGCATTTCGGCCATAATTTAACTTACAACAAGTTTCAATAAGCCAGAGGACACGAAGGGGTGGCTGGGAGGGAGGCCACCTTTGCCACCTGACTGTGTCCTGCTTCCTTCCTTCCACTTCCTCTTTTCCGACGTGTATGATGGGATGTAGGGGTGTGTATAGACGTGTGTGTGTGTGTGCTGGCAAAGTGGATTTAGCCATAAAATGGCAATGTGCCGCAGCAGCGACTACAGCGTCTACGAAAAGCACAACAAAGTTAAATGCAGTTGATTTTTGTTGCTGGCCAGGCTGGCTGGCGAGGGAGATTTTTGAAGTAACCGCAATTCATATTTCATACTGCCGGTGGCCATAAAAAGGCTGAAAGGAGTAAAAGGCAGGAATAGCGTGAAGAAAATGAAAATGACGCAAGGCGAAGACGACCGACCAGGACCTTAACCCGCCGCTGACTTCGCTTGACTCCTGCAACATGGCAGGTCCTTGGCGCCCAGCTTTAAGGGCGGCTAAGCAACGTGGGGTGAAGTTGGTGCAAAGTGTTTGCAAAGTAATTTCCGTTTCCTGCTTGCCTCGAGTGGCAGGACTTGAGCTCTTCGGCAGGAACTAAGTTTGTGATGCAAGGGGCGGTGGGACGGTTGGTTGGTGGGGCGGCTATGGGGATTATACCTGGCATGCTCATTAAATTGCCGTTTCAGCACATGCATAAACAGACCGAACAGCTTCATGTACTTGTCAACCCGACGCAACCGCACTGCTTAGTGCACCCGGACCAACCAGACCGACTAAACCACCGACTAGCAGCCCATCCGCCTTGGACACTTTAATCCCAAATCGCAACCAGACCTCGACGTACGGACGGCAATCGGCGAACGGCAAACGGCGACGTAAGTCCGTAAAATTGAGAAACGGAAGGGAATCCGCTGCATGTGAAGTGCATTCGAAACGTGCTTCTCGACAGGATTTCGGGTTCGAAAACCATTTAAATTCCAGTTAAAATGCAGACACAACAATCCAGCTCCGCCCACTTGCAGAAACGAAAATCAATACCCGAAAAAAGCCCGAGGAAGCTTAAAAAAATACAAACTCTAACTGGGGCAACGAATGAGTACCTAGACAATTATTTTCAGCTAACGAGAAAGAAAGTCTAGGACTTCTCCCCAGTAAGAGTTACTCAGTATGCTTTTGGATAAATCACTGAAAATATTTGCAAAATAATAAAATATACCAAAATATAAATTCTTTTAATCCTTTAGTTTTATTTAAGAACTAAGCAGATTATTTAAAAAGAAAGGCAGTGTGCAGTGCTAGTTAAGAACCTTTTTTCCATCCAGTTTAAGGTTTCCAGCAAAAAACGGCAAACATTAATCAATATTTTTGAGTATTCATACTCGGTCCAATCAAATCACAATCAGGACATCAAAAAGTCATTTGAGAAAAGCTTTTTCTTTAACACACGAAATCGGAAAAACATTGATGCCATGATTGTGCAATTATTGGGGTGTTTACAGGGCCGGAAGAAGAGGATAAGGAATCAGGGTAAAAAAATATACTTGTTTGCCAGCAAACAACGCCGAGGAGGAGAAGGGCCGGGCCGGGCTCCGCATCGAGTTAATTTGATTATGCGGCCAAACAAAAGTAATCATAATAATCCGAAAATAATAATGGAAACGGAAAGCAACAAACGCTGGCAGTTACAGGAACAGGAACAGCAACAGCAACAGCAACATTCAACAAAAACTCCATTAACTCATAACTATTAACAACTACAGAAACCAACAACTCGTAAACAACGGCGAAACTTATAATGGACACATGTACGGGGCAGTGGCACACACACATTGGGCACTACAAAACCGCATTACATTCTGGCACAGGCTCATACACACACACACACACACACACACACGCGCATGCTTACAACCACAGGCTCATTATCCTTTTTAATAAAGCTTATCAATGCCAGGACATGCGAGCTGCCAGCCGCAGCAGGAACATCGGCAGCGGGTGCAGTGGGACAGCCAATTATCCCGACTCGCACACACATTCCCTTGCACACACACACGACTCACTATCCTGGCCGAAGGATCCGTTGACAAGACTGCTCCGGTGACAAGAACAACGGACGCCCAACCATCTGGCAACAACAAATACAACAGCAACAACGGACAACGAACAACGGCCAACGAACAACGAACAACGATGAGAACGACAAACAGTAAATTCAAAGATAATTTATTATAGCGACACCTGTAATTACCATGAACCATAAAATAATACTCTCACACAGACACAGAAACAGCCACATACATCTCCCAGTGGCAAGTGGCTGTGCTTGGGTGAGTGTGTCACTGATGTTGCCACCTCCCCCTGCCCCAGCCCCAGCCCCAGCCCCACTCGGCAGAGATTAATTGTGGACTCGGAAGTGGGACAAGAGTATTGGTCGGGACAGGTAGAGCTCTCTCCACCATTCTCTTTTTCGCCGCTCCTGGGCTTCCCATCTTAATCAGGACACACACGGAAAACTAAATATGAAATTGCCACATTTAATTGTGCTGCGGCAACAATGTTTGGGGCAGCCAACCACAACGCCAACCATTTTGTACTATTTGTACGCTCAAGCTTTGGAAGTTGTTTCAATCTTGTGGTTTTTATTTTAAAGATACCCTAGAAACCGAAGGACAATGAAGGAGTTAGGAGTGATCTGGCAGCCCCGAAACTTTTGTTTAAATTTTTCCATCAAAATAAAATGAGGGTTAAAACTGCTATCGTAGAGCTGCTAAAAAAATAAAGAGGATTACTGAATAATATTTGGAAAAAGCGAACATTTAACCTGCTTTTCCCCCATTTTTTTGGAAGAGTATCCAGTGGTGTCGCTCATCCAATATGAGGAGAATCGCTTTTTGTTTTTTATTGTTTTAGCCCCGAGCTGGTAACACTTTAATCTTGTTCAGAACACCGCATCACACGCACGTACATATTTTATATTTATGCTCCTGTTTGTCTGTCTGTCCCCCCAACCGACTGGCGGAGTGACTGACTGACGGGCGGCAGCAGTGGCAGCCAACTAGCCCCGCCTTCCTTCGTGATGCCCTGGCTCCGGTGACTTGTAGGTATTTTGTGGTCGTCGGTGCGGCATGAAACGAACAACAAGAAATAGCAACGAGGATGGAGCGGAGCACAGAGGCTAGCACTCTGCTTGGTACAATACTCTTATCCTTTCACATCCTGCCAGCGGCAGTGGCATCCTATCCCCAATCCTCCTTCGCGAGCTCCTCCCCGTTGATTGATGTGCTTTTGGCCCGACATTGGTGTTTCTGTGTCGCGGTTTCTCATTTTATTGCTTGTCGCTTTTTGTGTCGCTTTGTCCTTTGTCTCCGTTTTAGTAATAGAGGTCCTGTGCGTCCATTTGCAGTGCAAGTCCCGTAATCGCATACGTCAGAAATTATGTTCGTTTGCCATACGAAATGGCAACCATATCGTCCTGCAGTCCTGTCACGTCACAGTGTGAGAAATCTTTTCAGCGGCAGAGCGTTAAAGGTGTCCCCGAACGAGTCCCGACCGTCTGGCGGGATATCTTTTTAATTACACTAAAACGTGCCGACTCCCGAATGGAGGTCACTTGGGCTAACGAGCAAAAGCGAGTGAAAGTCGCTCTCCCCGAATATCCTTATTTTTCCCTCCCCAAGCCAGGATCCAGTCGTCACACCCAAACACACGTGCAAAAAACAAAAACAAAAATACCAAAAAAAAAGGGAGTAGGACACACTAATCCGATTAGTTTGGCTGACATTCTGCGCCCGGAAAGTGCAGCCGGTGACCAGGTTCCTGGCCAAAGGATCTCCGGCTCATTCATTCATTTCATTCAAATGTGACAAGCCGACAAAATCCGGAAAACAGAGGCAAAAGGAAGCGGCGCAGGCCAGACAACAAAAGTGGAATAATTAAAAACAACGAAAAAGCGTGAAAGCGGAGAAATAAATTTATCCTGGCGAACATGGCCCAAAACTGGGTCAACATGGAAACTAGATTTAGTGAGAGGCTCCCGGGATGAGGACGAGGCGTCCCCATTTGACGGCAATTTTTGTGCAAGCTGTGCTCCATTTGGGGGAACCGTGGAATGCATCCGACCAAATAACACATGTACTCTATCGAATTCCTCCTTTTACGATTCGGGCACTTAAGCGACAACCTTTCGGCTGCCCGGCCCAAGGACTTTCATTTTTATCACATAATATTTTATTTTAACGGCAATAAAGCGTAATTTAATGAGCCTATAAAATGAAAATACATTAGATGGCAGGCCGTGCAGGACTGGCGCAGGATGTCTCGGTCTCGCCACCAGCATCCTGGATGGTTCCATTTATAGGGGCAGGGACTACCTGCGTGGCCGCCCCCATCATCCTGGCCATCTGTCATCGCGGCTCATTTTTATGCCAAATTAAATGTCTTCAAGCCCTGCCGAGATTTCCTGCTGGTTAGAAGAGTACTAGGGGAAGAGGTGCGGAGTGCACGAAGAAAAAAAAGCACATGGAAATAAAACGATTTATTTTATAGAATAATTAAGCATCCGATTTATTGCGAGCAATAAAAATGACTTATCTAAATTAAATGGTTTTTATTTTTGATTTCCGATTGCTTATTTAGATGGCGATTCCTAGAATATTATAATAAAATACGCCCGTTTAAGGATAAAGTGCGGAGAAATGCAAGCTTTACGTTTTCTCTGTATTAAAAGACATTTATTAAGCCATGTCTCTTTAGTCCCTGGGCCTGCCATCCCATTTCTTATACAATTTTCGCTGTCGAGCATATTACACATACGCCCCATATTTCTCGTGTTTACCGAGTCTCCTGGCCCGGTCTGGTGGTTCTGTTTCTTGGTATGCCTGGCTCGTGCCAGCCACTTGCCTAACAACCAGCCACCACCCACTTGCCACCACCCGCTTCCCCGTGCATGTCTGGAACCAGTTCAGTGCCTGACTCTGACTGCGACTATTTATTCGCTGTCTTCGTTACATGGCATGACATTGACTTTTATTTAAATGATTTCTCTCCACTGCCAGCCGCCCGACACTATCGAATCGAGTTGGCTCGGGTATTGGGCTTGGGCTTCAACTTGGTATCCTTGGCGTATCCTTGAAAGGCAATAGACTCCACTGCTGCTTTCAGCTGTTTGTTTTCGCTTGGCAGCCATTGTGCTTGTTGACTGAATGCAACTTGTAATAAATATTGCAGGCGTTCCACATCCACTGCCACTACCACTTTCTATCCTCCCCTCGACCCATTCCTTCTGCTATAAATATTTGTTAGTCGTTTACTTTGCCATTGCTGATTTGTGATATTTGCCGGAAAATGTTTCTAGCTGGTGCTGCTGCAGTGCAGCCCCATGGCATTCCAGAGCAAATTGATCGTATGAATATGGACATGTCCTGGCCCAATAACGAGCAAGCACTTAAGTATGCAACACATTTGCAATGAATTCATATTAATTACTCCGATAAGAGGAGCTTTGTCGCACACTCCCGCACTGCCCATTTCAATATGAAAACGACATAAATTGCCCAAATGCAAAATCGATTGCATTCCGCAAAATTTGCACACAGCAGCCCAGGGACTGACTAAGTTGGCATATGCAGCGGGGATAATGCAGGCAGGATATTAGAGTGCGCATGTGTCCGTAACTGGGGCGGCGAACAATACGCTCGGTATGAATTTTTAATTAACCCAAAATTTCGAAAACTAATAAAATGGCACAACGTACAGGGCCAGTGGACACTGGACAGTTGTGACATTGGGCAATGAGGCTTTAATAATTTACGCAACGAAACCCACAAGCAAATACCGTCAGAATACCTTCTGCCCAACCCAGGCACCAAATAGTGGCCCTGTTTGTCCAGCGAATGCGGCATCGATTTGACGGCGGGGGGCAAACAAGAAACCGAACATTGTTATTATGCAATTACGGCGTTACCGAGTTAATGTACTGCATGATTATTAAAATATTTCGCAGCCGCTCGGCAAACATTGCGGGCAAAAGGCAGGACTACGAGTCCTCCGTCGCCACCAGTGAGTGTGTACATTTTGTATAACAAATCATGTACAAACAGTGTCACAACAACACCTACTAGAGAGCCATGCCACCCCCGTCCATCCAGTTTTGCAAACAAATATTTGCACATGGGCTGTGGCTCACGGAGTGGCGGGGTGGGTGGGGTCTCTGTAAGACCGGAAACCGCTGCTAAATGCAAGCGGATGTGGGACGCAACAAGCGGTACATGGCGAGGATGATGGCCAAAAACTTTAGCAATTAAACCAGAACCACTTAACCCAAAGTGATAACCCAAATGCCCCAAGCAAATCATGGCAGCGGCAGGAAGCGTGGCCAATTCTCTCAACAATTAACTGGGCGGTAGGCCGGGGTCTCTCGGCTTTATTCTATTAACGAGTAACTGGCAGCGAAGGCCTTGAACTGACAGCTGGGCGGTATGTAAGCGCCCCGGGGTACCTCATAAACAATTTAAAATGTCATACATGGCGTATACGCAACGCCATCGTTGCGTCTGCCAATTAAATAGTAGGTTAGGAATTATTTAAGTCAGAGTCTGCAAAGGCAGCCTTCTTGGCGAGCAGCTAAGAAACAAGCCGTAAACATTGCCAGTACATACACACACTGGCCTGAGTTTACGAGCTTGGGCGAAATTCTCGTACGTAAAGTTGTTTTTACGGCACCCACGACTACGTTTGAATGACATATATGCGTTTGTGCGATTGTATAGCTGCGTGTGTGTGAGCTTTGCTGTATGCCCTCGTATATGTACATATATGTGCTGGCGTACGTGTGTGCTCCTGGCGTGGCTGTGTTTGTGGTATCAGTGGCCGAGTAATTAAGCAAAGTACAATTTCGTACCATTAAGTAATTTCACTCCATTCATTGACTCACCGCCCCTCTGCCTCTGCCTCGGCCTCTGCGCCCCTAGACGTCCGTGTGCGACGGACCTGCTCATGCGCCAGTTGTTGTTGTTAATTTATCGCCAAGCCAAATGGACTTTCCCCGGCAAGACCAAAGGCAAAAGCAGCGATGGGTGAGTGCATAATGCCCAGGCCCAGACCCAGGCCCACGCTGCGTATGTGTAATGTGTTGGCTCATTTACGTGTACGTTTCGCTTGCTATTAAAAAGGATTTCCGGGGCAAAAGCAAGCTTATGCTCTAACGCGGACTCTATTTAACATGTGGTCCACCTGTCCCGCTGATACAGCCCCGCCCCCATCCCCACAATCCCTCGGCAATGCTAGCCGTAAAGTACGCTACAGTAGGTCAGATGGTATCCTTTTTGTTTGGCTCGTCTTGGGATGAGTTCTGTTTATGGTCGGTTAAGTCAGTAAGTAAATTTTAATGCTCTTTTCGGTTAGTTTATCTTTGCCTTATTAATGTCTTCGGGAAGTGGAAGTGGAAAGGGCCAGAGCACGCAGGCCGTAGCCCGCAGGCCTCTTCGACCCTTCGATATGCATTTCGATGAACATTTCAGTGCTCAGATGGCAACAAGGAATAACAATAAAGGCAATGGTTGCCCAAAAGAAGAGCTCACGTCCGGTGCCGACTGTTTGTCCGCCGACTGTTTTGTTTGGCCCCACTCAGCAGGTTCGGATGCCACCCAATTGGCCAAATGCCATGCCAACAAGGCAGGGGCCAAGGAAAAAACACACAAAAATTGAAACCAGTGCCGTAACCGCCGGTTGGTAACTGCCAGCTGAGAGAGTATCATCCACATGCACACAGACTGAAACACTGGGACAGCAAGGACAGCAAGGACAGCAAAGACAGCCAGACAGCACACAATGCAAATGTGGCCAGGAGCAAACGGAGTTGCTTGTCGGATTAGCCAAGTGTCCTGCATGTAAATCGAAAAGTAGTCCTTGTTGATCGGTGTTTGATTCGGCCTACAAATTGCCGACAAGCGCAAAGGAACGGCTAGTCTCCGCTGCTAGGCTACAGAGGAAAATCTAAATATACATAAGCCAAATGATACTTTTCAAAATAGACATGCACAGATACAGACACAGACATAGACAGACATAGACTAATATGCTGCAGATGGTGCAATGGAAAAATTTATGAGAATCACAAAATAACAGAGCTTCTCTGCTCCCATAAATTATATTCCCTGGCAGACAGTTGAGACAAAAGTGCTCGAAATGCACAAATTAATTAAATCAAAATTCCGCCAGAGTCGGCAAATGTTAAAAGTCAGCAGAAATAAAAACGGAATGAAAATCAAATCAAATTAAATTGCAAGCCAAAGATTCCAGAAATTTGAATGGAAATGACCATGGCAACGGAAACGGAAGTAGAAATACATAGATTTATAATATATTTTCTCTGGCCAATGCCCTGAACTCTGTGGCGTCCAGTTGGGCATCCGTCCAATCAGCGGACACCGACTCCGGTTCAGTCTCCTCCGAATCCGACTCCGGCGGAGTGCCGAAGCATGTGTGTGACAAGCTGATGAATAATGTCGTCCTGGCTGGAGCTGCAAACTTTCTCTGCTTTCTCTGCCAAAAGGGTCAGGGCTGCTGGAACAAGGGCCAAACAAACTTCTATACATTTAAAATGTTTTTCAATAAAAGTTTATCGTACTGCAATTGTTTTCCATCTCCCTCCTGATTCTCCCCTGCTGTTTTTATTTCCTCTGCGCGGCTCTGCGAGGACACCTTCAACAAGATTTCGCAGCTACCCTTGCCGAGTTCCCAACTGTCGGTTCAATTGTTTTGCACTTGAGGGGCAATTTATCTTAGCAGCTGAGCAAGAAGAGCACTCAGCTTGCCATGCATTTCCGGCATCAGCCCTGTGCCCCTCTGAGTGCCACACACGAGTGCATAATCCTTTTAAATACAACTTGACTGCTGCAACGACATGTCCTCGCCGAGAACTAGAATACAACGAGCACTCAGAGGGACTTGACACAGAACCAGGCACCAGGCACCAGGCACCAGGCTAAACTTGTCGGCCGGCTACCCTCCCACCCAGAAATCAGGACAATCATTGGAAATTAACATTTAATTAGGCGAAGAAATGCCAGCCGTAATCGCGAACAGTCCGCCTGAGCCAGGACATAAATAATTTTATGACGGAGCAGGCAGCAGAGCGTAGCGCGACGGGCCGGAACATAAAACGAGACAAACAATGCGAGCCAAATGTCCATCCAATAAAAAGCAGTTGGCTGTGAAAAGCGGACATTTAAAGCTTGATAAGTAATTAAAAACCGGGCGAGGACTTGGAAAAACAGCCATCCCCGGCCACGCCAGAGATGGAGGGATATCGCCAGTCAGCAGAGGCCATAAAAAATATGAGTTAGGTGCGTTACCACAAAGTTGTAAAGGATGAAGTTGCCGCTGGAGGCAGCCCGTAAAGTACGGAGCTAAAAGTGTCGTCCTGGCTGGCGCAAAGGACATCGGCTCGTGCGGCAAGCGACTTGTCAGACAAGGCTAAATAAAACATGAAAACTATGTGACAAAATGACACAAACGCACTCGCATGGCGTTTCTCCGGGAATGTCAACAAAATAAAAATAATAAAAATAATGCCAACAACAAAATGTGGCACTCAAATACAAAAAAAAAAAGAGAGACGCATCCACCCGGAGAGTGAGAAAGATAGATTTTAGAAGAGCAGGAGGGGGTTATGGCTTTGTAGGAGCGACACCAGAACCGGCAAAGGAACTAGAAAAGCCAAGGAAAGGAGCTCGCGAGCGAATTTCCCCATAAAAACTGGAAAAAACGGAGCTTTTCCCATTCGCCCCCCTCGCCGTCTCTGGGAAACTATTAACAGAATACCAAAGCGATGGGGAAGGGGTAAACGGTGGGAAGGGGGGGGCTTAAACTAGGTGAAAGCCGCACAAAACGACATCGTTGACAAAGGCAGCGCTGGGGATGGGAGAAAAGGTAACGCTAAAAATGCCAAAAAGTGAGGATGTGAACGAGTATATCCAGTATATCCTTGTGAACGCACACTCCTACATGCTAGGATGCCTTTTATGTGCCGGGCAGCCATTTGTAGTTTATTGTTAAATGTGTGCGTGTGTGTGCGCTTTGTGTGAGTGTACCGTTATCACTTGGCGCTATGTCTATGAGCAGCAGCCGTCGAGATGGCCATAAAATAATATTTTATGATCTGCGGTCGTTGCTCCCTCAAGGAGATTTTCGTTTCCGAATTTGTTGCAATAAGTTGTGAGCTAAAAAAAGGATACAAATCTGACCTACATCCACCGCACACATAGCCCCAACCTCCTTCCTTGATATAGAGATCCTGGCTTAAGTCGACTGAGCTTACACGTAAATTTCTCATGGCTTCTGCCTTTTTTTTCTACTGCTGGAGTTTATTTTAACATTCGCACACCAGACGTGAGAGCGTTTTGGAACTGGGTGTTAAAAGCGAGTGCATTCGAAACCCCCAGCCGAAAGCTCCTACATCCCAACTGCTTGTTTGCCATTTTCCCAGGAGTTTTCCTGTTTCCACCTCTGCAAATATTTGCACGATCCGAGCTTAAACCGTGCAGTCGTGCACCTGAAGCTCCTGCGTTTGTATATGAAAGGTCATACCAAGGATACAACTTTCTGACGCATTCTTTTCATAAAATATTTCATCTGTGGCGACAACTGGGCGTATGAGTGATGCATAATTGCCTGTGTCGCCTATTGTCTTCCTTTCGACTACCAACCACTGTGCAACTCTGCCCACAATGCCAATCAAAAGTCAATACTATAAGCATTCAATTGTTTGCCGCCACATTTACACAAACTGGCGAACTTCCACACAGACACGGGTATCCTCGCTCAAGGACTCGCGAGCACATGATTCATCTGTATGAATTTTTACCACGCTTCCACGTACGATTTTTATTCCCTTAACTTGTAGGAGCTTTGTATTTTTATTGGTCAATTGTAATTTTCTGGTAAAATATGTAATGTTTTCGTTTTTTCTTGATTTCTTTGGTTCAAAGGTTATACAAATATTTAGTCATTCTTTTTTAAAACTAATGCCTCTAAATAAAATATTACTTTTGTATTTTTGTTTAGGTTGAAAGTGTATTTCTTTTTTACCATACTGAATACACATATTTTTGCTACTCGTAAAAGTCCTTTTTCACTTTACTGATTTTCCCAATCATTTTCGCGAATGCGCTACCGAGAACAAAGCCATCCACTGGCAGTGCCCCGCCACTTCCGTCGCCGACATCGTGCAAACAAATGCGCATAAAAATCCATTATTTTAGCAAACACAACACGCACACACCCCCCGACACTCCGCAGTCCTTGCCACCCTCCCTCACCCGCCAGCACCCTTTACAATGCAATGCAATGTCTACAGAGCTACAAACCTTTTTTTTTTTTACCGTGCAAAAATAAATATAAAAGCGTTGAAACGAAAACATTTTGGAACAATATAAAAATTGCAAAAACGAAAACTGAGCGGACCGAGGGTGTAGAAGTGGAAGAACGTGCCTGTTGATAGTGGACGAGGAGTGGGGAGTGTAGGGGGATGTGAAGTAGAAAAGGTACCAGTTTTCGTCCCGAGTGGAGGGTCAGTGATGGGGGCATAGGGCGGGGAAATGGGAAAAACTCGGGGCCAGCGTTTATTGGCAACAGTGTTGCTATTTGTGTAAACGACTCGTAAAATTTTATGTTGAAGCTGTTTCATAGTAGTGGCAGTGGCTTTTTTTCCAGAGTTATTTCTGTCCCCAGTAGCACTAGTAGTCTGCCCACTTCCAGGGACAAGGTCCTTTTTCGCATATAGGCTGGATTGAGTTGAGCTTCGTTACTTCGGCGGTGTTGCATATTTTTCGGCTGCAGTTTTGGTTGGCAAATGATGCAAATGATTGCAAACACTGATTACAATTACACGGGACCCCGGGCGGTGGTTGGGGAAGCGGGAGCCTTTATCTGAGCCCCAGCCCTCCGCCCCCGGCTGGTGCGTTTTCTTTTCAATTTGTTTTGTTGTCAGTCCGGGCAAAATTGACATCTATTTTATGTTGCAGCTGCATTTCAATTTCCCCCAGTCACATGGGTGCTTCATGGAATGGAATACATGTAAATATTGGATATTGATTGCATTTCGCTCTGTCTGCCAACTTGTCAATGTCAATACAGGGGGGAGTGGGGGGAGAGAGGTATCATCGGGAGCAGGCATATCAATGGGATCCGGGCCCAGGGCGGGAAATGCGTGATAGATGGCTCAACAATGGCGCCACCGGAAAAGCGGAAAACTTTTATTGAAATTCATTCATTAGTCGCTCGCTGAAAAACTTTACATATTTTTACTTCCGTCCTGTCATATAATTTCCCCCACTTTTTCGGACTTAATGAAGTGCAACTGACATTTGTGCTGGTCTCCTCTTTCAAACCTAATTTTGTATGTTTGACGGCCCCGGGAAAAAGTGCAACTGTCATCGTATGTCTGCTCTGAAAATGTAAATTTTTTACGATTTTATGAAACATTTATTATACTTGTAAATTAAATAAAATTATTGTAAAATATGCTTTTTTACAATCATTTTTCCTACCATTTATTGGTTTAATTTTATTAAAAAAATATACCATAAAAAGTAACTTAATGGGTATTAACAGTAAATGTGACAAAATTGTTTCAATTCGGTTACCTTATTTCTTCAAGTGCTCCTGCAGAACCCTTCAATGCTCAGATTAGAGCTCCAGGACCCTTCCTGCAGTTCTGTTTTGGGGAAACTGAAGAGCAAAGATTTAAATTGCTGATGAAGTTCGTTTGGCTGTCCCTCCCGCTGCTGTTTGCTCCCAGTTCGTCGCATGCAAATAGCCGAATGTTGACCCACTCAGTGCTGGCAAATATGATCCACTGCCGGAATAGTCGGGCTAAGGGTCCTGCATTGAGCCAGCGATGTGTGTGCACTTGTCTCTGCGTCCCAAATTAGAAACAAATTTGTTTTAATTCAATAAAAAGTTGATTAAAAGCAATGCAGGCTAATGAGACCATACAGGCAGAGACTGTGCCGTCCTACCAAAATACATGCATGAAACACACTCTCGGGAATGGGCTGGCAATTAATTTTGCAGCAAAAACCCTACCGATATCTGACGTTTTTCCGGCTGCCAAATGGAATTATTTTAATTTCAAAGTTCCTGAGGGGTGGCGCACAATCTTCTAGCTCTCGTGCTCACAAAAACCCAAAATGAAATGCAGCCAAAACATCTGGAAAAACTTTTCATAGCCCTTCAGTGTGTGTGTTTTGTTGCTTTTTCCTGTGGCTTGCTCATCATTGAGGTCACACAGAAGGGAAGGCATTGGGCTCCTACTTTCTGGTTTGGGTTGCAAATGAAAGTACAACTTTTCCGCTGCATACATTTGTTATTTATCCCGGATATTGGGGGGCGCCCGAAAGTCTGCGTGCCAGGAGGAAATGGCATAATCTCGTTACCCACGAGTGAAAATATGGCCAGGCCAAGGGTTAAAAATTAATGACGCATCCCGGGACCCAAGGAAAATTTTGTCAAAGGCATCAAAGTGCCTGCCGCCCACACACGCCCACACCCAGAGACATACACACATTGGCGCTGGCGCTGGCACTGGCGTAGGGAGCGTTTCCAATTAAGCCAATCGAGCTGCAAAAAGCAAACCAGGAACAGAATTGGAGGGGATCGGGTGATGGAGGGGGTAGTGGCAAAGGCGCGTAATTAAAATTTAATTTGCGCCCAAAATTAGACTACGAAATTTCAATAAGGCCCGTTGGTCCTGTGGAAGGATCAAAATGTGTGTGCAAGGCAAATATGGTACAGCAAAAAAAATCCAAATAAAAACACAGTAAATTAGTTAAATTTTGCCCAGGAAATTCCTTTGATTAAACGCACTGAAGTGTATGAGCTGGTTGGGTGAGCTGAGGGAGGGCGATGGCGATGGAGGAAGGGTTGCCCTACTCTGGCCTTAAATAAATAACCAAGACTCCGCCAAGCAGCCAAGCAACAAGACAAACACGACAACTCATGCGCCTTCCCCCAGACACCCCCCTTTGGCAATCTACACGCATAAATTGTCAAAACGAAGCGTTTGGATTAAGCTGGGAGTTGTTGTTGCTGGCTCCGGTGGTGCGGAGCAGACCATGACCTCTAGTCGGCCGGAGTGAACCACTGAGTCCGCCGCCCACCTGCTGGCCAATTTATTTATACGCATTTAAAACTGATTTATGTGCGGAGCCAGAGCGACAGGTTCCCGCCCCTGCTGGCCGGCAACCACGTGAGTTGCGTCTTTAATTTAGCTGCCAACCGAAAACGCTTGAGCCAAGCAAAAGCCCTCCCTTCCTGCTTTGCTCCTGAAACCTATCTTAGCCAACCACGACGCTCGCCGCAAATGCATTTTCAATGGAATTTCTCACTTGCTAACGTGTGCTCAGACCTCAGGGCTCCGCCACTTGGCTGCCAGTGAGCTGCCAACATTTTATGTGCCATGTTCTGGCATCCAGCGCCCGCCGCTTAAAGTCGGACTTACCTTA
The DNA here is from genome assembly GCA_035045925.1 of Drosophila atripex. NCBI lineage: Eukaryota > Metazoa > Arthropoda > Insecta > Diptera > Drosophilidae > Drosophila > Drosophila atripex. The sequence continues at coordinate 1,338,131 of JAWNOP010000022.1, read as the reverse complement.
AATCTGTTTTGGCACAATAACGCATACCCACACTCCACCAGGCGGTGATTCCTTTTTTTCCAGCCCGGCAACTAGGCAACCAAGCCCAAAGAAGCTTTACATGGTGCACACACTCTCCGGGAAAATCTGTTATCGCATTAACAATTTCCTACTAATTTCGACGCACAGACTCAGACTCCGTCGCCAGGGAATAGCGGAGGGGATGCGGGAAAATCCAGTAAATATAATTAAATTGCGTGCAAAACTAACCAGCACTTTGGGGGAAAAATGTGTGCAAAGCAACCATAAAGAATAAAACATACTCTTCAATATATATTAAATTTATTAAGTTAAGGTTTAAGGAATACAATTAAATATTTATGCCAAGTCTGTTTGGATAAATTTAATAAATTTGTGATTCTTAAAATAACTAAAGCCCTGATAAACTTAAAAAAAAAAAACAAACAATAAAAACCCATTTTAATTGCATTTACTATTTATGGAAATCATTAAGTATTAATTGTGAAAACCAGTGAATAAATTGGATTAATAATTCCTAAACATTTGCCCATTAATCATGAAAGTCATTCATGAATAAAATATTATCGCCGGCGACATTGAAAGAGTATAGCAAGTGGGAATAATAATTTCATTAGACGGTGCGAGGCCTTGTCCGGCAATAAAAATCGGGAAGAGAAACCTTAATATATCCCCCTTGTATTCGAGTAATTATGGTGGAAAAGTCCCCAAGCGGGAGGGCAGAAGAAAAACACGCTTTTTCCGCCTAAATACTGGCGTTGTCATTTATTCATACGGAGCAGACTTAGTATATAAACATGGTATTTATAGGACCGAAGGCGATTCGTAAACCGATTGCCAGGCTGGAATCGACGAGGACACTGGGGGCACGCAACAATGCAGTGTATGGGGCCTGGGGAGGGCTTGAGGCAGGGTCACGACTTAAGTCCCTGCACATCGACTCAATTGATGACCCTTTGGCAGTTAAACTGCCTCAACATCGCTTAATGTGCACTCCATCAACATAAATCACTCATACGTCACGTTAAACACGCTCAAACTTCAAATGACGTGTATTTAACCGGGGCGATAAGGAGCGGCGAGGGGCGAGGAGGATCGGATCAGAGCGGGGCCATGGCCATGGCCATAAATTAATTAAGCCTGTCCGCTCAGCTCCGCTCGCCGCCGGGATCCATGCGCGCGACACACCAGCGCCACCTCCGACGGCGCTCCACCCTTAAGCTGCAATTAAACTGTAAAAGCGAAAAGCGAACGGACCTGCGAACGGCTGCGATGGCGGCAACAGCAAATTACAACCATTTACAATTAATTTGAACAACACGCTGCCATGCAAATGGCGTGCCATGGCTCATAACTTCCAATGGCCGCCGAAACTCCCAGCACACTCTCGTTGGACCATTAAAAAAGGACCAAGGCGAGCAAGACGTGCAAATACTCAATTAGCATATCAATAAATCAAGAAAAGAGTGTCGGCGGGCCACGCCCCTTGCCGCCACCTTTGCTTGGGTAATCAAAATTTAGTTAACAACGGCAAACAATTTATTAACTCGCTGCGCGATCCACGGGCTTCGACCTTGAGGCTGCCAACGTGACGTATACGTAATCTGATGGCGTGCCAAAGCAATTAATCAAGACGTCCTGCGGCAGGGCCATATTGGATTGCACTTTTGTCAGCATAAGCATAAATATTTCATAAGGTCGCCGGGGTACGACCTTCGTTTGTGTACGCCCCCCACAGGGCGTTAAAAATAACGCTTAATAATTAATGCCACCGCGGTCAATTAAGCCTATTTTAATTATAAAATGTTGCCAAAAACAGAACCCATTCGGGCTTTCAGTTGGAGTAGAGATGTTGCCACAGTGGCTGATACTGGTTGTGAGTGAAAATTTGGAGTTCAGACTGTAGCAAATATTTAATATTATATTGCCATTTAATAATGCAGATTTTGTTGTGGGTCTTCAGCCCCATAAACTCTGAAATAAACTGCAAAGCCGAACGGAGAAAAGCCGCAGTAGGTGGGCCCTTGTATTGAAACATTTAAGTATCTGTGTATCCTTTAAGGCATTATCAATCATGTGCTGTGAGTTGACCCGTCCCAAACTAGACAAAGGAAACGCCGACTGCAAAGCCTCACTAAACCTGCCCGTTGGGCGAAAGTTTAGTTTTGCTGAGCTGTATTCGATAAATATGTGCATCGAAGAGTGCAACTACATAAGCTCTGGCTACTCTGAAGTCGATCCACCATTTCACTTGGACCTGGCCAATATCCGCACCAACCTGGAATCGTTTATGCCACAGCCACAATTGGAATCGATTCCCTTTATGCTGGAAGCCTACAACAAGTGCGAAGTATTCCGATCGGTGCACGGAGCTCGGTACACTCTCCACCTGCCGGACGTGGACTTTATCGAGGAGCCCTGCAACCCTTTTGCCCAACAGATCACAATATGTGTGCGGATCCTGGCCATGCAAAAATGTCCAGCCGCTTTCCAAGTGGCCAGCGAGGAGTGCCGAACGGCCAGACAATACTTTATCCAGTGTGTCGGAGATATTGAATCGAACCTCGCCTAGGACCTAGGAAAGAATGTAAAACAATGGGAGGAAAAATGTGAAAACTTCGATCCAGAACTGCTTAAAATTGTGGAGGAAAAATAAAAGGAAAAGTCATAAAAGTCGTCCAACATGAAATATGGCAATTTGACTCAACGCTCTAAATTTTGGGCCCTGGGTGCGGGTGACTCTGCTCCGGCTGCAGTGTCACAACTGCAAATTGATTCAAACACAGGGACACACCCGTACACGTACGCTCCGCCATGCTCGCATGTCAATGTCCTTTGCTGACTTTGCATAACTTTGCCTGCCCGTGCAGAACTCCTCCCCGGGCCACAAAACTTGTTAGTTTTTTGGCACTTTTTTCCAAACACATGCATATTACTTGTAATATGCAAAATAAAAAGGGCATGCACTGTTTTAGGGTAATATATAAATTAATTACTGAATGTTATGATATGGAAATTAGAAGTGAATTTTGAAAAAAATTGTGATTAGAAAATGTTGTGTTTGAATGCAAGCCTTTACTATAAAACTAATATTTTAATGGGTAATTCGAATTCGTCCTTCATTGCAATATGCATCTTTCCCTCTTGCAGAGTCAGCAGCAAAAGTTCCCTCTATATATAACACGTCTGTCCGTCTGTCTTCGTTTGGTTTCACTGTGTTTTTTTGTCGGTGTCGCAGGACATGTTATGCAACTGGAAGAAGGAAGCAAAATTTATGTGCTTGCTGGAGGACTGTGCCAGCCAGTGATTCGCCCCGAACTTCGCCCCTCGCCAGGCTCTGCTGCGTCAGGTTAAACGGGATTTATGTCCTCCAAGACATGCAGTCTCAGCCTGTTTTCTTAAAACAATTAACGTATTACGGAGCATCTCTTTTGCCCTGCTCGCTGCCAAATCCATCTGTGCTTCGTGTTTGTCTCTCACCCTGGGCGAGTCCTGATTTGCATTTCCTGCCGACACTAACTGCCAAGGAGGCGACTTAAAGGACCCAAGGCCCTCCTGCCCCCAGGCTGACAATCAAAGGACTTTGGCATGGCTTGGCATTTTTCTTTAATTACGCCCTCGAGTCGAATTAAAAGCAAATGATAGTTGTCTTCACTTCCCTTCTCCATCGTCACGGCAGTATCCTTTTCTCCGACCCGGCTCCTTTATTTCTTGCGGCGCTCCGAGATTTTCCAGTTTACTTAGTCAAATCAAAGCTTTCAAGAAAATTGTTTTTCTTTCTTTCTGATGGTCCATCTGCTGACCAAGGACTTCGTAGTCGTCGAGTGGCACTCCACACCCGCACACATACTCCGCATAGATTCCCATTACATCTGGACTGCTTTGTTAGCTGCATGTCCTTGGGTGCACTTGAGTTGTCGGAGCTCGTGAGTTTGAGGTTTTTGTGGCAAATAATTTGTGTAATTAAGTGACCGCGTCCCCTCGCTCGCCCTTCCCCAGCTTCCCCGCCGGTAATTGCTTATTTGTGTAGCTAATTAGTTGGGTATTACAAACAAACATGATGCTGTTGAGCGCAGTTCACCTTGCAGCTATATATGTACACCTATATATGTACATTCTTGTATTCTTTCAACATAACATTTCGAGGAACTTGATAATTAAATGATTTGTGTTATCAAAACAAACACTTGGAAGTGGAATGAAGATGCCTGGGGTGTGCCAATCGAAGCTAGTTACCTGAAGCAGCAGATAATGAGTTGCAAGAATTTTATATTCTAAAAGGACTTCGCCCTGACATACCCATCCGAGTCTGTCTGGCACTCGTAATTAAAAAAGATGCATAAAAGCGTCGGGCTAACACAAAAAGCACATGAGTGGGGGCTGCATAATTCAGAGAGTCACTGCACCACCGAACCACCAGACATAACAAGCTGGTGGGGCTGGAGGCGTGCAATCAAAATTATTATAATTGCGACGCGTTCGCCATTGTGCGACAACAATGACTTCCGCTTCCGTGCTGAAATTCGCCAGTGTCTCTGTGGGTCTACTACTAGTTCCATCTGCATGTGCCATGTACCCACTGCCGTCCTCCGGCTGCATTGTTTTCAGTGGGGGAGTGGTGAGTGCGAGGTGGTGGTGGAGCGGCGCATTAAGTGCCTGCAAAAGACGCGCTACAAAGTGAACAGCCCCGGGAGGAGGTGGAGCACGAAGTGTGCCATAGCCTAAGGATGGGGACAACGTGCTCAAGTCCTGACAAAACTCAAACCGAAGGGAGCACTGAGGCAAGGGTGGGAACAACCTTTTTATGCAACCAGTTAGTATAATAGAGTGCAGCCAGTCAGCCAAGCTTATCTTAAGCGCTAACTCACAAATGACCTGGCTAAGCTATGCCTTCCAACTTGGCTACAACTCCATCTAATCAATCAATCACTCAGCCAATCCGCCAGCAACTCTGGGAAGTTAAACACCAAATGCCCTCGCCCACACACATTCCCGATTTAATGAAATAATTCAATTTGCGCTTGCCTTGGTATGATTATGATTATTATTATTATTATTATTATTAAAACACTGGCACTTCTGGGCAGAGGCAGGAGCTCTCCGCCCGACTGTGATTGGAAGCCAATCAATGAAAGTGGCAGCCACACGCAACGTGCAATTTAATCAGTTTAATTAATAGGCAAACATCGTTTGTCCGACATTGTTTGTTAGGGCCATAATCGGTGTCCTGAATAGCAGAGCTGATTGCGGCTGCAACAAAGTCTAAGTCGCGGCCAAGGCCTTTTTTAATTGACTTATTTATGGCCCACAAATGGCTCCATTTGTCTGACTCTGGCGCTGACTCTGGCTGATTTATCAAAACGAAACGTTATTGCCGCGCATTTGTCACAATTTTGAATGAGAAGACCTTATCGGTTCGTTTCAATCCCGCACCGGACCACCCAGTTTCGTTTTTAGATCCCTGCCCGGTTGGCTTTTGGGCCCTAATTGCCTCGCATGCGACAGGTGAAGCCGACCCTTTTTGCATATTTTGTGAGCCGTACCAGGGGGCTTAGTGCCACCGGCAACCAATTTCGCACAGGGATTTAGAGCCGTATTCGAAACGCAGCCTTTAGTGTCGTGATCGATGGCCGTGGACATTAATGGTGCTAAGTGGGCCATAAAACCGAATGAAACTCGGCAACGACTGCAGCTGAAGGCGGTCCTACATATTATATAAAAATTACATACATAAAGTCGAGTGGCTACTTGACTGCCATATGAATTCGCAGAACTCGAGAGGAGCTCTCAGACAGAAATATTACAATAGAAGCGAGTACAATACAATAAATCAACGAGCTCGCCCCGGGCCCGGCTGCTTGCTACAAATAAATGCATAAACTTCGAGTGTCAAACAACAAGGAAAAGTGGAAAAGTAGGAAAAGCAGAAAAGTGGGTGAAAGTGCTAGAATTGAGGGGGGACAAGGCCAGGGCAAGCAGGTTGGATCGTTCCAGGCCATTTCGTACGCCGTTCAATGAGCTATGAAAATATGAAAAACGTAAACGACAAAACGTGTCATCCATTGTCTAACCAAAATAGCAAGTGTGACATTCGATGAGGTCCCTCGACCGTCGTCGGCATCCGAACCCAAATCCTTTTCCATGTGCAATGAGAGTGATTGGTCAGTCTGGGTTACGCATACGCAACGTAGTCCCAGGAATATCCCAAATAGCCACTCACAGCCACTCCCTATATAACAGCTCTGCTGTTTGTGAACTTATGAAATAATACACGCACGCATCGATTTAACCTTTACAAAGGCGTGGTGGCATGGGCCAAACAGAGAGACACAAAGCCTGGCAAAGAGCAGAAATCTGTTGAATATCAAATAACAATCACTTGGCAAGCTAAATATATCATTATGCTTAAGTAGGAGGTGGGTCGGTGGGAAAGGCAACCCACCCGGCCTTGTCGAGTGGGCCAGCAACAAAAAGCTTAGCACATGCGAGCCAAAGAAACAGGATCTGACATGGGACTGGGGATTTTGTTGCTTTATGTGGGGATGTGGGTGCCAAGGTGGCTGTTTGTTGGGACCATCCTTTTTTTTTGTTGCCATCCTTCTTTCTTCGCTCCGTTTTTATAATCCTCACAGCTTGCATGTTTGCTTAGCACCTCCCGAGGAACCGAGGATGGCCTGATGATGCGGAACAGGTTTAAAAAGTTTAAGCCGAAGAATCCTGTTGTTGCGGCTGCTGCGGAGGCGCCGTTTTTATACATTTTCCTTTTTTTTTAGGTTTTGTATATAATACATTTGGAAAAATTTACAAATCATCTTGCATATTTGATTTGCATACAAGATTTTTCATCCTAACTGCCAATACCTTTCCGAGAAAATCCTCCCGGGTGCTTGTGTGTGTGAGGATGTCTGGATGTTCTTGAGCTCGTTTGTATGTCGCCGAATTGCACAAGAGATTCACAAATTGCTTCCATTGATTGCCGACAAAGCCAAAGTGGTGGTAGGTGGTGTGGAATGAAACTGAACAGGGAATCCCTGTTCCGAGACCTTCGTATGTGTGTGTTTGGGTTTTATTTTTGTGTGGAAGTGGTAGCTGTGGACTACTTCTTAAATTTTCTGCCATCAGAGGAGTTTAGCAGCGGAGAAGAAAAATTGTGGGACCACGTTGCGTATGAGTAATGTCGCTGTGGGCCGGCACAGTTGAAGAGCCCAAACAGCATTTTATAACTGACCAGATGCTAAGAGCCAGGCCGCGACCAGTTGACCTACTTGACCGCCTCCCGTTTCTTCCTCTCCTGGCCATTTGTCGTTTGTTGCGTGCCGTGGACGTCTACGTGAAATTATTACGCTGCAATGCATCATCAAAAGTAAACACCAGCAGCAGCAGCAGCAGCCCGGCACTAGACAGGATGAGGAATGTAGGAGAAAGAAGGGCTCGGGGACGAGGGGACGCCATACCGAAATGTGCGTCTGACATATTGGAGAGCGTCGAGAGCCGGAAGAGTGGGAGTGGCAGAAAGTGGGGCGCAAACTATAAATCCAGCCAGGCACACGCTTTTCGAAGCGAATTTTCCCGAATGTATTTAAACAGGCAGTCAAAACATTTAGACGCCAAACAATGGAAAAGAAGCAACTAAAATAAAACTAAATACATTTGTTTTCATACCCTGGATGAGGCAAACAAACATGGAAAGCTATTTCTATGGCATAAATTACTCGTATTTTAAATATTTCATCACCAATGCAGCTGCTATTTCTGGTAACAATTTAAGGCCATGAATTAACAATGAGAGTCATGTTTCCCTTGATTGGTGGAACATAGAAAACATATTGGCCGTGTTTTGGCGGTGCAGGGTATCAGCGCAATAAAGTATTAAATGAGACAGCCAACAGCTAGCGGAAAACAGGATGGCGGACAGCCACTAGAGTAATTGTTATCCTTGAAGGCTGTGCACAGGCACGTAAAGCCCTCGAAAAAAGTGGGAATAAAGCGAGAGAGGAACAGGAGCAGGCTAAACAACAACGCCACTTCACGGCACGAGGCAAGCCAGCAGCCAGTAGCTAGCAGCCAACAGGCAACAGCCAACAGCCAGCGGAGGCAGCAGTAGAAACAATCCTGTAAGCAGCACTCCAGCGGCACGCACTTGAGCTGGCTGCTTGGAGGAGTTTTCAAGGGGGGTATAACCAGATCCGAGATCCGGATAACAGGCAGCAGGACTGGTAGCATTGGCCGGGCTGGCATGGCCAACAGGCAGCTAAAACTGCAATCGCAGCTGGCTGCCGGGTTCTTGTCTGTTTGCCTTTTCCAAAATGGTGCCAGGACAACGGCAGGACGAACGCTGCCCAGCTGGGACGGCAGTTTCGTTTTACGGCTCTGCCAAGGCTCAAATTTCTCATAGCCCGTGCTTATTTATTTTTAATATTTTTATTTGCCATGCAAATAGGCGGCAGCGGTTTCTCTCTGTTGTATTTACTTTCGCTTTATTTCGGCATTGCTTTATTTTTATTTGCCTGCGGTTTTTGGCCAAGCAAATCTTTACATTTCAATGCGTTTCAATTAAGTGGAGCGGCTCTTGTTTGGTCACGCAAAAATTAAGCAGCTCTCGGTGAAATTCCGGCACAGACCACGGCACGACCGCCGCTCAAGCTTAGGCCGCATAAATCATCGAATTAAACTGCAATGGAAAAGTTTCCCGGACATCATGCAACCGGGCCCTGGGGCCGGGGATTGGGTATCTGAATGCGGCACGCTCTCGCCTCCTTAATTGAAATACAAAGCCAATTTATACAAAAGCCCGATAAAGGGCACTGACGCTCCCAAAGAGCGGAACAGGCGACACCGCCGCCGGGGAGGAAGTTGAAATAAAGCAGCAAAGTGGCAATCATGCCAATCACGCGTAATAAATCATTGCGTGAGCGAATGTGACTCCGCACTCCCAAAACCTACACCAGCACCCCGGCAATCCTCCGCCCCAAACACGTGTGCTGGGTGTTTTGGTCAGGTAAAAACGGCGACAGGACGAAAAGGACGAGAGCTCAGCGGGACTAACGGCAGTCACGTGTGGCTGCCGCACGCAATCATCTGAATGCGATTTTTTATATGGACACTGAAAGAAAAGCAGTTTACAAAAATTGATTTAACAGATTTTTAATAATTGTATATATATTATTCTGGAGGACTTTATAGTTTGGAGTAAGGTTCTCACCTTGTAATAATTGTATTTAAATTTAAAGAAATGCTTTAATAACCTTTAGATATTTAATATTTAATTTATCATTAAATCTAATCCATTTTCAACTAATATTTTTGAGAAGTGCACCTTTATGCGGTAGGCAATACCCGAAAGCACGCAGGAGAATCGCAAGTTGACAGCCAAACAAAAGCCGAAAAGCTACCAAAAGTTGGCCCATTGTGAGCGATGACAAGTGCGGACTGGCTCCGGCAAACGGCAATTAAAAAGCCAAAGGGCCCCAATTAATCCCTGACCTCTTGATATCGACCTTCTGACCGCAGTGGCTGACCTTCTAGACCTCCTAGAGTTGGCAAGGAATGTCTCGGGGGTTGCCTTCTCGGCCTTTTCCTTCCTTATCATTAGGGAGGCGATCCAACAAAGTGGCGGGCCACGCCCCTCCAGCAGGAGCACCATCCCATAGGGCCCACATCCATTATCTTGAGCAAGCAGCGCGTGTAATTTTCCACCTGTAATTGGTGTAATTGAGTGCAAGTGCGGAGAAAATATTCAACATGCCAGCAATTAACATAAATTCTCCTCTACGCGTACCAAAAATAAAATAAAAAGGAAAAGGAAAAGGGAGCCGTGGTGCCAAATGATAATGAAAGAAACGCACACTCCCACACCCACATACACATACATGTGATAAAGACGGGGGTTGGGGGAGGTGTGAAGATAAGCAAATGGCCGCCATGCTGTGGAGCGTTCATAATTGCCCGCTTTTCCGGGCGAATGTGTGGGCGGGATGTGGGTGGTTGGGAGCAGGGTGGGCGTGACAAATGCAGCGAGTGATTTTGAAAAAGGCGGAAGAAGGGTTACGGCATACTTACATGCACAGCGAACTGAACCGGAACTCCTTCTCCTCAACGGAAGTAGTTTATGTTAATGACCGAGCCGCCACTTGCCGCGATTTTCCACGATTTTCTCAATTTACTCGCTTTTCCCCCCAGAACATTTCCCAGCCAGAGTTCCATAGTGTCTCACATTTTCCCCCATTTGTCTCGTTGCAGGAATCGTCGAGGGCTTCCAGCGATTCTCGGAACAGCCCAAATACACGGAGGTGAACCCGGCGGAGGATACCCTGCTGACATGCAAAGTTATCGACAAGCGTGGCACGTGCTCCTGGCAAAAGGATAACAAGGTAATTATATCAGCCCAGCGAGCCCATCTATCGATGGTCTAGTTTATAAACATTTTGATTAAACTCATAACTTGGCCGAAAGACCCTACTACACACACACACACACACACGCAATCGAACTTGAAACAAATGAACGTGTCCTGGCCAAAGGAGCCTCATATCATATGCTTGGCGCGTCCTGCGGTTCAATTAAGTGTTGTTCTTTTGCCCTTCACATGTGGCGAATGTAATTTACACCCTGGCCAGGACGAGTCAATAATGAAAGTTGCCCATGAAGGGGGGGGGGTCTAGGGAACAGGACATCACACAGGAGCTGGACATGGTAACGTGGCCCAGACGAAATTTCTTTGTTCGCCGTTGATTAGAACGCTGGACGGCGTAACTTTTAATCGAAAGTGCGTGACGGCAGCGGGTCGTGTCGGGGAGGACTCGATTGGCTCTCATGCCGTTGTTTTGGTCCTGTGGTGTCATAATGGTGTTTGGCAACAACAAAAATTCTTTTGTTTTAATTAATTTGGTTTGTTTCGTCATTGTTCCGGTCACCTTCATGAAATAAAGCCAAGTATTTTCATTTTTTCATGGCTTGTATATCCTCATGTATTATTCATAAAATTGAAATACATATTTTTGTTTACATTTTCTTTCATAAACTTGTGTAATAAATCAAAATGTTTTAGAAAAGAAAGCCTAGTATATATAATTTATATTTAAATGAATTTAAAGTCAACCTTTAACTCGTATTTATTGAAAGGTCAAGCTAATTTTATTCAATCCATTATCCAAAGGCCGCCCAACTTAAAGCTCGAAATGACTATTCTTTGCACAATTTTATGTCCGTATTATATATTTTAGTTTCCAAACTCTGCCAACTATTTATGAATACAAAATAGAACAGGCACCTTGAATGGGAATACCGTACAGGCCATTTGTTGTGGCGGAGAGCTGAGCAGAAACCTTGGCCTGGCCGCCTTCGTTTGCATACCAATCCAAAGTGGCCTCATTACGGATCAGGAGGAAAAAGCCGCTGGTGCTTTGGCGGGCGCTGGAGCTGGAGCTCGAGCTGATGCTGTTGCCGTTTGTTATTCATTCATGGCAATTGTGTGCGTTTGAAGCACAACTTTTATTCGCCAATCCCCCGCTGGGCGCTTCCCCGGCCTCCGGTTGTTGTGGTAGTTGCTTATGCAAATGCACGGGTCCGACGCCATTGTATGACAAAAATCAGAAAGCATTTCAAATGTCCCTTTTCATATGCTGCGCATCGCAAACTCCGAATCTCCTCTCGTCCTGCACTAGCATACTTGGAGGTTTGGATGTTTATATCCTTTGTGTCGGCACTCGAACAAGTAGAAGAAGTGGGAGCTGGGCTGGGCGACGAGAAGGACATGGGTTCGAGGGACAAACGAAGAATGGTACATTTGCATGCATCGGACGTTCCCAGCACAAACACAAAATCCAATGCTGATGTTGCTGTTTGGGGCTTCATTTAAAATTCTTCTTATTTCTGCATACTTATACCGCTTTCCCTCCCGCTTTTCCTATGTGTGTTTAACGTTTCCCAATTTCCTCCACTCGGGGCATGTATAGTTTTGTCCATATATTTTACGTGTAGTTATCATAAGAGGAGACATTGGGCTTTGGTCGGGGTGTCCATTTTCCCGAGCTGCATTCTAATTTCAGCAAAAAGTTTCGAATGAAAAATCTTAAATTCTCTCCAGGCCTCGTCTGTGTTTTCCTTGCACACCACACTTCCTGATAATTTCACAGCTCAAATGGAGTATGATATCAACAACAACCAAGCCCACCAAACATACATGCAAACCTACTACTTTTGTGTTCAAGCCCAGCCATTTGAATAAATGTAATTTTTTCTCTGGGTATTGCACATTTTTTGCTCCCCAAAATCGTGGCAAACAAAACCAGGCAGAGGGCTTTCCGGCAGACTTTTCCTTCGAGTTTGTGCCTTGCAGAGGAAGCCTTTTGCATTCTGGAGTTGGGAAATGCAGAGAATTATGCCGATACGAATATCGATTGGAGAATGTTTTGGCAGCAACATCAGCTCCAATGGGCCAAAGCCAAATATTTGTTCGATTTCGGTTTTTTATCTCTTGGCAAAAAATTGTTTTCCTGGCAACTTGGCATCTCGGCAGCTTGGTCTTCCATTCATGCTCCTTCCATTGTTGCCGCAAAACCTCAAACTTAACCCTCGATGGCCAAAGTCCAATCATGGGGTCAATGAAATAAAATTTCAGATATCTGAAGTGTCTGCCGCAAGCGCTTTAATAATAAAACCGACGTTTCTTAGTCTCTGTCTCTTGGCGGAGGTGCTCCAAAGTCCATATCACAATTGGTCTTATCAGTTTGTGACAAACAAAATGCCATTTGTGGCCATTTCCGCATATTTAAGCATCAAATATCAACTGGCCAGCCGGCATTTATTGGATTATGCACTTGCATTTCCTTTCATTTTCTTTCAATAAATTTGAATGTTCGTTTCGAGAGTGGCACCCGAACGGATCCAGTTGCAGGAAACGAATTCAATGTTGCAATTAATTTAACCCATTACGGCACGGACAAAACGGACAGCGGTCGATGCCGAAATGCAATTAGGCGGCTCTGTTTCGGAAACTGAGTGGGTTTGTACCCATAAATACTTAAATGCGAACGATGGGACGCCCAGAGATCACTAATTGTAATTTAATTTCCAATTAGCAAACAAACTAATGCCAATTTACGGACAGAAGCGACTGGAGAGCGACTGAAAACGAAGCCAAATGACACGACGGTGGTGGCTGATGGTCCTGCCAGGGGGAGAGTGAGATGTTGTGGGTGGAAATTGGGCTAGGGCTGGGTCTGCGCCCATTTGTCCGTGTATGCTTGTGCAAATCGGAGACCAAATTAGACGCCTGACTGCATCGAAAAGTTAAACATGCTAAACATGTAGCAGACGACGCCCAGTTCATTTCAACGCCGTCATCCATGATGTCCCCTTCTCCCTATCATGACCCTGCCCTGCCACAATGTCCAGACACTAAACGAATCAATTTTTCACCCTGTCCAGCCCGTTGGCATCTACACGAAGAAATACGAATGGGCCTCACGTCTGCCGACTAACGACAATGGGAATGTCCTGCATCTGGACCTCCATCCGCCGCCACCGGTGCAAGTTGGCGGCGACTGCTCCTTGTGGATCCGATCGGCCACCCTGGACTTTGACGACGGTCTGTGGGAGTGCCAGGTGACGGCCAGCGACTTCACCACCCAGGACGCCCTCACCAGCCAGCCAGTGCGTCTGGTTGTACGTGGTAAGTGCCCAGACTCCTGCATGAGCTGCCTAGTTTGTGCACAAAAGGGGCCTGTCTTCTAATTATTTTCCTTGTTTTTTCAGTGGCGCCACAGCGACCAAGGCTCGAGTACGAGGCGGTCCACGTGCCCCCGGGACACAATATCACCGCAGATGCCGGCGCCACGGCGACGGTCAAGTGCGTCTCCCATTACGGCAATCCTCCGGCCACCCTGAAATGGTATTTGGGTAAGTGTTGCATTCAACCATTTCGAGCCCGTTCATCAAAACACTCAAAAAATAAAAAATAAGAAAAAAAAATAAAAATACAAAAAATTATACCTATTTTAAGATGACCAAATATATATGGCAAATTACATAAAATTATCTGAAAATAATAAATGCTATATACATATTTTTCAAACTACCAATAACTGCCTCCAACCTAGAATTTTTTTGAGTGCACGATTAACCGACATTTCCCTGATTTCAGTTGTTATCTACCGGTCATTGTTATGTTAATTAATTTGCATTCCATTTTCCACAATGCAGGCGACCAGGAGATCTCACCCATCCACCCACAGACGAATGCCACGGAGCCCGATAATCCCCGCACCTGGTCGGCCACCTCGGTGGTGCAGATTTCGGCGATGCGGGAGCGGCACGGAGATATTCTGCGGTGCGCCGCCTTCCACGAGTCCTACTCGGCCAAGTCGGTGGCTGTGGAGGCGAGGCTGGATGTGAAATGTGAGTGGTGCGATAACGATAAGCCAACTGCAAGACTGCCTAGTCGTAGTCGAGTATCCTCGACATCATTTGATTTGGCTTGAAGTCAAGACAACCCTGGGTAGACATAGCAACAGCAACGCCGAATCAACAGCGGGGACAGAGACATGGTCAACACAGTTTGTAACAATTAAATTAACAACAATTTTCTGCAATTTCCTGTCTTTGCCGAGAAATTCAAGAGTTTACTTGTCCTCCCAGAAGCAGCCATCCGGCTTGTTGACTTGGCTTGTTGCTGGTGCTGTTTCTGTTTCTGTTTCTGTTTCTGGTGCCTGATTTCTATTGCTGTTTTTGTTTTGAACGTCTACATTTTGCCATTTCTTCGTTTCCTCCATTTTGCAGACGCGCCGAGCATTCGTCTAATTGGCTCGCCGGAAATCGACTTGGAGGAGGACAAGGATGCGCTCATCCTGCGCTGTGTGGCCGATGCCAATCCACCGGCCAGCATCGTCTGGCGACGGGCGGGTCGCTCCGAGATAGCCAGCCTGCAGGTGAGTTCTGGTCCCGGGCTCTGAGCTGCTCAGCTGCTCCGCATTCTTGTTTATGTTGTTTCTAAATTGCCCCCGTACCCTGGAACAGGGGACTCAGCCCCGCTCCGTGCTGGGTATTTATCTGGAGTGCAGCAGAAATTTGTAATTGTATTAAAATCTTCTCCTTCTGCCACAGGAAACCCTGCAATTGCGTCCCGTCGGACGTCGGGATGCCGGACTGTACACCTGCCAGGCGCAGAACTCGGTGGGCACCTCCGAGCAACTGTCGGTGCAGTTGGATGTTAAGTGTACGTATCCCGAATGCACTGTTTACCTTGAACAAAGTTTTCACTTAGCTCTGGTCTCCGTTGTCCCTTGCACTTCCAGATCCGCCCAAAATTGTTTCAGCTGGCCCGGACCGCCTCACCACCGCTCCGCTCTTCAGTCCCGCCGCCTTCGAGTGCCTGGCCGACGGTAATCCCATGCCATCTTTCAAATGGGTTCAGAGGTGAGTCGAATTCCACATAAACGTATTTCTATTGACATGGCTTCTCCAACATATTATGTGCCAATTAAGATATGTAGGGGTTACACAGAAAACACTAGCGACTAGGAGAACTCTCTTTAATGTTTTAGCTTTCATTTGATTAATAAATATAAAATAAAGATGTATGAAACAATATGACCCCCATTAAATACTATACCTTTGCCAAACATAACCCGATTCTTAACCGGAATACCATCAACGATTTGTAAATTTATTATCCACAAATCTGTATCGTAATCTGGAAACATATGATTATTTAGATTTTTTATCTCATTTTCCGGATGATCCCCTTTAAATTGAGGAAAAACCTTGGATGCCACAATATGACATCTCTCATTCTTCAGGGTAATACCTTAAACGATTGGTAGCTTGATTCTCCGCAAATTTTCACCACCGAAATCAATTTCAAGATTTCTAGTACAATTTTCCGGAGAACGCCGACTATCAAAACTCAAAACAGATGTCTGTGGCACAGAAATGTGAAATTGAAGCTAAATTCATTTTGTGTGGCTCGCCCTATAATTACTGCATTTAGTTAAATGGTTTCGCATCATATTTGTTTATTTGTTCACATTGCTAATTATGCAATCCCTTTGTGCAATAATTACGTAAAGCTAGTGTTCGTAATGGAGTGTCTTTTGATGGCGGTTTCGTTGGAAAAACATTTTCCTCTTACCTGAGCACGTTTCCTGTTGCACATTTCCCTTCAAGACGTTCCGTAAGCTCCTCCACAGGGGTTGATGATATTTTGCGTCATTTTAATTAGCTACCCAACGGAAATTGTATGTAACAAGGGAAAGTAATACGAAGAAGGAACAAAAATTTGATATAGAATTGCATGAATACCCTTTGCAGATGTTCAATTTATTTTCTGAAAACTAAGTTTTAAAGAAAGCTTATTACATCTTTATATACGATCAGAAGACAATTAAGAGATTAAATATTTGAACTTTGACGGGTCGATCATACCCTTCATTCGCCAGGGTAGCAATATGCCATCCATAATATATGCCGGATTAGGCTTCTTCCGTTTCGACTTTGGTCCTTGATGTCGTTTTGCATTAATATGCAAAGCAGGAAAATTCTGTGGAAAAATCCATACACGCCCCACACTTATGGCTGTCTATAGTTATCCGTCTCTTTCTGCCTGGTAGCCTCCATCTCTCTCACGGCCTCTCACCCCTCAGAGCTCTTTGCCGCTGCCACGTAAATACGTGATTTTTGTGATTCCATTTGTTTGCACTTGCCCCCAGACAATCGGGGCAACATAAAACATATACGGCTGTGGCAGATCGTGATCGGATCTGGGGCGGGGGCGGGGGCGGGTGCCTCGGGAAGCGGATGTTGTTATGCGAAGGTGTCGCCATCTAATAACGAATGCCACATGCAACACATTGACGTGTTGACTTAATGAAGCAAGCGAGCGCGCGTGTTTATCAGAAATTAAATGTCAATTGTTGAAAACTAATTTCCACGCATGTATTCCGAGCGGAGCAGCCCCCAGGCCACCCACAGGCCACCCACAGACCGCCGCCTAGACCGGCTGGAAATTAAATGGCGCGTGCCGCGCTGAGTAAACAGCAGCAGACGCCCGCTGGGGCATCTGGTAATAAATCAATGCCACGAAGTGAGCCGCTGACAGGACGACGTATGCTCGAGACTCCTTAATCTTCTCCCAGGTGTCCTTGCACTGTTCTAAAACTGCAAACGTTGGGCGGTCGCCTTGCAAATGAGGCACTCAAGGACATGGCACTGGACACGGAGTTCTGTCACTTTGATTTACGTGATTTCTCTGTTCCTGTCCCGCCAGTACCCTGGCGAATAAACGAAGCCAAAATAAAGAGCCGTGCCAAACTTTTCCGACTCTGCCGATTTGCATTTCAATGGCTTTCTAATTTATTGCTTTTAATTGCCGGTTGCCAAAGGACCTCTTACTTAAAGATCCTGCTTGTCGCTTTAAGCGCCACCAGAATGAATGTATCGGTTGGCAGCCTTTTTTTACGGCTTCCCCAAAGAGGAATCTCTATTGGAGCTGGATGAGAAAAGCCTTCTCGCAGCTTGAAAGGCATTTCTCATATTAAAAATGTATCAAATATTTCTGTGCAGCAGCTCTCTGGCCAACGAGCCAGGCAGCCGGCAGCCTGCACCGAAAAATAACTCATACGCATACGCAATTTTCAATATTGCGAAGCAGGGATTGCACCCGTCCTGTGGGACACATGGGTGTAGTGAAATCAGTAAGAGGAGGGAAAGGGAGTAGCTGATAGGGAAGCTGATATGCGAGACGAGAATGTCGGCTGCTACATGCAGTTTTATTTTGTCACACACAGAGACTTCAAAGAGCTGAGCTGGAGGGAAGTATGTGGCATAAATTTCCATATAACCAAATGAAAAATCCTTGCTATGACAATTAAAATTAATGGCGGAATCCATTACAATTAATGAAATACTCAATAGATATTTAAAATTATAATTATATTCTTCATAGCAACATAACAACACTCCTATTTTGAATCTTCTCCCTTACAGAATCGCCCATGGCTCCAAATATGTGGAACGTGGCTCAGAGTCCCGATTGGTCATGGACAACGTCACCTACGAGTACCAGGGAGACTACGAGTGCCGGGCCACCAGCTACATCAACGGCCAGGAGCGGGTGGCCATATCCGATCCGGTGTCGCTGCAAGTTGTGGGTAAGTCCATAACATATCTGTGGAGCTTGTGTGGTGTGGCCATAAAAACCGCAACGCCACAAAATATGACGACAACGGCAAGTTACAAAACATGCAAACAGCCAGGACGATGCTGCACGAACTTCCAATTCCCTCCTATCTGACGGAGAGCCTCTGAGAAAGGATTGGCTATCAACTCGGTGGAGAGAGTATTTGGGGTTAAAGGACGGACTATGTTTGCGGTCATAAATCTCCATGTACCCTCATCGTTAGTTATTTTTTTTGTTGTGTATTTTTTCGATGTCAATTTTTGCCCAGACTAGAATGGAAAACAGTGTCATGGAGATGGCCAGCATGGCCGCAGAGAAGGTGACAACGCAACCGGAAAAAAACAAACGTATTCCTCTTCGGGCTACTCATTTAAGTCCGCCCCTCGTGCGGCTCCCGTGCAACTAATGCACACTTAAAACAACTAACAAAACTCCATTAAAAGCTGCAACCGGAAAGCGCCTGCAAAACATTTTAAGCGCTTGCGTTGCCACCTCCTAGTTTCCCGCGTTTCCCGCTTTTCTGCTGTCCCTGCCACACAATTTCGTGGTGGCCGGCAACTTGCAACTGGCCAACGGACTAAACCAAAACGTAACACAAAATCAAAATGAACTTATGACCGCAGCGCCAGCGAAAAAAAAGAGGAACATCTACTGCCGCGAGCGAAAAACTGGACACGAACTAAAAAACAAAAAAAGTAGAAAGGAAGAACTCTAAAAAAATGGAGAAGCAAGAAATATTTAAATTTAGTGCTGAATACCACAGCACGTACATAATTTATGACCAACCAAGGACACGAGCAATTTAGCAGAGTCGGCGACGAAAAAATGCACAAAAATACAAGCACACGAACAATATATATTATGTATAAAAAAAACTTTCCTATTTATACATATATATGTATGTGCACTTTCCGGGTATATATGATTGTGTGCCGAGCACTAACAACCCAACTAACCATCGCAGCGTGCCAAAATGGCGGCAAAAAATTAAATAAGCCGGAGGCTCTCATTATTTGACGAATATATCTCAACTTTATTTATGCCATGGCAAGATGACGCTATGAAAAAATGGCCTTTAGCGTTTATTTGTCAAATTCAAATATGCAACCGTGTTGTAGATAATTTTTTTTTATAATTTGTTTATTTAAATGGACACCTTGGTCAGCTAGGTATTTCGCACCTTAAAAAACTGAAAAATGATAAACCAAGTGGCATTTAATATAAATGGAAATATTAAACGCTTGCGTAGATTCAGAAAATGCAAAAATGGGAACTCATCTCCACAAATGACTCATCAGAAAGAATGGAATCCGTAAACCAATTAAAACGTAAAGGAACGGAACAATGAACCCTTTAACCGTCTAATAAAATTATCTCCGGCTGTGCAGCTCGTCGATTGCGTTGTGCCGCACCACCACACCACCACCAGCCCCACCAACTCAATTAAAATGTCATCTGACCGAACTAAACTCTGCTCCTCCGTGCATTTTTCACCTTATTTCCGTTGTCTTTGCAGGTGCCCCTCAGGTGCTGCGCCTGCACCCCTCACCGCAGACCGTCACCGTCAAGAGGGGAGAGGCCGCCGTCCTCAACATGGTCGTCTGTGCGGATCCACGGCCCCTCCGCGTCGCCTGGGAGTGGGGCTCTTTGCGTCTGGAGGCCGGCTCGGGCATCGGTGCGTATACTTATTTGATTTGATAGGCAGTTACCGTTCGGGGCTTAGCATCCGCGCTGTTGACCGGCGACTGCCGACCGGCGAAATGGTTAATGCAATTAGGTCCAGAGCCTTAGTTTTCAGCCTATTCGGAATTCAATTAGCGCTGCTTTGCAGGCTCGAGGGCTCATTAGATTACCCGCTTCGAAAAGTGTTTGGCGTACTCGCTATTCCGGAGTTCCGCAAATCAAGACAAATTACATGACCGAACGGAGTCGAAATTGGAGTCGGAGATTGGAGAAGCTGCCAGTGTCATGTCCGTGTTTCATGGGGTCTGTACCCATTTGGGAGGGGGATGGGGAGAAACGGGGTAGCCGCGAGCAGACTTCCCACGGCTGTCAGCCGCCGGTAATCTGAACTGCAACAGACAACCAACACATACCACTGGCCCGTTTTCCAGTCGAAAATCTTTCTGGATGTGCATCCGCCAGCAGCTGCAACTGCAACACGGCTCATTCCTCCTTCCTTCCCCGACCTTTGAACTTGAACTACAGTGTTGTCTTGCACACTAAAAATGATATGTTTTTGAGGAATATGTTTTCAGACTTATATGATGTTTGCTAAGGTATTCAATACAAAATTGAAAAAATCATTACTAGAATAGGATAACTTTTTGTTGCGAGTCTAGAGTCTAGATACATAGTTTCAGCTCGGATAAAAAGAAACCATTTTGGCAGCACTGGTGCCTGGATTGCACTGGCTCGCATTATTCTTCATTTTCAGCTTGTCTGCCCGTGTCCATCCTTGGATGCCCTCCGTGCGTGTAATCCTGCGTGTTCTCCTGCCACTGACACAAATCAAGCGAATCACACTGCGAGCCATCCGTTCGCTCGCACTCCTTGGCATTTCGTATCCACTACAGTGTTCCCTTTGCTAGTTAGCCCATCGAGTCGAATGATTAATGTCGGACGCCGGCAAATTGTGTGCAATTCTAGTGCAATTACTTAGCCAGCCGCATAAGCCATTCGCAGAGTAAGAACAATCCGTTTGCTTCCTTCCCCACAGATCGCTTCCGGGCCGACGACATGCAGCCGGACAGCCGCGAGGACTGCTACCAGTCCACCCTGAATATCCTCCACACGAACGAGCACGACTCGAGGCTCTACTACCTAGAGGTGGAGAACGAGCGGGGCACCGATCGCCACGCCATTCACCTGATTGTGGAGGGTACGTTTGCAGGTGCATAGACTTTTTATTTATTTTATCCACCCCATCAGTCATTCATAGCGCCTCACCCACATCATATCTCACTTGAAAGTTGCACTTTAAATATTTAATATTTACTGAAAACTTACACGCTCTTGCATTCACTCAGAAACCGTTTCCGTTTCATTGTCTATTATTTGAATAATTTTAAGAGAAATTTATATAATTTTTATAATGTATATATTTAATTTCAAAGTAATTCCATGTTAGACGTTAGAGTTTTGATGTTTATAGCTCACAATTAATTACAATTAATGAAAATGGAAACTCACATAGTGTTTCTGAGTGTACACAACCTCATTAAATATTTTCATATCCATTACATCAATTTCCATCGATTTTAATTAAAAACATTCACATTTACAATACATAAATATGCCGTAACTCATACGTATAAAAACGAAAATTCCATTTAATGTTTGCAAATTCAACACGATGCCGCCACAACGACAATAACTTCAACCACATCGAATGTGAAATCATCCGCCCAAATCTGCCGGACGGACAGAACCTTACGAGATGAGCTATTTGATGGGCGTGGCCGGGGGCTGCATGGCGGCCATTCTCCTGCTGGTATGCCTCTGCATTTATGCCATAAAGAGCAAGAGATGCTGCTTCAAGGGTAAGTTTTGTGGTTGAACGGGAAGAGTGGGGACGAATTCCGGGACGAGTCAGAAGCTGAACAATCATCGGGCCTGTATTAATTGCACCGCCTGGCTGTCAAGGCCGCGACAATTAAAACTTCTCTCTTCATTACGACGCCTGTTTTATCCCTCCCCTGGCGCTTTACAACCCCCCCGTCCCCCTGACCACTGTCACACTAATTGCAAAAACACAAAAACTTGCCAGAACACAAAGAAGTGAAATGCGAGACGGCAGCTGGGGAAATGGCGGAAAAAATGGCTGCCAGGATGGATGCGTCTCCTTCATTTCTTTGTGTGTGTATTCGCCTTTTTATTTTACTTTTCTAGTAGAAACTCGAAACTCAAATAAATCTCATAAAATATTCATTAGCGTCCAACGCCTGCGGTCAGTCTCCGCTTCCTGGTTCTCCTCTGCCTTCCATAACAAAAGGGTTAAGGGTTTCGAGCCGGCTTTTTGTTTGCAGCCCCAACATTTTTAGCTCTTCCACCGCTTTCGCCAGTGCTGTCTGCGAAAAGGAACTTTAAGCTCGGGCACTGCCTAATTAGAAATCAAAACGCAGACAAAACTTTTTACAATTGTAAAACAATTTGCACAAGGAGTCGCGAGCGGAGGGCACAAGACTGAAGGAACTTTGCCATTGCCCAAGGACATTCGAGGTGCTCCGACACACATCCTCCTGGTCGGGTTCTGTGAGAGCTGAACTTCTGAACTTCTAGAGCTGAGCCCCTGCATCTAATCGCAATTTTTCAGTTGTCAATCAAGCTGTCAATTTGACTGGCTGGCTGACGGGTGCAGCTGCCTTCCAGTTGTCAAATGCTGCTTGACAGATCTCTCAAGTGCGACCTGATACTCCCAGATACTATATGCGACTAGATGGATTGTTGGGGATGCCGAGACCACCCCAACGAGATCCATCAAAATTTGCAAACGCCTCTACGGGAATTTGCACGTTTCTGGCAATCAATAAGTCGCTGGCTCATTTATCACAATGTTGGGGTAAAATTTAACAAATATCTGTCTGTCTATCTGTCCGATTGTAAATTGCCAGCGGTATTTTCACAGCTAATTTCTACTATTTGCAACCAGACACTGACAACCAACCACACCCTTCACACAACACCCAGCGTATAATGGACGGAATTTATATTCCTGAATATTGCGAGTTCTAATATGAAATTTCTCCCCTTTTCTTTCACGCTCCTCGCATGGCGCAGGTTCCACGGGCTATAAATCATCGGATAAAGACAGGTAAGTTGAAGCGTAATACGTACACACCCCTTTCGCCCCGTTCTCGCCGAAACACACACGCTCGCACACCCGTTGGCTTGCTTTTTCACTAGAGCCATAGATAAATGACCGTTTTGATATATTTTTATGCAGCGACTCCAACAACCAACAGGTGGCGCTGGCGTGCCAATTTATGCGCCCCTACTGGCCGCATCCGGCAGCTCAGTAACCCATGCAGGGCACTGGAACAATGAAAAATGCTTTCCCCAACCGTGTGTGTGTGCGTCTGTGTTTGGGACATAAAATATTATACATTTTTCATATATTCAATGTATGCAGTGGCAGTGGGTGGCAGAATGCGAGTGGGTTTGCCTTTTTGGCCAGCCAACTTTTTGTTTGGTCAAGAAAGCCAGCAGTAATACTCTAACATAAGGTAGAAACTCTTTTGGGTTCCTAAAAAAAACTATTTTTTCTATAATAATTGGGTTCCAGAGTAATAGTTCATATAAATTCTTTACTTTAGTAGACCAAACATTTCTATTTTGAACACAGTTTATTCTCTTAAATTCCTAAACCCATTCAATATTGAGAGTATTGGAATATTTATTCCCGAATAATAACAACCCATCGCTCCTGGAAACACCGGCCCGGTAACATGAGTTATGGTTGGTTGTTTGGCCATTCGCCCCTCGTGGCCTCCACTGTGGGTCTTGTTTAGGAGTTTTAAATTACTAGTATTTCATCTACGTAACTATAGACCCGCCATACCACATGGATCAATATGGAAAGGAGACCGGAAATGTATTTTGAATTTCCGTTCCAGCCAAGTCCGTCGGCCATCGACTATCGACCACATTTAGCCCAAAAATTCGTTTTGTATGCCACCGATGTCGGTTGGCTCATTTAGGCTGAATTTTGTGCTCCAATCTCGGAAGCGAGCATCGTGAGGAGGGGGGTATCTAATTTCCTAAACCCCAAGTAAACAATTGCCGGCGGCAAAACTAAATAGATATTCAGATATGCGTGAGGGATACAATTTGCCAATCAGTGATAGCAAGCCGGCCCACCCAACCACTTAGCCGCCACCCACACAATTGTCACTTGGGCAAACAATTTTCGATAACGATTTCGTCTGCTCTGTCTCTTTATTTCTCCCGTTTGCCGTTTCGCCCGCAGCGAGAAAGCTGATTTGAAATCCCGCTCGGATAGCACGAGTGGCCCTCAAGGAGATTCGATTTACACCACGCCCGCCGGCTTCCATCATCACCAGCAGCAGCAGCAGCAACAGCAACAACAGGCGCAGCAGCAACAGCAGGCGGCTGCTGCGGCGGCAGCAGCCCTCCACGCCGCCTCCCAGCATCCACAGCAACAGTATCCGGGCCACGGATCGCCGGAGGCAATGAAGGTACGCATGGCTGCAATGATATTACAACCGCCCACTAGAGTCTAGCAGGCAATTGATAGTGATACCAACGAACAGCAAACGCAACACAAACACGAACATGAACAACAGAACACACAGAACGAACAGGACGAACATGACGAGCAACAACTACTGGATGAGAGTAATGTCATCCTGAACAACAACAACAAAAGTTCCACAACCACAACGGCACTGACCAATACCGATAGCCAGACTAATCCCTTAGAGGTAGCCAAAAGTAGCAGCAGCAGCAACAACAGTGAGGGCAGCAGTTCATTGAGCAGCAGGAAAGACTTGGAGAACAATATGAATAGGGAGATAAAGCCCCAGGCGGCAGCCAAGCTGCTCCATCTGAACGTTACCAGCGGGGGTGACCCGGTGGTCGGGGAGGCGGCAGGACCTCTGACCCCCGAGGAGACGCAGGTCCTGCTCCAGAAGCTGAGCATTAACAATCCGTTCTACCGCTTCCGCAAGCAGAGCAACTCCCTCAAGGAGCTCCACCGCCAGCGAAGGCCGGCAGCCCACCGGTCCCGCTCCCGCTCCGAGACGGATTTGGGCCAGGTGGCGGGGCGTCTGCAGGCCGTGCCGCACCCGAACCAACACAGTGAAGCCAAAGTTGTAGTTGTACTAGAGAGTAAGCAGCAGGAAGGTGTAGCCATAAGTAGGCCTAGGAGTAGCGTTAGCCTTAAGACTAGATCCGTAAGCAGTCTCACGCCCTCCGCCCATCAGGCGGCGGCGGTGGTGGCATCAGGTGACAGCTCCACGGTAATCACGAACCCCTTCTCCATCTTCCACGACGACGAGATTCTCACCCTCAGTGTAAACACCCGACTACGTTGTGCGGCCAATGCACGCAGTGGGCGCCCGCAGCGCCAAGGTACGGGGCGGGGCCTTCGCCGGCTTTTTGAATCCTCAAGGCAGCCGAATCCTGCTCCGGAGCACCACTACCTTCACGGAGTGCCAGTGCGTCGCTTTGAGCGGCAGGACTTTGTCAGCGAATCGGAGGACTTGGCCGGTAGGAGAGTCCCTTCAGGAAGCGGCAAGCCCAAGCGGTCGAAGGCCATTTTCAAGCAGCTGTCATTGCGCAAACTGCATCACCGGGCCGCCGAGGAACCACCCTCACTGCCTAAGCTCAAGCTGAGCTACCCGAACAGGACGCAAAGTATCCAGAGCATGCGCACTTCGGGCGGCGGAGCCTACGACATTCAGCACACGGCCTACCACCCACGACTGAACCACCACACCAGCACATCTCCAGTAACCAAAGCGAATTACTTCGAACGCCTGCAGGCCAAGACGCGCCAGGGCATCCAGAAGATACGCGACAAGTGCCGGAACTTCAAGGCGGGCCATGGGGATGGTGGATCAGTTGGTGGCTCGGAGTTCAGCGGCTTCCACACGCTGGCCAAGGACGAGAGCTTCCGCTTCATCAGCGACCGGGCGCACATCTCCAGCTACGAGTCCCGCTGCAAGCAGGCCACCATCTACAAGAGCTACAAGTCCGAGATAGATCTCAGCAAGAATCTGCACTACCTAGACGCTTATCTGGAGCAGAACTTCGACCACCAGTTGAGCACCACCAAGCAGACGGCCCATTCAGTGGGCCGGGTAAGTGGCGCCCAAAGACGAGCCCTGGCTAAACAGGCCAATCCAGATACGGACACGGATCTGGCGCCCGAGAAGGAGACCGCATCGCCCAGGCGGGTGCGCCACAAGAGGAGTCAGTCCCAGGCGGCCAATTATGGAG
Organism: Drosophila atripex; assembly: GCA_035045925.1. Classification (NCBI taxonomy): domain Eukaryota; kingdom Metazoa; phylum Arthropoda; class Insecta; order Diptera; family Drosophilidae; genus Drosophila; species Drosophila atripex. The sequence continues at coordinate 1,311,976 of JAWNOP010000022.1, read as the reverse complement.
TCAATTACGAGAACCTCGGCACACTGCCCATTGCGTCCAAGTCGAAGGCCAGGAGCTCAGCCCTAAACTCGGACTCGATGAGCAGTTCCGACTACGCCTCTGTGTTCAGTGGACCCACTACCACCACTACCACTGCCAGAAAGGAAAAGGAGGTAGAGGATCTCCGCTACGAGCACCCGGACAAAATGTGCGAATACTACTTTGACAACCTAACGAGCTATGCCTTGGCTCTGGAGGAGAGCGAGGACCTGCTGCTGGCGGAAAGCGCCAAATCAGCTAGATATTTTTACGATGACGATGATGAGGACGAGGAGGCGGAGGAGGACGAGGTGAGGGGCAGGACTGTGGAGGAAGCCGGAGGAAGGCCCGATTACATGGCCCGCGACGTACGCATCCGAGTCAGCGTAAACGAGTGCGAGGATGCTGATTGGCATCAGCCAAATAGTGCGGCATCCTATAATGAGAATCTGGCCGAGAGCACTTTCTACCAATCCCTCAATCAGCACTTGCTACACCAGCAGACCGAGGACTCGCTGGAGGACCAGAGTCTCCTGGAAGGAGGTGGTGGCGTAAGCGGCGGGGAAAGCTACCTGGACCATTTTCAGCGGGAGCGAGGAAGTCGCAGGGAATACCAGCGTTCCACCTCCTCCCTCTACCAAAGGGGAGAGTTTTACGGGTTTGGCAGGTCCGGGGAAGCAGAGGAGCCGGAGGAGGGTGCATACTCGTCTCGCCAGCGGAGGGCGGACCTAATGGAGGCTCACTATGCCCGCAGCTATCAGGCGGGCGGCCGGGAAAGGACTCGAGAAAGGACAGCAAGGGGTCTCAAAACCCCCTCCCGCTATGGAAATGGCCTGGAAATGGAACAGCAGCAGACACCGACGACTGCGTCAAGAACATCCGGAGCAACAGCAACCACAATCCAGCTACCAGCTGCAACAGGCAGTGTCATCAATTTGGCTCTGCCAGGACAGAGCACGGACGCCCTTTATGCCACCAGCACCAAGCAGCAGACATCGATTCCGCTGCCGTCCACCGCAGCAACAGTACAGCCGGGATTAGGAGCTGAAACAGCAGCAGCGGTAGCAGCCGCAACAGCAGCAGCAACATCGGTTCCTGGCAGCAGCGGCAGCAGTTCAGCCGGTAATGCAAACAATCGCTACATGCTGGAGAATTTGCGCAAATACTATGCAAATCAGCAGCAGCATCCGCCTGCGCATTCCGTCAACTCCTCTTCGCTGTCGAATTCCTCCTCATCAAACTCGTCAATGTCGCAGCACCAGCAGCAGCAACAGCAACAGCACCAACTAAAGCTCAACATGCAACTGCAACCCACCGGCGCCAAGCAGCAACACCATCATTTGGGGAGCAATCGGCGCAACTCCAGTACTTCGAATGCCTCCTCCACCGCGGACAACTTTGACACCTTCATCGCTTTGCGAAATTCATCAGCAAATACCAGCACAGATTACATGGCCAAGCAGCAGCATCAGCTCCGTCGTGGCCAGCAGCAACAGCAGACCGTACCGCTCACCTCCGCTCTCAACTATTACGGCCACGGTGCGGTCACGCCCTCTGCTAGTGCCACACCCACACTGGCGCCCGCCCTCGCTTACAATGGCAAATTAACGGCCACCGCAATGTTGTCGCAAGTAAATTTGAGCAGAGGAGCAGCAGCAGCAGTACCGACCAGCGGATCGACGGCAGCCCACCAGCAACATGCGAGGACCTCGTCCAAGGCGGGGGAGGGGTTCATCCTGGAGTACGAGTGTTAGCGGCCAATCGATAGGGGGGGATACACTCCCGCAGGATACACAGATATAGCGACGGAAGAAGGAGTGGAGGACGAACGGGGAGTCGTCGAATTGCAGGTTGTTTCTTTCTCGTTCGTTTTTTGTTTGCCTTGCCAAAAATTACAATTACAAATTGGCGCAATTGCTTCTACGCTGATTAGGACTCGGGTGTACAGCTGCAGATACAAACTTATAGATACCGAACCACTACCGTTCGATGTGTAATATATGTGAAGTGGAAAGGGGCCGTGAGGGCCGAGAAGCCAATTATTCGTATCATATCAGATAACAAGATATCAGAAAAATAAAATAAATATTATATATATAAAGGGGAGAAAGTGAAATCGTTTGCATAGACCGATGCTTATCCAGTTGATTATGTTAGGAGGATAAATTAACGTAAACTACGACAATAATGCAACAATTCAATTAAAACCGACAAAGATTTAATGATTGCGGTAAAGAAGGACATGCGATTCGTGTTTAGCATAGAGCGTAGCCTAAATTTATTAGTCACAATCTTAGCGAAGCAGCATAAATCAAATTTATAGTTAAATCAATACACGCATCCATGTTACGCGTTCTCCTCTCTAGTGTATGTGTATGTATGTATGTATGTATATCCGTAAAGTGTACAATACTATTGTTCGTAAATCACCCACATCCTTCGGGCATAACAGCATTTTTCCAACTCAACTTCAATTAGCCGCCCCCACAATCGATGTTATGTTTCTCGTTTTTTAAACCAACTTGAGCAAAGTTACTACAAGTACCATAACGTACATAACTACAACTACATACCTTTATCAAGAATCTACATAAATATTTACTCGTATTCATATAAAGTTCAGCAAAAGAAAGCTAATCTCCTGATGGAGTTTGTTGAATTTTATAAAGAAAAATCAAGAGCACTAAGAGCTTCCACTCGATATAACGAAACGAAACGAAAAAATTCACTTGCTACGAAAACGTGTAATTATTTTATACCAAATTAATTTGCAGAGGAAACTTTGGAAATTTTCCGACTGTAAATACAACTACAACTGTTAGCCGATTGCAATTTTTTTCCGGAGCAGGCCAGGCGAGCGCCATCAGCGATCGACTTTAATGAGCCTACAGTGCGTATGCGCAATATTTTCTCATTACACATCCGTCCCTCCGTTCGTTTGTATTTTTGTGTTTCGCAACCACATAAATATTTTCACAGTGGCCAAAAAAATAAATACACACACAGTCGCACACTCCGGAGAGTAACAAACATGCTGAATGCTTTGCGGAAAGCGAAATACACTCGCATAAAAATTGCAAAATGGTGAGAGACAGCGGGATACTGGGCTGCGAAAAAAGAACCCGTCGTTCCTTTTGTGCAATGTATTTCATTTCCATGCCACAACGCCGTCTGGGGGCCTCCATGCAATTATCTGTGTGCGCGCAATTTATCTCATTTGCGGTTGAGTTATTTCCGACTGCAGCAAATAATACTGCCAGCGACCAGGCATCGTCCAGATCGTGTTGCCTTACTTTTTGTTGGGTTCCGCTTTATACCCGATCCCCGATGCCAATCTGAGCCCCGAACCAGCCTTTGCCGCAACACACTTTTCCGCTTAATTTACTGGCAGGCGGCAGCTGCCTTCACTGCATTCGCAGCACTGTCAGTTGACAACAGCAATTGCTGCATAATGCATGCCCAGGACTCTGTGCAAGTTCTCGTCCTGTCAACGTTCCTGTCCACTCGCCACTCTCCACGGTGTGGCCCCCGTCCTTCTCCGATTGTATATGTGAGCTTAATGCCTGGTGCCACCTCAATGGCTGTTTGCTCGCCGGCAACAATAATAATTCATTGGCTGCTTTATGGCTCACCATCAACTTATCGGCAATGGCAGTGGCAGAGTCGCCTCGCATCTGCAGCTACATGATGCAATATATAAATTAATAAAAGTCAAATTAAAATTACGTATTTTGACGACAACGGGGAGATGCGATTGCAGCGCCACTGATGCAGGGATAAGATGGATGGAGAGACAGGTATCTTAACATTAATTTCAACCGCGGATATGGCCAACTCATTTGTCTTGCCCGGCCATAAATCTCTTGCCCAATAGCAGGAATGTCACCTATCCCCATAGACCTCAACTAGGTGTCTACAAATGTTCAATAGCTTTTGTCTTTAGTAGGTGTGAATTCCAATCAAAATACTTTGCATACGATAGCATTGCATTTATTTTTTCTGTCTGAAGTATAGAAAGGCTATCAAGGAAATAGCTTACATCGAAGTTTAAAGTGAGGCTGACTACAGAGTTAGCAGATATAAAGCTAATGAGAAATTGTAAAAACAAGCACTGTTAGTTGAGCTGTATTTTTGTTAACTTACCGACTGCAAATGGACACGAACCGACAGATACAGATACACCTGTACACTCGATTTGAATATACCTGTGCCCAGGACAAGAACTGCCGCCAAGCGTGCATTTTGTACAACTTGAATTTTTTCCACTTTTCTATATACTTATTTCTATATACTTTTACACATATATACCTATAATGCCTAAGTCCTATGTTCGTGTGTTTACGTTTGTTTACGTTTAAGTAATGCAAGATGAAGGAAAACCAAAAATGACAAAAAATCAGAGGCCAATGGCCGAATTTATTTAAGTACGATATATATATATATATATAGCATTTTCTACATTACACACTCGTAACTAAATATATATAGTTATATATATATAGTATTTATATATATATAAATATATATGGTACCTATTGATACATACAGCGTATGTATGTGTAGGTGATCTTGAACGCATTCATTATGTTTTACGTTAACATGCTAATGCTCATTTAGTTTACATTATGTATATGTATGTATAACTTATGTTAATGATGTTACTACTACTACAAAATACTACTACTACCGACATTTATTCGATTCGATTAGTTTTCCTTTTCGATATGAGATTGAGATTCCCGAAGGTGCAACAACTAACTATATTGTAATACTCGAACAAAATCAAAAACATAAAAAGATATTACCAAAAGTACTCTATTTCACACCAAGCGGAATGTTTTTACCTTGCCCGCCCCTCAATGAACCATGTAAAGCATTAAATCAAAGCAAATAATCCAGTAATCAGTAATCCAGTAATGCCGTAATGCTGTAATCCAGTAAACAACTGTCTGTGCTCGATGCATTTTGTGCAACTCAAAACAATTCCAGTTACGTTCCCCCAAGACGTTTTTAATTAATTCAAATTTTTCGGTTTGGCTTTTATTTCGGTTATCCTTTTGCGCTTTCGTTAGTATTTTCACATTCGTATATGTATGTATGTATGTGTACTTGAGTTACCATTTCCATTTCCGTTTCCGTCCAGAAAACACTTTTGTATGTGACAGTCTTTAGCAAAAACATAAACATCAACACAACAAGAAACAGCGACAAAAACAAAAACAAAAACAAAAACAAACGTCATGCGAGCCAGCAATGCGAATTCCATAATCAAGTTTTTATTGCCTGCTTTTGGGCGCGCGCGTGTCGAAAATATTTACACTTTCGTTTTGTCCAACATGCAACGTTTGCTTGTCGTGTGTTTGTCTGCTTGTTTGTTTGATTAACAACCTGCAACATGTTTTGGCCTTATCTTTTCGTTTAACCCTCTTCCCACCTCATCCTCATTTTTGTTTTTTCTTGTCCTTAGCTGAATCGCAGCCAAGCTAAGAATGTAACCGCAAACTGAGAATGTGAACGTCTGTAACCAGATTTTTGTGTGCTTTTCCACATATCTATCTCTTGCTGTGTTTACCTACCTTTCTCTTACACTCTCTCTCTCTCTCTCTGTCTGCCCTACTCATGGCTCACACCTTATTCGTGTTGTTATTATTGTTATGATTTTGCCTTGCTTCCTGCCTCCCTTTTACGATTCTTGTGATTATTTTTATTGCCGCAAGTACATACATCAGATTTTACTACTTGTTTACTACTTACAATATCCTTGGATGTCTGCGTGTGCGTGCACACATACACACATGAGGTAATTTCGTATCTTTGCATTTTGAATCCTGGCTCGTGCGGCATGTGTATTCTTGTGTGTGTGTGTGAGTACTGTTTACTGTATCCTGTGTAACAATTTGATCCGAAAGTTTTCCTGCATTTTAATTAACCGCAGTGGAAAGAAAGCAGACGGATTGAAGAGCCCAGAGTAAATACCATTATATTTTGCATACTTTTACATTTGTTTGCGTTCCAAGGAAGGCACAGAAACAAAACTCATAAATAAAAGGCCCAGGCACGCACCACAAACTGTCAGTGCATAAATCACAACCAACTTGCAACTTCTGTCCGACAAATGGCCCCAGTACCAGAAACAGAATCGGGATCAGGACCAGGACCCGGACCAAGCCCAGAACCAAGACCAGTCCGTCTTAAGTTGGCCAAAAGTTTCGGCCCATCCGTCTGCTGGCGCAGACATTTCCATGCAATTTGTTAAGCGCAGCGTAATTTTCCCGAGTCAACAAAACGTTTCCATTGCATCATTTAGCAATTTTGCGCGCCCTATGCCTTTAACTGAGAACAAACAGATCGGGAGCTGCCTGCCAAGATGAAGAATGTTTCTTGCTAATCGCATAATCCAATTAGCTGTTGATCTATGTGATGCATTTGCCAACTTTCCAAAATGTCTTGTTTCCTTGGTTATGCAGCGCCAGAGGCCGATACGAGTTGGTCGAATCCAAATCCAGTTAAGCTTTCACCTTGGCAGGTATTTGTTGCAATCTTTTGGCCTGCACACACACACACACACACCAGTACATCCCCACACACCCACAAAAGCAATGGCACACGCATGCTCACCCTCACACAATCAAAGCACTTTTTCACTCACAAGGAAATGGCTTTAGATACTCGGAGGAAACTAATCCTTTTATAAACATTTTCGCAAAAACCATGCAACTATAAATTGGGCTTTAAAACCCCGAAGCCAATCAGAAAGGGATCAAAAGATATCCTTTGTAAATGAATAGCAAACAGCTCTTGAAGATCAATTTTTTTTTTTTTTGAAAGTATCTGTTCACATTTCACGCTCCGCCAGTTTGAACAATTTTTCTGCGGCAATTATGGTAGTTAATTACAAGCAATTAAGGACCGAGTCGAATCCATTGGGCCTCCCACACTCGATTTGCTGAATAATTCGCATCAGAGCGCAAACAAATCAAAAAGCAGTGCAAATAATAACAATAATAACACCATCGGTACAACAGCAATCATCATAATGCGCAATTATAATAATTTCATTCCGCTGTCAGTCACAAAATTGGTTTGCATTCATGTCCGAGCCATAAATAAATTCTTATATTGTCGAACGAAATTCTCTTTAAATTGTATTCGCACAGAAATTAATTAAAGTCCGAATGAAAAACAGGCGGAAAAAAACGTTTTATTTAATTAACAAAATTAATAATCAAAAAAGAAGTCCAGAAATCGGAGCAAAAAGAGCAACGTGCACTTTGTGAATATTTAAATTCTCCAATATTTTCACGGCACGTTATTTGATTCGGACTACGATTTTTCCTCGGATTTCAGTTCGGTTCAAAATCACGTTCATTATTTGTTTGCGTGCAAAGCAAAGAGTATGGTTCTGTCAAAGAATATTTAATTTCATTTGTTTTTCCACCTCATTTGTGTATGGTATGATAAGCCCCCCATAAGTGTGTGTAACCAATTTTCGGTTTAGTGGTTCTGAGCTTGATTATTTGTTTTGATTTGTATGTTAAATGTCCAATTTGTACTGCCACACCTTTTGTACTTTTGTATTTTGAATTTTGTGTGTTATTTTTATACCAAATTAATATTTAAGCAAGCCTACATTTATCCCCTTAAATTTAGTTAAAGGTAAAAATATACGAAACCGAGCGTCTGCAGACGCCAATTAGAGTTCAGATACCGAGGTCGAGCCAAGATCAGAGCGAGGCCGAAGACGAACCCGAAACCGAAGCTTGATCCAAGTCGAAACGATTTTAGTTGAATCTCCATTCAAAGCAATGTATAAATGTATGCACCTTGAATTAATTTATGTTTATGTATAATAAAATTATTAATCTTAATCTTAATATTTATTTTAGCAAAAACGATTTATTTTCAATAAAACGAATCTGATTTTTGTAACTGTTTTGTTTTTGCGTTTATTTTACTAACTTCTGCAAGTGCTGATGTTTTAACTCACCTTCCTCCGAGTTTTTTCTCCTGCACCAAGCTATTATTTTTTAGTTTTAAAAACCCTTTTTCAGATGGTGTCCCATAGTTTAGGTAAACCCACTATTACCCGTGGACTTGAGTAATGCAATGGATTATTAAGAAAATAATATTCGACCCTGTATCAGGACGTAATTTTAAAATTTACATTCAAAACGTAAACAGTCGTTGAAATTAGTTTGGGAAATTTTCCGCAACAATTACGACATTTTAATATTGAAAATCTGCATTTCCTTGATCAATAAGTTACTAGAAGACTTTGATTACCGTCCTTGCAGACAAAATTAGTCAAACTAGCCCATAGAGTACCCATTTTTCCCCTTCGTATAACAGCTACACACATACTCGTACTAGTTTTAATCGATTTAGTTTTAAATATCCATTATATTCCCATTTTGGCTCTAGCTCTGTCTCGTGTTTGTGGCATTTTGGTTTATTTGTTCGTACTTTATTTATAGCAATCTTTATGGAATTGTTTAAGCAAGAAAACTGAAAACAAAAACCCTGCAAACAAATAAGTTACATAAATATTTATACAATAATTATTAATAATGCAGAGCAAGTAATTTATAGAAAAAAAAAACGAAAAACAAATACAAAAAAAAGTGCAAGGAGGGAAAAAAGCATAAGTAACACATTATGAATGAAATTTATAACGAATAAAAACAATTTAATTGCGAATGCGTGTGTGCGTGTTAATATTAATTCATACTCGTATTCACATGTACTCAGTTCTGTGTGCCTTAATACTTTTTCAGTTGAGTTTCCCATTAATATTGCATTGGGCATTATTATTAATATTGATTTCGTTCATTGTATTCCCACTATGTCGCTGTCTGTGTGCGTGCGTTCGAATGCGCGTGTGTGTGTGTTCCATGTGCCATGTGCCATGTGCCATGCCTTGTGCAAACATTTGGATAATTTTCTCTTTGTATGTACGGATGGATATGGAACAATAAAACATGTTTTTCGTTTTTTTCGGTTCTGATTTATTCATGAGCGCTCTGCGCTCCCAGTTATCCCGCCACTGCCCCATTTTCCCGCCCAAACGTTATGAATTTTTTAAAGCTCTGTGCGCCGATTTTTTTTTCCCCACCAACCAACCTACCATCTACCACCTATGATTCTCCCGCCATACATCACGAGACACCCAATCCTCCATTAGTGTTAGTTGATTGAAAATGACATTTTTAACACATGCCATCGGCAGTTTTGACTGCTGCTGAGTTAGTAGATCAAAAACTATTCGATTTTGGACCACGCCCACCTAGACACATAGACACCTAGACACAGACTAAAACACTCTCCCACAAAAGGAAAAAAAGAAAACACACACGTACCACTTTGGCATATGCTTCAATAAGAATTTGAATATGACTTTGAATGCGAAACCTTTTTAAGTAATGTCTGTGATTTGTGTTAACCAAACTTAGTTACTAATCATTCACCAACTTCCACGTATGAGATTCTTTCAAGCGATTTCGACCAACAACTGACCATCGCCGGAAGCAGGCAACCGGATTCAGCTAGACTCAATAAATGTAGATAATAAAAGCAAGCTCATTCGAGAAAGGATGCAGTTGTATGAAAGAAAAATAAATAAAAATCAGAGCAACCGAAAATTTTGATTTGATACTACCGAGAGCCCCGCCCATTCGAAATGATTTTTGTTTTCAGTGTATTTTGATTTCGATTACGTGGACTTGGTGAGCAAACCCCACCCAGCCAAAAACCCTCGTCTTGTTCCTCTCTCACTCTCTCTGTCTCTTGTGTCTCTCTCTATATATATACGCATACATGTAAATTGTTTAATTATGGATTGATTGATTGACGACTGACCTTGAATATATACATATATATATATATAAAATCCACATACATATATCTTTACGATATGTACATCTTATATTAATGAATATTTATGTAAAGGATTACATTTTACTTTCTCTTTTGATGAACTTTCCATGATGTAATAATAAGCGAATGAACTGAATTGAATTTTTACTTTGATATCTATATATCCAAGCATACACTCCGTCACAGTCACAGTCACAGTCACACCCGCAAACACATATACATAATATATATATAATAATATGTATTTATCCTGCCGGAAGTTGCTGCCGTTCGTTCCTCGTTCGTTCGCTCGTTCGCTCGCTGATTGATGATTGATGATCGTGGTTTGCCAATTAAAATACTACCTACCTATATTATATACTCTATATTCCCCAAACACTACAAATTTCGATGAGCTGAGTCATGATTTGTTATGTGGTGCAAGCGAAATACGAACGTTTTATTGGAGTTTTACTTTCGTCTCATTTCGTTTCGATACTTGTGTCCAATAATCTAAATAAACACCATATATATCAATAAATATTTACCTGTACGATGAATTATACTACAATCTAGCCACTAGTGTACGCATCATCCAGTGCATAATGTAATTTTAACTGAATGTCTTTCTTGTGATACTCAAAGAAACTCCCAAAAGACACTGAAACTCCAAATCACATTACTTCTACACATGTCCAAAACATAATACGATACATTCCTGCGCACATACGACATGTTTTTATCTCATTTTCGAACATTCCCTGATCATGGCACATATGGCGTATACTTGATATTGACAATTTGCTTAGCTGCACCACCAATCTCTTTTTATACGTATAGCTGTATATTTCCGTATCTCTCGCTCTCTCTTACTATTTTGCACCGACACGGCACAGATGCCACTGAAAAACTCATTATAAATTAATTAAGCAAGCAATTAATAATTTCACGTTCAATTTAAGTTTGTAAATGAATTAATGTTTCCCCAGCACCAGCCACCATCATCATCGTCACTGTACCCACTAGAGACAAGGGCAAAAAGCAGCCAAAACTAGTAACACGCCTACCCAACTAACCGAAACCACGCCCCCGATCCATCCAGCTATCCGGCTACCATCCCGCCCAAAAGCCATACATTTTTTTAAAGCTTTTGTTGTCGTAGCGTCTAAGCCAAGCATAATTACCCGTGCATTTTAACACCCTTAGCCCTAGCCCATAGTCCTTAGAGCTTCAGATGTGCACCACCTCGTCCCAACGCCCCAACGCCCCAACAGTAATTTACATATGGCAACAACAAACTCATTTTAGCTTTTTTCGAGTTGTTGCCAACTAGTTGGTGGAGAGAGAAAAAGTTTTTTAATTGTAAATACACAGTTTTTTGTTTGGTTAATTGCAATTTGAAATGTTTTAGCTAGCAAAAAATATTAACGTAAATTGAGTAAAATTGAATTAAGCATTTCACCTGCAGCCACAAACAAAAATTATAATTTATATTATTCTCTAAACTTCCATCTCTTTTTGTGCCTCTGTCTGTCTCGTTTCTGTCGCCTGTTAGTTGTTGTGCTCCGTATTATTTTACCTATATTACGTTTATTTTTAATCAAGCTCTTTTCTGCATTGGCAAAGTTAATTTTGCTTTAATATCAGTTTCCGAACGCAAATGCACTAATTATAAGTTTTCCAATTGAATTATACTTTCACCAGCCTCACCGTCTCTCTCACAGCCTCTGCACTAATATTGCACAAGAATATAAATACTATGATAAAGCTCGTTGCACCGGCACAACTTTGATTGAATCTTTCTATGGTATTAAGCATTGGTATATTCTTAAGAAATTTCGCAGCGGAAAGCGCCTTGTGAGCTCTTACAATTGTCCGAGCACCTTATGACAATAATAAATAATTAAATAGCGTAAGTACTGTCGTAAGCTGCCCAATCCGTATCCCTCACATATGGTATTCTCTTTAGCAAGCTTCTTAAAATATGGCTAAAAGTATCTGACCTGCATATGGGCCAGAAATGATTTATTCCACTCGACAGTTGACTCCAGTATTGTTGCTTTCTTAAGGCCTTGTTATTTGTGTGCCTTCTTTCAACGTCGCTTTAATGGCTCATTGCATTCGCAAATACGAGTCGACAGACTCGACGACATCCTGACAGGCAGGACGACTCAGTTCGGGAAAGAACATATAATGCCTTGGCATTAATTTTATTACATCTCTGGGTGGACTTCCTTCTTGCCCCCTTGCTTTTGGTCTGCTGCTGCTCGTGCGTGGGAAAATGTGTGGGGAAAATACAGAAAAAGCAATGAACGATTTCCCCTGAGGCGAAGTCAACAATGCGCTATAAAAATATCAAATATATGTTTATTGGTTTTGATTAAAAAATAATTTCTTTTTGGTTTTCTCGTTTTAAGCTAGTTAATTACTATCAACTAGTTAATCAACTAATTTACGCACTCAATCGAAAAATATTAAGAATCAGTTGGATGAGAAGCTATTTATCAAACAATGTTCTTTTGCTCCCAGAGTCCATTCATTTTTCACACTCAAATAATCTTCATAAAAACTGTTTGAGCATAAATTATTTAATAAATACATTTTATTTATGAAATTCGCTAAGAACATTCTAAAAGAGTACTTTTCGTAGGCAAACGAAGAGTATGCAATGCCGACATAAATTTGATTATTTTTATGCTTCTTTGTTTCCGTCTCAGTGGTGCTGAAAGTTCGCTGCATCGGACGAGCGGCATGCAGAAGATTTTATTGTATTTCGTTTTAAGTTCAATGCACCATAAATTTCCAAAATGGATTTATGTTGCACTACCGACCCACTGCTCCCCCATTTCCCATTGCGCACCAGCTCCGCCAGTTGGAGCTGCTTTATTCGATTCCATCCCACTCCATTTCTTGCAGCCATAATTTATTGCGTGTGCATTTCCGCTCCGAGTTCATCGAGCCAGTCGATCCGATACTCGGCGTCTTAAAGAGTTTAATTTGGCCATTCGGCAAATAATGCTGTCTGAAAATCAGAAAACAAATTGAATGCTCGGAAAGTTGGCTCAGCGGCGGCGGTGGCAGGAAAGTTTACTTTTGGGCCACAGGCCACGTGAACTGCGAGAGCTGTAAAACAACTGAGAACCCATAAATTCCTGCAGCTGCTGCAACCACTCCTGAGTTGCTGCCACCACCTACCCCTTTGCCAGGAAACTAATGACAAGTCCCGCAAAATGAAGAAACAATGCGCGCATAAATTACGCTCAAGGCGGTGCCCGAAATTGCATAGCAATGGCTTGGAAGCGAAAACTAAACGCAGAGACAGTGCCATAGAAAAGTGGGCAAAAAAAAAAAGGATTCCCGACTGTCGCTGCAAAAGCAAACAGAGTTGGAGGGGGCGAAGTCCTGCAGTGGGATTAAGGAAAACAATGGCGCATCAAATTACAGCAAACAACAAACAGCGAGTCGAACTCGACTTGGCAGACAACTGCCACGCCCATCGACCGAACTTTGCATTGTCGTGCTTCGGTTTGTGTTTCAAAGTGCCACACGCCGTATACGCAATTTGCTGCTGCCATGTGTGTTGGTGTTTGTGTTTGTGTCTATTGTAATTTGGCGCTATTATTAAAAATCCTTTATGATGCCTGGCAACGTAGCAGTAGCAGCAGCCGCTCGGATTTCAGTAAACGCATTCTGTGCGCTCTAATTGCGCCATTAAAAGATGACAAACAAAAAGCCCCGGACTTCGCACTCCTGACTCGGGGCTCGGGACTTCGGTTCCAGATTCTAGCTGCTTGGAAGACTAAGGCACCGAAGACAATGGCGACAGGCGAAAGGCATTTAATATGCTTTTTATGCGCTACCATTCCCTATTCTTCAGCCTTCCATTCTCCTTTTTTTTTTGTACTTTTGGTACGCGGATGTCATAAATGGCATGCTTCATGGGAAAATGGCCAAGTTTGTGTAGGTGTGGGTGGGCGCTTGCCAAAGTTTCCGCCAACAGGACCACTATAAATATAATTTATGTGTGCGTGTGTGTGTGTTTGCAGGTGCATTTTATTTTTTAATATGCCCCAGGCAAACACAACACATGAAATTTGCATTTTATGAGCTCCTCTTTTCTTTTTTTTGGGCCAGCCAAGTAAAATAGTAAATATACACACATCTAGTGACCGTAAAACTAATCCAAACACGCATACGAAACCCCTTCTAATGTCCTATTTACCTTTTCAGCATCAACGCACCTGCCCGGCAGAGTTTTGCAGCTTAGTTCGCTTGAATGATTTGCAATATAGACATTCTTGACACAGTCGTTAAGTCCCGAAAAGGAATTAAATAATTAACCTGTCCGAGATGTGAAACTTTTCTAATGGGATTAAAGGGTCCACCAATTAAAGGGTCCAAACTGACGCTTAACTTTATGTCTAGTTCCTTGGGAAACATTAAAATTTAATGCATTAAATGCTAAGTTAAATTTACGTTATAGTTCTTCCTTTTATGTATGCTCTAAAAATGTACGTCTGAAATGATCAAACTCAGATATGCTGGAATTAGGTTAATTCGACAGCCTCATAACATAAATTTAGTCCCATTTTAAGGAACTAACACCTTTTCTTCCAAAACAAGCATAGACCAAACTAAATCATGAACTCACATTTTCTAAAAAAAACCCTAACAGGTCATTCTATCCCTTCGAATCTAACTTGCCTTGTCTCAGGTCCTGTGGTTGGATTTCCGTTCTCTTCCGTTTATGCGGCCTTATTGAAAAATTAAACTTGTAATAAAATTTAATGACTTGGCGGTTTTTAATAAAAATGCGCCAACGCCTTAACCAACAAAAACGAAAGGAAACGCCCGCAATTTAAGCGCAAATTTGTGTTCATAATCACAATTTCGGTACCTTTTTTTCTCTCCGTCGGTTATGCGGTAATGACCACACAGAAATTTTGGCTTACCCTCGACCTCTAACACCGCGCCAGTGCGTGCAATAAAAAGTAACGAGGCTGTTAACATTAAGGCAAACGTTTGCCTTTCACTTTGGTCAAGAAGTCAGACGGAGGCTGAAACAAAAATAACTTCAGACACAGGACCACTACGACGGCGATGGTGGCGGCAGCGCCGTGGATAGCGGCAATGGCAATGGCGACTCATCGACGTTAAGTCGGGGCGTTAATATTTAAATTTATATTGCGGCCGGGCTCTGGTCACGGCAGTCACGGTACTGCCACTGCCACTGCCATTGGCACCGGCACCGGCATTGCCAGTCGTACGGTCTCGTTTGGCCATCAATTCTGCGTTTAATGCCTGCGCAAATATTTGCGCAATCAGCAAACAAAACAAGCACCGGCCAACCGCCGACTGTCGACTGTTTAAGCAAAGCAATTGACCGTTGCCCAGGACAGCCAGCAGGGACCAGGGCACGGGGACCGGGTGGAGGGGCTCGATGAAAGCGACACGGCCGCAACTTGTATTTCCTGTTGACCCGTGTCCGTGTGCGAGCTGGCACAGCGGAAATGCTCGCAGGTGCGGCGCCCCACCTTTTTATTTATTTTTTTTTATCTGACCTGGCTGCTGTCTCGTGCTGTAAATATCAGTGTTAATCATTTAATTAAACTGCTCTCGCTGCACATACTTTTCGGGCATACATTTGGGTAATTTATGGTACGCTTTGGGTTTCGACAATTACTACTTCAATATGCTATCTTTAATGGGCCATTACTGCATATTTACAACGGGGCGTATGAGCAATAATTTTCCTTGTTTTTTGCATCATCAAACGCCCTAGTTGCATTCAAAAACAAAGGCAGTGGTGGTGACAATTAAATGACAGCAATATCTTTCCTTTTAAGGTTCATTACGGCATTCTGTGAACATGGCGTATACGCAATATTATTTTCTTGGCGGCGAAATAAAGCGTTGCATACTTTTTTGGGCATCCTTTATGCACTATAACAATTCCTATTTTTTTTTTTATTTAAATCTGAAATAAGAAAGTGAATACTGCGAAAATGCCAGAAGAAAGAAAAGAAAACCGTAAACATTCTTGCACTCTTGCAGCGCCAGAGCCGTAAAAGTTTTCGGTAAACGCATTTCAAACACTCGCCGAGATAGTTATTACAATTGTACACAAAGCAGCAACAACAGAGGCATGCGTGGGGATACTTGCGGGGGCGAGGCGTGTGGCAATGGCGGATCCTGTGGAAAGCGGCAGCTGCGGGAAAAACTTGTAGCATTTTCCTCAAATGAAATGCAAAACGAGCAGAGCCATCTTCCACTACTTTTTCTTATTCGACAGCAGCAAAGTAATATTTACAAAGGAATATTTTTGTACATTTTGTTACGTTGCCTGTGCTTTGTAGTGCTGTAGTTGTATGGCAGATAGAAGCCATTTTTGAAGTGCAGTTAGCTTTGATCAGAGTACGAGTGGAAGAGCTGCACTGAAAAGAAACTGAAAAGAACGGAGATTGTTTACAGTATCTATTTTTAATATGTGTTTTGATACAAATTGTTATCTTCTTACGAAGTTGGTATAATTTGAATGTGGAACATAATCTCCCTTTAAGGCAGTATTTTTTCCTGTGTCCTTTTGGCTCGAGAGGAAGCCCGAGAGATATAAGGACATGAGGGAGAAAGGAAGAACGGTGATTTGGGTGGCGGATGTAGCGAGCTTAGCGGAAACGTGGCTGCAACTGTCGTCGGCGCTGTCGCTGTAGCTGTCACTGCTCACTCTATATCTCCATCTCTATCGGCCTGCTTTGGTCCCGTCCCGCTCTAACTGAACTTAACATCCGCCGGACAATTGATGAACGCCTTTGTTGTTGTATGCAGAGTGGATTCCAGTTCAACTCCAGTGCCTGTCCTCGTCCAAGTTTCGAGCAAGTTCAGTTACCATTTGCCGTGTGGAAAACTTTGTGCAGTTGACAGGCTGGGCCAGGGGAAACGGTTGGGGGGGTGGGTGCTGGGGAATCGCGGGGGAGTATAGAGGGCTCAGCCACTTTTATCCGAAAGGTCCTGCGGATCGTCGCCTGATGTTTTTCGTTTCGTTTCGCGCCAGCAGCAAAAGTGCCAAGCTCAAAGTTTTGTTTACAAAGTTTTCAAATTTTTGTGGCACTGAGTTGAACTTCCGCCGAGTGCACCCCATTCCCGTTGCCGTTGGCATTCCCTTTCCTATTTCCCATTTCCGGCTGCTGTTGATGATGTTGCTCCCGTGCTGGTCCTTGCTTTGAGGGGGACTGCGGTGCTCCTGGCAGCAGCTGGCCCGGTCTTCGATTCACAGTCATCCATCATTAGCCGACAAATGTTCGCCGCAATTATATGGCAAGTATATTAAATTTCCATCTATTTGCCCATGCAACTAAATGATGCAGAAAATGCAATTCAATGCCAATGGCATTGCCACTGCCACTTGCCCCGATCCTCTAAGAGAATGGGGATGCTTCTGGTTGTGTGACACTTACTTACGCGCTTATTTGCCTGCACTTGAGGGTCCGTGAAGACACATCCTGCGGCTCCTTCAAGTTGTCATTGCGCGTAAAATTATGTCAATGCTTGTCAACTTTTCCGTTGAGCCAAGTTGCTCGACAAGTGCGCCCTGTAGTGTCTTGGAGAGTGCATTGAGTGAGCGCCTGAAAGTTTTCCCTGCCTCCTGCCCCCAAATCCCCACGTCCGCTAAGAATGGCTCCTGGCAGTGCTCGTGTGTATGTGTGTGTGTGCGTTATTGACTATGCATAAAGTGCATTTACAGTGCCTCCCCAGAGAGTGGAAAACGACAAAGATAGGAAAAACAGTTGCTCTTACTGCCGGAAACTTTTTTAATTTAATGTAAAAATTATCTACCTCAGACCCACATAATGTGGTACGCGAATTGGAGGTCCTTACGACACGACAGCTTCCTTTAAGTTAACTTAATGCCAACTTGATGCTCACTTTTCCCAAATTACCCCGCTTAATTAGATAGACGAGTGTGTGCGGGGGTGTGTAGCGGTAAATTGCAACTGCATTTATTAAGTTTCACCAGCCAATTAGCCTGCTTGCCCCCGCCTGCAACTGCATCCATGCATGAAATACCCACCAACTTCCCACCCAAATGCACCCAAAGCTATTCTAAATTTAAGTTGTACGTTGAAAGCCCACTGAATGTCTTGAAGCTCACAAGGCGCTACTTGTCTTGATTAATCACCCCAATAACTATGTAAATATCTATGTAGTGCTACTGAATTTAGATTTTACTTTGTGTATGCAAACTGGTTCGATTTGAGCACTTGTACCTCGCGAATCGAAGCGTAGCTGTGTGTGTAAAATACTTTCTTTGTATATGGACTATGAACCGGAAACGGCAAGTGCCGCTAAATCCAACGAAATTCCACAACGGACGCACTTTCCCAATCCATTCAGAAACCGAAACAATATACACCACATGGTAACCACACAGAACGACACCTACGAATACTCTCTTTAGCAAAAAATATTTATATACTTATGTCATACACAATTTATATGATAAGTGTCTACTCTTTTCCTTTTTCGTCTCTTTTTACGCTCTGACATTTCATTTTCCGATAACAACCAACCAACCAACCAACCAATGCGCATTTAACCAACACCAACACCAACACCAACTCCACACCGCACACCACTATTGTAATGTGAACTACACACCACCAACCGAAAACCGACCACCAACCACACAACCACCCACAACAACAATCCCCCAACACCCACAACAAACACCACAAATCAGAGCGTGCCGGTACTTCGCACATTTGGCGGTCATCACATCGCGTAGCGCGAGCGGGAGCGGGAACTGGCAGCAGTCCCCCTTGCAGCAGCGGCAACCACTTCCAGCTCGCCGGCAACCACGGTGGCCACGCCCACCGGTACGCCACCACTGCTACCGCCGCTGCCCAATGCGTTCGTGGCCATCAAGACCAAGTCGGAGTGCAGTAACAGCAACAGCAACCACAGCAACAGCAACAACAGCCTGACTCTGCACAGCGGCAACAGCAGCTTCAAGTCGAGCGGCAACGGAAGGAAGTCCTCGCCCCAGCCGCCACCACTCCCGATGAAGAACGGAACCAAGCAGCAAGAGTCGCACTACCAGCACTTGACCTACCAGCCACATCCCGGAGCCGCACGCAACACACTGGATCGCAAGCAACAGCAGACAAGTGGCGATTACTGCACCCAGATCAACCCGCATTACCTTCAGACTTTTGATAGCCTGGACCACTACAGTGTGGCCACTTTGCAACAGCAACAGCAGCACCGCAGCCAGTCCAAGTCGCAGATCTATAGCTATGGCAGCAGTGGCACCGCCAGCGACAATTCGAACCACCAACAGCACCAGCAACACTATCACAGCAGCAACAACTTAGCCATTGAGCACCACTACCATCCGCAGCACGGTGGCGAGCGGTACAGCCATCCGCATGTGCAGCAGCAGCAACAGTCGCAGATGCAACACCAACAGCATCATAGCCTGAAGCACCCCAAGCACGGAAAGGGTCACAAGAACGGCAAGCACGGCTCCAAGAGCAGTAGCAGCAAGTCTCAGGACGATTTTAAGGCCATGCACAAGCAGCAGCAGCAACAGCAACAACAGAAATGCGGCAGCAGCAACAACAAGCAGCTTAAGCGCAATGGGTGCAGCAATCAGCAACTTCAGCAACAGCAATCGCAGCAGCAACACTACTCCAGCTCCAGTGATAGCCTACCATTTGATAATAACTACTATTAGATGCACGCACACTAACACAACAACACAATATCTAACACAAGGATGGCATTGTAAAGGGTGTTCCAAGATTCAAAAAAGGCACATTCAGTGATTCATTATGGTATTCTCTTATTTTCTTTGCAAATATTCAACATTTGCTTATACATTTGAAACCATTTTTTAATAATCAATTAAAAGGCAATATATATTGAAACGTGATATCAAATTAAAACACAGATATCCTTCATTGCTTATTTAATTTTTGTCATCAAAACCAAGCATAAAATATCTGATGAAGTCTATTGGAACACCTTTTGAGTATTAAACCATAATCGAAGCACTAGACACCACACATTTGTGTTCAGCAATTGATTTTTTTGATTGACGCATTCTTGCTGCTGTATCCAGGATACAGTCTTGATGGCGATGAAAATTGATTTTGCTGCTGCAGGGCACACATTTTCAAGCATTTTTGGAGAAGGAGGTGTGCAGCTGCAATACATACACACACAGCCACCCACACACACACACACACAATTAAAAGTACATACATATAGCAGGCTTCAGTGGGAGTTAAATGTTTTAGATCAAATAATACGTTAGGCGCTTGTTGTTTTCGAATGATATAGCCTCTAAATGAATTGAATATTTACTTAGTCTATAAACTAAAATAGTTCTTAGGCATTGTCGAAGGCGAATGCAATTGAAAGCCATTGAGATTGCAAACAGCTTATTGTTTACCGTGTACATAGAATGGTTAAGTCAACAAAACTAGTTATATCTATTGTAGACCTAAGCAAGGCCCACCAGCCCCCGACCCTTGGCCCCTCTGAACAACCAACCCGAAAAGCTCACCAACCACCCCCAACTTTAGCACCGAAAGCAGATCGTGTTTCTTGGCCATCCAAAACTCGGCTAATCTCATTTTGTTTATTTGTTTCATTAATGAATTGCTTGAAATATCTGCCAAACTACACAACAACAACATCAACAACCACCACACCACAAACAACAACTGAACACGCTTACACCTCCAGTCGAGTTCCCAGGCCAGAAGCGTTGGCCACGACGAACTGGGCAACCTCCTCTGGCAGCAGGAGTCCTGCGAGTTCCTTGAGCAGTTTCCAGATTCTCGCTGCCCCGTGCCACCTCTTAGGCACTGCCACGCTCCCGGCCATGGGCATGCCCATGCGCCCAACACTCTGGCCAGGCGGAATGCCGATCTTTTTAGCGGGGACCTTGGCATACCGGAGATCAACACACATGTCGGGAGCGTGGTGCACACGTTCGAGACCCTGGCTTTGAAACGCCGCCTGGCCGAGGCCGAGGAGCAGGAGAGGCTGGACCGCGACAGGGAGCTGAGTAAGTATGAAGCCAGCAGCACCCAGAGCAAGTACAGCCAGCTGAAGCGCCGCTCCCAGGAGATGCGCCAGCGGTTGGTGCAGCAGATGCACCGCCAGCGATTGCAGCAACATCAGCACCAGCAACAGCAACTGCAGTTGCAGCAGCACAAGCAGTTGCCACTAGCACGCTCACGAACACAGTCGCAGCCACAGAAGCAATCCATGCACGAGGGCACCCTACTGACCAATAGCTGCAGCACCCAGACCTTGGCCTCCCACTTCTGGCAGCCTGCTCAGCGCCGATCGACGGAACAGTTGCCTCAGTCCACTTTCGAGGACTATCGCAAGAATCTGTTCGGCACCTTGGGTAGGCGTGGAAGCGTTGACGAGCCTGAGGAGTTGCAAGACGAATCCTTCATAGTGAACGCCGCCTTCGACGAGATATTCTCTCGGTATGATGACGATGGAAGCGAGGTGGGCAGGGGTCAGGATCGCAGCCGCACCCACACCCACACCCAGACCAACACCGACGATCTCTTCGAGGATGAGCATATGCTGGTGAGTCTCAGCGAGCTGGACGACGAGGTGTTTGCCAGTCGAGCGGCCACAGCAGCTACCACGCCCACCAACAGCAAGGCAGGACGAACGCCGAAGCACAGTACTCCGGCCCTGAATGTAAATAAGTATCCGGCTCCAGCACCACCTCGATCCCGTACTCTCACAAACCTCTTCGAACGTCTGAAGTCGCAGGATCACAAGCTCCAAAAGTATCCGGCGGAGTCGGCCCTCAATGATGCCGCCGACTTCAATCGTGGCTCCACTGTAAGCAAGTCCTTTGTCCAGCAGCTAAGAAAGCCTTCGCAAAAGCAAAAGAGGGCTCCTCGTCCGCCGCCCAAGCCCCAGTCCAGATCGCAAGTAGCCATCGCCCATGTGACACCGCTGCGCAAAGCCCTGATCTTTCCCAAGCGATCCAAGTCCTCCAGCGAGCTGCTTCTAGACGATTTGGGTGTGCAGGCGCGTAAGTATCGCAGTAGAAAGGATCAAGGATCAGCGCTCTAAGAACGAAAAAGAAAAGCATAGAAAGGCACACAGTTATGCACCTGTTTTCTCACATGTTGACCCTCTCAATCTTTACTCTCAGATAGCATTTAAATGGTTTCTTTCCTTATTTCTGTTTACCCAGAGGCGACGCTTTTGTAGGCTAAGTGACCCAAAACAAAAATACCCATAACCCTGATTTAGACCCTGACCCGAACCTGAATCCGAAAACCAATCCGAACCGAATTGAATGAAAACGATAATCCGATGTAGTTGTGGAAGGAGTGCAGCTATCCCGCCGCCATAATGGAAGACAAAGATACTACCCGAAGCGAATCCCAAAGAGAATTGAGCCATACATGGATACACCCGATGAACTAAACTAATTTCGTAAAATACCATTAATTAAATTAAGCCAAGTACATTATTCGATAAAATGCATGAAAATCAAATCCGATGACTAACAATATTTATATATACACCCGTATATGGATATACTTATACATTACTGTACAAATAGGATTGGTAACGCCCTACAAGAGGGTTAGATATGAAAATGAAAATCAAACGGCTATCTTGCTCTCAACCTAGTGCAAGTTATTACGAGTACAAGTTTGTCTCTTCAATTATAATTTAACTTCATCAAAGAATATACCATACAACCGCGATATACATCTAAATATTATACGGATATATATATATATATATATATACATATATACATATATATAGCAAGCATGTAACTGCGTCATTTGTTGTAACTTGTAGGATAATTGCGGAATCAAACAAAATGTAAACCAATTACAAAATGAAACATTACTAACTCTTACCTGCATGCAATAAAAGATTTGAAAATGTAAATTCTGTGTTGGTCATTCATTTAAAGGGATAGGACACCATGTATTTAGATTGTTCATATTACAGTGTTTTATCGGTACAAGGAGTTTCTGTAAGTATTATTTATTTGTTGATGACCAGTATTCATTGGACGGGCGGAGCAGCAGCTTGAAGAGTCGAATTGCCGGGCGTCCCACCATAGGGCTTTGGTTTGACTTCGAAAAGTTCCACTTGAGCAGAAAGACCAGGCTAAACAAACATCGATAAGAAAATATAGCTTCTTCAATGCAATGACATTAACTCACAAGCGTTCCGGACCACAAATAGAGGAGTAACATGGTTCAAAGGATTCCCAGGAGCTGCCAGCTGGCAAGCGAGCTATTTCTTCTTCCCACGTTTGCCAAGTGTAGCTAGCCGTTTCCTGCTCCTGCGACCAAATGAAGTGCGCCTGCGGGCTCTCAAGCACAAAACGCTGTGCCTGGTAAGTACGCGTCGACCGATCGATGAACTCCACTACGAAGAGCAGCTCGTGATCCCGCGAATGTGTCAATGCGTACAATTTATCGGTTCCCAGGAAGTATTCTCCAGCCTTAATGCTATTGTAGCCGTCACGGAACTCCTTAGCGGTGCGCTTAGTGCCGTTAAAGCGCTGCAGCACCAGTGTCCAGCCTCCCTCATTCAGAGCCTGTTCGCAGAACACGTCAAATGGTTTGCTGGCCTCCTCCAACTGGATGCGGGTGTACCCGTACTTGTCGGTGAAAGCACAGTTGCGAGGAATGGCATCAGTTTTGGTGGATAATTGCTCCGTGGCATTGGCCAGACGATTTAAGACTTTTGTTTGCTCGTCGATCTTATCATTAAGACCGCGCACAGCAGTGGTCAGAGCTACATTGTTGCTACAAATGAATACTTTTTAATTTAGTCATAAAAGCGTTCTCAATAACTTACCTGCCCGGAAGTTTAACGTGCACTGTTCTACGCTTACGCCTCGAGGCAACACTTCCTTCAACCAGCAGCACTAACAATGTTATTCCAAACAACACTCGACTGAGATTCATCTTTTTGCCTTAAGCTCTTGAACTGTTCTGAGCTAAACACATCACCTTAGCTTTGCAAGAAGAATTCTATACCGCCGATAAGACTGCTGATTGTTAAAACCTTGACCGTTGCAAACGGTCTGCGCCAAAAATATCCGTCTCCAGGTTATCACTCTCTGGAATCATGACGCTTCTCATTATTTAAAAGCTAAAAGCCTGCTTGAAGATTTACTCAGACCAAGCACCGATGCAACCGTTCTCCGGTGTGAATTCGCTCATGGCTGAGCATGTCCACATCTTTCTATCTGGGATTGCATCGACCAGAAAAGAAGCGATCTCAGAGGCTTCAGTGAAGCCAGAACTTGCGCCCAAAAACGGTGCATTTATGCGGCCTCTTGTCCTTGTGCTGAAAGCGGTATAGGCGATGTGCATCTTGGTGATCCACCTGAATTATGGAAGTTTTTAAAATATTTTTGTATGAACCTTTACACGAAACTCACTTTAATCGCCAAAGATCCTTTGATCCATATATATGTATGTCCGTCAACAGCTCTTTCTCTTTTATAAGAATTGGAAAAGCAGCTTCATTAAATCTTAAGTTTGTTTTGATATAATAAAAATGGTAAGTAAACAAAATGTCGTTTATGGTTGCCAACCCACTGATGGAAAGTGCTGCCAGACAGAGTTAAAATACCGATAGATAGTTATCGATAGGCCGCGCTGTTTGAGTTAATTTATTTTGATTGGTTTTACTATGTCTAAAAATTTTGGGATTACAATGAAGGTATAATCTAAAAATTGGGTAAGCTACAAATTTTTAAAGCATGGGAGACACAATATGGGCTCCAGCGATGGCTATATC
The DNA here is from genome assembly GCA_035045925.1 of Drosophila atripex. Taxonomy (NCBI): domain Eukaryota; kingdom Metazoa; phylum Arthropoda; class Insecta; order Diptera; family Drosophilidae; genus Drosophila; species Drosophila atripex. The sequence goes on along the minus strand of JAWNOP010000022.1, from coordinate 1,287,277 downwards.
TCTGCAAATAATCATCCGATTCTTGAGCGGGATACCTTTAACGATTTGTAGATTGATTCTCTTTCAATCTGCATTAAAATCTAGAAACACATTACTTTTCAGATTTTTCGTGAATTTTTCTGGAGGATCTTCGAAATTATGAAGAATGCAAGGAAGCCACAATATGGCCCCCAGCGATGGCTATATCTCTGCCAATAATCATCCCCTTCTTGAGCGGGATACCTTGAACGATTTGTAGATTGATTCTCTTTCAATCTGCATTAAAATCTAGAAACACATTATTTTTCAGATTTTTCGTCAATTTTTCTGGAGGATCCCCTTCGAAATTATGAAGAATGCATGGGAGCCACTATATGGCCCCCAGCGATGGCTATATCTCTGCCAATAATCATCCCCTTCTTGAGCGGGATACCTTGAACGATCTGTAGATTGATTCTCTTTCAATCTGCATTAAAATCTAGAAACACATAATTTTTCAGATTTTTCGTCAATTTTTCTGGAGGATCCCCTTCGAAATTATGAAGAATGCATGAAAGCCGCAATATGGCCCCCAGCGATGGCTATATCTTTGCCAATAATCATCCGATTCTTGAGCGGGATACCTTGAACGATTTGTTGATTGATTCTCTTTCATTCTGCATTAAAATCTAGAAACACATTATTTTTCAGATTTTTCGTCAAATTTTCTGGAGGATCCCCTTCGAAATTATGGAGAATGCATGGGAGCCACTATATGGCCCCCAGCGATGGCTATATCTTTGCCAATAATCATCCGATTCTTGAGCGGGATACCTTGAACGATTTGTAGATTGATTCTCTTTCAATCTGCATTAAAATCTAGAAACACATTATTTTTTAGATTTTTCGTCAAATTTTCTGGAGGATCCCCTTCGAAATTATGAAGAATGCATGGGAGCCACTATATGGCCCTCAGCGATGGCTATATCTTTGCCAATAATCATCCGATTCTTGAGCGGGATACCTTGAACGATTTGTAGATTGATTCTCTTTCATTCTGCATTAAAATCTAGAAACACATTATTTTTCAGATTTTTCGTCAAATTTTCTGGAGGATCCCCTTCGAAATTATGGAGAATGCATGGGAGCCACTATATGGCCCACAGCGATGGCTATATCTCTGCCAATAATCATCCGATTCTTGAGCGGGATACCTTGAACGATTTGTAGATTGATTCTCTTTCAATCTGCATTAAAATCTAGAAACAAATTATTTTTCAGATTTTCCGTCAATTTTTCTGGAGGATCCCCTTCGAAATTATGGAGAATGCATGGGAGTCACTATATGGCCCCCAGCGATGGCTATATCTCTGCCAATAATCATCCGATTCTTGAGCGGGATACCTTGAACGATTTGTAGATTGATTCTCTTTCAATCTGCATTAAAATCTAGAAACAAATTATTTTTCAGATTTTCCGTCAATTTTTCTGGAGGATCCCCTTCGAAATTATGAAGAATGCATGGGAGCCACTATATGGCCCCCAGCGATGGCTATATCTTTGCCAATAATCATCCGATTCTTGAGCGGGATACCTTGAACGATCTGTAGATTGATTCTCTTTCAATCTGCATTAAAATCTAGAAACACATAATTTTTCAGATTTTTCGTCAATTTTTCTGGAGGATCCCCTTCGAAATTATGAAGAATGCATGAAAGCCATAATATGGCCCCCAGCGATGGCTATATCTTTGCCAATAATCATCCGATTCTTGAGCGGGATACCTTGAACGATTTGTAGATTGATTCTCTTTCAATCTGCATTAAAATCTAGAAACACATTATTTTTTAGATTTTTCGTCAAATTTTCTGGAGGATCCCCTTCGAAATTATGAAGAATGCAAGGAAGCCACAATATAGCCCCCAGTGATGGCTATATCTCTGCCAATAATCATCCGATCCTTGAGCGGGATACCTTGAACGATTTGTAGATTGATTCTCTTTCAATCTGCATTAAAATCTAGAAACACATAATTTTTCAGATTTTTCGTCAATTTTTCTGGAGGATCCCCTTCGAAATTATGAAGAATGCATGAAAGCCGCAATATGGCCCCCAGCGATGGCTATATCTTTGCCAATAATCATCCGATTCTTGAGCGGGATACCTTGAACGATTTGTTGATTGATTCTCTTTCATTCTGCATTAAAATCTAGAAACACATTATTTTTCAGATTTTTCGTCAAATTTTCTGGAGGATCCCCTTCGAAATTATGGAGAATGCATGGGAGCCACTATATGGCCCCCAGCGATGGCTATATCTCTGCCAATAATCATCCGATTCTTGAGCGGGATACCTTGAACGATTTGTAGATTGATTCTCTTTCAATCTGCATTAAAATCTAGAAACAAATTATTTTTTAGATTTTTCGTCAAATTTTCTGGAGGATCCCCTTCGAAATTATGAAGAATGCATGGGAGCCACTATATGGCCCTCAGCGATGGCTATATCTTTGCCAATAATCATCCGATTCTTGAGCGGGATACCTTGAACGATTTGTAGATTGATTCTCTTTCAATCTGCATTAAAATCTAGAAACACATTATTTTTCAGATTTTTCGTCAAATTTTCTGGAGGATCCCCTTCGAAATTATGAAGAATGCATGGGAGCCACTATATGGCCCACAGCGATGGCTATATCTCTGCCAATAATCATTCGATTCTTGAGCGGGATACCTTGAACGATTTGTAGATTGATTCTCTTTCAATCTGCATTAAAATCTAGAAACACATTATTTTTCAGATTTTTCGTCAATTTTTCTGGAGGATCCCCTTCGAAATTATGGAGAATGCATGGGAGTCACTATATGGCCCCCAGCGATGGCTATATCTCTGCCAATAATCATCCGATTCTTGAGCGGGATACCTTGAACGATTTGTAGATTGATTCTCTTTCAATCTGCATTAAAATCTAGAAACAAATTATTTTTCAGATTTTCCGTCAATTTTTCTGGAGGATCCCCTTCGAAATTACGGAGAATGCATGGGAGCCACTATATGGCCCCCAGCGATGGCTATATCTTTGCCAATAATCATCCGATTCTTGAGCGGGATACCTTGAACGATCTGTAGATTGATTCTCTTTCAATCAGCATTAAAATCTAGAAACACATAATTTTTCAGATTTTTCGTCAATTTTTCTGGAGGATCCCCTTCGAAATTATGAAGAATGCATGAAAGCCATAATATGGCCCCCAGCGATGGCTATATCTTTGCCAATAATCATCCGATTCTTGAGCGGGATACCTTGAACGATTTGTAGATTGATTCTCTTTCATTCTGCATTAAAATCTAGAAACACATTATTTTTCAGATTTTTCGTCAAATTTTCTGGAGGATCCCCTTCGAAATTATGGAGAATGCATGGGAGCCACTATATGGCCCCCAGCGATGGCTATATCTTTGCCAATAATCATCCGATTCTTGAGCGGGATACCTTGAACAATTTGTAGATTGATTCTCTTTCAATCTGCATTAAAATCTAGAAACACATTATTTTTCAGATTTTTCGTCAATTTTTCTGGGAGCCACTATATGGCCCCCAGCGATGGCTATATCTCTGCCAATAATCATCCGATTCTTGAGCGGGATACCTTGAACGATTTGTAGATTGATTCTCTTTCAATCTGCATTAAATTCTAGAAGCACATTATTTTTCAGATTTTTCGTCAATTTTTCTGGAGGATCCCCTTCGAAATTATGAAGAATGCAAGGAAGCCACAATATGGCCCCCAGCGATGGCTATATCTCTGCCAATAATCATCCCCTTCTTGAGCGGGATACCTTGAACGATTTGTAGATTGATTCTCTTTCAATCTGCATTAAAATCTAGAAACACATTATTTTTCAGATTTTTCGTCAAATTTTCTGGAGGATCCCCTTCGAAATTATGAAGAATGCATGGGAGCCACAATATGGCCCCCATCCATGGCTATATCTCTGCCAATAATCATCCGATTCTTGAGCGGGATACCTTGAACAATTTGTAGATTGATTCTCTTTCAATCTGCATTAAAATGTAGAAACACATTATTTTTCAGATTTTTCGTCAATTTTTCTGGAGGATCCCCTTCGAAATTATGGAGAATGCATGGGAGCCACTATATGGCCCCCAGCGATGGCTATATCTTTGCCAATAATCATCCGATTCTTGAGCGGGATACCTTGAACAATTTGTAGATTGATTCTCTTTCAATCTGCATTAAAATCTAGAAACACATTATTTTTCAGATTTTTCGTCAATTTTTCTGGAGGATCCCCTTCGAAATTATGAAGAATGCATGGGAGCCACTATATGGCCCCCAGCGATGGCTATATCTCTGCCAATAATCATCCGATTCTTGAGCGGGATACCTTGAACGATTTGTAGATTGATTCTCTTTCAATCTGCATTAAAATCTAGAAACAAATTATTTTTCAGATTTTCCGTCAATTTTTCTGGAGGATCCCCTTCGAAATTATGAAGAATGCATGGAAGCCACTATATGGCCCTCAGCGATGGCTATATCTCTGCCAATAATCATCCGATTCTTGAGCGGGATACCTTGAACGATTTGTAGATTGATTCTCTTTCAATCTGCATTAAAATCTAGAAACACATTATTTTTCAGATTTTTCGTCAATTTTTCTGGAGGATCCCCTTCGAAATTATGAAGAATGCAAGGAAGCCACAATATGGCCCCCAGCGATGGCTATATCTCTGCCAATAATCATCCGATTCTTGAGCGGGATACCTTGAACGATTTGTAGATTGATTCTCTTTCAATCTGCATTAAAATCTAGAAACAAATTATTTTTCAGATTTTCCGTCAATTTTTCTGGAGGATCCCCTTCGAAATTATGAAGAATGCATGAAAGCCACAATATGACCCCCAGCGATGGCTATATCTCTGCCAATAATCATCCGATTCTTGAGCGGGATACCTTGAACGATTTGTAGATTGATTCTCTTTCAATCTGCATTAAAATCTAGAAACACATTATTTTTCAGATTTTTCGTCAATTTTTCTGGAGGATCCCCTTTGAAATTATGAAGAATGCATGGAAGCCACAATATGGCCCCCAGCCATGGCTATATCTCTGCCAAAAAACATTTGATTCTTGAGATTCTTGATACCTTCAACGATTTTTAGATCGATTTTCTTTCAATCTACATAAAAATCTTGGAACAAATTGATGTTTAAAACAATTTAAACACCAACGATTTATTCAAAAGTTATTTTTAATAACGTTGTTTTTGTTACCATTATTACCAAAAAAAGAAATAATATTTCGAATGAAACACTAACAGAAATTAATACTTTTAAAAGTCGTTTCGGATGGTTTATTATAATTAGGGAAAATCATAAATTAATACAAAATTAAAAATTAAACTATTTGATGGGACAGAATAGAGCACAGTGGAAGGAAAATATGTTACCAGGACAGGGATCATAAGTCTTGCAGCACTTAAAGCCAGAAATTTCTTCGTTTCTAAGGACAGTTATAATCGGAAAGTAACTAGCAAGGACATCAGGAGCATCGTCCGCTGCTTCCATTTAGAGAATATCATTTTTGGTTTTAGTTGGAGAGCCGCTGCTCTACTCGCCCGGTTTCCAGGCTACTTAAATGCGCAGGTTGGGATTTGTGTAGCGGACGTACTTCAGGAGGGCGTCGTTCTCCTCGCAGACGAAGGACTTCTTGTGGTGGCAGGCAACATCGTGCCAGTTGACACCGTCGTTGTAGAACTGGTTCAGCAGAGCCAAGCAATTCTCAGGGGCGCCGTTCTGTTTGAATTCACGGTTATCGGGCTGGGGCAGGCCGATTCCGCCGGTGGGAGACCAATCACCCTGGGAGCGCTCCGTGGTCGGGGCCAGTTTCTGGAGGGTGGCGGTCCAGAACCATCCGTTGATGTTCGTGGGCTGCAGGTCTGGGCGATCGCAGCCCTTGAAGTCGCACAAGCGGCCGCTGGTCCAGATGTATTTCACCTGAAAAACAACAAAATATTGAAAGTTTGCTTTAAAAGTAAGTAATGTATATTCTAACAATAATATAATAAGAATATTAAAGAATGTTCTACAAATAAGCTTAGGATCAAAAATAAAGCTGAAGAATTCCAAAAAGACAATCATTTGTAAAAAAATCTGCATTGATCAACACAACAAATAATAAATCCGAATCTCCCAAAGTTCATTGCACTTTTTGAGATGCTTTATCAGAAATACATTTCTCCAATCGATTGCGCCTACGCAAGAAAATGCAGCATTTTTTTGGCCATCGAACTCATGCAGCACAGAAATAGTAGAAATTTAAGCTGCCAACAGTTTTGGGCTTGTCACGCCCAAACAGCCATTATTATCGCTGAAAGCGAACCCATTTCATTCCCGTTCCAAGTCCGCGCCCTTTTGTAGCCGCCGCACCCGAAACTGTCAACAATTTGAGGCGAACAACCAGCAGACGCAACAGCGCAGCCACAGCTTTGCGTCCATCAGTCACTTTCACCTGATGGGCCATAAAAATTGTTTTGTTAAAAAGGCATAAGCCATACAACAAGGTAGTCTAACAAAGAGCCAACCGGCTTGGTTGGGCTGTCAGCCCTTTTGGAAAACTCCAATGAGCGTGGAGCTGAAACAAATTTATGGACATTGATTTCGGTTTTGTCGGTGGCGAGCTCAGCGCATTTTTCCGGGCCAAGAGGGCCTTGTAATTGTTAAAATCGGACAATGAATGCATTTGCCCCCATGGCGGAAGCCTATGTTAAATGGATTGTGCTTTATGCACCTGTCCAAGTAAAAGGGAACTTGACTATATGATAAGGAAGGGGAACTCATTAGAGAAGCGGTTTTGTTGACGGAAAAGTGGATCTCTTGGAAAGTTTTGTTATTTTGTATGTATATACATATGTGGGGTAAACTGTTTGATTTAAAATAATGTAAATTTTATCAAATCTAACATTTCCTGGTCACTCTTTTCCATCAATAATATTTTATGCATTTTTAAATTATATCAAAACTATCGAAAACAATTTCTTCTTCGGCTTTCATTTAATTTCCTTTTCGATTAGACTTCAATTTTATTGGCAATGGAGCCGTTTGCGTGTTCAGAGTTTGCTAATTTGTTAAGTAATTTTGTTTGGTAGTTTTTCCGGCGAAGCTTTCCCACCGCATACCAAATATATGAACTTTCGTTTTCAATTTGCCACTAACTGCTTTCCCATGTGAGACCGAGATGAGGTGAGCAATGAGTTGAAAAATGGGAGATTGGAGATGAGCCGGCCTGACCACAACTGTAAACTTGACACTTGTCCATATCAAAAGAGTTACGTAACAACTGACATCTTCATTCGTGTGCGAAATTGTTGAGACAACAACTGGGAAAGTTTTTGTATTTTATGATTCGAATTTTTTTAGCTTTGCTTTTAATGCGTAATTTCACATTGAACTTTGCAGTGCGGTGTTAATGTCGGATTTTGCAATTACGTTTGGGTTTCTCTGCATCCTCAAAATTAAGGTCAATTTCAAGTTTTAAGCTCCCAGAGCTGGCACACAAAGCGCGTTAAGCAGTTCACAGTCGACTAAACAGGCGTTATTTAACATGTCAAACAAATCGATAGGTGACATAATGGCATGCAAAAAACCGGAGGGTAATATCATAAATTATTGCCAATTTCTTTAGTCTTTCCCCGACGACGTCTAGTAGGTGTAAAAAATTCACTTCGATGGCATCTATTTATGTTTATGAGGTGTGTGCGGTCAAAACAAAAGTATATGATACCTTTCCCTGAAAAAATTTATAAATAGCCAATGAGTTGCATATTTTAGTATATCATTGGTACCATTTGTTTCCTCGATCAAAGCATAAAAGGCTGATCAAACAGGTGCAGATAAGGTGAGATCAATTGAATTGCTTATATAAGGGTCTTGGCTGTCGATAAACGATTTATTGACTCAAAATTGTAGTGCCGAATAAATAAGTTACTTTTAGTTGTTAATGACCGTGAATTAATGAAAATAATTTTTAGATTTTGTAAAAGAAAAGTTAATCCATTAACAACAGTTACTAATAAGGTTCGTTGCTTAAATCTTTCGATTTCACTTCAGAGAAATGTCTTCGAAATTAGTAGTATTATTCACTTACATTCTCGCCCACAACGCGCTGCTTGATCCACTCGTTCTCCAGGCTGGTTTCTAGGGAAACGGAGTCCATGCACCGCCTACGGCAGTAGTTCCTGGCGGTCAGCCAGTCCTCCTCCACGCCCTTAAGTTGAGGGTCGCGCCACGAGAAGAAGTATCTAAGGGATAGAAGCAAATACGAATTATTGAGAGTACTCTTATGGATTATTGAAGTCCATCTAACTCACCCTTTGCCGTCGGGTGTCTTTTCGTGGATGATGCGCTGGGCGCAGAGCTGCGGATTTGGTGGCTCCAAGCGCCCATTCTGGAACTGGGCCGAGCCGAGGCTTAGCAGGCTCAAAACACACACACCGGCGACAATGAACGCTTTCATTTTTATATATTTTAAGTCTATGCAGGGCACGCACACACACTCGCACTTTCAGTGGCTTCAATTTCTCTGGGATCGCGTCGCGCTTCTTTCTACCGACCGTTCGGCTGGCACTGATCAACTGGAATGTCAAAAACATTCGGGCACCCCGGCTTTTATATGTATGAGCTGAGAGCCATGCAGCTACGCTCGACCTGAGAAGAGGGACTTACCCGAAAGAGAGACTTTTGGGTAAGTGAATAGGTTGTTTTAGGGTTTTGATTTGTGCATGGTCAACACTTGAAACATTATTATATGAATTCTAGCACTTTATCAATACGAATTTGGGTATTGGAAGAGTTTTGTTCAAAAACAGAAAACAATATAAAAGTTAGATGTATATTTTTTTCTTCACAAAAACTTTGAACTATGTATTTTTTCTCGGAAAAAATTTCTTTAAAATAAAATACCTAATTCTCATTCAGTTTTTTCAGTGCATCTGGAAAAATTGTTGGCCTCTGCGTTTGGGCCAACTTAACATGCAATCTTGAATGTTAAGTGGCCAAAAGCGATGCACGGAAAAGGGAGCTGGTCGGGTGGGTGGGGAGGCATTTTTGGTGGGTCTTGCTCATCTTTTTTTTTTTGCACCACTTTGGTTTGAATGGTCGTCAAATGGATTGGCCTAACTCCCATCTATTTAGCTACACAAACACGCCACAACTTGGGCCAAAAATCTTTTTTGGCACAGAAATTTCGATTTTCTGTTGTGCGTCTCCCGACACTTTGCATAAATAAATGCATTTTGAACTATTGTTCGGCATACATTTGTATTTGTTTTGTTTCAGAAATATGTATGTATTTTCCTTTGTATTTGTGGTTTGGCGAATTGCATAATCGTAGCTGAATTGTTGACTAAAGATTGATTTCAATTTGATTCCGCAAGTGATCCATATACATTTTTGGAAGATTACAGATTACTAAATGCTTGAAAGAGGCATTCATCCTCTCACAAACGGGTTGAATATATATTTTTTTCAAGCATCCTAATTAAAAGATTTTCGGTTTAATTTTTAAAATTTTAAAGGCTCCCAAAAGATTATGCAATTTTCTCATAAAAGGCCAGAAGAAATATTCACACTCACTTGCCGTTGCATAAGCATAAGAAATGATGCCCATATGCATTATTTTCTCCACAGCTTCGGACCCAGATCAAGGTCAGACGCGACGAGTACGAAAATTTCACCCGATTAATGTGAAGAGCAAGCCCGAAAACCCAAAACCCAATTCACGCATTTCAACATGATCGCCCCGATAAGTTAGTCTCCTCCTCGTTGGTACATCTTCCCCTCACGTGCAGCTGAGCATGTCGACCCTACACAAATAAAAACACACACAATCAGGCGGAAAAAAACAAAGATTTGTGGCTCAGTCCCTTGCCGGTGTTAAATTGTACTTTATGGCGATCGGTAAAACGGCAAAAGTTACACGAAGGCAGGTGCCGCTCATTACCTGACATAAGTATCTCGTGGGACACTTGATGCGGATTATGCCGAGAGCTAAGTCATGACACGCCTATGTTTGTGCATGATTTTTGAGGAATTTCATTTCACTGTTTTGAAAATTGGAGGATACAGAGAACTGGACATAAAATATTTAGACAAGTACTTAAGTACAGAAAATTAAAGACTAAAGTCATAAAAGTAGAGATTCCCATCACTGCTAGTAGCCATGAAATTTCCTAACTTTAAATTGGATTGAGAAACTTATGATATTAAATTTTATATTCAAATTACTATACGTGCAATTGTTGAAAAAACAAAAATTAGGCAATCCATTTAAATGGTAAACACGTATTTATTTCAGCAGTGTTTTAGGTAAGCATAATTTATTTAATCATTGTGAACTCTTTGCATTACATGACTCCCCCTCGGGCACTTTCTGTACATCGTCATATTTAACGATAATTTTTGTGGCACTATTTATGTGATAAGGAACCGGGAACTGGGTCCAACTGTCAATATATCAAGTGTCTCGGGGCCTATTCAAAAAATTACCGCATCGCATACCCACATATTTACGCAATGAGTTCCCAAGCCAGGGCTCGGGGCTGGGGGATACGGGAGACCCAATGTAGATGGGTCTTGAGATGGGACCGAGATGAGATCCAAGTCTGTGGACTGGGCCTGGCCAATTTGTCGATGAGTTGGGTAAATATTAACGGAGAAAGTGCCGCTGTCAGTTGGGCTTAAAGTTTTTGTGCTGGCGTTGTTTTTCTTTTCGGAAATATTTTTGCACAAGTTACATATTGTTTAATTATTTGCACAGAAAGAGAGTGACTTCAGGTGCAGTCGTCCCAATTTCCACAAGTGCCGATAATTTATGCAAATATGTTCACTAATAGTTATGCAAACGACAATTTATCTCTGTTTGCCCATTTGGATTTCCCTTCGAACAATTCGGTCTCAATGTCAATTTTGGGCTGTCTGAAATTAAAAATAAAATAATTCGGCATAGCAACAACAATTGTCCAAGTAATTTAATATTTATGTCAGCTGCATATGACTGTTAAAACATTTTATAATTAAAGTTTGCTTTATGCTTCAACCGTGATTTGGTTTGAAATATTTTCATTACGCTTTTTCAAAGTCTACTATTATTTGATATTGAATTCATGCAAATTTTTGGGATGTCTAGAGGAAGCACTCTCAAGATCTATGTAGGTGAACACGTTGACCTAAAGACCTTATGCTGATGCGTTTTGTTTAACTAATTCGAATATTATTAAAAGACATCATTAGGACTTCCATTTAGATTAAGAATTTTGATCACACATATATGAATATTTTCACATTTGTACATTTGAAGGCCAAGGCTCTCGGGCTAGTTTCAAAACTTTTTTATATTTCATTTTGGCACCTAACCAGTAGCCGTCAACACTAGGCGCCACTGAGTCAACATTGTTTGTTGTTTCTTGAATGCTAATGACCAGGAGACAAATTTTAATAACAAAAAGCCACAAGTGAATATTTCAGCAACAAACTGAGACTACACCTCTCTATGTTTTGGAAATTTGTGTTGCAATGCGGAGTACCAGAAGCGATTTCGCATATTTTTTCTTCTTTTGGTTAACTTTTGCAAGGTGTCCGTCTTATGGCGGACGTGGCTACGTGTTTCCAGCCCATAGTTGTACATTAATTGCATTTCAAATAGGTTTTCGATTTGGTTGGCCTTGGGGCACGTGATATCCTATGCTCTGGACATATTTATGGGACGCTCACTTTCCTGAAGTGCATTGTTGCATCGATTAATCGCGAATTGCCAAAGATTAAAGTGAATTGTCCACAGGTCCGTAGTTCCTAAATATAAACTTCTTTATACTGTTGTATAATTTGGGTCCCGTAGTTTACAATTTAAGGTATAAATTTTAATATCTAAATAATTGATATTCATATTGTTAAGATATAAAATTCTAATACGTTTTTCAAAATTTCAAAATTTTTTATTAAAAAACTGAATTTTCCGACTTTTTTTAAATATTTATCTTTTCAAATTGTCCTATTTTAAAAAATAAAGCTTTTCAGTTTAAGCAGTGAAGCTGCCACCTTATTCAAAATTCCGATTAAAAAATATCGATAGCTTTCGATTAACAGGATTTATGTGTTATTGGCGACTGGTCACACTCTAAACTCATGTTGCTGAAAATTTTCGCTTCGCTTTTATTTCGTCTTAAAAACAAAGTGTGCCTGGAAAATAAAAACCGGTAATCGCTTCTAAAACGTTTTATTGACGGTTGAGCAAGAAATCTTCGCAAGATGGGCCGCCGATGCTGCGTGGCCAACTGTCCCTCGACGTCGCGTCTTCTGGAGCACCACGGCGTCACCTACCACTCGTTTCCCCTCGACCCCGTCATCCGAGCCATTTGGATCAAGAACTCCCGCATCAGCCTCGACCGCCAGATCACGAAGAGCGTGCTTGTCTGCTCGCGGCACTTTCGCCGGCTGGACTTCAACACCATCCGCAATGGAAAGTACCTGCTGAAGCCGCGTGTCTTTCCCACAGTGTTCCCTTGGGGCAAAATGGATCCCTCCGAGATCGAGGCTGACCACCGGGCGCTGCAGCAGGCCAATGTAGAGGGAGCGGTCAACCAGGGCGCTGCCCACACTTCCGCCAACGAGGATGTTATAAAAGCCACTGTAGACCAGATTGTGGCCCAAATATTGTCAGAATCAGCAGAGCGCAGTGCCGCGGAAGCTTCTAAAAAGGAGAAGGACAAGGAAGCCCCGGCTCAGACCTCACCACCAGACTCCAGCACCACACCAAAGCAATCATCTGTCGAAGAGTCTACTGCCCCCACGCCGTCTACTCCATCCAGCGGCTCGACAGCTTTGCCCAATACTGGAGGCTCCGGCTCGAATTCGCCGTTGCCAGCATCGCCAGCGAAGTACAGCAATCCCACGAACCTCACCATCGGAGCTCGCTTGGAGGCCCTCAATGCGGAGGGCAACTGGATGCCCGCCAGGATCGTGGAGGTAAATGAAACCGAGCAGACTCTGCTAGTTCGCTTCGAACGCAACCACAAGCAAAAGACCTCGCCGTCAACGAGCGGTGGCTCCCAGGAATGGATGGCCATCAAGTCGGAGAAACTCCGACAACGGCTCAGCAATCGGGTGTTGCCCGTTTTTGCACTGGACGAAAAGTGCATGGCCCGCTGGTCGGGGCCGCGCAAATTCCCCGGCACCGTGCGCAAGCTGCTCGGCAACGACACCTACGAGGTGCTCTTCGACGACGGGTACATCAAGAACGTTCGAGCGGTTCATATGAACAAGTTGCCCAGGCAGCAACTGCCACCTGCTGAGGCAGCCGAAAGTGCACCCACCAGCGCAGAAGTTGCTGGAGCTGCGGCTTCACCTGCACCTGGAACAGCGACAGCAGTCCTGTCTCAGACTTCGAAAAGGCCAAGTACTGGCACCATTCCCACTGTCGTCTCTGCCGCTAAGAAGAGCAAGTCCACACCCCAGCGCAAGGACTGGCCTCTGTTGGACATGTCTAGTCTGGATTTGGGTAATTCTTTGTGTATTTATTTATTCGAAATACTTTCTAACCGGAATAACATTTTGTCAAATAGTTGCTTTGGGACTTCCGGATATTCCACACGACGGAGAGTGGACTTGCCACTGGGTTAACGACCAACCCATTGGCACCGAAGGTTTCCTAATCGTTGGGGAGCACCAGAAGCCCACGGTTATTGTGGAGGACTGGCGACTGCCTCCTGGCTGGATCAAGCACATGTACCAGCGCTCCAACGTGCTCGGAAAGTGGGACGTTATTCTGGTTTCTCCCAGCGGCAAGCGGTTCCGCTCCAAGTCCGATCTGAAGGTGTTCCTCGAGTCGCAGGGTCAGATCTACAACCCAGACGTCTACGACTTCAGCATTCATCGTAGAAGAGCCAAGGACATCAACGCCTATGTCTACACCCATGATTACAATCCACAGCCGCCGCCGAAACCGAAGCCGATGGACGTTTCCCTCGACTCGACATTGGATCAGAGCAACACCACATTGTCCTCCCTGCCTTCGACCCCGTTGCCCGTGAAGGACAGTCAGTACATGGAGGCGCCAGTGGCTTCGCTAGTCCCGCCAGCGGAGCTTATGTCGCCACAGGCCCAGATCGGAGATGACCCCAAGCCCAAGACTACTCCGGAACTGCTGGAGGCTATAGAGGGCAGTGCCGGTTTGGGCTTGGAGGGTGATCCAGGCTTGGTTGAAAATGGATTTGGTGAGTAGGTCATCTTTTTCACAAGCTTTATCTTCATGGCTTGTTATTTATTTCAGCTTTTATTGGCGGCCTGAAAGTTCAAATACAGGAGAATCTGTATGTGTGTCCCCGCGAGGGCTGTGGGAAAACCTACCGCAAGGAAGATTTTCTGCTGATTCATATTCGGCACTACCACAAGGAGTTTGCTGAGTGAGTTCATCACACAGTTCCAGTTTCCACTAACTACATCTTTGACTTTGTAATCTTAGGTATGTTAGTCACTGCCCAAAGATGCAGGAATTGGCGGTGAAACGCACCCATGCCTCTTCCATCGAGCAGGGCGATGCGGCGCCCAAGAACCAAATACCCAATCAGCAGTTCTTTGCCAAGATGCACCAACAGGACGTGCAACAGTCGCGCTCGTTGAAACGCCAACCGCTTCCAGTTACAGTCACGCCACCCAGACCCTCTGGCACTCCTCCTGTAGTTTCGCCTGCCAAGGCAGTAGTTTCGCCCAAGCAGGAGCCATTGGGTCCCGTGACCCCCGCGGCCGAAAGCACCAATATTACAGAAAATCAGCCCCTCGAGCCGGCTTCTAGTCTTCCGCTGAGCTCCGCCGCTCGGTCCAGCAAACGAGCCCGCTATTCTTCTACGAAGCGCCCTTCAGGGTCGCGGAAAAGTAATCGACAGCGCTCTCAGCGTCGCAGTAATGTGACGGACAGTCCAGGCCAGAATCAGAGCGAACATGACACCGAAGACACAAGGCTGTCCTTCAACACGCCCACATCCGATCTTCGCACCGATCCTAAGAAGAGACGCCTGGGTCCTGCTGGCACTCCAATTAGTTCCATTGATTCCCCCGCCACAGCGGACTCTGGATCGACGCCATCATCCAATGACCAGGTGGATATCAATGCCGCTTTGGCTCCACCGCCGACAGATACGCTTGGAAAAGCTCCACAATACATCAAGGAGAATGGAGAACTCATTCGGATAGTCCGTATGCGGCAGGAGGAGATCATTAACTGCATCTGCGAATACGGCGAGGAGGATGGGCTGATGATCCAGTGCGAGCTGTGTCTCTGCTGGCAGCACGGCGTCTGTAACGGCATTATCAAGGAGGCCGACGTTCCAGAAAAGTACGTCTGCTACATTTGTCGCAATCCGCAGCGCGGACGGGACTCGATGCGGTTCAAGCACGACCAGGACTGGCTCTTTGAGGGGAAGCTGCCTTCGGCTGCGTATCATACTTCGAATCCGCAGGCCTTCAAACAGGCCGACATGCTGAAGCGCTCCCACACACTTACCGGCAATCTCCTGGATGCCAAGCGGTCGATGCACTCGCTGCAGGTCAAGATCAATATTGCTCGCAACCGATGCCATCCGAAGCTATACTTGTGGGCCAAGAAGTGGGACGAGGACCATGTCGATGGCACTGCTGTGACACCCATTAAGCGCCCCAAGTCGGAGAATACACAGGACTTTCCGCATATTCCCCAGCCGGAGGCAGCCATCGATCCAGAAGAGTGCCAGTACCGGCTGATAGAGCACGTGAAGGTGCAACAGGCCCTAATTTTGAACCGACTTAATGACATCGAGGCGGAAATGGATGGTAGGTTAATAATAAAATAAAAAATTCCTTGAAATAACCGTATTTTACCGTGTTTTACGCAGAGCTCGAAAAAGACGACAGCCTTGATGATTTGAAGGACAACGACGATATCTCGACGACCAAAGAAGCTATGGCTACGTTCATCAAAGAGCTCGAAACTCTGAAACGTCTGGCGCGTCTGAACCAAGTGGCCAATCTGAAGCAGAGCCTTAAAGATCCCGCAACCAATCCTCCAGCTTGATTCCAAAATAATCTATGAAATTAGGAGCTGTTAGGGGATTATCTTTATTCTACTAAACTGTTGAATGTTCTTTGGTTTATTTTTATGTACAAATCCATTTTTTTTACATTAATATGATACTTTAGGGCGCCCCTTTGAAGTGTTTTTAAAATATTAAATGGCTTGAAAGCTAAAAGATTCTCAATGGCCTGGGAATTGGATGTATAATTACATAAGCTTCTGTATTGCAGAAAATTATAATTTCAAGGTCTAGTCGCAATTTGATTCCCTCCAACATCAACCAAATAATGGCATTCAGGCAAGGAATCTTCTGCGGAAATGTTCTGGGCTTATCTAGGCGGGATGGCCCTCTTCCTCGTAGCGGCGGCTGAAACCGAAACGACTCAGCCTATTGAAGAAGCGACTTCTAATTCTGCGGAATTTGTGGATAGTAACTCGGTCGAGGACTCAACTGAAATGAAGCCAAAGAAAATCACCAAAAAGAAAGGTAGTTCGCAATTCCCGTATATTGTATCCATAGGCGCAAATACAAATGGATACTACAAGCACCTCTGCATGGGAGTAATAATTGCCAAGGAATTCGTCCTGACGGCCGCACATTGCATCAAGCGCCCACGTGGGACCAAGGCCAGGAAACTATATGTGGCTGGTGGCTCAGATCGATTGAACAGCTTGTCACAAACGCGTTTCTTTGTGGTTAGTATATTGGCGCATCCCCACTTCAGGATCCTTGGAGGTCACGACATAGGCATAGTCCGGGTCTTTCCACATTTTCCATTGGACAACGTCCGGTTCCGTGCCATTAAGTTTCAAAACACGGAGAGGCAGGGTGGCGGTCACAAGGCCACTCTTCTCGGCTGGGGACGGGTAACGACAAAAACGGTCAAGACTTTGCAGGAACTAAACTACCAGACTATGGATAACGAAGTATGTTTCCGGAAGCACAGATTTCGGTTCCTCACCAGCTCTGACATATGCGCCATGCACTTCAATGGCAGCAAAGGTGGCTGTGATGTGAGTTCCTCCAAATTCATGTTCTCCTATATGCCTTATGCCTTATTTCCAGGGTGACTCCGGAGGTCCTTTGATAAATTTAAAAACTGAATTCCTTTACGGATTACTTTCGTACACAAGAAAAGCCTGTATGCCGAGGATGCCATATGCCTTCACGAGGATTAGCTCTCACTCGAATTGGGTCGAGGAGTCTATGCCCAAAATGCAACTAATAAGGATCAATCCTGGAAACTATACAAGGTGGATGGACAGAGAGTAATCGCGCGTTCATTCAAATGACTATAATTGTATTGAAAAATAAAAGAACAAAAACGCTTTCCAAGGTTTTAATAAATTTCATCGTTTGATTTTTTATTGACTTAAACAATTTTTATTAAAAATAGTTAATTTATTTTCTATTAAGCATATTATATATTATTATATAATATTATATTACATATTATTATATATATCTTTTTGCAGTGAAATATATTGAAAATCACTAATGCATTTTATATTATAATATTAATAATATATAAATAATATTGTTTTATTCAAAATATATTTTCATGGTATTTTTTTAACGGTGATTAATGGTTTTTGGCCTTTTTCGTAATTTGTTTAGTATTAAGCTTTTTAGAGATGGCCTTGAGATGGAACTTGTCTGTGGACATCTGGCAACACTGTTTGCGCCGCTCTTATCGCAGATAAAAAATAAATAAACAGAACCAAAACAACGCGTTATTTGATATCAACAATTGCGTATAAATAAGCTCATTGGCTACGAATTGCCATTCAGTAAGTGCCAGACTCTTTAACCAAAATGTGGTCAAAGATTTTTAGGTATTTTCGCTCCCCTAGGTACTGCGACATGCCGGACACCAACTTACCAACCGCTAGCTGTGATGAGGCCATTACCCAGCTAAGGAATTTTGGATACGCCTTTGATGACAGTAAGTAGAACAACACCTAGTTATCGTTGCAATAATAACCAGAGACTGATCTCTGCAGCTGGGGTACTCCGTAAAATTGATCCTGCCACCGGGGAGCCTGGAAACGACCAGTTCTCCTACAACATTAGCGATGACGCTACGGAGAACGAGAAGCATTACCAGAAATTGGCGGATGTAAGTAATTTTTTGCTCATTGAATACGAGATATGGAATTTATGGATAATTTATTTCCAAAGCAAATTCCGGAAATCGTGTATGCCCTACTGGAGAAGGAGGGCCTTAGGCGGACCTATATTCCTTTTGGAAAGCCGCCTGAACAATCTTCCTTTGTATATTCCCTGCCTGCAAAGCTGTCTCAGTCCAAGAAGCTCCTAGTTCTTATCCATGGCAGCGGACAAGTGAAGGCAGGTCAGTGGGCGAGGAGGTAAGTAGTACTCGAACCAATATTAGTAATTATTTTCTTGGAAAAGAGTCAGATGGCCTTTGGGACTTAATTGCTTTCGATAAGAAGAATGGGTCCCTTGAGATGCTTTTTATGAATTTTAACCAATTGGAAAAGAAATTCATTATAAAATATTTTTATTATAATTTTCGTAGCCTAATCATCAACAACTCCTTGGACCACGGAACTCAATTGCCATATGTGCGACAGGCTCGAAAACTAGGATATGATGTTCTTATCACCAATACAAACGATTTAAAAAGGTTTTACGATGGAAAAGACAATCCCATTAAGGGCGTAGAAACACCAACTCAGCACACCAAGTATGTCTGGAAGAATATAGTGATACCGTCCAATCCCGAAAGTGTGGCGATTGTGGCCCACAGCTATGGGGGCTTTCTTACAATGGATTTGGTATGAATTTGGCAAAAACAAATCACATTTGTATAACAAAAATTTAAATTTTATTTATAGGCGGAGCAGTTTGCGGACTTCTTTAAGGAGAAAGTATTTGCGATTGCACTTACCGATGCGGTTATGGGCACTATCCATAACAACAAAGAGTACATATCTGATGTGGCGTGTGACTGGGTTACCAGCAAGACCCCGCTAGGCACAGCCGTGTTAACCACCAAGGGCAGCATCCGAAAGATTTCAGCCGGTCACACCAAGCACGAGTGGACCTCGTATTCGGCAATAGATTCTATATTTAAGTACATAGAAAAGAAGTACGAGAAAAGGTCAAACAAGAAGTGACAGCCTAATGTCGGGGTGTTGAAGAATTTTTTGTAAACCCCAAGTATATCCTAAAAATGTGAATATAAATTATATTTTTACCACATTCTCACATTTGACACTGATCCATTCTCCCCAAGGACAAACACAAACTATCGATTTGCTATGCATAAATCAAGCGAGCGGACACTGTCCGAATGTGTCACAAACACTTACATCAGGGCTATTTAATTTGATTTTCGGCACTTTGGCACATTGCGTTCGAGTTAATCATATTGATGGCTGATGTATTGCCCTCGATAAAACAAAAGTCTCCCACTTGGCCCATCAGTGGCGGCGGTAAAAAATCAACCAAGAAAAATTCCCCAAACGAAGTGACGGCCGGATAAGCAAGGGCTGTCATCTCCGGCAGCTGCATCAAATTCCTTGGGGTTGCCCTGAAGGGCCCTTCGCTCGTGATAGTTACCCCTGTCTGGTTTTCTTCTGGCTATGGTCCATATCGTTTAACTAAGTGCGTCATAAAAAATGACTGGCCGTTCGATTCCATAAGTTAAGTAAACATGGAAGTATAAATGGGAGTTCTGTAATCTCTATAGGGTCTTGCAGGAGATTTTCTTCAAATGCACGTTGAAAAAGTTATTAAAAAATATCATCAAAAGCACTTAAAAAAATGTTAACACAGGCTTATGTTGAAGGTTTTTTTTTATTAAGAATACTACACTGTAGTTACTACACCTATCCTATGTTTATCGTTTGATATTTCTTTTGAAGGAATGAAAGATTGCAACATGTACATTCGCAAACATTTACCAACTCATTAATTATGTGAGATAACAATCATAATCCCATTGTGAAACTTTAAAGACTTTCCCTCACCTTTATTCAGAGGGATTTCTTTTTGGCAAAGGCACAAAAAGTGCAACCAGTGCATAGAGGAGGGAAACGTTTGTCTTTAGCCTTAAAACGAACTTAATACCCACAAAGTGAACCGGGACTCAAACTCAAACAGCCAACAAGGGGCGGAGTGTGTGGGTGGGTGCGAGGTGGCCGGGTCCTGGCAGCCCTACAACTACGGCAGCCCCAACCTCCGTTTCCGGATTCCCGCCTTGCTGGCACAGCCCCATCCGTATACATTATCGCTGTCATGGCCGCAGTCATGGCTTCTGCTCCACCTTAGACATTTTTATATGTATTCAACATCGTTGTCGTCGTCCTATGGCAGCTTGCTATCTACACTTTGACTCCTTGCGCCCTACGCCCGCACAGATGGCGACTCAGGATTCACATACACACACACACATACCCGACAAGGATGGCATCATGCTGCTTAGAGGGAGAACGCAGAGAGCTCGCTCGCCTTCGCCAGCTAAAAGCTGTGCACGAGTTCAGGAATGGGTCATGCGCCTGGAGCCCGAGTCTAACATATATAAGACTCGGATATATATACGTTGATAATACATACGGAAGGCAGTAAATAAGCCGAAGTTGTCCATGTAATCGCATTGGTTGAGTAAATAAAAACAAACGCCTCGCCTTTTGTGATATTTCACTTTAAAGTCGGACCCAATTTACACTGCAGTGGCCCTCGTGTCCTTAAAATCCCACAAAACAATGTCTAGCAATTACTTACAATAATCCTTTTTCGTATGGTTATTTGATCAAATCTTAGACGGAGCGCATCCCTCACATGCGTTCGAGGATTTCCAAGGACTAGCACACCCACATCTCAAACCCTTTAACTCTTGGGTTTCCAGCAAAAGTGTATTGATTGCTTGGGATAATGCTTCTTAAGATTTTCATTTTAGATTGCATAGAAATTTATTTGGCAATTTGTTTTTTTCGCTATATCCTTAGAAAGTTATAGTTTCTAAAACTATTTGAGGCATTCCCAAGTTTAGAAAAATGTTTTAAATTTGCAAGAAAATCTCTGTCTTTCATACAGGAGTCCCCCATCTGTAAACTTGTAACTCAATTCCGACCAACTAATTTAATGAATATCTTCATAAATCAAAACTCAAAATATTATTTTTGCAATGCTTTGAGGGAAAAAATTGTGCTCCTGCAATTTCCGGTGTAAGGAAATATTATTGTACGTTACTTTATTGCTTGAAAAGTTCAAGCGATGTCATTCAAAAAGTCATAAATAATAATGTTTTCCAATAAATGTTCACATGTGAGTGGGCATCCACGGGGAGTGAGTAAAGGAGTGGGCGAAGGACTCCGGACTCCGGGCCATACGCACAAACGCATACGTTGCGGTCGAGTGCAGGAGCAAGACCAGACCCCGGACCAGGACCCGATACCAATTCGATGCCTTGCTGAAATGACCGTTCGTCGTTGAACCTTGCCCAGTTTGACTTTCTCCCATTGAAAATTTTTTGTTTCGCCGGCCAAAGGACGCCCAAGCTGTGTGGGATCCAGACCCATGTAGAATCCATAACTTACAAGGTCATTTCATTGCACGCAACCATTAAGAATTTTTCCTTTTTTTCCATCAGAGATATTCCGGCTTTTTTGTTGTATAATTTAATTCTCATGTGTGACGAATTTTTATGGCTGACAAATGATTGATGCGATTCTGCCACTTCCTGTAAATATCATTAAAAGTGCCTCTCAAGGATACCCACTGGCTCTATGATTCTTTAAAGTCTCATCTTGTTGTTAAATACAACAATGGTCTGGGCATTGTGGAAAAAGGGGAAAGTGTTGAAATGCAGGTTTAACTCAGAAATAATACCAAATAAGATTAGATAACATTGTGTCTTGGGGCTATGTCCTTTCGACAATGATAGAGGGATGGAGGAGGCTCAAAAAGAAAAACAAATAATGTTACAAATTGCAGCATTTGCACCCCTTTTAGCACAAGCCGCACTAACAGGCACTGTGGGGCAGGGATGCCTTATTTTATTTATTTTAAGAACTTAAAAAATAATACCATGAATTTTAAATATTTATTTCGTGTTGCTGTCAATATATTTCCATTATGTATGTTAAATTTTTTCATAAATAGGTTTCTACTTTAGTAGACTCTTTTATACCAATCTCAATTTTATGGTTAAAGATTAGATCCTTTAGTTTAAAATAAAGAACATTTATTTTTTAAGAATATCTTGTAAAGTTACCCACCGTAAATGTCTAAAAAAAATTTTAAATTTCAAACTCTTCCGCCTCCTTCTGAGAAAACACAAATCACGGGGAAATGCAATAACAAAGGGAACCCTCTGGTCGCTGAATGTTCAACTTATTTGCGGTTTATGTCCTTGTTGCTGTTCCTTTATTCATGTCGCTGAGGCGACAAAAAGGACCTTAAAGCCAATAAAACGATTTTTTCGTCTCTATCTATGAATTGTAAATGCTTAGCCCAAAAAGGACAATTGAAGTGGCCGCGTCCGTTGACAGCTTCGCATAGGTCTCAGTTTCCCTTCCCCTCGCGATTTAAGATAATAGTATCATCATCGCCACTTCAGGACACCCTCACCCCCAGGCTTCCAAAAAGGGGAATGGAGTGCCGGATTTGTCTGGGTTCCAGGGTCTCAGGACTTACTTCGGAGTAGGCGTTGTTTGGGTCCTGCCCAATGGCTTCAGGATTTGGTTTCGGGCTTCGATGATAACAACTTTGGCGGCTAATTTGCATGGAATTGGTGGGTGGAGGGTTTCGCAAGAAAACTTAAAGCGATTTTCATTTTTTTTTGCCACCAAGTGACAGATTTTTCACGCATATTTAAAAAACATTTAAAAAACCATTAAATGTTTTTTTCTTACCTTTTCTCTCTTTGTCTTTTTTTTTTTGGGTTGTTGTATCACACCCCACATTTCATGATTTCGTCCTTTTTTTATTTGATTTTTTACAAAGGCTCATTGTTGTTGTGGTTCCAGTTGCGGATGCCTTGGCGGTGCTCTCTAATCTTTGCGCCATTTATTTACACTTGATTAACACGCGACTGACATTTGCTTGACTTTTTCCTTTCTCTGTTTAAATTAAAATGCGAAACTCGCATTGCACAAAAATTTTAAATAAATTGGCAGACCGCACTAACAAGCACCCTATACACTATAATGCACAGTAACGTGTGCATAAAAAGAGTCAAAGTTTGTATTGAATTTGATTTTTAACCCTCTTCAATTTTGGGCATTTTTAAATCCACTGCTACTATTATGTTTTACTCGAAGGGTAGTATTTGAGGTAGTACGCTTTAGTCATGTGGATTGCTAAATTAGATTGCCCTAAAAATTGTTTTAATATCAGGGTTGAACGCCTCTTGTGGAAATCATAATACCCAGTCGGGTTCACATTCAAAATATATATATGCACCGGGGCGAGCCTCAGTGTGACACATTTGTTGGGGGTCTGGTCTGGTGCTTTGCCTTTTTGGCTTTGGTCTCATATTTTTTGTGGCACAAAAATTATTCATTTGTGGAAAATTGTGTCCATGGCCGCAGGCCAAACTGATTAATAAAGCAAACGTCAAATGCGCACAATAGCCACGCATCACCGGAGTCAAAGTTTGAGCCGGATCCGGAGCAAGAGCCACCACCCCGTGGCATCCGGCAAAGGACCACAGCTGTCAACTGTGTGTCACACACAAATGCGACCGACCGGCCAAGAAACAGGACGAGCCGGAACATCCTTGCAAGTGCAAGGAGGCCTTCAGACGTATTGTTCTCTACTTGACTTTTTGCGAGTCCCGGAGATTCATATTCTTTCAGGGTTCACCTCGGTTCGAGGGCGTTGGCATTGTCATCTGGTGGGTCACAGTTGGTTGCCATTTGGACAGCAAATTATTTGCATATTACAACAAAAAATGCTAACAATGAACACTTGATTTGCTTCATTGTGTATTTTTTGTCGGAAATGGAAAAATATGGTTTGCGGTTCAAGGTCATAGTAGGATTTTAAAGGCATATTTTGTAAACATTTTTCTGTTTGAAATGTGCCAGTAATGTCGCCCAGCTTTTTATAAATATTAAGTTATATATTTTTGGGGATTCGGATTTATTTTTTTATATTGATATTCGAAATGTTTCCAAGTATTTTCACGAGATTATAACTCAGCCGTTCTACTAATGTTTTTCCGTATAATTTTTGTTCCCCCTACATTTCTAATCAACTCCCAGGGCACGAATACTGGCTGTGATTTATAAAGATTCATACGATTACTCTGTCGACCATACGCCCACACACTCAGGGCGGTCATAAAATTGATAAAACAAAAAAAAACAAAATATATATAAGTACATACTTACATACCAGTTTCTCTGTTTTTTGTTCGGATTTGACTTTATTAATGGGGCGACGTTTAATGGTTTTCTTTATGGAGTGTTTAGTGTTTTCTGATCCTGAAGCTATACTGGCCTCACTTGAAGTTCCCTTAATAGCCGAATATCCTGCAGGCAAGTATACTGGTCAGCATTTGGAAGCCATGACAAAATGAGAAATCCGCTGTGATATGATGAGGCAGAACGATTTAAGGGTCATTAATCATTTTTATAGCTACTCCTACATATTTTTTTGGCGTTAAAAATAGTTCTTAAAGAGAAAAAGGTCTGAATATATACGTTGAATATTTTTATAACCCTCCTGGCCTTATACAATAATGTTTTTCAATTTTCAAATTCAATTTATCAATCATAAATTTCACGGTCTCTTAAAATAAATTTGCTGCCAATTGAAAAATTTCAAGTGCCTGTGTCAAACAAGACTTCCCTTTCAATGTGTTGAAACATTTCCACTTTTTTCTGCAAGAATTTATGGGAAAACTTTTCGGGGTTTTGGTCTGTCACAGTTAAGCATCGGCCTCTGCTCTGACACATGACTTGAATGTCAATGGGCAGAGGACACACACCCCCAATGAGCGAAAAATTGGGGGAGGGACTGAACACAGAGTCCTTCGGCTCAGACAATGTCGCGTTAAATTTGCACAACTTGACGGAAATTTTGCTACTCTGTCTATTGCAAATTGTAAACTTCTGTTTCGTTTATTTAAGTTTTCTTAGGGGGTTACGCCTTCCAGTCCGCACCCTCGTCACCGCATAAATAACAAAATTTAAGGACAAAATATCAATATCCACTTTACGAGACGCCAACTGCATGCGAATGAGTATATTTTTGGGAAGATCTGAATTGGACACCGCCTGAGCCAACATTTCGCATTGCAAATGAAATTCTGTTTCTATTTCATACTTTTGTTTTCGCCTTTTTCTGTTATTTTTTGCATAATTTCGATTCGCTGCTGGCGACAACATATTGCAAAGAAGTTGGCAAGTTGCAGATTTTCACGCTTTCAAGTTGGCCAGAATGCAAATATTTAAATTGGGGGACAGAGCGTTTAGAGGAAATATTATTTTACACAGAAATATTTTAAATAATAAAATAAAAATTAATAGACTATACTTCATGGTTATTTTTATTGTTGAGCTTAATCATTGGGTAGATTTGTTTTCATAGCATAAGATTATCTGCCATCACAATCTCTTTATATCTCTATAAAAGAATAATCTTATTTGGATTAATCTCAGCCATAAGACCGCGCATTTTTACCTTTCAAGTTACAGATTATTTTTAAAAGATATGCGTATAAAAAAAGTCATAAAATAAAAGAAGATTGTTTCCCTTTTCAAAGCTTTTGACCAGCCTGGTCCATAAGCCAAATTTAATTTGTTCATATATGACATTTACGGTCGTATTCAAATAACTCCGCTCTTCATACTCCAGTGGCTTTGATGTTCCCTCGGCACAGGGGTTGAAGCTTGTCGCATAATGGAAGAGGTTTCGCTAGATTAATTTGGGGTCATGCATAAAATATAATTTTATATGGTTGGAGAGTGGGCGGAAAAGGGGGTTTTCTCTTCAAACCGCAATCAAGTGGCATGGAGAAGCTTTTTCACATGAGGAATATTTATGGCTCAAAAATCCTTTGTATGTGTCTTGATGTTTTCAAATCCTTTGCTGCGACAGCGGAAATTTGATTTAATTTATTGCCCTCTTGCTGGGAACATCTGTTTTTACAAAGTTTTCTTAATTAGAGCTAATATATCTTAAAAACTATATGGGTTTTGATGAGGGTGGATATGTGCAAATAGAAAATATTTTTTTGATAACATTATTTATCACATATAGCTGTGGGGTAAAGGATCTCTTTTTACGATATGGTGTTCTATTGCCTGAGGATCCTTTCTTAAAATTAAAACCATTTTGCGATCATTATTACCATTCTCCATTACATTTTCACTTTTGGGTCTTAAACGTAAAATGCGAAATATTCTCTGCATTAATCCATTCATACGATTCTCCTGGTCGTCCTCGCTTTTAGGTTTCTCAGGAATGGTTCTTATCTTAATAATTTTCATCAACCAATTATTCGTCCATTTTTCTTGCGGCTGGGGATTGTTTGGTAAGTTATGAACATTATAAAAGTGTTTTTGCTGCTCATTTGGAAGCAGTTCCTCAAAATGGGAATCACTATTAGCTGGGAAGGTTTTTAGGTAAACAGGACCATCTAAAAGCCGAAATGTAGAGCCCACATTTAAACCCAAGATCACCAAAAATATGAAAAAATTAAAACGCGTTGACATATTCGAAGCTTCAATCGAACTGAGTTAGTGACTGGGAGGTATGGGATTATTTATATCTGTTTTTGAAGCCTTGAACTCCTAAAGGGTTATGTAAACAAGAATTTAACAGCTGCCCATGAAGATAGCTTAAATATATCTGGAAGTATTTACCTTTAATAAAATATTTAAAAGTGTAAATATGTATACGATGAAATGCACATTTCTTCATGGTTTGCTGGATATTTTTTTCTTCATCAGTTGGGCCCAGACCACGTAGCTGCCATTTGTGGCAAAGAGGCTGACTGCCCCAAAACCTTTCCCCCGGGGGATCCCATGCCCACTGAATCACTGTAAGTGACACGCGTGCCCCTCTATATTCCCATCCACTTGGGACCCACCCACGCACCACCGTACCAACGCTCCACCGCGAATTTGTGAATTTTTGTTACCTCGACACGAATTCGAAAAGCGTTTCGGGGCGAACATTAACACATTTATTTCTCCATTCCGCAGGTTTGTCCCTTGTCGCCATCGCGTCAAGTGTGGGTTGAATAATTTTTTAAGTGACTTCTTTTATTTGCATTTAGAAGCGTTTAAAAAAAGTCTACTGGGAATTGCGGGTGCGTCTATATGAATACATTAAACGAACAAGACAGAGGGAAATGGTTTCAGTGGCGGTTACTAAAAGTGGCTGGCTTGCTTAAAAGATACAACTAGTTTTTATTAAATTTAAAGATTTGATTCTACCTACAGAAGTTTGAGTATAAAAACCCAAAACATCCACTTCCGCTCCCTTGAGCATTTAATCAGTGGTTACATAAAAACTACTCGTATCTGCCATTTCAGGAATGAAGTGACTACAGGAGACTTTTCCATTACCCACTTAGGTGAAATTGTTTCGTGTGCATTGAACATGATTTATTATGACACATAAACAACAGCTTAACTTCCGGGTACCTCACACACATATGGGTGTGTGATAAAAAAATGAAGAAAAATTGCGAAATGCCTGAGATATTGACTAAAAGCCCTAGCCAGAGTGGCCGCATCAATGGCACTTACCTTTTCCGCTTAAACACCCCCAGCTTGGTGGCATAATGGCAGCCTCCTCCTCCTAGCCATCCCACCTCATGTTTCTATGCATTGGAATCAGGTTCGTTCCTGGTTTGTCCGCTCCCTCCACTTTTTATTAGTCGGCAAGTTGTTCCTTAGCAGCAAACGCTGTTTTTTATGCAATAGAACGGTCCTGGTCATGCTCACCCGTGCGTCCAGAGTGGTCATCATTTTTCTTGCCCTCCCCCGTTGGAACCCCCTTTTATGTCCTTACCACGAGTAGTTCCATGTTCGGGTCCTCCTTTTTTCGAGGGCGCCCCTGGCTGGAAAAGGGAAATTTATTGTTTTCGCCAGCAGTTTGAGTCAAATGTTCCGAGCGCTTCAGGTGCACTGGACAAAGGCCAAAAAGCGGTGGTGGGAGCTAGGGTGAGGGTGTCACTTTTGACATTTAAGATGCCACACAATGGCCACTTGGCAGCCCCTCAATGGTGGCTCTAATTTATACGCATCGCCTGCATGTGACACCGCCAACAAGTTTGAGGGCGCATTTGTCGTTCCCAAAAAGTTTGCCCATTTTTTGCTCTCCATGTCTATCCATTTGCAATTCCAATGATTTTTATAGCCATGTGATGGTGTCGTCTCCCCTTGGTTAGCAGCAAAAACTGTTGCATTGACAAATCTAATAAACAAATGACAGCCAGAAAAACGGGCCATTTATGTGCAATTGATCGGCGATGACTAAGTCGCAGGAACTTATGTGCAACTTCACTTTCCTTGATTTCTTTTCTGGATATTGAAGATGAACAAATTGGATTATATAGTGAACAGAAGATTACATTAAGAGATCATTCCATAGCGTTATAGGTGAAACCCCATTATGGTATCAATTATGCCGTCAAGTGCTTGCTTTTTCACACGTCGTATAAGGAAACCCTCTCCCTAGCCTCGCCTTTGGTCTCCTGTTTTTATGGCACAGAGCCAACATAAAAGGCTTGCTGCCGTGGCTGGTTTCTTGGTTAATTGCTCGCAGTACATTGTTCAATTGTTTTATGGTTCATATGCATCTCTCTTACCGCCACTCACTTTGCCTAATTGGGTCGCTCATTATAAAGCAAGGGAGGCAAGGAACTGACAGTCGAGTTCAGTGGATATCCCCAACGTGCAACGTTCCACTTTTTGTACTTGGAGTGTTAATTCTTCATTTTTGATACCCTTTAAATTTAATTCAAAAACAAAATATTCAGAATATATATCTGTTAGCTCTTTGATAGACTATTTTATATTCATAATATTAAAATTGATCTCTTCTATTTTTGGTTTTAATTCATTTCTAGGGTATTCCCAGGAATCTAGTTTTGATTTTGCCTTTTTTGTAGAGTGTGGGTTGACAAGAAAAGACAACCATTTGACAGCTCCTTCCATGGGGCTTGACTGCTTGAGGTTTTTCGGTTAAATGCACTGATGCCGCACAGCCCCGCCTCCTTACCGCCCACCATAAGCCATTAGGGCTAAGTGATTTGTTGTTGTTCTCAAGCTGCGCTTAGCACCTTGCAAATTGCCAACTCAAGAGTGGAGCGAGGACGAGCCAACTAATTGTGCGGAAGCACAGGACATTTTCCTTCTAGTCTGCTCCAGTTTCAGTCCATACTGTACTTTATATGTATATGTGCATCTTCTACACATTGTTCGATGGCTCTGAATCATCCAAGTTTGAGGCTGGCGATGGCAAAGTGTCAAAGTTTATGAAAACTCTCTGCATTCTGCATTGTTGTCGTGGCCGAAGTTTGCACAAAGTGAGCAAACTTTGCCAACTCCGATACCAAGTTTCCATTGCAAAGTTTCGTTCCTGGCATGAGTGAGAGCTGGAGAGATGGATATTGAACATGGTCAAATATGTGTGTATAAGTATATAGTCACATATCTGGTCATTGTTGGCATTCTGACATGCGTGACATTTGCCTGATAGGTTGTGGGTGGCAAAGGAAAGTGGAATGTGTCACTGAAGCGTTGAAGCATGAAGGGTTGATCCGTGTCTATAATACTTTGGATGTAGCTATAAAATCTCAACTTATTAACCCATGAGTTTCCTTCTTATTAGCAAACATCACCAAATAAGGTTTCACCCGCCAAAGAACTAGTTTTCCGTTGAAGCTATTGTTTCTTCTGCAACCACCAAAAGTCAACATGTAAATTGAAAAATCTTTTCCAGTTATCCCCCAGACAACTTTTTCTAATGTTATGCAAAAGTAAGAATTAATCAATGCTCTACAAGAACAATACGTGTGCACATGTCGCAGAGGCGACGCAGCACACCGCAGGGCAGGGCGTTACGAAGTCAGGCCCAGTCCTGGCCCAACCCAAGACCAATCTGAATGCGGCTAACACCCGCTTGTTAGAAGTTGCCAAAGCCGGCCCACCCACTGCCCAAGGCAGGCGACAGTGGTCGAAAAATAATAAAAAAGAGACCTAAGAGCTCACATATTTCTGAATATTGTTTGAAATGGAAAAATGTAGACAATTCGGATATAATATTTAAGTTCAAGTGGCTCATATTTAGTAACTTTTTCCACTGTGCACAAGTTTTTATACAGAGGAAGGTCAAGGGGCTGGTAGAACGGGAACAGGGTATCGGGGATCTGGGTCCAGTGCAATGAGTCCGAACACAAATAAGGCGTCTGCACTGATCCTTGTCAACCACCGACCAACCATAATTCCAGAGAACGGGCCGGAAGAGTTCCAGGGCCGGCCACAGCCCAATAACCCGAACCGCTAATAATTCAATTAGATGCCGCAGAAGGATGCAGACTGTGGTGGTTGCACAGAAGTTTCCCTGGAGCTTGTTGCAAAATCTGGTCTGCAATTCTTTTTTGTATTCGCATACGGATTTTGGCTTTCATTTGGGTTGGGATTCAATTCAATAACCATAATGCCGGCGGCACAATATCGCACCAGTGCATAAATTGGTAAGAGTGCAGTGCAGCAATGTGTTGGAAGTGGTGGGATAAAGAATTAGGACCTGGTGGTGTTGAAGCCAAACAAGGAAAGGTTAGTGCCGTCTGCTTATTAAAAATTTAAAAATCATATATAATCTTTGGAATTATATTATTATAACGTTTTTATAAAAATAAATCTTTAACTCTAACAATACAGTTAAATATAATACAGATTAGGAACTATGAAAACTGTATTGATACGGATGACTGTATTAATGGGTACTCCAATGATTATTATAACTTTATAATAAGCTATTAATTATGAGTATAAAATTTTGTGTATTTCGATCAAAGATAAGCGCCAGACAGACTGAAATACAGGTGTACCAGTTTAATCTATATTAATAACTTTTAAAGTAATTAAAGCATGGCTTTTATAATCTAAACGACCTGAATATCTGGTTATTTTAAATTAGGCTCACTTCAAAATATCCAATATTTGATATTAGACCAGAATTATAAGTATTTTTTCCAGGTATATGTATTTTTGTGCTTTTTTCTTTGTATAATGAGGACAATGACACTAAAATCTTCCAAGTATCTAAATTAAATAAATAAATGGAGGTTCTTATTCGAACAATATATTCTAGAATCTGGATCGAATAATTTAAAAAATATTATGGTGCACTAAGTAGTATTTTAAGTTTTGTAAAAAATGTAAACATAAAAAAGTAAAACAATAATAGCTAATAACGAATTGAAAAAATAAAACCTGATTTGTTATTGGTGCTCCCTTAGTAAGCTTCCCATAATTAGTATCACGTGCGCTGCTTCGAAGTGTTTTGAATAATGTAAAGCAAATAAGTAAAATCAAAATGAATTTTTTGGCCTAAACTGGATTTAAAATATTTTATAAAAGCCCAGCCTCCACCTCAGAGTCAAGTTAGTTAATTGATTGGCTTCAAGCCGCTCGGGTCACGAAATCATCATGTTTACGTTTCATATTTTGATTGTTGCTGCAATTTCGCTTTGGATATACTTTTTATGGAGTCGTCGAAGGATTTATAAGCTAATGCTCAAGGTTCCTGGACCCAAGGGACTTCCTCTTCTTGGAATAGTGCCGGAATACGTTATCAATAAATGTAAACGAGAAAATGTGTTCAATATTTGGCATCCTAATTTATACTTATTGGTATTCGGCAGTAAATATGAACTTACGAACTAAATATATGGACACTTATGGCTCAACTGTCCTAGTCTGGTTGGGTTTGATGCCAGCAATATTATCTCGGGATCCAAATATCGCCGAAGATGTATTCACATCAACCCAATGCGTCGATAAGAACCCGCGAACCACAAAGCCTTTGGTTAATGTTCTTGGAATTGGATTGCTAACACTGGAAGGTACCCACAGTACAAAACGAATTTTGAACTAATTATTTATTAATTCATTTTAGAACCCATATGGAACGAACGTCGCAAGCAGATGAATTATTCTTTCAAGCACAATGTCCTGCTCAGCTTTTTTCCTATATTCAATGCCGAGAGTTCAAATCTTGTCACTGTGTTGGACACTTTTGTGGGTCAGGGTGGACAGGATGTTATGTACCACTTATTCAGATGGTCCTTTAGAATAGCGCTTCGTAAGTGTAATAAAACCACCAATATAACTTTTGGTTCCAGCATCCTTTGACCGTAGAAACCACGATGGGCACGGAAGTCCAACAAGAAGAGAGTTTCAAGAATGACGCAATTGTGAAACCTTTACAATCGTAAGATCATCACAGGTACATGGGACTTATGGGAGTGCGTTTTGCTCAATATATAATATTTTCAGACTTTTGTTATTAACCACTCTAAATGTACTTATACCATTGCGACAAAACAAAATAGTTTCTACAATTTGGGGCTTGGAGAAGCAGAAAACGGAGGTTCTTTCAAAGATACACAGTCTGTTGGATAGGGTATGTAGAAATAATTGTATTAAAGTGAAAACTTGAGAAAGCCTCGTTTTTCAGATAATTGAAGGCAAAATGAAGCAGACAAATGAATTAGATTCATCCATGAACTTAGTGGTCGATCAAGTCATTGAACTTCAGCGGAAAGGCCAGGTTGATATCAAAGACATGAAGAGCGAATGTTTTAATATGATTCTGGCCGCGTTCGAAACAACAGCTCTTACAGTCAATCATGTCCTTATATTATTGGCCATGTATCCCGAATACCAGGACACTGTATTCCAGGAACTGCAGGAGGTGTTTCCAATTGCTGGCGAGTTTGAAGTTGGCTACGAGGATTTGCAGAAATTGGTTTATTTGGATCGTGTTTTAAATGAAACGCTGCGTTTGATTCCCCCTATTCCTTTAATTCCTCGACAAGTTAAGGACGACATTCGATTGTCAAACGGGGTTCTCGTTCCTAAAGGACTCGTAATAGCCATCGATATTTTCAACGTGCACCGCAACAAGGATCACTGGGGCCCAGATGCCGACCATTTTAATCCTGATCACTTCCTGCCCGATAATGTTCGAGAAAGGCATCCCTACGCCTTCATACCCTTTTCAAAGGGCAAGAGAAATTGCATAGGTTTGTTTGTTATTTCATTCCTAAGTATTATTTTTAAAATTTAAAATCTTTTCGCAGGCTGGCGATATGCCTTAATGTCAGCAAAGATTGCTTTGGCAAAGATTCTCAGGAATTATAAGGTCAGCACCAGTTTTCACTATGGAGACCTTGTCTTTGTCGATAACATAGGTATGAAGTTAAGAAAAAGTCCACTCCTCGACTTTCAGCGCAGAAACTAAATAATAAATTAATACAAAATTAATTTAAACAATTTTATAATAACCAATCATGTATCTATGTATTACTTCATAAAATAAATACTTTTAAACTCACTAAAAATCAAGAGCAACATTAAACTGGTAAATAAATTTAGCCCCATATCTTCGTGGTTAGATAAACAGTCGACTTGCCACTAAACAACAGCAGCAAATCCCCAAGTAAATGCCAAGTAATTGTGAGATAAATAAAAAGGAAAATCAACATATCAAGATACAAGGCGAAGGATGTTGCTGGTTGTAAGAATCAGGGGCGCGAAGTGCGGGAGAAGTGCGAGTTGGCACATGTAAATTGTAAAATTGTAAATAATCGTAAATAACGCAAATATCGCCCCAGACCATTTTTGGCCAGAGCCGCGACAAAAGGTAAGCCAAACCAAGATTTCAGTGGTTGGAGAACCGGCTGCCGTGGAACGGTGTGAGTTATTTATCCACTCACACTTGCTGTAATCCTATAAGTCGGCGATGGATTCACTCGAAGCCAGCAAATCAGTAGCTGGGAAATGACTGAGCTGCCGCGGGCTGTATTTCTAAGGCCCCCGTCCCTTCAGAAGCTTGTAGTCGTTAGACTCTAACAGATTTATAGAGCAGAGCTCCGCCGCCAGCCGCCTCCTCGGCCAGCCGACGTGCTCCACTCGACTCTGCCTCATGCAAAGTGAATTTATTGAGTTAAAATGCAAATTTCTGGCAAGCATCGGTCCACAAGGTAGTGGAAGTAATCGGGGGAGTGTGAGCAAGGGATATAAAAAACGATTTTACAAAAATTTCCAACATAACACGATGCGTACTTCAGCTTCTTTTCCTTTGACAGATTGCCCACAGAAGTAGCTAGGATGGGGCCCAGAGGAGGCGGAGGCGGAGGCGGAGTCGAGTGACGAAGGCGCGTACTATTTATTCAAGCTGTCTGTACAAGTGTCTCGGCAATTTGTTGAAGATTAAAAGCCATCTCATGTGTTGACAATTTGTTATTCTTAGGTGAGTTGCTCAGGAGACGTTTCTTAATAAATTGTATCAGATTAGATTTTTTAGCATTACAAATAAAACAAGTGAAACAACAAGATCCTGATACTTGGTGCTTCTTAATTTTCACCCTCAACTATTTAAAGTTGTAGACAACATTTGGCTATATAGATATGGCTTGAGTTTTTCGGTGTCTGCATCAGTTTAAAGAAGTCAAGACAGGTAACCCAACACCTCGTTTAGCTGACCCCCGCTCTATATGTAATCTGTGGCGAACAGGAAGACCAACGAAATAATTCAAACCGAGACGCGCTTATCTCACGCTTTATCCTCGAACAAGTGGGAAAGTTTATGCTTCCATGGGGCAAACACGAACAAAATAAACAGCGACCGAGACAGCAGAATGCGAGTTGTTTAGTGGCAAAGTAACCTTTATTTGTTTTGTGGCAAGCAAACTCGCAAGGATATCCGCCGCTGATAAGCCAAAGTGCCGAAAAAGCCATTAAAAATCCCTTTTGTCTTTGGCCGGATTGTGATACACTGGCAACACGATGTTAACAAATGCCATGAATGCGGCCAAGAAATAAAGCGTGTCAACATTGTGGTCGCGGCTTGTTGGCTGCCAAAAATGCCAAACTTGTGTGGATGGTAATAAAGTAGCGGGCAGAAGCCGCAAATTATAATTTTAACCTTTTTTGGCATCTGGGAAGGGGCTAAGGGAAGGGCCCAACACCCACACATGTGGTGTGTGTGCAACTGCCACGATAAGCGGTCTAGTAGCACGTCCTCCGAGAGTCTAATAGAATTAAAATCCGGGAACGGAAGCAAAGGTCGTGCTGGCTTTTTAATGGTTGCGGCTCGAACCTCAACCTCCGCCCCTTCCGCCAACCTCTTCACCCCTTGGGGCATCTGCGGCATATGAGTGAAAATAATAATAACAGTAATTTGAATGCTCAACTGGAGGCGTAAAGGTTGAAAATTCATATGCAAATGATCCGGAAGCCTGGGTGGTAAACCTCTGAAGCCCTTTTAATTGTTCATGTGGCGAGTTGTTGGCCGCAAATTGAAAATAAACCATTAGGCATCTTTACTACTGCCAAAAATAATATTTCAGGATTAGTCTCAGCCAGTTCAACGCTTCCAAACTGCCCCACCTATCTCTTCGGGCATTTGTGGCCAAGGTTAATTACGACATTTGGTCAGGTCGCTGTGGATGCGCGTGGCCAAAAGATAAGCTAATCGTTTTTGCAAGAGCACCTCAATATATATTTTGACTGCGGGGGGGAAAGAAACAAATATAAGATTTCTTCTAATAAGGATATATAAACTTTTTACGGTCAGAGATAACTTCGTGTATACGCCCAAATATGACTGGGTATAAAAATGTATATCATAATAATAATCTAATCTAATATCTTGAATTTTGTTATAAAAGAGTGTTTATCCTTCATATTTAATCACTTTCAATCCGAAGACGTTTGACGAATGACGGAATTTCTGCTCGAAATGGATTTTACCCCAGTAAACTACTATGATCCGAGTACTAAAATATGGAGGGGTGACCAAATGACAAGCTATTTTGATGAGCGACTGTCCATTGGCCAAATCATCTTCCACGAGATGCGCCGGCATCCGCAACTCATTGCCCAGGTAAGTACGGTCGGATTGGAAGAGATATATATTTTTTTTAAATATTTTTAGATTTCAGCCACTGAAAACACAGTTTTGACCTACGAAGAGCTCCTCGAGAACTCGATTCGCGTAGCTTGTTATTTGCGATCCCTTGGCCTTGGGCAGTCCGATGTGGTTGGAATTGTTGCTAGGAACACAACCCATATTTCCGCAGTGACTTATGCTTGTTTCTTTAATGGAACCGCTTACCATGGTCTAAGCCTCACAAACGATCGGAGTACAATGGAAAAACTGTTTAGTATTACCAAGCCAAGTGTAATCTTCTGCGACGGGGATGAGTTCGAGAAGATTCAAGCTGCCACGTCACATTTGAAAGTGAAGATAGTCACCATGCGCAAACACCACCCAGATTCCATTTCAATCGAGGAGGTTTTAAAAACACCAGTCGAGGACAATTTCCTTCCCGTTTGCCTGGAGAAGGGCAATGATCAGACCCTGGCCATAGTCTGCTCGTCGGGCACGACTGGAACCCCAAAACCGGTGACTGTATCTCACAGAAAACAAATGTCGTCCATCAATCAGTCGTAAGTTGAAAATAGTTGCTGTTTATTATAAAATATTCTTTAATAAATAGTATTTCTTAATAAATTCCAGTCGCCTGACCTCAGCTGATGTCCAATATACCAACAGCAGTTTGGAATGGATAAGCGGTTTAATGACCTTCATCACATCTGCCGTTTTTAGCACCACACGCATTATAGACGATAGTTCTTTCGATCCTAACTCGGTGCTAAAGCTCATAGAAAAGTACAAGGTAACGTGGTACATCTGCGTTACTTCTGCCTTAGCCCAGTTGACTAACTGTGCGGGTTTTGGCACCGCCGATCTTTCCAGTTTGAAGGTTCTCTTGTACGGAGGAACTCGACTGTCTCTGGAGATCCAAAGACGCGTGAGAAATCGGCTCAGCAGGGACTGCCTTCATTTCAACTATGGACTTATGGAGGTTGGTAGGATAGTCGCTGTAAACTTTAATTTTGACAAAAAACCCAATTCCGTGGGGCGTCTGGCGGATGGCAACGAACTCAGAATAATCAACGAACGGAAAGAAAACCTGGGTCCCGATCAGGTGGGCGAGGTTTTGATCAGAAATAGTGAGCACTGGTCAGGTTATTACGGCAGCCCTGAACTGACTCCTAAAATCCGGGATTCCGAGGGATGGTATCATAGCTCTGATCTGGGATATATGGACAAAGACGGTTTCCTATACATTCTGGATCGCATGGATGACATGTTGAAGTACCAGACCTGTATGTACTATCCCAATGAAATCGAGAGCATCATCGCCGAGATGCCACAAGTGGCCGAGGTGTGTGTCTTTGGCATAAACGATGAGATCAATGGAGACGAGGCAGCCGCCACGGTGGTGAAGACAAAAGGAAGCCAGCTCTGTGCCCAGGATGTTGTGGATTATGTCGAAAGCCAGACGGATTCTAAATACAAGCATCTGAATGCTGGAGCCATTATTGTGGCTGATTTAAAGCGCAGTACCAATGGGAAGACCAATCGAAAAGCCAACAAGGAATTCTTTCTGGCACAAGTCAAAGTCAGCTTAAGGGATATTCGACTGGGGTTCGCAGCTATTTGTTCACTCATTAGCACTTTTTTCGAGATGTAAACATTTTAGAGCAAGTTCAATCAAATTAAATGCAAATTTTGCGGCACTCGACTTGTACGCAATCAGCTCTAGCTCTCCGACCTCACCCACGCAAACAAAAGAGTCTTGGCTGCATTGCTTTGGTGGTTTCAATCAGCCAACAATCAGCAACAACATTTTCACCCGGCCAACAAAAAAACAGAGTCAGTTTACAGACTCTGGTAGTAGCAGAGTCGGGTCGCCTTCCTATTTCACATTTTCGATCCGAACCATTTTCTGCTAGCACTCCAAAATTGTTTCTGCTGGCACCGCAAATTGTTGTCAGAGCACATTCGGTGAATGAAAGCAACAAACATCCGACAAACAAACAGACAACACAAAGACAGGCCACAAATGCAAATAAAAGAGTTCGAGCACAGAAGCCAGAATCCAGAAATCTAAAATAGTTACACGACATAGGTAACAATTTTTTGCAGTTATGTGGTGGCAGTCACTATTGTTGCCACTGGTAATGAAACCAGCCAACTGGCGCCAAACTAACTGAAAATAATCTTAGTTTTTGGCAGTACAATTTATTTTGTGGCTAGTAAAAAAGTAAAAATTGAAGATAAAATAGCTAGCCTAGAAATACGAGTATGAAGACCTTTAAGCCATGCAATATATGTTTCTTGGGGTTGCCTTAGTAATTTAATTTGAAACATTTTAATTGCAGCTACACAAACAAATATCCAGTAATTAATGCCTTAAGACCCTCAAAGCCTCGGGTAGAACTTTACATAATATCAATGATTTGTGAATTGAAACCTCACGGAGAGCAGAAATTATTCACGCTACATAATTAAGACAAGACGCGGCCAAGACTGAAACCGGGGTAAAGGGTTGTCTCCGGAGTCCTGGCAACCTCAAAGTAACCACAACCCCAGCTACCACCACTCCTTCTCCATCTCCAGCTGTCGTGGCACAAAGTGTTGTCATTTGTTTTACCGAACTGGATTTAATTACACACAATTACCGGATTTCACAGGGCGATCCATTTACACAGAAGCCGTTGCGGGTTGGAAGTGGCAAGGCCCGGCAACAGGTAAGGCCCACCTTCCTCCCAAAATCGGACTCCCGCTTATTAACGCCATCAGCTGCGTGGACTTTGGCAACAAATTTTATGCAAATTGTAAGCGGAAACTCCTTCAAAGGGCGCTGGTGGGTGGAAAGGGGGGTAAAGTGGCGGCGAGTGGTGCAATCGTAAACCAAAGCTGCTCCCCTGGGTGTCAGTCTGTGGATTCGGCAACTCTTTCCTGCTGCTCCGTGTTAGTTGAGTTATTGTTATTGTAAATTAATTTCCGTTCATTAGATTTTATAATGTCGCAAACTTTTCACCGCACAGCTGAGGCGAAGTGTTTTCTTGACTACCTCGGGGTAAATATGGGGTGAGTTATACTTCAAGTCTACAATTTTGAAACAAACCAAAAATATATGATTGACATTTTTAAGTAAAAGACGCATCGAATTATATAAGAACTAAGGAGTCTAACTTTGAACAGCCCACATCAATGCATCCTGTAGATAAATTCACATATGCGCAGGAAACCGGTAAATAATCCTTTTTGAAATGGAGCACAAAACCAAATTAATTAATGTGCCACACAGCCGGAATTTATGGCCTGAATAGACACCTATTCAACGGCGCAGGGTGCACAGATGTTACAGGTGACGGTGGGTCATGGAAGGGGGCTGGAAACTGTAGGGGTTGGACGCGTTGAGCTCATAATTACACCCAACATGGCCAACAGAGAGCACATCCACCCGGTCACAAATCGATGCGATTGAAACTTTCAGTACGGGAACATTGTTTTTGCATATTTTAGTTGGTAAGTTATGGCCTGGAGTTGGCTTCTAATTGAAAGTACACAGAGATGGAGGCCCAGAGTGAGGGGAATGGGGGGTATTGGCCATTATGAACTCGAACTCATTGATTCCGCCAGCGATAAAAGAGTAGAAATTATGAAAATGAAATGTTTATTATTATCGTTGGCGCACACAGGCACAGGTCCTGTCGACCGAGATGACAAAGCATAATAAATTGCTGGATTCTGCTCCGGTCTGGCCTGGCTTTTGCTCTTTCCCAGTGTTCTGTTCTCCGGTCCTGGCCCACGGTCGCAGTGCAGTGTTTTAATGAATTTTTAATTAGTGGCAATTAATATGGTAATTTGTTTGAGTTCCAATCGCCGAGTGTAATGCATCCAGTTATATCATTTCGATTTTAAGTTGGGGCTTATAGAACCTACTCAGAGGGCATTGTAACTATTCATTCAGGTTGTTAATTTTGTAAATTAAAAATTAAAATGGAATCTGATTAAATAAGAAACATGAATGAAGGATTAAAGTGGACTTCAACTTCCATAAAAATTATTCCCCATCCTCACAGACACTTGTGTCCCCTCGACTCGTATGTCTGCTTTTGTTTATAGGCTTAATGAATTCCTTGATTAGTAATAATCTCAACTTAATCTTAACCATTTATTTACACTCATTCCCCGAACGGGGAATGCAATTGCGCCCCCAAACAACTCCATCAACTGAAGCCGAAGGAATCACCAGCGCTCTGATCCGAGTCGGGAAATTCAGCCAGCAGATTAATTGCATTAATTAATCGCCTAAAAAGGAGCACAAAAAATGAACGGCAGGCAAGTACTAAAGCAAACAGATCTCCAGACAGACCGGTCCGTACAGATGTAATAACACGCAATAACTTTTCGGGCCAAGGAGGAGGACTCAGACGGTGATGGGAAGCAAGTGGATTTCCGGTTTTCATTAAGCTCCGTCAGAGACCGAATGCAAAACATTCTTTGAGATTCCTGGCTGCTGAATGATTTGTTTGCCCAGCTACCCGGAGTCCAAGGCAAGGCGCAATTTCATAATTAACATGGGGTTTCCACGATTATAATGGAACTACAGAAACTGACCGAGCTCAGTCATCTGGAATGGCATGAAATTTTCGTCGTCGTTCCCCGGCTTGATTGATCATTCCCGGCGGGTGGGCCACCCGTCGAACTTGTAATGTATCCTGTAATCGAGTGTAATCCTGTAAGACCTGCACAAAAGTTACTCAGCTGGAGGCCGTGTCCTTTGTTCCCGTATCCTTGCTGCCTAACTATCCCTCAAATGCTTCCTCGTCATCGGTTCAAGTTGGGCAGATGGATTGGCTTTTTACGGTTTTATTGGTCAATTGAAAAAGCTTCGTTTATTGATTTTGCTTTGTCTGAGAAAATAATTGGAGTAATTATAGTTTTTTTAATGGCATTTTTTGCAAATTATAATAGCATTCAATTTAACTAGCATTTTAAACTGTAAGGAACTCGCTTCTGTATGATTAAGGATTATTTTAGCTTCTGTCCTCATGGTTTCATCATTTATTTATTACCTATTTTTTTTGATTTCCTGAAAAAGTAAAATAAATTATGAATTAAATATTTAAAATTAAACAATAAAGATATTATTAAAAATCAATCAAGTCCCAAGGAAAAATCGTACAAATAAATACTTCAGTGTAATGGTAATGTTCTTTTCAGTGTATATAGATTTTGGTACTTATCCGTTGACATCAAAAGTCATCAAGCCCAATACCATTCAACTTTATCTGCCAGGGCTCATTCCACCAGGAATCGTCTGTCCCACGAGGGAAAAAATCAAAATCAAATGCCATAGCAAAGTGGATTTTCCACCCTTTTTATTAGCAATTCCTCGTTGGTGGTTCGGCCTCACGTTCGGATGGTGGGTGGTTCGGGCTGGGTGGTGGTATAGTTGGATGGTGGGGTGGTTGAGGTTGAGGTTGGTCTTTGCAGTAATCCCACAATGAGCTGCCATAATAGATGGCAAGCAAATTGAAGAGCTTTGTGGCCTGGTTGCGGTTGTCGCCGTGGTTTTTCGGCTTTTGGGTGGGTTTTCAAACGGAATTGACTTGTGTGTTGCGTTTAACATTTGCGGTTTCGCACTTTTGCAACAATCCGGACGCGACGACGTCGTCCGCGTGGCACGGACACGGAACGATGGAGGACGGGCAGGAGGACGGGTCGGTCAGAGCCATCCGTCCGGACTTTTGTGCCCGTGTCCTGCCATTGATTGTACGCAACAGGGTGGAAAGTTGAAGTGCATCCGGGAGTGGTCAGCTGCGGCCCTTGTTTGCTTGCCGGCCAAATTACCGGGCCGGCTTGGAAACTGGATGTTCTGTCATTATGCGAATTATGAGTGGGATAAAAGGCATTAAACAGTTCATTCTTCTTTTTTTTTTTAGCTTTTAGACACCGGGTTTTAGGCTAATTGAAAATGGACGGCACAGGTGCAGGGATGCAGGTGCGCAATTTGAAAATGATGGTTTAGAATTTCATCGGAAGGGGTTTTTGTTTGACGCATAGTTGAGTGCTTTTCATCATCCCAAAAGTATGCCACACGAATTTCCGACTTATTTTTTTAGAGTTGCTTACAACTGATGTCCTGTCCCCAAATATTTCTACCTTATCAGTCGTTCATGCTTGACATATTTCAACATGCATGCATATATAAATTATCGGGAGTTCTTTTCCGTGCATGTCAAATTTTGTGACATTTTTTGGAATTTGAATCCTGACAGTTGATGAGGTGGCACATCCACATATGGGGGAGACTTTTGGAAGGGCATATGGCGGAAGGACCTGGGGAGTCACCTGAATTTATGGCCAGCTTTAAAGCTCTGATCCAGGATGCTGGGGTAGAGATGCAGATGATGTAATTAAATTTGCCACAGTGACAATTTCATCTGCCCCTCGGCGTGTCCCAAAGTCACGACCAACCCTTTTGCTGTTTGGAAAACCCC
Organism: Drosophila atripex; assembly: GCA_035045925.1. Taxonomy (NCBI): domain Eukaryota; kingdom Metazoa; phylum Arthropoda; class Insecta; order Diptera; family Drosophilidae; genus Drosophila; species Drosophila atripex. The sequence goes on along the minus strand of JAWNOP010000022.1, from coordinate 1,244,601 downwards.
CCCACCGACCTTTATATATCCTATGGTTTTTTTTTCTCTGGGCTTGCCAAGAGGTTGAGTGTTGTTACATTATCATCGACATCGGAAAGGGCGGTCCCAGCTGCCAAGTGTGTGTGTGTCCTGCGAATTTCACAACTCCTGCGGAGATCTGGCGCAACTGTTTTGTAGTCGTATTATGTGTCATTTGCTCTGAAGTGGTTTCAAATGGGTTCGTCTCCTCTCTTTTTAAGTGATTTAATGGATTTTGCATACATGAGCCGCTCTGGTAAGTTGTTAATTGCTGCAGGCGACTTCAATTAATGGAACCGCTATGATACCGAGAGTTGTCGTTTCGTTTTTTGAGTGTCCTGCAAAAAGCAATCATCCGGAAGTGACTTTCTGGCAAAAACTCGACATATGCAAATTAGAGACCAATTTTCAAGGAAAGGGCTTACAAGAGTTTCTAGTTGTTCTTGTAAGATTGGTATTCTTTAATGATTATTGAATAACTCTATGCGGGTTAAATAGAATAAATCTGTAGCACCCAAAAGATTGCTACAAAAACGTATTAATATTGGGTCGTATTGGAAAATCGCATAAAAATATGAATAGCTTAGTCCACCACAAAATTAATCCTTTCCCGTTGTGCATTTTGTCTCTTGCGGGTAAAGCGCTTAATTAAAGAATAACAAAAGTCTAGCAAATCGACAGTCAGAGAACCATTCCATTAAACTGTCAATAAGCAATTCATTTGCAAATGCGAGTCAGTACAAAAGCGAGTTGAGATAAAGTAAAAAAAAAAGGAAACCCAAAAGAAAATGTCTCTGCAGTCGTAGGTGAGTTGGTCCATGTCATTGTTTGTCAAAAAGCCATTTGCGAGTGTATCGAATTTCAGGAGAAAAAAGTTTCCTCAAATGGATACGAATTTGCAACAAGATCGACTGGGATATACTCTGAAAAGTGTTTAAATTTTCGCATAATATTTAGTTGAGGTTTAAGATATTGATATTTTAAATAATATTTATTCTGTAATTATTTCTCAAATTTTAAATCTTACCATTGAAACATTTCCAGAGCATCTAAGATTCCACTATACCTTAACCAGTTCCAGTGGCAGATCAATGGGTCCAAAGGCACCCAGCTCACTCAGACTCTGGTTGGTGGCGCTACTTCCCCTCCGAGGCCCTCTGAGACCCCTCCACAGCAGGACTTTGGCAACCTATCGGGGTATCGAAGCGCCCCATCTAACCGAAGCCCTGACATTTGCGCCTCCTCACTTCATGCACAATCAACGGCTCGATTTAATGGAAAAAATGAATTTCACTCTTCTGCGCCGGCTCTCTGCGGTTCCGCCATTGTTCCCGGAACAAAGCAACTCCGGCGGACGAATGTGTGTTTGGATGGGAGCCAGAAAAAAGTGACAAAAATATGGGTTGGTTTGGCCAGAAGAAGAGCGTTTAATGAACGTGTTTTTCTCTTCGTTTTGTTGGACTGCCTTCTATTGGCAGTGGGAATCCTCAATTTTGCACAACAAATCGAAAAGTTGTAATTGAAGCTTTTACCCTGGCAATGTGGAACTTTTTGTGGAAACGACTAGAAAAAAAGTAAACTGTCAATGATTTTTTGCAATTGTTGCGGCTCTCAAGAGCGTTTGGCTTAATTAATTGTGGTTTGAGGTTTGTGAACACAACCAACGGGGTTGGAGAAAAATATAAAAAAAAGACATGTTGAGATATCCGCTGGGCCAAAACTTGATTTAAATTTAAAATACTTGTGACAGGGAGATGTGCAAAAAATAAAACCGATTTTTCCCCCGTATTTGGAGCACAATGTAACCGCGATAAGCAGTGTGAAACGTATAGGAAATTAAATTTTTTCCAATCAAAAACATTTCAATGGCAGTTCACACTCCCAATTTTTGGGAGATGGAAAAATCGGTGAAAAGCGAAGGGTGCTGGGATGGGAAACAGAGATATGCAATCAGGATTCATGGTAGCCTGGTGTTGGGAATTTATTTGTTCGCAATTGTGTCAATAAACTGGCAAAAATATATTTCAAAATGTATACATTTTCATGTATTTTGATGTGGAAATTAAATTTATGGGCTTACTAATAAAAGCTGTTTGGGAGAATTTAATAGTTGGCTAAAATATTTAAAAAAAATAATCCTGTTGACCTGCCTCCTGTGAGGATTGAACTCACGACCCCTGGTTTACAAGACCAATGCTCTGCCACTGAGCTAAAGAGGCTATCTTGAAGGTGGTACTATATTTGCAAAGATATTTTACCCGAAGTCGATATCTTCATTCTTGATAGATCGAAAAGATACATAGATAGATAGCATATTTTATCTTCTATCTTATCAGGTAATATAAGTACAAGTGTTTTTGGGCTTTACAGGACTTTCACATTCTATTTAACGAAGGAATTTTAATTGTGATTGAATTGCAATCATGGAAAAAACATTGTTTTCCATATAATCATGGAAAGGTCATGGTTTGAAAACAGGGAAAAATAATTTTCATGCGCCAAGTTCCATTTAATTTACTTACTCTGTTGGCTTCCATTCGTCGAGAGGACCTAAGCTTAGGAGGAAGTGGACCGAATGTCGGGGGTGCGAAAACAATAACATTAAATCACTTAAAGTGTCAACATAGCCCTGGTCAATGTACCAAGTGCAAGTCCAGATGGCATCATTCATTATCATAATCTGCAACATCATAAAGCAATTTGGCTCCACCGGAATAAGTTTGTTTTGCGCCTCGTGCACGGATGTGTGTGCTGGTGGCTCTTGGAAATCTTAATTACTTGCCCTCGCTGTTTGGACCAGAACTTGACCCAGGACGAGTGTGGAAAGCTGTCCCTCAGCTGACCATAATGGGGGTTAATTGGTCTGTGGTGGACGACACGCATACATCTTGGTAATTAACCAGAGGAGCAAGTGAAAGAGCGCCCATAGCGGGCCATATGGACTGACTTTCCAGAGGGACACTCACTTTCACTCTAGGAACTCGAAGTGCACTTCAAAATTAATTTATGAGCCATGGCGTTAATATTAATTTCGCATGCTTTCTCCCCCATAGCTACTACACTACAGCCTAGTGTCATTGGACTTTCACAATTTATCGTTCCATTATGTTAATTATTGGCAATTGCTAGGAATTTCGCCCTTAAACGAATGCAGCGATAACCCCAATGCACTTTTTAATTCTGAAAAGTTGCTATTACCGCGAGTTTTTCCCTTCATTTCCCAACCAAGTCCGCCTAACAATAGCGGCCGGACCATTAGCCATTTTCGTATCCACCTGCTGGGGGACTCATCTTTCATATCCCAAATTGAAACTCATTGTTGTCCCAGCCGAAAAGAAAAACAGCTGAAATCCGCGCTGGACAATGCAAACAAAGTGCATGCAGGATAATGCAGAGGCAATGCATATATAATGAATGGATTTTGGGTACTGCCACAAAGGTCCAATCTCAACGGAATTAAAGATAAATTTAAAATCCGGGGGAAACAGAACTTTAAATCAGAACTGTCATTAATCAACTTGCATCACCTTCCACTTGACACTTTCACTCCCCTGGACTTTCATTAGCCAACTGTCAACTGTCAAATGCTGTTAACGATTTTACTGACTTTCCTGATTCCACTGACTGAATCCTGATTTCGAATCGTCCTCCCGCTGTTTGGGGGCGTTTGAGTGTCCTGTCCTGAGGGTGCTTTACTTGTTTGTTCTTGGGTTGCCCTTAATTGTTATTTGGACAAATTGTTTTTCGTTAACCAGCCAACAATTAATTATGTGGTCAGTTCTCTCCCTTTCTCCAGATGGATAAGCCATAAACCGCATCGGTTGGCCTCACAATTTATAAGGGTTTCCGCAATTAAACCTGCACTAATTACCAACAATAAGACAATTAGAAAAATATGCCTTCAATTTTACTCGAGGAACCCATGGAGTTTTAAAAATGTAAAAGGAATACGCCCATTACATGCCCTCGGCGGGAAAGGGTTAATGGAGATTGGGGAAAGGTTTTATGGAGTTAAGTAGGACCTGAAGCAATTAAAATATTTTAAATTTGGAAAAGTTAGCATCCGATTTGTTTGAAGTTTTTATGAAACAATTCCATGATGATTTCAAGTTTGTTTCATTTTTTACACGACTCCGAATACAAAAATATTAGGCGGAAGAAACCTTTGAAGAAAAGTAAATAGTAAGTTACCCCTTCTTTTGCTTGCCGTAGAATTCTTCGTCAGTTTCATATATTATATAGCTGAGTCGGGGCTGATCGGTCTTGACCGGTGGCGGAAGCTTCTCCAGGGCGGCCACAATGTGTTCATTTGCATTGAGTTCGGCCAGTATCTCGGCCATCATGGAATAGGACACGCGCAGCAGGCGGCATCCTTCTTCGCGCCACTGGAGGATGAGCTCATGGTTGTCGGAGAGCTCGCGGTCGCTGCCGGAGAACAGGTACTTGAGTCGGCAAGCGCGGTAGCCACGAACCCCCACATATTTCACCACCTTTACGGGACGCTCCCTGACAACCTTCCTCGCTATACCCGGACGAACAACCTCATCATCGCCTTGAGTTGGGCTAAAGGCGGGATTGCTGCTGTCCGAGCTCCTTATATCGAAGTCACTCTCGCTGCTGGACTCCGTTTCCGAGGCAACCCTGCGCCTCGGCTGACTCTGATGTTCGAGAGCCAGCGGGGATCGCAGGAGTTGGACTTGCCGTGTGTCTACTAGAAGCTGCAAGTAATGCAACTGCCCATCCGGACGTAGAGCCTTCAAGAAGATCCGTGTTTTTTCCAGATTGACTGGTTCAGCATCGTGGAGCAACCGTAGCATCAACTGCGTGACGGTCACGTGGCCAAAGATCTCTGCAAACTGTATAGGTTTGCCCTCGTCCCATTGTAGCACACGCAGGGCGTCGGCATGAAGCTGCACGGCCACCTCGAGGCCGAGAACCTCGCCCAGGCACTGCAGGCAGCGGGAGCACTGCAGACGACGTTGACCGCGCGTATAAGTGACGCCAGGTCCGGTCACCTTGGGATTTACTACCAGGTAGTTAAGCCCGTAGAACATCTGATCCTCCCTGGGATAAATCGGAACTTTGCTTCGCCCGCAGAAGTAGTTCTGAGGCTTCATCGTGGTTATCGGCACGGGCTTGACCTGGGCGAAGTCCCTCGCGGTAATTACCTCATTGGCACAGTTGCTGCAATGAATGGAACAGCTAATGGAAGGTTTAATATGGATGCGCAGTTCACCCAGTTCGATTTCGGGGGCCATCATCCGGTGGTTCAGACGACGCAGTGCCGCGCCGAAGATCACATTGTTGGCCTGCATCTCGCCCAGCGCGAAAAGTGGTTCTCCCTCGTCCGTCTTGATGCCCATCTCGAAGAACTTGTCCAGCTCGACGCGGTACTCCAGGTTTCGTTCGTTCCAGCTGAACCCGTTCGTACTAATTTCAATCACCTCAGTGGGATTGCGGTCGGCAGTGTTCGGCTGGTAAAGATCCACCGAGCGCATTAAAACTATATTGACCCAACTGCGATTGCGCATAAGTCCGACGAAAACTTGATCCAGTGGCATGATCTTGAAAATGAAAAGTTTTTTATTAATTTAATATGAGCTCGGTAGTTATCACGATTACACAAATTAATAGCAACTGTAGAAGTTTTCACAAATTCAGCTTTGAAGAGGAGGCAGCTTTGAAAGAAAAAGCGTAGTTAGGACCGAACCGTAGTTAACTACCAGGATATCGATATTCTTCATACACTCTATCGAATGTCATTCTTCTATGACAGTTTGTATGAATTTAGCATGAAGAAAATAAATCGGAAAATGTATCGATAATTTAAAAAGGTTTTCAAACGTTTAAAAGTAACAGTTTTCACCATTTAATTTCAATTCGAAAGATACTGTCTCGGTTGACCTTTTTCAATTAAGCCCTGGGTAATAATTTTATTCGATTGTGCCACATGAACAAATTTGTGTCCTTTGAAGTATCCATCCTGCCCTGGCACCAACTGGTACCACAACACACCTTTTAAAGCTCTTTACCTAGGGCTTAACTGAGCGAATTTTTTGCTTTTGTTTTCCCATTTCCCGGTGCGTGGATGGCTTTGGATTTTGGGGTATGTTGTTTTTGGCGGCTGGCAGTCGAGACCCTTGGCTCTTTTGGACAGGAGATAACGCGATGCGCTGCGGCCGGAAAAAAGTTTTGCGTCATAATAAATAATTTCAATGCATTCGTCTGGAAGGATTAAGTCCGCCAAAAGCGAGTTTTGGTTTTCCTAGACACTTTACTCTGCAGTTCCGTGATTGGGTTGTGGAAAAAATGTGTATATTTCAGCCAATATTAAAGAACAATTACATAGCTGTTTCAACTTCAGAAAACATTAGAAAAACACAGATTCTTATCTTTGTAGGTGGACGGGCTGATAAGTGTAAATAATGTGACAACACATACTTCCAATAATTACTCAACTAGTTTAAGTTTGGACAAAAATTCAGAACTTCAGACAGGCCTCTTTAGCTCAGTGGTAGAGCACTGGTCTTGTAAACCAGGGGTCGTGAGTTCAATCCTCACAGGAGGCAAGATTTCTCTTTTTATTGACTATTTAGGTTTGTCCCATGCTCAAATTTTCAGTAGCCTTTTTATTTTAGCCAAAGGCATATCATTCTGCTATTTCAACTTGACCTGAGTGGCTCTGAAAGCCACAAAGCTAAAAGGAAAATGTCACCCAGGAATGTGTATTTAATTTTGTTATTACCGACCCGTTGACAAAGCCAAATGTTTTACATTTTTAATTAGAAACTCACACAGACGGCGGCGAAAATCCACCCGGGCGCAATCATGTGTGACATAATCTTTGACAGGACATCAGCAGGGCTGGCTCCTTGGCACCACCAACGAAAAGCTCTTCGTGGTTCAAGCAAACACTGTTAACAAGAGTGGTGCGATGCGTGCAAGGACTCTGCCAAGGATACGCCAGCTCAGACTATTAGTTGACATCGTTGAGTCATGGTAAATATTTACACAAATGTTTTTGAATAAAAACTCGACCTCCACATTGCATGCTTTTAATTATTTGTTTATGCTAGCTGCGACTCGATTGCTTTCTTATTTGTTTATAATTAAAGCGCTGACGAATGATTTTCTTCACGCATTTATCGTTGGATTTCACTCCAGTTCTTAATTAAAACTCAACATTGGAGTTGGGCAAATCTGGTTAGCTATTTTAGCCCCAAGTTGAATGAATTTAAGTGTTCAATTTTAGTGTTAAATTTAAAAATTGATGCAAGCAATCCAATTATGTTTCAAATATAAAAGTGAATTTTTGTCAAATTGGCGCCCCAAAGTATGCAGCAACATTTTCTGTTGAGTCAGCCAAAACTGAACTTTTTCTTTAAAATTTATGTCGTGGCGGGGTAGGAGATGGCAATTTATCATTTTAGACTGTTAAGCAAGTGTTGACTGATGAGCCCCAGAAGGGGGCGGTGGGTGGCAATGGGGTGGCTAAGTCGCCGGCGCCCCCTTTTAACTTTTGAGCTCGCCGCAACTGACAATTGGCCTTACTGCTCGACTGCCTCGCTCCTTTGGTAATTAATTTTGATGGAGGACACATTGCGCTTAGTTGACGCAGTTCACCCACAGATGCGACCAGGTAAGGACAACTTTTTTGGGGCACTTTGTGCCTGGCGGGGCTGGGCCGGGCCTGGCCGGGAATTAATCTGCATCTGGCCAGCAGCTGAGGCAGAGGACGGAATTTTTGGTGTTTCTACGTTTTGGTGTTTTAATTTTAGCCGCTTGGTAGCTGCTGGTCCATCAATGTCTGGCTGGGTCTAGCTAGAGACAAAAGCTATTAAGGGAATTAAAAATGCATGATGCTAAAAATGGGTTTTTGCTCCCAGCCCTTCAGCTGAGGCTTCAAGGTGCGTGGCACTTAGTTAATTAGAGGGATGTGGTCTCTGGAAGAAGTCGGAGAGCCCTCAATATCTGTGGCATTTTGCTTCAGTTAAAATATTTCATAATTCATAGATTCAATTGTTTTCAGCTGAGATAAATTGCATGTTCCTTTGACTGCAATTACGCGGAGCAGAAGATCGCATTTAACTGTTTGTGCACTTTGGCTGCCACGGCAGTGGGCGTGTCCCCCACCGGCCACGCCCCCCAGATCAATCTTGCTTGTGCGATCTGCAGCGAGCGGTGCATTTGCACCACCCGCACCCTTTTCTAATTTCTTGGGAATTAGAGTTGAGAAATTATAAGCTGGGCAACTTATGCACTCACCCATTCACTCATATTATTCACCCGCCCGCCCGCCGGCCCGTTCATTCATTTATTTATTCATCTGGCTTAATTGCCAAAGACAATCATGATCATGCAGCTTATGCTGATGATGAAGACGGTCGAACAAAACTCTTTTATTTAGTTTCTTTGAAAGCCAGTTCCGCATGCGGCTGTAATACCCTTCCGAATCAGGGTATCTCTAATGAGAGAAGTTTATTAATTCCACAAGAAAACTTTATTTTGAGTTTATAAAAATATCTTATAAAACTGTGTCCTATGTAGAAAATATTAATATTATTTGACATGTTATCAGAGTTAGAAAGAACATTTCGTATTCGTTTTTTCAAGATCTTATTACAATAAACTTCGACATCTTTTTGTTGTCTCCTTCTAAGTTCTCGCTTTGTGGTTGCATTTTGCGGTTTGTGTTCATTAATTGTTCTATTAGTTTTAATTGATGGTGGCACTTGCAAATGTACAAAGTTGAATTGCTGTGGGATAGATACGAAATGCTTTCCTAACCGAATCCCCCCGAACGTGAGGCACGGACATTGGGAAGGTTTTTGGGAGCTGACGTCTTGCGGTCTACCTTAGCATATTGGTCATCGGTAGGTACCACTTATTGATGCTGTCGTCGAGATAAGTTTGTGGCACAGTTGCCGGCTGCCTGAGACGTGATTATCGCTTATACCTTTTGCATGTTGGGTCAGCTGCCGATGCCGAGATCCTCAGATGCATCTGGAATGGCTCGCGACAACAGCAACCACAACGACAGCGACAGAGACAACAGCGATGACGTTGCATGTTGCATGTGTGACACAAAAGTGCTTCCTCATCCTTTAAATTCCTTGAACTTTCCAAAGTGTTGAGTGGGAATTATGGCGATAAGCGATAAACGAAATGCGATAAGCCACCCGCTGGCAGTTGAAAGTGTGGTGGCAGGAGGAGCAGTTTTGCCAGAGGAATTTTGAAACTACACCGAAAAAATGAAAACTTCTAAGGACTTTAATATTCATTTGCATAAGATTTTCTGGCACTCTATTGGCAGCTGTGTTGACCCTATAGAACGTAGCCTAAAAACCCACAAATTACGTCTTGACCAGTCTGGAAAATCGCATTATCCGCTCAGTTGGCGGTAGAGAAATCTGAATCCACCCTCATCGCCCGCAAAAGTGTCTACTAATGTCGCACGCCCCTCAAAAGTCCTTTGTCCTGCGACGGTCATTGTTTCTCTAACAAATTGATTCAGCAAAAACTGGACAAAACGGAACATCTTGCAGCATCTTACAGGCTGTGATCTTGGCTCATAGATTAGCCAGAGTCCGGTCGGTTATTGTCATGGAAATTGCGTATTGCTGGCTAGCAACTGCCACTGCCACTGTAACTGCAACCGATATTGCAACTGCAATCGGCAGCATCGGAGGCATTTTTCGGAAGGCAGGCGGACTGGGCAAGGCTGGACTGGGCTGGGTATAAAACAAACGCATTGTCCTGTTCCTTGTGTTTGTCTTGAATTTGTATCGCCTTTTCGAAATCTACTTAGCACACAATGGCGTTGAAATAGCCTTATTGCTTTTTGAGTGCTATTTGCGTAAGATTTATGGTTTGATTTTGGGCACTGAACATTCACATATTTTTGGTATTAAGCCTCCAGCTCATTATGCGAAAATTTTCACCGTTTGACTCGCGCTCAATTACCAACTGCCTGACAGATGGGTTCAACTTCGTGATTTAGCAGAATTTCGAAACTCAATTTAGGCAGCCCGGCCAAACGATATTCAAATGTTGTCAAAGTCGTCGAATATTCCAGGCAGAGTCTAACTACCGTTCCGGGAATGAAGCCGCACAAACAGACACCCACCTAAGCACCTCGACACCTTGAGCCCAATACCACTCCGTGGCAATCCATGGCATCCACCATCCATCGCACCCACTCATCCACCCAACTGGCCCGATAAATTTCACAAATCTCTCAAATCGCGAGCCGCAAGTCGCGACTCTTCAAAGATGTTTCACTGGAAAAGCAGAAAGCTGAAAGCAGAAATTTAAGAGGAAAACTGGAAAAGAGGAGAAGATGCTGCCACTGCCGCAGTGACGCTGCCGTATTTATGGCATTTGCATATATTTTGCATAACGCAATCGATGGCATCGACATGGAAAATATGTTTGCCTCGGCATTGGCCTGGCTACGTACTTCGTACTAAGTATTCCCCTATTCTTAATTCGGCTCGGATACAGCGCACATTTGCATAGAGATGCGCATAGATTTGCTGGGAAATGATTGTGCTTCTTTTTTTTTTTTTGGTTTTTTTGGCCCGAGTTTCTGTTTCGGTTAAGGCCCAACATAGCTGCATAGCTGGCAGCATTTCCCACTGGCGAAAGTTGGCCAAAATGAGCAGAAGAAACAGCAGCGGCGACATCGGGCCGCCCTCAATAAGCTCGATCCCGAGCTAATGTATTTATGTATTCGCGAAAAATGATAATTAAGTCTACTTGTCGTCTATCTGCGAAATAAAATCTAAACAACATATTTTTCATGTTCAAAGTAAAACTTTTCCGCTACAACCAAAACGTGCGCGCCCCCAAAACCAAAAATCTAAACCGAATCCCAGAGTAATGCTGGCAAGGGCGGGGCGGGGCCCTGTCGCTAAGCTCGATACCGAGATATTAATATTTAAAATTCAGTAGCAAACTTTTGGCACGTTATTGTTTGACTTTGGAGCATTTTCTGAGACCCAGATTGTTATCAAAACAATTTCTGTTTGTTGCTCTAACTTCAGATGCAGATACGGATCCAAGAAATAAAACAACAAAAAAAAAAAAGATTTTGTTTTGGAGCTCGAGCTTTTTTTCGGTTAAATTCAGTAGCCGGCAGTTGCTTGACCCGGCAACTGAACTCAAATTTATTTTTTTTCTCCCGGCAAATTGCACTGCAGCCCGACTGATTGTCTTCGGCGGCAACAAGAGGCAATAATCAACGACAAGCTGCAGCGCCGCAACAGCAACAAGAGCAAATAAAATAAAGTCATGTTGCGGCCGCAATTGCAAAGTTTGTTCAATTTGTTAGCCAAACAAAGTAGACATTAATTGAACCCGGAATCTGGTGGCCCACAACTAAATGAAGTAATAAATGCCTAGTTTTAAGTGGAGCCTCAAAACTTCTCTGCAGTTCAGTGCACCGGGGCAACCTGCAACGTGCAACCTGCAGTCTGGTTTCTCCCAGAACCCCCATTCCCGTTCGCTTCTTAAGCCACCCATTTTCATCACGTAGCAAATGCCATAATTTGCAACACGTTCACCTGACCATCATCACGGCGCGGCACGGCATCATCATCTTCTCGGATATCAACCTGATGGCATTTTCCAGCGGCAACATGCAAAGGAGGCACTTTCAGGTGGGGCAATCAACACCTGTCGGCGGTGCTGCGAACCCTTCCGAACGCATAATTTAAACTGGGCTCTATTGCACGTTGATAATCCGTGACGATCGATTGCCTGGTGATATCCTCGCCCGTGCAATTAAGTAATGCACCACAACAGTGCACAACCATGCAACATGCAACATGCAACACCTCAGCCCACATCGGCCAAGTGGGGTAAATTCAAATTACATTTATTACGATCGGCTTTAATCTGGTTATTTAGTTCACTTATCGAAATCTGCTGTGAGCCAGTCGGGTAAATTTGTTAAAAAGATATTGGCATTTATGTTGTTATTAGGTTTTATTAATGGTTGCGGTTGCGGCGGGGCAGTCTGGCTTTTTGATAAGCATTGACACCGCACTGGCCAGGGTCATTTTCACGTTGCGCAATCCCAGAATCCCATTTCCAGCTAACAGAGACCCCAAGCCGGACTTGGTTTCTGGCTCATATCGGTGCTAGTGATGCTGTCGTGCTTTGAATTTTATAAAAAATATTTTCTTATAAGATTTTGTAAAAGATATGAATACATATTATGAGATTTATAGATAATTAAGGTTTTTATCATAGTAATTATCATAATTTTAATTTCCAAGAAGATAAATTTACAGAATTAAACTATTTATTAACTTTACTCGTGTCACGTCCCATGATCATTTTCGATCAGGGGATTATGGGTTGCATTGGGTATCGATTTTCTGATTTTGTGGGTTCTTGGTTTTTGATTTTTTAGTTTTTCAACTTTCCAGCTTTCGGACTCCCCCCACCGAACCCAGCGGTCTCACACAGCGCGCACAATTGACGCGTGTTGGTGATTGCCATTGCTCGTACCTTTCCATTTAATGGTGTCCATATGATTCACGGCACTCCACTCCGGGACTGGGCCCAGTGCACCCATCGCAGCAGAGCCACGGCTACGACGAAAAATTCGTTAAATACAATTGGATTTTTCAGCTTTTTCTGCTGCACTGACGACGTGGCCGGGGACGTTGATGATGTGCCTCTTGCACCACCACCTTGGTATCCCTGTGTGCCAGGGAATCGTGCAATCGCTGCGGCCTGGGCACTGGCTTTGGGTACTGCGACTTGGAACTGGCATTGGCACTGGCACTCCCCCGCGGTGTGCCCTCCTTCCACCCGCCTCCCAGTGCCCCCTCGTCGCCCTTTACAAAAACAATTGCAATTTTCAACTAATGCTTATTGCTGGAAATCAGTTTAGGAAAAGCCAAAGGAGTCTGTCTCGCCGAATATGTGTGTGCACTTGAAGAAAGTGGTTGATAATTTAAGTCTGTTAATATATTCTTAATCTACTTAAAAAATATAACACTAGAATGGAAATTGAAATATAGTAGTTTTATTCTTTAATGGAGTTGGGAACTTACATATATATGTATATATAGCTATAATTATTTAGTTGAAAATAAACAAACTGTAGATAGATTCTTTCTGTGAAATATCAAGTCACTATCAGAGGATGGAGTGGGAGCTTTGGCCTGAGACGGAGCTGGGGCTTCGAAGTCATAGACGGAGTCACCGTCACAGTCACCTGGGCTGAACTCTGGGCGAACTCGCCGGCTGCTCGCAGAGCACAGAGCACTGTGAAAAGGTGAGTCCAGTCCACTAACAGTCGCCCCTTTGATGAAAACTGTAAATTTACGAACTTTACTTTAATCACCGAACATGAATCGCGCACAGCATGAAGCTGCCGAGGCCCGATTCTGATACCAATCCTGCAATCCCCCCGATATTCTTCCACCTTAACCCATTCTCGATCTGGTTCCCGGTGTCGTTCCCCTTTCCTTTCTTCTTCATAATAATCATCTTCATCTTGGTCTTGGTTTAAGTTTTAGCTTAGGCTTGGGTCTTCTGCCTCAAAGATGCTGTACCTGGTTACTTGGTTTTGGGTGTCGAAATCTTTCGTCAGTCTCTGTGCCAGTTATTTAGCTTTTGTTGCTTTATGAAATTTAATAATTTATACTGTAGATAAATTGGGTTTAATTAAGTAGTAACTATGAAGTTTAAGGGCTTTTGATTCGGTTAAGTAATGGAGGATAGTTAAAGCCACGACGGAAAATAATATCATAAACATGAAAAGAAAACTAACTCCGGGCTGAGCCAAACTTGCTGCTTAAATTATAAAAATAATTAATAATAAAAATATACAAATCAGCTTAATCTGGTGGAAACTTTTCAAAATATAGCCATCGAATTTTGTTCTTGGAATGACGGAGAATCGTCCATGCTATGGCTGTCTCCCTGAAAATTTCACAAAAAATCTGAAAAATATTTGTTTCGTTGATTTTGATGTGCAATGCTGGAGAATCGATACACAAATCGTTAAAGGTAATCCGTTCAAGAATTGGATGGAAATTGGCGAAGATATAGGTATCGCTGCGGTCCATACTGCCCCATATGCTTCATCATTTCGATCTTTATGAAATGGTAGATGGTCCATTTCCGATCAATAAGTTATATGGCATCTTAAATAAATAGTCGACTTAACCCGTTTCTTAAAATGACTAAATTTATTTGGCTCTTTACTAAAAAATCCCTTAGAATCTTTTACATCAAGCACCAGCAGCTCCATAAAGTAGTTGAACAACTTTTAGCTGTTTGCATGTTTTTGGGTGAAAATATTTCTTAGCATTGCGACGCATGTTCAGAGTTTTGTTTGCTGTCGTTGTTTTCATGTTTTGATTTGCAACACACCGGGATCCCTTTGTCCTCTGGCCAGCAGGAGTGGCGAAGGACGATGAGAGGAATACTTAGGCGCGGCAGCCGGAGCAGAAGCAGGAGCAGCAGGCGATAACAGGGAGCAGGAAGGCGCTCATTGACTTTGCCCTCGAAGTTGTCATTTGGTGCGTCTGCCGTTGCTTCCGATAGCCAGGCTCCAGACAGGACACTTGAAGAAATCTACTTAGTTTGAATCTTCTTCAACTAATCGAAGGACCTCATTATTTTCTTCATCAAACAATATGTTTATTCGTGTGAATCTCGCGGAATTTGTAAACATTTTCAATGAAACAAAGCCCGAATTTTTTCGGGTGTAATCTCAATGGAACTGGGACTTTTCGGAGTGTTCACCCAAGTCATTCCATGTCGCAGCATGTTGTCAGTGTTTATGTGCTGCTCTTGTCCATGGTTTTGGCCATATAGTCCTGTTCACTCTGCATTCTGGCTGCCATTCGATTTGTTTTGTTTGGTTTTGTTTTGGGCTGGCTTCTGATACCGATTTCGATTCTGATTCCGATTCTGGTTTTGTTTTGGTCTTTTGTGTCGTCAATTGGTCGAGTGCGTGCTTTGTTGCCATCTCAGTCGGTCGCCTCATGTCCATCGAGTGTTTATGCCTTTGTTTTGACTTCGTCCCCGACTCGATTTTGTATCTGATAATTTATTGCCCGGCTTGTGCCAAAAAAAAAAAGAGGGAAGAAGATTTGGCCTAAAGGGAAAAGGTACTGTCTGTCGTGTGCCCGGGAAGATACTTTTCGAGCCAAGAAGATATGCGGGACTCCCGATGATAGCGGGTCGTTCAGAGGCCAATGGCAACACCTTCGCACCGAGCATCTGTTACTACTTTGGTAGCCCCTGATTTTGGTCACTTTTGCAGACGTTCCTGTTGTTCCTACAACTTTGTTGTGTCCTCTGTTTATGGGTTGCTCCTCTGCCTTTGCCTCTGGCTCGTCCCCTGCCCACCCCGATCCCCCAAAACAATGGCCAAATGAAAAATCCACTTCGGCTCATTGTGTCGCCTGTCACCTGGAATTAGTAACTACAAGTATGTTAAAAGGTTCATTCATGTTGCGCTTGTTTTGACTTTTGTTTCGCGCCATTTGTAGTTCTCGTTCTCTGGGACCTCGGGATTCAGTTCAGAGTCCGGAATCCGAGGATATCAGTTTCGCTCGGCGGCTTCACGGTGTTCCCTTGTCTGAAAATTGATAGCCAGCCAAAATAGTCCGCATATTTGCCATGCTAAATTTGTGCTTGACAACTGGGAAACCGAAACTGCACATATATTGCCCAAGTATAGGTTTTTAAAGAGTTCTTTATTGCTAATCGATAGTGTCTTGAAAGTATGGTACATTTGATTTATTTTTCTAGTTTCTTAGGCTATGGTCCAGGACAATGAATCGTAATCTCATATTTCGTCAAAGTAAGCGCCATCTGATTCTTCAACGGAACTATACTTTTCCTTTGACGAACTACAATACTTGTGAGAAGCATTATCGCAGACAGCAATTGCCAAGTCCGTCCTTTTTTGGGAAATTCTCAGGATCTGGAGAAGATCTTCAATTAAATCCAGATCCGTTGGTATCCATTTTGTAACAGCGCTTGATAGAGTGTTCAGACGATTCTCCTGGGATTCATTAAAAACAGAGAGTTCGTTATTCAGTACACTCAGCTTGATAATGGATTCTCCTGTGAGATTCTGGATCGATGGAAGATTTTTCAATTCCGCCAAAGAATTGGCTTGGGACACATTATGGTGGTCAAAGGATTCGGTCAACCCAGACACCTTGGGCTTGATATAATCCTGAAGAATTCGGATCACC
Source organism: Drosophila atripex (assembly GCA_035045925.1). Classification (NCBI taxonomy): domain Eukaryota; kingdom Metazoa; phylum Arthropoda; class Insecta; order Diptera; family Drosophilidae; genus Drosophila; species Drosophila atripex. Next base: position 1,228,357 of record JAWNOP010000022.1, on the reverse strand, counting down.
AGCAGGAGCTTTTCATCCAATCCCTTTGAGCTGCGTATGATTCTTTCCTGGGTTTGGGAAATCTTAGTCTCAAAGTCTGTTACAATATTTTTAGTATTTTGTTGGATTTGAAGAATAGTTGATAGGTTGTCACTTGTACGGTTTGCAATAAAGTCAATGTTTTTAAGGGTATTAAGAAAACCGTCAAGCACTGCAGCTTGGGAAAGGTAGACATCCCTTGTCAAGTTTAGCAGCACACTTTCCAGGGGCTCTATAAGGGTGAGGGACAGTGCCTGCTGATCCAAGCTTGCATCAATGTTTAAAAATGAGGCGGATATGAAGTCCACTAGGACAGTACTTTCAGCAAATAATTCGGCATTTGACAAAAGTAAAGCCAGAATCTGCTCATCTTCTGATAATGGTTGGGCGGTTGTGGTGGCAGTGCTTGTGGTTTGAGTTTCTGTGGTAGAGGCAGGAGTGGTAGAGGCGGGAGTAGTGGAAGCAGGAGTAGTAGAGGCAGCAGGAGTAGGTACAGGAGTAGTAGGTGCCGGAGTAGTATCGGCAGGACTGGTTGAAGTAGATGTGGTCGAAGCCTCAGGGGTAGCAGGAGTTGTAGAAGCCGCGGTAGTAGATTCAGGACTTGTTCCATCAGTAACTGTAGAATCCGTAGCTGTAGATGCGGAGGACGTAGAATCAGATGATGCAGAATCAGCACTTTCTGAAGTTGTAGAAGAGACGGAAGTAGGATTTGTAGCAGCAGATGTTGTCGATGCTGATGTGGGTGAAACAGATGTTGTTGCTGCCTCGGTAGTAGAACTACTAGACGGTCCCAAAGTACTACTAGTAGATGGTGCCGAAGTATTAGACTCAGTAGATGCGCCTTCGGTTGTGCCAGTAATAATAATCGTTGCTGTTGAACTACTCAAAGACCCACTCTCCGTGGTAGTGCCTGTAGTTATGCCTTCGATATCATCAAAGTCGGGAAAGACACTTCCAGCTCCAGATCCATCCGTTTGACTTGTGGGTGTTTCTTGGGCAAATACCGCCATTAGGGAGGCTCCTAGAAGAAACACTACGGGAAAATACATTTTGTTGTAACTCTTGACGAAAACTTAAGTGTGGAACTGACTTCTGGTGGCCCTTACCCCTGGTTTAAGTACGACTTAAGTAGCTGCCCACATACACGTTTCGGTTTGAGGTGCAGGTGTGCTATCATCCAACTTTTTTCAGCCACTTGTGATTCGGTGAACTTTTTCTCTAGCTCTGCATTTTATCGACTGCATGTTGTGCTTGTGGGTTACCGTGTTCAGCACGAGTTTGATGTTTGAAGAAGCCACCGTTTCTGGTTCATTGTACTGGAAAGTGTTGGGAGACAAAGAAATGAGTGTCAGGGAGGAGCCCATGGCTAGATGCCCCGCGCGGCAATCGACGGAGATCTATCAGTAGAAGCAAACTACATATTAACCACACAAAAGTCAACGCCAGCCAACATGAGGGTCACACTCAAAGTCAAATTTTAATGAAAAAGTGATTCATCATTTAAGGGGCTGCATCAATTAATGGCCTGCGGGGTGGGGGCGAGGGCGTGGTCAGGGGGCGGGCTCTGGCTCAATAAGCGGGTCAAATTAGAATAAATAGTTACACAAACAAGCAGACCCCTTTGCTCTTTCTCTCCCGTAGTATCGGGGGAATATTGCAACAAATCAAAAAATTAAAAATAAATAAAAATGAATTGAATAATTTAGGTCACCAATGTCTCGTTCGGCCCCTGAAGTGCACAGAACCCATGAATGAGTCGATTCAAGATGATGGTGGCTAGTCCAAGTGGTTGAACGGGGATTGGGTTAGTTTCTGGTGGGTTCGGGAATTCATCTTTAATTAATTGCCGCATAATTCATGAAGCTTATGATGGAAACCAGATACATGATGTGTCTTAAATACATTACATATTTTTAGAAAAAATGTTTGTTTAAAAATCTATACATAATTATATAAAATCTAAAATTAAAAATAGTTTTAAAAAGAGAGAATTTTAGTACTCTATTCGAACCTTTTACATGAAATGGAATTAAAAATGTGACAAAATACTGATCTATATTTTTGAGTGTAGATGGACAACTTTCATTGCATAATCTATTATTCTATTGAAATACAGGAAAATATTTTGAAAATTGGCTTTCTTCCGAGGGCCCTTTTATGCTGGTTGACATTTAAACCCGTTTCAATGAAGATCGGTGGTGTGGTGGGAGCTTGGTGGTTGGGTGGGTGAACGGAGGAGCGTTGCATGGCATGCAATTATGCATTCATCAAGATTATGACACGACATGCGAGTTCCTCTTGTGTCTTTAGCAGCAAATGAATTTGTACTTTGGCTGGTTCTTGGTGTTGCTGCTGTTGATGTTGCTGCTCCTGCTGCTGCTGCTGCTGGCGATGTTGTCGCTGTTACTGTTGCTGCTGTGTTTTGATAGAACAATTTTGCTGGGTACTGTGGCAGCACACGCGATTTGGAAGCGGCGCGTAATTAATCGTCAAATGAGTTTAATTGTTTATGTCTCTCGCTCGCGCCTGTGAACTGAACGCGGTGTCTTAGATGCCTTTCAGATAGGAAAACAGAATCAGCAGACACATACAAATTTGGCTCACAAGCACTTAACTAAGAGTTTAACTAATGGCCGGAGCTCTAAACAAACTATAGAGCGATTTAATATTTATTTAATTTATTTATAGATGCATGGCATTTCGGTATTTCTGGTGGTATTTCCCTAATGATAGGTAGCTCTCTCATTACAAGTTCATAAGTCGATCCATTTGCACGGAAATTAATTCTTAATAAGGCTGGCCTAGAAAAATTAAAAAATTGTTTCTAAAAACAATTTGTAGCCTCGGGCCAGGAACCCCTGACTCCTGGTCACAGGACATACGCCGGGGTTCACCATTCATTCATCATCAGCCAAGTGCAACCAGGAAATGAGAAATTGGGCTTGTGGTCCGCTGATTAAAACAAAAACAACAAAATTAACAAAAAAATTTGCATTTTAATTCAAAAATTTTCAAGCACGAACCAAGAAGAAAAAAAGAATAACCTCCCTCTACATCTGAGCTTCTGATTTTCAACAGGGGGGCTCTGAAACAAAAGAGGGCTAATAATTTTATCAGCGACAAACAGTTGACAAAATCAGCAGAAATTTTTTTCAGCCAGGTCCTGCATCCGTTTTGCCTGGAAACTTAAATTAACTGTGAAAGAGACCACGCAGCCAAGACATTTGTCTTTTCTCACTCCTGGTCCGCGAAATTTCGTCCTGTCTGTGGGGCAGGGGCGGTTTTTGGGAGTCTCAGCCCATCCTGGAGATTATTAATCATCTTTTGTGCGCATCTTTCAGTTTTTCGTATGCCTCATTGCAGGCAGCCCCTGACTTTTCCTCCTTTGAACTTTCTGGCTGGAGCTCAGTGTCTTTTTACGCCAAAGGAAATCCTTTTCTTCGTCTCTGCTTTTTTCCAGCGATACTTTGTACTTTGTTTTAGATTCTACCTAATGAATTTCTGTTGATAAAGAACTTCATAAATTTTCAACTTAATTAAGTTGCTCCGATTCAGTCAGTTGGCATCTTAGAACGTGAGAAATACTCGCAAACAAGTGTGTTTGTTGGTCGGAAAATACTGGCGAAGATGATAATTTCAGAGAGATTGATTTACGGGTGTTGCAGGTAATTAAGACTGTTAAAATGTCAGTTATCAGTAGCTTTGGACTGGTTTAGTGTTAGATACACTCGCAATTAGATAAAAAAGTTTGTGAGAATTGTAGAAAAACTGTGCCAAAGAGGCATTTATTTTTTTTTTTTTTAATATTATATTTTAAGACTGTTAACTAAGCTCTAGGAAGTAGAGACTGTCCCGGAAACCACGGAAGATGAAAAGACTCTGTCCCTACAGCTTCAACTTTTGGAGCTTAAAGCGTTAATTCGTAATTTATGTGTCACACACATCGAAATTGAATGCCAAACGAAATTATGGAATATTTATCATTTCACACTGCTCCAACTGGCCGACCAGGTAAGCTAAAGGCTATGGGGATACCATATTCAAAATATATATACATATGTATTTGCAGGGAACTCCAAGGCGACTGGGGCCATGGAACGTTTGTCAATTCGAATTACGAATTACGACAAAGTGCGCTTAAGTTATGTGCGTGTTCCGCCGGGATGGAGAAAGGGATCGAAACGAAACGGAACGGATTGGATCGGATCGGAGTCCGAGTTGGCCATAAAGTGGGTTTCCCTTGGGTTACCCAGCCTGGGGATCGAGGCCTGTTGTTGTGGCTGCTAACCGTAAAACGCGCACAAAGAGTGAAATATTTATAACGTTTGCAGATATTCGAACACACAGTCGAGAAGAAAGGAATGCAACCGCCGGCGGCCCATGTCCAGCGACTGGGCAGTCCTTGCAGCGGTGGCAAGTGTTAATTGGAATCAATTTGATAATCTTCTCACCCAGGCACTGGGATATGTAGTAGGGGACACGGGTTTCGGGCTATGCTCTGCTGAGTTCATGATAATTTCGCGGATGTGCGATTTTGATTGAAAATTGCGCTGTGGGGGGTTCCTTTTATCGCACAAAGCACATAATTCAAAGTGTATTAATTTAAATGCCAATTTATTGCCAAAACATTCCCTTTTCCTCTCGGCTGGCGTATTGTTAAGTGGAGCAGCGAAGATCCAGGCCAAGAATAACTGTATTTCGTAGCGACGGATTGGATATAAATAATATTTTATATTTTTCGAATTCGCATCGACGAAATTGTTTTCTTGATAAATAAGTATTGGATGAAGGAGATAAGACAGTATAAGATATTTGTTATATTTCCTCGTGTAATAGTGTGGATTATATCCTTTAAACAATCCTAACAAGTGACCAGTTGGCTACCCCCTCCTGCCAAGCTTCTAATTAAGCCAGAGGTGAGGGTGCACCCACACTCCATTTATACGAAATCCCACCCATATCGCTGACCAAAAACCCACCCGCAGCAGCAACAAGCCTGACATGTGGCTGATTAACATATTATGCGACAAAATGCCACTGGACACACCACACCACACACACCCATACAGATAGGAGGGAACTGTGGCAATTCAACGCCTGTCACTGGCTGTTTGTGCAGATAATTCACGCCAACGCCAAAACAGAGCAGTTCCGAGCTCGGGGGCGATTCGAGCTCGAAGCCAGATTCTGAATCAGATTTAGATCGGAGAGACAGCAGACTCGGGGTTTTCGGGTAATTGAAAAAGTTACCTCGGCCTGTCTGGTGTGGTGTATCTGGGCTTTGGGATCTGGCTACGATGACGACGATGACTATCGATGTCGGGCTGGAAAGGTGAGTGAGGGACTCGGCCTGCAACCACTAAATGTCGCCCGCCTTATGGGCCAATTAAGGGTTCAACATTTTGCATATGCAGTCAGACTCTGTGGCTCTTTGTCTGTGATTTGCATAATTTCGGGTAGCTGTATCTCCATCTGTATCTTACATACATACATATATATACATATCTGCTGTGGCCCGGCGATGTTGGTGTCCAATTTCATTAGCAACGTCCAATCCCCAACAAACCTTTCAAACTTCAGGTCCTTGTTTTGAAATGGAACTTTCAGCATACATATCTGTCAACGAAACGTGCGTGTGTGCATGGTGTCCTTTGCCTTTTTGTCACATTACGAGCATTTACATAAAATGAAATTGAATACGCAGAACATTTTCGGACATGTGGCCAGGACATCCACCCTTTCTCTTGTGTTCCTTTGTCATAATTTAATTAGCAAAGGTAACAAATGAATTGTGACCCCCATCTGCCTTGCCGTGGAGCTGGGCCTGGCCAAAGGACATTGTTTGACCCCCCGCTCCTTGAGGAACATAATAAATTTGTGGCAATTTCGCAAAAGTCATAAATTAGGCAATCGGAATTTGTTTTCCAATTACACATATTTCACACCGCATGCCAAATAACTTAGCCTCACTGTCAGGTACTCGCGGAAAAATAGCCGAGGGAGAATCGAATGCTATTTCTATTTGATAATTTATAACGCACAGCAGCCAGGCCAACAAGTACAAATTGTCAAAAGTATTTTGCATCTTGAGAGGCGACCAAGAGACCACCCAAGGTGCACCACCCCCTCGAGCACCAGCACCACTCCTCTGACCCCCAGACCCCACAGACCCAGGCCGCCACGCGTTCGTAACGAGTCACAAATTCGCATTGCAATTGACCAGACTCGGCGCAGTCTCCCATCATAATTTCTCAGCCAACAACACCTTCCTGGCCAAGTCCGGTTTGGCTGCAATCTGCCTTGGTTTCTGGGGAATGGGGGAGGGCCGGGGTGCTGCCACCCGCTTGGCCAGGCCTTGGCATTTTGTGCCACCCAACTGGTCGCTTATATTTGCGTATTAACGCGCGAAATAATATTTTATTTTGACCATCGTCAAAGGATTGAAAAATGCCCCCTAATATCTTAGGCTCTTTGTGACGGCTTTGTGTGCTCAGCAGAGTGGTGGAGAATGGGCCATGGACCATGGGACGTGGTGGATGCCACATATAAGCCTTCTCCGGGCTGCTTAAATAATTATTCTTTCTTTTCAGGCGACTTATTGTGGAGGCAACTCTGATTGTAACAGGTAAACGTTCGGTTTCCAGGAACGTTTTATGTTGCTTTTGTTTATTTTCTTCTTTACTGGGATTTTGGGCGATTTAAAAATATTATTAAAGCCATTTTGCTGACTATTTCGCAAGCTCAATTTGTTGTCTTTAAGATTGATTAAATTAGTCTCAGCTGTGCAATGGCTTGTCTAAATAATTTAAAAGCTCACAGCTTTGTGCAATTTCTGGACAATTTCTGAACAATTTTGCATAGTTCATTTACGGTATGGTAAAGACAACAATTTGTTGTCGACGAAATATAGTTCACGGACACACCTCCTTCCGCGGCAAATTGCAATTCTTCAAGCCAAATTCCCACGTTCCACCACCGCAAGACACGGCAAACAAGCACTAAGAGTGCGAATTCGAATGCAAATGCGGTGGATCGATCACTTGCCTAGAGGCGTGCGATAATCCACTCGAGTGGAATAGTGGAAGCAACCGTTACCTCCTGGCCAATTGGTCACAAAATCTTAACACCTTCGCCAAGGTTGCGGGATGATCGAACGATGATGATCGCTGTCCGCTGATCACTCAGTGGCGGCCATTAAAGTCAAATCATTTTTCACATTTAGATGCCAACGAGAAGGTAAAGTGCGGCTTCAATTGATGCCCAAATCCGAGTCCGAGTCCGAGTCCAAGTCCAAGTCCGATTCGGATCCATCCGTCTGAAATTGCATCCGATCACGATTCGTTGCGGGGGGAGCATCAAAAATATATTCACCGTCAATTGCAATCTCCGAGCTTGCCTGGCCCTGGCTCTGGCACTATGGTGGTGGTACTGACTGGGCACTGGGCCTTACATAAAAGTAATCAAATCAACACCTTCATCAACTCCTTTGGCCATGCTCTAACCGCAAAATGCCTTCCTTATTTCGGAACCCCGGCTGGACCAATTTGAGTCTGGTAATTTTTCTCTCTTTCTCTCGAGGAGTCTCGGATCGTTTCTCAATTCGGCACCTGGGATCCGATGCGATCCGATCCGAATTGCCGGGGATTGGACTGAGCGGTGGCGATCGGCTGTCGATCAAATTGTTATTTTCGATATCTAATTTGTCATTTGGCAGCGGCAATTTAGTCGTTGCCCTGGGTCTTTGTGGCTTTAACTGGAGCTCGAGCTGGAACTGGAACTGGCTACACGCTGTCTGCGGTGCACGATCCTTAGGATGGAGCAACCCATTGAGCTGTGGGCAAACTAGGGAATCCCGGCGATTATCTTGTCGGCGCGTGAAATTCCCCGGCCAGAGAGCACTGGCGGAATTGACCTGCAATTGATACCAATCCACGGCAATCCATTACAGAGGCTAAGCGCACAAGTTGCATGTCTCATTATTGGCAATTTCGGAGCAGCCCGGGTAATTGCCCCCACCACGATCGGTGGGTGCTTGGGCATGACTTGGGCATTTATTCCGGCTACACATGATATTTTGTTGCATCACGTCCCTCTTAATGTTCCGAGATACATATATGCATGTTCGGCTTTTGAGGAAGTTATGAAAGATTCGCTAGTTCAGCGGTCATCGGATGAGTGTTTGGGGGTTAAGGATCAGAGTGGGTGGGGCTTGAAGCGGACCTATAGCGGAATTTCATTAGAAAGTGCTCTACTTTCGGATAAAATACTACACCACTCCATTACAATAAAGGTAAGCTCTGTGGTTGTAATAAATGAGATTTTTATTTAACGGACACATCATTTAAATATCGAACTTATTCAGAAACGTAAAACAAACATTTTTATGCTAATTATATACTTAAGTACACACATTTCAATGAACGCAATAAACATTTCATGTGCTGCTCTGTTATCGATGCCATTTTTCTACTGCAATGGGTCTATAATCGGTGATACGGATATACATACGTATATATATTAACATATATATATTCACGTTCAAGCACTCCCGCGCAATCACACAAGGGCTGACACTTGCTTTTAATTACAGCTGCGTCCATTATTTATTATTATCAGTAGATTTACATTATTAAATACCTCAGAATCACACTTAAAATTGTATTTACACGCGTTTACGTGATGCCTTCAATGAGCGATTGTGTTCATTTTAATATTTATTTAGACTTAATTTGTATTTCATATTATTTACACGAGTTTCTCAATTGATTCTCCGCTGGCTGTCAATGATTTATTAATACGCAAATTTGGTTCAAGCTAAGTCAGAATGCATTCAAGTAACTTTCCTATATACAAGGTTTGGCTGCAGTTGCTTTCAAATGTGTAGTCCCCTACCTATGGGGGGCGGGCATTGGGGAAACCAAAAACGAAAATCAAACACAATGAGGAATTCATTATAAACGCAAATTTTATTATTACAAAATATAGAAAACTTTTCATACTCTATACACATAAATAAGATAATGCTTAAACTTACGAAAAAAATCGTTTAAAAACTGAAACTTGCACTGAACATTTTGTATATTACTCGTTTTGATTACTAAATAAAAAATTCGCTAAATTTTGGATTCATTTGTAAACGAAAAACGTTCCCCTCTTAGGGTTGGCATCTTTGAGATGCACTCCAAGTGGGAACCAATGTCGAGAATTGAATTTGATTTGAAATCTTACTTAAAGTAAAAATAAAATTGCTAAAGCACACAAAACATTGCCACACATCAAGTAAATATAGATACAAATTTTTGGTATATTTCTGCAAACCACTGGGAGTAGAGTTTCATCTATATATGTATATATTCCATATATGCGAAATACGTGCATATGCTACATTACATATATAAATATTTCAACTAACTTTACGTTTTTGTCTTTTTTAAAGGGAGTTTGGGTAGAGATTGTTTCTTTCGTTTTTTTTTTAAACTTCCTTAAACTTCTGCCTGTTTTTTAAAATTAAGTAGAACTCAGTGCCATATAATTATTATACACATTTATATATATATATATATATATAGACATGAACGGCCGCCGTTTTGGGATAAAACTTTAAAAGTTCTCTGGGATATGTCAGCTGAGATTCAAGAGCTGCAGCGGCCTAGAGAAGTTTGAAATTTTCTGCGGAAAGTTATATACAAAATTACAGCATGAACTATATAGTGAAAATATTAGGAAATTATGCTACGGGGCTCTTCAATTTTTTCTTTTCTTTTACATTTTTTTATATAAGTTTTTTTTTTGGGTTTTTTTGTGGGCTTTTTGGGGTGGCGGGGTATCTACAAGGTTGATTTTTTAGCCCCATTTCTAGATGTATAAATAATTACACTACTTGACATCCACAATGAGAGGAACTTCGCTGATATCGATTAAATTTGGTGGCGATTGTTGCTGCTGCTGATGTTGCTGGGAGACTGTTGCAGTTGCCGTTGCATTCGACGTGGCTGTTGCAGTTGCAGTTGCTGTTGCTGTTGCTGTTGGCGTCGATGAGGCAGATGACAGCGATCCAGCCGAAGACGAGGAAGGTATTGCAGCCGAGCTCAGATGATGATCGTTACTGTGGCTGTGGCTGTGGCTGCCACTGTTGCTGCTCGCCAGCAACATGCGCTGGTGGTGTTGCTGCAGGCACTGATTTGCATTGACTGCTGCAGCGGCCATCATCATGGTCGCGGCATCGCAGTAATTAGACAGCATCGTGGTAGTGTTCACCGTGGATGTTGCTGCTGTCGCCGGTGTTGCATATGTGGCCATATAGTCTGTATGGCTGTTGCTGTTGCTGGTGGAGCTGCTGCTGCCGCCAAAGAAACTGCCTGCACTCATATGATTGCCACTGTCACTGCTGTTGCTGCTATTGCTGATGTTGTTGCTGTTATTGTTATTGCTGTAGTTGCTGATTTGCTGATTGCAATTGCTGTTGTGGCTGCTGCTGCTACTGCTGTTGTTGTTGTTGTTAATGTTGCTGCTGCTGTTGCTATTGTTGTTGTGGCAACTGCCGTATGTTGGCTGCATGACAGCGACATTGGCGAGCTGGTCATGACTGCCGGCGACAATGTTGTGACTGCCACAGCCAGCGACACTGCCGCTGCCACAGCCACCGCCTCCGCCAGTGGCAGCCTCTGTACCGCCGGCCCCTCCCCCTGCACCCGCAACTACGCCGGGATTGATGTTGAGCGTTGCAGCCGCCACAGCTGCGGCCGATGATCAAGTCGTTGTCAATTGGCGCCACATCGTGTGTCACATCGAAGGCAGATAGGGCCAGGAGAAACTGTTGCCGCTGAGCAGCATGTCGCGTATCAGCGTTTCGATGGGTGTTTTTCCGACTAGACGCACAAAAAACAGTTGCTCGATGACCTGGCGGGGCAAAACAAGGAAAAGAAAAATAAAAATTAAATAGGGTTACAAGTTGGTGGCTTTTAAAAATTTTATAGATCATTAAATTAACGGGATATATATGGCTTTTTAATGCTAACACCGTAAACATGTTTTTATGACCTTTAGTATTTTGAATAATCGGAAAATTTTGGCAAAAGATCACAAGACAAGGCAAACTGCTTTTGGAAGGCAATTTGTTTGGCTTTAAATCAAATAAAAACATTAATATGCACATGATGTGCGTAAAAATATAATAAATAAATGTACTTACTTGTGAGGAAACAGTTCGCAGCGATGGCAATCTCAGGAGGAGCTTGCCGAATCTGGTGGGCTGATTGGGGTACTGGGTCCGGCAGTATTCCTCGAGGGCGCACTGCGACTTCTCTTGCAGGGATTCAATGTGCGTCACATCGGACAGGCCGCAGGCATCTGCAACACAGGTGGAGAGACGAAACAACAATGAGTACTCTGTCGATTGCCAAAAGATTCAATGCAAATACATGCGCGATAGATACTCTTTCGTGGCAGTTCACCTGGCGCCGACAGAAATTTTCCGACTCTTTGAGTGGCTGTCACGTCAAACAAATAACCGAACATGAGCCACGACCACGCCCACTCCCAGCTCAGTTCATTGCGGTTCAATTCAGTTGAGCACACTACAAAACACAGCACAACGGCGGCGTATCGATGACGAAACTGGGGGATTACGTCATTTTTTTCTTGATTTATGTCCAATTGAAGTGGCTCTACTACAGTAACTGACTACAACGACATGGGTTAATTAAATTCGGGAAAATTAAGCCACAAGACAACGCCCGAGTAGTCCGAATAGCTCGGATAGGTTTTCTTTTCCATCATGTTAGCCATGGCATTTAATTACAGCAATGGTATATTGCGCATACGCAGCGTGTGCCGCGGAGTGTTAATTGCCAGGCACCAAAAGTTTGCTTATCAATTGCCAACAAAAAAACATCAACAGCCACAGCAATGAGCGGTTCTTCTATTTTTTACACTCGCATATACCTATATATGTATATGTTTTTGTGTGTTGACTGTTTGAAATTCAAATTAGACATCAGCACTTGTAAATTTGCATAGCTTTAAAGCATTTTAAACGGCTATTGCCGTTAAGAATGGCGTTTCGAAATTGCATATGAAATTTTGTTTGCTTAATTAGTCACTGCACACACGAGGACTCCATTACGCAAGGCGAAGCGAAAATGCGAAAATCGCGAAAATTCGAAGCTCGGGTCTGCAGCTGATATATCATTTACCGTCGAGTTAATGATTGGGCCATTTGCCAGCCGATATCATCATGATTCGGTCTCATATATCCGCCTGCGATTGCCCCACCAGCTGTCTTTGGCTGCATGTCGTTAATGGCTCTCTGGTGGCGATATTTTTTTTTTCACAAACTTTTTTGCACGCAACTTGGACCATAAAAGACGAGTGTCAATTGAAAGCCAATACTGGGCGGAAAATCGAAGCTTGTTTTGCGCCGAGATTTGTCTGGGCCCAGAGATAATCCAGCTGCCAAATGGCCAAACATTTGACTGCAGCTATCGTATAAGTTTCCTTGGCTAAACCGAAAACCCCACATAAAGCGCGTAAATCAAGTTAACTGATTTGTCGCCGGCGGCAACAGAAATTCAATTAGCCATTATTAACCATTCGGCTTCATAAACAACAACGGCCAACAACGAACAGCGAACAACGAACAACCAACCGCCGCCAACAACAACCATAATAATAATCGTGAAGCCCTGGCTTAACGAATTAGACATGGTCAGTTCGGCTGGCTAGGCGAATCACTTCATTGGCCATGGCCATAATTGTCAATTGACTTTCCATTAGCTCGGACGATCCTGGGACCCCGAATGGAAAATCATATCCGCGGCGGCGAGGGCAGAGGCTGAGCGAGTGGAAATTGTGTCAGGCACAAGATTTTGGTTTCATTGAAATGCAGCCAAGATGACGAGGAGCTGGGATTTCTTCACAGCGGAGGAGTTGCATGCTCCGAGTGAAAGACATTCCACTTCCAGGTCGGGCACTGGAGAAATGCAGTGCTTTCTCGAGGGGTTTGCCTTTGATTTTTGTTCAGTTTGAAATTGTTTTTGTTTTGTCCTCTTTGGGGATTTTTTTTATTTTTTGGTTAACCGTTTTCGGCTCGAAGTTATGTACCCTACGAGCCGGGCATCGATTTGTATTTGTATTTGGTTTTTCGGTTTTCAGTTTTCAGTTTTCAGATTTCGGTTTTGGGTCGTAGCAGTTACTAACTCAGCGGAGAGATCGTGACCGCGTGTTTTAAATGCATAATGACCGTAAAGTAGTTGCTTGGATAACCACCAGATTCAGACATATCGGAAAAGGAGCTTCGGAGCCGGGTGGGGAGGCTGGTGGGGAGGCCTAACCCCTGTTTAACAAAATTATGAATTGCTGCATTATATTTTATTAGATCGGTGTTCTTTATGGCTCCAGTTCTTCTTCACGATCGCCAGAAACAGTTATAACTTTATTTAGTTTTAATAAGGACTGCCATCGGATGGGATCGGATCGGATCGGATCGGATCGGAAAGGGTCGAGTGGGGTCAACTGTGGGGAGAATGTTAGGCTAAATCTTGGGCAAACAGAGACGACTGTCTGAATCTGAAACCTAATATCGAAACGCGCCCTTAATGATTCTAATCAACGATCCAGAGTTACTGTTAATTGCCCAACTCCCAGGCACGTCGCTGGCAATTTTCCGGGGAAAAGCAGAAAGGCAGAAAATCAGAAAAGCAGAAATGCAGTCCAGACTCCGACGATCAATGAGCGCCACAAAACGATTTGAGCGAGGAGACGGTGTAGCTGCTCCCAGCTCTGGCTGGCGAGCTAGCGAAAAACACACACACAAAATGTTGGTCAAAAAGTGTGGCCAAGACATGAAAGCTACAACTCTTAACAACTGCAGCCAACGACAGCAACCCGGGGACGGCAGGCGGAGGATGAAACCCAGCCAGAGGAGCAGACATGTCGTCAGTGCGCCGCAGAAGATCTGGTGAGCCCCGAACCCGGTACTTTACTGCCGCGATCGTGTCTGTCTCCCACAATCTAAAAGGTGGCCAAGAGACCAAGAATAGTGAGGTAGGCGGGGAGCCAGGGGAGGACGCGATTGATCGGCTGCAGTTTATGGACTCATGCAGCCAATTCAAATGCAATTGCCAGCAAGCCAAGATCGGACCACGAACTCCGCGCAACACACACGCCCCCTCGCCGGTTTCGGCAAAGCCCCCTCGGCTTTGGCCATCTCGCACACAGCGTTTTGGAAATTGTAAAGCTATTCCGACCAAGGCCTGGACGTGGTCCACTGCTTGTAGGCAAGCGACATAAACGAGTGTTGTATTAATGTTCATAATGTGGTATCGCGACGTCAATAAACGTCGCCACAAAATCCGCCAAGCGGGGCGGGTATGTCTTTAAGCCGGGCTGGAAAAACAATTGCGACGTGGACCGACCAGGACCAGGAAGGAGGGGGCTAGTACTAAATCAGGGCTTAACTCTCTCCCCAATCACCAATCGTAAGCTAAGCTACACTTAATTGCAAACTTAAGCCTATACTCGGAATAAAGAAAATCGCTGTTCACTCTATTTGCATACAAAAGTTCTGTGATTTATTTCGCGTGGAACCTAATTGTCTAAAAATAAGTATATGTATATAAGGCGTTTTAAAAGTATTTAAATTATTCGCATATGAGCTGCCGTGATTTATTTGTGTGCTAGTATTTGTGTTTGTGTGCATGGTGCATGTGTTAGGTGTGTGTGAGTGTGTGTGTGTGAGTAATCCCAAAGTCCAGAGTTTCGTTGCCACGTGCGGATGAGATTAAATTTTGTGTTTTTGTGCAAAGCTTTTGTTAAAAAATGAAATAAAAATGTGAAAAGATTAGTGGTAAATAAATATGCATTTTGGACCAAGGAAAACCATAAGTTTTGATGAAATAATAGGATTTAAAAAATATGCAAAAAATTCAACAAAAATTAAAGTTTTCCAATGAGTTGAAAAAAGTTGAATAAAATGGATGTACCTTTACCTGGGGGGGGATTATGGAGCCATGATCACTTAATCAGAGAGTGCTCATCATTTTAAGAATCTTGGGCTATTATTTATTAATTATTTTTTTTTATGTGTGCAAATATTTTAATGGAAAAAGTCAAATGGTTTTGTTTTTATATGTTCCGATAAAAGCAAAATCATTTGATCTAATCGCAATGAAATTTAATTATTGAAAAGTATTTACTGAGAAAATCAATACATTTATCTTTGAGTTCCAACAATGATTAAATTATTTTAATAATTTATACTAAAAACAATTTAATCATTGCTTGACTCTATAATTTGCCAATTATTCTACATTTCAATCTCCTGTTTTTCAATTGCCATTAACAATTTATAAAAAGTATTGATTGAAAGTATAAAATAATTATATAAACCTGAAAATTATAGCACTGCAAATATTGTAAAAGTTAACATAAAAATCAAAAATAAACAACTGAAACATTGTTTGTTTACGGCAACAAATACATCAAATACAAAGTAGGATCCCACTCGATATAATTAGATGACTTCTAATAATGATTTGTTAGTAAAGTTAGAAAAATAAAACAAAATTAATACGTTTAAAATTAGTCAACAAGCGGTGTAAGCATTAGTAACAACAACGAGTAAAAACACAAGCCAGGATTAATTTTTTTTTTCAACAGCAACAGCTTTTGTATATTCATAAATTCTTTGATCTCCTCCCTCATCGATTTTTGGTATTTTGGCAAAGTTCACTAGACGAGTCTAAGCTAAGGATTACCACTAAAATAAATTAACTTAGCATAAGGCAATAAATAGACAGAAACTAGCAATAGGCACTAACGTAAGTACATGTACAAAGGATCGACCTAGCAAGTATATAGATACAGATTACTGATTTACAGGCAAGTACAGGGTGAGATCCTACAACTGCCATCTACTGCCGGCGAGGCTATAGGGCGAGTACCTGTAGCTGGGGCTCCCGAAGGACCCCTGGCCCACGCCCACACCCACGCCCACCCCGAAGGGCGTACTGTGGTGGAACATATCGAAGGCCGATCCGAAGGGGGCGCGCGGTGGCGTTTGGTAGTGGAACAGCGTCTGATAGGCTCCACCGCCCAGCGCCGAAGATGCAGCGGATACAGCGGAGGATGCGGTGGTGGTGGTCACCGCAGGGGCTGCTGTCGAGGCGGGTGGGGCCAGCGAAGTACTCAGAGGCGAGGCGGTTAGGTTGAGGGAGGACGAACCGCTTTGCGATTGAGTAGGAAGCGAGGCGCCCAGACCGCTGCTATTATTGTGCCCGGAGGCGTCGCCCCCCGAACTGAGGGGTGTGGCCTGGGCCTGGGCGTACAGGCTGGCCAGAAGATCCACCTCGGAGCCGGCGCTCTTCACTTGGCAGCTGCTGAAGGCACTGCCGGCGGAGGGCAGCAGGGGAGCAGCAGAAGCGGCAGCAGCAGAGGAGGCAGAAGAAGTCACTACAGCGGAGGAGGAGGCGGAGGAGGTTGTAGCTCGCTCCTGCTGCTGGTGCTGCTGCTGATTCTCGGCCTGCTGCACTGCAGCCTCGACGCCGGCTACGCTCTTCATGAAAGTGGCCAGATGAATGGGAGCCTGTTGGGACGCCTTGGACTCCAGCTCCAGGCGATTCAACTCGTCCAGGTGTTCGCGCACCACATTCAACACATCATCGTTCGAGGCGGTGAGTCCCTTAACCAGCAGCCCTGAAACCTTGGCGAGCAGCGCCGGCACATCCTTGTACAGGATGTCCAGCAACTTACCGGTGGTAAACAGCACGATGGCCTTGAGGCAGGAGTACTCCGCCGAGTCCACGTGCAGCGCCTTCAGCTTCTCGACCTGCTCCTGGAAGATGCGGATGTGGTCCATGAAGGCGACCACTCGGTCGGCGGCCATTGGGGAGGCGTGCAGTCCGGCGGCGGCCAGCAGCGGCGCCACATGGAGCGGCATGGAGCACTGGCTGGCGTTCAGGACGAACAGTTCAGACCAGACCAGTCGCAGGAGCGCCACCTGGTCGGTCACCTGCAGCTCCGGGAAGAAGGGTATGTTCTTGGCCCACTCCACAGCCGAGAAGAGGAGTCGGGCGGCCAGTTCGCAGATGTTGTCGATGCCCATGATGTTGTTGGGCTGCATGCACTGGCCGTACCGGGAGGTGGGGTACGGCTCCGCCCGCAGCAGCAGCGAGATGTAGGAACTGAGGTACGAGTGCCCGTTGAAGCCAGCGATTCCCATGGGGTCTCCGTTGGCGATCTGGTACTGTCCGTGCATGCCGGCCAGTCCGGGCTGGGTGGGCGGAACGCGGCCACGTTGCACAGCTGAAATGGGAAGAACAAAAATATGTTATTAGTTTAAGTTCGAAATAAAGTTTTAGTTATTTAAGAAATTCATAAAGTAAAGCTAAAATGAATCCCTGTCCGGAAATGCCTACCAGACATCCTCGCCCAGGTACAGGCATCACTCCGCTCTAAGGACTCTCGCTATTGTTGGGATTATTTTGACCGCCACATCACACGCGGCACAATGCCGGGCATTCAGATCTGTTGGCAAAGCTGCCACAGCACACAATGCCGCTATCCGGCTATCGGCACTCGATCTCTGACGCATCTCCGGCCCAGAACTGCGTTGTTGTTCCCTCGGCCTTTGTCAAGTCCGAGACAACGTCATAAGATACTTTTACCCCTTGGGCCCGGAGCCGAGGCGCTTTCAACCCCTTAGGACGCTAGGACTGTATCTGCGAGAGTGTGTTGTCTCAACTGCTTAGATATGCAAATTGAACTAAATACTTTCAACGCATCTTTCGGATACATACAGTACACTGGGGGAAAGAAAAGGGCGAGTTTCTTGCAGATTTCGAGCCAGTAACGGACAGGTTTTCGCAAACAGCCCCGCTATAAGCATTATGACTATAAGCATTATAATTAACAATGTAAATTTCCGAACTAAATGGAAAGTGAAAGGCCGGAAACGGCTCGACATTGACATGGACATGGATGTGGATGTGGATGGGGATGGGGATGGCGATGTGCCTGGTTAATATCTGCCGAAAGTTAAGTCGCAGCTTAATGCAACTAAGGCCACTTGGACACGCTCTCGAGAGCTGACATGTGAGCGGGAGCTTGAGCACGTGCTAGCGGCAGATTCATTCATTAAGCAATCAGCCGAAAGGGCAAGTCGGGCCAAGTCGAATCTCGAGGCAGTACCACTTTTCTGCTGCTGTAATCTGCGCTTGATCTCGCCAGGAAAAAGAAACCGCAGACTAGGCATCTTCTGCTTTCTGCTCTTGGCTTTCTTGCGGTCAGATAATATTTTCCCAGGCGCATAAATAAGGCGCACTGGACAGACGACTGACCGCTCGACCGGTTTCCGATCATAGAACACCAAGTGCAGGACGCACCTCGACGAGGAGAAGCAGGAGAGGTGGCAAATGGGCTTATAGGGTCCTTTGGACCCTCCAACCCTCGCTCGGCACAATTACGCAAATGTATTGTGTAAATAAGTGTCGCTGTCCCGCTTTCTCCTCCGCTTGGACGGACACTGGTCAACTGGTTGGAATGACCGGGACGGTGCAACCCCCGGCTTAATTGCTCCGCTGAGGCAATAAACAAACACCTTCGGATCCGGCACTGAAAGGGATTTCTGATTCTGGAATTCGGATTTTGTATTTTGGATTTCGGGATATGTGACCATTGTCCGAGCTGACCAAAAACGCTTTCGCTTCCACTACAAAAGACGTTACGTTTCTGGGCCCTGCCCGGTTCTGGCGATCCAGGTAGAGATCGGCTGTGAATCCAGTTTCGGTCTTATTTCCACTTCCAGCTGCAGCACAATGAGCTTCGATCAGCAATAATAATGGCAATGCCTGTGCAGTTTGCCCAACTGAGCTTTGTCTTAGTTACTGGCTTCGACTCGGCCTGGCCCAAGGCTGTGATTGCGTTCGCCAGATTGCGGCTCCCAGCTCTAGGTGTGCCTAGGATGTGTGAAAAAAGGTGTGGAGTGGAGGTGTAAAACCCTAGCTGACCCACTTTCCTAACCAGCACCGAGTCTCTCCGTCCATTGTCTGCCCAGAAATGCGTTCGACCAAGCCCCAAAAAAAAAAAAAAAAATATGGGCGAATGCAGGTGCTGCACCAGCGGAATTTCAGCCGGGTCAGGGTTCACGAGCAAGAGTTCAGATGCAGTTGCAACCAGTTGGCCCTCAAATATCCCTTTATAAATTATAATAAATTCAAAATAATTTAACCAAATTTCACTACCCCTGAAAAAAACGAGTTTTTCTGCGGGAAATCTTCTGACAAAATGGATCTGAGGCTCTGACCAGTTCCACCACCAACTTCCCTTGACCAATTGACACTGCAGTTTAATTAGAGCGACCCGGAACACCGATTTGATGTTGTTTTTTCAGGTTTTGTGAAGCTTTTTGTGCGCCAAACCCGTACAATTTCTTGACCCAGGGTCGTTCCAGGCACAACCTTTGTCCCGCTTTACAATTAAGAACTCCAGCCCACCTCGGCACACAAAAAGAGGGTAAAAGCAAAGGAAACCTTCTATGCAGAACTGAGATTTTCTCACGATTTTTCAGTTTTGATAGCGAGGGACTAGTTTTACGCAGAACTTGTCATTTAAGAAATGTGACTCAAGTCCAGAATGTGGCAAAAGGTGTTGAACTCTTTTGCGTTTTATGAATGCCAGCGGAGCTGTGGGGCAGACTTGGGTGGGGTGGGGTTTTGTGGGGGAAAAGAGCCGGATTTTTAATGGGCCCAACAGGTAGATCGGTAGACCTGGGTTCGGACTGTGTCATTAGCCAAAAACTTGTCTGGCTTAGGTAAATTTGAAATGCTTTTTTCACAATCCGTCGCCGACTAAATAAATGTTTATATTCATTTAATTACAAGTGCATTGAGAGGAGGCTGCTGCTGCAACCGTAGCTGCATTTTAATTGCCCGTAGTCGCCATAAATTAACGTTTTCGTTCTTAACCCAAATCGATGTGTGTTCAGACATTTGTAGTCTGTCGTCGGACTATGGGCTTAGCTATGGGCTTAGGCTATAGCTTTAACTTTGGCTATAGCTCAGTTGTTGCAGCTATAGCCATAGCTATATAGCTTGTGCCTTTGTCGCTGCTGGCTATTAGCATTTTGCGAAAAACCTGTCAATATTAGTGCAAATAATAACAGCTTAGCGTCCGCTAACTGCAGTCAGTCTCTATCTTTGTATCTGCGACTCCCTGACAGACGCTAATTGTTAATGCTGACAAGTGTAACTGGCCATTGGACATTGTCAGTCCGACAGTCAGTCACTTTGTCACCCAGTCAGTCAATCAGTTGGCCAGTGAGTCGATGCAGGAAAACGAGTCTCACCCAAGTATGCCAAATATTTGGCTTGGCTTGCTTACAAATTAGTTACACATTGGGCCGCATTTGATTAACTGATAAATTGCACAGCTCCCCCTTCCTCTGCCGCTGCCCCTGCCCATAGCTACTAGCCAGTAGTTTCTCTCAGTGCACAAACAAGCGAACAAGTTTGCATTTGATCTGGCGGGGTCAGGAAGCCGCATAATTGCTTTCAAGCGAAGCGAATTTGTGCGTGGAAGTAGGATATATTATAGCCAGATACTTGACCCGATCCGAGATGAACCGAACTGATCCAAGATGATCTGCTCTGGTCGGTGGCCACATTCCTTGGCACTGCCATTCCTGCCACCCAAATACCCCAACTGATCCGCACCGAACCGAGCCCAATTGCTCGCCGCTGATCACATTCCTATATGCTATATAGCATGTGACATTTAGTCATCGCAAGCTGCTCTACTTCCGTTCTTCTGCCGTTGATTTAATTTATTTTTTTGCCTTTGGGTTTGACTTTTAATTGACCCACAGCACGGCCCAACACATCGATGCGTCGTCAGTGTGTTAAATTCTGTTTTTCAATTTCTCAATTCTAAATAACAAATTTTGTTTTCGTTTCTGCTGGGAGTGTAGAGTGAGAGGGGGTCTTACCTTCGCGTCGCATGCCCATCTTGAGGCACTTCTTCAAGCGGCAATATTGACATTGGTTCCTATGGTGCTGGTCGATGGGGCAGTTTCGGCTGCCGCGGCACGAATAAGTGAGATTGCGTCGCACGGACCGCTTGAAGAACGATTTGCAGCCTGAAAGTAGACGAGAGAGAGAGAGAGTTTCAAATTTAGTTTTTTTTTATATATATTCGCAGTGGGAAGATTCAAGACTAAGCCCCAAAGTCTGTCAGCCTGCCAGACGGCCAGCCGGCCAGTTCTACAAATTCCTTGGCACCCCGAACCCTTCGAGAACGGAAAGAATTGGTGCCACTTGTAGGAACGAACATTGAAGGGTTCCAGCTGCACTCCATGACATCGAGTTCCTGATGGCCATGTCAATGGTCATGTTACACGTTTCATGGCTTAACGCCTCCCATAAAATTACCTTTAATGGCTTTCAATTAACAAAGTGTATCTTGGCCACGAAGATACCGAGAAGACTGACTAAGCCAAGGGAAAACTGGCAGCAAGTTCAAGTTCGGCTCGACTGCCACGAATTTACTGTTAAGCCAGACGGCCGGATTAGCCATGGATCGTTGTTTGGTAAGCTCCAGCCTGCAACCTGGCTAAGTGCTTTGGGACACAGTTGGGTGTTGCGGTGGTAGGACAAGCCAGCAAGTTAATGTCGCCGACGCGTATCTAAACATGTGTATCACTTTGGCTTTTTTGTGCATAAAGAGCTGCCAGAGGATGGAACGCTTAGCCGCGCTTTGTGGCAGCAGCAGCACCAGCACTATCACCAGCCATTGTCTGGCCCAGACCAGAGAGAAAAATTTCTCACAATAACTCAAAACAATGGCATATGCTCATAAAATTCGTTTTAAGCTGTAAAATCATCATCAAACAAAATATGTAAGCACTGAGCGTTTATGCAGACCCAATCCCTCTATATAGCATGCGATCACAGGCTATAAAAGATCTTTCAATGCCTCTTGCCATTGCGATCGTGTGGCTCTAGCCTCCCACCGAAATGGAAACGAAACGTGGCCAGCAAATTGAAACTGATTGAAAGTTAAGATCGAAGGCTAAATGCGCTTGACGAGTTATTGAAAGTGAGGATAAATATTTTGTAATTTATATTTTAAAACATAAATACTATTTCAGCTAGCATGAATTATGAAAAATATTATTACACCTCTATTAGCTGATTTAACTTCTGCATAGACCGTAGGGCATTTGGTATTCTGCACATTCTGCTAACTTGGCTCGAAGACCAACCCAAACATCTAGGAAATGCCTGCACACAGATACGAATAACCACTCACACACTGAACCCCCCCCTACACCATATGATCTACGAATAACGATATTGTACCAAGTCACGATTTCTGCCAAAACGTACCGTTGCCTTTGCTCCACTCCCCTCCCCCTCCCCCTCCCCGACCCGGTCACCGCTGCTCATCTCCCCGTGGTATCCACGCCACAGAGTCTCAGTTGTGGGAGAGGGACAGGCGATCGACGGACAGACAGCCGGACAGACGGGCGGACAGACGGACAGCTTGGCCCGAACGAGCCGAGGTAAATAAAAGAACTTGCAACAGAGGCAAACTGCCCATATGCGCCTATCGCAACTCTATCTAGAGCTGCAGCTTCGAGCCGAGCAGCCAAGTATCTGTATCTGCGGACTATCTGTATCTGCGGCAAGGCGATCCCAGTGGACGAGAGATGCGCGTCGTTATTGATGAAGATACGAGTGCAGGCCACAGATACCGTAAACAAAATCCGCGACGGGGTGGAGTGGATATCGTGTTATATCAATAACCGAAAAAGGGTGGATCGCCCAGCGCCCAGTGCCCAGTGCCCGACTCGGAGAGCCAGCAAGCTGAAAGCCCGAGAGGTTGAGTGAGTGTGGGAAGTCCGGCGAAGCCCTAGAGTCTGAAATCCTTTGGCCCGCTATGGTTTCGGCTTAAACGGTCTGTTTTGGCTAAGCCCAGAACCGAAAGCTAAGACCGACTTGCGGTAGTTTCAATTACCGCTTCCCCTAATTGCGGCGGGTGGAGGCATTGGATGTGGTTGCAAGTTCGCGTGCGCTACGCGCCATAAAGCGTTCAATACAGTTAGAAGAGGTTCCGAGAACCTAAGCCTGGCTAAGCTAACCTAAGCCAAGCTGAGCGTTTTATTAATTGAACTTCCTCAAAAGTGAGCAAAATTATCTGGCTGGTGCAGCACACGAGATCCCGCATTGCAGCATTGCCGCTTGGCTGCGCAATTTAAAGCGTTAAATTAGCTAGCCCCGAGAGTATCTGTATCTTTCGGATGGCAGATGGCCCAATCACTTTTCCCGTTCGCTGTTTTTTTCCAGCCGCGGTCAATGATCGCTTGGCCCAGTGGAGGCGAGTCAATAGCCAAAGCCACAGACCTCGCCTTGACTTTGGCTCATTTTCTAATTATTAATGCACACAATGAGCGGGCGGGCGTGGGGCGTGGGGCGGCCCATCATTAAGGTGCAATAATTAAATGTTAAGCTTACACGGCGCAAGCTAGTCCAAGTAATTAGCACAGGCCCACAGCCACTCCACTCTACTGCACTCCACTCCAGAGAGCGGCCAGACAAAATATCTGGAGTACAACCGAAACATAATTACGGCCCCCGCCGACAGACACGAAACCTTAACCGAGCCCATGCACTCCGAGTATCTACAAAATGCACTGATTATGACGGGCCCTCTTCTGGTTGAAGGCACTAAAAAGACGAGGAAACGGAACAGGTGCCCCGGGTGGGTGACTGCCGCAACAAACGGATGTCCCACCGGGCTTCTCGTCATTATTATTGGTATGTATATGGGTCAGCTGCGAGTCTAGGATTTCTGGGGCAGTTCCAACCAGTGTCGCATCAAGAACCATCCGCACGTTGCAGTGGAACTATGTACATAGAAGGCAGAAATGCCGCCTCAGATAAGCGACTCGGCTTTGATTTAACTGATGCTATGTGGAGTTATGCAGCTCCGAGTCCGGTCATGTACTCCGAAACACATGCCGATTAGAGTGGATGGTTCTAGAGACCCGCTAGTGCAGTCTGCTGACTGCCGTCTTCTCCCCCGAAGATCCACACAAAAATACAGCCAGAAACCCAAAAAAAAATAAATAAATCAAAATAAGGAAAAAGAAACAGAAAACGTGCTGGGCAGCAAAAGCAAAAGCTGGATGCATTTCGCTCGGCCTGATCGATTAGACGAACTTAGTTGAAAACGAAAATTGCGCATGAAGTGGCAACAGCCAGCAGTGGAACAGTGGAGCAACTGCGCCGGCCCAGAGCCAGTTGGAGAGCCAAAGCTTAACATAATTAATTAAACCGTTACATTATAAAGCGGATCAAGTCGGTAGTTCACGATTTCTGCCTCCGAGACTCTCTTTTATTTTCGGGGGCCTTTTTCGAAATCGCATCGTGTCAGGATGAATTTTTTGCGCCTCATTTTCGGGGGATACCTCAGCTGGGAGACTTCAACTGGAGCTGAAAATGCATCGCATTGGCTTGGGACTCGGTTAGGGATTGGTACTGGTGCTGGGCTTGGGCATTGAGGCTTGGAACTTGGCCCGAACTGGCTGGTTTATTGGCTTGAACATTTCTTCTAAGTACTGCGATTTGTAGTACAAGCCAGCTTTTAATGATTACAATGTCTGGTTGGCCGGCTCTTTCTAGTTGTGTTTTTTTGCAATTGACTCGGCTGTCTGTTTGTTTCTTCTGTCCCAACAATATCGCCACAATTAAGTTTTGTTTTTGGGGGATTTTCCTTTAGACGATTTTAATGAAGGGTTCAGCTGGGGGGCTCATTAATGCTGACACAAAAGTTGGGCAATCGCACGGGTTCTCCTGTAAGTATGATTGCTGCGACAGTCGTTAACCCGCGACCAGACCAGACCAGACCACCCCAGGCCACACATAAAAATTTGTCAAAATAAATATTGAGGCCATAAGTTATAGCTTTTTTAAGAAAAATAAGGGGAGAGCTACCGAGTTGTAAATCAAGGCAAATCGCACGGAAGTTATGAATGTTTATCAAAAGGCGATTTATGTGATAAATGGTATGGGCATGAGATCGCCTCCTTTTCGGCCCATTTCGGATGGTTTAATGCAAATTTTAATACAAGCCTCGAATTTATTTGGCCTCTTGCTAATTAATAAATAAGAAATCCGTTGGCTGCGGGCGCTTCGGCCACGCCCACTCTCCCCAAAAAACTGCAGCGTCATAAATTGCATTGCTCGGTGGGCGTTGTTAATTTTCTGCATTCGTATTTACTTTGTTGCTCTCTTGCTTGGAGATGGGGCGGGGGTCGGTGGGCGGGGGGGACTTGGGGGCCGCCGTATCACAGACAGCAAATTGATTTATGTTTGGCTTTTGTTAAATGCCCAAAGTGGAATGAATTTCCACGGTGATTGTGGAGAGCTAAAAACAAGCATTTAAATGCGATTTTTCGACAAAGAAATGGCACGAAAAATTATAAATATTTGTATCTAAAAGATGGCTATTGAATCCGCTTATATTTCTGAACTTCCTTTCTTGATCATTTCCTTGCCATTTCAGTTATTTATTTGTCCACATCATAATGAAGTTAATTAAAAAGCCACACATGTTGAATACAATTCTGCACAAAGGCAGCAGCAGCAGACGGAGGAAACGAGATTCTTCCTCTGGAAAAGACACTCAGATACAAGATACAACCGCTGACCATTTTCGGCCCCAAAACATCTCCGCAGAGTTTTCGGGACCTGGTCCCTAATTGCCGAACGTGGGAATCTATTTAAATGGATTTGATGTAAGCTCGTTCGCGGAAATTGTAGCAAATGGAACGTAGTCCGGATTATTTATGCCCCTCGGAGTTGACAATCTGCGGCCGGCGGGTGCACTTCACACACATTATTTGTGGCAGCTAATGGGCTCGGCTGGCGCTTAACAATTAGTTGTGATGGCAATTTTTTACAGCTCCTTATGTTCTGCTGGCCCGATTGACTGGCTTGTTTTTAATTAATTGCATGCCAGGTACTTAGTAGTGGCCGTAATTTTTCGCGAAATTTATTTATCCTTGTCATGTGCGGAGCAGATAGATAAATTATGCTAATATGCTTTTGACATGGGTGCTGAGATACTTTTTGCTGCTGCACTTTGAAATTCAATGTTTTCGCAGAAACTCAAGACTACAACAGTTTCTGATATTTTCCACGCTGACTGATGGCCGTTGGAGGGAAAACTGTTTGGAGCCCCTAATAGCCATGACAAATGGCCAAATTAAATTAGGCGATACGGCGAGCTTGCCACATTAGAGCCGTGCACTCATCATTAATATTATCGAGGCGCTTTTATCAGCGCACATTTTTCAGTGAAGCCGTGACTTTTGCTTCTTTGGTTGCAAGCTGGCTAAAGGTTACAAGCTCTAGCTGCTGCTGCCGTCAAATTTCACCAATCCTCCAGCCAGCTGTGCGCGAAATCAAACAAGTTGCCACCACCACCAGCCACAGCAAGGAGCAAGAAGCAGGCAGCAAGGAACAGGAACCGAAACAGCAACAGACAACACGCATAAGCTACAATTAATCTTGCAGCTACGAGCTCTAGGATGGCGGGGTGCCGTGGCATAAATTTCACATACTCGCTTGCTCGGTCGACCAGCCCTGGACACTGTACTCTGGACCCTGCCTGGTCCCTGGAAAGTGGACATTCCGACACACAGACATGGATGGATGGACAAAAGGGACGGCAGACAGACGGACAAGTGAGCCCAACACAGGCACACACGAAACAGGGAACGAGTTGTGAGTCTCTTTGTAAAGTATCTGCACCTCGAAGTGAATCAGCTGAAAGGACGCGACCGGGCATAGCAAACTCAAAAAAATAAAAAAAATAAAAAGAAACCCTAAAAAACGTTTTGGCAATGATATGGACTCTATGGGCTTTATTATGATTTTCCTACGTTTTATTTCGCTTGCATTTGAGTGAAGCTGAAGCTGAAGCTCAAGCTGAAGCTGAAGCTAAAGCTGAAGCGTCTGGCGATTGCATAGAACAAAATAGATTGCTATCGTGGCAACATCATCAGGCCAAGAGGCAGAGCTGCCAGAGATACCTATGCATGCACCACATACTATGCATGTTGCAGAAGAGTCCAGAGTGGGAGGTGGGAAGTGGGGAGTGGGGAGTGGGGAAACACCTTCAGAATGCAACGAGGCGGTCACAGAACCGCATATCTCCTGATTGTTGCTCTGTGTGTGTTGTGGGTTGCGCATGCGTACAAAATGCTCGGTGATTAATAATAATAGCAGCGCCTACAAAGCCGCAAAAACACCCGCCGCCATACAGTGGGAATGTATCTGAGAGATACCCTGAAAGATACACGTATCTGGAGGATCTCATCTCATTGCCGGCAACTATCTCATTGTCCCACTGTGCCTGCCCAGTCATTCTCTTGTGCCAGAACGTTTGAAGAGATACGAATATGACAAGTTCAACTTGAAGCTGCACTAAATGCCAGAGCGCTATCTTCTGGATGCAGTTGTATCTTGTATCTTTCTTCTGGGCCGAGAGCGGCCGAGAGAGAAAGACAATAAGAAGGTGGGCGCTTCATTTAGCAGCCGCTGCCGCCACCGCCGCCGCCGCACAATTTGCATGTTTGCACAACAATTGTTTGGCTTAGGACGGCCCGTATTTTATTTAGATAATAATTTTTTATCTGACGATAAGCGAGATGTGGAGCTGGTCCGGGACAAGGGGGTGGGTCTGTGCGTGCCGGGGTCGTTTCAGGGGCCACATCGCTGTATATATTTCGAGAGCTCTCGTGCAGCGACTTGGAGTGTAACGGTGTGCTGACCAGCTGGGAAAGTGACTCGAGGAAACCCGAAAATGGCTTGGAATAATATTTTTACTGGCACTTTGGGCCATCTTCCCTTGCAATCTTCTCTTGCAGATTTGCATAGATCCATGAACAGAATCCAAACACACTCAGCAGAGCACACCCACAACACACACCTGGCCGCATTTTATTGCCAACTCATCAAACTGCCATAATTCACCGAAACTGTCAAAAATCAGCGGCTGGCAGGCACGCTTTTGTGTCTCCTCTTTCTATTATGAAAACTGTCTGTTTCTGGCTGGTCATCCCCCATGGACTGGTGTAAGAAATCAATTGGGGGTCACCCGAATTGCAACCCGAAGATCCCAGATCCCATCCCAAAGTTAATCTTGACTCACCTTCGCAGGTAAACTGGCCGTAGTGCTTGCCGGAGCTCTTGTCGCCGCACACCACGCACTCGATGTTCTGCTTGCTGTCGATCTGGGAGCCGCTGTTGCTGCTCTGCGAGTGGGAGCTGTTCGCCTGGGAGCTGGGCGTGGTGCTGCCGCATCCCACTGGCTGGCCCTTGATGGTGGTGAGCATTTCCTGGCCGCCATGGCCCTTGATCAGGGGCAGCATGTCGGAGCCGTGTCCCTGGACGCCGGCATTCCCGCCACCGGAGTGATGGCCGGCAGCGGATCCTCCGTTGGCGCTGGGCAGGCTGGAGAGGTCCTCCTTGATGTTGTGATGGCCGCCGGAGCTCTGGTTGAGGCTCGAAAGGTCCTGCTTGATCACGGCCGACTGTTGGCTGGCCACGCTGCTGGGTGTGGTGCCACCGCCGGCGGTGGGTACACCGGCACTGGGCGCACCACCAGCTACGGTGGCTCCGGTGCCGGCCAGCGAACCGCCGGGTCCGGCGGAGGCAGCGTGCAGGTGGCTGCCCAGGTTGGGCGGCTCGTGCCAGGCTGTGTGCGGCGGGACGCCCAGGCCCATCGAGCGGGAGAGGCCTATGTCGAAGGGCGAGAGCTCTGCGCCGGACTGGGTGCGGGGGTTGAAGAAGCCGGGAGCAGTGGACGGGGAGGCGCACATGACGCCGCCACCGTACACGCTCAAGGAGTTGTGCGTAATAATTTTGGCGGCTGGGTCGGAACACGTGGGGTAATTGCTGGAATACACTTTGTACGCACTCGTACCGCCCGCGACTTGTTCACTGGGATATGCTTTTTTTTTTTTTTTGTATCCTGAGTCCTTGGCTCAGAGTTGGTTATCTCGGTAGCGGTTCGAATTCTTTAATTTATTTTCAAATATTTTGGTTTCAAAAATATTTTGGATTTTTTTTATTATTTTGCTAACATATTAGCACGCTTCACTTAAAATCACTTGGCGTTTATTTGTTGTTTGCGATTTGTTTTAGATTTTGATTTGGAATTAGATTTCTATTCACGATCGGCACTCACGAAGAAGAAAGGCGTTGGGACTTGAAAAAATTTCAAACTCAAGCGCAAGTATCTTTGCTATTTGTATCTTCGATAAAATGCGCGTCATGCGGAGCAGCGAAATCTCAGCTGTTCTCGAGTCAGAGCCTGACTGTGGCACAACATTCGTGGCAAAAGGTACACGACCCGACCCGACTCGACCATTTCGACCTAACGACACATCACACAAATCTCTCTCCGTGGAGTGAGACACAGACACCCCGGCGGTGTCCTGCTGCTGCTCCGCTCGCACTCGGTGGCTTTCTATTTGGCCAGCCAGTTGAGTGAAAGTCGCCGCTCCCGCTCGCACGCTTTGCTCTCTCGCCAGCGGGGCAAGACCTTCGACGCGTTTGGCTGATTTGCTTTGCTCAGCCACCACCACACGGGCCAGCACCACCACCACCACCACTCCGGCACTCTCGGCACCACCACCACCACCGCCACAACCACTCTCTTGGCCGCTTCGTTCAGTCCAACGCCACAAAGCGCTCACAGATCCACTCACTCGACAGACACTCTTCTCATTGGACTTGCCCCGGCCAGCTAGAACCCGTTTGCTCTCGGCTTATTAGCTCGCATCTGGCAGATACTTTACCGTTAAGGTTCTTATCGCTGCTTTTATTTTTGGCTCTTGTCTTCGACCAGGTCTTTAAGTGAGTCCCCACCCCGAAAGAACTGGCTCGTTGTTTACCTTTTGGAGGAGTTCTTCGCTGGTTGGTTGGCGGCCTTAAAGTGCGTTCTAATTTGCCTCTCGGGGGCCTTTTCCCCGAAAGGTAGCTCCTCTTATCTCGCGGCCAAAAGTTGTGCGGCGATAATGGCCGTTCTTGGTCAAATGTTTGCTTTAAAGCCGACTCTCCATTGGTTACTGGTCGAAGATAGGTTGGTTTGGATTACCAGGATTTGGCGAAATATGGGCCATAAAATTAAATACTTATTCAAGTCCGATTGAATGACACTTTTTATGATGTCCAACCGCTTAATAAACTAGTTTGGCCGAGAATTTAATATCGTTAAGTTTGATTTACTTGGATTTTGATGATTTTCAATAAAAAAACAGTCATTAAAAGCGTTGACAAGTCCAAGTAAGCCAATGAATATTTAATCAATACCGCTGAAAAGATTAATACTAATATATATTTTTATGAATGTTTCTGCAACCTTGGTCTGACCTGGATCGGACGTAACTGAAACCAGATACCCATCATACTGCCGTGGTATTAACGCTCAATATACGCGGCCTGCCCCTAAATATAAGTTTACAGCCCGCCAGCGACCGAAGCCCACTGACTGCCGTAATATAATTATAATATTATTTCTTGGCTAATTGGATGAGGCACTCACTCCCTGGCTGTTACTTGCTAACTTGTAACTCTGGAAGTGCCAAAACATGAAATCATATCCGTAATTGAATTCATTCTTAACGAGGACACCTCGAGCGACTCGAAATGTCCATTTGCTGACTGTTATTTCCCGGCTAAGCATTCAATTAGTATTTGCATTTTATGGCCCGGCTATTTGCACGCAACATGGCCAAGAGCTGGGATTTAAAGGGAAACAAAAGAGATGTAAGAGCTTAAAGCCACGCAACGGTGTCGACACTTCATTTTTCAGGGCACCAGTCGAGTCGAGTGGCAGTGGGAGAAATTGGAAAATATTGGAAAAGTGTCGCAGGCTGCGACAGAGTAGCAAAAGTTGCAGGTCCAGTCCAAAGGGCCAAATTGTGGCCAACC
Organism: Drosophila atripex; assembly: GCA_035045925.1. Classification (NCBI taxonomy): domain Eukaryota; kingdom Metazoa; phylum Arthropoda; class Insecta; order Diptera; family Drosophilidae; genus Drosophila; species Drosophila atripex. The sequence goes on along the minus strand of JAWNOP010000022.1, from coordinate 1,197,341 downwards.
TCCTGGTGACCCCTTCCCTGCAGTAGCTGCTGCGACTGGCGCCCTCTGGCGGCGCTCCGAAGGGGTGGGAAGGTGGCGAAGGCCAGAGCGAAGTGCAAACGTACAATTGGATGATGAACGATATGCGCCGGGGTGGCTTCCAATTCCAATTCAGATCCCATTTCCACTCACTCACTCCAATCGGACTGGTTCCCACTCACTCGCCGAGTTTCGTCAAGTTTGGCTCGTTCGCTCACTCTCTCTTTTGGAGACTTGGGTGACGCCCCCATTTAGCCTTCTCGCTCTGGCCTGCTAGCTGCCTCTCTTTCGCCTCCATGCCTTATCATTAACTGTATCGGAATTTTGCTGGCGTATTTTTTTGTCTTTTGCTTTACTTATTTTTTGTAGCTCCCCATCCCCATAAAAACGGAAAAAAAGGAGAAAAAGTGTGTGTGTTTGGTTTTTATTAACACCGCTAGATGTCTCTCTCTGGCAGCCCCATTCGGCTCTAATTCAATTGGGAGCTCCTCTCTTTCGCACCGCATAAGTTAAATGGCGGGACTGGGGACGGGGGTCTCCGGCGATGATCTCTCCAGCATCCTGACAACGTCGCTGGCTTTTCTCCTTTGCTCTGCCTGTGAACCTAATCCCGAGGTTCTCGGCACCTCTTGTTAAGGCCTCGTATGTTAGGGGAGTTCCCCACCCCCCCATCTACCCCCATCGCCGCACACCAAGCACCCAACACTCCCCCCGGCACTCGTTACATTGCGGAGTTCGCGCAGTCGGCCAGCACCTCCAACCCCGGTGGGTTAAATACTGACAACCCCATTTGAGCGCCTTTTTGCACTCGCTGCCACAAAGGCCCCCCCTTTACCCCCCTACATTTTGGCCTTTTTTTCGTCAGCTCTGCTCTTTTTCTGCTTTGGACAGTTCATTGAAAATGGGTGGTCCTGGGCGGCGTGAATGGGAAATGAAAAAGTGGGAAAAGTGGGCACGATGCGGATGGGCATAGGCATTGGCTGTACTAGTGGAGATAGTCACAAAAGTTGAATGTTTCATTCGAATATTTTTGCCACTCCTAAGGCTGATATATTGTTTTTATATACATAAGTTAGAAAATATACCCGAAACCTTAGTATAATAAATCTTGGATTTAAGTCAAAGTTGTTACCTTAGTTTGTTTATTTATTGGACTGGGCATATTTTTAGAGTTAAAAAGCCAGTAAGTATTCTAAAGGAAGTTTGTATGATTTTAAGGGAATATGCTTTTACCAAAATGCTTACCAACATAAGCTTAAATCCTTACAAAATGTTCTGTCATATAAAACACTATGTGTTGTAGCCTGGCTTGCCACATATGGATGCACAGATGCACTCGAATGCAAACTGCACCCGATTCCAAGGACTTCTTTATGCTACTCAGAGATATATGTTTCTGCAAATGTATCTGTATCTGCGATGCTCCTATTCCCCGAGACAAAGGGAAAGCTGCTTGGCAGCCACTCGCAGATGGCACCCCCTCGGGCCCCCTCTAAAATGGCAAACCAACTGGCATATAATTTACATTGTTGCTTGTTTCCTGCCACCAACCAACTGCACCACCTCCTCACTCTAACACTTACCACCCACTACCGCCACCTCCACCCGCCACCCGCCACCCGCACCCGTTCAACTTTTACATTGATAAATTTTTAGTAATTCTTCTTCTCTCGGGTTTTTTGCCTTTTGTCTTCCGCTGCTCGCAAGGACTTTATGAATAAGTGCTAAAATGCCAGAGACCAGGACCGCAATGGACCGGGCCATGTCATGATGGTTAAACTGACGAACACGCGCCCGTCCTTGCCTCCCACCACCCACACTTTGCCACCCACTTCCCAGCACCCCACTCTCCGCCATCCTTTAGTTGGAGTGCAGAAAAAGTTCGCTTTGGATGTTGTTTTTAGTCGGATGATTCATTGTGAAAGTGGAGCCCTGTGGTCGTGGCTGCAAAATGCTGGAAATGTATGCTGTTGCCGAGAGTCGCGTACACAAATATCAAATGTCCCAGACACAGGAACGAAAAAAAGAAAACATCAAAATAAAAAGTTTCCGCTGTTAACAACTTTGTCAACCCAATATGCTTGATGAAAACTCATCTCGGGTTGACGAAATGCATTGGAAAAAACTGTGCAGAAATGTGGATGCTTTTTAACGAGAAGGTTTTTCATTTGCAGAATTTAAAGCAATGTATTTATCTTACTTATGTATTAATTAATTTAAAATATATACTGATATTATGGTATTCATATTAATATTTTACTGGACCAGCAGTAAGCTACAGTATTTGTGGAATTGATACTATTGAAAGGAGTGCCCTTAAAGTTATTTAACCAACAGACTTCAAAATACACATTGCCGCAAGTGGCTTCCATTGAACCAATTAAAATCACAGCAATTATTTTATCCTTTATTTGCCCAGTTGGAATGGCATTTGAGACAAAACCGATTCAAAGACTACTCCTTGACATGCGAGCCACAAATCAGTTTAGGGTTCGTTTGGCTCCAGAAAGCACTATGTGCAGTATAGCCTCCATATGCAGTACATGGCATACTCAAACAAAGGGTGGGGAAAGTGGCAGGGCGCATATGTTTGTGCTCCCCTCGATATGTATTTCGAGAGCGCATGTCAAAAGGTCAGCCCCCGCTCACATGTGCTGTATATACATACATGTGTGTAATTACCAGCTAGCCTCCCCCTTTTAATTCTTAGTACGAGCTACTACTGGGCAGTCTGGAGACCGCCTTATTTATGTGTCCGTCGAAGCCCAGGCCATGAATTAAACATTCGCCCGGAGTGCCTTGTGCTGGGGCTGCCAGGAAACTGAACATGTCACAAATCATTAGCACTTATTCAAATCAGTCCAAGGGAGGCGGCCCTGGCAAAAGACAACAACAAAGTCGGCCAACTATATGCAAAGATTAATGCAAAATATTCAAATGGGAAATGTACATATTTTTGACCCCAGAAAGTTTCCCTAATTGCGTGAGACAGCCAGAGGTCAGAGGCTCGGCGTTAACAACAATGAAGATCACTGGACCAGATGCCAGAGATGTCCTTCAGGACGAAGCAGCGACGGCAGCATCCCAGGTAGCAGTTTGAACTCGAGTTCGAGTGTCCAGCAGACGCTGACCTTTCCGATCGCCGGCGAGCCAACAGCAGCAACCCCCAAATAATAAGATCTCTGGACATTGTCCAGTTACTCCCTAGTTCATTGAAAATTTTCAGCTTGATTTTCTTAAAATTTTACACAATTTTATGGCATCGCCCAAAAGGGTTCCGCTTGTCCACCCCGATTACCTGGATTCCTTCAAGATATCGCCGTTGTTTTGGGGTTGCTTTTGGGTCGATTTTATACGCATTTCCATTTTAATTCCAACTCTGGCGTCTTGCGTTTTTGCATATGCGTAGCTTGAGGATATTCGGCTGTCCTTTCAGCGTGGGAATCGGACACTGGTCAGCTGGGCGTCCTTTGGCCGGACTCCTCATACACATTTATCCTGCACATTAATCCGATTTTAATGAAGCGCTACATATTGCGGTCGTGATCGCATTTCCTCTGTCTTGGTCAGCCGAAAGAAAAACGCAATTTTGGCTTAGGTCAGTTGGGAACAATAAAAATATAGGATTTAGAAAAGTTGGAAAAATTCTGTGGGGAAAACTGGATAAGATTTTCACTAAATTGTTTTAATATTTTTTATGGTAACAAACTTAAAAAACTACTTGTATTTTTCAACCCCTTCATAAACACTTAAGTTATAAATTTTTTATTTTTTTGAGGACTAAGTGAATATAAAGAAAACCAGAAAGGAAAGCTTACTTTTGGCGGAGCCGAGGGTGCCCAAAAAATGTTACAAAAAACACCCAAAAATATTTTGTTTTTGGATTTTGATGCAGATTGATAAAGAATCGATCTACAAATCGTTCAAGGTATCCCGCTTAAGAATCGGATGATTATTGTCAGAGATATAGCCATCGCTGGGGGCCATATAGTGGCTTCCATGCATTCTTCATAATTTCGAAGGGGATCCTCCAGAAAATTTGACGAAAAATCTGAAAAATAATGTGTTTTTAGATTTTAATGCAGATTGAAAGAGAATCGATCCACAAATCGTTCAAGGTATCCCGCTTAAGAATCGGATGATTATTGTCAGAGATATAGCCATCGCTGTGGGCCATATAGCGGCTCCCATGCATTCTTCATAATTTCAAAGGGGATCCTCCAGAAAATTTGACGAAAAATCTAAAAAATAATTTGTTTCTAGATTTTAATGCAGATTGAAAGAGAATCAATCCACAAATCGTTCAAGGTATCCCGCTCAAGAATCGGATGATTATTGGCAGAGATAGAGCTATCGCAGGGGCCCATATTGTGGCTCCCATGCCTTCATCGTAATTTCGAAGGGGATCCTCCAGAAAATTTGACGAAAAATCTAAAAAATATTTTGTTTCTAGATTTTAATGCAGATTGAAAGAGAATCAATCCACAAATCGTTCAAGGTATCCCGCTCAAGAATCGGATGATTATTGGCAGAGATATAGCCATCGCTGGGGGCCATATTGTGGCTCCCATGCAATCTTCATAATTTCGAAGGGGATCCTCCAGAAAATTTGACGAAAAATCTAAAAAATAATTTGTTTCTAGATTTTAATGCAGATTGAAAGAGAATCGATCCACAAATCGTTCAAGGTATCCCGCTCAAGAATCGGATGATTATTGGCAGAGATATAGCCATCGCTGGGGGCCATATTGTGGCTCCCATGCATTCTTCATAATTTCGAAGGGGATCCTCCAGAAAATTTGACGAAAAATCTATAAAATAATTTGTTTCTAGATTTGAATGCAGATTGAAAGGGAATCGGTGTACAAATCGATTAAGGTATTCGGCTCCAGAATCGGATGGATATTGGCAAAGATATAGCCATCGCTGTGGGGAATATTGTGGCCCCATGCAAGGAGGTGCTCCTGATCAAGAAAATATATATGTATGTATACTTTTAAGAGTCAAAGACGTTTCCATCACTGCGTTGTTCACTCTTGACAAAATTTAAATTAAATTTTATTTTACCTCTGCAAGAATCTTAACATAAATAGTGCAGAACATTCTCTATATCATTTGATTTTTAAAACTTAAGTTACCACTTTCTCGTGGCTCCATGAGGCACCCCAGGAAATGTCTGCTTCTGCCGACCCCATCAAAATCATAATTGAGCAGTCAAACTCCAGTGATCTCCAGAAACACCTCAGAGAAAAGGAGCCTCTTCGGCAACTCCAAAATGCTTTTTGTACGAACTGCAGCCCCGCAACAATGGCAACTCATTTTACTCGGTTTAAGTTTTTGATGAATGATCTCATCAGCGAGGTGTCGACCAGAGGCACGATGATTTGGTTTTGGATCTGAAGCCCACAGCTAACTGCTCCCAAAATAGCCCCCGATGAAATGGGCATCATTTGCGGCCAAGTGTAAAAATTTAAAATTTAATAATTAACAATTGTTTTTTAATTCCCCAGCAGCCAATCAGCCAACTCGACTGCCCAAATTACTTTCCCCCTTTGGTGGCTGTCAATCCCGCGATCTGCTCCGAGAGAGATCTCTTTGTTAGGCCGTGATTAATGGTGCAAAATTATGAACTCGCTTGTTCTGACCATCTGACTGACGGACCAGCCCCAGTCCCAGTCCCAACCAGTCAGAAGTTGTAAGTAGTTTTGTAAATCGGTTAAAGAAAAATGACTTCATTAAATTCATTAGCGCCCATGTGTGAAATTCGTTCAATTGGTTTTCGATGGGTGCCTTCGGGATAGCTCTATTTAAAGAACCCGCTTAATGACACCTTACTTCAATCGGATTGGATCGGATCGGATCGGATCGCTTACCCACCGATTTTTGGCGACCCAGGGCTATTTGTTGCGGCCTGGGAAAATCAATAGCCAAAACCAGAGACCAGCAATTGCCCAGGGTAATGGGGCTGAGGGAAGCCAGCCAGATAATCAAAGTGAGCTGCAGTCAAATGTGCCGCATAGATGGATGGATTTGCCAGGTCCGCCGGCCTGTCTTGCTCTCAGACTCTGGCCATAAGTCATCGGCATTGATAGCCATCAATCGCGACCGCTTTTCACGTTGCCAAGACCACAAAGCTATCTTGAGTGGCGCGAAATCCAAGTACAATTAGTCGGGGGCCCAGAGCCTGTGGTTGAGTCCGAATCTTGCCTCTGGGACTGGGCTATGGAAATGCATGCCTGTTCGTTACCGGCTATTACTCCAACGCATTTTCCAAACATGGCCATTTTTCTAACTTGGAGGCGGCTGCCCCGGCAACCGATGCTCGAAGGGCGGGAGAGCTGGGTACCTCGAATCCATTCCATCTTGTGGTCAGTCAGTCAGTCAGTCAGTCAGTCAGTCAGTCTCCCAGTTAGTCACTTTGTCAGTTGGCTCGACTGGGCTCAGTCGTTTGCCGGGCGATGGCTCGTTGAACCTTTTTAACCGTTGCTTGGTCAAGAGTTGTTAACCATATTAAAGTGTTCAATGATTAATTACACGCGTCCAAGATTAATTGAAATCAATCAAAGCTGAAGTTAACTAATGGCAACACGTTTGTAATCCCCCAGTGCCAGACCATTCTCATCTGTGGCTCTGTCTGTTTCTGGTATCTCTATGGCATGGCATATGGAATGCCTGTGCCCTGGACTGTTACTCCTACTCCTTTTCCTATTACCACACTGGGTCCGTCATACACTCCTTCCTCAACTGTTGGGCTCCACAGAAGGCCCACTGTAATTTTATTGGCCACATTATTTGGGCTATTCGGTTTCGGATTTGGTTTCCCATCTTTTGTGGATTCCCATGCTTAATTACAATTAGGGAATTTGTGGGCCATACGCATTAGTTGATGGATGTGCAGGTGGGGAAAAGTAAGAGTTTGACTTGGCATGGGAATGGAATGGACATAAACTAATATTCTCACAAAAAGATATTATTTTTTGGCAAAGAAATACAAGTTCAATGTCAGGTTCATTTTCGATTGTCGTTTATTGGTAGCAGTATCTGTTGTAATTTATTTATTAGCCGTAGAATCCACCATGGTGATGACGTCTGAATCCGCCGTAACCGCCATAGCCGCCATAGCCTCCATAGCCTCCATATCCGCCATATCCGCCATATCCGCCATATCCACCGTATCCACCAAAGGGACGTCCAAAACCACCGCCATAGGGACGGCCTCCGTAGAAGGGTCCGCCGAAGCCAATCTGCCGCTTAGATCGCTCCTGAGTGTCCACCGCCTGACCGATTCCCTGCTCCAGAGAGGACAGATCGTTGGACTGCCGGGCAGAGTCCTCGAATGCCATAACCAGGCTGAAAACCAGGCAGGCAATCAGGCCAAAAAGAATCGCAGCTCTCATTTTTAATTAGTTGACTAACGATGACTTCCAATAAGCTTGACTTTGAGTTCCAACTGATACTAGGCTAGTTCTTGGTCAGCGCTTTTATACAAAGTCGAGACCAAGCGCTTAACGGTTCAATAATAAGGTGATTCAATAATAATCTAAACACAATGCCTTGCCAAAACGAAAAACCTGTTCTACAAAATGACTAAAGACTAATACGAGCAGAATTCCCGATTTTCAGCTTCTATTTTTTGTGTTTTGTTCTAAAAACCTTCTTCAAACTTCGGTGACGTAAAGTTAGAAAACCCAAGAGGTATGTTTAGAGTTGTTAATTTCATAAATATTTATAAGGTGGTACGCTTATGATGTTTCTATTTTACATAATATATACAGATCTAAAAAATAAATATTTGTTTTTTGTCTCTTGGACTCGCAATTAGAAATTCCCTTAAACCAAAGCGTCAATCCCGTTTTTTGTTTAATTAAATAAGCCCCAAAGATGTCCAGTCTTAATTAAAATTTTCCTTTTTTAATGACCAGGTGACTCGGCTTGGAAGTTGTATCAATTGTCGGCTAAGTTATGGATTATGCCCCAGGGGCTGGAACACCGACACCGGCACGGACCCGGGCTCGGATCGCTTACAGAATTACACACGTGACACAAACGAGAGGAAGTAACTTTAACCGACGAACGGAAGCAGTCAAAGGACATGCTAAACCGCTTCCCCCATACATGTATTCAAACACACACACACACACACATACACACATGTGGTTAATTATAATTACGCAATTTTAATATCAAAACATGCCAGCCATCTGGAAGGGGGAAGCATGTCCAAGTCCTGCTCGGATCCGAGGAGGGTTGCTTGCGTTGAAAAGGCGAAAAGTGATGAATGAAATGCGATGATTTCCACCGGGCGACCAACCCCCGCCAGACAGGTTGAGGTTGGACCCTCACACCTCCCCCAAACTCCCACACTCCCACACTCCCATACTCCCACAGCCCAGCCCCTCCCCGGCACGCACACTTTGAGCTTTGATTGAGCATATCCGGTGGGATTAGAACGGGGGATGGCCGTCGAGGTTTTGTTGTCAGTTGCTCGGCTCGTCCAGCCAACCGAGAGTTATTAGCTTTTGTGATATTGATAGAAGCCGATGTCTATTGACAATTAAACAATGACAGCACCACCCGCTCCCTCTCCCGTCAAGGGCGCTCTATGTTTTGGGGTAAGTATATCGGCGCGATGGGCGCTGTGTGTTTGCCCACACTGAACCCCTCGAACCCGCGATAACCCTCGACATCGGTGGGCCTATCCGCAAATTAATATGCATTTCCGAGGGTTTTTGGGTTGATTAGAGTGGGATTAGTGCCTCGCTGCGGCAAGCAAATAAGACTCAGTGGCATCTTCGGCGCATATGCTGGCAATTTGATGAAGCCAGCGGCTAAATGGTTAATTGTTAACTTGATTTATGGTCGTAGAAGAGAGGCTAGGAATTCAGTTTGGCACGCGCCATTTTTTCGCGAATAGTTTAATTTTTTTGGCAATCTTTTAATTACCAATAATTCAAAGCCCAAAGCACTGATTTAAAAACTTAATGTATTTGCACGAAATTGGCTTAATTGCCAGATAGTAAAGATTATATAATGGTGTTCTAATGTACCCAGTAGCGAAAGATAATGAATTGTAAGTATGCCATAACAACTGCTAATGATGCTGCTCAAGAGGGTATATAAAGAGCCCGCCATTTTCATTTTCGGGAGTACTTCTTTCTGCCATTTTAGCAGAACAGAGTCTCCGAAATGACAGCTAATGTATGCCAAGTTTAGCTGTTTGTTCGGCCCGACAGAATTTAAATATTTACTTATTTATTTTCCTTGGACAGCTAGCAGTTGCTGCTGCAGATCCAAACAGCAGAAGCCCTCCCCGAGTCAGGGGTCCAGCTAATAAAATCTAAATGATAATTATGACATTCGTACGTGATAATTGCCGCAAACCTCGGCAAACTCCCACACATGCCGCAGCCGGGGCTGCAAGGCAAAGTGCCCCAAAAGACAGAAAACAGATCGTGACAGCTCCGGGAACGTAAACAAACACACCCTCCTGGACTTATAATTAGCATGGCTCTAGCTCAGGAGCGGGACCTGGCGAACGCACTAATAAATAAATGGAGATTTTCTGTTATTTATTTTTAAAATATTCCCCCACGTCACACACATCTCCAAAGACGAGGTCAAGTGGGAAGATAATTTGGGACACCTCGTCAAATGGAAGAAACAAAAACGCACACTGTCTTCATATTCAGTCTTCATTTATTGGTAGATGTAATTTCTTAGCCATAGAATCCGAAGGGGCCTCCAAAGCCTCCGAAAGGACCTCCGAATCCGCCGAAGGGACCACCGAAGCCTCCGAAAGGACGACCAAATCCACCGTATCCGCCATAGCCGCCATAACCAAAGTGACGTCTGTGTCCGAATCCACCGCCATAGAAGGGTCCGCCGAAGCCGAATTGTCTCTTGGCTCGCACCTCGGACTCCACAGCCTGGCCAATATTCCTCTCGACGGAGGACAGATCATTCGACTGGATGGGGGAATCTTCAGCTGCCAGGACAAGGCTAAAAGCCAAACAGGCAATCAGGACCAATAAAATCGCTGAACGCATTCTTAATTAGAACAATAATGACTTCCAATAACGTAGAACTTTCGGTTTTAACTGATTCTCAGCCGGCTTCTGGGTTCTGCTTTTATACCAAGCCGGGACCGCTGATGCGATCTGGCATTTAACGTCTCGATATTAATGGGATTCAAGAACAATCTAAACAAAATGCGTTCCCCAAATGGGGAACCTGTTCTACAATGATGACTAAAAACAAACCTGCGGACCAGAATCCCCATCTTTTAGCTTTGCGGTTTCTCTTATTTTGATTTTTTGCCGAAAATATTCCCAAAACCCGGTGACGAAATAAACAAATCAATGAACTGGTTGGAGCCAATATCTCGTGAAGCCTAATGAATGCAAATTTATTTTCACGTTATTTGTTGACATGATTCTGAAGTTCCCAAGGGGATTCCCTTCTACGGTTTGGTTTACGAAAGTAATACTTCTGGACACTCTGTCTGAGTCTGAGAGGCATATAATTTAAATGACGGGGAATAATTTGAGCTATTATATCTAAAATCTGGCACAATCAAATGCCAGGTTTAAAATTTCATAGGAGCATGACTGGAAACAAGTTTGTCTTAGCCAGAGACATGAGGTGTGAAGTGATGGTTTCTTTCTTCTCGATTTGGTAAACAAAGATTGTTTTGGGCGAAATCAGTGAGGCCGAAGGCTGACTGATGGAATCGTTACGATTCTTAAGTAGCAACAAAAACAAAAAAAGACAACAAGCCAATATTTAGTTGTTTATTGACTGGAAATACCCCAGTGTGGTCACACGTTCAGTGATCGATGATCGGTGCTTAGCACAAGCATATAGTATTACCAGGCCATAAAGCTCTGTAGACACCCTGATTTGCTTTGATCTGCTTCTGATCTGTCTCGATTCCAGGGCCATAAATCACTTTGTCTGATCGCTTCGGTAACAGTATCATTGTCCGCCTCCCAGTGTCCCCATTGGCAGCCCCATTTCCATTACCATTTCCATTTCCATTTGGCTTTCCACTCCCATTCCAATCCACAGACTCACATGTGCTGCCCAGACATTGTCATCGCATTTGCTGTTCGATTCTCGATCCGTTTCGATCCGATCCGCGGTGTTGTCATGTGATTTAAGGGTTCCGTAAATCACGCTTCTTGTCTAATTTTGTCTCGCTCGAGATTCCCGACATAGTTGCCAACTCAATGGAATTATTTCTTCGTGTCAAGTGCTTCCAAAAAAACAAAACAAACAGGAAAACATTTGCACATGATCGCGCCACTTCGATTGCTGGCAGCTGCACACTGGCAACTGTATCTGCAACTGCATCTTCCACCGAATCCGAATCTGAATCTGAATCTGTCATCTGTATCTGTATCTGTGTCTGCATCTGTGGCCGTATCTGAATCTGCCTTTCATGCCAGCTCCCATGTGCAGATCTATCTGGGTATCTGGGGATCCTCAATCGAGCGTAGCATTTACAGACATCATTGAGTTGTCTCTGCCACTTACGAAAAAGGCTCTGCCACGTCGCTTCGGTCTGGAGTTGTCTGGAGCTGTCAATTTGCATGCCAAAACTAGTTTGCCATTGGGATGGGAGTGCAGTCGGTTGCCGTGGGGTGCAGTATCTCTTGCGTTCACTATTAAGCCATACACTGGCGCGATTGAGCCCGTAATTAATTTACATATAATTGCGGCAATCAGAAACAAACATCTAGTGACACACCGCTGTCGCCATTTACCCAAACCGATGACGAGTTGTAAATTTGTGATTATTGCCCCACGCACCGCAGAACATTGGCCGCAAATGGCTAGCGCCACCGGACACGCCCCACTCGTGAGCCCGGGGGCAGGTAATTGGGTGGCGGGTAGATAGCTGTCCATTTGGCTGACAGGTGAAATGGGCTTGGAAACAGAAACCATTTGGCGTGTCATCAAAACAATGGCCGAGGCAATCGTCACGCCACACCGAGTCGCCGCCCCACAACTTTTCTAATTCGGTAATGTCACCGGTGTGAGTGACGTGCAATATGATTTAACTAACTTTTATGACACCAATTATTGTGTTTGGACTGGATTTGGACAGGTGATGTTGGTAGTACATATATTGGGCGTAGATATTTTTCTATGCTTCCCCTTCTCTATTTCCACCCCTCCCTGGGATATTCCCGAAATTTAAATTTGCTTTTACCGAAAAAAAAAAAAGATTTATGATTTATTCAAAGTAACAAAATTTGCACGTTTCGATACGCAAATAAATATACGAATTTCCCTACCCATTTCCCCATTGTTCGCCGTAGCTTATTTTCGGGTTTTTCTCTGGGATTATGGGGTAGATTTTCGCACTCGCATTTGTTTGCTCCAGTTTGCACAAAAGATCTGTCCCGATCGAGATCGTGACGTGGGTCTCCCAAGCAGCTGGATGTATTCTTGCGTTCGTGATCGGTGGTTGCACTCCGGATCTTTTCTCGGCTTTGTCTTCTGGGTGAAAATTTACCTAAGATTTGCGTTCTTTTCCCAGCCCCATCGCCCCGAACTGCATGCGAATATTTGATGATCGGTTGGCTGTATGCAAAACATGTTTGCAAATTTTTTAAGTGTTATTTTTTCTCGGCCTCCCCGCTGGGGTGGTAAAGATTTGTTCTATTTTTTACTGGCCTTTGTTCGCATGGTCATAATAAGGCGGAACGTGTTGTAAGGCTGTTTGTTTGGGAAGAAATGGATGGTCCAGGGAGCTGGGAGGAAAATGACCTTAATTAGGAGATGTTGACCTCTTTTTTATTTGAATTCTAGAAGTTTGAGAGATTCTGGAGAGTTTCTATTAATATTTGTTCTGTGGATTTGTGAATTTTTTAATAAAATGTCGTACAGTATTTCTATCTTTATTATAACTGCTATATAACTGGCTATCTTTGAAAGGAAATTTATAAGTGAAAAGTATCTTCAATAATTTGATAATTTGAAAAGAAATAATTTAAAAAATTTGATCTACTAACCAACTAACCACTGTTTTAATATCAAACATTTTTGAAGATATTAGTCTTCATTTATTGAAACAATTTAATTACCCAAAAGTTACAATTTATCTGATGTTCTGATGAGAAAATGTTTCTTCTCCTTGGTTTATTTTCTTCAATTTCTTTTCCCGCCAAAACAGGAAAATGTTATTACATTCTGTGCATATTGTCAACCCAAGAAAAACTCTTATTCAAATCCCAAACTTCACGCCTAATCAGCGAACTGGACAATGGACAAATGCAAATGCCGCATACATTTTTCAAAAACGAAATCAGAGCATTATCGCCGGCGAAACTATAGGAATTCTTTTGAAAATCTCCAACCCTCTGGTCGGCCGGCCGGCGGCCGCCTATCCTGCCTTGCAGCTCTGTCAACATTGATCTTTTGACCTTTACGCTTGAGTTGCTCAAATCGTCGGACATGCAAAATAATGCATATGAGATTGCATTCCTTTAGGGGTGGCGACTGCTTGAAAGGCGCACCCAGCCCAAGAAACCAGAAAGGAGCCAAATGAAAAATGGCCTAGTACTGACCGGTAATCCTGAAGGGAATGTAGATCGAGCCTCGAGTCGAAGTTTTCCAGCTGTTGGAGTCATAAATGTCATATTAATTACGTTTTTCCATCAAACGATCATAAAACTCAAGTTATCAAAGTTCTGTAATTTCGGAAACCATTCGAAATGAATTGGGGATCTTGGAGTCCCAATCTCAGGTGCCAGTTGGCCACTTGAGCTCTATCAAATTTACGAGCTGGAGGCATGAACCCTTTTAGGGCAATTGATTCAAGGAGCGAGGACCTCCATTCGGGGTGGAATTGTCAGCGCCAACTCAAGTGGCGATTTCTATCCGGCTCGATGAAGATCATCCCGTGCCATCCCATTCCATCCCATTCGATGGGCGATGACAGAATCGTTTTTGGGGAGAAGATGTGGGTGCGGAGCACGCGCCAACTTGAAACTGCAGGCCGGGCCATAACTTCTCCGGTTGTCAGGCGTTTAGCTACTTAAACACTTAAGACCGAATGCGGGCTGGTTCTCTGGATGATTTGGCTGCCTTAATTGCATTTCTTCGATTCCACGCATGCCACTCAGTCAACTGCTTGGCGCTCCATTTCCCTCCGAGTCTCGAGTGTGTTAATTTTGGTATTAGTAAATTTATTTGGTTTTTGGCGGAGATTTCGTCTCCGGGAAATTTATTAGCACATTAAGATAAAATGAAGTCGTTTGTGCCTTCACGATCCCGCGGCTCCCCCGTCTGCATTAAGTTTTATTGCCTTTTTTGCCCATCATCCTCCAGATTGAGCTCCTCCTCCTCAGCTGCCTGGCATTTGGGGAATCTGTAGTTTTGGTATTTTGAATAATGTCAGGCATCTTTATGGTAGATTTATTCCAGCTAAGCATCGCCCAGAGCCGCGGATTGGTGGTCTAGGGGTGTGGCAGCAGGTGCGGTCTGGTTTTCTTGGGGCATTAAGCGTGATTAACAAGTGATGGGCATCAACGAATTGGTGTCTTGTAATGGCATAAAAAACAGATAGATTACATGGAAAAGCTTGGTCTTACATTGTCTGTACAAATTAAGGGGGTGTACATAAAAACAACATCAACTTCAATAGACAATAGGAGCTGTGAAGGCTTTGTATTGAGCCATCCCAGAGTTACAAAACAGCTTCATTTAAAAATTCCCCCTTAAATCAGTAGGTATTTTTAAAGTTTTTACCTTCCGAATTTATTTCCCTCTAGACACTTTCCTAAACAAAGTGTTTATCCTTGCAGCCATCTACTCAGAACCAGAGGAGCAATTAAAGGGTTCCAGTCACAGCACTCCACTAACTGCATCAATTAGGAGCTGCCAACATAAACCACAAAGGACCACAGCCACAATCGCTGATTAAAAAGTTTGGTCCTGGTGCTGGTGCCACCCCGCGAGTTCTGGCATTCCCATGGAAGGATAATGGCGAGGGTTCCGCTTAGGAAGTCCAACTTCCTGGAGGGGAACCGCGAAAAGTGCACTTCATCGGGGCGAGTAGGAGTCGCAGGGGGTGAACTGCACCAGCGGCAGTGTCCTGGCCTGGACGGAGTGTCCTGCCACTGATTGAGTGCATGACTGACCAAGTTGACGGACCGCCTTGTTGGCTGACTGACTTACTGACAATTATGTGACACACAGCGGAAAATGCGTTGCATGCAACTTCAAAGCGGCTGCAGTTGTCAGAACGGCAACGGCCAGCGTGTGAAGCGGTGACTGGGAGATTTCCATGCTAAACAGGAAGTGGATGTTGCCACAGGAAATGTGATTTGTAGTTTTTCCTCTGCTTTGCTCCTTTTTATTTTGATTAAAATTTGTTTGTCCTGCGACAGGTGAGGCAACATTCAGAACGGCGGCCCGGCTTCCAGGCAGCTTGGCAGCTGACTTTCCACATCGATTTCCGTGCAGCTTTTTAAAGTCCTTGCCAGGCTAGACGCCATTTTGATGGCTGCCAGCCAAGTCAACGGTCCTGTAGCATCAGCTCCGGCCCCGTTTGGTCCTTTTTTGCCGGCTGCTCAGGCTTTTATTTGACAACTCGTTCCGAGTGGCACAAAAGCCAAGCTGACATGGATACACGTGAAAGTTGCGAGTCGCGAATGGGTTTTTATTTCATTTTTTTGTCGCTCCTCTCATTTCCTCAGATGCTTTCATTTCGCTTTTTTTTATCATTTTCAATTTTTTTGGCGCATGTCCTTTGGCGGGCTTGTGTGACTCAAAGGCGGAAGCAGTGGTCTCATATGTCGCCGTGTGGCATTGTGGGTGCACTTAAAAAAATATATCCTTCTATAAGAGTCTTTATTAATTTACTATTTGTTTACTTCAGCATATTTTTTGTTGTTTAAAGTAAGGACAGATTAATTAAGAGTCTGGAAAGTTTTAAAACATAGTCCTTTAGGTCTGTAATACTTAGGGAATATTTTTTGCAGTGTCCTGTTTGTGATTCTGGCTTTTCTTCGCTGACTGTAATCAACATTTTCGCCAGGCTTCTGTCTGCTGTCTGTTTGTTTATCAAAAGAGTCAACTGTGGCAACCTGGTGGCAGCCATCCTGCCCGCCCCCTCTCCCACCACCGGTCTGTGTTGAAATTTTCAATTTAATTTTTCCCGCTGCCATTTCGTTCTGTTTGCTTTGACTTCGTTTCTCTTTTTCATTTCGACTTTTTGCTTTCCTTTTTTTTTGATGCATGACAAGACGGTTCTGACAGACGACGGCTGCACCTACACACACACACACACACACACATCCGAACACCCCCGCCACATATGGATAGACTCCTGTAACTCCCGGCAGGATATTCGCAAGTAATGCAATGAGGAAACACACGCGCTGCTCATTTGTCTCGTGTTATGCGAGCACAAGAAATTGAAGTGTCAAAATTTTTGACACCTCCGATTGTGGCCCATGACAGATCGGGGCGAGGATGAAATGCATTAGCAGGCACACAGATGCCTGGGATTAGCTCAGGATGTTCCGTCTTGGCCAGGATGCCCCATCGATGGGACACGTTTGCAGATCAATTGTGAGCCAAAAATAAAGGAATAATTCAAAGAACATTAGCTGAGAGTCAAGAATGCAAAAACCGTCTTTGTACTTCGAAGAATCGGAACTGCAGAATGTTGCATCTCATTACAAGACTTTGCCATCGAGGGAAAGTCAATCCAAAGACACATTCGCCCATATCCCTAAATCGGGCAAGGGTTGCCTCCGGGGGGTTGGGCTGAAGAAAAATTATGATTTTATGCAGATTCCCTCGGCCTGCGAGTGGCGTGTTGTGTAAGGGAGCGACAAAGATTCATTCCGTGTCATCAGTCAACTTGATGGTGTAATTATATAGCATTACAGGAACACAATGAGCGGACCAACCCGAACCGAACCAAGTTCAAGTGGCGAGCCCGTAGCCGTGAAAAGTGTTAATAATAATAATGACAATGCTGCCGAAACAGGATGCTGGAAACAGGATATTTTCGGCCGAATAATTGACTGAAGTTACGCGCCTGTTACGGCCCAAAAAACTCGCTGGCAGTTTATTAATTTAAATGTCACCGTGCCCGCAACGCTCCTTGCATCATACACTGGTAGACGTCCTGCGAGTACATCCTGCGCCGATGTCAAAAGGTGAAATTTCAAACCCAAACAGTATCCCGTTCGGAGATGGCTTCTGTGGATAATGAATATCAACCGACGATTTATCTTCATTAAATCAAGGATTTTAACGAGCTCGGTGAATCTCCGGAAGTTAACGGCCTAGTTCAAAGTTGCAATCTAAAGAGTCCGAATAAGTGACAACTTCGGTAAGATGTTATGATCTAGTTTCATGGCATTAGAAAATCCAAAATTGAGCTGCAGGTGTCAACAAACTAAGCAAGGTGATTCGGTCAAGTGGAGGTCGTAAAAAGAGCGACGGGCCAGCAGTTAAAGTGTCATAAAAAGTGTTAAATAAAACTTGTGAGTTAAGTTGAATTTCCTCCAAAAGAAGTCTGGCCAAATACCGTTTAAATAAAATTTTAAGGTGCTCTTAATGGGCCACACGAGTCAACGACAAGGTTCACTTGAAAAGTGTATTTCTTGCGGAGAGAATACTTCCACACCGGAAGAGGCAATTACTTGCTAGTGGCTTCTAGAAAATATACGTTTTAAAATAATTCCTTATAATTTTTTAAGTTTTCTTCCATCTGCCTTAATGTATTGGCGCCAAATAGGAACCTCAATAAACCTACGCGCCACAAAACTTTCATTGAAAATAAAAGTTTCCTTTGATTTATTTCATTTCGCTTGGTCCTTGCCACAAAATGGCTACTTTTCAGGACTCAACACATGCGCCCTGGACATCAACTATTGCCCTTTCGGGTTGACCCCTTGATCCAACAGAAAAGTATAAAGAGTTAGCAGCAAGCAAGGTCCGAACATGGGACATTGGCCATTTTGGATGGGAATCGTCGAGCCAATCCGGCCCGTCAGCAGGATACTTGTCCTTCCGCTAACAGGACACTCCCCTGGGTGCTGGAGGAACTGACCAAACGAGTTGGGGCAAGCCTCATTTGAATACAAAAATCATTAAAATTCGTCGTGAAAACGTCTTAAGTTTCCCGCTGCTCGGGACTGTGAGAAGAAATGGGCAAAAGTACGGTGATGACCTCTGAACTCTGCCTATCCGGATGCGCCTGCTTGTCCCGAAGGGGTTATATAGAAATTACGTGCGTGACTGACCAATGCGCTGACCACTGTCCAGTTTGTAAGCCCTGACCGCATCCTTTCAGGACATCCCAAGCCACCCCGTTGAGCCCATCGCACCCGTTGTCCTTCAACTGTCTTCGGGCTGTGTCCCGTCTTGGACCGCCGCCTTGCTGCCTCGCTGTCTCCTTAATGATTAATAAAGTCTAATTTATGAAAATAATCTGTTTGCGCTGCCCAGTCTTCGGTCCAGGTCCAAGCCCAGGTGTAATCCGAGTCGATTCCGGGCACCCAGACAATCGTTTTTGCGTGGCTCCGTCTCCATCTCCGGCCAACTGACAAACCCGAACAATGCGGCCATCAATCAGCGGATTTTTCGTGTTCAACAAGAGGTTGCGTTTCAGTAAAAATTCACGAATGTTTGCATAATTAGCCTAATGGGCAATCTGCGTAGCAGCGAAAGTTTATATAAGCTCTCAGATTAGTGAGCCTGCCATTTGAATTATTTGAATAGCGCCCAACAATTGTTTGAACAACACAGAGCTGATAAAGCGAGGGTTTTAAATTAAATTGAATTGCGTTTGCCACTTTTGATAATTGAAAGTGCGAACTATAAAAGCTATTAGGTTATTCAAAATATAATCACACTTTTGTCTGCGATAAGCCAAACAGTTAGCCATAAACATTCATTCGTTTTGAGAATAAAAGACTAAACCTTTCTCCAATTGTTATTCAATGTTAATTAGCTAATTCCATGCCCAACATTGCATCCTTTTACCTTTCCCTACCACATATCTCTCGTCCAGATCGTCCCGGCACGTGCAACAAACCAAAGATGAGAGTGCAAAAGTCAAGCCGAATGAGGAGCAGTCCTGTCCCAGATCGGGATAGTCGATATACAAATATATAAATCACATCAGAGGTAAAGGGATCTCTGCAAAAAAGTAAATAAAGAAAAACAAGATCAACAAGATCAACCCTTCGATGCAAACATTATGATCTTGGGCATTAAGAATAAAAAAGAGGCCAGACAAAAGATCCAAAGGCGAACAAAGGCCACTGGAAGCTGAGTGCCCTAATTTGTCGGAGTTTGAGAGTTGCGAGTTGTGTGAGTTGTGTGAGTTGGAAACCCCGACACAAATGGGTTAAACACCCGACGAACCGCACTACTAAATGGTCCACAATGGGATGCCCTCGGAGTCTGCACGCTTCTGAAGGTTATAGATACATCCATGGGACCCTTTGCAGGACGCAATGGTTTCATCCTGATCGGCTTAAGTGGCGCATTGAAAGGATTAGAAATCCGCGATCTCAGAGTTTCTATCTGTATCCGGATTTCAGCATCCTTGGCCATTGTCTGCTGTTTTTGGCACTTGAGTGTTCATTGAGTTTTACGCAACTGACGATTAGAATGGGCAATCCGCTTTCGGCTGTGAGAGGATCTCCTCGATCTGCAACAATTGCCCTCGACCGGATCCTTTGTGATTCAACACTTTTGTGCCGCTGGGAGGGTTGTTCGAGGGTGTGACCAAGGTGGGCGTGTGCTGACAAGTGACGATGATTTTCCCACATTAAGGGCTCTCAGCTCGAAAAGCAGCTCAGCGGGATTCCCCTTTTCGCACTATTGCACAAGTGCCATTCAAAAGGCGTTCAGGCGGGCAATTTTGCATGTTATTTTCGCTAAATTGCGCTAATCGCTTAAACTTTTCAGCACCCACTCGTCGGGGCTGGCACTGGGACTGAGTCTGGGGCTGGGGTGTTTCGCAAATTGCCTGCAAACCACATTGTCTACGGCTTAAGACTCATTTAATATGTTGTCATGGCGCAAAAGGTTTATAGCGCATTTGAATTTGGCTTTTCTTTGCCGACACAAGTCACTCGTCGCTGGCAAGCTGGGAAATTTTCCACTTAATTTTGATTCTTTTCATATTTTCTTGCCTCATCTTCCCTCGCAACTGTTCAACGGCCACTCGAGGCTTTTTGTGACACATCCTTTTATTCATGTGCGGACCAAATTACATATTCATGTGCAGAGAGCCCCTCTCAGATGGGTCTCAAGAGCCCATTTGCATTATCCCGGCAGTCAGTGCTGCTGCCCAAGGAGCTAAAATGTATTTAGCAAAAAAAAATCCTCAAGAATTGAGAAAAAACCTGACATCATCAGATGGTTACAAATTACGGCCGTTCTAATCAACAGTTTTATGGGGAAATGCAGTCGAAATAAATCCTTTCGGGCAGTTGACGCTGCACATTTGAGGTCCTAAAAATCCAGGGTTTAGGGCCTGTCGAGAAGGGCGGAAGGAAACGGGTAATTCAATCGATTATGGCCACTTGGTCGGAGTCGGTTTTGTGGTCAAACAATAAAGTTACAAGAGTTATGGGCCAACAGACCCGAAAAAGCCGAATGAATAGAATGGATTTCAATGAGAATAGGCAGCCGGCTAATATCCTTTGAGTGACTTCTTCCCCCGCCTCCATCCGCAGACGAGGAATAGTCAAGCTGTGTGCGCCTCATTAAACGGTATTTTTGTGGCCATTCGTATCTCTCGGATGCATCTTGTTATCTCGTCAAGAGATGCCAGCTTGTGTGTTTGTGTGCGTGGGTAAACGCTTCGAGTCTCTGCTTGGCGACAATTTTGCGTCATTTGCGGTTGTGGATATGGTGAGAAGGAGAATGAGATGGAAGTGGAGATGGAGGTGGAGGTGGAGAAGTAGATGTGAACCCATCCATCCAAGCAGCCAACAAAAGGCGCCTTTGTTTGGATCCTAAGCAGCAGCCGTCGCCGGTTGAAGTATCTTGAAGTACGCTGCATGTATGGGTATCTTTCAGTCTGCAGCTTGCATGTGTCGCTGCTCCTGTGAGTGGGCACCCTAACGCGATTCTAATGCCAGAGGCATACCGCATGAATATCCAACTATTGTCCACCGCCAATGGGCTGCCATTGTCTTTGGCAGCGTGGGACTCAGATATCCCGTCATCCGTCCCATACTTCTTGGCGCTGATTAGCCGCAGTGTGCGAATTGAATGCAAACCAACGAGTTTATGCCCGCCGATTGCACAACAATTGCTGCATTATCAGAAACTACTGGAAGTGTTAATCTCAATCGCGGTTCAACGTGAACCTAATTGAAATTGTTCACCCCAAAAATTGATGTCGCCAGAGATCAGGGAATGTGGCTGCCGCAGGACAAGAGTTCAGTGGAAAGAGGCAAGCTTAATCGCTGAAACAACTCTCTCCAATAAAAGGCCTTTAACGTAAATAACGAATCGCATCCTCTACGGCCTGATAACGAGCCCGGAGACTGTCCGGACGTATGTATGGTTTCTGTCAACACCAAGTACGTACGCATGCATATATTCGCTTAGGAGCTATTTATTTGTTAATTATAGGCGTGTGGAAGTTTTTTATTCTATAAGCGGTTTGTTTACATTTTTTTCCTGAAAATTGACAGACCGACAAAGCGAAAAACAAAAACGGGCCTTCGCCGCCCGGATCGGAGGGGCTGGCGGGTGCCGGACGGAGGGTGGCAATCTCAAAAGCACTTTTTGATGAACGGACGTGCACAAGTCGTTGCTTAAAAGCAGGTCAATTGACCTCGCCTCCGCTGCCGTCTCGGTGCTGGCTCTTTGAAATGGCGCTTATCAGCCATTCGAAGAAACAAACTGCTCCTTATCAACGGCTGTCTTGAAAAACACAGACTCTGGGTGGAGCGGCCAGAGCAAAACATCTATGGATCGGCCCAGAAGGCCCAGATGGAAATGGATGATTCTCCCTCTGTATTCGGGAGAACTCATAGATACTTCTGCCTGAAAATAATAATTTTTTTGTGCCGACGATCTACGAATTGTTTTTTTTTTTTGTATATAATGCGAGAAATTCCAAGTGTCTGGGCTGGGGATTTCTGAGCTTTTAATTATTCCTTTGATGTGGTGAAGATGCATATAAGAAAGTAAGAAAGTTTTAAGTTTCTAATATCTGTTTGTAAGAGAATCAGTTCTGAATTACTTTCGTTTGATTAAAGGGTACGACCTTTCGTTGGCCATCGTTTATCTGGTCAGTTTAGGTAATTTCAAAACCAGATTCAGCTACAGAAAGTAGGCTACATCATTAATTATCGACCTAATCCATCAGCATCCGTCAGCAACTTGGCCCTCTAACCGCCGGAAGTCTCACCTTTTGCCGTCCTGCATACGGGGGGAGTGGCACTTTCTCACACTCGGACTCGGTCGGAGCTGGATATTAATTAACCATGGAAAAATAGCGAAACTGACCATTAACAGAAACTATTATCTCTCTAATAGGCGAAAACACACGCGCTGTGTCTAGAGGCCTGTGTCCTGTAAGGGGATACTTTCCCGGGTCCCGGCTCATCAGATTCCGGCACAGACTTTTCATAATTCCACTGACCACTGTCCAGTCGAGCAACCCTTTCGTGCAGCCTGAGACTCCTTCGGAATCCTTCCGCTCTCTTTGCTTAAGCCTTTGTTTTCTCGGCATTGTCTCCTGGGCAGCGGGCACTTTGCATAATCAATAATCCTTGACGCTGGCCAGCCATTGTCGCGCTGACCATCGCGTCTGAAAAGATAAATTATGGTTTGTAGTCAAATTGAAGGCAAACAATCCGGACAAAGGACCTTCCAAGGGAATGCAATGGCTTGGAAGCGCACATCGGGTGGGGTGGGATGGACATCGGATAGTCCCGAAGACAGCTGCCCTGTGCTGGAAACAGGACGTTAAAAAATGTAATGGGTTAAGGGGTTCCTGCACTAGAACAGGACAAGGTTTGTTTTTGTTCTTGGGATTTATGTTTTAATTTGATTGTTCTTAAGGCAACATATGGAATATGAAATCTAATAAAATGTTAGAACAAACATTGACGTAAACAACAATTGTAATTTATGTAACTAAAAATTGGACAACTTAGTCAATCCTGAAGGATGCTGAAGGATCCTATTCAAATATTTATACTTTAGTTTTTGCATTAATCCTATAAACCTTCAATCATTGATTCAATCGCCTGCCAACTTTTTCGCCAAACCAAATATTATTATCCTTCTATTTAAATTGCAGGCAAAAGGAGGGAAATGATAGTTGAAAAGGTCAGTCGCAACGACGGCCAAAAGTCCCAAGACAAACGGCCAGCTGTGCAAATGTCAAGACGTAAGTGTCAAAATGCTCATTAATAACGTCATCCTTTTCGGTCGCGGGAAGTGCAGGCCGATGGCTGCGAGGTGGGATGAGGTCCTTTTGCTGGGCAAAGCAAACACACACGGACAAGGAATCGATGAGAATGCAAAAACGAAAGTACAGCTAAGCCGATAAAGCAAAGTATGGACAATGGGCAAAGTTCGTCAAAGGATGTTTGCACAAGTAGACACTGGAAACTATCCTGCAGGAAGAGCGATATGAGGTGTGCCATGGAGGAAGGAGCGGTGTTAAATTGAAAAATTATGATAAACAGCATGCATGGGATGGATGATGGGGAATTGAGGACTCGGGGCAGAGGACCGAGGACCAAGAAGCGACGAAGTTGCCCAACAACCCAACCCACATCCCACTGCGAGAACGTCTTACGGCACAGTGTGAGTGATATGCAAAAGGATATTAATACCCGGACAGGACTCGCAAGACGTAAGGGTTGGGCTCAGGACGAGTCACTCCGTGAGTGCCAAAGTGTGCAACGGCCCATAAAGGAAACCCATTCGCTACGGGATATCATTTACGAGGACGTGTCGTTTGACCGCCCAACGGGAATCAGGACCGCCTTTACCCTTTCGCTACCATCCTGGCTGCTGCCAGGTCCATTGTCCTTTCACTTTGTTTATCTGCCCGGCAATAGTTCACATGAGCTTATCATCCTCCCAGCGAATGTTTGCTAAAATCCAAACGAAATAAAAAACAAAAAGTTTGCCAATTTCCACGGGGGTGAGCGAAGGGGTTAGGTCCTAGTCGTAACTTTGGCTTTGGTCTGGTGGGATATTCTCGGCTTAGTGGTGTAATGCTCTAATACTTTGTCTTTGGCGGATGGCGGATGATTACAGGACACCAGGAGTTGGTCTCTATATCCTTGGGATTTTATTAGCCAACTAGGGGAGCATGAGGTTTTGGTAAGCAACCTATGCGTATGGGCTCGCTTCAATCATGGAGCTGCCCCTGTAGCCGCACTTATGCCGCCACTCGGCCACCTCTGTCTCCTCGATCATTGGCCGTGTTGTCACCGAGTCGATAATGCAGACAGTGTCCTCCAGCTCTTCGCCGGCCTGGTCCAACTGAGCCAGTCGGTCGTAAACGATGCCCACCACTCCCATCCGCTTTAGCTTATAACGTGCCTCCAGACTCGTGGCTTCTTTGCCCCACACCATGGCATGTAAGTGGTACTGATTGAGAAAGGCCACTGTCGATGGACACTTTAGCAAGGTGGTCGCATGCAGGCATAGCCCAAAGAACTCCAGGGCGTTGGCAAGTTGCACGGCCGTATCCAGGTCCCGCACTCTTTCGTCCGCATACTGGACCTCCGAGTCCTGGTTATCGGTGAGCAGGGCCACCGGATAGAGGTTCTGTTTGTAGCGCACCATGGTGCAGATATCTGCATCGAAGGAGGAAAACATAATACGCCTCTTTCCAGCATTTTTCAGCACAATCTCCAGAATAGTGTCCACGTAAAAGTTCCGGTCGAAGGTAGGCTTAAAGCTGCCCTTTTCCCAGCGCCTTGAGGTGTCCAGCTGCGGCCACTTGATCTCGATATTAAAGCCCAAATTGGTGGGCAGTATGTCCTCCCCCTCAAAGAGTTCCAGCAGCAGGGGAAAAGGTCGCTGCTCGAACAACATCTGTGGGCAGGACATTTCGCAGCCTTTTCCACCAGCGAAGCGCAGGACCTTAGCTCCCAGCAACTGTTCGTAGGTAAATGCCTCCAAGGGCACAGCAATGTGGTCCTTGCGTTTTGAGCCACCCATGGACAGTAGCATCAGCCTGTTGAGCTTTTCACATGCGAATACTATTAGATCATGATTGAACAGAAGGTCGTCGACGGTGGGAATGCGCTGCTGGAGGAAGCGCAGCACAAAGTCATGGAACACCACCACCTGGGCGTCTTGGGTGAGCTGGACATCGAACTCCACCATGTCGGCATTGGCCATGGCAGCTTGCTTGAACCCATGCAGCGTGTTCTCCCTCACAATATCGTCCCCTATGCGGTAGGTTGTGCCCGAGCCCCTGTGTCCAATGTTCATGCACATGCGTCCCTTGCGCCAGTAACGCTCGTACGAGAGGCTCATATCACAGCTGAAGTTCTGTAGCGGCCGAATCATCAGATATTTTATATTCATCTCGATCAGAGGGCGGTGGGTGGAGGCGCACGTGATCTTCACCCGGGCACTGCCCTCCGAGCCCTCTAGTTGCTCCGGCATCAGGAACCCGTATCCGTAGTGATAGGCCGGCTCGTCCAGTCCGGCCTTGTTGGCATAGGTGTACAAGTCGATGCGGTACCTGGTCTCTGCCGGAAGAGCAATGGCGCAGTGGAAGAGCTGCATGTCGGCAGGTCCACAACGAACCCCAAACTTGGGCTGGTAGTTGAGGAGCGGTTTTTCCTTTAAGTTAACCGTCTCGACATATGCCAGTCTTAGTGCAAGGTCGTCAGATATAATATCGGTATCGGCCAGGTAGCGGGAAAGTCGGGGAGGCATTTGGTTAGTAATCGGGGCATTGTCGTTAACACAATCCGGCTCTGGAACTTGGAACATGGGCTGGACTCGGACGTAGAGCAGCCGCTGTTGTTGTCCTTGCCAAATAAACGGAGCATTGAAGACTCGCAGATGCACAATGGTTTCGGTTGTGGCCCAACCGCGGTCCACCCGATCGCTCTCATCTTCGTTGGGATGCCCAAAGCAGTCGCACGTCTTCAGCATGTTCTGGCAGGTGCGGATGACACGCGGACGGAGCTGCGCCTCCCACGACCGAATGTAGATTTCGTCCAACTCGGGGTCATAGGCCACCACACAGTAGCGGTACTCGATGTCAATGTTACGTGGAATCACGACCATAGCCTCATACTGATGGCACATGCACATGCAGTCGATGCACTCGGACTTGGCCATAACATACACCTCCTTTGGGTTCCAGTCACCCAAGTTATGACAGTTTCCCGCAATAGCAATGTACTCATTGCCGGCCAGTTTGCGGTGGTAGCTCACACAGAAGGGCCACTCGGTGGTGGGCACGTAGGGCTCGCCAGGAATCTTATTCAGATCATCGTCATCGGACTCTTCGACGACCTCATCGACCTTCGGCTCGCACACCTCCTGCTCGTTGGCGAAAAACCAGCGATGCATCGTACCTGAATAGCAACGGAAATTTCGTCAAACTGTTTAAAACTCACGCGGCCTGTGTAAAAATTGCAATTTGGATAAAAAATAAATCAAATCAGCAGACTTGTGTAGTTGCTTGACAGCCCTCTGAAAGTGTGATGTGATCTATTTTTTACCATCGGAAATCAAACGTCTATTTAAGTGTCTGGGAATATTTTCTAGTCGCTGCTCTCCATCAAGGGCATATCATTAGCCTGCCACCAATAACAAGGACTAAATATTTGAAGCTAGCCCACAAACTTTCCCACCAAAGCCAACCGAGCATCCTGTCATATTCCCGGCAGGAAATGATCTTTTGATCCGGAAACTATAAAATTGGTACACCGAGCCCGGAAAAATCTCTGTGTCGCGGCAAAGGCACGCAAGCCCTCGTCCCCTCGAAAACAAAATATAAAAAACAAACTCTGAAACGAGCCACCTGCGACAGGATCAAGGGGAAACAACAAGGATCGCGGCCGGGACACGCTAGAACTTAGAACAGGGGTTGCACTCTCGACTAGGGAAATTAGGCGTAGTTAGAGTCAGGGGAAAATATAATTGGTGTTGGCTTTAAAATGAAATTTTAATTGTAGTCTCTAGCGAGTCTCCCGTTGGGGTAGTAGCGACTGTGAGAAATTCGAAAAGTCCAAATATAGAAACGTCGCTGAAAGTATTTGTGTCCGGAGTTGACAGTTGTCAGTGAAACCATTTTGAGCACTTCCCAATTTGGGATCTCACCTTACCCGAATCAGGGCAGCACTTCGCTGGCTTCCAACTTTTGGGGCGATCTCGGATTTCCCTGGTGCCTAATCCGCTTGTTTGCCCAACAAATCAGCTGCAAAGGGGTGACACGAAATCAATGGGGATGGGGGTGAGTCCAAAGAGGAGGGGGCCTCCTTGGTAGGGAAGTGAAATTTATGCGCGTCAACAGCGATTAAGGAGCAAACGAGGCAATCAAATACCATCCAGACACATGCCAAGACATCCAAACAAAACCGCAGATGCTGCAGCTTGTTAAGAATATATAGTCTGCAGTTGCTCTCAAGCTTTTGGGTTTTAAATAATGAGTATGTGAATAATTTTAGAAATCATTCCGATTATACAGTAATTTGTCAACCAACAAAGTGCTTGACCAATATTTGGCCTAACCTCCTCCAACCCTTCTGTGGGCACAACAACCACTTCACGCCTGTCACAAGTGTGCCCCTTTTCCGGGCCGGTCGTCCTCCACTGACGCAGCACAAAATCTGGACACATGTTCGCTAAACCGCAGAACGAGTGCCAAAAGTGCTGTCCACCGGCCATGTCCCTGGTCTGACCATGTCCTGTGACAGCTGGGAATGAAATCGAAACCAAAACCGAAACCCAAATGCTGCGCCTGCGCATTCGAGAGCAGGTAGAAGACCGGCGCCTCCTTCCGTTTTACGGGTTTCCGACTACCACTTGACTCTGTTTGCCCAGATTTGTACGGGCGAGGTGCAACGTGCTGTTGCAAGTGCAATTAAATGGCAAACAAAGAGAAACCGCAGCGTGCGCCCAGGTAGAGCAGAGATCAACTGTCAACCTCGGGCCGCAATTGCTCCGAGCACTTCCTGCTGTCTGCCGAAACGGAAAATTCAAAACAAAGTCCTAATTAAGCATAAAGAGACTAATTTCCCCTCTGCCCCAAGGCTGTGTGGGAAAATCGAATTGGAAATCGGTTAGCCAGCTCCCCGGTGGATAATCCACTCGTTTTTCTCGCGGTCTTCAAATTACGTTCATTGCAACGAGGCCTGCGCACAGGCGCACTGCAAGATCCAAAACGAAAACAGAGCTGGGGGAGTACTGTGGAAAATTCAGTTTTCCTGCCTTTGTTTTCGTGTAGTTGAATATCCTTGGGAAACGAGATTTTCGATTTTCTTTCCTTTGTGCGATATGTAAATAACATTTTCTACAATGTTTACGTGATTGTGGAGCAGTCCGATTTCCTGGTGGATGTCCTGGGGCAAATACGGATGCAGGATGTCCACAGGATATCCCCGGGATAAACAGGTGTACACCGATACCTTTCCCATGGACGAGCTGGGAATCGGTAACCCCAATAGGCACTAATCCCCCCTTTCCGAAACGGTAAACATGTCAATAAATCATCCCAGCACTTTCATGTCATCCATCCACTCGATGGAAACCAATAGCCGGAAAATGGTTTTCCAAGGCGAGCGTAACACAAATCCAATACCGAAAACACCAGAAATCACAAATTAGCTACACGACAACTAGAGTGTGAGAACCGAACCCAACGACAGCCACGACATTTAAATACCAAAAAGAAACACTCCATTGACACATGGAATCGAAGTCGTCCAAAACCCTATAGCAACATCTGGGCAAGTATTAAAAAAACAATAACAGACCCAAGTGCCATCCAATGCGCCAGGATCTTTAGCGACAACTCGCCCGTGGAAGATTACAATTTATGACTGGGGCTGATTTTCTACAAATATTTAGCCAGAAGTTGGGGGGTTCCACGTGCATTTCTCAAAGTCAATGGAATTTGTTACACACCAGTGGGGATGGAAAAAAACGGCCACAAAAAAAGTTGAAGGAATTTGGAGGATTTACGTGAGAAACGATACAGGATGTGGGCCCATGTATGTAAATACAATATTGTTCTAATTGGACCAAGGGGGATAGTCTAGTGGCAAGTTTCATTGACTTTGAAACTTGACAAATCCTTTTGTTATCACTCCTCAGAGGAGGGATACTGCTCCTCTACGCTGATTTATTTACGAGTTTTACGAGCCGCGATCTGAAACCCGATGCTGGGCTATCTCCCATTGGTCTGATCCAGTTCCAGTTCCCTCTGCCGATAAGCCTTTATCGCCGCGGAGAATTACACTGAAAATTGAGCGGTTCGAATGTAATTTACGAGCCAAGATAAGCCAGTGGAGATTACATGGGATCTAAACTGCCACAAACAACTCAAATTTCACGTCCAGCGAAAGGGGACAAAGAAGCCCAAATTATGACTCAATAATACTTTCAATATTTATATCAATAGCCATTAAATATTATTGGTCACCAGAACAACCCTTACCCTCGCCTTGAACCCTTTCGGTCCTGGAAATTGGAAACCGCAGGGAGCAATCAAAGTCGCTGGCGAATGTGAGAATTATTGGGTTTCAGCAATTAAGTTCCTGGCCAAAAACGAGGGTGAGGAGTATTGGGTGTCTCTGTTCCGGTGACTCTCTGTCGCAAATCTGACCAAGTGGACACTCGGTATTTAATTTAGCTCAGATTAGCTGGCCCTAAAGGAAGTAATTAACCGGCTGGGCAGAACGAAATCGTATATCAAACGATCCCGGATGTGCCCTGACCAGCAGTTACATTTGCATAGGTCCCGGCTCCCGGGTAGTACAGATCCATTCCGGACGAAGCCCCAGATGTTTCTACATCGGAACCACCTTTATCTATCCCCCGACTTCCGCTTCCAGGCCAAGAAACTTCGAGATCACCCCCGGTACAAGGTCTGGTTTCCCACCAGAGAGCTCACCTGTGGAAAAATCATCTCAAGACTGAGACTGAGACTGAGACCGAGACCGAGACCCGACCCAGATGCAATGCAATCACCACTATTATCACGGCAAATATTTGCCTGCAGATAAACCTCGTTTGCCGGAGAACTATTCTATTCATTAGTTTGAGTTTAGTTGCTTGTTGACTTGTTACTGCATTACGCACCTCGCACTTCCTCCTGGCCAGGCATAATGAGTCTTCTCAGTGGGTTCATTCATAAAATTAGATTCCGCCCCGAGGGCTGCAGCAATCCGAATGGCATCCCGCATATCTCTGAAATATTCGAAATGCCAACAAAATGTTGCCGCTAAAAGTAAATAAGTTTCGGGCAAATTCGTTTGTTTGCCCGCGGTTATCTCGGCGTGTTTTCTTGATAAAAGTTCTCTTCGAAAAATGCGGTAAGCAGCTGGCCATATCCGAGACTGTTTCCCACACGGCACTATTTTCTGGGCAGGGACTGGAAATATTGGCCCGTTCTGGATTTTTGGGCTAAGTTCAGAGGTCACGATCAAATATTGTGTACAAGAAATAGAACAGAATTTGGTAGTTAAACTCGTTTTTCTATGTCCGAAGTCGAGTTGGTTCCCGATTTATTTTCAAGCACCCAGCTGACCCATGAGAAGTTTTCGTCCATTTTGACCTTTGACACTGACCGACCCGGAAGCCACTCACCCCTAAAGTAAAGTAAAGCCCGCTCGGACGGGATAGTCGAAAACTAGTGCCGAAAGTACAAACATAGCTTCCACTGGGGGATTAGAGTTGCGTTCGCACAATTTGATTACGAATTAAAGAGACTGCGATCAGAGTTCAATTGCTCAATTAGCGGATCGGAACTCCTGGGCTATAAAGCTATTATGAACGAAGTTATGAATGAAGCCATGGAGCGAGACATTCATGCAGAGAGCCCCATGGTTCCAGAGCCCCACACTGGCCGGCCCCACACTGGCTCTTAATCATGTTAATGGCATTAAGCAGCTCAATCGACGGCAAAGATCTAAGCCCGGCGTCGATAATCAGCCGAGACCACCCAGAATCCGAGTACGACTTCAACTGGAGTCGACTCCCGGTCCCGGTCGTCTAATTAAAAACAAAAGTCCGCCGCCTTGTAAATGTCAAGCGATTGCCACAGATCACGAACTTCTGCCTCGTTGCAAAATCAAAATGCATTAACAGCAGCAGTAGTTGCGGCAAAAAGAGCCAGCCACAATTAGCCGGCAGTTCGGAGTCGGCAAATGACAAACAAATGAGCTGGGCAAAAAACAAAAAGACAGCGGAGAATCATAATAAAATAATTGACGGGAACTGGGGAGCTGGACCCCTTGTATTGACATTTGCCACCGGAGGTTGACACGTTTGTCTGTCTGACATTTTAATACAAATGCTTGCGAAACGAGAGAGTTTTTCTGCCGGAGATCTCATAAAGGTGTACGAATTGAAAGGGGTTAGGCGGTTGAACTCACCGAAACATAGCAAACTTTGGACTTCGGCTCTTGTAAATATTTATGTAAAACTGTTCCCAACTTTGTAGTTATCTTTTCCCCGGCCAACTACAACCAAATGAGTCGTAAATCTCTCCCTCCCAAGTGCCCCAAACCTTCGACACCTTTTTGCGGCCAATTCCCACACTCCGGGGAGACATTTGTCAGGCAGCATCTGGCCAGACCAAAAGACAATGGGCCAAGCTAAAACGCCCACAAAATGACCATGAAATTGCTTACGGAAGGAAGTTCGGGTGCCACAAAAACACGGCCTAAAACAATTGCTTAGACATTTAGCACACGGCACGGCATGGCACGGGAGGACGAAGGACCATTGGCGATGGACGATGGCCGAAAAACTAAAATAGTTGTTCGGTATGAGAATCGAATGAATGAGCAAAGGAAGGCATGCCGACATCAAGACATAAAAGGCTAAAATGTCCATAAATATGGTCAATTATTTTGGTAGCCGGGCAAACACTGCGTAGGAGGTGGGCTCAGGTCCTTTCGTCAGACCGTAAATCACGGCAAGGAAACAAAGGCACTCGGTAGGTGTGTCACCTTGCGAAACAATGGCCCGACACCTTCTGGCCAAGACAAAGACATCAGAGGCCGACTGACTGACTGGCTGACTGACTGTTCGACCGGGACTTAAACTATTTCCAATGTGGTCCACACCCACGGCAGCTGACCGTGCTGATGCGGCTAATGCGGTAATTAGATAATGCCCCTGGCCGATCTGAGCACGCGCCCCTTCCCCTTCCCTTTCAAACATTTTCTGTGTTTGGATCTGCCTCTGGGCTGACAAATACGGGTTAAAAGATTGCAATCAGCCAGGTAATGCGATACTCGCTCTAGAAAAAAGAACAAACAGTGAAACTCTTCAGTTGTCGCGGCCACAGTTGCAACCCCTTCGGGTAGCAGGATCTGTATCAGTTTCGGTGACTCCGGGCATCCCTCAGCTAGCATCCTTTGAAATCAAAACCGCAATCCATTTTTAGCTCCGTTGTTCGGCGGCCGCAATTGTAATTTTATAACCCAATTTGCGATGATTTTTTTCCGGCCAGGGGCAATTAAAAAATGCCACTGGATTGCTCAACTCAATTGAACTGCTGATATTTGATACTACGAGATGGATGTTTTGATTAGCGGGAAAGCCACTGCAGTTTCCGTTACACTTTCCAGCCTCATTGCGGCTGAACCCTTTGGCACTACAACTTGGGGCTGAACTTTGTGCTGGTCAACCCTTTGACCACTGTACTGGTCAAATGTCACAGTTCCGAGAGCAGCTGCTGTCAAAGATCGAGGAGATCGTTTCTCAAGATGCTGCTGCATCCCTAAGTCCAACGAAAAGTCAACCCCCGGGGTTAACATCTTGTTTCGCAACTTTGTCAGACACAATTAAAAAACACACACGAAATAATAATGGAATTTTGATTGAAATGCCAGCGAAGTGTCAATCAAAGCATTAAGAGGATATTTTTCAAGGATCAGAATTCGCAAAATGGTATTGTAATATTAATTAAATGAAGTACTCAGGGAAGACAGTCAAACGGAAAAAATACAAATAAAATGGTTCACTGAGCATTGGTAGTTTTAACGTCTTTTTTTTTTTTTTATATTTCGAATGCCCCTGAGAACTGGAAAAATTTCATTAAAAATACCCCGGATTTTATCCCAAAAAAAATTCAAGTTTTTCTTTTGAGGAAAATTATACAAATCATGCACCCAAAAAAACCGAACAAAACTCCTCAAAATTCATGATGTATGCAAATGCAGAAACCGTTGCGGGGTCATCGGGGTCACTCTTGTCCAGCCGAAGGGTTGCTCTGCTGTTTGTCCAGGTGTGTCCCAAGAAGCTCGAAGATCTCATCAGCGCTGATGTGATTTTTCATTAGAAATCCATAAAACTGAAATCGCAAATTTCGCTGCCGCTGGACGGCTTATTATGCGTGACAGCATTTACGGGCATGACAATCGTATCTCTCGGATCCGAGGCAGATGTCCTGTTCGAAGTGTCTTTACATCAGATACTTGCCGGATTCAATTAGCTCTAGCTGAAAAAGAGTAAGAGGGAGGAAATCCTATACTTGGAGTCCCTCACTTTTATGATTTTATGGTGCTTATCAAATGGACTTCAATCAAGCGATCTTCCCAACGAATGGCCCTCAATTAGTTCGATATTTTCTTATTCTGTTCCGACTTTATTGAAGTGCTATAATTTCATAGCAGACCGTAAGAAAATTCGTCCGATTTTTGGCGGGATTTCACTTAAATAATACATGAAAACTAAATCCATTTTCCGTTATTTTTCTTTATCGGAAATCTTTTTTAAAGTGCCAAAATCGATCATAATCTTAATGAAAATTTGGCAAAAATCCTGCTGCCTTGAATGTAAAGCAAAACAAATCCAAAACAGTCCATTGTATCGCTTGAGCTGTCAATAAATATTTATGAATATAATAAAGTCAACTTTGAGCCAAGAACAAAAAAAGAAATGATGCAACGCGGCTTTTCCTTCGGCATTCTACCCTCTCTCCCGTCCGCGAAAGAAAATAAATTTGTTTGCTTTCAATGCCGTTGAAATATTCAAAAGAATCAAGACGGCGGCATATGAATATGCAAAAGGTGAGCGAAAATATTTGCAGGGCCCAAGGAAATGGGTCAAAGGTTACATCACACACACACAGAAGCAAATATATTCAATTTTCAATCGAGGAGATTTTCTTTCTTTAGGGCGCAGCGGCAATTTGCAAATCTGCAGCAATTTTCCATGCCATCGCATATATGCAAAAATTGCAACAGTCTCCCCTCGATATTCCCTCCACTCACCACGTTCCGCTTTGCAATTATTTTTGGGCTATTTTCAATAGATTTTTCCATGATTTCCGTTTGATTCCGGAATTTTATGCGCTACAATTTTTTCACCCATTTCTGTTTTTGTTTTTTTTGGTGCAGTGGACTGTATGGCAGAACATACACGTATGAAAGTGTGAAAAATTTCATAGTTACCAGCATCATTAATTATCATTTTCAGTTTGATGTGTTGCCGTGACTAATTCGGATTTTATATTCTGTTTGTTAAATTCCGCAAAAAGTCGGTTACATTTTTGTGAACGTGGACCAATGGTTGTTTTCAGATATTTTCTTGGTTTTTTTGAATGAATAAGCTTTTCTCTTTATTTTCGTTAACCTTTTTTATGGGAACGTTGGCTAAATTATGAAAGTTTCCCATGGAAATCCGGACTTTGCCTTAGATGTAACCGTCAAATGTCCATCAGATGGCAAAAGTTCAGTTGCCTAACTGGACCAGAGCCAGGTTGTCACCTATGAACCCCGCCCCATGTCAGCAGCAATTAATGAGAAGAGTTCAAAGATTTTACCCTAAAAAACGAGAGAGGTGATGGCACTTTTCCTTATTCGGCACTAAATGGTCGAGCATCTTTGATCTGAACCCCTCCTCAGCATCATCCCTTTACCCACTCCTTGCCCTTTTTTCTGGCTTGTTCCCTTTTTTGCCTTTGATGAACTCTTTAACAGAAATTAATTTTTTTCGGGTTTTTTACACCCAAAAAGATGAAAAATATATACTGTGAAGAAAAGGGGAAACTAAGCATCTTTGGATGAGGCAGCATCTTGGTTCAAGGGTTCAAGGGTCTTTGGTTTGTGGATGAAAGAAGGGTGAAAGATTCGGTTGTTACTTTATTGGCAAAACAGCAATTTATTAATTGCCGCAATCGGGGTCCTGAGGCCAATCCAAAAATAGCGAAAATATTTTTTATTTTAATTGAACCAAGGCTCCGCCTGAAATTATCTCCCAGAGGTTGTGTCACTTTAAATACTGTGGATGTGCTCTACACTATGTATATAATACTTTGTAGGCGCTTTAAGAAATATAATCAATTATTTCTATTTTTTAACGCTTTGCTGATAAGGATTGTCATGTTGTATTCCCGGAAAAATATACATTTTTATAGCCTTCAAAAAACCGATTCGAGAAGCACTAAAGAAATTAACAATCCAAACAGTGATAAGCGGACAAGAAGTCGGCCTGATAAGCCGCACTATATGTTTTAGTCGAGGAGAATATGGAAGCGAATAATTCATCCGTATCCGTTGGATGCCCTCGATGCTTTTTTGGATGCCGCGTGCGCTCCACTTTACCGCTGCCTTTGTGGTCTCCAACTGGGAAAAGCTCTTGTTCCCGGGTTTCCTTTACAAATTTCTATTTTCCCCCACCATCTCCCAGCCCCATTTTCCCCATCTCGCTCACTCGTGCGGTGGCAAATTGTCGGGGGGAAGCACCGAGGAGCAGGGTGTTTGATTAACAAATAAAAAAGAGCCCTGCTCTCAATCCCACCGATACAAGAGCTCACACACACTCAGATACTGTAGCGACAAGATAGCAGTCCAAAAAGGGGCGGGGCTTCTGGTTGAGTGAGTTCGCTTCGAGTGGAATCGAGTTTCGTTAAGAATATTTCTTATTGAACCCGTCAGTGGGTAGTTTTCCAGTTGGCTTACTTAACAGTCCGCGCCCTGTTAGTTAACAGACTGTTAAAAGTTTTTATAGCAAATAATGATTTGAATTATGGATTCGTATTCAAAAGGAAATTCTAATGGTTTTATAAATAGAATTTCTTTAAAAACATTTTCTTATTTCTTCCTATTATTATGTTAATATATTGTTAATATATCACCTTATACACATGATCTATAAACATCTTTTTAGAGTGTTATTTTAATCCCAACTTTATAAAACTTTTATAATAATAGTACATTTTAAATAATTAATTTATTTTCAATAAAGTTGATGTTTAAGTTTCAATCCTAAAAAAGACATAATTGAATTGGGATTCCATTCTCAATTAAAAAATGCCTTCAACCTATTATGTTCATCAATCAATAAGAACTGGCACCGCTTTTCAATACCGTTACCCTAATATACAAATCGACGGGCAGTGGGGAATGCAAAATTGCGAAATTCCTATGCGAAAATTCCTATTAATTAAGAACCTTTTCAAGGCAGTTCAATCCTCAGTTCGAGCTTCATCCACTCCCAAGACAGCTCGCAGCTTGTGCCTCAAATAATTAATGATGTGGCGCACTGCAGCAGCGGATTCTCAACTTTGCGCTGTGGCTGTGCAAATATTAGCAAATTATTTTAGTTTTAAGAAATCTTGCCTGGGTCTCGGTTGTTTGCATTGCGCCAGCCGTTTGCCAGAAATGTCAATTTCCTTAAATACAAACGCCCTGGTCGACTTCGTCTTTGACTTTGTCTTTGAAGGATGAAAAGTCGGGCAGTGAGCATCCCGTTTCCCTCGGCCCTCGTTCATGGGGGCACTAATGATGTCCTGGTCCTGTGTGGGTTACATTCACTCTCTCACAGTCACCCTTCCCTCAGTCCTGCCTTCGTTCTGACAATATTTGCACTTTTCCATTTGGTTAAATGCTGTCCTGAGCTGTCCCAGTTGAACCTTAATTGTTCCTTTGTCAACTACTCGGAGTAATTAAAAACACCTTTCAACTGTCGAACGGAAGGAACTCCAAGTGAAAGATGTCCTTCTAGCAATCTGTTTGATTAGCGAATTTGTCCAATTTGTGGCAAAAATCCATTTATCAATCTGCTAATGATTGTCTCCACTACAAGCAGACTGAATTTCTCGGCAGTACCTACTTAACTGGCAACCATTTCTTCAGGCACGAAAGTGCCAAGGCATTCTCCATAATTTACATACATATGTGGGTAATTTCAGCAAAACAAAAAATTAATTAAAACCGCAAAAGAGGAGCAACAAAAGCCGCCATTAATTTTCAATTTAAGCCGCATAAACATTTTAATTGTTTGTCTGTAATTTAGCAGTCGCAACGGGGCAGAACAAGCAAACATATGTTCCAGGATGGGGCAAATCCCTTAACCATATAGGCCCATATGTACTCTGATTCAGATTAACGCTTCGGGCACGCTCCAAGCTCCCAGATTGGGGGTTTGCTCCATGAATTTCAATGCGGCTTGCCGCCCCGCCACTGCCGCAAAATGTATCTGTATCTGTATCTGTGCGGTGGGCTCATTTATGCCACACAGCGTAAGCAAACTTTCAAGACGGCAATAAAATCGCAGGACGCCATGTTTAACTGCTGCACAGCTTCCGTATCCACTAAATTCACATGGCGCACATCCTCCGCGTACATTTAGAATTATATTTGCATATATGCCTGAAGGATGTGAAGTGCGGCTTCCTTGTCATATTTCCATTAGCATTTGCCATTTAACTCATCATGTGTACGTACGGGTGTGTGGGTAAGTGTATCATCTTGCCGTGGCGCGTTTATTACCCATATTCCAGCATCCGGCTTTTATCCTTTCGCTCCACGCGACTCCCGAGTCCTGACACCCGCGTCCCGACACTCGCAATAATTGCTGCCTTTTGGCGCTTCCTCCATTGTCATGGATGGCGAAACTTTATTATTACCATTGTTCGCCGAAACTGTTGGATGTCAATTTGGTTAAATTGAAATGAAAGAATTGCTTTCCAATCAAAATCTAAAAACTTTATAATATTTTTTAAATAAAAATTTAAAAGTTTTATAATTTGTTGTTTAGGGTATTTTTACAAAATCAGGCAGTATTATAAATCAGGCAAAAAGCAACAAATAAATGCTTCATTCTCGAAAATCTTCATTCCATTTAACGATGAAAAGATGTTAACCTCGAAACCGGGCCACATAATCGATGCCAACTGGAGAGGCTACTGATTGTTGAACTCTTGAACTGTATCGGGACTTAATAGAAACGCAATCAAATAATTGCGCAAAGTGTGCCACAATCAAATATAGCAACAAATTAACCAAACGCCAACACCACCAGCAATTTTCCTACTGCAAATCGATAAAGCCGGTCGGGTCCGGCGATCTGCCAAGATGGAATACTCGACGGAGATGGGGGGAAGGGGATTGGGTTGGGGAAACCGCAGAGAGAACATTATGGTATTATCCAGCAGTGGACGGATCGGGCAGACCGAAAAGCGATAAGTTTACAATTGCTTATGACTTCAATTAATCTGTGAAAGCGCCTACGCAGGCAGAAGAATCCCAAGATCGGGCTGCGCGGGGTAATGCTGTCTAGATGTCGGGGAATTCGCCAGCACGAAAATAGAAATTGCAATTGAACTGGGCAAGAACTGGCTGCGGTTCAAGTCTGGTTCTGGCTCTAGGTCTGGGTCCCAGCTTCGGCTTTACATTCGGGCTTCGCCTTTGGATCCCAGACCACAAAAAAAAAGCAAAGAAAACGCAAAAAACGCAAACGCAGCCGCCGCAAGACAATTGACCTGAAATTTCATTGAAGATGTGCCCGGGGTCTGGCCCCAGAAATCTATACCCGATGAAGAAACGGTAAATTGCTTAGTCACTGGTCAGGCCCGAACTCCCATCGACCAGGCCCATCTACCATCTGAGCCCGATCGTGGGGATCACGATCATTATAATTATTTTGCTGTGCCATTATTATCAAAATGGAATCGCATGCATGTCCATGTCCACGTAACCCACTGGGTGGGTGGGTACTTCAGCACGCATCCTCCTCCTACGTGGGTGTGTGAAAATAGGGTATTTCAGTTTTCAAACCTATTTCCCCCAACCTTCTTGTTCCGGCATAATTTTTGCAGGTGTCTGCATCCTTTTTTCCGCTTCATTTTCAATTTACGCAAATGGAAACCAATTCGCGGCGCAGTAGAAAATGGAAAATGATCTCTGCAAGTGGCACACACATGTATTTCGCCGCCAGGTGCTCAAATTGCGGCAGGCAAACCGAAATTCAAGAAAAAAAATCAGGAAGGGGTTAGGCGAGCAGAGTTCACGGCCAGCGGACGTGTGTGTGTCTTTCCATCGAGGCATCTCCGTCATCATCTCCTCGATTGGAGCGGCACTTTCAGTTGCAGTTGCAGCTGTGCGGTAGCTACACATATTGTTTTGGCCAGGCTCGCGGCGAAGTACGGATGTCATTTGGGCCACCTTTGAACTCCTCACGCGCCCACTGAAAATGATGAAAGCGCCGCATCTAATAGGAAAAATGGCATGGATTTTTCTTACTTTTTTCAGATTTTTAATTTTGTTTGTTCAAGAAAAATGAAGTATATGCCTATATTATAGAAATCAACCATTAATAGTTGGGATACACAATTTTAAAGTACCAATATTTTCTAGTACCTGTAATTACCAGCTTAAGAGTATTGACTTTTCTAATATTAAGTTTCTAGCTCTGTTCCAGTATAATAAAACCTGTCGAGCAAAAATGAAAACATATAATTTTGAGTCAAGACGTAAAACTTAAGATTTGTGCCTTTTGGTGTGGCTTCCATTTGCACGGGCCGAGGAGGACCCGTGTCCATGGACCATAGTACAGAAGCAGTCATAAAGAAGCTTTTACGGCCACTGTACTGAACTGGAGGCGAAAACGAAGTCCCAGTCTAGATGATAAATAGCCTACACAGGCAGTTGGCTTGTCGGACGTTTGCCGATTATTTCCCCGGCCTGTTTTTTTTCTTTTTCTGAATATTTTGCCCGAGCAGGTCGCCAACTTTTCACTGCCGACGACACTAACGGCCACCATAGATCAGATTCAACCTGGCCGAGGACTCAGTGGTCTCCGCTGAATGCCAAAGGCTGGAGACTCTCTTCCCGAGCATTAGATTAGACAATTTGTTGGGGCTCCGGCAAACAGTTTGTGACCGCAAGCGCCAGGCTGCCTGGAATTTATCAGAGAATCCCAGTCCCCAATCCCACTATCCCCCAAAGCTTTTCTCTTCGTGTTAATTGAAAATTGTACGGTAATGTTGCTTATCGCGGAGCTATCAAACCCCAGACATGGAGCCTCCCATGGTCCCCACCAATGGCATCTCCAATGCGGCCGGGGGGGATTGCGTGTGCCGTGGCCATGTTCGTGGGCACACCTTGGAACACCTTGAGACACATCGATTTTTGGCCTTTTTGTCCGTTTTGTGTGTGGCTGCGGCTGTGGCGGTGAAAATTTCTAACACTTTTTGACAACTTTCCGGGGGAACGCACTTAAAGACAATTTATCGCCGCTGACATTTTTTGTGGCTTTAATTGCCCCACACATGCTCCGATCAACGTTACCTGTTGGGGTTCAGCTTCTTGTCTGAAGCGGTCGGGTTTTAGCCTGGTAAGCAGCGCCTTAGCCTGGTAAGCTTAATTGCTTTTTGTCCCAGTTCGGATGATGGATGGCTCCGATAGTGAGGGGAGGTGCCAAACGGGAAATGGAAACACACATTTACAATTCGGAAGTAAACAAGCCATATACGTTATAAGCTTATTTATAGTTAACTGATGTTAAAGCCACTTGTTAGATCGTTCCACACTTTGTTAACTAATTACGAAAATTTTCACAGGTGAGAGTGAAATTACATTTCAAGTAACTTAGTTATTAGTTAAGCCCACCCGGTTCTATAAAAGCCCAAGCCGTAACTCTAGAGCCAACTTAGTAAGCAAAAACACTTTGAAGTGCTCGTTTCCCTCGAACTCGAATTTCATGATCACCTTCTATATTTGGGTAGCCTGTGGAATATTACTATGGCTTCACTTCTTGTGGAGGCGACGAAGGTTCTACAAACTGATGCTTCAAATACCAGGACCCAAGGGTCTTCCTTTCCTCGGCACAGTACCCGAATATGTTATCAATAGACGTAAGCTCAATTATATCAGCTTCAATCCGTTCTAAACAAGTCTTTTTTAAATCCAGTGCAAATTATACAAAGAACGAAGCATATGGACACATACGGATCTACTATTTTAATTTGGATGGGTATACACCCAGTTTTATTGACCCGGGATCCAAAAATTGCTGAGGATATTCTCGTATCATCAGAGTGCCTTAACAGAACCTCCTACGTAACAAAGGCAATTTCTGATAATTTTCAACCGGGATTGCTAACACTGAGAGGTACCTTGAAAAACACAACGATATTCAAAAATAATTAGAAACTAAATTTTAGAACCGGAATGGCAGCAGCGTCGCAGAAATTTAAATTCCTCTTTTAAACCCAATGTTCTGCTAGGCTTTGTGCCCATTTTCAATTCGGAGGCGACAATATTGGTTAACATAATGGATAATTTTGTAGGTCAAAGAGGAACGGATGTTCTGTCTCACCTACTAAGATGGTCATTCAGAACTGGTTACCGTAAGTCAATCGTTTCCAATATATATCCAATCTCTGACCTGAGCATTTTCTACAGGAACCACACTGGGCACTGAAGTCAAGGAACATTTAGACAATACACTCATAGAATCTTGGCAATCGTAAGAACTAAAAGCACAAATATTTGGATATATATATAAATATATATATTTAGTGTTTTGAGGTACACCATGCTGTATATAGCTCTGCCTTTCTCTCGAAACAACATTATTTCAAGCATATTCGGCATCGAAAGAGACCGAGCAAAGCACTTGGAAAGGCTCAACGCCTTCATAGACGAGGTATGTAATTGAAAGTGAATCGAAGGACTAATGCATCATAATTATATCCAGGTACTTCAAGAAAAGCTCAACTCGCAAAATGACTTAGATTCCCCAATTATAATTAATCGGCTGGTTGACCTTTTTCGAAATGGCCAAATAGGATACGATCACATAAAGGGAGAATGCAATAGTATGATGATTGCTTCGTTAGAAACAACAGCTCTTACGGTCACACATACTCTTATTCTGCTGGCCATGTTCCCCGAGTACCAGGACATTGCCTTTGAGGAGCTCCGGACTGTCTTTCCGACTTCTGGAGAGTTCGATGTGGTCAACGAAGACCTTCACAAATTAGTATATATGGATCGGATTTTGAATGAAACTCTCCGTCTAATACCCCCTGTTCCGGTCGCAATGCGAGAGGCAAAGAATGACTTTCGGCTTTCGAATGGGGTCCTTGTTCCGAGAGGAGTAGCAACGACCATAGATATCTTCAACATTCACCGCAACAAGGATGTATGGGGCCCCCATGCCAACACCTTTAATCCAGATCACTTCCTCCCTGAGAACGTTCGTGATCGTCACCCGTATGCCTTTATACCCTTTTCGAAAGGAAGAAGGAACTGCATAGGTTTGGTATATCAATAATATTTAACATTAATTATCGCCTTATTTTTTAGGAGGCAGATATGCCTTAATGTCTGCAAAGATTGCCTTAGCCAAGATTCTCAGGAATTACAAGATAAGCACAGGTTTTCGCTATGAAGATCTCGTTTTCATCGATAATATAGGAATAAAGCTGGGTAGAATGCCACTACTAGATTTTCAACGAAGGACCTAGTCTTAGCCGAACTTTAAAATTAGCATTTAAAATTAATTACCTTTTTTTATGAATTAGAAGTATGTGAATTTACATATTCATAGATAAACAGAATTCTTTTAAAACTGCCCTCTTTTTATTATTTTTTTTTATTTTTATTGCGATGATCAAAATTTTTTTTTAAATTATAAGCTTTCGGCTTTATTTTCTCAAACTTATTCAGCGTATAAAAGAGTCGGGTATTAAGACACAGACTGCAGTTTAAGTACCTCATGTTTTGCAAATAAAACCAAGCCAAAATTTGTTGTTGTTATGAGTAATGGATGTAAAAACTTAATTTGATAAGAATACGGAGGTATTTAAAATTAAAATTAAACTTGAAAGCCTTCTTTATAGCTACTTTTGATATAAAAGGTTGATTGAGACGTTGGCAGAAGCTTAGTAACCAAAACAGTTTTGATGTGCATAATTCCCGAAACCTCCAAAATCTCAGTTCAAGCATCATGCCTACACTTTTGGTTTTTGCTGGATTATTAGTGTTAATACATTTCTTATGGAGTCGGCGGAGGTTTTACAAGCTAATGCTTCAGATGCCAGGACCCTTAGGACTGCCACTACTCGGCTCCGTTCCTGAATACGCAATAAATAAACGTAAACAAAAACTCAAACTACGTCCAACACTAAATAAAACTTTCCTTCATTTAGTAAATATGAATCAGAGAGCCAAGTTTATGGACAAGTATGGCTCAACAATTTTGGGCTGGGCTGGTATTCAACCAGTTATACTCACTCGAGATCCAAAGATCGCAGAGGATCTTCTCACTTCACCGCAATGCACAAACAGAAGCTCGCGGGTAACAAAGGCTATGGAAAATATCTTCGG
This sequence comes from Drosophila atripex, assembly GCA_035045925.1. Taxonomy (NCBI): domain Eukaryota; kingdom Metazoa; phylum Arthropoda; class Insecta; order Diptera; family Drosophilidae; genus Drosophila; species Drosophila atripex. Next base: position 1,153,533 of record JAWNOP010000022.1, on the reverse strand, counting down.
AAAGGGATTATTGACGCTTCAAGGTTTGCGATAATGTGTCTTATACAGAAATATTGTTTAGATTTATAAAAGAAATCATTTAGACACTGCCTGGGCTGAACGCCGAAAATACATGCACGTCAGTTTTGGGCAAAATGTTTTGCTCAGTTTTGTTCCCATTTTTAATTCAGAGACAAAAACCTTGTTAACACAAATGGAAACTATTGTGGGTCAAGATGGAACTGATTTCTTGCCATACTTATTCAGGTGGTCATTCAGTATAGCTCATCGTAAGTTTTTGTCCGATTATAATTGTCCGATTTGCTTCATAATTAACTCTAATCATTAACTATAGAAACAACACTGGCTACTGATGTTAAGGATGAAACACATTTTAAAGACAATACCCTTATTGAGTCTTGGAATTCGTAAGAAAATAATTCCCATATTCATAACTAATATTTATAATATCATATTTTTATAGGCTCGCGTTTTTCATGCTTTTTAAAATGTTCATGCCTCTTTTTCGCAATAAAATTACTTGTGAAATTTTTGGAGTGGAAAAGAAAACAAAACAGCTTTTTTCCAAGATTGATGTTCTTATGAATAAAGTAAGTAATCGAATTCAAACCAGCCACTTAATGAAAATTATATCCACATCTTTTCAAACTAGATTATTGACTCCAAAGTAAGTTCGCAGTCTGAAAGCAATACGGATTTATCGTCGAACATTGTCATTAATAGAGTCATGGATCTTTATCGGAATGGCGAAATAAGTTTAGAGGAAGTCAAGGGGGAGTCTTGCAACATGGTTTTGGCGGCCTTCGAGACCACAGCTCTAACGGTCAATCATACACTCATTCTCCTGGCCATGTTTCCCCAGTACCAAGAACTTGTCTTTAAGGAGCTTAAAGAAGTCTTTCCGTCTGGTGGAGACTTCGAAGTGGAGTATGAGGACCTTCAAAAATTAGTATATCTAGATTGCGTTTTAAACGAAACTTTGCGTCTATTTCCTGCCATCCCAATAAGTGTAAGACATGTAAAGGAGGACGTTTGCCTTTCGAATGGGGCTTTAGTCCCCAAAGGAGTCATTTTGGCTGTAGATATATTTAACATACACCGCAATGGAGACTTCTGGGGTCAGGACGCCAACACCTTCGATCCTGATCGTTTTTTGCCCGATAATGTTAGCCCACGACATCCCTTCGCCTTCATACCCTATTCAAAGGGAAAGAGAAATTGCATAGGTTCGATACATTTGTAAAATATAATTTCATTACAACGTCAATTCATTATTTTCAGGTTGGAGATACGCTCAAATATCTTTAAAGATCGCCTTGGCCAGGATTGTCAGAAATTATAGTTTCAGCACTAGTTTTCGGTATGAGGACCTTGTTTTTGTTGATAATATAGTAATGAAACTCCAAGAAACGCCACTACTAAACATCAATCGAAGGACCATTTAAAAAAATTTGAAAAACAATTTTTGAGATTTTCAAGGATATAATAAACCTAAACAATGCTAGAATTTGTTTTTATTAATCTTTGGAAGATCGGATTAGTTGGCTCACTATAAAAACCATCTTTTTTCTAACTTAAAACACATTAGACTTCATGGTTCGTGTACCGATTCACTCGGCGAAGGCTGAATCTTTCCTAACGAAAATACGATTCATAAGCGGAACACCTTAAATCCGCTGCGGATGAGTGGTAAGCGGACAAACTTTTGTAAGTATTTGTCCGAAAATTATAATAATTTGACTAATTTGACATGCTATGATAGTAAACATAGTTAAATTAAAAACAAAAATGGGACGCATGCTATGTACTTATATATACTTATATAACTTATATTATTATATATTTATTTTTATATATTTGTATATATATTCATGTATATTCGTGCTCATGTTTTCGTAATAAAACCTAGCCAAACCTGCCTCAAGTTTTGCATTATCTTATGGGTAATAAATATGAAAAGGTAATTTAATAAAAATATGGAGGTCATGCTTTTAAATAAACTTTGACTGCTTTCTAGATTCCATCTATACTATATATTTTTAAACCGTCTCTATATAAAAGCTTAAATACAATACTTTCAGAAGCTTAGTAATCAACACAAACCAAACGTGTTTATTTCCCGAAACTTTCAAAATACCTTAATTCAAGCACCATGCTTCCCATTTTGGGATGCGCTGTCTTATTAGTGATGATAAATTTCTTATGGAATCGGCGAAGGTTTTACAAGATAATGCTGCAGGTACCAGGACCTTTAGGACTGCCAATTCTCGGAATAATACCTGAATATATCATCAATAAACGTAAACAATTAATGTTCAAATCCGTCGATAACTAAAAACCCATCTTTTATTCAGTAAACATGAATCAGAGAAACAAGTGTATGGACAAGTATGGTTCAACATTTTTGGCTTGGGTTGGTATTCAACCAATTATAGTTTCCCGCGATCCCAAGATCGCTGAGGATATTCTAACATCACCGCAATGCCTTCGTAGAGCCTCGAACGTAGCAAAGGCGATGGAAAACGTGTTAGGACCCGGGCTGCTGTCACTGCAAGGTTTGCAAGGCTCAAAACAAGTTTTTTATTTTGAAATATTTGAAAGAAATATTTTAGGCACTGCATGGATTAAACGTCGAAGAATTATGAATGCCTGTTTTAACCAAAATGTGTTGCTCAGCTTCCTTCCTATTTTTAATTCTGAGACTGATCGTCTAGTAACCCTAATTGAAACTTTCGTGGGCCGAGAAGAAACTGATTTGCACCCACATTTACATAGATGGTCTCTCAATATTGCCCATCGTAAGTTAATTTGGAGTGAATTTTTATTTTCTAACTAAATGTTTCATTAACTATAGAGACAACATTGAACATTTCTCAGAAAGAGGAAAGGAACTTTGTAACCAACCCCATCTTAGAATCTTATACATCGTAAGAATTTTTTTGTGTATTATTAAAGCTCTGGTTTTATTTAAAAATATAATTTCAGATTTGGCAATTTTTTGATAATTAATATGATGGTACCCCTTTGTCGAAATAAAACATTTTCCAAAATTTTTGGTTTAGAAAAGGCACAGACTACTGTTAATTCGATGATGGAAAAAGTAAGTAGTTAAAATCCAAATTAAATTATATCGAATTCAAATGAAAATTTTGTAACAAGATAATTAGCCGTAAATTAAATTCGCAACCGGAGGATATTTCGTCAAAATCCGTCATTACCCAAGTTATTGAACTTCATCGTAATGGCGAAATGAGCTTTGAGGATATGAAAGGAGAGTGCTGCAATATTATTCAGGCTGCCATCGACACCACTACTACCACCGTCAATCATACTCTTATTCTGCTTGCCATGTTTCCGCATTACCAGGACATTGTCTTCGAAGAGCTAAGAAAAGTCTTTCCAGCTGGTGAACACTTCGAAGTGGAGTACGCGGACCTCCAGAAATTGGAATATCTTGATCGCACTTTGAATGAAACGTTGCGCCTGATACCGTCCATTTCGACCATTGCAAGAGACTTAAAGGAAGACATTCGCCTCTCAAACAAATACCTTATTCCCAAAGGTGTATCCATTATGATCGACATATTTCACATTCACCGCAACAAGGATTATTGGGGCCCAAACGCCGAAACATTCAATCCCGATAATTTTTTGCCCGAAAATATGCGGGAACGGCATCCATATGCCTTTTTACCCTTTTCGAAGGGCAGGAGAAATTGCATAGGTTTGGTTAAAATTATTCTTTTTTGTTTTATGTTTTTAATTAATTATTTTCAGGCTGGAAATATGCTTTACTCTTATCAAAGCTCGTCTTGGCCAGGATTCTAAGAAATTACAAAATAAGCACTTCTTTTCGGTATGAAGATCTGGTTTTTATTGATAATATAGTACCCAAGCTAAAAAAATCACCACTTTTACGATTTCAAAAAAGGGCATCTACGTGCAACTAAAATGAAAAATACAATTTTTAATACATTTTTTATAATAAAAACGACCGTGAAAAATTTTTTTATGGTAATATTTTATTTTGGTCAATTTACATCTGATTTTTAAGGGGAGCACCTTAAAATCTTTGTATATCGATTTTCCACCAATTTGCATCAAAATATAAGAGAAAAACTTGTTAAAAAAATTAGTTTTTTAATTTTCTGGGTAATCCCCTTTTTAAGTTTGGATAGATGGAGGGAAGGACCACGTGACCACCATTAAAAGCCATAACTTTACCAAAAATCATTTAGTTCTCTATTCTGCAGCTATAATGATTTTATCTATTTTTTTATATTTATAATATTTTTGTTCATATATATAAGCAATTTATCATTTAAAGTTTTACCAGATCATTAACCTTAACAGCTGTTTCACGTAAAAAGCTTGCAAAGTTAATGAGATTGTGAAAGTATAAAGTAAAAATTGTTTATATATACTACATATACTATTTCCATCATTACACTTAATAAAATCGGTAAAAATTGATTATATTGAAAAAAAAAATATTTTATTTCTAATATTTGTTATAAATATATCAAAATTCTTTCAAAAAATTTAATTTTTTCCCCATTAACGTCGAAAAATTCCGTGTCTACATTATTTTGTATTTCAAAAACTTTTTATGCCAAACAGTTGGACAGGTGAAAACGATAATGAATTGGAGGCAATAAATCGGCAAACCTGGCCAAGTCTACGGATTTTCTATAAATACCAAAGCCTACACTCAGTGCTAATGTAGAAACTTACGCGGTTTTATGTTGTTCGTTTCGGAAAAACACAAATATCAAGGTCATGACAATCTCTCTGATCTTGATCATTGCCGGATTATTAGTATTTACATACTTTTTGTGGAGTCGACGCAGGTTTTACAAACTTATACATGAGTTGCCAGGACCTTTGGGACTTCCCTTTCTCGGCTCAGCACCTGCCTATTTTTTTAATAACTGTCAGTTAAATTGTTGAGAAAACGAATTGATACAATAGTAACCTAACCTTCCTTACATCTAGTGAAAATGATTCAGAGAACCAAGTACATGGACAAGTATGGTTCAACTATTTTAACCTGGATCGGAATTCATCCAGTTATATTGTCTCGAGATCCCAAGATCGCCAGGGATGTTTTGACATCATCGAAGTTCCTAATTAGAAACTCGCGGGTAACAAGCGCTATGGAAAGTATCTTTGGTCTCGGATTGGTGACTCTTCAAGGTGTGAGTTATTGTCTTATAAAATGTATGTTGCATATAATGACATATATGAAACAACATTGTTAGACACTGCATGGAATGCACGGCGGAAATATTTAAATGCCAGCTTTAAGCACAATGTCTTGTTCAGTTTCATTCCCATTTTCAACTCTAAGACGAAAACGCTGGTAACTCACATGGATACTCTTGTGGGACAGGATGAAGTTTATTTTCTACCACATTTACTTCGATGGTCCTTAAGTATAGCTTATCGTAAGTCTATCAAGCTCATCATATAATTCTCGTATTAATATTTCATTAATTCTAGAAACAACTCTAGGCATTGACGTAAGAGACGAAACAAACTTTAAGAACAATGCTCTCATAGACTCATGGCAATCGTAATAAGTAATTCTCGAATTGATCATAAAGGTTTTTCATTACAAAATATCATTGCAGACTTGTGAAATTGATCATAATAGGAATTTTCATGAATGTTTCCCAAAATAAAATAATATCCAAAATTATCGGCTGGGAAAAGAAAAAAGCACACGAGTTTTCAAAAATTAATGTTCTTATAGATAAGGTAAGTAATAAACTTAATTAATAAGCCAGGGCCAACCAAAATCGACTTTGTTATAATTCAGATTATTGACTCCAAATTGAATTCTCATCCGGAGGACAGTACGAATTTTCCCACGAACTCTGTCATCAACCGAATGATTGAGCTCTATCGGAATGGCAGCATTAGTTTGGAGGAAATAAAAGGAGAGTGCTATAATATGGTGCTGGCTGGCATCGACACCACAGCTGTCACGCTCCATCATGCTCTTATCCTCCTGGCCATGTTTCCCCAGTACCAGAACATTGTCTTTGAAGAGCTGAAAGAAGTCTACCCGGATAGTGGGGACTTCGAGGTGGAGTACGAGGAGCTCCAGAAATTGGTCTACCTAGATCGCGTTTTAAATGAAACACTGCGTTTGATTCCATCCGCTGGGATAACTGTAAGAAATTGCAAGGAAGACTTTCGCCTCTCAAATAAAGTCCTTGTTCCGAAAGGCGTAGCCATTATCGTCGACATATTCAACATCCACCGCAATGAGGACTATTGGGGTCCACACGCCCATATCTTCAATCCTGACAACTTTTTGCCCGATAATGTTCGCGAACGGCATCCTTACGCCTTCATACCATTTTCAAAAGGGAGGAGAAATTGCATTGGTTCGATAATGGCAAAATTTTATATTTTATTCAGCAAGCATTAATGTATTACTTTCAGGATCGAAATATGCCATAATACTGTGTAAGATCGCATTGGCCAGGATTCTCAGAAATTACAAAGTGAGCACCACATTTCGCTACGAAGACCTAGCTTTTGTTGATAATATAGTAATGAAGCTGGAAAAGTCGCCTCTGCTAGAGTTTCAACGGAGGTAAAAATAAACTCACAAAAATATAACACACAAATGCTTTGCAAAAAGTACACAACTTGCAATTTATATCTACATATGTAACGGAGCTATGAAAAATTCGGAACATATATTAAATGCAAGTCATAAAATGTTTCGTCTAATTTAATGGGCTCTACCAATTATAAATAATATTTTTGTAAACCTGGGACCACAGGTGAGGAGAATAATGTGTTTTGGGTCAAAACTTGAGACCAGGCATTCTATGTATAAAAACCCCTGCTGCATCTATGGGGCTAATATAGAAAACAAAACGGTTTCAAATTGTTTGTTTGTAAAAAGCACATAGTTCTATATAACATGTTACTTTCTTCAATTTTCACCATCGCTGTGTCTTTAGGATTCATATACTTTTTGTGGACTCGTCGGAACCTTTTCAGGTTAATTTTCCATTTTCCCGGACCCGTGGGACACCCTCTTTTCGGCTTAAAGATTGATTTCTTCAATAGTACTTGTAAGTTTGAACTAAAATGTTGAGACATTGTAAGTGTAAGTTCCTTACATTTATTTATTTTTATACAGTACCAAATTTCCAGGACTCTCAGTTCCTTTATGTAAATGGTCCAACTTCCGTATTTAGTGTGGCGTTGCAGACATTTTTATTTACCCGCGATCCGGATGTTACCAAAGACTTCCTAAAATCCTCACAATGCCTTAATAGACCTGATCTCTTTACCAAGTATATGACAGAGTTTCACGAAGTTGGGCTGTTGACCCTAAAAGGTGCAAGATACTAGAATTAGATTGTTTCCTTTTAGAAATGTATGACATGTCTTTTTAGAACCAGCCTGGAATGAACGGCGGAAGCATATAAACGGCTCTTTTAAAACTAATGTACTGCTCAGTTTCCTTCCAATTTTCAATGCGGAGACCAAGTCTTTAATTACTCTGATGGACACTTTTGTGGATCAGGGGGAAAGAAATGTACTATCTGATATACTCAAATGGTCATTCAAAATTGCCAATCGTAAGAATATATTGGACTCAAAAGTTTATCGATTCTTAACTTCATCGGTCCTTATTTATTTTATTTAGAAACTATAATTGGCATTGATGTTGAGCAATTTGCTGAGTTCAAAAATAATGAAATCATAAATTTGTTGCGATTGTAAGAAAGTACAATTTTTGAGGCATATTTTATGAGATATTCTTTCAGGTACTCGACGACGACCATTCTGGATATTAACCAACCTCTTCGTAGGAATAGCTTTATTTCTAATATATTTGGTTTTGGGAAGGAGAAGGAAGAGCTCTTTGAAAAAGTCAATACGTTCGCTGAAAAAGTATGTGGGTATCGTTTGTCTTGAATATTATTACAGAGTTGAATATACTCAGGTAATTGCTGCCAAACTGAATTCAGACTCCTCCAAGAACACGATATTGAGCTCGCTGATTGACCTTTATAGGAATGGGAAAATGGATTATATCGAATTAAAAGGAGAGTGTAGTGGGTTGATAACCGCCTCATACGAAACCACAGCTTTCACACTCACACATACACTCATTCTCTTGGCCATGTTTCCCGAATACCAGGACGCTGTCATTGAGGAGCTCAAAGAGGTCTTTCCGAGTTCAGGACCCTTCGATGTGACCTACGAAGACATCCAGAAATTGGAATATATGGATCGCGTTTTAAACGAAACCTGGCGTCTATTTCCAACGATTCCGACCATTCCGAGGGAGCTAAAAGAAGATATTCGGCTGTCGAATGGTGTTCTAGTTCCCAAGGATGTTATTGTTTTGATCGATATTTTCAACCTTCACCGAAACAAGGACTTATGGGGACCCGATGCCGACATCTTTAATCCCAATAATTTTCTGCCCGATAACTCCCGGGATCGTCATCCTTGTGCGTTCATACCATTTTCAAAGGGACGGAGAAATTGCATAGGTTTTCAAAATTTCTTTATTCATAGGTGAAAATAATTTATCAATATATATTTCAGGCTCAAGATATGCACCAATAACCCTTAAAATCGCCTTAGCCATGATTCTCTGGAATTATAAACTAAGTACAAATTTTCGATTTGAAGATCTCGAATATATTCAAAGTATACCAATAGATCTTAAAGAATTACCTTTGCTGAACTTTCAAAAAAGGATTTTGAAATAAAACGATTGCGTTATTTTATTTATTAATTTTGTTATATTTTATTTAAGCTTTACACTAAAGATACGAATATTTTCCATCATATGAGTTAATTACTTAGATTTATAATAATAATACTGGAACTGGAGAGTTAACAAATTGGCCTCAAGTAATTTAATAAATGTCATAAAACAGATATTTAACTTTACGACCTAATTCCCAAAAATCTTTGTTTGTGCTTTGTAATCCAAATTACTGTGGTATCACCTGTTATAGTGCTGTATTTTGTTTTTGTTTTGTTTATACAAAGTTCTGTCTTAAGCTTTATAGGGAGGAATAATAGTACTTAGAATCCGGAAGTAGGAAAGCCGCAAAGTGCTCAGGTCGATTTTTTGGGGATCTTACACCAAATCGCGAATGACATTAGGTCGTTTCACAAGTATCTACCTTGTAAGTTAAAAGCGCCGAGATCGGTAGAGGTGAAGGTGACTTAGCATTTTGGATACCGTGTTATTAGTAGTTGGCAATTAGTTGAACCTACCCGAATCTATAAAAAGCGGTAGACTTAGAGCCAAGTTAGTTAGAAATCGTACCGAGAAGAGTAAGCCTACACATCGTCATGCTCTCCATTTACCTTCTGAGCCTTGTCGGAACATTACTCTGGATTTACTTTTTATGGAGCCGCCGCAGATTCTACATTCTAATGTTTCAGATGCCTGGACCTATGGGTCTTCCACTTATCGGAATCGCTGCAGAATATGCCATCAACAAAAGTATGAGAAAGATATTATTATATAAATCATCCATACAACATTTTTTTATACATTTGCAGTAAGAATCATTCAGCGAACCAAGTTCTTGGACAAGTATGGTTCAACCATATTAACCTGGGTCGGCATTAAGCCATTTATTCTCACTCGAGATCCTAAGATCGCTGAGGATATTCTAACATCACCAACATGCCTTAATCGAAGCTTACGGGTAACAAGAGCCATGGAAAATATATTTGGACCTGGACTGTTGACCCTACAAGGTTAGAGATCGATAGATATGCCAAAGCTTTCGATATTTTAAAAATATATAAACAAACATTTAAAGGTGCTGCATGGTCTGAACGCCGAAAACATATGAATTACAGTTTTGGGAACAATGTCCTGCTCAGTTTCCTTCCTATTTTCAACTTTGAAACCCAAAATCTGATCACCCAAATGGACGATTTCGTGGGTCAAGGTGAAACTGATTTGTTGACACATTTACTCAGGTGGTCCTTTAGAATAGCTCACCGTAAGTATAACAAGCGATTGATTCTTTCTTGGATTAATATTTCATTGTTCCTAGAGACCACACTGGGCACTAACGTAAAAAACGAAGCCAATTTCGAGAACAATTCTCTCATAGAGTCCTGGGAATGGTAAGTAGCTATTTTCGTTGTATACATAATGGTATTGCATTACTAAGTATTTCAGCCTCATGAACTTGATTGTTTTTGAAGTGATTCTGCCTATTTTGAGAAACAAAACAATCTACAACATTTTTGGGTTCGAAAAAAGAAAAAACCAGGAGTTTTCAAAAATTAATGATCTTATCAATAAAGTAAGGAAAAAGAAGCATATCTTTAAATCGAAACAAAACTAAATAGAAATCTTTTCCAACTAGATTATTAGCTCAAAATTAAATTCGCATCCGGAGACCGGTAATAGATCCTTCGAAAAGCACAGTCATCAACCGAATTATGGAACTACATTCGAAAAACGAAATAGGCTTACCAGAAGTAAAGGGAGAGTGCTGCAACATGGTTGGGGCTGCCTTTGAGACCACGGCTCTAACAGTTTATCACACCCTTATCCTTCTGGCCATGTTTCCCCAATACCAGGACATTGTTTTCGAGGAGCTTAAAGAGGTCTACCCGGCTGGTGGAGAGCTCGAAGTGGAGTACGAGGATCTCCAAAAATTGGTGTATCTAGATCGCGTTTTAAACGAATCCTTGCGCCTAATCCCGCCCGTTCCGATCACTGTAAGAGATGCTCAGGAGGATTTTCGTCTTTCCAATGAAGTCCTCGTTCCCAAAGGCGTAGTAGTTGCCGTAGACATATTCAATGTTCACCGCAACAAGGATCATTGGGGACCCGAAGCTGACACCTTCAATCCAGATAATTTTTTGCCCGAAAATGTTCGCGAACGGCCTCCCTATGCCTTTATACCCTTTTCCAAAGGACGGAGAAATTGCATAGGTTCGATAATTGCATCATATTTTTGTTAATTGAGTGCTTATTATTTCAACATTTTCAGGCTGGAGATATGCGTTGATATCGTCGAAAATTGCTCTAGCCCAAATACTCAGAAGTTACAAGTTGAGCACTAGTTTTCGATATGAAGATCTTGTCTTTGTGGATAATATAGGAATGAAGCTGAGTACATCTCCGCAAATAAGTTTTAACAGAAGATAGATCTGAAGCTTGTTTAAATAAAAATGTTTATTTTTAATTGGTTTTATAGACTTTTATAGCCTGGTGACATTCGATGATCCCATTAGGGCATGATTCGTAGGAACATATTTCAAATTTACATTTGATCTTGGGTACTTAGAGTTTGTTGTTATCGTTAGCGATCACAACTACACAACACAATAGTGTCGAGTAGACCTAAAAAAAAAAATTTAATGAGTATGTAGTGTTGTTGTTACATTATTCCAAATTATACGTCTTCCATAATGTTGGCTCTGGCCAGAAGCTGCGCCCAGTGCCTGCGCCGCCTGTCGCCCGCCAGAGTTCTGCGCTTTTATTCCAAGGGATCGTCTGACTGTAAGGAACAGAAAGGAAAGTACCAGATCGTGATGGTGCGACACGGGGAGTCCGAATGGAATCAGCAGAATCTGTTTGCTGGTTGGTTCGATGCGAAACTGACAGATAAAGGCAAGCAGGAAGCCTGTGCCGCGGGCCTGGCCCTCAAAAAGGGCAATTACAAGTTCGACGTAGCCCATACCTCGATGTTGACCCGTGCCAACGATACGTTGATGATCGCCTTGGAGTCCTGCGAACACAAAAAGATACCCGTGTGCAAGTCATGGCGGCTCAATGAGCGACACTACGGCGGACTGACAGGACTGAACAAGGCGGAGACCGCCAAAAAATTTGGGGAGGAAAAAGTTAACATCTGGCGCCGCAGTTTCGACACCCCACCACCACCCATGGAGAAGGACCACAAGTACTACGACAGCATTGCCAATGATCCGCGATATAAAGACCAGTTAAAGCCAGAAGAGTTCCCCAAGTCAGAGTCCTTGAAGCTAACAATCGACCGCACGCTCCCCTACTGGAACGGGGTGATCGAGGCCCAGATCAAGGAGGGGAAGAGCATCCTGGTGGCGGCCCACGGCAATAGTCTGCGGGGCGTTGTCAAGCACTTGGAGTGCATTTCCGACGAGGGCATTATGGCCCTTAACCTGCCCACTGGCATACCATTCGTCTACCAACTGGACGAGAACCTAAAGCCCATCGGCACGCTCCAGTTCCTTGGCGATCCGGAAACCGTAAGGAAGGCCATGGAAGCGGTGGCCAATCAGGGCAAGGCCAAGTAGCCAACAATCAACTCAATGCACTTGCATGCCAACCTCAAAACCGCGTATGAAAAACTCACGGAATCTGGGAAGATTGCGGGTCTGGCCAGGCGAATGTCAAGCTGCAAATAAATTTATTTGATTTTAATTGACAATGAAAAGTCAACAGCAGAAGCTGCTTCTTCGGGTCCCATGGCCTGGGGTCTGGGTCTCTGGTCTGGGGATATGGCTCCGGGCCTGGGTCTGGGTCTGAGCCAAAGTCCAGCCATATTTATATGTGTTTCCATTGGGCTCGTTTAAGAAATCAGGGAGTCGAGTGTGTCGCGTCAATTTTAATTGCCGGGGGATGAGTCTGGAATTCCGAATGGGTCGAATTTTAATTTGTTTAAATGAAATACTCATTTAGGTCTTATTGACAAACAAATTGAATTGATTGATCTAAATGAATTTATATGGTGAGCACTGACCGACTCGCCGGCCCTGCCACCGACTCTTTCCATCCGTCAGTGCTGTTTTGGTTTTGGACGGGCTTTGGATGGCTTTGGATGGCTTTGGATGTCTTTGGCTGGCCGGCTCAGTGCATTTGACCCGCTGTCGAGGCCAGATTTGGCGCGTTTGCATGCTATGCTTCGAGAGCGTGGCGAGCTTTGATCTAGTAAATTGAGAGCGTGAAACGAGCTGGAAGACTTGACATACCTTCGGCACCTTCTCCTTCGGCCGGAGGAGGAAGCCCGGCCAGCGTGTGTCTGGCAGAAGGCATGAGCTCCACATTATTTGAACTTAATTACACAGCCACAGTGCCAGCCAGCCGGAGTTAAAGCTAAAGTCAAAGACGGAGTCAAAGTCGGCGCCCCGTTAAATCGTTTCCACCACACATACCAGACGCAGCATAGAAACTACAGGAACATAAAAATGTTTGCACTTCGTATTTGTCGCGCATAAAGTCCAATATCGAATTACAGGCCCGGACCCAGTCTTTGGCGAGTCGAGTTCTCGGAGAGGAGTCTCCTCCGAGTGGCCCAGTGTGCGTGTCAGCTGGCGAAACTTTGTGGCTGGCATCCCACCATCCCACCATCCCATGCTCCTGCTCCTGCTCCTCCATCTCCCCCAGAATCCAGCGGCCATAAAGAAACTGAATTGAGTTAAATGCGCGATAAATTGCTTTTTGCATTTATCATGGTCGCCCTGGCAGGCGGCAGCCGAACTTTTCCTGGAGCCTGGCCAAGCCTAGACCATGAAGTTGGAGAGGCGACTCTGGCCGCCCCACCCGACACTCATTCTCCTTCCCCTGTCTTGGTTGTGGCGAATATTGAACAAGATTTTTAATTAGTCGCCTAAATGCAGCAGAGGAGAAGCAGCAGACCCAGAACTTGGGGCATGGACGCAAAGAGGAATTTAGTCAAGTTCAGGCTTACGATGGAGTTGCTTTATTTATGCACTGTGTGAGGCTATTCATTGGGAGAGATCCTGGTTGAGCACCTGGCTGATGTAGGGCAGAAAGCTGGAGACTCGGGTATAAACATCGGGCCGTCCCTGGGCACAGGTGGACGAGCCGTAGGACACAATGCCCACCAGATGTGGCTGAGGTCCAGCCCTAATCAGAGGTCCTCCAGAGTCACCCTAATTTATATAAGATTATTATTATTAAAATATTTTTAATTATATTAAATGTGGACTTACCACACATGCTCCTTGGCCCTGAACTGCTAGGGCGCAGATCTCGTTGCGGGTCACCCGGAATCCCTTCTGGTTACATTCCTCATTCGAAATGGTACGGTAGTTCAGAGCCTGCAGCTGATCCGGTAGTTTCGCGGAGGAGGTGGCCGAGGTGGTGGACCCCCAGCCAGTGAGGCGCACCGGCACCTTATCTCCAATGCGATCGGAGCCACCTAGGTGGATGGTCCCAATGTCCGCCCGCTCCAACCGGAATGGAGGCGTTACCCGTACCAGAGCAATGTCATTGATGATCTTTGGACTCATGGAGTACTGGGGATGCACGTGCTTGGCCAGCACTCGATGGCGCAGGCCACCCGCCTTCCAGTTCAGAGTCCCACCCACCACACTCACGTCCTCCACCTTCATCTTCTCCATGCAGTGGGCTGCGGTCAGGACATGCTGGGCACTGATGATGGAACCACCACAAAAGTGCTGCCAGCGACCCCGTCTCTGGAGCTGCAGAGAGACCTGGAAAGGCACCGCTTCGTTCACCAGCTGGCCGCCATTAATCCGGATTGGGGACTCGGTGATGCTTGTCGGAGTAACTGCGTCGGCCGAGGACTGATGAAGGATGAGAAACAGACTGAGTACCTTTAGGAATTCCATTTTCTTATAGTTAATCACAGGTGAAGTTCTGTAAGTGATTGTTAATTGCATCTTGCCATCGGTGGGTTTTATACCGAGCCAGATCAAGGTCATTTGTCTCTCTTATCATTTGTTTGGGAGTGCAAATGTTTGTGATCTTGAGAACAAAGGTAATTTGGGTTGAGCTTTAGTTAAGCTCTTAGTCTGTATCTTTTGGCACAATTGAATAAATACATTTTTCGACAATTAAATTATATTAAATTAACTACCCATTTAATGTGCTAGCATTTTTATACAACCTCTCCTTAATTTGTGCCTACTTTTTCATTCTTTATTTACTTATTGCGTGCTTGTTTATCATAAGAAAAAAAGCCAACTATTTGGTGTGACAGAAGCGCCTACCTGTTGTCATCAATTAGGTAACACGCTCACGCGACCGATAAATATTAAGCCAGGCTCTAGGCTCGGCCACATTCGTATCTGTATCTGCCGCTGAATCAGTATCCGCGTGTATCTGTATCTACGCTCTGCTCTGCGCTCTGTGGCATGATCTCTTATCTGATTTGCAAATAAAAATCTGTTTAATTTGCCCAATGCTCGGGCCAGAGCCATTGCCAGATCTCTGCATGTGCTTGGACTCGAGAGTCATAATTTACAAGACAAGACCAAGACCAGAGCGAAGGGGAGCCCATATAGGATCGGTTCGGGTACCTGGTGGTGCGCGACTGAGCAAATTAACTACTAAAATAAACGACCAATTTACTGATTATGCAAAACACGCAATTAATTTTCCACCTGGAAACGAGTGCGAAAATTAATTGGCCAAGAGAGTGGAAAACTCATTCGGCTTTTCGAGTTGATCTCGTTAATTTGTACCGGACCGCAGACACAATATGATTTGCACTTTCAGAGGAAACTTTTTGCTTGGATCCCACACCTGATCCCACACTTCGTGACCTCCAATCAAGGCAGTCACTATAAATCCCTCTCGGCCGGCTACTGGATTTCGGGGCAGACATAAAAACGCCACTGCTTCCACTTCAGACAGATCATAAAACCAGCGGCTCTGCTTTATGAAGTCGGCCGATAAATCACTGCGAAGACGGCGGCGGCAAAACGACAAACAGGAAAACAAATCCCGAAAACAAAAACCCATAAAAATTGCACCGAACCCGAATGCGTTCCTCTTGGCCACACGCACAATTCTCCAGAAGTTGGCTGGCGAACATGGCCATGAATGGGGCAGGCAATCAAGCGAAATGTCATAATAATGATGGCGTCCAGTCGGGCCGGACGGGTAGAATGAATGCTTATCTTGTTAACACCGAACCGATTCCCATATCCTCCGCTCCGCAGCATTGCTGATGGAATGATTAAAGTGCATTTTATTAGTGAGAATTTTGAGCATCCACTGGGGAATCGCAAGATGTTTAAAATTTACTGGAAGCAAGGAAATTAATTATCCCCTTACCAGGTTGAAATAATTTTAATAAGAAGTTCTGCTTATATAGAATTTCATTATAAAAAAGTTACTTGGATATATTACATTGTTGACTAATTAATTATAATTTAATTACAATCAACGATTTATATTCCTTTTCCATCTTAGCCATATTAATATTGTTTTAGAGCGAACTCTTTGAATAAACTTTCTTGGCTAGAACATATCCTAATGAGTTTACATACGGATTAACCCGTCAACCTGGCTCCAGGCACCGAAAGCTCATATGCAAATTAGATGCTGGAATTAAGAATAAAAATCCACAGATAAGTCATGCCATGACAGGGTGGTCCAATTAACAAAAGCCAAGCACAGAAGCAACACGACAGGCGCCAGAGCCGAAGTCGGACTCAGATTCAGATGCAGATCCCCAGACACATCCTGTGGGTGGGGCTCGAGGCCCAATGGCTTTATATAATAAAGCCATTTCGGGTTCAAATCGGTTCGCTGGCTTCGTGGCTGGAGCCACTGCATCGCGGCTCAGGACAATTAACACAGTAGTCCAAAGATCAAGACCTCAACAGCGTCCGCCACGCAGTGGAATCGCCACGAAACCAAGAGGTGTGCATAATTAATTTGCGCCAGTGCGCCACACACAGTCCATTCGGAGAGGGAGTCCTATGCACCGAAAAAAAACGTAAACCATAAATAATTGGAAAAAAAAATTAAATAATTCATTAAACAAAATAATAAAGAACTAAGTTAAATCTTTAAATATCAATAAAAAAAACTTTGTACCTTTTTGGCTCACTGTATTACTGCTAGTCCAGCTCCACCCAAAAGGAGTAGCAAAATGATTCATTAGCGGATGCAATCAGCCCCGGAACTGACACATGCACCACTGACTCCGACTGACTCCAATTCCGAATGTGGACCAGATAGCGCTTCTGCCAGCCCGCCCAGGCATCAGGCAAGAAAGCCTGAAATTGAGCCAGAAACCGAAGCTGCAACGGAGCCTGATTTGCATCGAACAAGTAAGATAGCTGCTCCTTCTGCGGCTCCTTCGGGTACTGCCTCCGAGGTGTCCAAGGTGTTGATTGCCAGCGGCAGGTCTCCATGTCCTCCGACCAGCACATTGAATTAAAAGAAATGTACGCTGCCCTCGGAGACGTGCTTGTTTAATCGGAATATTTAAATTATTCTCTGATTAAAACTCTGAGACAGATCGAGTTGAAAGGAGGTGGCTGGTTGGGGCTTCCGATCTTCCCACTCCTTTTTTTTTTTTGCTTAATGGTATTCCCAAGAATTGAGGAAGCCTGTGTGTTATAAACGACACATAAGAATATGATTGGAGATTGGAATATAGACTACTTATAGTGACTTTTTGAGCCACTCTTTGAGGTGTCACTTCCACAACTGTCTTTCCCTGTCCCCCAATCCGAGATATCAGTGCCCAGCGACCTTGTAACCCAGTGCCATTACATTGGGTGGAACGACCACCCACAGCTGCACTAGATAAAATTCAAATGAATCGAATAGAACAAAAAAACCCACTTAATTGGGGCTCAGGAAAAGGTATATAAACTTCGGATGCACTGCCAGTTCTAAGCAAAGCCTCACCATGAATGGAGTAACGTACATCCTGCTGCTTCTGGGATCCTTGATGGCAGGGGCCCAGAGTAAGCCCATGGGCAGTGTAATCGACTGTAAGTGAAGACTCTGTACCTCAAGTGAAAATAACTAAACTTGAAACTATCTCAGTGGACAAGTATTTCGAGGAGGCGGACTCCAATTCCCAGGAAAGAGTTGTGGGCGGCTATGATGTCCCCCAGGATGAGTATGTGCCGTACCAGATTTCCATGCAGTTCCTTACCCGCAGTGGCAAGCAACGCCACTTCTGTGGTGGCTCACTAGTTGCTCCAAATCGCGTCCTTACCGCCGCTCATTGTGTGAATGGCCAGAACGCCAGTCGCATAAGCGTTGTGGCCGGAATCCGGGATCTGGACGACACCACTGGCTACCGTTCCCAAGTGCAATCCTACGAGATGAACGAGAACTACCAGGAGCTGGTGACGAGCGATATCGCTATTCTTAAGATCGATCCGCCCTTCGAGCTGGACGAGAAGCGTGTGTCCACCATTGACGTGAGTGGCTCGGACCCGGTTGGAGCCGGGCAAGAGGTCCTCCTTACTGGCTGGGGATCGGTGTTCCATTTTGGCACTGGTCCTTTCGCCAAGTACCCCACAGTGTTGCAGAAACTGGAATACAAAACCCTCAGCAACCAAAAATGCAAGGAAACCATGACCCAACTGACGGACACGGAGATCTGCGCCCTCGAGAGATTCGGCAAAGGGGCCTGCAATGTAAGATTCAACTTATGAAAGCTTAAGACATTGTTTATAATATGGTTTATAATATTTCCAATTTCAGGGCGACTCTGGCGGACCTTTGGTAATGCGCAGTGGCGAGACTGTGAAGCAAGTTGGTGTTGTCTCCTATGGAACTGCCTTCTGTGCTTCCAATAATCCGGATGTCTATACCCGAGTGTCCATGTTCGATGGTTGGATAAAAGAGAGAATGGCTTAACAGTTATTTTGTCAATGAGTTAATAAAGATAGTCACCTAAAAAGAAACTACTCTCTTAAAACTCTTACTGAAAACAGCGCACGTTCGCAAAATAGATATTCGCCAAAAAGGTAACTGGGTTACGTTACCAGCAGAATGGCTCATTATAATTTCAATTTCAAGATCAAATTTAATGGCATAACCAAGTATCCCAACTGGGCCAGATATCTGCGATATCTATGCTAATTTCTCTCCACATGGGGGCCAAGTTTTTACTTAAGTAGCGGGACTGATGCGAAACCCACGACATTAACCAAGCGACAATGGCTCCCATAGAGTTGCTGCTGATCGGAGTACTAGCCGTGGCAGGTGCCTTTGGGCGGCTAAATTGTGAGATCTGAAAATAAAAAAGTGCCACAGTTTCAACAAATATTTTCCAGCCCGCCAGCCCAGTGGATACACGCCGCACAGGATTGTTGGAGGAGCGGATGTGCCACCAGGCGAACACGTCCCCTATCAAGTATCCCTCCAATATCAGACTCGTGATGGCCAAATGCATTTCTGCGGAGGATCCATCATTGCCCCCAATCGCATCCTTACAGCTGCCCACTGTTGCCAGGGATTAAATGCAAGTCGGATGTCGGTGGTGGCCGGAATACGAAGCCTGCAAGAAAAGGGATCCCGCTCCAAGGTTCTCTCCTTTGTCATTCACCCAGATTACAAGGAGCTGGTCACCAGCGACCTGTCCGTCCTGTATATAGATCCTCCGCTTGAGTTTGACAACGCAAGCATCAGTGCCATTGACTTGCAGTCGAATTACGTGGGCGGAGGAGTTCCGGTGACCCTAACTGGTTGGGGCTTACGCCTCCCGGTACCTTTTCCCTTCCTGGACGATGTCAACTACCCGAATGTCCTGCAGCGCATGAGCTATCATACGATTACGAACCAGGAGTGCAGGAATGCCGGCATGGATAGTGTCACGGATACGGAAGTCTGCGCCAGAGGACCTTTCCGAGGGGCTTGTTCGGTAAGGTGATATGGATGTTGCATTATTCGAATTGTCATGTTATGTCCTTTAGGGCGATTCTGGTGGACCGTTGGTAATGAGAACGGACGGGGGCCTGAAACAAGTAGGCATAGTATCCTACGGCTTGGTTGTTTGTGGTCTGTTTATTTCCCCGGATGTCTACACCCGAGTGTCAACCTTTACTGAATGGATAGAAGGTCATCTGGAGTTCTAGGCGAATCCAACCGCAAACAATAATTTAACAAAAAACCGAAAAAAATAAATCAAGTGATAGATTCCTACTCGGCTGCTGCTTCCTCAGCTGGCGGGGCTTCTGCTGGGGCTTCTGCGGGAGCCTCTTCTGCCGGTGGCGCAGCCTCTTCTGCGGGCGGTGCTGCTTCCTCTGCTGGTGGCGCCGGTGGTGCTTCCTCGGCGGGTGGAGCAGCCTCTGCAGGCGGTGCCTCCTCTGCAGGCGGGGCTTCTGCAGGGGCTTCTGCAGCGGCTTCTGGTGGCGCTTCTTGAACTTCAGTCGCAGGTGCAGCTTCTTCTGGTGCAGGGGCCTCGGAGGGAGCATCTGCTGGTGGAGCTTCTCCTTCGGTCGGAGCTGTTTCGTCCATAGGGCCCACATTCATATCAGAGCCGCGTGCTGTGGCTGGAGCAGATGCCGGTTCAGTTGCAGGAGCAGTTCCAGCAGCGTCAACAGGTTCAGATTCAGGTGCATCTGTAGGTGCAACAACGCTTTCGTCCTTTGTGGCGGAAGGTGTAGAGCTGTCCTCCTTTGAAAGGTGTGGAGACGGATCTGCACAAGGATCCTTCATTGGCTTGGTGGAAGCGCGCTGAAAAAATGGCAACAATGGATTTCTTTTCATTGAAAACGGAATAAAATCGACTTACTAGCATAACATTGCGGAAGAAGCGTTGAAGAACCATGGCCGCCTCGTTCCTGCGCATCTCTTCCTCGTCATCCTCCTTTTGCTGCGGAACAAAACTTAAAGAGTGATCTGGATAGAATAGGAAATCCTCTCAACTAACCAAGGCACAGGTGCAGACGCAGATGTGCTTCGGGAACTGGCTGCGCACCCAGTACCCGCGCCAGGCCGCTTGGATTGTAACAGCCGCCTGTTCGCGCATCGACTCCTGGATTCGCTTCATTTCCCGATCGCGGAAGTACTGATAGAGTAGCTCCGTACCGTCGGTTCCCTTTTGAGCAGCCATGTACGCTTCTACGAAGCGCTTATAGGCACTCTCTATAGCAGGTCGCGAAATAACCAGCTCCTCTTCGGAGAAGTGACACTTCTCAAGCAGTTCCTCCAGGATGTCGACGTCCTCAAAGTTGATGGTCTGCTTGCCGCGACGCATCTCGCAGCGGCGCTTCTCTAGGAAGTTACGGAAGCAGTCCTCCAGTACTTGGCCCATCAGCTCGGACTTTTCCTTCGAAAGGTCGCAGACGCACAAGTCCGAAATGATACTATCCACTTGCCGCAAGGCCCTGTCCAAAATGGTTTTCGCCACTTTGAAAGTCATATCGAATGTCGTTTAAAAATAAAAATAATAGGAATTCAAGGGTTTTAGCCACATTTACCAAGAGCCTTCTCCCTGGTCACGATAACGGAGTGCAGGTAGTCAATGATGAACTGGCAGAGGCACTCCTTGGTTGGCTGGCACCTTAATACCTCCCGGGTAATGTCCGAGAGTATCTCCGGCAATCCCTCCGGCACATTGATGGCCTGCTGGCGAACCTTTCCACGTTGAATCAAATAGTTCATGGTCGTATTTTGGCTAAAAAACTGTTTTCTACGTAATAAGCAAATTCAATAATTTGGAACAGTATATGAGTTGCCCAGGGAATAATATGAATATGTTAGATATGTTAATATTTTTAAATAAAATTACTTTTTACGGCCCACTAAGTTTTTAAGCCAACGGCTCGAGTATTCACTAAGTACCTATTAGCGCCATCTACGCAGTATAGACATAAACTAACAAGCTTTTATAGTCCAGGCTAAAATAAATATGACCAGCCTTGAAAAAAGTGTTAGTAAACGGTGGAAATATTTTTTTTATAGCGGGTGATTTTAAAAAATAATTTAAAAGGCGGCCTCGAAAAATTTTACTAAAGTTTGATCAGACTTAGAGAGTTTTTCACTGCCTGGCATCCTGGCGCTCGCAGGATCAACACTTATAATGCAAGATCTATGGATGTGATGAAATGTCCATGTCCTACGTTCTTCAACATATTATTTATTATATCATAATCATAAGTATACCTACCTAACAAGTAACCTTTACCATCAAGATATGGGCGTAAGACTATATGCTATAGTTAAAGTCGATTTTCATATTAAAGGAACACTTCAAAGTCCACATTTACATAGTAACCGATTTAGCAATACTGCATGTTAAAAGTCTTGGACTTTCCCTCAAAAAGTGGGTGTGTGCCAGAGATTATCATTGCAAATTAATTTCGAACAGCCTATCAACAAACTGTTTTATTGATGCGAATTTTCAAAAGCGTTGAACCTTTTACCATTTTCTTTTCCACCACCTGACCTTTTCTTTATTTAGCTCGTGGCTTTCGAAAAGAAGCTACTCATAAACAATTTTTTTTTTGATTATAGAATTAAGGTTCCTGGCTGTATTTTAATTGATTCATGGTTGTTGTTTTTTTTAAGGTAACACAAAAAACATAAATATATTGGATCTTATAAATATCTAAACTTAAAATATCAAAGTATAGAAGTAAAGGAGATTACGATAGTGATCTTTATATATTTATAAATAAATAAATCCATATGCGTAGGGTCAATTTATGCGTGGAATATACATATTGAAATGGTTTGTTAGAATACCTATTTGCGATCCCCTCGACATATTTTATGAGACGCCTCTGACTTTCTCTCCAGAAAGCTGCGTATAAAAGCTATTTTCCTCGGATCCACTAGTTGTTGTTGCCATTCGAGTGCGATCGCTTCCGCGAAACTGAAGAAAGCGAAAGCAACGCCGAAAAGCTCATACGACATTTCAAGATCAGCTGGAAGCAAGGGCTTTTTGGATCGGTTGGATAATATTGTGGAGAGCGTACGGATAATAACACCACCAAGTTCGATCCGAGTTGGATCGCTTGGAGGGCTTGACGATATAAAAGTTGTATCGGAGTGCTCGGCGCCACACTATGCAGCAGCTGATTAAAGTGGTGCGGTCGCTAGGTAAGCACAATTTGTGATTCTCAACCACAATCCGCACCAGCTGGTGGATCGGTCACTTTACATATCCCTCACATTTGCAGGTCAATGCTCGGCGAGCAGCGCATGGAATTTGAACCGCCTGGGAGGTGTGGGTGGCCAGAGGAGCATTGCCTGCCTGGCTGCTCTCTCAGAGACCCATCAGATTTTGCAGAGGACATGCCGGGAGTTCGCCAATGCGGAATTGGCACCTAAGGCGCGCCACCACGATCGCGAGGAGCTCTTTCCGGCGGAGCAGGTCCGGCGTCTGGGAGAGCTCGGTCTGCTCTCCGTGGCTGTGCGGGAGGAGTACGGTATGATCTGAGCCAGAGTCAATATTAATCAAAATGTGAAAAATAATTTAAGGATTTACTAAATAATTTGTTTTACCTCAGGTGGATCCGGATTGGACTACCAAGCGTACGCCATCGGTATGGAGGAAGTGGCACGGGGTGATGCCGCAGTGGCCATCGTGATGGGTGTGAATAACCTATTCCTGGGTGCAGTGCAGCAACACGGAAGCGAAGAGCAAAAGCGTGATTTTCTTATTCCATACACGCAGGGCGTCAATATTGCCTTTTACGCGCTTTCGGAGCCTGGAAATGGATCGGATGCAGGCGCTGCCAGAACCACAGCCAAGTTGGAAGGAGACAGTTACCTCCTCAACGGCACCAAAGCCTGGATCTCAAACTCAAAGGAGGCCAGCGGAGGCCTGGTATTTGCAACTGTGGATAAAGCACTGAAACACAAGGGCATCACTGCCTTTCTCACGGAAAAGGACGTTCCAGGTCTTTCCATAGCCAAGAAGGAGAGCAAGATGGGCATGAGGGCCACCTCCACCTGCCAGCTGGTCCTAGAGGATGTTCAAGTTCCGCGTTCCCGGGTTTTGGGCAACCCCGGCGATGGCTTCAAAATTGCCATGCAATCTCTGGATTGTGGTAGGATTGGAATCGCTGCCCAGGCGACAGGAATCGCCCAGGCGGCTCTCGAGTTGGCCGTTGACTATTCCCAGAAGCGGATAGCCTTCGGAAAACAGTTGGCCCGGATGCAGCTCATTCAGCAGAAACTGGCCGACATGGCTAGTAGGGTTGAGGCATCCCGACTTCTCACGTGGCGCGCCGCCTGGCTAAAGGACAACGGGTTGCCCTTCACCAAGGAGGCAGCGATGGCCAAGCTTCACGCCTCTGAGGCGGCCACCTATTGTAGTCATCAGTGCATCCAGGTGCTGGGCGGCATGGGCTACACCACTGATCTTCCTGCTGAGCTCTACTACCGTAATTCCCGGGTAACGGAGATCTACGAGGGGACCTCGGAGATCCAACGCATAGTAATAGCTAATGCAGTGCTCCGGGAGCTGGGTAACGAGTGATGCCTATCCAGTTAGATCTGCAAAAAAATAGGAATGAAGAAAAAATCGTACATTTTTTTAATTGTTTTTAAGTTATTTAACAGAAGTTATTAAAGTCTATAAAATTCAACGAAAACGATGCTATTATAGCACCACTTTTGGGAAATGGACTTTAAATTTTAATACTGACTAAAACGTACGAGTAAACAATATAGAAATATTAAAAATATGAGTAGTAATTAAAGTAAATATTGAGCAGTAATATTCAAAATATTTCTATATGCGTGTTTTATTACTTCGTAGCGCATCCTTTGTTGGCTAATACAGATGCGCAGCGTCTAGGCATCGACTCCACTTTAGTCTTTATTTTCACAAGCCGTAAATAATTGAAAGAAAAAATTCTTGGTGAGCAAATACGCTCTTCAATAAAATTAAAATTTGTGCTATATCTTAATTTTAATTACGCGCAATTCTGCGCTTTCCAACATTAAAATATACCGATAACAAACAGCTGTTTACAGTGTAGTGTTGCAAAGCACGTATCTGAGCTCCCTTCAAGTGCTGAGAAACAGTTAAGACCTGGCCGTAGTTTGTTTTGAAAATTGGGGTTTTCTTTAAATGACGTCCAATTTGTTAAACTTGAACGTGGATACGCTGTTCGAGCAGCATAGTGTGTCCGAGATTGATGCGATACACAAGCGGATACAGTCACTCGTTGAGAACAAGCGGGAGGAGCTTCGCACTCATGTTGGGTAAATGATGTGGCACTTGGTGATTCGGAGTTTCTATAAATTAACCCGTTTTCCACTTCAGGGAGCGATATCGGGATCTACTGCAGGCGGCCGACACCATTGCCGCCATGCAAACGTCGGCAGGGACTCTTATTGAACAGGTTCAGCGGGTGCAGTCGAACTGCCGGAGTCTGAACGAGCAGCAACTTCTAGGATTTCAGAGCTCCGCTGCTCTGGATGCCGGATCGGCCGCTTCAGAGGCAGCATTGCAGCAAAGGAGCGCGAACCGCAAGCTACAGAACTACTACGGCACCTTGGTGCAGATAAAGCTCCTCACTGCCCTGCCAGAGCTCATATGGACGCATTTGGACAATGAACGCTTCTATGCCGCCGCCGAGCTGTTTGTGTTTAGTCGTCACATCAGCACTGGGCTGCAGCTGGACGGGCAGAGTGCCTTGATGCAAAAATTGCCAGTGGCCCGCAAACAATGGGAGATACTGAGGCCTTTTCATGTAACCATCAAGCATGCGGTGCTGGCTGCCCTTGAACGAGAACAACTACCTTCTGAACTGGCGGTCGATTGTCTGCAAAGTCTGCTCCTGCTGGAAAAGAGCGACCTGTCAGCCGTGCTGCAGACATTCATGGGCCTGCGTTCCGCCGCCTTCTTGAGATGCCTGGAAAGCAGGTCGTCGGAACCAAGGCGCGTCAAGGAGCGCATCTTGGCCAGCCTGGGAGTGTTGAACGGCACGGTGGATCTGCTAGACAAGTGTCTACTCGGTAAGTTACCTTTTATTTACGAAATCGATTAAACAGGCAAACGAAAAGCGACGCAATTAAAAAAACCAAAAGCAATTCCCAAAAGTAATGTCTCCCGGCTGCAGAAGCCATTATTTTCCGTATTTCCTTATTGGGTTCGGCGTAGTGGAACACCGTTGTTACTGGCTGGGGACTCGAATGAACGCCGCAAGCAGCTAAAAGGTTCTCAGTGTACGATAACACTTCATTCACACATGTGATATGCTTAGTTTTTCCCAAAGAGACCAGAGTAGAGGCCCTATCGACTCCGTTAAAACACTGAAACTCTGTACCCTTTGTGGGTTGCAGTTGCCGGCACTGCTTCGTATTGTAATTGTTGAACAGGACAAAGTAAACACTCGGGTGCCTGTCCATGTTGTATATCCCGTAGCTGTCGCCTGGCATCACGCGGGTGTCCTGGATTTGTTCCTTAAGCTTTTGACTGATATCAGCTGTGCATAGGTGCCGCAGGACATTGGAACGGCTTAGTTCGATGCCACAGTCTTTAGCAAACTTGAGAGCCGAGTCTGTCATTTTTCTAAATTGCTATGTTCTCAAATAAGTGCCCCACTCAAATCTGAGTTCAAAAGGCTACTATTAACATCGATTCATCTTATTTCCTTTTGTTGTTGCAGGCGATGGTCTTCTCTATTCTCGTTTGGATAAGTGCACCGCCTCCACCTATCCTGCGACCATTAGCCGCATGGATAGCAGTGAACGTCAACTGGCTCATCTGTTGCCCGACATAATATCTGGGTTCAAGCCCCAGTTCCAAGTGGTTCAGCTAGCCCCAGACCAACTTGGCATATCCCTGCAGCAGTGGCTGGACAAAATGAACGCTCTGGCGGCAAACCTGCAGCAGGTCTTTGCACTGGTTAGCAGCATGCAGATTATCCAGGACATAAAGTCGGAGGCCAGGGCCAGTGGGCGACCAGATTTTGGCCGCCTAGAGCAACAGCTACAGCTGAAGCACAGCCAGTTGGACTTCTACGCAAGGAAATACGTGCCGCTGATTAACGAAAGGGTTCGCGAGATAATCCGAGGTAGTTGGGCGGCTGCCATGAAACAGACCTACGAACAGGTGCTCACACTCATCGAGAACGGACAGCTCCAGCCACCGCACCAAATCTGGCAGGAGCAAAGCGATGATCTGCCTCTCAGCCTGGCAGCGGCTCTCAGTGATCAACCCAAGCGATTGGCCAACCGCACAAAAGGTTATGACAGTTCTACAATAGACCTGTGCCGAAAATTCGATGCTCATTTGGCGGACATCGTGCAAGAGCTTAACGTTATGCTCCAGGAGCAAACAACGCGGGCCGAAGACAAGCTGGCTCTGATCAAGTTTTTGCGCGAAACGGCACGTGAGCAAGTCACCGAATATTTAAGCAATCTGAAAAGCCTCCAGTTGCGGGAGCGTCCTGCCCTTCTACTCGCTCTGCGCAACACCCTGGCCCTGGTGGAGTTGTGTCCAAGCTTGAAGCTGTGCTTCTGCCAGCCACCCAGTTGGCGTCAATGGACCGGGAACCTTACTGGCGTGGGCATCGAGCACTGGCAACGTATCTGCGGTCTAATAGAGGAGGAGATGCTTAGCTTCTGGCTTCTCATCGTGGAAGATGTGTTAGCCGGTCATAGTTGCGAGGACAAACTGCCGAAAATAATTAACAACGAGGTGGTTCTCAGCGATTTCGCGGTAAATACTTACTCTAAAACACCTCCCTAACATTATTAATACACATTTTTTTAATCTTTCTTGAAGCTTTGGCAATCGCTGACCTTAGAGCAGCGCGACGAGGAACAGGAGCAGAGTGTTCAGTCCACCATCCGCATTCCCAGCCAGCCGCGTTTCTCGCTGCAGATGTATCTCCATCAGTTAATCCAAGCTCTTAATGACGCTGTTCCCCAAACCCTGCCGCCAAAAGTGCTGCATGCTTTCAATCAACGCCTTCTGGGACAACTGCTTACGCACTATGAGGGATTGGCGAAGGGAGATTGCACAAAATCAAGCCAGAATATTGCCCTGCAGCTGTTTTTCGACCTGAAGTTCCTGGAGCGCGTGTTCGCCATCACTCGTGAAGAGCGGGCTCTCTACGATCGAATCCACGAGCAGCAGAATCAGTTGCGGGATTGCATTGATCCCTTTGACTTTGAGCTGTTTGCCGAGCACATCACTTCACATGTGGCTCGGGCTACGTCTCGTCTTCAGGGGGAACTGGGAGTGTTGACCCCGGCTGCTTCAAGCCAGGGAACATCAGGAAACAGTTCCCTGGCCCACGAATCCGACCCGAATGTTTTGTGTCTTAGTTCTTCAGGGGCCACCTCGCTGTGGTTCCCATTGCTGCCAATTGTGATGCCCCAGGCAAGCGGAGAGAATAAATCCCTGGTCCCAGAACCGACCGAGAAAGTGAGTAGCATTCGGCATTCATTGGTAATAATTATAAAATAATATTTTATATATATTTGCTATTTGATATTGAATCTTTGAAAGTGTCTGTTATAATTTTTCTTTCCTAGGATTTCTTTACATTGCAATCCTAAGTCTATAGTTTCATCATTCGGTTGGGTAGGAATTAAACTTAATAGTTTATATATTTCGTTATCGTTCTTCGTTTGCATGTTGCATGAATTAAGTATTTTTAATTTCGAAATGCTCGCACTGCCACTTTTGCATCGGAAATTTTTCGGAAACCACTCGAATCTGAAGCAGCCATTTAATTTAACTAATTTGGGTGGGCAAGCAATAAATAACCCAGAATGCCGCAAGACAAATTTTAATTAGGTGCAACTTTCCGTTGCTGCTCTTCCCATTGGCGGCTCGGATGCTGAAGCTGCTCCTCCACTTTGCCCGCAAGTGCTTGGCCAAAAGTTTCGCTTGCAACCGAAACCAGAATTTCCAAGTGGATGGCCAGGACATCGGCAGGATGATTATGTGTTTCGGTGTATGAGCTTGTGAGTTTGTGGTGCGGCCGAGTGGGCCTTGGATGTTAATTAATGAATCGCTGCAATTATTGAAATCAAATCGCTGGGCAAACGTTAATTTATGGCCAGGAGCACATGGCCGTTACTCGCATGTTTTGTAATTAGCTGCGATCTCCGCCGGTATAAATCGTCCCCTAATTATGCCCTAAATGTCCGCACTCGGCTTTCCGTTTGTTGCCCGCCATAAATCCTCTAGTTCAACCGCAAATTAACAGATTAATCACACAAACTACCAATTAATAGTACTAATTAATTAATAACCTATCTCTTCTACTCCACCACCAGATAGCGACGACGTCCCCGACGAGAAAACCCGGGGGCAGCGGCTCCCGCAAAGGGGATTCTGGCAAATCGAAATCGGGCGCTGCTTCCTTTTTCGGAATGTCCCAGGAGTGGTTTCGCTAACGGACTCCAGCCAAGTGGCCTGTGAAGTGCATCCGAGTGGAATGTGGGCGAGCCAACTGTTTCCCTGTTTAACTGAACATTTAAAATGTTCAACGTGTGTCTAAAAAATTAAATAATTGTAAATTGTAACCATAGGAGAGTCACATATATTATATAGATACATATTTATTCCCTGATACCACATTTAATTTCAACTTAATTCTAAATTTGTAATTTTTAATGCGCTTTGATGTTGCCACCGTTGCTATTTCTTTCCGCCTTTCTTGCCACCGCCAGCGGCTGACTTTTGCTCTTGTCCTTTCTTGGCTCCACCTTTGTCACCGCCTCCTCCGCCGCCTTTGTTTTTATTTCCAGCACCACCTCCTCCGCCAGCGCCACCGCCACCACCGCCTCCTTTTTTCTGTGGACAAAGGAGCACGGAAAGATTTTACTTTGAGCTGTGACCGAGCAAATAATGAGCTTCGGTTGTTTAAAGTTGCAGTGCCAAGTCAGGTAATGAGAAAAAGGTGAGAGGGCTGCTAGGAGCGCAGGAAAAGAGTCCCATCGTCAAAAGGATGAACAAAATAATTAATTTGAACAAATCACAAGGGCTCTGTAGTCTGTTCTTGTTCTTCAGTCAATCTTATATGTTATGATTATAAGAATAGTTATGATTAGCCAATAAATTCAGTCCAATGAGTTCTTGAATATTAAAATTATTGAAAACTTTTTAGGATAAAGCCTTAAACTTAATCTTAAACTTGGACTATGATAAACAACAGTTAAACTCACTTAATTAGTAGATTGTTAGTTGCATAACACAAATAATGCTTACATTGGCGCCGCCACCAGCACCACCACCTCCTCCACCACCGCCTCCGCCGCCACCACCGCCACCGCCTTTATTTTTGCCCATCCTATTAACTCCTTGGGGTAGCAATTATTTGATTAGTTTAATTTATTTGGCTTAATTTTGGCGAGAGCAAACTTTGGCCGCAGCTGGCAAATTGCAACTAATAAGCATCGCCATTGCCGCAAAGCGAAATGCATGAAATTAAATCATTTGGCCAGGAAAGAAGGCCAAAATAAATGTTGAGAGCAAAACACAAAATTCACAACACCCAAGGCGGAAAGCGGAAGGCAGTGTTTTTTTTATTTCTTGGGTGATACTGCTGGTGCGGAAGGGGCTGCTGCTGGCTGCTATGGCCAATGGCCAAATTAACTGATTTAGTCATCCCCCCGCCACCACCACGCGTTGGCCAGAAGGAATGCCAAAGGGAAGTGGCTCTCTCGCGGCGTCAGTTGGATTATTTTGTAGTGCTTTCCTTCCTCTTTTTGGCACTTTCATTCCCATTTTTTGTATGCTTCTGTTTCGGTTTTGGTTTCTACATTTGCATTTGGCCGTGTCGACACCCCCCACCCCCAGCCGCAGTCCCCACCTGCTTGGCAAGGCCGCGGCATTGACATTGGCCACCTCTCGCGATTCTGGTCTGGCCAAGCAACTGGCTCTGTATCCGTGGCCAATGGAAGGCAATGCGCTGATAATCCCACAGCTCAATGACGTCCCCAACAGATACGACCTACGAGCTACTAGCGGCTGTATTTATAGATGCAGTGAGAATCGAGGCAGATCTTTTATGGCTAAGGGAGAGATTAGAGGATTTGGATGCGAAAATATATGATCGGATCGGCAGAAGAGGCTTATGTGCTCTTAAATTCGATGAGGAGGAACGCAGAAAAATCAAATAAATTGAATGGCTTTAAAGATTAAAGCAACGCTGAGGAAAAGTTAGCTAGTTTAAAAAAAGAACAAATACAAATGATGGTAGTTTCTCAAACTCTACTATGAGAAGATGAGACTGAGGAGACACTTGCACTGGATCGGCTTGCTTACGAGGCTGTGTCGCCTCTTCCTGGAAAGCTTCGTGATCTGTAAGCCAGGCTTAAAGATCAGTTTATTACGAGAGTTCGATGAGTGAGGATGATATCGTGTTTGAAACTATTGATAATCAATAATAAAGTAAAATAAAGAAAAATCCATTACCTAAAGTTTACATTCAAATTACATTAATTAGGTAAGTATATAAAAAAGGAGTTTTAAATACTGGTTGGAGAACATTATTTTAGAATATAATTTAAATTATGAAACAGAAATATCATAAGCTCACTATCCTGGAAGCTTATCCATTCTACAAACAAAGTTTCTATTTATCAAAGTCATACCTAAAAGTTTAACGAAATACTAGTCATATTTGCCTTTAGGACCAAAGTTCTCCATCCATAATTAGTGGGAAGATCCTATTCAGAGCGGAATACATTAAACTAAATGTGGCTTTCCACCTGACTGCCTTCTGTTGCAAAGAAAAGTGTAGGAGTCGGATTTCTCCATATGCTAATTACGGTTTTTAAAAAGTTTTTCTGCCACCGACACTGGAAACTGGACACTGGAAACTCAATGCATACATAATGAGCCCTGTCCGGCTCCCCGATGTCCTTTTTATCTTATTTTGCCCAACATCTGATGTTGACTGAAAGCTGGACAAGACAGAATATATTTAACGCCGGTGTCGGCTAATTAAATTAGATGACGTGTATGGCTGGCCGTAAGTGAAACCGATACCGGAGGTGGTTGGATAGTTGAAAAATGAAAGTAAACCGGAGCCGGAGTTGGCTCATTCAACAAGTCGAAATCTGCACATGGCAATGGGAATGAGTGTGGTGGCAAATAAGATGGGAAAAGTATGATATAATCTCATAAAAGTGTGTACATATATGGTCCTGGAGGAAGGACAAGGCGGATAGATGTTAAGGGGTAAGACATTGCCGCCGGCGTGGCCAACAAAGTCGCAAGTTCGGACATTTGCTGCAGGTGCGGACGGTGAAACTTGCACCTGAAAGATAAACCCAAAGAGCAGCAGAACAGACGGACAGACACTTTGAATTTAAACGCAATGGGACTGTCTAAATACATATATACACCATATATACATACATATATATATATAGTTACCAACATAAAGGGCAAGGATATGCCGAGGGAGAGTCGAGATCGGGAGCTGGTTTTGTAAAAGTGCGGAACTTTAATTAAGTTTTGGTTCTCCCAGCTGACTGACATCTTGAATTACAAATGAAAAACTTGTGTGCAGCAGTAGCAGTAGCTATAGCAGCAGAAGAACGGCTGAAGGAAAAGCGGCCACAGGAAACGGGCCAAAAAGAAAAACGTCAGAGGAAAAAGCAGTGCATAATAACACACTGAACTGCAAGAGGTGGAGCTGCAGCAAAAAGCAGTTTCTGCACCAGAATGCGAATAAGTTGCACAGCCAGCAGTTGCACTGGCTCTTTCTATATAAAAGCCATGAACAAAAAAAAAGTTAAGGGAAAGCTAGCAAGGATGAACGGACAGACGGACAAACGGACAGCCGGACGGACAGCGTCAAATCACTGACAAGGAAACCCAAACAACTACCTTAGCCAGCTAGTTAGCCGCCATAAGAATACCCGAGCTCAACTAACAACTAACTGTTACCGCGAATATCTTTCAACTGGCGGCACGAGTATCTCAAAAATTGAAAAGAGCCGCAGCGACACAAAAGTTTTCCTCATGCCATGCCAAAAAAAAAAATCCCCCGAAGAAGGCCAAACTCTAAGATACTCTAGGATAAGACCAACCTTTTATAAATTTCTATTTCCTCTGATACCGTGTGATTGTGATAATTTTGGTAACTTCTTTCGTAGACAGTTGGGACTTAACGCCATTTACGAAAGAAACTGTATTTTGGGATAAGATAGTGGGTTAGTTTCTACATTGAAATCAAAGTTCAATGTCTGGTAGGGTTAAGCTTTACAAAATCTGTATATACCTTTTTTATATCTTTACTATAAAAAATGAAAAGAGTTCTTATATGCAAAGAGCAACTGATTGCCTTCGCGGACTTTGCTCCAAACGGCAGCTTCATCATCGGCAACCCTGCCACAAAATTGGGTTTTAGTTCACGTGCCACCGGGAACGGAAAGTTGATTTTCTCTGCCGGCTGCTGGGGCTGGTGGAAAATCAGGAAACAGATGTTTGCAAATATCTTGTGAGCGAACTTTTTCGCCAAGGTATTTAAATAACGTTTTCGCTGCAGTAACTTTTTGTCAGCCGCAGAGCAGAAAAAAGGAAATATGTATAAGCTGGAATCGCAAAGAAGCCGTGATAGAGAAGAAAGTAGTATGGATGAAAACCCATTCAATTGCAATGAATTGGTCAGCTTTCGGTTGCGGAATTGTTCGGATTATTGTGGCTCTGTTCACTGGGATATAATGGTGGGAGGTTAAATATAAACTTGGGTATCTCCAGGTAAACAAATTCGGAGTTCGTGTCGATAATCCGCGGGTGTCTAATTAAAATGTTGGGAAAATATCCCAAACTTTCCGCTGGCTTCTGGTATCGCGCTATTCGGATATAGTGAGTTATTCCGGGAGCAAAGTCCATGCTGCAATTAAACGAATTGAATATACCCATCAACGAATTTGTTATCTATTTAATATTTAAAATAGCATCACATTGGGCTTGGTTTGCTGATGATAAGAAAGGGTCAAAAAAGTCACACCATGACAGGATCATATAACTTATATAATATAAATTCTATAGATACTATCCGGATTTGTAACTTGCCGGAATAGCGATAGCCCTATTTACAGGAACTAATATTACAGCAGGACCAAAATAAAGTGATAGGAACTAAGAACCCCGGAACGAAGATAAGAAGCCAAGTAAAATAACCGCTGCCAGTCAATGGCCAAAATTAATCACTCTTATCAGCACCTTCATTAATAAAGACACAATAATAATTTTGAATTTGTGGGCACGCGCAATATGTGGCTTCTCAATGCCTCTTATATCTTTCATTGATACCTTGAACTTAATCTAGTAGTTCGGTCTTATCACACTGAAGATAAACCCTTGGGATCCGAGCCTTATAAGTAGCCCAGGCGAGCGGCTAGTCCCACAGATAGTTGCGAATCTTTCGGGAGTGAATTTAAATCCATTACAGCAAACAATATGGCAAAGTTACCCTGCAGCTACGATGCGGCGAACAAGATCTGGAAGGGTATCCCGCAGAACCCTGCCTTCAGGGACGACGTCTCTATTGGTCGGATCATCTTCAGGACGATGAGAAACTGGTCCAACAATTTGTGCCAAGTGAGTTCTGGCTTGGAGTCCTCTCCCCCCCTGATCTGGAAATCTTCATGAATTATGTTTTTGCAGATTTCGGACACCGAAGGCGTGCAGGTCACTTTCCAGCAGGCTTTCACCTGGGCCGTTCGCATTGCCCAGAACCTGAAGAGTCGTGGCTTGGATCACAACGACGTCATCGGCATCTCTGCCAAGAACACCACCTACATCATGCCAATTGCCGTGGCCTGTTTCTTCAACGGAACTCCCTTCCAGTCGGCCAATCCGATTCTTGAAGAATGTAAGTATTTTTAGACTTATTAATTAATTATATATTTTTTAATGTATGTGTATTGATTATATATTCTCTATTTTAGCTACCCTGAAGCACTTGTATAGCATTTCCAAGCCAAAAGTAATTTTCACCGATGCTGTCCACTACGACAAGTTGTATTCAGCCACCAGTGACTTTAAGCCGGAGATTATCCTGACCACTGGCACCAAGGAGGGCGTTCTCAGTGTCCAGGATCTGCTGGAGCCTACCAAAACGGAGATCTACTATCAGTAAGATCTTTTGGAAAATGATTTTAGACTCTTTTTGACATTACCTTCGCCCACTTTAGGCCAACTCCTTTGAAGGATGGACCCAAGCAAACGGTGGCCATCCTCACATCATCCGGTACCACAGGATTGCCCAAGGCCGTTTGCATCTCCAACGATATCCTCTGCCAAGAGACATCGTAAGTTAAACTGAAACAAATGTAAATGTGATGGTAATAATATAGAAAAATCCTTGGCCAGCTTTGTCACCTCAACGGACGTCTCCTTCGTCTCAGCCAGCTTGGACTGGATCACGGGACTGTGGGCCACGCTTTTCAGCACTGTGAACGGATGCTGCCGCATCATCACCAACAAGCCCTTCACTCCCGACTACTTCACCGAGCTGGTGACCAAGTACAAGATTACGTACGTCCTTATCCCACCGGAGCACTGCTGTGCTCTGCTCGAGTATCCAGGCGCCACCCAGGAGACCATGTCCAGTATCATTAAGTTCACCTTCGGAGGTGGCCGGATGACCGCCCCCACCGTTGAGCGCCTCAAGAAACTGCTGGTGAACGCGGTGCTCAACTCCTCTTACGGCATGACCGAGGTGGGTTTCATGGCGTTCAACTACGGACATCTGAAGCTGACCGCTGCTGGCAACCCGCTTCCCGGAGCCCAAATCAAAATTGTGGACGATGACGGCCACAAACTGGGACCGAACGAAACCGGTGAGATCGTGGTGAGCAATGGCTTTAACTGGAACGGCTACTATGCGGACCCCAAGGCCACCAAGGAGGCTCTGGACGAAGAGGGTTGGTTCCGCACTGGTGACGTGGGATACTTTGACGATGACCAGTACCTGTACATGACCGACCGCAAGAAGGAGGTCCTCAAGTGGAAGGGTCTGCAGATGTGGCCCGCCGAGGTGGAGGCTGTGATTGACGAGATGCCCGAGGTGAAGCGCGTCTGCGTTATCGGAATCTATGAGGAGACCCAGGGTGATATGCCAGGTGCTCTGGTCGTGCCGGAGGAGAACAGCAACCTCACTGCCCAGCAGGTCATCGACTATGTGGCCAATCGACTGCCCGATGTCCAGAAGCAGCTCCGCGCCGGAGTCCAGTTTGCGGATGAGATTCCTCTGAACGCCAATGGCAAGCCAGTCCGTCGTTACGCCCGGGATCTCTTCGTTGCCCTCTCTAAGAAGTGAGACCCACTGGACTTTATTTTTTCCATAATTTAAACTTGTTTTAGTCCGCTAGGTTAGAAAGACTTCTTGACACGCCTTTTAAGCAATTTCGTTGCTACAAAAATTATAAAAAAAGAGAATACTTTTTTTATGTTTCTTTTATTATTAAGTTTAAATGAAAACTATATTAAACTGATAAAGTTTTTCATAAAGATAACTCTAATACCTAAAAATGAGACTAAAGCCGGATTAACTAATCAAATCTCATATCTAAATCACTTTATTTAATGAAATCACTTCAGAGCCTGAACACGAAATACTTTAAGTACTTACACCTAGAATAGCACTCGAAAAACAATTGTCGACAACATTTGATTAACACTGTTGTGCCATCAATTCGCTTATAAAAATATTGTACGAGTTTGGGCGGAGATTTCGGCCATAACTCAAGGGGAATTGTGTCGGCGTTTGTTTATGGCTAAACACTTTCACTGAGTAAACAAAGAATTGCCATTTTGCGTCAAGGGCCGCGAATCCTCCTCCGGTATAAAAAATCATTTTATTTAGTCATAAAAATCGCACGGACAGAAGTGGCATCGGAGGAGTGGGAGGCGTGGGTGGTGTCAGGGGTGACGCTTGGGCGGCAAATCACGGGGGCCGCACAAAAAGAAGCTTTTCACGAAATTAAAGGTAAATAAAATGTTTATGAGTGGAGAGTAAGCGCTCATATGATTTCACATTCGATTGAATAACATTTACACACGCAACCGAGCGCCGCGCAGGACTCACAATCTGTGCCCGGATCTGGGTCCTTTGGCCTCCATCCCCCATCCCCCATCTGGATTCTTCTCTTCGAGGGATAGCCGGGTACCCAAAGACGGGCAATAAATTCAAACATGTGCACATAAATTTTTATTTCGATTTGCTGAGCCGCTGTCAGTCCTGTCCCCCAATCTCAGCTCCCAGTTATCAGCTCCTGTACCGCCGCTCACCATTCCCCGCTACCCACTCGGTTTTATGAACTGTGAATATGCGCATGATGAAGTTGCCAAAGGATCTCGTCGGAAGTGAATCGTTCGGCATGCGGTTCAGGCTCTGTGCGTGAGTTTGTGCGGGGTGGCTGCCACACTGTGTCCGGTGGCATGAGGGGGCAAACGTCAACGGCATCACAAATTATTGCATCTCGGTGTGCTGGAATACGTACGATGGTGAACATTTTTCATTTGGCGGGTAAAAAGTTATATGATTTATGAATTTTAGTAATAATATGTTATCGTATCTATAATATTTATTGAGTAAGCTAATAAAATATACAAAGATACAAGTATATCATAAGATACATATATGCGTTTTGTTAATAGATTTTTAAATTCTGTTTGATTTGGAATGAATATAGTATGAAATATCTAAATAATTATATCTTGAGTAAAATATTTAAAGGATTTGGTTACATTTAATAAATAACTTTATGCAATATTATAATTTTAATCAAAAAAAAAATAAACCACTGTAAATTAAAGTGGAGCCAAGGGAAGAAATTGTTGCCGTCAGTCAATTGACTTGTCTAAGCGAGAAAATGCAAAGTCGGGACTCGACGGTGAAGGATCCTTTGCCTGCATAAGTCAAATATCAAAAATGTCAACTCCTGATTGAAGACCCGGCAAAGCCACGCAGCAGTTCAATCAAGCTTGAAATATGCGGCAATCAGCAAACAGTTTGGGGGGATCCAAAAAAAAAAAAAAAGACCGACAAAAATAAGGAGCTAGGCCCTGGTTGCCTCTTGTGAGAATTGAACTCACGGCCCCTGGTTTACAAGACCAGTGCTCTGCCACTGAGCTAAAGAGGCTCACACGTCGAGTCCGGCCCAAAAGTCAATTTAAACTACCTTTGCCATGATACCAGAACGAAAACTATCTTGGAGGTACATACATGACACAGGTGAGTAGTGTTTAAACAGTTGTAAACTGATAACTGGTCGGTGCTGGAACAATACTGATAGCTTGCGAACATTTGAAAGTATCATTCATGTCAGGCAATCACCCGATGGTCTAATTAAAACTGTACAGATGGACCCCAATTAGCAGCTGCCACAGATACACTTTCAATTTGCCAGGCTGTCTGTCGTGCGTCTCGTTTTTCGTTTCGGGAGTTGATTGACTGGTGCACTGAAGCAAATATTCGTGTGCAACTCTCACTCTCGAGTCTGTTTATTTGGCAAATTGGCAAATCAATTGCTTGAACTGAGTAAGCTGCCACAGCACCACCGAGCAGATGCTCGGCATCCGTATCTCGCAGATCTCTCAATGACTTTCCCCCGGGCTAACCGCATAAGTAATTGGCGCAATGAATGAAATTAATGAAACGCAACGGAATTTTGTGTGATCTTTGGCAAACACATTTGCGGTGAAAGCTGCAAAGGAAATGAAAATGGTAATGGAAATCTTTACCGCAAGCCTGACAACATTTTAACCGACACATTTTTTGCTCATGGCTGCCTTGGGGCTTTATTGTTTCTCACAATTCCCCTCAAAGTTGGTAAGCTTGGTAGTTTTATTATTTTTTTTTTAATTTATAGTACATCTAATAACTTAAAAGCATTCTGATTAAACACTTTGCGCTGCCTAATTTCTGGAAACACTAACTTTAGGCCAGCTTTTAACTTTCTTAATTTTAAGCCTAAAAGCAAACATTATCCAGCTGAAGAACAACTGAAACTAGCGGAAGCACAGTTTCGACGCGAGTTGGAGCCACTTATAAAGTGCAGAAACACGTATACGCCCCGTGGTACCAGCCCTGGATCCATCCGTCCCCTGGAGAGATTATCTGGCAGCAACAGCAGCATACTTAACAAGTATTTATCGAGTTTTTCAATATTTTTTAATGCCACTTTAAATACTTGAAGCGATTATTTTCCGCCGATTTTGCTTTACCTACATCTACATATATACCAATGCATGTATGAGTGTATATAAGTTAAAATATATATAGCTTTAACCCGACCCTGCTGCAGGCCTTTGCTTTTTGGTTTCCGCGAAAGCAAAGTTTCGAGTGCCAAACACACGCGAACTTTTTGCTCTGTTGCAGGGGCAGCATGCAAGTTTGCCGCCACCGAGAGACATAAAAGTTTTGTTGAAGTTTAATAACTGTGCGACGGATCTTTGGAGGTAGGGATGAGAGGTAGGGACGAAGGAAGAGCGAGAGGGATGAGATTTGGTGGCAGGTTTCAGTACCGAAGAGTTGCAAGTCGCGAAAAATGATTCATTTGCCGTTCAATAAATCTCTGGACTCTACTCCAGCTGGCCAACATCTCTCACTTGATACACTAAAAGGGGGAAAAAATATTATTTTTATATATTATATATAGTTGGGGATCTATTTGTTATAAAGAATCGGACAAATGTGGATTGTAGACAAGTAATTATTATTTCTACACATTATAAAATTATTTCATTCATAAATTACATATTATATTATAATATGTTAAAATTCGCTGTAATGTTAATAAATTTCTTCAAGTTTATTTGGAGCTCCCAGAACTCATGTTTCTGCATTGGACAGACGCTTTAAGTAATGACCATCAACGGCTGGGTGCCGACGGCGCCAGTTTGGACATTGTTATCTGCTAAGGACTGCAGGATTATACGCCGAATCCAAGGTGCAAGGATCTGCCCCACATCGGGCCCCTTTACCCGCAGCCATTCATTATTCAAACGCATTAACAGAAGTTGTCCGGCTCGGCTGGGTTGGAGCAGGACAATTTCGTGATATCCTTGACTTGGCATAACTTTGTCCAAAGTGGCCCCGGGCTGGGAGGCCAGGAAGCCAGGAGGGCTCTGCTTCTGTTCCTATTCCTGTTAGCCTTTCCCCTAACCCGTTTGCGTTTAAGCAGAAAGTTTTCTTGCTGCACTCGAACAATAACAGAGCCAAGTATTTAAATGCAAATTAGCCCCAAATGATGCAATCATAATGCAAGTGGCTCCAGGCTCCCAGACCCAGACCAGAAGGCTTCAGAAGGAGCGGCAGAGGCTGGGAGAAAACTGTTACTGTACTGGGTTCGCATTTTAATTTCCACTTGCCTGGGCTCATTTAGCACAATTTGGCAGCCACTCATAATTTCCACTTCTCTCCTTTTTTTTTTTGGCTTTCAAATTAATTTCCACCTCTATTTTATTTTATACTCCCTTGTGTCCTGGCCGGTTCCTGGGAGTCGTTGCAAGGCCGGAAGATAAATGCGTTTCAACACATGTTGTTGAAAGTTAATTTCCGAAAACGTTGCTCATTTATTGTTAAATGCGCATTTAGTTTTCTTTGCTATTTTCATTTCGTTTTTGCCTGGTGGTAATGCATTTTTGATAGTGGTAGTCGGGCGTTTCTTGCCTGATTCGGTTTAAACGAGCTAAGCGCTTCACTTGGTCAAGAGTCTTTGAAGTGGGACTGCCGTTCGAAATTATTCAAATGCTTTCTCGCATTCCCACGGAGTTATCGGAGTTCAGATGCCGAGGCCAAACTATGGACTATGGACCCACAGCAGCAAACTATGGACGAGGCGGCAAAAAAGGCCAACAACTTGGCAATCGAATGGCCAACTCAGCCACAAACACAATCAGCTTGCTCCCAAAATGAGCAACTTGAGAATTGAACAAAGAACACTCACAGACTGGAAGCAGGGCGAACTTTTGGCGTTATAATCTGTACCAAATTTAAGTGCTCTTGATATTGCTAATTAACACACAGCCACTCGCACATGCATGGAAGCCATTTGTGAAATTGGAAAAACAAAGACAACGGGCCACCAAAGACCAAATACTTTTTGTGCTCCGGTCAGGGAGTGTAATTGTGATTGGGTTGGTGTTGGCTGGCAGTTTATTATTTTGCCAGCTGCTTGGGGATCACTTCTTTCATGGAACTTCTCGGACTGCATTTGGATTTGGATTGGTTCCAACGCGTTCGTTTTTAGCCCAGTGCGCCACTGCAACGGGGCGTATGCGTGATATGTGCGACAACAATGTAAGCAGAGTCATTTGAGGCAAACTTTCCTGCTATCCACTGACTGTGCTTGAGACGGAATCTGGCTGTGAACGCTTGAGAACACACTTTAAAGTCCATTAGCGTTGAGTGGCCGGAATAGTCGTCGGCAGCCAGAAAATTTCCAACAAATAGCAAACCAAATCAAACAATTGCAAGACGCATTGCATATTTATTTATGGATATTTGAATGTGTTGCAAACTGGTGTATATTTAGCAAAATTTATTCAATTGACAAATTTCCAGGCTTTGACATTTTGGCGAAAAGTAAAATACGACCACCCAGAGAATGAAAATTTGTCCATTATTTGTGTTACTTTGCGGTTGTCAAAATATTGAACCCGCCATAAAGCAAAGTCGAAAAATCTTTTTCGCTTTTTATTGCTAATGCTTTATTGAAGTTTTGCGGCGAAGAAAAAGCCAAGAGATATTCCATGAAATATTGTAACTGCTGCAAATTATCGTTCTTCGTTGCTAACATAAAACTTTTACCACCACCAGCACTGTTCCTTCGCCTCCCTATTCTCTTATAGAATTTTGCGAAAACTCTATGCAAATGGCTCAGACATTTTGCAATTGATGCTACTCGGGGGAATGGCAATCCACGGCTAGAAAGGGACTTTAAAGCTGTTTAAAATATGGGAGAATTCAACGAAACTCAACCGATGCGTTCACCGTCTAAAGTTGCCAACTAATTGTGGCCATGTGGCGAGGACGTGCAATGAAAATGCTCTTTGTTTAATTCAATCGATTCTGGTCTGGCAAATCATCGGTCGCAAACGATGTCAAACGGGTCATTATCCCGGAAATCTTAGATAATTTAATACAATCCACAGGCTTACACACACATGGTTAGTGTTGTATAGAACACCCCCGGACACACCGACCGCAGCTGGAAATACCAACAATACCAACAAAGGCAGGACAATTGGCACTCTAGATAGGACGGGAAAAGCAAACTTCACAGTGGGGGATAAGGTTATATTTATTTAATTTTCATATCAAGCAAAACTAATAAGTAAAGAAAATCAGTTAATAAATAAAAGTATTAACAATATAATAGTCATTAATGAAATATAGATTTTATTTTGAAGACGACCTTCCTTTCCACTGTACCTTAGGTTCAAGTTTGTGGATCTAGATTCTAGAACAATGACTCACTAACTCACTGACTGACTGAGCAAATGAGTGGGAAACTATCTCAGATCTGGTAATGGAGTTCGGGGTCTGGAAAAGGGTTTTGTGACGAGACATTGGCATTGGCCGACTGTTGGCTGGCTACAAAGTATAAAACACAGAAATAGAAACTTTTACCATTCCCACCACCCCGACACAAACATGACGGGAGGAACTTTCAACATTTAGTGCTCCGTGGCTCTTGTAACAAAGTTACAAGTAGCATTTGAAACTTGTCCTGCCAGCACCCAGTTTCCTACTGCCGTTGTCCTCCATTGCGTATGAGTGATTTTTATGAGCAGTTCCCCAAGTCATGCGTGTTTGTTTGTTTGTTGTCTGTTCCACCAGTGCCCCACATTCCCAGTCTAGTGCGACCCTATACGCCCGAGGTACTTTGCCATTATACGAACATGACAAGCACATTGAGCCGAGGGCTCCTTTTCGGTCAGGATTGGGCTGCTAATTCTCGTTTTTCTTCGGCTGCCTTTTGTTGTGTTCAACCTAATCATATTAAATCGCCTAATTGCATAAATTAGGCCTCAGTCCCTAGGGGAGTGAATTGGAAAAGGAAAGAAATGAAAAGTTTTCGCTTGTTAATACTCATACACCATGACTTGATACTTCGAGCTTATCTTGTTCATCAACCTTCGCATTTATTCCAAGTTTTGTAGCTCACTCAACCTGAAATCAAACTTCAAGTCTGGGAAGCCAATCAATAAATTAAGTTGATTTCTCTCTTCCAGCTTTTTTAATAAAATGCGACCCAGTTAATTAAAAACCCGCTCGGGGGAAACTCCAGAATTCTCCAAGTCTTAGCTGTGATAATTAAGCTGTCAGCTTGGATTTCCACTCTCAGTCTGAGAAGATTCTACCTAACGTTGACTTCGTCATAACTCATAACTCATGTGGCCCTCGGCTCGGGGAGCCATGTGTCAGGATATTAGCTCTGAGATGTGCATATGACAAATCTGAAAACTTTCCAGCCAAGGCGAGACTTTACTTCTTCTCGTTACACATAAAAAAATGTTCTTAAGTATTTGACTAATACTATGTTTTTTTAGAGAATATTATTTTCAGCTTCTATTAAATATTATTTTCAATATAAACTTGTTTCTGGTTCATGACTAGTTTTCCATTTAAATTCATAAACATTTTTCACTGCGGAATAAAAAGTAAGAAAAGTCCTTAACGAGAGTTGCACTTAGAGTTGTTTGACTTAGACTTTTCCTTCGGACAAAGGAAGCCTTCTGATCCAGTTTCTGATCCACGAGCTTGCTGCTCATTTTTCCCACAGCTAATTGCGCGGTGTCCCAGCCCAGAGAGCCGGCTAAGAAGCGCTGAGCCACTGAGCACACAACTCGGTGGGATGGAGGGGCGTCTGATGTCATAAATCACCATGGATATATGCATAAATTATCGCTTGAGCTCTGCGAACGGCCAGTGGCCGAAGTGAGTTCCAAAAGGGACGCTGTGAGGGGGGCATCGTGAAGTTAAAAAACAAAGCTTACGATAAACGAAACGACATTTAAGGATTTAACGAGAAAAAATCGCTGTCACGAGGATGCATCGTTTTAATCAGTGGAAGACAGTCGGGGTACGTACAGTGGTTGAATTTATTTATTTGTAAAAATTATTATCTATAGAACAAGATTGCAACTAAATAGAAGTGTGCACAATGTATTTTATGAATTTTTTTTGTACAATATAAGTTGGTCTATACATTTTAAACAATTTTATGCATCTATAAAATCCATTTTTCAGTCTCAAAAACAGAATATTTAATTACCACGAAATGAAGGTAAGGAACGTCTGTGCCTCGGCACGTGCTTATGTCCAGCTGCCTCAGATTCTCCGACGGCGTTGTCTGCGTCTTCAGCTCTGAAATGGTAGCAATATTTTGTCAGGCCAAAGTCAACAGCCGGCAAGCGGCAGGACACACAGGCATCGGACAGAAGGATGCGGGGCGCCAAGACCAGAAGACAAAGCCCGCACGGGGTGGGCGGAAATTTACATTGGCGCTGCAAAGTATGCAACGCATATTTTTACATCCTTTCTGTTTGCCTTTCTCCCAGAGCAGCTTTCTCTCGCAGCTGGAAAGAAAGGAAAAATACGCCCGAGGAGTGAAGGGTTTTATACAGTTAAATGTATTTATTTTTCCCGGAGCCAAAGGCAGGGCGACAGCCACAGGACTCGGCATGAATATGCCGGCTAGGTGCCGGCCAAGGATGTGCCGGAGGACATTCGGTTCGATGGTCGGGCTGGGCCTTAAATTATTATATTGAATCTGGTAAGG
Source organism: Drosophila atripex (assembly GCA_035045925.1). Lineage (NCBI taxonomy): Eukaryota > Metazoa > Arthropoda > Insecta > Diptera > Drosophilidae > Drosophila > Drosophila atripex. Next base: position 1,109,096 of record JAWNOP010000022.1, on the reverse strand, counting down.
AGGGTATGGGTTAATCTAGTAATCAGGTTAAGAATTTATTTGGTTTGATGTAATTTTGGGATGTCGGGGAGTCGGTTAGACTTGTAAGTTTAAAGAATTTGAAAAAAACTCTTGCAAGAATAGTATTTGAATTTAGTTTTCCAAGGTTTGGCTTCTGATATTATTATTTTTATAGCTAGTGAAATTTTTGCTTTAATAATTTAAAGAGAATTCGAGTTTTTTATGGCAAGCTAATAAACATTAACAATGAAAAGCGATGATCTTTTTTGGTCGGATATACACAGAAAATTTATTTAGAAGTATTAAAGAATACTATGTCTAGTAAATGAGCTTAAGTTAGATACATTTTTCGCTAAACTTGGGTAATTTCTCCACCTGGACTCCGACTATGTTCAAAACCTGTTGTGAGGCAAAAATTCCAGCACGGATACAGTAGTCCAGGGGCATATGCTGAACGAACATGGCCAAAAAGCCTCCGACAAAAGCGTCTCCGCAGCCATTGGTGTCGAAAACCTCGCCTTTTACCACTTTGGGCACTGGGTATTCTAATACCCGATCGTTCTCCTGAAAACAGAGAACCGGACACACCGCGTCCGTGATCAGGACAATTCGGGGGCGGATATTCTCTTTCGGCAAGCACTGCAGTCGCCGGCCTATCTCGAAGATGTTCTTCGTCTTCCAATCGTTGGCGTCAGCATATGCAATCGCCTCCTCCTTATTGCAAATGATGATGTCCACGAACTGGATGATGTTCTCCAAAGCGTCTCGTTGCATGGCAAGCACAAAGACAGCGCTGAAGTTGAGGATCATCAATCGGCTAGACTCGCTGCACATTTTCGCCACATCTTGTACAACGGATGGACAAACGGCTAGAAAGAAGCCGGTGAAGTAGAAGTACTGTGCCCGCTCAAGTGCGCAGGCATTCTCTTCATCATCCATCCAGTCGTCGGTGAATAGCGAAGCCGCTCCCAAATTAGCAACCAAGGAACGGTTTGCCCCACTTATTAGTACAGCACAGGAACCTGATAAGGAAAGCCAAAAAATTACTAAATATATAGAAAAATCAAAGTCTAATATACTAACCTGTAGGCAGTTCCTCCTTTATCTGATAAAGGGTACAAAGGCCATCGGCTTTAGCTCTTTTGGCGATTCGATCGCCCAACTTATCCTTGCCTACGGCTCCCGTAAAGACGGCTCGAAACGGAGTCTGCACAATCCACTGAAAGATACGCATGGTGTTCTGACAAGCTCCTCCCGCCGAGTAAATCACGTTTTCCATATTCATAAGCTCTTCGAACAGGGCATCGTGCTTCTCATCTGCAATGATGGCAGCATTCGCTTCCAGCCCGTATTTCTCCAATAGAGTATTGTCTTCGATATGGTAGGTGATATCAAGCAGGGGATTACCGAATCCCATAACGATTCCTTCCGGCAATTCCATATTGGCAGTCTTCACACAATCAGCGCGCTTTCGCGAAGTGCGTACGATGAGGTTCCAGTGGAGTGTGCGGCAGATGGGAGCTTTATGGAGAAGAGGATACGATATTATCCTCAAGTCAAGTATTAGCTTTGATCGATGGAACATTCCCAGGTAAAAGTAGGGCAATGACTCATTTGAAAGAAAGGCTCAGATCCGACCTAATTTTGGTACATGTTTCAAGAAAGACTTTACAAAAACTAACAAGTCCTCTGTTTCTCAAACTGAGAAGAGAAGCAAAGCCAGTTACTCTGAGCAGAGGCGAAAATTTATTCTCCTCACAGTTGCTTAAAATGTTAATTACCTGCATAAATCAATCAGGACAATTAATATTGTTGTGGCCCAATTTAATGTGCTATTAATTACGTATCCATCTTTCCGATGGAAGCATGTATAATTGCTGTGCAATTACGATGGCCAGGCAGCATCAAAAGAGGGGGTACCGGGGACTTTTATTTTCGTTTTTGCAGCCGGAGATGAATGAATTGAATGTAAGTGGGCTTGACAAGCTGCGGGAGTGGAGGGCGCTAGTGAAAGGATGGGGGCGAGTGCAGCCACCCAGAACGTGAATGTCCTTCCTGCGCCAAAAAAACATCATCAGCACCGAAAGTGGGCGGTTGTGGGGGTTGGAAAACAATGGCATTTGCAGTGCTTTGCACAAGTTGCCTGGCATAAATTTTAATTTTTATGCAACACAAAAGCTGTACCAGCAGCCCAGCCTTCCGCCGCGCGTCGGAGCTGTGCGAAATTGAAAAAGTGAAAAATATGGAACTGCAGGGAAATACCCTGGGAAAGACCTTGAAAAAACTTCAGTTGTCACAAAGCAAATAAGAAAACAGTGGCAGTATTACAATCATACATGGCTGGGAAACGAAATATCATGAATCTATTTCCATCTATCTGTTGCCCTTTTCATTCAAAATAATACATTGCTTTGCGAAAAGGCACTTTTGAAATTTAAAAATTGGGTTTTATTTTTGTCTGATTAATGAGTAATTGCCAGAATGGATAAGAGTTTACAAATGTGTTTTTAATTTCGCTTTCATTGCGATACCATATACTATATTGTACCCTTCTGGGAAGAGGCTTTTGAAATAAGGTTTTTTTGGGGATGTCGGCCGGTTGCTGGCGTCGTTTATCGCTCGCGAACGCCGCAAAGTATGCAGCGGTTTTCACTTTGCTTCTGCTGTTGTTAGTTTTGTTGGCAGCATCAGTTGTTGTTGCTTTTGTTTGCCGGGTAAGTACTTACTTATGTGCCGGGGCATTATTCTTGGCTATATTCCTTTGCTAAACCGCTGCTGCTTTTTCCGACAAGCGCAGCAGCAGAAGGGTGTCAGTACCAGGAGCAGGAGCAGGAGCCGGAGCAGAAGCAGGAGTAGCAGCCGCACGACGAGAAGCAGTGCTAGATGAGATGAAGATGAGTGGGTGAAAGGGGAAGCCAGGGGATGGATGGTGGCGGTGCGAGAGCGGCGGGAAAACCGCAGCGGTGACGTGGCAATGCAGCTGCATAATGTGGCATGCGGTTTGCATTAAAAATGATATTGCAACACGAGCCGCACATCTGCAGCTGTGTGCAGCAGTTAGGTGCCGCCTGCAGTCACTGACAGCCGCATGGCAATTATAATCCACACACACACTAGTCCACACCCGGCCGCACGCACACTGCTCACTCACTCATCCTGGCTTAAGGCTGCACTGAGAGAAACCGTATCTAAAACTAGTATGCGGAGAAAGAAAGCTTTCTGGAAACTGTCAAACATTTCACTGCACCCCATATTTTATTTTAAGAGGAATTCCTTTAATAGCCCAAACTACAGAGTAACAAACTTGTTGCAATTTCATAAGCTTATTAATAAACCGTTGTGGAATTTTTGTTTGTGTCAACACACAACTGCCTTGGAATCTGTCGCTGGGCCATGTAAGCAGCAGCTGCCAGTGACAGACACATCAACATGACACCCTGTCGCCCTGACAAAGCTTAGCTCAAAAGTGAGGAGGGGAGTCGGGCCAGGCGGCGATGGGTGGCACCACAGCAACCTCCCAGCTACCGTATCATTTTCCACACATCCAGGCACATTCGCATGCTCGACATGTTGCTTTTTGGGATGGGACGGCGCGGATGGGGAGGGGAGAACAGGACGTCCGCTTCCTTACCGCCGCTTCTCACGTTGTTATCTAACAAGCTTTTTATGTGATTACCTTTTGCCTTCTGTTAGTTTTACTATAATTTGGCCTTTACGCTTAACGAGATTGTTGCGAGGTACTTGCCCGAGAACAAGGAAACCTCTGACCAGGCCCATTGTAGACCCAGTGCATTGTGGCGCTGTTCCTTTTCTTTCCTGATACTTAGCCCCGAACAATGGCCCTAAGCTGGAGCAATATGAGTGGCATCATGTCCGTGTGGGACACCCAGTCCCACGTTGTCAAGTGATAATCCGGCCCCATATCCCTTGCTTCCGGTTACAATTGTTCACTGCTCAACAAACTTTTATTCGTGCGTTGCCGAAAAGATTTTATAGAAAAGATAAAAGGGATCACCGCCCATCGCCCATCGCCCACCGTCGACCTCCATCACTGATTATCGTCAATCCTCGATCAGCTCCACATGCGCAGGATGAGAGAAGCTGTACCCACAAGAAACAGTAGAATATTGAGGGTAAATCGGAAGACGGCTAGGAGATTCCACATCGCAACATAGCGGCTGCTTCGCAAGGAGACTCATCGATACCCGTGGATCTGGGAGCGGTGCGTCCTCTTGCGATGGTGACTTGAGCGACATATTCGGTATGTGTATTCCTATCCTAGTGATTAGAAATCCGAAACAGCCAGATTGTCTCGATCAGGGACAGCTTTTAATCAATAAGTTAATTAAGTGCACAACTTTTGCCTATCATACTTGAAAAGGTATATTATTATGTGGTTATTCCAATAAATTTCCAATACAATGTTTTTTTCAAGCCTACTTAGTTTTACAAACTAATGCATTTGTACATTTAATTGTCAAATATTTTTCATTTTAATAGGCATTTGAATTTCTTCACATCACGTGGCCTTTTCTTTAGTTGACGTTGAGAATGTCAAGGTTTCTTCAAAATTTAACTCATTTTACTGTCATCATTTCGACGAGTCGCATCGATTTTTTTCTTTACAAATATATATATTTCGAGAATCCTGCCTTTGGAGGATGGCCAGCTACGCTCCATTTCATAAAGCCGTACGTACAATACAACGAACATGGATGGGGTCCATGTGAGGTTCCTGACATGGACGTTCCCTACCAGCCGTTTTGCAAAAGCGACCGCCTGGGTAAGATCTGCGACTGGACGGTGGCGATGCAGGAGAAAAAGTTCTCCAACAAGTACGCCTCTTCATTTGGAAACAACAGCCAGTACGCCTACTTCCATGAGGATGACGATTCAACATTCCATTTGGTGGACACCTCCGGATCGCGAGCCTTGAAACCTTATCAGAGAGGTCGCTTCCGTCCGAACGTGCGCAACAATGCTCGGGTCAAAGGGCGCTCAGGGCGTGGCCCCGGCATGCTCGGGGTGGCTGGCTCAATGGCAGGAGGGGGAACAACCAGCGGCAGCACCAAGTATGGAAAGGCTCGCGAGTCTCGTCGCAATCAAGGTCGTCGTTTTGCCCGAAACGCGCCATCCCGTCTCCGGGAGAGTTCCGTTCTGGTGCGTCCCAACTGGGTATCTCTAGAGGAGATCGAGTTTCCACGTTTGCTCAAGCTAGCTCTTCCAAACATAAAGGATGGTCAGGACATCGTAACTTGTGGTTCCTTGGAGTACTACGACAAGCTCTACGATCGTATTAATTTACGCAATGAACGACCGCTCTTGAAAATGGATCGTATTGTTCACACGGTGACCACCACCGACGATCCAGTGATTCGACGACTCTCCAAGACAATGGGCAATGTTTTTGCCACCGACGAGATTCTGGCCACTATTATGTGCTGCACTCGGTCCAATTACTCCTGGGACGTGGTCATCGAGAAGCTGGGCACCAAAGTGTTCCTCGACAAGCGCGATAATGCCCAGTTCGATTTATTGACCGTAAACGAGACCTCGTTGGAACCACCCATGGATGAGGAGGGATCCATCAACTCCGCCCACAGCCTGGCCATGGAGGCCACTCTGATAAATCACAATTTCGGTCAACAGGTATTTATAAAATATTTCTAAGGTTTATAAATTAATTTATACTTATGTTAAAATAGCATTTGAATTTAACTTAATTTAATCTCCTAACAACTATTTTTTCCAAAAGGTTCTCCGCGTGGGGGAACAGGAGCCACGGTTCAAGTTCGAGGAGCCGAATCCCTTTGAGGAACCAGGCGTGGAGTTGGCGTCCCTGGGCTACCGCTACCGCCAGTGGCAGCTGGGCAATGACTTGGTTTTGGTGGCCCGTTGCAAGCACAACGGGGTGATCCAGGGCCCCAACGGGGAAGTTCAGTTCCTTTCTATCAAGGCTCTAAACGAGTGGGACTCAAAGGCAGCCAACAGCGTGGAGTGGCGCCAAAAGTTGGACACCCAGCGCGGGGCAGTTTTGGCCTCAGAGTTGCGGAACAATGCGTGCAAGTTGGCCCGCTGGACGGTGGAGGCGGTGCTGGCGGGGTCCGATCAGCTGAAGCTGGGTTATGTCTCCCGGGTGACTCCAAGGGATCACCTGCGCCATGTTATCCTTGGGACCCAGCAGTTCAAGCCCCAAGAGTTCGCCACCCAGATCAACCTGAACATGGACAACGCCTGGGGTATCTTGCGCTGCCTGGTCGACATCGTGATGAAGCAACCGGATGGAAAATACCTGATTGTGAAGGATCCCAACAAGCCGATGGTCCGGCTGTATGATATTCCGGAGAACTCTTTTGACTCGGACGCGGAGGATGAAGAGAACTCCAGCGAGCCCTTCGCCAACTCCCTTGACAACTGATATTTACGCAAATTTATTTAACTAATAGTTGGTGTTCGAATAAAGGACCCGATGACAGGCATCTGACAGATGCGATGTGTGAACACAAACGCAATTTAAATTGAGTTTTTGACCAAACACATTCGTATGTCGTCCGACCGCCATCTCCGGGCGGCTGCAGTCACAGTTATTCGGTGATGGCATCGCCACATCAATCACAGCGGTTCAAAGAAATACAAAATGAAAGCCGGCTAAATAAATATGCATTGTACAAAACACCCCCTTGCCATTACCGACTGACAATCACAATAATTGAACGGGAAGCGAACTGAGGAATGGCAGAGTTGAGGGATTCGGGGGATTGAAGGAATGAGGGATTGACGGACGAGGCGACAAAAGATATTGTTGTTTGGGTGACAAACCTCAGGTTCAATAAATCACCAAATACAACATCAATCAATGCAAATACTGCTGCGTGAGAAACGATTTGTGTGTAAAAATGTTATCGCATTCAACAGCATTTAATTAAATTCATATAGATGTGCTCGAATTTCATATGCATTTGGCTTTTTTGTTATTCACAAATTCAATTTTGCCAGCCAGTGGGCGCAGAAGTGCCGAAATTATTCCCCAACGCAAATGCAAATCGTTCAACTAAATTACCAAAATATTCAGCATATTTTTGTTTTTGTGTCCAACCGCCCAACCACTATGCTTTCTTTTTATTCCACGCCAAATTAAATATAGTCCTATTCAATTTGCATGGCTAAGTTCGCATGCGAGCGCAGGGCGGCGGAGTGTGAATAAAGTGTGTGAAAATATTTGGAAATTATTAGAAACTGTTAAATGTTGAATTTTTGCAATTTACTTTTATTTTTTTGCGCCTACAGGGCTAATAGATTTTACGCAAATCTGATTGACCAGCTCAGTAATTATTTATTCAAAAAATAGAGTGAAGCAATATGAAGTATACGCACGCATTGAGTATCCGCCCAGTTGGCCCTGTCAAGTTGGCCCGGCTTGAACTTGCCAGTGAGCTGCTGTGAAACACCGAAGTGTTATTCAATTAAAACATTTTGTTTGCTAAATCAACATGTAAGTGGAGTGTGTGTGTTCCAGTGCAGGACCAACTTACGGAATGACTTTTGCGGGATGGTTTTTTAAAGCGTTCGCCGCAGAAAAGTTTACTCTGGCCGGTTAGATGCTCGAGTGGCTTCAGCTTCCAGCTACCAGCTAACAACTACTGTTACCAGCTTTAGCTTCTGGCCAGGAATGGAAACTGGGTAGCTGGTAACTGGCATTTCAAGGTCTGCGCTTGGCTAACCACGCCGTTGAAAGGCGTTTAACTAACTGGCAGGGCACTTGCCAGCGGCAACAACTCCGAGCCCAGCTCAAGTGGGGCCTTAACGCAAAACTTTGTACATTTTATCGCATATGGAGGACTGCGGGCCATGTTAGAAGGGTGAGGCAGACCAGGGACGGGGCTTGGGGCAGTAGGGGCAGAAGGGGCCGGAGGAGCACTGGGGGCAGGCCAAGGCATTTGCATATGCAACCACAAACACCGCCCGAGTGAAAAGTTAAGCGTTGAATGAGGGCGACAAATTGCAAATTAAACTCTTTTGCATTTTCCCAGCACACACATGAGAAATAGTTGTAAATAAAACTGCCGCACCCGCGTCAACTTTTCTTCCCATCCCCCGGCCGACTCCCCAGCCACTCCAGCGACCTCTGACTAAAATTCAATTTCATTTCAATTTGGCCAACGCATTCTGCTGGGGAATGGGAAGCCGTCTGAGCCGCATTAGGAAACCAAATGCGACTTAAAGTTGCCGCCAAAGCGTTCGAAGCTCGAGGCTCTTTGGCCGTTTAAGCAGCGAATTTGCCATCTTTGGACATTAGTTGGGATTGGAGGATTTTCTTGGTGGATGAGGGGCTGCACGGAATGGGGGATGGTTGGATGAAGAGTTTAGGAATGTTTGTAAGCCAAAAGTTTGGTGTTCTTTTGGCCGGCTCAGATTTCGCCTTTGCCTTTTGGCATATTTAATTTGCCAAATTGTGTCAGTTTTTCTTTTCATTTGGGGTATCCTGTCAATTTTGTGACATTCGCTTTGGGCCCCGTTCACCGTTAACTTTTCAAATGCAGCTCATTTAAATATCATTTGTCAAGGAAAAAGTTTGCCACGAGTCAGTTAATCGAGGATAAAGCTTGAGGCATGCCAAGGGTTAGAGCACTTTTTTCGGGTAAATCTTGAGAAAATTGTCAAACCAAAAGCCCTCAAGGAAGATACACAGCATTTTTTTTAAATAAATAATATTTGTATATTTTATCAATGGTTTTTGCAATTTGGAAAGCGAACATTTATATCTCATGACAACTATTTTATTTTATAAATTGTAGTTGAACAAACTACCTTTCAGCCATTCTGTGCACCTCACGACCTTGCTCCACTTTCTCGATTGCAAGTCTGCCAGTTTCTGCTTCAGAGTTTTTCCAATTTAATGTATTTAAATTACGCTTTTTGCATTTTATATGCACGACTAGACAGAGACACGCCGACATTGTTGATGGCAACGAAATGAGACTTGTTATCAAAGCCAACGTCACCCCCATCAAAACCAAGGAGTGAAACAAATTTCACCGGCACCCAACAAATTTGCTACAATAGTGATAATTTTTTCCACTTCTTCAGCTCGTATTCAAACGCTCTCTGTGCTGGGAGAAGTTTGTTCAAACATTTTGACAAAGTTATTTTTTCTCGGCATTTTAGCCAAAACTTTTTCGGTGACTGTGGCGGGCGAAGGAGAATAATGTCCAAAAATTATGTAGATGCAATGTGGGAGACCAAGGAGTCGGGGACTAAGGCCATAATTCGATGAAATGAATTGGTTGCAGCTGCAGTGGCAGCTGTTCCAACACCGAGTTAACTGACAATTCGCCCAATGATTGCATAAAAAGTTCTCGAATCCCGCAGAATTATCGCCCCACCCGGACTACGGCGGAAATCATTTCTTCCCCTTCCGGTCAGGCTCACAGTTTCTGTTCTCGATCCCTGTTCCTTCCTGTGCTACCGCAGAAAAGGGGAATATTTTTCACGTCTCACTTGCCACTCTTGCCCGATTGCCAGAGGCCCATACTCCGGAGGCAGCGGGGCAACTTCTGTTTTACACATTTCTAATTCGTTTCCTGCCTGCAGACGTCTGGCTGCTCGGAGTCTGGCTGCCTGGAGTTCAGAGTTGCAAATCTCGCATGAAATTCATTGAATACTTGTCAAAAAAAAATATATATATATTTCACTAGCCACCGTAATTGGAATCTTTCTCGTTCGTGTCATCCCTGTTGGCCACATGTGCTCTTTTTGGGCTTTTGAATATTTTGTCGGAGATTCTTATGTTCGATTGATTCAGTGGCCAATTCAGTGGCAATGCATGGCATAGGAATTCTGAAAATCTTTTTTCAGGCTGGTCGTCTTAAATAAGTAAAACATAACATTTTTTTATGAAGCTCGATGATGAATTAGGTCAATATGATTTAAAGTTGAAACTACCAATGGGAAAGATATCGCATTTATTATAATGGATTGCCTTCAACCTGAACTTTTATCAACAAAGACACATTTTTTTAGTGGATTTCATTTTATGCAAATCACTGAGGAGATCAAAAGCAAAACACGATCTCTGGCGGTGATTATTCCGGGCAGGTTTCATTTTAAATGGAGATCCCAGAACCGAAGAAAGCGAGGCAAACTGAAACACTGATGTGGTTTAACTTTGGATCCAGGATGTGGGGTAAAAAGTAAATCAACAAGTTGGATAAACTTGGCTGTCAGACACCGATGGAATATTTTAAGCACGACGAGCTCTTAACTGCTTTAAGTTTTCAACATAAATATCAAGTATACGCACACGATACCCACATACCGCGCTCACAAGAGGGCATAGGAGTGGAATATAGGATGGAGTGCCGAAGCAGGAGCTAAAGCGGGAGGTGGAGGTGAAACCGAAATCCAGGACCCAAGGAAAAAACATAAGAATGAAAACAAACGAAACAGACAACAAAGTTGGTTTACTTTTGGGTTCCTTTCAGTTCTTTTGTACATTTCGCCACAAGCATGAAAATCGATTACCTGTTTGAAATGGAAAATATTTATATATATATATATAGAATTGTCTTTGAGTGGGTAAGCTGATTGTGAGGTTCCCTTTTTATGTGGAAAGGACAGACTTTGCATAACCGAATCGTAAATACAGCAAGAGGGTCGGAAAACAGTGAAATTATGTCGAATGTGTTTTTCGGTTTCTAATCTCGACTTCGATCCTCAGTGCCAAAGTGAATTGCCAGCTATAGCAGATGTCGAGTGGCAATTTGCAATGAATTTGCTCGATTGCTTCAGCTTTGACTCCAGCTGCACCTGCTGATGGTGCAACAAGAAGCCGTCCCTCGCAACCCGCATTGCTTGCCAGCATTGTTTTTTATTTTATTTGCAACAAATTGGGTTTTGTCAACCGCCCATTGCCTGGCCTGTCCTGGGTGTCCGGACTCCGGAGGGTGTCGATGTTGAGGGACATCTGATGCAGCGCCGATGACAACTATGTCCTTGTGTGTGAACAGCAGAAGTTTCGCACAAAATTAAATTCCTTTTGCCTTTCCCCAATAAACTGGCATTGTTGAATGGGAATCATCGAAATTTTCATCACTCACCCTCCAAAAAGTGTCCAAACAAAAGGCAACCAGACGTTGGCCAGCATGTGCCAAGCAAGGTCTCTTGGCCCTTGGCTCCGTTGCACATACTCAATCACAATCCGAGTGCGGTGGCAAGTGGCAAGATAAGATCAAGTGCCGCACTTGTGGGTGTCACAAAAAAAGAGAAAGATTACTTGCTTGGAGTTGGTATAGTTTCAAGCAAAGCAATCAAAATTTTAAGCAAAAACAAATTTTTTACACTTTTCTATAGAACTGCTAAGTGAACATACAAATACTTTGTTTTCTTGTTATTTTTTTAAGTTTAAATCAAGTTTTTAGTTACCCCTATCCTTTCCAACAGTAGATTTATAAATTCTTACAATTTTATGACGCATGAAAAAAAAACAAACGCATTATGATAGTGATCTGGTACTGAATTAGTAACCTTCAGAGGAAGTAATAAAAAATTAACTTTCGTAAAACATAATCCAGATTTTTGATTATCATAGAAAATGTCAAGAATATAAAATATTATAATAAACGGAAGGAACCGACCTATTGACCGTTGTTAGGTTTCTTTGGGCCGTCGTATCTTGTCCTTAGAGCTATAAAATATATCTCATGTCCTGACTCCCATCTCACTAATATATCATATTTAATGTGTCTGACTTTCACGTTGTTTGTTCCTTGTGGTTTTTTTCATGGTCTTATTTTTGGTGCATTTTTAGTTTCATTTTCGGTGTACTTTTTTCCGGGTCGCCGTCCTTTATGCGCCACTTACTTCCGCACTTTAATGTGGCTCCATAAACTCTCCTTTATGACGGGCTCTCCTCCCGAAAACAAAATGTTTTTTCATGTCCCTGGCTCCGATTTTTTTTCGAGCCATCTTTAATAGCTGCCAGTACTTATTGTGTTTATGTAAGCCTGGGTGTCGAGTATGGTAGGCCTTTAATGAGCTGATTTCAACTAAATTTTATGTGGTTAAGCGCATTAAGAGTGCACAAACTCATTTCCAGAGTCCACATCAAATGGGGTCAGCTCCCCCGTCGTCTTTGTCCAGGTTACCCAAAGAACCGAGGTGTGCGTCACTTGACACACATCCATTTCAAGATGTTTAGGAAAAGCACGTTAACAGCGTTTCGTGCTAATCAGGGGCTCGCATTTGATTCTAGGTTTTGCTCTCTGAAACATTTACGGCGAATTTCCGCAGAAATGGTATTTGTCACCAGAAATGAACACGACATTTGGCTAATTTGAATTAAAATACTTGCCATGGTCACCACAAGACTGTTGGCAATGATAAATCTTATACTAGCTATGCGATTTTAAAATACTCTTCTCAGTATATTTTATTGCTATTGTTATTATTTATATTTGTATTTGAATATAGTTACCAATGGATATTTTTTATTAACGTATTTTTAGTTTGAAAATCTAAAGTTATTAATAAAAAAAAAATGATTGTAGATCATAAAGAGAGTATGGAATCTGGAACACCGACCGGAGGTCACCAAAAGAAGCCAAAAAAAAAGATACCTGCCAGAACAACAAGATACTGAGGCGGGGCGCCTGTTGTGGCGCCTATCACCTGGTGGCTCACTAAACAAGAAATTATTATGAGCTTGCAGCTTCGTTGCCAGTTGCCGCAGCAGCCGTTGTCGTAATCACACACGACTTGACTCCCTCTACCCAAAAACAGCCCTCGGTGCCCGTAGCCCTCAACCTTGTTTAACTTCCGCTGAAATTCATATACACACACACCAACACCAGGACCCAGATGTTGGTCAACTTTCATAAACAGCCAGGAGCCTGAGGAATTTCGGCGAACAGACGATTAAATAATCATAGCTTTTCTATACTTTTAAATTTGATGATCATTTTTTCCTCATAGAGTGCTGTAATTGAGGGAGTATATACTGAAGTATTTATGTACACTTTTTTGAGCTTCCGATATAGTCGCTTACGCCCCTTTATACCCTCGAAATCACTCACCGAAATCATCACAAAAAAAAGTTTAGCGTGCCAAAACACGAAAAGGGAAGTTGACCGCTTGCTCCATATGCCCGCCTGTCTGTCTCTGCTGGCCAGCGACCACGCCCCCTACGGGCACCTCCACTCCAACTACCCACCTACTGCCCCCACACTCCCGATGCCGCCATGTTTGTGTTATTTAATGTATCCTGGATTTATTGTGCTGTTTCCTTGTACCCTGCTGCCGTGCATTAAATGTACATAAACTTTTTTTCTGTCCAGGCCTGTATTTCTATACATTTTTTGCGAAGTTGCCGGTTGTGCTGTTTTGGTTGTTGCAGCATGTCAGAGTCTGAGTTGGCTTCCGTTTGGTCTTGAAACCTGCAACAAAAAGGGAGGAAGGCAAAATGCGCACACATGTACACATGTGCATACCCTCTGGCTGAATTTTGCAATTTACAGCAGGAAAAAGACGTCGCCCAACGCTGACATTATTATGCGGCGACGACGAGCAGCGGCGACTTTTGCCCCTTGGCCATCGTGTCGTATGCGTTTCCGGAGAGGGCCAAGACCAAAGCACCCCTCCTCCCGCAGTTCCACTTCTGCTGAATCTCTTCAGATGTTGCAGTGTACCGCATGCAGCTACCAACGACACTTGGCTACAGTAAACAATATACAAAGGGACTCAACTTTGTTTGCCGTTTTCAGGCAATCACTTCTTTATGTTTCGATTGGTTTAATTTTAAATATTTAAATTTTATAATGACGTAATGAAAAAATACCTTGTTAAGCTCCTTTTAAATATACGTATACTCAAGGGTTAAAAATGTGTAACATCCATGTTATAGTTATAGATTTTAGTGAATCTTTTTTTTGTGTTTACCAGCCACAGAGTGCATCTGTGTTTGATTGTATTTTGTAGTACGAAACTTTTTACGCAACCGAACAAAGTAAACGAGTACTGGCCACCCATTGGGTTCGAGATGGGGAGGACCAACTGAGAGGGGCTAAAAGCTAGGAGCCATGGCAGCGGCTGTGTCACACAGGGCGGATGATTGCTCATGTTGGCCCCCCACACTTGTTTGGCATTTACAAAGTAATATACAAGTCGGAAAAGCCATTGGAAATGTGTTCGCACTGTTTATGAAATCAATTTGAAGAGGCAGCCAACGGAGGTTCATTTGGCGCGGTTGAAAATTTTGCAATCAATGCGAACTATTCGCGTTTTTTTCTATTGCAATTTCAACTGCATTGCCGGCATGGGCATGTTGAAAAGCCGGGCAACGGCTGAGCGGGAAGGAAGAGGGGAGCTCTAGGTTTAAGGGAATCATTCTATCGCATAAGCGACCGCATTACACGCTGCATTGAGGAGCAGCTAAATGACCGCAATGAAACCCACACCACCCCTGAAGCCACTGGCAGGAATGCCACCTCCTGCCCTCCCTCCTCAGCGCCTGTCCTGCCCCTGCATCCTTCGCTTGGCAACATTCGCATCAATTTGTGTGTGTGCAAGCATGTGTGAGTGTGTGTGCGTTGAAGTCTGCTGGAAAGCAAAGTTTACTTGCGCTTTAAGTAGTCAGGGGCAGCTGAGGCGCAACAAGAGCGCCGCCGAGGGGGGCTGAGTGTGGGCGGCGGCGGGTGGGCAGCTGCTAGGCCAGCAATGAGCAGCATGCCATGGCATGTCGGCAAAGGCATCCCAAAAGCACACACTGGCATCCAAGTGCAAGTGCGCACACCCACATTCCCTCCTGCGAACATTGGATTTGGGATTGAGGAAACCCCTGAAGGGCACTGCTAGTAACATTCCATGTAAAATAATATTTAAAAAATTTATTTTAAATTAGAAACTACAGAACTAAAATGAGTTGGATAAGAGAAAAAAAAATTATATAACCAAAAAAATATAACATAATGGTGCCTTCTGGCAGCGTTTCTCTATACAGATAGACTCTGGTACATCTCCCTATAAATATATATCTATTGATATATCTCAGTATCCACAAACCACTGTGCTTCAACCGGATACAGCTCGCTTGATGGGCACTCCAACTGTTTGCATTATGAGGCAGTGAGCTTCCCGTTCAGCCTCGGCATCGTCATCGGAATCAGCAGTGGCAGCAGCTTCATCCGCAGCCGTCTCAGCAGTGGCTCGATCATCAGTTTCCCCCTTTGGCCAATGCAAGCAAATTGAGCTGGCCACCCTTCCACCGGCCACGCCCACCAACAGGCCTCCACCTCCGCCTCGCCATCCCGCTACCACTTTGTGTGTTCAACTGTCAATACTGGCAATGAGTGAAATGGAATTTGTCTTTCTTGCTGGTGACGGTTCGAGTGGCGTTCGGCAATTTGTTGCATTCGACCCCTGACCCCCAGCTCCGGGCTTGGTCTTTATGCCGACCAGTCACTCCATTGCTTTGGTTTGGGTAATAGTTTCAAATCACTTTCCAATCTTCTCAAATTTCGCATTTTGCGCTGAGAGCCAGGGATTATGTATTTTTTTGTGACTCACTCTCGTTCTTTACTTTGCGATGGATTATTATATCGCTGGAATGTAGTAATTGAAGTGAAGTTTCAAAACCCCATTTTTATTACGAATTTAAACTCACTCTACAAACATAGCTGGCCTTAACCGAGTTGCGTAATCGGAGGTTGATAATAGCTCGGAGCTCTATTTATATGTCTCATTTTCACATATATTCAACTTTTTGTTCCGGCTTCAGGTTTTTGCGGTTTTCCCACGAACAGAACTACTCTGACTACTACATATTATGCAAAATAAATTTGAACCCTTTTCCAGTTAGCTGAGTGTGAGTAATTAAGTTTATTTTGATGATACACGCGCATATGTTCACTTAGTTCTGGTTGAATTTTAATTTTAGCAGTTTAATTAGTTTAGCCTCCCGGCTACACATTTCCATGTCGAACGGCCCGGTAGATTGGATCCATCAGAGCTATGAATAATTCGGAGGGTTTTAGCAACAGTTTCATATAAATATTTTCATGTTGCATAGAGCGCAGAAAACTAAATGTAAAACGCATAACGAAGTTGTAAACTTTATTCTGCGTTATTGAAAATATGGTATCGCTTTCGGCATCCAATTTGTCCAGTCGGACGACCTCGTCGGAACTTGACATTGATGCGCATATCAAATCAGGGAGTATAAACAAAGAGCCAAATGCACGACTTTCGTCAATTCATTTGCATTTATTACAGCTCCGATCTGCCGTCCAGGAGGGGAGCAGCAGGCATGAAAATGGAAGACGTCAAATGTGTGTGGTCCTGGTCAGGCAGGAAAAAGGTAGCAAAAAAAGATGACAGCCCGAAACCAAACCGAAATCGTACGCTGAATTATTCATATTTTTGCAATGGCCAAAGTTTCCAGAAGGCCAAGAGTGAGTGTCGGGGAGGGCGACGGAAGGGGGACTCGGGAAATCAGCTTAGCAAATGAAAAATCGAAATTGGGCAAAGGCAGAGGAAAAAGCACAGCAGCAGCAGCAGCACCGGCTGAAAAGCAAAAGTTGCACTCATTTGTAACAATTTATTTGATTTCTAGCAAAGGAATTTCCTCATTCGGGCTCCCATTTGTTGGCCCTTTTCCACTTCCTTTGCCGTTCAGGAGCTCAATGCAAAAGCGTTTTTTATTCAATTTTCTGCTCACGTAATATTGACAAATTATTAGCGGGGATTTTTGATAGCTGCGGGTGGCCCGGGGCAGTCCGGTCGGGGAGTGGGGTGGAAACAGCTGGCGAGGCGATGGGAAAATTTTTTATTGTTCCCTCGGACGAAAGGTGCAGCTGGCAGGAGATTTTCGAGAGGCCAGAATGACTTTGTTTTGCATTTTTTATTGCGATCTGAAGAGGAAAGGCAAAAAAAAAACGGAACAAGAGGCATTTTTAAATTGATTATTCCCTCCTGTTTCCTTTCCCCCCTGCGAAATGAGATTTTCCTAGCTCTGACTCCTCATCTGTGCGAATTTCATGGCCCCAAGCAAACAAATTGTTGCACAAATATTTGCTATTAATTTCTATAGACAACATTTTGTGCCGCCAAATGAGCAAGCGAGCTTTCAGGGGCACCAGCAGGTTGAACTGGGAGGCATGCCACGCCCATCTATGAAATACCAATGAAATGTTAACCATTAATTGTCATCCAGCATTTAGCCAGGTCATTTGACAAGTTTCAATCTTTGTGTTTTTCATTGCAAATCTTCGCACAATGGCTTCTTTGGTTAACAGAAAGGCCAACATGGTCCTAACAGCTAGCGAGAGGACGGAGTGCTGTTCTCACGCCTGCGTTTTGGGTCCTGTTGTCCCGAGGACTCTCATCTGCCGATTGCTCTTTATGATTTATGAAATTCCTGGCAGCACTCTCTTTCCTTTAAGCGTAAAAGGATGCGAGGGAAATGGGATGAGGCCGCAGAAATGGTATCTGATATTGGCCTGTTGACATATATTTTCTAATTGGCATTTCCGATGCATTTGTTTGGAGTTTTCACATCGATAGTATGAGTTTATGGTTAAGAAAATGCCAAAATTTTAAGCCAATAAATTTTGGATGCCAATTTTCAGAATTGTTTGTACCCAGGCACCAAGATAAATCTATTCATTTAACTTAACTTTCCTAGATTTAACCTAGAGTTTTTTCTCTTGGCTTAAGATGGTCCCAATTAGCTTTGAGGGTCCTCAAACGAAAAGCAAAAGTCCTCAAAAGCATCCCAAATACAAACGAAACTCGGATGATCCCCTAAATTGGAAGCTTTTCGTCCATCAGAAGCCACAAAATGTGAAATTTGATGGAAATTCCTTTTCGAACTATTAACCGCATAAAGCGGAAGTGAAGGAAATTAGCGAGTCAAGTATTCTAATCAGGACACGTGCCAAGCTTCGGGGCCAAGTGTTTTGGCTTTCGAGATACGATTGAATGCACACGGACTCTTCGGCATGTGGCCTAATACTGCAGCAAACACTGGCACACCCACCACTCGCACACATCGTAAATCTTTCTGCATTTACACAAAAGGGTCGCAAAAGGTTTGGGGCAAGGATATTGGGCCAATATTCTAATTAACTCATGCATAAACGATTAATAACAAACAAAAGTGCTATAAATTTCCACTCGACTTGATTGATGGCCTCTAAATTGTATTTACATGTTCGCCCTAACGAATATGTTGAGCCCTTGCCTATGATTCTGTGAGTATCAGTGTTAACCAAGGTCTGACCTTTGCACATTTGACAATTCTGCGACCTTGCCGACAAACACACACACCTAAATATATATATTCAAATTGTGGTTAATGAAAAAAGGAATTAATATTCGGCTGACGGGTTTTCAGAGTTGTTTATTCGTAAAATTAATCAAATATATGTTTATTTACTTTTGAGTGGAAAATTTAATTAAAAATAATGATAATATATGTTAATAAGTTCCTATGTTATTTTATTAAAAATAATATACGCTTGACGAGAATGCCAATAGTTTAATTACATTTTATTGGACAGAAATTTTGAAACATTTTTTCACTCCAATAAACAGATATTCCTCTGCATAAAAAAGAGTATCTCAAATCATTTGAATTGAGTGCAAGGCAATTTTCAAACAGGTAAGAAAAAGTCTTTCGGCTTTCGGTCAACACGTTCTACGTTGTCTGGACACTAAATCACAATTTATGCTGTTCTCACGTAAAGCCCATTAGGGGGACATCAAAAAATTATTACTATAGCGTTTTATTTACGATTATTTGATCAAATATGGGCCAACGACAATGACGGCCATGTCTGTATGCCATTTGTGGGATGCCAACTGGGCGTATAATGTTCTGTGTGCTAAGGGTCATAAAGTTAATGCAATCCAAACACTAGCAAATAAAACAACAAACAGGATCATGATAAGAGGACGTGGCGCACGGGCTGTCTGGCCGGCTTGGCACGTCCCAAGGTAGCCCGTAAATGTAAAATTGAAGGAAATCTAAATGGGACAACCAATCATGTTTTTAAACTGTTAGTTTTAAATGGACCTCTACTTGTAATAGATATAATATGTCTTATATGTCTTATAATATGTAGAAATTTGCTAAGTAATGAATAGGTTCTTGTATTTTGATGTAAAATAATCATTTTAGTTCTATTTATATTAATAATATCGAAAATTGACTATTATTTATTTAAACATAAGAAGGATGCTCGGTCATTGAGTTACATATTATCCATAAGATATAATTGGACGAGAAGTGTAGATGAAACTATCTAAACCAATTTTAAGCCAAAGTTTAGCCGGTACATGGATGGCATCAGGTGTGTGGGCTTTTGGGCTGCTGGAAAATGCAAACACGTTTTAATTAAAATACTAAGACAACAATAATAGCTGAGGCTCACATGGGCCATCCAGGAAGGATGTCAAAGTCAGCAGCTGGCCAGGAGCACCAAACCGGAGCCAGTTCAAATGAATTTGTGGTGGCCAGTCGGAACAGCCTGGTACAAGAACAAATCTAATCGCATTCACCGAATGCCTTCCCATGGATTTTGTTTGCATGCAAACGACATAAACAACCGAAAGCTGTTTGGGATGCAAACAGTGACAGAAATGAAAATACTTGTTCATTTATTTACTCAATAAGTATATAAATATATAGTTTTTATATGATTCAGCTTAAAGGTCAATAAGATGTACAAACACTACAAATTGGCCCAATAATTGGTTAAAAAAGATTTATTTGAAATGTTCATTAAAAATGTTTTTTTCATTAATCGTTTTTAATTGTTCCAATTAAACTGTGTATAGTAAAAGACTAATACCTTAGGCTGTGCTTGTAGCATAATTTTGTCTCTATTTATTTCTCTCAAGCAATTTCTCTCAGTACATGCACGTGTGTACCGAGTCAGGGAGTCAGGAAGTGAGCTATGTAAGAGTGTTGGGGACTTAAAACAGAGTTTCTAGCAGACAAGTGCCTAATGGCTGTGGCTAATGAATGATGACAGCATTTAATGTCGCTCCCTCCACTTCCTTGACCAGCATCATTAATAACCCGGCCGACCAACAATGCCAGATGTCAGGGTATCAGTAGCAGGAGCAGCAACACCTTGACCAATAAAATCAAATTAAACGACGAAAACAGGCCCAAACCAGTTGACCCAAACCGGTAAATGCTGGGTGAATTATAATTGCCAAAGTTTGAGCAACTGGCCAAAATTTCGGCCACAGCTCATTAAAAACTGAAAGCAGGCTAACAATGAACCCATCAGCCCATCCTTGTTAGTATTTAATCCATGGAAGCGCGGTTGGATCCCGTGAGTGTGGGCTTAGCCCTGAAAGCAAGCTTAATTACTCCTGACTCGCCGCCGGACAAATTAATGATGCCTAAAAGTGAGGGAGCGAACTTGGAGGAGCGTAATAGGAGTGGCACACTGCGTGCGGTGACGTGTAACCGCAGCTGACTGCATTGCTCATACGCCCCGTTGCACAATTAAGTCAGTTATGCCAAAACAGGCAAGGAAACGGTTAACGGAATTTCAAGAGTTATTGAAGGTGAAAGGTGAACATTATGGAATAATGATGTTGTCTTTCATTATACCAGAGCTTAGCTTGCTGTAGAAATTAGTAATTAAAGAAGTGGGATTCATTTTCAATCTGATTCAGTCTGACTATATTTACTTTCATTTTATTTGAAACTTCCTTTAGTCCAGATCTGGGTCTTCTACTGTCTGATAGCTTCCTGCTGCTGAAACTCAATTTTTAATTAAATTTCGTTTGTTTGATATAATTGCCCACAGCTTAAATGGCGCTTGAAAAAATGAGCAAACGTTTAATTTTTATATTTTATAATTTGCACTTTTAGCGCAAAACTAAAAATGTTTGGCGGACTCTGACCCAGAAAATTGCTGCCGACATTAGACGGGCGTTCGGCGTATATGCTTGCCATTATAACAATACAGGTTCGATGAGGCCCTGGTGTGTTGGCTTAGTTGCGGGGCCAAAGCCAAATGGCAAACATCGGATGCATTGGCCTGGCCCAACCTCGGACCGGTCAAACAGAACCGTCTGTGTGCAGTCGACCCGGAGGGCCACTATTTGCCGTACACGAGTAAATGGCTTAGCCGAAATGGGGGCTATACGCCGAATGTAATTGTTACATTGAAGTGGCAAATCGCTGGCCGTTCCACGATTACAATTATTATTATTATTATTTGTAGTAACCGCATTAGAACTTTTGCAAATTGGTTTTATTTCAGCAGTCCACTCACATGGCAAGTATCGTGTTTTCACAGACTGCCAAACACAAGCACACACAGTTCCACTATATGCAGGCATCCCCCAGGACATGGCGAATAATTATGCAGGAGCCGGGCCAAACTCCAAAAAAAGTTCCGCATATTTAAGTTATGCATGGGCATACATAAATACTAAAAGTGGACCCAAGCCCCCAGAAAAACTGAGCATATGTGGGGGTCGCGCATAGATTTGCATTTGTTATTTTCATTTTAAAGGTGATTATTGCCATTACAGGGAATAATATTTGTTGGACGGTCTATTTCAGGATTTTTCGTATTTTCTTTAGGGAATTTTTCTTTTTGAGAGTTTCTTATGCTTTTTTTTGTGTTTGTTTGAGTTTTTTTCCGTCTATTTAGATAATTCATGGACCACCTATCATCAAATTTGTAAAAGGAATATCTAAAAGATTTGTATATTGATTCTTCTGCAATCTAATTAAAAATCTTAGAATAAAAATTTTTTCAGATTTTTTGTTAAATTTTAGGAAGGATCCCTTTCGAAAGTATGAGGAATGCGTGGGAGGAGCGATAGGTATATTTATGTCAATTTTCATCCGATTCTTGAACGGAATATATTAAACGATTTCAAATCGATTTTTATTAAATCTGCATCAAATTCTAGAAACATAATTATTTTAACGATTTTTTCCCAAATTTTGGGGGATCCTCATCGAATTGTGAAGAATGCAAAGGAGACATAAAATGGCCCCCAGCAATCCGAACAATTATCTGATTCTCGAACGCAATACCTTAAACCATTTTTACATTAATTCTGCACAAAAATCTAGGACACATTTTTTTCTTTTTTTTTTTTTTTTTTTTTTTTTTTTTTTTTTTTTTTTTTTTTTTTTTTTTTTTTATTTTTTTGTTTTTTTGTTGGTTTTTTTTTTTCCTCCCTTTGTTTTTTTTTTCTTTATTTTCTTTTTCCCTTTCCCCCCCCCCATTACAATGTCGGTTTCGTTTTTCCTCTTCTCTTTCTTCCCCCCCTATATATTTTTCGACAAAACAAAAAAAAAAAAAAAAAATTTCCTCCAAACCTTTTTTTTCGCCCCCAAAAGAAAAACAAATAACAAGTAAACAAACCAACCCCCATAAAAGCATAAAGCAATTGACCGAGGAATCAGTATCCACTGACCCCTTAAGTTAAGTCCTCCGGGATCCTCGCATTTCCAGCTTAAGCGAATTTTTACCAGCTTTAAGATACCTCCGGCAATCTGGGAGGCACTTCCTGATGCTGATGTCAATGTCGGTATCGACTTGGGCAATGTTCGAGAGCTCGAACATGTGCAATAAAATTGCGAATCTCTCGACTCGACAATTTTCCATTTTATGGCACACTTCGCTGACAACGGTCTCGATTTTCTCGATTCTCTCGCTTTATCGAGTTTATTGCGGGTAAATGCGCTGCGAAAAAAAATCAACAATAAATGCACACAGATGCAATGTATTTAAAATTCGCATATATATGTAAGTATATATTGCCTCAACTGACTTTATATGTAGCACAGAATTCTGATTATTTGGTAAACAAGGTGGCTTAACGTATCCAAGACAACTGTAAAATGGCCAGGGGAACACAATGTTAAAGGCTGCTATTGGGTATGAAAAAAATATGTTGTGGAGATGGGGATGTAATTTTCCTCAATAAGTCGATTTTTACACAGATTATTAATAAAAAAATATAAATTTCAAAAAAAATTTGCTTGCCCTTTTTAACAGTTTAACCTTTTGGCACTAACTTCTTTAGAAATGATTTTTACAGAAAATATTTATAGTCTGCAAAATCGCAATGTGGATATGTTTTCAAAACGACGATAGCTTATAACGGTTTTTTGTCAGATAACATGTAATGTCCAACTGGGGTTTGTTTAATTAAGACTTTTTTTTATCGATATTGAGCAGTAATTTGAAACTAGAAGAAATGTTGACATTTTTTTTTAAATAAAATCTTTAAAGCTTAAACTCCTAAAACTGATTGAAAAATACAGTAAATTTTGACAAAAAAGAATGTTTAGTTTGCTTTAAGGTTATTAAAATCTCATTGTAACGTAATTATAAAGGAAAACTTTTTTAGAAATATTTTCCAGGAGGTTTTGCAAAGGGGTCTGGTCCTTACAAGAGGCATTCTTATTTAAACTGCAACAGCTGTTGCCAACATTTTTTGGCTATGAAAATAATGGTAGCAATGAGTGAAGCGGGCTAAGCTTTGAATAAAAACCCTTCAGCTGTGAGCCAAAACTTTCGCATAAATATTTTAGAAATGAAATATGCACCACTGCAACCATTTTAGACATTTACCATGCACACAAAAAGTATCACAAATAACTGAAAGTGTACACATTTCAGTTTATTTGCAGTCGTAAAAAATAAATGAGCATGTGCATTGTTATTAATAAAGTCAGGTGTCAAAGGGAGTACATTAAATGGGAGCATAAATGCGACGCGATACCATCATAATATCTGTGTTATTCTTTGGAAAAAAACCATTCCGCAGTTCCTGCAACAATTATAAGACCATTCTCTAGAAAGGTTACTAAAATTGAGGTATTGATTTTGTGCGAAAGCGAATTGTTCTGGCCGGCTCTCCAACCCAAATTCCCCAATCGGCAAAGCAGTTTTAGCCATTTTATACACAAACGATCGCCCGTAAAATCGCCACGGAGAAAGTAGAGGGGACGGCTTCGGGGGTTGGATAATGGCCTCCCACAGAAGGTTATTGCGGATGGACGTGGGGGCATGGATAGAAGGCTAACAATCTAAAGCTCCACCTCAGAATCATGCCAAAAAAAATTCGCTCAGCAGCCGTAATCAGTGCAGCCAATGCAAAAATTGTTCACAAAATGAAAACTAATCGATGGCATCGGGAGGAGAGGGAAAGGAGCTGAAAAAACCCGCCACAGCCACGAGGGGTGGCAGGCATGGGGCGGGTTGTTAGCCAAAGTGGGCGTGACCGGTTTGATGGCGTTCCTTTAGGTGTTTTACACGCTGGACGTGCATAAAATTGCTGGCAGCCGGCGTACGTGGCATGGGGAGATACGGCAAAGGAGATCCGGAAAGTGGGGTCTGCGTCGGATTCCCATCACGTATCGCAATTTAAATTAACACTTTGATATTTTTAGCTAAACGTGTCGCGGTTTTTTGCTCAGTTCAAAAGGAGAGTTCAGCATCAGGACTCTGGACCTTTGGCGCCACATAATAGAGCATTTATTATTTTAATTAAGCGTTTAGAGACTGACAAATGGGGCAAGTGAAATATATACCGCCACATCCTCATATTTGAGGCATAAATCATAAGCAGCGAAGCGTATTGGCAGACCCATTCATTCAAAAACCCCCACCCCACTATGAATTGATTACCCGATTCCGATTTTCAAACTCCGCTTATTGTTTGTTGGGAAGTTTTAATGAAAAACCAGGAATCAGGATGCGCCAAAATGGCGGGGAAATCCCTTTCGCATAAAGGCACGGAAAATTAGTTGCTTGTTGTCCCGCAAGGAAAGGTGCATGCTGCAACAAGCTGGTGGCAGAGGGGGTGTGGCAAAGGAATGCATAATTATGGACAAAGTTCTCATTTATTTTCGCGCTGAATTAATTAAAAGTTCACTTATGCACGAAATTTGCATAAAAATTACATTTTAATTGCGCTTCATTTGCGAGGAGGACGGCGACTTGTCTTCGTCAGATCTTTGTCCTTGCCTGGGTTATGAGAGAATCCCTTCTGTTTGTAAAGAAGGGCATCGTCGTCGCAGGGGGTTCGTTCTGGCGGAAAAGTGACGGAGAAGTGCACTCGAGACAGACAAGAACACTTGGAGATCCACTACAAAGCGCACTTGGCAGTCGTAATGAAAAAACACATTTTCTCCCAGAGCCTTCGACTTTTGTCCTTATATGGATTGAGGGGCCAAAAGGACACAAAGAATGGCAAAGATGAAAGTATTTTATATAATTTATTGGATTTATTTTATCATTAGTAGGCTCTATCTGATAGCTTAATTCTTAATAAATTAAGGGCGATCACTTAGTCCATTTGTCTGGAATGTTTGCCTAATCCTTCTCACATTTAAATCCCCTTTAATGAAAATTCTTCCATTCACTTTCAACAGCTAAACAAATTCCAAATCTCGTGTGACAGTGTGCCAGTAATTTTCAGTTCATCGCATTAAATGCGCCCCTATTAGCTTAACAAGTACCTGACAAATAAGTTAATTCCCGTACGCAAACATCAACGAACATTAACGCCTTTGCCAGGACCTCTGAGCAATTGGGGGCGTACGCCCAACCTCCGAACAAAATATATCCTTAAGGGGATGGAAAGCTGCTAGACAACACCCCTCGGCATTTCATCAACTTGGTCCAATGCACAGAGCCAACTCAACGCAAAAGGAGAGGGAAAGAGCAAGTTGGCCAAAATATTCTCAAGTTTCGGCAGGATTTGGCCTGTTCTTGTGGCTGTTGATGATTTTTTCCGTTTGCTTTTTTCGTATTTTGGATTTTTTTTTTGCTCATTTCCGAAATACGGGCAACCTGAGGTTTGTTTTAATTTGGCGCCTCTCTATGAGCCATCCTCCATCCAGAAGCATTGTCTTTCCGAACGAAGCAAAACTTTTGCATTTTCTCATTTTCGGAAAATGTGCAAAGGGATTTGTTTTCATGTCTGCTCCTTGTGGTCCTGCTGTTCCTGTTTCTGGTCCTGTTCCACGCATTTGTGGGTTTATGTTGTTGCATGATATGATTTCTGCCTTTGTCCCCATTTGGGAGAAGAGGAGGTGGTCGGTCGTGCTCCTTTGAGATTATTTTTGGTGATGCGGTGGCACAAAAGACAACAAGCGGGGCCGGGTCGGGCTCGGAGCCGGCTCTCGACTCTGACTCGGCTCCCCTTGCCCAGCACTGCGAATAAATAAAGCCAAATACATCTGTTTTCTCATAAATTGTACGAGTATGAGCATCTGTGGATACGAGTGTACTTTTATGAACAAGTACGAGCACCACCACCGAAATGATATCTTGCTTTCGGTTTGTTTTGCTGGAAAGTTTTCGGCATGCTGCTGCGGTTTCTTTGGCGATAATCTCAAATTATCTTTTGTGTACTTGATTCGAGGACCCGGTTTGGGGATTACAATAATGCTGAACTGTTTGCTGGAAAAATACAACGCACATCCGGATAATTATACGCAGTTTGGTCCAAAATAAGCTGTTTTTGTTTTCAAGCATTTTGCTTTGTTTCCATTGCTAGTTCGGGAACTTTACGAGTCCGATTTCATAGATAAATTTGGGCACTAGGATCCGCCTAGGATGCCGTGTGTGCGCATGGCTTCATACCAGGATAGCCTCCTTTGTTGTCGAATATTTCTCTCGTGCCAGCTGGCGGGGGGCATTTGCCTATTAGGCCACGTTCCACGTTCCCGGCTTCCTGTGGCAAATTACATTGTTTTATTTGAATTACGATTTGTTCTGGCCAGGACACAGCTTCTCTCTATCTGTTTGACACCACGTGTTCCAGACATGAAAGCTGCTTTGGTGTAATTTAATTTGTCCCACTCAGAAGGAAATGCGTGTTTATGTGAATGTCCTGTCCTGCTGTTGTAATGGGAGACAGGATCATTAGGGAGGCACTTGGAATACGCGATAAGAGATTACGCACTCCAATACGCTGCCATCGCAATTGCATTATTCACGCGTGTCAAAAGTCCTAGCATGTCGGGACTCTCATTTTAATTGAATAAATCACAAAAGTTGGAAAAAATCCAATGTACGTGGGCTGCTCGCGAAACAATTAACCCTCGGATGCCAGGAAACTTTGCAATCCCTCAGCTCAAATGGACTTCAGTCTGCAGTCCCCTGAACTTCGCTCCACCCAATTGAGACGGGCTCTTCGTGGCTCGTTTATTTTACCAGCGGACATGCTAAAAAGGATCCGCCAGCAGGAAGAAAATCTCCTCAAGCTAACTCGTCGACTCTCGTGGCACGTGGCACGTGGCGCGCTGCTCTTCTTCCGTGGCGTGAAACAAGTGCAACTACCGAGATGATGGCTCACTCGCATTTTTCGTGGCCAGGGTAATAAATGGACAAGGGTTGTCATTGCACTCCTGGCTGGGCATGGTTGGCCGCATATTCTGTCCCGACTCCGCATTTTTTCCATTTTGCGAGCCCCTCCTGTTTTTATGGACTCCGGGGAAATTAAATTGAAGCGATATTTTGGGAAGCATATTCAAGCCAGATGTCTACCTTTTTCTTTATCATTCGCTCAGTTAGGTGAAAGAAAGATAAACGTAACATAGTTTAATAAATTATTATGTAAAAAGTTTAAAAACCTTCCACGATTTATTCTTTCAAATTAAAAAAGTCGAGGATTCCCGTGGAAAAGGCCAAAGTGGCGATGACCACTCATAAGGTACAATGTGTGGAAATAAGAAAAACTTATCTGAACCAAAGTGGCAAAAAACTTGAACATATTATTGATCTACTAACTAAAGCAAAAATATCTCACAAACTCAACAAAGTTTTCTGGCCAAAGACTACAAAGTAAAAATTCGTAAAAATAATATAGCAAAAAACCGGAGAAGACAGACGATGTCAGACATGGGGCGGGACAACCAGGGGGATTAAATGGGAAGAACTGGACGCTGGCAAGACATTAGCACTGCAGGAAAAATTCGATGCCAGGTGAAAACCAAAAAAACATACGAAAAACTTGCGAAATCGGGAAAAGAAGCGACATTCACGTGTGTGTTAGTCGTTCACGTCTATCTGCTTTGTTGGAAGACATATGCTTGGCACTTAGGTGCCCTGCTCCGCTCCCAATTCCATTCTGTTCAGGTGAGTCTGCTTGGCATGGCGTGGTTTTTCCAGCTCTTGGGCAAACGCAAACGCAAACTCTTTTCTTGCATTAGTTTTTCCTCAACTGGCGGCGTTTTTGCAGCTTTCGGCTTTCAGCCTTCTTGGACCTTTTGGCATTTTACACCACCCGGCCCACGGCAACCGGCTTACGTGTGTGAATGGTTTTTGTGGTAAATGTTTTTCGATTCGTTTCTCCTAACAAAAATTCTCAGCCAACGCATCGCTGTTCGCACCGCCGAAAAGTACACAAATTTAGCGTTTTATTTGCACCTGCTCTGGCCGCCGCTCAATTCGCATTCGAAGGTGTGTGGCTGCTGTAAGTGCTTTAGAAGGGCGGAAATAGAGCTTATTATGGCAGCCCACTTCACTACCCACTCACTCGATTTTGGCCAAGTCAAAGGCGTCGTCCAACCCATTCAGCCAGCCGCTCGATTCGCTCATTTTGCAGTTCGCAGCTGGCTTTGAATCGAGATTGAATGGAATCGGAGCAAGTGCCATAGAAATCGCATAGAATTTTTCCTGAATGGGGACCTCGTTTACTACACATTCTCAAGAGTCATTTGTTCCCCACACCGACCCAAAACATTTTAGCCCATTTGTGGCTTCTATTTATGAGTGGCTGGCCCTCATCCTTTTTCTGTCAGTGGTTTAACTGGTTCTGATGAAGGGTTGCTTAAATTTAATTTTCGATTTAATCTTTCGAATTGATGAGTTTCGGAAATTTATAAGTGCTTGTATATGCACCATTTAAAACGGTGTATAATATGTGTAAAATCATAGAATCCATGGTTGAGAACCTAGAAGTCGAAAATATATTTTTAAACAATCGGCAACGAAGCATTAAGCTCCCAGTAAGAGAGCCAAATAAGTATGGTAATTGGTAAATAAGAGGAGTGCGCACCCATGCATTCAATAAAAAGTCAATTGATTTCCAGTAAAGAGCTTAGGAGTGGACTCGGAAGTGCAGCAGGTGAGCTGCTGTGGAGCGTGGAAAATTGTGTTGTGTCCTCTTAAAGATGCTGAAGTTCAATTGGAAAAATTTAAATGTTTTTAAGGGAATTTTTTTAGCCATTGTGATGTGGGATTTCATTGACAGAAAATATAAACAATAAAACTACAAAACAACATTTGTTTGCAAAAAAAATGAAAATTTTTGCTAAGAAAAATATTTACTGAGCAATTTAAATTATGATGTGAGCAATGCTGAAGCAATAAAACTGATTGTAGTACACAATTGTGAGTCGGCCAAACGGACATTTGGGTTAAATTAAAACCCCAGCCTCAGAAATAGAGAGACGACCCTCAAAAGAAACATGTTGCCAGTCCGACTGAGTGAAAAGTTCATAAATTGTATGCGTGCGTGCTGCTAAAATTGTCAGAACTTTTGTCAGGCCCGAATGTAGAATGTTTCGGAAGGTTCTAGCGAGTAACGATACATTCTGGCTTAGAAGACGACATGTGCTGAGTGCCCACAGCCGGTTGGGCTGCGGCCTGGTCTGCTCAACAAATGTCACTCAGTGCAGATACAAATGGAACCCGACATGGAGCTGGTTATCCTTAAAATGATATTTCGGAGAGCCCACATCGACGAATGTAATTGACATTTCTTTAAGCGTTCATGTGTTCGCAATTTCAGAATATCCCAAAACCAGAGCCTGGACAAGAACTTTTGGTATATCCTTGTCTTGACCACATGCTGTATTGCCAAGTTCTGCTGTTTGGTCCGAAACGTGTCTTCATTCAAGATGTGGTTTTGGTTTTGGCTCAGGACAGATTTCATTTAGCTTATAATAGTATTACATTTCTTCTAACCAGAGACCATAATTAAATAATTATAATTACAAATTTTGACCCGAGTAAGGTACCCAAGCCAGAGTAACTCTATCTGCAACCGCATCTCAGGTATTTTTTAATTCTGACAACCGGGCTAGATATGACGCCGTGAAATTAGCTAAACAAAAAGTGACCTAATGGCGCAATATCCAGCCAAGGGCTTTATTCTTTTTCCTCGAAACATCAGGTTATAAAATCATAAGAATGAAGCCAAATAAGCGGAAGAACGATAGTAGGGACCCCAAGCTCGAACTCGAACCCGAGCCCGGGACCGAACCAAATCGAAAAAGTTTCCGCTTAGGCCTGGCATTAAAAACTTGGCAGCTTGTTAAGCCCGGGTGAAGAGCAGATGTAGTTTACAGGACCGGGGGCCAAATTAAATCCACAAACTGTAGACAAAATGCAATAAAATAAATTGCAACGATATCCGCAAAAACCAAAGCAGGGAACAAAGCTTAACAAAATAAAAGTTCCTTATAAATGATGCTGCTGCTAACCTTAGTTTCGTTTTTGCCAGCTCGGGTATTTGGAGTGAGTGTAATATATATTTCCAGCCAAGTCGAGCCAGGAGCCAAATGAAAGGTGACAGCTGGGATGGGGTGGTACGGAGTGGTATGGCTAAACAATAGTTCTGTAAAAAAAAATAGGTTGAAAACGAGTGCGAAAAACTTAAGTGCCCGTTAAATTTCCCAGCGGACTAATGATAAAAGTTACGCGACTCCATTGCCACGCCCCTTCACGCTGCCACACCGCCACGCCCCCAATCTACCACCTTTGCTGCATCATTCCTCCCGGCTTGTCGGATTTGTTTGCTCTTTAACCCTTTCCATTTGGAGGTTGTTCATTGTTTTTTCTCCTTTCCCTTAGCCAGTTCCCTTCTGTTGTTTTTCCACCTTCTTGCCTGGAGTAGCGGTAAATACATTGCGGCATTCAAGTTAATTTACCACAAGAAAGGAGCCAGAAAGGAGTCGCTGCGGAAAAGGGAACAGGAGGCTGAGCATGAAAGGCTGAAAAAAATGCAATGAAAATTATGTTGAACCAGGCCAAGGGATCGTAATTAGTTTACTGCCATTTTACTCGCTACATTAGTTGCAATTACGCCGTAAATACGGCTCATTGTTTAATTCATTTGAATTTTTTAAACTGTTTTGTCGAGTGAGTAAAAATAGACTTGATTTTCTCAAATATTTGCAACTCAAAGCCTTATTGAATTCTGACGAGTTCAGTTGAAGCACCAAAATTATTACAAGAGCCAAATAAATTCAGTTTTTCCTCAAATCTGAAGCTAAAATAAAAGCGTTGAGTGGTAAATTTGGCTTGACACTTGGTTGTGTCAAAACCCATCGAATAACCACATTAAATATTTGAAGCATTTTTCAGCAATTTAATTGATGCAAATTGTTGTTCGGCCTTCCATTTAAATATGTATTTTACTTTCCGTTGTTGTTGATACAGTGTTCGGGCGTGCGTGCCTTTCGATTTGTGTTTGTTATGTGCTTTGCATAATTTAACACTCTGCCTTAAAAACAATCAAATTGTCAAGTGTCAAAAGGTTCTTGTCAGGTCGGGAGACCGGGCTTACTCGCCCATCGCCCCGCTCAGCTCCGTTTGTGAAGCCATGTAAATGTAAATAAAAATGCATTAAAAATGTAGCCGTAATTTACACACCCACACCTCTTTATGTGTGTATACACACATTCGTCCATGTTGTGGGTGGAATGTGGGCTGTGCAACCGTAAGTGGGTGCTTGTGTGCAATATTTTGCATTTGGCTGCCAGTTTTTTCCGGCTTACTCTGACCACAAAGTGTTGGCCATTAACCGAGCGCAGTCTGACCCAGTGGCAGATGCAACACCCCAGCCCACACACAGAGGCGCGTGTTAATTTGAATAAATTATTAAAGCACGTGATGAGCGCGACCTTTCAACCAATTGGGGCAGCCCCCGCCATCCCGATCCGCTGCAATCGGGATGATGGCGCCCATCCCAAGCCCAACCACTCAGCCCCTTCCACATGCCAAGTGCAATTAAGCACGAAAAAACCAATCAAACTGGAAATAAATTGCACCATAGTTGCAACAGTCTCACACAGCGACCAGGGCTGCCATACGGCGCTGATTTTTTTTTTATCGCCTAGCCAGCAAAATGGCCGCCCCATCCCGGGTGTTTTGGGTTTTTTGCACTCCAAGGGGGTATCCCTTTTTATTGTGGCCGCTGGGCGAAAATTGTTTGCATTGCATTCTCTGCTGATGCATGCGATTCGAGAAATATTTGCAATTTAGCAAAATACACCCGGAAGCGGTCCCGGATTGAAGCTTCAGATCCCGTCCCAGCTCCTTCCCTCTGCTCGACTGACGCAATTCGCTATTTCGATTTTTGTATTCATATTTGTATTTGGTTTTTGCCAATCGCTTTCGGACCCTCGACTTTCAACAAGCTCCGCAGTGCGTGCAAAATGACGGCAATTAAGCTTATGTGTTGCAGCGAATTGTGTGTGTTTTTTGTGGTTGTACATTTATATGGATACTGTTACCTGAAATGTAG
Source organism: Drosophila atripex (assembly GCA_035045925.1). Lineage (NCBI taxonomy): Eukaryota > Metazoa > Arthropoda > Insecta > Diptera > Drosophilidae > Drosophila > Drosophila atripex. The sequence goes on along the minus strand of JAWNOP010000022.1, from coordinate 1,076,567 downwards.
GATGTAGAAATATAGTTTTTTAAAGGACTTTTTATTGTGCTTCTTTTATTGAATTACATCTAACATTTTCGCTTATCGCTTCATATAATATATTAATGACTTTGCACTATTGCACTTGCACTATTGAAAACAAAATTTATAGGATTTGTTTGCCAGACACACGCCGGAAACTATCTGAGACGCCTTGGAAATCACTCGATAGAAGGACTAATAAGAAGGCTTAAGAGATTCCACCCGCATGACCTTCCGTTGCGTTTCACATAAAATTTCCTAACAATACAGCAATTAATTAATATAAATTCAAATAATTTCACCTGAAATATAATATGACAACGATTTTTTTAGTTCTCGTAGTAAATCTACCATAATTGTTAGCTTTAAATTACAATCTGCCCAAGCTGTCTCATAGGTAGCTGTATACTTGTTAATTTTCATAAATATTAAAGTTTAAAAAACGAAAAGAAAAATATTTTAAAGCATATTGAGTATTTGTAAATTATGCTAAAAATTTAAAAATTTGGATCCTGATTTTAACCTAAATCTATATAAACCATTTGAAATTGTACAATAATATCTTTATAACTAAGCTCTCTAAATAATAAGAATGCATCCGGATGCATAAGCCATGCTGGGTAACAGACCGAATCAATTTTCGAGTGCAGTGATGCATCAGGGTATAGAATAAAGTATAAATACAATTTGTATGCTTGATGTAATTTCATTTCCACTTATCTTGGTATTTTCTCTGCATTTTGCTTCATGCGATTGATTTATCGCACAAAAAATAATAGGCAGCCAATGTCTGGGCATCCTGTGGAAGGACTAGCTCCTGCTTGGGCCCTTTCTTGTCTCGATTCAAGATTCAATCCCTGAGCCGGGTTCAGTTTATATTCAAATGCTTACGCTTAAATGTCAATAATACGTGAAATTGAACTGCCAATTCAATCTTCCCAACTACTCCGTTCGGTCTCCGTTCTCTTCCACTTCTCCAGTGAAATCATTTCCATATAAGCGATTTCCCATCTCCCCTACTTATATATGTGTGTTTCTTTTCTCCTCGCTGGGAAATCTTTTTATTTTGCTAAGCAAATTCTTTCTGTTCATATGTGGAAAAACTATTTGCAAAAGTCTCAAGTGTGCTCGCTCCTCCGAATGGAAATTGGGCGGAGGACAAGGAGGGCCAGAATAAGGAGGAGGTGTTGGACTTTTTTAAACGACGCCTGCAAATTGTACGCAGATCACATTACACTTGCAACGGCGGACGGCATAGCATGTGCAACTCCTCTGCTGCCTCTGTGGATTGCTTTACATTCGGATGCACTTCCTCCCTTTTGCATTCAAAAAATTGAAAGATTTATTTCTTAGTTCTTTGCGATTACATTTCCACCGAGCTAATGTGTTCCGATCCAACGGCTATGTCGTGGCAGTTTGTCAACTGTCATTGCATCAGACATTCAATGGCGACCAGTGCTGGAGAGATGGGGAATTTTTTTATTTCCGCCCCACCGGACGCCCACACCCTGGGTGTGCCAGACTTGTCGCATTTTGTTGACAACTACATTGCAAATACGGCAAAGTAATCAGTATTGTGTAAATAACAAGTTATGTGTCTGCGAGTGCAGCTGACAATGCGAGTGGTAACCGATATGCAATCAGTCGAAAATAAATCTTGAATGCGCATTCAATGCAGTTGAGAGTATCGAAATCCACAGCACATTTTCGGCCCCGGGTGCCGGGTTTTGGGCGAGTCTGAAATAGTTCAATACTGGCTAAGGTCAGCTGCTAAGCACCTTAAACATAATGTGAAAATGGCGCAAAAGCAGTTCAAGCGGTGCGTATTGTATGCATTCTCAATGGGCAGTTGTCAGACTTCCTCAAAACGAAAGCAAGCCACCGAGAAGAGGTGAAAATATTCAAGAAAACTTGGTCAACGGGCCAGTTAGTCGCAGCTTTTCCCATCGAGTGGTCGGTATCTGTCACCCATAACTTAATATCTCGGTTAGTATTATTGGTAAAAAGTGACAAAAAAACAGGCAAACATTTTGTAAGCTTCAATATGCTCCTGCCATACCAGAGAAATCTTTAAGATTGGGAGATTTTTAAGACTAGGAATGTGATAGCAAAAGTTTTTTAATTTTTTCTTGCTGGATGTCAATAAATTGGTGTCGCGTTTTGACCAACAGACCCGTCTAAGCGGCGCCAGAGAAAATATTCAATCAATTTCTGATCGATAGCTTTAAAAAGAAACAATTAGAGAACATGCGGTTCTGTGGAAACAGAGGCGCTTGCATTTTTTTAAACGGTCAATGACTCTATTCAAGGCCCTTCTTTGTGGCTTTCCATGTTGCTAGGATTTAATTTGTATTCTCTCTTTTTGCAGCAATCCAACAAATGGCCATGAAGACCTGGTCATGAATGTATTTTCCGACTAATCACTGGACAAGCTAAAAGCAACGGGCTGACTTTGAGGAGGATTTTTAAAAGCCCTGACAATGAATCAACAAGGGGCGGCACCAACACCTGCTCCAGCACCAGTGGCAGCACCTGCTGCCCCCACCCCAACACCTGCTGCGGTGGCTCCTGCAGCAGTATCTCTGAGTGGAGTTGTTCAAGCTCCAGCACCAGCAGCAGCGCCTGTGGCAGTCCCTGCTCCTGCAGCAGCCTCAGCTCCTGTGGCAGTCGCTGCTCCTGTCGTAGCCCCAACTCCTCCGCCAGACCCTGCTCCTGTGACAGCCCCTACTCCTGTAATAGCCTCTGCTCCTGTCACAGCCCAAGCTCCTCCCCCAGTAGCAGTAGCACCTGCAGCTACTGTTGCAGTTCCGCTTCCAACAGCAGCTCCAGTATTAGCTCCAGTAGCAGTTCCAGCTGTGACTCCTGCTCCTGTGTCAGCCGGTGCCCCTGTCGTTCCCCCTAAGCCCGCACCAACTCCTGTACCCATTGCTGTTGCACCTGTCATTCCTCTTTGTACTCAAAATCCAGTACCAGCTGCAGTGGAAGCTCCGGCTCTAGCTGCTCCTTCCGTAGCGGCCCCTGTGGCTGTTCCGTCGGCTGCTACTGTGGCTGCTCCTGTGGATACTCCTGTGATTCCACCTGCGGCCACTTCAGTAGTTACTCCAGTCACTAGCCCAATAACTGCCCCGTTGATCGCTCCAGTAGCTGTTACCGCTCCTGTAGTTTCCCCTGAACCTGCTCCAAGTGCTGCGCCTGTGCCAGCACCAGTAGCTGCACCCGTGGCTGCTCCTGCAGCTGTCCCCGAACCTACTCCTTTAGCTCCTCCAGTGGCTGCTCCAGAGGCTGCTCCAGTGCCAGCTCCAGTAGCTGCTCCTGTAGCCGCTCCTGTAGCCGCTCCTGAACCTGCTTCGGTAGCAGCTCCAGTGGCTACTCCAGAGGTTGCCCCAGTGTCTGTCCCTGTGCCAGTTTCTGTAGCTTCTCCTGCAGCTGCTCCTGAACCAGCTCCAGTAGCCGCTCCAGTGGCTTCTCCGGTGCCAGATCCTGCAGCTGCCCCTGTAGTCGCCCCAGTTGCTACTCCTGTCGCGGCTCCTGTGGCTGTTCCTGCAGCTGCCCTTGTGGCTGCTCCAGTGACTGCTCCCGTGGCTGCTCCTGCAGCTGCCCCTGCGGCCGCTCCTGTAGCTGCCCCGGTGGTCGCACCAGTTGCTACTCCTGTCGCGTCTCCCGTGGCTGCTTCCGTGGCTGCTACCGTGGCTGCTCCTTTAGCTGCCTCAGTGGCCACTCCAGTAGCTGCCCCGGTGGTCGCCCCAGTTGCTACTCCTGTGGCTTCTCCCGTGGCTGCTACTGTGTCTGCTCCCGTGGCTGATCCTGCAGCTGCCCCAGTGGCCACTCCAGTAGCTGCCCCGGTGGTCGCTCCAGTAGCTTCTCCTGCCGCGGCTCCTGAACCTTCTACAGTAGCTACTCCAGTGGCCGCTCCAGAGGCAGCTCCGGTGGCTGATCCTGAAGCTGCCCCTGTAGTCACTCCAGTTGCTACTCCTGTTGCTGCTCCTGTGGCTGTTCCTGCAGCTGCCCCTGTGGCCACTCCAGTGGCAGCTCCCGTTGCTCCTCCTGCTGCTGCCCTAGTGGCCGCTCCAGTAGCTACTCCTGTGGCTGCCGCAGTACCTGCCCCTGTAGCAGCTCCTTTGGATGCCCCTGTGGCCGTTCCTGTGTCTACTCCCGTGGCCGCTCCGGTAGCTGATCCTGTGGATACTGTAGCCATTACAGAGCCTACTCCTGTGGCTGCTCCTGCTGCTTCGGTGCCTGTACCAGTCACTGCATCCGGCACTGCTACAGAAGCTCCAGAAGCTGCTCCTGAAGATGCTCCCGTGGCTGCTCCCGTGTCTCCCCCAGTTACTACACATATACCACCTGCTGCAGGATCTATTCCGGCAGTCCTAGCAACTGAGCCGGAATCAAACGTTGCTACAGAGACTGTTCCAGTGGAAGCCCTTGCTAATCCAGCATCAAAGCCCACAGACTCTCAAACTGTGGCTCCAGTTGATATTCCTGCAGTCACTACAGTCCCTGTTTCTGAGATTTTACCTCTGACTGCAGCCTCTGAAGAAATCCCCTCTGCAGTGGAATCAAGTGGCCCGATGTCGGGGTCTGCTAAGCCCATCGTTGCGGCAGAGGATGTAGTCCCAGCCACTATTGAAGTCCCAACTGCTACGACAGAAGTGACTGCCATTACCGAGGAAGCAGCACCTGAGCTGAAAGGTGGTGCGGACTCAGTAGTCTCACCTGACGCCGTTGCTCCTCCGCAGCCAGAGATTCCTGCTGCTGAAGATACAAACGCTCCAGAACCAGCTTCGGGAGAAGATCAAGAACCCGCAACTTTAGTTCCAGAACATTTGGCAGAACCCTCTGGTCCCCATGTCGTAGGGCCAGAATCCTTGCCATCACAAGAGCAGGATGCGCCAGTGGGGAATCCTGAAAGTGTAGTTGCGGAATCGGTGACCGAAGCTCTCCTTACAGTCCCTGAATCATTAACATCTGAACCAGAACCCGGATCAAATGAGTCACAATCAGCTCCACCTTCTGTTGCTGAAACTGACGCAACTACCGATCCACCTGCTGCTCCTGTGCCCGTACAACAGGAAGAAACAGCAGTCGAACCCGCCGCTGCGACTTCTGAACCAGTGACTGTTCCTGCTGAAGAAGCCCCAACAATACCACCTCAGTTGGACGCTCCAGCATCTGATCCGGTAGCTGCTATACCGGAGTCGATAGCCCCAGCAGATGAGTCGATAGCATCAGCAGATGAGTCGGTAGCACCTGCTGCTGAACCGGGAGTGCCAGATCCTGAACCTGTCATTGAACCTCAACCGCCTGTCCCTGATCCAAGTCCAGAGCCCACGGAACCATCTGCGGAAATACCTTTAGAAATGCCAACAACGCTTCCCGAAACGTCTGAAGTAACGCCAGATACCACTACGGAAGCTGTATCTGATGTTGTAGAAGAACCAGTTGCAGAACCTGAAGTAACTCCCGACGCTGCAGTAGACCTACCAGATGTGGCCAAAGAAGAAGAAAAGGTGGGTGAAGAAGTTTCATCAGCTACTGAAGCTACTGCCGTTGAAATCACGAATGAAAAAATCGAAGAAACCGTCCCGGAACCAGCTTCTGAAGCAGGCGATGCAGCCGCTGATGAAAGTTCCTCCCCAGATCCTAGCTGTGTGCCCGTGGCCAAAATAACACCGCTTCTCAGAGATCTCCAAACCACAGATGTATCGCTGTTGGCCATTGCTGCCACCCTGGATGCCATAGGAGAGAAGCTGAAGGACCAAAAAGCCCGCAATCAGCAGGTGATGGATAGGCTTTGTGAAATAGAGAAGATACTGGGGCCTCCAAAACAAAATTAGATTATAAAAGGTTTCTGCCGACTTGGGCAAGTCTTAACAACCAATAATTATGTTCAAAAATAAAATAAACCTCAAATGAAAAATGCCGTTTGTAGTATTTCATCAAAAACAATTTTTCAAAATGTTACCCTCGCAACAAATTAAATTATTCAAAATTCATGAAACCAAAACAAGTGGTCGCCCTTCCCTGGTTGGACAAGTTAAGGTGGCGTGGTAAATAACCGCACAAGCTAATTTGCCAGCAAGGCGAAAATTTGCATTACAAAATGGGTGAGTTTCATAAAACACATCGTGGAGGGAAAGGTAAAAAGTGTGTAAATTATTCTCCATGTCAGCGGAACAAAAACAATAAATCTGACTTAAAGATTGCAATCAACTGCTTGCGTATTGTAATTAATAATTGAAAACTTATCATCGATTTATCCAAATAGGGTAACCAGATGGAATAGGTACATATATGTTTATAAAAGTTCTTCCAAATCAATTTATAAACGGAGCCTGGGAAAAGGATTTTTCAGCCCCAGAAGTCAATTGAGACTAATAAATTCGTTTTTGGGGAAAATGGAAACTTTTATGGGGGAAGCTGAAATGTGTGTTTATGGCCCAGTAAGTCCGGTTAAGTCAAACAGCTACGGTGATTATTCTAATCATCTGCATTGTTTTGACTGCCTAACTGACCAAGGGGCCGACTGGCTGGTCATCCCCCACGGTTACCCTCGACTGGGTGGGCGAGGGTAGTTGAATCCAAGAGATCCCAGTAACATGTTCGACAGTTCAATCTAAATCTATAGGCTGCTCACACACACACAATGCCGAAAAAGCTAAGCTAAAAACCAAATTCCCATTTGACCATTTTGTCTGGAAACAATAAAATGACCTCTCGCACACACTGCCGCACACACAGGCACACAATAACATACGGAATCCCATAAATGTTGCAAATGGAGCAACAGAGTGAAGTTGTCATGCAGAGGATGCTATGCCTGTGTATAGCACAGCACCAAAACAACATCTACCCCAAACCTGAAAAAACGAACGAATTTCCTTTTTTTAGACTTTTTGGCACTTTTTGGCAGGGGCCAGCAGCCAAAGGACTATTCTCATGCGACTGAGATGAAGGTTACACAATCTAACCGCATTAATGCCAACCCAGAACAGTACAGGACAGGGCAGTACGGAACAAGGCAGCCCGGCCGGAGTCGGAGCGAAATGTGTAATTGTTGCCTAGAGGATTTGCAAAAAGATTTTCACTGTCATTTGAACTGCGTTTAAGGCTTCATTTTCTGTGCCTTCCCTGCTGTGTTTACCGCCATAAATGCTATCAACTCTGCTTAAATGTACCAAATTGAAATGATCTTTGCATGTGATACGATGTAGGATAGTTTTCTGCAAAATGTCGCATAATTGGCGCAGTAATTGCGGTCTCATAGTAGCTGAAGGCTATGTCATATCCTTTCGCAGGAGGACACCTTGATTATTTTCTAAGCAATATCTGAGAGAATTTTGAAAGAAAAGCATTTTTAAATATTTGACTAGCTTGATTTCGATGCTTCAGTAAAATGTTATGCTAAACTTCTTTTAACAATAATTATCATTCGTTTTTACTCGTAATAGTAGCATGAATATTTATGATGTTAGCTTCCACAATTTTTTTTACTGCACTGACCTGTCTGTTAGCCGCAGAAACATTCGTTCAACATTGACTCGACTACCCATAGCTGAGGGGCTCCAGAGTGTGCCAAATCAATCAGTCGGCAATGTATAAATGACACAGTCAGGACAGGCGTTCTTCTCGTACTCATACATTTGACATCGTCCAGCTGTCACACACGGCCGTTGCGGCTAATGTGGTCCCGAGCCACTCTACTCTACTTCACTTCTTGTCCACTCCGGGCCCATCAGTAGCAGCTACATGGGAATTATACCGCCCTTACCACCGGCCAGTCCCTTTCAATAGCCGCCCATGGAGTCACATTAGCCAGACACGATGAATGTGTCGTGCACTGGACAATGATGATGCCTTAGTGCTTGACTGGCTATAAATTTTGAATTAATTGGTGGCTGCTGAACATTCAGCCCTGAAATTTATGTTTTTCCTGCCAGCCAGTGCTGGAATTTCCAGGCTGTGATTTTGAGCTGTAATTAGATGGTTGAAAGAGTTCTCACCGGTAGACCCTTTGTTTTACTTTTGACAATTTTGCAATATTTTCTTTACTCTAACGCTAATCCTCGTATTAGCTTATAGTTGTGTTTGGAATTTCTTGTCTTTAAGCTCGATTTCGAAGCAGTTTTCAGCCGATTTAAATGGTAATCTCTTGAATTCAAAACTTAATTTTTCCTTTTATGCAGAGAACATCCTCTCTTCTCGGACTTTTTATGCAATAAGCTGGAAAATCTGTTTTCGATTTTAATTTGATTGTCTTTTGTAGTCGGCACAAGTGTCTGTCCAATTTAATCGCATTAATTTCACCGACCCATTCGAGAAGGCACATTATTTTTCCCGCTCCTTTGAATAATTTTTTTAATTTTTTTCTCACCCTTCAACAACTGTGATTAATGAGTTGTAAGGAAAAAGTGAAAGGTGCGCAGAAGTTGAGTAGGGCCAAAGGATAGCTGAAGAGGAATTCATTTCCAAAGGTCGTGCATGATTGAGTTCTATTGAGAAAAGTGCACGGCTAAGCAAAATTTTTTGCTTAATTCAAACTGGCTTGGGTAATTTGTCCGATTGTGTTTATAGCTGGCAGTGAAATGGAATGAAAATGGAACTGAAGTCTTGTTTTCACCTGGTTGAAGCCTGTTTAAAAGCCAGCTGGAGTGGTATTAGTTTAAAATATACTTCGTTTTCTGTTCATTGAACAAAGCAACATGTATTCAATTCATTGCAATATGCAACCTGATCCTGTAAGCCCTTTTAAAATTATATAATACTATTTCAGAGTTTTGGCATTATGAACAAATATTTTGAGCTCATACTTTTCACTATTATGATTTTGTGAAACAAAATTAGCTGCGGGCCGTCCAATGAAACTGCATCGAGGGAAACAATGAAATATGTGCAAAAATCTTTTTAATTCACCAATCATTGCGTGTGCTCATGGGTGGTTCAATTATTTAACTACATAAACAATAAAAATAGTCGCAATTGTGTGCGTGTGGGGGGTGTTTTAAAAAGTGAATGTGTCTTCTGCATGTGCAGCCATTGTTTTACAAGCCTTTGTGGGCGCCGGGAAAGAGATGGTATTGGGATTGGGCCGGCATGGAGAGTGGATAGGGCCGAAACCAGCCAGAAACTGTCAGTGACAGCACAACGTAAGTAATTTCGCGCATATGTTACGCTGTTGAGGGAGGTATGGCCGAAATGGAATGCACTGCGGGATAAAATGTCAAAAGCTATTGAATTGCAAAAATTAATCTTTTTGTTTGGATTAAAACAATTGTGTTTTGTGATTGTGTTGTTTTTATCGCAAAATAAAACAATGTACATGAAAAATTGACATGCTTTTTTAAGTATTTTTTGTCAGGAACAAATTGTGATTGACAATTGAAAATTCAGAACATGGTCTAAAATATTAATTATTTGTAACCGCAGGTAAAATGTCAACTTCAAATAGTAAGATTACTAACATCTACTTAAAAAAAGACTAGTTTATTTTAATATTTACTCATTTAATATGGACAGAAAATACATGGATGAACAACTAATTTAATTATTTTCTCTGTATAGAGCCCAGGCGCCGTCATCAGGTTCGGCTTAAGGTCGGAGTTCGGCATATTCATGGCTGCTGCACACGACAAATTGAATTTTATGCAAAAGCTTCCGTTTTTTTGAGACCCCTTCTTCTAATGCACACTTGCATGCCCCCCTCGCGAACGTCTTCGCCGTTCGTCTGCACCATAATTTGGTCTTTTGTTGTCTTTGCTGCTTCTATGCTCTATGCGAGTCCCCGATATCCTTAGTTATCCCACTGTTTTGCACTTTTCCATGGCATATCCGGCCAAGACGCGTTCTCAATGCGGTTTCCTCTGCTGGCTGCTGCTGCCCCACTTTCATTCGTATCCTTTATATCCGCTTTGTTTTTCCTCTCTCTCTTTTTTTTCGCCAACACTTTTCCGAGCATTGTGAAAAACCGCCTTTGGTCCGCCATTAATGAGGAATTATGTTATCGCGCTGTTAAAATGCCATAATTGTACGTTTTCCGGCTGCCGAACCCTTTGACATTTAATTGACCAGGCTTAAACGATAATGGCGGCATGGAGGTCTCCAGGCTCGTTGAGATTTTATGCTGGAATTTGCATAAAATTCTAAATGAGTCATTTTCCTAACTACCCGATGCATAAAACATGCCAAATAACAATAGAACAGTTTACGCGTGTAATTGCATTTGTTTCGTTAGCATAAATGACAGTGTTAACATTGGCAGCATCACTTGAGCTGTTAAAGTTTAACAGAATCGCGCTCTCGAACGTTTTCTCTTTTGCTGTTAGCAGCGCTTTACAGCTGCTAGTGAGAAATTACGAATATTGCGTATACGCCACCGAAACGCACCCTTCGGCTCGCGTCGGGCCCGATTGCTTTCGCCTGTTAAGGTGTCGCCATTTGGCTTAGTTTCCTTTTGGCCGGTGTCAAGCGTAGTTCGCTTCTCGCTTACAAGCCGTTGAACTTAAATGCTTTAGTCTAACAGTGGCAGTTATAAATGGCTTACAAAAATACTAACAAGAACGATCATTGACAACATTTAGTGATCTGACAGTGCATCGGGGTAATTGAGAAAATGCAAATTATGAGTAATTATAAAAGAAATTATCACCGATATAATGAATAGTTTAACAAAAAATTATCAAAAATTTGAAAGTGACTTAAATATGAACAACTACTGAAGCTAACAATGAGAGACAAATGTTTAATTTAATATCAAAATTATATTTAATAATTTTTTAATAAAATTAAAAAATAATTTTAAATCTAAAAAACTTATATTATAAATCCAAGTTAACAATAAATAGCTCTTTTAAAAACTGCAAAAATACACAATCAATCAATACCATCTCAAAATAACCATATAAAATACAAATTTATGACCGATTTGAAAATTGAACGGCAATCAAAATAAACTAAATTACAAGACACACGAATTTCCAGCTTTCCACGCCGTCGAGCAAGGCCCAAGTGTTTGAGTGTTCCGGAAAGCAGATGGCTAGCTCCAAGACGGACAGCAGTCAGAAGTCGGGGATGCGGAATGCGAATAGCAATAGAAATAGGAATTGTGTTAAATCATTTACACTTCCGCTTCTGCTTTGTTTGTGCAATCAATTTAATATTATTTGTGTTATCCACGGCTCTGCCTCACGGACCAACTCCTTCCCAGTCCTAATGCATATGAGCCAGTCGTCCGGAACATTACATTTGTTTAACATTTGAGTTAACGCTTCATTGGGCTACCTACTCCGCCGCCATTACTTATGTATGCCTGGCATTTCTCAGACTCAGACTCAGACTCAAACTGGCCATCGAATTCGCATTCGCACTCACGAACAGAGACCAACTCCAAGCCCATCTGTTGGCAAAGACAAAACAGCATTTAAATCATTATTCGCAGCCAGACTTGTTCGGCTCCGATCGGCCTCCACCTGGGCTAGCCTTCGAGAATCCTTTCAATTCATCCTGCGCGTGTCCTGCATTTGTAAGTTGGGACGGTGGGCGTGTTCGCCTGCTTCCTAGATGGCTGCCGGGTAGCCGGCCATCCATATGTACGCCTTTTACGCCCCACTAAACACCCGCATAAATAAATTTCGTTAATGCCAAATAGTCTGGGACGTAAAAGAAAGATGAGGTAACACAGCAGGGAGCAATGGTTGGCCAAATGGAATGCTCATGCCAAAGTTTACCCAATTGCATATGGTCTGATTCCGGAAATCTATTTCTCCTTCATAACGAGCATAAGTGCTCTGTTTATAGTTTTGCCTTTAAACGAATTGAAAAAGAAAACAAAAAAATTACCTGACTATTATTTATTAATTTTTATTTAAAGATTAGTGTTTTTATTTCACCCTTATTTAATAATATGTCATGGTAATTATCTTATTTTTATTTCCATTGAACAGAAAACTTGAATTGTTATTTTTTGAATCAATTCATTGAAGCTTTAATTTTTTATAGTATTTAGTGTTTGAGAATCTGAAATGGGAAACATCTCGGTTGGATAACTAACGGCAATAGCACCCACATAACTTACATAAAACCAACCAAAAACTTACACAAACATATCAAAAACAGGACTCGGCGGAAAATGCCGGCCATAAACTGGGGCACGGACCGGAGGAGCAAGCGAGAGAATTTGGGATGGCTGTAGAGGAATACAAGTATGGGACCTAAAACACAGAGCCTTGCTCGACCGGTTAGGAATTGTGGGAATATTTAAAATTGGCCACGTGTTGTCCTTGCTGCCCAGCTTACCATACGACATTTTTCGCTTTTAGTTATTTTAGATTGCCTCGACAAGCTTACCGTGCAGTGCAATTTGAAAATATGTTAACCCTGCGATTTTGTGCGCCAAAGAACAGCCAACAACGCGAAGGAAAAGAACATATCGCTGCAGTTCGTGTCAAGGCGTATACGCCATATTAAAAAGAGCAACGAATACTGCTCCGTTTAGGGGCCGCGGCAGGGATAAATTTGCAAAGGCTCCAGCGGCACAACGCCGCCAGACGACAGCCAATGTGACCCAGTTAAGGCCAAAGGATTTAGCCGCCCAAGGACCGCGAACCAAGGAACCGAATCGCGAAACGCGACACGGGATACGCGAACGCGTAGCTCGCAATCCCAGAACCGACACGCAGCAAGGATTATCAATTTGCTTGGCACTTTAATGGAGTTGGCCAGGATGCCGGGAAGCCTGATCCTTCTGGCCCTGCTCATCTGCTTGCCGGGTAAGCTGCGTCAAATATGAAATTATTTCTTACGATACATTTGTCGCATATTAAATGACCCGCCTTCCTCTGCCAGAATCTTTTTCTCGTGTTTTCCTTAAAAACAATTTGATATGCGCGGCTTAAAAGCATTTTGTGGGTGAATTCAGGGTATTTTCTGCCGTGTGTATTTGGCCTTTGTGAATATTTTAGGGCCGTCTGTCTTAGGTAAAGCCAAATATGATAGAGTGGGGGATGAGCGGCCCTTGGTTGTAACGTTTTTTGCTTGGTTTGTCAGGGTCAATTTAAATTATCCTGGAATTTTGGCAGTTCAGTTTATGTTGGCGGGAAATTCAAGTACTTTCTTGGAATACAAATAAAGTTAAAAAATACCGATTTAAAAATATTTGTTCTAATTAATTTTTCGAAAGAAAATTCTTTTTCATCTTACATTCTAAGAAAAGGAATTCTGGCAAATTTATTCAAACATTTTAATTTTATCATAAAATTCATCTACAAACAAATGTGCTCCTAGGATTTAAAAATTGTAGTTGAAACTAATATTTATGGTCAAAAGTGATTTGTTTTTCTCTGAAAAATATCTCAAAAAAGCTTTGAAGAGGTCCTTGAATTTCAGTTTTTATCGAATAAAATGAAAGAATAGAGATGAAAAACAAGGGAGAAAATGAAAGGTAATTAAAACCAAAATGGTTACATGAAAGGGTACAAATTGCTAAACTAAAAGTTAAGACCAAAGCATAACGAAAGTGACTCTCGACATTTTCATCAATGAACCAAACTCGATCAAACGCTGCATTCCTCTTGGGCTGCCTTCATAGGTTTTTCGTTTTGTTTTATTTTTTTTTTTTATGAAAAAGTTGCAATAGCAATGGGAAACTGCAGCAAGGTCGAGCAATGGGTAAAAAATTCTACAGGAGGAGATGCCAGCTTTGATGGGTGTGGCACTGGATGGTTTAAATTGTGTTAAAAGCTTGAAACTTTGATACACCCCAGGATGTACCACTACCACTAACCCCATTTTCGGAAGCTGTTCGATTTGTTTGGCCATGAAAGTGATGAACGAAACGCTTGAGGAGATTCAGCCAATTGAACGAGAAATAACAACAATCAAAGTAACAAGTATGGGGTAGGGTGGGGATGGGGATAGGGTGAAAAATGGATTGGAGAATAAAAAAGTTTTAAAACTTTCGCTTTTGTTTAATCAAATTCAGCTGCCCGCTTGAGCACCATTGAATGCTTGTAGCAAAAAGTGAAGTAACCGAGAAGAGCCAGTCCCGAAAACGAACCCAACTCAACCGCAGATTCCGTCCGACCTTCGCTTCATTGTTGGCTTTTTGGCTGGTTGGCTACTCGGCTGGCTGACTGCCTTGCGGTAGCGATAAGTTGTTCAAGTCCTGGGTTATTCTCCCACGAGATGCCACTCGGTTAGCCGCCAAAGTGGCACGCCCGACTTAAACGCTTAACAACAATTATTACACAAAGTTACGCCCTCCTTTCGTCCGTCCCTCCTCCAACATCATCCACACTTTGCGGCCGTCATCATTATGGGTGATAACTAGGCTGGCATTTTGATGAGAGTGTCCGGCCGAGAGTCCTTAGTCTTGTGCTTACCCATTGCGGAGATTGCGCCGCTCCATAACTGCGGCTGAGCGCCCTGGGGCTAAGCCAATTTCCATCATCATCATCGTCGTAATAGTCGGCACCGGAATTAGGCTCATCATGCCGGCAACATGCCTATCATAATTAGGAAAAGTGTCGAAATGTTGTCAGGCCAAGATGGACAGAACGGACATCAGTCAGTCGGCCTGCCGTGGGAATACACTGGAATTTTTTATATGTACTGGATGGAATTCAAGGGGTTTCCTCATTTCTATTCTCCCAAAAATACCAAATAACTTTATCCCCAACATCATGACATATAAGGTCTGTTTATGATGACCTTCGGGCCTTCAATCTTAGAAATCTAATAAAAATTCCTCAGGTAATAAGATTTGCGTTTCGATCTGCATTACTACTTTATTTTAAAGAACATGTTTACAATTTCTTATCAAAGAACTATTCTGTTCAAAGAACATGGAAAGAGTCACACAATTAAGAGCAATCCGCTTCTCAGCTGCGATTTTTCGCATAGTACTCTCCTTCCGCACGGTTCCTATTATTGTTCTCATAACAATAATATAGTCTGACAAACAACAACAAGCAACTACACAAGAATAACAAAAACAGACTAAGGAGCAACTTTGACCCCGAACTGGCTTCCGGCTGGGGCAAGTGTAGAGAGGCGTTTGATTAAAACACTTTCGACTAAAAATGCCCGCGGGACTTGGTAGCTCGCCTGCTCGGTTAATTTTTAGTGTAAGGATGCCGCTCAAGTTGCCTTGCAGTCCCAGCAGCACTTTCCCCATCATCGTTCTCGTCGTGGAGAGTCAATGAAATTCTGCATGATGAGGCTCATTTTATGTGTGAGTTTCCCCATCCGCTTTCCTCCGCCCCATCAGCCTCATTACGCAAGTTTTTCTCCGTTCGCCGTTCTCCGTCGAGTGTTCGCCTTGATTTCCCCCATTCCGACCCGCGTCGCAACTGTTTGTGTCTCCGGTTTTTATACACATATTTTTTTTATTTTTTAGCTTTGCGCACAATTTGTTTTTACAGTGGCGGTGTCAGCGGGGAAAGAAGGTCTGTGTTCGTGCCTGCTTTTACAACTTTTTAGTTTGCGACTTTCCTCTCTGTTTTGGCGCGGAAAGATTAAGCAAATTTTTAAGGGCCCCGACAGTTCCCCTTCCATGGCCCAACCGCTCAGTCGCCTTGCTTTCAGACCCTTAGTTCCCTTAACAGTCCCATCATGCAACTCTGACCTAAATGATAATTTTTTCCTTAATAATTCGAGTTTATTATTTTGTTTTCATTTTTTCTTAGCTCCGGAGTCCGGGGCTTCCAAGTAATTCCCCTGTTTTATTGCACTTTTTTACGCTGTTTTGATTTGTTTCATCGCTGGTCGACACGCCCTCCTTCTGTTTGCCTACTTTGTGCCACTCCCACCGCTCACCGCCCACCGGTCTGTCTGCTGCCGAGTTCCTTAGCTTGTCTGCCACCAGCTGTTGGTTTTTATATGTTTTGCGGGCAAATGAGTTGAAGGGCCGGACAGTGGGTTGAGATGAGACTAACGCTGAATAAAATATACAGAGTATGCAAACGTTCCTTAATGATTAAGGATACTCCCTTAATGAGGATACTCCCATTTCCAAACAATAACATGAAAGTATGTATACGTAGTCTTGAACTCAAATTATATTAGATATGCATTGTTGTTAAGCAGTATCTTAGACATAGGAATAGATCTATCCCCCAATAGGAAGTTTATTAGTACTTTTAAGCATTTAAATTACAGTTTAAAGTATAAGGTTGAGTTTTTCATTTGAAATACTTTAATAATTCATTTATCCTTGCCCACTGTGCTTGAAGGGAAATGGAATTTTTGTAACTTTATTATAATCAAGTTGGCTGCAGTGCATCATTAGTGCAGGCAATTAAAAAGTTTTTTATATGCAATCGCTTTATCTTTATTGCACGTACACGAAGCATAAACATAAAACATGATAACGCACACTCCCTCGCAGAAGCCCGCTGCGGCTCTCGACCCATACACACACTTAAACACACCCAGGCCATATAGCATACGCACGACTTGGCTGGGACCGTTAAAAGAGGCTTCCAGAGTTTTGCATTTACTTTGAGCAGAACAAAATACGCTGAACTTGATTAGAAAATGGTGGAGCTCCATCTATTCACCCGTGTCTATGGCGAACTTTCTCCTCTCCACACCACACTCAATGGGTAATGAAGAGCTCTCGATGATTGGCATGCTGGGAATTTGCTGGATCACTGTTCATTAGTTAATTAACACTGGGCGCCTTTAGGTACTTTTTTCTTTGCATTGCCAATAAAAGAAAAATCTGCCAATTTTAATTAAAATAATGAAAAAGGCAACGCCGTCGCTCGCTTTACTTTTCTTACTTATCATCAGACTGAAAACTATTTTCCGACTCTCGCACTTTCACTTCTACTTTCTCTTTGGCTGCTTCTATCTTTGACTTTTGCAAAAGTTTTTGGCAAAATTTATGGCGCCAATTTGGCAACTTTCTCGCTGTCTGGATATGTGAGTGGGAAGCATCAGATATATGGAAGAGTAAAAGAGTATATGTATATAATTCAAAAAATACTTCAAATAAATCATAATAATATTTATCATAATAGGTATTTATAATAATATTTTTAAAGAATTGAAAATTTGCCTTTAATTTCTCTCTCAAAATAATATGCTCAAATTAATAGTAACCTCAATTTCTGTCTGTGCAACAATCTGCATCCCAGGAAGCCCCAAAAGTACTCGAATAGTATGTCAAAGGCGCATAAGTTATTACCCATTTTCGTGTATATTTTATTGCGTTTCCAGGTGGCCATGAATCGAGGAGAACCACGAAATTCTCCTTCTATATCGTACCTTGAGTTGCTAAGACGACCCAGCAAGAATTTTATTCCAATTATCAGCTTTTTGGCTCAAACTTCGCGCTTTTGTTAAAGTTAGACACCCTCTCAACTTCAAGAACATGCAAATCAATTCAAGTTGGTAATTAGCTAATTAATTTCACTTTCCGCCGAAACTCAACTTAAGCTCTGGCCATTGAGAAGTAGTTGTCGAAAAATTAAGATTAATTTATTGAACAGAAATGTGGAGACCGTAAATCGTTTTAATTGTCGTAACGAGTATTTCAGATAAATGGGGATCAGAGGATTTGAAATATAAGTAAGCCGTTTTGGGAGCCGAACCAGGGACAACGGCCAGTCAACAAAACACTAAGTCATTAATTTCCACTCACAACCTATTCATTCTTCGTTTTTGTGTCTTTTTTTCTTCTTGCAGAAACAAGAGCCAGCCAGCCGGAAGAGACATCAATATTAAACGGCAGCGGAACAAATGGGCGACCCCTTCAAAGAACTCAATCAAGGCGCGAGGCATTAATTCCGGCAACAACGCAAATGGCCCGGACAGTGGACAAAGCAGCCGCATTTGGGCCAACAATGGCAGCTGCAGGTTTGGCTTTGGCTTTGGATGCAGCCCAGAATCGTTCCGAGCACAATGTCGCCATTAATAACATCAGCCACAATGGCGATCAGCGCCTGACCGCTGCCCTAGAGGCGAATCTGATTATGAGCAATAGGAATGTCCAGGAGCAGCACAGCTACAGAATCACCCATGGGGACAATGGCACACAAGCTGTACCGCCTGTGGCTGCAACCACCGCCACCGCCACCACTGAGCCAGCTCCGACAACAACGACCACTAGACGCACCACTCGCCGACCTGTGCCAACCACCACGCTGAAGCCACCGCCTACAATAGATGATTACCAAACAATAATTAGCCAAGCCGGAACCCACGCCTATCTGCCATGCAATGTAAGTTGAGTTCACAGAACCGAAATGCGAATCAATATCCAGCCAAAGATCCCGGAGGAAACTCTTTGGCACAAGTGCTTGGAAAATTCCATGAAAATTCAATCAGTCAGGCAAACTCTTTCGAGCTCCACTGTTTACCCAACAATCCATCCATCTGGGAGAAGAAGTTTCCCGGCAATTTGTTGGCTCTGCAAATATTTACAAAGGCATTTTTATTAATCATTGATAATTTATAATAAGCAGCTGATTATACAATTCCGGCTCGGTCCAATCAGTTTTTCGCGCAAGTGGATGTTATGGGAGGGTCTCAGGATGTAGAACCCAGGGGATGTGGCATCGATTGGCACAACTTCCGTTCGGTTTTTTTTTTACCATTTTAGGGCTTTGAACAAATTTACGCTGGCCGCTGTCGGAACTGAACGAAAACAAAACCGGAAATTGCCGATGCTGATGTCGATGCCACGCCCTGGCCAAAGGGCATACATAAGCAGTTGAGATTGCACTTAAAAAAATTCGGTTTTTTATGGAAAACAAGTTTTAAGGAAATATATCAATTCCCAGAGAGTTCGCCTATACATTACTCATACGCCCCGTAAACAAGTTTCAAGTTTTGGAACCATTTCAATCTTCAACTTCCTCAAAACTAAAAGTAATCTTGGTATTCTATGTGTAGACATGGAAAAAAAAACGACAAGAGAAAGCTGAAGGAGCCGAGGGAGACACATTTTTGTTTGAAGCTGCTCAAAAACGATGACCCAAATAGTTGACTATATACATTTATATATCCCTTCTGCACACAAGTACGTATTTATGTACGCATAAATTGGGAGGAGTGAGAGAGTGAGCAACAAACTAGTAGAAAGAGAGGGCGCGGGCAGTGCCCTGGTATCCGCTAATAACTCAGTTACGCGCTTGCTGCTCCTTGGCGCTGTGCCTGCTGCATCCGCCTGCCGCCCCAGCTTCTAGATCCGCCCATCTGCAGGTCTTGCATATCCGCGATTCGCATTGAAAATTATAATTGGCGCAGCTGGATGGCAACGCTGCCAGTGCCAGCACTGCTTCTAACTGTTTGGACAGGAAATTACAGGAGAGCCATGCAGTGGAACGCAGGGCTTCAGAAATAAATATTCCTTCTAACTGACGGCAGCAGACACTTTCCCCGGCAACTCTCATTCGAAGGAAGTCAGTTGTGAGAAAAAGTCAGCGGGGGCCGTGGTGCCGAGTTAATTAAATGGTGCAACTGCGCAGCGAAGGGGAAAAGGGTTTTATTTACTTACCTTTACTTGCCGCATTCTGCGAAAGCGCTTTTCCGATTTTCCAATTCATTTCAGTTCTTATTTGTTTGGGTCTCAGCAAACAGAAGGGGGAAACAAATTATGCCAAAATTGGCTAAATGCATTAATGGTTTTGTATAAATTGAAATTTACTTTCTTGCCTTTTGAATTCAAAATCACTTAGAGCTAACTGTCGCCTGAATACAAGGACCTATCTATCTATCGCCCCAACTCTAGCATAAATAAGTATGCAAATTTAACCAAATATCGAGTATGTGCCGAAGAGAGCAGAGTTCCCAGGCGGCAAAGTGCTTCCTCAGCCATGAACTTCCCCAGGGCGAAAGCGAAAAACAATCTACTTTAAAATATTTATCAGATAATTTGAATACATACGCACACGCTTGATACTCGACTATACCACACTCGCTTTTGGCTGATGCCTGATGCCTGTTGGCGTTGGGAATCGCGTGCATATATATTTATATGCCCGAAATAATCTTCAAATCTGCTTAAACCTAATCAATTAATAATACATTTTGCGACCGTGGGCGTTACAAAGAAAAGCAGCTGAAGGATAACGAATCGAGACAGTACAAAGGGAATCGGATGTGTGTGGGGGAATCCCGCAAAAATGCTTTGCCTGCAAGCACTTGAATATTTTTTACCCAGAATCGACAGACCCTGCACCCCCACCCGCTGTCATTTCTTTTCTTTTGCTTTTTTTCGGCGAAGTCAGCGAAAAGTTTTCTCTCATTTTTGTACTTTTTCGTTGTAGCGTTGTGTTATTTCGAAGCAGACATGAAGGCAGGCACTTTGAGGTGTATTGTTGTGTGAAAAGAATGAGGAAGACGCTGCACAGAAGACTGAAGAGAATCAACAAAATAAAAGAAATTATTTGCAAACAAGTTTAGACGAAAATTCGCAATGTTATGAGCAAACTTTGTTGTCTGCTCGACTGTGATGGAAAACGATGCTCACCCGGATCCCTAATCTGTAGCTGATGATGACGCCAGCGATGGTGGTACAATTTCGGATTTTGGGTACGGGCCACCAACGGAGGCCTGGGCTTCGGTCTGGCTAGGAGCCACCCGCTAGGATGTGACACACTTTCGGGAGCTTGAGCTGCAGCTAAAACTAATTAACAATATTTAAATGGCAAACATTCGGGCATCTGATACCGGTCGACGGCCCATCACTTTATGGCGGAATTAAACGCAATATACTCGGCGAGAGAGGCGAGAAATTTAAATTAGCTAATGCCAGGCAGGTTCCGCGCCGAGACTGGCCACACAGGGATGTTTGTCAGCCGCACGGACAAAAGGCAGGATGTAGCTGCCGACTTACTTACACTTGCCACGTACTCGAAGTCCTGACTTGGCTCCCTGCCCAAGTGGATAAGCATCTTTACTTAATGCCGAGTATAATGTCGATGCTCAGCCCGATAATAATGTCCTTAGAGCCGGGAGAGTCCTGGCCCATCCCAGCCTTACTGGCTTTGAATTTAATAACTCTCACACCGCACAGTGGCTCCGATTAATGGTTCTTCGATTCTGTCATAAATAGTCAAGAGAGGCATTTTGTATGGAAATTTTGTCCGCGCATATATCTACTGGGAAATGATTAATTAAACATGCATTAGGGCCTCCAATCAGATGGGCCGCCACGTCCAAAAAAAAAAAGAAAAACAGGAAAATAAAGGAAAACGGGAATTTGAAAGTGAAATGGAAAATCTGTCTGTGTGTTTGGTTGTGTTAAAATGCGAAAAAATGAATTGAAAGTAAATTGTTTGTTTTTGAGCCATAAAAATACTGACAGTGCGCCTTAAACGCTCCCTTTTGACTCTAATATGACCTGACAACTTAAAGCTACTGTCTCCAATCAAATTTATTGTCCAAAGGCTTTGGTTTAGTTAGTTGATTTGTCTTCCAAGAGCGTAGATGTAGATGTTCATATTCATTTAAAATAGATAGTTTCAGACAGCACGTGCTCAACCAGCAATAACAGAGTGAATGGATGTGGGTGGAGTTCGGGAGCCATTCGTGCTCCAGTGTCTGTCACTTCCTCTTCCTCGGCGACGTCCACAACAACAAT
Source organism: Drosophila atripex (assembly GCA_035045925.1). Classification (NCBI taxonomy): domain Eukaryota; kingdom Metazoa; phylum Arthropoda; class Insecta; order Diptera; family Drosophilidae; genus Drosophila; species Drosophila atripex. The sequence goes on along the minus strand of JAWNOP010000022.1, from coordinate 1,054,969 downwards.
AATAGCAACAACAACAAAGACAATAATAAGAGTGGCGCGACAACAACAAGCCCATAAAACGCAAATGATTATAGTATCTAATCATGACGTTGTCGTCATCGTCTCCGGAGACGTCGGAGATCTGGGGTCCTCGTTGTCTGGGCCCTGACACCGACAATGTATTTGATGACAGTGGTTCAAAAGACTGTCATTTGCCTCTGTCATGTCGCCTGCGTTTCGGCCAGTGATTATAATAACCCACGCTTTAAGGATGACTAAGCACCGGAAGAAATGCAAAACATTAGAATTCCCTGCATTTACATACATCAACAAATTCGTAAACATAAACACTTCAAATCGTTTAAAATATTAATAATTTTTAAAGGATTTAATCATTTTAAAAGTCTATAGGTCTAAAGCTTCTTTTTCCTATTTTAATACCTTTTAATTCTGAACTGAATAAAATATTCTAATAATTGAAAATAACACATCTCTCAGGAAAGGATGAACTTCCGTTTCTATGGCCTGATATTTAATGGGTTTTATTGTGTTTTCTCTTTTCGAAAGCTGCCTGAACCAATTGCCACTAAATTATTATTGCCATTATTGACATAAATGAATCGTCGTTTTGTTATCGTGATTGTTTACCGCCTTCCCGGTAATGCTCCTTCCCCCCGACAAACCCCAAACTCGACCGTAGAACACACAACAGAGGTAGAGAAACGTAAACAAGCCAGACTCCTGCTGACGTCATCGTCCTCATTGTTATAACCATCATAGCTCTGACCATTCCTCGGGTTGGACAGCTGGGATTTACTGTTTGGATAGCTTTCTGAGCGGGGGATTATTGAATTAATTTTAAAAAATGAAAGCCACAATTCGAATGACTTTTCGATAATTGAAGTCAAACTTGCCGTCTCATTTGTGTCAGGTGAAGCAGTTGGTGAAGAAGCCCATCTCCTGGCTGCGGATGCGGGACGGTCACATCCTCACCGTCGACCAGACCACCTTTATTGCGGATCAGCGCTTCCAGTCGGTCTTCTCGCCAAATCCGGAGCGTTGGTCGCTTCAGATTAAGTATGTGCAGGTGAAGGACGAGGGCACCTACGAGTGTCAGGTGTCCACGGAGCCCAAAGCCAGTGCAATTGTGCACTTAAGGATTGTTGGTAAGTGAATAGTAAATACCATAAAAAGTATAGCATACTTATCAGGATTCGGAACGAATTTTACTAAGTACATCAATATATCTCAAGGTATATGAACCTTAAGACTCAAAATGATGCATGAAATTATTATAATACATCAATTTTAAAAGTGAAATAAATCAATTCAAACTTAATTATAACAACACACCACACCAAACAGAAATGTCAAATGCATGCAGGTGTGTTCGGAGTAAATCCACTAGATTGTGCTCCAATTTACTGTCCAAACATTGCAATGACCTATTGGCCTTCATCCGCCAAAATCAAAACCAAAGCCAAACCCCAACCCAAGTCTCCGACCACACCTATAAATCTGCAACGACAGAGACAATAAATCAATGACCGATGCACTTTCGCGTCGACCCAACTCTGCATTCGAAATCTGTGTTTGAGTTCTTGCCTCACAAACCTCACTCACTTTCTGTGTCGCCCATAGAACCGAAAACCGAATTAATTGGGGAGTCAACGCGACATGTGAAGGCCGGAAGTCAAGTGAAATTGCGTTGCATAATTAGCCAGGCTCTGGAGCCGCCGCTTTTCATTAATTGGTTTTACAATCAGAAGCAAATCTATTTGCATAATCGTCGTGGTTGGCGTACGGAAATTGAACGCATTGAGCTGCCAGCGGAAGTGCCGACCACCAGCACCACCACCACTAGCGCCACCACCACCACCACCACAACAACAACACCAGCAGCAACAGCCTCCACCACATCCAGCAGTGGATCAACGACAGCTTCGACATCCAAATCGGCATTGGAGGCACTTAATGGCTTGGCTACCATAACACGTTCATACATTTTAGATGCCATTTCACCGAATGATGTGGCAAGTGGCGCTGTTGCCGGGACGACAGCCGCTGAGCTTGCTCCAGATGTGGATGCAACATCTCCGACTTTGGCCAACCCACCGCCCATCTTGACATCTACGGCTGCTGCAAATGCCGTGGCATCCGCTGATGGTGCAACAACAATGACAACAGCCTCGATGGCGGCGACAGGTGACTCGGCAATAGCAACAAACACCTGGGTGACGAGCACCACAACAACAACAACATCCACCGACTCCACGGAAATAACAACAACGACTGTGGCAGCAACAACGACAACCCTGCTACCAAGCAGCAGTTTCATTAAGCAGATAACAGTAAGTGGCTTACCGCATCGCATCCGTCCACACACTCAGACACTCCCACGCCCCTCAACAGGCCACGCCCAACGTGTTCTCATGTTGAGAATATTTCCCATTAAACGCCCTTTCATTACACAAATTGGCATGAATGCGTGGCAGGTAAAATAATTTTTATTAAATTTTCATTGTCGACGTTTGTCAAATTATAATATTTAATGCGGCCTCACTTGATCTTGTCTGACGGCTGTCTCGGCATCTGCATAATACATGCGCTTATTCGTACACTGAAAGAAATTATTTAAAAATATTAAAGTCCCACTTTAAAAGTACAAATCAGAATTCAGAACATAAGCTAACTATTGCTAGGTATATATATACCTGGTGATATACTTTTAAAACTCAATCGCACTCCCCTTTCTTCAAGTGAGTGTCTGATGATTTTATTATATAATTTCAGGCGGCTTCGCTCATCATTCCGGCCGTAGTCAAGCTGGATTCCGGCAACTATACATGCAGCCCCTCGAACAGTGCGCCACGCACCATTGTGCTTCACGTGCTAAATGGTAAGGGGGTGGCCAGAACGGTGGCGGGATGAAAAAGGTGGGGGTGGTGGGGCGGGGCGGTTAACTGTTTGTCTGGATGGCCCGGCAATTGAATTAAGTTTTCATTTAGCTTAATTGAATTTTATTCGGATGCGTTTGTGTTTGTTTTGACTTTTGATTTTCGCGAAATATCCGCACAGTGGATGCCGAAGCGGCGCAGCTAAAACATAAAAATGTTAATTAAATTCGAAAATGTTATTAAAGGAGAAATATCTGGGAATTTGAATAATTTTTGTTGGCACTTTCAATTTGGACGAAACCACTGTTCCGGCAATTTGAGAGGTTTTTATTTTGTTTACACAATTTCCTACAATGGCAAACACAATGGCACAATGCTGGAGCGAAATGAAAACCAAAACCAGACCAAAGCAAACCCAACCGAACCTAGCCAAATGTGCGGGGACGAGGCAAGAAACGGTTGCAGTTTTATTGTTATCTCGAAATGGCCACAATTGCGTTATTTGCTCAATGTCCGCCAGGCAACTTGGACAACAAGGACCAAGGACGCTGACAACAATGACAGTGATGCCGAGGTAAATGTCCATGACGCTGGAGTCTGGAGACTGGGACGACGATGACGATGACCTATAAATGTCGCAACGTAATGGTTAGATATCTGTCTGAATATCCATTTCTTCTTCCAATTTGTCTATCCGTCTTTTTACAGATAAACTAAAAATTTATTTCTCTCATCTTTAGGAATTTGGTTGAAAAATTATGTATACAAAAACTGAATTTACTGGAAGGCAATTCAGATTCTAAGTCGGTTCTTAATTTATTAAATAAGTTGTTATAATATCTGGCCTGGATTTTCTTTAAGTGAGCTCGTCACCAATTTCCGTTTGTATTTAAATCGTTTGGCCAACAACCCCGCTGGTCCTTCCTTTTTTTGTTATTCCTATTCCAGATCCAGTTCCTGGTTCTGGCTGTCAACTCCGACATGTGCTCGTCTGTGTTTGCCAGCTATTTGTAGCCTGTCGTTTTCCGTTTGGAGCACGCTACTTAAAGCCACTTCTCCGGCACTAACAATATGATTCGACTCTGTCGGGTGCAAACTCACACTCAGCTGAGACAGGCGGCACAACAAATGCCGGGGCGATTGTGACTGATGACACCTGACGAAGGACAAGGACTCTCAGCAGGACTCGGGGCAGACAGGTACAGGTTCAGTAGGCCGGGCGATGGCTGTCAAGCTACAAATAATGGCCATAAAAATGCCACCCGGGCTGCCTTACTTTTTTCAGGCACAATACTGATGAGAGGTGCTCATGTCCAGAACAGAAAGGGCAAATAATCTCATAGGTTTTAAAAGTAAATTTACAATTTAATTTGCAGCGAAAAGGCCACATTGTTTTCGGGCTGAAGTCAAACATCATTTATAACACGGAATTAATGTATTTTTAATATTCGACTAATTGACGTAGATAAAAGAAAGGCACAGAGCCACTCGCTTTTTGCTGGCGTTAAGCCGGGCAAATGAGTGAAAACACGTTAAAGCCGAGGATAATGAAAAACAATACTCTGGAGGCATGTTGGTGTGCCTGTGTTGTGGGTGAGAGTCAGCCATGACTGAGTGCCACACAATAATGAAATTTCAGCCTGAAGAGAGCCGGCTCTTGCGCCTTACTTTGTGTTTTTTACATAATTTTAATAACATTTCCCGCGAATCGTATATAAGTGCGAAAAGGTTAATAAACTTAATGTCATATCTGGCTTACAATTGTTGTGGCTCGTTACAATTTTTGCGTTGTGTGGCGTTGCATGGCACAGCGCTGCGTTGCATAATGACAAATGATTATTAATAACTTAATGATATTATCATTTATTTATTCTGGGATTTTTATTATAATTGCACTTCCCTCTGTGATTTATTGAATCAGCAAGGGCTCTAGCCCTGGTCCAGCTCCACTCTTCTGGCATAATTAATTTGCTTATTCGCTTGCCACCCGCGTCGGTTCCCTTTGTGCAGTGGCAATGTCAGAGTGCGGTCGGTGCTTAAATTTATTCAAGTTTAATTATTTTAAATAAATAATTTCATGCATATTCGACAAGCGTTCTATACATGGCATAAATGATTCCACAGACCGCAGCTCATTTTAGGCTCAAATTGCGATGACTCGCATTATTCTGTTACCGTTGCCAGAGGATACATATGTATAGTGGTTATGGTAATTGATAGTCGGGGAAAATGTAAGAGCTAGCACTGCGAAACTGATAATTAATTTGGCCTAATTGTGGTTAACTTGTCGGCTCTTTACTTGTTCGGGGTAGTGTATTTCGGTTGCCATACGGCCGCTTTAGAGTGAGAAGTTCACTAGAACAACTATATTAGTATGGAGAATGGAGTGATTAGGCCATAATAACTCGTCCCGGAAATAAAAATGGCCACTTCAATAAAATTTTGATTTAAAGTATCTCAAAAGAGTGACATTTCAAGCATTAAACTATATTTTGAAAATTTGAATAACCTTTTTCCCATTGTTTCCTCTGAATAAATAATATTTAGACTCTAATGAGCTGGGCGGGTATCATCGGGGTTTATTTGCCATGTTTATTTATCAGTTAATTTGGAGCCAATGCCGATACATTTTCAATATTTGCTATGTGCGCATTTCATGCGGACGCCGCAAAAATCCATCAGCCATATTATCCGAATCCGAAATTCACGATACGCCCACATAACCGAAATACATGAGCAAAAACCGCTCACACACCCACTCATGTTTGCTGTTCAATTTTGCAATAGAAATATTTAATTACAATGGACACTTTATTTATCCAATCGAGTTCAGACGAGTTGATCCGCGTTGGGTTCGCGTCGGTGTAGATTTAATTTGAAGCAAAAATAAAACTGATTGCGATTTTGGAGGATTGGGCGGGTATTGGGTTTCTGCTCGGCTGCTGGTGCTCGGGATTTTTGCTGGAAAGCCAAAACCTCAAAATTTTGCCACCCCCCCGGCTAACCGGTTCCATTTTTTTTCTGATCGGCAGGTGAATACTCGGCCTCTGCCATTAAGTCCGGCAGTGTCAGCTGGAGCACGCTAATTGGATGTCACGGCTATTTGCACTGGCGGAATGTTTCAACGCTTCTGACACTTTTGTGGATTATTAAATGCGCCGTGGCCAGGGACATCTGCCAGCCGAATGGCGGGCTGGTCGCCGCATCAAGGATATTCCGGACAGCAACTGTGAGAGGAGCAGAGGCGGGATTGCCGGATGGCGCTACTATCGAGCCAAAATCAAGGACCAGCTTCATCAGAGTGAGCAGCTCAATTAGTGCCACCAAAGTGGCCGAGGACAAGACTTGAGTTGCCCTCCGGCTAAGGAAGGAAAAAATGAATTTTATTCCATAAAGGAGGCTACGCATAAGGATTTTACCCGACATAAACATATTACCACAAAAAGGATACACACTCTTCATCGATGCAGTACATAGGACTCTTCATCCATAATAATATTATTCGAAATAATCGAGATAAATAATGGTTTTCCATCTGAGTGTAAATTAATGTTTAAAGTAAATCCTAAGTTCGAGCATATCGCATTTGCAAGAATTGTGTAAATAGAATGCACAGAATTCTCCTTCCAAGGACAAAACTACTTCCCCTACTTTAAACAAATTTGCCATGGTTGTATCATATAAGTTACTTGGACACCTTCAACAAGGTATTGATAGAAATTTTTAAAATTTAGTTCCCTAAGGATAAATCAAAATAAATGATAATTTCCTTTAAATTGTATCATTTTTTGTCGGTCTATGCCATTCTTCCTAAGTTTCCTTAAGATATAAATTGTAAATATGTATGTACACTTTCAGAAATATGAATAACCCTGATTTCTTAAGACTTACAGCTAAACTTTATGCATAAATATTAAATTATAAATACAAGAAAAACAACTGTGTAAATAAGCGAGTGTTACTGCGTTCTATTCCACTAAATAATCCACGCAAGCCAAAAGAAAATGTAAACATTAGTTAGTATTTAAAAGACTTACTAAAATTTTAGACGCAGCTACGCCAAAAAGTAAGAAAAAAACTACAAGAACCTAAAACAAAACAGAAAATTTAATCAACTAAATAAACAAAAATGTAAGGAGTTGCTCCAACGTTGCGTATACTTGATTTGCAGCCACATTCCACGGTAACTGCAAATTAAAATTGAAATAAAATGGAAAATCAATTGGAATGATTTGAAGTGTTTGCAATAATTCTTAAGCCATTACAAATAAGAGAAATACAAATAAATAAAATACAATTTCTTCAATGGAATCAAACTAATTTCCTCTTTCGTTTCAAGAAAAGTTTCCCAATTTAAATTCGGATGTATGTGGAAAGGAGGCAAGGTTAGTGTGAAAAGTGGCAAAGCCCTTTTTCCCACCATTGCCCACAATCTAGTTTTTATCTAAAAATATTCATACTCTACACATGGAGCTACGTGGTGGTCAGTCAACTCATATATTCAAGCACCGCCTCAGAATTGTGGACAAGTTAGTTAAATATTCATTTGTGGCTCCGCCACTTGGCACACCCGGAGATCGCAGCAGAAACTACCGCACAAAAAATAACGAAGGACAAAAATTATTCTTACTAACAACGCATTAAGCTGATGCATATGAAACTAGCATCCCAGGACAACCGAGTGGATGTCAAAATATTACCACCCTACTCCTGAAAACTTTTTCTAATGGTTATTTTCAGTGGTTATTCGGTAGAAGGGGCTTGTCTGTGCATAAACCATACCAAAGAGCAACAAACTGGGATACAGATAAATGAGTTTTGGTTTTGGCATTCGACTGATATTTTTGTGAATTTTCAAATGTATTTTCGGGTATTTCATTTCAATTAATTCCATCATATGAAATGCAAAAGATCGGAAAAATGTGTGTGACAGCAATATGTTTAATGGAGTTATATAGCTTTTAATATTTTTTTTCAGATTTTTCAACTTTAATTAAGTAAAGTATAGCACTACGAGCTTAGTGTTTGCTCATTAAATATAACCAATAACCGACCATCTTCACAGTTACACTCCAGTTTTGGTTTCCCCAATTCGATAATTTCGGGCTTGGGCCATTTAAGGAAATGGAAACTTTAAAGGGAGAAAAAATCAAAATGGAAATGAAAATCGTTCGTGGCATTGCAATGCATTGTTTCAACAAACGCACGCAAAGTGGTTGACGAGTTGGAAGGAGAGTGATGAGACAGGGGATTTGCGGCCGGAGATGGCGGGTGACGACCCCTGAGCGGTGAGATGAGCAAGAATATGGCATAAATCAGACTACACATATAGCCCCCGGCAACCCTCTCCCAGCTACGGCCCATCCCATCCCGCCCTTGTCAGCCAATCATAGTTTTCACACTCTAGTTAACATCATTGTCACCGGGGCCTCACTCACTCTCCGTTTTTGTGCAGACAAGTGTGGGTACAAAAAAAAAATTGGTTGACGTTTGCAGTTTGTCACCAGCCTTTCCGCACCGCATACCGAACACCACCCCCACCATCACACCCTCACCCCACCCCCCAGCCCTTGTATTTGGTGCACAATTTTTCAACGAATTTCCATTGCCGGCCACGTTTGCCACCCGTTTTCAGATGGAATTCTGCTCTTGTCGTTTTTAAAATTTTACCAACGTTGACATTTAAGTTAATTTGCATACTGCCGCACAATTCGGCTGCCGGCTGGTTGGCTGGGTTGCCTATGGCGATGATTATGACAATGATGGGAACGAAATGGAGTAGCAGCATCCTGGCCGTGAAGACCAGAAACTACGGGTATCGCCAAAACTCACCTATTCCTCTATTTTCATTCTTTCCCTCCACAACGACTCTCTATTTGCATTCAACTTTACCTATCTCCCCCATTTCTGTCGGGTCGAGTCAGTATTAAAAACTAAATGTTGGCCAATTACACAAGAAATTAACATACAATTCTCATTCAAAGAATTCCAAAATTTGCCACAATCTGCATATACAGCAGAGGGAAGAAATGTAGTGTCATTTAAGGCCTCCCGCAATAATTTGTTTTCGTGCCTTCTCTGCGGTTAAAGTGTGGCATAGGCAATGTGAATTGTACCAGCTTGAAGGGGTTACAACAGTGGTGATCTTATGGTCATGTGAAGTACTGTATTAGGTCGCACATCTTGTTGTGCTTCCGGCGAAACAATTCTATTTCTAGTTTTGTGACCCATTCAGTGTTCGTTTCTGTTTAAGACAGCCTGTTTGTTTTATTTTTTATTTGTGGCGAGTCATGCAAATGAATGCGAAAAGTTAAGTTAAACAAAAATTGTTGGCTACGGGGCAGAAACTTAAATTGGTAAGCATTCTTTAAAGTTTAAACTTGAACACTTCTCGGGTAAAAATCTCTGCCATTTTCGGTGCAATCTACATCCGCGTAAACCTCTACTTGCCGAACTACATGTACATTGCATATTAATCAAATCCGCACCGTGGGAGCGAGTTGTTGCAATTTAGCTGGATTCAGAACACCATAAAATATGCCAGCAGAAACCAAAGAGTGCCCGCATCCGCATCCGCAGCCCCGCATCTAACATCCTCGTCCACATCCCGACGGCATCCGCAAGGATCACACTTGTCTATGCGCGTTTAGCACGATGGCTGCCACAAGGCTTTATGGTTGCGTTGCCACCCAGCTCGTGGCACCCAATTTCCGGTGCTTGCGTAAATACATTATGCAGCTTACAACTACTTAACTGGTGGCAAAGTGGGCGAAAAGTGCGGCAACGGGGGCAGGTGGCATAAAGTGGCGAATTCAAGGTGCAACTTTTCCCGATACAAGCTCCGTCTGCTCCGGGGAGGACCTCCTCCTTCAAAGGATGCAATAAAAGTGCATGGCGAAACTGAAAAAGGTGAAGATTACGCACTGAATAAGAATACGAGGCTTTCCGCCAGGGTGCGGAGGCACTTGAAAAAAATCTATGTTCCAGGAAGGATATTTTTTAAAGAGATTTATTACGAAATATCAAGAATGATATTCGAAGAGAAGGAATTATTGTATAAGCCTTTTTTTGTAAGCTTTAGATGTCTTTGGAATGACGTTTTGATCTGTTTTTGTCTCTGCATATGTGGTGTAAAGTTTTGTGAGCGAACTGGCACTCAACCTGAATCCAGACTTCCAGACAGACACCACTTTGAGGCAGCGCCGTTCACATGACAAACATGTGTGATACGCCACTTGCGCCCAGCCAGTGCAGCAGCCCGGGAGCAGCCAGTTCCATCTGCATTTGCACAACAGTTTTGCTTTGGCATCACCCATCCAATCCTTTCGTCTTTTTTCATCCTCTCCCTCGCGGACCTTCATCAACAGCCCCAACCAGCCCCTCAACGTCCCAGCCGACAAAATGCTCGTCTGTCAGCTTGGCATACTCATGAAAGTTAAGGACTTGCATAACTTCTGGCATTTATGTGCGCTTTTCACCTGCTTGCCAACAGCTACCTCCACTTTCACTCCGCCCCCGTGCTTTTCTATGCTTCATTACGCTAATGCCGTGTTTTCAAATTATTTTACATGCGGCTCCCACACCAGCCAACCTCCTTCCATCCTCCTGAGTGGGATTCTTTCCACCATTTGTTGGGGGAGTGGACTGATTAGCCTCCGATAAACTAGTTACAACCATAGAATCCAACAAAAATAGTCACCCCTTAAGCATATATTCTTTAGTAAATTCTAAATCAAATATAAGTTTGAATAAGTTCTAAGGGTGGAAAGATAAGTGAAGAAATGATTCCTTTTAATTTAAAGTTACTCTGAAATTCCTGCAAGTCTGCAGACATTCTCCAAAGTAATGAAAAGCGAAATGTTAATCAATGTTTACTTCAAAAGTTGTGGGTAGACTTTTGAAAAGTTTCCGGCACTATCACTGTTTCGACAGCCCAACAAACACCGATCCCGACACATAAAAGCCATCTAATTAAACGCATAATAATTAAGATTGGATATCATCAGATTAATGAATGTCAAAAGCAAGACTCTGCGGCAAAGGTGATGGCCAAGGTGGGCATATAACGACAGGTTGTTTGCTTTACATAATTATTTCATTAAGTGTTTGGTGTGTGCGGCGGCTCTGTCGGGAGCTTCCAGTAGTCCCAAGGACGAGATGGCCCTATTGAGGGACCTTTTCACTTTTCCACTTTGGTAATTCCAGCATTTAACAAGTCGGAAAGCTGCAGACATTCCAGCAACAGAAGCAGCATCGGAGCAACGCCTTGACCCCGGGCACTGCCAAAAGTGATGAGTGGATGCGGGGACGCGAGGATGCGAGGATGCGGCGAAGCTCATTAACAAACATTAGTTGCAAATGTTGTGAATTACTTAAGGAATTAATATTCCATACTTCACACACACACACTCTCTTAGTCCCTGCAGAGACGGGAGGGTGGAGGGCTGGAACTTAATCCCCCCAAGGGCCTCTGGCACTCTATGTCGGCAGCCAAATGAACAGGAGTCATAAGTCCTGAGCACACACACACGCACACTCAGTCTCTGACACATTTACTTCTTAAATCCTGCTCAGCGTCTGGTGGATAAACTGAGGCGTATACTTAATGCAAACTAATTCATTTCCCCCAAACACACACCCGCACACTCCCAATCGGTTATCGTCGTCTTCATCATTAGAACGATGCTTGTCTGCAGCACTAGTTAATGATAGTTGACCTCCTCCGTAACCATATTGAATTAATGAAAGCTTTTTGTCTGTTGACCAAGATATATTCACTATCTCTCGCTCCTCTCTGTTCTACATTTGTCCTACTACTGTCCTTGTGAATGGGCTTGAAGCCATCTAATCACCAGCCCTATTGTTGTTCTTATGTTGCCTTAGGGTGTTAAGTGATTAATAATTTACAATGATTTTCTTTCATCGATTTGCGGAATGATACAGTGAACGAGTGAACTAGGAGTTCTTGGGTGAGCTTAAAGCGCTAAAAAAGTATTCTAAGCAAAAAACCCCATTTGTGTTGAAAAAATATAAAAAGAAATGACTTCTCTTTTTTATAGCAAATACTAGAAAGTCACAAAGAATTGAAAAAGCATCTTCCACAAGATCCTGCCTTAGCCTAAATCTCCAGGTTGAAGGAGTTTCTATCTCAGTTCTATCTTTCACCAGCTTTGTCTTCGTTTTTCTGTCTTTTCCATTAACTAGAGACACTGGATACCAAAAACTTTACAATTTTCCTGAAGGAACGCAATTCGCTTTAAGCAGCTTTTAGGACATTCTCTTTGTTCCACTCTTGTTCATATTAACACCCTGGCCGAGGGTATGATACTTTTGGTCAAATCTTTGCACCGCAGGGAAGAACACGTCTCTGACCCTTTAAAGATCATACATTCTTGATCAGGATCACCTCCCACGTCGATTGGCCAATTTCCACCCGATTCTTGAAAGGAAAACATTAAACAATTTTGTATTATTTTATATTTTCTAATTTTTTTTATATTTTTTTGAGGGTTCCTTGGAATTGTAAAGAATTCATGAAAAGCATAATATGCCCTCCAGTGTTAGCTATATTTTTGTCAATTTTCATCCGATTCTAGAATGGAATAGCTTGAACGATTTGAATATCGATTCTCATTCAATCTGCATCAAAATCTAGGAATAAATTATTTTTTAGATTTTTTGTCAAATTTCGTAGAGGAACTCTTTCGAAATTGTGAAGAATGCATGGGAGGCATAACGTGGCCCCAGCGATAGTTATATTTTTGTTAATTTTCATCTCGATTCTTGAACGGAATACCTTAAACGATTTGTACATCGATTCTCAGTCAATCTGCATCAAAATCTAGGAACAAATTATTTTTTCAGATTTTTTGTCAAATTTCGTAGAGGGTCCTCTTAGAAATTGTTTATGGATCGATTCTCCGTCATTCTGTATCAAAATGTAATCAAAATCTAAGATAGAAGCTTGGGACTTCTATCATAATATATATTGATAGAAATTATTTTCACAATAAAATTATAAGAACAGCCGAATACCAGCCAGTACTTGCGATGTAAAGCTCATAATATAAGCTGCCACTTAACTGCAAGTGTATTTCAACTTCGGCCCCGTCCGTTGGATAGTTTTCCTTGCTGGTTTCCGGTTTATTCCGCTCTGTTTAGTTTTGCTTTGGATTCTTTGAAGAACAGTGAAATGCAGATTTCGTATAAACAAAGCACGCACAACAAATTAAAACAAGTCATAAATGTGTGTGGCCGAAAACAGGAAAAAAGAGAATTTTTGCCGAACCAAACGGGAAACTCTTTGCACGAAAACTGGAACATTCCGCGCGTGTCCTGAATACTCTATGGCTGTTAATTATGCTGTTGGGCGTTGTTGGGCGATATCTTTTTCTATGGGGTAAACATTGGAAATTTCCAAGATTTATTTGCCTTTGGCGGGATGGGAAATTAGCTAGGGAGAATGGAACGGAAAAGAGGTGTGGCAGAGTATGAAAAATATCTTGCGCCTTTTTATGTGCAAAATATTGAAATATTATAGAGGAGACGGGCCAAAGGGAGGACCTGCGACAGCGGCAAAGGATACCCTTGGATGGCTGGATGGTTGGCTGGTTGGCTGACTGGCCGGACCCAAAGGATTCATCAGCGGCAACAGCTGTTGACTGCCGAAAATGTTAGCATTTTGCGATGATGTATCGTTGGCATCATTATAACAGCTGCCAGTATGGAGCCCTTGCCATCGCACCATCCCATACCGCGCCCTAAAAAGCAGGGCATGAAATTTTGGATGCGTTTTCACCCGAGCCCTGATGGGCCCTGAGCCCCATTTGTGCGTGCCTGGGGTACTTGTTGTTATATTTATCACAGAAATGTACTTTATCTTTGCCGGTGCCCAATGCGCGAAGTGCAGAGCTGGTGCTCAAAACTGGAGCCGGTTAGCCGGGTAGCTGGTTACCCGGATTGCTGGCGGTAGAGGATCGGGAGGACCCGTAACCCTATACCCTTGGGCCGGGGCATTCGTCAACAGCTGCTGCGGAGGAGCAGTCCCCAGGCCCCACTAGCAATTTTGCCTTTTCCCATCTGGCTGCCACTGGGCTTACATGCAAACTAAATTATATAAAAATACACACTTACTTGTATATATTTTTTAAAGATTAAACTTGCATTATGAACCCGCGGACAGCGAAAGTTGTGTCGTAAAAAAATGAACCAGATGTTTGATTTTCCCTTTTATATGGCCAAAGAATGTTGCCAACATGTATTTTTAATGTTTAAATCCCATTTGATGGATGGCAATAAAAAAAACTGTTTTCCGATGGAAAAGGCCAAAAATCTTTCAACCTGATTGGCGATTGAGACTTAACCTGAACCCTATATTGAATTTCCTCACAATAGAACATTTTATCAACATACCTAATGGTTTATGTACACAGTTTATTGAAGCCCTTCGGCTACATAAGTCGAATTTGTGAAATTAACGCCTTTGAGAGTGTCCTCTCTTCCGGTATCACTACATCACATAAATTCCAAGTCACATATGCAAATTTCTGGGCGACCCCGGTATATTGATTGACATGCAGTATTCTGCGCGTGGTGTAACTCACTAATTAGCATAAGTCCATTACTGGCCAAAATGACAAACCATGGGCTTGGGCCAACCTAGTTGACCTGCCTGTGACCTGATGTGAATATGTGGTTGGCTCTAATTCCATGGCATTCGTGGTGACATATGCCAAAATGTGCGCCCATTTAGACAGCTATTGTGTGGGATAAGCACAGTCTTGAATATTACTCATTAAGCACTTAAATGGAGTACTATTTATAGGGAGTAATATAACATAGAATAAATGAAAAAATCTATATCTCGTTTCAATTCTAAATCGAAAATAATCTCTTTCCTAGCTATTCCATAAACTTATTTTTCGTTCTCAATTTTCGTTGCCATGACTAAAAGTATTTCCAGGCAACTGAGTTACTTGTAACTTGCAAAGAAATACAACTTCTGCAATATATGTAAGCCTGTCGGGCGGAGGACGTTTATTTAATATGAGACATGACAATATTGTCCTGGCCTTTGCCCACAGTGGTGTCTTCAGTTCTTTTCTTCTCTCTACCGTTTTCGTTGTTACCCGACTCTGATGGCAGACATCATTATTTCTGGAGTGGTTGTTGCGCTGATAAACTCGCAGAGCGTGGCAGTCCCGCTCTCCTGATTCCTTCTTCCGCACAACCCATTCCAGGCCCAGTTAGGTTAGCATCGTCATCGTCTTTGGCGTCTTTATCCTTTATGCAAAAAGGCAAAAATAAAACAGACAAACAGAAGCGTTGTAACTTCTTCCTGGGCCAAGATGGCAATAAAAAAAATGCTTACAATTTATCGATTTCATATTAGTAGACTCACTCGCACACACATCATGATCGGAGAAAGTCCCCACAAAGGTCTTCGCATAAATTTCCAGCAGCCGCAAAGTATGCCACAAAATCTCCGACGTTCTCTTCCACGCAATTTAGATGTTGGCTCCCAACTTTTTTCCGCTGCTGTCGGTTGATTCTCGCATTTTTTGTTAACGCCTTGATTTCAATTTGTCTACATCGCACCGCCGCCCGAATGTGGGTCAGCGTTTTTTCCTTGCTTCACTTTGGACTGCCTTGCTAATTTGAAGACAGAATTTTTGGGCCAAAGAACGTGCTAATTGAATCAAATTGTCTCCTAATTGTTGTCGAGTTTCGATTTCTTTAAACAGAATTTTAAAAGAATATTTGGACTGAAATAAATGTGGGAAAGCTTTCCACTTTTTCAATTTCATTTTCTTGTATTACTGGCTTCAATTATTTCTGTTATTGTGAAATCAAAATGAATAAGTGTATTTGGACCAGATGAAAAAGGTGAATATATAACTTTATTTTTAATTACGTAATTGCTAAAAAAATTGTCTTAATTTTAATAACAATGTGATTAAACTATATAATTAAAATATTGGTTATTATTAACCATTACCTAATGGAGTTCACAAAAAGAAGCTCACAATGGATTACCAATAGATTTTTAATATGAAAATTATATAAAGTTTTGAATGGATATGGCTCCATTGGGAATTATCTGATAATGCCACCACGCAAATGCTAGCACAATAGAATTCTCTCTACGGCCAGTTCAATATTCCGCAAACAATTCATCATTTATGCCAAATATTGTGTGTGCAGTACAAATTATAAACCGAACTACTGAATGCCGATTTGATAAGCTGATTTATGCTTCATGTTTAGTCTGCGGCCAACCACCCACCATCCTTTCAGATGACAGGGAAATCATTAGGCTAATGCGATTGGGGGGCGGTGTGGTGATTTAAGGGGAGTGGAGTGGACTGGACTGGAGCGAAGTGGATTGGAATGCCAAATGTAAACACAAATATTGGAAATGGCAAACAAAAACGAGCTGTGCACATAAATTAGCCTGGGAAATCAGTAATCCTACTGATTCCGGGATACGGCTGAAATGACGCGATATGCAAAGTCAGTTGGCCCCGTCGATAACAAATGTGGAACAATTATGGCCGCATTAAGCATATGCTCAACTGGCCATCTCCTCCATCCATATGGCATGCTAATGCCGAGTGCACCGTCAGTCGCTCTTTGGTTGCTTTTGGCAGTTGAGGATTTGCATAAGTCCCAAAGCATTTATTCAATAAGCACTCCCCACTGGTCCTCACTGGACCACATACGGGCAGTTAGAGAATCACTTGACTCAGCTTTAAGACCACTTAATAATCCACTTGGATGGGTTAAAGGCGGACCCACGTTCGCCGGATCCACTTGCTGATTGCCCGCACAGTTGGCATTGATTTACGGGTGGACTGGCCCAAGATACCACCACCCAATCCCAATCCCAATCGCAATCCCAATCCCCACTCCAGGACAAAACCCGTTGCCATTCGCAATCCCAATCCCTGCCCCAATCCGGTATGCAAATCGAATACAACTAAATGTAAACACATACAAATGCAGTCGAAGATGGCAACCTTCGTTGTCCGCACTCCGTACCATTTCTATTTTTCCGATTTGATTTCGCAAGGGTTCTAATGCCCTCGAATCTGATGCAGATGGAGTGGGCCACGGTGGGCAGGCGTATTGGCCGACTGGATGTCTGGCAGACATTCTAGGCAAACTTTTCCCTCAACGGCTTAACTTTTTTGCACGTGTAGTTGGCCAGCAGGAGTGGATGGGGCCAAGAGCCCTACTTTTAGTTAAATTCAAAAAAAGCCGAGACCTCTTTTGTTTCTTGGCAATCCCTTAAAATGTTTTCACAGCCACCTTTGCAGGCGAGCCAGAACTTTTAAATTGCAAGCCGAAGTTTCAACATCAATTTAAGAATAATGAATTACATTGTAGTTGGATTACGAATAAATAACTCTTAGCAGATGAACTGTTCTAGTCAAGGTCCACAACAAGGGAAATTATCGGGCGTCAGGCCGCATGCTAATGAGATGGAAAACCTTGGCGAAGAAAGATCAACCAGGTAGATCGACACCCGGCGTTTACACCCTCTTCGCCAGGCCAGACAACAATGGGCCATAAACGCATTAACAGTAATGGTAAATAAAGCAAGCTTGAAGATCAGGTAGGATGGATCTGCGATGGCGCACCTGCGCACCAACAGCACGCAACGTGTTTGATGTGCGCTTCACGATCGAACGCGGTTCGATGTTGGTTGCTGTGTCAGAGAAGCCAACTTGGACTTTTTTTATCAAGAGTTTTTAAATCATAATTGTATATCAACAAATTTGGGTATTTTCTAAACTCTATTTAAACAAATAATTTAATAATACAGAACCATAAAAAATCATAGCCTAACAAAAAAGTTTATTTTTGAAAGGAAAATGTTCTAGGAAAGATTCTTAAAACAACGTTTTCAAGATCCAAAATTCTTCACAATTTTGAGTGTCTTTTCAATTATTTTGTTTTTATTTTAGTTCAGCACAAGGGGGTCTAATGTACATCATGTAAATTTAAAGTGTCTTTAGGGCTTAATGACTATTAATAATGTAATGAATATAAACTTCTTAAAAAGAAAATAAGATATCTTTAAAAGTATAATGTATGGACAAATTAAACTAAAGTAAAATTTAACCAGCTTAACAGGATTATTTTTCGTGGCAAACACGTTTTTTTTTTGTTAATTTGGATTGGATTTTTTCCCTAAATTTTAGAAAACTGTAGTTTTTTCTGGAAATCGCTCGAATTTCGATCTGTATTAAAATACAATCTCATAGCTAGGATCAATTTTGCTATAAATAATGGAACATATTAAATATGACCTGTTGAATATAATTCCTTGGCCCCGAGCCGAGGCCCGAAGCCACTGCGATTGCAGTTCTTCGGGTCGCTTCGGGGCCCGTCGCGAAGTCCAAGAAATGGGTCAGGCTATAAAAGCACAAGTTCAAGGCGATCGCCGTTTCAGACAACTTCAGCAGCAGTCGCAGCAACATCAAACTATCTGTTAACCAGCCTAAGAAAGCAGCCCTGAGTGCCAAGTGAAATCCGAAGTCTCTCGAATTCCGATCCAAGTAAACGAAAGTTGCCATCGATCGACCATCAAAAAAAGAGAGAGCAATTTTCCGGTGCAATTTTTGGGTGAATTTTTAAGTGATTTGTGTGCTTGACAATCGCGTGCTAAAATTTGCAATTTTTTCTAGTGCGACGAGCCAAACTAACTGAGCTGGGTGTGTAATTAAACTCCAGTTTAATTGCTTCGAACTCACCGAACTGAAAGACTGCGGATAAATAGACAGGTGAGAGAAATTGTTAAATTGAAAATGTCCAACTAGGGAATGTCCCTGGATGGCTTTGATATGGGATTAGACTGGACTAGAGGATAGACTGCGGAAAGGGTTCCCCATCCGATCACGTTTAATTCGAAAAGGTAGATTAAGTCACCCATTTAAAGTAAAAGTTGAAGATGATGAAAGGGTTTTCTGGTGACTCAACGAATGTTTCGTAATCATGGCATTAACAAATCTCTTTAGATAAAGATTAAATATAAGATATAAGTAGTAGCACAATTCTGAATATTAAAGCTAACCCGCACCACTAACTTGCGGCAATGCGTTCAGCTAGAATCGGGCATTAGAAAGTTATTGACAATTGATCGAATGCCACTATTTAGCCCCCGTCTCATGTTTGTGTGTCCATCAAATTGGGGCTATATGGCAACAGCCAAATATTTGGGTCAGGCCGAAAGAAATAACAGAACTCGGGGCATAAATCCAGCAATAAAAACAACAAGCATAACAGCAACAGCAGCAGCAGCAGCAGCAAAGCAAGCAACGGAAGAGAGGAGAGAATTTCTGTTAAACGAGTTAACAACTTTGCATGAAAAAGCAAACAGAAACCCATCGACTGGACGTGAAGAGTGGAACATGTCAAAGCACCTGGAGGCGGGCGGGGTTGGCGTGGTGTGGGGAGGCGTGGCTGACAAGGTGCGATGAGGTGTAAGGTGTGGCGGGACGACAGGCACGCACATATGGATGTGTGCATTGAGCCAAGTTCTTTTCAGGCCGAATGTGCAGCGATGATGGCCGCCCACTGACCCAAATGGGCGCCAAAGAATTTCGTTTTCAAGTGGGCTCACTCTTTGACACTCCACACGTCCACCCCCTGGCTGGCGGAGGCCTTGTGGCTGTTTTGTCTGTGGCCTTGATTCGAAGTGGGTCTCTTTCTCTTCCTGCGTCTCGGAATCTCGTTCGCTCGGCCAATTAACGCCTGCCTTTCAGGCCAGGTCTTTTTTGGCCAAATTCCCGAAGCGAGTTTATTTATTTGATTGCCTGCCCAAAGGTCACGATTGCCAGCTATTTGTTTACCTAGTTGAGTTCCAGTCTTTTGCCCGCCTCGAAGCAAGTAGTTTTTTGTAACTTTCATTCATTGGTTGCTTTTGGCATTTTGCGGTTGACGTTGTTGCCAGTGAGCCGGTGTAAGCGAGGTGAAAGTTTTTCTCTGTAGCTGTTAAGTCGTGTTTAATACATTTTACGTTTGGGCCGAGTTGATCTGAATTTGTTTTTCTCGATTGCAGCCGAGAGAATGTAAATCATTTTCGCAAAACAAGCAGCAGGCACTTGTAGATTAACCAAAGCGAATCTCGGCTGCAGTGACAGTTGCAATTCGGCCGACAGGCTGCCTAATAACAATAATGGCTCTGGCAATTGCAAGTGCAATTTGTTCTGCTTTCTATGGCTTGTCTTCTGGCGACTGCATTTCGGGGTCAGTAAAAGTTTTTGGTAGGCTGGCCAGCTTTGTCAAAACACTAAGTGGATCACAGCCCTCAGATTGCATCACAGGCCATGCTGTTACCAAATAATCGATAAAGCAATCCACACTCTAGGCAGAGACATTAAAATTCGACAGCTCATTCGACGGCCGTTTTGGCCAAGTGACAGTTCGCCAGCGCAGAGGTTTTTTCTGCAGAGGTTGCTGACCGCATACCCAAACGAAAGACTTAAGGCACGAACGCGCCAGCTATCTAGAAAGCGGCCGTGCATTTCAATTAAGGCTAAGCACTTACCTAAACACTTCTATTAATTAAATTTTAATTCAATTCATCTCGAGCTGAGTTCGAGTGAATAAGCCTTGGCTTGATTCTGGCCAAAAAGAAAGTGAAACGTAAGTTTCTCTCGGCCTGAGCCCGGAAACCAGTCCGTGACTGTCCAGAAACCCGGCTGAAACTCTGACTCACGCCCTCGAAAATATTCCGCTCCCAGAAAGCCAAAACGAAGAATGGAGAAGTGGCGAAGCATCAGCACCAGCTGGCCTGCTCACTTACCGCAAATCACGAACATTTTACCGCTTTCCCATCTTTGACTTTGACCAGGGAGAACCAGTGGAGCGTGCTGCGGCACGAGACCGCAAACGAAACTGAAAATAAATATCATGATATGAGGGACCATCGCATAAATTACTGAAATGATATTTCTCGTTTACTGCCAAAGAACTCGGTTATTGTTACACCCCCGCCTTCGCGACTCAAAAGTTTGTATTTTGTGTTTCTTTCGAGGCTCTGCTGTGGTTTCTACACTTTCTAATTTCTGCGACTTTTGACCAACGGCAAGTGTAATTGCTGCTCTCTTTATTGAAATAGTTATATTGCCCGTTGTTCGGTCCGAGATTTTTTTTCTTTTAATTGCCATGAAAGTAAGAGTTGCGTGCAAAGTTTTCAGCTTGAATTGCGTGTTTTCATTAAAAAATAAACGGCGATCTCCTCAATGGCGCCTCACTACGGAGAACATAACGAGCCTCATTAACTAGCATGCCAAGGGAATTATGTCATTTCGGTCTTGGGCATTAAACGAGAAGCCTTGCATCTCACACTGCAGGCTATTTGCCACTTTATTGGCGAGAAATCAATAAAATTTCTCTGCCATACATTCCAGCTATTAGTTACCATTATCTTAACCACTAATAGCTGGATCACGCTTAACACGGCGCTTTCTAAATTTACATGCCGGCCGTAATTTCCCCGGGGAACTGGGTCAGATTGTGTCACAAACAATCAAAGCCCCATTGGCATAACCGTGCGAGGAGACGGGGCTCGCTGGGGGTAATGATTAATGACCCCACGATTTACACATCAATGCGTTGACCCATTCTGGAGAGCCTGTTCTGGAGCCGGCAATTATATGGGGATCGATGCAATCTCAGCCATTGGCATTCCACGATCGCCGCTCGACTCGTTGGCTTTATTAATTGTAACGGGAACCTGTTGCATGACATCTGAGCGAAAGAACCGCTAGCCACGGAACTGGTTCTGGGGCAGAGTGATATTGTAGAACATAAAAAGAAGAGATCACATACATATGAAGATATATAAGAGCCTCACCCATAGCATTCACATTCCCATTCTAATTTTACCCAATTGGGAATGGTTGGCGATGCTAATATCGCAATTCCAGCAAAGCTTAAATGATCGCCGGGAGGAAGTTAGCGGCTAATTGCCGTACTTGCCACCTCACCGGCGGCGGCTTTCTAACAATAACAAACACATGCAACATGTGTGTGAGTTTCCCAACCTGCCACTCGGTTAATTTCCCTGCTGCAAGTGCTCCTCTTCACCCAGGAACAGGTTATCGCTGACCGACACCTTAATTGGGAGCAGTTAGACTAGTTTCTGGATGTTTCGGAAGCGACAGCGCCTCGAATTTAATTGCACGCCGCAACTTTCTTATCTGGTTTTCATGGAAATTGTAACAGATTTAATAGCACGGCCAATGGGAAAATTTTGACAATTGTATTTTGGGAAATTCCACCCAGAAGAGTTTATTATTTATTTAAGAAAGTTAGAAATGTTGAATGTATTATAGTCATTCATAAAAATAATTACTAAAGAATAATGGGAAATCTCCAAAGCTAAAGATATAAAATTTTTACTTTATTACTTTAAATAGTTTACTTTGAAAACTTCATAAAACTATTACCAATATATACATACGTAATGACCCCAAATAGTCTCAGCTTACGAAGGTAAAAGCATTACAAATATTGGTATAATGGGTCTCAGCGTGTGCCACACAAATGGGTCAAGCTGATTTCAATTCCCCACCTGTGTCGCAGTTCGGGAGCCTCGCTCGCACTCTGTTGGGCAATGTGAAAGTGTTGTTATGCGGAAGACAGTGTCCGAATAGATGGCCCTTCGTTGAATTTCAAACAGCTTAACCGACTGCCATCTTCGCTCTCGATTTACAGAAGTCATGTGGAATCAACGGAAAGTGCACGCCTGCCTGCTGCTCTCCATCGTGGCCAGCAACTGCCTACTGATGACCTTTGCCTTCCCCCAGCAGGAGGTCTATCAGCGACAGCACCAGGTGACCGAGTCACCTGCCTTCCGGGACGAGAGTAGTGCCAGGAAATTCGCTGTGAAGCCAAATGCCTCGAAGAAGGTGGCTTTGGACGACATCGAGGATGATTTGGAGACCAATCAGATCCAGGAGAGCGTG
This sequence comes from Drosophila atripex, assembly GCA_035045925.1. NCBI lineage: Eukaryota > Metazoa > Arthropoda > Insecta > Diptera > Drosophilidae > Drosophila > Drosophila atripex. The sequence goes on along the minus strand of JAWNOP010000022.1, from coordinate 1,032,114 downwards.
GGCGGACCCGGGGGATTCACCTGGTCCAACATGCTGTCCACCGTGATGACCATGTTCTTCAACAACGCCGTTAATGCACCCACCAAGTCCGACGACGTAGACAACTCCATCGGTCTGGGCGGCAGCCCCTGGGCTAATGTCATCTCCATGGGTGAGTTTTTGCTTGTGGAATAAACCACTAGTCTGCTGTCTAGAAATGCCAATTCTGATCGGCCTTTTCCGTTGAGTTAATTTCCCATAGTCATAACTCTGTAATTCGCATCTCCACAGGTCTGCGCATCATCAACACCTTGCTGGGCGGAGGAGCTCCGAGCGATGGCATCGATAAGGTCGACAACGGCGGATCTCCCATGCAGGTAATCGATCGATCCATTAGCCCGTAACATGGTGTACACTCACTGATTGCTTTTGTGCCACTTTTGTTTTGTTTCGCTTTATCGTAATTCTGTTTCGCTGTTTGATTGTTACCGTTTTCGTTTTGTTTTTTATGTCTATATTTTATGTCTTATATCCTATACTCGTACTGATACTCTGAATACTGATACTCTGATACTGATTACCGATTACTGATTACTTGATTACTGATTACTGATTCTGGTGCCTGGCTCTTCTTATTCTCTTGATTATGTTGTTTCCCGCCTACCTCCTCTACCTCTACCTCGCTAATAATCGCACAGGGCATATTGGTGGCTGTGATGTCTGCCGTTTTAGGCACCAGAGACCCCGATCAAGTCAACTCGATGGCCAAGCAAGCTGGCGAGGTAAAACATCTTTATTGCTTTCACAACATTATCAAAAACAAAGACACGAAGCGGCATCGGGCAGCAAGATGTGGGCAGCACTAGATTGGAAGGGTTCCTGAAGAGTTCCATCCCATATCCAGTTACAAAATAAATGAGCTAATCTTGTTAAAATAATTAATAACTTAATAATACTAATCGCAGACATGATCCACATCTTGCTGTCCAATGCTTATGTAATTAGACCAACACACACACAGATACACACACGGACATACACCTCTAGAATTGGCACAAGCAGAATTGCAACTAATTGACTAATGCTTCCTCTACCTTGCACACACACACACTCACACACACACACACACACACACACACTTTCCACTGAACAACGCTCCCCCTTCCGCATCCACAGTTCATACAGATCGTGATGAACCTGCTGGACGCCCTGAAGACCTCCTTCTCCCACCGCTCCCTGACCGCCCGCTCCCTGGGCAAGCGCGACTCCGTCAGCGACGCCGTCGTGGCGAGCATCTCCCTGATGAAGGGCTACGTCCGCACCTACCGCAACTCGGAGGACCGCTGCACCCAGAAGTACATGTGCGACGCCAACACGGAGTGCGTCAGCGAGATCGGCGGCAGCAGCATCTTCTGCCAACTGGGATCGTAAGTGAAACTATTAGTAATCCTTCAGATGACCATCGTCCAATCTATAATCTTGTTACCATTCCAGCTATGCCACCAGCTACGTCCTTGGACGCACCAGCGGCAGCAGCTTCGAGGATCTCTATGATGCTGGACGCAGGGGCCGGTCGGGCTTCGACTGTCGCCAGACTTATCTGGAGTGCAACGAGGTCTAAAAAGCCACCCGCCACCCACGACTGGACACTTTCTCTTTAAACTAATTTAAATTAATTTATGTACTTCCACCTAGGCATTAGTTATTTATATTATTTATTTAAAAAATGCTGTATTTATGTAGACGAGTTGCCTCTTTTAAGCGGACAAACAAAAGGATATCTTTAAAAATAAAATGCATTCAATGAAAACATGGTTTTATAATTGGGATATTTCATTCTTTTCTACAATTTATTAAACCAGATTAAATAAAAATCCGATTGGGACTAATTGGATTAATTACAAAAACACCTCTTAAGAAAATATTTTAAAATAATAAGGGAATTTGCAACGTTTCAATCAGCCTCTGTCAGCTAGTGAACGGCTGCCAAAAGCTGAAAACTACTGAGCATGCGCCATCTGGCGGCACTTATACCAACCTCACCGCTAGATGCCGCCATGAAAAAACATGGCTTCCACAGTTATTTACATAACGGCCATGTTGAAATTTCTCAAAGAGAATGGTGGACAATTTTTAAAAATGGACGTAATTATTGTTTTAATATATTTATTATAAGATAAAAAAAGACAAACATTTATTTACTCCAAAATATATTACTTAATTTCAACTTTTCCAACTCCACAAATACTAAATACCTACCTCAAATAATTGCAAAATGCTTGCGAGTTGACCTGTCCGGGTATTGAATTTATTCATTTATTAACTTATGCAACGTATAATGATTCAATAAATTCTAATTTAATAATTCTTCTTTATAAGAGTTTCTAAGGGGTAAAATTAAACACGAATCAAAGCAAAAACCCTATCATATCCTTTTAAAAGTTCAAACTTTAAAAGCATTGTCCACCAAAAACACAACATTTTATGAGAAGTCGAATACGTTTTCGACATTTTGTGTCCTAGATCCTAAACTAATCCAACAACTACGACATAACCAAAAGGTGTGTCCACCCAACTGTGCTGGCGACGCCCCTGAAGCCCTGCTCCTTGGAGAATGCCTGTCAGCCGCCTGCCAGAAAAGTTGCCGCCTCTTCAGAGTTGCTTTGATTTTGATGCAACTACAGTCGCCTCGGTCGTTGTCTCCCCGATTCCAATTGCTTATCATCATTCAGCAGCAGGCTTTAGGGGACTTTGAGGCGCAGCCACCGAGGGTGACCACGTGAGCCAGTCGTGAGTCTGTTCAAGCTTCTGCAGTATGAGCTCGAAGACACCAAGGGTCCTAGAAGGCACGGCACGCTCCCAGGACTGGGTCTGTGAAACTTTCTGGCAGCCAATTTGGGCGAAAACAAACAGGAAAACTTGGCAGGACGATGCCAGAGGCAGGGACTTGTCTCTTGTCTGCTCGTGCCACTGCGCAGCTGCAGCCGTTCACAAAGTTTTTGCCATTTTGATAAATGCCACGACACAGTTGAAATTTATTGGACAGCCGGCAACGCCGACGCACAGAAAATTGCAGAATGCAAATGCAATGCTGCAGGGGAAACTTGACTCAACTCGGAGTGCAGCATATCGGGGCAAGTGTGTGTGTACGGGAACCTAACCCACATTTAATGGGCGGAGATGGCAACATTTTGTCCAAGATGAAGGCTGGTGCTGGTGCTGGTGCTGCATCTGCAACTACAACTACAACTACTATTGCAGTGGATGCCTCCAAAGTTATGATTAATTTGTGCGGCCAAGTTTTTGCAACCGCCACCCCACCCCCCGAAAAAAGTTTCTCTATCCACTGCCACATCCAGGGAGCTGTTTGTTTCCACTATCTGTTGGAGCCTCCTGCCAGTAATTAAAGGAGCTTTGGACCAACTGGCAGCCAGCAACTGGCGATGCATCGCTTAAAATTCCATTTAATTACGTTGAGTGTTGAATATCTTTAGTGCGCTAATTAGAACTGTGCGCAAAACTTTTCTCGGACACCCAATGCACTCGCAGGAAAGTGCTGGAGCAGCGGAGCGACGGATCAGAACAGACCAGGACGGAAGCAGCCGAGAATTTCCTCTCCAAATGAAACAATCGAATTTGGACAACGATCTAATTTGCGCTAAAAGTTCCGCCCAGCAGATGCTGCCGGCTGTCTGGGCTTGACATTTTTGTCAGACTGCTTGAATTGTTTTAACGCAGATTATAATTTACTTCTGGCTTGTTTGTGGGAATTAGATCAGCTTGTTGAAATCTTCAATGCATTCGATGGAAGTTTGAATTGCCAAACTAATTGTTGTTGTTGAGAAAGTGCTCTTTCGGGCGCCATTTAATTGAATTTAATGTATATGTGAAGCTCCGAAGCCTGCACCCTCGAATCAATAAAATGTACACAGTTAATTACTGCCATCGGCTGTTTATATTCAGAAATCAGACTTTCAACCTTAATTGCAAAATTTGCAAAAGCACACATGTGGCGAATCGAGGACCGGACATTTCTTATGAAAATCCTTTTTGAACCGATTAAATATGTGTTTTTATTAAATCCTATTGGCAACTCATCCTAGGAATAAAGTGAAGAGAAAATATCTTCAAGCTGATTGAACTTCATTTAGCACTCGAATAAATCATGCTTAAATGATGACTTTTGGCCCACATTTTTTCTCCTGCATAATCCGAAAACTATTTACGCAAATCCCAAAGGAAAACAAACCGCAAATCGACACACAGACACACATATTCTCTTTTTGCACCAGACTCACGTATGGCCAGGTACATAAATGTCCATCAAAGACAGAGGCAATTATTTTGATATTTTCACAAGTATTTTTTGATTTGATTTCCTTCCTGGCTTTGGCCCGAATCAATTTATTCGAATGGCCGAAAGTGCGAAAATCTGTTGGATAACCTCAATTTAAGGTCGAAAGCGGAAAAGAACGAATACAACAAAGCGACAAACTGTGAAATGGCTAACGCAAAAACGAAATGGGAAAATATTGAATATGTTTTGCAAAAATATTTTCGCTATAGGCGCCAAAACAAAATTGACCTATTGAACATTTAATGTTTGCATACAACAATTTCCTGCCCAACAGAAATAACAACAACGGCCACAGCGACAACGTCAACGACAACACGAAAGGGTACGTGAATGTTCTGCTGATGCTGACAACTACAACGGGCTGCGAGCTGCGGGCTGAACATAAAAATCCAAAAGCAAAAAATACGTCCAAAAATAAGGGAGAACTGGAAAATGAAACCCAAAACAAACCACAGCGCCAGGACGACCGGAGGATCCGCCGGAGGAGGTCGCTCGACGGGAAGCCGCGCGGGAAGTTAAATCGATACACTGAGCGTATAAACGAAACAAAACCAATACCAAGAGGCGACACACTGCCGGAATTTGCATTTGGCTTTCACCTTGCCCCCGTCATTGTCCCCGCCTCCATTGCCTCCACCCATACCAGGCCAAATTTACCGAACCGCTCCGCCTCCCCTCGGATGTCCTGTGGCAATGTGTGGGGCATGTCAGTGGTTGTCACCATCAGCATCACCATCAGAATCACCAAGCGCCGTCAGCCTCGCGATATTGGCTTTTTTTTTGTTTTTTCTGTTGGAGGGGCGGTGGTCCTATCTGGGTAGGGGTGTCACTCTGGAAAAATCAGAAGGCGCCCTGGCACCCAGGCACCCAGTGAACGTATCCCGGCCCAGAGAAGGGTGCCCCCCGCCGACCTATTCCAATTTTTGAGTTGGCCTGGCAGCATCCAAAGCTGGCGGCACTGTGTCTTGTGTTCTAAGAAAAGATTCGATTATTTCGCTAAACATGTTCATGGTTTGTTTTATTATTTTATATGGCTTTAATGGACAAGCAGTTGCAAGAGCCATTAAAAAAATGCCAAATGTGCTTGACAAATATTTAAATAACATTTTGTTTTTTTGGGATATTTCGAACTAAATTCCAGCAAAGTTTTTTGACATCATTTCTACAGAATCCATAACTACTGACATGATAAAATAGTTTTTTATAATTGTTGGATACAATTTTTGAATAGTTTGCTTCACTGTTAGTGCCGCGTTTTTGTCCATCAATTGACAAGCGATTTTCCGTTCAGTTTCAGACAAGTTGGAATTGCTAAAATTTGCAGAACATTTTTCAAAAAATCGAACAAACCACTATCGAGGGGATTGGTTCACTTTAGTTCTGACCATTTTCCGCCAACTTTGCGCATTCATTATTGAGGATTTGAGGGCGTTTGAACTATACTAAATTATTAACACTGAAAAATAGTTGAAATATTGAATTGGAAAAAATATACTGACTTTTGGCAGTTTTCCAAATCAAAGTTGTACCTTGTTCCGGGCTGATTTCATTGGTTTCCTGTTCAAGTTTGTTGGCCGGAAAGTATCTAAAAATCATTTGGCGATGGGCTACTTTCAGTCTGACCCTAGGGGGAGAAATTCAAGTATCCCAAGATGCAAGAAAAGTGTAGGAAAGGGGATTCTCTTTCTTATCGACCTTTATAATTTCCGTTGGCAGCTGAAATAAACAAGCTGTTTGAAACCAAATTTGTCTGACGAACATATTTAAGCTACCAATTGTAGAGGCAATTTGTTGGAAATAATAACAGAAGTTTTTAAAGAGATTAAATATTTATAGCTTTACAATTTTTGTTTCAAACTGAATTAAAAATTAACTTTAGAATAGTTACTTTTATTGAAACCTAAGCTCAATTACGGAGAAGCACAAACAATGTCAGCTTCTGCAGTTAAAGTTTTAATCCTCTTTTAGTTTCAAGTGCAGCCAGTTTAAAGTTGGCCCACTGAATTGGCTTAAAACGGGTTTCGCGCCCAACTCGAGTGAAATTCGATTCGGCCACTTTAATTACGACCGCGTGGGGCATATAGGAACTTCCACTGGTCAGAGCTACATCCGCCGAGTGGCGATAAGTATTTCGCTTGTCCTATCTTCATTCCCGAATCACCCCATCCTCGGTCCTTCCGCTTTCTCTGTTTTTTTTTTTTTTTCACCAAAACATTTGGAAATTTGGTATAAATATATAGTATATATATTTGTATTTGTATCCACTTGGTTGTTGTATTTCTGTTGCCGGTTGCTCCCGACACAAATTGCTTAAAGTGGAAATTGCTGGCGCTGCATTTGTGTGCTCCCCACAGGATGGGGATAAAATGGAACGGAGTGTATGTGTGTGGTCCCGGTCTCACGATTTCTCTCGGTCTGGGCCTGCATTTATCTTTTATTGGCTGCTTCTATCTCTTCCGCACTTTCAGCCAGCTCCGTGACTTCCTTCCCAATCAAATCAATATTCGATTGATGCCAGCACCATTATCTTTTTATTATGAACATTTATTTGCCGTCGCCTGCCCAATTTGGCAGCTAATTTTCATGTTGCGTCAGGCCGGCAAATTAGTGCGGCTCGGCTTTGATTAATTGATGAGGCGGCTCTGAGTCCTTGTCACCACAGCGATTTGCTATAATCTATCACACATCCCGTCTCCCCCCCGGCGGCCGAAGGTCAACCCTTTTTTTGGGCTTTCTCGGCTCTTTTTTTTTAGCCATCAACCGATTTCTTTATCGCCATCGATATAAGCCAGAGATGTTTTATGCGAAATAAATGCTCGGCGTCCTGCCTGACAGCCGGTCTGCATCATCAGCAGTTGCTACAAAGTACGGATCGCAATCTCATAAAGCCAATTCGAATATTTGCTTAAGAATGTCATAAAAAAAGGAAACAGGGATAAGCCGTAAAATCAAGTCTAAGGCGAAGGACCTACTAAACGATAGCCCCGACATCCTCGACCGAAATAATAAATATGTTCCGGCCGTAAAAAAGTTGACTCGAGTTCGTTAGGCCAATGCCCCAAGACGGATAGAAGGCCTGGCCTGTCCGACATTTTTAATTGTGCTCCTAGCCAATAATTTTTTATTGCCTTCTAAACGCCGTCCGACGTGAAGAAAATTAAAACAATTGTCGGGCTCACCCGAATCCCTCCTGGGCGTCGTCAATAAGTTTGGCAAATAAAACGCGAAAGCGTACCACAAAATTGTAAACAACATATAATTTGATTGTTTCTGCGACGGGTCCGGCGAAGATTTTATAATTAAAATTTGTACTGCAATTGCTTTAATTAATGCCGCAAGGTGAGTGCCAAACTTTACGACCAATACAAGTGGACGTGGAATGGTATGAGGTGGGGTCTTTATAATTTGAAGTCACTTTCCTGCAGACAAAGTTTTCCTTCAAATGTATAGAGTTTTTCGGGTGAAAATACTAATTGGCACGAGCTCCCAGTCCTTCTCTAGCCTTCAAATGCCAACCAAAACTTGTTTAACCAAATCAGAGCCATAAACATGCATAAAATAGCGTTCAACAATAGGTTGACTGACAACTTGTCAAGTCAAAAATCTATTTACATGTTTGTTTTGAGCCCAGGTGGATAGAGAAATGAGGATGTCAACCAAACTACACATTCAAATGGTGACATATCCATGCTCTTTTGAATGCTCTATTTTAAGATTTTTAATTATAACTTGATCAACTTGATAATTTATTGCGGATAACAGTGCGTGTGAGTAATATTTTCAAGCCCCGAACTATGCTTAATATTAATTAATATGAAATTTTAGCTTCAAGAAGTATATTTAAGTAAGAGCATGTTTCCAACGGTCGGGAAAGTTTTTCAAATACTTTTCTCCCACTTCGACATGACGAAAGAAATTTGCTGTGAAGACAAACTTGTTGTTTGCTCCTTAAGTTGGTGGGTTATCTCAAGTCGAACATCATCATCAGCAGCCCATCAGCGGCATAGCAGCGTCATCAGCATCATGGGTATCCCCAACATCGCCGCCATCATCATAATTTTCTGGCTGCGCTTATCGAACTCAAAAAAGTTAAGAATAATGTACACTTCAACATTTGTGCCATAGTTTGAAAAGAAAAAATCTGCAGGAGATTGCGGAAGGCACTGGTCTGATGGCAGTGACAGTGGCTGGGTAAACAAAGGCTTCTCCCAAAATAGGGAACATAACATAACTTGGCCCAACAATTTCCTCTATATACTGAAATTCCCAAGCCCCTTTGTTGGGCTTCTTCCTCAGGAAGGTACATTGACCTTTTCCATATATTGTTGGGCAACTACTTCTTAAAGCTTGCCCTTAAATTACTAACATCGCATGCTCTTTTATTAATGTAGGAATGGATTTTTGGTAAAGCAAATTAATTAGCCATCTGCCTATTGAGCCATTGTTCAAATTCGACCACTGTATTATGGAGAGCGGGATATACGAGTAGCCTGTGTACTTGTGAGTGCTTTCGTAATGCAAATGAAATGAGTTTTTGTTGGCCAACGAGGTATTCATTAAAGCCCACCGATTCGGAGCGCCGCAAATTGCACTTGCCGATAGGCTGGCATACTGCGAAATGTGCAAATATTTATAACTGCAAACTGCGAGCCGAATTCATCAGGCCTAATAGCCTGGCTGATGGCCAGTCGGCCAGTTGGCCAAAAGCGGAAACAATGTGCGGTTGCCAGGCACCGATAGTAGACCCATTCAGAACCATCTAGTCGCCTCCCCCTCACAGAACTCGCGCGCTCTATGGAAATGTTGTTGATAATGATTTGCATTAACGCGCATTACAGCAAACCCATTTCAGGAATGAATGGCTGGGAGTGCAAGTAGATACGCTAATGCGAAATGATTGGAATTCTTCGGACAGATATTGCTGGCGAAAACGCAATTTATCTTCTTCAAATTGAACTGTTCCAGAGATGCATGTCCGATAAAGGCCCTGACGGCTATCAGCGGCTGAAAGTTTCACGAAAAATATTCGGATCTCCCCTAACTTTCGCCAGAACGCCAGGAAGGCAGAGCCATACTTTTCCAGCAATTTGTTGACTCCAACAATTGCTTGGCTATTTGGTTGATTCAATACAATTATCTAAAGATTTTTACTGATTTATTTGCTTGGGATTTATTTATTTTTTGGACTCAATTTGGGGACTTCGGGGCTTTCTACTTTTGATGCGACTTGTTTACTGTTTACAGAAATATGATGCTCATCTCAAACAGAAAATAGAAAAAAACGTAAGCCAACAAAAAAATATTATTCCGAGGAAAGTTAAGTGCTACAAGAACAAGGAGTGTAGCAAAAATAATATTTAAAAGTCGGGGTAAAGAAGTTGTACCAAATTCGACCCGATGCAGGGCAAAGTAGAAGGCCAACTTCGGACATCAAAGGATCGTAAAACGCACTCGCACTTCCCCAGTGGAGAGCGAAGCAAAAAGGGGTCCTGTCTCGGAGCTAATACAATTATCTGGGCGAGGACCAGGAAAATTGTTACACGACAAATGGTCAAGTCTGGACCTGATGTCATTAGCTGCACTCGCTTCTGCTTTTCATGTACTCCTCTAGTGATTACATCTAAAAAGGGGAAAACAAAATTAAGTTTTTTAAGAGAATAGACAATTCACAGGCATGTAAATATTTTTATAAGACCTCAAGTCTAATTGTTTTTAAAGAGATGCCTTTACTAACAGCTATTATTAAATCTTCTTACATTTCTTATACACAAACATTTTGTGATAAAAAATGAATTAGCCACACAGCTATTTTTTTCTGACATTAATCAATTTTATCTTATTTTCAAGTGGGAGATGGCGTCTTAATCGAATGATGCAACTTTTACAGTCAAGATGGCTCACCGGATATTGAATAAATATTCATACAAGTATAAAGGTATATTGAGCAAAGAGAATATATCTGTTATATGTATATATATATATATATATATGTATATTATAGCTGCTGGATGAAACTGTCACTTGGAAAGTGTTCATTTTACTTTTACTTTCTCTTTACTTTTCGTAGCTTATCTTAAAGTTTTATTTTTTTTGTTTTTTTTTCATGTTGTTGCTTTTCCGATTTTATTTTTCCTGGCTAGCTGGCGTCGTCGAGCAAGGACATTTCCAACTGGCTTCATCTTGTTTGACTTTTCCTGCCTTGACGCGGGTCCTGCTGAGTTGTTGGACTTAAGCCAGCGGGGATTCCCTCCGGTTGCCATCGAGCGCCTCCCAAGTTCCCGGCTGTCGTCAGGCGAGTCAGTCATCAGCATCAGTAGGAATATAGTGAAAAATATTTACTGCTGCTCCTTCGTCCTTTCGCCCCAGCCATCCTTTCCCCATTCTGCTGCTTTGTGTTTCTTGTAAATTGCTTCGCTTACGTCCATCCCACTCGCTACGGCTTTTCCTACTTGACAGGACAACGACAAATTTTACGTGTTGTTTCTTATTTTTACTCCTCCTTTTACTCCGATTCCTCGCTGTTTGTTTTATCCCAGCCCTGCTCTGTTTTTTATTTGCCCGTTCTCTCGGAAGGAGGAGATGTGATTTCCGCTGCAATAAAATAGACTGGCTACCTTAAAGGCTTTATGACCCTTGGAATTCGCCAGTTTATGGCTTGTGTTATTTTTATGCACTCTACTTGGCCCTCCCTCCTCTCGGCCGGGCCATAAGTGTTGGGCCAATTTTTGTTTTCCTTTCGTCACTTTGATGTCCTAAAACGGGTCCAGGGTGGAGCAGAAGCCAAAGTCAGTGCTGGAGCCAAATTACCATAAAATATTAAATTATTTATGCATATCCCCATCGAGAAAATTTCTCTGCTGGTCCCCCTTTTTTTTTATTGGTCGCACCGACGGACCAAGAACCAGCCAAGAATAAGTTCCCGAAATGCGGGTCTCAATTTGGCTTATTTTGGGTTACTTGGGGATAATGTAGTCAAAAGCTGAGGCGACTTTCATTCAGCTCAGGGTCCATTAATGCCAAAGCCAGGTTAACGCCTTTAATTTAAATGGAAAAGGTTTCAAAAAAAAAAAAAAAGGTGGGAGCACTAGCACTAAGCCTTTGGATTCTTTTGACAAACCACATTTGGCAGCTGGCAAAGGATAACCATATATCCATCAATTAAAACAACTTTATTGGCGAAAATTATTCAAATACGATTTATGTTTCCCCCAAATGATTATTAATAATTTTTTGGTTTATTGCAAGTTTTAATCAGCGATGCGCCGGGGAATACTAATTCATGCAAACCAATTTGTTAAGCATGATAACATTCATAAATGATTTACCATTCTGTTGAGCCAGACCAAGAATACAGAGAGCACAGACGAATTTCCATAAATTTTCACATGATTTATTGAATGCCTTTTATTTATGATGAATTTTCAATGGCTGAATATTTTTATTTATTTCATAACTTGCTTGCGACAATAATCTAATTATTGATTCGATTTCACAACTTGAAATGGGGTGTATGGGTTAAATTGAATGTACATTAGATTGAATCAAGTATGGGGGAGTATGTGAGACACGCAGACATGAGAGTTATCGTAACGTTTAACCTAATTACGGAACCGTCAATCCGGGCTCCTGCCGCTATTTACAAGGCCGACTTTAATTAATCTCTAACCTAAGTTACGTAACTGCAGATGGCGCGAAAGCTTACAAATAATTGTAAGTCGGACGCGCGACCCAGGTCAGCGTTCAATAGGCCAGTCACGTCCAGGGCTGCATTGCCCGCAGGAGTCCGAGGACGCCCAGGAGTCCGAGCATCGCCTGGAACGTGCTCCTTTCGCCGGTCCTCGTCCTTGTCCTCGCCGCCGCCGACATGATGGCCGATGCGGAGTATTCACCTGTTGGCCATAGTAATTCGTCGACCGACGACAGTTGCGATTAATACGAATCATTCATTTCGCCTCACATAGAAATAGAAATTGGATGCGACAGGCCGGAGGCCCCCAACTTACCGCTCAGCACGTGGAGGTCCACGGATACGGAAACGCTGTTCGACGGCTGGCACGTATAATTGCCGGAGTCCTCTTTCCGCACGACCGGTATTATCAACGAGCCGATCTGCAATAACAGTCAACCGTTAGCCGTTTACTGTTTACAGCTCACCATTTATGTCCAATCCCCCACGGCAGTAAACACTTCACTTACCGTGTTCTGATTATCGCCCACAGTTCCGAAGATATTTCGATCCAGTTGGGTATACCATCCGGTCCGCTCATCGCTCTCGCTGATCTTCTTCTGGCCCCGGAACCAGATGATGTACTTGGGCGGGTCCAGGGTGCCCCGGACGATGCAATGCAGTGCCACCTTACTGCCCGCCTTCACGAAGCGGCTCTGATCCCCAATCAGTTCAGTCTTGGGTGCTAAAGTAAATTATTGAAAACGAAATTATTTTGGCCATCACTACGTTTTATTGGGGAAAAAGTGAATACTCACTGACTATTTGCAGGTGCACCTTAGCACTCAGCTTGGGCTCCGTGGCCATTTGGCACTCGTACCAGCCGGCATCGCTCGGCTGGACATATTTGATTTGCAGGGACCAGGTGTAGTCGTGATCCTCCTGGAAAATGGACTGAAATCGTTCATCGGCAATGAATGTAGTTTCGTCCACACTGATGATGTGATTATCCCGAATTCGCACCCAAGAGACGGGTTTGTCGGACAAGCGGTGGATCTGTTGGATGTGGGGCAAAGGAAAAATTAAATTATTCCATGACTCAGGGGAAATCAAAATTAAAGTCAGAGCACTCCATTATCTTCCCTTAGTTCACTAAACTATAAAAGCATGAAATCTCAAGCAACCAGCATTTACATAACTATTATTATGTAAATCTTTGGCAATCTGCTGCTAATGAGCTTTCACATTACACAGATTGCATTCGATGTTGGACTAATCCATACATGAATAATTACCCCGGAGCCGGGAAACTAAAATAATCCGGCCACGTTCCGCCTGTCGTTTCGGTGTTAAGTTGCAAAAAATCTGATGGCTCAAACGAGTCCACGGACGTCAAATCTTAGATCTCGGCCAACTTAAAGCTAAAATATTCTCACAGTTCTCAGCGTTTTGCCTTGGCCCCAGTTTCGTGTCCTGTCGGCTCCTGTTTTGGCCCTGTTGTGGTCCAGGCCCAGATCAGCATAATTTCATTTGCATATCAACAATTCATTCTGTTTACGTTTATTTTTTATGACGTAAACAACCGCCCATGCTTCTATTTACAGTTTACAATTCCACACAATTTGTACATATATATATATATATATATTTTATATATGTGGGTATATATATATTTATTTTTTATTTCACGGTCTGCTCTTCCAGCGCTTTTGTCCAAGTCTATTTCACAGATACGGCCAAGAACACCTACGTACGCATGTAAATTTGATGTCTGTTGTAGCTGTATGTGGAATTCATTCTGCAATATGTATGCATGCAAATAAGTGTTTCGCTTCCTACCATCTGTAGCTATATCCTTATATGAGTCTGTATCGGTATCTGTATCTGTTTCCCGACTGTGTATCTGTATCCATATCTGTGTCGGCGAATGTGCGAAAGAGTGTCTGTGTGCAATATGTAAATGCTAGTTTTATCTCCGGTCCGTTGAAATTAAAAAGGAATTCGGAATCAAAAGTAGCACAAATGGGCACATAGTCGACTGACAGTCTGCCGCTTGCTTGTCTTCGTTTTGCTCAAGATTTGAGTTTTCTGGAATATTCGCCAGCCGGTCCTTTGCTTAAATGCGTGTGGCTTTAAAATTAAGCTAATCTCTTCCAGCCTGTCATATAAGTTTATAATTTCCATGTCTTGGTAATAACTAAAAGGCTTATTTCCAGCAACAGCTTTCGGTTGAAAGTCTAGTTTGTGGGACAAGAGCTATAGTCATTCCGACACACTCAATAATTATATTTATATTAAATTCCCGTTGAGGCCCTTTATTTGCCTTACTCTTTCGCAATTTTTGACATCAGTCTGATTAATTTGATTTTGTGTGATTTACACTTTTTTCGCAAAGCAGCTTAACCGGATGGTAGCTATTCATGACACGTGACATTTAATTTAAATGTAAATAATTAAACGTAATCTCGTATTAAAAAACCTTTTTCGCCACCAATCCTTAATGGCTCACCCTACCTAGGTGCCACACCATGCCAAGCCAATCGGAATACAAAGTCTGACAAGCAATGGCACTCAACAAAATTGTACTTAATAATCCGACATAATACCTTGTATTGGAGAAATTTATATAGTATATCATGCAACTATAATAGTTATATGAAAAAATGTATTGCAGTGCATTTAACACTCACCTGGCATGGCATGTAGGCGTGGTTTCCCATCTGGGCGGTGAGGTTGAGCACCGGCATTGTCAGGTTGCGACGCAACCCCACACCCTCGGAACCAACCCCGCGGTTGGCGGCCAAGTACGATTTCTGCTCCGTATACGTTCGCCGGCGCTGCTCCTCCGGCGATATTGTAACCGCTTCGTAGGATGCGGCTGCTGCCTTGGCGGCCTCTGCCTCAGCCGCAGCTGCTGCCTCTGCTGCCGCATCGGCGGCGGCTCGGTAAGCAGGCAGATCTGCTGCCGCAAAAACGGGAAACGGCGGCAGGAAAGTGGGGATGGAGAAGCCTTTGGTCAGTGAATCGGCGACACCCGGATGCGGCTCCACCTCCGCCTCCGCAGGCATTCTTCCAATGGAGTTGTGCGCATCCGTTTCCGCCGACGGCGGATAAATTGTTGATATGAGCATCTCTGATGTTGCTGCTGCTAGCTGTGCTGCTGTTGCGGCATGTGTTGCTGCTGTTGGAGCTTCTGTTTGCCTCACTGTGGACTCAGTAGTTAGCCCAATTTGTGCTGACTGGGTCGTTGATATCGTTGTCCCAGCCATATCTGCTGATGGCATGCCCCGGGCTGCGGCCGTGTTCCACCGAGTCGATGTTGCTGCTGCCTCAGTTGTTGCTGGTTGCTGTGGCAGCTTTTTTGCTGTCGTCAAGCTGCCGGCTGTCGTAATTAGATCGTTTTGTGTTGTCAGTGGCCTATCTGGCAAAGTGGATCTTGTGGCTGTCGTAGGCCTGTGTCCCTCAGTTGTCTCAGGCTCCACTCCTCGTATTAGCTCCGCTGCCAAGGGAGGTTGCGACTCCTGAGGACTGCAGGTGACAAGTTCTGTGGGCGTGATCAAAAAAAAGTAATATGTGGTTGTTTACTGGCAGTTTTCTGTGGTCCCTAATTAAAGGTGAGCACTTAGGCTTCCAAGGAGAAATCATTGTACAGAAGTACATCCAAATAACATAGCTTTTATTGAAAATATGCCTCTACTGAAACAATTCTCTGGCAATATTTGGCTTAATTTAAACCAAGGAATCCTAAATAAATAAATTTAATAAATGCTTGTGGCGCACATCAAAGCGTTTGGAAATTAAGGAAAATTATTGCAATCGGCTTATGCAAGGCGAATGAATTAAAATACCAGGGAAACAAATGAGATTTCCCCACGTTCTCCCCCAGAGCGAGTGTGGGTCCGTCACACACATTCGCACTCAGAGGCGTGCGTATTTCGTTTCAGTTAATTTTCAATTACGCTTTTATGCTAATTAAAATCATAAAAATTTGCCGCTTAATGTCACTGCCTGTGGTGGCTTTCATTGCGTTTTGTTTGCTCCTTCCTTTTTCAGTTTCAATTTTTCTGCGAGTACGCTTTCTACTGCTAAAAGTTGTTTGTTTTTTGTAGCCTTGGCTGGCTTTTCCTTTTTGCCACTGCCGGTTTGTGTTTCCCTTTTAAACTTTTCCTTTTTATGTTTGCTACTTTGTGCCCTAGAGGAGAACTCAGCATAAAAAATAAATGGTAACTTCGGCCTCATAATCACTGCGTATACACGTGTACCCAGCATCCTGGAAACCTACTCACTCGCCACCTCACCTGTCCTCGCACCACGTTCTAATTAATCAAATGAAATCCAGCCACAGCAAATAAATATATTCTTATTTACATTCCAGATTTTTCAGTGGCCTGCAATCGCATTTTATTTATTTGCTGACCACAAATGTGTCATATATCACAAATATCGCGTAAATATTTGGCCAGTTAATAGCAACAAAATGAATATTATTTAAACTAAACAAATAAAGTTTCATCAATTTGTGCAAAACTTTATTAAAAGATTACAAAGCTAATAACTTTAGGCAATAAATTTATAAAATATGAAACGAAAGGCCATCTGAAAGACTAGGCAAAATGCCGCAACATTGATTAGCTCAACACCCCACCCAAAAAAAAAACTTATTGGAACAACTTTCTACCCCAAAACACTCTGAAAAGGACATTCTGGCCTCGGGGCTAAGCACCAACTAAATTGAGGGGGCGGGGTCGGGGAAGTACAAGGCGGAGGCGTGAACTTGGCAGTCGAAGTCATTCAAGGGAAAACTTTTGAGCAAACCACAAAAACGGGAAGAAAGAAAATGAACATGTTGGTGTGCACTTGAAATTGTTTGATTTCAATATTTCTGAGAAATTTAAGTTTTCAGTTTAATAAAATATTGAAGAAACTTTTGCAAAGTTTTTTTTCTGGTTTTCCAAGAAATCCGTTTAATTATTTGTACCAAGAAACCAATAAACTGATCTTATGACTTTTTTAGTTGCAAGCCATAAGCCAACTTAAATTTTCTTATTCTAACATTAAGAGATGAGAAAACAATGTTAAAAAGTAAACCCAGATTCATCAACCATCAATTCACTTGATTTAAATTATACATTTCAATGGAAATGTACATTCCTGTGAGCAAAACAAACTCATTTGTGGGAAGCTCTCCAGCAACAACCAGCCAGTTCAATGCTCAACAAAAATGGTCCAGAAGACGAATCCTGGAATTGAGCACTGATTTTCAGGGCCAAGATCTGCCTGGGCTGATAACAGAGAATTTGCATTTTTAAATTATTTCATTTCACGTGCTTGTCAGGGCCTTGATTTAGGTAGAGCAAGAAATTTCAGCCGTACACGTTACCTTTCAGCTGCCCCAAAAACTCTACGTGTCTCGAGGCTCACCCACAAAAAAAAAAAGAATGCCCAAAAAAAGAGGAGGCAAGTGAAAAAAAGAAAATCCACAGGGCAACCGCATAAATTTCCCCACGAAATCATTTCGAACGAATGCGTGTGATTTTGCTGTGTTGATAAGGTCCACCCCAAAGGTCGGACCCCGGCTCGGCAAAAAGGTTGCAAGCCATTTTTTTTTTGTTAAAATGCAAATTGAAAATTTCACTCGCAGAAAAATAGTAAATTTAAACCGCACTGCAGAGTAGAATATTTTTTCCCGCCCACCCGATTCGTTTTCGCTTTGTTTGGAATGTCAAGATGGAAATCCCCACGAGGAGGAGTGGTGTTGAGTAGGAAAAAGCAAATCCAGAACAGGTTGCTTAAGGCAGAGTTTGCATTTTCAATTAAAACCGATTTAGCCGACAATCAAATCGGGTTTGATTTCCAACCACAAAGAAAAATGCTTGCTCAAACAAAAAGCCGGAAAACGAAATTTATTTCTGAGGTACATCCAGTATTTGTAATTGGAACAGTTTGGAAGAAAACGAATTGTTAAAGGCCCAAAAACGGCCCAAAAACTATTCCCCCAAATCCGATTAGTTTTCTGTGTTTCTGCCGTGTCTCTTGGCCTTTTTATTTTCGGGTTAGCCAGGAAGAAGTGTGATCCGGCCATTTAGAGCACTTGACGACAGTCAGACACACACAACAAACACCCATCATATACCCACAGTAACACACTCGAGAGGGAAGAGAGTGAAACGTGCAATAAGACTCAAATTGTTTTCTTGTTTTCCTTCCCCAGAATTGGCCGCAGTCATGGCAATGGCCTTCATCCTCTCATCCGCACCCTAGATCCAGGTCCCAGATCCGGACTCCGGACTCAAGTTCATATTTTAAGCCAGCTCTGGCCGGAATGCCTGCGGAATAGTAATGCTCACAAATTAGGCAAACGGCTGACGCAAAAATTACTCAAATTGGCATTCACTCGACTGGTGCCAGACAGAAACAGCCAACAAACTGGGGCTAATGAAAATGGAGGAATTGGCTTAGCTCACTACAAAATGATCCATCGCATCAGGGCCACCGGCTCATCTACATTGATATTAATATTCTGTAGAAAAATATCCCTCAAAAGAAACTAGGGGACTTAAATATCCCACCAGTAATTCGATATATGTAGGTAAATTTTTCTTACTTACTCCGGAACTTTTTCAAGCCATCGTTAACTGGAAAATTTCTCAGAAAAAGCTTATATTGCAGCAACTGTATTTACATATAATAACACAAAGAGATATCCTCGGGCGCTGAGTAATTAAAAGAATGTTTCGGACAACCAGGGTGAAGCAATTTCAACTATCACAAATGCTTAGGATGAGCCGTGGAAATCTGTTTTGAAAACTATCCCGTTTTAATGCCCTCAAAAGTGGCCAAGCCCCCCATTGTGTAAGTGCCTGGCATGTGGCATGCTTTACTTTGTATTCTGTAGCCCTGGATACCAATGACGCAGTCACCTGAGTGAAGGCTAAAGTAGAGATTGGGGCGGTGGATCGTGTCCAGACTGGCCCATATGGTGTACTTGTCCTGGCACTTTGACCCCATAGTTAATATTTCATGGAGTTTGCTTTTTATGATGTTGCAGAAAATCGTGAGGGAAAGCAAGGCACAGAAATCACCAGCACAAAGAAAAACAAAGTGTTTGGGTTTAGTCGTGTTTTTTTTTTTTGCAAAAAAAATTGTAATTTAATTCGATTTAATATGTGAATAAATGAACACGAAAATTGTATTGGAAAAAATTACTATTATATTCAATATTTTCATTAGCATTGATCAGTGTAGCATCATTAACCGATAACCAATTGTTTATTTTCATACAAATGATATGCAATTGTAATTTGTTTTTTTAAATAATACATACAATTTATAAATATTTATAAATACATAAAAAGACTCATTTTTTGCTTCAACCTTACCGCTTTAGTGTACAAATAATCAAGTTTTCGACCCCCTAAAGCTGAAGAGGTCTTAATTCGCGCAATCTTCGTGGCACGTGCATCATTAGCGTGGCATCAGAGCACTCGCATCAGCTTTACCCAAATGCGGCAACTTTTCTTTCTTCATTTTCCATATAATTATAAAAAATATGCGTGGGCCCACAAGCCCAAAAAAAAAACACGCAATAATTACATGTCCAATAAAAAGTCATGGCTGTTTTGCAAGGACAAAATGACGGCGATGGCATCGCGGCCGTAATTAAAACGTCGAGCGCTTGTGGCCAAAAGAAGACAGAGGGCCACTTGACTCGTGGCCATCCGCTGCTCCATCCGCACCTGTAACCTAAACTGAAGCTCTACCCGTATCCCACCCGCATCCGCCAGTTTGCCAGTTTTCCGGCGTTGGTGTTTATGAGGAGGGCATGGGCATGCCAAGGCGCGCCGACACATATACTCACTCGCATAAAACCAGAAAACTTTTCACCGGGGAGCACTTTGGATTATAGCTGCCTCGAGTGCACATAAAACACGAGTCCGAGAACTCGGATTGCTGCATCTATCTAAGTTGGCCCGAAAGGGGGAAGCGGGAGGCAGGCTCACAGGCTGATAGTTGTGTCGCCGGATTTGAGTTCCTCTGGCTGCTGGTTGGCAATCTTAATGAGTCCCCTTTGGGAACCGCCGGAGCAATTAAAGTTCAAATGGGCTAAATTACTTGTTGGGAATCCCATCAAATGCAGAGTCTTGGGGCCAAATATAAACAGAAATTAGATGTAGAACGAGATCTAAAAGGGAAAACATAAAAATCCTGAAAATCTTAACAAATATATTCTTTGTTACTATTTTTTTTATAATATATTTTCGGGTTCTATAATTTAACATAAGGAGCCCACTCAATCCTCCTGTAGAAATTAAATTTTCCAAAATATACGTTGAATAAAAACCCAAAAACCAGTCGCCTCAACACGGCCATTAACAATTTTACTTTAGCTCAAGGTTCGCAGCACGCACCGCACAACAGACAACTGGGTACCAACTATACAACATTGCGTATACGCAACGCTGGGCAATGCTCCAATTTCAATTTACTGCGAAACTGAAACTGAAATGAACCTCAAAGGGGGCACGGCAAAGGAAAGAATGAAAGAGTGGAGCTGCTGTTTCACTTTTGCCGCCTGTTTGTTGGAAACACGTAGACCGAAGAACACGATGCCATAAAAATAAATTGAGCCCGTGCACAGTCACCGACAAAAGTGGGTGTACCGACAAAGGGCCTAGTGAGCAGAAAGACGACTCTAGGGCAGCAGAGCAGGGTAACCCACATTGAATGCCCATGCCCATGCTCGTGCCCATCGCATTCGGCCCGAACATGGCGTGTATAATTTTCACAGTGACACCCAACATATGTTTCAGTTTTTGAATGAATCCTTGGATAATGGCAGCAGAAAGCAATTTCACACTAAACACAAACATCTACGTTCGGCGGAAGCCACTCGAACGAGTGGGTGTCGGGAGCGGGCTATCACCCACTCAAACACCCACACATTCTACAGGCACAAACACATGCAAATGTATCTTAAATGCATATACATCGCTGCGTGTTTGAACCAAAAACACACACAATGGTACTAGGATGGTGTGCACATATTGGTACAATTTCTATAAGATTTCATGGCTATACTCTGTGCGAGAGCCATTTATTTATTTATTTTGCAAGAAATCGCCTCCGTATTCGCCATCGCCTTCGCCTTAGCTTTCGGTAATTGTTTATTGATCGATTTGATAAATGCCACTTTAAATACAATTCTTCCCCTCCTTTGTTTGATTTTTTACTCAAATATTTATGGGAATTCCAAGCACTTGTGATCAAATGTCATCACAATGTGCATAAACATAAATAATTTATGATACGAAAGGTTCAAGTTGATGAAGATGAATCCGTTTGCGGGGGATGGGCATGATAAGTGAACTGGGCTCGAATCAAAATCTAGAGGGAAATTAAATGCCAAAAAACGGTAAAGTCAAAATTTAAATGGATATCAGAATGGATGGGACGATGGCCTCAATGTCGAGATAAAAAGTTGTTTATAAATGGATATATCATGTTTTCTGAAGAAAAAACAGGCAACAAAGTCAAACATTTTCTTTTTTAATGTTTTTGTTCCTAGAATAAATTATGCCACAATAATATTTTGACCTTAGCTTTTAAGAATGTAGTATTGCTTTGGGCTTCTTGTTTAATTTTATATTCCTTTAAGTCTTGGGGACAAATTCATAAAATTATCTTAAATGAGAATATATTGAGTCGCCTGCGTTTCATATATTTTTTTGTTCATTAAGTCCCCGCTCCTTTACCGGCTCCCCAAAATATAAATCAACCGAAATAATTATGCGAAATCTCAACGCTATGCGAATATCTCTCATGACTCGTCTGTTATCTACTTGATTTTTATGGCTTCCAGGGAAAATATTTAGCTAGCCAACTAGAGGAGATTGCGGGCAGAGTTGAGGAGAAGAAGGCTTAGCCGGCAGCCATAAATAAGTAGGCAAACGTTGACCAGAAATAAAACAATTTTTAATGGGGTCTCCTGTCTGGAAGGAGTGTGTTCGGCATCCAGTTTTTCCCCACCCCAGCTCCTGCGGCGATTCATAAATTTCCGCATTTTTGGCCAAGAGGCTCTTTTTCTTTGTATCTTTGTTTTTCGTTACTTTTTTTTTTTTGGGCGGTTTGTCTTGTTCTTTTCACACTTCGGCAAGAAATGAAGACAAGGCTCGTTGACTGTCGCTGTACTTTGTCATTTGTGGGTCATTTCGAGCTCTGTGTTCTGTCTCCCCCCGGCTCCCCTTTCCGGTCTTTTCTCCACCAATCGAGGTCCTGTGTCCTGTGGGCCATTCTCTGAGCAATTAAATGCCCCATACACTTACTCACTTGTTGTCGTCTTTGATTGCCCAAAGCGCCGAGGTTGCAGCTCTCGCCTCTGACCCTCTGAATAATTTCAGCTCACATTTTGCGAGCCAAAAGCGCATCAAGGCCATTCCGCTTACATTGTAAGCGTGTAAGTGTGTATGGTAACAGGAAATTGTTAGTTGCATGGGGAATGTGGGACAGTGGGCGAGGATTTTATATAAAAATCAATTATCCGACACGTGGTACCATGAAACGGTTATAAAAGTCAATCTACGCAAATGTCTTCTTGGGCTTTATATTTGTTAAATATAAAAAAAATTTATAAGAAAATCCTGATGGTAGAACTCAGACCTAAAATTAAATGCTAGTTTGGAATTTAAAACCGATTGCCACACACTTAACTTGTCGCTCATAAATTTGGGGACAGATTTTCTATCAAAAATGTCCTCGATTTTTTTCAAGTCCTCTAAAGTCAAATCAAATTTGTTCGCCTATTGGTAAACACATCAGTTGCAATTTGCCCTATGTTGACCTGTGGCACTGTCATGTGCTGGTGGGCCGGCCCAGGCAGCTTCCAACCCATGGCCAACTTTGTTTGTGTTACAATATTTTCCGTCATCACAGGACATGCGAGGCTGGGGTCAACTGACAACGTGGGCTGGTGTGTGTGGCACACTCTGGCCGCCTAAGGGTCGTTGTTGTTGTCGTGGTTGTGCTGTTGTTTTGGTCTCTCCGCAAACCCATTTATAATTTATGAAGGTAAGCAAACACTTTTGGCCCTGGCACACACGACAGGACGTCAGGACATCACGACCCCAGCTGAGCTAAGCCTTAAAGGATTCCGGTCATTTGGCCAGGTGTAATGAGTCGGGGTGTGAGAGGTCAGGCCAAGTCAATCTGTAGGTCGCTTTGATTGGAACACAATAACTTTGTCGACACATTCCCGAAATTAGCAGGAATCCGACAGAATGCAGGCAGGCCCACATAAACCTTTCCTCCGCAAATCCCCAACTGAAATTTTCCAAAATTTCAGAATGAGTTTTTTGACCGAACAATAGAAGCAACAGCAAGCCAAACTTTGGCCGTATTATATATTTTTGACTGTTCTGGGAGGGGCTAACAAATAGTTGGAAAGGGCTGGCAAAGTTGGCTTGCATCTGCTTTGTTTGGACCATTCTGTATTTTGGCATAACGAGTTGCACTCAAACTTTCCAAAGCGCATTTTGCTACGGGAGGGGGAGAGAAACACGTTCAGGGGATTTGGGTAAATGGGAAGATGCCTTCTGGCCATCACACCCCAAAGCGCCACTGAAAATGTGTTTATTAAACATTTTTTGGCAAGTTTTCAATTTCGTTAATGCCTTCCCCCCAGCAATTGTTCAACAGAGAAAGGGTGACTCAAAGGTTTGCTCTCGCTTGGCCAAGAAAGAGAAATTTATTGTTTTATTTTCGCCTTGATTATGGGGCAGTTGAATAGCAGTAGACCAGCTGCTACCTCTGGCAAAAGGAGCATTGGGGTTAAGGACCCTGCGCAAACTATTTTTCATCCTCATACTTTTCGGAAGCAGCCGAGTAGCCCAGTCAAACTTTTCAGCTTAGTAGTGCGGATAATTGTTCATAAATTGGAAAAAGTTCCTTAACATTCCGATATACTTTTGTATGTAGTGAGCCAATTAAGCCATTTTGTATTTTAAAGTTATTAAATAAATGTTTCTGGTTGTGGGATGTAATTTTCAATAATAAAGCACCTTACTTACTGCGACTACTTTGAAAAAGGGATTTCTTTCAATTAATACTATGAAGCCCTACCCGAATATTATGTTTCAATTCCATTATATTTGCAATCTTTCATTTGTCTAATTAAAATAAATTACCCCCAAAGCTGTTGTCAGTTTCTAATTTCTTGGTAACTTAAACCACTTCACGCCAAATTAGAAAGCATCGAAATTTACACGAAACTAATGCCTAAACTAATTGAGATTGGCTTTGCCAGAAACCGAAGACTTTTCAAAATGTATACGGAAAAGTTTAAAGCAAGGAAAATTGTGTTGTGTTTACAGATTAGTCTATTATTCTCTGAAATGTAGTTAAATACAAATTTTATAAGGTAGCGGCAATGGGACTCAAGTTTTCGCCTTAAATGCCAAATTTTATCAATTCCTGTCGACCACTGTTTTCTTATTTTAGTGACCCGTGGCTTCTTCTAATCTAATTTCGGCAAATCAAATGAAACAAAAGGACCCACACAATTGCCAAGGACAAGTTTCGCCAAAGACAATTGGCTTTGGGCCCTCATCCCCTGCCGATCCAGAATCACTAAAATAATTTGCCAGCAGCCATGTCGCGTCTTCTGGGACACGCTTACGAGTGCTATTATCCTAGAGTGTGTGTGCACTAAGAGAAAAATATGAGACACTCTATAAGGATAAGGAATTCTGTTACATTAGCTTTTTTTTTTTAATTTTCAATGTTTGTTTTAAATTAAAAATCAGCTCTGTAAGTGGAGTGTAAGATAAAAAACGACGTGTCTGGTCGCTTTTCAGTGTGCGACATGAATGCGTTAAATTAAATCAAAAATGTATGAAAGTCACCCAAGGAGAATGGGTGGGAAACCCCCGAGCTGTACTTACGCATCCCACAGCCGAGAGCTGCCGCCGAGAGAAGAAGGAGCCATGACGCTGGCCTGGAAGTAAGGAGCAAGTGGCGACACCCACGCTGCCCCGCAGCTTTCCTTCGAACGCTTGCTAATGTTACTTCTGTCATCTCTGCAGTTGTCAACGTGGCTGGTCCTGATTCTATAGCTCCTTCCGCGTTTTGCTACTTCTAGTCCTGCGTGGCAGTCCCAGTGGCCCAGTTCCTGGCTGCAATGACACTTACAGCGCCTTTTGTGCGCTCATTGTCCGTCTGGCTCCAATTGGGACTCGTTTGCGGCATCGAATCTGGCTGCTCTGACTCCTCGGAATCGGATTGGGATCCAGGACCTGCTGATTGCACTGCGCCGTCTTGGCTGGCAAAGTTTGTCGCATCCTCCGTTACGCTCTGCTCCTCCCCAGAAATCCCAGTCCGAGTCACAGATAAATAGGTTTATTGAATTAATACGCTGGAGGCTGGCTCTTTGGCTTTCTCCTCGTTTGGGGATGCTCTTACCTCCTCGATTTTATTTCATTCGATTTGATTTCTATTTTATTTCTATTTTCCACAGAAAGAGATTGCAACTCTTCTTTATGGGTCTGCCACAAGTTTTTCGTTGCGTTTTCGTTTGCTCAACCGATTTTCTTTCAGTTTTATTGTTTAGTCTCCAGCTCTTGTGGCCTCTTGGCTTGCACTATTTTTACTTTGCTTGATTTATATATTTATTTAAGTGTTTTCGCCTTTGTTGAGTGGTAAACTTTTATTGGCGCTGCAGTGGCTTCAAAAATAAACAAATAAAGTGGCTTCTGAGCTCGGCTTGAGTATATTTCCTGTGGAGAACCAATTTAAATTGTTGGCTTTTAATTTATTCACGAAATTCGACCAGTTCAACAAATCTTTTTCAAACAATCGTTCAAATTAAATCCAAGAAATGCATATCCTCAATTCTTTACTTTGATTTATGCAATTTTTATTTAATAATCAAATTGTATCGAATTAAATAGAATTGATAGAATAAAGGGAAAAGTTTGGTTTTAAAATCCAGACGAAAAAAGACTTAACTTTTTAAGAAAAATAAATCAAAATGGCCAACTTCTTTCCACTTACATCCTCATAATCGTTTGGCAATTAATAAAATTTTCGTTTATTCGTTCACTTTTTCAAGCTCTGGGCCAAAAGTTAATAAATAGAACAGTTTCCAGGCAAAACTATTATAGCACCCGATCACCCAATGTTCTCAATGACTAATGGGCCAAAGTTTTAACATGGCACGAAAAACTTGAAGAACTTTCACCATTTATAGTGTTTAACAACTTTGGCGTAGCCGTTCCTTGAAATTTAACAGTTCTTGGTAATAAGTTACAATAACCTTATGGCCAAGCCTCGGAACAATTGCGGTTATTAAACTTTCAGCTGGGCCAGCTTATATTTAACGATTTAACACGTGAGGAAACATTTACACTTCAGTAACAATTTATCGCATAATCCGACTCGAGAATATTTCCTCCGTCGCCCTTATCCCTGTTGTTATTTTATTTTATTTTTTTTATATTATTTTTTTGTTGCCCGAAATGATGCACAATAATCCCTTTTTACGTTACGGCGGACGCTTACGCATCCTTGGAGAAATCCTCTTCTGTTTGTCCTGTTTTTGCTTCTTGGGTTTCTTATATATTTTTTTTCTTCAACGCGGCATTCTAATATCCATTTGAATGCGACGAAAGCAAACAAATTTTAAAAGTGATTTCGGCAAAAAGACACTCGACCAGCGGCAATGCAGGACACAGGACACAGCACACAGCACATCCAAGGGGACATCAAGTGGTTTAACTTTGTCTTAATTTTTCCTTTCTCCCTGTTTTTTCCACTTTGCATATTTTTTTCGTCTTTATTTTCACTGCTTATCGTTACGCCGTAATGTCCTGAGCGGACATCGCGGAAAATTGGCTTTTTATCGTGTTATCCCTTCTTCCATCCGAGTCACGTCCGCGCGAACAGGATGCGAATTTTCTACTGAAACGCAGTCAACGTGCAGTCAACGTCAGCGACCATACCACCAAAGTCCTTACATTCCGGAGGACTTCGTTCCCAACCAGCCGAACGTTCTACGGACCTGTCTCCCCCTGTTTCATTCCGTCAGGGAATGTTCGGATTGTGGTTCGTTCCGGCTTTCCCCAGTCGGAATTTCGGTCTTCGGAACGCCCAAGCCCCTTATTTTATGCCGGCTGCTTGTTTGCGGCTGCGCTCTGTTTCGATTTGCTAAAATTTGTTTGTTTATGACTCGGATACTATTTGTAGCTGAACAACAATACGTATGTTTCCGGGGATCAATCATACGCTTTTGTCGCATATGAATACCAATATTTGGGAGGACAACAATATTTGTAAACTTAAATAGTAGACATTAATTAGCTTTCAAATGTATAAAGATGTGTATTTTAAACAGGGCTTTGAAATTAAATTTCTTTCAAAACTTTTCATATCAGATAAAAGTCTGTAAAAAATATAAAGATTTAATAATTCAATCAAATTCATTAAAATGTTACCTATCATAGACATTCTTGTGGTGATATTTCCTTCAACCGGCATTGTTTATTTGGTGTTGAAAGATACTTTAATAAAATTAAAGCAACCGAACCATTCAACATGCTTCCAACACGGCTTAACCAGTTGCTCTTCAATTAAAATGGTTTACATTAATGTTTAACACATCAGACATCAGGAATTTACAAATTCTGAAAATTTCCAACCATTCTCATTTTGAAATTTTACATCCGTTTCGAAAGGGGTTAAGTTAAGATTAACTTATTGCCGTCCATTCTATTTATTTTCCTTGAGGTTAAAGTCACACAACTTAGTAGCTGGTAATTGGCATCCTGGAAATGGTGACCCAGTAAATCACGGTGGCGACCGCGTTGGCATTCGGTCACTAAATTAGCTTTTTGGTGTCTTTTGAAAAATCATCGCCTTTAGTGGCCGAAATTTACTGCCAAACGAGGTGTCTCGGCTATTGTGTGACAATGTGCCATTATGTAAGAGGTCCTTGGAATTTTTCCGGGGCCCAATATGCGAGGCTTGATAAACGGCGGCCTAGAACTGAGTGTAATCTTGTGTGCTTTGTTGTCAAAGAGCAAGTAACAAATAAATATTATTGAACTTTTAAGTCCCCAGAGGGTGGCCAACATGCAATTGACGCCCCAGCGCGATAAAAGGCGGTTTTTTGGGATGGTAGGCGTGGGGCTAAGGGCGTAGAACGTTGGGCGGTGGGTAGCTGTAGATAAGGGGCAGGGCATCCTCTCAAAGTGCCAACATAAATTCTTGCACAGTTCAATTTATTGTGTATTGACACAGCTTACGGAGAAACAAATAAAAATGTTTACTAAAGTGCGGGTGCCAGGCGAGAGTCCTGCCCCATGCTGAACCGCTTTCAAAGCGGCTCCAGGAATGCGGACGAGTCCCGCCCTCCTCTGGCTCCCCACTTTCTTTCTCACGGAGTCAAGGACCTTGTTGGCATCCAGGCAGCCATTGTTATTACCTCTTTGTTGTGTTTACACGCCATTTGTGGTATTTCACTCACTTCCATGTGGCTCACCTCGCCCGGAGATTCGACGGAAGGTCCTGCAGGATGCGGGAGGTGTCAGTCGGCATGCGGGCGGCTGGCAAAAGACTGTCGTAAAAGTATATTTGAAATGCAAATTCCAGGGGGCCTTAAAATGCTCAACTTTGAGCTCTCGAAATAATCAAAATATACTTTATTTCGTTTTTTGAGCCTGAGAAAACAGTTAGTCGAGTTATCGCCGCCAAAAGCCAGACTACAAAAACAGAAAGAAGCCTAAGCCGCCGAAAGCCATGAATCGCACTGGGAAATAAAACAAAAGATCAACATGTTAATGTGCAGTAAAGTGACTGCAAAATACTTGAAATTACTACAGTACTTATATTTTTACTTCAACCAATAAAAAGAATAGAAGGTGAAGTATAAATTTTAAAAATCTACAAATGAATTTCACTATTAAATGGGAAATTTTTGGAAAAGATCAGAAAGTTTGCATTCAGAAGTTTTCAATTGATATTAAATAACAGACTTACACAAACTTAATACTTTATTTTCTTGAATTTAATATTATTTTTTTTTATCTAAACGCACTATTAGTTGTGTGAATCTTGAAACAATCAAACTTTCAAACCGGGGCTAGAGGTTGAACGAAGGAATTGGCTGGCAAATTTCGACAAGCAAACACTGAAGTTGGTCCTCGCACAGTATTCCAATATACGTACATATACTTTATGATTGCTTTTCCCAATTTTGCCAGATTTCTTCAGCCTTCAATTTTCTACACGAATATGTATTTATATAGAAATATTTTTTCAGTTGTACCCCTCTTCGTGTTCGTTTTGGCAGAATGCCCCGGTCTTCGCTCTGAATATGCGAATTTCCATTGACAAGCTAGACAAATTTCTGATAGATTTACTTGCAATCACATATGAGAAAAGCTGGTTCGATTTTTTCGCAGTGGCAGAGGCAACAACAGCTTTAAATGCATCTTCGATATTAAATATTTGCAATGGCGTCTGAGAGCTGGAAGATGACCGGAAAATACCAATAATCCCAATGTTGCAACAATTTATGAAGAATTTGCTCACTTGGGATGAGGAATAAATTCTTAAATTATTGTGCGGAAAAATTAGAAAGGCTTTTTAAAAAAAAATAAAATCCGCAAAAGGTTACAATTATATATATTCCTAAAGATATAATGATGTATCTATCTCGATGATGAAAAAACAGTAACGAAATGGTTGAAAACGAACTCTCTATGTTGGCAATTTAAAGCCCCTTTCAAGCCCAGATATTCGTTCCATGGTTGCCCTTTAGTGGCCTACTTTTAGGGATAGCCGTCTAATTCTCTAAGCGCATTTCAGGAATAGGGCTTTGAGGCTATTAGGCTCCGAGAAAAGTGAAGCTGTGGCAGCCCCATTGTGCACTTTTCCTTTGCATTTTCAACTGGAAGCGCGACAACAATTTATGCAGCTGCGGGGCGACCAGCTCTAGCCGTGTTCATTTGCTCAGCCAACCAGTAAAAGTTCGAGAATCAATTGGTTTCGAGTGCCGCAGCACTCGGTCTCTGTTTTCGAGCCATCAAACCCAAACGCACTTTACGCTTCACGCTTTTCATTTCGAATGCTAAAGCAGGGCGGGAAAGGGAAAGGCAGGCAGGGGGGATAGCAGAGTGGCGGGAGCGATTGCAACAAAATACAAACTGCTAAGTAAAACGGATGAGTGTTGCAATTAAAGGCAAACAAAACGCGTAATCGAATGCTATGTAAATGCGTACCGAGCGGAGGTGGGACACAGGACGGCAATCGAGTTAAGGATGGAGGCGGTATTAGGAATGGGCTGTGTGGCGGCTTGGTGGGGAGGACGGTTAATGGAAGCCGCCGTAACCTCGTTTTAACACCAACCACTGCCGATCCACTGACGCTCTTTGTTGCAACTTTTTTTTTTTTTTTGCGCGCTCTTCTCTTAGTCGCTTCCCTTTTGTGGCGAATCAGGATTAACGGTAAATATAATTACTGCACCCTTTGCCAGTGGAGGGACAAATGAAGGGTTAACTGCGGAGAGGGGCAAGGGTCGATGGGACAAAGCGACGTGACGTTAATGATATTGTCGGTTGGGGTTGTGGAACCCTCGGAGTGCGACCCCTTGGCTAATTTGTTCTATGTTCGACTTGTGTCTAATTAATGAAGATTGTCTCGCATAATCGTAACGGTTAAATTTATATTAATTGTTTGCGGGTTCGTCTCGACTTCTTAAGTGGTAACCCTACTTTTCCTTCATGCCTCCTAAGCCTCTTATCACAATCAATTAAACTAATAGGCTTATGAATAATAACCATTTTGAGCACACCATATTTGTGGCATTATCTTTCCCAACAATCATCCGATTCTTAAGAGGACTATATGCCCCCAATGATGGAATATCTTTATTAACAATTATACGTTTCCTAAGTGGAATAGCTATATCTATATCAATCATTGTGTGATCCTCGAGACGAATGTCTTAAAAGATTTGAAAATCGATCCTCCACCAATCTGCCGCAAAATCTAGGAACCAAAAATATTATTAGATTTTTTGTTGGAATTTGGTAGGGCACACTCTGCGAATGTGGGAAATGCATGGGGAGGGCTATTTGGCCCCCTGCGATTGCTATATCTTTGTTAATAATTGTCCGATCCTCGAGCGGAATACCTTGAACGATTTGTAGATTGATTCTCTTTCAATCTGCATTAAAATCTAGAAACACATTATTTTTCAGATTTTTCGTCAAATTTTCTGGAGGATCCCCTTCGAAATTATGAAGAATACATGGGAGCCACAATATGGCCCCCAGCGATGGCTATATCTCTGCCAATAATCATCCGATTCTTGAGCGGGATACCTTGAACGATTTGTAGATTGATTCTCTTTCAATCTGCATTAAAATCTAGAAACACATTATTTTTCAGATTTTTCGTTAATTTTTCTGGAGGATCCCCTTCGAAATTATGAAGAATGCATGGGAGCCACAATATGGTCCCCAGCGATGGCTATATCTCTGCCAATAATCATCCGATTCTTGAGCGGGATACCTTTAACGATTTGTGGATCGATTCTCTTTCAATCTGCATTAAAATCTAGAAACACATTATTTATTAGATTTTTCGTCAATTTTTCTGGAGGATCCCCTTCGAAATTATGAAGAATGCATGGGAGCCACAATATGGTCCCCAGCGATGGCTATATCTCTGCCAATAATCATCCGATTCTTGAGCGGGATACCTTGAACGATTTGTAGATTGATTCTCTTTCAATCTGCATTAAAATCTAGAAACACATTATTTTTCAGATTTTTCGTCAATTTTTCTGGAGGATCCCCTTCGAAATTATGAAGAATGCATGGGAGCCACAATATGACCCCCAGCGATGGCTATATCTCTGCCAATAATCACCCGATTCCTAAGCGGGATACCTTGAACGATTTGTAGATTTATTCTCTTTCAATCTGCATTAATATCTAGAAACACATTATTTTTCAGATTTTTCGTCAATTTTTCTGGAGGATCCCCTTCGAAATTATGAAGAATGCATGGGAGCCACAATATGGCCCCCAGCGATGGCTATATCTCTGCCAATAATCACCCGATTCCTAAGCGGGATACCTTGAACGATTTGTAGATTGATTCTCTTTCAATCTGCATTAAAATTTAGAAACACATTATTTTTCAGATTTTTCGTCAAATTTTCTGGAGGACCCCCTTCGAAATTATGAAGAATACATGGGAGCCACAATATGGCCCCCAGCGATGGCTATATCTCTGCCAATAATCATCCGATTCTTGAGTGGGTTACCTTGAACGATTTGTAGATTGATTCTCTTTCAATCTGCATTAAAATCTAGAAACACATTATTTTTCAGATTTTTCGTCAATTTTTCTGGAGGATCCCCTTCGAAATTATGAAGAATGCATGGGAGCCACAATATGGCCCCCAGCGATGGCTATATCTTTGCCAATAATCATCCGATTCCTAAGCAGGATACCTTGAACGATTTGTAGATTGATTCTCTTTCAATCTGCATTTAAATCTAGAAACACATTATTTTTCAGATTTTTCGTCAAATTTTCTGGAGGACCCCCTTCGAAATTATGAAGAATACATGGGAGCCACAATATGGCCCCCAGCGATGGCTATATCTCTGCCAATAATCATCCGATTCTTGAGTGGGTTACCTTGAACGATTTGTAGATTGATTCTCTTTCAATCTGCATTAAAATCTAGAAACACATTATTTTTCAGATTTTTCGTCAAATTTTCTGGATGATCCCCTTCGAAATTATGAAGAATGCATGGGAGCCACAATATGGCCCCCAGCGATGGCTATATCTCTGCCAATAATCATCCGATTCCTAAGCGGGATACCTTGAACGATTTGTAGATTGATTCTCTTTCAATCTGCATTAAAATTTAGAAACACATTATTTTTCAGATTTTTCGTCAAATTTTCTGGAGGATCCCCTTCGAAATTATGAAGAATGCATGGGAGCCACAATATGGCCTCCAGCGATGGCTATATCTTTGCCAATAATCATCCGATTCCTAAGCGGGATACCTTGAACGATTTTTAGATCGATTCTCCACTAATCTGCATTAAAATCTAGGAAACAATTTTCTTTAGATTTTTTGTCACATTTTCTGAAGGTTCCCTTCAAAAGTTTGAAAAATGCATGGAGCCAGTATATGGCCCACGGAGAAAGCCATATCTTTGCCAAAACTCATCCGATTCTTGAACGGGATACCTTTAACGATTTATAAATTGATTCTCCACCAATGTGCATCAAAATCTAGGAACAAAATATTATTCGATTTTTTTCACATTTTTTAATGCACACCCTTCGAAATGTGGGAAATGCATGGGGAGGGCTATTTGGCCTCCTGCAATGGGTATATCTTTATCAATCCTTGCCCGATCCTGGAACGGTGTACCTTAATCGATTTGTAGATCGATTCTCCAATCAATTTGCATCAAAATATAGGAACAAAAATATTTTTAGATTTTTTGTGAAATTTTGTTGGGGACCCCCTTGAAAATGTGGCAAGGCTTATGAACGAATATATGGCCCCTGCGATGAGATTATCCTTGTTAATCATTGTCCGACTCCCGAGCGGAATACCTTTAACGATTTTTATATCTTCCGATTGTCCGATTCCCGAGCGGTATAGCTTAAACGATTCTGACGGAATACCCAAATGTATACCCCAATAAATAATTAAAATCATCGAAAAGACAAGATCTCAAAATAGATTCTTGGAACTTTCTTATTTGAAGAATGATAAGCACTTAACGATCAAAAATCGTCATAAAATATAAGATGATTGAACCAAACAGGTGGGTTAGTTTCAATCGAATACTAAAAACATAACCGTTTTCAGTCATGGGGAACTCCCCATGGGAGCTTCCAAGTTTGGAAGCAATATTAGGTTTACCTGAACCATAGTTACCTGGCTATAGCTTTTCTACCTTTAGCTTTTTCCCACGACCCCAAAAGTTGGCAACAAGCGTTGGCAACACAACTAACTGCTTATCAGTGGTAACCAGAGTGAGTATAAAGCTCTCCGGCTTTTGGGGCGAGTGGAGAACGTAAGACTCGGGTTTTCCCTCATTCGCTTAAAAACATACAATTAGAGATTCTCAGTTGGTATTACGCCGCCGACAACTCGCCGCAGTTGAAATCGAGGTTTCTAGCGGAGCGGTCGTGCGCTCGGCGATACAAAACATCAAAAATATATCAAAAAACCATTAAATCGGCCGGGAATATCACAGTTCTTCGGAATCGAGCGGGTCCAATTCCAGAGTTTCATTTAGTTTTTAGTTTGGTTAATTTTTTTCGGTTTGCACCCCGGCTTGTGTTTCACACAAATATTTCCGCAATCACGTCGCAGAAGTTTCCTCGAGTGCAACAAAGTAAACACGGAGCACATGCAACAGCTGCAGAATTAGTAGCGGCAAAAATACAAAAACAAAAAAAACCCGTCCAGCAAACGGCGGCAACTCAAAAGCTTTGCATTAGCCGGGTAGCATTTGAGCCCCAAGCTCGGCTTCATCGCCGCCAACTCCGTCAACCTCTCGCCCAAAAAGTTCTGTCGGGTGAGTTGCCGTCGATTATTTAGAGTGACTTATAAACAGCTGGCGCAATATGCACAATCTTCCCCAAGCCCCTTATTATTCCCCCTGGTCCCATGCTGAAAATCAGCCACCTAACAAAGTTCGTTTTCATGGAATATTCGCCAACTTGGTTTCGTTCGCGGAGATCGAGCTAATCGTTTGAAATCTCCGTTTGTATCTAAGCTAAGTGCTACAAGCAAGTGCCACATCCACCGGATAAATATATGGGGTGTATAGCGTACTTTGGGGGCTTAGGTTTTAGTCAGTCATTCAGCTAGTTGTGGTCATAGTTTCTGACATTATCTCCAGATCGTGGTCATTGACATTGGCCAGGCGCCGGGCAATTGTCGGGACTAAGGCAAAAGTAGAATAGGGCCCATATGATATTTTGAAAAATATAATATAACCAGATTAGACAAATTTTGGTTACCTACAACATAATCTACAGACATTTTCGAAGACATTCCGAAGCTAAAAATTCCTCCAAAAACCAAAATGAGATGTAAAGCAAGAGCCACAACGTCATAGCCTTGGGACGAGTTCAAAAGTCATTAGGGGACCGGGGCTTCCCATCCAAGCCAATCTGTGGCTCGGTCTTTAGTTTGATTTTTCTGTAGTTGGCCGGCTTTAAGCCGACTTCCAGTGTGGGTAATACAAACGAATGATATATGGGGCCAGCCAAAAAAATAGTGGTGAGTGTAAAATAGAGATTCCATGCTGCGAAGAGGCAGACACGTGTGTACTGTCTGTTTCACTCCCTGATCTTTTGGCGGCGTCGTTTTCTGTAGTGATGTCATCCCCATGACTCGAATCAGCACTCGAAATAAACATTTGGAGTTGAAAGAAGTCGCCAAGAACAAAAGGAAGCAAAAATTAATTTGAAGCATTTCCTCCTAAGCTTGCTTCCCTTTTCATTCAAAAGCGGTGGTCCTAATTGCTTTTATCAGCACTTTTTTGACTCTTGCCGGCAGTTAACCCCCGACATCTAATAATAATTATTAAAGAAACTTTTTGTTGCAAAACTGTTTGGTCCATGAAATTTGTTTTTCTTTATCAAAGTGTTGATAAGAGAAGCTAAAAACCTTAGAGATAAACCCAATTTGGTTCCCTGGAACTACATCATTTTAATTATAAAGTACGCAAGTATTTATTAAAATAAGAGGAAGTTTGCAACACAAAGATTTGTCAACCCCATTATTACAATTCGAAAGGGTTCTAAATAAGTCGTAGTCTTAGTTCTTAAATACCTAACTAAGTTCAATTTCAATGGTTAAAATTTTGAATATTTGGCGTTTTGACTCATTCGAACTGTGGAAATATTTGGTGTGGAGCCCCCACAACATTCGAGACAAAGATAAGGCATTGAGAGATACAGATTTGTTGTAGCCCACAGTTGAGATAAGTGCAGAGAACAATGAGTATAAAGCTGGCCAAGGTAAACAAATTACACGGATAGTTAAGGCACGCATTGAGAAACGAAAACAAATACCAAACTTGAAAACAAATCAAAGATTTAAACATGAAATACTATGAGAGATGTGCGGCTTTATTTTAATAAAACTTCAACTTTTACATAATTTAAATGAAAAACTATTGACACTGATTTTCAGTTTCACCCACATTTACGTACAAGGCAGAGACTCTCCTACGACCTTGTATGTACTTCTGCCATTGCTATCTTACCCGATATCGATACACATTGGAGACACTTGTGGCACTTTCGATTGACACACTTGGCACCACAACTCAATTTTGAAGAGAGCTCTGCGGTACAGCAGACCACGGTTATCTGTTTTTCAAAGTGGGTACTGCGACGGTCAAGCCGGGGCAGGACCGTGGTTGTTTGTGTCCCGCAAGCCGCCAGCAATCCCTTGGTGCACCCTTCACCTCGCTTTTGCCTCATTCTCGCACCGCCTGGGGCTTACAATGGACAATCGGTCAGTCAGCCATAAGTGCACGCCACACGCCAACACAGTCCTCAGTAGAGGCAACCAGCGACGAGGACGACGACCACGACGACGGTCACTGTCAAAGGCAATAGACGAACACGCAAAAGGACGCAGGCGAGGACGAAGCACAGGTGAAAGTAGCTGAAAGAGGGAATTGTAGTGGGCACAAACAAAAACAATATAATCGGTGTGGTCGATTTTTTTCAATAACATACATCAGATTTTTGGCTACCCTAAGACATTCTTCCAAAGAAGGCTTGATATTTCAAATATAACAGGAACTAAAAAAATACTACAGAAAAGATGAAAAATCCTTGCAAAAACTGAAGCTCAATTAAAGTTTAAATTATAAAATATAAATATTAATCCATCTGTAAAACACATAAAACTTTTTAATCCCCAAGGGGCAGCTTAGAAATCCATTCGAACTAATTGAAAAACCATAAACATTGAACGCTGTTAAAAACAAGAAGAATGGCCAACAGATTTTAGAACAAATACGCCCTCAAGGGATATAGATATGGAAATCGGCTTTGAAAGTTTTCCACTCATCAATCAATTTGCCAGGGATGAAAGTAAAAAAAATTGCACGCCAGAATTTTCAATAGGTTTCGGACACTGTACACTCTAAGGCCCACCAAATTGTACCCGCTATAAGCCCGATATACACACACATATATTGTGAGGGAAATTGTTAAGCATTGAATTGATTTACCTTATATCCAACTGAACTGCATGCGGTGTGTTGGGTCTCCCCAAAGGCTCTACTGAGTTAGCAAGCTGAAAAGCAAGAGAGAAAAGTGACAGTGAAAGTAACAGATAGGAGCGGAGATACACTGGGGGAAAGGTAGTACCAATACGCCCACATGGGCATGCCGGCCCATTAACATTGCTGCAAATTAGCTGGACAAGGTCTCCGTCACGAATTTGTGGGGTATATTTGAGGGAAAAAACCGATATGGTCGAGGAAAGAGTTCCTCCTAACACGTTTACAATCAGTATTGTCCGATGTCGCTAATGGATTGTTTTGAGTAATATTTACAGCAAAGTAGATCTGATAGACCGGAGTAAAATAAATTATACTTAAAACGAGTTTACTTTTCAGGACAAATCAACTATATAGTTGACTTAAAGCATGTATGATGATACATACATTCTTTTAAACCCTTTAGTTCTAAATATCCATTAGCGATGTTAGGTACAATACCAAATTAAACATTTAAATGCCTTATGGTAATGCGTCTGCCAATAATAGACTAGATTATTTCATTTTTTCTATCCCTCCCAACTCTTTAGAATACCAACACCAGCATTGTATTTCGCATTTCTAGCAGCAATTTAACATGAGGCATTGCTATGGGCACTACCGTCTTCCCACCTCACTTGTTTTGGGATAAATAATTCTGCTATCTGTCGATGAGAATCGTGCAAAGGTAAATTGGGGAAGGTGTTCCCATCACGCAATGGCTCTTACACGCACAGCGCAGCTGGAGAAACCCGAATTCTCCGATTGCCACTCGGACGGTGGTGACAACTGGCTTCCAAGGCAAGCTGAGTGATCTTGATTCGACAGCCACATGTTCTCACATGGGGGGTTTTTGGGTTCAACAAGTCGGGCGGGATTCGAGAAGGTTCCAAGCCCAAAGGAGGGGGATAGTGGGCCACGTGTCACCGGGACCTGGTTTTTCACTAGGCCATCAATTTTTAATGTAGCACAGAGAGCACGCACTCCCACGCTTTGTCAGGATTAGTGGCCACTGCATGGTAATTATCTGCGATGAGTCCTTTCTCAGACCCCACGGGGAGAAGGTGCCGGGAGGTCGCCGGCAAAGACGTCTAAATTATTGATTGTTAATCTAGGGTTGACGGAATGAGCTAGACATATAATCGCTAAGCAAAGATGATAAGGTGCAAGGTTTCTGGTTAATGGATTTCAGGATTATTTATGGATATGATAATGGATATATAATGGAAAGAAATAGTAACACATGGTTTTTCTGTATCATAAATTCGAATTAAATTTCATAACCTATAGGGACAAAAAACATAAAGTTTGTCGAGATAAGAGATTAGAATGAAACAATGCATAATATGATTGACCGACCATGAAATACCCCACAGAACTGAACCCCCTAGGAAATTCCAATTTCCCAAAGGAGGTTGATATTATTCGATTATTCAAAATAAATCGTCCCAAAATGATTAACTTATAAACGCGCCGCATGTGTATATTCGCAGAAACTACTAGCTTACATACGTGTGACATCCGGTTGGACAATCTGAATATTTAACTAAACTTTAAATTGCCGAACTAGTAATTGGCCCGCAACTCTTATCGCGAGTTTAGCTTAGCTGAAAGTTTTTCTGCTGGTAATGGAAGTAGGGGCTCTCGAAAGAACTAATGGAGAGCGGTGCGTCGGGATCGGTGAATGGGGGTTGGAAATATCCCGGCTGTGAAATGGCGTGCGGTGGCGAAAACATTGACCTTGATTGCACGTTTTCATTCAGAAACGCTTGCTTCCTCGGCCGACGGGTCGTGCCCTTTCGAGAGTATGAATGCATGTTAAATTATTTAATCATCTTTTATGGAACAAACCAGGCTGAACTGACCGGTTCCCTGCCGCCTCCTATGAGTGTGTCCCAGTCTCTATTTAATTTAGACGTGGGTGTTTCGCCTTCCATGGCAATCCCTTTACAGACCGATTTGCTCGTGTTATAATGGCGCCAAATCAATTGAAATTGATGCTCCACCATTCAATTGCATTGATTGCCTTTCATTGGCAGTACTCGAATGAACGAACAAGTATTCAGACGATTTTATATTTACACAATGGCAGGCATTCTAACCCAGAGATATTCTGCATTTGGTCATATATATCACATATGCCTTTGACTGGCACGTATTTATCTGGCTCGGCACGCCAAAATAATTATTCCGAAATGATGAATTTGATATTAATTGATCTGAGATAACATACATTTATTCGATTATAGCCAACTGTGAAATTTTCAGAGCACACACAACTATTTAAGTGTTTTATGTTAATGCCGTCATGCAAAGCCCATAAGCCTAATCATTTTGTCACTCGTCCTTAATTTATTTTGACAATTGTCTATGGAATAATTCCGAAGGACCTTTACTGCCTAAATAGCTCAAGGCTACGTTGCTTAAAAGTTTCCGATGTGTTACTGATTCATTTTAAGCATAATAATAAAGTAATGATCCATAAATAGACAACAACTAATGGTGGTAATCTATATTTTTGGAATAGGAGGAAAATACTATACAGATGATTATAATTTTACATAATTTATGTATCGTCCATCCATAATGACTTCTGTGGGTATTCCGTCATCGGGGGCTTCATATTAAGGGGCGTTTGGAGTTATTTTCACCATTTTTCGTTACATTGGGGGTTTGAGAGCGCGCTGGTACACTTCGTGATTATGGTTCCGTGAGCTGGTTGATTATAATCGCATAATGTGTAAGCTTTCAAGCTATGAAAATGGTAAAGAAACATAAATAAAAAGTTACACTTTTCTGAAGACCCCAAGCACTCCCATTTGGCGATTTTATGGGGCCTTTGTTAAATGTTCAAAAATATTAAATGATTCCGCTTTTAACTGCTTTTTCGCAACTGTTGGCCATTTGTGTCTTGACCAGCTGCAGTTGAAATCACATGCACGCATATTTCTATAAACATTGCTGTTGGGTTTTTGCCACTTAGTCACCTTAAAAATGGCTGGAAAGAGGAAAAAATGCGAAAACCAAACGATCAGAAACGCTTCCAATGGTATGACCTATAGGTGCCGGCCGATCAGCACACAAATCGGTCGTTTGTTTATTATTCATGAATGGACTCTTATTATTCGCAATTAGCATATGGCCAATATTCGCCATAGGGTTTATCAAAGAGTATATATTCTCAATTTATACTGCATTTATTTAATATTAAGTTTAACGTTTTTTTATTGAATTTATTAAATACAAGCTAACTAGTAATATTTTTATTCTTCTATTATTTTTTTTTTATAGGTTTCTTCTATTTATAGACCTTTCTTTTAGAAAATGCCTCACACTCACACTTTCTTTGTTAGAAACCAAACATTTTCTAGGGCATTGCAGATTCGATTCGATCTTGGTTTGTTTGTCTGCCGGGTACATTCGCACTCGCAACGCTTCCATCTGCTTTTGTGTTTCATTTTCCGCTTTGTTTACGACCAAGCTGCAGCTCCCCGCTTCCCCCGGTTTCCAAGTGACTCACATTAGCTAAATCGTTTTTTTCTACGGTCGTATTTATTTTGGTTCTGTTTTGTTTGTCCAGCGCTGTAATTGCTTTTATTAATTTTCGATCAGTACTTTGTCGTTGTTGTAGTGCATCCGGTTGCCAATGAATTATGAAATAATACGCGGGCACTTAGAGGAAACTCCACCCACATGCAATTTATTCGGGCAAATTACGTACCCGCCGTGTTGCAGTCCTTGCGAGTCCTTCGACTACTTATTCTCAAGGCTACTATCCTGAAACACGGAGGGGCGTATTTAGCTTAAAAAACTATTACATAGGGTGACAGCTGCTAATGGACACATCACCCCACCCCACACACCCAAAGCAACCAAATCAGCTCCACCGTGTGACAATTAGCATGTGAACGCATCAAATTTTTAATAGTCCGCCGAACACCGTGCCCAAGTTCGTTTGTTTTGAAAACTTTTCTTCCAGCTGGGCGACCGGCAATCCTTTCCCACATCCAGGGCCCCACTGATAGGGTCCGACCTTCTGCGGCACCAGCTGACAGCATTTAAAAAAGCTTTACGAGCCCCATTAAAAATTCAATAGTGAAATCTAGAATAACACAAAACTTTCCCCGATGACGAATCTTTTGAATGCTTACTGAACTTAGCTATCCTCTTTCGTCCCCCGCAGCCATCGGCGGCGCCCCAAGGCCGACACATGGCGGTGGTTTGCGTCCGCCCAGCGCCAGCCGAGACGTCAACAGAACCGCAAGTCCTCCAGCCGGAGTCCCAATCACATTCCCAGCCACAGTCGCATTCACAGACGGAGCCGGAACCGGAACCGCGCTCGGAGACGGAGTCGGGCAGCCTCGGATGCCGCCATCAGATCGCAGTCACCTGCTAAGGACACACATGCCCGAGTGGCTCCATCATAATGGGCACAAAAACTCAACCGCAATTGGCCAAAGGTGAGTCGCAATGGAAAGTGAAAATAAAAAATAAGTTTAAGACGGTGTTTTAAACATTGGTTTAAGCTAGTACATCTTAAGTTAGTACATTAAAAGTTATTAAATGAGATGTTAACAATAAAATTTAAATTAGCTTTAATGCATTAATTCTAAATGAAGAAATACAATAAGTTTAACAAGTGATACAATACAAATCCGGTACAATATCAAGCATTAAAAGGAACTACCACAAGAAAGTAGTGATATTTCCGCTTTAGATATCTAATGATACAAAGGTTTCCCTTTCGATTGGGGTGGCACAAAGTTTAACCCAGTTTTGGCGTCACTGAACCAATTGCAGCAAAAACTAATGCCAAACTTTAACAAAAAGCCATTCGTCGTTTGTTTTTGGCCATGACACTATTTCCGCTAAGGCACCATTAACCAATTGCAGCTGTGTGCGTGTGCGGGGGAGTCAAAGTCTACTGTTGAGTGCCGCTGAGTGCGGGAGCGCCTTGAGCTTGGCCAGGGCGCCACTTCGATTTATTACGCGCTTCGTTTGGCTGCTCAATGAATGAAATGAATGAATGCGCATTGTGAACATGCGAGCTCTGTGTTTTGTATACGCGTACAGTTCAGGTCCTTTAAGGCAAATTTATCCACTAATTTACTTTCTTTATTTTGAAAATATATATCTCACTTTACTCTTCACTCTTTATTAATCTTTTTTAAATATTTTTATAAATAATGTGTGGAATAGGTTGAATATGTCACTTCCCATGTTTTGAGTTTTTATTTTCGAATTTTCATAAAAAGTTATGTTTCTAATTTGTCTACATACTGAGGCCCTTCTGTACTTTAGGGTGACCCAAGCTAAAAACGAAAGTAAACAACAACAGTCTATTGGTTTCGTGGAATACTTTCTTTTATGTGCACTTTCCTATATCATGATTTCAGTATATTTTTTGTTAGTACTTGATTACATTGCTTTCCGTTAATAGCAGTTTTGTTTGCCAGATTGATGGTTAAAAATACTATATGCACACCTGTTGAAATCTTCAAAGGAATTCCCGGAATGCAATTTTGCTTGTTGCCACAAAAACCGCTAAACAAATATCTATGATACATTTTCTGTATCTATATATTGTATCTTTGTTTTTGGATATTTTCTTTATGCTTTTGTTGCTTTGCTGATTGATTTTATTCTTATTTATACTTTTTTTTGTTAACAATAGAGCGAAATCAATGCTATGGGTGTGATTTCTCCGCCATTGCGTTCCTGCGCCCCTGGCCAGCAATCATTCATTAACCCATATGCGCCACTTCTTCAAATGCCGACAAAACAAAATAAAATCTATTCAGTCTGACATTGACATTGCTTATTTGAATGAATAGAGATGGGGAGGTTGGGGGCGAGTGCAAGTGTGAGTGTGAGAGCCCCACATTCTC
Organism: Drosophila atripex; assembly: GCA_035045925.1. Lineage (NCBI taxonomy): Eukaryota > Metazoa > Arthropoda > Insecta > Diptera > Drosophilidae > Drosophila > Drosophila atripex. Next base: position 988,893 of record JAWNOP010000022.1, on the reverse strand, counting down.
CTTCGCTCTCTCTTGTTTGTTTAATTCACGTGCACTGGCCGCTGAAAAGACGAGGGAGCAAGAGCGCCTCAAATTTGTTTGCCGCTCTTCGTTTTTTCCTTCTTGGGGTGGCTTACGGAATTTTCTCATTTTTATGCTTTGACATGCTGAGAATTTCTGGCCAACTTTCGACCCAGTCGAATTGGGAAATGCACTACCAATATTTTAATACCATGCTGGCCATACACATTAAAGGACAGTGTGGCGTATACTTGATTTCACATTCATAAAACTTAAGGGCTTACGACAGCAGCCTAAAGGAAAATAAAAATTAAAAATATTATTAAGTTTTCAAAAGACTTTGTGGAGTAACTTCAGCGGCTATTTTAACAAAAGTTTATTAGCACATTTGTTTGCAAAATTAATGTAAAGAGTTGTTTGCAATTATTAAGGGTGGCCATTGTTATGCTCTTTATTCCAAGGTCAAGTATTCATTCAGCTTGTAACAACTTGAAACAACATATGGGATATAAGTGTATTCTTGCGTATACGTAATTTTGCATCTTTATTACTTATACGCAGTGTTGACCTTGGAACTGCTTTTGCATATTGCATTACTTGGTTTTTATGCGTAAGAGATTAATATGAATAGTCCTAGAATAACACTCAATATAGACCTAATTATATTTATTTCCTGTAATATTTGTAAAATATTTACATGGTGTTGTAGAAATACTTTCCAAATCCAAATTTGATTTAGTAACCCTTGAATAATGTATTAATTCGAATCTAAAACCCCCTGTGTGCTTGTCTCCACCCACTGCCCTTTGACCCAGTGATCACCCAGTTCTCAGCCGCAAAAAGTTCTCATACACTTCATACATTGTCACTTGAATCTATAACCGGTTGTAGGTTTTTCGATTGCTCTCTTTCGGGCCAGGCTCTCTTTTTTTGTTTGTTGCTTAAGCCAAATAACCGTTTCAGTTTTGTTTCAATTACGTTGCTAGGCTGTCACCCGGTTGCCTTGGCAGCCGATTTGTTGTTGTTTGCGTCGCAGCGCTGCCAGCGCTGGGGGCTGCTCGCCATGCGCTCACTTTTCACAACGCTGACGCCACTTCTCTGCCGCCGCCTCTGCCACTGCCGTTGGCGCTCATTTCGGCCGCAGTTCGCTCGGAAGTTGGACGTTTGCCGCTGCAGTTGGGGCCTTGTGTCGCGTAGCGTCTCGAAAATCGCCCCAAAACCGCTGCTCCTCGAGGAACTCCGTTTACGGTTGCGGGGAAAGTGCAATGTGAATTGTCCTTGTGTGTCCCGGAAAGATTCTGAGGGGATAGATCTGCGAAATATTGTCAAGAGTCGGGCAAGAACAACGCAACGCAAACGGTGCAAAGACAACAACAAAAAATAAATGTGCTAAAAATGTACGAAACTGGGCGCGAGAGGGAGCAGGGAAGTGCAGATGATGATGCATTTGGCACCTGGCACAGAAACATCCACCCCTCAGCCGCCCCTGTCTGCCGCTATCCCTTTGTCTTTTCCGGGGTCTCAGCATAATTATTGAGCCTTCATCGATTCTTTCGCCGTGCCATGGCCTTTTCTTGTAGTTAATTTCTTTCACCGCCCATTTGCCCCTCGTTTAGCCCCTGTGGGGTGACGCATGCGAGCGAAATGGCAGAAGCAGAAGCAGAAGCAGCAACAAAAAACCAAAGAAAACTGAATTAAAATGAGAGCAAGGAGCGTATTTACATCCACATGCATGACTCATATTCGCAGCAGGATATCGTGAGAGAGGGAGCTTAGCCGGCTTTGTTGTTGCCCCAATTGGGAGAGCCAATTCAGGAGAGAGCGGGTGTCGGAGAAACACCCAGCGTGCCAATCAGCTGTGCCTTCCGAGTCCTTGACTCATACAAAAAAAGTGGCTTGAGAACAAATTGGAAACGTGAGAATATGCGGCTTAACTTTTTCCGCTTCCCTTTGTACCTTTCCAAACAGCCAAACTTTCGTCTTAACTTCCGGCTACGGTTCTCCGCTTACAGTCGAGTCCCTCTCATAATTTTCGCTGCAACCATCGTGTCCTTGACAACAGTTTTGACATTGACACCCTCTCTCTCTCTTTCTCACACCCGTACACTCAATCCGTGGCAGGGCCAGAGACGGAAAGGAGAGAGGAACCTTCTTTGCTGCAGCTTCCTTGCCATTGTTGGCCTTCTTCATCGCCTTTGGCAGTGGCTCTGACACCTGTTGAGTGTTGACTGTTTACACTGGACTTTAGTTCTTAAAACAGATTTACAAAATTGAGCATGAGGTATTACGGTAAACAATGCTAGCTACCCACACATGGGGTGGGCAATGGGGTGTGCCTATTTAGGCCATAAATTCGGATGGGAATTTCTAAATAGCTTGTTTATATTAAAGAGAAATAACAAAGTAATTAAATTCCCGAGTCAATTGTACATTTTTCATTCAAAGTACGTTTCCACCAAATCTTTAAAATTCTTGATTTTTACTATTTTCACTATTTTTTTCAGTTGAATAAAACTCAAATTCTGCCCAAGTGCTGAACAAGATGTGCATAAATCTTTCCCATTCTGAATAATAAATATGCATATACAGGCTAATAATATAGGGAGTTTTTAGGGTTTTCTGAAACTCAAGGGAAGTAAATTATTTAAGTTACCAATTTCCCTTTTTATTATTTGTAATGTTATTACCACATTTTTAAATACAACGTTTAAGTCAATCATAAATACTCCCGAGTCACACCCATCGCAGCAATATACCCGCAGGCCTCAACCCACCTACTGGGTATTCCAAATCAAAGCAAAATTTGTTTATTTATTTATGGCCCAGACGAATGCCTACAAACATTCGCACTTTGATGAGAACCGTTTCCAGCTGTCGGGGGCTTTCCAGGCCCGAAAAGGGGAGTGCAGGGGCCCAGGTCTATAAAAGTGATGGATGATACAGTTTCATGAGGCTGACACCCCCAGCAAAGTTTTCCCCGGTGCCAATGGGTTTTCAATTGCATTTTAATCTCCCGGGAGTTGGCAACACATTCTATTTTTACCTTTCCACCGGCACAGCACAGAATGAAGGAATGTGAAGAGCCGGGATAGCAGTACCTAAGCTGGTCATGATTGGGGGGCGGAGATGCAGCGAGGCCGCTCGAAGGCTGCGGCAGCGTCCGGACCACCTGGAGCTGGCCGTGATGGAGCGACAAGAAGACGAAGAGGCGGACTATCGGATAGCCACGGATGAAGTTGTAATCGAAGATAGAGCTGCTGCATCAGAACCAGCATCCGGTCGGAGAACCCGTTGGTTCCAGTTTGCCAGGAGCTCTAAAAATCGAAGAAAACGACTGCACTGCGAGGACGATGGGGAGGCAAGGGATAAGGACTCCGGAGGGGAGACTGGTCGAAGGGCGCGTCTTGCCCAGCCAGAGGGCATGAATATTGGCAGCTCCACGCAGACCATTGCCACGCCACTGATGACGGGGGACAGCTTCTATAGCCTGGCTACAGGTGCAGCGAATCCCTCGGTTGCCAAGTCTGAGGACCTGGAGCAGTACAAGCAGAGGGATCCCTCCGTGGTATCGGAAACCAAGTCGGCGCGAAGTTTCAGGCGTCTTTCCCAGATGAGAAGGCGGCGTAGCTCGTACTACTTTTCGGGTATTTAAGTTCTTGTAAATTTTTGATATTAAAATAGCTTAACATAGGTTAAAGTTAAGATTATAACAGAGCTTAAGTAGATAACATATTTTAAAAGATGATATGAACTCACAATATTAAATTTTAAAAATTTTTTTAGACAACGAACGAAGAATTCGCGCCAACGACAAAGATTTCAATTCGCAATTTAAATATCACGTAAGTCCAACACTCCAAGAGGCCAACACTCCTTCATACACTTTTGTAATGAATTTTGAATTTCAGAACAACTACATAAAAACCTCAAAGTATTCGATATTCACCTTTCTGCCCTTCAATCTGCTGGAGCAGTTCCAGCGACTGGCCAACTTCTATTTCCTTTGCCTTTTGGTCCTGCAGCTGATACCCGCCATCTCCTCCCTCACGCCAGTGACCACAGCCATTCCCCTCATAGGAGTACTCACACTGACAGCCGTGAAGGACGCCTACGATGACATAGTAATAAAATATAATCATGACATTATCTTGGCTTAAGTTAACATTTTCTCCATCGCTCCAGCAACGCCATCTGTCCGACTCCCAGGTGAACAATCGCAAATCAAAAACGCTGCGCAACGGCAAGCTGGTGGAGGCCAAGTGGTCGGAGGTGCAGGTGGGCGATGTCATCCGGCTGGACAACAACCAATTTGTGGCTGCCGACATCCTGCTACTGTCCACCTCGGAGCCAAATGGTCTGTGTTTCATTGAGACAGCCGAGCTGGACGGCGAGACGAATCTCAAGGCGAAGCAGTGCCTCACAGAGACCATCGAGCTGGGCGACCGCAACGATTCCCTTTGGAACTTCAACGGGGAGATTATTTGTGAGCGGCCGAACAATTTGCTAAACAAGTTTGATGGCACTCTGATGTGGCGGGGCCAGCGATTCGCTCTGGACAATGAGAAGATCCTGCTGCGAGGATGTGTGCTTCGCAACACGCAGTGGTGCTATGGGGTGGTGGTCTTCGCCGGAGTGGACACCAAGCTGATGCAGAACTCCGGAAAAACACAATTCAAGAGCACTGGCGTGGATCGCCTGCTCAACTTTATTATTATTGGGGTGGGTCTCATATGCCGTTTGTATTTTTGTTCGAAGCTTATTTTATTTCTTCAACTGTAGATTGTTCTCTTTCTGGTGTCCATTTGCGCATTCTTTGCAATTGGTTGCTCCGTTTGGGAGGGCTTCATTGGCCAGCACTTTCAGGCGTACCTGCCCTGGGAGCACATCATTCCCAAGGATTACATACCCACGGGAGCCACCGTCATTGGTTTGCTGGTGTTCTTCTCGTATGCCATAGTCTTAAACACAGTTGTGCCAATCTCACTCTACGTCTCAGTAGAGGTACGTATTAGCCCCCTTCAAACTCAACACCCGATGCTAATGATTTCTCGATGCCAGGTCATTCGCTTTGTACAATCGTTCCTCATTAACTGGGATGAGGAGATGTACTACGCGACCACCAATACCTATGCCAAAGCCCGCACCACCACGCTGAACGAGGAGCTGGGCCAGATCCAGTACATCTTCTCGGACAAGACGGGCACCCTGACGCAGAACATTATGACGTTTAACAAGTGCAGCATTAATGGTCGGACTTATGGCGATGTAATCGACCTGCGGACTGGCGAGCTCATCGAAATAACCGAGGTAAGTCCTGGGTTTGGCTGGGTTTTCGGTGTCTGGGTCTGCTGGGCTTATCTAGATTAACCTCTAACATGGTTGCGGGAGTGTTGTACTGTGTGTCTCGGTGTCCGTTTTTATCTGCACACTCTGCCAAATCAGATTTCCAGCCATCTCAAACTTAAGTGCGACACTGTTTGTTTGTTTACTTAATTGTGCCTAGCGTCTAGCAAAAAAAAATAGAAAACAAAAACTCACATTACTCGTTATAGCAGCAAACAATTTTCCAAAATAGCAACACCGGCCCCCCAGTAGGTGGAGCAGCAGCCACAGCTGCGTCAGCACAGTCCCCACCCATCATCCTGGTGCACAAGGCCGAGGTGCATGCCAAGAAGAGCTCCGTAATGGTCACGGTCTCGGGTGAAACACAGCCCGTCCCCGCCAGATCGGAGCTTTCGCGGAAACATGTGCGTTACTCCGCGCCCAGTCGCAGCCAAGAGGATGACCCCGGTGGTTTGGCGCCCAAGACAAGCGGTGGCCTTTCCCCAGCCAGCTGCCATGAGGATCAGAGACGGAGCAGCCTGGGAGCCGGATTGGGGGGCTGCTTCAAGCGCAGCGGTCCCGTTCGCCAATTGTCCCGCACAAGCAGTTGCGACAAAGTAAAGATCTTGCATGCCTCCGAAACAGAAACCACAGAAATTGTCACAGAAACACAAGATACAACCCACCCACAAAAGCACCCAGCACAAGCACAGCACCATCGCAAACAGCTGCTCAAGCTCCGGTTCAAGAAAGCCCCCTCGGCAGCCGATGAAGGCGACTGGAGCCCCACCAGCCACCACCACCACCAGCACCACAGTCACCAATTCCTCCACCACCACCAGAATGCATTCACCACCAATTGGAGTTCGTCGCCTCAGAGAGTGCACGTATGCATGTTGCATGACCTTTCATAACCAAAATTCTATCGTATTGCTTTCTGAATTATTATCATTTTTTTCATTTGTATTTATTTATTTATTATTTTGTATATATTATATTATATATGGTCTCCCATCCATCATACCGCGTAAACTCTTTTTAGAATGGATTATTTCGTTGGTATAAATTACAAATTGGCTATTTGTCATAGATTGCATACATTTTACTTTTAATTTATGGTATCAGACTTATTGAACCATACCTGTAAAAAATTTTGGTGAAATATGAGCAATAGAAAACAGTAATATAATATTTTAGACCACAGACTAATAAATGTCACATATTACTGAGCACAGCCCAATGTTTGTAGATTTTTAATCAAATAGCTTAAACCGAACTCAGAACATATTTTAGTTGGTTTATTTATATGTTCCACCTTAAAAAGTTGTGGACATTGTTGTGGACATGTTACTAACAAATATTTTATGCAAATCTTAAAAAAAGTGTTACACTTATAAATTCAATTACCTTTGGGACTAATATTGTTACAATACTTCGCATCTCGCTTAATATCGTATTCAGGCTACGCTTTACTTACCGTAAACAACAGAATTACTTACAGTATTGTTTTTGAATTCTCGTATAATTGTTTTTTTGAGAAATATTTAACTGAAGTGTATTCCATAGGCCGTACAAAGCGTGGACTTCTCGGCCAATCCTCACCATGAAAGCGATTTCCGGTGGTATGATCGCACGCTACTGGATGCTGTTCGATCAGACGAAGAGCACTCGCATGTTTTTTTCCGTCTGCTGGCCCTTTGCCATACAGTCATGGCCGAGACTGTAGACGGAAAATTGGAGTACCAGGCCCAAAGTCCCGATGAGGCAGCCCTTGTTTCGGCGGCACGCAACTTTGGCTTTGTCTTTCGCACACGAACACCGAATAGTATTACCATCGAGGTGATGGGACGCATGGAGGTCAGTGTGAAGCCTTTGGTGAATCCATTAATATTAAATTGTTCTTTTCTAGGAATATGAACTCTTAAACATCCTAGATTTTAACAACGTCCGTAAACGTATGTCTGTGATCCTCCGCCGCGGTGATTCCGTTGTCCTTTATTGCAAAGGAGCGGACAATGTGATATATGATCGCCTGCACGGAGGCCAAGAAGACCTTAAAGCACGAACCCAAGATCACCTCAATGTAAGTTTTCCCATAATTCGTTTATTTGTATTTTATTTTTTATATTTTTTTTCAGAAATTCGCGGGTGAGGGCCTTCGTACATTGGTTCTGGCCGAGAGGCGACTGACCGAACAGTACTACAACGACTGGCGAATGCGCCAACAGGAAGCTGCCCTCTCCCTGGACTCCCGGGAACAGAAGCTGAATGCCATTTACGAGGAGATCGAAAGCGAAATGCAGTTGGTGGGTGTGACGGCCATCGAAGATAAGTTACAAGATGGTGTTCCCAAGTCCATAGCCAACCTGCAGAATGCTGGCATCAAGATCTGGGTGCTAACTGGGGATAAGCAAGGTGAGTCCCAAGTCTCTACCCAAATATTGTATTTTAATAACACATTTACCTTAGAAACGGCCATCAACATCGGTTACTCCTGCCAACTTCTTACGGATGAGCTGGCGGATGTATTTATAGTGGATGGGAATTCTGTCGAAGAGGTGGAAAAACAGCTCAGGCAATTCAAAGAATCAATCAAAATATACAACCGATTTCGACCAGGAGGTAAGAGTAATTGTTTGACACAGATTTCTTTCGTAAGTTTTGAATAAAATATTTTTTTAAATATTTCCAGGATCTGAGGGACTGGAAAGGTTAAATAGTGAGAGCACTATAGATCCGATGAGCGTGGCCATCACACAAACCTCGGCCTTCATGCAAGAAACAAATCTCCCGCCCACGCCGCCACCACCGCCTGCCATATCCGTGGTTACGTTTAGGTGGGATGACAAAATTAAGGATAATAAGGGCGGACCGGACAGGTAGAGGGAAATCCTTAAAACCAACCTCAATAGTTATAGTTCTATAAAATGAAACAATTTTCGACAAATTTCTAGCCAAAGTTGAACTTCCAATACTTATAACCCGTTTAGAAGAGCTAGAAATTCTACTTTACTGTCCTAAACTTATCTGTTCTTTGTTGTATCTAAAATATGCTATTATCTTATTATTTTATTAAGTTTTAGAAACTTTAATTTAATTATATTTAAAAGTAACCTAACTATCTTAGAAACTTTCCTCTATTTCTACAATAGATTTTTGTTATTTTGATTCCAAGAACAACCTTGAGCTTTGAGCATAGAGTGAATATTTTATAATTTTATTTTTGTTGTTAAAAGTCGTGTGTGATTTTACGGAATAGAAAAAGGTAACCCTAAGTTCTACCCACCAAAGGATGTAACCCTCTATTGGTGCTTGTTCCGCCCGTCAAGTAAACTATATACTATATTTTTGTAAAACCAAAAACCAATAATGTCGTTACTTAATTAAAACACCTAGCATTTGTTTGAGTTCTGTTCTGTTCCTCATGTCTTGACCAAAAACGAAACTACAGATTCCAATTAAAACAAAAAAATTTCAAATCCATAAATAAACAAACAGTCATAGTCCTCTGGCTCATGTTTTTAAAGGCTTTTCTCGTTTTCTTTCTCGTTTTTCATTAAAAGTAGTGGCTTGTCTAAATCTCTGTACATATAACTCATTAACTTGTACCTACCAACCTTTAACTTTGCCCGACCTCATTGCCATACTTGATGTTAAAAGGCCACCCAATACTTTGTATGTTAACATAGATTGTTGTGTATTTACGCAGTGCTGAGTGCAATGACCTGTTTGGCGACGAAAAGAAGAGTGAAGGTGGAGGCACTGCCTCCATAATGATTGATGAAAACACAGGCTTCGCCCTGGTGGTGAATGGTCACTCCCTGGTGTATTGTCTTTCGCCGGAACTGGAGAACAAGTGAGTTGGCGACAATTCGTTTATAAAGTTCAGTTTTAACTTTATTATTTTGTTTGAAGGTTCTTGGACATAGCGTCGCAATGCAAGGCTGTGATTTGCTGCCGGGTCACGCCTTTACAGAAGGCGCTCGTCGTCGAGCTAATCAAACGTGCCAAAAATGCTGTTACCTTGGCCATTGGCGACGGAGCCAATGATGTGTCCATGATCAAGGGTAAGTAGACAAATAAAGAAAAACTATTGCATGAAAAAAAAACTCAAAACTACATTTTTTCCAGCTGCCCACATTGGCGTAGGCATTTCCGGCCAGGAGGGCCTTCAAGCTGTCCTGTCCAGCGACTATGCCATCGCCCAGTTCCGGTATTTGGAACGTCTCCTACTGGTCCATGGCCGGTGGTCATACTACCGTATGTGCAAGTTCCTCAGATACTTTTTCTACAAGAACTTTGCTTTTACCTTGTGCCACTGCTGGTATTCGCTCTTCTGCGGCTTCAGCGCTCAGGTGGGTTTTGGATGTTTTTTATGAACTCTTTCGAAATAAGTAAACATTTTTTTTTACAGACGGTGTTTGACCCGATGTTTATTTCGGTGTATAATCTGTTCTACACATCTCTGCCTGTGTTGGCGCTGGGCGTCTTTGAGCAGGATGTTTCGGACAAGAACAGTCTGGAGTTTCCGAGGCTCTATACGCCGGGACTGAAAAGCGAGCTCTTTAATATACGAGAGTTTATCTACAGCGTACTGCATGGAGCCTTTACATCGCTGATCCTGTTCCTTATTCCTTATGGTGTCTACAAGGACGGTGTCTCACAGCACGGCTTCATAGTGAGTGATCACATGACTTTGGGGGCAGTGGTGGCTACCATACTGATAGTGGATAACACGGCGCAGGTGAGTGGCTTAAGGATGGATCCTTGACTTCCATTTAATTGGTATCCCCACTAGATATCACTGTATACTTCATATTGGACCGTGGTGAACCATGTGACCATTTGGGGAAGTTTGGTTTGGTATTTTGTACTGGATTACTTCTACAATTATGTGATTGGAGGCCCCTATGTGGGCTCCTTGACCCAGGCCATGAAGGACATGACATTCTGGTTTACCATGCTGATCACTGTGATGATGCTGGTCTCTCCAGTATTGGCTTACAAGTTTTACTTGCTAGATGTGCACCCCAGCCTATCAGATAAGGTAACTTTGCCAAGCTTTAAAATTGAATACTTAATAAGCTTTAAGTTATACTTTCAGATCCGTCAAAAATCCCTGAAGAAGATTCATTCGAGGGCATCTAGCAGTGTAAGACGCACGGCATCATCGCGTCGTGGTCGCCGATCCGTGCGTTCAGGCTACGCCTTTGCTCATCAGGTTAATATTTTATTCATTTAAACAAGGTATAGTTTACAAATTACTATTTAAATCACTTTCCAGGAGGGCTTTGGTCGCCTGATCACCTCTGGCAAGATAATGCACAAGCTGCCCCAGGACTTTGCCTTCCCTCTAGGACTGGGCACCAAGAAGACGCAGGCGCTCCACAATAATCTTAGCTCTGCAGACGGTACCACTGTAAAGACCAACCACCATTCGGGCCAGCATATGGCCAACAATAACAATACCAATCTGAGACACAACCAGAACCAAAATCACTCTTCGATGGCTGATATAACCGGGGATGGGCGTAGCAGTGGGGGTGAGGGTGGGCGTGGTAGTGGCGGCTCGGAAGACATGAGTCCCCGGGCGCCTTGCCAGGACCTGGATACGATTAATCTTTAAGCTTTAGACGCAGGTGCTGGGTTGGAAGAGCGTTCCGCAACAAACACCAAAAAACTGTAAAGAATTTAAGTCAAGGAAACTAGGGTTAAGTTAGGACTTTTAGTCGGAAAAGTTTTAGTATTTAAAAAAGTGAGCTGAGTGAATGTCAATCCCAGAAAACACATAACAAGAAGAAGTATTAGTCCAAATTTAATTTCCATTTAATATTTAAACATTAGTTTTAGTCTGTCTTTTAAAATTGAAAGTATTTTCAGATCGCATCCCATCGTACTTCCCATTTTTAAAAAAACACCCAAACATTTATTTTAAAAAATATTTATTTCATTGTTGGCTGCATTTAACAAGTGATCCTCTCCTGAATGATTGGTGGATTTTAGGCTACTTTTAAGTTAAGAATATGATAGAATTAGGGCATAAACTTGAAAAACTGAAAGTGTACTTAATTGCTTAATGTCGTGCTGTGTGCTTAGCCAATAATAGCTTGTCTATCTTTAGCATAAAAAAATCTTGTCTCAAAGTCCATAGCTATATTCTTTGTACTCCCCAAAACAGATATACACTCACCAATACACACTTCTGTGTTCCTAATTAGCGTTTTAGAAATAAAGCCTTCGTATGCCTTAGAGAGTCCTTAAATTTAAGTCAGTAAGTCGCTGGTTCTCGACCGCTTTAGCCAGAGTTGAGTTTTTGGAGGTTGGGAATATTTTTAGTGGAATTAGTGGGCTGTGGGTTTGAACAGTTACAAAGGTCTAAAGTGATTTATTAAATAGCTTAAAAACTGGTGCAGAAAAACAAAGCATATTTTGTGTACATTTTTGCATGACAAGTAACCTTACTGAATGCAAATCGTTGGTATAAACTTTTACATTAGTCTGCAAATTGTTGGCATACAAGACGAAAAATGGGAAAACACAATTCAACAAAATAATAAGTAAATAGTTTATTTTTATCTACATTTAGTCAATGAAACAAAAGTTTGCAAAAAGTACACTTTTGAATGAATAAATAAAGGCGAAATATTTTCATTAAAAATAATAATTTGTAATTTTATTTCATTCGAAAAAAAGTTGGCTTGACTTAATAAGCCTTTGACAATTTTATTAATAACAGTAAAATGCAAAATGGATTTCATCTCAGCGCGCCAATAAACAAGAATGGGATTGTGCTCAATTTGCGTAACAAATTACATTTAATTTATTAAAAGAAAAGTTGAAAGCACGCCCCAACCCAAATCCGTGACTTTGTTACGCCTCATTAGCTGGGCATTAAGATTATGCATTTTTATGAACTTTTTGGTCAGATTTAACAGGCGACTTGGCCGGAACTTTGTAATTAAATCTGTTAAAATCAAATTGCTTGCCCTTTGTCGGCCCAAACACTTTTTTGTTTCGCTTTATCTTTAAGAGTAAGTTCAGGATCCAAGACGTTTGAATTAAATCAACTTAATGTCGCCTAAATATCCACTTCGGTGAGTGGGATGCGGATAAAAGAGATGGAGCACGACGGAAAAAATTTCATGCCATTTATTTTAATTTGCGAGTCAAAATTTCGAGACTACGAAGGAACCAAGAACGAGGCAGGACCACACGGAAACAGAGAGAAGTGGCTAAATGTTCACTCAATGACGCAACTGCCTTCAAGTTTAAGGGTCAGGCAATTTAATTGACTGACTTACAGTCAATGGGAAATGCGTAGAAAATCATGCTAAAGTAGCCAGTTTTATTTAGGTAACAAAAACTTGGCTTAACTTAATCAAGGAAAATCGGTTCTCGAAGCTGTTCAAAATCTTAACATGCAGATAAATAACTGGAAAAGCCAAAAAAGGATCACGGCAAATGGCTCCCAAGGGGCAAGTAGACTGCACAAGATATAGCCATAAAACTAAATTGATGTGTATTCAAGTAGCCAAAGCAAAAGGTCAAAAAAATAAAGAAATCGAATAATCATACATGTAATTTATAGACCTTTGGATTTATTATTCAAAAGTTTAAAATATTCAAAAGGTAAATATAAATGGTAATTTTAAATTTGTTTGTAATTTTTAAGTCTGGTTGGTTGAAAAACCAAGCGTCTACCTAAAGAATAAATCTCATTGAAAGAAATATACTTTGCACCCCAGGTTGTGGAGTAATCGGCGTATGGGTAGTCATCAGTCTGAAAGTTCTCGTTGGGCTACTTTCTGTATGTTGAGTAATGTGAGTGCTTCCGCTTCCGCCTGTCTGTGGCGGAATGCATGTATATGTGTGTATGTGTGCACCACTTCCGGCTGCCTTCGTTTTCCCTTTTGAGCAGCGTTTTTCTTTTATTTTACAAAAAATTTCAAAATACTTAATACTCAATTTGGCCAACAGTTCCACTGCGGAATGCTATAGCAGACGAGGGCCACAACATTTGAAGAGTGGGGTTTCGGGTGGAGTACATGTGTGTTGTGTTAACTGCTCACCACTTGGCCGCATTTCCTTCTCGAAAGAGTAGTCTGTGTGGCAACAGCGAGATAAAAGGGTCTCTAACAAGTTGAATAACTTGTTGGTTCTTCGTCCCAGCGCAGAGAAAATAACAGGATCTCAAACGGTTTTGAATCCTTAGTATTATTTAGTATAAAACGATCAACTAACATATATCTTTCGATTCTGTTTCTCATTAAAGTAAATAAACATTTTAGTTCATGAATCATTTATTTGTATTCTTGATTTTTCACGGTGTCCTTCGCCATACCAGTAGCAAACACTTGCCGACGAAATGGTGCTTGAATGTGTTTCACTTTGATTTGCTTTTATTTTTAAAGAAATCCATTCAACGCTCGAATGGAAGCGGTCTGTGCCTGGCATAAATCTGCAGAAATACAGACGGAGAAACGGAGCTTGAGCCCTTTTATGCGCGGCACTTAACTGCTTAATTACTCATTATGCTCGAGTTTATCCAGCCATTTAATCAGTCACTCAATGCTAGCGGCAAAGGCAAGGTAGCGGCGCAGTTAAATGAATAATTGAGCCAAACGGCAATAAAACATTTAATAACAATCTCGGCTCCCAACAAGCCACTCTCGAGTGTAATTTACGAGCAACATTGATTCCGGATCCGCAGTCCTGCACTCCGGACCTGCCCTTCAGACTGCCTCGAGTGCAAATATGTTCCATATTAATGGCAATATTTCCCGCGAATAAACACTTTTTCTATCATTAACAGAAAAGTGCATGCGGTAAAATGAAAAGCTGAGGTTGATAATAAAATAATGAAATATTTCCACAGTTAAATACTCAGAAGCTAAGCGAAGCGTTTTACTGACCTATATTGTTAAAGCATATGCATATTTATAACTTTAATTGGCGACCTTAAATTTTACTAGTCTGGCTATTTAATATTTGGCACGAAAATAAATAAACTTACATATTTTCTAATATTTTCCAATGTCCTTAATCCTCTGACCTTTGAGGTGGCCACGTCCTTGCTGTCAATTTGTCAAAAGCAACGACTCACCGTGACCTCAGCACGTTGCAGCCAAAAAAAAAGCAGGAAAATCGAACTGACACTCGTAACAGGTTCAACGTGATGTCAACAAAAGCCAACCAATATCAACCTAAGCGAAAACTACTTGACTTTCACTTCCATACACACGTATGTGGGTGAACTTTCATTAGTGGAAACGTCAAAGTTCGAGAAGATGCATGTTAAGTCCTCACTGGCATAGCTTTCCTGCTTTTTGAGCACCGGAAAAAATGATATGAAATGAAATAAACCAAACACAGAAACAAAAATAAACTTAATCTTAACAAAATTAATTAAATTATTTTTTTTTTAGATAAAAGTTTGTTTATTATGTAATATTATTTTTTTAATTTTTAAATTTTTAGTTTTTCAGTGAGGGCATGGATTGGGTTACTCGCAGCAAATACGAAATTGAAAACATGGAGAAAAGTATTGTAATTGCATTTGCATATGACATTCCGCTCAACTTCAAGAAATCTTCATCAGACTGACATCTCTTACTGAAAAATGTCACCTAACTTTTACAAAATTTAACCGAACAAATGTAGATCACCCTTTGAAAAGTAAAACCCTCAGCGTTACTTTCCTTCCAGTTTGACTTTTAGGAGTTTCCGTACTTTTTGTTTTTCGGTGAGCAACCAAGTTAATAAAATGATTTTAAACTTTTGCTGCCATGGATGCGACACTTTCTATTATGCATTAAGGCAACAAAATTGTTTCCAACCATTCGCCCCACACTTTTTTCCTTTGCTTGCAACTTGCCCATGATGCAACTTTGCAGAGAAAAAAACAGAGCTAAATTGGTTGGAAGACCCTCATGGGGAAGGATCGAGGGTAGGTCGAGTGAGATAGATACCGTTGCTGACAGCTGCTTAAGTGCGAAATTCGATTTCGCATTCAAGGGCTTTTGCCTTTCGCAGCCAGGACCAAAGGCAGGCAACAAAAAGCGTATGATGAGACGCGAAAGGAAATTATTTAAACTAGTAATGAAGCAAACACCAAAGCGGCAGCGAACAAAAAACGCAAGCCGTAATATTAAGGACACAAAAAGCAAGGACTCTAGAACAACTATAATTAAAGAGCTGCAACTTGGGAAAATTATAGTTTTAATTTAAATAATTATTAAGCATAAAAAAGATAGAATCGGACCAAACAACGTTCATTAAGAAATGAAGCATAAGCTCTTCTATTAATTTAAAATGAATAAGTCCCCTTCAAAACGTTTTTGTTTAGTGGTTTGCAAACCAAATTCAAAAGCCCCCCAAGAGAAACCTCCTCAGCAATGAGATAAAACTAAAACAGACGAAAAAAATCGCATTTTATAGAAAAACTTTCCTGGCCAAACAGGATTTTATGTTGCTCACTGGATAGCTGGCTTACAACATTTTGTGAATGGCTTAAATGCCACTCAAACAGCCAGGCCGCAGTAGTTTTCGCTAATTGAATGTTAATTAATAAAAAAAAAATTAGTGCTTGGAAAAAAATGAGTAGAATAATGAATGACTAACGTCAAAGTGGAATTCTTATTATCTGAATGACCATTAAAGAGCCTGTGGGTAAAGTGTTTTCAAAAATAAAATAAAAATATAAGCGATAAAGTTTTGAATTTCATTTGACGGCTGTTAGTGAAGCAATGCAAAAATATTTTTGAATTTATGATCTTTTTTCTTTCGTTGTGTGTGTGAAATATGTTTTAATTAAAAGCAAAGTTATATACATATTTTTTGCACGCTGATTGCCCCAAAGCTGGTCAAAATCTGAACGACAAACAAGTAGAAATTTGTTGAAAGGAAGTCATAATGGCAAAAAACCGAATTGCTCCCCAAAGTGCCACCGAATGGGCCACCGAAATTTTCGTGGGAATGTAAATCGCAACTAAACTACCAACTGCACTCACTCATTCGCACACACTGCCCTCTACTCTTTATTATTTAAAGCAATGGTTAAATCCTCCATTGAAAAAAAAAACAATTAGATATTTAATGTTTTGCTTATGAGCCACACAAATGGGACAAAAATTTTTTAAGCGGCCAACAGACGCAGGATAAAGATGAACCTTAAAAAAAAGCTTTGGGTTGTGGGCCATATTTCAACATTTCTGATTTGTTGACATTGAAATTAATGAACATATCAAACTTATAAATAGTATATTATAAAATATTATATTATGAGAAAAATAAATATAGAATCTACATACATACATAGGAGGCTTGATAGAAACAATCAGTTGCATTTCTTAACCATTCCTATTCACATTTCTACTCTAAATTCTAATTTCAACAATTTTTCAATATCATCTCTTTTCCTGTTTAATTCTATATTTTTGTATATATATTTGAGTCATGAAGAATGGTAGGGCCTTTAATAAGTACCTACCATTTTCAAGAGTATCATTGGTAGCATTATTTACATAGCTCCTTTTAGTTAATACTAATCCAATATTTATTTTTAGTTGCGCATAACTCGATCTTATGGCGATTGCAGTGATGGTGATGGAATTAAGGCCAAATTGGCCAAGGTAATTCCTCAGCAGCGAGAATATTTTTTGGGAATTAAATGCTTGCACGGAAAGACTAGTATTGGCACTATCCCGGTAAACAGTGTGATGGGCGGAATGCGAGGCCTGCCACTGTTGATCTGTCTAACTTCAAGGTAATATACTGGACCCTTTTCTTTAATTTTAAAGAGTTTCTTCTTAGAATTCACCTTTGTATAGTTTACATCCTACCAAAGGTATCTTTTACCGTGGTATGCCAATAAAAGACGTATGCGCAAAACTGCCTCGAGTAAAGGAAGGATCATGCGAAGGTACCCCCGAAGGTGCCTTTTTTTTTCTTACTACCGGATCTATGCCCACCAAAGAAGAGGCCCAGGGCGTAACAAATGAGTGGAATAAACGTGGAAAGGTGCCTGATTATTGCTTGAAGATGCTTGATTCACTGGATAAGAAAATTCATCCGATGGCACAGCTTTCGGCCGCATCTGCTTGTTTGAACTTAAACAGTAAGTTCGTGGAAGCATATAAAAAGGGAGCTAAACGGGCCGACTACTGGCAGTATGTTTACGAGGATTCCATGGATTTGTGTGCAATGCTGCCCACTGTAGCGTCGATTATCTACACCAACGTGTTTAAGGGCGGCAAGGGATGTCGGGAGCTGAATAAAGATGAGGACTGGTCGGGAAATTACAGTACCATGCTCGGTCTTCCAGACAAAGATTTTATCGATTTGATGCGACTTTACATGGTTATACACGCCGACCACGAGAGCGGAAATGTCTCGGCTCACGCTAGTCACCTTGTGGGATCTGCCCTTAGCGATCCGTACCTTTGCTTCTCGGCCAGTATGTGCGGACTGGCTGGGCCACTCCATGGTTTAGCCAATCAGGAGGTTTTGGTTTGGCTGACCAAGTTACGAAAATCCATAGGCGACGATCCGTCGGACGATGAAATCAAAAAGTTTATTGACGATACTCTTAAAGGCGGGCAGGTAATATATTATTGAAGCTTTAAAGATTAAAAGGAGCAATGATTAATATCTAATACAAAACAAAATAATTTAAGGTTATTCCCGGCTATGGACACGCTGTGCTGAGGGACACCGATCCACGATTCACTCTGCAAAACGAGTTTGCGATGAAGCACTGCAAAGATGATCCTGGCGTGAAGTTAGTGACTCGCCTGTCGAAAATCGTACCCGAAGTATTGAAAAAGTTGGGAAAAGTGGCCAATCCCTTCCCCAATGTGGACGCTCACTCTGGAGTTCTTTTGCAACATTATTGCTTAATGGAGATGAACTATTATACGGTGCTGTTTGGCGTCTCAAGGGCTATTGGCGTGCTTTCCCAACTGATTTGGTCCCGTGCGCTGGGTTATCCAATTGAGAGGCCGAAGTCCATTTCCACATCTGATCTATGTACATTCATTCAAAAAGCAGAAGAAGCAGATAAAGATAAGAAGAAAAAATGTTGATGAAAACATGTTTTTATTAAATAATAAATAGACGCAAGCTCATAAATATCACCAAAACATTTGGAAAATGGTTCCTTCTGGCCCTAAAACTTGCATTACCATAATCGTGTGTTTGGCATTTCGTAATTGCGTCTTCTAGCTGTCATTCATTGGTTTATGTATTCCTGAGATACTTTGATATTTCACATCGAGACTTGCCTCCTCCAGGACTAATTATGGCATGAGATAATTTGTATCCCATTTCCAGTGCTTTGATGTTTGCAGCCTGAAAATAATCCAATTTCCATTTTCATAACCATAATTCAGAATTGAATATAGCCTTCAATGCGACTTAAATTAACGATAAGGGAAAATAATTTAAAAAGAGTAACAAGTCATAGTCAAAAAGCGAGTTCCATCACATACCTTAAAAAAAATATGAATATAAATCAAACCAAAAATAGTATTAAGGGGTGCAAGGATTTTTTTCCCTGCTATTTTCGTCGAATTTATTGTAATTTTTTTAAAAGCATTCCATCAACTGATTGATTTTTGCTCACTCCCTGCTTTGTTAGGCTTTGGCTCATCTCATTCTGATTTCGAATTGGTTTTCCATTTTTTGTTCCAATGGCATGAAGCGTTATTTCTATAAGTGATATTTTATTGTTATTTTAGCATTTCCATCATTGTGGGTCCATGGTCCTTGGGGTTGGCTAAAACGGGTCCCCAGCTTCCACTCACTTCAATTTTATTCTAGTTTTTCCATGGGAATACGCCTTCTGTCCCACATAGCAAGTGACCCAGTGAGTGAAAATGAATTCCAACGGGGCTTCCAAATGGAAGATGGGAACCACTCGAATAATGAAATGGATTTTTGTGGTCTCTATTTGATTTTCGATTTATTAATTGATTTTACCTATTCTAGGTTCATATCCACACGTTCTCCTTAATTTTTTGAACATAATAATACGATTATGAAGCTCGGTATTTCCCAGTTCTTAGCTTATTATTAATTGCTCTGCGCACTAGAGGTTTCCTGGGCCTGAAAGGGGGTGTCGGGAGTGTAAATGATAAAAGTTGAAATATGTTTATAAAAGTTGGTGGGAAAAATAAGCTGAAAAACATTTTAATGAAAGTATTTAATATTTTCCAGCGCAGTTGTTTTATTGTTGAGGGAACTCACAAAAAGTTTTCTATTTCAATTCAGAGCACTGCTTACTTTTCCCATTTTTTTTTTTTTTTGGCATTTCGGTGAGCGTGGTGTTTTTTTGTATCATTTTTTTAAACATAATTTGAAATTGTTTTGGATGAGGAAAATGCAGAGGCACGCTCAGCTTTGCTGCAGCTACTGCGGCCTTGGATGCCAGAAAAGGGAAAGCGGATTCCCAGCTTTCGCCATATCCCCCTTTCCCACATAGCCCCACATATCCACAGACACCCACTCGCACACACGGGCTTATACACGCACAAATTCACCCACTTGAGCACGCACACATCCGAAGAGGATGGATGGTTATAAAACACATCCGCATCAACCATGTCCTGTCCATGTGACCGCTGCTGTCCCGCCGCTTGCCCAGACCTAAAAAAAATAAATAAATAAAACAATAGATGACTTTCATATATATGCGAGAGTGGGCATGAGCTTATGAGAGTGACTGTGTGTGTGTGTGTGTGTGTGTGTGTGTGTGTGTGGCAGCAGTCATATAAAATGTTCGCACATATGCCAAGTTGCTTTCATCCATTTGCTGCAATATTAAAACAAAAGTAATGCGAAAGTGCTTTCCAACCCATCGCCCAACACTGCCACCCAGAGCTCCTCCATTTCCCTTGAACAAAAACAAAATCGTAGATTAAAAACTGTGAAAAGTTCTTCTGGCATGCAACTATGTTGGAATAATTTAAAACTGACCAGAGTAAGGCATGTGCTCTACCCTATTTAAATCTATGTGGAATTGGATATAAGGGCTCTAAAATAAATGCCGAAAATGTGTTTCTGGAACAAGGTCATGGTAGTAGACACTAGAATTAGGTAAGTCATTGATATTCTTTGTTACAATTTGAAAGGAGATCCCATTTTAAACTTTTATTTAAAAACCTTAGTAATTTTGATTACCATTCGTATGAAAACATTATATTTTTGATACTTTTAAAGGGAAAGCCATTATTTAAACCCCAGTTGCTTGTGGGTTATTTCATTAACTTCCGGGAAAATTGCGAAAGGACAACTTGAGTGACTTTCCCAAGGATGGCTCTGAGCAGTTCATATCTCGACGAGCACGAAGCTTAAATTTTTGGGTTTCCTTGTGTGGGAAATGCGAATTTTTCTGTTGGCCGAAAAGGAAGCGGAGGGGGAATGCAATAACTTCCTTATAGACCGAAAACTTTATGGCTCCGACAGCAGCTGCACTCGACTCGCTATCAAGCCATGTCTTCAACCCCAGTCTCAGGCCCCGCTTTAACTTATTCCCCTGGCCCGGGGTTTCTTTCCCTATCCCAATGTTATTGTATTATAATGGTCCCTGGCGCGGGCTGAAGCTGAGGCCGTGGCTGGGCTGCTCGGGCATTTGCGTATGTTCTATTTTTTAAGATATGCAAAATAAGTTGCAGTTGCTTTCGACAAAAGCAACCCGCAGACAAACACATCAGACATTGTGGAATATAACTATGCGCACACACACATATATCTTGGTGTGTTGTATGCTGAGTGAAAAGTTTGCCGGGTACGCAGGAAAATTATAATTCTTCCTGCCTAAACAAAGACTGGTCCAGGGAGGCAAGGACAAAGCGAAAGAAGCAGTAGAGGCAGCAGTAACCGACTGAGTGGCAGTAACTGTTGGCTTCTATTTGACAGTTTCCCGGAAGTTTTTCCCATCCGCCCGATACTCAAATAAATTGCAGCTTTCTAATTCACTTCACACACGAGATTTTTGGATTTAAATGAAAATATTTCTTTTTTTGCTGCATTATATCCAATGACTTGAATGAACGATTGCGGTCCTGACATTCGGGTCTACCCAAATGAGTATAATCAAAATGGCCATTCGATTATTTATGTAGCATATTCCATGTTGTAGTAATTAGTTGTACCAATTAATTGTTTAATTATTTTCATTTTCCATTGACTATTTATTTGCCCATTCAATGCAATGAACACGTGTTGAATTAAACTCCTACAATTATAGGTTAATTAAAAACAATGCATTCTACATCCAGTTGTTCTCATCTCTTGTTTAATTGCTAATGAGGGATTGGACCATTTGGCAAAATTTTCGCTTAATGTGTATTTAATACGAGATGCTCGATGATACATACATTATTATTTCAACTGTATTATTACAGGTATTCTGCTTTTTTAAATATTAGGTGATGAAATATAAATTCATAGTGCGAAGTCCTTCGTTTCGAAGTTTAGATCCTCGAGCTTGCACTTTTCCATTTTCCAGTCGAAGAAATATTTGAACATAGTTACGCTCGGTGGAATGTGCTAAAAGTGCCGGCAGGTAAAAATAATTGCGACTATACCAGCAAACTCTGAAGGCGGTTTCCCCAACTCCATGGTCCGGAGTTGAGAGTTTAAGCCGACAGACGGAAGATGGACGAAATAGTGTGCCTCGTGGTGCCTTTTTATGGTATTTTCACAGGTGTTTTTCCCCCGTTTTGGGTGTTTTTGTTTATTTGTCTACATTTTGCTTTCTGGCAAACGTGAAACCACTAAAGTTCTTGAACCCTATTTTCTTTAGAAGGGGTAAAAGTTTAAAAGCAGATGTAGCCCGGGCAAATATTGCAATTTGACTTAAACAAAATAAAATAAAGTTCCACTATGAATATTTGGCTTGTTCTGGTGTCACTTCGAATCTTTTAATTGGTAAGACATTCGAGAGAGTTACACGTGGCGTATGCGCAATACCAGCAGCAATTGAACAATCTTATTCATATTCGATTTGTCTTTTTGTCGAATTACTCCTGTGCCTTAATTAAGTGCAGGAAAAGTTTTTAGCATTGTTTGCTATTGGGTTAACCATTTTTGTCGTCGCCATCATCATCTTCCTCGCTCCCATCTGGCAGAGATCTGTTCATGTTTTGGGCTATTGTTCGCTGAATGAGGTTTTTGGTGAATGGACTGCAGTTGTCGCTTATCCTTATCTGCTTCTTGTCCTTGTAATTATCAATGGAGGCACCAAGGTGTCCTCCCTCTCTACTCTGGTCCTTTGTTTTCGGTGAGTCAAATCGCGAATTATGCTTTCCACTTGGCTTAACGTGGTCAGGTTGCAGATAAGTCCGCCCAGGGAGGGGCAGTATCATCCTGTCTGGAAATTCAGGATTTAAGGATATGAAACTCTGCACTGGCTTTAATTGGGAGTTCGCATTCGCATTTGTGGCACGTGCTGTTGGCCCTTTCTTGGATGCTACTCGAGTTAATTAATTTATTATTGCTCTGGCATTCGTTTAGCAAACAAATTTTGACACAATACAACTGCCGACACACAATAAATTTCTTTCAGCACTGACCTCCTGCTGTTCTTTTTAGGGTTTCATTAATAATTCAGCTCATACAAAACTAAGCCAAACTGCTGAATTGAGTAACCGAAACTGGGTAAATTAAGTTCATCCAACACCATCAGATGTAACATCTGCTCCTTCGGAGCTTTGCTCCTTTCACTCTCGCACTGAGACGAAAATCAATACATTTGGCACTTGTCTGATATATCTTTAGCTATTTGTTTCAATTTGTCAGTCAAGATGACACACCCGGCCCGAAAAACAAATCTAAAATTGAAATTAAAAACATTCAGACAGTCTTGATCAAGAAAAATGTCTCACCACTTATCTGGAAACTTTTTTCTGACTTTGGATTTTGGATGTAGGATGGAAAATTTTCTAAATAATTCCATCATTGTTCTCTAGCTTTTGCAATCTATACGAATAGGTTTACAGCTTCTGCTGTTTGCGGCAAGGTTCAATGAACTTGCCTATTTCAAATGAATTTCGGATTGCGTTTTCGCCGGCAAGTAACATTTATCATTCTTTTTCCGAACACTTTTTACTTCATTTAACTTGTTTTGACTTTTTCCGTAGCCTATTTATTGAAATTGTATACCAATTCAAATAGCCTCTAGCATTGATGAACCGCATAATGTATTGTCTAATGAAATACATGTAATTTAAAACTTTATTTGGAAAAGGTCCAATTAAAATTGATCATAATTGTGTAAAAAACAGATAATTATAAATATTTTCTGCACCAGGTTATAAAATTTCAAAAGGGAACTATCAATCCAGTTACATTTATTTAACACTTTCAAAATTATTAAACCTTTAAACAATTGCACTCGCCCTTCCTGCAAGAACTTTCAAAAATATATTTAAATTACATATTATAGTTAAAAGTTCCGTCTGACTGTCATGTGCCCGTCAGCGCACATTCCCATGTATGGCAGCCAACTATGGCGAACAGAAAACTGAAATGCTCATATAAAGTTTCACAATAAATCAGGAAATTTGGAAAACATTACACACTCCCCAACAACACCCACACACAGGGCACACATTTTGTAAAAGTGTTCAGCACCAAATGGAAATTTGTTTACCAAGCTGTTGATGCTGCCGGCTGTGAAGTTTAGTCCGGTGCTGCTGTAGCAACAATTTACTTTATTTTAGTAGCATAATTTCCCAACTAACCAAATTTTAACACTCTCAAATTCTCGTGGCAAAAATTGCATAGTATAAATTAAGTCATACTTTTTTTCTTTTTAATTATATGACTACCATTTTCCAAATGGTGCCTTCGTTTGTACAATAAGTTTCACATTCAAATTGATGGGGATTTTCAGGAAAAGTAGCTTTTTCCTAGCTAGTTGGTAATAGCATTCAAAGACCGTGACGAATGAACGATTTAACGATTATGGCGACAAAGAGATTCATCGGCAAACAAATCAATGGAAATAACACAAACACGCAACCCCATCCCCGAGATCGTCCGTTCTTCGATGAAGGAGGTGCGGATAGGACTAGCGTGTGTTTTATTGAGCACTTGATTGCACTCCCCTATGAGAGTGATTAAAATCGATTCAATCCCTGCCAGGCATAAATCAGTTGGCCAAAATCTTTGCCCCACCCAGTTTCTGTTGGCGAAGGTCAAGACATCATTTTGCCCAGACAAGTGATGGATGGCAAAACATACAAATGTATCTGCATGTCTGTATTCATCTACGATGTTTAGTTGCCTCTTTGATGACGGTTTGCGGTTTTATGGATGGTGGGTAGTGGAGGGAGTAGTTTACCATCAATCATTTACCCCAGCGAAACCAAAAAAATGTGTTTGTCAACAATTTTCGTTCAGATTGGGGTGATGAAGAGCCTTTTAAATGCAAATATTTTATTTATATTGCATCCAATTGAAACGGAGAAAAACGTGTTATTGATTTTCCCTATTGTTGAACTTGTGAACATCGACAACAGAAAACAAACAGACTGTCAAAAGCAGCATCGCATGCATGAAACATATTTTACACCCTTTATACGTAAATATTTGCATTGAGGTTTTCGTTTAGAACTTGATGGTAAGCGATTAAGGTACTAACTTTTAAATTTCTTAGACAATGGAAAACGATTTTCAAATGGAATTTAATCATACATTTTGTTTAAAATGAAAGAAAAACCTGATACAATGTTAAACAGTTTTAACTGAACTCTTTTAAGAACCTTTAAAGATGCTTTCCTTTCAGATGGCTAGACTTTAATATTTTCCCTCACAAGCTGTTTTCGCTTTATTGCTTGGTCTTCATTCACATAAGGGAAATATGATTATGATCCCACTAAGTGGAAAAATCCTTCGCTTGTTGCATTCCATTCAACTCCAGTCGCTTTCCGACTGCAGCTCTATCTGCAGCTCTGCCCCGGTCGCGTCCGTCCATAAATATTCATGGGACCTAATCGGTTTATGACTGGCATAATCGCCTGCACTTTGCACGTCTTTTGCTCATGAGGTTGCATTTGCTTTTTTACTATTTATTTTTTATTCTTCATTCCAACATATGGCCAATATATATGAATATATACGAGAATGTGATTTAATCCGGAAGAAGTCGTTATTACTTCGCATCTGATGCTGAACTTTGTTTACACATTTATTCTGATGGTGGAAGATATGTTTGCTTTAACTTATGCTGACTTTTCATTAATCACAATATTTTATTTTTTATATAATGAAATTTATAAGTAAATATAGAGATTATGGAATTGATTTTTAATCGGGTGAAATTATTTAACATCAGATGTGATATAATAAGATTAATTAAACGTTTTTTATTCGTAAAATATTCAAGGACGGCCAACTCTTTGAAATGTGGCGCACGGAACCGCGAATCTCGTTTGGAATGAAAAATATTCAATAAAAATTGTATACATTGGGTGGCATCTGGCTGTAGCAAAATGTCAGCATACAAAAAACGCGACATATTTACGGCGTTTTAAATGAAAGCACGTGTTTAGCAAGTCAAACGACGACAAACGACGGCACTGATGCCTCAAATATCGCACCTAAACTCACTTTCACAAGCAGGAGCATAAGAATCATCAGTAGTACACCGAAAAAAATAGTAAGAGTCCTACAATATTTTGGCTACTCATACTAAACAATAAGTTTTTGTTTTGAAACCCTCGAAATTACGATTAGAAGCTTTTCAAAGATTTAACACTTTTTGTTTATGACCTCATGGAGTACCATTTTTCTTTCTGTGGAACCAGGCTAAGCAACCTGAAACGAGACCATAAAATGGCAAACGCTGGCAATAAAAACTAGAACAACTGCCAGTGTTCCACCAGCAAAAAGAAATAGAACAAGGAGGCAACGAGGGGCAGGCGGTGGCGAGTGGGCGTAGAAAACTGGAGTGGCAAGCAGGAGCGGGCCAGCAGCGAACGCGGGCAGGTGGAGCGCATTACTTTGAAAGTACATTGAGCTTGAAAATGGCTTTGTAAATGGCGCTCGACAAATATTTTATTACTAGGGAACAGCAACAATTTACTTTGTTCCCCCTTGCCTGTGTTTTTGCCTCAGTGTTACTGCCACTCGTCCGCAGCTTATTTGCCTTAAAGATGCACCTTAATTTTAGACACTACAGTTTAGAGAAAGGCGTGGAATAAAGTTCTTCTTTTAAATCAATGCGATAATTCTTTTTTATATATTTTGTCAAAGGGGAACTTTTGATATTCTGAAGAATGCATGAGAAGCACAGTCTGGACCTCTGCGATGGTCATACTTTTGGATTTAGTAATGCGACTCTTGAGCGCAATACCGTAATCGAGTTTTAGGACTATTCTCTTTCAACCTGTATAATAAAAAAATTATATAAAAAAAAATTATTTTTCAGATATTTTGTCAAATTTTGGGGAGGATCCTCTTCAAGATGTACAAAAACTCATGGAGCCACAATATGGCCCACAGCGATGGCTATATCTTCGCCAATAATCATCAGATTCTTGAGCGGAATATCTTAATCGATTTGTACACCGAGTTCCTTTCAATCTACATAAAAATCTTGGAACAAATTATTTCTTAGATTTTTCGTCAAAATTTCTGGAGGATCCCCTTCAAGAAGTACAAAAACGCATGGAACCACAATATGGCCCACAGCGATGGCTATATCTTCGCCAATAATCATCAGATTCTTGAGCGGAATATCTTAATCGATTTGTACACCGAGTTCCTTTCAATCTGCATAAAAATCTAAAAAAATTATTTTTTAGATTTTTTTTCCAATTTCCTCTCGAGTTTTGAAGAATGCAACGGAGGCATTATATGGCCTCCAATGGTGGCTATATCTTTGTCATTTATCATCCGATTTTTTAATGAAATACCTTAAAAGATTTTTAAATCGATTTTTTCCAAATGTTTGTCAAGTATCCTTTTTGAAATTATGAGGAATGCATGGGGAGAATGCCACCAGCAATGCCCATATCTTTGCCAATATTCATACGATTTGTAAGCGGAATATCGTAAACGATTTATGTATCGACTTTCTTTAAATATTCTTCAAAATCTAGGAATAACTTACGTACTATTTTTTTGTCAAATTTTCCAAAGACTCCACTCAACAATGAGGAAATAGTAAATAATGTGAAACATTTAAGAAGTTTGGCAGTTGTGTACGGTTTTAAATATACCATAGCTATTGCTTCTTATTGTACTATCCATATTATATTTCCACTATGTATATGGATAGTCAAATTCAAAATATACCTTGACACTGCAAATTAATGGCATGCATAAATCAGAGCTTAATTGATTCTATTTGCAATCGCCGCCAATGCAAATTTTATAATCAATGGCAACGAAAATCCGGTTTAATTCGTGGTTTATTGGACAAAATTACCCATTGAACGCAACGCCTGCTGGGAAAATTTCACAACGATCAAGTTAATTTAAAAATTTTTTGGTGCACTAGAATTTCGCTACCCAGGGAGCTGGAGGTGGTGCTTAGGGGTTGGTGGAGTGGGTAGGAAACAGCTCCTAAGGGAAGTACTGGGGTGGCGTAGAGTTATGGAATGTTTCCAAAACGCCAGGGGCTTAGACCTGCGGTTGTGGTTTTTCCCGCTACGGTTGTGGAACTAGTACAGGTCCTGCTCTTCTGAGTTCCTGGCTTTGAGTTATCCTTTTCGCGGTTACCTTTTGTCGCCGGCCATTGTTTTAGCAGCGCCATTGTTTCGCGTCCTGGGTATAAGGGGACTCGTTAGGGGTAATACGGAATTTTTTACTCGGTGGCCATTGTTTGGATCCTGGCTGAGGTTGAATTTTTTTCGGGCCCCGCCCAGTGTGTACTTGTTGAAGTGTTGACTTTGACGTGGTCAATGGTTGGGTGGCGAAACAACTTCATTACCACGCCCAGTTTCCCAGTTGATTACAATTCACAAAATTAACGCCCATGTTGAGATTGCTCCTAAATGCGTTGCTAAAGGATATATCCCATACCCGCCACCAGCATATCCTTGCCGGAGACTCATCCTTGGGCTGGAACGCGTAGTTTGCATTAATTTCGCGTTAATTTTACGCGATAATCGTATTTCTTGACATAATAGTCTGCGAAAGGACCCTGGACGGAGGCTTCCATATTGCTTTAATGGCGGCTAAAATGCTCTTAATGGCGTCTATTTGAGATTTTATTTATGCACTTGAAAATCAAATTGAATCCTGGCCCTTCCGCTTTTTGCCCCGCTTGGATGCTCGGATTGAATGAGAAAACTTGCGAATGATTCCCATAAAATATGTGCAAAAATTTGAAATGAAGACTCAACTTGCCACGGATTTATGCGGGTAATTTTGCTGTCTGCTACAATTGAGAGTGGCATGAGTAAAATTTAAGGCATTCGTGTTTAATTTTTGTTATTCAGTTAAAAGGATGCATTGCCAACCTTTCCATTAAACTTTAGTAAATGGCCGATATTGTTAATTTTCACCAGAAAGAAAGCACAACATTCGCATTTGCTGTAATCAAGAATGCTTCAAAACGCTTTCATTGCATTGCCACCGTGCTATATAACTCGGTCAGCTGAACACAGACACAGATTATTGGGAATTTGTTTGCTGATACCAAACTCGATTTCGTATATACATAGTGTAGTATGCAGAAACTGAATTTTGAAGCGATTTTTCGTTGTAATAGTAAATCGCTTTTGTTTGATTTGCTGTCCATGGCCAGCAGATTAAAAGTCGCATGAATTGGCCCCAGCAAACAGTGGCTGCGTGTTTGAGAGGGGATTTTGGGCTATTTTTTTTGGAGGGTGTGGGGTGTGGAGCAATGAGCAATGGACCTTCAACAAAATTCTAATTATTCATTGTCGACGCGCCGCTCGCTGACAGCGAAAACAATGAGCGCACTCAACTGTGAAAACTGCAAAAGAGCGCATTCCAAAGCCGGGCAGAAAAAAAGATGGAACGAGTCGGGTGAAAGAGACTGCTGCAGGGGTGCAGGATGGAGACGGATATAAAGATAGATAGAGATAGTCGTCGGCATTGAGATGGGGATGGGGATGGGGATGGGGCTAAGGGCGGGGAGTGACGCATTTACTGTCGCACTAAAAATAAAGCTTCAGGGCAAAGGATTCCGCCAGCAATGAGAAACATTGTCAACATTTTTTACAATTTTCTAGTCGTTATTTACCATTGTTCCAGCTACCATTGTAGTAGATACAGAGATAAAGATACGCAGCTACAGATACAATCTTCATTCGCATCCATTGGCCGATGTAGACTGTTGGACATTGGTTATGGCAGCAATTTGCAGCATTTAGTCCCGAGTCCATTTAACTTTAATGCACTGACTCCAGCTCTTGGCCTGCCATTCAAGTTATCATGGCTTCCGTTATGGAAGAGGACATCAGGCGATCTTTGATTTATGGCCAGCAATCCTAAATGCATTTAGCACTAGGATCTAACCCCTCTACTCAGTCCTCCCTGGTGCCCAATTACAAGTAGTTGGCAAGGCGGCCAAAAGCACTCCCCAGCCATCTGACCCACGCTCAATTAATGAATACTCGGCCCAGAGCCAAAATCCGTTTAGACGCAATGCGACACGGCTACAAACCCGGGAGGAAGTGAGCCGGAATTGGGTAAATATAATAAATAAGTCCTATTTATTTTCTGTAAAATAGGGTTTCGTTTCTGGGTCAGCTGAAAACTATAATATCTAAAGTAATTGCTTTCAAGGAAGAAAGCAAGATTCCAACCTAGGTCCTTTTTGACAAAAAATATCTATTAAAATGACTATTGTTACTGCCAAATATTTTATTATCCGTTAACAAAAACATAGAAGGCTTTGAATTAATTGCAAATGTGGATCGTTCCTTCGAGTAGGCGGCGGGATTATATTTGTAGAAAATTTCAATGAAAAAATAACAAAATTCTGGTTTCATTTTATGTGTAAGTATTATGACAAAATCCTTCAGTTTCGAACCACGAGCCAATAACAAAAGACAAATTTAAATGGTAGATGAATAGTTTTGAAGGTACCTCTGTGTAGCAGACGAGTGCACTCAAAATCCCAGTAGTTCAGTAGGGGAGACAGCGCAGGACAGCAGCGGATCCGATGGCCAACGTGGTTGTGAACACAACGTCGCCGATGGCCGGGCGGCGCCTCCACAGGGACGTGAACCGGCTGCTGACCTCCGGCTACCACACCATCGTGGACGAAGACATGGCCAATCTGGACGTGCGTTTCGAGGGGCCGCTGGGCACCGCCTACGAAGGAGGCGTATGGACTGTTAACGTGGCCATGCCGCAGGAATATCCCTTGAAGGCGCCGCGCGTCCGATTCGTCACCAAGATCCTGCACCCGAACATTGAATTCACCACAGGACTGGTTTGCATGAACGTCTTCAAGCAGGCCTGGTCCTCCAACTACGACCTGGTGAACATCTTTGATACTTTCCTGCCCCAGCTGCTGCGCCATCCGAACCCCCATGATCCTCTCAACCATCGCGCCGCCTCCATCATGATGCACTCGGAGCAACTATTCCATGAGCATGTCGTCCTCTGCGTAAGGATGTACGCCCTGCCCCCCGCCGTCAAGCCCCAATCCCAGACGGACGAAAGCCTGGAGAAGCGTTCCTCAGACCTAAGTCTCTC
The DNA here is from genome assembly GCA_035045925.1 of Drosophila atripex. Lineage (NCBI taxonomy): Eukaryota > Metazoa > Arthropoda > Insecta > Diptera > Drosophilidae > Drosophila > Drosophila atripex. The sequence goes on along the minus strand of JAWNOP010000022.1, from coordinate 957,888 downwards.
CGATCTTCTCTCCGACGACGAAGAGGACGACGTCGCAGATGCATATGCCAGTGTATCTGCCACAGATGGCACAAACGCAGCCAATGCTGCAAGAGCTTGTGCTGGTGCAGAGCCTGTTGGTGACGATTAAGTATTTGGCTGGTCTTTTTTTGTGTCTTTGTAAAAAAATCGGTTTGTATATGGACAAATATAACTAAATTGGATATATGAGTAATGGTTAAAATTTAAATTACATTTTTTATTTTAACATTATTTTTACCATTCAACTAAAAAAATATCTTTTAGAATAGGTAGTAATATGTAACTTTATTTCTTTCTTTTCTGAATTTATTTGTATTCATAAAGATAAATTTATTTAATGGCAAGGTTTTACTTGTTAACGTATTTACAATTTGCATTGTCAGTACTGTCTTGCATATTTTTCCAGCTTTAGCCAAATATGTAAAAATTTCAATTTCACAAATTTACATGCACATTTTTTTAATTTTGTTGCATAATTGTAATTTTATATATAGTAATACGCCCAACAAAGATTGACTTTTTTCTGAAATATAAAATGTGTACTTGGTACAATTGCACATACAAATTTTGAAGAAATTGATATCATTCACTTTTTATTTAGTTAAAAAAAAAAAACAGGATATACACTATATGCTTGCAAGTTTTAATTTTAATTACCAATGCACTTCTCAATATATTTAATAATTTGGTAGAATAAAAAATACTTTATGCTACATGGCTATCCCAATGCTATCAAATATAATGACTGAAATTCAAAACCATTTAAAATTCATGATTCGTAAACAATTCAACATTTTATTGTATGTCGAGTGGTCTGACGGGATGATGGCCATTAAATTGTGGGCCTTAATTGTGCCAAACAAGATGAAGCCATATTGCCGTAATGATCCGATAAGAAATTAATTTCACTCCATTGGGGATAATTGCAAAATTTAGTGACCATAATTGAATGTGATGTCAAGTCCTCTCGACACTTTCAAGCCTTCCTTCAAGCAGGTGATTTCTGATCAATGGTCTGATTAGTCAAAAGTTGAACTGTAGGGACAGAAAGCCACTCAAGTCCGGTTGAAAGTTGAATGGTGCAATTGTCTGCCAAAGAATAGCAAATAAGTGCAATCATGTATACAAAGCGATTTAATTGTAGGTTAAATTCCAGCACAGGGACTGTTTAATGCTTTATGGCGGGAGATATGGCTTAATCAACAACCAAATTCAAATCACATTTAAATCGGCTTCCAATTAATTTTGGGCTCCAAGTGGTTTTCACTATGAATTTACACCTCTCCGACATTATGGTTTCTGGGTTTTGCCAACGAATGTTGAATTTCTAGGAAAATTGCCGGCAGACTCACAAATCAATAAAGCTGGTAAAAAAAATTGGACAAACGATAATTTGGCAAACAGGCCAAAATCAAATCGTCTGTCTGTCAGTCTCAAAAATTGGTTTAATGCGATGAAACTGGAAAGAGCGACCATTTCGAGGTAAATTTTGGTATTATTGACGCCTTCTGCTTGCCGGGGACTGAATGACGGACGGACAGACTGTCTGACTGACATCACCACCTTCCTTCGTCTTCTCTCTTTCTGTCAATGCCAATGACAATGCGAGTGCACTGTTCCAGACAGATGCGCAGACAATCCGACAGAATACGAGGTCCTGGGAAGGATGTCCTGGACCAGGTCAAATGGCTGCCTCTCTGCGTGTGCTGTTGCCATCAAATTAGAATACCATTCCCACCTCTCACGGCACAAATTTATGCAATAGTCGTTGCCATTTTACAGTTTGAATGGCTTTACCTTCACGTTTCCAAAACGAAACGATGTCTTTATTGAGAGATTCGATAGAAACGATAGGTAATCAGTGGGGTTGGGGGATAAGTTCTATCTTAAACATAGATTCTGCTAACTCTGCGGAGGCTTTATAGCCCTCTAGAGTGTGAAATTGATGACATTACATGGTAATCGAAGTTTTTCAATCTACAGATTAATCTGCATAAATAGGAACTATAACACAAATATGAATAATTCTTATTGGAAACACGTATATGCCTTAATTGTTGTATATTTTAACAATCATTTGTTAAAAGTACTCTTTAGCTTATTGTGAAATATTGTAAAACCTCTTTTAAGGGCGAATATGTATATCAGTAACATTAAATCTCTAACCTTTCTTATACAATCTTTAAGATGCGACTGTTGTCTAGACAGCAATTCCTAGGGCCACATTAAATGGTAAATATTTGTGCAAGACACTTGAAACAATTTTCAATGGGAAGCCATTCCGGCCGGGTCAATATACGGCTAAAGCCAACTGTCCCGGCAATGAGCCTGCATTGCTGGCGTTAATTTATTCAAGTCAATTGACTCCCACCGAAGTGAGTTTCGCAACGCACGGCAATGCCACGAATACCCCGGAGGCGAAGGAGGCCTCATTAGCATATTCTAATTAATTTATATTATTCCAAAATGCACAAAACTTAATTGGTATGGACCACTTAGTTAATGAAATTGAAGTTCCCACGAAGCTGAGACATCTTTCTTTATTTTGCCGTTCTGTTTTTCATGCTAAATTTTTAGCTGTTGACAATTTGGCGCGACTCGTAATGAAAGCCAGGCGAAGTACGAAGTACTACACTGCGTATACTTGACGGGAAGTTTCAACAGTACACAGTTGAGAAGATTACGCAACATTTTGTGAATCCTCCAGTAGCAACAAGACGGACCCCATCCTTTCATTAAGATACTGCTTCTGGGCTCGAGAGTTTCAGTATTGTTGGCAAACAAATTTGAGTCGCCGTCTTGGGCGAGTTAGTTATGACTGGCAACTTTCTGGCACAGAATTTGCATTTAGGTTTCCCCTTATTCAAGCTGGAGTATTATGTTGATTATTTTTGTTTTTCTTGGCCCTGTTTGACAAGCCGAGGACATGTGTTCCTGCTTCTTCGGAGGGATTTCGTTTCCATTTGCCGGCTAATTTATGTTGCCATGGGGATGTGGAAGGGATGCGGATACGATTTTCAGGCGCACACCTTTGTGTGTGTCCCTGCATAAATGTCTTGTTAATTTTTACGCCCCTAAGCCAGCATATCCATTCTCAGACGGCCGCAGGACTCCAACATTCCTTCAGGCACCAGGTCGCACCGCCTCAAAACTTGAGAGTTCTTCCTGCGGCTGCCTCATCTAACTTGTTCTTTGTCTGACCTACACAATTGTGGCACCACACCCTCTCCCCCCTGCCAGTGCTCCTTCAGATTCTTCGGCTGGGAATGTGCAATGTCAGGATTGGCGTCGTCTTTGGACGTGTGCCCAACAATGCAGCTTCAATTACCAGGCAGCTTACATCTTGTTTAGACAGAAACCGTTTTGTTTGGCTGCTGCCGATTGTCAGGTAGGCCCAAAGAAACTCATTCCCACTGCCAATTAAGGCCAATGGATTGTAGGTGGATTGTTTACAAAAGATACCATTTAAGGATGGGGAACCGCACTAACTTGGCATGATGAAGGTATGCCCTCTACCCACCTAAAGAATGAGCTGCTTGTTAAGTGGCACCAGTTGATTTTCAAGCGTAGGGGTTTAAGGCCATCAACTGCGGGTTAGATATACCTTTGTTATTTTGAATTCCATCAAATGTAAGAACGTTGGTTCCTATAACTTAGGCAATCGAAATATCCGTCTTACTTCGCTGATAAAAGTCATCAATCAACTTTCAATCTGAGGCTGAACGGATGTATTACTACCTCTTTGGAAATCTTACTCAGCCTTGAACTGGAATGCGAATGATAAAGTAAGGCACTGAACGCCACACAGGTCTGCCCAATTCAAATTGCTGGACATTAAACGGATGTCGATAAATGAGATTGACAATGACAAACATGGAAGCGAAAAAGTAGCCTGAACGAGGACCGTTGAGTCAATAAAATCCCCAAAAAGCAAAATTTCGCCTCAGAGGTCGGAGGGATAAACTAAAAAAGGAACCAAAGCTTTAACCAAAGCAGAGCCCCAGCTGAGTGACAGATAGAACCCCCGTTTTCTCTTGGTCTGCCCCTTTTTTTCTGGACGGTCTCTGGGTTAACAGATGGCAGAACATTTACGGTCACAGTGCCACATATGTCAGCCGAAGCTAGCCCGGATGATTGCAGGGCCAGTGACGGTACACGCCACCAAATAAGAGGGTTTTCTTTTAAAAATTTCTTTCTCAGGGTTAGTGCCAAAACAGCCATATGTTTTTTTTTTACCATTTATATTTACTTTTAAGTCTAAATTCAAAGGAATGAAATTTCATTAAAAGTCATAAAGCTTTTAATTTTTTTTCTGTGGAACACTAGCAGACAAAAAGTGTTCAACCGAAATGAACAAATGTCAAGTGCAAGCCAAAGGCATGAAAAGAAAAACAAACCAAATCCGAATGCAGGGCCGGTATTTGCCATCGTTTTGTTTAAATGTGAATTAAAGAATCTTCCTAAGGGACTACGAACTTGAAGCTTGGCAACACCCACACCCTTACATACACATGGCAATTGCTTATTTGGCTGCCGGCTATTGGCCACTTGGCGGGAATGGCAAGTGCAAACAGCGGCTCCCAGAGCCCGAGCGCCACTTGCTGCTGCTTTGTTTCTGCTGCCGCCACCGCTGCAGCTGCATGTGCCATTTGCATAAATCAAATTTGAATTTGGATAGCTGCCTGCAACGAGCAGTTGCAGTATGTGCAAAAGAGATGGTGCTGCACAAACAACAGCTGCTGAGTCAGAACTCAAAGCTGTATGAACATGCGGAAAAAGCGGGGTAAGGGCGGGGAAGGCAAAGGCAAAAGCAGGTGTGCAGCTCTACCTGCCTCGAAGAGCGTGCTCGAACACGCACAAGGCAATGAGCACGCAGCCAAACTTACGCACGCTCGCCCACAACGCAATCGCAAAAACAAACACTGCCAGCGACAAAACAGCGCCCAAGCCTCGTACAACCGACAAAAGTCGAGCAAACGATGTGCCATAAACAAGGAAAAGGACATAATGGCCCTGAATGTTCATGTAGATGATATAACACGCTCATGTGCCTGACAGCATTTTCAAAAAATAACTGTTTTAAAGCATACTTTTCAGGGCATTGACTTCATTACAAAAATTACCCATACATTATGTTGGCCGAAAAATATAACTTTTAAGAAAAATTCTAATTAAAAGCAGTTCATATAAGTGTTTCAGGTTTTAACAACATATTTTTTAAAAATATAATCTGTTTTGCCGTATAATCTAATTCTATCTAATTCTAATTCTATATATAATCTAATTCTAAAAATGTTTTTGAATAGGTTTATGTTCTTTGACACTTTAGTTGGTGAACGACTTCATCATCAGACCTGCCTTTCCTTTGATTTCTTTGCAATTTCTTGCACATTAGCTGAAAAACTTTCGTTGCTAATTTACGGTGAGCACACAAGTACATGAACACGTCCGCACATCCACAAGCACACACATCCTTAGCCGTCCATTAGCATCCTGCCACGCCCAATCCTCTCCTTTGGGCCAACTTTTCGCCTTGTGCAAATTAAATAATAAATGTGCAAAGTTGATCCAATTTATAATGTTAAACCAAAAATTGTTGAGTGACTTTTGAGTAAAATTTTTGCTGTCTGTGTTAATTCCAATTTAATTGTGTGCTCTTGGCAATTGATGATGGGATTTGAAAAATAATTGAATTTATTTTTTCAGGAATTTTACATGTTCTCCAAGGTTTAGTCCACAATTCATTGTTTGGGGTTTAGTGAACAAAAGTGTGATGATCGAAAAGCTAAACCATATTTTGCACCGTTATTGAAGTATCGACTCTAAAACTTCCAATTTATTAAAGGAGATAAATTGCCACCCGGGGATTCCATTCTTGCCGCTAGTGAAAAGTGCCAAAAATTCGGCAATTTTTTATCGTCCCAAAAAAAGAGGCAAGGAGGCCATTGAATGGCAGTGTCAATGTCACTGCGGTGGATGAAGAACGAGGATGAGGATAATGTCCTTCAATCAAGTTTGCGGCGCCATCGGCTGACGTGACTGTTGCTCATTTCACGCTTGGCCTTCCCATTGTCCTGCTGGCAAGGCACACAGGTCTGCTACGAGGTTGTCAGCCCGCCGGCTGATTACCAACGAGTTCGCAGGAAGTCTCGATAAGATAGCAGGTCCATAAACGCCAGTCGATGTCCCGCAACTTAAAAAAACGGTTAAGAGAGGAATGACCTTTTTTTTTAGAAACCCCATTTCGTACTTGGTGGCTGGGAAATACTTCTTGTCTGCTTAGGGTTAGTGTCCGTGGAGTTCTTAGAGTCCGTAGAGTATGGCACGAAGTCTTAAATTAAATACACATAAGTCAAATTTTTGGTTTTGGTTAAAATCTTGAACTTACTCCGTTTGAATGATCCTATGTCCACGGATACATCTTAGTTATGGAAATTAGTTATTTACATAATATTTAACATAAGAGTTATACATACATGTAGGTCGGTCTTTCGAATCTTGTGCTATCTGTATTTCATCTAAAATGTATTTTAAATTTGTAAAATATAAAAGTTTTTAAATTAAAGTTATAGCTCACTACTTGTTCCAGGACTGGAAGGCTCTGGGGCAACGGTTTCCTGGAACCTTAAGGGCTCCAAGTCCGCTTGAATTCTTTGTCCGCTAAAAAACATATTAGACATCAGGCCACTACTACTCGGAGCTCCCGCACTCGAGCTCTTATGCGCAGAATCATCTGGAGTAGGCGCTACAGCTACTCCGCCGGTTTCTTTTGGAACACGTCTACTAGATTCGTCTGCAACAACTGCAGCCGCTTCTTTGGCACCTCCAACTTTATCATTGCCACCTCTTCCCATCACCACCTTTTCCATCACCACCTTTTCCATCGCCATCTTTTCCATCACCACCTTTTCCATCACCACCATTTTTTCCTTCCTTCATGAAAGGCTCCATAATCTCCAGGGGGATGGGGTAAATGATTCTCACTCTTCTCTCCGTGGCAATCGACGAAAGAATCTGAAGATGTCTTAACTACAAAAAAAGGACGTTAAACACAAAATTTAAAGTTAATTATGGAAAGACGCACTTGCAATGTGATTCTATTCTCTGACATCACATCAGAAGCCTCCTTCAGAGCCTTGGAGGCCTTGAGTTCGCCTTCGGCCAAAATAATCTTGGCCCGAGCTTCTCTCACTGCCTCCGCCTCGCTGGCCAAGGATCGCTCCAAGCTTGGTGGCAAAATAATGTCCATCCTGAAAAGTAATGTTATCATAGCTATTCACAAGGGCTATTGCAATGAGTGGGAAATTAATTGATTCCTTAATTGACCCATCAATTGCATATGAATTAAATTGCAATTAATGCAATAAATTATGCTATTCAATTGTAATTATTTGAAATTGCATGGGAATTATTTTGATTCGATTAAAACCATTTTATGGTATTAAGCTTAAGCAACATATTACTAAGAAATCTTGGATTAATAATTGTCTTTTCTTCATAGAATTTTATATCTGATAAAAATAAAAGTAACTGACTTACACATCCACCCGCTCCACCCGAACTCCCCAACGTGCTGTAATACCTGCCACCGCCACCTGGATTTCCCGGGAAAGGGCCTGACGCGAAGTAAGCAGGATATTGAGGGTCTTGGAACCGACGACATTTCGGAGAGTTACTTGAGAAATCATTTGCGTGGCCTGCCGGAAATCATCGACCTGGATAATCGAGTCAATGGGATTGTAAATGCAATAATAAACAACCGCGTTCACGGTTATCGTCACCGAATCCTTGGTGAGCACATCCTGTGGCCTCACGTTGCTCACACGGGTGCGTAGGTCAACTCTGTGAAGGATGTCGATGCAGGGCAAATAAAAAACGATACCAGGTCCGAGAAGGCCCTTCCTGTTGGGGGTTTTCAAGCGGAAGTCAGTTAATAGCGAAAGTACATAAGCACAGGACTCAACTTGAGGCGCCCCAGACGTAGGATAACAATTCGATAATTCTCGGGAAGCACTATTAAGCAGAAGCAAAGTGAGAACGGAAAGGTCAAAACCACTAGCACCAAACAAAGCCCCACGGCGACCTTTTCAAATGTCGAAGTTTTCTCTGTCTCGGCTGAAAAAAAAGCATCGCAATTGGATTGTAAACATCATACTAAGCTTATATTTTTTACTCGTTTTAATGTATCGGCTTGTTGGCACTCCTTTTCCATCTCCATCAGCAGAAGGCCTTCGAAACTCTTGCTGTGTTGGTTCATCAGGCGGTGTTTTGTTACCACCTGTTTCTTTTTTCATGACGAAAATTTTAATATAATTTAAATAAAATATATTTTAAACAAAGTATATTTGCTGAAACGATTACTTACTCAAAGTATCCTTTTCTATGGTTTCGTTCGAAGGGCTCAACATTAACATCACTTTGCCAGGACAGATGAGTCTGGAACAAAACTATTTACTCTCATGAATTTTCCCATTGCGTTTCCCCAGAAAGCTACTGAAAATGTGCCAAATGGGGTGAGGGGAGCTGAAGTGCACAGAACCCGCAAGTGCTCATAAATTTCCCTTTTCCAGCTAGAAAAGCTCAACTGCATCCCATTCCCTGTCATCCCACAAAAACCACAAAAGTGCACATTACTCTACTTATAAGCAAGCCACTTTTTTCTTTGCTTATTTTTATGGGTGGCATTGTAAGGTGGCCGAAATGCTTTTCCTAAAAAAATAAAAATTAACTTGTTTCTATAAATGTGTTGAGCAAAGCTTAAGGCTAAAAATTCAGAAAATATTTTCTGATGTAGTGTGTTTTCTTTTAAAAACACAACAACCATTACCATATCCACATATGATAGAAAACATAATTTAAGCAATTTACAAATTACCTGACAGCGAACCATACTCTTCATAAGCATATATTGGAACATAAGATTTCGTTTTCACAAACAAATATTTAATTATTTTACTCTCTTTCATTTAACCAGCGTGACCCCAATTTTCCATATGGCTTTGAAACGCACTGTACCATAGGCCACGCCTGTCCTCGCTGAAGTGTCAAAATCTGACATGGAAAAATGAACCCAACACGGAGAGCTCCTAATTTCAGTTACAAAAGCCGGTTGGCGGGCTCCTTGCCATCGCGTCGCCTTTGCAAAGGCTTTGTGGGGCCTTCCAAAGGAGTCATCCTAAATGTTTGGACAGAAGGGGGAAACAGCGGGGAATAGCGAAAACCGGGAGTAGAGGATGCGGTGGCGGATGGGGACAGGAAGTGCTGTCGAGCGGGAAGCCTTCTTCCGATGATAATACCTGCGGGGCGGGAACGTGACGATGACTGGCACGATAACATTGAAATATTGCCTCGGAGATTCCGCCCGCCATCGCGGGCAATTATAATTAGATGTGACTGACGGTCGGGGCTCAATTAAAAGCCACGTGGCTGGGCGAACACCGAAAATTGGGTTAAAACGTGCAACATCGTCGCATGACCCGTTTGCAAATGTGCACCGCCCGAAACTCAACCGCTCACCGAAAACCGCTCAAAATTGTTTCTATTTCAATTTGCCAACCCGATTTTTCGAAAGGGTGCGGAAGCGTGACATTTTGGCTGTATTGAAATTTATGCCTTCCCGTCTCAAATCCCACACATTTACACAACTTTCGGTCAGGCCAAGGGCGTGGTGCAAAGTTTCCGTTTTCATTTTCATTTTCATGCCAAATTTCGGCACACACCCACCCGAACATTCGCGTCTGCGGTCAACCAATGCCCCCCGGATACCCCCCCGGATACTTTCATCGTCCGACCGTAGGGTTCCCGGCCGGAAGCCTTCTCCGAATGCGACGTTGGGAAATTGGTTTATTTTATTCACATCGACAGTTTACTGGATGGCGGCAGTGGGCCGACGATTTCGGGAATTTGCAAATTAACATGAAATTCGATTTAGCCATTTGGCTCTACAAAAATCTAATTAAGAAAAAACAATTTCCGATTTCAATCCCATTTTTTTCGCACAATTGCCAAAATAATTAGAGTGGCATTAGTTGCGCGGCTTCTGACGTTTGTTTGCCATTTTTTCCTATTTTAGTCAACCGCAGCCGCTTTAAGCCTGCAAATTGACTGGTTCAGCCTGGTTTTTATTTTTTATTTTTTTTTTTTTTTGGCTACTGCCAGGTCACCCGGAAAGTGGCCTCCGTCTGGGCAACCGCTAATGAAAACGAGCACCAAATGAAGTTGCAACTGCAACGGCTGATGGCGATAACTAGGCCAAAACAGTCAGCTGGTTATTATGGTGGGTATATTTTTAACGAAAGTGGAAGTGGGAATGCGCTAGGGTCCTTAAAATATTAGGAATTCGGGGAATCTAATAAAACTGATGCATCTCAAATTTTTTAAAATGTTGAAACAATTTTTAAACATTAGACTTGAAAACTATTAAGGCATAGCATTTGCTAATCAAGGTGATAGTAAGAATCAGAATATTTATTGATGACCATAAATCTCTCCTCTTTATTTGGTTTTTTAATATGATATAATCAAACAAAAATTTAATAACACTCATTAGTTAGCCTAATGAAATCAAAATGCTTCAACTTCCGGTAAGAGTATGTAAGGGTCATTGGCTCCGAAACGACGCTCTTTTGGCAACTCCTCCACTGTGCCACATGCAGCTGGAAATGCATTTGGAGTGTGTGACCGCCGAAACACCAAAAACCGAAACCCAAACTCAAAAAAAAAGAGTGAAATGGAGCGCCCCCAAAAGCAAAGATGAATGAAGTGGAAGACATGAATGGGAGCTGGCGAAACAAGCATGTAGGACCACAAAAAAAATGGAAAAAAAGATGTAAGCAGAATTGCAGACTAAATGTGCTCGTTAGTGGTTTGCTGGCTGACTTTTCTCCGACCATTGTCCATAGTATCCGTATCCGTATCGCATAAATTGCGTCTGCGGCATCCTAGGAATGGGGTTTTCTTTTAGCAAAAGTTCCTCTATCGTCTTCCTCGGAGCTTGACGGCGATGTTTTTACTTTAAGCAAATTCAACACGCAATTTAAATAACAATTGGACCTTCTTCGTGGCAGTGGAGCCGGGAGGCGGATGAGTGTCATTAGCAAGACATTTATACGCCTCAGTTGAGCACCCAACACATGTTTATGCATATCAGAGACCTTCTGCCGAGCATAAATTAAGTCAAGGCCAGGACTTTGCTGACAAGGCAAAACATTTTGCCAAACATGTGTCGCTCAATGTTCAGCAAATGCTGTCTAAGATTTGGGTCTAGCGATGGCTTGGGTGGCATTATTTCCATTGTGCCGGCGATGTGATCGCAGCAGGAGAAAATCTGGGTAGGGACTCCCTGAAAAAAATAGAGAAAATGAAAAAAATCACAGAAATCATTGATTTTTTTTCGGCTTACTGTCTGAGCCGATTTCACTTAAATGCACTTTACTTTTGCAGTTGCTAGTAATATTAAGTGAATAGTTGTTACTGAAAAGATCTGGTGCAGGTAGGTTGAAGGTATGCTTACCATTCAGACATAGGAAGTATACAGGAATTATTTGAATTGCTTCCAATTGCCCGGACAGTCCGGTCACCTGAACAACACCCCCTGCTCCTACACACACATCCGCCCTTATCCTCTTTACATTCCAGTTTTATCTAAGCCCAGCTTTGGCATTGTTAATGCCAACACATTTTCGCATTTTTACCCACTCGGCAAATTTACGTATTTTCCGCCCTTCCCCGCCATGTCAAGACATTTGTACTTCCCTGCACTTTAGTGAGCTCACAAATCCCGAGCCCGAGAGACGAAAAAAGAGGAGATTTTATCTCTTAGTCGCTTGTTGCGCCCGGCTTCTTGAGGTCCTCCGTCCGGATATTTCCGGCTCCAAAAGTACGCGTGCTTGCCCTGACGTGGACTTATCGCATGTCCAGATTTACGCCAACGAATACACAAAAAATTCAGTTTTAGGTTCTGGTTTTAGGAATTAACAGATTCGCTTTCATGGCAAGGTAATTTATGGCTTGAATTGCGGGCCAAAAACAGTTTGGACATGATTAAATTTATTCGAAATGTCGGTTGCCTCAAGTGCCAACAGGCTATTGAGTATCGAATGTCCTTCTTCCAATGCCAAGTCATCTGTGTTGATTTCCATGGCGCCCTTTTTGTTTTCGCACCATTCATTGCCGCCAACGAACAATGAATCCAAAAAAATGAAACCGAAAGTGGGAGAAAGCGTGTGCAAAAAGACAAATTTAATGAAATTTCAAATTGCCATTCGCCTTCTGTCGAGATCTCAGGATGTCGGGTCTCGTTTCGGTTTTGGATGTTCCGAGTTTAAGGAGAAAATAAATTAGTATTAGGTAAAAAATTTAATTTCTAGTATACGTTGCTTAAACTCAGGTTCGTAAACATTTTAGCAACTTATACGACCGAATTTAACCAAAAATAGAGAGTCTGTTTTTCGGAACAGACTCTGGGACTTCGTATTCTCCTTGCTCTGTCTCAATCCTTGGCTTTGCATGTCCAACAGGACTCGAGTCGTTGTTCAGTCTCTTTTGTGCCGCTGTGACAGCTGCTCATTTCACGCTTGATAATTTCAATGAATTTTTGTGGAGATGCAGGCGAATGGCAGGACATACCATGCCACCAATGCCACGGCACGCTATCCGCTTACATGTATGCCGCTCATTAATTAAATTTTTTCTTTTATACTGAATATAGTTGGTTCGAATAGTTCTTCATAGTTTCTTCTTTGTGGCTCACTTCACTGATTTGACAAGTAAAAATGGCAACATTTTTTCTGTTCTTATCTCAAGATATTTTATTTTATTCAAAATGTCTTTATCATATAAACTTTGAAAAGAATTGAAAAACAAATTACGCACAATTTTGAAACTAAAAATTTGGCTTCAGAAGCCGGGACCTCGATGCGAAGTATCGGGCATACCTATGCCAGCATGTCCTTGTACCGGACAGGAAGGTAAGCATAAAATGTTTTGATCATGGAGCTATCCCTGTTCAAATGGGGTACCATGGCCATCCAGAGCTTACGAGCCTTGTTGAGGATGTCATTGTTGAAATCCCTACGGTAGGCATTCTTCAGATCATTGGCCAGTTTGGTCAGACGTTTCACTTCGTCATAGGTATCCTTGTAGGTGAAGCCTTCGGGATTTGGACTGGGAGAGTTGTTCATAGTGGCGACTACTCGGTGGAATACGGATATTCCCTTTTGCACCAAGCGGCAGATTTCACTTTTGGTGTACACCTTTCCGTACCTCCGCTTTATCCACTCTAACATTACGAAGGACTTGTGGGAGTTGGGGAAACTGGCATAGACGCAGCGCGGATCCTTGCGAAGCTCAGTAAAGCCATCTTTCAAGAGGCGTTCCATCAGCGCCTTGTCGTTGGGATCGAAATGTGTCATTGTCTTTGTCCAATCTAGTGATCCTACCACTTCTCTGGCACATGGATTCAAAATATCCGCCGCGTCCTTTTCCTGATTTTGATATTCTTGATCATAAGCCGCCAGTGATCTGAACCACATTTCCTCGACACATCCCACGATGGCAGCCACCACCTGGGTGCACGGATCAAGGCGGCAATTGTAAACATTGTCGCTGGAACAGGTCATTTGCGACTCTGGATCTCGGATAACTCGAACGGCCTCATTGCAAATCACATTGAACGAGCCCGGATTCGCGTCTCTTGGAGCAATCTCATGGTAGTGGAACACAAAAGGCCTATTTGGACGTGGCCGTTCAAAGAAGCGTCCCTTTTTAAAAGGCCTCTTGCAAGATTCATAGTCCTTAACTCCTTCAGCCATCTTTTGCTGCATAATCACTCGTTTCGTAGGATTCTTGCGACCTAGGAGCTGAGGCGGACAAGTGGCCAACTTTTTTTCTGTCGGTTGCGTAGGGCAATCGGGTTCTACGTCCAAGTCCGAAATCCGTAGAGTCTTTAAGAGACTAACATCTTTTTTGCCTTTTATTACATGAACCCCCAAATTGGGGAGCTCACTCAGTTTTGCAATATCCGCCTCCTGGTAGATGTGTTTAGTTTTTTTAGGCTCTACCTCCGTCGGAACCTTGCCCACGGAACACAATTGATTTTCATCGTCCAGCAGGATTACGTCCGTGTGGTCGCGACGCCTTAGACGCTGCCAGCGCCGAGTGCACTCCTCGATGTCCCTATCCAGCGCGGCTATAATTTCCTTCTTACGAGCCTCATTCTTTCGGGTATCAAGATCCATCAGAGCATTGGCCATGTCCCTGGCCTTGACCACCGCCTCGTCCTTGATGAGCTGAGCCTGCCTGAGAGCATCCTTGTGCAACTCGCACAGGGGCTGCAAGTCGGCTGCTGCCCCCACCCCCTCCCAGTATTCGTCCATGATTTCTCCCACCATATCAAGGAGCATTCGTCTAATCGGCTCATATCGGTAGGCAGCAAACCATCTGCTGTTCTCGTTAACCTTGTAATTCGGTTTCTCGCCCGCTGGCCAAAACGGAAAGGATACCTCGTGGAGTGGTGGCTTGCTGGTGAATTTGCTGGAAAAGTTCGCCGGTGTCTTGGGCTTCGGCAGTGGCACAAAATAGGGCGATCGGGTACTCTTCTTTTTTTGGTTTTCAGAAACAGTCATGTTCGTTCTATTAGTCAGGCGGGGCTTGGCCTTGGTGGTTATATCCACGCCAGGAGGCAGAATCTTGTCCAGCTCTCTCATGGTCATCTCCAGGTCCAAATACATAATGCCGCCCTCCAGGATGCGGGCGCTGTAGGTGTATTCCGGAGACTTGTAACAGGCCTCGCGCAAAAAAAACAAGAAGGCCAGATCACTGCTTCGACTCATGGTAATCAACTTTCTCAGCAACCGCGTCTGCACCATGGGCGTAACTCCCAACCGGGATAGGCAAAATCGGGTCCGGTACACAGAGTCCTCGGCGCTGTCGTCCCGCAGCGCCACAAAGAGGCCGTCGATGGCCTGGACCTGGAAGTCGGATAAGCTGGTGAACCATGCGGCCCCTACATGTGCTGACTGACCCCGCATGGCTTCTGTTCTCCTTTTTTCTTTTAATTATTTTTATTTGAAAGATTGTAAAAAAAAAAATAAACTTAAAATTTTGTTTGCATTTTCATAAATGATTTTCATTCAATGACAACTTGATGGGGATACTCCTTTTGAATGAAGTCTCATCCGCCAACTTTTTGGAGTCAGATTATTTAAAAGAATATACTTCATCCATTTTAATTACCATTAAAAATACCATCAAAATCTTGTCTATTGTTTTAAATGGATGTGAGCCACACATTTCACACTCATTTCTGCATACAATAATCCTCTTGGAATAATCTTAAGCTGTTGTTTTTCAATTTCAATCTGCTTCAAAAAATATCCTGGCTCTGGAAATACGCTTTGGCCATCTTTCACGCCATCTACCTGGGATTGACAGACACCGCTCTTATCGCGCGCCAATCACCGATGATTGAGGCAATTGATGCGGAATCGGAGAGTGCATGAAAATGCCATTAATTTGCCACCTTACTGCTAGTGGCAACAGGTGGCTGGGCCATGTGTCTGTTGCAGCTCTTTTCCAGTTGTTTTTTTTTTCAGTTTCCACCATACGAGGATCCCATTTCCCGCACAGACAAGTGACAA
Organism: Drosophila atripex; assembly: GCA_035045925.1. NCBI lineage: Eukaryota > Metazoa > Arthropoda > Insecta > Diptera > Drosophilidae > Drosophila > Drosophila atripex. The sequence goes on along the minus strand of JAWNOP010000022.1, from coordinate 942,229 downwards.
TGATGGATTAGTTTATCAGGGCGAGTCGGAACATTCGTTTGCTCTTTGTTTTTCTGTTCAGCAGCCAGGTCTCATCCTCCGCATTCTACTGCTCCTGCCCCTGTTCCTGCTCCTTGGGGACTAATAACTTTATCCGTCATCAGAGCGAAATATAATAGAGTAATTTTCTATGTGACGCGCCAGGATAATTGGCTCTACTCGGTCTCGAATGCGGACTCTCTGGCATGACCATATGTCGCTGCACTTGCAATCAGATATATTGTGGCATGAGGTGACCGGAGGGGACAGGAGGCAGGCTGGGGTCACCAGAAGAATGGGCAAATCACATAAATTACTTTATGATGGCGACCGGGCCATGAATCTGGCGTGGAAGGAAAACTTTCTTTCAGGCCCGGCACATGTGGTCACGGAGTGGCGAAAAAAAAATATAACAAAAATAGTAGCAACTTCAACAGTGTGCCGCAAGGAAGCAACAAAAGTCATTCCGAAGTTATTACCCCACTCCCAAACCCGAAAGTAAACCCCAACGCTGGTCGGTCAGTTGCCATTTGTTTGTCGCTTCATAAAAAAAGGAAAACCAGAAACAAACAAAAAAACTCAAGCCAAGAAGGCGAGAAAACAAAAGTTTTCCTTCTTTGGCTCTATGAACTTTTGTCGGCTTCGTTCTGTGATAAAGTTTTTCCCTTCTATTTCATTTTCCTCAAATTTTTATGTTTTTCAATGGACTTGCCCGACGAGCGACACGTCCTACAATTTTTGACCATTCCGCATATTTTACTGTATTTTTAGCTTATTTTTCCCCCGGCCGCACAAAAAGTTTCCCATTCAGCAAAGTTGCATGAAAATGCAATTCGAAATAAAATTTAACTTATGCAGTTACTTTTGGTGCGACAATATGGAAATTATTAAATTTAAAAATCTTGGGATTTGTTTGAAAATAAAAATGTGTATAAAAAAGAGGGTATTACGATGTTTGGGTCTACTTAAGTGGGTCAACCAAAACTGACTTGAATGCTAACATTGAAAAACTGGGAATAGCTTGTCATATTTTAAATAAACTTCATAAACTTAAGCTTCCCTAATTTTTGAAAATTGTATGTAATGCGTAGTGAGAATGAAAGTTTGCAGAGGGAAAATAATGAGGATGCCGAGGAGGCCAATAATGAGAATAGTAGATCCATTATGACTATTCTTAGGAAATCCATTTTTTTATGCTATTTTTTCTACAGATACGGACAATTATGTCTTTGAGAAAGTCGCAGTATTCCTATCTTGGGCTCTAGTGGTCGTGCTTTTTCCAATATCTCTGCTCTTTATTATGACTGTGGCCTATGAGTTCGAGCGTATTGTGGTTTTTCGCCTGGGACGAGTCCGGTAAATGGCCTGACTTTTTTCTTCTATCTCATGTACTGCAACATCCTCTTCAGAAAGCGTACCTATGGCCCAGGAATCGTGTATAATCTTCCGTGCATTGACGAAATGGATGCCGTGGATTTGCGTACCGACGTGGTCGTTGTCGATCCCCAGGATCTGATAACCAAGGACTCGGTTTCCATTAGCGTAAATGCAGTTGTATATTACTGCGTTGTGAATCCCATCGATTCCATAATCAAGGTCGAAAACTACCAAGAGTCCACAGAGATGATTGCCCAGGTGACCCTGCGCAATGTGGTGGGTTCCAAGCCACTCCACATTTTATTGACCTCCAGGCAGTTGCTCTCCCTCGAGATCCAACAGGCGGTGGCCGAGATCACTGGAAAATGGGGGGTTCTTGTTCAGAGAGTGGACGTGTAAGTTGTCCCCAAATGGGCTTATCTTTTTGGTCATCTTATAGACTGAACTTTAACAGAATGGATATAAAGCTGCCAACTACTCTAGAACGATCCTTGGCAAGCGAGGCAGAAGCCAGCCGGGAGGCTCGTGCTAAAATTATCCTTGCTGAAGGCGAAGCCAAGGCCTCTCAAGCTCTCAGGGATGCCTCCGAAGTAATGTCTCAAAACCAAATAGCCCTGCAGGTAAATAGGAACTACAGCATCACTTAAATTTGCATTTCCATTAACCTTTCACTTTAGCTGAGACACATGCAACTCCTTCCTTCTATGGCCAGGGAGCGACGGATGAATGTACTTTTCCCCATTCCCCTAGAACTGATGGCTCCATATATGGATGAAGAGTCAGACAAGAACGAGTACAAAAAACATGAAAAAAGGAACAAACAAATTGATGATTTCTATACACCGAAAGTCATTTTTAGTGGAGCGCCGCCAGAGTACTTCCATACTGAAGAGCCTCCAAGCCTTATTCAGCGCCTGACACTTCTTTTGAAACGTGCACAACCAAGGCATCCGTCACGTGATAACAAATCGGAGGATGAAGTTTATCCTCTTATCTCTACCTCCACAGCTCCTAAAGACAATCTACCGCCTATTCCTCCTCCTCCTCCTCGGCCAGTTCCTCCCCCAATTCCACCCCATCCGAATATGCCTCCACTGCCGCCGCACCCTAATCTCCCGCCGATTCCCAATCGTCCAACTTCTCCATACAGATCTCAATCCGTGCCGAAATCGGTAGCTAGAAATCTTGATAAAGATGATAAATAGTATTTTTAATGGTTTACTATTTAAAGAAAATATATGTGTATGCGTAGCCATGTATTTATTGTCACTCCTATGAAATATTCCAATATAATACCATATCGTATCAAGCGTTTGTCTTTTAATAGAAGCTTAAAATTTTTGCAACATGGATCGAAAAAGTACGCCTAAAACAAGGAAGTCTCAGAAAATCTTCCGAGATGTGTCGGATGCTCCAGAAATAATTAATTCCGGTCTGCTGATCAAGACAATGGCAGAGGAAATCACCAAGCGAGTTGTAAACAATATGTTAACGTCCCAGGAATGTATGCAACTGAAGCGCGATCTGGAAGCCGAAAATGTGAACGAGTTCGAGATTAGTCCGGCTATCCTGTGCCTCATGCTAACTTTCGTTGTGTTTGTGATCGCCTTTTGGATTTGGCTAATTTCAAGAAGTTGCGTATTTGAGCAAGTGGACAGTTGTAGCGACAAGCGCCTTCACGGAGGGCAAATGTCACGGACTGGATCTGGATCGGGAACAAGATCAAGGTCAGCGAACGATTCAGGGACTTGTACGCCATCAAAGACAGGCTCAGGACCAAGGTATGAATCGGGATGTGGTGCCAAAAGATGCGAAGGTCACTTTTTGGGCGGACCTGGTCGTTACAGAGCTTGTTCCACTGGGAGACTGCCAAATAGTAGCTCCGATGCGGTTACAGGAATTGCGGTTCCTTCACGTCCTTGGAAAAGCTGTCCCATCAACTTGTGCCGGCAGGATCGTATCCCAAATTCCATGCAAGCTTATACAAAAACATACAATGGCGAATATTCACCAATCACGGAAATGGAATCATCACTCGTTACCCCGTCGCCAACAACAACAGGATCGTTAACCAAAAAAGCCACTAGAAGCAGTGAGGAGACGTTTTTCAATTCTGAGGAAAAAGATATGGGAGTCTCATCTTGTCGGGCGGTTGCCGGATCACCTTCAAGTGGCTACCAGGTATCCTCTTTCTCATATTCCGAAAAGGGCTTCCCACTGCCCACAAAGAAATACCGTGTTCAATGGTCAAAATTTCTAAAAATAGGTCAAAAGAATAAGTTAAATAGTTAAATGCTCAACTAACAAATTTTATGAAATTTGATTCAAATGATATTTTTAGTTTTCGGCATATTAAAACGGCATAGATTCTTATTTTATAAAATGATTTTTTTATACCTTCAATGAACATCAAACAATGTTTTATTAAAATCAAAAAAATTGTCGATTAAATCTTGCATTCTTCATAGTTTTATTTTCTGGGAATGAAATTCTAATGAGTTTAATAAGCTACGAGGTCTGAAATAGAAAATTATGATTTTCAAAATTTTTAATTATACAAATATTTAAAACAAAAGATCATCAAACAATCTGTTGTCTCCTAATCAAATCGAGAAATTGATTGAAAAAGGAAGTTTTCAAAAAAGTTTCCATCCGTACTGGTTATGAAATGAATCCCGCTTGCAAGCTGAGTTTAGAAAGCCCCGAGTGCCAGGACTGGATGAGCGAGGTATGTGCCCATTGCAGCCACCTGCTGCCCGATCCCAGGCAGGCGGAACTCTGGGACACCTGGTGGCCGGATGAGCCGCCGGCGCCCTACAAGCCTCGAATCAGCCTGATGTCGGCCTACGACTGTCACAAGCTGCGCAAAGAGGTGGCCCGCGAGGTGGCCAAGCGGGAAAATGCGAATGAACACGACCACGGCTTAGGTGAAGGTGACCATTCGGTTAAGTGGACGGTTTGCCGAATCATCCTGGTGATTTTAGTGCTGACCACTGTTATCTTTACCATAATATGTGCTTTCCGATTGCTTATTGGTGGCATTCGCCGTTGGTGGAGCCCATCTCCAGCGCCATGCAAACCGGAAGAGAAGACACCGCCACCTAAAACTGACGTGGAGAGCCCCAAACATCCGCCGGAAGAGCCTCCCAAGCCGTCAAAGCACCCCAGGTATTGTTGTGGAAACTAAATCACTTAGCATTTTTTATAATATATATAATATTTATTTAAAATGTAATCTATCAGCAAACTCTGCTTAAATCGTTTTAATAAATTTATTGAATTCGACCATATCCTTAGGTCATTTTTGTCCTTTGGGCGGAGCTCCGATCCACGCACCCGTAATGGCCCTTACAATAACCAGAAGCTTTTTTCGACCGCCCCCGAGCAGGAACAACCTCATTCTTCCACTCAGCCGCGGCCGGAGGCAAAAGCACAGGCACGTCGAACAGCAATCACTGAGTAACAAATCGGCCACAAAATAACCGTCGTGGGATCCGGAGTCCGGACCCGGCCAAAAAATCGACAACAAATTCGAAGGATGTCGGATCCGTGCGCTCAATCGCGGATAAGATTTATGAAATGTGTTCCGCCCCGATTTGTTCTCTTTTGCCCGGATCGCTTCTAGTTATTTTGGATTCCTTTTTCTACGCATCGAACGAGTGCAGTGGCGAAACACAAAAACAAATAAATATTCAACCAAGCAGTGGTTAAAAAATAGTATAAAAAGGATTATATATATATGTATATATATAAAACAACATGATTATATTCCGTTTCATTTTTCAAATAAAATATATATTGTTGTATTCTCGTTTCTTGTTAAAAAATATTTTCATATTTCCATTCAAAAACAAAATATTGTTTGGCAACCCAATTACTAAGGAGTTTTTTAAGCATAGAGATTTAATTTTATTTGGATTTTAGTTAAAAATAACAACCAGCAATTTATTAAATAAGCTGAAAGTTCACGGTCTACTTCTGTAGTACGGTGCGTATGCGCAATTAATTATTCATACGCAGAGTTGGCCAACAGACGCCCAACCCGCGACCACTGTAACAGAAGCATTGCCCAAAAAACATGCATACTCTTGGCCGCATGACCTCACAGAAGTGGCTGGCCAAGTGTTGTTCCTGGCAGCGAATCAACATTTTGCCTATAAATACGGCGGATGTCGTTAATCTCAAATACAAGCAATTTTTAAAATGCATGGGGTATTGTTTATCGCACACACAGCCGGGCCGAGAGGAGCTTCCGGAAGGGGAAGGGACGGAAAGAAGTCTGGAATCCTGGGATTCCGGGATCCTGGGAAGAGTGAGTAAGTGCCAGTGTGCATGCGATTGGCAATAAAAGAACAATTGAATTTAATTTCAATTGAATGCACACACTCGAACTGAAATTGTAGCAAACAATTTAGACAAAATGCATTTGTATTTATGTTATGTCTAAATGATTGCTCAAATTATGGCTGCCAGTTGAAATTTATGTGCCACTCACCCGCTCCCCCGGCGCTTTTCGTTTTTTATTCCCTGGTATTTTTTGTCCAATGAATTTATTTGCGGATCGAGAGTTGAATATATATTTCGAACTGGGGTGTCGCAGCAGTTGTGGCACTTAAATCACGGCCGCAACTGTACCGAAATTGAAAACTTTTGCTATATTGTACGTTTGTTTGACCGTTCTCCGGATTGTTTGTTTGTTTGTTTGTTGGTGTGTCGGTACTTTTAATTCATTCCACACTGCAGCTAAGAGGGGCAGATGGAGAGCGTCGGAGGGAAAAGGGACTGCCGGCGACCCTTGGATGACTTTGATTTATTTGTTGGTCTCGGTACCCAAATGGAATTAAAAGTTCAACAGTTTTGCAGTGCGCTTTAGTGCTTTAAAAACTCATTGATTGCCATTGACAAATTGATTTTCTTTCCTGCCATAATGCCAGTTCCAGTTTCGATTACCATTCGCCTCCTGATGGTTCAACGGGCTATATTAACAAGTGCCATTGCGACATTATGACAGACTGTCGTCGTAAATCAGCAGCCGCAGACCACAAAACGAGCTGAGGCCTCTGTTTCTGGCGATGTAAACCCTTTGGCCAGTTATTTCCATTAAACGCCTGACTGCCGTACATTTAATTACCACAACCCGTATGATGTATACATAAGTAGGTAAGTTCCGAATATTTTGCCAAGTATGTGCCATAATTAAAGACAAATTACACACATTTTCGTCACAAGATTAAATATCATTTAAGATTTCCAATTGCTGGCAATAATTGATTAATTAAAACACTGAAATTAGAAACCAAAAACAAAGGTAAATTTATTTAATACTCATTCAAAAACTTCTCACATTCATCAATTTATTTATAAATCGCCATAAAATCTAAAGGAAAAACATTTAATAGAGTTAATTATAGAAACTTTCAAATCAAAATAAATGTATTTTGTCCAGAGTTTGAAATCAAAATTCATCAAATATTTGCAGCAACTTATTTATCGTTTCAATCACCGGCCCATTGATTGACGTTGGTTCACAAATTATTTAGCCACATTGATTTGTCCCTTTGGGCTGCACCGCTGCACAGCACAGCTGCCACATTGTTTTGGTCCTCTCTTTGAAGTGAAATTGATGAAGCAATGTTTTTGAGGCTCTGCTGCATACTTTGCGGCGTCTCTCATTGTCCATGGACCAAACCAAAGCCCGGAATCCAGAGTCCGGAGCACGAGGTATGGGCCATGGTACGAGGTACTTCCTGCACATAGCGGCATTTGTAAGCAGGAAGGCACACATCCATTCCATGGACCGACGACAGCTGGCGGTTACGGGAATGGCAGTGGGTGGGTCTCCAGCGGGGAAGGCATATTAGAATTTGATAAATGTGCAGCTTGAAACCAGAACGAAATGCAGTGGAATATACGTTGCACCGAGAAAATTTCTGCGCTTCAAAAAGTTAAAAAAAATACATCTCGTTTTCGTAATTAACTTCTGTTAGCTTTTGGTTAAATCCAATTAGGGAATGACTTCAAGCCGAATTACGAAGACCTAAGAGAAAATGGGTAAGTTGAAAAATAACATTGCTAAAGAATATAGGCACTTGGAAAATTTAAAGAGGAGAGAAATTGAAATAAGAAAACACTTTCATTGGTTTATTGTATACAACATTTTATCGCGGATATATTTAAAGCCTAATAACTGAGTTTAATCTTAAAAGAAATGTCCTAACTATCTCTAGATTTTTTTCGGTGTACTGCAGGCTATTGCCTGGGTTCAGTTTCATTCTTTACCCGATTTAACTCGTTGATTTTGTGGCTTACACTCATTAAGCTAGCCAGCCTGGCCTCATTGCCTTTGTTTGTACATGAGAGCTGGCTGTCGAGTTGAGAATGGGGAAAAATTCAAACCTGGAGAACCGTAGAATTCCTCGTACTTTGGGCATTTAAGCAAGCCGTTGCCATAGCCAGCTCTTTGTTTGATTGAGACTCCGGATCAGAGTTGGTATCGCATGTGACTGGGGCCACCACATGGGCACTCCGCCCTTCATCACTAAAGATGTGGTCTGCATGTCGACGCTGATTTTTATTCTTGGTTTCATTGTAAGGGTCCTCTTGGCTTGATTTATTCCACTGGCCGTGCCCGTGTCCCTGCTCCCGCCCGGTCGCCGCCTGCAATCCTCAGATGGCCCATTGTGTTGGCCAGCAAATGGGGGGAGTCTCACTTTTCAAGAAGTCAAACAAAGTATTAAAACGCACAAAAGCGATATGGAAAATATTAATAATCTTTGGCCACAGTCTCGGAATTTACGATGGGGTCTTCGCTGATTTATTCCGCCCACGACCGCGCCCCCACAGTTTGACCTTATTACGTATTCAGGGGTCAGGCGATACGGTTTTAAAGAGTGTTTTACATCAACATTGGCCTTGCGGATGGTCCTATGTACTAATTTTCTTTCGAGTTTATCTCACGCATCCATAAATACTGCATAATTCAGGGGATTTGGTCGTGTTGACCATCGCCAAAGCTGGAAGTATCAATTCGGGGCGCATAATGTGGCAATCGAGGAGCGAACAATCGGTAAATATGAATTTTTGATTTGATTGAATTTGAATTACATGGTTCTAAATCAGTGAATGTGTGTGTTTTTGGCAACATAAGCTGCCATTTGACATGATAAAACGGAGATATCAATGCTTTTGATTTCCATTTATTGGGGGGTAAGTGTTTGCCGAAAGCTTCAATTTGAAAATTCCTAAAAGACTCTTTCGATGTTCAACAGTGTCACTCGGCGTAAAAACAACCTAATTGAAAATTCTCTTTGAGTGTTGACTTCCTTTTGAGTTGAAAATTTATTCGTGTTAATCTATTGTAAATGCACTCGAATGCGTCAACTGTCAAAACAAAGCAAAGGCAACTTTGTATACTATTAATTATTTGGATCAGTGATTAAATGTAGCCACCTTTAATTGTTGATAATTAAATGGATTTTACGCAAAGTCACGGGGCTTTTGTAATCGTCGTCTGCCACAATTAATCCATGAAAAAGAGAAAAGCACAGCAGGGCAGAGGGAATAATTAAACAATTTCATAATAGTTAATAATCAGACTTTGTGACAACCTTAACCTCAATTATGATGCTCTGAGGGCGGGCCACACAGCCTTTTTGATTATGTGCAAATCAGTTTTCACAGCAAATTAGGCAGCCACACATTAAAACTTTGACAGACAGGTCCAACCCCCATGGGTGTCCTCGACCGCAGACCCACCTTCCTCCGCCATCCCCGACTTCGTTAGTAGAGCAAAGAACCCCCCCCCCAGTCTTTGGCCAAAAGTTCACCCGGCGGCTCTTAAAAGTACACATGTAGCATATGTATGAAAAGCATCAAAAGTTTTAAAGCAGCTGGCACCGTAGGGCAATGGCAATAGCATCGTCAACGAAACGGGGTAATCTTCACACAAAAACCCACCCAGCTACCCACTCAGAAATACACACAAAAGTCACATACAAACCATCCTAGAAAAAAAGGTAAACTTTTCGCGGACGCAGAACCACGAAAGAGCTAAGAAAATTTAAACAAAAATGCAACAACTTTCATTCTATTCTTTTCTTTTTTTATTTTCTTGCCGCCCGTAGAAAAAGTTTTCCTTTTTTTCATTACTTTTTTTCCATCCGAAAGGCATTCAAACACTTGCCGTATAAGTTATCGGATTCCAGAGAAAATCAAGGATTTCATAGAATTGCAATTGGAAACGATTAAAACCTAAATGAAAAACCCAACACAAAAAAATGTTGACCATAAAATATTTTACTGCGGTTTTCAATATCATGAATTTTCATAAATACCTTTACAGTGGTTGTTTGAATTTTACAACCTTCGTTGATCAAATTATTTGAATTTATTATAAAGGCATTGAACAAAAAATCAATTCGAATTATTCAAGCACAAAATTTTGCTCATAAAAAGCTATAATTTAGTCCAATGAAATCTTAAGTAACCCCTCAGAAAAGAATATTTCCCAACCCTTAATGCATTCATAATCCGATTGGGGTAAAAAATGCAAGCAAAAACCAACAACACAATTATTTTCAATTGCTTCCACTGTTTAAAACAAAAAGTAAACCATTATCTGATTATCTCTGTAATATTTTTGGCTGGCCTTTTAGGACCCAAAAAAGAAAACCAAAACCACCAGATTCTATAGCACCATCCCAAGCCGTTGGATGTCCTTGGCTTTTTTCGGCATCCTTCGAAACTCATTCAAATTTTCGATGGGTCATGTCTCCGACAAAAAGTAGACACCGTGCATTCAGGGGGCTCCTTGGTCGCCACTTCAGGTCCTATCCTCACCTCCGGTCACATTTCCTTTCAGTCCCTGATGATGTAACCAGCAGCCTTTGGATGGGAATGGTTCGTTTCTCGTTTCAAGCCTAGAACTCGGGGTGTATTCCGATTTCACTCGTAGCTGTTTCTACTTTGAAGGAGTATTATCCTTCGCGTGGCCATTACTAACTTGTTGAATGCTATTCCCAGGCGAAGTGCGCATGTCTATTCCCATTTTCTTCACTGTTAACCGATTGGTGTGGTACAAACTGCTCCCAGTTTTTCAAATCTGTTCATAGTGAGTGTATTTTGTTGAAAGGTTCATTTTCCTTTTGGTTTAAATTATTACAATTATTAAATTATTATGTTGTGAGTATTACTTTTATAACTAAGAAGTAATTACTTTAAAATAAACCTTATCTCTGAAAAGATACACCGAGTAATATTTGGTGTGTTTATTGCATAATTTTCGAGTTTTCTTTTGGATTTTTTAAATATTTCACTTCATATGTATGTAATCATTTCATGAGAATGTTGATGTGAATATTTAATAAGATAAATCTAGAAGCCCTCGTTCAATAATTAAATATACATACTTACATACCAAAAGCCCATTACATACCATTTTCGGCCCCGAAAACAACCAATACCTATTGTTCAGTTTTCATCCGCCTTTAAGCTAATTAAATCGTTATGGAGTAAGTAGGTCAAGTATTTTGATATTTCACCCAATATATAATTGTTCGTTCCACTTTACTAATTAAATGAAGACAATTTTCTTTGTTCTCACACCTTGAATCTCCGCTGTCCTATCATCCACCTGCCTGCATAAATACACTGACTCGCACTCACACCCAGAGCACTAAGCCACTTACCCTCAAACTCATGTGTCGGAGTGTCCTGACCATGAAAACTGGGCTAAGGAGTGACAATGAGACGAGAAGAGCCCCGGGTTGTATTCTCAAGGACTAGAACTGGGACGGAGGAGAGGGAACAGGAGAAGGATGCAGGGACGGGGGTCAGCCTGTTGGAGGCGTCTAATCTCATTCATTTTGAATAAGACCAGCTCCTACGTATTTTGCGCCTGAGTACTTGTGTCAACACAATTCAAGTCGGTTTCAAATTAAAAGGCCGTGTAATATGCGACTCTCAGAGACTGTTTTTGTTTTGGTTATATCCCTCCCGCAGCCCTCGCATCTACGCATCTGTCAATGGTGTCTCGGAGCCTGCCATTGGGACAAATTGCCATGGGCTGACGTCAGCAACTTTTCGCAAAAGTGAAAGTAATTAAAAAAGTTCAGCCGAACGGATTCTCAAAAATATCTAATTGCCAAGTCAAGAGAATTACTGTTCTTAGAAGTAAAAAAACGGACACAAAAGCGTATAACTAGAAATATTTTTAAAGAATAAGTAAAAACAGGTTTCGAGTAAAATGTTCTTCAAGATTACTCAAATACATTTTTAGTTGCTACATTTAAACCTATATATTTATATGAAGTGAAAGGTATTATTTCAGTGTTCAAGAATAATTGGCATACATAATTAATAACAATATTGTTATATATTTATTCAGTATGGGTATATTATAGATACATTATACATTATAAAAAAATAGACAAGAAAATTGAAAAGATACGGCTTAAGTATAATCATAAAATTTATATTTAAGAAATCAAGCACTACCTTAAAGACTGATTCTATTAAAAGTACTTAAACTAAAATTAATCTCATTTAAATATGGCGATCCCTGTGGCATAATGGGCCATGTCGGAGTTATCTCGGAGCGTTTATTATTTGCTCCTCGTTTTTTGTTTCTTTAAGAGAAGTTGAAGGCAATTCCGTGATCTGGTTTGGGGCATATTGACTTTACCCAGCCTGAAATTGGCTACGTGACTTGACAATACGAAGAAATGACGACGGCGGAGCGATGGCGAGCTCATGGACGACGACGATGACGATGATGATGATGATGACGCTGACGGGGACGATGCGAAGAGCCGCATGAAATGCAAATTTGGTAACATTAAGAGTGTGAGCGGCGGAATAAAAAGGGGCCACGACCAAAGGAGAATATGAGGGAAGCTCGAAGGTTGGGTAGAGAAGAAACAAGTTGTTGGCTTAATTTCGTCACAGGCAGCTTGTTTTCATTAACTGGCCATCGAGGAGCTTTTGACTGGGGGCGCTCCGCTCGTTAGGCGTATGAGCAATCGATTAAGAGTAATGTGCCGTTGGATTTACAGTTGCATCAGCAAAGCAATCAACATTAAGCGTTTAGTGGGATGCCGGGACGATGAGGGGAGCTAGGACATGGGATACAGGATACAGAATACGGGAAGCCAAATAACCTAAGGATCGATGCCAGAATCCCCAACGCATTTCGCTTGGGCATATCATACACTTTAAAAATAATCAAAACTACTTAAAAGCAATTAAAAATAAGACATGGATTTAAAACATTACTTTTTCCATTTTATTCTTTACCAACAATTACAAGCGCTTATTCTTGATTTTTGTAGCATACATTTAAGCGAAATGTCCTGAAAGGAAACTATTTACTGTCAAAAGAGTTTGTCAGGACTCGAAATATATTTTTAAAAGATATTTTTTTATGAAATTATAACCTAGATCATAACCTAGAACCTAGATAATAATTTTTAAATATTTAAAAACAATGTTTCTGAAAATAGTTTTTAATTCTCATGTTTTGTTCAATATTTTTCTCTGTGCCCAGCCGCTAAGGGAAAACCCGTCATGAGCTGGAGTTGCAGAAAAGGCTGCACTTCTTTATCCTTATACCGCTGCTCCTTCGCGCATGCCACACACATTTGTATGCACACCAGGCAGTTGATTATTAAGTGCGTTCGCGAGTTGCTTCTCTTAATGTTTTTTTTTCTGCATTCTCGCAGACCTGGCATCCTTGGTGCTCTTTGTTGCAGTTGTTGTCTCTTATGAATGTATGTGTGATACATACATACTCGTTTCTGGCTCTGTTTCGCACGTGTGACTGCGACTGTCGGCAAATTTCTTTATTGCGCTTTTATTTATCTGTCGGTGCCAGTTTCAACATCGTTTACCGTTCCAATTTATCGAATCCGTATTACGTCGGTGCAGTGGCCAGTTCGTGTGGGAATTCCTACACCTTTCTACGTCCTTGCAACAATAACCAGAGACCCCATTACATTTATGGAACGCCATATCTGGATTGTGGGTAGAAATTCAAAGTAAATGGTGTAACCAAAAAATATTATCATTGAATGCCGTTATCTATAATTCCATTTCAAAGAGCGGATATACAATTATTTTTAAGTTTTATTATAAAATAATAACTTGGCAAACCTTTAACTAAATAACTCAAAGCCTTATTCATCAACATTAGCAAAACTTTAATAAAAGTTAGTATTTTTAATGACAGCAACGCACTAAATCTCTTTTTAACAAACATATTTCAAATACAGAAACATTATTTTGTTTACGCGTAAGATCGGATGAGTATTTTAAATTAAAAAACCTTATTAATACCTTATTAATTAAGAAAAATATTAAATAATAAAACATAACTAGATAGCGAGAAAACTCCTTCGGAAATCAATGTCACAGGAATTGCGATAACGCCCAATTTTGCGTCCACTCATCTGCCGGAACCGGCGCATGGCCTCGTGGATTTCCGGAACGCTGATAGGCTTCACTACCTCCATGCCGCGACCCTGAGTAACCTCGGGACACACGTGCATCATGGCCGGACTCCCACCAGCGGATGTGACGCGACTGTATGGTTCCGTTGCACGGTTATCCGAATTAAGACGGGTCAGGATGGAGTAATCAACGATGGCGGCAATTGTCTCGTGGGCCAGATAGGCCAGGATGTTCATGGTGGGTGTGGGGATGCGCAGATCAGCCGGCAAATCCAGAAATCGTCGGAACTTATTCTTGATCTTCTCGCCGTGGCGGCAGTAGAAAGAGGTCTTTCGGGCCTCGTTGAACTCCAGGTACTGCTGTCCAGTAAGAATCTGGGAGATACGGTCTGCTCGGAACAAGCGGCGCATACGATCTTCATCATGCAACTCATGCACTTCAATGGCTAGTTCTTCGTCCTCGTCCTGCTGCTCCAGGTCATCCATGAAGTCCTGTGGCCGACCGGTGCGAATGCTCAGAAAACGCTTGAGTATACGCATATCTTTCAGATGCTTTCGCATACGGGCAATCTTCACCGGATGGTTGCGCATGAGAAACTCAAAATCCGCCTGCGATGGACACGGATTCTGCTTTCGCCTCATAGCCACCAGCGAGGCCTCGTTGAAAATTCCTCGCAGCTGCTGTTGTAGAATCTGCTCCACTAGCTTTACGCTCGCCATCCGCGGCTGATCACTATCCCCGAAACTGCGCATTATGTCTGCTATTTCGGTTAGCAAAGAAACTGGAGCGTCATCGGCTATGGGGATACTGCCGGCAGCGCTGCCTCCTGGATTCTGGGCATTCATGTTTACATGTTGTTGTTGTTGCTGCTGCTGCTGCTGTTGTTGTTGCTGCTGTTGATGTTGATGCTGCGGTTGCTGTTGCTGTTGAACAGGACTCGCCTGCGCTATGCCGCCTCCTTGTAAGAGGATTACTTGGCGTTGCACATGAATGGGCTTAATGTCCTCCGGGGTCTGCAACTGCGGAGTCCCGGGTGTCGATGGGGTGGCGGGTCCGACCATTATGGGCGACGAGGCCAAATCAGTTGACGGAATACAAACCGAATTTTGTCGCATAACCCGCTTGGCATTATAATTCATTTTGTTGACAATCAAAAACAAAGTAGAATTTCCTTGATGAAAGCCAGGCTAAACAGCTGATGAGAAAAAGGTGCTGACAACAATCGAATTAGAGATGAACTGATGGTTATTTGACCTGCGATATCCAGTACCATATGAGTTACAACAATATTTCATTTTAATATCAATTTAACCAGGTAATCGAAAATTTAAGAATTTCACTTTCAAAGAAGAACACAGTTACAGATTTTTACTGGAAAATATTTCGCAAAAGGGATTTTGTTATAAAAATAGTCAATAAACTATCGATTGCGTTTGGAACCAGTGGGAACCAGTTGGAACTACTCGGTCCAGTTTAATCTTTGCACCACCATTTTTGTTTGTAAAATGGAATAAGTAATCAAGTACTGGCTAAGACAACAATCACGGCCCCTAAAAACGCCCCAAGATGTTCAATGGCATGGTGAGAACCATCCGCGACAGTGTCGTGGGGACCTACCCGTCCTGTCACGCCAACTCGCGACTGGAAGAGCGCCGGGCGAAACAACGGGCGATGCGCCAGGAGCGCCGACGGAAGCCGGATAAGCCAGACGACTTTGTCACCTACGAGGATTCGGGCAGCGACGAGGAGACGCCCCAACAGCAGGAGGAGGTTCTCAACACGTCGTACAACCTATGCGACTACCTACGCAGCCGGGAAAGCGGGCTTCGAGATGTGGGTACAGCTGGTTGTCCAGTTGAACTTTGTCCATTGTAGTTGGAGTAGCTCTAACCTTTCTTTCTTATGCATTCCACAGAGACGCAGCGTAAATGTAGAGTACACCAGTCGATATGTTCTCACCCACGACATGCTCAGGGAAACCCAAATCAGTTTGGGGTACATCAATAAGGTATTCTGTTCCAAGTGGCTCAGTAGCCGCCAGGTTGTGTTCGGGACCAAGTGCAACAAACTACTCGTCTACGATGTCAATATGCGTCGCGTAGATGCCATTCCTACACTGTCAAATAATCGAGCTAATCACCCGGAAGTGCAAGGCGGCCTACATGCCATTGAGTTGTCTCCCAGCCGTTCCTTCCTGGCCACTGGGGCCCGAAACTCTTCCGATATTGCTGTGTACCGGCTGCCCACACTGGATCCTGTATGCGTGGGCGAAGGCGGCCACCGTGACCTCATCATGGGAATGTGCTGGTTAGACGATCAGTTTCTCGTGTCCGGTTCAAAGGACTCACGTATGGCGCTGTGGCGCATCAACGAAGACCATATGGAGTTTCCGGACGGGGGAGAGGAGGCGTGTCCCACCTTTGCCACAATTCACCCACTTAGCGTTAAGGAAGTTCGCACTGCCCAGAGGGTGAGTAGTGTCTTGCATATGGATTTCTTTATCATTCATGTATATCCATCTTTAGATACGATCTCTCTGCTTCAACAAAGAGTTCAAAGAGATCGCCGCGCTCTCGCTCAACGGATACATTCACATATTCAACGCTGAGACCTTTAAGCAGACGCTCTCCAGAAAGCTGCCAAACTGCCAGGACAATGTGAGCATTGCCTACCACAGCGACGGACTCTATGCCGTAGGTTGTCGATCGTACACCATCCTGCTAGATGCGCGCACTCTGCAGACCATCAAGAAGATAACCAGCCGGTACAGCGGGTGCGGCATTCGGGCCACCTCCTTTGAGGGAAATCTGCTGACTGTGGGTACCGGTTTGGGCATGCTTCTGTTTTATGATATTCGTGCAGGTAAATATCTGGAGAGCAGTGTCAACGCCTCCCGAACTGTGGCTCTCAAATGCAGCAAAGGGATTGTGGTAAGTTATCTTTGACATGAATTATAAATTTTTTTTTTATTTATTTTTCTTCACAATGAGAAACAAACACTTATAGCGAGTCAGTGGTTCAAATTTTATATTCCTTCTTTTTTTCAGTACCCCGAGGATGAAATGGACGGCTTCCAGCAGGTTAAATACGTTCCAGCCATCTATACGCACTGCTACGACAGCACAAGAATGCGTCTGTTTGCGGCGGGAGGACCGCTCCCGGCCACGCTGGTGGGCAACTATGCTGGAGTTTGGCAATAGTTCAGCAGGAATAGGAATAGAAATCCGGGCTCACACAACTGATTAGGCTTTAAGGGATTTGTCAACATGTGATCTTTGATTTTTGGCATATTTTAACTACATTTTTAATCCGTTTTAAATTTTGAATCTTACACCTGCGCACGTATTTACACTCTTCGGTGATGTCCGAAAATTTTAATTTTTATTTTATTCATCAAATTTGGTTTTAAATACCTTGTGTTAAGTATAAATTATGTTTTTAGTGTGGACAGACAGTATTCACACTTAGTTAATGTAAATGTATGCATAATTAACGATCCTATTTATATATAGTTCATATATATATAATACATACAATACAATTAATGGAACACTAAGTAATAGACAACGCTAGAATCGATTTATAGTCTGATCTATATGGTAATAGAATTTCCAATTAAAAAACCATTGCGAGTAACTGATTACGACTGATTTTCGTATTTAAATAAAAGTGCGCATAGCACTGGGTGCTGTATAGAGTGCTGTATAGGGCGCTCAAAATAGGGGACATGAACATACAAATATGGGAGGGTGTACAAAGTACGGTGTGTGCCAAAACAGCAACGGGTAATTTTAAAATACATTAATATAAAAGATAACTTTACAAGATTTACATAACATGCTACGCAACTGGCCAACCGGAGGAATTTTTCCACAAGCCCACAACATTCCATTTAATTGCTGTTATTGTTATTTCCTCCCCACGCCGTTAGGAATCCCGTCCAGCTGCGACTGCTGCCATCTTGGGATACTACAAGCAGTAAAGTATTCATTTAAATGAAGCTACGTGGTCGCTTCTCTAATATTTACCTTTCTGGCCCTTTGCCACGCAGTTCAGCATCTCCATTTCGTTGCGACTTAGCCGGAGAATGGTGTTCAGCACGGGCACCAAGCGCTGTCGCTCGTCAGCATTGTTTAATGTAAGGAACTGAAAGTTGGGTGTGAAGGGATTAAATTGAAATCGAATCTATATGCCAATGCATTACCTTTATGAAAACGTTCTTCAGATATTCCGAGTTATGCATGTGCTGTTCCCGCTCCTCGGATCGTTCTTGGCGGCGCAGTTCCTCCTTGAGCATGTCGTTCATTTGGGTCAGCTTGGCCAAATCCTGTTCATTCTCTGCCAATAAGGCAGTCAAGTGCTTTATACGACTCTCCTGTATTCCCAGGCGTTCTTTGGTAGCCTGGAGTTGAGCATTCTGCACAGCATAATCTCCCATATCCTCCTCCTCCGGCTGGGAAACGCTGCGTCCGAAGTTGGAGATGGTGGTCACTGTGTCGCTGCTAATTTGGTTCATCGATGTGTTTAGCAGTTCATCCAGTGGCATAAAATCGTGGGACCGGCGGGAGGCAGTGGATATCTTGCGCTGAGCCGCTAGTTGCGCAAGGGAGACATCGCCGGCTGAGATGTCTAGACTTGTGTCATGATCCTGCAGCAGGAGGTCGATCTTTGCCTGCTCCGGACTTGGCTCGCCACTCAAGCCGGAGCTGTTGCTGTGATGTGATACATTGACTGGCTCCTTATGAGACTCTTCTAATTGCTGGTGCAACTGCTTCACTTTTGTTTGGTGTGTGGCTTCCAATTGGTCCACTTGCTGGCGATGCTTTTGCATCAAATCCTGCTGGAATAGCATTTGGCGCTGGTTTTCTAGTGTGAGTAGATCATTCTGTTGACGCAGTTCGTCAACCAATGCCGAGAGTTCCTTGCTTCGCTTCTGCAGAGCGGCGTTGTCCTGCTGCATTGCCTCCAGTTGGCCATCCAGTTGAGCCAGTCGCGCCGCCCTGCCATCGTTGCTGTCCCTAAGCTTCCGCTCGCTGTCCCGCAAGGCAGTCAGTTCTTCCTCCAGCTCCTGTTCCCTATTGGAGCCCTTGTTCTGGTTTTTGCGCAGCACCGCCTGCGCTTTTAGCTTGTATTCGGTGTACTCCACCCGCATATCCTCTTGCGCTCTCTCCGCATTTTTCAAAGCAGTCTCCAACTCGTTGTGGGCCGCCAAGTGAGCTTCCAGCTCTAACGTCCGGCTTTCCAGCAGTTCGGTAGCCTTGTTTAACTTTGACTCATACTGCTGGGCGCTCTCCGCCAGCTGTAGACGCAGTTGCTCCGCTTCCATCTTCGCTTTTTCCACGCCTTGTTCCAATTCCTTGCTTTGACTAAGGGCCTGCTGCTTGCCATGAACAGCATCCTTCACTTGAACCTGCATCCGGTCGATCTGCTCCTTTAGTTGGCGGGAATGCTCTGCCTCCCCGTTCTTGGCCTCCTCCAGAATGGCGATTTCCTTGCGCAGTTGTGCGACAGTGTTCTCTCTGCTGGTCAACGACTCCTTGACGGCATCGAGCTCACTTGACTTGGCAGCGAGCTTCGCACTTACATCGGCCAGTGACTTCTCGGCCGCTTCTATTTCTAGATTAAGGACATTGTTTGAGTGGGAATGCTTTGCCTTCTCTTTGGACCGGAGCTTCTGGTTCTCAGCTCGGGCTGCGTTGAGGTCCTGCTGCAACTGAACCTGGGCCATTTTGACGGCATCCAGTTCTTGCTTAAGGGCTCCTCCTTGCTCCATCTCCTGTAACTGTTGCGTCTGATCTTGCAGCTTCTTTTTAAGTTTGGCGGCCAGAGCGCGTAGCTTGTGATACTTCTCCTCGTAACCGTCTTCAAGCTCACGCAGGCGACTTAGTTCTTCGGCGCGTGATATTGTTGATGTCGACAGTACATCACTCTGGGCATCCGCGTTGGCCTGTTCCAGTTCCTCGATTCTACCCTGGAGCTGATCTATTCTCAGTGACTTGTCAAGCGTCGCTTGCTGAGAGGTTGAAAGTTGCTCCTCCAGTTCATGTTCTCGCTTGGCCCGTGCCTCGTGTTGCTCCTGAAGTCGCGAGATTGCGTCTCCTCGTCCTTTCAGCGCTTCGTTCAATTCGCGCATTTCGGCAAGCAGTTCGTCATTTTCCTGTTCTTTCAGACCGAACCGAGTGAGCAAATCTTCGTTGTGCTGCCGCAACTCTACGCATATTGCCTCTAGATCCTGGATTTTAATCTTCTGGCTATTACACTCCTTTTCAAGGGTTTCGATATGGTCCTGCAACGCCTGATTTTCCTGCTGGAAGAAGCTTAAATCTAATTCGTTGGAATGGTGCTGTATGTTCTGCTCTAGTTGCTCTTTCTTCATATTCTGCTCATCTTTGACTCTAGCTGCCAGTTTTTCAATGGTGTTTAGTTTTTTGAGGACACGTTCCACATCCAGTTGACTGTTCGGTAGCTCCTGATGTTGCTGTTTCACAATCTTTGCCAACCGCTCAAGATCGTGAATCCTCAACAGCAGGCGCTTCCTATCAGGTCCGTTGCCAGCTGATTCCGAGCTCTGTTTCAGTTTCTCGTTCTCCGCCTGCAAGGACGTCATCTTCGAGCAGAGTAACTGGGAAGCTTTGATAATCTCCACCTGCCATTTGGATACCGAGGCAGCGTATTCGTGCTGAGTCTCTAGAAGCACACATTTGCATTCCTTTAGACCCTTCAGTTTACGGTGGACATCAATAAAGCGATCCTTTAAAGAGTTGAACTTTTTCCGCTGCTCCGAATTGATTTCCTTAAGACCGTTGTACTTTTCCTGGAGCAGTGCAGACTCCTCGGACATTGAAACGAGTTGTTGTCGCAAATTGGAGTTTTCTGCTTCTGCTTCCTTGATTTTGCCAATGTCCGTTTCCAAGAGCTCTAGGTTCTTACGCTGCTCGTTACCCAGGAGGTTCACCTGGTGCATAGCCTTTTCCATGCGCTCCACGTCCGCCAGAAGCTCATCATTTTCATCGCTCAGCCTGCCCAGCTGTCGCTTCAGACTCTCGTTTTCAATCTCCAGTTGCCCCATACGCTGAGCATCCTCCTTGTTCTTAGCTTTCAAACTGTTGAGCTGTTCCGTAAGGATTAGATTCTTGTCGGTGAAGTCCTGCAGCATCTCCTGCATTGCCGGTAAGCTGCTCTGCTTTTCCGCCGCCCGTTTGAGGGCTTCCTTCAACAGGCGATTCTCCTCGGTGAGTTCTGAAATGGGGAAACAGTTCAGGATTAGTTCCAGAAACTTTCTCCTTACACCACCTTACCATCTTTCGCCTGTTTTGCCTTTTTAGCAATGTTTAACAGGCCCTTGTATTTGTTGATGATTTCATCTTTGCTCAACGCCTCAATGGGATTCGCGTTCTTCTGCAAATGCAAACTACCAATTGAGACGTCATCATCAAATTTAGTGACACTCTTTCCCTGACCTGGCCTTCCCTCGGTGATGCGGTGTCCATTTTAGCTACTTATTGCTTCCCTTCGCATCCAATCGTGGTCCAGTCATCTACGCCCTGATTATTGTGGATTTTGGTCTTCTCTTTCAGCCAGAAAACAAGATTTTCAAGGTATTGTAATGTAAATTAGCCAGAGTGAAGAAAACACTGTGGTGCCACTCTATCAGCTGTTAGGGTTTCCAAGCCATCCCAAGTCCAGGTTCTTGATATGTTATAAGCTATACGAAAATCGTTTGATAATATGTTTATATGTAATAATTGTTTTTTTTTCCAAGCTAAGCTAATAACTAAGCTGCACTTTTGTTAATTAAACAACTAATTCAAAGTTATTTTCATCTGCAACAAGTACCGCCTATCGGATCAGGACAAAATATCGATTAGTCTATCGCCAGTGTTCCATACCTAACAAGGCTAAAAAGAAAACAACACTTGGCATCTCTGATTGCGTCCCTTATCATTTTTCTTCATCCGCGGGAGTGATGGATTTGAGTGATAGCAACCAGCTGGAGGATCCGTATTTCGTCTACAAGCATGAACAGCTCTTTGGCGATAGCTTCCCGCTCTTTAAGGAGATCCGGCGAATGGGAAAACTCTGTGACGTGACCCTGAAGGTTCTTTGTGTCCAATCACCCCTCTGACTGCATTATCTGGGATTCTAATTATAACTCACTTCATTCAATTCGTTGCAGGTAGAAGACCAGACTTTCTCTGCACATCGCGTCGTGCTGGCAGCCACAATTCCATACTTCTATGCGATGTTCACCAATAACATGGCCGAGAGTCGGATCAAGGAGATCACAATGAAGGAGAGTGCCATCGAGCCGAGCGCCTTAGAGAGCCTCATCAATTATGTGTACAGCGGGCAAGTGCGAATCGACAACCAAAATGTGCAGAGCCTGATGGTGGGAGCCTCGTTTCTTCAGCTGTCCAATGTGCGTGACGCGTGCGCCAGTTTCCTGATCTCCCGGTTCCATCCGCACAATGTCCTGGGCATTCGCACCTTTGCCGATTCGATGATTTGCCGGCAGCTTATCGACGCCGCCGATAAGTATATTGACCAGAACTTTGCCAAAGTAGCCCAGTCGGAAGAATTCCTCGCCCTGGACTGCGACCAGTTGCTAGAGCTGATGCGACGCGATGAACTCAACGTTCGGACTGAGGAGGTCATTTTTGAGGCATGCATGAAGTGGGTTAAGTATGCAGAGAAGCGCTCCGAACTGTTCCCCCAGGTACTGGCTGCCGTTCGTCTGCCTTTGCTGTCCCCACAGTTTCTGGCTGATCGTGTAGCGCGTGAAGAGCTCATCCGGTCCTCGCACCAGTGCCGAGATCTACTAGACGAAGCCAAAGACTTTCATTTGATGCCCGAACGTCGGGGTCTGTTGCAGAGCTTCCGTACCCGCCAGCGGTGTGGTGAGTTCTTTACCGGGCAAATATACGCTGTGGGCGGCTTAGCCAGTACTGGGGAATCGGTAAGCACCGTGGAGATATACGATCCCCTCACCAAAAAGTGGAAGATGGGCGAGCAAATGTCTATGATGAGGTAACTCTGAAGTACTACTTTCCAATCCTGTATTTCATGTCAATTTCCCTTCAGATCTCGCGTAGGCGTCGCTGTATTAGAAGGCAAGCTATACGCCTTCGGCGGCTTTAATGGTACCGAAAGACTCTCCACGGTTGAAGTCTATGATCCCCGCAAGAACAAGTGGTCACAGGGCTGTGCGATGCTTTGCAAACGGAGTGCTGTAGGCGTGGCTGCTTTGGACGACTGTATCTATGTTTGTGGCGGCTATGATGGTGTCACTTCCCTCAACACCGTTGAGGTTTACTATCCCAAGACCAATACCTGGAAGACGGTAAGTGATGGCTTGATTAGGTTAATGAGAACACAACTAATCGTGGTTGTATCCCTCAGGTGGCTCAAATGATGAAGTATCGCTCCGCTGGTGGTGTAACGCAACTAAACGGCTATGTTTATGCTTTGGGTGGACATGATGGACTGTCCATATTTGATTCGGTAGAACGGTACGATGCAAACGAGGATTCCTGGGTGAAGATGGCTCCAATGCTGAATCGACGCTGCCGGCTAGGCGTGGCCACACTGAATGGAAAGATATACGTTTGCGGCGGTTACTGCGGCAACTCCTTCCTCCGATCTGTCGAGTGCTATGACCCGCAAACGGACACCTGGAAGCTGGTAACGCCCATGAATTGCAAGCGATCGCGAGTGGCTCTGGCCGCTAACATGGGCAAGTTGTGGGCTATTGGAGGCTACGACGGCGAGTCAAATCTATCCACAGTGGAGGTGTATGATCCGGAGACGGACAAGTGGACATTTATGCCTCCGATGTGTGCTCACAGTGGTGGCGTCGGAGCAGGAGTCATTCGGATCGAATAATCAAGCCAAAACCATTTTCTAGCCACAGTTTTTATAGGTAAATTATGTAAATTGAATCGAATGCGATGTAGTCTAGCACAGATACGTATATTTGAGAGTAACCAAGCTTTGGAGGCCCAGGATGCGGTCGCCCGCAGCTCAGCTTCTTAAAGTCTATAACAAAATTGTTTATGTATTTCTCACGATTCTTTAGTGTTTATCATTCCAGTTATTTAATTATATAGTTTTTATGCCTAGCCTTAAATACTCACTAAATTTATAATCATGTACTACATAATTCAATTAGAAATATTAAAATATACGTACGTATATTGTAATGTTTGTTTGAAACTGGGCTAGTTTTGTGTTTTTATATTAGGAATTTTCTTTTTTAATAAGCTGGAAAAAACAGTACATATTTCTTTAAAAGAATGAAATATTTAAAAGCTTGTTTCTTGATTTCTTTATGCTGGTATTTCCCTCCCTTTGCCCTATTTTTTGTGACGAAATTCGCTCATGGCATAAATCAATTGCGTTTCTGCCATCCATATGGGCGAAAAATACGTTTTATTTGTTCAGCAATAAATGATTGTCAAACAACAAAGAAATCCGAGCGTTAAAAAAGGGAAAACTGCGAGGGTTGATTGATAAGATTGGAGCATATTCACATCTGAAATGTATGCTACCAATTTTCTTTTTAAAAACTAATCTAATTTTAAAACAAAAATGTTGCTTTATTACTTCTATCTTTTAATCATATAAACAGAAAACATCCAGCTGCCCTCGGTATAACCCAGCAGGGCGTATCAGAATTTCTCCTCCCTCATAATATTCGAGAATCGACGCCCCATGCGGAATGCAATTTTAAATTGAATTTGCACCACCTGCTGCAATCCGAGCAGAGCCAGCAAAAAGTTTTCGAGCAACAGGTGGGGAATACCACAACCAAAAATAGAACAAACGATACGGATACAAAACCATTCGCTGTCTATCATTGACCCATAAAATGTCATCCGCTGTAAAGGGTCATAATCCAATTAAAGGCACACTTACCGTCTATATTCCGCATTTATCAGCTGGTTCCAGCTGGATTGCGGCTGATGGGGCAATGGAGGACCTTATCTGCCCAAGTCCTGCCCCGTTTCACAGCCGCAGATATTGACTCAAGCGAAAGGGCTTTGCGGCGGCTTTATTTGATTTCGATAATCAAATCACAAATTGCTTGTCTATCGACGGGCCATTTTATTTTAATTAAATGCTAATTATGTTTACCAATGGTTGCTGCAAATATTTGTTGCGTCACCAGGGGCATTGAATTGGGGCAATAGTGTACGTTTATGGCCGAATGGGCGGATGATTCAGTTGTATGGAAATTCAGCTAATTGCCGCAACAAGCGCCGAAATCTGTTGCAATTTAAATGCAAATTTTCGCATCTACAGCTTTTGTGAGCCGAAGGCGTTAGTCGGAAGGGAATCTTTCGCGGAAGGATGCGAGATATGCTTATGCCAGCAGGAAGCCGCGAGCTTCCATGTTTAATTTTAGCCAAAAAAAATAACTGGCAGCGTGAATGTTGCAAATTGCAACAAGCAGCCATAATAGCCGTGCAGCCACTGGGCCCCGGATGTGTGTGGCATCCACTTGGCCTTTATGACTGGCGTGTGCCAAACGGATAGTGGGAGGCGGCGGGTAGTGGGAAGTGTCTTATCTTGAATGCCACGCCTCGACCTTGCCTCAAGAGCATTGTTGTTGCTGGGGCAGGAGTGAATATTTAAGGATATATTTCGGCTCGGGTTTATTGTCCGTGGTTTGTGCCGCGTCCGTTATAATTGACTCGGACGCTTTAAAGTTAGTTATATTAAAGCGATTGGCATACAGATATGGTCAATTTAATAGACATTTCTTGGCCAGAAATGTATTTTTTGTACAAACGATAAACTTTTTTTTATAACATTTTCGCTCAAAAGATATGCATTATAATTTTAAGCAAAGTAAAATAAAATTAAAATAATAAAGCAAATAGCAACCATTAGTTTTATAATGAATTCTAAGCTCGTACTATATAGTAAATAAATAAATAGTATTTACTTACCTAGTTAAAGCTAAACGTTTATTAAAAACCATCTGATTTTCTGCATTTATTTGTTTGCGATGTAAAATGGTTTTGTTTGCTTAACGTAACGCGTTGGGAAATAATTTTAATTTCCAAGCTTGTTTTTAAAACAAATATTTTTATTTCATGAACATGCGTGGGACGAGGTAAATCATAAATATTAAAATATCCGAAAAACAATGAAATACAAATTAATTTGCCGCCATACCGATGGACTCCCAAGTTGGCCAGTGGCTGTGCTCCATATCTACTTTTTCACGTTGCCCATTTTCAGTTTTTTGCCTTTTCGCATTTTACCTCATTTTTTTTGCATATGTTTTATTCACATATGCAAACAGAATTTCCGTTCAATTCAATTGCCCGACGAAGAGGCATTTTTTTGTGTGCCATCATGAAGTGGCGTCCGCATAAAGGAGCACACCAATGCCCATGGAGGTGGCACGCACACAAATGTGCTCCCACACTGAAATTCTATTCGACCAATTGTTGATATCCACGAATGGAGGAGGACGTCGGTCTCGGTTCCACTCGGTTCGGCCTCTGTCGGTCGGGCTTCCTGTTTCGGTTTTGTGGCTCTGCTTCATTCCCATGGTGCTCTGGCTTCATAAAAGTCCGCTGACGTTTTGATCTGTCGCTCAGTTGTTGCATATTTCTCGGCGTGTTCGCTACTCGATAATAAAAACACAAAACAATTTTAAAATTCAGTGAAAGTACAACTTACTACAATATTCGTAAGTGAATTTTGAAATTATATCCCTTTTAAAATGTGAATATTCAGGCAATATCCTAGGAATATTTGTTATTTTTAAAATTGTGTGTTTTTCGACCAAAAAAAAATCTTTTAAAAATTGTATTTTTATTTTCAAAATGATTTCTTGTAGAATCAAAAGATATTTTCAAAACGACTGTAAAGGTTTCCAAGCTTATTTCTTTAAAAAAGTGTTTTTTTAAGATGATTGTGTTAATTTATTGAAATTATATTGCAAATTTTAATGCTACTAAAGATCCAAAACCCTTCTCCCGCTTTTCAAAGTCCAAAAAAATGAAAAAAAAAATTTATGTATCTTATTTAAAGGCATAAAATGTCCCATCTTATTAAATTACAACGACATGTCCAAATTCAAAATACAACGTTAAAACAAACAAAAACCACTGAAAAAAGAAATAAAACCAAAATTATTCAAAATCTTATTGCCGATTTCATGTGACATTGGATCTCTGGGGTCAGTTTAATATAATTTTTTATGTCAGAAAATTTTACTATTTGGCCATAAAAATTTGCCAGCAACTTTCACCCAATTTAAAGAACATAAAAAGGACATATTTCCTTAAGGCAAGTAAATTGAAGCATATAATGGGATCCTGGGTTTGATGGAAGACAAAAAAACTCTACACGATAATTGTATTAAGCAAATCCCGGATGACTTGGGCCGACAATGTGTAAATGCCCCTGATTAACTGATGAGATCCTCATTACAATTGGGTGCTAAGAACACATAACAAACTTCTTGTAATTTGAAGAAGGCAAGTTCCTTTGTTTTACATCTTTTTGCACAAACATTGTTTATGGCGGAGATGGCCTCCGTCAATTGGTAGCCGACGGCAAAAGCTAATAAAAAGCAACATCAATGTTGGGGACCAGATTCCGATTCCGTTCCGGATCGGGACTGACATGGCACACATCCGGTGGCGGCACGCAACGTGGGGCCATTAGGGGAGCACTCTCCCGAACAGTGCGACACGAGGTGGCGCTTTAAAACTGCCCCAGGGTCTTAACTTGTTTTATGTCAACTCGGACAACGAGAACACGGCAATTACAGCATGTGAGGCTGGCAAATACTTGAGTTGCAGCTGCGCCTAAAAGATGCTTTAAAATGTAAGCCCACCTGCACGCCAATGCGAAGGCGTAGGCGATGGGCACGGGGCGTATGAGTGTCCGGACTAATTAACCCAAGGAGCAACTGCGGCAGCCGGAATCATCACGGAAACAAGAGATGGCCGAGTGGGGAGTGATTCGCAGTCTCGGAACACTCCGGATAATGAGGTGGCCAGAAAATAGTTTCAGAAGAGCCAAGTTCTAAGCGAATATTTTGTTACGATCTTAGGGGGCAGCAAAAGGATTATTTAACTTAATATTAACACCAATATGCATATATCGAGATTCAATAAAAAGTAAAAACATAAAAATGTCTGAAGAGTTGAATGATTTTGCATTTAAAGCAAATATTCTTAAGATAAGAAATAATCTGAAAAATAACTAAAAACACGATAGGCACTCAGGAGTAGAGCTGATTCAACTGTAGAATTCCCTTAAAGTTTTAAAATAAATAAAACAAATGTTTAGAGAGTTCTAAAAGCAGGCCATGGCAATAAAAAACTTTTGGCTACCTAAAATTTAACGAACCAAGACGCGACACTTTGTAGGGGCGGCTTTTGACTTGGAATCCATCATCAGCATCATTTCGGTGGATTTCAATTTCAATCATTTGGGATTAATTTGGCCAAGGCACAAAGGTCACACATGCCGGGCCTGCCCCTTCCACCTCCACAGCCCGCCCATCTTTAATGAGTCTTTTACAAAAAAAGGATAACGAGGCAGACAAGACACAAAGTTCCTACTCCTCGGATCCGCTTTAATGCCTCCACAAAGAACTTAAACCGCATAAATTTACATTTAAATTTACATTAACGAATGATGCATGATGTATGTTGTTGTTTTGAATGGTTTTGAAGGATGCGTGCTACCCCTAGCCGGTTCTCGCGTTCAGGATGGGGGTGTCCCGGAAGTGCAACTCCAGAGAGGTTGGTGTCTGTTGGTACTCCACCACCACGATGCGATTGGAGCCCACCTGCAGAATTGGCGACGGGACATACAGAGTGATCTGGGGTCCCACCAGGGGCCAGTACCTGCCGAGATTTTCGCCGTTAACAAAGACAATGCCCTTGCCCCATCCTGACATGTCCAAATACGTATCCGCAATGTCAGCCTGGCTCTTAATTTCAAGTTGTCCATAATATATGCTTGGTCCTGTTCGTAGTAGGGTTCGCACCTTATTCAGCTCCGGGACGACCTGGTGAGTTGATCGATTCGATTCGGATATCAGGTGCTCGAGGCTATTGTACGACTCCAGCGGGAACTTGGTCATGTTCCATTTGCTCAGAACTTGCTTGTCTAGACGCACATCCCGAAGGATGCCCTTGAAGTCGTTAATCTGGCGACCATAATTAAGGCGTCCCTGATTCTCCACGAAAATCTGAAGCCTTCGCCCAGCACTAGCGCTGATCGGCAGA
Organism: Drosophila atripex; assembly: GCA_035045925.1. Taxonomy (NCBI): domain Eukaryota; kingdom Metazoa; phylum Arthropoda; class Insecta; order Diptera; family Drosophilidae; genus Drosophila; species Drosophila atripex. The sequence goes on along the minus strand of JAWNOP010000022.1, from coordinate 913,127 downwards.
TCAAAAATGGGTATTTCCCTAGCGAGCAGACCCACGAATTCCCCATCCACGTAGACATAGCCTCGGTCGGCTAAGCCTGGTACACTGAGGATACTCGGGTCACGCTTGAAGCTGGGTAGTTGGGTTTCATATAGGACCAATCCAGAGTATTGGTTTAGGGCCTCGAAGCTCTGTGGCTTGGCCGATTGGACGAAGCCCGTGGCCAGTCGTTGGCGTGCCTCCGGGGAGAGTAAATTGCAGCAACTGGTCAGTCGCACAGATCCGTAGCTTTTCTTGGGTACGGGACTGGGCACGGGTATATTGGGCAAAGGCAAATACCGCCCAATAATGCGACGCAGGGCTTGGTACTTGGACGTGGGATCCCCAGCCTCTGTCATTGGCGCATCATAGTCGTAGGAGGTGATGTCTGCCAGATACATTCCAGGGGTCCTTTTGCCTGGAAGCGTCTTAACTTGGCCCAGATGGGCTTGAGATCTGATGTAGCCCCAAAGTCCATAGTTGCGAGAACATTTTGTATTTTTCCGCAGCGCAGCACGCTGGGCCCATCGTTGGTAAAGAGGACTGCCTTATCCCTGACATGAGAGGCAGTCTCATCACGCAGCCAATTTCGGTAGTTGAGATCACAGGCGAAGTAGGAACCGTACTCGTTCTCCACCTGAACCATTATAATGGGGCCTCCGTTGCCGTACAGATAGGGGGTTATCCTTCTGAAGAGCTGGTTATACCAAATTCGGACTTCGCTGAGGTAGTCTGAAGAAGTGGTTACAATAAAAAACGGCTTCTTTTGATCCCACTTGGTATACACCATTCTACTTACTGACATCTGCTGTACGAAGCTGAATCCCAGGATACTTGTTGAGCAGCCAATAGGGAAACCCGCCCATGTCCCGTTCTGCACAGATGTAAGGGCCCGGACGAAGGATCACCAACAGATCCTCCCCGACGGCCAGTCTTATAAAATGCTCCAGATCTGCAATTTTGTCCCAGATATACACACCGTCCATTGGATTGTGAAGAGACCATTCCACATAACTGTTTTGAGAATTAGGATGCGCTTAAAATAAATATTTCCAAATAAAAAACTACATATAGGGCTTACGTGGTCACTGCATTCAAGCCGGCTGCTCTCATGGTGCGGAGATGTCTCTGCCAAGTATACGGATGGGCACGAAAATAGTGGAAGGAGCCGGCAATGAAGCGGAAGGGCTCGCCATCCTTCAGGAAGCGATCATGGTCGTAATCGACTGTAAAAGTGCGATTGGCTGACACTGTTCCCAGCACACATAGCCAGCTTGCGAAGACAAGCAAACAAATCTTCATCCTGAAGAGATTATAAAATATAGATATAAAGGTTCAAGCGAAGTACATTCTTGTATAAATAAATCATTTTTAATAAATTGACATTTAGAATTCTGAAACAAACACGCCAATTTGATTCGGTCTATTACTAAACATTCGATTAATATGATTAGGTTTCATCTCGCAGACTCAAAATACGAGACTCGATCTCGGTTCGGTTTTAAAGAAGTTTATAAATCCACATTATATTCGTACTAAAATTAAGAGTTTATAACACGTGCGTTTCTGTTATACAATTAATGAAAAAATGAATTGAAATTAATTGTTCTTTTGTAAACATAAAATATAATGTAAATATTTTACGAAAGCAGTGAGAGGGTCGTTTAATTTTTGTTCCACATTTGTATGTCACACAATAACGTGAATTTAAATAATTATCTCGATATCGGCTTGAGATTTATTTTAAATGATTTTTGAATAAATCGTGATCATTTATTTTCAATTGTATTTGCTTTAATTATAATTATTGCTTTACCTTTATTTACGACCAACGCCAAGGAAACTTTTAGATGAGGATATTGCAGCTTGTGGGCGAAAGTAAACTCACCATTAGAGAGAAATTAATTTCTAAATTGGATTCCTACACGGAATTTATCTTCCGGCTGGTCCGGATTCTTAACCCGTTCCGCTTCCTAGTAAATCAAAATAAATCATCTCAGTCCAGCTCAGCCGAGTTCAATTCAGTGCACAGACACGGGGAGGCTTCAATTGAAGTTCACGGCTCAATTGCTTAGTGACAACAAAACGGTTTAATCTTGTTTGTTTTGCTTATGAATTTGTTGGAAATTAATTCCATTTAGTCGAAAACTTTTTGGGCCGCACATTGCTGAATATTTCATATTTGTGTTCAGCAATTAATGCAGACTCAGCCCAAGCACAATGTTTACACTTTATTTTTGGCGTGGAGTATTATTTCGCTTTCGTTGATTGCAGTTCCAGAGCAGCTGCTCTCGTCAATTATGATTGACGTCTTTTTTCCTCCTCAGCAGTCTGACACATTTTTATAGAATCATTCTTATCGCCACAAATTGTTTCTGTGCTTTGGCGTCTTCATTTTATGCGATTTGACAAATATATGCTACGTGTGTTTGTGTTGTATTTAATTTTTTTTCTCCCATTGCGGATTTATTACTGATTATATTCGAACAATTGTCCAGGCTTATGATCTTTGTTATAAATTAAGGCACCGGTCTGTGATTCAGACATCACTAATGCTTAGTCCTCAAAATTTTTTGGCAATTTCTCGCATGAAGAACTTTTCATATCATTATCATTGAAAGTCAATGGTCTTTGACATTTTATTTTCACAATGTATGTAATTAATATTTCTTGTGTTCAATTATTCATGGAGAATATCATATTTTTAAACAGTACTATTATTTTTGTGTTGTTTTTTCCGTAAACAATTAAATAAACATTACTAATTAATAATTCTTAATCTGCTGATTAAAATATGTAATTTCCTCACAGAATAAACACATGTACAAAATATATATATGATTTTGCTAATGAATATATGATTTAGCCTTGATAAGCAAAATTTAAAACGAGACCCTGAACTTATTTAACCTCTTAATAGAAAACATTTCCATTAAAAACTGCCCAGAATGGGGATTCCGAATACTAGTTATGGAGCACACAAGATTTAATATTACACACAACCCACTAGGAACAATGAGGGCCCATGTTGGACCCTGTTTATTTTAAGCATTTGACCCAATTCAATTATTTGCACGTTCCAAGCCCACCGATAATACCGATTGCCCATGCTGTGAGTTCCCTTTAACTATGCTGTTTCTGGGGCAAGAAAGCATGTGTTACTTTCGCCCATTGTTTCACGAGGGGAGGTCAGGTGGGTGGAAATTATTTGGACAATACTCACCTCTCGTTCCCAATGACTCTAAACAATCAGCGTAAATGTTGTGTTTATGTGGTTCTTGTTTAGAGAACAACTACGAAAAAATACAAAAATGCGAACACGATCGTTAGATTCGATTTTTAAATTAAAAGCGGGACCGACGTTCCACCTGATCTGATTGTTACTCTTCGACTTGTTGGGTTTGAGTTCGCTGGTCCCGTTTTTATCCGTTCGCCCGTTATTCATTAACCCGGTTCGTACATGCTTTACCGTTTCGAATGTTGCGGATCGCTCTATGGAGCGAAAACGCTGAGAACTCATTCTGATCGTATGTTGAACAGAATTCCTGATTGAATACCCGATAAAGATGACAGTGCACACTGGGCTGATTGTCCAGAATATTATACTAGACAGAAAAAATTTTTAAGCTTAGTATATGTTATGTACATTTCCTCAAATGAGCTTCAAGATCATTTAAAATTAAATTTTAAATAGGAAACAAATATGACGTTAGAGCCCAGAGTGCACTGGCAACATGAGGCCAGAAGAACTGCATTCCTCTCTGGAGAACCGCCACATGTTGCCGAAATAATTTAAGTAAGAAAACTTATCAACATTTCAGGTGCATTTTATAATCCCGTAAATGTCCCATCAAATGATTGAAAATTTATTTAAATTGTGGAAGAAACCCATAACAATAATGTTAAAAATTGGTTGGATTTAGGAAGAAATTCTCAATTTGGCTACAGCTGTTGGGAGAAATGGAGAGTCGATTCGGAAGTACAGTCACGCTTCATATTTTATGCATTAAGTGTGTTTGTTTTTGGCCTCTGAACTTTGGCCTGTTCGTATGCAAAAAGGGTGACATGGAGCCGCAGCCGCAGGCAATTGGCCAAAAAGTGAATTTTCTATGTTGTTTTATTATTAATTTCATACGTTTCTGCCGGGCTTCAGTCTGCCAACGTCCATTCCTCATCTGTTGCTGGGTCACATACAGTTAGCCTTCCAGCTGGGCTAATATTCGTATATTGCTTTCCACATCCTCCCACCCAAAAAACCCACACACAAACAAACAATTGGCAGGAAGCCAAGAACACAATGTGTTGGCCAAAATGTAAATCTAGTAGAAGGAGGCCACGACACGTCTTTAATCTCACACGCCTATCGGCAGTTTAAAGTGTCCTTTGGGATGCAACACACATACACTCACACACATATATCCTGAAAACTGTGAAACTAAAACACATACGCCTGCCCACACACGTTAGAGAATAGGAAGAAAGTCCTACATAGACAATTAGACAACAGACATGGCCAAGTTAACAGCTTAGCCGCATTAAGGTAGCCGTGGGAGTAGGACTCCGGTTGTCATCCCTGTGGCAGGACGTGGCTTGACGAGCCGGCAGCAGGTAGCTCGAAACCCGGAAGCCTGTCGCATTTTCTGTCTGTTAATTTTGCAGTAGGAAACTTTTGTGGCATTAGCCGGACGGTGTACAATGGAACATTCCGGCAAACCCTCGATTTCGGGCAACGAAAATATGGTAATAGATGAGTTATGCAATGCACTTAAAATGGTTAAAAATGCAATTACGAACGATTAGTGAATTGGTGAATTGATCGATTAACTAACCCTAAACCCTAATACAATTCTAGTTTTAAGAAAAAGTTGTATTGCGCTTCCCATAGTTTGCTTTAAACTTGCACTTTGACATTTCGCCTGTAGTAATAATTTTCATCTAAAAAGGGACACCTTTAGGGGCGTTTGCACTTAAGTATAAAGTTGAACCTCCACTCTAAGCAAACAGAATTTTATGGAGGCGTCACTGATGGGGCTTAAGTGCTCCGGCAACCTGTTGATTCAATTCAAATGCATTTCGTTAAGTTCAATTGAATTGCTCCAGTACCGTCTGCATCCTCCCCCCCAAGCCCGAGCCACCCGCTCCGAACTTTGTGGCAATGTTTGCTTGTTTGCGGTTGACGCCGCCGGTGGCAATCAATTGAATTACATGTTTGTTGTTTCCTGTGCGCGCATCGTTAGACGTTGCCACAGTTTTTACATTCATTGCTCCTGCCGCTGGTGCTGCAGCATCTCCTCCAGCTTTTATAGTGGCTGTATGGCGGCTTTGACACCACTTTTTTCACTCTTATCTATCGGGGGAAATTTGCATGGCAATTTGACTTAACAAGGCGTGGCGGTGACGACAGCAAACCAGCATAATCATGCGTGGCGCCAACTGGTTAGCATCAGAAGATGCACTTTGAAATTTGTGATATTACTTGTATTCCTTATGAACTTGAAATAACACTTATTTAGAAGGCCAAGAAAGGAAAAATCAGCTAACTAAGGATTCTCTACTCCGTAGGGAAATCAATATTTATTTAGCAAAATATTTAGTTTTTTAAACCCTTATTAAAACAATAAATTTTTTGTGTTGTGCATTTTTCCTTGCAACTATAAATTGCAACAGCAGCAACCGTTGCATATTGCCATGCAGCCAGCAATGTTTGCATATGCAGGCTAAATCCATCCTGCTTGTAATTCCCCCCTTAACCCACTCACCCAAAGTTCTGCCCTAGAACCAGACCGCAAAAAGGTCAAGTAGAAGCCGCCGCGGGGCATTTGTAAGTCTAAGTGCACTACAGAAAATATATGCAAGCCGAAAAGGAAATAAAAACAAACAAAACCGGAAATGAAATGGAAAAATTTTCCATAGGATTTATGGTCTGTGTTTTCAGTATTTATAAATAAATGTATTCTAACATTAGTTTGACCTTTGGCCATGTTTAGGAATAAATTAAATCACTTAATATCCGGCTTAGGATCTGTTAATTTAAACCTGTTTAGTTCTAATACAGTTTCGTGGTACTTTTTGTTGTTATCTTAAGAATAAATTGTTAAAATAATTACTGTAAATGATTCTTTTTTTGTAATATTTATTAATTTTTCACTTGCAGGTAGACTTCCCGTTTTCGCTTCAATTTCTACGCCCGCCTAAAAGCTCGCACCATTAAATGCGCAGTCAGAGCGGAACGATCGCTGTGGCGCTGCTGCTGCTGCTCCTTCTGACAGCGGCGTCTACTGCAGACCTACAGCTGGCTGGGGAGTCCCACGGAGTTAGCACTCTGCCTCCGGGTGTCGAGCAACCGCGCCGAGTAGTGAAGCGGGCGCCAACATCCAGCTTCATCGGGATGCGTGGCAAGAAGGACGATGAACGGGACACTGAGTCCTCGGACATTTCGGAGGGCAACTGGCTGGGGACCGGACCCGATCCACTGGACTATGCTGATCTGGACAGCTACTACTCCGAGAACGGACGGCGGCTGAAGAAGGCGCCGCTGGCGTTTGTGGGAATGCGAGGCAAGAAGTTCATCCCGATGAGCGTGCGCCTGTCCGATGTCCTCCAGCACATGGAGGAGGAGCGGCTGCGGGAAAGCCTGCTGCAGGATTTCTTAAATAGCCTGACGGTGGACGAGAACGGAGCCGGAGATGTGGACAAGCGGGCTCCCACCGGATTCAACGGCATGCGGGGCAAGCGCCCGGTCCTGAACGGCGACGAAGGCGAGGAGGAGGATGCCATGGAGCTGCTGCAGAAACGGGCGCCTGTCAACTCCTTTGTGGGTATGCGCGGCAAGAAGGATGTCTCCCACCAGCACTACAAGCGAGCAGCTCTTTCAGAGGTAAGGAAAATGAATAAAACAACCTTTACTTTTAGCCTCGCCTCATTTTTCTTAATATGTTGAAGATCTAAGAAAGGATTCGGTTTTTTCAATATTCAATTTCATAATCCAATTTGACAATAAAATATTAAATTTAAGACCCTTAATCGAGCATCTAATCGCCACCAGTTCTGGCACACTTTCTTTAAAAAGGCGTACGATGTGAGGGGAAAGAAGCAACGGTTCGCGGACTTTAACAACAAATTCGTGGCGGTCAGAGGAAAGAAAAGCGAGCAGGACGGAGAGGGAGCCGGGAACTGGGAGGCCATTGGTCAGCAGCAATATCTGGTGCATCCCTGGCTGAATGTTTGGGGCGAAAAGCGGGCACCCAACGGCTTTTTGGGAATGCGCGGCAAGCGCCCAGGTGGGGTCCTTAAATTCTATATTCTTATTTCATATTTTAATACCGAAAATTATTACTTGTAATCCAACAGCACTATTTGAATAAGCGGGGCTGACCCCAAAAACAAAAAACGATCGTGATGGAAGTTCCTCTTAGAGCTACAAAACTAGGCAATGATGAAAAGGATTAAGGAATCGGATCGGAAGCAGAGATACGGATTCAAGAAGGACTAAAATAGTGTTTTAAATAATCACAGGGCTGGGGATTATTCAAAACACAAATACACAGACACACGACGCACACAAACAATGCTAAGATTTAATCTGTCAGACGACTTTCAATATCAACCTAATGCCAATTACGTAATGTAAATGTAAATGTAATTAAAGTTGGAAGAAACTTCACGAATTAAGTGGAGCATTTAAACTATTTGCAAATCTAAGTGTAAACTCTTGATCAAAACTATAAGTATATTACAAGTGCACAAGGAAAAGGACATTAAGGAAACGAGGAAACATTCATTTACTTTCAGATTGTGGTAGTTTCATTGTGGTATTCGGCGTATACAAGAGAAATATAGACACCTACACGTATAGCACCAATTAATATTGTAAATAATGTATGGTAAAAAATAAATAAATATTTATTTCAAAAACAGAAAATGTTGCACACATTGTATGAGATAGGTGAATTTTTTCCTAAAAAGTAAACACAACAATGAGCCATTAAGCGGAACTCAATTATTTGATAGTCTCCTCACAATTCCCAGAAACTCACAATTCAATTTCATCTACACATGTACCTACAAGGTGGCATCTTGTTCCTACAACAAAACAATAAAAACAACGAAACAGTTTCTAAATATGAGTAGACTCCTAATAAGCTGCCCAGACCCAACGGCGTCTAGAAACATCAGTGATTGATGGGTGCCAGAGGTTACGGGAATACCCAAAATTCAGAGTGCGCATTATAGACAACAATAGACAAGTTGAAAGACAAGTTCAGGTAAGAGCACAGGTCCTCTACGCCATATTTTCTTATCCATTGTAGGCCCTAGGTAGGCAAAATAGATTTCTTTCCCCAAGTCGAAGGATAATAAGCAGAAATAAAATATAAATATTTGAATAATTTCTCATTTCTTAAACACAACAAAATTGCCTATTATTACCCTAACGTAGAAGTCTTTTCTTTTATTGCTATTAAAATTTCCGATTGGTTATGTTGTCTAGTGTTGAACACTTATCATTGCTCACACTTTCACAAATGGTACATGAATTTGGCATTTTCCATTCTCCTGCCACCCGCACATCAAACACTCGAATCGAATCTCGTCGACGTCACCAAAAGTTCTCCTTCTCTTTGGTGGGATCTCTAAGCTCTGCTCCAACAATCGCTGAGAGCGACGCCGCCAGCAGCAGCAGCGACAGCAGCAGAGGCAGAGGCAGCGACGGCGACGGCAGCTTATAAATACGAGCTGCAAGCCGTTCTTGGGCAGATAGTTTTAAAAAGCGGCTCAGAGCGTCTACCCGTCGGATCTGCAATCCAAGAGATACAAAATATCTACCACTACTTCGTGAGTGCCTCTTGTAGCAAGTGTTGAGCATATTTTGTGTTTTTTGGGTGGCTGCAGCCAGGAGACTTTCGTTAATTGATTGTGTACGTGTGCCAATTTCTGGAAAGCAAGACAATTGACAATAATTACATGTGCGACGAGGAGTACATATTCGCAATTAATGCGTGAAGACAGTGGAAAAGTTTCAACCCATCCAGTCCCCGTCCAGTCAGTTGGTCGGTCCAATCACCTACATACGCGAGTGCAGCGCGGCGTGGAAAACCTGTATTTTCTGGCCAGAGCCAGCCAGCTGATTAGCGACACAGTGAAATTTCTTCGACCCATCCAACCAACAACCAAGCCACTCTTGTGATTACAGCCACCACTTTCAGCTAGACTCATTTGGTTTCCCCTGTTTTTAGCTCAAAATTGTGATACCAAACATGACACGGCTGTGGGCTTGTCTGCTCCTCCTGGGAGTGGGGCTACTGGGAACCACATCCATCCAAGCGGTGCCCTTCTACGGCGAGTGAGTATTTTTGTTTCGATTTTCAACCAACAAATTGTAGTGTTCGTTTCATGCACATTTCACGTAGTAGTTTGAGGTTGAGTTCTAACCAACATCGTCATCTTCTGATAAGGCATGAACTTAGTGTTTGATGTTATCGGAATGGGACACTAAACTTTAAACATTAAATTGCTTGAACACAGCTCTCATGGCCACTTGGGTTCCATTTAAGCACTAGAAAGCTATTCGGAAATTTCCAGAACCACAAATTCATTAGTTACCATCTTATTCTAACTCAACTCATTAAAGTCCCTTTATTGGAAAGCTAAAATCATTAGCATTCTTAAATGTTAAAATAATTAATTGTCTTTATCATTTGTTCGATTAAATCGCTCATATTCGAGAACCTCCATTTCAAATTTTACCACAGAATTGGCTCCTTCAGTAAGATTCATCGTTTTAATTTGATAATGTGATTAATCCAAGCTTTGCATTGTAAAACCATCAAGATTAAATAATATCTTTTTTATGAGATGCCACTCCTTAAAAAGAATTCAATTTCAGTTCAACCCTTGAAGCAGATTCTGAGTCGGAGGGCTCCCCGGAGTCCTCTGCCGAGTCCTCAGATAAGTCCAGGTGAACTATACCACTATCCCCCACACCCAAAATCTTAAGACCCGTATCGAATACCCCTCCATTCCACAGTAGACAACAATAGTTGACAACTACTTATCAAAACACACAAAGAATCTGACATGTGAGAAAACTTAAACAATCTTTTCCAATTTCAATATTTATGCGTGTAACCAGGTTTAATGTTCTTCGTGGACACCCCATAAAACTTGGCTAATACCCGGCTTCAGTCTTTTTTTATGACATTTCCGCAGCCCGGCTGAGAAAGCCCTGTTTGTTCTGGGAGAAATTTCGCCCGCTAACAGAAACTGCAAATAAAGTTGACCGAAATGTTTATGGCCCTGGAGGAGGGAGAGGAGCGACCGAGAACTGGAAGAGCCAAAAGTTCCCCCAGAAAGAAAGTCCCAGGCCCGCCGAAAACCGACCCAAATTGATAAACCTTAAACTGAAACTGTTGAGGCCAAGAGAGGTAATCTCTTGGGTTTTGAAAGCCATCGATTTTGGTTTTGGGAACACCGAACTCTAAAAAAAAAGGCCGCCAATCGAGCTTAACCCTGCAGTTCAAACGGATCTTGGCTGTTGCATTTATCTTATTTTGCAAAAGATATTGCATTGCCGGCAGAAAACAATGTGCAACCAAAGTGGGGCAACACCGCGGGACTTGGGTAACCCAGCTAAAGATGAAGTAGATGCTCCAACAGTGCAACAGATCTCTTCCTCCGATCTCCGCCACACTTGGCTGACTTTGCCGAGTTCAACCTTTGAGTTCAGACCGCCGGAGGGCTCATCTTTGACACAATTCTCGAGCGATTTTGGCCCTGAAAGCAATTGACATTTGACACGTCATTAAGTGCCAAATTGTGGCCAGGTAACTGCGCCCAAAATACACAATATATACCCCACAAGTTTATAATCTGCCCTCGAACTGGGTCACCCACAATTTGTTTTCGTTTTTATTTTTCGCCATTTCCCCCTTTACGCTCTCTAAATGTTTTGATTCTGCCTGCCACGGCTGCGCTTTAATTAAATCAAGCAGTCATTTGGATGGATCCCTTCCTGCCCCTCGTCACAACCATTTCTCTGTCTGTCTCTGATTCCGCTGCCCTGTGGCCAATGACTTTCGCTTTGCCTCGGGCGGATAAAATCTAGTTTGTTTACAAATTTTATTTATTTTCTGCATTAGTTATGCATTCTACAACCAATTATTCAAAATGAATCATTCTCAAATAAATTGGAGAGGATCGAAAAATCCCCTAAAGTCGAGATAGAGAGGCTAAAAAACAGGCTTGGAAGTAATCGTGGAGGTGTCTATAATGACTTGAAATTAATAAATTGTTATTCTTTATTTATTTTACTTTTGTTTCAAATTTATAATTTTTCTTAAAATAAAGAAAACAAGACATTTTTTAATATAGTTAAGCAATCATGTTTAACACGAAAAATTGATCTAAATTGCATTTGACACAGTTAAGTTCTGTTCTTGCTGAGCCAGAGAACTATGCTTGGAGAATTCCTATAAAAAAAAACTACCAAATTAAAATAAGCAAAAAGAAACACCGAATTATTGGGCCAATGACCAAGCCTCAAAATCGCAATGTCGGCTTAAAAGGCTGATTCTACGTCGGAGATCGGCTAAGCCGCTTTGAGCCCTACCAATCACGTCCCGTCCGGATGAGTCATACAGAGTCATATATGAATGCCCCGAAACTCCAAACTGAAAAGAGTGAAGCCCTCGGAAGAGCTCCAAGCCAGCAAACGAGCAAATTGTTTACGTTTTGCCTTTTCGAGCATTATAGTTTTAATATTTATTTCCCGACTGTCTCGTTTTTTTCTTTTGGTTATTTTAGCACTTATTATGAGCTTATTTTTAATTAGCTTCCGCGAAGCGAATTTTAATGACCCGCAGCCAAAGAGATTTAGAAACAGAAGTTGTAGAAAGTGGTGTATGACTCAATTGGGAATATTCCGCATACACCCTAGACTCGGATTTGGAATGCACTGAGAGAACAAAATCCGTTGACATAAATCTCAGTTGATGGATGACAAGTGCAGGAACATTTGTCAAGTTTTGTTTCGTTTTTTTTCAACGATTGTTTCGGGCACTTAAAAAGTTATTTTCATTTGATTCTGTATCGAGTTGGACCGGCGGGCACTTAATATGCGGCTCAGGCAAATGCTGCGCAAAAACCAACCTAAACAATGAGCACGATCAGCATATATAGTACACACACTCGGTTCTACATAGTTATTTGTATATAGTTTTCGTGGATGTAGAGTTTAGCTTCTTTTTATGTGAGGGAACAATGAAAGCATATGAATTATTGGGCCTGGGTTCCGTTTCGTTTCGTTTAGGGGTTCCGTTCACCATGGAATTTGCATGAAAAGATACACACACAAAACACACTTGCATACAAAACACTAACCGCAACACTCTACGCCCTCCGCCGCCCATCGATTTACAGCTTTATGCCACACTTAACCCACCCATTGCCGCTGCATCGCACCCTGTTTGCACCACTTGCCCCGCTCGAACCGATCGCTCCGCTTGACCCACTGCATGCCCAGGCCTCGCAGCGTGTGGCAAGTGTCTGGCCCGCCCCCGCCCCCGCACCCGCTCCCATTCCATTGGCACCCCAGCGCCAGTCCTCTCACCTGTTGCCACTCTTCAGCAGCAGCTTCGACACTGAGTTCGTGCCCCTCGAGCATCAACAGCCGCCGCTGCCGCCGCCGCAAGGACGCCAGGATGTGGGCAGCACCCCGCCCGTTCAGGCCCCAAGTGGATTGGACCAAAAGCCATTCAGTAAGTGGAAAATGGATTATCCCAAGATATTCCAACTAATGAATCTACTTAGCTTATTCTTAATTACTATACATAGTCTTAGTTTAAAGATAATTGTTTTATGATTTATCAGATGTGGATGCCATCACTACGGATGTGAATGGCCCGAATCCGGCCGTATTCTTCCAGCAGTCGTTCCCCTTCTTCGGCAATGAGTTCTTCAATTCCTTCGGAGGATTTGGATTTGGAGCCGCCCAGGAGCCTTGGTGGAAGGGGTAAGTAAACAGACTGATCCGGAACAATTTTCCGCCTCTCCTTGGTCGCTAAAAATAAAAACAAAAATGACCAGGTTATGGTCAGTAAATTTGGATCTTTCCTAATCGCCGCACACGAGTGATTCTGCGTCTGACTTGGCTGTTCTTGGTATTTGGCCATTAAGAGAGCACAATGTCAAGTTCATTCGGGCTATTAAATATGATTGGATTTTTCCCCTCGATAGTATTTTTTAATTTTTGTAAAGTTTGTTGGCTTATCGCCCATGTAGCGTCAATCGAGCATATCAATTATAATAGACTTAAATAATTTTCAATTAAAGATTACTCCCAACCGGAGCTTATTATATGTAGGGTTCAATTGTAGTCTTATTTAATTGTCCAGCCACCTGGGCTTTTGTGTCTATATAAGGGAAATTAGCGACTATATAATGCTTACTATATACATATATTGAGTAAGTACACGACGAGCTTGCACTTTTCTAAATTGTGAAATCGGCTCGTCAACATTTTCACTATATGCTGTGAACTCGTTGTTGTAGTTATAGCAAAATGAAAGTCTGAGATGTGGCAAATTGAAAAATTGGCTGCATAAATGCCCATTTATCTAGATATATACAAAACGAGATATACGTTAATCTACGGTTCAGTGGGAACTTTCTGAAAACTACGCACACAATGAGTTTGCATTCAGAAACAGAAGTACGAACATTTCCATAATTGAATTGATGGACTGGCAAAGCTGTTAAGCAAACGCACTATATACGTATATATATATAACAGATAGGTCTTTATATGTGTGAAGTATATAGAAAATGACTATGCCTTTTATGATATATCACTGTGCAAATCCATTCAGCAAACACTCGTGTAGCGAGTGCTGATGAACTGCCTGATAAATTCCATGGTTTAACTTTGATTGGATTCGGAGGTACTACTTTATATACGTACATAAATATATATATTTATAAATCCAATATAGGCGTAGAGAAGAACGATATGGGTACATTGACATTGCGATTTGCATGTCGGATATATGACAAATTTATTAGCATTTATAATCTAGGTTTGGCTAGAGAATCGTTTGGAAAAAAGAAATTTCTCGACCAAAAATTAGTACTTGGCTACAAATCTCACACTTAGATCAGTTCGTCTTTTTCTTATAGTCTATATTGAATAATTAAAAGCCAGTTAATCATATAATTAAGTAAGATTTTGTTACCAAATCAAGTTATTAACTAATCTGTTACTCCATTTCCAGCCCCAATGTGTGCACCGAAAAGGAGGAAGACGAGACTGTGGCCACCGAGACGGAGGGTGAGGAAACCGTGGACACCTTTGGCCAGGAACGTGACGGTGTGAGCAGCGTGGTGCGATCTCCCCTCTTCGGCCAATTCCAGTTCAGTGTTAACTCTTGTGCCGAGAAGCCCAACAAACACGTCTGCACCAAGATGTAAGAGGAATTGAGGGAATCCAATCCGAAATGAAAACCAAAACTATCTTACCATTGCAGCGTGAATCAAAACGGCAAGAAAAAGACTTTGACACTGACTCGCCAGTGCTGCTACGGATATGGACGTCCCAGGAACGCCGACTTTACGACTCCTTGCGAGAAGATCGACATCAAGGATGTGGAGGCCACCGCCAGCGAAATGGGTGCCAAGCAGTTCTTGGAGAGCGCTCGTAGTTCCGGAGAGCTGGCCGATATGCTGGGAGCTGGAAATGGCAAGAAGGTAACCCTGTTCGTGCCCAATGATGCGGCGTTTGTGGAATATCGCGGACAACAACAGCAGGAGAATGTAAGTATTATTTTGATAACAAGTATACCAACCCACAGTGTTTTAAAATCCATAGACTGTCGAGGATGCCAAGGCAGAGTCTTCGAAGCCAGCCAAGTCCGTTTACAAGCTTCACGCGGTGCTGGGAGAGGTGCAACTGGAGGATGTACCCAATGAGCAACTCCTGCAGACGGAACTGCCTGACCAGAAGATCCGCATCAATAGCTACCAGTTGCCAGTAGCTCTGGGCCTGGAGCCGTACCGCTATGCCGCCAACTGTGTACCCATCGAGAAGCACGACAAGCTGTCCGAGCAGGCCCTTGTCCACACCCTGGGCGGAGTACTGAAGCCACTGACCAAAAATGTGATGGATCTCATCAGGGAACGCGCCGACATGTCTATTATGCGCACCGTCCTGGAGAAGACCAATCTGAGTGCCATGCTGGAGGGCGACAAGCCGGTTACCATCTTTGTGCCCACTGATGCCGCCTTCGACAAGTTGGAGCCACATCTGCGACGTGCCCTCAAAGAAGGACGTGGTTGTGCCTCAAGTGAGTGTAAAAAGAAGGAGTTACTAGTTTAAATTATAACTCTATTTATTTACGATAACACGCAGACATCCTGAAGAATCATATGCTGGATCTGACTTTCTGTTCACTGGCCACCGTTCCTGGGGCCAAGACCACTGCCTATAACCTTCTGGGAGAGGCTCTGTTGCTCAACCGCACCCAGGGCAATGTGAACCAGACTGGACCAGTTACCATTTCCATCAACAATGTGGCCAAGATAGTGGATGCCGACATTATGGGCACTAACGGAGTTTTGCACGTCATTGACACCATTCTGCCCACGGAATCGGCCCTGCCCATGACCTCGCTGATGGCCCAGAAGAACCTGACCATCTTCCAGCGCCTGCTGGAGGCCTCTGGATACGATAACCAGTTTGATGACCTCGACAATGTCACCATCTTTGCACCCACCGACAAGGCGTTGCAGAACAGCGAGTGGGCCCGTATGCTAAAGGAGCAGCCGGAGCTGTTGAATCAGAACCTGGATCTTCTGGAATTCCTCAACTATCATGTGGTGAAGCCAATGATCAAGACATGCGAACTGTCTGAGAAGTCGCTGCCCACGGTGGCTGGTGCCAGTGTCCGGTTGAACCTCTACTCCACCCACGCTCTGTTCTCCGACGTAATGAATCGCGCCACGGTCAACTGCGCCCGCCTGGTTCACTTTGATGACGAAAGCTGTGGATCTGTGCTCCACCAGGTGGATCGTCCACTGTCTCCTCCCAAAAATGTGAGTACTTCGATCGTTTCTGTGTCAGGGATGGTAAATATTATTAAATGTGCTCTCCTCTTCCTCCTAGAACATGCTGAAACTTCTGGAGGCCAACCCCAACTATAGCAAGTTCCTGGAGCTTGTTCGAAAGGCCAATCTCACCCAGCTGCTGTCCAACGACTCCCGCAGCTTGACCCTGCTGGTCCCCAAGAACGATGTCTTCGAGGAGTTGACCGAGTCCGGTGAAAGTGCCAAGCCCATGGATGCTGCGGCCCTGGTCAAGAACCACGTCGTGGAGGATGTGGTCTGCTGTGCTGGCATCATCCCCACCAACTGGCCCTTCGTCCGCTCCATTGAGACCATTTCGGGCCAGCATCTGCGCATCACCCGCGACCGCCGGCCCAAGATCGAGAACGCCGGTGTCACCAAGTGCGACGTGGTGGCCACCAATGGCATTTTGCACGAGATCAACGACATCGTCGTCCCCCGGCCCCAGCGCAACCAGCAGCGACCCCAGCTGATCCCACCCGGCGCAGGCTATCAGCCCCAGGGCGACTTCGACGTCTTCTTCTGAGGACCGCCGCTATCTCAATCACATGATATACAATACAGAATATATTTATAATTACTCTTAAAAATTTGTCAATTGATTGGAAGCCCAAACAAGCTATGATTTCTCTTTGATGAATAAAATAAATTATTAGTATTAAAAAAAAATTGCGTATTTTATCCAAAAGATTCAAAGACAGATTCAAGGATTTAGCTTGGATGTTTAACTCTTTCCTACTTTTTTTTATTTTTAATAATTTAATTCAATTAAAAAGACTCATTGTAGAGAATTCTCTCAAGAGTATAGAGAGTCTTAAAAAGAGCTAAGCCTTCACGCCCAGACCCAGAAGAGAGGAACTACTGAATGATTCTCCCCTATAGGTATATACCTGTTTATATATGTATATACCTGACTCTCAGAAAAATTCTTATCGCCTAACTGAGTCGAAAACTCGTAATGCCGGTACCCATAAAAGAGCGTTCAGCTACACCAGAAATGTCATTTCTGATTTCTAGTTTAATAGAATAGCATGTCTGGATCCCTGCCTGCCACCTTCGTCAAGGGCTTCCACAATGAGGAGCAAGTGCGTCGTATGGAGTACCGTAATCTGGGCTCCACTGGCCTCAGGGTGTCCAAGATAGCCCTTGGTGGAGCCACTCTCTCGAATCTCTTTGACGATGACTTTGATCGCGACGAGGGCATCCGGACGGTACACGAGGCTATCAAGAGTGGCATCAACTACATCGACACGGCTCCCTTCTACGGAAAATCAGAGGAACTGCTGGGACAGGCCCTGAAGGATGTGCCACGGGAGGCCTACTACATTGCCACCAAAGTGGCTCGGTATGAAAGGGATCCAGCCAAGATGTTCAACTACACAGGCGAGAAGGCGCGAGCGAGTGTAAAAAGAAGCCTGGATCTTCTGGGATTGGAGTCAGTAGATGTCCTACAAGTGCACGACGTGGATGCCGCTCCGAGCCTTGACATTGTGCTAAACGAAACCATTCCGGTTCTGGAAGAGTATGTAAAGGCTGGAAAGGCCCGGTTCATAGGAATTACCGGTTACGATGTGGACATCTTGAAGGAGTGCGCCGAACGGGGAAAGGGTCGCATCCAGTTGGTGCTCAGCTATGCCCGCTACACCCTGGTGGACAACACCTTACTGCGGCACATGAAGGCGTTCCGGGAGCTGGGAGTGGGCGTGATTTGCGCCGCCGCTCACTCTCTGGGACTGCTGACTAATCGCGGACCGGCTCCATGGCATCCTGGCAGTCCCGAGCTTCTGGAGATGGGCAAACGTGGCTCGGAGGTATGCCAACAGCGGGGAGTCGAGCTGGGCAAACTGGCCATGTACTACACCATCCAACTGGATGAGGCGGCCACCTTCCTCATCGGCATTCCCAACCGCCAACTTCTACGGATTAATCTAGACGCCGTCTTGAACGGGCTCACTTCGGAGGAGCACGAAGTCTTGATATACCTGCGTGAAAAGTAAGTGCAATCCAGGTGGCCTCAACTTTGCCCCAACCTAGCCAATCTAGACCAGTTTTTGGTCACAATTTACTTCTAATAATCGATAATCATGTATTTTCTGTCTTTATTTCAGCGTTTTCACCAAATCCTACAGCTGGTGTTCCACACTGGAGACTGTAAACATGTTCAAGTAATCGGACACTCAACTGTAGTGATTGGAATTCAACTTCACCAGAAAGCCAGCGGAGTAAAACATAAAAGATTAACAGATTCTCCAAATATTATAAATACATATTTAGAAATTAATAATAATTATACATATGTGTATGTATATGTTATAAAAAATACGAATTTTCTTTTTAAAAATTAAGTTTAAGTGAAATTGTAATACTGGGTCTTTAAAATATAATCATTACAAAATAAATTAAACATGTAAAATTCAAAATGTGTATTCTGTAATTTTATAAAACAACGTTTGATAGTGCGATTACAGTAGTTTATAATAAAAATAGGCTTGAAGCTTATCTGCTCAGTATCACAATCAGATCTATTGCTTCAGCCGGGAATCAGTTATTTTTTTCTCATGGTTTTAAATTAATACACAAAACAAATCTGAACTCTAGAACGTCCAAGACCCAAGAGCTTTGAGAACTAGGAAACTGAGATTATTTAAAGATGAGAATACCTCTTATTTATTCCTCAATATTACAAATCTCCAACCCAAAGAAACACAATGGCGAATTAGGTATTTATTTTATTGTTGCTGCCGGCTGGTGGTCTCTGGTGCCTATTGTGTTACTATAATGAGCACAGATTAATATATATCATATTTTATTTTTATCGATTATTATATTTGTAGATTATTTAAATCATATTTTCGGAAAAAAGAGCAAACAGCAAAAGATTATCCTCCAAACTGCAGATTAGCATTGCACAAAATAATTGCTCGCTAAAAATAGTAAAAATAGTAAATAGTTTAACAATTAGTTTTTTTTTTATATTTTTTATAACATACCAGGTTCAACCTCTGTGTCTTGGAACACATCTACCATTAACTTTTTTAAAATGACACCGATTAGAAAAACCTAGAAGTCTATGAAACGAACAACAGGAATTCTCTTCAGATGAGTATTCGGATGAGTACTCGGAGGATCTCGAATATGATTGGACAACAACATAGTAAGGAATATGGTATTGACCTGATGCTTGTAATGCCATTGTAATTACATAAAATATAATTAAACTTAAATTCAATTTTAAATTCATTATCCAAAAAATGATTTATTAATTATTAGTATTAAGAGTTTGAAATGCCGCTTGCTACTGAATTGATGAATTGAATTGAATACTGAATTTGTGAAGCTGGGAATGTAGCCAGTACGTGGAGCATTTAATGGTCTTCATTTTCATTTCAAGGAAAAGCCTTATCTGTGTCATATAATAAGCTTTAATGTGGCCAATTTCATAGAATAAGTGTAAGGATTTCGGCTTCTTTTTTCTGAAAAATATATATGCATTTATTGAGGCGGAAAAAAGCTTCAAATATAAAAAATCAAAAACAAAGTACTTGCAGAATTTAATTTATTATAAGATAAATATATATATATATATGTATACATATTTTTGAATTAGTCTTAAATCAAATAAAAAATCCTCTAGACGAGGTAATACACTTTTGATGAAAGTCCAAAAATAACAAAACGCCCAAAATATCTAATATTATTTTTGGTATAATAGATATTAACTCTTTATTCAAATTTTCCACAACGCATCTACCTTTTTTTCTTTTTAACTGTTTTTTTTTTTCTTGGGAAACCAGAGTCCGCTCCTGGTAGGTATACCCTTCTTAGGTTTTGCTGATAACAAGGCATACTATAAGTAAGAAAAAATTAAGTGGTATTCTACAATCACGCTAAATCGAATTTCAACAGAGTTCGTAAAGATTTAATATTAATTGTTTCTGGAATGTTTTCGGAGAGTAATCTTTTTGAAGAGCTTCGAGTTCACTAAAACACCATCTAATCACAAATTCTAATAATGAATAAAAGCTTAGTTATCTCTTATTATAATTTTTTTCCTAAAATGCTCTATTTATTACATGAATCTAATCATAAAAATAAAATGATATTTCAAGTAGTTGATAACTTCCAGTACCCCCAATGAGGCAGCATGTAAAAGACCGATCTGCTACAGAAAATTAATCAATTTTGATTTTCCATTAAACACAATAACAATTCCGAATTATGCGCCGAATGGATTTTATAATGAGGATTAAAATGCTGGGAACAAAGATCTATGGGTCTGAAAGCTAAAGTTATGAATGTTTTCATCAATATATCAGAAACATTTTCGCGGACATTTTTGAGGACAATATGTCAATAAAATTATTTTTTGTTATAAAATTGTCAAAAAATACTTGGAACGAAAATATGGCCCCGACGTTGGCTATATTTTTGCATTTTCAATCTGATTCATTTGCGGAATACATCAACGGAACGATTTGTAGGACGATTTTTTTCTCGATTTGAAAATTCCTGCGGGATCCCCTCCAAATTTTAAAAAACGCGTTGAAAGACATTATGGCCCCCAGCGATGGCTATATCTTGGCTAATTTCAGTCCGATTCTTGAACGGAATACCTTAAAAGATTTGTAGGTCGATTCTGCATCATTCTGCATCAAAATCTGCGAACGAAATTTTCTTTAGATTTTTTGTGAAGTTTCCTAGGGATCCCCTAAAAATTCTGAAAATCGCGCTGAAGGACATTATGGCCCCCAGCGATGGCTATATATTGGCCAATTTCAGTCCGATTCTTTAGCGGAATACCTTAAAAGAATTGTAAATCGATTATCCACCATTCTGCATCAAAATCTGAGAACGAAATATTTTTTAGATTTTTTATAATATTTTCTGGTGGATCCTCGTCAGTTCTGAGAATGACAATATGGCCCCCAATAAGTTTGAAGTTTTAGTTACTTTAAAAGATTAAGTAACTACTAAAGACTACTAATAATTTTTATTTTATCTATCAGAGCGCAACAAACGTAGCAACCAGTGTGGAATACCACACTCCCAGGGCACACATGTTTTGGAGAATATAAATTTTTCTCTGATTTATTAAAAATAATATCTATAAAACAGGTATTACAAAAAAAAACCCTTGGCTACCTGCAGCATAACGCTTCAAATATATTTAAAAATGTGAAAATGTACACACCATTTCATTTAAATTTAGCGCCATCCTATTGATGGTACTATCGATATTAGTCAGCTGTGAGTGTTAAAAAACGAAAAGCAATGGTACCAGTATTGTCTGTATAGGGGGCACAACGCATTTTAAAAATTACAGGGTTAAGTTTTGTTGGTTTGTTTTTGTTGTTTTATACTGCATTAATCGTCATTTTAGAGCCTCTTTAATAAAAATGTGCATGATTGTTTAACATCAGATATAGGGCTTCTATATCTAGGACTGGCTAGTCCTCCTTCCTTATTTTAAAGCAAAGTTAAGTGTTCAAGGATATGTACACTTTTTATTGAATTGATTTGAAAATATGAAAAACTAATAGTATTAGGAAGAAAATAATTAAAGAATAATTGAAAGGTATAAAATAAAAGGTCTGTTATATATTAGAATGGCCATGGTGGATATTGAAACATAAACTTCAAATTGTGCGCCGTATAGTACTATCGACTTGTAAAAAAAGCTCTGGAATATTAATCAGCACTGGAAAATAGCGTTATTTTTGAACACAGAAGAAGTTTTGTCGGTTCTAAATTTATTTGATTAAAATTTGGTATGAATAAAGGCTGGCTGAAATTTTAGAATGATTAACGTTATCACTTTATTTTTCCATTAATTTTAACGTAGCGACATGTCTATCGTTTCACAATGTGTGGGGTTGTTGCAGACTTACTCTAGGAAAGGAAATGCTACTCTCGCTCAACATGGCTCCAGACTAATTGCGGTCTATTGTTCGCCTGTAATCCCTCCTTAAGCTCCTAAGACCGCAACGACTACAATTTCAAGTGATCCTTTATTTCGTTCTCTAACACCTGTTGTGTGAATAGCTGCTTTAAATCACGCACCTTTACATGCAAGGTGGAAATGTAAATAAAAAAACCTCCAACCTCCTCCCAAATTAAAAGCGCATTTCGAGTTTGGTTTTAAACATAGTCACTATGCAAGTTTTAATAATATAATATATATATGTATGTATAGAATTAATTACGTATTAAGTTGAGTCAAATATCCAAGAGTTGTACATATGTATGTGTAAGGTTACTTTTGACCCTGCAGGAAAGTGAATCGATATCGAATCATGAGTTCTTTGTCGTCCAGCTGACTGGAGGACTTTCTTCCATAAGTGCAAGGGCCATCCATTCGGTGCTTCCGAAGATATGTTATGTGCTCGCGTATTTAATTCACTTGTCCGCCCTCTGTTCTCTTCCTAGCCTATCTCCCATTTTGACTCTTGATATGGGCCCTCCACTCCAATCGACTTATGCTAAGATGCTTACCGGAAACTTCCCCAAAGAGCAGGGAAACAAAATGCTTTGAACCATTTAATATGGCACAGTACGAGTCTAGGGAAAATAGAACCTAAGAGAAAATCCTTTGGAGTAGGAGAGATTGAAATGCAAGAGGAAATCAAACAATTAGTTTAAGAGTCTAAGGAAGAGTCTAAATCAAGTCACATTACATGCATTCACTAGACCTAAGTATTTGCCACAGCATATCCCCAAAAATGTAGATGATTTTACATTGGTAGCATTTTGAGTAATTATTAAACTCTCCAACAGCGGCCTGCTGGCACCTAACGACTTGTTTCGAGTTCCTAAAACTAAAACATCCAATCGCGACCAGGATATGGTCATTGATGATGTCCTGCGACATACAGTAAGTGCGTGTGGAAGAGCGGAAAAGGTTACACGTCGATATGCCTAAATCGTTTAAATAAATTCCGTTTTTATATATTGTCATGAATCTTTTGTGCGACATCTGCGTTTGTTTGTCTTCTTCTAATTAGTTCCTCCATAGTACCGATGAGGCAGACTGTAACGACCACGATATTGGCCATTTAGGACTAGTTGGTTTCCGCTGTAGTCACTGTACTCGTCGGTTTCTTCGGTGTCCTCGATGTAGACGCTCTTCAGCGATCCGGGAAACGGAGTGACCATCTCCGAAGAGTATGAGTTGTCCACATCCACGTCCGTGACGTCAAACGGATCAACGGATACGTAAGAGGCCGAGAAGCCCTTCATTGGAACAGAGGCATCTGTTTTGAAACGGACCAGTAGGGAGTTGGTCATGGAGATGATGTCTGCCGGGAGCTGTTGAAAAAATATAATAGAATGTTCCATAAACATGTTACCAAGTAAAAAAAAAATATTTATTTACCAAATTGCCACAGTACTGCCCATACATGGGTCCGCTGGTGTCCTCCATGTTGGATACCACCTGGACATAGTCGTAGGTGCAGTTCTCGCTGCTCTCAATGTCAAAGGTGAGGAATATGAGCTGGACGTTTCGGTTCGGAGGCGCCTCGATGGTCCACTCGCAGTCCATGTCGTCATCGTACATCAGGTGTCCAAAGGTGGCGTGTGAGTAGAACTGTTGCACCTGGTAGCTGGCACGCAGGAATCCTCCGCAGGCTGCCGGGAAAGTATGAAATGAATAATTACAGCCACTCGCGGTCGTTCGCTTTCAAGGGCAGCTTACAGGTGGAGTGCATGGCCGTGAATCCGTTCAGCTGTTTGTTCTTATCGGTCTTGAGCACCATGTACATTTGGTTGGTCGAGGAGGAGATTGGGAAGGGAATCTTGTCGCCACAGAAGCGACCCAGAACCGAACTGGACTCGGATTCGCCATCATAGATGGCCACATTATCATAGGTGCATTCCTGAATATTAAAAATGTTATTAGAGAAATGGCAACAAAGTACATATTTGAGTTTTTGGCACCTGATGCATTTCTACGTTGAACTCATTAAATATGAGCTTGATGCGATGTCCTGGCGTGGTGATGAAATGCCAAACACAGTCCGCATTCGGCGGATACGAGTCCGGGTAGTTGGGACTGTAGATCCTGCCAAAGGGAGCGGATATCTCGTACTTGCACTCCCCCTCCTTGCAGTCGTGTCCGTTTTCGTGCAGCGAGTATCCATTGTGGCATAGACAGATGTAGGAGCCAATGGTATTACGGCACTCGTGCTGACAGCCACCATTGTTCACGGCGCACTCGTCAACATCCGTGAAGAATACGGCCGCGAATCCGGACCGCTGGATGGATTTGTCGGAATGGAACTCAACCCGCAGAGCATTGCCATCGGAGGTGGCGGTGGGCGGGATGGCACTGCCGCAGAAGGTTCCAATCCGTTTAAGCCGGTTCTCCGTCAACTTGGAGTAGATGGTAACCGAATCGTATCCGCAGTCCGACTGCTGATGCGCCGTCCCCTCCAGGTCGAAGTGGGTGAAGTTGAGCGAAATCTTGTGCGTCGGCGGGGCAACAATCTCCCAAATACACTCCTTTAGCACGGGATACATTTCGGGGAACGAGGGTGATGTAATTGTCCCGTTCGGATACTCGATTACACCGCCACAGGCATCTAATTACAAGGGATTGCCGAAAGAACCATTCATTAAAAAATAGTAATGGGAAAAACATCTTCTCTCAAGTCATTTCATTTAAATGTAATTTGAAAACCCTTACCTTCGCAGTGCTTCTTGTCGCTGTGCAACTCGTAGCCGATGTGGCAGCTGCACTCGTAGCCCCCAAGTGTGTTGATGCACTCGTGCTCGCAGCCATGGTTCTGGGTCTCGCACTCGTCCACCTCCTTCATGAACACGGCGGAGAAGCCCGCCTTCTGCACGGATGTGTCGGACACGAATTTTACGTACATCGAATTGCCACTTGACCTGAAAGGGGCGCCGAACAAAAGGCATGGATAGGAATGGAGAATGGTCCTCCTCTTCAGAGATATACTCACTTCATGTTTGGCGGCGGCTTGTAGCCGCAGAAAACGCCAATTAGTGGCGCATCCTGGGCAGGACCGTCCCGTATCTCAACGTAGTCGTACACACAGCTGTCGTGGTTCTCCACCTCGAAGGACTGGAATTTGAGCGCCACCTGGTAGCCCTTGGGCACAGTTATTTTCCAAACGCATTCCTTGTTGGGCAGATAGTCCAGCGGGTAGTTGGGCGACTCTAAACGGCCCTCGGCATCGTCCACTGACATCTCACCGCCGCAAACAACTGCCAAAATGGAATTCCATGTACTCACAATGATTCCCAGGCATCCCCACACTGTCACTTACCGTCGAATTCAGCCTTGAATCCCCTGAAGCCCTCGCTGCGATGGGCATTGACATAGGTGAGCAGCATGCGACTGGACTCGGTGCGGATGACATCGTTGGCCACCTTGCCACAGAAGCGTCCGATGAGCGGGGACTTGGCAAAGTAACCATCTCGGATCTCCAGGTAGTCTGTTTCGCAGTTGTTCGATTTGAAAATGTTCTGAAAAATATTATTAATTTTGGAATAGCAAATATAATTCACAAATCATTGGGTATACCATGTTTTCCAACTTCAGAACCACTCGTTCGCCATGCGTCGCCGTTATCCGCCACTCGCAGAGCTCCGTCTCGTTGGTCAGAGCTCCGGCCGTATAGTAAGATGGGGCGGCGAAGATGCCCGTGCTCTCCTGAAAGGTTCGACCGCATTTGGGACACTTGTAGAGTCGATTGGCCTGGGCAATATCGCCCTGGCTGAGACGCAACCTCTGACCGATCTCGGGACGTTTGCGGTCCTTCATCTCGATGGGCAGAATGGTGTCTAGGTAGGTTCCCTTGGAGAATGTGTTCCGCGCATAGTGCATAATCGAATCGTAGTCATAGGCCATGCCCAGCGAGTCCACCTCGTCCGGTGACAGCATATTGAAATTGTACTCCTGGCCCTTCATAATATTGTTGTGTTCGATCGTGACGTGCTTTTCCCGATCCGGACGAGTGTGCTCGTGCCAGAATCCCACAACATGGCCCAGTTCATGCACCACTATTCCAAACTTATCGCAATTACGACCAATGGAGATGGCCTGGGGACCATTACCACGTTTTCCCACAAAGGAGCAGCAACTAAAATTAATTTAAATGATTTACAAATCTGCCTATAGTTTGTGGGAGGGAGCTGAAAGGACCTAACAAGTTCCTAACTAAAATCCTTTTTAATTAACTCACCCACAGCTGCGCACTGTAAAGACAATGTAGTTTGGATGGATTTCCGGATTTCGCTCCACAAACTTGATGCATGTGGAGTTCTCCCAGTGGCGCATGGCCTGCTTGAAGAGGGCCTTGTGCATGCCACTGAAGTTGCCGTCAATCTCGTAGGGAATCACACCATAGTCCCAGATACGCTCCTTTTTGGCGGTGACAGCGCGGGCCACCCGATGACGATGTTGCTCCTCCGCCGCCTCGTCCTTCGGCGGGCTGTAAAATAAGAGTGGCAAGTATTAGGTACGGATGATTCTGTGGCAAGTGTGTGTGGATGATGGGAGGGGGGGGGTGGTAGTGGGAGTGGGTTTCGGTAAAAACTTTCCACGTGGCGTATGCGTAATTTTAATTGCCAACAGTTTTCCATACATTGTTCACTGTTGTTGTTCGGCCCAACTTTTGCCACGCGAATTTCTATTAAAATTCATAACTTTTAACATGCACAAGTACACTCACACACTCACACACTCCCACACACAGCGGCAGAATGAATAGTGTTTAAGTGTGGGTGCGAGTGTGTCCTTGTGTCTGCGGGGCTTGCCAAAATGGCTGCTGTTTGTTTAAAGTTTATGCCAAAAAAATAAAAAAGAAACAAAACAAAACAAAAATACATGAATGAAAATGGCCGGCAATTTACAGCGGGACAGGAAATGGCAACGGAAACGGATGTGGCCATGGCTTTTCGCAACCGATGATGGTGGAGAGGAGTGCGGAGTGGAGAGGAGGGCGGCCTAGGACGAGGCTATGGTGGCGATTAACAAACTTACTCCACTTTCGGCAAATCCGTTTCAGGCACGGCATGCTGGGCCGAGTGATTGAATCCTGACGGGGGAGAGTGGTTCACATAGTGCGTTGTGCCTTGGCCCTTTCGACGATGCTGCCGATGGGAACGGTGCTTCTTGCGGGGCTGGTTCTGTTGGTGATGCTGCTGTTGCAACTGCTGTGTGTGATGGTACTGGTGTTGACGGTGGTGGTGATTCCCCTCCCCCACAGGGTGGCTAAGCTCTTCGCGCAACCGTTGCAGCTTGGCTTCGTGCTCGGCGTGAAGGTGGCTCCGCCTGCGATTGAGAATTGAAGTTCACTTAAAAGATTTATTTAAGCACTGGGAATGTGTTCTGCAGACTCTAGTATAGCCGTTTTGGATAAATGAAGGATTTGAAAAGTCAGGTCTCACCTCTGCTTGGGACCCCTTCGGTGACGCCTCCTCACCACGCCCCGCGAGTGCAAGAAGTCCACCTCCTCGTCGATCTGCATCCCATTGCCCCCCGCATTGCTGTATACATTGGGCAGGGTGGAGCGGTGCTCCGGCAGGGAGGTGGGAACGATGAGGGACTGGCGTCGGTCCGACACAAAGTTGTTGCCCGAATCGTCCTCGATGTCCTTGTTGTCCGATTGAATCTTGCGCAGGTCGACGTTCCGGTGGTAGGTCTGTGTCTTGTTGCTGGACTTGTCGCTAATCTCGGCCAGTGTAAGCCTGGCTGCCTTGGGCGGATTGTGACGCCTCTCCAACGGGGGGATCACCTCGTTCTTGTAGCTGGCAGACTGGGCATAATCCGAGGGGGACTGGGATCCGGGCTTCACCGGTTCATTAGCACTCTGGAGATTACGTAAAGAGTACTTGAATCAGATGTTCAGTGCTTGTTCAAATATAATGTAAGCATGTTATACATTGCTGTTCGAGTGGCTGCCACGAATGCCAATTAGCAAATTGAATTTGTGATTTCACTAATTTGAACATTTGAAGCTTTATTTTAATGGAATTGGCATTTAATCGGATCTTTTTGCGAAATTAGTTATTAAATACATTGGAAACAAAAAAAAAAGTTCATAATTGGAATAATATGAAACTCTATTCTGGCAAACAACTATTGTATCCTTTTTGTAAACTGACCTGACTTTGTGGTTGACCCGGCCCGGCCGATTTGAGATTCACTGGACTCGCACTGGGCAGCTTCGTCTTCTTGCGGATGATGTCGGTGAGACCCTCTTCCTCCACTTGCAAGCCCTCGTGGTAAACCTCTTGTTTAAGCTTCTCCAGATCCAGCTGGAAGGTGGCATTGAACTTGATCCTTGGGCCACGGACAGCGTCGGCAGCAGCAGCTCCCGATGCTGGGGCATCTGCCATCAGCTGCTCGACCTCCTGGCGCTCCTTCTCCTCGTCGTCGACGGGTGTACGGGCTACCACCGGGAAGGATTCACCCTCCGGCAGGGCGATGTCACCCATGAAACCGCCTGAAAGCACACAGATAAAACAGCTTAAATTAGGGGCATTATGGGCAGCAGCAGCCATAACTTACAAATTGTTTTTAATTATAAGCGACAAGGCGAAAAGCGTATAAATTTTTATTTTAATTGAAATTTCATGTGGCTCTGCGCCCAGAGCGCAGTGGTTGGCTGGTTAGCAGGCCAGTCGATGTTCCCTGCTGGTAATTTATAATTCGCACCGACAACGTCCTCCGGTCACGGACATGGAGATATAAAGCCATGCCCGTGGCCTGCTGCCCTGACAGTTATTTCGCCAGGCGGTTGGATAGACACACTCTGCATATCCATTTAATCAGTGCATCAACGGGGAGAGGACAGCGGACAGCGGATACTGCCGGACTGCCAAACTGCCGGACAGTTGATGCTTTTGTTTACCCAAGCTTCCAAACTCGCTCCACGCGGCGTATACGCAATATAATAGTGTATGTATGTGCGGCGTATGAGAGTGTGTGTCGAATGGGCCACATGTGGAAACTGGCCACCACTGGCCAGCAGGAGCAACAACGATAACAGTTAACAAGCAAAATATGAAATTGTTTCACTGTCTGGCTCAGAAATGTTAAACAAAATTAATTAAGTGCGTTTACACATTCAGATGAAAAAATGCAGATGAAAAGCAAGCAATTCAAACTGAAAGGCCGAAGCCCACAGACTCTCTCTCAAAACAATATATATAGGCGTTTTCCAGAGTGAATACATTTTAAATGAATCATTCTAGACCGTCCCCAGGAAGGATAAGCATCAATCTTTATTTTTCATGGAAATACTCCGACAGGCGGAACTCGGCTATCTCAGCCATGGCTAGAGCAATTCATTTACCTATAAAAACTGTCTGAGTGCCGGAGCTGGGATGGTCGGAGGGCAGAGCTTAATTCAAACATAAATAAAATAAAATTGCATTCGTGCTATTTACACGGCAGAGGCACAGTGAAGCCCACTCGAGTGGATCAGAGCAGCCAGTCCGTGATAGGACGGCATTAATGTTAACGCCTTTTGACTTCTTGAGGCCGCTCACCGTGCCCCACATTCCCATCTGTAGATGCTTCCGTTTTCGCCTTCACTTCCTGCAACGAGTTGCTCCGGCTCCGGCTCCGGCTCCGACTCATACTCCCAATCGGAATACAAGTCCCAGTTCCGGGTAAGCTAAGAGAAAATTCAGATACGGTAGCTAGCAATTCGATTATGCCAACTGCTGGAAGGGAACCAATCATCTTTGGATGCTAACTTGTTGGCAAGTAGGTCAGAACAAGTGGGAAATGGCCGTAAAGTCCGTATGTACTCGTAAGTACTTGGCCGGCATAGCCCTCTGGGTAATAATCATGGATATGTGTGACTCTCGAAAAGGTAATTAAAAGTACACAGAACAGTTTTAAAGTTTAATAATTTCTGAATTCAAGTGCTATAGAGTTTTTACATTTTTTGAAGAGACTCTAAAGTGCTATTCTTTGGTCCGAAATAGCAAATTAAATATTTAACAATAACCAAGCAACAGTTATTCCTTATTTCAATTATTTGGCCAATCAGACCAAAAAACATCCATCTGTCATTTGCCAAAAAACCAAAGAAAGCCACGACATAAAGTTCATATGAATGCAATCGAATATACCCAAAAAAAAAAATGTAACTCTGGTAAAATGGCACAATGCAGGAATTTTTCATTACAAAATGAAAAATCATTTATGAAGACGTCTTTCTCTCAAGTCTTGAATCAAACACCGATGGAGTTACATCTATCAGATACAACAACTATTCGAATGCTGGAAAATTTGAATTAAATCATACGTCAGAATAAATCTCACATTTATATCGGATCTATACGAGGGCCACAGCCTCCGGCCCGGTGCCCTTTGTTTTTGCTGCAATTGGTGCATGTTGACTTTGAAAATATATCGTATTTACATTTGATTTAACAGTCAAACAAATTTCTAGAATTGCGCAAATATTTACATACACAATCTGAAAATCTGCACAGCACAGCGAACACGTGTGCCCTGTTGTGGATTAAAAATATATACATATGTGTTGTGCTCTTGCCTTGCTTGCTGTGCACATATGAAATTTAAATTTAAAACACAGCAGCTCGCGCACGCCCCACATGGCGTATGATTGATTTGGCTCGGCTCGACTCCCTCTCTGGGAGGACTTGAAGCTTAAAGTAAGTGGGAGCAACTCAAGCAATGCACGTAGCCAGTTGGCATTTAATTCTGTTAACATTCACCAGGCTCCAAGGAGCAAATACGGACGTGGAGGCAGCAATAAAAAGACGCTGCACTTTTCGTGGCACAGCAGGCGAGATAACTTGCCGCATAATGCGTCGCAAAGCCGACGCAGGAGTCCAAAGCTGTTATCGCACTGTCCACCTACACAAGCGACCGCCAGCCCGGAGTGTTAACAGGTCAGAGGAGACTAAAACGGAGTGGAAATGGGAAGTGAAATGGAAAAGAACGGCATCCAATGTGCGTAGATGTTCGTCTGAAATTTCATTACATTTACGTTAAATGCCTTTGGCCGGTCGTCCGTTTCATTCAGTCTGACTGGCAGACAAACAGTTGGCACAAGTGAAAGTAATTAAATTTCTGAGCGTTGCCAGCTCCGCAGACGCTGAATCTTCCACCCACGGTTCAAGCCCTGTCCTGCCCTGAGATCCTTTCCACTCCTCATCCTCATCATTCACACTAACGAACTGACACACGAAACGTGACGTTTTAGAGGGGATTTTGAGTTTCAAACTCTGCTCCCACTGACCAGTGAGTGAAACCCGTAACCCTTTAATGGCGGCCACAAAAATGTTGGGTCGTTTCTCGACGCTCTCCGCCCATGCTGCGTATGCGTAATGTGGCAACACTTTATGAGCTTCGCCCGGATCCGCGCTCGCTCTGTGAATACAAGTTTAATTAAAAATAAAACCCAGCTAACTCCAGCTCCACCTCCTTGGGCACATCTGATTATTCGCTCCGGGGGCAAAGCTTTATACGTGCGACACAGAAACAACACACAAAACGGCGGCAATGGCAACCGCAGCAGACACGAGGAGGCAGCTGCGGCCCAACACACTAGTTGCCGCACTTAACGCATTGCCAGCAACATGGTGGATTCTAGATGGACGTTGGACGATGGACGATGGACGAGGGAAGCTGGACCATTTTGTGGGTCAAAAGCAAATAATTGAAGAGAGAACGTTGGGCTGGCCGGCAACTGATTGCCATTGTTGGGGTCAGGCGGGTCAGTCGCATTCATTTTACCTTTTTTCTTGACCAGCCAACCCCTCTGTACATTTTGGGCTCTTTTTTTGTTATTTATGGATTCTGTGCTCTTTTGCGGATGTCAATACTGAGCCAGCCGGTTGCTGTGTCATAAAATAAAATACGAGTATGTGCGCAAATAAAACACAGGCGATTAAACAACAAAAATGTGTGTAAAGCACAGAAAGGTTTTTGGCTCGCCGATTAAACGAGAAAAAGTAGTAATTGGTCAACGGTATTTGAGCTTCATAAACTGGCGTTCTTTCAATCGGGTATTGGTTTTGTTGAAATGTTTGTGAAAGTCTGCGTCTTCAAATTTTAATAACGTGTGAGGTTATCCAAAAGTTTATTAAGAATACTTGATTGAAATTCAATTAAAGGAGTTTATTTTCCATTCGAGGGATTATTACCTTTTTTTAGTAAGGATGATTGTAAATATTTAACTTGCTTCCATTAAACAAAAACAAACTTCTTAACTAGTTACTTTTATTGTACTCTTGTGTGCACTCTATCCGGACCCACTGGCTGACTGACTAACATCTTTGGCTTTTAAATCGCTGGCAGCATTTTGAATATCGCCGTAATTATGCATAATCTGCTATGGCAGTGTGCATGTTTACAGAACTTATGGGGCATGCGGAAAGCGGAAATGCATACATATGCATGCCCCATATACATGTGCATATTGCAGGGAGCCTGCGTGTCTGTGCGTATGTGTGTTTTGTGCGGGAGATTCCCCCTTCGTTTGGGGGCGGTGTGTGCGTATTAATTACCGTAGCCATAACAATGAAATTCAATTTGTTGACTACGCCCCGCGGACACGATAAATGGACGGACACACAAATTCATCAGGCCGGGAATTATGTTTTGATAAGCGGCCAAC
Source organism: Drosophila atripex (assembly GCA_035045925.1). Classification (NCBI taxonomy): domain Eukaryota; kingdom Metazoa; phylum Arthropoda; class Insecta; order Diptera; family Drosophilidae; genus Drosophila; species Drosophila atripex. The sequence goes on along the minus strand of JAWNOP010000022.1, from coordinate 880,371 downwards.
GAGCAAACGAGCCATAAACCGTCGGCCGGATGGATATTCAGGCGTTGCCTAAATTAAACATGAAATCAAGGCAAATAAATGCCGACAAATATACCAAGCATCCACACACACACTCTCTCACACACAAGATGAATCGCATACGGATGCAGACGGACAGACAAACAGGCGGCCAAACAGAACGGAAGGAAGGATGAGCAAAAGGCGAGGTCCTGGCAGAAGGGGTACACAGGCTACTGTCGGGGAATGGGGGCACGGATAGGAATATATGGTCGGACAAACTAATCCGGCGGTAGCCGAGATTGCATGAAGACCTCAGCCATTAGCCGGCTGGCCAAAAGCGGCATTGCGAATTCTACTGCGAATAGTTCCGGCTCTAGTTTGGCCCGAACTGCCCGGCCCGGCCCGGCCCGTTTGGCCATGATGGTGATTCGGATGGTGGATTCGATAAACGATAAACGAATCAAACCATCTATGTCAAATGTATCCATGATGAGGCTGGTAATCATCAGTCAGAGGAGACACCAACAAGCGAATTAAAAGTGGCGCCTAATGAAATGGAAGAGTCTTCTGTGTTTGAGAATGGGAAAGTTAAATTGTTCTATTGTGGCTTTAAAACTCAATTTAGATCTTGATAGGCAAATGTATATTTTTTTAAATAGAACCTTTCATTTTTAGTGTATTTGGACAATGGAGCAGACCCGGCTTATAAAAACCACTGATGGTCATGTGCACTCATGTCCATGGCCAAAAGACCCTCTGCCCCATCAGAGCTCCGCAATTCCCCCAGATCCTCTTAGCGGGCCAAAATCCCAGATAGAACTTGAGGGCAAACAATAGCGGGCCAATGTTTGAGTTCCCGCAACAGATTTATGATGGACAACTGCGTCGAAATATTTATGCAGCTGTGTGTGGCGCGACCGCGGGTTGCACTCCGTATTCCGCACTCTCAGCCACGGCCACTATTCACCTACGGCTTCTGATGTATGGTATGTGCGAATGTGGGTATGAGGAGCAGAGTAGCATCTATAAAAACTATTTTCCATTGCAGCCGTACAAACAGACGAGTGCAAAAAATGCGGTGAACATGCTCGGACATTGCAGCTCGTTGGCACAAAGAATTTTTAGCACAAGTTTTGGCTTGGAGCGCGGCAATAGGAGATAGAAAAATATATTTTTGGGTGTGCAGTTTTTCAATTGGAGATGGGGCTCACAACGCCCAAAAAAAAATAAAAAATAAAGAAAGCGAACCACCCGCGGGCTTTTTGTATGATGTGTGAATCCGAGAATTGAATGTGCAGTTCACCTACTCAACGTTCGCTGGCACTTTATTACTTCAGCAATTCTGCAGCCGGTTCAATAAACTCTCGATGCACCCCCGACCCCTTCGTGGCACGGCTCCTTTCACTTAGATGCGTTTTGTTCACCCATAAGCACCCGCCATTCCAAGCGACAGCTTCCGACCCGGCGTTTGGCAGTTGCATCTGATAATTGTGCCATCAGCAGTGCCACCATAGAAGTTGTGTCGGTGTCGCGTTTATTTTCGTACATTTTCTCACATCCAAAATAAATGATGCCAAATTAAATGCAGACTGTTTGTTGCAGCAGAGACTGTTCCAGATGGAGGGATAGTTTCTCTACTCCAGGTTCCATATAAAATGTGCAAAAACCATATTGCATACCTTTAACCTTCTATTTTGTTTTCAATTCTGCATCAAAACAATTTTATATTAATCCTATTATTGATACATTTTTCACATTTGCATGCGTTTTTCGATATAAATCTGTGATTTTCGAACAATCCAATTGGTATCCAATTTTTTTATGTATTTTGTCTGTTCATGTGCATGCACTCATAATACTAATGAAAAAATATATATGTGTTTTTCAAATACACACGAAAATCGTATAAAGGACTGAACCACTGCAAATGAAGCTCTATGCACGCTTGACTGGATTTTTCCTCAATTGGGTTTCGCTTTGGCATATGAATTGAATATCGGATTCTTGGCATTTGCTTTGTATGACCCTGCAAAAAAATGGCTGGGCACAAAAAAATAAACAACAAATGGAGAACGCATCCAATTTGTCTTTGGTCTGCCGCTTTGACTCCGAACTCATGCTGAGAGGAGCTCAGCCCAGCATGGAGCTTAAGGAATATGAAAAAATGAAATGCCAATCACAAGTTGAACCTAGATCCTTATTGGGGGTCATTGGTGATTGGGTGATATTTTTTATATTCACTCGTTCTTTGTGCTCTGCTTCCCATTGGGATCTGGGATCTGGGACAAACATTTCGCTGGCTAAACAATTAAAATCACATTTACAAATTTAAAATGCGATTTGCATAAATTACGCCGCTCCCACAGCTGCAGGCGCTCACAGGCAGACATATGGAACACGGAATATATAGATATATATACATACATGTATGAATATATGTGCATATGTACAAGTGTACATGTACATGGCTGAAATTTATGTATGTGGCGAAACATAAGCTTCATTTTGTGGCATTATCTGAGCAGCTTTTGAGCTTGTTTGTGTTGCCTGCTTATTTATGCCAATTTGCATAAACAATGATTGCAGCATACCGTTCACAGCCAGTCGACGATAACAAATTCTGGCAAACAGGTTGCTCAGACTTATGGCAATTGTTTCGGTTCTATTGGCATGAGGGTAGTCAGCATCCAGCATCCAGAGTCTTGCTTTGTGTTTGTTCAGGCCAGCACCCACACAGCGCGGAGAAGTATGCTTCGAAAAGTTTCAGAATGCAGCTGAGCCATTTCGAGCTCGCCATTTTGCAACACATGCCACACATTCACTCGCAATCGCAATCGCAATCCCACTCGCACATAATTCCCCTTTTGGGCGCCCTGTCATTCTTGTTGGCATTAATTAATTATGTAAACAGTTTAAATGCAAGTTTATTTTATTTACACGTGTTTCTGGTTGCTATCCGGGCGTGCCATTTCAATAAATGCAATTTAATGCAGCTGCAAATGCAATAGTATCAGTCGGAATTTGTAAATGCCAGTTACGGTAACAGTAACAGCAATATAACTGTCAGGTGGGCCAAATCCTGGCAGAGCCAGAGGATAGATGGAGCAGTCAATAGCTTCTAAAATTCCCTCCGTTCGGAGGATAAATAAGAGTCTCAACATCAGCCGCCTCTTACTGTCGGCACTTCCGATTTCCTAACATTTCCGCAGCTCCCCTTCCTTCCGCTGCTTTCAATTTTCCCTGCAAAAGATTTGCCTTTTGAAATCCGCCAACAGTTAAAAGCATTTCGAGTCTGTCATCGCCCACACAATGGAGTGAGTTTTATAAAATGTATATAAATCTATTGTCAGAATTCGAATTCCGGGAAGCTGACAGCTGAAATAAGGTCAATGACTGGACAAATGGCAACAAATTATTTTACATAAACGAAAACTATTCTTTTGGTGTGGGTTGACGGGAAATTAAATTAATTTATGATTTCATGTATGTATATATTGTGGAACATACGAGTTCCAAGCAAAGTTAAGCGTTAAATAGATGCGGTTTTTAATTAAGGGCATACAAAGCTCTATTGCCGAAAAGTTTGCCATCCCTCCAGCTGGTTTCATGTGGCTTTGTAAGCAGATCCTGTTGGCTGTGTTGCGGCGAGCATCCCAAAAATCCACTCCCACTCCAGCACTCCCTCCAGAAATAGTAAAAGCCAGCAAGTAGCAGCACCAGCCAGCAACAAACTAACTCAATTCGTCTGCACACAATGCCGCCGAAAGTGCGAATTGTAAATAGTTTCTGGCGTCAGGATCTGGCTTAGCGATGGACTTTTTAAGAACCCTGCAGGGCACTTAGGAGGTGTAGGGAAAGCCAGTCAAAGGATTTTTTTTTGACACATACTGCACTTGGAAAAAACGTTATAAAGAAGCATATGTCCATATGGTATTAATTTATAGTTCTTAAAGATTTGAAGACTCATTGTGAATAAATACTGGGGTCCTTATTTTAAGTACTATTATGTGCCTTCATTCAAAACTTTTGAATCGAAAAATGTGCCTGTCAGTCTCTGGTGTCAAGGGCTACATTTTAATCCTAGATTATAAGCCCTTCCACTTTAAATTTTAGATATTTCTTTATTCAATAACTAACACTTTGAATAATTTATTTTAATATTTTCACTATGAATATAATACGAATTATTCCAAGTGCATTTTATATCTTTATAGTTTAAGCTCCAAGCTTCTTTCTGCATATTTCCTTTGCCAGTTTATCATGCACCCATTTTTCGGGTGCCACCGCCAGGTAAGACGACCTGTACTGCAGTTCCATCTCTATGTTAGTCTTGAATCCTGGTAAAATGCACGCGATGGCTTCGGAAAGCCTTTTTATTCCAGAGCGGCAGAGAGTTAACGGCGCTAGTTTGTTGCCATTTCAGCCTTGCCGCCGCAGGATCAATGTAGATGTGGTTGCGAGCATGTGCAGGGGAGGTTGCATAGTGGGAAATTATTTGCCGTCACTTGGGCAGGTTGTTGAAGTTGGCCAGCATTGTGCCTTCCAGGCCACTTGAAGCCGTCGCGCCTCCAACTACGGCTGACATTTTGGTCGCTCCGGCTTTGCGGTTGTTATTGTGATGCTGTTGTCATCATTACTGTCGTCATCTTTGCCTAGTTGGCTGCTTCACGGCACTCCACCACGGTCCTGTCTGGCGTGGTTTGGTTTGGTTTGGTTCGGTTCTGTTCGCAATGGCTTGGTAAACCATTTCCCCCATTTGCAGTGCCATTTGCGGTTTGATTTCTTGTGTTCAGCCGCAGTCACGCCTCGCTGAGTTTGCTCCAAGTCCCCGACCAAGTCCCGGGTCCTGGCCCACCATTGTTATGGTTTTGACAGAGCTTTTGTGCATTTTGTCTTTGCGAATTAATTAGCAAGACCCTGCACAAAGGACTCACATTCTGATGCATTCCGTTGCATGTGAGCAGTAAATTGGCAAAACGCATTATGACACTATCTTGAACCTCCATTCCTCAACGCCTTTGTGTTGCATACTTCTGGGAGCCGGTCGAGGACCTTAATTAACTTCCCTGCATTTCCCAGATTCTCCAGCAGTAGTGATGTTTGGCAAATAGTGTGTATGTACTAGGGAGGTTTCCGTAGGTAAATTTCAGGTGAATGGAATTCTCCACAGTTTGAAATGGCAATAGGAAGTTGATTATCTGTCTTGTTCCCAGACGAAAATTCGATATCTGTGCGAAATTGAATTGGTTATCTCGGTGCATGGAATTGAAAATGAAAAATTGTTTGTTTTCCATCGTCCCTATCTTGGAGTGTTGCGTGCATTTGCATATTTTAGACAGAGCCCCGTGAAAATCCGTGTTGACCCACTTTTCAGGCCGGCCTACGAGGGCTGCGAAATGCAAACAATTCATTAATTGTCGCAGCGTCAAAGAGCACCGCGGAAAGCCCACCAGGCAGTCATGATTGATTGCGAAATTGTGGAGGTACTTTTTCGCAGGCACGTATGCACGCTGATTGCTAAAATATATTGGGGGGTGTGACTTATCTAACAACTGAAGGGCCAGAAGCCGACCACATAAGACCCACCATCAAGACCACCAATGGAGTTGATTAAATTTGAACAAAAATATTACTAAGCCCCTTTTAACATGTGATTTATGGCTTTAACTATGGATTGTATTTTGAATAAACAAGTAAATTAAAACCATTGAATTTATTATCCTTTTAACGTTTAATTCTCTGTCTTTTTTATGAAAACTAAACACTTATACTAAAAATTTGATGAGGTGGTTTATTTATGTTCCATTAATATTCATATGGGTCCTGAATCACTACGTTTAAGCTTCCCAATGCCTTCCATCTGCAAACACTTGACGACACATTGGCAATGATAGTTAAGGCGGAAGTTGTTTGCTCCTCAATATACGCATACTTTGGCGAGTATTTTGCCTGAGGTATGTACATATGTCTGTGTTTGAGGAAGTGGGTGGTTAGGTGGCTAGATGGCTGGGTGGCTGGCTGGCTAGGTGGCTTGTCGGCTGCGGGAATGTACATATAACTTTTTGACAATTGATGTGAACAAATACTTATAGATAGACCCGCAGATAAACTTGCCAGCTCCTACAGCGAGGCAGACAAATTGCAATCGAACCCGACTCAGGCTCAGACACGGATCCGGATCCGAATCCGTATCCGAATCCGGGTGCTCCTACAAGTCCAGAAGACAGCCATTGATACGTCCTCAGACGCATCGCTCGACAGTCAATTTCCTTACATTTTTCTCCCTTGGTTTTGTATTATTTCCTCCCTATCTGGTCGTTTTTTTTTCGCAAACTAAGGTAAATTCAATTGATTCGAATACGCGGAGGGGGCGAGGGAATCTGATCGGAGGAGAAGCCAAGGAAGCTAAGCGCCGAGCATGCCACAATAGCGCTTAATTTTCAACGCTGCAACAAGCGGCTGACAGGGGTTGAGAGAGGGCTGGAGCGGACCGGAGGGAGGCGGATTGTAGGTGGTGGCAGGTGGCCATAAATAATGCCGAGTGAGGGGGGTGGGGTTGAGTGGGTGGTGGCAAGTTGAGCGGCTTTCACGTGTGGCTGTGTCCGTGTGTGTGTGCGAGTCTCGAGTTAACAAGACTTTTCGCTTTTACTCAAACTCACAGTCTAATACAATTTTCAAAGCTTTTGTCTTCCCGGCACTTCACTGTAGGAGTATCGAAAAATCTCATATGGATATACACTAAAAAATAATCCCCAACTAACGCATTTTTCATTTTAGCCAAGATATTTTTTTTGTTGCCAATAAATTCTTCAACAAAAACGAGGGTAAATAGGAATGTTAAAGTTTATAGATTTTAGAATACCTTCCTTCATCTTTCTTAAACACTTTTAAGAGTGTATAAAATTTAAATTTTTACTCAAATAATTTTTCAGGATGTTACAAGTTTTTCTCACTATAGTAATATAGAGATTACTGTTTAGATATTGGTTTTCAGCAAAGTTGAATCAACGTTAAATGAACGCCGAAGCACCGAAAGAGCGAACCCATTTCCGTGACCCGCGAAACGTACCCCACCCATCCTTGGGCCCGTACTCACCAGCCTTGCAGGGATCCATGTCAATGTCTCCGGATACCTTTGGTGACACTTGCAGGCGCATCAGCTCCTCGATGGTGTACTTGCTGCGGTAGGGGCGTCGCAGCCGGCGAATTGTGCCCAGATACTCATCGAACAGCCGCCGGCGGTGATGGTGCATAGCCCTGGCGTCCTCGTCACTGCCACCGTCCTCTTTCGATTGCCCGGCCAGCTGTTGCAGGTCGCCATGGTCCTGCCTTGGGGCGGAGGGGGCGGCGACGTCGGCGGCAGCGACTGGTAGTGCCGCCCCAACCTGGTCGCCATTGGATCCACTCGGCCGGGGGTTCTTGGCGTGCACCGAGATGAGCACCAGGAGGCCAGTGGCCACCAGCAGGGCACAGTTAGTGTAGCTAACGCCCGGGTTAATGCCACGCCTCCTACGCATCGTAGTAGCTTGCAACTTTGAGTTTGTCTTTTTTTTTTTGATTTTACTTTTTTTAAAGATGCTTTGTGTGTGCTTTTTGTTTGCTTTCAGCACGCTTCGTGACCAGCGGGTCTTTGGGGTTCTGTAGGGCCTATCAGTCTGCTGCACTCAGTAGAATTTCTGCATTTTCGCTTAGCACGTGCCGGGCCTGAAATGCAAATGAGTTAAAAGTGGGTTAACAACGGCTTAGTGGAGCAACAACGCAAAAGCAACGATTAGATTGTGGAATGTGTTGAAAACAGCTTCATTCAGGTTCACACCAGCCTCAAAATACGTGGAACTGTTTTTATTTTCTATTTACTATTTCACTTTATTTTCATGCTGGGTTCTGTGTTCCCAAGCTCTTTAACCCCTGATAACCCATTCTCCCAAGGGTGGCAATTTCGCGATGTAGAACCACTAGTGACCATGAAATGGTTCCTCCACAATATTTCTCAATTCAATCACTCTTTCCAATCTAAGGCAAGGTGTTATCGCTGTTCCACGGATTAACACACAATAAAATGTCATCTTCTCTTTTTTAGTTTTTATTTTATGTTCCCAGGCCGACCAGACCAACGATAACCTATGGAACCCACCATGGAACTACCCACACTTTCGAATCGATTGTGAAAATATTTGCTTTTCCCCCCCGTTTTTCGGACTGGAAAAAGGCGGAACTTTTACACATATTGATGAGTGTGCTCTAAAGCTGACATTGCATCGAAATACTACGTAAATGCATTGGGGGATTTAATCGTGAAAATGCAGATCAAATGGCTTGCCACATTACCATTCCCGGGCGGCAGCCAATCCACTTATGCATTCCCAGCCGAGAATATCTTGGCTCTTATTTGCAATTGGAATATTGTGCTGCTGGGAAATGTCAGCGGAGCCGATTCGTTTGTTAATCCTGGACTGAGCTGAACTGAGACGCAGATGCAATCGATACAATTGCCCGGGAATCGACAGAATCGTAGGCAGATTATTGTGCCCCGACCCTGCAACAAACATCAAGCTGTGCGGCTTATCGAGAGCGAGATGTTTGTTCGAAATATCTTCGGGCACGCCCACCCAAGTCCCATAGACTCATTCCAGAGCAATCAATGCAACGGAGGCATCTCATTTGCATACTTACCCACAGTGGGGCTACGGTTTCGATAGAACCCTGCATACAAGATGCTCCAAAATTCAAATGGAGTAAACATTAATCCCATAAAATCTTGGCAACTGGCCATAGACTCATAAATGTGTAAGGCAATTAATTATGCGGGATTCTGGCTGCTATTATTTTGACAGCAACTGTAGCAACAAGGCACATACACGACTTCATTGCAATATGGGCCCATGTTAACATCTGGGCCTTGGGCAATCATAAAAACTCTGGTACTGGTAGCTGGCAGGCAACATTAAAAACAAAAGAGGTGTAAAATCTAAACGAAGCCCAACAGCTGTCGAAGAAGATGGCTGCCATATACGGAGTAGATGGCGGCAAGTAAAGCAAGTCGATTGAATGGAAACGGCAAGCAGTAAAACAGGCCCACCAGGTAAATGTTCCAACTGCACTGCCATCAACTTAGCACTCAATTAATTTCGAGTCAAAGGAGGCAAGCAGGCAGGTAAGGATGAGGACTGGAAGGACACCTTCTGAAAGGCAGGCACCTCGTGGCCTATGCACAATAACAGGTAATTAAAAATCGCTTAGCTCCGGCACAGAAGCAAAGCAATTCACAAAACCTTTTCAATTAACTTGAATGTTTGGCCAAAGCCATTGTCATCAGGCCATGTTTCTGCTCCTGCTGTTGCTCCTTACTGAATTTTCTCCCCAGCAATTGTGGCAATTTCATTAAATCATTTCATTTCCGGCTCCGCCAACACACACACACACACACACAAAACAAATCAACGACTCGCCTGGCTTTTTATGGCAAATTAAGTTGCCTTTTGTGTGGTCCTGGTTTTGGTGGTGGTGGTGCTGCTGCTGATGGGGGTGGTGCGGCGAGAAGCCAACTAGCAAATAAAGCCAAACACCACGCAGACAATTTCACCGGCAAACCTCGGACAAAACTTTTTGCAGCCAAACAAAACAGTCGAAGGCGAGGCACGAATGGCAAAAGGATGCAACATATTTTCCTAATTTCATTTCGTTTAATTTAACCCAAAGCCAAGAGCTGTGCCAGGACTCGGTACAAGGGGCGAAAAGGAGCGGTCTCAGCAGCCATTTCCATAATCCAGAGTCGCATAATTACGTATACGCCACTTGGGACAGGAATGCTGATGCTCAATAACGATGAAGACGATTATGATGATGTTGCGTTCTCATTTAAGCAAAATTAAAAATTCAATTGATAAATTCCAAGCTAAATAAGCACAGGCGGAAGTGGGGGAAAAAGTTACTTCAAATGTACGAGTAATTTTTCAACATCTCTTACCGCACCACACTGCACAGTGCCTTGTGATTTTTTCTCTTTTGTTGCCACGTCTCTGGCAGCAAATTGAAAATCGTTGAAAAGTATGTTAATTGGCTCAAGCCAAAGTTGCCGGGCCACCGACCAAGCAACCCACCAATCCACCAACCCACCGCCCACTGCCTCATGATTTTCCTTTTGCAGCCACTTTGCTCATTATGAAATTTATGCAGTCCTCAGCCTTAGTTCCACCCTCCTAGAGCCCCCGTGTTTGCGACGTACTCGCTATCGCACCCACATGGAAATACGAGTGTTCTACTTATCAGTGGCTTCCCATTGCTCTGAGATCTGGGTTCTGGGTTCTGGGTCTGGGTCAGTTCCCGCCACGATCGGCCGGCGTAAACAAATCCAAATTCAACGGCCCTACTACGTAATCAAAACAACGTGCTGTTTGTCATTCGATTTCTGTCACAGTGGCAGTGCTCTTTGGAGCCATTAAAGCGCAGCCAATTTGGACAGAATGGTGTCGATGCAGAAGCGGACACTTAAAAGCCTTAAGTTGCCATTTCCAAATGGCACGCGCCATTTACGTTTAGTTTAATTAGATACGATAAGAGCTTCGAGTGCCAGGCCGTCTGGCAGTCAGGCAGTCAGCCAGCCAGCCAGCCAGCCTATATCCAGATATCGCATCTTCAAGCTCCCCCGCTCCGATCCATCCAAGGCCATCAATCAGGCTTGTCAAGGGCTCGCAACTTTTCAACTACAGGAGCTGACAATGACAAGCGTCAAGTGACTGGGGAATCGTTGTTCTTAAACGGGGGCGGTTCCGCCCTCGCATCCGCATCCGTATCTGTGTCTCTGATTCAGGATCTCCTTTGCAGGAGGGTGGAACTAGGACTAGCACGCCCCACTCCATCCACACCCTGCCCCATCCCCTCCAACGAGGCTCTTTGTCGCTTTTAGTGTTCTACAAGAACAAATCCTGACAGAACACTCGGCGTAGGCAGCCAGCCCGCCATCCAGAGCTCTTTGTTTGCCTAATTTTGATTTCCTCCGTTTGACAGTTGACATTTGCAGTTGCAAACTACCCCAGCCCGGACTCAAAGATATGAATTGAAATGACTCTCGAATGTATCGCAAAGAGTGTCATTTAAAATGAAAGCACGGATTGAAATATAACGACAAGGAGGAAGTCACTGCCGCCAATGCCCAAGTTTTGCCTCCAACGACTTGTTTAGCGCATTTCGGTAGCATTTTTCGACTTTTCCCATTTTTTGACAATTTTCGTTGCACTCAAGGACATCGAAATGCAGTGCACAGCATCCGGCCATGACTTGGTTAACAAGTGGAAGTAGCATAGCAAGTCGAGGAGCAGGAGCCGAAGCAGGAGCGGGAGCCGAGAGGCTGTGCCTCAATTTGGAAACAACTTAATTTCAATTACCGACGCAAAGACTGGCAGCCGCCCCACCCACAAACAGGACAGCTGAGATGGTATAATGAATCGGGCGGACAGTGTTCCAGCATCCAGCACCCAGACGAGGGTCGAGAGCTAGCTGCGGCCGACTTTTATGCGATTTAAAATGCTTTACAAGCGCAAAATGCAACCAGGCGGCTGAACTAACAGCCAACAAGCAACCAAACAAACAGACCGACAGATAGACGGACGGACACTCAGAGCGGGGAGGCCAGAGGGCAGGGATCGGGGGGCAGGACCCACGGACACCAACTCGAACCAAGGGGAGGCTACGGCCAGAACTGAGCCTGGACCCAGAACGAATCTAAAGCCAACGGCAAATAATTAAACTTGGCTGCCCGGCACCTGTGGCCCTTGTCCGCACGGGTCAGGCCATGGCCAAAGGCACCCATCCAAATAGCCGCCCACTGTCTCCCAACCCCGCCCCCCAGTACCGGGCTGGTGACTCTGTGCAACTGTGGCAAAAACAAAATGAGTGGGAGCGAGTCCTGATTATTTAGCAGCTCGGCATGTGAATGTAAATAAAGTTCAGCCATAAAACACCACGTAGACAGATAGTCGGGCACCGAGCCAAGCCGGCTAGGCCAGCCAGGCCATCCGCCGCTGCCGGGGTCGCATCCTCATTGCCATAATCTGCAACAGAAGCGGGAGAGCCCGAGGCGATGCAAATAACCACAGGGTCGGATAAGAGCCAGGAGACTGGACACTACACTGAGGAAAACTACCAGAAGGTCATTGACTAAATAATTGCAAACTTATGAAGAGTCTTGGGAATGAAGATATTAATTTGAAGTAGATTCTTGCAAAACACGTTGCATTTCATTAAATAGTTTCTGAATGAATGAAAGAAAGAAATTATGCAACGCTGTTAGTAGTATCTTGCGGTGCTGGATACTGGCCAACTCCTATTCGTTCACCAGGCTCGGTTCATAAAGAAATGGCGATTTATTTATAAACTTGGCTTGCAGCTCGGATTTTGACCAGCAGGACTACCGGCACTAAAGTTAAGAAATAATTAATACTAACAACGACGAATGACGAGCGTTCTGTGGCTTGGGAATTGGGGCCGACATGGCCCATTGGAGGTTGCCGGTTGATGCTGGGATTCGGGGTTTTCTGGCTGCCAGGATGCGCACCTTTGCATCCCGGATGCCACCGTGCTGGCGCCCCTGTTGTTTCGGGTCATGAATAACAATTGCCAGGATGGAAGCGAGATGGGAGCCACAGAGAACAGGCTGGAACGGCAAGGGCCGGGAAAATATGGCGGCAAAGATTTCTTTTTATGGTGATTGCGTGGGAAAATTGTCGGCACCCGGGCGGCAATGCCTGCGGGGCCGGCGATAAAATATGAAAAGAATAAAAAAGTGAAAACAGCGCCCCAATGCAAATATGAAAGGCGAGTGAAATCCTTTTAATTTGGCAAATAAAAGTGATGGCAAGGCAACCGATGAACAAATTTCAGCGGAAGCCCCCCGTGAAGTCAGTGGCTGCGGAATAAACGAAAGGATAAAAAAAGGAGAATGTTTTGCGGGGAATTGGCGACTTAACTTTTTGAATCTAAATGCGTGCAAGTGAAAACGATCTCAAAACTGGTGGGAAAGTAAAAAGTTAAGGACCAACTTAAGTATGGCCAACTACTAAGTGCCAAAAACCACGAGCCGGGCAATCGAAGCCACTGAATAGATTCCGGATTAAAGGCAATTTGTGGTCTATCCGAAATATTCCTCTAAACATGCATCCAAGTGTGCCGACTCACTTGGAGCAAGGAGCCCAATTAAGTTATCTTGCTGGCATGGCAATAGAGGATAATAATTACATGAAGAAATATGACAAAAAGCAGAACTTCACATAAATTTGTCTGGAATCGGGCCAAGTAAGTGAAATATAAAATCTGCTTAGACCCTAATTAATTACACATGCTGCAGCCGGGGGAGCGACACCAGATGGGGGCCTCGACAGCAGCCCTGACAGGACCCAGTCGAGGGGAAGTGGAAATAAAAGAGCACTTGTTCGCCAACAAGCACTTGCGACATATCATTAACTTTGCTTTATAGCAACCAAAAATTCTGGCTCCCCCCTATCTGGAGGTTTGTGGGGACGAAATTGAAAGCACTGCCTTGGCAAACGATGAAGTAAAATAAGAAAAGAAAATCATTCGTGGAGTTTGTGATGATGCTGGGGTGGTGCTTCTAAAGAAAACGAGGAGTATGAGGGCTGGCTTCAAGGGTGTCTCCTGTCAAGGATGTGTAACAGACAGTAGTACCAAGGCGTCAGCTGTAACGCCTTTGCAGGGCAAACATAAACACACACCCACACAAGCCCTAAATCCTGATAAACATTCAGGACACTTTCTAATAACCATAAAATAACTCAAATCTTTTTGCCAGATTTGTTTCCTGCCTGGTCGTCAGGTAGGTAAATTTGGATTTTTAATACCTGCGGTCTATCCAAGGTAAAGTGTAGTTACCTTCGTCCCAGCCTGGCATGGCCGGGCGAAACACTCCAGAACCTCCTCCCGTCCTAAGCTCGGTCAGGACTTAATTCGCTTTTAATTTTTGCCATGCTACGACAGCAAAAAATGCGAAAAAGAATTCCCCATTTACCATGACGAAAAGTGGAAAAAACAGAGCCGAAAATACATCAGAAATTTGTTAAGCACGCGCTATCAGACCGAAGTGCGTGTACTGGGCGGGGAAAAAAAGGAAGCTCAAGATGCGAATTGAAAGGATCCGAAAGGAGCACGGAGCAAAAGGATATGGGGGCAGGGCAGGAACATCCAAATGAATTCTATTCAAAGCGCCGCTGTCAGAAAATATGAAATGAAATGTTGTCGCTGGGGAGAATTCGCCATCCAGAGTCCGGCAACGAGAAATATTGTTAAGAAATGCATACGCGGGCAATTTTTATTATTCCTTGCCCTCCTTGCTGTCCTTGATGTCGCCTTGGCGTGGCGACAGAGGAGCAGGGGTTGGAGCTACTGCTACGGATGCCATTGGTGCTTAAACACGAAATGCTTAATGGCAAAGTTGCCACAAAATGTTTGCCAGACGAGGGACGGTCACCGAAGCAAAAATGAAATGCGTTTCTGGCTGCTAAAGTCCTTTTGGTGTTTGTGTGTATCTGGGTGGTTAGTGGAGCGTAAGCAACCTGGCCACCAATATCAATATGCGTCTTTTGTGGCACTTCGCCTCCCAAGACAGCCGGTTCCCGCCCCCTCTAACAATTGTTCGCCGCCGGAAGTTGATATTCTGGCAAGCGGAAGTGTTGCAGCATCTTGAGACAAGGGGGTTACATTCCCCCAAAATTCATATTTTCCATTTCGTTTTCCCCCCTTACTCCCCATGCATAAATTTCCATTTAACAGACATTCTCGCAGCCAAAAAAAGAAGGAGACTCGAAGCATATGAAAAAGTTTTGTGGCAATCTGGCCGAGACACTCCACTGACGCAGGAATCAAAGCCAATTAAGTCTATGCCTGGCTTTTGGACCCTTTTTTCTTTCCTCCTCGAGGATCTTTGGTCCAAAAAAAGGGCGAAGACATCAATAAAGGAAACCATAAATAAATAAAGTGCCAGGGGAGGGATGCGATCCCAACAAGTTCGTTGCTACCAAGAGGAATCTGCTTCTATGTCGCGTCTTTATCGTGGGCACCTTGACTCTTGTTTGTTCCGTATTGCAGTAGCTACTACCCATACACGGGGAATCTCAGAGATTACAGGCACGCACACACCGAGCGAACAAAGCGAAATCTGAAAGATTCTATTTTAATTATACCGGCGGCCTTTAGATTGGCAATTGACGATCTGCGTTGAGTTTTTTCCTTTTGAGATTCAGTTTTTTGTGCTTGTTTTCTGTGTTTTTGTTTGTGCGCGTCCGCAGATGTGTGAAATGAAAAGCGGAAAAGTGGAAACCGCAAGTCGTCACAGGGGCCAGAGATAGTAATACGCAAAACACCCACAACGGAACAGAACAGAACAGAACAGAACGCAACGCCATGCGATGCGATGCCATGCTGGTGGGCACTCCGAGACGGTGTCCGGGTGGGGGACGGATGCGGGGCGAGCAGCGAGGGAGGCACTGCACACAGTAACAAATTTAGTAGAAGCAGCCGCCGCGTGCCATTTTTTATTTATAGCCATTTAACGCTGCGCTTCTGTATCAGCAACTGTGAGACAACGACGGCGGCAACATCAGCATAAGCGGCAACAGCAACATGAATAGCAGCAACAACAGTAGCAACGTTTTTATGCAAGTGACAATAATAACGCGAAAACAAAGACCAGACCAGCATATTAAAGGCACTCACAGATAACACCTTAAATGAACAACAAATTTTATAATTTATTTTACTTTTAAAGCAACATGGCCCACATTAATCGAAAAAATTAAACTATCAATAAATTTTTGTAGCTACCACGAGGTTCGTAACGCGGTCATGCACTTGTTGAATAAATCAAATTTAAAGTGAGCTCAAAACCTTTTAGAGTATCCTTCGCGGATACACATCTTTTTAAATACATGTAGTATATATATCTCAGTCTCGGCACTTGGAGGCACTCACTTAGCAGCAAAGAATTTTATCCTTTCGCCCTTTGTTGTTGATATTTGTGTTTGGCCATTTGATTCAAACAAGTTTGTTGCCAATATTCTTTCGTTTCGCGACGCGTTTAAATAGTCCGGCTCGCTGCGAAAACACGTCCGTCCTCGACCGAAGTTGCTCGCGTTTTGAGAATATAAACAGAGCACATAAACAGAGCTCTCGCAGCGGGGGCATGCGCCGAGAACGCATGAGTGTTTGAATCGAATCCAAATTGGGAATAAAAAGCAGACAGAGAGGTTTGGGGAGCAGTGTCCTTGGCAAGATCAATGGTCAGGAAAGGTTGAGAAACTGTGGCATACAATCCATTCATATAATTTTGTTCTCAATCGAAGCAATTTTTGATTGTGCCACAGACCAGTGAGAAAACCATTTAATTATCTTCTATTCTAATCTTCTAATTTCTCCTATAATTTTTGTATGAAATAAGCAATAAAAGGGTTTAAAACTAAGTCTATTCATACGCCAAACACTTTAGTTTTAATAAGAATTTTTTATTTCAAATATGACATAATTAAGCTACTAAAATGTATGAATTAGATATAAATTTCAAATTTTCCGCCAGTTCGTAGTGCTTGAAAGCGCCATAGAAAAAAAAACGGTCACTCCAGCCATTTTAGTGATGTGTCGATATTGATATATTAAAATATCGATAGATTTCAAAAACTTTTCACATATCCTTGATTCGATGATTCTATCGAGACTTCTCCACCTCTAGGTGGAAACATTTTTTCACTTTATTCCGTTTTTTTTCTTCCTACAAAGGGCAAATAAGAAGGAAAGGATGACTTAAATATGCGAGACGACCAACTGCGGCGAGGAGGCCACTCTCCAGTGGGCAACCTGCCTGGATGAGGGAGCCTGGGCCGTGGAGGTGGGCATCACACCAACGAATTGGATCGTCTAGTCCATGAGAAAGCCATCGAACGCGATTTCTATCCATTTGCACTCAACTACTATAATTTCCCCAGGTCCTGCTGCACCTCGGCAGGCGACGTATCTGCCATGGTATTCCCGACCAGAGTCCATTGCAGGATGGTGACATCCGCCAAATCGACTTTACTGTGTAGCATTGCAGATACCATGGTGATCTTAACAAGAAAATAGTGGGAAACGCGTCTAAGAAGCACACTAAGTTGGTCCAGGTATGACTCTCCTCATGAATTCAGTGTGGTTCATAGCTACTGCGGCTATGGTATTCACCGTGTCTTCCATACAGCTCCCTATGTGCCACTATAATGAAATAATGCTCGTATTCTATGCAGAAGGCTGCTGTCACCGCCGGGTCACTGCTTCACCATTGAGCCCATGACTTGGCCAGATGACTTGACTCCAGTCACTGCTGACTGTCTACTCAGCCCAGTTGGAGCAGACGCTTTTGCAGTCTGATAATTACTGCAAGATCCTGACTCGTCGCCGCGAGATGGATGGACAGCCATGGTTAATGGATAAAATGTGACCGATCTTTTTCAATATAGATATAGATTATTGGGCTTAAACTCAGATATCTGGTTGAATGAAGCTTAAATTTTTAATTTTACAATAAATATACAGTTTATTCCCGGAGTCCCATTTTGATTATCTCCCCATTTCGCAGTTTACTTCTCGAGAGGAGCGTAATTCAGAAGTTTCTCGATAAGATCCACGTGACCGAGGAGCATGCGACGGCAGCAGTAGCGCTTGAGACCCAGGGCATCAAGAGCATCTCTGTAGATAATATTAAAATATATTTACGGACTTAGTCCCATACATATTTCGCGGGGTAACCTACCCTTCTGTGTATTCCGCTTGCAACAGACCCAGATACGATTCCCATTTGTTGCCGATAACTTTTCCGCAGGTAAAGCAGCGAATTGGAATAATCATCTTGTCTTGAAACTTTTTACTTTTCAACAATTCTTTAAAATTATGCAGCTAATCAAATAAATCGTGCACAATGTGTTTTTGGCTTGTCTAGAGATGGTAAAGAAGTCTAGTAAGAAGAAGAAACAAAACAAAAGATAGATCTATCGATAGTTTTTTGTAACGGGATAAATTGATTTTTTACATTCGAATGTAAAAATTTAAATGTTAAAATTTTCATATAAAGAAATGAATACTTTAAAGATTATTTTTATTAAACCACCTCGCTATACTGCTCGGTACATGACTGCGTTTTTACAAATGAGTGTGTATATAAATATTTTTGAAAAGCGTCGAAGTCTTAATATTCGGTGACTTATTACTGCAGCCGGCCACTTCGACGGAGTTGGACACCTTTAAACAAATCTTTAGCTGACTCTGCCTCGTTGTCGCCCGCACTCGCCACGTCCTGTACTGTGCCCTTCTTAACGTTATCCGAGCGTTTTTGAAGGCGCCATGGAAATTAAACGAAAATTAAATCTATATCACATTAAAAAATAAGAGCCTTTTGATTCGGATTATGACTCCTCGTCGGGTACAATAAAATACAAATATAAATATATTAAAGATACACAAATAAAATATGTATAATAATAAATTAAAATTATTAACAATCAGGTGGATGAAAGGTAGGGCCCCCAGTTATTCAAGGTGTAGTATCCCAATTAGAGGTCTCAATAAGTCTTCAAATTTAAACTTCGAAACTACGTTACCTAAACAAAGTTTTATTTAATTCATTCAAAATTTCAAATTTAGAAAGCAATAAAATAACAAAAAAAACGACAAATAGATTATGATGGAAGTTAAGACACCAGAGGAATCACCAATCCAGAGGTATGGGAATAAACGCATTTATTCTTTCCGTCTGCCGCTGAGAGATGCACTCACTGATCCAAACTATATTCCGGCATTCCAGCTGCTTAAGTCTGATGAAGGAGTAAAATACCCCAAAATGAAACTGCTGCATATACGATTGCACATTCTTCTTCGCTTCATACATAAGGAAGCGATCCTCCAGAGTGATCATTCCGTCTACGTCCCTTTCAATGTTGTCGAACATCTTGCCGTAGGTCTCGAATGCATTGCAGATTTCCCTTATCCTTTCTGTATCAGGAGCAGTGGCCATTCCATGTAAGGCCACTCGTGGAAGATACCCACAGCTGGGGAACATTCTCATACGTTCATCGGGTCTGAAATCAAAATAGAAAAATCAATATATGTATATTTTTTCAAATTATTCAAATGAGTGTCACCTCATATCGCTTTGTAGCGCATTTACGGCAATGGTAATGGACCTGCGGTCCGCATCGAAAGCCAACAGATCCGCCATCACAGTGGCGGTTGTACCGCCCAGACTCAGGCAATAGGCGTGGAAGTGCTCCAAGTAGTACCGATACAAGGTGGCCCTGACAACCTCGACATCGTTGGAGAGCAGATTTTGACTGATCAGCTCCGGTGCAACAAATTTGGCGATGGGCGTATCGATCAAAACCATGTCGAAGAGCTCTGTCGAATTGGAAGCAACCTCGATGGCTGCCAAAGAATCAAAGAATCCAAGCGGATGGCACATCTTCAGCAGACGTTTCATGGACCTCCTATTGTTCAGACCGGCTATCAATAGAGTCACATTGTCAATCATGTGCGGATAACGGATGTACTCCAAAAACGTAGTGAGAGGCTCCGTGGCATGTCCACGAATATAGTTATATTGCTGAAGCAGGCGATCCCTTAGGCTCACCTCAATGACGTCGACGCTCGGTTGGTTTTCGCCCGTAAAGATGTTTCCATAGTCCGTGCCCTGAATGCTGATCATGACATCCTCTAGCGATTCGCATTGTACCAAGTTCAGATAGTCCGAGTGCTTGAGCATTCCGTTCTTGAAGCCCCGCGTAATAGCTTCCAAATACCCCCATTCCGTATTGAAATACATCGACATTTTCGAGCAGCTTTTGAAGATTCCGAATTTTAGGGCTTTTCAATTATGAACCTCAGACTGGAGTGATTTTTTTTTCCTAGCTATTCGAGACTCTTTTTATTTTCTTGATTTTAAGGTCAAGTATTAGAACTAGTAACCCCTGGAAGGATCGGATGAAAATTTAAAAACATATTGTTAGGAAAATATAGTTATAAGTATATACATATATAGGCTGTTCCCTATGGGAATAATTGGCTTATAATCAATTCAAAAATGTATTTTACGGTTTTAATGCAGATTGGTAGGGAATTAATCTGTAAGTCGTTGAATGTTATCAAACAAATCGCTCAAGGATCGGACGAAAACTGGAAAAGATATAGACATTGCTGTAGACCACATAAGCCGTTCTCACGCACTTCCCAATTTTCAAGGGAGTCCTAGGAAAAAATTCACAAAAAATCGATCCAAAATTTTATTTGTAGGTTTTAATGCAGTTCGGTAGGAAATCGAATCACAAAACTTTTAAGGTATTCCGCTCAAGAATCGGATGAAAACTGAAAAAGATATAGACATCTCTGTGGGCCACATACGCCGTTCTCACCCACTTCCCAAATTTCAAGGGAGTCCTAGGGAAAAATTAACAAAAAATCGATCCAAAATTTTATTTGTAGCTATTGATGCAGTTCGGTAGGAAATCAAATCACAAAACTTTTAAGGTATTCCGCTCAAGAATCGGATGAAAACTGAAAAAGATATAGACATCTCTGTGGGCCACATACGCCGTTCTCACGCACTTCCCAATTTTCAAGGGAGTCCTAGGGAAAAATTCACAAAAAATCGATCCAAAAATGTATTTGTAGGTTTTAATGCAGTTCGGTAGGGAATCGAATCTCAAAACTTTTAAGGTATTCCGCTCAAGAATCGGATGAAAACTGAAAAAGATATAGACATCTCTGTGGGCCACATACGCCGTTCTCACCCACTTCCCAAATTTCAAGGGAGTCCTAGGGAAAAATTCACAAAAAATCGATCCAAAATTTTATTTGTAGGTTTTAATGCAGTTCGGTAGGAAATCGAATCACAAAACTTTTAAGGTATTCCGCTCAAGAATCGGATGAAAACTGAAAAAAATATAGACATCTCTGTGGGCCACATACGCCGTTCTCACCCACTTCCCAAATTTCAAGGGAGTCCTAGGGAAAAATTCACAAAAAATCGATCCAAAATTTTATTTGTAGGTTTTGATGCAGTTCGGTAGGGAATCGAATCTCAAAACTTTTAAGGTATTGCGCTCAAGGATCGGATGAAAACTGAAAAAGATATAGACATCGCTGTGGGCCACATACGCCGTTCTCACGCACTTCCCAATTTTCAAGGGAGTCCTAGGGAAAAATTCACAAAAAATCGATCCAAAATTTTATTTGTAGGTTTTGATGCAGTTCGGTAGGGAATCGAATCTCAAAACTTTTAAGGTATTGCGCTCAAGGATCGGATGAAAACTGAAAAAGATATAGACATCTCTGTGGGCCACATACGCCGTTCTCACCCACTTCCCAAATTTCAAGGGAGTCCTAGGGAAAAATTCACAAAAAATCGATCCAAAATTTTATTTGTAGGTTTTGATGCAGTTCGGTAGGGAATCGAATCTCAAAACTTTTAAGGTATTGCGCTCAAGGATCGGATGAAAACTGAAAAAGATATACCCATCTCTGTGGGCCACATACGCCGTTCTCACGCACTTCCAAATTTTCAAGGGAGTCCTAGGGAAAATTTCACAAAAAATCGATCCAAAATTTTATTTGTAGGTTTTAATGCAGTTCGGTAGGAAATCGAATCACAAAACTTTTAAGGTATTCCGCTCAAGAATCGGATGAAAACTGAAAAAGATATAGACATCTCTGTGGGCCATATAAGCCGATTCCACAAATTGCCTTAAACTCAAGGGGGTCCATGGGAAAAATGGCAATAAAATGGATTCAAAAATTTCTTTTAAGGCAACTTTTAAAACGGTGTGTTTGTTTTTAGCGGGAATATGAAATTATTAGTGGCTTACAATTAAAGACTTTAATTTTGTTGCCTTCGCCCAATTACAAAATTTAATTTGTAAGAAATCATTTCGAAATAAACTGTTCTCTCATTTCATCAGCAGATTTACGCACATGCGCCTGGCGAGATGCTGGAAGAGATGACGGCGACCTGTTGCTCGGGTTTTTTGTTTACTGTGGCTATATGTTTACTCAGTTAGTTGCTTGCTCTCGAACCGACAGCACATTACAGCAAGTTGTAATAAAAAGTTTTGCCATTTCATCCAGAACAAATACGACAATTTTGATGGTTTTTGTCCAAACACATTAGATGTGTATGAAAAAAGCGACACTACTCTGTCGCCTCGTGTGTGAGGCATAAATTCTGAAATAAAATAGCAATGCCAACGTGTTAATTAAATAATTATTGCCACCAATGCATTTAATTGCCCGTCACAGGAGTGTCGATGTGGACAAAGGCAAAGCCTTCGATTTGGTTGACATCGAACTGAAGTAATATTTCCTGATAGTTTAATCTGAGATAAAAGTTGAAGGAGAACTCACCTATGATGGTATGTTTACCTAATTATTTTATTAAAAGTATATTTTAAAGAACTATTATTTTATATCATTATTGACAGGTATATTGCAAAATTTGCATTAAATAGCTGTACTAAAAGTTTTAAACTAAATAAATGTGGGATTTATGAGCAAATCTAAAGAGTAATTATTTTCAAGGGAATCAGTGTTCAAAAAATTTCGATTATTTCTAGGCTGTTGCCACAGAACAATGACCACCTGTTGGACCCTCCTGCTATGGTCAGAATGAAAGCTCGATGAAGTTGGCCAATAAATATTTTTGTTGTCATGTCAGGGGCTCGTCAATCTCATAAACTTTTTCATGCGGAAAGTCTTAGGCCAATGACATTCTTTGTTCCCGCAGCTTATATCTCCGGGAAAGATACCTACATATATTATTTATAATTTATATGTTTTTTTTTTTTGGCAAGGGGCATTTGAAGAGCGTTTGCACCCAAACCTGTTGTGTGGAATGTGTTGTTATGCTCGTTGTCCAAAAAAACATTTCTACGGAAGTAAATGGGGGAAAAACGCTGCCCCAAATGCATGCGAATTATAGGAAATGTGTTTAGCGTAAATACCATTTAGGGGTGTTTACGTTTTGGGGATTTCCGATTTTCCTTGTAATTGTAGGATGAGAATAAAGCTATTTTTAGGACTGGTTAGTGGCATAGAAATATAATTGAATGGTAAAAAATAATTATTATCCTATTGATTATCCTTGCCACCTTTGGCCGTCGAATTCTTGCCGTAGATGGCTCTGTAAATATAAATGCCAACTGCCGTATGGACGGCAATCACCGTGCAAATGGCCGAAATGATGTCTGCATCCATGTGCTCGAAGCTAGTCAGAACCACAAACTTGAGGGCGAAAAAGGTGGCAATGGGAAAGCCAATTATCAGTGAACAGTAGGACATAAGGAGCAGGACGATCAGGACGGGTCCGGGCTTCTGGGCCTGGGGAACCCATTCGGCCCACACTTCCAGGGTTTCCATGCGCGAGAACTCTTGAACAAAGATCAGCCGCAGAGTGTATCCTGCGATCAGGACATGCATCACAATGACGGTGGCCACAGCCGATCCTATGGCGGCATTTGCGTCGTCGAACCCAACAAACGGGGCCAAGAGCGCCAACTTAAAGATAAAGAATATAAAAACGGGGCATAAGAAGAACACGGTCGGGAATATGATCAGGTCTTGCAGTCGCCGCAAAAGCGTATTGGCTCTTTTTTCCTAAGGGATATAAATACTTAGGTACTGAATGTAGTTTTCGGTGAACCCACCTTGACATCGGACGCCTTTTCGATGTTGGTCAGATCTCGAGAGCAATGTGATTCCACCTCACTTGTGGTGGCATCCTCGCCAGGATAAATCTTGCGCTGCTTAGGCAACATTTCATTGAATATGAATCAGTTTCTGTGCAGCTGACATTTGTGAGACAGTTACCTTTGACTACCTTTTTCAATGTAGGGTGTTTGTTTCTTGTTTCTCCCAGTTATCCGACTCCCAGAAGGCGCCACAAAGTCATATTGGGGAATTAGAGAATCAACAAACATCCAATTTTAGCAGCGCATAAAGATTGCCGTACCGCGAGGCAGAAATAACTGGTCCCGTGACCACACGCGACATAACCGTATAGTAATTAGTCTTAACCGCCGCAGTAGCCACAAAAAGAACTCCTCCAGATTAGATAGGTCGGGGCAATTAGTCGGGGGCCTGAGGAATCCGGGAGACCTCTGGCCTATCTGTCCGATAAAGTCCTCAAATCAACGTCGTGATTTTTATAGCCTCCACTTGACTCCCGAAATTCATGCTTTTTCAATAATTTATAGCCAAAGATTATTTTTGGGTCTGTGCTCTGGTCAGTCAGGTGACCGAACCGGCCCGAGCGGGTGTTTCCCGCAAGAATTATTACTAGGTATTATTAAATCCTGACTCAAATCATTTCCACGATAGTCATTGTGAAGTTTGTTGTCAGTTTTCCATAAATTACACTCAAGCTTTATGAGAATTTGAAAACGTAATTTGAAAATTTAGTTTTATGAGTAATAAGTATACTCGTTTTATTCACCCAGAGTTTAGATCTAAACACTAAACTTCAAGACAATACTGATAAGCTTGAGCTTCAGAGTATTCATTCATTACTCATACGCACTGGTGGCCCAGTCTGAAGCATTTATTTCCGAAACATGCAAATTTCTCTAATCAAACCAACCCTCAATTGGGCAATTGGGTCTGGAGGGTGGGCTATAAATACTTTGGGGCGATAACGAGTCCATAGCCATATTTGTGTTTTTATTTTGTTATGGCATTTTTATGGTTATCCGATCAGTTGGACTCGCTGGAGTTCCGTTGCCAAGTTGAAAATAGAATGGATCTTGTTCTAGCCATTCTTTATGGTCTGCCAGAGATTTGGCCAGCAGCCAGTCGGACGGGGAAAGCATGAAAATAATGAGAATTATGCCAAGTTCACAACTGAACCGGGTCAACATACAAAACTCTAGCGACAGGTTGACAAGTGGGCTTTGGATAGCTCATTAGTACGATTCCGATTTCGAGTTCATACAAATTGTATGACAGCTAATGGCGAAACTATTTGCAATTCCGATCCGCCCAGCGGGACCACCATCTGCCGCTCCCATTCAGAGTGCCCTTGAACCAATGGAGCTGCAGTGTTACTCATTCATGCACTTTCCGGCTTCTTATATTTACTATTTTCCGTATGCATACATGTATGCGGTATCCAGGAGGGACAATTATGGTAATTGCCTTGTCTGGCCATCCGCTTCCCGATGGCGTCTGTTTGTTTGCCATCCACCCCGCCCACCCACTCACTCTGACCTTGAATGCAGTTTCCCACCCAGCGCCCCCCAGTCTCCTGTTAACCTTGACAAACACATTGACCGTCACTCGAGAGTTGGCCAAGTTTTATTGGTTTTCCTCGAGTGTGTGCAGTGGAAACTTTATTCTTGAAGTGGGCCTGGGACCTGCACTGGCATCGGTGCATTGGCATCAGTCCTTTGTGGCCATCGATTACCAATTAAACGTCGCTGTTCCCCGAAGCCTCTCAGGGAATCACTTAAATGCCCTGCCAACTGTTGATACAGTAATTCAGTTCTTGGTAGTGCCGGTCCTTACATCCATTATCCGATTTGCATACACAGGGTTTGTTTTTCTAGGGGATTTAAAGAGAATCCCAGTGCGACGGTCAGAGACACTGTTGGAAAGTTTAACGCACCCCAAGATACATACCTATTTGTATCTGTATCTGTATCTGTATCCTGCGGGTGTTGGCCCAGGTCGGTTACATCAGTTCCAGCAACCAACATGAATTTATTGCTCATCTAAGAGCGCTCAACTTTGAACTGAAACCGGCTGTAAACTATTTGCTGACCTTTGGGCTGAACCTCCCAAAATAAATTTGATCCCATACTCTCGCTATTTTTGGGTGACATGTGATGGATGATTGCCCGTCCGGAGTTCGGACAGCGATTGTCATTGTTCTCCGGGGCATGGGGTCACTGTGGGCCATAAAACACCAGGGTAGATGGATATCCTAATGAGTGCCTTAATGAGAACTTCCTATGACGACAAGCTGAGAAAATAAAAGAACAGAAAGCACATGGATTAGATAAATTAATTAAACAGTAGCTGTCAGTAAGCTGATTCCACTTCCTATCGGTCTAAGATATATATGATATGCATAGTCTGGACATAACTAAGCATCTCTTGTCCACCTGAAATGAAAGGTATGCTTTCATAGAACCAATAACTTCACCAAAAAAAGATAAGTCAATGTCAACTGTCAACTGTCATAAATTAGTTGCTTGCACTTGTTGCTAATATTTGCACGAAAAATGGCGAGTCGGCGGCTGAATCAACAAGAGTCATGCGCCACAGCCAAGCGGTACAAAGATTCAGATACAAATTCAGATACAGATACCGCTCTAGATATCTGGACAAATACATACATATACATACGTCCGTGAACAGGCACGAGTCAGAATTTATGTTGGTCAAAAGAGTAAATATTAAAAATTTAATCGTAGATATATTTCCTGATTTTTGTCTTCGTATCCATAGCTATTAGCTGTATCCGAACATTTCTTCTCATAATAAAAAGGCTAGATCATATTTCTTACGGTTGATGAGTGTATTAACTTTAAAGTGACCGCTAAGTCACAAGGGGAGAATGTGGCACACTCTAGATAAGCTGGGATTAGGGGACTTTGCTTGATACCCTCATGGATCTAATTGGGGCTATTCAACCACAGATTGCACTTGGGAACTACTAATTAGCCGACGTCAATCAATATCAGCGGCTATCAACAGGAAGGACTCAAGACTGTCGAGTGCCAATTAGTTTATAATTCCCCCACCGACAATAAATGAAAGTTATAAATATCAGCTGAGCACGATTGTTAAGCTCTATTCCAGAATTTCGGCCAACTACTCTTCTGGGAATGCTCCCCCATTTATCAAAGGACTTGTTCCCCAGATAAGTCAATTAGCTTTGTTGGCTCATTAGCTTTGTCAACTGACTTTTGCTTGTCGAAGAAATCTTTGCCTCGGGACCAAGGACGTTTTCTGTATTAGAGAAGGTATATTTAGATCTGAAGGAGCCTTGCTGCTGGGGCACGTACCACTTGCAGATGGATTTGCGTTGAGGTTTATGTGGCTTCTGGCTTCTAGGTCACTTCGGACCAGGTATGGCATGCAAATGCCACTGGGATGACCAACTTTGGAGCACGGCGGCCATGCAATGTATCGGGTTCAGTGTCCGGCCAGAGGTCATTGAAGGACGCCTGGAAAGGACTCCGTTGGGCATCCTCGACACGCAATGACATTGACGCGTGCTGGCTAAGCAGGCCACTAAGGCTGCCACCCCCCTTCCCACCAATGAGCCCGATGCACTTGGAAGCACCTGGTGTGGCACCTTCCACCTGATGGCTGATCCATCGTACGTGCCCGTACTTATTTATTGGCCAGTGGTAGTGCCAATTCATGCCACTTGTTATCCAAGGCCGGAATTCAACTGCACGCTGGCTAAAAATAGCCACAGTCCCGCAACTAGGTCGCAGAAAGTATGCAGCACATTGCCATCAAAAGTAAATTATAGAAATTCACAAGCAATCCGAGGGCTGCAGCAACTCTGCTGGCTCTGCTTCAGGAAATCTGTCGAGGAGTACTTTAAATTCAAGTGGCAGGCGGCGGCAGGTAAGATGAATTCCATGCCCCATTGAGCGGCTTACGTTGCCGTGAAGTACAAGCACGTGTGGCATCGGGCCCGACCGTGTATCAGCCACGTGTGCTGGATGTTTCAATTCGGCAGATAGCTCCTCCCCTAAGCATCTCATGATTTTGTTACAGAATCGACCTTGATAGAAAGGATATAAATATTCATTCAAGTTCTTAAAGTCAGAAAGTCTAGGGGTCGTGGGAGTTAAGCTTGGAATTCCTAATTGGAGCACTTGAAATTGGTTCAGTCGTGTAAGAGCACACAATGAATACCCCGGCACGCACACGGATTATTATCATTTGCAATTATATAATAAGATTTATATCTTTGACAATTGAGCATTTACTCGCCGCAATCTGTCAGCTATTAGACTGGCCAGTAATAGGCACGTCAGCGAATATGATTTGAGGCAGATGTGTGGGCTACCGGGACGCTGTATATACTCTATATATAGACAAATGAATGTGCTGAAAATCGGGGTAAATATATCCGCGAATTGACGTCAGAGGGAAGTGGCAATTGCATATCTATGTGTTGCATCCGAACTATACTATTTTGATTGCACTATATCATATCCCCAGGCCTTACATCGCCACAATATTTGAAACTTTCCGTTGATTTATGAATTCTAAATAATTTTCTGTATCTGCTATGGTACGTGCTATGATTATTCGAAATCAAATACTATAGGGTCGGGCTAAATAAAGCAGAACCCACCTATTACAATTCATTTTCCGAAATTGAAAACGTGATGCTCGGGACACCTATTCAATTACACGTTTACCCTAATGGCTGCATTACCGGCAGCACTTTGCATCCCCACACTGGCGTCTATTGTAGTCGGGCCAAGTGAATAGCAAATGAATCACTTGGCTATTTCCACTTAACTTGTATTCAAAAAGTACAGAGGAGAGCATGTGACACCTTCCACTTTGCGGTGATTGTGTTTGCATTTTCTTTACAAACTGCCGGGGTTAGGAGGGTAAATAACGAGGTAGAAGCGCAGTGATGTTCGCTTGGAAACAGTAGAGAGAGTTTCATAAAAATATAGGGTTCTACACTCTACAATACCCCGAACTTCTCAACCGTTGATTAGACCAACATTTAAGGGTAAAATGGAGCTCTCTAGGATGTAAGTTTAATATTTTAAGAACAT
The DNA here is from genome assembly GCA_035045925.1 of Drosophila atripex. NCBI lineage: Eukaryota > Metazoa > Arthropoda > Insecta > Diptera > Drosophilidae > Drosophila > Drosophila atripex. The sequence continues at coordinate 851,542 of JAWNOP010000022.1, read as the reverse complement.
GTCATGGGAGTGCTCACAAAAGTGAGGAGGAAAGGCGGCTTAGGGCTGGAGCAGACTGATGGATTTACGATCCAAAGTGGGGGCGACACTATCAGGGTTTATCACAAAGCAATATATCACCACGAACTCCGCCCGGAGGCGTTAACCTGCCACCCATCCAGACCATTGTATATTGGAGTGTCAATAGACGACTGCTGACTCCTGATGGACTGTCAGCCAGTCCGAAGACTCTTGGTCTTAAAGGATTCCTCTCCCCTGTTTCGCTCCGGCTCCCGCTTTCTCCGGCGGAGCTCTGCCGGCGATCACATGGCGCCAACACCTGTAGTTAGTCAGCCCCGGCACCGGCACCGGCAGCGCAGCAACTGCTACGCCGGCGACCTTATGACAGATTTGGCAATGCTGTAAAGCAGCCAAAAAAAAAAGCCAAAAACAAAATCTCGGCGGCAAAAACAACAGCAAATACAAACAAGCCGAGTGGAGCCGAAGTCGCCTCGTTTTGGCCAACTCGATAAAAATGTGTGTACGCTAGATGACGCTACCGGTCGGGTTGTTGTTACTGTGGGGGCTGCTGCTCCGGCTGCTCCCGCTGCTCCGGCTGCTCAGGCTGCTGCTGCGGCAGCGGTGGCTGCTCACTTTTGGATAATAAAACAGGCAACGCGCACTCGAGCGCCAAGTCAATTTGCGAACGCCGCTCGTTCGCAACGGAGGCGCAAAAACAAAAGAATCCCAAACACAAAAAGCCAACAACAACAGGCGCCAGCGGGCAACGGTAATAGGGTCCACCCCCCCCAAAGTCAGCCCACCTCCCCCAACCACCCACTGAGGCCGGCCACCTCTCCGCCCGGCACTTGTTCCCACGTTGTGCGCGTGCGTACGCTGGCAGCGAAAGAGCCAAAATCAAAATAAACCGCCAGTCGGTGTTCGGCAGTCTCCGATTCGTTTCGTCCCCAGCAGGTCCACTTTGGAAATCGCGCGGGTTGCTGTTCAAAAAATAAAATCGAAATCATTTACGTAAAATTCGCGAAAAGTGTGAATCGACAGGGGAACTGTCCTAAAAAATCAAAACTATCAGCCAATTCCGAACTGTGTGGGTGAAGTTCCGCGACTTAAATAAAGAAAAATCTATTGTTTTTACAGAAAATCCATTTTACGTATTTTCTATTTTAAGAGAAAACGTTTTCGATGCGTTATTTCTTTGCTATTGTTTTTCGTGTTTCCCGTTTATGGTCTCTGGCTTGGCGAGAACCTGAAAATAAAACTTTGACGGCATTTAATTTGCATACCAAAAACTAATATAATCAGCTACAAAATATGAAATTATGGAAATATTCCAACAAAAACATACAACCCGAAATTATCGTTCATACATTTTATGATCGTAAGCCTCCCGCTGTCGTGAACTTTATAAACAATTTAAAAATATATGGCCAGTGTCTAGGACGAGACAGTGTATATTTCAAAATGTTTATTTTATCAAAAAATATGAAATGCAAAATAGGTTTGAGAAATAGAAGGCGCAGTTGGAGAAATTTTGATCAAAGCAGCAGGATATCAGATTCGATCTGGTTTCAGTTTGGATGATTCAGAACTCGGCAAATTAGGTGTCCAATTTTAAAAGTTTATAATTTCCAATTGATAAGTGGCGGTCTATATATATATATTTTGTAACCTAGAAACCACAAAGACCGAATAAAATGTATAAAAAAATAGACGATATGATTAGCTAATTCCCCAATACCGCTTTTATTCAGTTTCGGGACCCAGTCGAGACAAGCACCAGACAGGCCAAATGGCTAAAACAGCGGCTGTAAGGCCAGCTAGCCGCAAATTCGCGAATAAGAATCCACGAACTGCTAATCCAAAAAACATTTAAAAGTATGTTAAGTGTGTTAAACGCGGTTATGGCGGGAAGAAGAAAAGTGTGAACTTTTGAATAAGTCGTGGGCGTTGTGGCAACGTCCAGGCGAGCACCCAGATGTTAGATATCCAGTATAAATATAAAATGTGAAGTCTAATCGCCGTTTGTGTCTGTTCTGTTCCGATTTGGTTGCAGAGAACAACGTGGCTGAGAGCAACGACAACGAACCATCCATGATTGGCCCGCACGGTCCCAGATTGCAAAAGAAACGCGCCCTCAACAGCTACTCCAACTTTCCCTTATAACGGCTACTCCCCCCGGGACATACCAAAGTTTAAACATTACCATAATATTAGCTGTTAACTAGTCAATGCCAAAAATGATAGTCGACAAAAAGGACTTGGTGGGCGAGAACGCCTGGGCCAAGTTGCTGCCCGAGGAGAAGGACAAGAAGAGTGCCCCCGTCATTGTGAAGATGAGCCATAGCACCAGCAGCAACAACAACGACTCCAAGCAGACCACGCCCCTCAATGTGGACCAACTGGTGGCCGCCGCCACTACTCCGGGCGCTGGCTCGGAGCAGGGCGGACCAGCGAGCGCACTGGAGGACACCTACAAGCGTACCGCCACCTACGCCTCGAACATCAACAGCACCGGCGGCGAGTCGAGCGGGAGCGGGACGCAGCTCTCCCGCAAGGAGTCCCTGCTGGGCAGCTTCCATCGCCAGATCCGTCGATCCATCAAGGCGGTTAGCGAATCGCCCGGACCACTTACCAGGTGAGTGCCCAAAGGTCACCGTGGCGTATGAGTAATATTTAATTGCGCATACGCCCTGTTGGATAAGAAAAGTCGCCATCGAACGGGGTATATTTTCTTTCATGCTTATAGGTTGTAAGTTACAACTTGTAACAAGTTAATGATATAAGTATCAATAACATTTATTCAATAGGAATAGGGGTCTTTATTAGCGACTCAATACAATAGCCAACAGTTTCTCTGACAATATGGATTGTTCAGGCCACAAATCTTAGATAATTGAGTTTGTAAACATGAGGGAAGTTGATGCAAGCTAAGAAAATATTCAAATGTAAATTGATTCTTCTCCAGAATTATCCTTGGCCAAATTAATTATCTATATCTAAAATTCTCAGAAAATGCAATTGTTATAATAGAATAACCAAAATAATAGGCAATATCACAGTTTGTTATTTACAGAAAATGCAAATTATTTTATTTAAAGTGCATTGTGCAACTGTTTCCAAGAACTCGCAGTCGTCAAATATGAGTATAGCCACTTGGTCGAGCCCACACTATCTTCGTTGGTAAACAAAGTCGGAATTCTGCGCGCACTTCTATTTCTTGGGATTTGTTTTATATTTCAAACTGTCCCAGTCCATTGATATTCGCAAATTTTGATATGCAAATGAAGGTGACGTCGGTTGGTCAGTTAGACAGTCGGCTATTTAGATAGAATATGGAAAACTGAGAACGAGAACTAGAACGAGTGCGAATGTGAGACCGAGTCAGTGGAGCGAGATAAACCTTTTGAGTTGATTGCCTGAAATGACAAAATTGAATTATTTTGATTTGAGCGCCGTCAGTGGGTGGACAATTAAATATTATTTCCGCCTGTTGCTCTACAGCTCTGCGGGTTGGCTTTCGGATACCGAAGCTGATGTTGGTTCTGATTCAGATACAGATACTGAATCTGATTCTAAGCTGGCTTAATTAGGAATTGTAGAGTCAGTCGTGGACAGTCGGATAGAGTGCCCAAATGAACGCCCCTGACATTACGCGTGTCTGTTTACCGAGCACTAGTGCTTCTGTATGGTAAACAGCTCCACTCTGTTTATGAGAAAATTCTGCCAGGTTGAGGCTCGAGATCAATGACTCGCAGCAGCACCTGCTCCTGCCTTGACATAAATTTGCATAATGCCATAATGCACATGATCTCGGGGCTTCTCGAGTGCCGTGATTTTGATTTGGCAGTTCACAGAGCCCATAAGTTAATTAAAAACGTGTTAACTGTTCGCCCGCCGTTTCGACAAATTTGTATTTTGGCCCAAAGCCAGAAGCCAACCCCGGGGGGGATTTCCTATTTGGATGCTGAGCATTGTGCCTGCTTCTCGTTTGGTCTAAATTTGGGTCTTGAGTGGTTTCGCTGCCCTGCAGGCGCGCTGTCGATCGACACACTTTCTTCGTCTGGGGGCACACGGTGCGTATGATTGATTTCGATACTCTCATTTCCGCCGGCAATTGATTTGGCCAATATTTGCTTGGCTCCTCGGCTCAGATCGATCGTGCTAGTCCCACTCGAGTCTGTCCGAATGATTACTCACGATTCGCGATTCAGGGAAATTAATTATTTTTATTGTGATAGATTCACTCGATAATTCCGCCCCTTTGATTACGCCTGCGACTTCTACTAGCAAGGGTGAAGATCCGAGCGAGCAATTATCGGCCAAGCGCTGTAAATTGATCTGCGATGACAGACCTTAATGGCTTTATAAGCAGTCGTAAATATTAAGTTAAATATTAACTACGAGCGCGTGTTACCTATTAATGATTTGTATATTTCTGTGCAATAATAAACAAAACAAGTGTAATTAGGGGACCAATGAATGGAAGTTTTTTTGGTCACAAGACTTGTAAATTCTAAAAAAGTGACATTCTCTTATTTTTAGCCTGTAGCATTTCACAGATCTAAGCCCTTGTCCTACCCACCAGTGATAGGTTGATCCATTCATTGACTTGTGCCCATGTGTCCATCATGTGATCGTGGAATGGCTGGAAATAGAACCACTAGAACCTCGGACCTGGTCGTGTGCAAACCCGTTCCCACTGATAACTGCAGAAGTGTGGAGAGTATCGGAGCGATTGAAAGGTGGCTATAAATTTTAGAAATGCACAAAGCCTATAACGTAGTACCGCTAGGATGTGCTTCGGGAGGATCATGTGACCAAATTTCGACCAAACTACCATTATACATAGATACTTCCATGGAGGACCGCTAATCACCCAACGAATCGTGATGGCATTCGATTGGCCACTAAGTAGACGTGCCCGATTTGATTATCGCACATCGTGGCTAGTAGGTTTATAAAGATTGGCATGCGGATCAGGGGCTATATCCCACTGGTGTGTGTGTGTGTGTGTGTGTGTGCTTCAATTGTGGCACTAACTGAAGCTATAAACTGAGTTTTATTTGCGCTAATTGGCGAAAATCTCGAAACTTGATTTCAGTCTTGGTAGCTTTGGTCTTTTGTCTCGGGATGTGGAATGTCAGCGATTTATTGAAACGATCGGGTTGTCAGGCCATGTAACTGTTTATAAGGCAAGTGCCGTTTTTATTGCCGTGATTTAAGGGCGAATTAAGATGGAGATGGAGGAGAGCTTCCTGTTCAGCTCTCCCACCCCCACTCCCACTCCCACTCCCACTGCCGCGCCCGCTCTCTCTTTTTTAATCGCATCGCACACAAAAGGAACGAGCTGAAATTATCAGCTGTTGTATGTCATGCTTGAAAGTGTTTGCCTTTTAGTGTTTGTACTAACTGCGGGTGTGTGTGTGAGTGTGTGTGTTGGCTACACGTTGTTGTCACTCTGTGTTTGTTTTATTTTTTTTTTCTCTGGCTTTGCTGCCTTGGCTGAGGCCTCTGCTGTTGCTGCTGCTGCTGCTATCGCGTCTTCCACTTTTTGACTCAAAATAATAAAAAGCAACAAAGCTGTCAACCGAGCATTTCAGTTTGAGTTCAGCCGTCTTCGCAGAAAGTTATACACCTGCGCCGTGCTCTCCGCCGTGCTCTCCGCCGTTCTCCCGGTCTCTCTCGAGTGCTCGCCGCTCTCCCGCGTGGCAAGATCCCATCCATCCATCCATCCATTCCCAGAGCCCCAAAAGCGGAGCAACCGAGTGCTATTAAAGCACTGCTCCGTGCCACACGCTGCTCAATTTAAATTGTTCACCGTTAGACACGCGACGTGCAACGGTCCGGCCTGTGCCTTGTGGCCCGAATTGTTAACAACAACCGTGTTCAGTTGCCGCTCTTGGCAGTTTTTTTTCGCGAAAATAATGCGCGCTTTTGTTTACTTCAAAATAAAAACCATTTTTGCCTTTCCCACCACAAAAAGAACGCATTTGTGATAAAGCTCCGGAGCACTAATCAGCGGAGGCAATTAATATTGAATATAAATCAAGAAGTTTGCTGGTGTTTCAAGTCGGAGTACAAAAACACACAAAAACAACAACAACAACCGAAACCTGCCTCACAGTTCCCAAACACACACAGACTAGCACGCACTCGCAGATACATTTGTATCTGAAGCGATAACGTCACCGGTTCCCCAAGTACAGTATTAAAGTTAATCCAAAAAGTGCTCGAATCTTTTGTTTGCCCCGCTCTATCCCGCATATTATTATAAAGCAACCAATTACAACAAGATCGGCATTAATTATAAATAATAATAATAACAACAACTGAGACCAAGGCTGACGTCCGAGAGCTGTGTGTTTGTTGTTGTTGTTTGGTGGAGGAGCTGTCAACATTTGTGGCGCTGCCAACGCTGTTGCCGCTACATCTCGCTTGTCGCATAAAACCAAACAGAGAGCGACAAACCGAAACAGAAACTAAGCAGAAATTTACATAGTTATACAACGCAGCGCGTGCCTCGAGTGCAAAAAATAGAAATTACAAAAAAAAAACACCTCATTCCGAAGTCGATTCCAATTCCAATTGGCCAAAATGAAGCGCCTGATGACCTGGGAGCGCGATCTTGTGGATGCCATGTACGAGTAAGTGGCAACACACAAACACACACACACACACACACCTACACCCTTAAACATTCCACACATCCAGATACCTCTTTTGTTGTGCCTGTTTGTCTGTGTGTTGGCTAAACGATTCATTTATCACCTGTAGCCTTAGCCTTAAGTGTCTGGACGGGTTTCCAGTTGCATTGTTCCCCAGCCACCAGCAACACGTGCTTGCCACACAACAATAAAGTGGCAAACTAGTTTGGATTGCATTGAACTCGGCAGCAAAGTGAACTTGTGAGTTGGGAGAGCATGGCGAGGCATCCACATGGGATGCATGTGGCAACCACTCACATAGCGACAGAAGACCAACGGACATAGTACTTTGTTTTTAATACCCTTTGAGAGTTTTATTTCCCAACTAAATAGTGAGAAAGTGGTAAAAAAAAAAAAAAGCAGGTGATTAAGTTCACTCTACTGTTTCGACATCACAAAAATCATAAAAAATATCTATAATTTATGAGGCCATTACAGATATCTGAAAAAGCAGTATTACCCATTGCGAGGGTATGAAAACCAAACAAAACAAACATATAGTAATCATTTGCCTGGCAACCGAACTCTTATACTATATTTCTGCATCAGCTGCTGCCCGCGATCGTAAATATATATATTTATAAGAGACTACAGGAAGCCTCTCGCATCGCAGTCAGATCGCTCAGTCTCGATCTCCCTCGCAGGAAATCCCTCACATCGGTTCTCACACCTTTACCTTGCTGCACTCGTGGAATTTAAATGCCGGCACTTGCCTTTATGAATAATCTGGAGGTCGCCGAGAAAAGCACAACGTGCACTTACTTACCAATTCCCCCATAAGCCGTCAAAAACACTTATAAAAACATTAAGGCCCCAGGCTTTGGCAGGGATTTCGGACCAATTAAGACCTTAAACTCCGCTGCACGCTCCTTTATTTGTTCAAATTAAAAAGCTCTGGCTCTATTTGTATTTCCGAAATGTATAACTATCAGGGCTTAACCGCCAAAGATAAGTAATGGAACGGAAAGATATCAGCAAATTGCTTATCTGGAGATTTTTCGGTCTTTAAACTGGAAGAAGGTCAAGGCTTAGGTTTTATTTAAACTTTATTTGATTAAATATTTAATTATAAACTAGCTTTGCAGTGCAGGGCCAGTTATGAAGCGTTTGCGGCGACTGTACCACCTTCTGTTAAGTTAAAAGACCATTCAATATTATACAAATTATTATACAAGTTTCAAAAATACATATTATGATTATGGGCCGACCTTTTTGGGCGAAAGTAAAAGTCGGGCTTACCATAAAATTATGGCAATAAATGTTCCACCAATTTTATGACTTTCGCAAGCCCGCTTTTCTCCACACCACAGTCTGGGAATCGGCTACTGCTTGTCGCGACTGTACCTTCGAATATTTAGCGGATGCAGAAAGCGTGTAATCATTAGCGTGCTCGTGGCTTTAAGCTCATTTCTTGGGATTTCTTAGCCAACCTGCTGACAAGAGGAGCCGTTGTCACATGGCCATTGGTGTTTGCCTGGCTTATTTCTTGTGTACTCTTCTTGCGATTATTTACAAGTGTGCCGCCGCAGGCCATGATGCCTAAGAAGATAAACCGAATCCCGAGTGATAAGGCAGCACCACACTTTTTTGCGACTTTGGACTAATTAGCACCTCGGAACGGGGTTGCGAAACCGATTCGGACCTGGGCTTGGTACGGAGAACCCAGGAATTTTGTCACATCCCCGGATACGATGGGTGATTCATCGCAGACACGCTTGCCAATCATGCCAGATAAAAAGATACACCGGTACAGATACAGCTACTTGGTCGCGCTTATTTGTGGATACATACTTTTCCAGTTTCATGACAAACATTCCACCGATAACTCCATTGGCAAATATCCGCGGAGTCACACTATTTGCATTGTGACATCTGTTTGATGGAAGAAAGGCAGCTTAATTTCTTTATTTGCCCACTAATTGAGATCGCAATTCAAGGTGGAAACTTACTAGACGCAATCGGCGGCAGCATCTTAACAAAATGTGGATGATAAATAGACGTGCTAATTGGTTTCTCAATCTATTTGCTCCGCATTAGCGCAGAAGACACACGATATCGGCGTGACTCCCCACGAAGCTAATAATACCCAACTCCTCCGGACACGAATATAAATATTTTCGTTTATGATTTTGGCGGAAAATTCTGCAGATAATTAGGATTATAAACGATTAGCGTTTGATTGAGGAGAAAGAGTTGTGATCACGATTTTATTTCAAACCCAAAGAGCTAACAACAAAATTGGTTAGCATGGGAGTTTATCAAGATCAGTTGATAAAAGTTTATTATAGACTTCTGGTTACACATGTACAGTATACCACTACACACGATTCGTAATGAATTTTTCATGCTTCTTGCATTTAGAAATTCTTGAAACAAACATTTCCGCACATTCTTCAAGTCTTAGGGAACATAATAAGGCTTTCACCGAGTCAGTGAACCCCAGAAAGCTCCACAAGGCTAGGTCTCAAACGACACGGTAGCCATGGGTGTTTATGATCTCCGCCTAACCAGGTTCGTGGAAGCATTTGCTGTCTGGCCAAAAATAACCGTCAGCCGTTTAGTCATAGTTATGGTCATAGTACCTTCATTTAAATCATAATAAGACTCACAAGATTGTATATCTTTACACCGATATCGCTCTTGACTACAAATACCCTGATTACCCGGCCATATGCGTCATATCCTCGACGTCACTAGCAGTTGGCTGATAAGTCGCGGAGGCTTTTGGCCATCTTTCCGGGCCAGAAATTACTCATGGGAATATGGGTCTTATTGGCTCAGACGGGGCTGAAAGGTTCTTCCCTTTGGCACTAATCTGTGGTGCCCTGGGTTTTGTTTTGGACGGTATTTAGATTAGATAGATCACAGTGACCACTCGAGATACGACTCCTTGGAAACCGATAGCTTTTTACTCAATAATATTTGTAGAATGAAAATATGTTGGGAAATTCCTGGCTATTTTAGAACAAGAAGAGTCCGAGGCAGCCCGAACTGGTTCGAGGGGGATATTCTTGTTCTATATGCCTCGATGTACTATATCTGGCACTGCTGATCAGTGTCGCTATTTTGCGTTTTAAAAATTAAATCGTCATTCTAAGAAAAACATTTTCCATACATATATCCGCCCGAGCAAATATGTGATCAATTGGTGGCTAGAATATGGAGGCGACCCCCCCGATTGGTCCAAAACAGTAATCCACTCCACAGGTGGGACATGTGTCAATCGCGCTAATGAGCCAAGCAGATAGCCACGAGTGTGCCTTGTACCTTTGTGTCTGATAAATAGGAACTGGCATTCCAATTGTTTATAGCATACATGCATGTGTAATTAGGTGAAATGAGTAAATGAGGCGGCGGCAACACCAACAACACATTAGCATTCAATTCGGTGAAGAATAGATATCGACAGGGTGGTCGGTGGGGCGGTGTGAGGTCGGCGGTACTAATATCAACACTGAATTTTGTTTGCAACGTCGACGAGGGCGAATTTCAATTTGCTCGCCCGACAGTTGGCGAAAAGTTGTTCGATCGTACAGTTCATAAAAACCAACCGACCGATCGACAGACCGAAAAAAATTACCAAAAATAGAACAAACAGAAGGCGTGAAATTCTACGTGTTTTCCACCTTAATTAACCCGCCTCGCAAAGCGGTCTAATTCGAAAGCGGTTGACAAAATACACAAAAAGAACCAGTGTCCGTGACTCCTCCCTTTAAAATGATGAGATCTCGGTTCGGTGATTTATTGGGCTGCTCTGCCCGTCGTCGCCTTCTGCTGAAACATTGTCTGTGCTTTATTTTTATAACAATGACAAACTAGAACGAGATAAACTGTTTTTTTACCACATATCTTCTTGCCAAACAAGCTGCAAGAATATAAAACAAAATAAAGTTTTGTTCAGCACACACACTCAACAGCAACTAACAGTATTGTCTTGTAGTCGAGACCCAAAAAAAAAACAAACCCAAGTGATCCCTAGTGTCTTGAACGAATAATCCATCGATCAAAGGCCCCAAGATGTCTGAGCTTCGACGCAGTCTCAGTCGCCTGTCGATGATCGTCTTCCGAGCCACTCATTCCAGCGAACAGTCCTGGCGGGAGGAGCTGCTCAGGTAATTCCCAGCGATAATCCATCGATCATCCACATAGAGGAGGGGTTTCTTGAATTGTTAAGTTTTGGTTGACCAAAGTGAGCGTGAAATTGATATGTCAGTTTATTAATCGTTGATCACCTATAAAGAATGGTCTGCGAGTGGTAAAGTTTATTTAAATTAACGCATCAGAGGAGTTTTAATATCTACTACAGTTTCAGATTTTTTTTTGTTTTTCCAAAGATAAGCTCTAAATTATTCGTTTCCTGTGAGCCACCCTTGAGAATTGTTTAAGCAGCTGAACATAAAAATGTATACAAATAAAACATATGTACCTACAAGGTAAAAATAAATACATTGCCATGTTTTTTATTGGAAATGTTTAATCGAATCCGGCATAAATATTTGTCTAAAAATATCGATTCCTTTGCCAGCAGCAACCTCTGCTAGAATGTGTTCAAAATATATATAAAAAGTTCAACAGAATTTACCTAAAAGGATGTTTTTTTTTTTACCTTTTGGTTCATGATCTTTGTTCTGGCCAAGAAATCACGAATTCTTCTGGTGATCATGTGGCCATGTTGACAACTTATTATACGGAATGCATGCAAATTCATAATTGTTCTTTTCACTTTTGCCATTTTATTTTTGGCAAGACTGCAGGTACAGTACACCTCCCCGAGAGGTAACTCAATTCCCCCAATTGGTCAGATAACTTATCTGAGCTTAATGCACTTTAAAGATTACAGTATATTTTGAGTCCTCGCTAGGTAGACTTCCGGAATTATTTATAATTCTCATTAAATAGAGTTTCTGTTACGAAACGTGCTGCGAAATTGTATGGCATTAAGGGGCTTGCACTTGCCAACACTGATTTATGGGCAGCACATGCAAAAGTTTACAACATGCAGGCCAAATGCATTTTGGCCAGACTCATAACATGACGTCAACTGCCGAACTGAATCGATTCTGTTGCTGATTGCGATCATGACCATGGTCAACCAATTAGCAGGTTAGCAACTAGGAATTCCATCCAATTGTTGGCCCTGGGCCAGCGGGTATTGCCAACTGAGAGCCTCAAACTTGAAAAGAAATTGCTGTCACCCGGGTCGAGTTCATCTTGTCGAAGGTTAGTTCTGTTATGGCCGAGTTTATCTCAAAGGTTCAGCTTTAATTGCCGGCCGTAATCGCTTATCTGGCCCGGAGTTGTTAGATAATCTCTATGACATTTCTACTTCCCTATCTGGGGAAATCTAAAATACCAGCTGATATCACCCCATTCGAAAGCCAACTAATGCGACAGTCCCATTGAACTTGTTTTTTGCTCTCCCCCCTTTCGGCCGTCAACCGGTTACTCCCCAAAAAACGTCAATACTGCAGTTGGCAACCATAAATGCCAAAAACAAAACAAACCGTTTATAAACAATAACAATGAGAGGCTCTCAGTGAGCCGGTTTATTTGCATGATCCAACCTCAGATTTAAACTAATGAACTCTAATGGCACTGCTGTTCGACCGGTGGTTTCTACGAAATTTTACTGAGATATCGTTATTCCGAGAATTTCTCTCACATTTATGCTTTTTCAATTTTATTTATACAGTACTTCATGGGATGAGTCACAGAAAGGGTTTGTTTGTTGAAAAAAATAAGTGTAATTATTTTTATATCAAATAATTTTGATTTGAACTCCAAGAGGGAATAAACATTTTGGGAACAAACTATTTATAATTTACATAATATAATTTAGTCACAGCTGACATTTTAAAACTATATCATACTCAACGCGCTCCACAATCCACCCCTTAGGGAAATTTCTTTCTTATCAACTGTTCCCCCTAGGAATTTTCGGACAATTCCCAGTGGGAACAACTCAAGCTCAACTCAAGCCCCGAGAATCATTGATAATCGTTTTAAAGCTCAATATTGACGGCACACTTGCATATTCTAGCAGAATTCCACGCACAAAGCAGTGCGGGCTGATAAAGAGCGTGTAAATAAATCGAGGAAAATGAAATATATTAAGTATAGATGAACAGTCAAGTGGAACAAAAACTGCACAAGTCAGCTGCTGAGGTTCTCTTTTGCTCCGTCGGGCAGTCGCAGTTCACGACTACAGTTACTTTCGGGGCATACGGATCGTATGGAGCACGGCTTCCTAAACCTTCCATCGACGGATGGGCTGGCCTTTCAGTGCTAATTCGACGGCGGTTCATTAATAAGCTTTCCCCGGTGAGAGTGTGCCAAGTGATCAGTAGTGATAGTGGATCGATCTCCCACAGTGACCTGCACATGTTATTCTACATAGGCCTGGTGCTCGTGGTGTGCCTCTCGAGCATTTTGTTCCAAGCTATGATTTGGTAAATTAATCTGATGCCCCCGCAATCCAATCACTTTTGGACGCATTATCGATCGGAGTTGGGTGACGTTGATTTTTCGCAGACAGAGCGTCAGTTGTTGACTTCCTGTTTTTTAGTTGTTGTCCCATCCTTTATCAAAACGAACAAAGTCCCATCCAGGGCTCGATAAATTTCTCCTTGTTATTCACATCTGGGATGATTTCAGTTCAGAATAAAGCCAAAAGAGAGGCATTAGCATGCCAACATATACAAGTTTGATAGGAGGAGCTTATCAGCTGCTAAATTGTTAATAATACAATCTCTCAAAGTATAAAAATACAAATAGCTATTTACAAATCAACAAAATATTTGCTTGATTGTGGAAATGCTCCCAAGAAGTCGAATGTTTTGTCGTTGAAAAGCTTCTGCTTTATCTATCCAGAATATTATTTTAATAGAATATTAATATATAACAAATAGTAAATATTCCATTTAATGTATTACACTATTCCAATAACCCATTCCTTGATAAGAAACTAGGTGCGCCCTCCACGTGATCCACAAATGGTTGTTACCGAAAATGACAAACGGACTGCAAAACTGTTCCCATTACTATCGCCAGGGGGCTTGAAGGTTGTGTAAGCCCCGCCCAAATAGATAAGCACTGCTCCTTGAAACTTATCACCAAATTTAGAACAATTATCCAAGAACCTGCATCTATTTATGTTCCACATTAATGAAGCTGCCCCCTTCCGTTTCAGGTACCGGCAGACACGCTTCAGTTCGCGGCGTGTGCGAAAACGTGTGGTCTTCAAGCACGGCGAGTGCAACGTTGTGCAGGGGAATGTGGCCAAGAGGCGGCGTCGATATCTGCAGGTAAGCGGGGAGGCTGTGGACTGGGGGCGTGACAACGTGTGGCAGGGCGTGCGTGGCTATATCTATTTGCAGTGTCCCACTTGTCTTTGATTTGCATTTATATTTAGCTCTCCTCTCACAAGCTCTTCCGTTTGCGTAATGCCAACCGCGAGACTTTCTTTGACTGCAATTATGTAAAGTGATTGGTGTTCCTGGCAACCATATCCTGTTTCCTTGGGATATCCGAGCGGACAAGAGTTTAGGGGAAAATAAAATGTCAACCTTCAAATTCTTTATTTTTATTTTTTCATACTTGTTATTGCAGGACATCTTCACGACACTCGTGGATGCCCAGTGGCGCTGGACGCTGCTCGTTTTTGCCGCCAGCTTCGTCATCTCCTGGGCCTTCTTCGGCTTCATCTGGTGGATCATCGCCTACGCCCACAACGATCTGGAGTACATCCACCTGCGAGACAAATCCCCCGAGCTGGTGGCCAACATGACGCACACCGTCTGTGTGACGGAGGTGAAGAGCATGATGACCGCCTTCCTCTACTCCGTCGAGACCCAGACGACGATAGGTTATGGCAACCGCTATGTGACGGAGGAGTGCCCGGAGGCGATCTTCACCATGTGCATCCAGTGCATTACGGGCGTGTTCATCCAGGCCTTTATGGTGGGCATCGTGTTTGCCAAGCTGTCGCGTCCCAAGAAGCGAGCCCAGACACTGCTTTTCTCCAGGAACGCGGTTATCTGCCACCGGGACGGTGTTCCCTGTCTGATGTTCCGAGTGGGCGACATGCGAAAGTCACATATTATTGAGGCCCATGTGCGGGCGCAGATCATCCGCAAGAAGGTGACGAAGGAGGGCGAGGTGCTGCCCTTCTATCAGCAGGAGCTGCACGTGGGTGCCGATGGTGGCGAGGATCGATTGATGTTCATATGGCCCACGACCATAGTGCACAAAATTGACAGAAACAGTCCACTGTACATGCTCTCCGCCTCCGATATGCTCAAGGAACGCTTCGAAGTGGTGGTTATGCTCGGTAAGACTCACAAGGAACTCATCTTGGCATTATAAGCTTAAAATTCTTTTTTGCAGAGGGTGTCATTGAATCCACCGGCATGACCACACAGGCCAGGAGTAGCTATTTGCCATCGGAGGTTCTATGGGGCCATCGGTTCGTCAATGTGGTTTCCTTCCGCAAGGAGACCGGAGAGTACGAGGTGGACTACACGCTCTTCAACAACACCTACGACGTGGACACCCCATTGTGCAGTGCCAAGCAGCTGGACGAGCTGAAGTCAGAGTACAGCAAGAGCGCCAAGAGCTGTGCCGGCCTGGGGGGACGGATCGCACGATCTCAGCCAGCTTGTTCCAGCGCATCGCCTCCGCCGCTTCGGTGGATCACCTGGATCCGGCCAGCGACGAGTCGCTCGACTCCGGCCGACTGCAAATACGCTCCCATTCCATACCCAACGGCGTGTTGGCCAGCGAGCTGGAGCCGCTAAACAACAACAAACACGGCGCCTCGTTCACCATGGGCGGTCTGACCATCACGACGACGGCGCCCAGCATACCCAACCTGTCCAGTATTAATGAGAAGACCAACTCCGGTCATTCCATAAACAGCAGCAGCAACAATAGCCAAAACAATAGCCTCAGCGCTCTGAATATGGGAGGAGGAGGAGGCGGTAACAGCGCCAGCGGTCCCGGTGGTGGAGCCACCATTGTCTCCGGCCTGGGAAACGGCGCTGGCCGGATTAAGCAGGCGAATCCCCGCCGGTTGAGCATCAAGCAGGACCAGCTGCCCATCGATTCCATTTGTTGATATTATTAATTGCGTGGAGCAAGTGCAGGAGTTGGAGTCCTCCCTGGCCACACCAATTAACTGAAGTTGTATTCTAGTAAACGTTAAGCCTCCTATTGTAGTTCTAACTCAAAAATAAGCTAAGCGAGATTCCAAGGAGCTCATCTGTCAGGGCCCTAGTGCTGCTGCAGCTGTGAAAACCCGCCCCCCCAGATTCCCAACACTTCCTTTTGATGCTGAAGTGGAGGCAATCGGATTGTTGTCCACCAAACCCCCACCCAACCACCTATTAAACTAAGCTAATGAATGATTGAGTGCACGTTGTTAGCTTTACTTGTATTGAATTTACTATAGTTAAGTTACAAATTGATATTAGCGCGAAAGAAAGATGTGAGACATGTAGAAACCAAAATGCTGCAACCTCCTCGTAAGCTTAGACTCCTAGAGAAATGTTTGTGAAAATCACCGAGTATACCAATATGCAAAAATAATGCGACGAAGACGCAACGGAATTGCAAATTCCCTTTTACCAATAATAATAGCTAAAAGATGAATTTTTACCCAATAATACCTACTGTTTCTAAAACACGAGCTTCAATTATAACAATGAGTGGACAATAAGATTGTACGAGTATAAATGTTATATATTATTTGTAATTAAGAACGAAAGACGGAGATAAACCTAAAGATGAAAAAGAAAACTAACAGCATGGTGTCTTATTTTCCTCGGAAGGGGTAACCTTATGACTATCCTTGATATCCTTGATTTTTGATTAGGCATATCTCGGCCATTTGACAACCGATTCCGGAACGGAATACCATTTTTAAATCACGACTTCAATATCCTGTGAACTTTATCCAAGGTTTGAAAAAATGAAACTAAAAAAATTCGACGAAATTTTCGCAAATTAGGAAAGGGGTAACATCATATTTTTAGCAAAAAATCGGGAAAAATTTTATTGTTTGATTTTAAAAAACTTTTGATACAGATCGAAAGATATTATAGACCTGATTTAAAAATGACATCCCGCTTAGAAATCAGTTAAGAAACGGCCGAGATATCAACAATCAAATTTACGAAAAAGTAAGTTTCCATGTTTTTTATTTTTCATAAATTAGACTATCTCGTCTATTTCCTAATCATTTTGGGAACAGATAACCATTATGGAATCAGGGAAAATATTCATAACAAATTTTCGCGATACTAGTTTTGAGATACGAATTGGGATCGATAGCCAGGGCCAGTATGGAACTCCAAGATATGGAGGTATGAGCCCAGATATGACGTGAATAGGATCCACATGTCTCCAAAAAACATAAAATTTCGAATCTATTTGAAGCCAGGACAACAAAAAAAACAATAAATTAATATATTTTTTAGTAGATTTTCTTTAATTTTGACGGTTTCTCTGTTTAGCTGACGAAAAGTTGATCGTTTTTAAAGCATACAAATTTTTCTTATGAAACATACATACAAATTTGATAGAAACATACAAGTACATGGTATTGGCCGAAGTGTGCACAGGAATCCTTGATGGTGATCCTTGTGTTAGTAAGTTGTGGACTTTGGTAATGTCTGAGCACACTTCTCCCAAGTTAATGTTAATGTTTTACGTATGTATTAAAGTGTCTGTACGAGTAGTAGTAGTACAATAGTAGATAATTAGTTCAATTTCAATTTACAACAAATAATTTCGCGTTCCTTAATTGAAAAGCTGCGCGCTTTTATTGAATTTAGTTGTGTTCGTGTTTCAATTAGCGCGAAATTCATTACAACAATTAAAATACGTATGTCTACATTAACAATAGATTGTTTCGATTTTCGTAGCGGATCTGTTAAAGTTAATATAGTACGTGTAAGTGTGTGTTGTAATCATTAGGCATAGCTGTAGCTTAATTTATAGTTAAACTCTTTATGCTGTAGGACATTTTTGAAGAATATTAAATATTAATATCTCTTATCGCTTATGGACTAAACCTTTACCAGGACTGCTGATTCGCCCTAGCAGGGGCTATAGCTTTTTTTGTTTCTGTTTCTTACAGATTTTGTATTCTTTCTTTTTTTTTAGTGTTTCCTTAGTATCCTTGAGGCGTGTTAGCACACTCGTAGTTTCAGTAGCCTAAATATTAAAGATTAAAGGTTAACTAAGTTAAAATTATGTATTTACAGATTCTACGCGCTAGCTTAGTCTGATACGCTAATTTGTGTTATGTTTTTGCTTGTGGATTGGATGTGTTTGTTGTATGGGTTGATTTGATAAATGCCGCGTGAACTTATTGTTGCTATGGTAGATCTCTCACTAGATTATAGTATACGGCTAGAGGCTTACAGCTAACTGTCTTACGGGCGTATTTCATTATATGTCCAGCAATATCTATCAACCTTTACAATCGATTTGTGTTGTGTTCATGTGTGTTTGGATGTGTGTTCATTTGTCTATCATCTATATTTTACATATCTCGTACTGTATTCATTTATGCTTTCTCATTTATTTTACAATCTAATATTATATAAGTTTGTTAACGGTTTCACCATCGAATATTATTGGACGACGCATTGATAAGCTATGTATGTGAATGTGAATGTGGTTGTGGTTGTGGGTTTGCATAGTTTACTGATTTAAAATTCATTTAAAACATAATCTGTTTACATCGCTACTGTTCTTTTTCGGTTTTTGGGTCTGCTTGTGAGCGCCAAGAATTCATAGTTGAAGAAACTGATTTATCACAAGTAAAGATTTTTTCTTTTGCATTTAAGTAAGAGGCTCTCCGGAATCGTTGAAATCTCTCTTAGGGCATCAGGGCTCTCAGGACGAGTCCGAATAATTAATAATTACAAAATAAATAACAATCAAGCTGACTAAATAGGTAAACCATAAATGGAAGTATGTGGGGGATGAATGAAGAACTGCTTCCACTGCTCGACAGCAGCAGCGTGTGCAACATGTGCAGCATGTTGCCAGCAACATGTTGCAGCCAGTAATAAAGAATAACCATTAGTACAGGTAACTGCTGTTCAGCAGGTCGTAGCGGTAATCGAATTGCGACTGCTGCTGCTGCTGCTGCTGCTGCTCGACTCGAAGCTGCTCGCGCTGGAAGCTAGTGAACCAACTCTTTGTTGCGGCTATTCGCAACAGGTACTTTCATTCCTTGCGGTGCTGCTGCTGCGACTGACCTCCCGGCTGCTGCTGCTGCTGTTGCTGCAAATGGTGCTGTTGCTGCTGCTGCAAATGTGGGGGCAGCCTCGATTGCTGCTGCTGTTGCTGATGCTGCTGCTGCTGCTGGCTCATTCCACCGCCTACGTGCTGGGCCTGCATTCCGTGCTGTCCATGGTGGCCGAGCATAGGTGCCTGGGTGGACACATGTCCGTTCAGACTTCCTCCGCTGCCCGAAGACACCGCATTGGAGGCAGCTGTGGCTGTGTTGTTGCTCTCGGATTTTTCACGAGGCAGCAAGTAGACAGAGCCATCGGCGGCCTGCTGCAAGCTGTAGTCAGCAGGTGAGCAGGCATTGCCCTCGGGATCTCGCAGATACTGCAATGTTATGGACAACGGTTAGTTACAGAATCTCAAAAGAGTATTATTTTCAGAAACTCACCTGGAACACATGACGATGTAGCATGGCGAACTTATTGGAGATGCGCTTACGCTCGCCCTCCAAGTGATCGCGATCCTGGTTCAGCTGCGTCTTGCGCTTCACCACAGCATTCACTTCGTCCTCGAGGGTAAGGATCTGGTCCAGCTTACGCTTGCGGCAGTTCTGGGCCGCCACCTTGTTCTTGCCACGACGACGGATGTCGCGGATCAGGGACAGTTGGTTCTCGCTCAGGTCGTATTTGGACAGACGCTCGTTGAACTCGTCCATGGGCAAATTAATGATGTCCTGCACCGGAATTGGTATGTTCAAGGCGCGAGCACGCTTCTCATCTCGGGTCAAATGCTCATCCTCTCCGCCGTGGCTGCTGCCGCCGGCACTGCTGCTGCTGCTGCTACCGCCGCCGGAGCTAGCTCCCTTGCCGGATCCTGATTTGGTGGCCACCAGGGGCTTCTTGTCGCGTGCCTGCGGTCTTGGCAGGGCACCACTTCCCTGGGGCAGGGCCGAGTAGGTGTGATTTAAGTGGACCAGATCTTCAGCAGTCCTGGGAGTGGGTCGATGAGTGTAGTCGCCATTGAAGTTGCTTCCGCTGGGGCCCATGCCGTAGGCCACCTGATGATGGTGGTAGTCCTTGGACAGGGCAGGTCCCATGGCGCCAGCTTCGCTGCTGATTCCGGTAGCACCGCTGGCCATTCCCGATGATCCGTATCCCGCATCGTATTCGTATTTAATGCTCTGCGATTGCACGGCTGTGGCAGCCGCCGGCGGCACTGTCGGTGGCAGAGCCGATGGTGTCTGCTTATGGGGATCCCGCTTTCCGTATAACTGATGCTTCTTTTGCGCCACCGGCGGCTGACGAGTGGCCGTGTTCAGCCGCGAGTTGTTGTTGTAACTGAAGTCGTAGGGTCCTCCGTATTTGCCTTGGTGGTAGTCCTGGGCCGAGTCACTGCCCTCACCCCACTCGCCGTCGGAGAGGGACGGCACCCGTTCGGAGCCCATCGAACTGACGGCACTGTCGCTAGAGGCGTCCAAGCGATCAGCCCCGCCCTGTGCACCTGCACCGCCGCCGCTGGCAAGAAGATCGGCGGTCATGCCCGCAGCTCCGCCAGTGCTCATTGGGCCCACGGCGCCCGCAGCTCCGTTCGCTTGGTTTGCGTGAGTATTCCCCGGCGCCAGCTGAGCAGAGCCTCCAGAGCCGTTGCTGACATGTCCACTGCTGGGCAGGCCCAGGACCGAGGAGTTGTTGCTGGTGCTGTTGTCCACCATGCGACAGAAGCCTGGAAGATAAAGAAAAAAAAATGTTTTAGATTAAATGCAATCCCAGTGGAAGTTTTATTAAAAAAACAAATAATAAATAATCTACATATATCGGGTAGTTCTCAACAAACACTTGTACTATTTATAATTAAACGACTAAGCTCAATTGGATGATTTTATTGCACTTGTACTGATAAACCTCACGAGGTTTATAAATATGAAACATCTTGAGAATTAAATCGAGTTTTCGCGATGGAAATTTTCAGTTTACAATTTCAGTTACATAACACCCGTTCTTGACCAGACCTGGTTCGCCCAAAATGTACTTGAGATCCTTTGGCTGACCCAGTTCACGTAGACTATAGACTATATAGACAGTTTATTAGACAGATTCGCCTTATCGGGGACGACGTCTTGAATCACTCCCAGCTTCGATTATTCAGCAAAAAATGTACGACGACGAGCAGAAAAACAGGGCGAAATATGAGCCGGTGGTCGGTGGGTCGGTCGGTGGAATAAAAAACTGTGCAGTCATTTTCCATATTTTACTGGACTTATCTTATCGGGCGATAAGGATTGCGGAGTACATCGGTGGGAGTGTGTGTGAGTGTTTGTGCGCTCGTGCGTCGCTCAGTGGCTGGCATTTCGCAAATACCTGGCCACATTGCCACACATTGTGATAAGGAGTTTCTGGAGCCAGATCTAAAGGGTTTATCTTATCGCCAGGCAGACCCAGTGGGTTTATTCCAAGGAAGCCACCTGGAGTAATCGCGTAATCTAGATGCGCAATCTTTGTAACTTGTAATGCGCGAGTGCAGTTAATTAGTCAAATCGATCTGTAAGCCGATTGGGGGGCAGCTCCCATACGAGAGATACTCGAATACCCTCTGGCGGCAAGGTCAGAGAGCTTCAACCATAAACATTGATGACTTGACAAAAAGCAGTACTTTGTGTATAATTGGAGGTGTACATATGTATGTACATACATATATACATAAATAAGCCGGAGAGCAGAGAGCTGGCTGATAACTCAGTGCCCGTAAGACATAACGGAAATAATAAAGATAACGGTTAAATCGAGTGACACGTTTCATGACGAGCCAAAAAAAACTAATAATAAAATAAATAATAATAATAGAAATAAAATAATTGAAACATAAGCAACAACCTAATTAAAACTATGCATGTATTTATTAATTTTTCAATTCGGTTAACCCCTGTTATGTTGTTTTTTAGAAAATTTTCATTTGTCTCTCTGGGCTTTGGAGCTTTTTATTGTTTTTTTTTATTCGTTTCCTCTAACGTTATTGTTTCGAGAACGATGACTCAGCAGTTTAAAAATAGTAAACAGCAAACAGGCGGGCAAAAGAAAAAAAAATAGAAATAATAAATTGGGAGAAAAAAAATAGAAGCTTGCTGAGCGGGCATTAGAGAGGAAGAAACACGCTCGAGAGAGGGAGAAGGTTCGTTCTGCTGATATCACCAACGGCAGCAGCAGCAGAAACAGCAACAAAGATCCGCCGTGCGGCATGACTAATGAAAAAATTGTTACGCGGTCACAGAAATCAGACGAAAATCACAAAAAAAATATTAGACTGCCGACCCAGAGACCGCCACCTCCTGAGCCTTTCAGGGCTTCGCTCTTTTTTTGGGGATGGCACCGAAAATAACACCACCGCCGACCGCCGACAGCCGACCACCGACCACCCCCCACCCAGGGTCCAGCACATGATGCCATTAACTCGATCACTCTCACCTGTTGAATCGTATTTTCGTCGTATTCCTATTGCGTTCTCCTCGGCAATATCGGCTATATATCTACTATATCTCGCATCGGTTCACTCTCACGCTCGTCATCGAACGTTCTAAATTCGCTTTGCATAGAATTCAGCTGACAGAGAGAGAGGTGAGGAGAAGAACGCTGTCGACATGGGGAGCAGCAGCATATGAACTAATGTGCCACACTTGTGCCAAAATGCGTCATTGTTTTATTAAATCTTTTATGCTAATTGCGATAAGTATACGACACGTTGTCCGATTGCGATATTCGGAGTATACGGTATGAGTGTATATTGTAATTCTTATTTTATTTATTTTGTGCAGTTTCCGTTCGAGTCGCGTCGGTTCTAATATTTACTTTACTATCGTATTCGATTGTTCGTGTTCGACTGATTTGACTTCACTCGCGCTCTGTTCTTTTCGCTTTGCTTTGCTTTGGCTCTTTCTCGCCCATTGAGTTGAGTGGGCATGAATCTGAATTTTGTCGCGCGGCCAGCGAAACCTGAGCACAGCGCCCGCCACCCCGTCTCCCCCCCATTAAGACCCATAGCCCCACCCCACCACACTCCTCGCACTATGAACTAATTGTACGAAATTCGTATGCTAATCACACAGAACCTCGTCGGATAAAGCGGCCAGAAACCGCCAACAGTAAAAAAAGCTCGACGAACGAGTGAGTCACTTTTGGCGCTCTCGTTCTGAGAGGAGGGCTTTGAGCCAAAGCTCCGCGGTGAGCAGATGAGGGCGTGGAGCCAACTCAGAAGCGATGCGCATTCTGCTTAACAAAGCTTCTGGCTCAATTGGAACAGCAGCTTTTTTTTTTTGGCAAGTGTAAAGCTTTTTCCGAATTGGGGCTATAATGTGGGGCTTATCACAAATTGGATAGATTACTTGAGTCATTTTTCAACTTGTGATTTGTCTTTTGATTTTGTGAAATAAAGTTTTAGGGAAATTAGAAAAAGCTTTTAAATTCAAGATACTTTTAATTTTTAGATTGAATATGATATGGATACTCACTCTCATTCATGTCCATCAAGTGAAGATCCTCGTCGGTGAAAATGGAGTTCATAAAACCATCAGTTTGATTCATGTCCGAGGAGGTATTCTACAGAGTTAATACAAATTGTTAATTAGAAACTTGTTGGTTTGTAAAAAATAAAAGGAAAACTCACCGCGTAGTACATCAGATCGTGCTCCACCTTATAGGCGGCAGCTGCTGCGGCGGCGCCATCGGCCTCGTGACTGGAGTTGGTCAGATGCATGCTGGAGGACACCGCCGAGCCCAGGTTGTGGCCGTAGTGGGGCTGGCCCGAGGGGCAGATGTCGCCCAGGGCGGCGTTCGGGTGGTGCAGCATGGTGGCGTGGTGCGGCGGCGGCGGTGGCGGGGGCTGCAGGGGAGCAGCGGCGGCTCCGCCACCGTACTGACCGTGCTGTCCGGAGCCGGGGGCTCCCTGGGAGGGACTCGCCTGATAGGAGTAGCCGGGATAGTGGTGGGGATAGGGCGACATGTCCGACACTCCGCCCACCATGCTGGGGATGGGACTGAAGTAGGTGGCAAAGTCCTGAAGACGCTCCATGGAGACGCTGCGGTTCAGACGCGGCATGCGGCCCTGCAAGAGTGGAGGAGAGTTGGGAAATCGTGAAAATAAGAGAGACAATGATTAATTCGGGGCTCGTGTTGATGTATTAACAAGGTGAGAAGGGTTCGTCGCTCGATAGTCGCTGGAATTACGAAACTTATAACTCAATAACCGATCAATCATCCGCCAGGGAATTCTCTAGAAACGCGCCAATCCACCAAAGACACAATAAACTGAAAGAGCCCCAGAGCCCAGAGCTCGACTCCCGACTCCCGACTCTGTCGAGCTCCTCCACCGCTCGGTGGTAAGCCAAAAAACGTGCACAATGTATCAGTCTGGCGATTTGACTGCCAGATCGATCAACATGGAATTGAAATGAAATTCGTATCTGTATCTTTCAAATTGACAAGTGCTCGATGGAGCCCAGCCAGAGGTCTCCCTCGACTGGGTCTTGGGTTTCTTTATTTTGTTTTTCTTAGACTACCTCTGCCCTGTAAGTCTTGACTGATCGCCGGATCGTGAAACTACATATATATGTACGTCTACTACGACTTCATTAGGCCGTCTTTTGTTATTGTTAATTATCGGTGGGTTTATTTATTTATTTAACTAATTCCGCACAGGCCCAGCGTGGGCGAGTGGCGAACAAATATATTTCCCCACTCTCAGATGCATCACTCACACTCGAGTTAAATATTCCTCAATCTTCGATTCCCGATCTTGGGATTGTGGATCCTTTCCCCCGATTCCTTTGAAGCCGGCTGATGGCCCACAAATTTGTTTTTAATGCTAAATGCCGCCAAGCCGCGCAATTAAGATCTTTCACAGATGAGATATATCGGCGTGACGTTGACGCTGACGCTGATGCACTTTGACACTGACATTGCCAGATACAGATCGGCCCGGGATCGGAATCGATGTATGGATGTTCCGACAAAAGGAATATGGATGTTTCGTTCTGGAGGTCCGTTGACGTTGAGTTGTCGTTTGACCAGCACTGACTGACTGACTGACTGGATGGCTGGCTGGCTGGCTAACTGACGGAATGACAGTAGCCGCGGCAGTTCGGATGCAGCTCTGTCTGTGTTGGTGAGAGGAGGAGGTGGCTGAACAAACACAACCCGTATCTCTGCGCATGTGTATCTAATGAATGCCTCAACACGCTCCTGAAAGCAAACAGGTAAGCGTAGCGCGGCGCGGCGTGGCTGCCAGGCAGGTAGGAGTTCCACACGAGCATTGGGCGTTCACTTCAGCCAGTTGCAGTCAACCTGTATTTGGCCGCGCATCTGTATGCGATGTATCTTGGTATCTGTGAGTGTGTAATTTGAATTGTCACTGTCTTGTCATTAACTTCTGGTGTTGGCTGCTTTGGGCTCTGGCTTTGGGCCATTGTTTGTTACGCTTCACACGCAAACAAATCCAACCGCCAACTTAGACACGGTAGCGATCTGGATTGGGAACATGTATCTGTATCTGTATCTGTATCGGTATTTGTGAGCACTTGCAGTAAGAATTTACTTTAAAGATTCTTTGCTTAGAGAGGCAGAGGGGGCACCTGCGTTAGATTGCATGTTCGATCGGGGAATTACTATTATTTGATAGTGCTTTAATTCCCCCTATCCCATTAGCGCTGTCATGCAGGTTCCGCTACATTTTTTGATTTCCATTCAAAAGCGGATTTCTTTCTACCAAGAATGCCAGGTGATTTCAGGACTTTAAGTTCCAAAAATAGACTACTTTTTGAGTAAACAATTATAGTCATCCAAGCAGACTGGACTCTCCTATTATTAATTGATAACAATTTATTTTATTTTGTAATTAAAAGTCTAGTACAGACTAATGATAAAATGAACTGTTGTTCATCAAATTCCCCATTTATTTAAATTATTAGGAACGTGTCTTGTCCAAGTGCGTCGCCTAATTTGTTCATCCTTAATCTCTAAAACAAGCAAATTATTATTTTCGATACTTGTTCAACATTTTTCCACGAACTATCACTCCATCCATCAATGGCCGGGCCGGGAACCACCGATTTAAATCGACGTCAGTGATCAGTGATCAGTGATCAGAGATCCGAGTGTTGCCAAGTTTTGGACGATTCTATGGCCTAATCCCGGTTGCCAACTGTCGGCAGATATCTCCGCTCCACCCTGCCCATCGCACACCTGAGCCGTGTGTGTTTTTTTGTCATTAACTTGATTTATGTGTGTGCACAAATCGAGTCCCATGACAGGCCGAGTCGGAGTCGCAACTTAAGCCTCCGCAGCCATCAAACTGTTTACATAAATTGAATTAAAATCGTACGGCAAAAAAAAACTGGAGGGGCAAAAAGTACAAAAACTACAACAGCCAAGAAAAACAGCAAAGCGAACAGAGATGCTGTAAAATAATTAATAAAGTTTTTTTTTTGTTTTGTATCTGCGCTGATTTTCAGCGTTAAGCTTTTTGCAAATATTTAAAATTCACATAATTAAAGCAGCTGAAGGGGGAGGAGCGGTGGGACAGGGATGGACATTAAGAGATAAATTTTTTTTGTAATTCGCGCGCGCTAAATGGGGATTTAATTGCAGGGGCTACTGCAGCGTGGAGCGGCTCAAAAGATGCAATCAAGCGGGCAGTGCCAGTGGCACCAGCAGGGGCAGAGGCAGGGGCAGCGGCAGGAGGCGGGGAGCCCCCTCGACGTGGCAAAGTGCCACCGAATTCAATAAACACTTCGGCCCCATGCGGAAAAGTCAAGTGGCGCATTGCAAGCGACAAAAAAAGACAACAAAAGCCAGGCGAAAAAATGAAAACAAAACACAAAGTGTCCGTAATGAACGCAGAGGCGCCTCCCTAAGGCCCCCACCTATCCCCACACTCTCTGAAGAGCTAAGCCAGTGATTGCAATTAGCAAAAGGAATACACAGAAAGAAAACTATACAAACTACAAATAGAATCTAAATAATAAAGAATTATTTATTCAAGATTTATTCAAGATTTATTTTACCAAAAAGATAAGAGATAACTTGAAATTTTAATCAATTTATTGATAGTTTTTATTAATAAACTCCGTCCACAAGATGGTAGGTGACTTGTTCACCTGCACTGACAGGTAGCTGGCAGAGCCCAGACCCATCAATGAATGCAAATAGAAAATGGCAAATTAAATGTGATCAGGAAGTTGCATAATGATAATTCGCACTCGGATCGAGGGGAGATGAGCCGGGAAAACAAAGCCCAAGCCGCCTAATGACACCTCTTCTGCTTAACAGTTAGACGCGAGAGCTGCAAAATCTCTCCTGGAGTAGCAGAAAAGGATTTGGCCGTTCTCGAGAAGCCGTCGAATAACCGATCATCTGGCTCATTAAATGGCTTTGGCAAGTGCCGGGAGCTAGAAAGCCGAAAGCGGCGACAACCCGCTGGCATTCACACAAACTGAACTGAAAACGACGCACCACATCAAACGTCTAAGCCTAATCCGCCAGTGGTTTTCCTTTTTTTCCCAATTTCGAGGTGGTAGGTAGGTGTCTGAGGTCGGCTACCAACGAGGAGACTTTAAGGTAATTGTCGGTGACTTCATGACTGTGTCGCCTTTATGGTCTTTTGTGTTGTCTCTTTTGCCAACGCTGTATGCCCGTCTCTTTCTAATGGGAGGACGGGGCAGGTCGAAGATTGAGGCTTAGGCGGTTCTGGCATTTCATTCAGGAAGCACTTGTTCGACCCGGAATTGTGGTGGATTAATAGTTTTATTTGGGATTACCTAGTTCCGACTAAAACATAAGAGCTCCGAGTGTTGAAATTGATTTTGAAATTAAAAATTTTCATAAAGAAATCTTCAGAAAATTCTGGGAGAATCAACCCGTAACGTTGATATTATTTCGACATGCCTCGAATTCTCCCCAATCCACGACTCTTCCGCACAACAAAAGCCGAAAAATATGAACCGAGTCTGGGGCTGAAAAGCCAGAAGATTGGAGACTTGGGTCTTGATTGACGAACTTGTGTGGCTGGAAGCGGAATAAAAGCGGATGAGTTTCGGGCGGGGGAATGGCGAGGAGGAGCATGTACAACCAGATTTGAAGCTTTGTACAAACAACAAACACACGGCCCAGAGCCCAGACAACAACAAGTTCGACTCTTGACGAGAGCGGTCCCAAGATCAAGTGCTTGAGAATGCCATAGGTGGCAGCGGGTGAGTGAGGCGGGCTCCAGAGGGGGCTATGGAGCCATGGAACCACGTGAAGAAGCCAGAACCGGAGAAGGAAGGGGGAATACGAAACGAGTGAAAAGAGCCACTCCAAAAACGAGAAGAAGCAGCAGAAGAATAACGAAAGCGACGTCCAAATGATCCTTGAATGATTACATATGTATGTATATAGATGTAGAAGCACATACCTCCAGATACACCTGAGATCAAGGTGCTAGTAACTGGAAACAAGAGGATATATATATATTTGTATAGTCATATATAAATATGCTATGATCGGAAAACAATCCCATGCTTTATCTCTTAGTATCTCTACCAGAGGATCCTATTGTCTTGGCCTCACCTGTACCCGGCCACATCCACATTCCCGTATAGCCATGTAAGTATGTGGAGCGCTCGACGGATGGCAGCACTTGAACCGAGCATCCGCATCAAATTATAAATAAATATACTGCCAGCGACACCAGCGAGCAACCTTCTTGTTGTTCGGGATTACAAAGATCGATGCACAAACACACACACACACACAGACACTCACCTGGTGATGGCCGGGATGGAATCCGCCGCTTGCCGGCTGACGCTGGAAGGCGCTGCCAGTGCCGCTGCCCACGCCCACGCCCACTCCGACGCCAACGCCCACTCCGCCGCCATAGTTGGCCTGCTGCACCGCTCGCTGATGGGCAGCGGCGGCGGCGGCGGCATGGTGGGCATGGGCGTGGTGGTGCATCGTGGCGGCATGGTGGTGCGGATGAGGGTGCGCGTGGGGATGGCCGTGGTGGGGATGGGGGTGGTGGTAGGGCGGAGCCGTGGATTGCAACATCTCGTCTAGCTCCTTCTTGGCGTCCTCATCTAAGTCAAACAGGGGCGAGCCCACGGAGTTCTGCAGGTCCTCGAAGTCGCTGACCGAGAAGCTATCCCCTCCGTCGGCCTTTTCCGGGTCGTTCTCCTTGTCCTTGGTATCGATCCTTCGCTGCTTGCTGGGCACTCCCTCGCCACAGAGGAACTCCTCGCCGGTCTCCGAGCTGCTTCTTAGCGACTGATTCTCGTTCAAAGCGGCAGCTGCCTGGGAAGTGGAGGCCACCGGATCGTCGGTCAACTGGGGATGGAAATGGGATTCGGATAATTTGAAGGGGCAGTTCATAGACTCCATAGAAGTGATCTTCTGGGACGGAACTCACCTCGTCTTCGAGCGGGAATTCAGAGAGCTTGAGAACGTCGTTTAGCAACTCATCCAAAGGCAATCGAATGTATTCACCTAGAAAGTGGAAAATAATGTAAGAAAGTGTTCGGCAAAGAGATGTTTGATAAAAGATTGAAATAAATATAATCATTGGCACAATGACAGTCCCCTTGGACCGAATCGCGGCCCTTTGTATTCCGATTAAAGCGAGGGAAAATATTCGAAAATATTTTGATTATTCCTATAGATTTTCTGACTTTTCGTAGCCGCTCCTTGAAACTTCTCCCAGTTCCCCAGAGTCCGATCAATTTTCTTCAGAAAAAAAAAGAAATATATGCCCCGGGGACTGTAGAAAGGCAAAGGTAAACAAGGATCGGACCAAACAGTAGCACTTTCCTGTGGGAGGATGAGTTTAGAGTTTTTAACGAACGTCGGGGAGATCACACACAGCCGGACGGACGGACGGACGGACAGTAACTAGAGTCGGTGAAGTGGGGGCGACGATCATTAATCATAATCGTTAAAACGTGATCTCCCAGAGATCTCAGCCACTCGGGCCGCCGCCTGACGGAAGCAGCTGAGAAATATTGCAATAAATGAATAATTTTGTAAGCTCCCAGCGGACCCCATCCTTTCTAATTGATGATCAGTTGTGACAGCTCTCGGAGACACCCAAAGCCACACAAAACCCTCCAAAAACAAATCAAAATAAAAGCTAGCCCCCCAAGTGTATCGCTTACAATTGACAATTGACTCGCTCGGGCGGGCGGGCAGTCCTCGTCAAATATTGATGGCGACCAAATATTTGCACTGGGAATTCTCGGGAAAATCTGAGGTGAGGTGAGGTGGGGTGGGGTGGGGTGGAGAGCATTATCGGAAAATGACTACTTAACATCGAACCGAGTTCCACGAAGAGGAGAACCCAAATCCAGGCCCAGACCTGGACGAGCGTGGGCAAACACACCGCATCTAGATAAAGCCAAAAAGAAAACTCGGGAAAGAAAGGGGCGCAACTTGGTCGAAAGGTATTTTAGACTCAAGTGGTGTGACGGCGACGACCTTTGCTGGGGCACTTGAGCCGGGTCAAAAAATTAGAATAAACACAGCAGATGGAACAGTTTTTTTTTTGGCCCTCTCTGTCTCGGCCCGACCAACTCGATTCCAGCAAACGCTTTGTTATTCTTACGATTGGTTACAAAACACGACGTTACCCCATCCTTGTTCCCGACCATTTTGGTTCTATTCTCTCTTCTGGCCATGTTTTTTTTTCGGCCTGATATAGTGGCCTGTTATTTTAGGGTTCTTCTAAGCCCAACAAATTTTTTCAATTTTTTTTTTTTTGGTAACAGTTCGTGGCCCGTTAATTTGGGAATGTGTGTGCGTGGGTTGTTGTCCGGCTGTTGGGCTCGGAATTGTTTACTTATCGTTTTTGGTCTTTGGGCTCGTTGTTTGTCTCTCATTTCGTGGGTTTCTTTATGTTTTGGTTGCTCGCATTGTGGCCAACACGACAACGAAAATATTATTCGATTTGCGCTCCATTGTTTCCACTCCAGGAGCAACCGCCAGCCAACAACTGTCACCGGCAATTAGGCGAGCTAGCAGGCTCAGGCGAGGCGTTGATGTGGCCAACAATGGGTGTTGGGTGTATGGGTGTATGGGTGTTGGTGGCAGGAGGCAGTGTAATTTTTGGTTACCTTTCAGGAAGTTTGTTCAAGGCTGAAGGAAGGCGATCTGTACGGGAGAGTCGCGTAATTGAGCTTCTAATGGGGTTGATTGAGCGCTAAACGCCGACGGATACTTGATATTATTACTTCCTTATAAATGGGGGTGGTTTCGGGCACTAAGTTTATCGTAAGTGTTTGCATAGCTTATAAGCCATGAATATATAAGCCAATTCGACGGAGTAAGGGGGTCTACAAGTTATGATTTCTATAGGCATTGAGATTAAGATTCTATTAAGCTTTTGCTTTCTGATATTTTAAAGATACAAGTTATCTTTTCCACCAACTTATGCATAATAAACCCAAAAAAAATCATCCAACAATCAGGGAATTCGTCACAAACCTTTTTGTCAGTTCAGGGCAGATGCTGCAAGACCGTGAAACACTATTTCGGGCTTATAATCCAAGAAACACAAAATGCCTCGAACGCCAAAGTCAAATGTCTCTCGGCTGGCAAACAGTTGGCGCCTTTTGTGAGCAGATTGAACACAAATTGTTGCAATAAAGCGCTGATTGTTGTTGATATTTGGCCAAACACTTTGACAATTATGTAACGTTTTGACAGCCAAAATGTTGCAGAATCAACAATGGCAACACCATCGACATCGGCATCGGCATAAGCAATATGGCCGTTTCCGTTGCAGACAGCCGATACTTTTGTTGTCTTGGCTTTATTTTGTATTTTTCTTTGCACAATTCGATTGTGCGATCGGGTGTGTGTGTTGAGTGTGTGTGGAAAATGGGTTTAAATTATTTTGCAATGCCTTTGGTTATTGTTTGGACGCTTTTTTTTTTTTAGAATCGCACAATGGTCACTTGAGTGGGCTACGGGGTATTTTCGATTTGGTAACTTTCACTTTTGTCAGCCCTCTTTTTTTGCACCAATGCAGACGCGTAATAGTTTAATTATTTTGTTTGCTTGACACAGTTTTTTGTTTCTATTGCGGTTTTAGAATTTTCCAAATCATCTAATTGGCCCACAAAAAAATGCGTAGCGAAGCACTTGACTCGACTTGACTTGGCCGGAACGAGCGATTTGAACTGCCGACTTCGAATGCCGCGTCACCTCAGCCAACTTGCTGGATATTCCTTGCAGGGACCTGAGAGTCCTTTCCTTGTCGACTTGTCCACGCCCACGTTTCCTTAAGGTTTCATTCGCCTACTCGCTTTTCTGCGCGCGCGTCAAGCGTCCAACGTTTCTCGAGCGTTTATAAAAATTCAAATACGATTCTAAAACGCTGTCGCTGTCGCGGCTGCTGCCTCAGCTCTGCTCCGCCATCGCTGTCGACGCCGGCAGCGGCTGAGGGCAAAAGAGAAATGGCGCTCTCAAGCCAGGGTTAGGCCGACGAGTGCGAGCGAGACAACCGGTTAGACTTCCTCCCCGTGGCTGAGCTGACTGTGCTCATGCGCACTCTGTCGCTGCGCTTGGCTCCGCCCCTAGCATGGCATGGCATTGGCTTGGCCTGGTCCGTGTGAGTATGTGTATGTGTGTGTGTGAGCCGCTTTTGGCCGCCGCTTCAACATGGAGGCTTTGTTCGAGTCTCGGCTCAGGGCTCAGGGGCTTCCACAAAAAAAAAAAAAGCCAAAAAACTACAAAAACTGGTTCTCTTGTTCTTATTCCCAGCATGTGCATGTTCCGCCAGAGCCTTCATGTGTGTGTGTGTGTGTGTGTGTGTGTGAGTACAACAGGCCATCAAGAGGAAGAAAAACAATCTAATCAAGTAATTTCAACAGTCAACAGAAAAGAGAAACAAAAACATTTAAAACTTTGTTGGCAAGGAAGGATTTTCGAAGGGAAGATTGAGGTTAGGGACTAATATTAGTTAGATTTAATATAAGTGGCAGGTATAATATGATTAAAAGATAGATATGAAAGATTTTAAGCCACAACTAAATTGAAAATTTAATAAACCAATCAAGGAACCTAAAAGTAAACCTAAAACATAACCAAAAACCAGCAACAGACTTGAGATTTCCTCTCAAGGCCCCTCTCAGTTTCAATTCCTGTTCTGCAAGTAGAGCTCTCGAAACTCCCGCAGACGCAGACCCAGGACATGGCCCCTGCCCCGCAGCTCCTTCAGCTTCAGCTGCAACTCCTCCATGTTGTCCATTTGTTTGTTCAGCTCCAGGTCCCTGGCGTCCCCCTCCGCCCGATTCTCAGCAACCTCGGTAGCCCACCGGTTCTGGATCTTGGCCAGCTGCTGGCGCATTTGGAGCTCAAAGCCACTGGCAGTCTGGTGGACGCCAGCCCGCAGATGGTGCTGCAAATGGCGCGAATACTGGCGCTTGAAACTCCGCTCCTGGGCTGCGGGCGTCCAGCTGAGCAGCTCGTAGAGGTACATAGATCCCAGGAGTCCGCCCAGGACCAGAATCATCCGCCAGCCCACCGAGCGCACGGCCAGGCCACCCAGCACCATGGTTCCCACCGAGGTGTCCGATTTCAGAAAGGCCATGGCCATTTCCAGCTGGTTCTTGTGAACCAATGGAGTCACCGTTGGACGGAGGTCCTTGTGCCCGTTCAAGGGCTTCCGGTCCGGGACCGAGTTGGAGGGCATTGGCAGCTTGCCTTGGAGGCGCTGCCAGAGAGCAGCCAGTCCCCAGGAGAAGCGGAAGCGCAAGTCCGGCTGGAAATCGTTCATCAGCGCCTGGCAGTCCAGGCCATAGACGAGCTGCCAGGTGAGGGTCTCCTCCAGGGAGTCTTCATCTTGCACCTCCTGCTGCAGCTCGTACATCTTTTGTTGCAGGGGCAGGGACACGCGATCCATGATCTGCTCGGTGAACAGGGCGTCCAGGTGGGCGCTCATGGACCGCTGGTAGTGGGTGAGAAGTCTGGGTAGCTGGGGATGAAAGGGCTGGGAGAAGGCCTTCACACCCGCGGCCAGTGTCCGGTTGATCTGCTCCCTCAGCACCCGCTGACCCAGCTCCAGGGACTCGTCGCACAGTTCGTCCACCCGAAAGCGCAGCTCCTCCCTGCGTTGCATGATCTGCGACTCCCTCTGATCGATTTCCACGCGGAGCTGTCTTCTCTGCTCGGCGCACTGCCTCATTTTCTGCTGGACCTTCTCGCCCAGGGGCTTCATGATGGTGACCTCTATGTCCCGCAGGATCTCCTGGGCACTCAACAAGTGCTGTTCGAACTTGGTCTTCAGGGCGGAGTGGGCCAGGCAAGTGCAGAAATCCGTTTCAAAGCGCTGGAACTCTCGGTAACGCTCCTGTGTCTGCGAATTGGGAGCGGTCCTCATGCGGCCCATCCGCAGATGCAGTGCCTCGAGGGCAGAGACGTGGTAGATCCTCTTCCTGGCCACCTTTTCGTCGGTGTACACGCCCAACTCCTCCACGAGCAGCTGCAGACAGCGCTCCATGTGCTGGTCCTTCACCTGCACCTCCATGTCCGGCTCCTGGCTGGTCGCCATGTCCCAGCGATTGTTCAGGATGAAGAGGTTCGGCCGCGACAGTCTGGAAGCCACCTCCTTGAAGAACTGCCGCTCCACACGGGACACCGTCGACTCTGCGTTGAGCACCAGGATGAAGACATCCGCGTCTAGGCAATACCGATCCAGGCAGTCGTCCAACTGGGCCGTGACGTCCACGCCCGGGGTGTCCATCAGCACGACATCGTAGTCCAACAACGGGCACCGGCTCCGGGGCATGTTTACGTGGAGCAGGGTCTTCGGCTTCAGGGCCCTCGGGGAGTGGGCGCTGGCCAGGTCGTTCAGGGAACTGAGCTCCAAGTGCTGCTCCTCTTTCTCGATCCTGACGTGCCCGGCCTCGTCACTGGCCTCGACCTGGCAGAAGCAGCTGGTGGTGTGGCCCATGGCGCTGGGCAGGATCCGCTCGTGCAGCATAGCGTTGATGACGGCACTCTTGCCATTGGAGGTCCTGCCGAAGAAGGCCACCTTCATCCTATTCCTGGCCAGAACCTTCTCAATAGCCCTAACCTTGTTGAGGAAACCCTGGAGCTGCTCCAGCATGGACTGCTCCTCAGCCTGGAGACTACCACTACCCTCTAATGTAATTTGCAAATTCCTAATGTAGTTACCCATGTCCTGATAGATGTCCTGCAGCTCCGTTTTGGCGTCCACGAACTCGCTCAGCCCCGACGAGGAGGACGATGTGCTTGGGGCCAGGGACGAGATGGAGGAAGTACTTTCTCCAGAGTCGGATTCACACATTTTGCTCACAAGATTGCACTTTATTTTTTTTTTTTAGAAAATATAAGCAGAATACTTTTTGCTGAGGTTTGTTTTGCTTTTGAGAGAGATGTGCTTTGTTATGATCCTTCCATAAAATACTATGAAGGGTTTTTCAAAGAATTGAGTTTGAAAAAGTATAAACTTTAGCCCCCAAAATGGGGGGTAGCCTTGGGTAATTTGCCACAAATATGAGCCAATTTGGTGGTGACCCCAATAGGACTTCCCGCAATCCATCTCTGCATCCACCGTCCACCGTCCACCGTCCGGCTCCGATCAAAACCCAAACTTATTTACCCAAAAAATTAACACAATTACCGCAATCATAAAAAGCGGCCAGTATGCACATTAATGGGCCACTGAACTAATAGACCGGGCTGAGAAACGCTTTGGTGAACTTCAAAAATCGAAAATAGACAAACACCGAAAATCGGGCTGGGGGAGATGGGTTCGCTCCGAAAAATTAGCAGCATCATCAACGAGGTGAGAGGAGGGGGGCTTCATTTCGATTGATGGATGCTTGTACACTTTTTTCCAAAAACAGTAGGAAACAGAGCCAAGCCGAACTCGCCTGGTTAATCATATTTTTGTTTTTTGTTTCCTCGAGCGTTTCTTGAGTGCTTTATTACAACTTAATTAGTTTAAATTGCGGCCGGCGCAAAAAAAAGCGATAATAATAAAGGAGAAGCCGATGCTGATTGAGCGCGGAGTAGTGGTGGGTGTTGTTGGCGTATCCGGTGAAAGATCATCGATTCATATTTAGAAGTCTAGTCTTCTGAGGAATGTTCCTGGGATCCTAGAAGTACCTCCTGTTGGCAACCACTTTCCATTACGCTGCCACATCCGTCCGGCTGGGACAGGCAACCATACCATATCGAGAGCAAAAGCTGCCACAGAAAGCCAGTGAGCAACAATTATGACAGGACAGATCTGCGGCTCTGGATAGTGTCAACAATGAAATGGCTAAAAGAAGAAGCCGATGCCGCCGGGAGAGGAGAGCTCTGGGGCACCTCCATTGTTAGCACACATGGTTCGGGTAACACTATCTGCACTTTAACCGAAGAAGTCAGCTACTCTTTGTCGGAGTAATGAGTTGCCACAAAATTCAAAATTCGAAATCCCAGAGCCGAACCTGGAGCTGAATGAACCTTATGAATGGCCGAGTATTGTGGCCCATTTGAATAGCTTCATTTAAACGACATGCTCGAGAAAGGAAAACAAGCTTGGTAATTGAGGAAAACTTTCATAATCCTTAAAGCCCCCACATGGGTACTTAATGGGTCGAGTGCTAATTAAACGGTCTCAGAGTCTCCGAGTTATGCAACTCGCGGCAAGATTTGGCCAAAAACCTAGACGAAAGCGGAAGGGGTGGCTTTCGCAAGATGAAGCCCAAACACTTGAAAGTGATACGATTATGCAGCAGAAATCCGCTGACCAGACCGGACTAGACCAAAAATAAAGCCGGTCAGGAC
This sequence comes from Drosophila atripex, assembly GCA_035045925.1. Taxonomy (NCBI): domain Eukaryota; kingdom Metazoa; phylum Arthropoda; class Insecta; order Diptera; family Drosophilidae; genus Drosophila; species Drosophila atripex. Next base: position 814,785 of record JAWNOP010000022.1, on the reverse strand, counting down.
TGCAGCACCTTCTCTCCAGTCCACTCTCCGCCCTGCTTCGGGTAACCCCTCTGTCTGTTTGTTATTTTGTCAGCATGTAAATTTTCCTTTTTTTATTTGTAAATTTGTAGCGTAATGCTGACCACGTAGAATTTGAACAATTTCTACGGTCCGCTCTGGCACCGCTCTGGCCCCTCTTGGCCCGCCACGCCCTCACTTTGCCAGACAGCCTGCGGGGCCGGGGCAGAGGGTCAAGGAAGGCCACTAGACCAGGCCAGACAGACGGTGGTGGGGTGGTGGTGGCGGCGATGTAATAGAGATCCTCAATAGGTGCACCGCCGCACCACCGCACCACTGCCGCCACTGCACCAGATGTTCTCTGGAACAACTTCAATTTTTTTTGTGTTTTCTTTCGATGAACAGGAAATTAAATGATAACCACTGGCTACATTTTACTTTAATTTTGACAAACCAACAATGAAACTAATTAAAGATAAAGTTTGATGAGAAAATCTATAGTTCCTATATGTTTTAAGAACCATCACTAAACTCCAAATAGAAATTCCTGAATCTGATGTTTGTTTCTCAAAGAACTCTTCTGGAAATTCTCCCATCAACCATCCCATCATAATCTGGCCTCTTTGGGAGCCCCAACGTGGTCAATAAACTTGCGTAGCTTGGTGGCCTAACTGATTGCATAATGGAACTTAAGCCACCGAAAAAGAAACCCAGGCCACAATATCTATAACATAATTGAGAATAAGAGCATTTTTCCACGACTTCTGGCCAAGTCATGCTCCAAAAATTGTCAACGATCCGAGAAGCTAAAAAAAAAACATAACAAAAAGCCAGAGAAAAAAAGAACAAACTAAATCGAATTGAAAGCCAACGAATGTAATCAGATTTGTGATTCATTGGAAGCCATATATCTACAAAAATACATATATATATTGAGAAGATGAAAAAAAAAAAGTCAGAACTGTATTTCTAAACAAACATCGCTGATTGGAGGACGGGCGGGGTAAAAAGCGAGACGAAGTGGAGTCCCAGAGATACTTGCAACTTAATTACGATAATGACAGATCCTAGAGAAAGGAAACGGGAAGCATATGTCCCCATGACACGGCAACCCTGACAGGACAATGCCCACAAGAAAATAAAATGTCTCTGCCTGGCAACAACTTCATTTGAGTTTCAAATTAATGAAGAAATCCGAACAGAACCGAATACCAAACTAAACTCGCCTTTAAAACGTGCGGAAGATACATTTTTGTTGGATTTGTTTTTTTTCCTCATCCAGAATCGAAACTGTAGCTTGAATAGTTTTGAAAATTATGGAATAGCAAGCAGTTTTCGGCTACGTAGCAACCGAAAAATGACTTTCATTTTAGTTTCTGATGGCCAACAATGGGCGATAATGCCGCCAAAGGCCAAGATACGTTCGTTGGTTCGATCCGTGGGGAATTTGGATACGCACAAATCCCGCCGAGGCCCGAGACAAAGGCTATACCATAGCTATAGGGCTATGGTTATGGCTATGGATAGTGCGTGTGAATGCGTGCCTCGAATGCGATATGAATCTGTCTATCCATTTATCCGTAGGAGTGGGGCGCGCATCAATGGATTTTTAATAAATGGCCAAACGAAGCAATCATAATAGGCAGCACATACTGTAGATGCTCGTGAATAGGAAATACAACCAATATGGTGGCTGCTTCTGCTGCTGTTGCTGCCACGGAACTTCCCTTATTCCGGATATCACAAAATGGTTGCCTGCAAAAAGCCAGAAGCCAGGAGGGGGAAGAGAAATCCAGTAGCTACTTTGTTCCCAACGCTCTGTTCTGGCATTACCCAGATCACTGAACAGGGCGCTGAACACCAGCCCAGGGGCTCTGTTGGGAGGGTGCATTTCGTTCAACTCACCGAAGCTAGCTATTAAGGATGCTTTGCACTTGGCGGGATTTCCCCAAATGCGCAAAACATCCACCAGCTCCATAACGATGACATTGTTCAAAGGACTCTGATCCATCGGGCGGCCAATAACTTGTTTTATTTACGCGGAGTGCTGTGCGGAGCTTTTCCTCGACAGCTGACACTTTCTTTCGCGATTTGACAGCTGATGTCAGTGAACGTTAGTAGAGCTGGTCACACTTTCTGCCAAGTCATTAGGCCGAGCGACAAAACTAGTCGATTAATCGAAGAATAGCTCCGATAAACGATTAATCTATAGATTTTTTGAAGTTTTGAATTTTGAAAGTCCTACTCCACTTCCTTTATTTCCGTCTCCGCCACTGTGTCTGTTTTTTTTATTTTTTTTGGGAAAGTGGAAAAAGGGTCCCCGATAGGCTTATGTGCGGCTTATAGGCCAAAGTTCAGGCCTTGCACCATCCGCCCATCCCTCCGACATCTCCCCCTGCCTGTCATAAGGTACATAGCACTTCTTTCGTTACATGTATGTATGTGTGTATGTATATTTGTAAGTTGGTTGTGTATCTATGTGTGTATGTGTGTGCGTTGCTATTCCTATTTTGGCGAATCATGTTTCGTTCATTTTTCAAAAGAAAAATGTTGCACGCAAGGCGACGCGACGCGCGGTGGCTGCTACTTTTACTGCCACTGCCACTGCCAGTGCCAGTGGCTCTGGATTTGGATTCGGTTTCGAATCTGCCTCAGAAACCACTCGGTCTCGTGGTCCCAATTCCGCCCAGAAAAGGCGGCACGACACGACCCAGTCTCGGACTCAGACGGGTTTCGGCCCCTCGATCCCCAACCGCCTCCCATCCGTCTGCCTCCCCCTCCTTCTCAGGGAGTCTTAATAATAATAAAAGTTCGTGTGCGTGTCAAAGTTTGTTTGAAAGGCAACCGTTGGGTTTCCAGGCCAGCAGATTAGCAGCAGCCATCGGCTGTGGGTGGTGTGGGCGGTCGGTGGTGGGTTGTTGGTTGGCTGGTTTCACCAAAAAAAAAGCTCATTTTTCTTTTAATTTTCGTGCCTGTCAACTCAAAATGCCTACATTCATTTATAAACGTCTCGAAAATGCACACCACGCACACCACCACCACCACCAACACACACACACTGAGTGTGTATTAGAGACCATCACCCGCCCGCCCAGGGGGTGGCAGCAACCCCCACCCTGATTCAGGATAATCCATTTTCGTTTATATTAGAACGGCCGCCATTTTTGGCAGGCCATTTTCTTTCGACTTGTTCCGCTCCTTCGTATTGTTATCAGAAATAAACTTCCTTCCAAGGATATGTAGGTACAGTAACCATAAATATAATATCTAGAAGTCTTGAACCAACTCCTTATCATCCTTAACTATCTCGGAAGTAAGCCCCCCACTTTTATCTTTTGGGAAAAAACGTGTCAAAGTGAATATCTATTAAATATCTCCCACTCCCGCTCCCCACTGCATCTGAGGCTTATCTTGAGTTATTTTTGAAAGTGAAATTATATTATCCTAGATAAGATATGGCCGGCCTGGGAGACCATCAGCCACAGCTACAGTGGACCATCAAAGACCAAAACTTACCAGTTTCATTGTCGATGGTAAAGGGTATTCCGTTCCACTCATTGGTAATGTCCTCCAGCAGGTTCTCGGCTTCCTTGTCCTGAAGGGGGTGGGGGGCGGAAGACAAACATTAGCATGGCAATAGATGTTAATAGGTGTTAGATAACCGCGAAGGTCTTTATCTCGCGATGTGTAAATATTGTGAAATTCGTATGTAAATGGTGAGTTACCTTATCTTGCTGAAGCTCCTCCAGAGCTTTCAGCTTTTCAATATCGTCAACCGTGGCGTCAGAGACCTCGGTGGTCTCGGCGTTGTCCTTGAGGCCGTCTTCGGCGGATTGTGGTCCGAGGGAGGGGTCCGACGCCTTGGCCTCCTCCTCGAGGCGAGCCTTGGCCTGGCTGGCGGCGCTGTTGCCGCTGGCATAGGAGGCGTTGATGATCTGCTCCTGGTCGAGGCTGAAGCCCAAGTCCACATCCTGCTTGTACAACACCTCGGCGATCTCGCTCTCCTGCAAGGAGGAAGGCAAAGTAAATATTGGTTCTCCACGGACAAGTAGGGCTGGGTTAACATTCTTCTTCTATTAATTGCTAGCACGAATATCTGACCATTATATCCCTGTGGATAAACACTCGCATTGTCACTTGATCACTTTTCGCCTCCTTTTGCAGGACCCTTCACTTCACCAGTCTCTATCAACAGTCCTTAATTGCACTTTCAGTTCTCAGTTCTCGGTTCTCGGTTCTTGTTTATATTATATATGGTATGGTGTGTGGCTTGTGGTGTTCTATGGCCGATCTCGATTCGCCAGCGACGTCATCCGCGTTTGTTAGTTCCCCAAGTGAGACTGAAGGCTCCCGAGTCGAACGAGTCACAGTCCATATGGGGCATGTCGGGCCCCACAACACCCCACCATCGGCTCTGCTTTACTTTAATGTGATAATGTCGATTTACATTTCGCCCCCTGATAACTCGGCTATAGATAAAACTACGTCAGCGTCAAGATATGGAGAGCAGGCGACTTCAGATACCCTGGGATATAAATTTCACCAGAATAGCTTGTTTTAAACGTGTAATAGATCTCGTAAAAAGTCATATATCTTTATAGGTGTTTTTTTTTTCGTTCTTTTAGGGATTTGGATTACATTTGATTACATCTTGATTTAGTTGATCTTGAACTGAATCTAATTCGAAATGGTAGCCCCTTTATGGTTTATGACTTTCTTAGTTAAGTTGATAAATTAAATATATAGTTAATGCTAGTTTAAAAGTTTATGAATAAATATAAACTTAATATTTTAAAAAATAAATAAAACTTAAATAGAAATGCTAGATTGAGTTGTCGAGTTTGTAGATTACTATCTCAGACCTGCAAGTCTCTTAGTTATATTTTAGGAACATAGTCCCTGCTCTTAAGAGACTTTTAGTACAAGTTTATGATATTTGGCTGGGTATTCGGACCGCCGCCCGGCAAGTTATGGCCTGGAAGCTGTACAACTGTACAGATGATATATGTAGAGCATATGTGGGTGCGCCTGTTGTTCGCCAATTGTACCCACTGCATATAGCTTCTCTTTGGCAATTTCACAACCGACCTTATCAGTGCTCCCTTAGCCCGCGGAAACCTCTCGAAAGAGTGCTCGCTCTTTGCCCGATGATCGATAGTGCCAATCTTATCAATGGCCCAGCACAGAGAACCCAAGAGATATAGTATTTATAACGCTTACTTAAGCACCAGCATAGGTGATGGGGAGTGGGTTGGATGGGTGTGCTGCGGGTAAGAGGGACTGTGGAGCACTCTCTTATGGCGTGTTGGCCCCCGGGACTTGTTTACGCCGTGCGACGTACGCCGTGCACGGCCGGATCTCTTATCGCCCGCCGCCACTGCCACCGCCACACTGTAAACAATATTCCGCGGCAATAAATCCATGTCTAAGAGCGGGCGATCCGGTACACTTGACCAAAAAACAATGGTGTTTCGGAAGAGAATCGAGAAATGCGAAAGCGCAGCCACTGCAGATCGGCTATGAAGATCCCAGGCCATGTGGAATTCTGCCAATTCATGCCAGCCAAGAGCGCAGAGTGACTAAGATGAGGAATTCGAGACCAAATTATAGCGTTAATGATGCATTATTAACGCTGCTGGCCGAAACCACTTTAATCCTTTTCTGTATTTCTGGATTTCTGTATTTCTGGATTTTGGTTTTCGGCTGGTTATCGCCCACTCCTGGCACTCGCTCGGGTAAACCCGATTTCTGTCTTCTGGTCAGGTAGAATGTGGGAATACTGCATGTGGGCTGCGGGGATAATCACAGGATAATAGCCGACATTAGCGAAACAATGGCCAATGTTCGGTCGACAGGACTTTTTGATGTTTTAATTAAAAACTTTTTGCCCTTACGACCTTTTTGTTCCATTCATTTTTTTTTTGTTTTTCTGTTTTCTGTTTCGGGTGACATTTTCTTTTTGCTTGCGAGGCTTTCTTGAAGTTTTCCCTGCACCTTGGCTGCGAAAAGTAATCAATCACTCGGCCCGCCTGTGTGTGAGTGAGTGGTGTGTGTGTGTGTGTGCGGGACCACGCCTATCTCCTGGATTAGTCAGCAGAATATGGCGGCGGCATCATTGGTCTCTGCTGCCGTCTCCCTCGCTCCCTTGGTCCTCTATCCCGCCAAGAACCCCGGGAAAAGTCCGAGGGGTTGGGGGCAGCAGAACGGAGCAGAACGGTGGCAGGGGCAGAGAAATTAAGGGCCACTGTGTTGAGCCCAATCAATTGCTGCCGCACCATCGCTGACAGCGACGCCGGCATCGGGCGGGCAGAGGGCTGCAGCAGCGCCAATTCCCCAGGGAGCATGTGCCCCTCCCCCCACACACCATGTCTTGTTGTATCTTTGTATCTGTATCTGTATCTGTAACTTTGTGTGCCGACTGCGCGCTGCGCATGTTCGGTAAAAATGAGCAATTCAACTGAGCAGAGCTCGGCAGAGTGCCATGAAGAAGGTCCCGAAAACCGAATCCTCCCCTGCTGGCATTCGATTATTATTTCTATTTTTTTTCCGTTCCAACAGGGGGGTTGTTCCATTCCGTTCACATGGGTCAGGGTAAGACTAGCTCTTGATTGGAAACTCAGTTTTTAATTAAAGATCAGGGCGAGCCGAGGGGGAACTGGTTTCTAAGATCCAAGTAAAAGTTTTCGTTTTAATTTTTTTTCAACTATCTTTAATTATTTGTACCTTTCATAATTCTCACAGTGTAGCCAAAGTTACAGTTCTTATCGGTTAGGGACGAAAATACAGCCTTATCTTGTACTTATAGAAACAAAAAACCGAATAATATGTGGCGTTAGTAGAAAGGAGAATAGAATGCCTATTTCTCAAAATAATTAGGGACTTCAAATGGGTCATCTCCATAAGGAAGAATCTAATCACTCCAGATCAGAAGGCAATAGATTCTTTAGATGCTTTAGAGTTCATTGAACTTTACAATAAACACTCGCATTGAATTTCACAATTCCTTGGCCAGAAATTTACGACCTTATTTATGGGCCAGTTCTTATCGCTGGGCCTGGGCCTGGACCTGGGAAACTCTCTCCCTGACCTTGTAGTTCTCCGCTGTTCTGGGACACGTGGGACGCTCTCGAGACTATCACATTTGAATGATAGGCGGCAGATAAGAAAGCTGGGAATTTCGCGCACCTTACAAAGAGTGTAAGTGGTCTATGAAGTCCATCACTTTCCGGGGCAGTCGAGGCAATCAATCAAGCGGCTGGGCCATCACAATATTGACACTTGTAGCCGTTTTGTGGCGGCAATTAGCCCGCTCACCTCATCCGATTTAGCCCGATTTAGTTGACCACACAAAACGAGAGTGTCGCTGTAATGTGAAACAAAATGCAGAGGCAAGATAAATGATCCTGCAGGGGCCGGCTGCGGCAAATCATGAAAGTAGAAGGGAAGACGAGCCAGCCGCCGACTCTTCTGGCGAGTGAAAGCAAAAGAAAGTAAGCCGGGCAGCCAGAAAGAATCAAAAGGAAAGGCTCTCTGAGCTGAGCTCGGTTCAGTTTAGCAAGAGTCATTAATAAAGCCTCGGCAAAAGATTTTTCTGATGACACCTGAACTGACAGCGCGGCACGAACAACGACCGATCCCAGGCCCAGAGATCACTTCAGACACACAAATGCATACAGACACCTGAAATACCAGGTAGAGATGGATATCCAGGGAGCGGGGGAGGTGCAAGTGTGGCGCATATTAATCATGCGCTCGTCAAGCCCTCAGAAGAGTTCGCCGGATTGTGCCACCAACAAAGCGCAAAATGTATCCAAGAGTGGTATGCCTGTGCACACTTGTATCTGACGGATTGCTCAAGCCGCCTCAAGTGTCCTGTTTGCGGTTTGCGGCAACAACCCCAGTCGGGGCCGTAATAACAGTTCATTTGTGTCATCCCAGCGATTTGGGCCGGGCCCTGCAATTATCAATTTCCAATTTGAACTTTTCATAGTTCCGATGCCACCTTATAATCAAAGTGACATCTGAACTCTTTTCCTCACTCTACCACTGAGAGAAACACTGAGGTATTAAGTTTGTAGACATATTTTGTTCGAAAGAGTCTCTAACTGTTCTGAGGCTAATTTAATTATTGTAACATCAAAATGGCACAAAACGGTATTTAATTATGGAAATTAGCCAAAGATCTGGTCGAGTGCTTGGTGGGAATTAAAAGTTTAGCAAATACACAAAAAAAAAACACACTATTATATATCCAAGCGAATAGCTTCTTCGCAGCCATTGCTCTTTTCTGCCTTTGGGACGGGTAATTAAGTGGGAAAATGCAACGTAATTACAGGCAAATTATTTTTCAATTTGCAGGCCATACATATAACCATTTTTTTTTTTCTCCTTATTTTTTTTTGCCAACACTCTGGCCATGTGAATAGAAAGTTTATTCCCAGTAAACACAGATTAATGGCTAAAGCGAAGTAGGAAGCCAGAGACACAACATACCGCTAGGTAGATGTGCATATACTTGTACTCCTCGTTGAGACACATATTTTTGCGATTTTGCGATTGTAACTATTGGCGGCCGATTCGAGTGTTAAAGTTTGACTTCCGCTTGATGTTCCAAATTGACGATTCGGAGGCGAAACGTTTTGACTGAAAATCGGCATAACACAGACTGAAATTTTCGGTGGGCCGCCCCTCGAGAATGTCGGGGCTGATTAGCAAGGCGAGCCTAAAGTCTAAAGAGGGGGCCCCATAAAAACAATATATTTCTCGATTAAATTCAATTGATAAAGTTTGTTTTGCACGAATTTCGCGCAGTTCAAACCTAGCAACTACAAAAGCAGCGGCAGTCCACAAAAACAAAGACTAGCGCACTGATAAGGCCTGGTAGTCAGACACGACCAAGAAATAGATTATATTATCAGCATTTCGAGATTTAAATTTTCGAGCCAAGTTCGCTTCCTCTTCCTCGGGCAGCTGGCAGCTGTTGCGCTTTACAGTGCTCTGTGACGGCGGGTCGTGTCTCGGCTAGGTGGTGAATTAAGTCTGTAACCAATGTTGCTGCAGCATGTTGCCCACAGTGTGGTGGAAGAGAGAGAGAGTGCTGAATAAGAAGGAAAATTCATATAGTGTGGTGAGTAAAAATGCCGGTAAATCAGCTGTTTTCCCTATTTTCCCCAATTGTTTTCGCATTTTCCCCTCGCCATTTACCCACACAAACACACTGACACAGTTGAAAGTGCAGCATCAGAATGACGGTTAATAAATTAGAATTCAAAAACTGAGCAATTAAATGAGAATTGGAAAACAAAACAAAGAGAGTAAGGGGGAGAGACAAATCTGATCTCATCGCCCACCGTTAAAAAAACGAAGTTCAACGAATCTTGGCAACTCGCTTGCGGAGAGTTTTATTTATTCTTCCGAAGCTCGAAGCTCGAGAGGCGAGAGACCGAGACCCCAAAATAAAAAAACACCCAAAAAGCAATAACAAACGGCTGACCATGTAGAAAGAAACGAGCTTCGTAGATTCGCAATTAGCGGAAGGGGACGGGGACGGGACAAGAGGCGGGAGGCGGCGAGGTGGTCGACATTCAAGAAACTAGAGTTTTGAGCTCCGATCTCCGCGATCTCTCTCTCTGTGGGTCTCTGTGTGTGAGTGATGAGGTCACACGCATACGGCGACCTCCCTCCACACACCTGGGATGTGACACATACACCTGTCCATTAGTTTCGTTCTTTCTTTGGAGAACTAGTTACCTGTAGCTACATATTCCATTAGCATATTCCTCGTTTATGGGCTATAATAGTAGGGCTACTATGGGGGCTTTGATCTATTTAGTTTGAAGACTTGAAGGTAGGCTGTTCTTGAGACTCGATCTACCATTTCTACCATTGAAAAAAAACAAAACACTATTATTATTGCCAAAAACAAAGATATTGTTAGGTGCCAATAGCTTTGCAATTAATGGAAGTTAATGGAAACTGCAATGACGGAAGTTGCCAGCAAACCCACTTGAGTTTGCGAAAGGCCTTTGATCTTCAATCGCTGCTGACTGGCTGGCTGGCTGGCTGGCTGGCATTATGCAATCCGAATGCCGAATTGCATTTAAATAGATCATCGTATCGGATCATAAAGAATCATACTTTATGAGTGCCAGCATGTCCCCAAGAACACATCAGTTGCGAGGCGAAAATAAAATTGTCATCGGCCGAAATGGAAAACATTCGTGACATGTTGGAGCAACAATAACAACAACTAAATGAATTGCACGGCCATTGCAACAACAGCAACAACAACAAGGAGTGGAATAAATCGAAAATAACACAAAGTTAGTCATCTCTCCTGGCCGGGCTATCGCCCTCTCCTTCTCTGGCCAAACACACCTCTCTCTTTTCTATATCTCTCTCTCTCGCTCTCTGTCTCCTTCTGGCCAAGTATAAATATTTATGCACATTTAAATTGCAATTTGCAAAAAAATGAAAAAATTCGCAAAAAACGCACAACAGCAAAGTATAAAAAAAATAAAAAACAAATAATAGCCACACATTTGTTGCCGACACTCAGAACTCAATTTTTTTCGTTAAATTTAAAAAAATATATATATAAAAAAGAAACAAAAAACTGACATATCTAATTATAATTCATTACATATATATATCTGGAGAATCAGATATTTAAATTTTATAATTTTTAATCTCAATTCAATGCACTGGCAATGCCTCCATAAATACTTTAATTCTTGTACAGTCTGTCTGGGGGGGCAGCAATTAATAAATTATATTTAAATGTTGAACAAAAGCTTAAATGTTAAATTTTGTGCTCGATGTTTTTGCAAAAATGGAGAAAGTTGTGGCGCAGAGACCTGGAGGTACATCCGAATGAATGGAACAAAGAAAATTACGCATTACTTTTGGATTTGGATGCTTTTCCTCAAGTACCTTCTAAAAAATTAAATAAAATAGGAGCTAGTAAGCAAATTTTTCATAAATTTTGATGTCGAACTAGCTGAGAAAAGCATGCTTTTTGGCCAACTTTGATTGTCAGCGGATAGCCGTGGCAACAGTCATACTGATGTGTAAATAGAGCAACACCTCTTATCACCATTATTGACACTGATAAGCCGAAAATTCGCCAGAGTCACCCGACCAGCTAGCAAACAGAAGGTGAAATCTGATTATCGATTGGATTTAAGGGGAAACCACAATAAACTATAATTATATAGAAAGCCACCGAAGAGTCTAAAAAGTGAACAAATCAAACGATGTGAGTCTGACTGGAATGGGTCAAGCCGGGGGTTCGCCGCTCCTCATTAGCAATGCAAAGTTTGATAATGAGAACTGGCAGAAAAGTAAACATAGCAGGTATAGCACTGGCCCACTCTGCAGGTGGTGCCATATCAGAGGCACCTCCTCCTAATCAGCCCAATCACATTCAGTGCCGTTTGCACTTGCGGTCGGAAAAACAACCTTCAGCTTGGGGGAAGACAGTGGTCTTTAGTATGGGAAACCTTTCAATAGTCATGAGTGTTACCTCGTCCTCCTCGAATCCTCCGACCTCCACTTCGTTGGCGAAGCTGGCACTGCCGAACGGCTCGTCGGTGGTCAGACCCTCGACCTCACAGGCATTCGCCACTCCTGCGGCCATTTCCGCCTCGTCGTCGTCCACCTCCTCCTCGCCGAACAGACGGCCCAGATAGAGACTGTCCTCCAGGACGTCGTCCGAGTGGTTCTCCACCGTCTGGCTGCCCTGATTGCTGGGATGCGGGGTGCTGTCGTTGAGGGCGGCCGTGCTTAGGGGCGTGGCGCTTCCGCCCGTGAAGCCGTGAAGGAGCGCCGCCAAACTGAGATCCAGGTGAGAGCTGTTGGGCGCCTGTTGTGGCTGGCCATCCTTGAGAGGTAGATTGGCGTACGGACTGGACTGCAGAGGCAGATCGTTGTAGTCGTGGAGATCGGCGAGGTTCTGCTCCCAAACGGAGCGCTGATCCTGCAGCAGGTGGGGCGAGAGGAAGATGTCCAGATCCGGGGCGGGACGCAGTAGCGAGTTGTTCGCGTTGCCAGTTGCCAGGGAAGCAGTGTCGATGTGGATTTCTCCCAGGGACGATCCGCTGGATGCACCGCTCGAGGAGGACGAGCCAGAGGCTGTACCAGCAGCCCCAGCACCACTGCTCTGCATGTCCTGCAGGGCGGCCGTCTGGACACTGCTGTTTCCGGTCGTGTTGTGCAGGTTCATTACGAAGGTGCTGCCGTTGAAGCTCTTCGGCAGCTTGTACTCGCCCACCCCACTCCCTAGGCCCTCCATGGAGGGATCGACTAGGTTCAACAGATCCTCGATCCGAGGACTGAGGCCTTTTCGGTTGCCGTAGGGGTTTTGGTCCATGTCCAGCCGGTGGACGGTGCGCAGCATCTCCAGCTCCCAGCCATCGCCGTGGGAGCCGAGCTCTAGCTGCGAGTCCCAGCGGTGGAGCAAGTAGTCCGGGTTGTACTGCAGCAGGCTCAGGGCCAGAGCCAGCTGCAGCATTTTCATCGCATATGACTTTTTATTTGAGATCATTATGTTGCCGACGTTCGTGAGCTGTCCAATGGTGTCCACCCGCCACCACCACCCCTCCTCCTCCTCCTTTAAGTTTCTGCGTCTGCTGTTGTTCTCCGTCCCGGACAACAGCTCTGCGGCTGCGCCGTCCGGGATCGCTGCCTTCAATGACGTCTCCTTGCCCCGCCTTCCGCCTTCCGCCTCGGCCTCTGCAACGCTCCCAAATATTCCGCCTGCAGTTTCCAATGTTCTTCGCTTCTAATTGATGGCTGTCCTCGGGCTCTTTCTGTAAGCAGAACAAGATGTGACAACAAATAGAATGGAATTAGTGGAAAAACAAATTATGATGCGTATCTACAAGTGTGTTGCAGTCTGAATGTTAAGCAAAATGCGAGGCTTTTGTTGCGAGTGGTTCGTGGTTCGTGGTTCGGCCTTTGTGATCGACCTTCGCTATTATTTTATACAGATTTCGAGCTTGAGGAAATGTTTTGACCAGAAAGTTGATCTTCCGGAGAAATAGTGATTAAAAAGTAGCATCAAGTTGAGTCATACTAGTTCTTAGTTCTTAGTTATGAAATTAAATGAGATATAGAGATAATAGTATGAATTTTCCTAAATTTTTTGAATCCAAAGACTACCGGAAGATTAAGAAATGGATTCCGGTTTCTTCTAGCTGACCTCTGCTAGGCATCTCTGAGCAAGTCTCTTGTTCACAGACATCCTCTATCAGAACAGCAATTTCCCCGAAAACAGCGACGCAGTTCGCATGCCCCATCACCTCCATCCACGGACCAACAGACAATCCACCCACAGACCCACGCCCAGCCAAGAACCGGAGGCGGGGAAGAAATGACCCAGACCCAGACGCGACTGTGAACTTGAACTTGTTCAAGGTCTCTCTCGTTTCAAATGCGAAATGTGCGCACTGCGAAGTGAAGAACCCATTTCAAGGACGGCGGGCCAAAAAAAAAGTGTCAGAGGCGCGTTTGAGGCCTGCTGAGATATAAACTTTCTTTGTTTCCGCCGATAATCGACAATCGGCCTGGATGGAATTAATGCATTAATGAAAATTGAATAATAACTAAAATAAAGTAAAAAAAAAAAACAAATGCAAACCGCGATTAGCTCAGAAGTGGGAGAATTGCGAAATTTTCAATGAATGACTGCTAAGGTGGGAGCGAGAGCAAGGGTGTGTAGGTGCGAGACAGAGAGATGTGGAGAGTGCACTCACCTTTTGGGTCGTCCAGCAGTGTGCGTTTTTTGGGGCAGATGATGATGGGTGCTGACTACAACGGTAAAATGCTGCGACGCAGTAAGGTGCTCCTTCTCCTTCTTGTTGCTGTTGCTGCTGCTGCTGCTTCCTCTTTGCTGCACAATGGCGTATGGTTTATTGTTTACCCTTTCACACCCCCGGCTTGCTTGCTGGGGAGAGTTTATTTGTTTATATTTCACTTTCTTTCTTCACTTTTCCAAAAAGTAGCTGTAAAACACGCATTCCGTTTTATTCACATTAAATATTAGAAGATTTCACATTATCCCTTTGCGAGTGTCTGTGTGTGTCCTTGAACTTGCGCGCCTGACTTTCTTTTACCCCCTCCTGCCCCCTGTTCCAGGTATTTGATCAATTATTTGCAGCCATTTTAGTTTAATTTCATGTCTGAGAGCTTCCGCAGCTGCCCTTTCTACGCACTTTCCGTGCGTGTGCTGGTGTGTGTTAGCCGCATGGTGAAATCGTCATTTGTTTTAAAACAAAAATATTTTCGCTTTCTTGGTTTTTTTTTTTTTTTTTGCACTGTGCCTAATATTTTTTTTCGTGTTCCGCCTGCCCACCGCGCTTTATTTCTTTGTTTGCTTTTATCGCCCCATTCTCGAGTGTCTGACTCACGCACACACACACACACATGCAGAACTGCTGTTTTTTCTGGCCAATTCTGTCTCCGATTGTGCTTTGTTGGTAACTAAAACGACTGCATTTAATTAAATGCAAAATGATTTAACTTTTATGAAAAAACACACACACACACATGCACACAGACGCAGACGAGCACTCTAGCGCTCGCCACAGCCACGCTCGGAAGCTTCGAGAATATCCAGAGAACAACTTTGTAATTAGCTACCGGCGGCGGTATTTCAGATTTCAACCTTTGTATCAACAATTTATTTATCAAATCACTGGCTCTGGTTGCGCTTTTTTCTCGGCTGGCGGCTGGCTCTTCTTCTTCATCTTCACCTCGGGCTGCAGTGTCAGCTGAGCGTGCCAATCGAGAGAGGCGCGAGCGAGAGGGTGCTATAGCTGAATAACTGTTGTTGCTAGCCTGTTGGTCGCGCCACCAGCCACCCACCCCCGCCACAATGAGTTGCACTATTTTGTGGGGCATGCCACATAACTGTCGATTTGTGCAATTGGCTCCCCCAAAAGGCCTAGCTACATTTTTCCATTCCATGTTCCGGCAAGCTCTCACACACACACACACTCACTCAAAACGCGACACAATCCGCCGCCTGTACTTCGCACTTTTACGCGTCCCCTTTCACTGTTATTTTTTTTTGCCGAAATTATCGGCCGCGTCTGCTGTGCTTCACTGTTTGTTTGATTTTATTTGAAGTACGTGGTGCGATGGGGCAGCGTGTTTGCGAAGCTTTCGCGATTTATTTTCCCCACCTGAGCAGTTGTTTAGCGCGTTGTCGATTTAAGTTTGACGACAATAACAGATTAGGGTTGTCGAAGCATCAAACTTTTACGGCTGTGTTGCAAAACATTTATTTGGAATTTCAGTGTTGTAAAATACCACGCTGAATAATGTAAGGAAAGGGTTGTTGTATTGGGAAAAAACTGCAATTCAATATTTAAATTAAATACTGTTTTATTTAAATTATTTATTTTTTGTTTATTATTATTAGGTTGTAAACAGTTTGAGAAATAAATAAAGAAACAAAGTTGTCATTATGTTGGCAATGTACCAATCAGTTAGGTGCAAAACCTAACTTAGATTAGAGTGGCCTGTTAAAAGTATGTATGGCAACATTTCACCTAACAGGCTGTTAGAACCCTGTACATTTCAATTCACCACAGTAAAGCTCAACAGTATAAAAACTCACCTCGATTCGATTCAAAATAATTAAATTATTCAAAAATTAATAAAACTTACCGTTTGGATTCTTAAATTAAATGATTTATAAATATGTCTTTATGTTAGTTTTAACTTATGTCTAAACTTTTATCCTAAGAGAATCTAATCTAAAGAGGTTTTGTAATAAAAGGTTCCATAATGAAATTAATAAAATTACTGATCTATCACAATGGGACTAGTCTTTGTAACTTTGACTAATTCATTACATAGAAAGGATAGCCTCGCCTATACCTCCTATACCAAAAATATTAATTAAGATTGATGGAAACAATACCTAGATACGATGGACACTCTGACGACAACTGCTGTGCTGGCAATTTGGTAGAAAAAAAACGCAATGCGTCGACCCTCTACTTACCAGGGTGGTGAAGTCGAACCCGTTGCGCCAGTTATTTTGGCGGTTGCCTGGGGTCGTCGAGGGGGGCGTGGGCGGTGTCTCCAGAGAGGTCGGGGTCGAAGGGACGATGGCAGCCAGAACGGCGGGCGTGGAGGCCACCGTGGGCTTGATCAACTTGGCCAGCTTCGA
This sequence comes from Drosophila atripex, assembly GCA_035045925.1. Taxonomy (NCBI): domain Eukaryota; kingdom Metazoa; phylum Arthropoda; class Insecta; order Diptera; family Drosophilidae; genus Drosophila; species Drosophila atripex. Next base: position 798,608 of record JAWNOP010000022.1, on the reverse strand, counting down.
GGGCGGTCCGATGGGCACCCGGACCGTGACCTTTTTCTTGGGTCCGGGTATCGGGTCCAATTGGGTCTGGTGGTAGGCGTCCTCGATGTCCTTGGCCGGGGACAAGGATTGCATCCGGGGCAGGTCCTCCAGGTCGATCATGATGCGTTATCAGTTTCCACAAAATGGTGATTCAAAATGTCAACTGAAAGAAAAGCGCCAGACATAAAGATAAGGAGGGCTTAAGGAGGGTTATTATTCAGTGTGATTCATCGAGGAAACTATTATCTTCGTGTCTTTAGTCTAGTTTCAAATTTAACTGCTAAATATGCAAGAATTCTTATCAGGTTTTCACAGTTAGTCCGCCATAAAATACTGATAAGTCGACTTCGATTGGCGGAATTCTGAATCGAGATATTCCACAAATGGTTTGTTTATTCCATGATTGGGACTCGTTTATGGCAAAGATTACACACAGTCGCCTGGAATCGGCCGTCGTTAAGTACAGTGAACGCCCAACAACGGCCAGGTGATAAGAGAGCTGGGCTGGCACTTGCTATCTATCGATTGATGGGCGAAAGCGAGTAATTTCGCTATCAGTTACCATAAAATGTTTCCCAGTGGAGTTGGCCCTGTACAGTGAACACAGGCTAGCGGAGCATGCAAATTTCATCAGCCAATGTTAGGAAAATTGCCGTTTCCGATTAGATTCTCGCCCATAAATGAATCAAAATGCGAACGACCGTAGTTGTGATAAGTTATGGGAAACAATCGTGACTGGAAATTCTACGGATTCTCCGGAGCGATTCCCACTATGGGTATGTGGGATGGCTCCTAGTGATCGGAGGTCTATCTAATCAACTAATTTAAATAGGCCTGTCCATTATTAGTTTTAACCTTTTACAGTTTATCTTATACACTATCTTCGCTATCTTCATTATCTCTGTTTATTAACGTTCAAATAGCACTTGGAGAAGCTACCACTACTGTCTATTAATAATAGTTCAGATAGACCCTACGCAAAAGTTATTATGGCCGCAGTTCTGAGGATTTCTGGGAAATCGCGCCTCAAACGGCCGGAATTAACAGTTCGGAAACGTTGAGATTTGTGGATTTAAGGCCCGTCGACTCATCGAAATGTGCGAAGAAATAAAACAAGTACAATGGCAAGTACAGAAACAAGTCAAGTCAATGGATTCGACGGTTCGGCCTGAGATCTTTAACGTTTTGTTTTTTATTGGAAAGAAGAGACACTTGGCCAGAGGACCAGAGGAGAAAAAGATGAAGCAGCTGTTGGTCAAAACCAGACTGGAAACGAAAGTTTTAGGCCATGAATCGTATTGTAGAACTGTCTTATAAAAATCCCATATTTAACTAGTTTTGTTACGAAGTTACTCTTATGGAATCAAGGTGGTTTTCCAACTCAAATCGAGAATAAATGACAAGGGGACTAACAAGGGAATTAAGCTTAAAAATAGCACTTAATTGCTGTGTTTTATAACAGGTAATTTTGTTGTCAACCGAGGATATAGCCTTTACTTTCAGTTACTCCTTATATGAGAGAGCTCCTTCTCCCAAACTCCGAAATGTAAGAGATTCTTAGACTCCAATTTATGCAAATCATCTTGTATAAGATATTAATATTTATAAACAGTGAAATCACAATGCAAACTTGGCTATATCGAACGGTTTTTTCCCCGAATCCAAGTCAACATTGCAAATCTGTTCGACCCCAGAAAAAAAAAAAGAAAAAACAAAACCAGTTTCTTAATTTTATGACAATACTCTGGCAAGAGGAAGATGCGCTTTCTTTTGGAGTTTGTTATAGTTTAAAAACAGTAGTGTTGTTTTTTAAAAAAGTCATGTAAAGACTGTGATTTTCCAGCAAAAGTGCTTGACTTGAATTCCATCTAGTCTCAGATAATTACCCCTCTATTATTGCATCATTTTAAAACAAAACTAGGGTATTGTTGGCTTCGTAGCTTATATAAGCCAATTTTCCGGGCCTGTTTTTAATAAATACTACCTTTTTGTTGTCGCTTAACTGCCTTGACGCAGGTTATTATTTGAATCCACGCTGGGCATAATTAAAGCCAACAACATCAGAAATGATCAGAAAGTACGAGAAAAAATGTGAGATGTAAATACTTATAGAAAACAAATAAGCAAAGTTCAAAACAAGCCTTGTCCGGCCAGATATCTCGCGTATTCTGAGGAGTACACATATTGATTTTAACAATCACCTGTCCAAAGTCGCATCAACAGGTGAGTGAAATGGGAGAGAATGAAGAAAATAGACCCGGCACTGGTACACTACACGAATATTTCGTGACAAAGTCTTCAAAGAAGTGCCGTTTTTTTTTTTTTTAATAATAGATTGGGGGTCAATCGAGGGATTATAATAATATGTTCTCTGGGATTGAATTCTGTGGAGCGTGAACTATGGTTTGAAATTTTCAACATTATTTAATTGTTCTGCGCCTTGTGGAGGCTCCATTATCATAATCATTATCATTATCAGACACACAACCAGTCACAAACATACACACACACACACACACACACAAATGCAAAATTCTCCCGAACGATTAATGTAAATATTTATTTTTAACACACGATTTTGTTGTTGGCGCGCCAAAGAGACGATTGAAGGGTCCAAAGAGCGCCAAAGTCGGTGGAGAGAGCGCCGCTGATGACCACATGCCGGGTGGCTGTGTGCGAAAAATACAAATGTTGTTTGTTCACAAAATTTCCACAGAAATGGATACGGAAAGCAATAAAACTATTTGCCAAATACGAGAGGAGAGGTATGTAGCACTGCTTCTGCTACTGACCAAATTTACTAATAAATTCAATTTTTTTGATTGGCGCAAATGCCGAGCACTACACAGGAAATAAAGTATTTCCTTTTATTTTCACACAAGAACCACACCCAATTTGGAAGATATTTCCATTAGTTCTGTTTCCAAGACTATCCTCTAGCGGATGGTCCAAATTTTCTTTCTGTGCATTCACACGCGCACCAACACACACACACACACAACTCATTTTCACGGGAAGAGGTACCGGGTGGGGAGAACTTGGCGGGTTTAACGACGCAATTGTTGTGGCCCCTTTCAACTGGGCGGAATTAAATGTAATTACTTTGACTATTGTTGCCTGTTGTTCTTCTTTTATTTGTTTTTTTTCTTTCTATTTTGGCTTGTTTCTTCACTTTACCTAGGATCTGTTGCTTCTTGTTTATTGCTTTAACAGCTTGTGGTTTTTGTTTTTAAACACTGTTTTTAAAAAACCGCGCCACTCTCGCACACTTGTTGTTGTCTGTGATTTTGCCAAAGAGAGATATTACGTATACGCCGTGGGCAACACGAAAGCATGCCACGCACTTAAGAGCGACGAAATCAGCTGGGCTGGTTCGGTGAAAGAGCGGTCAGGCAGGTGGGGAGCACACAGTTGGGGGGGCGCAGGTGAGACGAGTATGCGAACGAGCGAGTAGCTGGGCGATTGTAATTGACTGAACGGCTGTTGAAAAAACACTGAAAAGCCGACGACTGACAAAGTTGACTTCAGCTGTTTGCGTCGGCGGCCGAGCGAGCTATAGGAGGTGGCCGGCAGGGGCGGAGAGGGAGGAACCGGAGAGCGGCAGAGCAGCTGCGAGGCGGCTGATAAAAGCGAGCAGATAGTGCAGGGCAAGCGGAGCGTACAAGTGCGATGCCTCAGCTGATACCCGCCTGCCTGCGCCGACGACTATGCGATTTTCGGCTCAGTAGTTGTTTGCTGTTATTGCTTTATTGTGCCCAGCTCGTGTGACAGCTTCCTAATTGATCAATCATAGCACCTGTGCCATTCTAGCTTAGTGTGATGATCGGCCAGACGCCGGCTATTCTTGACGGCCATGACTCAAGCTTTAATCGCAACTTGGCTATTAGAGTTGAGGCTCATTGATAGCTAATCGATACTTGCGGTGTGACCAATTCGATGTGTGAGCAGGACAGTGTTACCAGATAGCAATCAGGATTAAATTTAAGTAATATATTGCTAAAGTAATATATAAATCATTTACTTAAAAATCAATCAACGAAATTGGTTGCCAACTTACCTTAAAATTTCTAATAAAAAGTTTTTCTACGAAAAAGCAAATACAATACGATAAGATTAAAATTAAAGTGTTGCCGCGTAAATATTAGTGATTTTAGTGCGATTTTCATTTCCAATTGACGTTTTGACAAAAACCATAATAAAATCGAATGCCTTTAGCCCGATCACTGCCTTAGTTGTCTCTTCTATGAATGGAATAGTGATTAATAGCTTGAGTAATAATTCTCCAGGCAAGAAGTGTACTGCTATCCTAAAAGAAAATCAATAAAACTTAGTGATAACCAAATCAGATGGCATTCCGGGGTTCCTTGCGTTCAATTTCTAGCCCAGGCCTCCGTCATTAACAACCTACGAGGTCCAAACAATAGAACCGAGAGTGCAAACCAATCGAAATGAAATATTACACCATATTCATGCGCTTGCCATCAGAATCTAATATATGGTTTTATCGCAGCCATTTTTCTTTTATATTAAACCAGTGATTAAATACGAAAGGACACTGAAACCGCCATTGGAAAAACAATTAGTGCTACAGATTAGTTATCGCTTTTATTTAATATTCCCAGTTGACTTAAATTACATTATGTAAATATATATTTATGTATAGATGTGTATATATCATTAGCATACAATTAGAATTACGTCTTTAGAGTTGCTCTGCCTGCTTTCCATTGCATTTCTAGATACACTTTGTATTTTCCCTACGCCAATTTCTTATAAAACTGATAGCCAATGTGTAACTAATAATTTATCATAGGTTTCACAACGATTAAAAATAAATTTTCATCTAATAAAATTAACTAGAATTCGTTTTAAATCGGGGTATCTAACGAAAAAGTCAATTTTCCGTTCTCCAACTCCATGGTCTAGGGGGCCTTTTTCGGGATTGGTTGGATTGAAGGTTGGTCAGATGATGAATTCGATGAACTTAATGGAACCGAAACGTGATAAGTCAATCAAAGCTGTGGACGGATATGCATTATACCATACAATATATTGGACAAGAAAATGGGTATAGGAACTAATGACAAGTTCGAACTTAGGCGAAGTCTTCTGTTTCAGTTGATCCGTAAAAACTTTCTAAATCTTCCCATCGAAATTCTGCTTCTGGGCCTGGAGTATTTTGTTTTGTTTATTCTGTGTTTCGAGTTTGTTATTCCTATTTGGAGTTATTTTCTTTATTCATTTTAGTTGCTTGTATGGTTATACATTTATCGAAAATCCGGTAAAATCGCTCCAAAACTTGTTTTTGTGTGTTTTTCTCTGTGATCTACCTTTGTTTGCTAATAAAGTTACTTTTTTATTTTTGTATTTCCTCCCCGTCTCTTTGTCTGCCTCTAAATGTTTTTGTTGTCACGTATATAGTAGTATATTGGGGTATCTGAGCGATTGACATTGTTGCAAGTATGTATGTATCTTTGAGAGTATCTTTGAGTTAGTCGTGAGTGTGTCTAAGCCACGCCATCCATCCGTTTTCATCCGAAATCACGTTTTGTGTAGAAGCCCAAATCAAAGATTTCTAGTGGTTCGATGCAAATACAAATCTACGAATTAGCATAGCCAATATAGCCAAAAATAGTTGAGGGCTCGACAACCAATCGAAGATTGAGAGGGGCATCTGGATGGGCGTAGTTCGAAAGGGGCCTCTAATCTAATCTTTCCCGTTGCGTTCCCCTTGAGTGCCTCCTTATAGTTTTTACTACGATTATAGCTGTTTTCATCTGGCATAACCCTCTCGAATACTACTTTCGCTACGCCCCTGACCCATCCCAATGCTAATCTCTTTGTAATCTGGCACTCTCTTATCGGGGGACTGCCGCCCATGGCACAACTCCAAAACGTTTGTATGTCCGGCCCACTAATATCAAACCGGCGTGCCAGGTGCCCCCAGGTTTCGGAGGCTTCCCTCAGTTTACACAAACACCTTGGACTATCTTTAGGACCGACGCTCTAACACTAATTAAATGATAAGCGGCGATATGGTAAACACAAGAGCGAACCACTTATTGTTCAACGAAAACCTAAATCGCAGTTACGGAATGTAGTAAACTGATTGCCAGTTTTGGTGCGGAAATAAAAAGTGTCGGATTCATAATTCCTACAATATTTTTTTTTGGGATTGTTTTCACTTCTAGCAGAACTACAGCCTGTATGCCATGTATGTACATTTGGGGGTATGACTATATGGTATTTCGTATCGCGAGTGCCCAAGTTACGTTCCCACCTGACCTAAGACCTCTCTGCCAATAAAGACTAGTACCTATGGCAGCCATGTGATATCGTTAAAGTATTTAAATTTAAAAGTCGTCAGAGATTTACATATTTCGCGTGCCTGAAACTTGTTATTCAACTGAGTTCGATTGGAATTGACCTTGAAGGCCGTCCAGCTTCATAGACTTCCGGTAGAGAGCATCTAGTTAAATATTATCTAAATCGAAATGGAAACAAGCTTAAAATAATATATGTAATACTATACTGGAAGCTAATATAGATCGTAAAATATTTTTCACACTTATGTTTTGGTGTTTGGTCAGGCAGTTTCCTTAGATCGATCCTTGTAGATGGATGCATTATGTGTGTTGCGATAAGTAGACTATGATTTTTGAACAAAAGGAAGAATTATGTGATACGTCGATGCGCACATACACGGACACACACCCGATATCTAATATACATATGCTATACAGTTAATCTTTTACCGATTTTAGCGATATATCTGGGAGTTTGTTTTGGTTTCAGGGTTGTTTTGGCTTTTTGTGTTTTGTGTTTTATGAAAAAATATGTTTGTTCTTTGTTCTTTGTTCTTTGCTTACACTATACAATTATATTCATTGCTCTAAATACGTTTGGTTTTTGGGTTTCTGTTGGTTGTAAAATATACATACATATACAATATACATATATAGATAGATCCTTATGTTCAGTTGTAGATATACACATACATATGTGCTAGAAAAGGTCTCCCGCCACCGGGATAGATATACACATATATAAGAGCTGCTTGATCATAGCAATTTGTAATTTACAGTGCGTGTGAGGGGGTTTTCTTTAATTTAATACTAAACTTATAGGAAACCAACGAAACCAAGGAGAACCAAGGAGATCAATCGAACTGTCAATGATATGCTAAAGAGTACACATTTAGATCCATAGTTAACGCGATAAAAATCAAAACCCACTTAAGATTCGTGTCTGAGAGGAACATAATTACAAATGAGTTTGAAGAGGACTCTGGCGTCCCTGCTTCTCTTCCGTTTTTTTTTTGTTTGCGGCTTTTATCGATGTGAGTGCAGGTGGCTCTCCACCCACTTGTAGAGCGAGGTCTGTGACCTGGCCACCCACTCCACGTTTGAGGCCACGCTGCTCAGGGTCATGTTGAGGACCGACATGCCGTGACCCCGTCCAAAGCGATGCACCAAGGATTTCAGCTGGAAAAATCAAACCCAATATTAAAATGTCATAAAAATATTAAGGACTATTAAGGACAGACCTCATCGTAGTCGAACTTGGTGGCCCCGTATTGGGTGATGGCGGATATGACCTTGGCGAAACTTATCGTGCCCGGGCCCAGGCGCTTCTCCAGCTCGTACCACTTGGCCTGGAGGAAGCGGCAGGCCATGGCCCCGCCCGTGGGCGTACCCGCTATGGCCTTCAGCACCTGCACCACCTCCTCTGTGGGCAGCATCGTGACATGCGAGAGCAGACGGTTCTGCAGCCAGGCATCCTTGGTTCTGCCCAGGGCACGGAGCAGCTGCATCCGTTCAACAAAAGTTTCCGAGGTCCGTTGCAGGTTCACAAAGCGCTCCCAGCAATGCTGCCAGAATATGTATTCCCCTGACAAGATAGAGCCAGTGTAGACCACCTAAAACACGTTCCATGTTGAATAGATTCGTCGTTAAAGGAAAGGATTCTTTATTACCTCTCTAAGATTGGGGGGAATCGCGGAGCCATTGTAGTACAAGTACTGGTTAAGCATATTCTTGGCCTTGGCTATGCTGTCATGTTCCTCCCACAAGACCGAGGCCAGCAGTACCTCTGGACGCATTAGTCTAAATAGATGAATAAATTTATGAATTGTCTTAATATGATTTAAACAATATCTTTAATATACCTGGTGGCCACATCACCGTCGTCCGACCAGCCCACCTTTTCCATCACGGTGGATATCTTAATCTTTATGAACTCACTGAGCATGAGGAAGCATTCGGAATATTTGAGGATGCGCCGCCACTTCTCGAGATGCCTCAAGGCCAGGGCCATGGGTCCGTAGTTCGTCTCGCTGGGCAGATACTGGATCATGTTCATGGTGATCTCGCAGGGCAGCAGGTTGGCGTGGCACAAGGTAAAGGCGTCCGACAAGAGGCCTAAGCGATCCTAAATAAAATTGAATTTCATTTAAGTTTTAAAAATTGTAAATAAGGTAATTTTAAGATTTTGGTATTTACTTCGCTGGTAAACCGATTAGGATTGTTGGAAAGTTCTTCGATCAGACTCGCCCAGTTGTCATCATTGTAGATTACTCGATAGTAACCATTCTGTATGGCATTCACCTTGATCCACTTGACATTCTCCGCCACGTTGAACGTTACTAAATAAGATAAGGAAAGATGCAATTATGAATTTTATTTAATAATTTTTGTGGAAAGACTACACCCCACTCACCATCAACATTCTGCATCCAAAGGGTTTCGCTGACATTGTTTATGTCGGTGACATAGGTAACCGGGAATATCCATTTCATATGCGGTGGCGTCTTGTGCTTGTTGCCATGGGAGGAGGGCGCCACTGTGCTGGGGATTTCCGTGGCATTGACTGTGGTCTTGTTGTAATTGTTGCCGTCGTAGGAGTCGTCATGAATGGCCAGGAATTCGGCCGGCCGGAAGGGTCTCTGCGAGATGGAAATGCTATTGCCCATTTTGGTGACGGTAAGTAGCGGGAAACCCGGTTGATGTGTCCACAATGTCATCATGTCCTTGATGTTCTTCGATCCATTGGCCTTCTTAGTGCAAATGGTCCAGAGATCCGTAGGCTCGGCGGTTTTGAAACGATTCACTTTGAGGAACGTGCCCAGGCACCCACGGAAACGGTCTTCCCCAATGGCCGTGTGCAGCATGGAAAATATGGCGGCTGTCTTCTGGACGAAGAACTCCTCGTTGTTGCCATCGTGACTGGTGCCGTTCATAATGCTGTCCCATCCTTGGATGGCATCGATATCGAGTGCCGCGGTGGCCATTTTCAGCAAGTACATCTCCCGCAGTGGCCAGCTATCCTGGAGTGGGGCCAGGGCATGAATACCCAGGTACTGGATCAGACCCTCCCACAGCCAAACGTCCTTGAGTACTTTCCGGGAGGTGATTCCCCCAAAGAACTGCCTCACCATGGCCTCGGCAATGCGCAGAGCGCTGAACTGATACTGTTCCGAGGTAATCGAGTGCGGGTCCGTCAGGAAGGACGTCTTCAGGGTCACCAGGCCCAGCGAGGATATAAGATTACGATCGAGCGACGGCAGTGCCACAAAGTCCACTTTCGTCAGAGGATAGCTTATGTCCAGCCAGGTTTGCAGATACTCCAGAACATCCCGCGATGTGTGCAGAATAAACGAGGAGCGAACCAGCAGATCCCTGGGCGCATAGAAGGTGTACGACGGAGCTCGCTTTATGGAGGATCCCGTGGACTGGGACAGCGAAGTGAGATTCGAGGGCTTTCCGTTTCCATTTAGATTCACCGGAAGTGCTGTCGTCGTTGTGGCCTGAATGGAGCTCAGGTTCTGGCGCGGCGTCAGGTTCACATTCAGGGAATGAGTCAGGGCAGTGATGTTCCGTACCGGCGGGTTCTTGCCTTTCAGCTGCGTGTAGTTGTTCAGCTGGGCGGATTTTTTGCCCCCGACTCCGGAGCCCGGTGGGGCTGGTGTCGTCGGAATGTAGGCGGCGGAGGGCTGAAGGGATTCGCGCTGGAAATCGCTCACTACCCAGGCCACAGCGTCGGCGGGCAGAGGTGGTGTTTCAATGAAGTCGTCGCGGAGCTGCAGAAAAATATTTATTGTTTTAGATAGGTAGGCTTGCAGATTATTTTTAGCAGTGTCTTAATATATTCTAATATGATTTTCAATCCATAGGCAATTATGGTTTTTTTTCAAAATTGTTTTAAATATTTTTCCAATGAATTCTTTTGAAAAATGGGATGTGAATGGGATGGACGCCATATAGGCCAAAAGGGATGCCTATAACCACAGGGATAGCTATATCTTTTTCAGTTTTTATCCGATCCTTTACCGTAATACCTTAAACGATTTATGGAACCCTACCAATCTACATCAAAAACCACGAATAGATTTTTAGATAGATTTTTGGTCCATGGACCCTCTTGAAAAATGGAATTGCATGGGAATCCTCACAAAAAAAAAGACCACAGGGATGGCTATAACATTTTCAGTTCTCATCCAATCCTTGAACGGAACGAACCGTAAACGAATTGTAGATGAATTCCCTATCGATCTACATCAAAACCACCAAAAACATTTTTATATGGATTTCTGGCCCATTTTTGATTCGTGGATTGATAGTCTTTTAATTATTTGTATTGAATATTTATGTGAAAATCAAACTAGGACATGTTTTTGGACACTTACCAGTCCCGTGCCCATGTAGAAGCCGACATCTTCGGTGGTGTGCACTATGGAGTTGGACAGTCCAATATGGAAGCGATCACGGAACACGGAAATACGGAATGGAGCTCGGACGTGCGGCTCATCGAAGCAGGGAAAGGCACGTCTCGCACCATTCGGCCGGAAAACAGTGGCAGCCAGTAACCTGAAGAAGAGTAGTTATATTTCTATGATTTGATTTAAAGTAAAGTAAACAAGAACTACAAACCTTTCCATTCCGTTGGAGCTCTCATACTGGTCCACGTAGAAGCCCTCGGGCTCGGGATTGAGTTTGGAGTACCAGCGCAGGTTGAGAGTGTAATTGGACTTCTTCTTCAACTTCTCCTTCACCTCGATGTAAAGCTGCTGACGGGGCGGAAACTCTAGCACCTTGACAATCTTAAGGGCATAGCCCTTGGGCCCGGGAGTTACTATGGCCTGGAATGGAAACGGAAATGGTAAAGCGAACGGAAACGGACTCGGTCTCGGCCTCGACATTGCAATCAATGGACGCACTTGAGCCAAATGCTAATTGGCTTAATTTGCATGCTCCCGGATCGGTCTTACCTTTTCGGTGACATTGAGGTCCTGGATGTGCAGTACAATAAAGTTGGTCTCCCTTTCCACATGCAAATCGATGGTAACTTGACCTGGGCGAGCGGAAACCGGAAAAAGGAAGGAAGGCAAGAAAGTCAGACAATCGAATTATACCTCCAATGAATGAACTCGGAGGGCAGGGAGCTCAGTCATTCGAATCTTTCGGCCCTCACCTTTCACGTCTAAGGTCGTCAGGTTGGGATGAATGGTGACCATGTAGCGCAGAGGGCGCGCACTGGTGGGCAGCATCTTTTCCAGCCAGGGAAAGGGCTCCCCATTGGTGGCAATCGGATTAAAGGGCGTGGTGTTGTTTTCTTCATCCGATTCGTATCCGGACACCGTTTTCGATCCGCAGGAGCAGTCTGCAAGGATAGTCAAAGAGCGTAATCAGTTTGGGAAGCGGTTCAGGGCTCGTTCCATTGCTGTTGACGCGACTCTTTCGGGGATTCGTTCGCTAAGTTCGTTAAAGCAAATTGCATTATACACAATCAACGGAGTATATAAGGGGGAGAGACCATCTAAGTGGGGGTTTGGGGTCTGGGGATAATGATAAAGCTAGCAGTAAATCGATTTAATAATTTTTCACAATTGGATTCGGTTCAAGTCATTAGCACATCTAGTGGTGGGATAAATTAAACTCGCATGGGATATCACAAATGAAGTTTATTTTCTTGATGAGCTTCTGGATGATGGTAAACCAAAGAGGTAGTACTAGAGGTACGTCTAAAATCCACAAGCCATTGGGAAGTCAACAAAGAAATCTACCACATAAACCAACGTAAAAGACACAAGAGAAGATTAAGATTTAAATAATATCATATGAAGAAAATATGTACAGATAGATTTCGTGGGCGTTTGATGCTTTTCTCTAAATGGAGTTAAATGGAGTTTATATCGAATATATTTTGTTCGTTAGACATCGTGAGATTTATCATTTTTATAAACGCGATTTGATGATCACTAAGTCAGTTTTCAGTATTTACAAATTAAAGAAGACAGTCTTCTGCTAAGAATAAGTAGGAATCGAAAGAAAAATCTAATATCTAGAGATAGAGAACGCAAAACTAATAAAGTAGAGAAAGGATAAGATATTTAGATGGTCAATGACACCAACATGCCGAATGATTATATTAGATTTTCGTGGCTATTTACCAGTTTAGAAGTATTCGGGTTTGGCATAATTGTTACTCACATTTCAACCAATCAATCAAACAAGCATTTAAGAGAAATATTTCATATTTTTCAAAGATTCATATATGTATAATATATATATAATAAACATTTTTGTACGAAGGAAAACGGAAAAGTGGAAACGGCAGAATGGCAGAATAAAATAACAAAGGGAAACAAACGAACGATGGCCAGGAAATTAGGTATTTATTTAAATGGATATACATACTGGATGGGAAAGGCATTAAAGTACATGTGACATTGAGTAATAAAGCCTGTCGTAATGATGAGTCCTCTGATTGGCTAGCAGGAAGCAAAGGTTAAAGCTACACGAGCTGGGGACTATGGGCTGCCAGGAGTTAACTTTCCGTAGGCCATACAACACACACTTGCGGCTGGTTGACTCTCCCCTTGAGTTAATGCAATTATCCCCCAATGCATTTAGCCCCATTAAGTATGCAACAGAGACCTGCAGCGAGTGTTTGCACTTTGCATATAATTCTGCGATTGAATATTCTCTGGCACCGGGGGACTGTCCCCGGGAGGGTATCCATACGCTCCCACACCACGCTCCCAAGGCGCATCTGTTTAGACGCGGAATGAAATGGACGCCGCCTTGGCCCCTATTTAATATGGTTAAAAGCCTATTACATGGCCGGAATGGATTGCTCTTGGCCAGAGATGGTTTATGGCCGCCTTTGAACGTAGCCAGTCTAGGAATTCAATTACCATTTATGCGGATTTATTGCCTCTGAGCCCTGAACTTTGGGTGGCTGTTAGTCATGGTTTACTGACTGGTATTGGTTTATTGGCTCATTCTACCTCTTATAAAGAAAATATTCCATTTCATGTTAAAGCCATCACTTCACTTTACTTTGCCCTTTTTGTCAAACTTCCTTTTAAAGTTGTCAAATTCGGAAACCCTTTGCTGCACAATGGACTACATATCCTGGCACCCGCAATAAAAGCTTAATCAAGTAGCAAACACAAAGGCTCCGCTGCCACTACAGCCCAAACTCGAATCCCAACCATATCCTTTTTGTTCGGTGGGTGGAAATGCAGCAAAAAACGAACCAAGGGTAAAAATGCTCGAAAAAAATTGGGAAAACAATATGAAGAGAGAACAAGTGGAGAATGGTGATAGAGATGGAAATGGAAATGGAAATGGGAAGGGTAAGGCGGATGCGCTCGGGGCACGGGGCAAACCTACCGTTCTGCGGTCCGGCGTAGGCGATGATGATGGCCGTCAGCAGGAGCGAGCCGAGCACAATTCCGGCCACAAGGAGGGCCCGCCGCTGGGAGCAGACGGCCACTCCGGTTCGCGTCTGGCGGCCGCCGCTTGATTCGCCACCTGTCCAAAATAAATAAGGAAATGTAATTAAAATCCAAATAAAACTCATGGCCGAGGCAGTGTGTAAATATTTCATTTCTGTGGGTGTGTTTGTGGGTGTTGCATTGCATTTGCCGATTCGGCTTACAAAGGCCACCAGTGTTAAAATAATATATATATATTTGGGCGTTTCTTCACTGGAAGATATGATTACATATACTCTATGTAGAAAGAGAAAATTGTAAACAAAATACCTATTTACTGAAAATTTAATTTATAAAGTTTTCCAAGCAGTCAAGTCCCTGTGGGAAAAACACCAATACTTACCGGACAGAAAGGCACAGTCATCGAGGTCCGGATCATTTGTCATCTCGATTCTCTCGCGACGCCAAATCTTCGAGCCTCTCTGACCCCCGCCGACGACCGAAATCTTAACGGGGCCGGTGTCTCTGTGTCTTCCGGCCAATACGTACGCTTGCTAACCCGTGGCCGTAAATGAAAATCGGATCGAAATCGGAATCGAATTCGAAACCGCAGCGAGCCCGTTTGGAATCACAACACACACGCCGCAAATAATTGCCGGGCTATTTGCTCTACAAAACGAAAATCACAATCACTTTATGACCCAATCTAATCGAGGTCGAACCCTTTGCCAGACTCCTCCCCCTCCCATCCAGGATTTTGATTTTGAGGACCTGTTCTTGGCAGCAGTCACGTGCTCTTCATATTTTATTAATGGCAGAGAAAGGGGTTTGTTCTGATTCCTTTCGAATGGTTTCTCTAACAGGCCTCTTAAGAATGCCAATTTATATAGGATTTCCTTGTACCTTTCCTAATATTTATTTTTTATCAGTTCTGTAAGTATCTGTCGGTAGACTGTATTATTGTTTCCACTTTTAGTTGCAGCCTTTACCCCAAAAAAATCGACTGCCAAAAATGTTGCGCCATTGACGAGTTGATAATCGAGCAGCCAAAAATATACATACATAATTTATGCAGTCATGGCCCCTTATATTCCTCCCAGGATAGCACTTTCGTTTTGCCGGCACTTTTACCACCCCCATGGGCTGGCTGGCTGAGCGCCAGACGCTGACGCCCTTCCGGTTCCGTCTAGTCAGACGACCAGCCCCCCTCCCCCCACCCGCTGTCTGTGTGGCCGTAAGTCTCTCCGCTAGCCGCCCAGAGTCTGCAGACAGCGGTGCTATTTTCAATGTCGCATTGAATTAGTGAAAAGCGCTTTCAACGCCCAAAAATCCACCCCCCAAATATGTTTTCATCTCCCTTTCTTTGCGCTCTCTCCCCTCCCACTCTGAAGTTGCTAATACCGGCTTTTCTATGGAATTATATGTACGTAATGTCCGTATTTGTGTCTGCCTTTGAGGGGCTCTTGAAACTGAAGTTGGCTGCCCGTCGAGCATCATTCGAGCATAATTTGCGGTTAAGGTTTGTTGGCCAAAAGTACCCGAAACCTCAGAGCCGAAACGGATTTAAAGGCGTTTCAAATTGGAAAATAGCACAGGCGCGAGATAAAGCACACACCTTAGAGGTCGGCTATGAATCAGAGGTGTTATCTACCAGATTCCAGTCACTATATTGCACGTCAGTGATAAGGTTCTTAGTTGAAAGCCCGAAATACAATTATACATATTTCAGAATGTTCTCAGAAACCTTGAAGTATGCAACAAAATTTTTGACAACAATAAAGGGGAGAGGGAAAAATTACGTATACGTAAGTTTTATTTTATTACTTCCGACATAAAAAAAGAGTAATAAAAATGTTTACAGTTTGGATTCCTGCCAAAAGTTGTCATATATATCATGGTCGTAAAAAGTAATAAAGTAAGGCTGTCAATAGCATCCAAAATTCATTCATACGCTATTCGGTAGTTGTTATTTTCGCAATCACTCCCTAATGAGGTTAGCTCTTGTTTCTGCTTTGTTGTTTTCGCAGAGCGAGGCCTAATCCTAATTTCCAAGTGGAACGAGACCATATGAACACGATTGTTGTGGCGAATTGTATTCCCCGTTTGTTGGCTTTCCTCTGCTCTTCTCCCACCCGCACCCGCACCCGCATTCCTGGGCACGCAAGAAGCGTGTTAATGCATATATCACAATTCCAATTCATTTTTGTTTAATGCGGCCGCCTTTAGCATTTGTTTACATTCTCATTTTCCCATTCGCAGCAGCAAAAAAAAAATGAAGCGAATAAAAAAGAAACCTGAAGGAGTCCAACTTGAAGGACCATGTGAGTGTGAGAGCCGAGTCAGAGTGAGAGCTTGGAAGTTTGGGAGCGAGAGAGAGTGGAGGAGTGGGAGAGCGCTAGAAGGGTGCGCTCTTTTGCAGGACTCAGTGTTTTGAAAATGGAATATCAAAATGCAAAAGCTCAACAGCGCGAATTTCCTCAGATGCCTATGTATGTGTGTGTTTGTGTGTGTGTGTGTTAGCGGGTGAGTGTATAAGTGAATTTCCTGTTTTGTCTTATGCGGCGTTGTCTTCGCTTCGCTTCTCTTCTCTGCCGTTCGCGGCACTCGCTTTGTGACTGCGCGTATATATGTCAATAGTGCGCTTTCCAGTTAGCTCCCCTCATTTCCTCACTCCTCCCCCTACTCCTCACCTCCGGCCACTTCCCATTTCCCACTTCCCAATTCCTACTTTCCACTTCCCCTTTCTGCTTTTCTTTTTTTTTCGCACTTTTCTGCCTTCAGCTGCTCCCTTTTCTGGTTTTTGTGTTGCCACTTGACTGAATTGCGGTTCTCAGCTGCAGTTGCATTTGCTTTTGGCTTTTGGCTTTTGGCGACAGAGCAGAATCGTTGATTATTCCATTTCACATTGCTAATTGCCAAAAGGATAAAAAGCTTGTTGCTACTGCCTTTTCCCGACGGCTGGCCGAGGGGAGGGGGTACGGGTCTGGCCAAAAAGGTCAATTTCAGCAGATCAATACGGGCATATCCAGTAATTAATTGCTTTTTTTCACATTTGCTGAACAAATCGAAACACACCTCACACACGTTTATTGCCACTTTTATTTGCCAATTTGCTTGCTTCTATTCGTTACTTTCTTTTTCTTCGGCGATTTCGCTATTTTTTTTGGCTTTTTTTCACACAGACACGCACAGCGAAAGGACGGGAAGGTGGGGGGGTTGCGGGAACAGCACGCGGCGCATTCGTGTGTATGTGTGCGTTGGAGAAGTACTCTGCTTTTCAGAATAAAACCGAATTCGATTATCCTTTCCGTTCAGTGTCGGCTAGTCTCGCCTGTGTCACGCGCTTTTTGTTGCGTTTGAGTGCGCGTACATTTTCCAACTGGATGCTGCCGCAGCACGACGCCGTGCAGCAACCCTCAGCGTGGAGCATGTAGCGAGGAGCGCGAGATGCGAGGTGACAGCCCCTGCGCTCGTTTGGCGCATGTCCGATCTCTATCTCTCTCTCTCTGTCACTAAGGAGAGAAAGGAAATCGGGGGAATTCTACTCACCTGCAAAAGTGAAAATGAAATTTCTATGAAGGGCCCTTGTGTTTTGCCATATGCCCTTCCCTACTCCCCACTGACAGCCCCTCTTCTGTTACTTTTCCTTGCAGCCAACTAAATTTTTGTTTTGAAATGTCAAGAAACGAATAATACACAAAAACTGAGTGCCAAAATGGGACTTATACCCGGTAAATAAATAAAAAAAAATATATATTTTAGTAGTTTGCAAAACCAAGTAAAAAAACTGTTTTAAAATATATTTCGTGTATTTTTATTAAAATTCCTCGAATCGAACATACCCTTGAACTCCCTCTATTATCCAGTACACAAGGATAACGGTAAAAGCGTATTGAAGTGTTGCCAAGCAAACGAAAGCTAGTGGGTATTAAAGCAACCCTTAAAAGAGCGCATCACCACCCCCACCCCGACGAGACTGTTTTCGCCAATATTTGGTGCATGTTGTGCTGTTTATCATGTGCCGGCCAAATAGTTCAATCTGGCCGGGTCTCATCATTAGAAGTTCCCGTTTAGGGGTGGTCCCTGCTCCCCGGCCTTTCAACTTTTGATTTACTCTTGTTTTTACCGAAATCATCCGAAATATCTCATAATTATTTCGTTGACATGTGAGAGAATTTATCAGCAGAAGTCGACTCGGTTTTAGGGGATGGGATTTTTATTATTAAAATTACGTTTCGCCGGTCTCGAGGATTACGCCAGCCAGATGATGATTGTTGTTGCCTACTTTTCGGTCTCCTTGGCAACTCGGCATCTGGGATAACCAGAAACAATCAACAAATGGAGCACAAAGCTCAGCCGTAAATGGTAATTCTCTTTGCCAAGTTTACCGGCAAATGAAATCTCCAACAATTTTGTTTCTCGATTTCTCGGTTTCTCCATTTTTTCGGCTTTTGTTCCGGCAATGCGACGAAAGTTTCCTTTTTTTGTTTGTTGTTTTCGTTTATTTTTTTGGGGCGGAGGATACATATAGAGGAGGAAAAACACACCACCGGTTCGCGGTGACTTGTTCGACAAAAAAAAAAAAAAATGGGGATGCTCCCCGTCAGCCTCTTCCCGTCTCAAGCCACCGACCGCCCTGTTTTCTCAGCACCACCCCCCGGCATGCCAACCGGCGCGGCTCTACTCAATAAATTCGCCGTCACGTTAGTGTAAAGTTTTCCCTTTGCCGGCTTTTCCCGAATTCTGTTCATTAGGCAGTGCCACGCCTCGCCCAACGCCCCCCTTCTGGTGGTTATGCCAGAGCAGGCAAAAGTCGTGGAACAAATTAAGATTCGATTATAGGAAGATTTTTATGAAGAAATTAAAGAAACATGTCGCGATTCAACAAAAAATATAGTCTTCCTTATAGAATTTAGAAATTCTTCTTTAAAAAATAGTATGAAAAAATTTACATTTTTTAAAATTTATTGTAACTATTCCCAATGAGTGCGAGTTATTTTCATTTCGACTGAACTAGTGAGCACTTGGACCAAAGTCGTTTCTCACACAAGTGTTCGATACAATTTGCCGGGTTTCCCTTTTCAATTCCTGACCCCCAAAACAGGAGGTGTGCAGGGCGGATGGGGATGCCACCCCTAGGCCGTGCTAACTGACTTACTCAACACCATTTCCCCCCCACATTGTCTCTGGCCTCGTTTGTGTCCGACCATTGAGTATTTGCTGTCGCATGCAACTTTACTGCCCGCACTTGTGCCATGTCATGTGCTACAAGAACCTCCCACTCGGTCCACCCACTCGCACATATCGATCCCATATGTGTGCAATGTGAACGAGCATCTAGAGAACATCTCCTGCCCTCCAGCTCCGACCATTCAGTGTCTGCTTTGGGCCTTAACTGGTTGAACATGCAGAAGATGGCCACAAGTGTTTTGTGGGACCTGGGAGATGGGGCTGGCAGTTATTGGGGCTGTCGGCCTATGGCCACGGGGAAATGGTTATTGCGAACGCCGATCGAACGGCTGTGGTTAAATAATCGCTGTTTATGAAGCAATCAATAAATTTAAGCTGTTACTACGGCTGTCTGTTAAAGTCTCGCCCACATTTCGGGGGTGGATGTGATATTAAGGGCTTCTGTTCGACAAGAAAATAAATTAAGTATATTTATAATACTTATTAAATAAATATTATTATTCTTGTCCAAGAAATGTCTAAGAACATATATTAATTTAAAAAATTCTAGTGACGTTTTATTAAAACCGATAATCTTCTGTCCTCTTAATAATTTTTTCAATTAAACACAAAAATATAATTTATAAAAAAATTATGTTTATAAATTATACAAATTATTTTGTTTTTTATTTAATGTTGCAACTATAATTAGGTCCAAGAATAGAAAGTCCTTGAACTTGCATCGTCTGCCAGGAACTGATAATGTTCTGGCTATAATTATTGATAATATTTAAGTGCTGTATGTATGTACAATGAACTGCAAATAAAAATGTATATATTTTAATTTAATATAGCTATGAGGCTCTACAGCCAGATTTTAAAATTAAAACAAATTTGGAACTTGCATTCTCTGTTCTCTGTTAGTTTCATTATCATCCGAATATATATTCATAAATACGAAATACATATTATGGATGTTGATTAAGAGCAAGTTCCCGAGTATGTTTCATGGTGTCACCCTCCCGATTCGGCTGCACTTGTGGCCTAGAGCGCGATAATGCTTAATTGGGATCAGCACCTGGGGGCGGCTCCTAGAGGTGTGCCCTGGAGGCTATCAGCAGCTCCAGGCAGCCTCTAAATACAGCTGCCACGAGCACCAGATCCGGCAGTTTGCCACTGACGATGGCTCGATCGCAAGTGCTCCAGTTCGTTTCCGTCGGTCTGCTCCTGCTCTGGACAGGAGTGGATGCTGCAGGATGGGTTCTACCCACGCCACCCTCCGCCCCCACCTCGGACGTCAACAGTGTGTTCCTGAACCGTATTTTGGACTACATGGACACCTCGGTGTATCCATGCGAGAACTTCCAGAAGTACGCTGGCGGCAAGTATGAGGACAAGCACGCCGACGACGACTACAGCGAAATCCTTGGCGAGGTTTCTGAGAAGATGGACGGCCAGTATCTGACCATACTCGACTCCCTGAAGGACCAGATCTACGTGGATCCCAATAGCGTGGAGGCGAAGGTGAGGCAGTTCTACCGTACCTGCCGGACAGCCACCAACGATACCCGCCTCTACAAGCGCTACCTGCAGCTGGTGAGTCCGGACGTGCAGCTCAGCTGGCCGCAGTTCGCCACCAGCCGCGCGGCCTGGCCCAAGGAGCGGTTCAGCTGGATGCGGACCCTGGCTAGGCTGAGGCGCTTTGGCTTCATCAACCTCCTCTTCAAGGTCACCGCCGACCTGGACTTTGTCGACAGCAGCAAGTACATGATCACCATTGTGCGGCCCACCTACGATGATTCCGTGGACCGTCTGCCAAACATAGCGGGCACCAAGCGGATCTTGATCCGGCTGGGAGTGGCCCCGAGTCGAGCCCTTCAGCTGACCAAGAACATCAAGAGGCTGGAGAAGGCCCTCAAGAATCTGGTCAACGGAGAGGACGAGCCCAACGATGACCTGACCCTAAAGGAGCTGGAGAGCCAAAACGGATTCGGCTGGCAGCAGTACCTTCAGACCATTTTCGACCGCTCCTTCCCCACCAGCACCAATGTGCAGATCATGAACGTCGACTACTTTGTGGAGCTGAAGAGGCTGCTCCGCACCTACGACCCAGACGTGATTGCCAGCTACTTCATGGTGCGCTTCGTCCGATTCATGGGCTCGCTCACGGAGAGTGGAGCTGGCAACGACGCCCTGGAATGTGTGAAGGATACACGAAGGATCTTCGATTTCGGCAGCAGCTTCCTGTACGAGACCCGCTTCTTCGATGTGTACAAGCAGCAGAAGTACGACTCAGAGGTCCAGAAAATCTTCAACGAGATTCGCACCACACTCCTCGCCAGGATCTCCACCAACCGCTTGGGCCTGACGTTAAGACAGCGCAGCTACCTGCGCCAGAAACTTGAGAGCCTCGTCTTCAACGTCGGGACGCTGCCCAAGGGCCAGGATCACCGCAACTTCGTGACCATGTTCTACAGAAACATGAAGCTGGATGACGACCAGGACTTTGCCGCCGCCGTCCTCAAGGTCCTGGAGACCCGCAACAGCCGAGTGCTAGAGCTCCTGGCCAATCCGGCTGTGAAGGGCGCTAACTACTACTTCCTGGAGACTCCCCTGCCCACCACCAACGCCGAGCCCAAATATGTGAGAAGGGAGAACGTGATATTCGTTCCATACGACATCCTGCAGGAGCCGTACTTCTCGCCCGACAGCCATGATGTGTTCAAGGTTAGCGGCTTTGGTTTCATGATTGCCCAGTCCATCATGATGGCCATAGATGTGGATTATCTGGTCTACGATTACGTCGGAAATCCGAGCGATGCTTTCGGCCAGTTGGCGGACAATTCCAAATACGCCCAAGGCATCAAGTGCTTGGATCGCAACTCCACGGACTACATGGACCAGCGCGTAATCGACGTGATGGCCCTGAAGCTTATCTACGACGTCTACTTTGCTCCAGGATCAAAGTTCAACCAGCAGCAGCCCACATTCACCACCATTCCCCTGCAGCAGTTATTCTTCCTGAACTACGCCCAGAACTTGATCGGCGACGAGGAGTTCATCACCTTTGAGGGACAGGACTCGGACCAGGTGCGTCTTCACCACACCCTGGCCAACCTTCCAGGATTCGCTCAGACTTTCAACTGTCCAGTGTCGGCGAAGGGCCTGAACCCTCCGATCAAATGTGAACTTTGGTAAAAACTGTAGAAAATATACAAACAAAATAAATGAATGAATTAAATAAAAAGTCAATCAAGTTCTATATCAAGTATACAGTCTTCTTGTGTCTCATTTTTATGTTAACATTTAAAGAGTCCAGGAACCTACGATTTTTTTATAATATTTACCATTTATTTCAGTTCATATACTGGGTATAATGTATTTTTTCAAGCTATAAGTACATTCTGGGTTTTTTTCCACTCAATTTTACTCAATTAAAGCCTTGCCATTGATTTTATTAATTAGCAGACCGTGTTCAAGAGGCTCTTGTGGGTTCATTTTGCAGCCACAAATAATGTAAATCGAAAGAGTTTGTTTCGAGAACTACTTGAGACCGGAGGATGTGCCCAGGGAGTCCTTTGTTTAATCGATTTTCATGGCTTTGGGATTAATGGAAGCGAACCAAGCCAGATGAAGAACCAATTGTGCGGAAAACAGGTTGTTGAGTAGATCCTGGAAAAGGACTTTACTTTTGAGGCATTGTACCTTATAATCAGCCGAGAATTTTAAATACACTCCTTTGACTCTTTAAATTCCTAAATCACTTCTGGACAACCATCTCTGCTGCAAGCTGCAGCCTTAGTGGCGGGTTCAAATATTTTCTTTGCAAACAGAGACTGAGACTGAGAAAATATAGCCTAAGGATAGTTCATATATATAGAACACTCGGCTACCCCTAATGGGCAAAGGGTATATGGTGCAACGTGGTGCAAATGCAACCGAATGTACGCGGCTTGGCAAGACTTCAAGTGCCTCAACAAGTACGAGTGTTGTGTGTTGCAAGAGGCCCCCTGGGCAATATTTTCCATTTCCATTTAATTATGCTCCCAGTGGCAGGCTGTGTGCAAAAAAAAAGGACGTTGGCGGGATCCTTGTGGCGTGTCCTTTGTAGTTGCATTTAATTGTGTTTCGCCAGCGCTATTTCGCAACAATAAATTGTTGCTCGCCGGTTGACGTTTTGACGTGTTGACTTGGCCCGCTCGCCTGACAGTTTCCCATACAGCGTTTCCCCAAGTCTTTCCGTCATCTCCGCAGTTCCATTTGTACTCCACTTCCGCTCCTCCATCCATCCGGGGAGGGGCGCCTCCCCCCCTTCCGGCTCCTTTCTCCCCTCCAGTTTGAAGTTGCCTGACCCAAAAACACATTTTATTTCTATGTATCCTTTACTTTCACTCATCCAGGAGGACGGGGCAGAAAATAGAAGAACTTCGTGCCACACTTTGGCATACAGGAGGCAGGAATTGCAAGGCTCTTGCCGCTTCAATTGTTTCTCGTGGACCCATTTTATCTCGCTGATGCAGTCCTGGATAGGCAGGATTTCTTTATTTGAGTCAAGTCCTGCCTCAAGTGCTTGAGCACACAAGGGTGTGTGTGTGTGTGTATGTGTGTGTGTTCTCGCAATCAACACAACGCATCCTGCAATTATCAACATCAGCCGCCTCCAACAGGCCTCCTTTTCTTTTTTTTAACCCCTATCTGGTTATCTGGTCAGAATACTACCACCATGCAGAAAATCTTTTAAGCTTAAGGACTGGAAGAGGGATCTCCTCCAAAGATACATTTTCCACTTGGTCTGTTTCGATTCATGTTTTTAAAATATTGTTTATTTTTTGAAAACTTCCACTTTATTGAAACATTTCTTTTGGATACCTTTTAGGGGTTAAAACCATGTTACGTAAAAGGCAAACACCACTGCGGCTCTGCGGCTCTGTCGTAGGTGAGTCAAGTGGTTACTCCACTTTATGCATCCTTAATTGCTCTGTAGGCGGTTGGGACACGAGCACACGTCCACGTCCTGTTCCCGTGACACTGATTTGCCCCAAGGAGAGGCTGGAGGAGGGATCCAAGGGTGGTAGGAATGCCGAGAATGGCAGGAGTTCGCAGTAACCAAAGGCGATGCCAACTGGCAACAGTAACGTCATCCTTTGGCCCACTTTCATGCCCAAGTGGCAACGATTTCTCGCCTTGATAAAGCCAACAGAATTTACATATGTTTGGTACTTAATGCCAACACTGATGTTGGGTGACATCCTCCCCAATTACCTAAAAAAATTTGAACATAACAAAAAGGAGCTGAACATAAAGGAGGAATTCTTGATGGGACTTTCTGAAATTATTTTCCACATCAATCAAGTTTTTGAGAAATGAGCTGCATGAACATGTATTTCCCACAGCCAGATTTAAAAAATGAGAAGTGCCAGGGGTCGTCATTTATGACCCACAGGAACCCACAGGAACCCACAGGAGTCTATATCTTTTTGTTTTCATCCGATCCTTGAGCGGAATACCTTAAAAGATTAGAAAATCAATTCGCTACCGACCTGCATCAAAACCTACAAATAAATTTTTGGATCGATTTTTTTGAATTTTTTCCTAGGACTCCCTTGAATATTGGGAAGTGCGTGAGAATGGCGTATGTGGCCCACAGCGATGTCTACTTTTCAGTTTTCGTCCATTCTTGAACGAAATACCTTAAAAGTTTTGTGAATCCATTCCCTATCAATCTGCATCAATCTACAAATTTTGATCGATTTTTTGTGAATTTTTCCCTAGGACTCCCTTGAAAATGGGGAAGTGCGGGAGAACGGCGTATGTGGCCCACAGCGATGTCTATATCTTTTTCAGTTTTCGTCCGATCCTTGAGCGGAATACCTTAAAAGTTTTGTGATTCAATTCCCTACCGAACTGCATCAAAACCTACAAATAAATTTTGGATGATTTGTCCCTAGGACTCCCTTGAAAATGGGGAAGTGCGGGAGAACGCTATGTGGCCCACAGCGATGTCTATATCTTTTTCAGTTTTCGTCCGATCCTTGAGCGGAATACCTTAAAAGTTTTGTGAATCCATTCCCTATCAATCTGCATCAAAATCTACAAATAAATTTTTGGATCGATTTTTTGTGAATTTTTCCCTAGGACTCCCTTCAAAATGGGGAATGCGGAGAACGGCGTATGTGGCCCACAGCGATGTCTATATCTTTTTCAGTTTTCGTCCGATCCTTGAGCGGAATACCTTAAAAGTTTTGTGATTCAATTCCCTACCGAACTGCATCAAAACCTACAAATAAATTTTTGGATAGATTTTTTGTGAATTTTTCCCTAGGACTCCCTTGAAAATGGGGAAGTGCGGGAGAACGGCGTATGTGGCCCACAGCGATGTCTATATCTTTTTCAGTTTTCGTCCGATCCTTGAGCGGAATACCTTAAAAGTTTTGTGATTCAATTCCCTACCGAACTGCATCAAAACCTACAAATAAATTTTTGGATAGATTTTTTGTGAATTTTTCCCTAGGACTCCCTTGAAAATGGGGAAGTGCGGGAGAACGGCGTATGTGGCCCACAGCGATGTCTATATCTTTTTCAGTTTTCGTCCGATCCTTGAGCGGAATACCTTAAAAGTTTTGTGAATCGATTCCCTATCAATCTGCATCAAAACCTACAAATAAATTTTTGGATCGATTTTTTGTGAATTTTTCCCTAGGACTCCCTTGAAAATTGGGATGTGCGGGAGAACGGCGTATGTGGCCCACAGAGATGTCTATATCTTTTTCAGTTTTCGTCCGATTCTTGAGCGGAATACCTTAAAAGTTTTGTGAATCCATTCCCTATCAATCTGCATCAAAACCTACAAATAAATTTTTGGATCGATTTTTTGTGAATTTTTCCCTAGGACTCCCTTGAAAATGGGGAAGTGTGGGAGAACGGCGTATGTGGCCCACAGGGATGTCTATATCTTTTTCAGTTTTCGTCCGATTCTTGAACGAAATACCTTAAAAGTTTTGTGAATCCATTCCCTATCAATCTGCATCAAAATCTACAAATAAATTTTTGGATCGATTTTTTGTGAATTTTTCCCTAGGACTCCCTTGAAAATTGGGATGTGCGGGAGAGCGGCGTATGTGGCCCACAGAGATGTCTATATCTTTTTCAGTTTTCATCCGATTCTTGAGCGGAATACCTTAAAAGTTTTGTGATTCGATTCCCTATCAATCTGCATCAAAACCTACAAATAAATTTTTGGATCGATTTTTTGTGAATTTTTCCCTAGGACTCCCTTGAAAATGGGGAAGTGCGGGAGAACGGCGTATGTGGCCCACAGGGATGTCTATATCTTTTTCAGTTTTCGTCCGATTCTTGAACGAAATACCTTAAAAGTTTTGTGAATCCATTCCCTATCGATCTGCAACAAAACCTACAAATACATTTTTGGATCGATTTTTTGTGAATTTTTCCCTAGGACTCCCTTAAAAATTGGGATGTGCGGGAGAGCGGCGTATGTGGCCCACAGAGATGTCTATATCTTTTTCAGTTTTCGTCCGATTCTTGAACGAAATACCTTAAAAGTTTTGTGAATCCATTCCCTATCAATCTGCATCAAAATCTACAAATAAATTTTTGGATCGATTTTTTGTGAATTTTTCCCTAGGACTCCCTTGAAAATGGGGAAGTGCGGGAGAACGGCGTATGTGGCCCACAGCGATGTCTATATCTTTTTCAGTTTTCGTCCGATTCTTGAGCGGAATACCTTAAAAGTTTTGTGAATCGATTCCCTATCGAACTGCATCAAAACCTACAAATAAATTTTTGGATCGATTTTTTGTGAATTTTTCCCTAGGACTCCCTTGAAAATTGGGAAGTGCGGGAGAACGGCGTATGTGGCCCACAGCTTTATTTTTTTTTTTTTTTCCCCCCTTAGCCGGAAAACCTTAAAATTTTTGTGTTTCTTTCCCCCCCCCCCCCCCCCAAAACCCCCAAAAAAATTTTTTGATAGATTTTTTGTCATTTTTTTCAATGTATCCCCATGAAAAATAAGAATTGCTTGAACGGAATACTTTAAATACCAGTTTACATCAAAAAACTATGAACACATTTTCAACTCGATTTTTGGATAATTTTTTCCACGGAGTCCCTTTGAAATATTTCAACATCCACGGGGATGTCTGAACTCATAAATAAAACTTCAAACTTTTTTCAAAATTAACCTTTTCCCAAAACCATTTACATTCAATTTCCGCACAGACCGTTCAATTTTCATGTTGCCATATTACTGGAATCGATTGTCCCAAGGGCTTTTGTTCCAAAATTTCGCCAAATTTCAAGAAAATTTGTGACAGTTTAAAGAGCAGTTTGGAACGATTGTGCCACCAAGCGGCAGACAGTGCCCCTTTTTCCCGCCAAAGGATATGGCGAAGCACCAGACCGACGCCGGATCGGGTGGACATCTGTCAAAGCGGAAAAATCCGCCAACTTTGCTGCAGGCTATGCAAAAAAGAAAAGCATGGGAAGTGGGGAAAAAAGCATCTCAAAATACGAGGGTGGCTGCTGACATTCATTTACTTTGCTTCTGGGCAACGGGGCGTATGAGCAATGGAGGCAAGACATGGCATTTTTAATGCTTTTGTTTTGCATTCGGCGTAATTAAGAAAACAACTTGATGAATAAATCCCGGAGGGTCTGCGGGAGAGTTTAAATTGCGTGGAGCGTCGGATTATGCACAAGTGCAATTATGCACCTTTGTGTTTCCCCGCACCCTCTTTGATCATTAGCTTCCCAAAGGACCCCCAAGGCAATTGCAATTTAGAGGAGAGTGTGAGAAAAAATCTGGATAAACTCACCGAAGGTAACACCATTAGTCTGCTTCTCCTTATCCTTGTCCTTGTCCTTCTCGCACTTTTCGCCGCCCAACGGCTCCAGCTCGATGCCATCGGTGGTGGCCACTTTGTAATCCCGTTTCGACATATTGCCACAGCAGAAGCCACAACATAACATTCGGCCAATTTTGTAGGCTTGTGGTTTAAGAGGCGCCGTTTTGGATCTTCGATTTGCCACGAGGCACTCTCGGGGGTCCTGGATAAATGGAGGCTTAACGAAGATCCCTTCGTCGGATTTGGGTTGGGGTGGGGAGTCGGGGCTGGCTACAGAGATATGTTTCTTATCCAAAAAATGGGCTTCGTTTACAAAAGGGGTTTATTTTCGTGTAAAAGTGTATGTAGAAGACTAGAAAGGTCGGTGAGTAGCGTTGAGTTGATTGATTGTTGTGTTTGCTTTCGATTTTCGGTCTAAAATTGGTCCAGTTTCGGCTGTTCTACAACATACATATACATAAGTGGAGTGTCGCTGTGAAAATTCTGGAAAATAAAATAAAATATACATATATTATTGGCCTGCATAAACTATTTACACTATTGATTTATCTATGTAAAACTAAATATTTTTCCTCTGTTTTTAAGGCTAAAAATAAAGGCTCTTTTAATATCGATTTTTATGTCAAACAAACAAAAAGTAATTCGGGTTTCAATTCATCCTCAATCACGAAAAGTAATCCCCACCAGAGTGTCTAGTTTCACACTCCATTTGTCGGAGAAAAATTAATAAGAAATAGATTTTGAACTGTTGCCAGCTTTTAGGTTGCCTGGAAGTTATTGTTCGACTCCAACTTTCTGCAGGAACTAGAAAAATACATAAAGGACATCAAGTGCAGGAATGGGAACAGAAAAACAGTCTGTTTTCTTCAAATGATGTCGCCACTTCTGGGCTGCCGGAGACATTGTTGCCGGCAAACAAAACGAAACTTTAATAAAAGCACTCGGACCAGGACTCCTCGTCCCATTGAACTCCAGCACCGGCTTTGTGGCCCAGGAATATGGAAAAATGTGGAGTAATAAAAGAAAAAGGGTAGCGCTACAACAATGACAATGTCGTGGGCTAAAAAGCATTCGATAGCCTTAGGGCCACGGAATGCAAATGCACATCAAATACGAATGAGGTGGCTCATGGGTGGGTGGACGGTGGGCGGCCTTATAGCTGCAACTAGTATGTGCTTAGTCGACAGTAATTGCAAGAGGCACCCGCAAAACACAAAGCAGCCAGCCTGTCGGGGGATCCGCCCTGGTCAGGGACTCAGTCTTCTATTTAATCCCCTTGGAACAAGAAAGTATCGAAGAGGTGCGCCTCGGAGCAGTTCAATGCACGTAGACACTGGGAGAAAATTTATAAATTAATTCATAAAATAGAAAAATAAATAAAGTACTCTACAAAATTAAAATTTCCATTGATTTATCTTTTTATGTATAAAATAAAATATTCCATAAATAATACAAATTTACAGTGTCCTTTTGAAAAGTGTCATTCCAGTGGGGGACTCTACGCCAGACCCAGTTAAATCGAGCAAGGCAAACGCGGATACGGATGCGAATGCGGATGCGGATGCGAATGCGGATGCGGAGGCAGAGTCGAGTGATGGCCACTCGATTTTGATGGTGGTGCAGCACTTGAAACAAAAGCCGAGGCGGGTCGACATGGCCAATTGTATTTGTTGTATTTGCAGCAGTTGGTAAAACACACACTCACACTATTGCACTGCGCCAACGCAATAAAGAAATATGGGAAGACCAAGGAAGAAGGCGGCAACTGGGAACTGGACGGGCCATAAACCTTTCAGCCATTTGAACCACTTCCACTTCCAGCCAGCAAACGCTCCTGCCATTAGCAAAAATACTTGGTTCCTGTAGTAGGGCTGGGCCAACTCGAAAATAAACATGGCGCAACAAAGTAGAGCACAAAAGCGGCAAAAACAAAGGCCACAAAAATCCGAAATGGATAGACCAAACAAAGAAAAACACATGTACACCGAAAATCAGACACAATACTTAAATACCCTGAAAGGATATATATTCCAAAATGGATTTTATTATTATTATAACTCTTAGTTCTCTTAGTTCTTAGATCTCTTGATCTCTTGACCAAAATGCACATTTATAACTCTATTCCCTATTAAATGATCTTGGCTTTCCCAATTTATTATTCGGAATATAGCTATTAAGTTTTATATAAAAGCTATTTAAATTGGTGGAAACAGGTATTAAATATAAAGAATCTCTGGCTTCTAGAGGGATAGAATTTAAAACCTTACTTCCTTTTAAATTCTATTGCACTTTAACATTTCTTTCGTTGCACATTTTATACCATCTATCTTGTTAATTAATTAATTATTTCAGCTTCGCCTGAAAGCTTTCGCTTCGTATCCCTCAAAAGTGCCAAGCCACTCCACAGAATACCCTGGCAGGGAAGACGGGCAAGTTTGCTTGTTAGCCCGGCCATAAAGTGGTCGGGATTAATGGCAAAATGGCGTCAGTTTGTTTTCTGATTTTTTTGTTGGTTTTAGTTTATTTTGACTTTTTGCTTGTTGCGCTCCCTTTGGCTGCATACAAAACAGTCCGAAAAAGAGGAGCGCCTAGGGACGAGACACTCGGACACATCCTGTAGCCAAAAATAAAGGCCAGCCTTGTGGATTTGTGTGTATTGCGTATGCGACACGTGTGCAAATTGCGCCCCAAAGTGCCGTTTGTTACATTTTAGGTTACTTCCGGTCTGTCGCACGGTCGCTATAAATAAAAATGGCCATGCGGATTTTTTTTTTATGATATGACCATGTGATATTATGCATCCACCTCATGCCCCCTGACCCGTGGCACCTTTGTGGCGATGCAGCTGCACCATCTGTGCAGCTTTTGTGAAAAAGCTCTTAGTGGAGAATCCAGAATTATTAATTTCGTCCATATGCAAGGCAATTTGAAGGTCATTTGGATTGGATGCTAGTATGTAAGTGAGAGAGGCGGGGAGGGCTGTTTGGCCAATCTGCACATTCGATTGCAAACTGAAGCAATCAGAGCCGAATCGAGAGCCCTTTGGAGACCCATTTGGGAGTAATCCCTGTCCAAGCCAGCCCCTCAGCCTGCCAAGGCCATTGCAGGGTGGTGGGTGGCTGGTAATCAACGAAACGGAACGGAGCGAGGGTGGTGGTCAGGTACGCACTAAACATGAACATTTTTTTGCAGGTGTCACGTTCTATTTTTAGCAACACTCGGGCTAGTTCGGGCCGTGATCTTCCAGCCCATAAGCAGGCTATATGCGCCCGAACAGGACTTTAATATTTAATGCCCACAATCAGACTGAATAATTCAGGGACATGTGTAGCACATGGGAAGGAGTACAATCAGGAGGTCCGGAGTTGGTGTTTGCGTTCGGTTTTTGTGTCTGGCGCAGGGCAATTAACTTGTTTAAGCCACAAGGTAAACATGACAAACACATTTGTCATCCAGAGTCAGAGCCAGAGTCAGTGTCGGTAGCGTCAATGTCAACGGATGGGCTGTTGGATGGTGGATAGGGGCATGTAGAGCTAACAAATGGCTCCGAGCATACAGGAAACAGGATGTGTCTACATCAATGCAAAACAAACAAATTCATACCTAGAGCAGGTCTATTAAGCGCGGAATATCCTTCGACGATGGCCGTTTGGGCGCCAAATGTAGAATCTATATCTCGCAGATGGAAATTAGTTTTCAAACAGTTTTCACTTTATTCGTTCACTTCGGCATTGGGAGACACAAAATAGCGGCGGTTGTGGGGGGAAAACAAATTGGAAAACAAACGACGTTCAAAACAATGACTTTTCATGCGATTCAAATTAGTGTTCTCGGACTACAGCATAAGCGCGAACAAAATGCGTCCATCAAGCACGAAGGATAAACTCTTTCTGTTCGAAAAAGGACACGAGTGGTAACCAACTCGGCAGCCACAGAGAGAAAGCTCCCAAAAATGAAGCTTTTCCACAGAGAGAAAGTAGGGGAGCATCCATCTTAGCCTGTGTCAGAATTTTGCAGTAAAATTCCAGTAAGAACTGCACAAGGATAAGAGAGTGGCAAGAGAGAACGATGCCCATAGAGCGAGAGATTGCCGGTGGTAGGAGGGCACAATTTCCACCCCCAAACCACCCCCCGCAGATGGAAAACTCCACAGCAGCAGCAGCAGCATCCTGTCATGTCAATATAAACAACCATTTGGGATCTGTTTCTAGCGCTCAACTCCAGAGTATGAGTGCGCTCTATATGCTAGATAAACAAAATATTAGGGGTGTATAATGAATGCTTGAGGGTTTTTTGGAAGTTGCCCGCTGCTCTACTTGGGGAAATGTTCCGCAGTTTCAAATTCCACACACCGATAAGTAAATGTTCTACATAGCCAGCTTTAATTTAGACACAGAAATGCAAGCAAATAATAAATAAATTCGCAAAAATAAATGTTCAACTTAGTAAAATATAGAATTAAACAAACATTAACCTAGGACTTGTAGTGCAGATCAATTATTTCGTTGCCCTCCATTTCCTGCTTTACGGGTGTATCGTCTGGATCCAAAAGATCGCCATCAAAACTACAAAACAACATTTTAAAATTTGGTTTTGAAATTCGGACCATCAATACTTACAATAGCGTTATGAGACCAGCCGAGATGTTGAGTTCTTCGGCGCATTTGATATACAATATTTTGAATGGATCGGTTTTCTTCATGATCATTACCATGGGATGCTTCCACTTATCCGACTGCACTTTAACTTGGAATTTTCTTGGTTTCTTTATTAAATTTTGGTGAATATTCTTATTATTAGAGTCAGTCTTTTTACAATTGTTGTTGTTGTTTGTTTTGTTGACATGTCCAGCTGCAAATATATTCTTTTATACATTGAAAATTAAATTAGTATTGCTGAAACTCACTCAGTGTGTGGAAGCTTTCAAGGCCAATACTATGAGGCGTATCATTGGGTTCGACGAATTTGTAATACATGTCAATTAACACATCCTCGACAGCTACATTATTGCGTTTGGCCACTTCCTCAAACATGTGCTGGAACTTCTGATGCCGACGCAGTTTATAAATCTGTATCTCGCCTAGCCTGCAAGTATTAAAGGTTGTCAAGTTGGAAACACAAAAATTGAAGCTCTAATGTTGCATACCATGATACGGCTACTTCCTTTGTGGGATTCTCATCTTCAAATGGATTTGAATCTTCTTCAGGCACGGCGGCTGGTGCTTCATCATCCGAATCTAGATTAACCTGAAAGAACAGTTGAGAATTGAGGTGAGTCTCTTGATCGGGGAAGATCAGAAGAGTTCAGGAGTACACTTACAAATCCCTCCACCCTGGGCATCACCGCTGACACAAGATCTACGCTGCCAATCACTTGGGAACGCGCTGCCTTTTCAGCCAATTGCTCGCGGCGAGTGTTATGAACCACGATCTGTTAATTTCACAAATATGATTATTTTACATAAAATAAATTAAAGAAAATGGTTTACCGGCGCAATGATATGTAATGCAGAGGCAGGTATCGGCTCATTCCCAGCGTTTGTTGATTTTGAAGTTCTTTTATTTGCCCGCGAGGTTCTTTTTGGGGGCTTATCTGAAGCAGTGGGCTTCACTATGGCAGGTTCAGGAATGGTCTTGCCCAATGACGAGCGTGTACGCCTAGCTACTGGGCCAACGACGCTTGGTATTTCCAGAGTTTGTTTAATCTCAGTTTTCTTTTTCCCCCGCTTTTTTGGTCCACTATCCTGTGTTTTCTCCATTTCCAACAACAACTGTGACACAGGCGACAAGCAGCGTGGAGAAGCCCCACTCGGGACAGGCTCTGGCGGAATAAACTCATCTTTACCCACTTCATTAGTTTCCTGAGCGATCGGTTCTTTCGGTGGCTTTGTTTTCCTCTCTCGTCCAGCCCTTTTTCCTTTCGTTGTAATGGTGGTGTCGGCCAAGAAATCGTAGTCGATCTCCGAGGAGATGGAATCATTAAAGGAATTGGATGATTCCTTTGGCAAAGCTTAAATGGAAGAGAGTTAGGGAATATGGTGCTCCCAGTATGGTTCCAGTTTAACCTTACCTTTTGTTGGTGCCCGCTTGCGCGCTGCACTGAAAATATCACAATCATCATCGGACATGATTTTAAGTCTTTATAAACAATTTAAGCTAAACTACACTGAAGGCGCCATGTAAAAGAAATTGGAAACATCTGATTCAAAACGCATCGGGTAGTTTCGCCAGCTGGGCACACTATCACAGATGTCAGCTGTTGACCTTCCAGTGTTGGCAAGCGCCACGCAAACAAAAGCAATTCTCATTTAGCTGCCATTGCTGGCAAGAAAAACGGAAATTAATTGATAAATCCAGCCGTTATGCGTTGAAATAAAAATAAGGAATCTAGCCTCGCGACCGGAGGCTGCCTCTACATCTTGTCTGTGTGTGTGTGTTTAGGCTGAAGCCCTGTTCGGTGTGAAAGTACGTGTGTGTGTTTACCTGGGGACGTGCAAGTAGTAAACTGGAAAAATCAACGAGGCTGCATGCGTGCCATTTTTTTGCCTTACCATACCTTTGCCTTTCGGATTTACTTACCATATAACTTGCACTAAAGGTTTGGCATCTAAAGCTACGTACCTGGGAGCAGCATTAGCAATGTCCTCCACCAACAATCTTGTGGATGTCGTGCGCCACTACCAACGCAGCATCGAAAAGCATGGCGAGGACGAAAAACGAGTGAGTGTAATGCACCCTTGCCCTGTCCTTCCTTCTACCCCTACTCCCTGTCTGCCAATCCCCCAACTTCAAATGAAAATCAAGGCATTCTGCAAAAATCCCCAAGGTCACCAGTGTGTATCTCATACCGTTGCACCTGCCTGCCGTTAATCACATCTCCTAATCTCGGTCTACCTGTTTTTGTTTCGCCATTCACACAGCTGTTGCACTGCGTTACCAAACTGTTCAATCTGCCGATCAAATTTGAGCACTTGCAGGAGACCGGCATTGGAAAAACGGTGAACTCCCTGAGGAAAATCAACGGCGAGGTTGGAGTTGCGGCGAAAACACTAGTCACCAAGTGGAAAGCCATGGTGGTGGCTGTCGAAGAGCCCGTATCGGAGCCAGCCACCGAAGAGGAACGTCGTTCCAGCAACGAGGACCCCGAGCAGGAGAACAAGGGCAGCAACTTGTCGATTAGCGACGATCCAAATGGTAGCACGCATAGAAAGTCCAAGACTGAGGACAGCTCCAAGAGTTCCAAGCGCGAAAAGAGCAAGAGTCACTCGAAAAGCAAGTCTGGCGACGAGAAGCACAAACACAAAAGTAGTCGGCATGAAAAGAAAGATAAGGAGAAGAGTAAAGAAGCAAAGGAGTCGAGGGAGCCCAAGGAGACGAAAGAGCCAAAGACCCACAGCGAAAGAAAGTCGAATGGCGAGCACAAGCCTAAGGATGCCAGCAAATCCAGTAGCAGCAGTGGTCACAAGAGCAGCAAGTCTGAGAGTCACAAAGGCGAGCATAGCAAATCCAAGCACGATAAGGTTAGTTTACCTTATGCATTTGTTATTGTTTTAAAAATCTTATCACTTTATTTTTATTTAGGATAAGTCATCCAAAGAAAAGCATAGCAAGCATAAGTCATCATCTTCAAAGTCAGCCAAGCGGTCTCACAGTCCACCGCGCGCCGAGGAAGATGCGCAGAAGGCCAAGATACCAAAAATCAAAGCCAAATCGGAGGAGGACTCTGCCGATGGCTTCGATTCCAGCATGGGGGCCAACTTTGACGACGTACTCGGCATGCTCAACATGCCCATGAGCACCAAGAAAATCAGTCACAGCAGTAGCAAAACTAAGTTGGCCCCAAAAACGACGACAGTGCCAGCCCCATCTTCTACCTCAAGCATCACGGCAGCAGCAACCTTGGGGAGCATCCCTACCATCATAAAGCCAACCTCCACAAAAGTATTAATATCATTTTTATTTAATACTCCAATTACAATTTCGTTTTAATTTTATTTAGAAACCTGAGCTTCTGGCTCCGACAGCCAAACTAGAGCCCTTGGATCCAAGCATTGCCCTGGAACTGCCCACCATTTCTAACAACTACAAGCCCATGCCCTTGAATCAAACAGTGATGGATGTGGTATTCAACCAGGGTGGATCCCAGAGACCGCAACCCTCCCGCTATTTCAATGAATCCGAGGCCCTGGCTCAGGGAATATCTTCAAAAACTATGCGGTATTATTGCATCATCTTTCACATCTATGTGACTATTAACTATGCATAATTTTGTATCATTTAGTACCAAGATCTATTCAGGTGTTAGAACCGGACAACTTCTGCAGGTGCCCACCCTTTTCAACCTGTGTATTCGTGTTCTTCAAAAGAACATTGATGGTAAGATCTATAAGGTGACGACAGTATTAAAATTATAGAAATATAATTTGAAATGTTACAAACAAAATTTGTTTCATTTGTTAAAAACTAAAGATTCCACAAATATATCCGCACAGCGCCATTAAAAAAATTCATCATCACTGCATTTCCTTTACTAACCCATCCTGCCCCAAAAAAACCACATCATTGGTTATTGTTGAAGCCAATCTAATGTATATTTATCCCAGGACTGGAGTTTACGGGTGGAGTGCCCTTTGATCTGCTCCGTCCGGTTTTGGAACGCGCTACGCCCCAACAACTGCTTAATTTCGAAGAATACAATCCGTATTTGATGGACGACAGCGATGTCCTGTGGAAACAGCACGTTCAGCGACACTGTCGCAGCCAGCAGCGCGAGGAGATGGAGACGTGGCGAGAAATGTTCCTGGTAGGGATATCAATATCCCGCTGATACATATAACCCCTCAAAACTAAGAAATGGTTTATAATCCTCTTGTAGCGCTGCCAGGAGGAAAAGGAGCGTAAGCTCAGCAGCCTGGCCGAGAGCATCAAGGCGTCTCAGAAGATTAGCGAGGCCCCGGTGCGCAAAACCCAGTTGGCTTTTGTAGACTCAATGGTGAAGCCGCCGCGCAGCGTCCAGCGAAAGCAGGAGCAGTTCGGGACTAGGGGCAAGTTGATTGCCACTCCGGCCGCCCGAGTGGCATCGCTCTCCAGTGTCACACCCAACGCCGCCAAGGTGGGCGATGCCCGGCTAAGGGTCCTGGCAGCCGCCCGCGACACAGCGCAAGTCGGTGAGTTCAAGGATGCGGTATTCGAAATTACCAGGACGGATTGTGACATAGCCAGAGCAGTTTTACCTTATGTACCCCTAATAAAAAGGATACAAATGAAGGAGTTGTTTTCAAGTTTAAATATCGTCTCATTTGCTATCATTAGCTTTAGGATATATTTGATATTTTAAGGACGAGTGTGACCCTTTGGGGCCTTTCAAGTTCTCAGGAACGCTTAAAAGAAAGTGTTGTAAAATCAGGGCTACGGAAAACCCCACTCTGGAGGAAAGCTCTGTTTAAGTGTTATCCTTATAATAAACTTAACCAACTGCTATTTGCTTATCCAACAGCTGCCGCCCCGATGCGATCCAAAAAGGCTCCTCTGATGGCCAAGACCTTACAGTTTATGCGAGGACGTCACAAACGATAGGAAAGCCCATCTATGGAGGAATTGATGAGATGCTCATGTACTCGTTATAGCTTAAACCTTATACTCAATTTCTTGGGCGAAGACAGCGCGGAGCAACAGGAGCGAGAGTCGGGGTACGTCGTTCTGTCAAAAAATCCGACTACTCCCCATGCGTACGACATTTTATTTATTATTTATAAACCTTATGCTCCTAATCATTATAAACCCTATAGTATAGTTAGTTTTAAGTCGAAAGGAATTACGTTTTTGTTTGTTCGGAAACTCATAGCTCAGACAATATCGTTTAAGAATATTTTCAATAATTCAGGTTTAAAGTTGTTTCATCATTTTTGTGTACCGTTTAGATTCGAGTAGGATATATGCGGATCAAGCTTCATCTATTATATTATATTAATTTAGTTTAAGTATCATGTTTGTCATTGTCCCAGAGGGCTGTGTGACTGTCCAAATTTGTTTAAAATTGTACATAACTACATATGTGACGAATATAAGCCCAAAAATCTAAAAATCGAAATTGTGAAATTATTGAAAAGCAGTTTCATGTCATTCAACGCATCGTCAGTTTTTTAAATGGAGATTATTTAAACCCTTTTTAGTTTACAATTTTATAGTCTAGCCTTACAGTGAAAACTATCGCTCTCGTTGAATCATTTTATTTTTATTTTAGAAAAAACAAACATCCTACGGCGTTTATGTTATATTTTAATTTATAGATTTATCTATTTTGAATTTGGTAACTCCTTATAGTTTGTTGAATATTTACAAAGAAATTTGTATTCTCTTTTATTGGTTTTGAATTTTTTTTAAACAAAATCAATTATTTTTTGACGATGCGCTAATAGACTTTATACTGTAATCGAATAATTTTATTCCACTATTAAGCTATCGGAAACAAAGAAGCTGTGTCTTGGAAAGCAGATCTTGTTGGGAAACATCACGGATTGTTATTGAGATGATGAAATCAATTATTTATATATATAGCAAAGAGAAAAGCAAAGACAAGTTGTTTCACACGATTGTAACAGTAATATTTTACAGACTTATTACAAATAAATTATTTTCAAACATAAACCATCTTCATGCAGTCTGCTTCTTTTGCGATTTCGGGATTCAGTTCAATTCTGAATGGTTTAGGTGCCGATGCAGTAGAGCGTTTTGCTCCGCCCGTAGAACACATTCACCAGACGCTGGCAGGAACTATTGAGAGTTAGCACTCGATTCGTTGTTGTTGATGATGATGAAGAGGATGAGCTCCCAGCGCTGTTGCTTTCCCTTAATGGAGGAAATTAGAAATAAAATATGCATGATCTAAATAGGAGATGTACAACTATTTACCCCATGGGTGAGAGTTTCTTGATGTCCCACAATCGCAGACTGCCATCACTGCAGGCCGTAGCCAGGTGCTGGTTGTGGGCATTCCACGAGAGGGAACTTACGCTGGCTGTGTGATCTTTGAGCTCAGCCAGCTGCGCTCCTGCGGCCAGGTCGAAGATGCGGACCTTTGTTTCCTCGCCAGCGGCGGCCAGCATTTTGCCATCCGGGCTGAAGGCCAGCTGAGTGACTGCTTGCCGGCAATCAGCAAAAACGCGCATAAGCTTTCCGCTGGTGGCACACCATAGCCTGACTGAGTGATCAGCCGATCCGGTGGCTATATAATTGCCATTTGGGTGAAACGAAACGCACTAAAACCAAAATACTTCTCCTCAGAAACAATAAAAACTCAAACTAGTAGAGACTTACTTCCACGTCCTGCGTGTGGCCTGCGTAGATAATCAGCGCATGTTCTCGCTCCAACGACCATAAGCGTGCACTTAAGTCCTTGGATCCAGTTACCACATACTGACCTGTGGGACTCTCATCCAGACACCAGATCGGGTAATTGTGACTTCTGTAGATGGCGGCGCATTGAAGGTTATGCGCCTGCCAGCACCGCATGGTAGCGTCTTTGGATACACTGTACATAAGGGGGTAGTGGGCTGAGAAGCGCACATCAGTGACACCTCTCGTGTGTCCACGGAGCTGCAGGCCTCCAAATTCGTTGCTAAAGGATGAGGAATAAAAGAAATAGATCTATATTTAAACAAAAAAAATGTAATTCGTTAAACTTACTAGGAGTTGTCTGTGTATTTGCAATGTCTGGCTCTGTGGCGTTCCCTTCGCTCCTCCTCAGAGCATTTTGTGTCCAGTTCCTCATCGTCCTCCTCTTCTGTGTCCTTTTCCGTTTCCTCTTCATCTATGCAGTTATTCAGTTCCCAGGGGCACTGCCTTTCGGGGTAACGTCTGTAGAGACTCTTTCCCCGACAGCTGTGCTGATTAAGTTGCCACACCTGTACAGCGGAGTTATTAAACCCTGCCACCAGGTGACATTCGCTGGCGTCCAAATGCGCCGAGGATAGGCCCCTGGAACGCTCACTAATCCTGAGAAATCGCGGAAGCTCCACTTGGGCTTTGAGTATGTTTGCGGTTGCTGATTTGAGGTTTTCTAGGCAGGCTTCTACATTAAGTTGCGATTTGCTAGTCGAAGGGGCTTCTTCAGGGTTCAGCTCCTGCTTGATTTCAGATTCCAGTTTTATGGTTGACTCTTCAGCGGGCCGCTTTCGGTTGGACTTTTCGCTACTGGTCTTGCTGGGCTTTTGATCCTGTACCCGGGGGTTCACTATAAGCGGGGGAGCCACGGTCACGACTTCATCTTCTGCTTCGTCGCCATCCAGCTCGTCTGTTAAGCCCAGCAAGTGATCCTCCGTAAAGGTTCGCTGCTCGTTCTCTACGATATGGACATGCAGCCAGGTGTACAGCAGGTTCATTATCAAGACGTGGCCCCGCCGCTGGAGATACGAACAAATCCTATCCACCACCTGAGCGGAAGTATGCAGCTCGTACTTGGATGACCGGAAATGAGCCACCGTGTCATCGGCCTCGGCCGTCTCCAGCCTAGTGCAACCACTCAGGATCTGTACCAGGCGCATAAAGTAGTCCAGCTCTGTGTCACCAGTGTCCTGAGCTTCCCGCGCAAACCGTATGTGTAGGGCATTCTCAGAGGCGGCTGCGGAGCATCCATTGATTTTAGTGGGTGGGGGTGCATCGTACAAATCCACAGGTGCCACAAGGTGAGCATATTTGCGTAGCAGATCCACAGCTCCCCGGGGTTCGCGAGCCTTCAGTAAGTCCAGATAAAAGTGACATAGCATAGGTCCGTAGAAGCGCTTCATCTCCGATCGTAGCGACTCTGTTTGAGACTCGACAAACGTCGAAAAGCGTCCGAACTGCTGGTCCACTGTATGCTGGTTGTTGGTAATAACCTGAACGTTGGAATAGGTGAAGCTATTGCCTCCATGCAAGTCCGAATCCAGCATTTTGTCAACGGCAAACTG
This sequence comes from Drosophila atripex, assembly GCA_035045925.1. Taxonomy (NCBI): domain Eukaryota; kingdom Metazoa; phylum Arthropoda; class Insecta; order Diptera; family Drosophilidae; genus Drosophila; species Drosophila atripex. Next base: position 757,887 of record JAWNOP010000022.1, on the reverse strand, counting down.
TTGTTTGTTTTGCAGCAAAAGAAAGTCGGAGCGACGAAAACGTTCGTGGCTCTGTGAAAACACAATTGAAAAATGGTAACAAGGCAGTTGGTTTATATATTTAATCACTTACCACGTAATTTTTCTGTTTTAACAGCAGGCCTACGGCGCAGCGTAACAAATCGTTTTTCGACGATGTTTTCGAGGTTTTGTTGCCTGCACTCGACTTGCTGCTAGAGTTGTTGCTGTAGACGGGCGACGCGGCGAGGGCGTGGGCATGGCTACTGCTGCTGCTAGCGCTGGGCAAGCTCATGGTTGAGTCCAAATCCTTCTCCGTCTCCGTATCCTGATCCCGTCCAGCTATGCGTCCAATTTCAGTGCTGGGCAGCGCCGGCTGTTGAAAATCCCACACAGTATGACCAGTTTCGGATAGAATCACGGCCAAGTAGTGCGCGGCCGGAACAGCTGATTGCCATTTGTTGTGTTCAGTGATGGCAGCATATGTTTTTCCTAGCTAACTTTAGTAAAGCCGAAGATTTTATACCCTAGTATTGTAATTTAAACTCGTTAAAAATCTTGCCGTACATAATACTTCGACTTGAACCCATCTAGTTTAATATAAAGAAAATAAATTTCTTTAATTTATCTGTCTCGAAGAGTGGATACAGTTTTCATAAATGAATGTATCTACAAGATTCATAATATATCTCTTACTATCTGCTGTTTTACTTATGATAATAGAGTTAAGTCCTTTTTAGCTATAACCTCCAGAAAAATAGCATCACTTGGGAACTTCGCCCTTGGTGTTGTTGATATCGTACACCTACCGCGAACCGCAATTTCTTCTGTTTTCATTTCAGTTTGAGTTGTTGCCTGTTATAAAACGGTTCCTTTCACCGAGCACAAGTCATGGGCAGCCCAACAAAGTTTGTTAACGAATTCTGTGATATTATTGATTCCTATGGAGGCAGAGATAAGGTAATATAGCACTCCCCCACTCGCCGCACACCTGTTTTGTTTACGTTCTTTTCCAAACGAGTGTTTATCCAATAGTTTGTTTTCCAAAATGCTTCGTGGCATTTTCGACTTGTTCCATTGGGGGGCGCGTTCGATATTTAAAAAGGCTGAACCTAACCAACTGGTTTTCAACATAGGTACATATATAGTTGTTGTATATTTGAGGTCTCGGCCAGAGCATGAGGAAGTGTCTCAGTCGCGCGGACCTTGCCTTACTTCTTTCAGTGTTTTTGCAATGGCTTGGGTTTGCGTCTCTTATCAGTTGCCATTCGTCGGCGATTGACTCAAGATAATGTTGAATACTATAGCCGGCAAGCCGTTAACCCGCTGCCAGATAAAGCGGATAATACAGTACGAGAGAAAGGTACGTGTGTCCGTACGTCTCCCAGGAACACGCAATCCGCCACTTCCCAGTCCCATCTACTAACTAATTCATTGATGGCCATGCAAACAAAATGCACTATTAATGCGAGTAAACAGTGAGTGGCACCCAACACCTTTCCACCACTACCCTTCGGCTGCAGTTTATCAACAACCAGCGAACGAGATGCTTGTGGCATTCGTGGTGTTCTTTTTATCGCTGATAGTATTTTATCTTTTTGTGACAAGCAAGCAATTTCACAAATTGCCGGGCTAAGCTGGTGCCTCCGGATCCGGGTCAAGCCAAGGTAAACAAGGAGATGTAATGCCAGCTCCCCCGATAAACTAGATACACAAAACCCTTATAAGTGCGCAGCGTTTGAGTGTCACTCTGAAAATATTATATTGAAGTGGAATATTAACTAATAATTATTTCTGTATTTGATTAGGTGATGAAGGCCCTTTGCTACAGCGCCAAACTGGTGGCTGGATATCATGCCAAGCGGAATCCGGATCTGGCCAAGCGCTATGCCACCGCCAGCTCTAAAATATCAGGAGCCAGGGCCACCCTACGGCTGATCGATGACATTCCCATGATTCAGTATGCCTTGGAGTTCGGATTGGGAGAAAATGAACCGGATCGCGTTATGGCTGTTTTGGGGGTGACGGCAAATATTGTGGATCTACTGTATTATCCCATTGAGAAGGTCTGCTGGCTGGCCGAGCACAAAATAGTCGATGTGAAGAATGCAGAGAGCTGGGACAACGTCAACTCGATATTCTGGGTGTTGTCCGTGTATCTGAATCTCATGAGGTACATAAATGCAGAAAGTGTAGATTCTTCCGATTTTTGATAAGCATTTATATTTTGGTTTCAGGACCATGAGGAATTTTTCCCTAAATCAAGACAAACTAAACCGCACAAGTAACATAAGCGAGTAAGTCCTTCACATACTAGATAATTGAATTACATTAAAATTAAATTAAAATTACAGCCTCGACGCCAAAACCTTGGCCAAACACCGTCTGGAGATGGTTTCTATTGTTCGTATTTCTCTCGACTTCGTTCACGCTGTCAGTACCCTTCCAAAAGGATACCTGTGGGGCGGAAAACTCTCCACCTTCCAAGTGGGAGCCATTGGAACCCTGTCCGCCGGATTGGGCATCTATCAGATCTTTGCCAAGAGAAGACTGAACAAGTAGTAGAAATAGTCGCCGTGTTGTCATTGTATTTTGTGTACTCGTCCCATTTGTTGATCGCAATATTAAGCTAGTCGGTAATTGTTTTTTGTATGACAGAGGAATTTTGGATGGCACTCACAGGTGTTTTTTTAGCACGTAAGAAACGAAAACTTCACTAAATACACATGGAAAAAATCATAAGACTGGTGTAATTTTTTTGGTCTGTGTGTCCTTTATTATCTGTTACTTTTATTTTCTTCAGTTTAGGTTCCGATACATAAGTATATGCTTTCATGTTGCTCTTTGTAGCTAGCAAAATGTTAAACTTAATGTACAGGCTCCCGCTCCTATTTATTAATGTATATATTGTCGGCCTCTGGCGAGGGTTCATTACCAGCAAATATTATTAAATATTATTTGTTTTTCTCTCATACGATTTGTCGATTTTTAGCAGTCATTGTATACAATGTTGTTTCTTAGGATTATTTTTGCTTTAAAATATTCATATGTCTGATATTATACTTGTGTTATGAGGGATTGTTTCTCCTTTTTGAATAATTGGATTCCTAGATTATCGATCGGGACCTGACTTGCCTGGTTACTGGTTAAAAATAACATTTGTTAGTAAATATATTTGTCATTGTACATTATTTTATTCTCCCCGCAAGCGCAAAAATATTAACAGATACTAGATTTATATCTTTTTTTGGTTAAGTTTTGCTTCTTTCGGTAAGCTCTTTAGATGTACGAAGTACGAATGATGTTGTTACTTTATTATAGCGCCTATATGTTTGCAGTTTATGTACGGGGCATTTTAAAATTCTCGTTATTTTGATATATAGATATTTTTGGTTTGGGATTTATTAATTTTCAATAATATACCTAGCTACCGGAGATAATGCATTTATTATCGTGGTTTATGGTAATAGTATGTTTATGTTGTATACTGCTCATTCTCACCCACTCCATTACGCATTCGATTAATGCCGTTCATATCGCTCATTTACAAAAAAAAACGCTTCAAAAAGTTCCCAAAAAATTGTTCACGCATTCAAAATATGTTCAACTTTGTTCCATTTGCGTTTATAATTAGATGTGTGTGAATGTTTAACTGTGAGTCTCCATTTTACTTGTTTAATAACCATATTGCAATTTGAACTCTTGCTCATAACAATTTATTATAATTTAATTATTATATTTTTTAAATAGGTATATATATATTTTTCTTTTTATTTTTATTTTTATTGGTTTATATTGCGTGTCTAGTGTGTCCTAAAGATTTTAGTAGTCATCTAGTATACGATGCTTCATCAAGAGAAGAATAATTTTTGAGTTGTTCATGAAGTAAAGGCATATCTTTATTAGATGCCACTAAAAAAAATAGACACACTATACTAGGTAAGTACGTACGAATGTATTTCTTTTTTATTATGTGTATATATATATATATTATACTTATCGGAAGCTATTTAAAATGGCACTGCAGTAATTTTTGTTTATATTCCTATATAAGGTGGGAAAATCAATTAGTTGGGACACCCGGATCCCTTCATTTCGAGTGGTGACTGGGGGTGCCCCCTATTAAATATTCTTCTAAATATTCGTCCTTTCTATATCTCTGCTATAACAGTATACGAATTGGGGGTCTAAACTCAATCGGAGAGTCCATATAGTCCGCATTTAGTTGCCCCGCAAGTAATTATTAAAATATATGTATGTATGTATATAGTATATGTATGTTGGTATTTGATTATTGCGTTAAAAGCTTAGTAATCCGTTCTGAATTAATTAATTTAATTAATTATATAGATATATTCCGTGGTGTATATATATATATATAGGTTGTATAATAGTCTTTTTAAAAACCGTTCTTATTGCATTTTTATCCTTATAGCTAATGCTTACGTTTAACTTTAACACATTTGCCGAGCAAATATTGTTGGTTTAAAATTCAATTTGCAAAGTTCTTTGCTTAATGTTCCCCCAAAATGTGTCTCACATGTTCGCTTGTGTCTTTGAATACAGTTGACAGTTCAATCAGGATAATCAGGATTATTAATAGGATAGTTTTTAAGAGTACAGTATAGGTTAGTTAATGCGTGGTAAAGATACTTGGCATAAGTAAAGATATTCCTTCTATCTGGGGATTTTCACCTTAGCAGCTGAGTTTAAAAATAATTTATTCTGTATAGTGTATAGAATTGGCTTAAAAGTACAGATTTATAGATAAGCAGATGACTTGGTGTCGGTAAAATATGTATGTATGTATATATTTTTTGTTTAGTATATGTATTTTTGGATTGATAGTTATTTTGTCTCGGTTTATGCCTAATTACGCTTTGCATATTTTCATAATTTTCTTTTCTTATTTTTTTGTATGTTGCTAAAATTTAATATTATCGGTTTTGCGTGGGAAGCGTTCGATTTTGGTTCCTTTACATTTCGTTTAAACTTTAATTTGTATTTCAATTTTTTTGTTTTCGTTATTTCCGATACATTTCATAAAGTATCCTCAAACTCATCTCTTTGTCTTAGATTATTTTTGATAGAAAATAAAAAGTCTCGTTCTAAATAAGTTGAAAAGCCAGTGAGTGGAAAAAGTTTAAAACGGTTTAAGGTTTTTTCTTTTAATTTAAAATTCACTTTCGGTTAGTTGGTTTAGCTTGTAAAAGCGCTTAAAAACGTTAAAGTAAAATTGAGTAACATACGATCGTTATTAAAGTCGCCAATTGCTCCTATGCCGAAATAGCCTTAAAAAGTTCCATTTAAAAGTTCTCATTTGACCGTCGATTAATAAAAATATTGGTAAATTTTATAGTTATTTAAAATTTGTTTTATAGAATATGTAGTGTATGCCAGTGTGTATATTTGTGTGCTAGTGTTGTAGTAGGTATGTTAATGTATTCGAAAGTGAGCATGATTTCTTGCGAGCTAAAAACCCTTTGTATCCAATAGATTTCAAATTTCAAATGCTCTACTGCATTCCTCCAGATGTAAAAAAACGAGTGCATCCACCTGGAATACCACTAGAAAAATAAGTCCTAAAAAAATTAATTTAAAACTGATGTATGTATCCTTCCAATGGGTAAAGTAAACTTAGGTATTTTTGGAGCAATTATGTTTTGTTTCCCTATCAAGGTAAGTCTTACGATTACTAATAATTCAGCTAAAGCACCATTTTATCGTGTGTGTGTGTGTGTATATGTACAAGTTTTTCTAGCTTAGGTTTTCGGGCAATCGTTCCCTTATTTCTTTTTTTAAAATATATATATGTATATATGTTTTTATCTTTTATCAACATCCGTGCAGTTGCAGTACGTTCGGATTACTTGTCTGCGCCTCATGATATCAATGTACAATGTCTGATGCATCGGTTTTCGTTTTTAAATTGCATTAAAAGTAGTCAATAAGCTTTTTGATTTTTTGTTTGGCTTTAAAGCGATTAAGTGGGTTTCTTGGGATCTCCTATCTCTCCGCGTCGAAGGCATTATGTTTGTGAGTGTGTATATAGCTAGGTAATCGTATATCGTAAATCGTAAATGGTTAGTAACAATGCGTTCATAAGGTCTGGGATGTTATTGCTACTCATACACCGGCCAAGGCAGGATCGAGTTCGAGGATCCTTTCTCCTTGGCCAAAGGAAACTAAGCTTTGGTAGGCGCTACAACAGAAACCGTTACACTAAGAGGCATCCATGTTTACCCTAGACCCGCAAAATCCCTCCTCCTTCCAGTGCTCATTAAAAATTGCTTATCCTCGCAAATCTAATCTTTAAAAACTAAACAAATTCAACTAGTCTGACATATTTTCGTATTATTTACTGGTTTCTCTATTTGTTTTTCGAAGTATTTCGAAGACTACCATAAAATCCCTGTAGGTTCATCATAATGCATCATAATGAGTGTACGAGTGTGACTGGGTGTGTGGATGTTGTATGGTGTTGTATGCGATAATGCTAAAAACAATTAATGTCTAGAGTAGTAAGTAACCTGCGTTAAAATGACATAGAACACCCAGCGATGGTTAACCAGCGTTAGGTTTCGTCAAGTCTGAACTACTCGATTAAACTGTCCTTGGAGTATTTCAGTTGTTTTGGTAAAGTAATTTGATTGTTTTTATGCTTAAATTCGTTTGAATTTAACGTTTGATATTTATACTAAGGTTCCTTAACATTCGTTTCTTAAGAGTTAACAATAATCAGCAGGGAAGCGCAAGGTTAGTGTTGGATTTGGTTAAGCTTGGATTAATTGGTTGCCAAATGATATATCGAGGCGAATTCAAAAGCGATTTGATTTGCGGTATATATTTGATAGTTTTCCGTTAGTTTTGGAATAGTTGTTAGTTTCGATTTAAGCTTTAGGTTATTACCATTCCATTCGTGGTAGGCGTACAAAATGAATAACGTTAAATTAAATGAAGCCTGGTAGAGTACAATATGCAATATTATGTCGTGTGCGTGATTTACTCTAGATTTGTTAAGCATGGAGATCCTTTCTCAAAATACATGAAAAAAATAATGTGGGACATAAATTATAGGGGGCCTTAAGCTCTCTAAAACTGAAACAGCCAATAAAGCTAAAGAAAGATAGTTTTCTTAAAACAAAGTTCAACAATCAATCAGGCGTAGCTCTAATTTTAAACAAAAATTAGCTTAAAAACTAGTTCAAAACAAAAACTAAACAAAAAAAAATAAGAATAATATATATAGAAAATGAAGTTCATAACAATTCAATGAGTGACGAAAAAAAATTAAAGGGCGACTAGTAACTTAAACGAATTGACAATTTTTAAAATGTCTTAAAAATTGAAATTCCATGATGATAAACGCTTTGCGGACAATCCAAAAATCATAATTACTCGCGACAGCCCCGCTGGGCATGGCTATGTAAAAAGAAACCATATAAAATTTCTCAGTAATAGCGCAAAACATAACAAAAAATAATAATTCGTAATCCTAGCCTGACCTGCTCCTGCTCCTGCGCAGTTTTGTTCGCTTAAAAATTAGACATATACAATTAAGAAGTATAAGCTGCTTCCTTAGCAAAAAACTTAGAAGTAACATAATTAGTTAGGTAAGATGAATGTGTGATGGTTAAATAAACTGCCCAGTTCGTTCATCTTTCGTTTGAGCATTCGAATGCCAGCTCCAAATGCTGATATGTAGCATGATTATCGAAAAATAGTATGCGTTGAATGCGTTGAGTATGAGAGAGTGGGGGTCCTGTTTCGTGTTAAGACAAAAACCAATTTTCCTTAAAGGAAATCCAAAGTGTAAGCTTCATATCGTACTGGTCTAATATACACATCAATAAAATTGTGGTAACAATGAATGAGATCCGGGCTCATTATCACCGTCATTCTGCATCGGCTCCATGATTACGTCAGGCTCCATTTCTTCTGTGTTGCCTAAAAGTCCGAAATTTCTCACCTCGTTCAGGGGTGTGGAAATATCCGTTAAAACGGTGCGGATAAAAAAAAAACACGCAACAGTCTAGATCGTTTGATGTTGATGGAGCTGCTGCTGCAACTGTTGCTGCTGCTGCTGTTGCTGTTGTTGTTGCTGCTGCTGCTGTTGCTGTTGCTGCTGAAAATTGTACAAGGATGCAGCCGTAGCATTTGCAGCTCCCGAGTTGCCCATTAGATTCAAATGATTGTGGGACTGCGACTGCTGTTGTTGTTGCTGCTGCTGCTGCTGATGATGATGTTGTTGCTGATTGGCATGTTGATGGAGCTGATGATGCTGCTGTTTCTGTTGTTGATGATGATGCTGATTTTGATTCTGTTGATTGTTCTGGTGCTGGTGTTGAGGGATCTTATTTTCGCCGCTCACACTGCGAGTGTACGACGACAGCGAAACGGTTGACTGGGATGGACCGATGCCCACCAGGCTCTGCGATTTCGAGTTACGGGTCAAGGGCTTGTGATTCTTGACGATGTCACAGCTATGCTGCCATTGCCAGCAGCTGCGACAGAAGTATCTGGAATACAAAGGCAAAGTTGTTTTTATATTTTTTGTTGATATATACTCATTTAAAGTCAAGTATCCTTACCGGAAACATGATAACTCCCGACAGTAGTAGGGGCCATGTTGAACGCCACAAATTGAGCAGAGGGCATCTTCGAGGTATGGGTCTACCTGCACCTTCTTGGTGAACTTTGTGGTTCGTATTTCGATGAAGGCGGCCGAAACGGCCTTCATGTACGAACGAAAGTTGCTGAAAGTCACACGCCCCGAGCCGATTGGATACTTGTACTTGTCCGTGTCGATACCGGCGTACAGGACGCCATCGAACAAATCGTCCATTATCTTGCCCAGGCCTTCGGCCGTCAATTTACCATGAAGGGCGCCCACAAAAACTGTTTTGGTTGGGTCCAGTTTCTGCGAGCTAGAACGTACAAAATTTGAGTCTGCTATTATCCAGGGAATGACCTCCACCTGGATCGAAATACGATGGACACATGTTAGAAGCTTAAAAAAGAGACCAGGGACAGACACACTTACATCCTTTGACTTGATGCGACGCGATGAGATTTTGAAGAAGTAGTTGCTACCGCTGTGAGAATCATCCACCTGGACAACGCAGGCCGAGAGCAGAGCCTTCACCTGCTTGTCAGATTCAAAAATTATGTACACATAGCCTTTGGGCTGGGCTGCCTGCTGCTCCTTGCCGGGCCACTCCACCCTGTCAATTATGATTGCAATTAATTAAAATCAGATCATGAATTTGGGATTATCCAAGCTACTCACTTGATGGAACCGAACGGCTTGAAGATCTGAATCAGCGACTGCTCACTAATGTCCCATGGTATGCCGCCGAGGAAGACCTTGGGAGAGTAGTTGAGCATGCGGTGTGAACGCGGCGGCAGCTGTCCGCTCCAAGTGCAGGTGGCATCGCACAAGGCCGCCGAGCTCCTGTGGAACTTGGCCACGCGATCCAGATGCCCGTCGTTTGTGGTCCCGGCCACGCTGCTGGCCATTTCGTTGGTCAAGCCCAGCCCGTTGGCCGTTCCTCCCATACCCACGCCCATTAGGTTGCTAAGATTGTTGCCTGACACGTTGCCGATGGCACCGCCGGCATAACTCTGCAGAAGTTGGTTGAGCAGCGGCATTTGTTGCGTCTGTGCCTGCAGCAGCTTCAGGGTGTTGATGCGCTGCAGATTCTGAAGCTTGGCCAGCTCCATGTCAACGCTGGCAAAGTTTTCCAGGTTGCACTGACTGAGGCAGCTATCATTGCCTCCGCCGGCTGATCCTAATCCTACGACGTTGTTGGGTTCGAAGTTCATTTGTTGGCCGTTCGTGTTGGTGGTCAGATGCTGCTCGTAGTTTCGGTGCATATTGGCATATTGATGTTGGAGCTGTTGTTGCTGCTGATGTTGATGATGATGGTGTTGCTGCTGCTGCTGTTGCTGTTGTACTTGTTGCTGCTGCCGGTGATGTTGCTGCTGCATCGAGTTCATCTTGTTACTATTCACGGAAAGTAGATTCTGCAAAAGTGAATTGTAATTATTTAGAGGCAAGGCTGTTCAGATTCAAATGGCCTACAATCATGTCCAGCAAGTTGGGCTCGCTGATCGACTGGCTGCTGTTCTGGCTCTCTGGCGAGTTAGAACGCGTTGAGGCGTTCGCCAGATTGAATCCCAATCCACTGCCATTGGAGTTGCCCAGATTGGTATATCCTTGCTGCTGCTGCTGCTGCTGCTGTGTAGTCTGCTGGGGCTGCTGGTGGTATAGCAACGAGTTCATCGAGTCCATGGACAGGCCATTGCCGCTGGACGAGTTGCTGCTGTCGCTGCAAGGTTGCAAGTACACCAGTGCACACCACCATTAATGTTAATACAAATATTAGAATGATGAAACGTGCTAAGTTGTATTACCTGACTAAAGGTGAACTGTGAAAGGAGCGATTGTAAATAGATGTAGGCGTACTTGGCGATAAAGGTGCAGAGCAATCGAAGCTGATGTTTGTTCTTTGGAAAGCCTTAAGTGGGTTACTTTGTGCAACATTTTCAAACTAAGTTTCGCCAATTCGCCCGAAAAGGTAAGAAAGAATACATGAAAACGAATAAATAAATTAAAACGAGGAAAAGGAACGGAATAATAGAGAACTTCGTGAAACGAAGTTGCAATATCCTTGTAGCGCCATCTATATGGCGCATCTCTACAAGGATATTTCGAGAGGCCTATTAGTATAATAATATTTTTTATAAAATTACAAAAGCCTTAACTGTCAAACTTATTAGGCATTTTTCTTGCATTTTTTCTTTAAATTGAAAGTTTTTACCAAAATATTTATGGATCCCATTGTGAACACTCGCAGATAATGTTTAGGAGGTTCGGACAAGACTTTTTGAAAACCTTAAAATTTGGTACTATTTTAGGAAACTGTACAAACTGTATCAGACAATAGAGAAAACTGCCGATTTCCGGTTGCCTAAAAATTTCAAATTTCAAAAGGATTGACAATCACACACAAAGGGACAGCGATAGTGGGAGAGAAGGTAGAAAAATAATTGAATAAGATTTGGTTTTTTTTTTCGGGATTCTGGGGCCCAAGTACAAGCAAAAGGTTAAGAGAATTTGGTGCATTCGGTGCAGTTAGAGGTTGGAATAAAATAGAGGTCACATCTCCAAGGATGGCAGGCTTTAATCAAAACTTCAATCCAAATAGTACATGAACGGGGGAAGGAGTCGCTCGCCTCCGCTTACCTGGAAGTAGTCGAAACTGGACTTGGTGCCCGGGGAGGCCGAGGACTGGGTGGAGCTGGGCGTAAGTGGAGCGTAGACCGCCGCGTTGGCAGACAGCTGTACGCCAACGCCATCGCCAGCAGCCGCGGCGGCAGCGGCAGCAGCAGCGGCTGCCGCACTGGCGAGCAGCAGATTGTTCACGCCGCTGCTACTGCCGTTGCCACCAACTCCGACGCTGGCCGATGCGTGGCTGGCGGGGCTACCGCCCGTGGCTGTGGCGGCGGGTGTTCCGGTGCCGGTACCCGTGCCAGTGCCTGTGCCGATGCCCGCTGCTCCGCCCTGGCCAGATCCAGCTCCTGCTCCTGCTCCTGGTCCTGGTCCTGCACCCAATCCCGCCCCAGTTCCCACTCCCATTACTCCAGATCCCAGTGCTGCACCGGCGGCCGTTCCTCCTGCTGCTGCCACAGCGCCTGCTACTGCTCCCGTCACTGCTCCACCGCCTCCGCCGACTCCTATGCCCATTGCCATGGCCGAAGTCGAGGGACTCTGGCCTATCCCGTTGCTGCCACACAAGCCCAGCAGATCGTTCAATGTGATTGGATCTGCAACGAGAAAGGGAGGAGTGGCGAGTTGAATGCAATGTCAACAATTATCAAGAAAAGTTTCCCCTCTCTCCCCACCCCACCGTGGGTAGTCTCAATAAATCAAAAATATTGGCCCCTCAATGACTCTGCAAATATTCGAGGCAAAAAAATGCTAATAAATTAAGCGTACTGCAGTTGCTGTTTGTGTTGCCCATGTTGCTCTGGTTGTTGTTGTCTCTATTGATGTTGCTGCTGTTGCTGTTGCCATTGCCGTTGCTGTTGGTGTCGTGGTTCTGGGTCGTGTTCTGGGCTCCGTCGCCAGCAGCCAGCCTACCAAGGTCCTTGCTGTTGCTACTGATGCCACTGACATCACTGCTGCTGTTGATGGTGATGCTGTCGTTGCCGCTGCCACTGCCGCCGCTGCTGCTGCTGCTGCTACTGCCGCTTTCGTTGGTTATGTTATTGCCACTGACGGTGCTGACGCTGCTACCGGTGCTTGTATCGCTGCTGCTGTCGCCTCCATCACACTCGCCTGTGCTGCCGAACTCGAAGGCGTCCTGCGGTGGCGGTATTGCCACAGGTGGCTGCTTACGGAGGAAGAGCTTCTCAATGCCCATTGTTCGGAGCGGCACACCAATCCTCGTATGTATATCCTTGCCAGCAATGGAACAGCAACGCCTACAGACGACTACTGGGATTTAGCGGGTAGACCTGGGTCTGCGTCGTATTTTGGACAGTAACAATTTTGGGTAGATATTTAAAATTTGAACTGCTACTTAAAAATTTGGTTGCGCTTCTATTCTGGGTTGCAGTGGTGGCAGGCCACTTTTTGAATTCGAAATGAAAATGAAAATTTTTGGACGCGGACCTCTCGATGGCTAGAGTCTAGGGTCCGGTTGAAAGAGACGTGTTCTGATTAAACTAACTTAATAACAATAATTAACAACAATTGTGTACGAATTATGTGTGCCGACTTCTAAAAGTAAAAAACGATTGAAATGTTTCCTGTCTTCCTGCTTTGACATTCTAGCCTCCAAACATTTTGACAGCAATGTGAAAGTGTCGATTTTATCGATTGGTCTCCGCTCTCCTCTCCTGAAATCAAACGCGACTACGACCAGGTAACAAATAAATATTCTTCCTTAAATTTCACTTCGAATTTGTGCACTCTTCCAGTTCAAGACGGTACCATGTTTATGCCGAAAGAACACCGCATCGCCATCTACGAGTACCTCTTCAAGGAGGGCGTCATCGTGGCCATGAAGGACCAGCGCATCCAGAAGCATCCCGACCTGCCGGCCGTTCCCAACCTGCATGTCATCAAAGCCATGCAGTCCCTGCACTCACGCGGCCTGATCAAGGAGCAGTTCGCCTGGCGCCACTACTACTGGTACCTGACCAACGAGGGTGTCGAGGAGCTGCGCTGCTACCTCCACTTGCCGCCGGAGATTGTGCCCTCGACCATGAAGCGCCCGATGCGCTCAGAGGCAGTGCGTCCGCGCACCACTGGCCCTGGCTCCCGAGGACCTGGGGACTCTTCCAAGACCGGCGACGACCGCTTCGCCTACCGACGCGGTCCTGGTGCCGGCGGCGTGGACAAGAAAGGCGACCTGGGACCGGGCTCTGGTGAGGTAGAGTTCCGTGGTGGATTCGGGCGTGGATCCCGCAACTAAAGCCATAGAATATTAAAAATAAATCATACATCCCACATCAGCCAATGAGTTGGGAAGGTAACTACTATGTCCTGTATCTTGCTAATCGGAGCAGGGAAAGCCTCCTGAAAGGACTCCCAATTACCATTTATAAAGTTGATTAGACCATCATCGTTGTGCCGGCTGAGAATGTCATTCGGGTTATGTTGCTGCAGTTGGTGGTAGTGGTGGTGGTGGTGTTGGTGCTGCTGTTGTTGGTGGTGCTGGTGTTCCAGGAATGAGCTGATCGTGGTGCCTCCGTTCAAAGCTCTCATATTGAGGCCAGTTCCAGAGCAGTCAGGGGTGTCGAACTGGAAAATAGATAGCAAGGAAGTATTATGCGAGTGGTTGGTGATTGGGAGGACATCGAGGAGGAAGCGATTTGAACGGTAATTGTAATAAAAACGGGCGACAATTGGCGAAACTTTTATTGTGTGGAGCAAGGAGCACACACTCCTCGCCGGTATGCTGCCTGCCCCTCGGGCGGGGCAACTAATGAATCGTTTATCTTTCACATTTCATGCCACATGCCAGGCGGCGATGCCGAAAGGATGCAACAACGTAGCAACCGCACGAGGACAGGCGGCAGCCACAAGGAGCCAGCCAACGCCAACCCCTCCCCACCCCCCTCCCGCACATCCTGGCAGCACACCACATTCTCCATTCCCCACTCCCCATTCCCCACCACAGCCAAGCACCCTCCGTGTCACACTCTCGCCCGCCTGCCTGGCTGAAGGACTCTCGAGCGCCTGGGTGCAATTAAAAGCGCATCAAGTGTCAGTGGAGCACACTTAAAAATGCCAAATTAGTGCAAATATTGTTATCAGGTACTCGCCAAACAATTTAGCGCAAAATGGCGTACAACTCATTACGCCGGATTAATGCGGGGCGACTGAAAGCGGACCGGAAACTGAAAGAGACGGGGCTAGCCAAAAAGGACGCGGCAACAAGGATGAGCTGATGGAGCAGAGCCAAGGAGACAAGTCACTGTCGGTGGTCAGATTATTGGCGGAGCTAATATGTGATGCTCCAGTTACCTAGAGAGGGATTGGTCCTTGGCTGCTACAGATCCTTAACATTACAGATCAATAATCATAGCAGCTATCCTTGTTTCGCAAAAAAATCTGAAGTAAGAACTTTAACTTAGATGAATTAATTTGCTCGGCGGGTGGAAGTGATGGGAACAATATAAGATCCCTCTACGACGGCCAAGACAACCAAGAAGGACAAGGACTGGAAGGGAATAGAACTTCCCCTTTGGAGGCAAGTTTTGAATGCCGGAGAATGGAGCGACAGTCGACGGCTTCCTTAGTCTTTGTCAAGTTGTCACAACTATGTTAAGTACAAAACTTGCTATGGATTTAAAAATTGAATGACAACTTGATGAAGGTACGTGCAAAGTCGGAAATGGAACGAACAACCACACGCATGGCAATCATCCGGCCTACACACAGCCCACATTCCACATCCCACATCCAACATCGCACCACCCACACCCACGTACGCTTCCTGCGTGTGAGTCACAAGGATGTGAGTGGACAAGTCAGCTCGGCTGAGAGGCGGCAGTATTGTGGCCTGTTGACACACACACCCAAGAATGTGTGCAGGATTTCAGACTTTGTTTCAGGACCCAGCCCCCCACAGACAGTTACAACTTGTGGCAGGCGATAAAATAAAAAAAAAAAAAAAAGCGGCGTCAATGAATGCAAATTACAAATAGTCTTGAAGCTATTTTGTAATGCCGAGGCCACCTCCGCCTCCGCATCCGCATCCGCATCCGCCGTCAAAAATGCCAGTAAGAAGCTAAAAGCTTTCGCTGCCGGAAATGGAAAAGGCGTCAAAGAAACTAACGAGCCTCCAACTCGAAGCAGGGATGCTCTTTGGGCATCAAGGAAGTCTATGCTACTAGCAGATACTACTGAGATAGGCACCTCTTAATCTTTAAACTAAACAGGACTCTCGTTAGCCGCAAATGTAAAAAGAATGAACATAAACAACGAAATTGAATACGACAAAAAATCTGAACCACCACCCCTTGACGCACAGATAGCATCCTGGCCTATTGACTCTTCAATTCCGCAGACCCCATCACGCTTCCCTTCTCGGACAGGACATCCTCCACATTCTCTCTATCGAATGCGACTGCTTTCCGGCTGCGGTTGCTCCTGTCACAGCGGCAGAAGGGGGCTCCTGCTCCGGCTCCTGCTTCTGCTCCATCCCCGCTCGCCTTCAGCTTCCTTGCTTGTCTTTTGTCGTCGAGGATTTGCAAAATTTGATTCAATGGCGTGGCGACTCCTCCTCCGGCACTTTTGCATTCTGCCAGCTGATTGCTACATGGAGATATTCAGCATCTCTCTGCGTCCCAGTCAGCGACTCCGATCCGATCCGAAGATGTCAGCCAAGGGACCAGGCCAAGGAGCCGGGCCACGCCACCCATAACTCAGTAGTTATTTATCCAATGTCCTTTTGACTTGGCTTTTGTGCCTTCGCTCTGCGGCTTCTTGAAGAGCTTGGAGGCAGGAGGCAGGAGGCAGCAAGGAGATGGACCTTCGTTTCCTGCAGACCCCTCTGCTGTTCTTCGGCCATTTTCCTTGCCTTTAGTTGCGATTTAGTTTTGGCAAGCGATTTGCTTTGGGTCTTGGTTATGGCCTGCATTTTAGCGAACACATTCTCCGATGCGATGTCCTGGAAAGGATCTGAGTCCGAGGCATGGGCATGGGCCTCTGCAAAATTACATGTTTCTGCTTTCAGAAGTCATACAAATTATTATGTTTGCATCGCTTACAAACACTTATTAGATGTTTCGTCCTGGGTCCTGTTTGTGCTCTGGCTGCTATTGGTCCTGCTGTTCCTATTCTTCCGCCATTGCGCTTTGTAATGCTGCTGGTCCGGTCCTCGTACCCAAAGGGTTTTCGGCATTAAAATTTGATGGCATGTAGTGATAAGCGTTCAATAACGATGTTGTCCATGTCGCCGCCACTCCAACGGGCATGTCGGCGGGCGCACTTCCCCTGGCCGCCCTCCTTCTTGGGGCCACTTCATTCGATTCGTTTCAATTTCCCCGCGTAGCAGCAGTAGCAGCAGCACCCGGCAGAGGTTAATGCTCAGTTGTAATTTTTTATGGCCGATTACATGTTGCCAACTTGTGGGCGAAAAGGAATCGCACAAGGACTGGCGATAGGGTGGACGTGTGGACGGGTTGCCGGGTCGCAAGTCCATAAAGGATAAGAGTTATGGCCGAATGCATTTGAATTTGCCAGCGGTAATAGAGTGTTTGCATATTACGTGGCGAGAGTGTTTAAATCCCCTGGAAGCCAGACCACATCCACACCCATTCATCCGACGCTCAGCAGACTCTAGATGGAAAATTTATGAAGCTGGGGATCTACAAATTGAGGAATTTCATGGGAAATCATCGAGATGTATCTTTGCAAGAGATTATAATAGATAGCTGGCCGTAGGAGGAACATATCTATAGACAGTCTGTAATTAACTAGACATCCCTGCCTTCTAAAACAGATCCTTAAATTTCAACACCTGCAGTCCTGACAGGGAAATTGTAAATGGAGGCTTAATGTTTGCAAATTAAAAAGCATTCACCGGAGTAGAATCCGCCTTGAATCCTGAACTTTGTCCTGGGCCCAAGTGGGCGGGATTCGATAAGATGCAAATGCCTGCAGGACACACCGTGTTGTGTTGTTGTGGATGGGATGTGCAATGGCACGTAATTGCTGCGCCTACGAGTATGCAATGGATCCTGTTCCCCTTCCAGCACCGGCTGCTCCTTCTCAGCCCAGCTGCCGCCTTGTTTGTGTTGTGCTGCTTTGCTGCATTTCATTAAACGCCAATGCCGATGGCTGGGCAAATTGAATTGAGTTCCGAGCACATCGCAAGTTGATTTCAGGCTTTGACGCGATGTGTCGTCTTCATATTTACATAACTGCATGCCATTCATGTCCTTCCCGATGCACCGCCTTGTGCTGTGTCTCTGGCAATATGAAAACAAGACATTAAATGCCTTTCTGGATCAAAACTCAACTATCAAAGCGCATACAGACGGAGTCTACGCCGTACTCCTTTCGTACCGCCTCCTCCTCCTCCTCCCACATCCTTTGCGGAGTCAGTCGCAGTTGCAGCTTCCTTTCGCATGCAGCCCATCCATTTAATAATAACAATATCGTAATTCAGGCAAGTCTCTGACAGCTCCAGCTTTTACATGGGCGTAGTCTGCGCCAACCCCCGACCCCCCGACCCCCTGGTCCCACCAGTTCCACAAAACAAACGAGAGAAGCGTAGCGACATTTCAGTTTCAACGGCAACATTTCCGATTCTCGGCGCTTTGTTGTCGTTGTTATTGTTTCTCTCGGGCGCGTACAAGCTGGGATCCTGGGGGCCTCAACCGGTTGGGGGATCCTGTGCTCCATTCTTCTCATTTGCGGGGTGTGGGGGCCAAGCAGCCGTCAACAGGCATTCAATACGTGTACGTGTGCGTACAACTGCCACTGCATCACTGTGTCTGTGAGCGCTAAGTGGAAATAAAACACGCGCTTTTTTCCGCACTGTATTATCTGCCACGGATCTGCAGCTCCACCTATAACTTATATACAGGCATACATACATATATGTATAAATCGGTGCTGGAGAGCAGGCTGCTGGATGGTGAACATTTTTTAGGCAGCCCACGAGGCGAAAAGGCGAAACTCTTCCGGGGGCCCATTTAAAAACAGTAACACCACCAAGTTGCAGTCCTTGTTGGGAAGAACATGATGAATGTGCGAATGCCCTGAATGAGAAGAGAAGCTAATATCGTTGGCTAATTTAGGCAGAAGTTTAGGAAAATATTTGTCAGCTCACTGCACACTTTCTTTACTTTATTTCTCCATTAAATCCCCGTTGGTCTTCCTTGAACTTTCCACGACCTAAAACATTGGGAAACCTTTTTAGTTTTGGCTCCTGCAACAAAGTTTGGAAGACCCTTGCAAGGGTATACAAAAAACAAGAGGCGACTCCGACTAGGCTGGCCTTTTGTGGTTGCCTTTTGTTGTTGCTGCTCCTGCTCCTGCTGGTGCTGGTGCTGTTGCTGTTTGCTTCTATTTTCTTTTGCCGCATTTTTGTTCGCTTTTAATGATAACGCAACAGCATTGTGTACATGCCCCGTTGCCCCCTCCGCCTCTGCCCCACCTACCATTCCGCTTCGGCCACCTTTCGTCATCCGCCCCAAACCACAAATGCTGGCAGAGCCAGGAGAGGATCAGGAGCAGAGCAGGCCACCACAACCACGCATGCCACCGCTGCCTGCCTGCCAATGCATTAAATGCTAGTTGAGCCGAGTGTGCGACGTCTGGCGAAGTAAATTCAATTGAATTTTGCACTCGTTTTCTGTTTTCAGTTTTCAGTTTTTCATTTTTCCTCCCATTGCTGGTAGTAGCTGCTGTTATTTTTTTCCGCCTGATTTTCCTTTTTTTTTCTTCTCATTTATTTTTTTTTATTTTTTTGTTAAATGCCAGAGGCTCATATTGCACTGGGCTACGCCCTAATGCTCCACACCCATCCCACACACCACAAACACCCACCATTCCAGGATTCAGGAGCAGTGCAACAAACGCACCCTGGTTGATATTTTCTTATTGTTGTAGTTGTTGTTGTTATCCTTCGCGCTAGCGGCGGGCGTGTGATTTGCTTGGTATCGACATTTTAATGATGTGCCTTGGGGCTGCTGCCACCGCATTGTTGAAAGAGACGACGACGACGACGACGCCTTGTACTTTTGGCATTTGCGCGAAATGTCGAGACATTCCAAGAGTCTGGGAGGGACAGACGGGACAGAGCGGGCGCAGGACGAACAAAACTTAGCCCAGCCTGGACATCGTAAGCTGCCAGGAAGCAGGAGCAGAAGGCAGCCTGCGGCAAATACTTAAGTATACATAACCAACTGTTAATGCCGCCCATGCAGCACAATGATTTGCTTGAAATGATTCCGAGCCACCGGGGGGCGGTCGTCCGTTTATTCCATTCGAGTCGCATTCGGGTCTGGGCCATCCCGTAATGCCAATGATTTTCCCGGCTGGTAATCAAATGTGAGACGGCTAATAACTGGCACTTGCAGAACCTAATTGTGGCATTAGGAGGCTATGAGAGGCATCTCCTGTGTCTGGGTGTGTAGTTTCAGCAACAGGTTGTCCTTGCAGTATAATCCATATAGCTTAGTTCTGAAAAAGATCTGTACTGACCTATACTGAACTATACCGTTTAGACGCAGATGATCCTTGTAGGCTGCCCAGAGCAGGACAATAAAGGAGCAAGATATATGAAACGAAGTCACAGTGGGATATGGACATGCTTGTTGCAGACCAGGCACAACACACACCCCACATCCCACACCCCACGGCTTCAAATGGGAAATAAAATGTTCAGCCTTTCTTATGACCGACAAATTTTCCGTCCCAGGCATTATTTATAGGCATTTTAAACAGCGGGCAATGGCGCAATGGCGAATAATGTTGGAAAAAAAATAAAAATGGCAAATATAAATAATACAAACACACACATACATACAATACATACAAGGGAGGAGGGGCGAAGGACATTAAGTACACGCCACGTTGGCAGGGAGTGGACGCATTTTAGACATTACCAGGAAATAAATATGAACGAACTGCCATACAGCAATATGGAAATGATGGCTGGAGCGAGTGGGGGCGGGGATAGACTCTGCTTACACGACGAAATTGACATTTTGCATTTAGTTATTCAGTTGGGTCTATTTTGATCTTTTTTCTACTCTCTAGCTGACGGCTGGCAGCCACAATAAAATGAGAAGAAAAATGGCATAATAACCCCTTTGAAATCGTCGGATTATCCTTAAATATTTGTGTAAACATTGTAACAAATGCGCAGCTCCATTGTCAGGCCATCCCCAGCTCCTTCGTCCTCCCAATCCATTGACGTAGTCAGGCAGCCTCGCCTCCACCTCCATTCTCCATTCTCCGCCTGAGTGATGAGCAATAGATGGGTCCGGGTCTCCTGTCACAGTCGACAATGAGCAACTTTTTTTTTGCTCATAAGGAGGAGCAAGACGTGGCACGGATGCAAATGGATGGGGGACGAGCAGGTTGAGGCAACAATGGGACCAGACCAAGTGCTTCGACGGGGAGCGTCTTGAGAGAAACCTGTCACACATATTGACAGCCGCTTTAGGATCGTTTAAATCTAGTCGAGGGTCGGGTCACAGGCATATGCGTGTGGGCATAAAGGATATTGTAATGATTACGACCCCCCTCGGGGCGGCATCCCTTGTGAGATGTGAGGTGAAGGGCAACCGCCGCTTCTGACATATTTCTGATTGTGTATTGCCATGAAGTCGATTCTCTGGCAACATAATTAATTTTATTGGGGATAAAGTGAGCTTACAAGAGACAGGCTATTATTTGGGGCTCCATCGTTGTCATAAGGAGTGGTTCTTGAAGTTAAGGACTTCTTTTTAGCCAGGATACCCCAAGTGTACGCTCCTCCCGTAATTATATGCCTTAAAGATGCTTTTCTCTTTAATGTATATGAAGTGTCCTTGCGGGGCAGGAAAGATGATGTTTCCTCATCATCTTTCTTGTCCCATCCTCTCTCGCCCCATCCTGCCAGTGTCCTAATCGAATCATCTCATTTAAGTGAATTAAAAAACATATAAAGGCGAGCGAAATTAAATCACGCAACTATTTTGCGCAACAAAGAGTACAATTAAATGCCTACAACCCCGCCCTTCGCACAGTCTCCTCCGGCAAGGATATTGAGAAGCGGCGGCGCTGCAGTGTCTGGCTGGCGAACAAAACGCCGCAAGTTTAATCGAATTTAACGACTCATAATGTGCAACAGACAAATGGCAGAGCCGGTGGCAGGGACGATAGGTCCTGGACGGGAATAAGGACGCCGACGAGGAAAGAAAAACTCTCAGAAGTGAGGCGTAAAGTTTGGCACTAATCTGATTAGGATCAGCCAGCCAGCCTACTCACTGCTCCCAATTGGGTAGGTGAGCCAGCCAGCTGATGCTCCTGCTCCTTATGGTCCTTCTCTCAAATCTCCCGCTGCCTCTCTCGGTGCGGCTCCAACTCGTACGTGAGCGTTTCAATTACCGCTCTGGAGTGCGAATGGGTTTTATTATTATTTACATACCTGTTGCAGCAGGGGCATTGTTTTGGATAAAAATTCCAATTTCCACACTTGTTCACGTTGCTCCTGTTCGTTCACTGGTGTTGGTGATGGTAATGGTGTTCGTGTTCGTGTTCGAGCTGGAGCCTTCGTCCTTCGTGCTGGGGAGCTCGGCTCGGCAGCATCCGCAACTGACAAAGCGGCAAAACAGATGTCACCACTTCCGCGTCCTCGTCCGTTCGCCCACCTCCCGCGCCGCCTACAGAGGCTCCACTCTCTGCTCTCGCGCTTCGTGCTCTCCCGACGGCTCTCTCGGCTGCGCAGAACGTGTGTGGTTGGAGTCCGATACGACGGTTCGATGGGGGCTTTAGTTCTTGTTGTTATTGCTCTTTTGCCGGGTCGTGATTTTTTTTTTGTTATTATTTTTGCTGCCACAGGACGTGGAGAAGTGTGAAGGCAGGAGCAGGCAGCGACCCAAGACAGCTGGCAGATGTGGCCGATGTATCAGCACCAAATAGTCATCGATTCATTATTCCGTCTCGTCAACGATGCAAATTTCCCAATGTTCTGGAGGACGACACCGAAGGAAGAGATAAAAATAAATTAGCATAAGCCCAGTAGTAGAGCCGCCTGCGTCACCGATTCGACCTGCCCTTTGTAGTTTCGGCCCCCCGACTGTTAATTCATTGCCTCTGAACCAAATCAAGGCACTGAGGTAAAAAGCACACGCGTACGCACTTGAGCGTTAAATGCCGCAAATCGATCAAGGCGTATCCCTCCTCTCACTCGGTCTAACTGTAATTAACTGTTATCCTGAGGGCTGCCCATCATTTTTGTCGCTCAGCTCAGCTCACTGAATAGCCCCTTTGGCCGGAGGAGGAACTATGCATTATCCTCGCCGGGGAAGGCTGAGGAGGGTGGGGGAGCTGTGTCCTTAAACGGAAGGCAATCCTTTCGGAAGCTGTATGTTGAGCGAACCTATTATTAGAGCCATAAATCAGCATGAAATGAGCAGCAGAACAGCAGTGATGCCCCCAGTTGGAGTTGGAAAATGGAGCCAAGCCCTGTCTCTCTCTTTCTCTCTCTCTCTTTAGCCCATTCCTCTCCCGCATGGGAGGCCCCCGCCTCTGTCTGTCTCGCTCTCTGTGCGTACAATAATGGGCAGCGGCAGCGGCAGTGAGTAGTTAAAGGCGGCGATGGCCACTAGTTGTTGTTTTTGCATTGTTGCTTTTCTGCCAAAGAGATGACGTGAGCCATGTAACGGCACTTACATACATAGTAGTAGTAAGTAGTGGAAGTTGTAAAACACGCACGGCGAGAAAGAGAACGAGAATGAGAATGAGCCGCTGCCCATTTCATTTGCACTGTGCACCGAAAGTTCACTACTATTAACAAATATCCGGCGGTTTAGCCGGCGTCCCCAATACATACCCAGGACACTTGGTGGAACACGCGCCTGGCGCATAAATTCGTGTCAATTTAATTTTAATTCCGCACCCGCAATCGCATCCCGTTCCTTTTGTCGTCGTCCGCCGATTCTTTTCTTGCCGTGCGTGCCAAGCACATTTTTGCCAAAACACACACGAACACGCAGGAACCGTTACTTGTTCGCTTTCGTTTGGCTATTCTGCTCCTCCTGCTTTTCCTTGGCCCCCAAGTCCTACTCACGGATGCATCTTCTTATTGTTTAACTATTTCTTTGTAGTAGAGTTGCCAAATGGAAGCCAAAACTTCAAAACTTTTTTGTAGCTTAATTTTTTAGCGGTCAGCGGTCCGCGCCTAAATAGCACGAGAGCTTAACGTCGGTTTCATTTGGTGTCACAATATTTACTTCTCACAATACATAAACTAATACCATCTGATGATATTTTGCTCGGCGTTACAAGGCTTTGGGCGATTTCCAAGAAAAGCGGCGCCAGAACAAAAGTCTTGTCTCTACTTTTCGAATTTTTAAACGAGATGAGACTCTTGCGGCCAGACTTCTAGTATTTGTATTTTAATTTATTTTTATTCCATTCTTAAGTTTATTTAACCGTTATGCCGCGCTTCCACTCGTTCGAACTTGTTCGGCTGAAGTTCTGTAATGGAATGTAACATGTAACTGTAAATCCGTCGGCATCCTTTCCCCAACAGCGAACAGCTGTTGGCTTCGTTCCACGAATAAACTTCAAGGAATTGCAGAGAGAATTAATGGGGTGTTCTTTCTATTATTATTAATACAATTTAAACTATTATACCTTAGAAAGTATGCTGGAATTTTAAAGATTCTTTACGTTTTGATGAGTTTAAAAAAGCTCCCACCCTCTTCGCACTAAAAATGTCACAAAAAAAGAAAACAACTGGCAAGATGATAAGTAACCTTTGAAAACTTGTCATTTTTAAACATTGCTTTTTGAAACTGTTTCAAATATCAATTCAAATCGATTGTATATCTAACGCCCACGGAATATCCCACGGATATTTCTCACAGTGCAATCGATTACTGTTCGCTTTACAACAGCTGTGCTGAGCAAGGTTGCCATACTGTTTTAAAAAGCTCAAATTTTACTTTCTAAATACTAATGCATTTTCTACTATATACATACGAAAAGTAATTGAAAATTATTTCAAATAATAGATTTTTAAATACGTATGTTAGATATATATACTCATGTGCTGCTATTTATAAGAAATTTTTATATTTTTGCTATCCAAATCACGGCATTGCCAACATGTAATGTCTAAACTTTCAAATGGCGCTTTCGTCCCAGATGGCGCTCAAATTGCGGCGTCACTCAGCTGTTTCTCACTTTTGTATTGCACCTTCATTACAGAAATATACAAATTTAGATTTTAACACTGAATAAAATGCCGGGAGACGCAGAAAACACGAGTACCGACGCCACAAATGACCAGATCGACCTGTCCATGTACCGGAAACTGGTAAAACAGTTTATTGACATGGCAAGTATAGAAAGAAACCGGCATGGATGCTCCTAACATTGCATTTGCATTTCAGCGTCGATACTCCACGGCTCTTTTCTGGGCGGAAAAAGTGGCCGTCCTCAGCGGCCAGGAGCCCCGGGATGTGTACTACCAGGCACAGTGCATGTATCTGCTCGGGGAGTTTCCATCGCGCCGCCCACACCATCCAGCACCACAAACTCGAGAAGAACTCTCTCCCTTGTTTTAATCTTCTCCTTGAAAGCCTATATGCGGCCAAGGAGTATGGTGAGGCGGCAACTGCCATCCAGAACGTGGAGGTGGAGGTGATGACCACGTCGCTCATCAACCAGCCCATGGACGCCGGCAGCGGCTGCTATTTGGAAAGCAACAGTGTTTTCGGAGGCGAGGAGAACCATAGAAACGAGCTTCTAGCCTCCATTTACCTGATGAAGGGCAAGGTGTACGAGGCCTTGGATAATCGCGGTATGGCTATGGACTTTTACGTGCGGGCTTTGCACAAATCCATTTACTGTTTCGAAGCTCTAGAGGCCTTGGTACAGCACGAAATGTTGATGGCCTGGGAAGGTAAGAATCCTTCGCCGTTTTTCAGACCAAATAATAAGAAATTCTATTTCAGAATTCGAGTTGATGCATCATTTGCCTCTGGCCCAACAATCCAGTGAAACAGACGCTAAGTTTATTTTGAAACTCTACGAGTCTCGGTTGAAGAAGTACTATGAGTTGATATCCGCAAGGAATGCCGAAGAGATTTCGCCGATAGTCAATCCGGATGTACTCAAGTTCATAAAGGAATTCACAGCCCGAGTGCAGCAAACCTGTTCCTCGGACATACATATGCCTAAAGTTAGCGCCCTCAAGGTGCCACTGACGCCCAGCCAATTTATGTCGCCTGCCCAGAAGTGAGTTCTTGATTGGAATTTATTAGAAACCTTCATTAGATTTACTAATCTTGACTAGAGTGTTGGATGATCTTAAGGCCCCAACCTTCTCACTTCAGACAAGTCTGTCCAGAGCCTCTTCCCTCATAGATGCTTCGCAACGCTCCATGTTCGACTCCTCTTGTCGGCGCAGATCGCGCGACTTGGATGCTGACACATTGATTCCACTGGGGCAGTGCCTAAATCGAGTGCAGCGCAGTACGGACATGATGGCGGCCGAGGCGGAAAAGTGTTTTTACGATTGCGATTACAAGCAGTGCCTTAAAATATTAAACGAGTATTTAAGACCCAGTCTATTCGAAATTCTGAATTTAAAACCTTCTATTTTAGGTTACTTAAAGTAGACCCTTTCCACAACAACGCCTTGACAATTCAGATAGCTTGCTTGGTGGAGAACGGCGACTTCAACCGACTGTTTTATGTGGCTCATAAGCTGGTGGATCGCTATCCTGACAAGGCGATATCCTGGTATGCTGTGGGTTGCTATTACGACATGATTGGCAAGAGCGACCCGGCCCGGCGCTACTTAAGTAAGGCCACTTCATTGGATCGACTCTATGGACCTGCCTGGTTAGCTTATGGCCACAGTTTCGCGAATGAAAATGAACACGAACAGGCCATGGCCGCCTATTTTAAGGCCACCCAACTGATGCGAGGCTGTCACCTGCCTCTGCTTTATATAGGCGTTGAGTGCGGACTCACCAAGAACCTGGAACTGGCGGAGAAGTTCTTCCTTCAGGCCATGAACATTGCTCCTCTGGATGTGTACGTTCTTCATGAGCTAGGTGTGATCAAGTACGAGTATGAGTTCTACGACGGTGCTGCCACAATTTTCCAGTGCACTGTCGATATAGTTAAGCAAATGGCTAAAACGAACAATGAGGAGATTTCGGCGCGTTGGGAGCCACTTTTCATTAATCTAGGCCACTCCCTGCGCAAAGTTCACAAGTACGAGGATGCTCTGTACAACTTTCAATACGTAAGTTCACATTTGGTAACGAAAAACATTTCGATTTAATCAATTACTCTTTTCAGGCTCTTCTCCTAAAGCCGCAGAGTCCCACCACCTATACGTCAATTGGTTTCATTCACGCCCTGCTAGGCAATCTTGATGCGGCTATTGAGGCCTTCCACAAGAGTTTGGCCCTGAACAGGGATTGCATTGTGACATCCACTATTCTGAAGAGCTGCATTGAGGACCTTATGGACGACACGGCTACCATAGATGAGATTTGCAGCGCTGCTCTCAAGGACGTGGCCAAAACGATAACGGCCAACAGTAGCCGGGTGCTCAATTCGGATAAATTCAATGGCATGAAACTGAAGTTCGAGGAGGAGGAAGAGTACACAAACTCGGACTCCAATATGGTGGTGGAAATGAGCTTCGATACCTAAAGAAACCAAAGGCCAAGACTCTCCGATCATTAGCCGGGCAAACATGTTCCATGCACTTGAACCTAATTCGTGCCCACGACGGCAAACACAGATGTTTATGCTTCTGAACTGGCTAATGAGCCGGAGTCTTGGGATTTCTCGACTCTGTTTTTCCCCACCACCCACAACTACTTATTTGAAGTCGGCCGCCAAGTGATTATAAAGTTTAGTATTTAAGAAACGCGCAAAAGTCTCAATTGAATCATATTTGTGTGAAGCTGCCAAGAGTGGTTCTACCGAACAAGTTCTCCAAAACAATCAGTCTGTAACTTAAGCAAGTAGTTTGTATTACTTCGTAATTAAATTAGCTTTAAATGTAAACGAGGAATAATATTCCAAAATTGTGAGCACGTAGCTTCAGAAGTTTTTGAACTTTTTCAATGTCATTTGGCTTTGGTTTATTTTGCGTGATTTTTAAATGAATTATTTAAGAGTTCCGCGTGTGTTTCCACTCCAAAAAGCCGGCAAATTATACCAGAATATGTATCTTCTTCGGCCAGCGAGTGGCATAAATCCATAAAGCTAAGAGGTCGCCGCGATAGTGCTTATCGGTTATCGCTTTGGAGGCGAAGAGAAAATTTTAAATTAAGTGTCGTTAAACTTTTGGATATGCAAACAAACTACTGATACACTTTATGGCAATACACAGCCGTCCGTACCAGAGTAACCGTCGTCCAAATATTTACGCACACCTTAAGGTGCCATAAAGCGTGAGACAATCCAGCGATGACGTTTACCACTTGGTTGGAGATTCCGCCGAAGGTTTCCGCGTGGAAAACATGTTTATGCATATGAAAGTCGCCGCCACCGGCAGATAAAGGGTCGGGCGTGAACATGCCGGGCCATATATAAATCGGAGTCCCAGCTAGAACTCGACACAGTTTAAATCTACCCACATCCAGGGAAACCCGAGCAGAACAGCAGAATGAATCAAAAAGTATTTCTATTCCTAGCCTCAGCCTTAGCCGTTTGCCAGGCACTGCCATTTGTGTCCTACGATGATGTGGATGATACGGAAGTGGTGGAATTACCTGGAAATGGTCTGGAGGAGCCACCGAAACTTGGCCAGGACATCATTGATCTAACTCCGTTTGGAGCGGCTCTATTTGGCAAGCCGGATGAACAGCAAACTGCTGGGCGAGTTGGCAACTTTTCGGACGCGGATGCTGTGAATCCCGAGGAGCTGGGCAACTACCTGGAGGGCGACATGCTGGTGCCCCAAACCGACCTGATAATGAAAAACGGCCTGCCTACCCAATCCTCCCGCTGGCCCAATGGCATTGTGCCCTACGAGATTCGCGGCAACTTCAACTCCAAAGATATGGCCACTATTGAGAATGCCATTGCCGAGTATCATCGCCGGACATGCATCCGTTTTGTGAGGCGCAGCTCGGAGAGGGACTACATTTCCATAAAAGGCGACAACTCTGGCTGCTGGTCTTCAGTGGGTCGTGTTGGTGGCAAGCAGGAAGTTAACCTACAGTCCCCAGGATGCCTCAGTCGTCCCGGTACCGCAATGCATGAACTGATGCACGCCCTGGGTTTCCTGCACGAGCAGAACAGGATGGAGCGGGACAACTACGTGGCTATTCAGTACAACAATGTCCAGTCGTCGGCGATGAACAATTTCGAGAAGGCCGCCCGGACGGAGGCCTTTGGCGTGCCCTACGACTATGGCAGTGTGATGCACTACTCTAAGAACGCCTTTTCCATCAACGGTCAGCCCACCATTGTTGCCATGGCAAGTCCTTCATATTTTTTCCCATTCAGGACCATCCTATTTATACCTTTGATTTCAGAAAGCTAATGGCGCTGACAAAATGGGCCAAAGAAATGGTTTCTCTGATTTTGATATTGAAAAACTGAACCGGATGTACAATTGTGGAACTGTTGGCTCGGCTCCCTATTCCCCAGTTGGCCCAGCTCCAGCACCGGGTCCCGCGGCAGGAGCTGCTTCTGGAAGTGGTAACCCCATTGTGGACAGCTTCCTTGGCGGGCTGATCAGCGGACTGGGACTTGGCGAGGAAGACAAGAAGGAGTAAACTCTGCCCAATGAATCTACTAGCTCTTACGGATCATCCAAGCTCGAAACTATTTAATTCATCTCACCTAGAAAATATCTAGCACAAATATCTGAATTTTCTAATAATACATTTAGCCCATAATAATGAATTTAATAAATTAGCTTTTGAAGCAGTTTTTAGAAAATATTTTAGTTATTTCGCAACCGATTTAAAATAACTAAAAATTAATTTAAACGGAATCCGAACAATCCTCTTCGATCTGCATTAAAAGTTTGGAAAATAAAAGCAAACAAATTTTGTCTTAATTTTTTCCAAAATCATGATGTTATTCCTTTCAAAATTTTCGAAAAATGGGTCAAAATTTTTGGTGGCATGTTCTGATTCGGAAATCTAAGATCGGGAATGACTTCTTCCCGAAGATTTCTGAATCTTATTATTATTAGCGTAGTTGTGAATATTTTTCCATTACGAAAAGTGATAAATTTCATGAATTTCTTTTTATTATTTTGACAAAATCTCAACTTTTGTAGTGTATCAGGAGAATATTTTAAGTATTTGGTATTCAAAAAAGCCTTCCCTTTTTGCCTAAATATAAATAAATATGTTTATATGATAATTTAATATTCAATATATGCCACCTGTGGCCGATTCCTATAACATTTAGATTCCGAGTCGACCTTAGTAAAATAATTGTTTTTTATGGAAAATAAAGCTCGCACGTCCATTATCCTTATCCATCCTTATCTAGTGAGCCAAAAAATCGATCTTTGATGCACATCGATGGTTATAGTTGGGGATTTAGGTGGCCTTTATTGTGGACATCAAATTCTAAAGACAATTTACTGGTGAGTTTGATAAGGAAATTAATGAACTCCTTACAGATTCTGCTTTCCGACCTAATCTTTTATAAATTAGTTCAATATTCTTGACGAGGGCAGATCGTATGAAAATTTATTGGACATTAAACCGAAAGAAAGGACAATGCCCGTTCGAATGCCAGGACCCCAGACAAGTTACATATGTCGCTTGGCGGCCAGAAGGCGGGAGCGGGGCAGGCGGCACTGGCTGATGCTGTGAAGGCGGTACTGCATCTCCGGCTGGGTCACCTTCTCGTATAGCTTCTTCTTGGCCTCGCTGACCGAGTGGACGAGAACACCATCGCCGCCCTCGTCCATGTTGAAGGCCTCGCCCTCGGCGCACTCGGGACACTGCTGGGTCAGGACGATGTCGTTGAGATCGGTGGGCAGCTCGCATATCTTCTCGATCTGCTTGACCACATAGTCGAAATGTGTGTCGTCCTGGCGCTCCATCACATAGACGCTGGCGGTTATCTCCTGGATCCTCTGCTCAAGGAGCCTGCAGAAACGGTTGACATTAACCAGGTTCACGTGGGAGTGGTCGCCAAGGAGTTTGGTCAAGGGTGTGATGTCGATGGAGCACATTTCGCAGACGGTCTCCACACCCTGGAGTAGATTCTCCAAGCGGGCATCGTTGGTTTCCCGGGTCTTGAGCAAGTCCCGGTTGGATTCTTGCTTGGAACGCACCTTTCCTTCGAGAGTATTGATCTGTTCTAGTTGTTCCTCGAGGATATTGGAGTTGTCCTTTTTCAGGGCCACAATATCCTCGAAGAGTCGGTTCACGGAATTGTTGAGCAGTGTGATGTGGTAGCTCATCTCGTTGGCATAGTTGAAGAATGAATAATAGAGACTCTCCTGCTGCTGGAACTTCTCGATTACCTCGTCCACATTTTTGGAGTCTGTGTACTCCAGGATCTTGTGCAGCACAGAGTTGTACAGATTGATTTTCTTATTATGCAGCCGCCGGAACTCATCCCTTCGCCTGTACTCCTTGGGCTGGAGATCGGCCAGCTCCCGGGTCCTGGACTTGCACTGTAGGAAGGCCGAGTTGTCCCCATCGGCGGCTACTTTTCGCATGATGCCCTGCATCTCCACTCTCCGTAGTTCCTTCTCCTTTGCCTCGCGCTTGGCCAAAATGTCTATCTTCTCGTACACCTCGATGCACCCGTCGAAGGTGTTCAGGGCGTACTCGATCAAATCTATGAGATACTTCTTGTCGCTGTTCAGCTTCTGCACCATTTTGGTGTAGGAATCGTTGAAGAAGGTGCGGTGGTTGAGGATGCGGATGAGCTGCTCCCGCAAGTCCGCATTGACCGCCGTGAAGCCACTTTCCTGTCGCATGCCCACCTCCAGGGAGTTCTCCAGAATGTTCAGCCTCTTCCGCGCCTTCCTCACGAACGCCTGGTGCTGCTGGTCAGGAACTGTCAGGCGATTCAGGTTGTAGATTTGCTTGTCCATGCGGCTGATCTCGCGGTCCATATTGTAGATCGAGGTCTTCAGCGAGTTGATGTTCTCCGAGAGAGTCTCCTGGCACTCAACATGGCAACGGATGAGCTCCAAGTACCGCTCGTTACCTTTCTGGTGGGTGGATCCACTGGCCACCCAGATCTGGGCCCTCAGGTCGTTCTTCTCCTGCTCCAGTTGGTCGATGGCCGTCTCGTAACTGGCCTCGATGATGGTGTCCTTCCGGGACTTGAGCTTGCTGGACAGGATCTTCTTGTATTCCCGCTGCCGCTTGCCCAGCTCCTTGTGCTTTAGCAGGTAGCCCTCAAGGAAGGCCGCCTTGTCGAACGTCTGGATGTCGTCCATGGCACTGGCGGAACACTGTTTCCAAGAATTTAACAAACCAAGAAAAAAAAGTGTTTGAATTATTAGTGTATTGTGTTTTACAGGAACGCGTGTACTGTGTGCCGTGTGTCCTGGGAAAAGTGTATGAATTCAAAAGCAAAACTCTTTTACATACTAATGATTTGGATTCTCAAGGCACCTGTGATGGATGAAAAATGCAAATTAAAGATTGTTATTTTTTGTAGTAAATTGAAACCTATATTGAGCACATTACTTTCTCATCCTTAGCACATTTTGGGGTAAACCATGAATTCTATTCTATTTTAATTAATCAGTTCCTGAAGCGATTTGAAAACCGTTTTCCAACCCATCAGAATTAAAATCATAAAACAGAAACTAAAGCAACTTCATGTATCATGTATCATTTATTTTGCAGTCTTAACTGAAATTGGAGTAATTAATTGGAGTACTTTACTCTCATTGTACCCCAAAGAATTCCAATTAATTCGCGACATGAAACCATTTTGAAATGGATCCCCACCGACGTTCGGTGAGCCTGAGAGTTCCTCCGAGTATGAATCTTAGTCAAAAAAAAAAAAAAATACATAAATATGTTTAAATGACCTACTCGACCTCGAGTTCACACAACTCTGTTTTACCAATCAAAGATAAAAATCGCCAAGGTCTGCGAGAATAGTGTGACGTGGTGACCCGAAGGGATACCAACATCCCGGTAAATTTAAATGTTCCTTTTGGCGGCCAGAAGACGCGACCGCGGCAGACGGCACTGGCTGATGCTGTGGAGACGGTACTGGATCTCCGGCTGGTTGATCTTCTCGTACAGCTTCTTTTTGGCCTCCTTGATGGCGTGGGGGTAGGAGAGCTCGCCGCCCTCGTCGACATTATAGGCTTCTGTTTCGGCGCACTCGGGACACTGCTGGGTCAGAACTATCTCCGAGAGGGGGGTGAGTTCATCGCAAGGCTTTACGACCTCACGGACTACGAAGTTCATGGGGTCTCTGTTCTTACGGTCCTCCACATAAACACTAGCCACCACGTTCAGAATCCGGGACTCTAGGGCCTTCAGGAAGCGCTGTAGATTCACTAGATTGACGTGTGTGTGGTCCCCCAGGAAGCTATTAAAAGGAGCGAGGTCCATCGCGCAAATTCCGCAGACTGCCTCCACGCTATGGAGTAGATTCTCCAGCTGTGTGTCGTTCTTTTGTTTCATGAGCTGAAGGGCCGAGTTGGACTCCTCCTTGGCTGCCACCTGGGCCTCTAGGCTCTCTATCTTTTCCAGCTGCTCCTGCAACGTGTCTTTGTTATCCTGGCGAAGGTCCGCAATGTCCGCCATGAGGCGATTCACGGAGTGGTTCAGCATCGTTATGTGGTAGCTCATCTCGGTTGAGTAGTTGAAGTAGGAGTAGTAGAGGCTCTCCTGGCGGTTGAACTTGGCAATAACCTCTTCCATTTTTAGGGAGTTGGTGAAGTTGAGCAACTTCTTCAGCACCGAGTTGTACAGATTGATCTTCTTGCGGTGCATCGTCCGGAACTTCTCCCGCCGCGCGTACTCCTTCGGCTGGAGGTCCGCCAGTTCTCGTGGCCTACCCTTGCAGTTAAAGAAGATGGTAATGTCTTCGTCGGCACTCAGTTTCCGCATCATCGCCTGGGCCTCCAGGCGGCGTTGTTCCTTCTCCTTCTTGGTGTGCTTGGCCAGTTTGTCGATCTTCTCGTAGACATCGATGCAGCTATCGTAGGTGCTCACCGCGTAGTCGATCATATCCTTCATATACTTCTTGTCGCTGTTCAGCTTCTGAACCATTTTGCTGTAGGAATCGTTGAAGAAGGTGCGGTGGTTGAGGATCCAGATGAGCTGCTGCCTCAGATCCGCGTTCGCCGCCGTCATGACACACTCGTGACGCACTCCCGTTTCGAGGGAGTTCTCCAGAATGCTCATCTTCTTTCGCGCCTCCTCCACATGCACCGGGTACATTTCGTCGGGTACGGTACTCTGTTTCAAGTGGTAGATCTGTTTGGATATCCGCCCGATCTGGCGCTCCATATTGATGATGGAATTTTTCAGCGAGTTAATGTCCACGGCGAGATTCTCCTGGCACTCCACATGGCACCGAATGTTGTCTAGGTGGCGCTTGTCCTCCTTCCGGTACGTTGCGCTATTGGCCACCCAGATCTGAGCCCTCAGTTCGTCCTTCTCCTCCATCAGCTGATTATTGGATGTCAGATAGCTGGACTCCGCGATCAGCTGCGTGCGTGTTACCAGCTTGCTGCCTAGGATCTTCTTGTACTCCCGCTGCCGTCTGCCCAGATCCCGGTGCTTCGCCAGGAAGCTTTCGAAGAAGCTGTTTTTGTCAAACTTATCGGTATCATCCATGGCTGGTGTCCTTTAGATCCTAATAACGTAAGTGTCTCCTGTATGTGTATGTTTTTTTTTTTAATTTTTGGGATTGTGTTCATGGGTCTGACCGTCGTGTTGTGTCGGTGGTTGAGTTTATAATGAAATTATTTTCCACAGCATCCTTACTTTTTTGATGATTTTCTGATATTTTTTGCTACCTTTAAGTTGTTTTTTATTATCCAACTAAGACTACTATTCGCTATAAATTAATACAGTTTTTTTACTGTCCATTGAAGTAATAGTTTTTTATTTGCGTTAATGTCAGAAATAGGCATGTCTTATTGGTAACAAAAATTTAGTCGATGGTCAAAAGTTACAAAAGTTGTTTTCAAATGGGGCTCTTATTAATGGCTTATCGAAATTGAAAATTCTACTGATGCGGTAACCATCCGGAATCCATTGTAACCATCTGGAATCAACGGAATGCTGGCCTAGTCAACCACAGATACAAACAAATGACTAGGTCCAAGTTCAGTCCCAACTCCCAGTTATGAAATAGGGCTTAGAAAAGGCCAGGAAGCTGCTTTCTGGAGTGCCATTCTTCCGGACTCTACATATTACGCCTGGCGGCCAGGAGACGGGAGCGGGGCAGGCGGCACTGGCTGATGCTATGGAGCCGGTACTGGATCTCCGGCTGGGTGATCTTCTCGTAGAGCTTCTTCTTGGAGTCCTTGACAGTGTGCGGGTAGGAGAGGTCGCCGCCTTCCTCAATGTTCTGGGCATCGGTCTCGGCGCACTCCGGACACTGTTGGGTCAGTACGATGTCGTCTAAGGTGGTCATTGCCTCGCAGGTCTTCTCGTTGCTGGAGACCACATAATCGTATTGCTTAATATCCTTATCATTACGCTCCTGGGCATATACGCAGGCTAGCACCTCATAGACCCGGGTTTCGAGCGCCTTCAGGAACCGCTGCAGGTTCACCAGGCTGACGTGATTGTGGTCGCCCAGCAGCGCCTTGAAGGGTGTCTTGTCCAAGTGGCACATCTTACATACGGCTTCCACGCTCTGCAACAGACTCTCCAAGAGCGCCTCATTTTTAACTTTGAGTTCCACCAGCTTCGTGTTGGACTCCTGCTTGACGGCCACCAGGCTCTCCAGCTTGGCTATCTCCTCGACCTGCCACTGCAGGGTGTTGGCATTTTCGTTCCTCAGGCTGACGATGTCCCGGAACAGATGGTTCACCGAGTTGTTGAGCAGGGTGACGTGGTAGCTCATCTCGTTGTTGTAGTTGAAGTAGGAGTAGTAGAGGCTCTCCTGCTCATTGAACTTTTCAATGACCTCGGTCATGTTACGGGACGCCGTGAAAGCCTTGATCTTCTTCAGAACCGAGTCGTAGAGGTTAATCTTCTTGCGGTGCTCCGACCGAAACTTTTCCCTGCGCCTGTACTCCTTCGGCTGGAGATCGGCCAGCATTCTGGGCCTGAACTTGCACTCGAAAAAGGCCGCATTCTCCGTGCTAGCTGCAATTCTTCGCACCAGGCCCTGGATCTCCACCTTGCGGAGATCTCCCTCCCGCCTGTCGCGCTTAGCCAGCAACTCGTTCTTCTCGAAAATGTCGATACAGTTGTCGTAGGTGGCCACCGCGAACTCGATCAGGTCTAAGAGATATTTCCTCTCGGTGTTCAGCCGCCTGATTATCTTGGTATACGAATCGTTGAAGAAGGATCGTGTTTTCAGAGTAAAAATGAGCTGCTCCCGCAGCGCTGCATTGTGTGCCGCGAAGGCGCCTTCCATGCGCGCTCCCACCTCCAGACTGTTCTCCAGAATATTCAGTCTCTTCCGCTTGTGCTGGACCTCCCGGATGTGCCTGTCGTCAGGGACCGTTATCATATTTAGAGTGTACAACTGCTTGTTCATCCGACCGATCTGTAGCTCCATATTGGTAATGGAGGTCTTCAGCGCACTGATGTCCTCGGCGAGATTCTCCTGGCACTCGACATGGCAGCGAATTAGGTTCAGGTAGCGCTCGTTTTCCACTCTGTAGGGCTTGCCGCTGGCCACCCAGATCTGGGCCCTCAGCTCGTTCTTTTCCTCGTCCAGCTGGTCAATGGAATTCTTGTAACTGGCTTCCACGATCAGCTCCTTGCGAGACCTCACTTTGCTGAACAGGAAATTCCGATAATCCCGCTGCCTCTTGGCCAGCTCCTTGCTCCTGACCATGTAGCCCTCGAGGAAATCATGTTTGGGAAACTTTTGTATATCATCGTCCATGACCTTCCCTCCAGTCAGTTATCCTTAGGTTTCAGTAGTGGCAGCAGTAGTTGGGTTTTGGGTTGGATTATTAGTTCAGACGGAGTGTTATGTATTATGTTGAGTGTTCCTTCAAAGTGTCTGAGAGTCTGTCGAGGTCTGAAGGATATATTTATGAAGTATATTGCAAAGCATTCTTCTATTTTTGTTGAGAACCCTTTTTTTTAAACCCAATTCTTATGATAATTTGAGTTTAATTTAAAAAAGAACACCAATTTAATTCACATTTACAATTTTTTTTATTTTTAACTTTTACAATTTTTTTTTTTTGGTATGGTGTCTGATCTTAATTTGTGTTTTATGGCAACATAAATTTTGTTCTTAATTTGAATATTGTTTTTAGCCAACAACATTTTCCGATATTGGCTTCATGTTGGTGCAATGATGTTTATATAGAAATCCTAAGAAAATCGATACAAAATCCAGTCCAAAATCAAAATCCACCTTAAGGTTGTCCCACCAACTAGGCTGTGATTGGCCTGAGAAGCCTCAGGAGAATTACAATTTTGGATAAAATATAAAAAGACTGATTAGAAAATAGAAAGAAAAAGATTGAAAAACCTTGCGGAAAAAGCAAAATTGCTGAATTGGCCACCGGAGCACGAGGATGGGCCACCTTGGGACTCAGCCAGGGGGATCAGGCATTGCGCTTGTTGGACAGAAGACGGGAGTGGGGCAGTCGGCACTGGCTGATGCTGTGGAGACGGTACTGGATCTCCGGCTGGTTGATCTTCT
Organism: Drosophila atripex; assembly: GCA_035045925.1. NCBI lineage: Eukaryota > Metazoa > Arthropoda > Insecta > Diptera > Drosophilidae > Drosophila > Drosophila atripex. Next base: position 720,860 of record JAWNOP010000022.1, on the reverse strand, counting down.
CGTAGAGCTTCTTCTTGGCCTCCTTTATGGTGTGTGGGTAGGAGATGTCGCCGCCCTCCTCAATGTTCTGGGCGTCCGTTTCGGCGCACTCGGCGCACTGTTGGGTTAACATTATGTCGTCCAGAGGGGTGAGGTGGTCGCAGGTTTTGAACACCTCCCTGACTACGTACGTCGAGTTCCTCAACTCTCGCTCTTTGCTGTAGACACTGGCCACCAGGTGGTAGACCCGCGACTCCAGCAGCTTCAGGAAGCGCTGAAGATTGACCAGGTTGACGTGGGCGTGGCTGCCCAACATTGGGGCCAGGGGACTGCGATCCACTCGGCACATGTCGCATATGTTCTCCACGCCCTGGAGCAGACGCTCCATGGTGCTATCGCTCCGTTGCCGCATCGTCTGGATGCCCAAGTTTTCCTCCTCCTGAACGTGCACCTCGCCTTCCAGGGTGGAGATCTCGTCCAGCTGTTTTTGCAGAGTGTCGTTCTTCTCACTTCTAAGTTCGATTATGTCCTTGTACAGACGATTGACGGAGTTGTTGAGCAAAGTCACGTGGTAGCTCATCTCGTTGTTGTAGTTGAAGTAGGAGTAGTAGAGGCTCTCCTGGCCGTTGAACTTATCGATGACCTCGTCGACCCGCTTCGAGTTTGTGAACTGCTTGATCTTCCGAATGATCGAACTGTACAAGTCGATCTTCTTGCGGTTCTTCTCCCGGAACTTCTCCCGCCGCTTGTACTCCTTGGGCTGGAGATCGGCCAGTTCCCGGCCCCTGCCCTTGCACGAAATGAAGGTCGAGGTATCGATGTCGGCTGCCATGTTGCGGTGAACTCCCTGCATCTCCAGGCGGGCGTTCAGACCCTCCCGGGCGTTCCTCCGCCGCAACATGTCGAACTTCTCATAGACCTCGATGCAGCCGTCGAACGTGGTGAGGGCGTATTCGATCAAGTCGAGCATGTACTTCTTATCGCTGTTGAGCTTTTTCACCAGCTTCCTGAAGGATTCGTTGAAGAAGGCTCGGATATTGAGGATGCAGATCAGCTTCTCCCTCAGCGTGGCATTCAGGGCCGTGAAGGCGCCCTCCTGGCGCACACCCACCTCCAGGTTGTTGTTCAGGATCTCCATACGCTTCCGCTGCTTCTGGACATAGGCAATGTGCCGATCGTCGGGTATGGTCTGCATATTCAGGCTATACAACTGACGGGCCATGCGGCCGATCTGGACTTCCATGTTGGCGATCGATGTCTTCATGAACTGAATGTCCTCGTATAGGTTCTCCTGGCACTCGACGTGACAGCGAATCTGGGCCAGAAACCGGTTATTGATCTTCCTATACGAAGCACCATCGGCCACAAAGATATTGGCCTTTAGCTCGTCCTTCTCCTCCTTCAGCTGCTCAATCGTCCTCAAATGGCTGGCATCGATGATGGCATTGTTCCGGGATTGCAGCTTGGCGCCCACGATATTCACGTAAGCCCGTTGCCTCTTTCCCAGCTCCTTGTGCTTCAGGAGGCAGCTCTCCAGGAACGGATACTTGTCGAACTTTTCGATTTCATCATCCATGGTGTTCTTCCAATTGATGGAAATTTCTTGTTCAGGTTTTGTGTTTCTTCGATATGTTACTTGCTGAGCCAAGTACTTGGATTGATACTCGCCTCTATTCCAAATGGAGTTGTTCTCAAAGCAAGGGTGATGGGCAACATGAAGGATATTCAAAAGATAGTTATCAAGTTTCGATATCTCAGTTAGCTTCGAAGTATACTCTCCAAACCCATATTTTGAATTAACAAAAAACGGCAAACAGGGCCATTTTTGCAAAGAAAGAAATTTATTAAATGAATTTAAAATTGTTTTAAGATAGCCTTCTTCTTACTTAGTTAATTGATTAAAATCCAATATAGAACTCACTGCTGTGAAATGCCAGAGCTTTCCAACGCGTTAAAGATTTTAAAGGTCGACCAGATGTAGGCGGCCTTCCGGAGGTCGTTGCAGAGGACGAACTTGTTGGCCACCTGCTTGATCCCGAGGGCCGCCGATTCCATTACAGTTTGAAGAGCCGCATCCACAATGTCCGCCTCCGTGGTGCACTCGCGCATCTTCTTCAGCTTCTTGTTCGGCTTGATCTCGGGCTGAAAGGGGGATGGAGAAGCATAGATCGTGTCCCGTCGAGAACGCACGAATAACTCACGAATTGTCCATCGCCGCACTCACTGAGCGACTGATTGATGGAGTTGAGAGTCTCCTTAATAAGCTCCGAGGTAGTCTTGGAGTTCATCTTGCCATACGACACATGGTTGATGTTCTTCAGGTACTCGAAGTATGACACTGTTACCCCGCCAGCGTTGCAGTAGAGGTCGGGCACCAGGAGCGCTCCCTTCTCCAGGAGCACCTTCTCCGCGGCTGGTGTCGTCGGTCCGTTGGCGCCCTCCAGGATCAGCTTGGCCTTGACGTCCGCGGCGTTCTCGTTGGTTAGTACTTTCTGGGTGGCGCAGGGCAGTAGGATGTCGCAGTCGGCAGTCAACAACTCATCGCTGGTCTCTTCGGCCTTTGGATACCCCTTGATGGACTTCTTTTCAGCCACATAGTCAAAGAGGTCCTGCCAGGATTAGATGGTATATTATTAGATCCGATCGCTTTGGAAACAATCCACTTACTTCAATGTCAATGCCTTCGTCATTTTTTAACGACACATCGAACTCCTTAATCCCAATTACCTTGGCACCCACTTCGTGGATAAACTTGGCCGCGAAGGAGCCCACATTTCCGAAACCCTGGACAATGCATCGCTTGTCCTTCCACCCTGTCTTGAAACCAATCAAATCCATCCACTCCTTGTCCTGAATAAAGAGATCACCGGATTTCCAAACGCCCCTGCCAGTGGCCGAATGGCGACCATTGATCCCGCCCACGTGGACCGGTTTCCCCGTAACAATGGCCAATGCGTTAATGTCCTTGTAGCCAAAGGTTTTCGAGTACTGATCGACGATCCAGCTCATTTCCCGGGGTCCGGTGTTTACGTCCGGAGCCGGAACATCGATCCCCGGGCCGATCATATTGCGCTTGAGTAGTTCCATCGTGTAGCGACGAGTGATCGTCTGTAGCTCGGATGCGGTGTAGTTCTTGGGATCCAATCGGACCCCGCCCTTGGATCCGCCGTAGGGCAAATTGACGCATGCGCACTTAAAGGTCATAATGGCGGCCAGGGCCTTCACCTCATTTTCGTCCACATCCATGGCATAGCGAATACCTATGGAATGTGGTACCATTTGAAATCAAAATTGGTAAATAATATTACAAAAATTTGGGATGAAAATACCGCCTTTGAGGGGCAACCGGTGACGGACATGGTGGGCGCGGTAGCCCGAAATGATCTCATAGTTGCCATCCTGGCGAATGATGGGAAAATTGACCTCCACGCAGGTGGAGACACTGCCTATGAGATTAAGAATGGCACTGACCCGGGCCTTTCGCTCCTCCGGCTTCATGTGAGTGTACTTATCCATGCTCTTGATCAGCTCCGGTTCCATGGCCTGGGCCGCCTTGTGGTAGTAGTAGAGCACCATGGATGAGAACTCTGGGTCGGCGTCGGTTTCCACATTCTTGAGATGTTCGGGCATTTTGTGCTCCCATCGGGTCATCATGGAGACACAAGAACGGGTTCGCATTTGGCGTAGAATGGCATTTTTCATAAGCTGCCTCAACATGATGGAACCAACATGAAGCACCTAATATATTATGCGTTGTGATATAATGGTTTTTACGGATAATAAGAATTTAGTTGACCCGAAATATTATGTATTTGTTATTAATTTTTTTTGTTTTGGAACTGTTTCGTAGATATAACACACTAATCAAAGACGAATTTGTTGGAGAGATTGAGATATTGAGTTTGCAAATTGACGTTTCTTTTATTGTTCGTATCATTAGCAATGTTAATCGATAAGTCTAGATTACAATGTACGCTCTGTATAAATACAATAGTTTAGAATTGCTCTACAAAATGTATGTGTGTGTTTCCATTAAACTGTAACTTTACGTAATACGTGGCTAGGCTAGACTTAAGTAGTTAATAGACATACAAATACACATCAACGCACTTAACAGCTAACTATGGGAATCTATGGAGCCTAGGTCCTACAACTACGCATAGAGGCTAAAACAAGGAGTTCATTATCCTGTCGTTTTACGTTTAAAACTTTTGGGATCGCACGGAAGCGCACACGATGGTGTTGCGAGTTGCCGGAAAATATATATATATATATAAAAAAAAAGACGTGGGCTTGGAAGTTGGGAAAACTTAGTTGTACCAGTAGCACAGATTACACAGATTATACAATATAAATACTAGAGACCTACTTATATCATCTTCATCAAAACGCCCTTCCTTCCATATATACATACATGCATGATTTATGTTTTTTAGTTTTTAGTTTTGAGTTTTTGTTGAAATGTTTCTGGTGCCCCGTGCGGGTAAAATGAATATTTACGTATAACAAAATGTTGCGCTCTAATATCACTTTTTGGGGGGACACATGCATTATGGCCTCTAACAATGTTCGATTCTTGCCGCAGACATCCTTCGCATTGCACACAGAACTTCAAATATTCCTCATCCTTCCTTTACTGGTTATCCTTTGCTCTTTTTCACTTAAAGCTAACTATCAAGTATTTTAAATTAATTTCAAATTAATTCAAAAGTCTAATATTTTTACACGATAATTACAAGCAAGTTGTAGGGGACAGTTTTTTAGGATTTTCGGGTTTGCTGGTGGGTGGCAGGTGGCAGGTGGCAGGTTGGGAGGTGTACTAGGTGTTGGGTGGGTAATCTCGTAGCAAGATCGCAGATCGGGGCACTGCTGCTTAAAAGCTAACATCACGCTTGGTAAACAATAACGCTCGAAAGTATTTTTTGCGGCTGGTTGAGTACAATCCGGCTGGGGGGCAGCTCACTGTCTGCAGTCAGGGAACTGCCATCATCCACATTAGGCAGCTTCACCGCTGCTCGTCGGCTAGTCCACATCCTTCTTCTCAATCTTAAGATCATACTTGGCCACAAGTTCTTCCGGCGTGTGTCTGCAGAATGAACAGGAATATTAGTTTCTGGTTCGAATGTATAAGGATCTCTGAACTCACCCAACTAGATTCTGGAGATCACAGACGAAGCGGTAGACGTAGCGTTTTCCGGCCGTCTTGTGGATGATGTTCTTGTCGTAATAGTATCGCAGACCCCGACTCAGCTTCTCATAGTTCATCTTGGGCTTGTTCTTCCGGATGCCCCAGCGACGAGCCACCTAAAAGGACAGGATATCGCATTAGAAAAAGATACAAAGCTGATAGTGATAATAGTCGTTCTTACCTCGTCCGGATCCGTGAGCTTGAACTCCCAACCGTCGCCCGTCCAGGAGATGAAGCTCTGGCACGTCTTGTCCAGGAGCAGCTCCAGCAGGAACTGCCACAGCTGGATGGGGCCGGAGCCCGTGAAGCACGGCACTCCGCCCTGCGTCGTGTAGCCTCCTAGCAGGCTCTTGTCCAGCCCCAGGGTGCTCATGTACGCCGCCGGATGCTGGTGGATGCCGTGGGCAGCACCCCACTGGTCCATGGCTGTGGGCTGGACGCCCATCGACTGGAAGGATTGGGCGTCGTAGGGCTGGAACTCTGGCGCATAGCCGTCTTGGAAGCGTCCCCGGCCGTAGGCGCTGTAGAACTCCGAGCTGCTGTCCATGCCGTAGCCGTTGCTGTTGCCGGAGCTGCCGTTGCCGCCACTGCCCGGACCGTTGCCGCCGCTCGAGGCCTGGCTCTGGTGCTCCTGCGCCGAGATCGTGCTGTGGTAGTCGCTGTCATCGCCGCCGCCGCCCACAGAGCTGCCGCCGCCCCCCGCCCCACTTGTGTAGGCGGCCAGGTGGCTGGGCAGCCCGTAGCTGCTGAGATCCGTGGGATCGTTCTGGCTGCTCCCGTAGGAGCCGCTGCCGCCGTTCTGGCCGGTTCCTGGCTCCTCTTTCAGTTGGTGTTGATAGATTGCCGCCATGGCGGCCATGTAGTTGATGTTATTGTTGTTGTTGTTGTTGTTATTATTATTATTATTGTTGTTGTTGCTGTTGCTGTTGCTGCCCGCATTGGCACTGTTGTTGCTGTTGCTGTTTGAGTTGCTGCTGGCGTTGTTTTCGTTGTTGTTGTTGCTATTTTGTTGTACAGCGGGCGGTAGCATGGAGTTGTTGGTATTGTTGTTGTTGCTGCTATTGTTATTGCCGCCGCTGTTGTTGTTGCCATTGACAGTCGACTGCTGTTGCTGTTGCTGTTGCTGCGATTGCTGCGGGGGCGGGCTGTTGTTGCTGCGATCATGAGTGTTGCTGCTGTAGCCTGTGAGCGATACGGAAAGGAATATGGAAATAATTGGATTAGAATTGATAGCTCCGGGGGCGATAATACGGGTTGAGTCAAGTGACAGGAAATCTGTGCCAAATGAAACTGCTCTCGCAGCAATAGATCTTGTTAATAAGTGTTTTCTGCCTCAGTATTTTAGTGAATGAACTAATTCATTTCTTTTCCATCCACTCTCCCTACTGAAAATGCTAGCTTTTAAGAAATCTCTTAGTGTTTCTCTTGACTTTTCTTATTAAATAAGTACTACCATCTTAATCTCAAGAATAGAATTCTTGGAAAGAAATATTTTTGTGCAAGAATGAAATTTCTCATGGAAATGATTACTTCAAAATACACACTTTGCTGGCTTTTTTTCTCACGCCAACACTTTGGCCGTAAATTGCTTGCAATTTCAATTAAATCGCGTTCATTAGAAATGGGGCGTCCCTCTCAATCGAACGGAAGACTTCGAAAACCAATCAAAATCACTGCCCATGCACCAGTACAGATACAAGATACACGCACACAGATACGCACGACTACCACCACCATCACACCAATCCCGACATCTAATGGTCTGTCGGGGAGTGAGTGAGTGTGGACGCCACACATTAATTGCGAATACAGAGAAATTTAACACATTTCCAGAGGATGTGTGTATGTGTGTGTGTGTGTGTAGAGTATCTGTGGGATTGAAAACCTGTTGAGGCATACCGATGCACACTCGCATACACTCGTGAGGTATTGCCATCTCCCTCGCTGGCAAAGCAAAGAAATAAAAAGCTTTCGTTTCGCTTCCCATTCGCTCGCTGGCCGCTCGCTCCGTACTGCGCAGATACAGATACAAAGATACAGATACAGCCGCCCCCCGTTGGCTGGCGAAAAAGAGTTGGCAGCGCCGCGTTTAGGTGCCCGCCTCCCGAGAGATCAGCAGAACATTCAATAAGACAGCATCTCCCATACAATATTTCGCATCCCGACAGCCTTCTGGCCTTCTGACTCCGCAAACAAGCCACTTAATTGTCAAATACTTATCGTCTAATCTACACCCCGTCCCGAAACAAAAACCTGTTGCGTGTTTGCCACTCAAACACTTAAAAACGAATTAAGTTACGAATTTAATTATGCTTCTTCTGGCCTGCTGATTTTCACACCCCAGCAACCCAGCAACCCAGCTACCCAGCACCCCAGGAAAGCCAGCAACTCGGCAAACTCGGCAATTGTAATTAAAAGTGCCACCATTTGAAGTTGGTAAATATTTGACAAGGTGTGGAAGGAGGACTGAGAGGACTGATGGTGTCGGGGTCTCCCCGGGAGGAAATCTCTGTACCTGAACTGAAGAAGTTGACATCCGAGTCCGTGTAGTAGGCATTCCCATCGCCGGCCACAAAGGGCGATATGTCGTTGAAGTACCCCAATCCCAGCGAGGCAGCCGTGGAGCTGCTCAGAGCTCCCACCAAGCTGCTGCTGGCTGATCCTGCCCCGGTCCCTGTTCCAGCTCCTGTTGCTGCTGCTCCACCGAATCCGCTGGAGGAGGAGCCACTCGAACTGGAGCCGGAGGAGGTGGTATTGGAGGTGCTGCCCGTACTCCCGCCGGACAATCGATGGTGTTGCTGTGGGGATCCGTAATGCTGTTGGTGATGTTGCTGCTGTTGCGACTGCTGCTGTTGCAGTTGTGGGTGCTGATGTGGCTGCTGCTGTTGGTGTTGCAGCGAATGGTGCTGCATTAGGGACTGCTGCTCCAGTTGCTGGTGAGGATGCAGGTGATGCGTGTGCGGATGATGGTGATGATGATGCTGAGCCAGGTGATAGCTCGGGTAGTTCTCGTAGCTTTGCAGGACCATGTTGTTGCTGGTGGCCTGTTTGTAGTTAAAGTTGGTAGCCGTGTGGCAATTGTTGTTGCTGCTGCTGCTGCTGTTTGTGGCAAAGTGTTGCTGTTGATGTTGCTGTTGAAGGAGCTGCTGCTGCTCCTTGTGGCTGTCCAAGGCGTTGGCGGCACTGATTATGGTGGCATTCCCTAAAAACGCAGAGGGCGGCATTTCTTCGCTTCAAGTTGATCGATTCTCAAGAACGGAAACTCCACCTCGCTGGTCAAAGTGCACGTCATTGACTCGAAAACTGTGCCGGGAAATCTGCGGGATCTGAACTCTCAGTATTATCCGTATTCCGAATGCCCTAATCCGTGTTGTCACAATTCCGTCAATTGCGGCTTATGCTGGTGGTACTTGCGCTTGTATTAAAATTGATTTCACTTTTGGTTTTTGAATATTTCGTCGGAGGGTGGCTACTACACACTCTGTATATTTTAATTTTTGCACTGTCAGACCCTGCTGCACACACACGCACAACACTCGGCGGTATTGGGTTGTTGTTTTGTGGTTTATGATTTTTGGTTTGCCCGGCACATGCGGGTCCTAATCAATTGGATTGCCCGCTGGACAATTGATAAGTTTTAACATACAAGAGGTGTCTGGGGAGTTATGTGGGCGAGATACTCGGAGAATTCTTCTGGCCCGCTTTTCGCATAGTTTGCTATAATTTTTTGGTGCGGCAATCACTTCACTTGTCGTCGGTTGTGTACTTGCGGAATTTTAAACTGTTCACACACTGGCGCGAATTGTTAGCGCTTTTCCGAAAACTAATTGCCATTAATTCTCGCCTCCGGCCGTTGATGAATAACACAAGTGCGCATATATCGTTTCGTATACACTGTTTCCTCACACAATCCTCGCCAGCAATCAGCTCAGTTTTGTTTCTGATTTATTAAATTCTTTATGAAAATTCTTTTTATCGTTTCAGCGACCCTCTGCTTGTATTTATTTATAAACTGTATTTCTGCGCGCGCGATAAAAGAACACTGCGAGCGAAGCGATCCAAGCGATCCAAGCGGCGTATGAGCGATATTGTATCTTACAGTTGCGCTACCTTCGACATCCGTTCAAGAAGTGAAGTTGCTTTGAAGTTGCACTCGGGTTGTTGCCTGTTCGCCGCTGGCCGCTCGTCGGCAGCTCTCTCTCTTTCCCGCTCGGCCGTGTGTGTGTGTGGGGGAGAGCGGCACTCGGGTCGGCGTTCGGATCTCGGTCGTTCGGCTTTCCGTCGTTCGGCTCCCACACATTGCGGCACACACAGAGTCGAGTTACAGATACTGTACATATGCATGAGTGTGTGTGTGCCAATGGCAAATAATAATAATCGAGAATACTTTCACAGGGTGCTCCTCCGGGCCACTCTCTCTCTCTCTCGCGCACGTTCTTCCCCTGCCAGTTGCCTAGCTTAGTGCCAGTGACTAACAAAAAGATATCGACGGAGGCCCGGGGCTGCTGCGCATTTAAAACATTAAGAGTTCGAGATCGTTTCGAGATACAACTTGTTGATTTGGAAATAATTTACACAGTACAGTTTCTCCGGGCCGAAATTGGCTCTTCAGATCATTAACGACGCCAACTCGTCAGCAAATCACAGAGCAGGGATGGGGCCAGCCGAAAGAAGCACAAAAAAGATACAAATGTATTTCGACCATGATGATCGAGTGGGCAGTAGTAGCAACAGCAGCACCACCAGCACCAGCACATCATCATCATCAACTGTATCTCACAGATACTAGCATAATGATCCAAAGTGGGATTGGCTGCCACAACAAACACACACACACACACACACACACACACACACAGATACGATGAGATCATGCCAAAATACAAAAAATGTTCAAAGTAACTTACAAATTGGTTAACTATTCCCAACCTAAGGTTTATGTACGTGTCTTCTTCAGATACACCATACATATTATATAAATAGTATTAGTTTGGCGTAAAAAATGAAAAAGTTTAGGCGAAAAAAAAATGGTGGCCAAGTCGGGAAACGTGTTTTGGGGCATTTTTTCCGCCGTCCGCCAGCCAATGACAGTTTGCTGCAGAGCTTTATTAGGTTTTTTATTTTTTCTGTATTATTTTTTGGAGCGATTTCGGGTGAAGCGATCGCAGAACGTGGAAAGTCAAAAGACACGTTTCCCCCTTTGCCGAGATACATTTGCGAATACGCTTCCCCCCTATGCTCCCCGAATATTTTCACTTATCAGGTTTCCACTGTTATCATGGCTCTATTGATTCTCGGCCGACTGATAGCTTCCAATTGCAATGGCCCTCAAGTGGTTTCCTGGAAAAGTTTCTTGTGCATGCACCTCCGGCTGATAAAGCAGAAATCGCGGGTAGGGGGGAGTGGGAGGTGCACGGGTGGGGAGGGGGAGGGCGAAAAGAGTTGCCAATTTAACGGCATACATAATAAAATAACGAATAAGGAAGGCCCGAAAAAAATAACTCCGAAATTATACAAAAACAGCTGTTGACCATGTTTGGGGTTCGACCACAAAAGGATCGCTTAGTTGGGCCTCTTTGCATTATGTTTTTTTTTTTTTTGGCCACTTAAGAATTCCGGTAGCACACGCCAGAAAAAAAAATAATAATAATAATCGTATAATGTAAAATAAGTTTTCAAAATATTATTCGTCTTTTGCTGTCGTGAGCTGCTGTCTTGTCTTCGACCATTTTTTTTTTTTTTTTGGTCTTTGATTTGGCTGCGTAAAGTGCCAAGAACAATAGACAACTAAAAAACCAAACTAAAAAAAAGAAGCGGAAATACAAAAAACCGGAGAAAGAAGAAGCAGCCACGGCAGCTGGGGGAGAGGCAGAAAGAGATGGGACACTGGCAGGGGAGCCCGGGGTTGGAAAGAGATGGCGGATGCGCCTCGCTTACGACCATTTCCGGTTGAAGCACGTGCGCACAGTACACATACTCTTTTTTTTTCTTTTACCGAAGAGGAGCGTAACCCGGGCCCCTCCTACTCCGTTCCGTCCCACCCCTCGCCAGCTCCTCGCCATCCACCCGGGCCTAACCCGATGAAAAGCCACCACCAAATCCCGAAATCCCAAAAACCAATCACAACCTCATAAAACCGGCGACACTTCTTCCACAGAGACACAAAAAAAAAAAAAAAAACAAAAACTGGGCAAACAACAATGCCTCACCTCACTCGGCGAAGATGCCATATCCTACTTGCCCAAAACGCACACGTTCCCCCCCGAAGGGTTAACAAAATAATTATCATCCCGGGAATGAATACCAAATGAGTGGAGTATTGGTGTGTGCCAAACACACACAAAAAGGATCCGAGAGAGGCGCACATATCTTCGCTTGAATTTCAATTAAAACTTGTTTCTCGCACAAAAGGATTACACATTTAATGCAATAACGCTTCGGATCAGGCCGGGGAGGAGTTGCAGGAAGCGCCTACGGAACGAACAAAGGCTCCAGATCGCAATGAGAGAAGAAATGGTCCTGCAGGATTCCCAAAACAGCTGTCGGCTGACACTCGAGAGCCGCGCCATTCAATTGATATCAAATTAATGCTAGCCATGAAAGATGTATTTAGGCTCGTCGAGGAGGATCCTCGGCAAGGATCATTCTTTAGAGGCCTAGAATCTGGATCTAGAATCTGGATGCACGTGTGCAAATTGCACTGCATTCCCAGTGGGTTTTGTAAATTGCTGCAGGCACTTCCGGTCCGCTGAGGCCCCAACCACCACCGTCTCTGTCGCGCTAATGTAAATCGGATGTCAAATGCATTGCGCGTGAGGCATATCAATTAAAAGAGAGAGAGAGAGAGATGGCAGGCCATAGAAAGAGATGGGGCGAACCTGTTAGAAGAGCCAAGCCAACATAAATAAATAAACTGTTAGGCTGGAAAACGGAAGGAAATCGTAAACACAGGCCAGTAGTTGTGGCTGGATGTTGCTGATGTTTTGACACGCATACTATCATAATTACACCTGCCCCATGATTTTTCTTCTTCTGCCCACTTCCCACTGCCCACCTGTTCTACCAGAGAGATGGAGAGAGAGAGAGATCTGAAGCTTCTGAAGCTGCTGCTTCCGTGCAGGGGGCCAAGAATAATATCAATTTTCTATGTAAACCCAGCTCCATTCTGCCGCTGCAATTTCAGGTTCGAGAATACCTGCATTTTGACAACAAAATAAACAGATGCATCGGCAGCCGCAGCAGCAGTCTCTCAAGAGCCTTGATTGTTGGGAGCTGTAAACAACACACACTATAAACCAAACAACAACAACAATAATCATAATAACGCTCTGGATGCGTTTCACAGCTCCTTTCGGCTGGCTGACTGGCTGGCTGGATGGCTGGCTGGATGGAGAGAGCGGAAATGAAACCAGATACTTTGATAGCAACGCATGTGGCACAGCCCCAGCCTTGAGTTGCAACCGAAGACTAAAGAACTGGGAGCTGGCCGGCAGAAGGGAGGCTGGCAAATCGAGTTCCCGATGATACACATGTATTGATATGCACTTATCGATCTTGATTAAGCAAAACGCTGCCAAGTGCTCTTGATCTTGATTTGTATCTTCTTAGATTGCTGAAGTAGGATATGATCCTGCAGTTGCTGAATGAAAAAAAAAAACAAAATGAATGAAAAACTGAATGCCGGAGATGTCATTGATCTGCATCTAGATACAAATCGATCAAAAGGCTGTCTGAAAGCCGAGAAGTTTATAGTCCACACTGCCTGGTGACTTTTGTGCGAAAATGAGACACTATCGGATGGTTTGCGGAAATCGGAGCTCAGAGATCAGAGATGGGTGCGACAGGTGTATCTAGATTTTGGAAAATTAGCTAAAGGAATCTGGGAAAATGTTGGAAGGATGGATGCTACTCTACTCTACCGGAAGCTAACTTAATATATTCAGGGAGCTGGTTAAGTGATTTAATTTAAAAAATCATAAAGCGAGGGAATCCCTCTGGTTCGGGAAACCAAACCGGAAATGACCATGCTGCCCATTGAGGGATCTTCAATCAGAAGTCCTTCCAGTCAAGAAGGATCTACTCTTTCGTTGTCAGATGTGCTGCAAGGCAAACAGTTGGCCAGAACAGAGAGTGACTCGCTAAATGGCTCATTTATGGCCGATTCCCGCTGCGCCCCGAAATGTGGCATGCGGTCATCTCCGAGAAGCGGTATGCAACAGCAACATTGCTGCCAGAGTACCGCAAAGCACAAACGAATGAACCTGAACTCGAATATAAAACCTAAGAGACCGAATAGAGGGCGAGGGCGAGGGCGAGGGTTAGCAGCGGGGGTGGGTAACCAGCGGAGGTTGCCGAGCAACTCAAGCGGCTGACATTTAGAGAATTCTGCACCTGTCCGACTATCACCATGCCAACAAAAACAACAACACCAGATAAAAAAAAAACTGCGTGCGTCGTCAGCATTTCGGACAGCGACAACATGTGTTCTATATAGCCCTATATAGTTGTAGCCCCGATGAGAGACAGAGAGGGGAGCGGGTTGGCCAGAAAGGGACAGAGCCGAGCCAGAGGCGGCGGGCAGGGGGGCACAACTGCCCGGGACAACTGTTGTGCTCCGTTGCTCTTTAAATTATATAATTTTTTTTTTTTAATTTTTCATTCAATAGCACACGGAGCACAAAATGATTTAAATTTAAGATCAAAATATAAAATAAATAAATATATTTTCACCGTTTTGTTTTTGCCTTTTAAATCATATAAGGTTACTTAAGTTTCTTGGAAATTAAAAATGATTTCAGAGCATTATTTTTGTGGAAAAGTATACTTGGAACTATATTTTTTTGAATTGAAAATATAACATATTTTTTCCGAGTGTAATTATTCCAGGGTCAGATTGTGAGGGCTGCCATACAGATATATCGCCCACACAATATCCGAGTGTGAGAAACTGCAGGCAGCCTGTGCTCCTGCCGCCTTCCTTCTTCCTTTTTCCCAGTTCCTTCTACCTTCCTTGTTGCTTGTTCCTCCCCCCACTACTCCCTATCTTGTGTTTACCCCCGAGGCGAACAAGATGCAGTCAAGCGATATTGGGATATTAGAATGCTCGGGCCCGCCGAAAGGATCCGATCTCGAGGAGAAGAAAGCGATCTCGAGCTACCTGCCGGGCCACTTGGCCTGGGCCTGTTTGCCTAATTTACTTGTGCCCTCGTCCTCGTCCTCGTCCTCGGAGGGGCATTGTTGCAGGAGGTTTCATTCATAAAAACTGAAATCTCTGTGATGGGATGAGGATTTTCAAGGTGCATCGATACGGAACTAAAGGAAGTAAATTACCGGATGTTGTCTACTCATTTGCTTGTTGTTCTTTTTGCCGTCTTGGCCATTCATTTCGTATTCCTTTGCTTTGATTCATCGGAATGTCCTGGGGCTCGGTCTTTGTCGACGACCTTGCTGCTGCTTGTTGCTCATTTCTTCCTTTTTTGTTATCCTATTTTTTTTTTTTATCCTGTCGTTTTTCATTTGAAACCGAAACCAAAACGAAAAGGAACAAAGTGAAATGAATGCAAGCCAATAAAACATTTTGCCAATCCCAGGGATACGCTTTCCTGTAGTATCCTAGTATCCTGGCAGGGTTTTTAATTGCACACCACCCGATCCCACTCCTGCTCGTATGCAATGAGTTTTTAATTGCCATCAACTCTAGTAAGTTGAAAGGAAATTCAACTTCCCACGACTAACTTGTTTATAGTTTTGTACTATTTTTTTTTTTTTTGATAAATTACACAACAAATGCTGGCTGCCGCAATGTTCCAGCTCATTGCGCAGTAATGTCTCGTTAAAGGACACGTACAGGTCCTGGAGGGTGGAGAGCGTGGGAGAGCTGGGCGATGGAGTGAGGGTGGCGTTTATCACGAGACATGTATTTTTATTGCTTCATGGGTCATGTAACTTCTCAAAAGGTACATGGAAAATTATGAAAAAAAAACAAAAACATTCAGGAGATCGTAGAAGATAAAAAAAAAGTGGAAATTGTTGTTTAATTAACTTTTTGATTTAACAAATAATTTATTCGAAATTCATATTTTTGCATATACCATTTTTTTTTGGCAAGCCAACAATGATCGGAAGAACACCTCTCAAGGTGTTGCTAGAATTTTCATCTTTCTTATCGGGATGGAGAGTCTGGGGGGTGGGGGAGACTTACATTGTATACTTACTAGAGGGACTATGCAAATAGAGTAAAAACCTCTCGGGCAAACAACTACGAAACAAGGGCGCTGGCCAAGAAAAACAACAAAAACAATATCAACAAATCAGCTGCGCAAGCGCACAGATCAAAAGACCCACAAGCCGACACATCCAACAGCCAACGGCCAACAGGCAACAGGCCAGTTTTAAAAATACAAAAATATAAGACGAAAAAAAAAAAATTTCAAAAAGCGAGACGAGCGGCTCGTCACTTAAAAAATGGCAAGAAGAAGAGAATGGGCCAGGAAGGTATGGCGGGGTGGGGAGGCTTTACAGAAATTAAAGCCAAAGCAAGCTTGAAAATTCAAATTTATTTACACTTTGACGCATTTAAAACAAAGAGAGCGGAGAAACCACAAAAAACATAAAATAACGAAAAGGAGAACAGCCGAATGTAGGCAAATAAATGACAAAAACAAAAACAGAAACAGGAAAAAAAGAGCGACAACAAAAACAATGGCTATAACGATGTGAAAATTAAATGAAAATGAATAAAAGGGAGTCGCCACAGAGACCGAGGGAGATGGGGCGATGGGGCAGGTCTCCCAAGTCCTAAGTCACAAGTCACAAGTCCCAAGTACCAAGTACCAAACTGATAACAATCACCAAATAGCAACTAGCAGTCGAAAGAGAAGCATTAACGGAGACTGAGAAATGTTCAAGTTTTGCACACAGCAGTCCCGGAATTTACGAGTTCGCTTCGAGCCCGGCCAAATTGCATTAGCTTGGCCGGATCGGGCCGGGGGAAATGAGAATTTTCCCACGTTTCGGGCGAACTGGGCGCTCAGGTGTTTGGGTCGGACAAATTATTGCCACAAACGGGTCGCGGGGCAGGGGATGGAGTGCAGGTCGGTCCAGGTCCTTGCACAGGTCCTTGCACGGTGGTTGCATCCACTGATAGGCATCGCACCACCATCCAGTACCTGCACCCTTATGCTGCTCCTGCAACACTCTTGGAATTTTGCTCAACCAATACTACACAAAGAAATAAAATATACTAACTATGATGTCTACTATTCCTGACACTAAACTATTAAATTACAAACTTGTTCTCAGTGTATGCACCCTTATGATATATTCCCGCCACGATTTGTTGCATTTCTATATAATTTTAATATTTACCTTTAGAGGCACAAGTGTTGTGGTGTTCTATTGTTAGTTCCCAAGGTTTTGGGTCACTAGCGCTATGCGGGACTCAGGGACTCTCCCCTGCCTGGGATTTATCTGGGCCTCCTCGAGTGTTTGTTGTTTGTTGACTCTGGCATCGTAATCGCCCGTGTTGTGTCGAGGTTTGTCAAGTGGCATGAGCGACATGACCGGAAGTAGTCGGGCCAGCAAGGGGCCAGGATATTATTCCAAGTCAGGGCTGGGAAAAGGTGATTTCTGGATGAAGGAAATGTGGAAACACAAGTTTTCCCATCAAACTGTCTGTTTTGGCAAGTCTGGTTACATTTTCCCCATCAATCGCACGTGATTCCCCCAACACCCTCCCCCACCCGAAAAAGAGAAAACAAATTTTCAACACAATTCAATTAGCGCACACGCAGCCGCAAAAATCAAAAATCAAAAATCCAAAATCAAAAACCAAAAATTGTTAATGAAAATTGCAGAGAGTAGCGCCCCCCTCCCGACCATCCTCTATGAGCCGCTAAGTAAATAAACACGAATTGCATTGCCAGAGAAGAGAGATGAAAAAAAAAAAAAAGGAAAGCTTATGGAAAACGCCTCAAAGCGGAAATATGCAAGGAAATTGCCAAGGCGCTGACGGCCGACTAATCGAGAGAGATTCCCATGGCTAAGGGAACTGAGCTTAAGGATGCCAACGGTTAGAAGGATATTTTTTGGGGGCAACGGAATGCAACGGAAATTGTGGCAACAAAATGTCCTCAAAACCGAAGAAGGCCAAAATCAAATTACCTCCTCGAAACAGAGTGGGGAACGCGAGAGACAAAACAGAGCAGAGCCTGGGACTTGATTTCATCAGAGTTATTAATTTCAGCGTTGAAATTTGCTTTAATAATATAATTAATGTTCGAACGGCTGCAGGGGGAAAGGGGCAGGGATAGACGGCCAAGAGGGACAGAAGGTGGAAAAAAAAAAAAACGCAGCCTCACATCCGGTCAGCATTTTGTCGCCGCTTGCCGTCTCACTCATGTGAACTCTTTTCGAAAAGGCAACGAAATAAATAAAATTACAACAACAGCTATGAAAAAAGAGGTAAACCAAATTACAGGCCCCCAGGGGGGAGGGTGGAGGGTGGAGGGGTGTGTGTTTCTTGGCAGATTGTCTGCAAATCTAAAACAAGTTACAGTTCATTCACAACACACTCGTCCCCCCATTCATGGGTTCATTCGTTCATTTGATTCATTCAGTCTTTGGATTTCGATTGAGACTCTGATTCCGATTCCGATTCCGATTTAGATCCAATACGAAGTCAACTCCCATTCATGGCTCCACTCTCTCGGCCGGGCAGCGGATGTTGGCTCAGTTCTTTACATGATTTGATTTTATTTATTTGTTTCGTTTGTTCGCCGTTTGTTGCGAGTTAATAATTATAAATTGGCGTCCGTTGGTTGGGCAACTCGGTCGGTCTGTCTTGGCACAGACTCTCCGCAGATACAAAGATACACAGATACTTTTGTATCTGTGTGGCTGACGGCTGAGTGTGTGGGCTTGTTGGGGAGGCTGTCTGTCTATTTCTCCATTTTGTCGTTTGGCTTTTTTGTTTGCCCAATTCCTAATGATGCATAAAGTGCTTCGCTCCGAAGCTGTCTGGCTTGGCAAGCACAGTTTTGAAAGTTGATTGCAAATTAATTGCCAGCACAAGAATAGCCAATATCTTTTGTGATTATGATTACAATCTAATTTCCAAGCCACTACTCTGCACCCCAGTTGTAGATAGTCTGGAGAATATATCGCACATTAACCCCTGATTTCCAGTTCAAGGTAGAACGCCAACCTATCTGCATATGTACACATAACATATATCATTCTATATGGGCCCCTATTTGCATCTCGAATCAAATGCAATTCGTCTCTTTCATTTTCACGTTTCGTTCATTGCCTTTTCGGGCCTCCAGTCTCTCTCTCCCTCCAGTCCCCAACACCCCATATATACTATTAGCGGCTTTGCATTATACAAATTTAATGTTTAATTTTTTTATTTCTCCCCCTACACTCTGTGGCACTGCGTTCTTTGTTTTAGATGAACTCGACCGTAACGCTTTTCTATGGCGTAAATTTACATCTACGTACGTAACGAAATAAAAAAAAAAAACAAAAACACAATAACAAAAACAGAACAGAACAGAACTGAGTGGAAAATGTATAAAAAGTACAAGAGTTCGAGGAGACGACCGTCGACAGGCAGCAACAATAGTTGCTGTTGTTGCCGATGTGCCGGCAGCAACATCACCAGCAACATCAGCAACATCGCGGCCTGGCCTGGAATCCCATTTGAATTTTTCACAAATACTGGCGCTGTATTAGAACCAATGTCGGTTGGCTGCGCCTCGGACTTCAAGTCGGATTCGGATTCGGATGAATATGGTAATAAATTAAACGAAATCCGCGTAACTCTGGCCGCGGAGCAGCGGGATGTGAGGGGCTAAATAAGTGTATGCACCACCTCGCAAGAATGATATGGTGGTGTTATGCAAGCCACTCACCGGACCAACCGCAGAATGCACAAAACGCAGAGGGCAGACTACAAAAATACCTCGTTTAAAGGCCTCTCTACCAGAGAGCGGAGGTGACTGGCTGACTGACTGACTAAAAACCAGGGTGAAAAATAGCAGAAAAACTGAAAACGTTGACTTGACTTTTCACAGCTCTTTGCGCTCTGCCACCCACCCTTTACCGCCCCAGATCCCTTCTACACCCACACTCGAAAAAATGCTCCCTAGATCGGCAAACATTATGGAAGCCAAGCTCCAGTAGCAGTTGCTCGGAGCAGCGAAGCGCGCAGGCGCGTAGTCCGAAAACTCCCAACGGCGTCGACTATGTTAATTAGTGACAATGTGATTTCTGGCCCTGAAGGCGATGGGCCTCCGCCTCCGCCCCAGCCCCCCTGCCACTGCCACGCCCTCCCTCTCATCAGAATGGAGAATGATTAATTTGCTGGCACTGAAAGCGGACTTCAAGCTGAAGTGGGTTGCTCTAAAGTCCGCTAAATGCTATAATAATATGCTTCTTTTCCTACGATTTTTACGATTCTACTGCTCTGGTTATTCTGACCCTTCTTCTTCTTCTTCTTCTTCTTCTTCTTCACTTGTAAAACAATGGCGTTGAAATTAAAAATGAAATTCCAGTTTATGACCTTAACAAATTCGCAATCAACATAATTCCCCATGTTATGACTATTTAGGCTTTATGTTGCGTATCGAAACGGATTTCTTTAACCCAAAAAACAAAAAAATAAATAAATAATGCTTCTTATATTTGAGTTCTGGTCCGGTGCTGGAGGAGCAGTTAGTGGGAGGTGCAAACTATCTTGCGTTAATGGCTGAATTTAAGGTAATTAATACATGGAGTCGTCCGTGGTACAGCCCGAGGTGATCATGTTTCCCACTCGGCCCCCACATTGTATGGTAATTGGGTTTTGGGTTTTCTGAAAACCCATTGGGTGTGTTCTGCTCCTCCCGGCGGGTATTTAATTTCATCCAAGTGGCTTCCCGATAATTCCGCGCTTTTTCCATCATTTTTGCTAAATTATAATTATGTGCTTTGTGGATTCCAAGGAACTGGAAAATTGCTTCGCTTTATGGATTGACGGATTGACGGGGATTTTTATGTGGAGTAAGGAAAAATAATGGTGACTTGGGGCAAAAATCCAACGGCCTGACATATGAAAGTGAAAATAGTAACCGCCACAGTGTCTGGCACATGTCTGTCTTGGCGAGAACCGGAGAGATTGTCATTCCGTTGTCATTTTCAAAACCAACAAACTGTAACTAAACCTGACAGAGCCGGGCAAGGGAGATG
The DNA here is from genome assembly GCA_035045925.1 of Drosophila atripex. NCBI lineage: Eukaryota > Metazoa > Arthropoda > Insecta > Diptera > Drosophilidae > Drosophila > Drosophila atripex. The sequence goes on along the minus strand of JAWNOP010000022.1, from coordinate 700,465 downwards.
GATGCAGATACCCACGATCCGAGAGATACTGCAAACTGTCACCGGCCAAGAACCGCCAAGACATGTGACTCTCTGCCCAGTCAGATGTATCTACAAGTCAAATGTGCCTTAAATGTGTCATTCGGTGAGGCAAGCAACTAAGAAATACACATCGGAGGGAGTTGCGAGGTGAAACAGTTCTATGGTCGGTTGATCGGTTGAATCGTCATGATGAGAACCGTAATGATAATGATAATGATAATGACGATGATGAATCAACAGCCACCGGCAAGAGGCAACAATGGCAACTCTTCAAGCTTGGACAAACATTTCACGCATCAGGCATTTTATTATGTAGAAATAAAAACGAAAAACAAAAAAAAAAACACTGAAACACTGAAACAGAAAACAACATCAGCCGTCAGAGAAATAAAAGCAAATACAAATACTAACTTCATGAATGGCAAATCATAGAATAGGAACAGCAACAACAATCGGTAATTTTCGCAAATCTGAATTCGGTGGATGGAACAATGGGGCGGCGAGAGAGACTGGAAATGGATGTGGAATTTTCACCACAGACCCACACCACACAGAGGCTCCGGTCTCCGAAAAGGTAAATAAACTTGATTTCTTGGGTTTCATTAAGGGTTCGTTCGCATAATGACATCATGCCTTACAGCCTGATGGTCTCCGGGGGCATAAAACGAAAAACAAATCAAACTCCAACAGAGATATATGGTATAGGCTCCGCAGAACAATGAATCAAGAAGAGCCTCTAAAAAAAAAAAAAACAAAACAGCCAAAAAAAGGCAGCGGCAGAAGCAATTTTGCGTGCAAATATCTAAGATACACTAGCCTAGATACGCTCTCAACCAAAACATTGAAAGACCCTGGTCATGATGGGGTATATATTGTGGATGTACCTACTATACGTATGAACAATCATGCAGCTAACTCGCATATGTATCCGCGAGGCTATTGTATCTGGCGCTAGATATTATACAAAAATTGATTGAAAGCGAATGAAAATGCTTTCAATATGAATGCCAGAGGGGGGGGATGCAACACTACAACTACTGCTAAACTACTAAATTCCAGCTGTGTTAAAGTGCAACACCGTAAATCATTCAACTACCAGAGAGCCAGAGAGTCCCCCCTCTCGACCGACGAATCTTCTTCGAAGTGATGATGAAACTTTGAAACATTTTCAGCTTTTTTGCGCTTCGATGATTTTGCTTGTAGGTGTTGCACATGGGGCAGGGGGTTGCCAGGGGCAGACTAGTGGGAGGGTCTAATTAAAAGAAGACTATACCGACGATACCGACCATAAAAAAATAGACTCAGTTCGTTGGCCATAGCAAAAGTGAAGCGTGTTCATGACACTGTTTTATTATTTGGAGATTTGGAAACTCGTTCGCCAAAGGCATGAACTCGATTCTTAATGTGTATAATTAATCATAATTTGTTTTTAGTTTTAATGAGTGACTTTTAAGGCCTGGCCGTGAAGGTTTCTGCCTCTGTCTCCGCCACCGAACGGCAATCACACGCACCTGGATGCCATAAACCCGGAGCTCACCCAGCTGCATAATTGCGGTGGCTCCTTGGGAGGAGGGGAGTCTCCTTATGGGAACCGGGTTAAAAGTGTCAACAAGTCACGCACTTAGTCCCGGGCCATTCCGGGAATCATCATCATCCTACTGGGGTCAATCAATTTTTCACACACACTCGCACTCATTTCAAGCCACATAGTGTGCCCCCAGAAAGCGGCAGCCACTCGACGATATATGCAAATGATCGGCAGGGAAAACATCAATAATATGCAAATGCAGCAAATTAATGACTGACAAAAAGACAATCGAAACGAATTAAGAAAATCAGCCTACAAACACACAGACTAAGGAGGGAGATCCGATCCGATCCGATCCGAACCGATCCGAGTCGCATAATTCCCCCAGATGCGGGCCGGAGGTACAATGACTGGGAGAGATGGTGGAGGGGGCCCCCAGCTTAGTTCTGTCAGACATCGGCTTATCCACAAGATTGAAATAATAACAATGATGACAACAGGGGCTGGCTACTTCCAACACAACAGAAATGCATAAATGATTGAATCAAATGGAAGTCCAGAAACCAGCAGTGACCACACTCTGACATTGACGGGGATTTGGTTTTGGTTCGGATTTGCTGGTCAGACCCCGCAGATTAGCCTACTGCCCGCAGAGTGTCCTGGGAAATCCTAATGGGTGGAGGTGGAGGAGCAGTGTTCCAAAAAAACCTCAACTATTTCAAACTCTTAAGTGTTCACCGTTTTTGATTGTTTCATTAGTCTGCCGCCGAGGGGGATATGGAAATTGTTCAACTTTTATGGTCATAATGTGTCAAAGACCATAAATTCAATTAATTTATTTTATAGCGACAGGAGTGGGCTATGGCCAGCGACTGTGGATGATCTGGAGCTCCATGATCCACGCCGGGAGGAGGGCCAGTTGATTAATAATACAAACTTGTGGCGCACACTACATCATCTTGACACTGCAACTTCGAAGACAAAAAGATGCACAATGCAGTGCCTGATGAAGTCTCCGAGGGCTGCTGTGTTCCAATTTGTATGGCGACGCATTAAATAAATGTATCTCAATCTCAAGCTGTGCCCCGGCGTCCCGGACTGCCCCCCCGCTTCCAAATATGTAAACAATTTAAATAGATATTTAGATGGGCTGCCTACGCTGGCGCCAAGCTCACACGGACAGACGGCTTGTTGCTATTTGTTTTAAAATTTAATTTCCGTTTCAATTTCACATAAATAAATTAAAATCACAAAATATAACTTGCGATAGCATCGGGGGCTCCAAACAAAGTCAAAACACACTGCATCCATAGCCATAAAGCATGATCCGAGACACAAACTACACACTCCGAGCAGTATCTGTGCAAATGAATTGTTTAATTTGAATTTAATTATGGATGCCGGGCTCTTGATTTAGAGTCTCGTGCCGGATGCACTAAACATATGCCAAATAATCGAGGCGGGGAATGTCCAATAAACAAAACTGATCGCTTAATGAGCCATCCAATATCCACCATCCATCTTGCACCGATTGCTCGATTATCAAAACAAATCGATTACAGGAGCTCGAGCTGTAATTTTCATTCATTTAGCCGATCGACTGGCAACCAATTTTTCGTAATTCTACCTCGAAAGATAGTATTTTTCAGCGAAAGAAAGGCTTATGTATCTTTGGCATGAAATTGTATCCTTATTGTTCCATTCATAGATTGATTATTTTCGGATCGTGATCAACATTTATGAATGAATTAAAGTGGGGAAATTATAAACTGTATTGCTTGATAGGAGAAATCTGAATAGGTATTGCAAACTATACATTCTGAATGAAAAAATTAAAGTAATTGAACATTGAACTTTGAACTTTTTTCCCAAAATAGAGCTCATTAGAAAATTCAGTTTATTAAACCCTAACAGAAATCTAATATTTGAATCAGAAATCGTTCCACCTATGTCATCTCGACCAAACCCATTTTTCAATCTGAAAGAAATGTATCTTTTGCTTACCATTGTGTGCGAGGGCGGCGGGCGTGGCTGGGTGGAAATTGCTCTTATCACTGTTCGCCGACCCCGTCACATAATCCATGGACAGCCGGCTGTTGACTTGCTGGGCGGGTGGCTCGGTGGGGTAGCTGGAAACCTGGTGGTCCGATCCACAGACCGAGGCCGTGGTGGCCGACTCAAAGGAGTTGCCGTGCACAATGTCCTCATTTGGTTTCTCGCAATCTGCAACAAAAAAAAAAAGGTTCGGGTGTGGGCCGGAGGTGGTGGAGTGGGAGGGAAAGAAAATCGAATTAGTTGCGCAAAAATACTAATCAGGTTTACCCAAACTAAGAGCTTTCCAAACTCAATAAATTGTTAACAAAAAAGTCAAATTCCTTTCATTTTTAAGGCTTTTTTAAAAGTAAATACACTAAAACATAGACAGTTTTTAATATTTTTGATGTAATTAAAAAACATATTTTATATTTCAATATTAAACATTTTGTTCTATCTTTTCAAATAGCTATAGATTACTAAACAGAAAGTGTAACTCTGTTCCTCCGATTTGATTTTTTTTTGCGTGCAGTCGCCACTTCCGACCTCGACGTTAAATCGAATTTCAACTCTGGACAGGATGTGTCAACAGGACGAAAAAAAAGGAGAAGGTTCGAAGGGAAAGCTCAACAGGTCAGATAACCGGTTGGAGCTCCACCCCCGTAACTCGTTGACTTTGTTAGACGGGCTTCCGTTTTTGGTTTTCGGTTTGCAGGTAAATTTTGTTAGTGGCGCCCCGCAACCCTTCCCAGCCAACCCCCCTTGGCTTCCAGGTCACGTACTCCGGCTAGCGCACTCACCTTTCTGGAGGATGTCCAGGTGCTCCCACAGAATGTCGCCGGTGAAGGGCGGCGTGATGGCCAGAAACTTCTCCTTGCCGAGATCGACCATGGCGCGGCCCTTCATCTTGTAGAAGGGGTCCAGGTTCATGGAGACCAGCGAGAACTCGTTCTTGGCCCAGTTGAGCCAGTAGATGACATGCTCCTCCGTCCACTCACGGGGATCTGTGAGGAATACAAAGTGGGTACTCGTGTACATGAACATGGAATTATGGATATATGTACATATAAAAATAGAGATGGAAATTAATTGTTTTCTAATGCCACTCGCACTGGGCCGGGCGACTCAATTAGGCGTGGGAGCGCAACACGTTATTGCTGTGGGAATCTATTAATATTCATCAGAAGAACTCCAATTGATTCTCCATGGCTAGTTTAGACTAGGGAGTGCTAGCTAGCTAGTGGTGGTTCCGGGGGAATAAATAGAGATCTTAAAAGTGGACCCACCTTTGGTTATGTTGCAGTTTTGGACCTCCTTCTCCCAGGAGGCAAAGGAGGCCTTGAGCACCTCGTTGACCTTGCGATTGGTGCCTGGGGTGAGGGGTGGCAAGGCGGTGGGTACATCTGAAAGATACAGAAATAAAAAGAAGATTAAACCATGGCTTAGGAGACAACCTTTAAGCCTGAAATAACTCTAGGGCCGGAGGAGTCCAACCTTTAAGCTTGCTGCTGGGGTGGCTGGTGGAGAGCTGCTGCAGCTTCTGGGCCTTCAGGTGGAACTTGCTGGAGAAGCTGTGATAGTTGTTGTTCAGGAAGGTGGTAGGGTGGTTGTAGTTGGCCGATCGCAGAGGCGGCAGCATGCGACTGTCGTTCCAATCGATCCACTCATTGGTCATAGTCTGGCAGTCTGACAGTCTGGCAGTCTGGCAGTCGAATCCCTATGTATTTCAACCAATTAAGCGGTTTCTGGCCAACGAATTTGTTTACGCACTGGGTGTCAGAAGTCAAACAAGGGGGGCGGTGGGCCGCTCAATTGATTCTAATTGATTGGTGAGGCACAATCTTGACCCCGGGGAGGAGGGGTTGAGTCAGTGAAAGTCGCGACCCTTTCACGCGGTTTGATCCGCCAGATACAAATGTATCTTTCACTCGAGACACCACAACACACCACACCACACACACGCACACCCCGAGCAAGTCTGGGTGCAATTGTCGCGCCTTAATTGTGGTAATTAAACGTTAATTGCATATATCACAGCCACAAGTAACCATTTACGGATTGTCAACATTGGCGGAGTGATTGGCAAACGAGTTTTTTTTTTTTTTTGCAGCACAGGCACTACTGTTCTCCTCAGATTTATTTAAATTTTTGTTTTCTTCTCGGCGCGGAACGGAAAATAATTTTGTAATTCCGTTCGTCGTACGTTCTGTGTATCTATCGGATTGCTGGATTGGATTTGTGAAGCCAAACTGAAACGAAACGATCGTGTCCGTAGCTGCATATCCTAAGCAGCGAAGCGAGCGGGAGAGAGACAGAGAGCACGGCCCAGAGAGAGAGTATCTCAGTGACTGGGAGAGCGGGCGAGCGCAACAAGTGGAAACGAAACTCGTAAATCTGCGGCAGGCGGCGGCGGAACGGAATGGAATTCATTCATAAAACGGAACAAGTGTGCCGTCGTGTGTGGCTGTGTGTGTGTGCGAGTGCTCTCTTGTTTGGAACGGAAACGGCCATCATCGGAGAAGCAACAAGAACAACAATAACTACAGCGAGTAAAACAACAAAACGCAGCCAGGTTGTTTGTTTAGCCGAGAGAAGGCAAAAGGCAAAGAAAAAACAAAAAACAAAAAGCGCACAACAAAAAATTAACCAAAAGAGATAAAGTGCTCGCGTAGCAAACGCAAATAGGGAAAAAATACACACCAACATATACATATGTATATTAGCAACAGGTGATAACAGCGGATAACAGGTGCAAAAAAAAAAAAGCAAATATGTGGAGAAAGAAAGTCCCAAACAAGATACTCCCCAAAAAAGAGAATATGCTGCTGTAGTTTCATAATTTTTTATCCAGATTGTTGCGCACATATGGCAAATCTACTCAAGTTTCTTCCCCTCACACAGATACAAACACACACACACTCACACTCATAGATGGCCAGGCCGACAGGCAATTTATGAATGAATTTCTTGTGTTGCCTCACACGCGCATTCGCCTGAAAAGAAACTCCAGACAAATTGACAACAACAAAAGATACAACAACAAAGGGGAAAAGGAAGAAGACACCGATATCATGTAGTTAGGGAACGCTTCGCATTTCGTAGATACAATACCTCAAGCAGTGATCGCCGCTGCTGTCGGCATCGCTGCCGACGTCGGCTGCTTCCGCTGCTTCGATGTATCGAACACCAAATGCAAGCGATAAGCGATGGACAGCAAGAGAGAGAGAGAGATAGAGATGGCTAGCCCGGCGAAAGAGATGGGGCGCAGTGGAGAGGAGACTATGAGATAAAGCTATTATTATGATGACTGCGCCGCGTCCAGGTAAATTTATGAATGGAAACGAAACGAAACATTGACTCCGCCGCGGCCCATGAATGAATTGAAATTACGTGTGACGGCGACAGACGGACAAGCGGACAAGAGGACAAGCGGACAGGCGGACAGAGAGGGACGGCAGGGAGATCATTTGGTCATTATCACAAAACCGCATAATCGGCGACAAATGCAGGGGGAAACCCATTGGGCTTGGGCATTATCTTCAACTGGGACACCGGAAAAAATACCCAAATCTCCGAGAAGAATTCTTCAAATATCAGTTAGAAGACAACTAGAGCACTATCCATACTTTTTCTATTTATAAACCAACTCAAAGTATATAAAAAAATTTCCATTCAAAACCCGAGAACCCGAGCATAACAGCCAACACCTTACAGCCTTTATCTTGGCCGATATTTTGGCCTAAAAGTAATTATTTTAGACCGATTTAAGCCTCTGAAGATTTGTTTTGCAACCGCGAGACACGCGTTTAAAATTTATCATTCATAAGACCATCAGTTTCGGAAGAACGTCTGCGATTTAGCGGAGGATCAAAAAGTAATTACTTAGAGTTGGGCGGCTCCACTTATGTCTAGGTAATAGGCCAGTTTAAAAATATTCTAATCATCCTAATTTGGCACAATTTTTCCACTATCTGCCCACTACAAGTACAAGGTCGCGTTTTGTACCAAAATAGCCCAAAATAGGCTAGCAACGTTGTTTTCGGTGTAGAATCTGGTCCCAAGGTGGGCTCTGCGTGTCGAAGAAATTACTTCTCATAGCCACGGTGGCTTTGGCTGTCTGTGGCTGTCTTTGGCCATATGGGTGTTTAGGCCCTGTTCGTATTTGGCATTGCATACATATGTATTATAACAATTATTATGACTTGTAGTCGACTCCGAAGCACTTCAAAGCGCAGCACTTACAACTCAAAATTACAAAACGTCTGTGCGTGCTTGAAATTCATTATGCGAACGATCCGAGTCGAATGGACGGACGGATCCGAGACCCGGCCACACACAGAGGATCGGATCGGATCGGGGACCTCTTACTATCCGGGCCCAGGGCCCACTCCAAGCACTTTGTGCGATGCGGTTGGTAATCATATGAGGTGTTCATTGTTCGCTCCTCTAGCTTTTTGCAGCTCCTACTTGGAAATGGGTCAATCATTGGCCACCAGGGCCCCCATCCGTCTGTCTGCTGTCTTCTTAGTGCACGAGATGGATCCATCCACGTCACGCCGGCTTACTTCCCACCTGGGGGGGCCGTAGATTAATTCTAGTTATGATCTCAGATGGAAACATTATCCGGGGTCCCTCGGACTCTATTTTCTTTGCTAATTAAGTCGCTTCTTGAGTTTCTCAATTGAATTCTGTATTTGGAATAGTGTGAGTTCCAGTTCGGAAAAGGATGTGAAACTCATTCAAGTTTCCGCCTCATCTAACAATATTACTCACATGTATTATCCATCCAGAGTTATGCCGGCCTAGCCGAAGCTCAACTTATCTGGTAGAGAATTTTCCTGGCTGGACCAGTTGCTCAGTCGCAGGGTATATGCTCTGGAAGTCACGTAGACCTCTGACTATCCGGAAAGGAAGTCGCAGCATTAGAAGCAACGATCCCTGGGACGAAACTCAGTTCCCAGCCACCAAGCTTTTCTTATCTGGGGAACTGGGAACTGGGAAAGGCGAGTGGGTGGTATGATTGCGCCATTTCGACTCGTGCCACTCGCTCGTGGAGTGAGTAATTAGCGCTCTGGGACGAGAACCTGGCCAGAACCTTATCGCAATTCCAAGAAATTAACGTCTTGAAGGAGGCAAGTCTAGCAGAAATTTATTGGAGCAGGTTATTTTTAAACTGATTACTCGTTATCAGCCGGCAATGATAAGACGGAGCACGGAGAATTGAATGTTTTCGTGAAAGTTCATTCATAAAAAGTTTAGTGCCTGCCTGGGGAGATCTGTAGTATGCACTTCCTCTTGAGTGTGAAGAATACAATTTTATTTCCGTTTCCGTTTATGATCAGATCGTTATCGAGGCGATAGCCGGTGAAATGGCAGTTTAAGCGAAGTGCCCTGCCCGCCTGCTTGTCGAATCAAATCAAATGCAATTGAGGCACACTCATTTGTTCGCTCCCACCTTCTGGTTTCTGTTTCTGTTTCTGTTTCTGTTCATTCAGGTGAACGTGCAACAAGCTGCACGCAACTAAATTGCAGAGAGGAAAATGCCAACGTCTCTTGGCTTCAAAATAGCTAAGGTGAGTGTGAAAATGGGCATTCCCCTGTTTTCTCGAGTGTAACAAAAGCCAAAAGGCAAATACAGAAACTTTGCCAAACAAGCAACCACAAAGGCAGCGAACAACATTATTAAGTATTTGCCATTGACTTCCGGTCGTTAGATATTTCATTACCAACTTCGACTCTTCGACTCTACTAGTCTCGATGGCCCCCCTCCATTGAGTTCTACAATATGCCACATCGCCTGGGCGGTCTCCCCATGGATGGAGGTACATAATTATTGATGAAAAACAAAAAGTATATAGTGCCATAGCTGGATCTACAATGAATGTTGTAGATGTAGGTCCTGGCCAGGACTCTTTTGAACGTCCTTTGACATGCATTCGAAGCTCAGAACGATTCGCGCCTCGGGGCCAAACAAGGCAGCTAATTTGATTGAAATTGCCAACTCGACTTGGCCAGACATCTGTATATGTACATATATCCACTATATGTCTGTACAGATGTACATAGGACAGTTTGATAAACGCTGCTCATTTAGCAGCGTGTTTGAATCGTAAATTAAGTCAATAAAAGGGGCGTCCAGAGAGGAATTAAATAAATACAAATTCAAACAGCAGCAAAAATGTGACAAGTTCTTGGAAAATATTGTCAACATAAAAAGCGACGAGGAGGAGGTAAATTAAAATTAAAAGGATATCAGACTAGGGAATACCCTCTTTCGAGTCGAATAACCCAAAATATCGAGTGGCAGTCTGGCAGTCTGAACAGATCTGAAGAGTATTCGAATTATTTGAGCTTTTCTTTCCTCAAACAATGACACTTCCTCGAACTTCCCACAGGCAGTTTTAGTTTCCTTAATATCGAAGGAAAGAAATCTAAAATTCTCGATAAAAAATTAAAAAAAAAAAAAAAAAAAGGAAAAGAGAATGGAGGACTGAAAATTATATTGAAAGCAAATAAATCAAATAATGTTCAGCCAAATTACGACAAAATACACATTCGAGTATAAATAAATATGTATGCATGACAGGAGGTTGGGGTCTTCGGGTCTGGCCCGAGCTTGGCAGTGCCCCAAAAGGGGGAGGTGGCACACTTGTGTGTGTGTGTGTGCCTGTTAGTGGGGAGTTTTCGATATAAAAATAATTGCAGGAATTGTGTGAGTTGTGTCGACGACGTCGTTCAAAAACGGCGAAAGAAAATGCAGAGTGGAAAAAAAGACGATCGGCGACCAAGTTCAGTGTTTCTTCTTGTTGCAGCTGAACCAGCAAAAGTGGCTGAGGCGGGAGTGGAGCTATAGGGGGGCAAGGCAAGTGTAAAATAAAAAATAAAAAAATATAAAAAAAAAGAGAAGTGTGCACTGGCTAACAAGAAGAAGACGAAGGGAGATGCGACCCTGGAAACGTCTACAGAAAGAAAGAACCGAGGAGTTGTCGTACGAAACTTACTACACCGGAAATATAAAATTACACACTCAACACTTAAATGGTGTGTGCGTGTGGAGGCGAGAGTGTGTGTGTGTCAGTGAGTGAGTGTTGCATGCTGCAGCTGAGATTCGATGCGGTGCACGTAGCCGACTCTTGCCACCGTTGTTGCAGGCAACCGGCAACAGGCAACAGGCAACAGGGTGCAAAGCGATCGAACCCAATTTGAGCGATTCCCCATCTCGTCCAAAGGAAAAGTAAATTAATTGCCCAATTTCGGACGTAGGTAGCCTCCACCGACACTCAATGGACATGAAAAGTGTTGCACCTCAGGTGTGTTCAATAATTATGGGAATATTTATTTAGCCAACTGCACGAGAGATGATGTCTGGATGTCTGGATGTCTGGATGTCTGTTGCGGAGCAAGTACCTATCAAGCGGATTATATTTATTTAGGGGATTAGGGGTACAAATTAGGGGAGGATTATCCTTAAATCGAGAGGGGATTACAATATCCGACTACTATTTGACTGTTATTCTCAAGTTGGTTATAAATATGGACTTTGATTCAAGTCCCCATTCCACAACTCTAAAGTTGTCCCAGCCAGGAGCCATGAAATTCGCAGAAAACCAATTTCCCACGCACTTGAACTTGAATTGTTCGCTGTGTTATTTTGACAGATTTCAATACGAGTCCACATGCAAACATATAATAAAGTGCTCTGCGCTTAATGGGCCATTTAAAAAGACTCAAGTTACACACAGCGAGACTGGCAGAAAGCTCTAAGGACTCGAGACACCAACAATGAGTCTGCGTCCTGCAGATCTTACCTGCTAATGATCCTCGAAACACACATACCCTCTCCCGGCTGGGGTCATGCCCGACTTGTGGAGTCCTTTGGCGGCTTCTTAAGCACTCTGCGAGGATCAAGGACTCTGCTCGCTTGGCGTCTGGCGTGGGAAAATCCAGGGGCCAGGATTTGCGCTTCTTTTATTATTTTTTTTTGGCAGAAATATTTCTCAAGCCGCGCCGAGATCTTGTCTCCCCCTTCAATAATTTTTCAGCAAGGGGACTGCGACTGGATTGGGGCATTTTTGTTTTTTTTTTTTTTGTTGTTTCGGAATGAGCTTAGTCACCTTTCTGGACAGGTAGTCCAGGTAATCGAACGATTTCTGATAACAAAGCCAACCCGCTGTCTAGCAGCCCTCGTAGAGTCAGACAGCTTGACCCTTGGGAACAGATATGTATATATATATATATATATATACATATATAGTATATAGTCGCTATATATACTATATAGCGACTGAAAACTGGGGAGTGATCGTGACTCAAGGGCAATAAAATGGGAAGTTTTAGGCAACCTTTCCTTCCAAGGGCTCCCCTTCTGGGGACTGTCTTCAAATTGGCTTCTTTCAATTTTAATTTCATTCAATTAGCCCATTAGTCCATGGAAATCTCACACAACAGAACCGATTCACAATGCCTCTGGCTTTTAATTGTTCTCTAAATTGATGGTGGGCGGACACGGACGCGGACACGGACACGGACATGGACGCGGACAGACACTTGTCTAATTGCATTTATTCATAATAATGATAAATCAGCATTCATAGTTCGCCTCATTGCGACTAAATTGAATGAGCTTGTCGGGGGATGAAGACTTTCTTCGTATTCCACGAAGATGCTCAGCATAATAATGCATTTCGTAGAACAAAAGCCCAAAAGATATACATATATCCGACATAACTTTATCGCTCGAAAATTATTTGACTCGCAGGCGAGAAACGTTTTCCAAACGCTGTGTGCTTGTTTTTCCATCGACACCAACAAAAACCTGAACTGAGGAAACAAAAACACAAACAGGGGGCCGGCGAAAATGTTTATTTAGCAAACGATCAGCACGAGAACAGAAATTTATATGGACAGGCCAAAGTCAATCGGTGGAAATCCCCAATAACAATTGCGAGCCATAAAATTGATGATCAAACGAAACTTCTCACATGCGATGGTGCGAGGGAGACGGCGAGTCGCTGCCAAACGGAACTGAGATCAATCGTCTCACTGTGTCCCAGATATATGTACATACATATATCCCAGATATAACCATCGTTGCTGGCTTTGTTCATTTTTGGCCAAAAGCAAATAAATTCATTTTTAATATGCTCCAAGGAAACGAATTTCAAGGCAGCCGCCAACAACAAAAAAGTTGATGTTTTTCAAAATTTTATGGGTATTTTGTTTCAACAAGAAAAACAACGTCAAGGCATTAAAGAACACAAACAGATACAGATACAAATACAGCTAGAGATACAGATAAAAAAAAAAACTAAAACAGACAGCGCGGCATTTTCAATTTTCCAATTTGAATTTTCCATTTCCATTCCAACTGCAATCGCAACTTCAGCGGAACTTGTCAATGTTTACAAACAAACATTATCCTCCATATATATGTATGTAACATACATACATAGGTATATTCCCCATTAGATCCAACCCGATTTATATGTAATTTTTACTTTTCTTTTTTGGCACAATAAATTTTAGTTGCAAACCTTGTTTATTTTCCGTTTTTGGGGAAAAAACAAAACATCAAACGACAATGAAGGAAAAAGCCAATGAAATTTTGAATAGATATCCCACAAAAATCGGTGTTTACGATCGGCCTGGGTTATCTATATGATTTCGATTGTTCGTATCCCCTCCGGTCGCGCCCCTTTCTCCGGGCAATTAGGTTGTCTTCGGGGTTATCCCTCTCTCGAGATCCTCGCTCCTTCTGTTTCCATGCACTGGTGTTGCGAGGAGGGCAGGTAACCCCAAAGGGTGAATAAGTGGAGAACCGTGCAACACGCCGCCTGCAACGGAAGGCAGCGCCCAATGTCTGATATCAAACAGACTCATTGGCAACTGTTTGAAGTGCAATCGGCGTACGATCCGAGTTCTATATATATCCCAGGCCAAATCTCTTCGAGGCGAGATTTCATTATGAGTAGTTTATGAAGGGAAATGTTTGGGCAAGTGATTGCAGATCTGAGATCTGAGAGGATCAACCCCATAACTTTGGATGCTTTACGAATCGAGGAAAGAGACTACCCACCTCCCAAGCATCACCTCCCACTTATCATAATTAATATAAACAGAAAACTAATCACTTGTCCGGCAGGTGTAACATGGAGGCGATTGATGGAGTGATTGATTAATTGACTGGCCAATGGATCGGGTCTGTCCACAGAGAAGTCCCATCAAATCTTTGCCAAAAACTAAACAAAAGGCAACAAATATCAACATGGTGCGCGAAGGAAATCACAAATACTGTCCGTGGTAGCTGCCAATATATATAAATCTTTATATCCACGGCCATAAATCTCGACAGTCAGTTGGGCAACAACAAAATTTTAATCAACACTCATTAAGTCTACAAGATCGCCGGCAATATAATTAAGAGAAATTAGATTTCCACTGCCACTGTGCCAGTGGTAGTGCCAGTGCCAGTGCCACTGCGATGATGATTATGATCATCATCGAAAATTGAATCGTGATGATCAATTCGATGAGATGGACGACCTGTTGGATGAATGGACGGGACTCCCGAAGAGCTCCAGCAGATTTTTCGATGTTTAACGATTTTGCAATTCAGCTGTCGATCATTTCATTCATAAAATCTTGCCAAGCTCACAGATACACGCTCGCATCTATGGGGGGGCAACAAAAGCGGTTCCATTCACACACTGGGGGAGATCCGTTGATCTGGAAAACTCGCACATCCACATCCACATCTACATCCACATCTACATCCACATCCGCACATGGGCCACATCCAGTTTGCCAGTTTCGCCAGTCCACCCGCTCGGATCTCTGATCTCTCACATCTCGGTCCACTACAAACGAAGTGATTAATTCATGTATTGGCCAGTGGCGGTGTCCCCCCTTCTTACAGTCACCCCACCCCTGGCCGGCCTGTGCCACAGCCCCCTTGCAACAGTTTTCTCAATGGGAACTGGTTTCGTCAGTTTCAGTTCGTTCATTCGATCGATCGGCCGTCGCTGCCGTTGTTGATATTGGGGTTTATGTTATTATATTCATCCTCACCTGATCCCCAGCAGCTGCTCATCCGGTCAATGTGAGAAAAAACTAAAAACAAACGCTACAAATCTCGGGAATGGCCGAGAAATAAACGAATAGCCGATGCCCTTAAGATTCGGATTAAAATCGGGGGATTTTGGATAAAAGTCACTGGCTCTGCATCTGCCTGCCAAGTAATTAATAGACCATTATTATCCTGGATAAATAAATATTATATTTATTAAAGACATAAGTGTATCTAATAGTATTTATTTCTTGAAGAAGGAGAATCGCATGCAACTTTTTCTTTTGGGGGCTCGAAGTTGCACAGCTTTGAGTTTGAAGTTGTAGTTGTATCTGAAGCTGGGACTGGGACTGGGACTAGGGGCTGGGGCAGCTGATCAACTGGCCAGATATTGAGGAGAGCCGAGCAGAGCGGCAGCGGACCTGGGGACCGTGCCAAATGAAATGCGAAAGTTGCTGCCCCGGCATCCCGGCACACATCTATCTGACATTCAAATCAGCTTAGAAAACTGCAACTCTGTGGCTCCAAGTGGTCAAGACCAGGCCCAGGTCCAACCTATTTGCAGCATCCGCAGTGGCAGCAGCAGCACCAGCACCAGCAAAGGAAGCAGAGTGGGCTGAGAAAAAAAAAACAAAAACTAAAAAAACTAAAGCAAACTCTTTTTTCGCCCCTTCTGCGGAAGTTTGTCAAGCACGTAAAACAGTTAATGGACACAGGATATGTTTCCGGGCCGAACTAGTTTCTATGTCTCTGCTTTTGGTGTTGGTCTCTCCATTTTTTTTTTAGATGTCTGCACCCATCCAGGTTATTAATTATCAATTTGTTTTAATCAATGAATGTGTAGGAAACTAGTATCGGAGAGCCAGAAACTAGTTCGTTCTGCGCCCATATTGGCAAGAGTTTTTGACTCGATTATGATGGGACGCTGATGGCGGGCCTAATTGGCTTTTAATTGCTATGGGAAGTTCGGTTTAATATTTTCACAAGTTCCTCCTCTAATCAAATCAGTTTTTTGTGCATAAATTAGATATGGAGATGGGGTTCGAGGGGGTCAATCACCTACCAGCCGCGAGCTAATTAAAATGAAATGCCACAAGATCGGAAATGCTGATCGAATCTGGGCTTTCAGAGTCTTTCTAATCGGCAGTCTTTCTAAACTCTTTCTTCAATTTGCCAAAAAACAAAACAGCCTAAACGGGACAACTTTTATCGATTTATATTTTAACGAGCATCGGAAGAAGGAAGGTCGATTAGATTAGAATATGTCAATATTTCAATAAAGATTCCCGCCAACCGGAAGCTACTCCATGATTTTGTGAATTTTGAAAAGAAAGTTTCCTGTCTCCCAGTGCAGATTATAATTATCAAGCTGGAATTCAATCAAGCTGGAATTGGCAAACAGCAATCTCTTCTCACCAATTTCGATTTATTCCCATAAACAGCGATTTAGGAACCCCAACAAGCACTGATCTCCCGCCACTTAATCCAGTTTCTTCTCTCTTAAGCCGTCCAATCTCCATTTAATTTAATTTAACAATATGAATATCAATAATTGAGCTGGCCACAGAAAATTCCCCTACACGGCTCTAATGAAGCAACGAAAGGAAGCTGCATGGAGTCCAGTGGATGGCGGTGGATGCCGAGGGGGCGTGGCATCCAGGGGACTTTACATTTTAAAGCGCAAGATAAACACGAACGATCGGATGCCGATCGGATCGGATAAGTTGGGGGCCCCAAACCCAGAAGACAGAAACGGGCGAACCACCGAACAACCGAAGATCCGAAGACGTTGGAGTTGCCGTCGATTGTCGCGGCTTACAACAAACAAAAGCCCCAATACCCCATGCCCCATGCCGCATGCCGCACACTCCTCGTGCGGCAACGATCGTGTGGAGATGTTCAGGCGGCTGGAGCGACCAAGAGCTTGGAGAAAAATACAGTAGCCGAGCAGTAGCCAGCAAACAAATTACACACAATTCAAACTCCAAACAGAAGATTTCACAGCCGCCACGGCAGAACAACATTATTATCTGCTTTATGTCCAGAACCGGGGCTGGAGATGGAGTTTGGATCTGAAGAGGCTCGGCTTGGGTGCCCAGATGACGGTGGCGCTACCGGAGTGTCCAGCGCAGTGGCACCCCACGCTCACCATTTTAAACATCTTCAGCATTCAACGTCCCGAGTTCGGCTTGAACAACTCATGACGATGATGAAGATGCTGCTACCGCTTCTACTTTAATGATGTTGCTTCTTCTGTTGTAACTTTCATGCTGATGATGATGATGATGTTGCTGATGTTGGGGCTGATGCTGGGGCTGATGATCATGACGACGTTGTAGACATATAAGAACGAATCAACTTGAATGGGACGGACGAGTGTCGTTGCTCGATTGTCGCTTAGCACTGAGCGAAATGGAAGCTAAGGTATTACATTCCACTAATATATGGTATCGTGAAATGATAAACATATCTATGATATGATAAACTATGATATCTATTAAAAAATTAGAGATCCTAAGAACAAGTAGAAACTGATGAAAAATCATTTAATAATGAAACTATTGTAGGATGCTTACTTTAGAAGTCTCTAGTCTACTCGCTTACATCTTAGATATCCAAACAAAAACATCTTCCAGAGCCAGTTTTCTGCCAGTGTAAGTCTGGCTACTGTTCAATGGGAATGGGATGGATGCCCGGACTGGCCTGGGCTTGGATGCGGTGGCTCCGCTGATTCGTTTGCTCGGTTGTTCGGTTGGTTTTTCGGTTAGTAAACCGGATGTTCCTAATCATTGCTAGTTTGCCTCAAATTAAATATGCTTGGTGTGTGCGAGTGTCTTTTGTTTGTGTGCCTGCCATGCAGATAGATTATAGTTCATGCAGACCCCGTACCGACCGATACAGATACCAGTCACAGTCCCAGTATACTCATACTCGCAAATGCGAAGCCTTCGCCGGACTATCTTGAATCATGAATGAAATTTTTTTTTTTTGCCATTGCGAGCTTTTTTTTTTTTATCAGACTGCCAGTCAGGCAGTTCTCTGACGCATCTCTGTACACAAATATCGTATATTATAACTAGGGTTGCTGGTATTTCTTTTTAGTAGATAGCACTTGGCACTGGAATTTTAGACTTTATCCAGAATTATTCCTCAAACATTTAATTGATACCACCAACTCATGAGACTATCAGCATCAATTAGTAGGAATTTTTAATAGAATTTTTAATCGCTGAATGCAAATATCACATTTCTTGGCTGTAAAATATTTATTATTATTTTTGCCCCAATGAACTGTCAATAATGTTCTTCAACTTCCAACCTCCGCTCTTAATAGCTTTCACACACTCCAGGGGCAGAGATCAGGAGCCCCAAGTCGTTATTATCTCCATCGTATGGTGGCCTAAAGTATCCATTTGGTAACGGCTTTGAATAAATTAAGACATCGCATCGAATTGAACCGAAATTAAATATGTATCTGAAGCTGTAAAAACATTTTGTCTTGCTTTATGGCTGGGACGTTTTCGGTTTATTTCGGACGAATTTATTTTGGCCATTAAGTGATAACCGAATTTCGAAAATGGCCCCGAAACGTTTGACGGAAGGCACTGTTGGCCATCCCGCTGAGTGCCAGATGATAAAAGCTAAATCAACTGCTACCAAAAGGGGCAAAATATTAATTGTTTTTTAAATAAGATACCCAAAAGACTGGACTGGACTGGACTGGACTGGACTGGACTGGCGCCACGACGAAGCCCACACGGCATTAACTTAATCTACTGCTAGTTAATTGTGGGCTCGGGTGTGGGTATATGGGAAGTTCAGATCTCGGATGGGGTCACCGCTGACAGGGGGGAGTCTGATAGGGGAGTTCTCCCCCTTCGGAGCCCGGAACGGAGACTGGGGAGATGCAATTTGTTGCTGGGCAATAAGCCCACGCCAAAGTAAAACAACTGGAACTGGACTTCCCGCCCGGCAGCCTCTCCTCGTGCGACGGCTCGACTTAGCACCTGGCCTCTGGAGCCCTAGGATCCCGATTCCGATCCCGGTGCCCATCATGAGGATGCTCAAACTGGACCTGCTCGCCACCATTTGCATAAGTGCACTGCACGAAAAATGGCAGGCCTGGGAAGTAGGAGTTTTCCGAGAAATCAGGCAAGTTTCTGCAAGTGCAGCCCAAAGGTCTGTGGCATTGATCATTAGACTATTTTTAATAGAGAGATACCAGAATCCAAAAAGGGGGAGAATGGCTTGGTGTGGCAGGAGATCCAAGGGGGTGGGGCAGCCCGAATGCAGGACCCGCGGAGAGTCAACCAGTTTTTATGTTTTAATGCCGCCGCAAAAGTGGTTTGGTCAGCTGTTCAAACTGCTACCAACCGACCGAGCCTGCCCACTCCCCCAAGCTGCCACCCCACCGTTCCACCACCCCCTTTTGCCCCCTCCTGCCTCTCTCCCAGATGGACAAAAGTTTCACCTGCTCGCAGATGCAGCTTGCGTGCGATCCAGTCGAGTGTTTGTTGGCATTAGCCATGGCTAAGAAAAGCGGAAAGCCCAGTACAGGCAACTAGAGAGCTAGAAAGTTCAGGCTGCCACACCACACCACCTCACCCCACACCCTCAATGCTGCACCGCAGAGTTGCAAGCATAAAATTTTCACACTCGCGATGCTGCGAGCTACCTAAACAATTGAAATTGAACGCAATTAAAATATAAAACTAAATGGATTTCAACAGGCGGCGGAAAAAAAAAGACCGGAATTAAGGAGAAGAGCCAGGCAGCGGCCAGAGTGGTGGCCCAGAAGAAAGGTCCATTGACAAACAAATTTATGTGGCGAGCCACAAATCTTGCCGGTTTCAAATAAACAAAACTAAATGCCCAGACCCTAGAATAAATTAACTTCCGATCTTCGGGTATTCGAACTCAAGTACAGTCCGGATGGCAATGGATAAGATGGCAATGGAAAATCGAATTAAGGTAGTGCCGGAGAAGTACCTACTCGTCCATGCTTATACTCTCCGCCCGCACTGTACCGTACTTATATAAATATTGTAGCTATATGTTCCTGATTGTATACACAAATCGAATCTACTGAGTCATAGAGCCTCGCTAAGATTCCGCCGACTTGGAATCGGGGTGTTATGGTCAACGTCAGGCGGCGGGGATTTCAAATGCAGGCGAGCTACGAAAACACTCAATAAAATTCGTTGATAAATTGCGATCGGCATCAAAGGTAGCCCACTGTGCGAATGGCGCTACTCCCCTGCCCCTGCCCTCTGACCCACCTCTGGGATGGGGCACCCCGCTCCCGGGCCACCCCATCAGCCACTTGCAGCAATCTTCTATGGAAATTTATCGATTGTTTTTGTTTAGAGAATTTTTCGGTTCGAATAGACACAAAAGCGCCAGTGCCGACATGGGATTATGGATGGCGGGGAGGTCTAGGATCTCGGATCTCGGATCTCGCATCTCGCATCTCCTCCATAAGGTGTTTCTTATGGGCCTTCCATCTGATCGGACTTTGATTGGACCGAGATGCTATTCACAAATCAGAATATCTCCTTAATAAAGATGTTGGCAGGCGAACGCTTAAATAAATCCACTATTCTTCTAAATCAACTGGAATTGCATATTTGGGCGATTTTTACGATGGCCACTTGAGCCATCAGGATCATTAATTTAATTAAATTACAGGCTACGGGCTTTAATTAAGTGTTATGACTAAACGGCTTGATTAAATTTTCTGTTTCTAGTGGAAAAGTGAAAACTGTTTCAATTAAGGAACTGAAACACCTTCGGCCCATAAATTGAGATCCGATCTGGCCCTCTGTTCGAGCCAAGAGTAGCGCAACGAAATGGCTCTTAACTCAAATGACAATTGCAGAAAAGGCATTAAGTCACAAAAACCCATTAGGCATTACATTACCCGAAGCGAAGACGGAAAAACTTTAATTTAAAATGCTGAACAAATTATGACATGGCAGAAATAGCCGGGCCCAAACCCAATGGGCCACAGCCATATTTCACATATCGCCCTTTGTTTTAGGCCGGCCAGCTTGCCTCTCTCATTTTTGGGCCAATTGAAGCGTTAAATTATCAATTGGCCAAAAGGGGTTCAATTGGCCAACGGAGAAGAGATGGCTAGAACACGATGGCTAGAAGAGAGTCCGGGCGGACACGCTTGAATTGATGATCATCGGCCGGCGATCGACGACTCCTGGAAAACTTTGAGTCTTCAACTCGAGCCGGGGGCAGGCAACTGGAAAATTGTGCCGACACAATCATTATGACAAGGCAGGTGTTCTCATATTCCACCGCCAGTTGCCAGTTGGCAATGGCCAGTTGCCAATGGCCAGTTGCCAGTTCCCAGTTGCACCCCTCCCCCTGACAGAGTTTGCCCAAAACATATTTATATGGATCGAGATCCTGTATGATTCAATTTTTCATCGATTGCATTATCAATTGCTCGACTGCTGCTGCTGGCTCGGTTGGTAAATCATAAAGTGCAATTGATGCTGTCCCAAGAACGGGTTTCCATTGCCGCAATTTGTTGCATCTAATCTGGATGCGAGTACCTAGCTGTGTATGTGTGAGTGTGTGTGTGTATCTGGCTCTGTTTGTGTTTGTGGACAGGTTGCCTTTTGTTGCATTAATTGATTCATATTTGTTCGTCTTGTCTTGCAGCTTTTTAATGGGATTTCGGTTTCCTTTTTTTTTTGTGTTTTTGCTCCATATTTGGCATTTATGATTAATTGAATTTGTCTCGAAAAGGCCAAAAGTGGCTCTAAGAAATGTATTTTTTATTCGTCTGGCCAAATTATCAAATAATTAGCTAATAGCACGCGCCAAGATTTCTTTTTAATAAGTTCGCCTTCTAAGGAGTTGCAAAAAATGCCGGGCAGTCGATTAATTTTAATGCGTATTTTATAAATTAATGCGATTTTATTCATTAATTAGCCATATATTGGCCTTGGGGCATTTTTTTCTCAAAAACATTTGAAAATTTCTTGTTAAACTCGAACTACGATCGTGAGCTACAATAAGTATGCTATAGTTATTTAAGCTGGTGCTCTCAAAGGTAGGCAACATGTTTTCCAACCACTCTACCGATCGCTAGATGGCGCTTTTTTACATGGACATGTAAATAGCAAGTAAGCACTTGGAAAAATATGTTTACAAATGGTTGTTTATTTTAACTAAAATCACACTATTATTAACTGATATTATTAAATCTAATAATTTTGACAATACAAATTTTAATTTTATTTTGTTTAATATATCAAACAATTTCGCTACAATAGAAAAACAATCAAGCTGATTGACAAAATTATCA
Organism: Drosophila atripex; assembly: GCA_035045925.1. Taxonomy (NCBI): domain Eukaryota; kingdom Metazoa; phylum Arthropoda; class Insecta; order Diptera; family Drosophilidae; genus Drosophila; species Drosophila atripex. The sequence continues at coordinate 678,490 of JAWNOP010000022.1, read as the reverse complement.
GATAATTGCTCTGCAAATGGAATTGTTCAGAAATATTCACAACACTATTCACAAAGAACCCCCGCCTTGGTAACACTTGAAGAACTCTTCTGCGATATTTCAAGGTGTAGGCTAAGTGCATTATAATATTAAAGTGATTGCCGCACAGCCCCCCACTCCCACCTCCCGATAAGGGACCTCTTATCGGCCAGGGCAGCCACAAATATTTGTACTTTTTTTCTGTTTCTTCGAATACCTCATAGTGTTGGGGGGAGGGAGAGCGAGAAAAGTGAGTTTAGTTTGGTAGAGTTCAAGCTGGTGAAGGTCGCACGCGCAAGAAGGCTGTCTGATAAGTTTGTTGGCGATCTTGTTGTAAGCGCTTTGGCCCGATTATTGTGCTTGGTCAGTTGTTTATGGCCTTTTGTATTTTTTATGCATTTTCGCCCTTTTATTACAGCGCTGGGTGCGTGCTGATTAGCCATGTGCCCGGCTTTCTACAACAAACACTCCACACTCGTAAGCCGCAGCATCAACAAGCTGCTAATTGGGGGCCATCCATGGGATGCATTCAATTGAGACACATCCGTTTTTTCAAAGCGTTTTTGTTTTTTGATAACAGTGGATGAATGAGAATGGAAATAGAATCGTTAAGGGAGCGTGATTAGATAAGTTTGTTGGTCTCTTGTAAGCGTTATCCCCATTTGAATAGCTACACTGAGAACTATTTTATTGGCATATAAGATGTTTAAGCGAATTAACAAATTCTTGGAGTAAAATTTAATGAACTGATACACCAAGTTATACCCCGTAAACGCCGCAATGCATATGAAATCAAAAACCTCTCCAAGCAATTAATTTCCCAGCGAAACAGCAACAAAAATCAACGTCAGGCTGTAAAAATTTATGAATGAATAAAGCAGAATCAGGCGAATATCACACACACACACACACACACATCGGACACACACTTGAAACCCCAAAAAGGCGAGCCAAGTTGGGGCGAACGAAACAAAAAAAAAGTAACAATAAAAAGCAAACAAGACGAAAATCACAAATAGTAAGTGAGTACAAAGTGGCTTGCATATGAAATATAAAACAGGCAAGATCTGACTACAAACGCACATATTTACATGGACACGGGTGTGTGAGTGAGTGTGTGCCTGATACATATATGTGTGTGTGTGTGTGTGTGTGTGGATGAATGAATGAAAAATTGTAGAAGCAGCAGAACAACAACAGCAACAAAAAGTTGTTAACGCAGCAGTTCCACGAACCGAAAAAAAAAATTCAAAAAAATTAACCAAAGAAAAAAGCAGCGACAAGACAGGGAAAAAGATCTGTGAACAAGAAATTTGAAAGGTTACAAAAACTGAAATTAAAAACAAAAACCTAAATCTGAAAAACACGAGCAAGTGTGTGTTGGAAACTCGTTTTAAATTTTCATTTCCATTTGCAGCAGCCAGGCACTCAGAAAAATATTAGTTAGAACTTCCAAGTATTCTGCACAGAAATATCTAAATCTAAATGTTCAAAAATAAATTAGGAGAATGATAGTTAAAAAATAAACAAATAATATATAACAGATAAAAGAGTAATCTGGTTTTTTTTTTTTTGGTGCAACAGCTGCCCACAAACTGTGCGTAGCATGGGAGAGATAGGGGGGAGTTCAAATTATGAATAAATAAGAAGTTGGAGCGGCAGCGAGAGCGAGCAGCTAAAAATCAAAATAAATACACAAAACTAACAAAGCGAAAACCACGACTGCATTTGGATTTCAAGCTGCCCACGGGCCGAGTCTCTCAGCCACAAGAAGAGAAACAGCAGGAGAGGCTGGGACTGGAGACTGGGGACTGGGGACTGGGGACTGCGCCCCAATAAAAAGAAGCGGCTCCAAAGACAAAGCCCAAGAAGATAAAGAGGAAGCAAGAGGATGAGGATGAGGAAGAGGAAAAGGAAGAATTGGAAGCCGGTTTGCAGGAACCAGCCTAGGAATGGCTTGGGGAGAAAGAGAGGGCGTCAGCTCACGCAAAAAAGGAAGGAAACAAACATCAAGCCCCATCACCAGAAGAGAGCCCCACCATCCCACAGATACAGAGAGAATCGCTGCTATCGGAATAACAACAAAAATAAAAACAAAAAGAAGCCAACAAACAAGATCCACTCGTCGTTGCCTTATATTCCCCCCATTCATCAACTGCATTTCAAAGCCGCCACAGTTTTTATTTCAAAATTTTTTTTTTGTTCGTTGCCTTTTCAGAACCAGCTATTTTTCGTTTTGTACATTTTTTTTTTTGTTTTTGTTTTTGTTGGAGCCTCTTGAGTATGAATGAAAACGAACGTGTTTCTTGGGGAGAGCTCCACCGAGAGAGAGAGCCACTACATACATGAATGGATGAATGAAATGAGCGCCAAAATGAATGAAAGTAGTGGGGCTCTCCGTTCTATCGCTCTCCGAAGGTGGAGCAGTCGCTCTCTCGCTCTCCCGCCGGGGAGCATTTTTATACAATTTTTACCTTATTTTTTGCAAAAAAAAAAATCATAGCACATATTAAAAACGAAATTTAATTTGCTTTATTTATTATTTTGCTTTGCTCGTTTCGTTTTGTTTCTGTGTGCTGCTCGCTTGTTATTTCCAAAGTTTATGATTAATGAGAGATGATTAAAGGCAGGCGGTGCGTCAGTGTTGGTGCGCGCGTTCAGATACATTTGTATCTGTGCGGGCATATAATTAAAATAAGGGCAGCCTGCGCGTATCTTCGTCCACATAATGTAAACTAAATTTACGTGTCTCGGCTGCTGGGATCTTGCTCTTTCCGAGCTGGTCCCCCTTTATTTTTTATGCCATCCCCATCCCCATCCCCAATGCCCGTTTTCCATTCAGCATCTGCGCAGTTGTCGCCGTTTTGCATGTTTTTTGTGATTTAATTTTTTGTTTTTGTTGCCATTTTACGGCCGCGATCTTCTAGCAACGAGCGAAAAGTTCATGCTGGCAGCCGTTTTCAGAAAAGGGATTCGGCTGCCATACATGTACACATACCATACATACATACATACATACGTTCGTATGATGGTACATACCATATAATATAGTTTCAAAAGGGTGGACCAAACATTTATGTAATTTATATTAAAATTTCTTATTTGTGCCAAGGAGTACAATATTATAAATTTTAATCTTAAGGATAGTCTTTTTTTTACTTATTTTCCACTATGACATAGATTATTTACTTTCTACATAGTAAGTAAAAAATGTCCACAGTGCGTATGAGTGATAAGACCAGGCTTTTAAGTTTTCCACTGAAACTCTTTATAGAAAACCATGGTTTAGAAGTTAAAAAAACCTATTATAACTCTTGATTTACGAGATTTCAAAATCCATAAATATATTTTGCCCGAAAACACTACGTATGAGTAATATTTTTACTAAATTCTCTACGTATGCGTAATATTTCTTCCAAATTAGTTATTTTTTCATAATATTCGCAAAATCCTATACGAAAGTTCACCCTAACTACACATATTTGTATATTTAGTTGGGCACTGACTTTAGTCTTGGGTTGCGTTGACATTGAAATTGTTTGCGCTTTGTTGATCTCTACGCAGCGATAAGACATAAATACATAAATACTTTTTACGTTTTGGGGTTCTTTTGCTTTTGGGGACTGTCTTTGGGACCAAAAAAAAACAAAAACAACGATTTTTATTATTTGTTTTTATAAACATTTTAGCCCTGCCATTGGGGCAGCTGGGATGTAGGATAGAACAGTATCCCTAATAGTGAAGGAATATGTACAGAAGCCTAAACCCTAAGCCCTTCTCTAAAATCTTGTTATAAAATAGGGTTTTAAGAACTGAAAATTAAAATTATTTACTAATTTTGATTTAATTAACATTCAGCCTATCATATTCTCAGTAAATTCAAATTTTTGAAAACATTTTGTTTAGCGATAAGAAGTATTTGTCACACATACAATTTATGTAATTTCAAGTTGAGTACAATCACAAAAAATGAGTATTTCCCATTATTAAGAAATGTTGTGCATACATTGTTCTCACTCCGCGAACAAGCGACAAAAAGATGCATAACAAATGACCATAAAACACTGTCCGATACAAATACAAATGAGTCTGTTTTAGCGCAGATACTTCCACACAGATACCCATCCACGTGTGTATGTCTTTGTGCAATAATAGATAAAATATACTACACACATGCCAAGCGGGGCAGAAGAAAAGCAACAGAAACAGAAACAACAACTGCGATGCCAGCGATGTTTTGTCACATTACGTATACGAGCAGTTGACGGAGTGAGTGACTGACATATTGCCTGATTGACAGCGGCAGCAGCGCGGGGCCCGAGGGGTCTGAGGGGTGTTGGGGCCAGGTAGTGCTGCTGCACATTTAAGATATTTATTTCGTGCATTTCGGATGCAAATGTATTCGGCTGTGAGATCTTTTTTTTTACTTTCGAGGAGCATCGGAAGGGGGGAGCTGCTGCTCGGTTGCAGAAGCATTTGAATGAATGAATGAATGGATGAGTGAGTGAGTGAATCTGTGTAAGTTTGCTTGGCACTTTGCCGGCTCTTTAGTACGCCCGGGGGACGGGGAGGGATTGTGGAAAAAGGGTGCGTGGCAGGCCCACCGGAAGCTATCGACGTGACTTTTCACTGAATTATGAACCTAACTATGCGCCGCCGACAATTATGTGTATTCTCCCGACTACATTATAATAAATACACCCGATATGCTATAACAAGCGATCCCACACACATTATTTTTTATTATCTGTGGGGCCTGGCCCCGCAAAATATCTTCTCCTTTATTGTTTTTGCCGTTTTATTTTTTGTTAGCAGAATGCTTTGTTGGCTTTATCTTATCGGCAAATATTTTGGCTCGCTCAGTCCCTCGGCGTCTGCTGTTCGCTTTTTATCGCCCAGTACAAAAGGCAAAAAAGTAATAATAGAGTCGCAAAAGCCACTAACTTTCGGAATTGTGTTCGGCTGTGACGACCCCAGGATATCCTTCGGAATGTAATTAGCCTACAGTTACAGTCTTTGTGTAGAAAAGTATTACTAAATTCTGTCAGAGAATACAAGTAATATCTCCTTTTGTTTTATGAGAAATGTGAAAATAAAAGTAATCTCTCCGGAGCTCCATCATTGTATGTGTCTTCAAATAAGGCAAGATAGGGCCATACCGCTCCGCAACTATACAATTGTTGAACGCTTGCTCCTCAACAACATTTTGCTTTTCAATTATTCGCATTTCTTGGAACTCTGTTATCAAGCCAACAGCCCGAGGAGGCCTCAGACGAAGCGAAATAAAGTCCATTACTGAGTAAGGAGTATGAGTCCAATGTGGGCTAAGGCACTAGGCCAGTTGTTGGTAAGGATAGGTCTTCGAACTCACCCAATGAGGCCTCATGATCCGAAATATCCGAGAGACTGCAGATCGGAGGCGGCAGGTCCTTACAGCCATGGATAGGCTCCTCCTTGATGAAAATGGTTTTGGACTGAAAAGTAAAGAGAATTATTAATTAAGATTTATTAATTTATGAATTTAAAGCCAAGAACCCTAACAGTTTCATCTATGAAATTAAATTAGCCCTCCCCCTAGATTTGTTATTATGTTATACAATCCCCGTATTTATAAACAAGCCACTTTCACCCAATTACAAAATATTCAAGACTCGGGCATAATCAGTGCCCCCGGGCTGCAGAAACAACAACGGTCGTGGCATAGATTGCCGGCAATTGCCTGTCTGGGGGAAGCGGCAGTGCCAACTATGGACGGGTGCCTGCCCCAATCTACGTCGACATACAACGGCGACAGAGTCAGAGTCAGATGGGCCCATGGGCCGCTCTGATGGGTCTGATCATGTTGAACGCGATCTAATAAATTGAATTGTACATTTGACTCGCCGGGAACTGTGCACACAGCTCTGTGACTGTCGCTTAATGATAATGGAGGTCAGAATAGTCAAACGGAATGCTCCATAAATATCGTAATCAATTTTTGAGTGAATCAAGTCGCACAGTCCCTTCTGTTCCTCCCCCCCCCCCCCTTTCCCGCCCTTTTTTTTTTGTTGTTTCTCTTTTTTATGTGCCATCCCCCGGTTTTTTTTCCTTTCCTCATTATGTTTTGTCGGGCGTGTGCCCCGGGGGTTTTTTTTTTCTCTCAATCTCGGCCCCGTTTGCTGCGCTGGCCTCCCCCCCCCCCCCCCTCCCTCTTTTCTTTCTTGGGGGGGGTGGGGGCCCTGCCCTTCGGTGGGGGGGGGTTCCGTTCTTCTCCTGGGTGTGGGGCGCCCGGGGTGGGGGGGGGGGGTGTTTTGTGGCATTTTCGTCGCGGCGTCCCCGTGGCGCCCCCCCGTTTTTTTGCGGGCGGGGGGGGGGGCCCGGGGTTGTGGGGCCGGGGGGGGCCTTTGTGTGTGGTGTTCCCCCGGGGGGGCCCGGGGGGGGGGGGGGGGGGGTGTGGCCGCGGTGTCCCCGGGGGGGTGGGGGGGGCGAAAATAATAAAAAAGTCGCACAGTTCCCAATTGGAATTGGAATTGGAACCTAATTGTCAGACACCAGGATCCACAAGTCCCGATCACGATCACGATCACGATCAGCTTCAGTTACGTGTTGGGAGAAACCCAAAACTCGGAGGCTCTGACCTGGCCGACCAGGCCAGACAAACCCGATCGGATTACCATCGGCGGCTACATTTTCCGACCGACTGGGCATGCGCATGTCCTTTTTCGGGGCTTTGGCATTTGTGCGGTGTGCGGGGTGCGGGGTGTGGTGTGTGGGGGAAAGGATCGGTCAGGCTTTGGGGTCAGGCTGTTGGCCCCGACCGACCGGATGAAAGTGGTCAACGGCTCGACGGACCAACGGATATGCTTACCGCAGGCGATGTGTCAAATGCCTTCACTTGGGACCTGTCACGTTGGGGAGGAGTGTGGAAAAATGAAAGAAAGGAAGGGCTACCAGTTGGCAGCCGAAGAACTCAATACCCTGTTTTTCATGCATTTTTTTATTTTTAGATTTAAGTAATTCGGAACTCAAGAAAGGATAACCCGCCTGGGAGAAGCCTTATAGTCTCGGGAATTCGTAACTCTACGTATTCCAAACTTTGATGAGACCTTTTGTCTATCCAAGTGCGTCATGGGCCAAGTGGCACGCTTATGGCTCTTATAGCAAACAAACAAAAGATTGTAAACACAAAAGGCGTTCCAAGGAATGCGAACGAATTGGCAACACCCTCTCTTAGAGACACCTCATAGCCGGCCCGACTCCACAGTCCGGAGGGCTGAAAAGTGTTGATAAAAGCCAACAAAGCATAATACATAATAATTGCGTTTTGTTTGGCCAACCAAATTTAGAATTCAGCCAACGTGACCGGCATTTGCAAGGGGATGACACTGCCAACTGCATGGGACTGTCAGATTGGCACAGAAACCGATGGACAGGCTATCGATCACTCGATCAGCAATTCGCCTATAGGCAGTTATATATAGAACTTATAGACGCGTAGACGCAGCTATCGATCAGCGACGTGCTACCTAGTTTTGAATAAGCCGGGAGTCCTATTCGGGTCTTGACCAGGCCTTATCCAACATGGAATAGTCTCCTAAAGTAAATCCAATCATGATCAGAGCCTCCAATCCAATTATATCCAGTGACCTGTTCGGAAGCACTTCAATCACGGATCTCTATTAAAATGCCCAACTGAATCACCTGAAAGTACTTTGGTGCACTCACCTCAACTAGGCTGGACAGAAATGTGACTTTGCGGTTCTTTTTGAGCCTCATGGTGCTGGCCTGGCTGGAGCTGTTGCCGGCGCTATTACTGCTATTAGTGTGATGGCTGGGCGGCGGCTTGAACAGATGTCCGTTGATGGTGTTCAGGTTGAAGAGCTCGTGGGCCGCCTTATCGAGGAATGCCAACTGGGCGGCAGCGGCGGCTGTAGAGTGGGAGTGCGAGTGCGAGGATACTGTTGCAGCGGCCGCTGATGTTGTTCCAATTGCCGCGGAGGCGGGCAGGGCTGGGGGCAGCATAAATTTCGTGGCAGACAGATCTGTTTTACAAATCGCCAATTCCATATTGCGCAGGCATCTAGATAGGGAGGGAGAGGCGATAAAACAAACAATTAGCGGGCTGCTCAATAAACAAATCAATGCAATTATTACGGCGGGTGGTAAACACGCGTGAGTGTGTTAGGTGTCTTAATTATCGCTCAATTATTGGCTTATTTTCCCGCCTCATACCGTTTTATTGGAGGTGCCCCATGAGCACCTACCCACCTAGTTGGCTCCGGAGTTCGCACCTCTTTCACGGCTCAATCCGGCTCTGTTGACTCAAGGAATTATGACACTTTTCCCCACACAACTCGGCCCAGCCCGACTCTGGCCGACGGCTCGAAGATCAAAAGTGTCCCGCCACCTTAAAAAGCGGCCACAACAAAAGTGCCGCCCCAGCGGTTTGCATATGAGCACACTTTTTAATTTGTTTACACAGCATCCATCGTACATCCAGCGATGCTGGAGGATGAAGACGACCCAAGTCGAAGGGTTTCAATTTTCTAAATATATTTCTAATGGGTTTCGTTCTCCGGCGAGTTCTCAGAGCTACCAAATATTTGCCCTGGCCAGGTTTCAAGGAAAGAAACACGAAAAGATACTTTGAAGTGTCGCCACAAAGGGGTCGGATATACAGATTCTTCTCTGGGGGCTCACTTCTCCAAACATTACGTCCAAACATTACTCAATTATTGCGGCAGTTGGGGAAGTACCAATGCACTCGTTATTGTTATCACTAAATTGTATTATTCCTACAAAATAAAATCAAAATATTAATTCAGAGTTCTGAATTCGGAATAATAACAAGTTCTTAGGCCTTTGGGTTTATCAACGGAAGTGGCCAAGATAAGCTTCGAAGAGCGAGGAGAGCAAGTTGAAGAAACCCCAAAGGCCCCACATGAGGGCTTTTCTCAAATGGCCGGCCAGTAGCCGTTCTTCCTCGACTCCCCGATGCCACTATAAATAACACGGTTTTCAGATAAAACCCTGAAATTACGCATTAAATATTATATATCCCCATTATATACGCTCCGAGTGATAAAGCCATTTGGCGGTGAATCAGTTAGCCAATCCGCAAAAAAAGGGTAAGTGAGCAACTAAAATATATTTTTCGATAAATACAAATCATTTTCCAGTTCATCTAGTTCCAGTTTTGGATCATGATTATCAGAATAATTGAAGCGTTTAGACTCATACTCCATTTGGAAGATCGAAGATCGCCAAAAACCCCCTGCTGCCCTTCGACAGAGAGTATCTTTGGACAGTGGCCGCTTAATTAGATACGCTATGCAAATGTATAGATACTGTCGTCCCATCGGTGACGGAGTCCGCCTCCCTTCTCTGTCGCTCACACAGTCGCAGTGGTATTGCGGCGGACAGTTATCTAGTCGCCTTATCAGCCATACATATGGAAATCTCCCGCATATACATATGTTGTATGTATGCATGTTTGGATGTGTGTATTTGTGTACGTGTAGATAGATGCAAGTGTGTATGGGTGGAAGAAATTCCGCCATGTTCGTGCCGATCTAACTGAAGAAAAACAAAACGAAGAAAAATGGATCAGAGGCACGATTTCAAGCCGACTCTGGATACACCCTTTAGGATCCTTCCTAAAAATGTTTTGAAATAATCATGAAAGGAGTATCTTCTACTGAAAACTATCTAACTTTTGGTCCAATATGGCTCCAAGAGTCTAACACCTTGAATATAATATAAAGCCCCCCTTGAAAGATCAGCCTTAGAATCGTTGCATAAATTTGTGATTTCTTGCGAAATCAATTGCGATTTGATTTGCTGATTTCGGTACACGATGCCGCCTCGGCTGGGCACAATGGTTATATATGTACATTCCCAAACAGATCTGGCATATGGGGCAGGGATGTGTGCGCGAATCAAGTGAGTGCACTAGGAGCGAATTTAAGTTAATCAACATTTAAATGGATAATAAAATCAGCGATGCAGTCCACAGCTCCACAAAAAGTTGATTTATTTCGCGCCACTAGTCCTTCGCCCGCCCCAACCAATGCAACCAATTCAATGTGGAACGGCACCAACAATTACTAAATCTGCGCAGAAATAACACATATATGTATGTATGCATATAGTCGGTGGGATATATATAGAATGACGGCTGCATATGATTTTGAATATGGTAGCAATACTAAAGTGTTCCTTTCACACGAAAATAATTTATTGACGCATAAAAGTGGCCAAGATAATTGGCAGCTCTTGGCAAGTCGAATTGATTTCTCAGTTTGGCTCAGGAAGTGCAAATGCCTGACAACTAGAGCAGGTTACGCAACAAGTCTTCAAGATCAGGAACCATAATAGCTTTGATTTTTTCGAGAGGAGAACCTTTCTTCAATCAGATCAGTGCTTATCGGTCGAATATATTTTGCAGCAAAATAAAATAATAATCCTTATCAACCACGAATTCCCCATTTACCAACAGATAGTGGATTTGGAAAGTCAGCCAAAGGAATCAAATGAAAGTGGCTAATGGATACTGGCACTGGGCTATAGTGGATTTTCGAGTGCCGGAGAGATTCGGCTGGGAGGCGACGAGAGTCGCAATCGCCAAACTATCTGAGCCAACCTTATCGGCCAGACACACACACAGATAACCGAAAACAAAATCGGGGGACAATCAACTAAAGAGGCGACAACAAAACAGCCACATGAAATCCAAAAATCGGAGCATATGTTTTCCCTGGAAAAGAGCAGTCTTTTGGGAGGGCAAAGTAAGTGGACCAAAGAAGAGAGAGTATCTCGGTATCTTGAAAATCTTAGTATCTTTGTGTCTCGGTGTGCGGCTTCGAGTCTGGGTCTGGGTCTGGGTCTGGATCTGGAGCCTGTGCGCAGCAGATGCTTCAAGAACAGATTGTAAACGAATATGATCTTTCGATATGGTGCACACTCCTCGTCCAGACGACTGCAACAACAACAACTATAGGGGTGCAATTTTTCGGTGTGTACGTAACGGTAGAATACACATTTAGTCGCATTTGCTGCTGCTGCTGCTGCTGCTGCCACTGCTGCTCTTTTCCCTTTTTAAAATGTTCGCTGGAAAGAAGGGATCTTCGATCCCATCCCATCCCATCCCATCCCATTCCATTCCATCCCGTGCTGAAGATGATCCTCGGACCTGCCTGCGCACATGTGTTTCTCTGTATCTGTGTCTGTGTGCGAGTATCTGTGAGTTGTCTTGTCATGGGATCGATCTTGATCTCGGCCTGTCTGCAGCAGGTTGATACTTTTAGCATTGGACCCGACCCGGCGCAGAATCCGAGTTTAGCGTGGCATGGGGCAACGAACCAGCCCAAGAGATCCACTGAACCGTAATTGTCTGTGGGTATTTATGGAAAAGGATCTGAAACTGGTCTGCCAAGGGAGTGCAACAAGCGAGGGAGGCTAAGAGAGAGAGAGAGCACAGTTCGATTATGACAATAATTTCCTATAATTACTCGTTTGTTTTTTGCAACTTCAGAGATAGATCTTGGGAGAATGCACCTCTTAGATACACAATCTTTTTAATATATACATATATTCAAACATATATTTCTTAAATTTTATAAACCCATTCTGTCATCAAATACTAATTTTCTTTTAATCCTCTGATAGCCCTTCAGGTAAAGGTTTCGACAGGAAAATCCCAATTATACATCTTGTTGGATGCCCCTTGAGTTTCCCAAAGGTTAAGATAGTCTATCTATTTTATTGATACCTAAGGCCGGTTGGAGTTCTTGGCCCAAAACATTTCACACATTCTCGATTACAGAATTGGTTGAAAGAATCTCTCTGCCATTAAATGATCGACCCAAATGAAATCAAAGGGACCAGAAGCTCATCTGCGGCACCGGAAGCTGTAAAAGGAACACAGTAGTAATTTCGATAGAGTTCCCACAAGGGTTGTGGAAGTGCCACTCACACACGTACACACACCAAGCTAGTTAACTTGGCTATGAAGAGGTAGAAAACCAATTCAAATTCTGTTGGCCACAACAAGTTTGTAGAGCCGCCGCAGCAATCCTGAATCGAGGCGAGATCGCTCGGCAGCCAAACCAGTTTTTTTTTCCTAGATTCATTCAAGAAAACAGGCAACACACACCAACCAACCCAAACTATCGCGATCGCGCGAGAAAGGGTTTACATGCAGGCGGAGAAACCGGGATGTCTATTGGCTGCCTCTCGACCCAATGGGCCATTTGAAGGAGTTGAATTTCTTTCAGTGCATTCGATGGGGCACAAAAAAATAATACTTGAACTACTGTTTTCAACACTTCACTTCACTCACCGGTGCGGGGCAATAAAACAGCGCCCTTCTAGAACCGCAGCTGGGGGCTGGGGGGGGCCTTGGCCTGGCTCTGTGATTCCTGACTCTTGTGATTCGGGCTCTGTTCTTGCTCGTGCGTTGGGTTTTATTAGGGTATCCAAATTAATTACAGCTTCAAATTAGGCGCACAATCTTGATCGGGGATAGGCCTCTCTTTCTTGCCAGTGATCTTAGAGCCCTGGGATCAGCCGGTTGATTAGGGCCGTAAACGCGAATATCGGGGTACTGCCAGAAGGAGAGAGATTACGTGCCAGAGACAAAGGACGAAGAGGAGACGGTTTAGGCCGGCTTATAAGACGCGAAAGGCGATACGAAAAGCGAAACAAGAGCCGAAGAAAGGAAGCACCGAACACACACACACACACACACACGCGTGCGCGTCTTTTTGGACAGAATTTTGTGCGGTTTTGTGATGGATTTTTGGCTATATTTTCCTTGTTCTGGTTCTCTTCAGATTTGATTTAAACAAACTTGCACTTTTTAGCGAATTCTTGGGTTGCGCGCGCACCGTGGAAGAGTGTTGGGGAGAGCGATGCTCGATTATCTCTGCGGTTTCTATTGCACTCACACAATCACTGGCACGGTTTCGGCTTGGGGCTGGACGCCAAGTATCTTTATTTACATATATTATTTAATTATTAATTCATTGCTGTTTCATTAATATGGTGTTTTTAACCGTTATGCCGCGCTATCACCTCACTCGCTCGCTGCTATGGTTACTCTTTCCGTTTCCGCAGAGCCGTCCGAACGCGATGAGTGAAAAAAACGAGTGATCGAATACGAACCCTCGACACTCAGAGCCCGAAATCCATTCGGGCCTGGTCGGACAAGTGAGAGTAGAATCACTGCGAGAGAGTTCATTACAGAATGAGTTACCAGTAATGGTTTTGAATATTTTTTATATAAGAGATTTTATTTTCCTTCTTTAAAGAGAGGTGCAAGAGTTTTTATAAAAATACTGTTATACTTTATTTAAAAAATTGGGTTTTTTACAAAGTCATTTTCCTTGTAGATTTTTAATTTTACAGATTTTGGTCTACGTTTGCATTACAAGTAATGTATTATTCCTCCGCACTCGAAGTACTACAGGCGGCAGTGAGAGAGCAGTGAGCAGCAATAAAACTATAAATAAAATATAAATAAAATAATTTATAAAAAATAAAACTATTTTAATCCTTTTCTAGCTAAAATATGAAAAACAAGTCATAATTTAATGCAGTAATAATATTTATGGAAAGAGCGGGTGACAAAACTCTTAAGCATCAATGTTATCAGTAAGCAATGATAACACATTGGGGAAATCCCAAAAATTAAAATCGAAAGCGTTTTTAGATTAAATATTCATTGTTTTTATTCTAAACCTCAATACAATTTTTAAACAATTTTTTGTTGACAGCAAAACAGAGAGCAATCTTTGCGTGGGGGCTAGGGAGCATCGATTTTCCCCACTCACATAGAGCAAAAAAAAAAAAAAAAAAAAAATCAGAACTACATATTTTAAGCAGAAAAAACAAAGTGTCGCGGGCGACAAAAAATAGCAACAAACTAAAAAAAAATCTGCTGGCTCAGAACTGTGTGTGAACTGCGCATACGTGTGCGAGTGTGTGTGGGTGTGCATGGGGCGATCACCAAAAACAAAAACAGGTTTGCGAGTGCCGGGGACTGGGGAATAGGGGGTGCTGTGCTGGTGTTTTCATATTCTGGCAACGCATTTCGCATAAATTACACACAGGCGAAGCATAAGTGCATGCAGGGGCGGCAGCCACAAACCAGCTGCACCCAGAAAAAGGGCAACAAGATCCCAGATTCCAGTCCCTATCCCGTATTCCCGATTTTCCTGCCGAAGGGAGCCAGCCTTGCATAACGAAACACGTGCAACAGCAGTACGGTTGACTGGCAGTAAGATTGTCAACCTCGGTGGAAAGGTAACATTCAAGAAGGGGCAACAAGTGCTCCGGAGAGAAACCCACCCGAGAGCGCTTGCAGCAACTGCATTTTTACAACTCGTGTAGGTGAGCCGGATTTTTATGAATGAACTCGCTGGTGTGTGTGTGAGAACTGGAAAATTACTGCAGTGGGGAAAAGCGCCGAAGCACACATGTCCAACACAACAACTCAAGTGCCTAGCAGCTGATGGCCAAAAATACATTACCGTTTAAGATACAAATCTAAAAAATAGTTCTATCTAAAATCAAATTTTAAAATTCGGAAAAAATTAAATAAGTCTTTGCAGGATATGGTACAGATTGGTAGAAAACGAACTACAAATTATTTAAGGTATTCCGCGTAGGGATTGGATGAAAAGTGAAAAAATATACACATCGCTGCGGAGCTGTTCTCACTCACTTCCCAATTTTCAAAGGAAAAATTCACAAAAAATCTATCTAAAAATTTATTTGCAGGGTTTGATCTAGATCGATAGGGAATCGATTCACAAATCTTTTGAGGTATACTGCTCAAGGATCGGATGAAAACCAAAAAAGATATAGACATTGCTGTGGAGCACATAAGCCGTTCTCACACACTTCCCAATTTTCAAGGGAGTCCTAGGGAAAAATTAACAAAAAATCGATCCAAAAATTTATTTGCAGGTTTTGATGTAGATCGATGGGGAATCGATTCACAAATCTTTTGAGGTATTCCGCTCAAGGATCGGATGAAAACAAAAAAAGATATAGACATCGCAGTGGACCACATAAGCCGTTCTCACACACATCCCAATTTTCAAGGGAGTCCTAGGGAAAAATTAATAAAAAATCGATCCAAAAATTTATTTGCAGGTTTTGATGTAGATCGATGGGGAATCGATTCACAAATCTTTTGAGGTATTCCGCTCAAGGATCGGATGAAAACAAAAAAAGATATAGACATCGCTGTGGACCACATAAGCCGTTCTCACACACATCCCAATTTTCAAGGGAGTCCTAGGGAAAAATTAACAAAAAATCGATCCAAAAATTTATTTGCAGGTTTTTGTGTAGATCGATAGGGAATCGATTCACAAATCTTTTGAGGTATTCCGCTCAAGGATCGGATGAAAACAAAAAAAGATATAGACATCGCTGTGGACCACATAAGCCGTTCTCACACACATCCCAATTTTCAAGGGAGTCCTAGGGAAAAATTAACAAAAAATCGATCCAAAAATTTATTTGCAGGTTTTGATGTAGATCGATGGGGAATCGATTCACAAATCTTTTGAGGTATTCCGCTCAAGGATCGGATGAAAACAAAAAAAGATAAAGACATCGCAGTGGACCACATAAGCCGTTCTCACACACATCCCAATTTTCAAGGGAGTCCTAGGGAAAAATTCACAAAAAATCGATCCAAAAATGTATTTGCAGATTTTGATGTTTATCGATAGGGAATCGATTCACAAATCTTTTGAGGTATTCCGCTCAAGGATCGGATGAAAACAAAAAAAGATATAGACATCGCTGTGGACCACATAAGCCGTTCTCACACACATCCCAATTTTCAAGGGAGTCCTAGGGAAAAATTAACAAAAAATCGATCCAAAAATTTATTTGCAGGTTTTTGTGTAGATCGATAGGGAATCGATTCACAAATCTTTTGAGGTATTCCGCTCAAGGATCGGATGAAAATAAAAAAAGATATAGACATCGCTGTGGACCACATAAGCCGTTCTCACACACATCCCAATTTTCAAGGGAGTCCTAGGGAAAAATTAACAAAAAATCGATCCAAAAATTTATTGCAGGTTTTTGTGTAGATCGATAGGGAATCGATTCACAAATCTTTTGAGGTATTCCGCTCAAGGATCGGATGAAAATAAAAAAAGATATAGACATCGCTGTGGACCACATAAGCCGTTCTCACACACATCCCAATTTTCAAGGGAGTCCTAGGGAAAAATTAACAAAAAATCGATCCAAAAATTTATTTGCAGGTTTTTGTGAGATCGATAGGGAATCGATTCACAAATCTTTTGAGGTATTCCGCTCAAGGATCGGATGAAAATAAAAAAAGATATAGACATCGCTGTGGACCACATAAGCTGTTCTCACGCACTTCCAAATTTTCAAGGGAAAAATTCACCAAAAATCGATCCGAAAATTCATTGGCAGGTTTTGATGTAGATCGATAGGGAATCGATTTACAATTCTTTTAAGGTGTTCCGCTCAAGGATCGGATAAAAACAGAAAAAGATATAGACATCGCTGTGGACTACATAAGCCGTGGACATACACTTCCCAATTTTCAAGGAAGTCCTAGGGAAAAATTAACAAAAAATCGATCCGAAAATTCATTGGCAGGTTTTGATGTAGATCGATAGGGAATCGATTCACACATCTATTGAGGTATTCCGCTCAAGGATCGGATAAAAACAGAAAAAGATATAGACATCGCTGTGGACTACATAAGCCGTTCTCATACACTTCCCAATTTTCAAGGGAGTCCTAGGAAAAAATTGACAAAAAATCGATCAAAAAATGTATTTGCAGGTTTTGATGTAGATCGATAGGGAATCGATTCACACATCTATTGAGGTATTCCGCTCAAGGATCGGATAAAAACAGAAAAAGATATAGACATCGCTGTGGACTACATAAGCCGTTCTCATTCACTTCCCAATTTTCAAGGGAGTCCTAGGAAAAAATTGACAAAAAATCGATCCAAAAATGTATTTGCAGGTTTTGATGTAGATCGATAGGGAATCGATTTACAATTCTTTTGAGGTATTCCGCTCAAGGATCGGATAAAAACAGAAAAAGATATAGACATCGCTGTGGACTACATAAGCCGTTCTCATACACTTCCCAATTTTCAAGGGAGTCCTAGGGAAAAATTAACAAAAAATCGATCCGAAAATTCATTGGCAGGTTTTGATGTAGATCGATATGGAATCGATTCACACATCTATTGAGGTATTCCGCTCAAGGATCGGATAAAAACAGAAAAAGATATAGACATCGCTGTGGACTACACAAGCCGTTCTCATACACTTCCCAATTTTCAAGGGAGTCCTAGGGAAAAATTGACAAAAAATCGATCCAAAAATGTATTTGCAGGTTTTGATGTAGATCGATAGGGAATCGATTCACAAATCTTTTGAGGTATTCCGCTCAAGGATCGGATAAAAACGGAAAAAGATATAGACATTGCTGTGGACCACATAAGCCGTTCTCACACACTTCCCAATTTTCAAGGGAGTCCTAGGGAAAAATTAACAAAAAATCGATCCAAAAATTAATTATTAGGTTTCGATGCAGATCGATAGGGAATCGATCCACGAATCTGTTAAGGTATTCCGCTAAAGGATCGGATGAGAACTAAAAAAGATATAGACATTGCTGTGAACCACATTAGCCGTTTTCTTAAATTTCTGAAGTACAAGGATCGAATATCAATTGCCGAGAAAACAGAGATGTCGATTTGTGACATAAAGACATATATAGACTATAAAATAAAATATAAAAATTTTGTATATTTTTTGAATTACCAGTATCAGTTCAAAAAAAGTGATTTTTGGCGCCAAGAATCGATAACTCTGTGCAGATGTGAAGATACCGGTGTCGTATATTATTTGTTAGGGTTAGAAGAGCGAAAACAACCATCAAACAAATTCTATATATAATAAATACCTGCCGGAATTAACGGTCGGACGTGAAACAAACTCAAAAATTATCATTCAGCGAATGTTTAAAAATCTGGCAGCATCATTTCTTGCAGTGCTGTAGGTCGAAGTAAGATTCTAAGTTTACTTGGTCACACTACAAAAAACGCGCGCATTTATTAACAATATTATTTTATTTTATATTTACAAAATATCAGGAAAATGGCAGAGTCCGGCAAAGCCAAAGTTCTGCAAAATACGGGGAAGTTTGTCAGCGAAAACAGAACCGAAGGGTATGTTTTGCAACAGTGGAGTAAACAGAGTTTCAATAGTTTTTAAACTTTCTAGGGACGACTTTTACAATGAGGCTGGCTACCGACAATCTCGGGAGAACGACAAGATCGACTCCAAATATGGCTTCGACAGGGTCAAGGACAGTCAGGAGAGGACTGGCTACCTTATCAATATGCATTCGGTAAGTGGAAAGACCTACGAAAACAATTAAAACTTTCCCATTCCTCACCAGAACGAAGTGCTGGATGAGGACAGAAGACTGATCGCTGCGCTGGATTTGTTTTTCATCCAAATGGATGGTTCCCGTTTCAAATGCACGGTGGCCTACCAGCCATATTTGCTGATTCGCCCAGAGGATAACATGCACCTGGAAGTGGCCCGATTCCTTGGGCGGAAGTACTCAGGTCAGATCTGCGGCCTAGAGCACATCACCAAAGAAGACTTGGATCTGCCAAATCATTTGTCTGGCCTGCAGCAGCAGTACATAAAACTATCCTTCCTAAATCAAACAGCAATGACCAAAGTGCGACGGGAGTTGATGGCCGCTGTGAGACGGAATCAGGAAAGGCAGAAATCCAATACTTACTACATGCAAATGTTGGCAACATCGCTGGCACAATCCTCGGCTGGTTCCGAGGACGCTTCGGTAGCCAAGAAGCAGCAGGACTACATGGACTGTATTGTGGATATACGGGAGCATGATGTCCCTTATCATGTGCGAGTTTCCATAGATCTTCGCATTTTCTGTGGGCAGTGGTATAACATTCGCTGTAGGAGCGGTGTTGAGATGCCCACCATTACCAGTAGGCCGGACATCCTGGAGAGACCTGAGCCCGTGGTTCTGGCATTTGACATTGAAACAACAAAGTTGCCGCTGAAGTTCCCGGATGCCCAAACGGATCAGATTATGATGATTTCCTATATGATTGATGGTCAGGGATACTTGATAACCAATCGAGAGATCATCTCCTCGGACGTGGACGACTTTGAGTACACCCCCAAACCGGAATTCGAGGGCAATTTCATAGTCTACAACGAGGAGAACGAGATGCAGCTGCTCCAGAAATTCTTTGATCACATCATGGAAGTGCGTCCTCACATTGTTGTGACCTACAACGGCGACTTCTTCGACTGGCCTTTTGTGGAGACCCGAGCGGCTGTCTATGACCTTGACATGAAGCAGGAGATTGGCTTCTCCAAGGTGAGGGATGGGAACTATCTCAGTCGACCCTCGATTCACATGGATTGCCTCTGTTGGGTGAAGAGAGATTCTTATTTGCCAGTCGGATCGCAAGGTCTAAAGGCTGTGGCCAAGGCGAAGCTGAGATACGATCCCGTGGAGCTCGATCCAGAGGACATGTGTCGCATGGCCGTGGAACAGCCCCAAGTTTTGGCCAATTACTCGGTGTCTGATGCAGTGGCTACCTACTACTTGTATATGAAATATGTGCATCCTTTCATCTTCGCCTTGAACACGATCATCCCCATGGAACCGGATGAGATTCTGAGGAAGGGCTCTGGCACTCTCTGCGAGACTCTTCTCATGGTGGAGGCTTATCACGCCCAGATCGTGTACCCCAACAAGCACCAACAAGAGCTGAACAAGCTATCTAGCGAGGGGCATGTCCTGGACTCTGAAACCTATGTGGGAGGTCACGTGGAAGCCCTAGAATCTGGAGTATTTCGTGCGGATATTCCCTGTCGATTCAGGCTGGATCCTGCCATGGTCAAGCAACTCCAGGAGCATTTGGACGCTGTATTGCGCCATGCCATCGAAGTGGAAGAAGGCATTCCCATGGAGAAAGTTCTTAACCTGGATGAGGTGCGCCAAGAGATTCTGCAGGGGTTACAGGGCCTGCACGATATTCCCAATCGTCTGGAGCAGCCGGTTATCTATCACTTGGATGTGGGTGCCATGTACCCAAACATTATCTTGACCAATCGTCTACAGCCGTCGGCTATGGTGAGTGACCTGGATTGCGCCGCCTGTGATTTCAATAAGCCCGGAGTCCGCTGCAAACGTTCCATGGACTGGCTGTGGCGCGGAGAGATGTTGCCGGCTTCGCGAAACGAGTTCCAACGCATTCAGCAGCAGCTGGAAACGGAGAAGTTTCCTCCTTTGTTCCCGGGTGGTCCGCAGCGTGCTTTTCACGAACTGTCCAAGGAGGATCAGGCTGGGTATGAAAAGAAACGTCTGACGGATTACTGCCGCAAGGCCTACAAGAAAACCAAGCTTACGAAACTGGAGACCAGAACCTCGACTATATGTCAAAAGGAGAACAGTTTCTATGTAGACACTGTCCGTGCTTTCCGCGATCGTCGTTACGAGTACAAAGGACTTACCAAGGTGGCCAAGGCTTCGGTAAGTGCTGCCGTGGCCTCGGGAGATGCGGCTGAGATCAAGGCGGCCAAAGGTCGAGAGGTTCTCTACGACTCCCTTCAGCTGGCCCACAAGTGCATCCTGAACTCTTTCTATGGCTACGTGATGAGAAGGGGCGCCAGGTGGCATTCCATGCCCATGGCAGGCATTGTGTGTCTCACTGGCTCCAATATCATTACCAAGGCCAGGGAAATCATTGAACGAGTTGGTCGCCCCTTGGAGCTGGACACCGATGGTATTTGGTGTATCCTGCCAGGCTCCTTTCCTCAAGAGTTCACTATCCACACCAGCCACGAGAAGAAGAAGAAGATCAACATATCCTACCCAAATGCCGTGCTGAACACCATGGTGAAGGATCACTTCACGAACGATCAGTACCACGAGCTAAGGAAGGACAAGGATGGGGATTTGCCCAAGTACGACATACGAGACGAGAACTCTATCTTCTTTGAGGTGGATGGTCCCTACCTGGCCATGGTCCTGCCAGCCGCTAAGGAGGAGGGCAAGAAGCTGAAGAAACGCTATGCCGTTTTCAATTTTGACGGCTCGCTGGCCGAACTTAAGGGCTTTGAGGTGAAGCGCCGCGGTGAGTTGCAGTTGATCAAGAACTTCCAGAGTTCCGTCTTTGAGGCTTTCCTGGCGGGGAGCACCTTAGAGGAGTGCTATGCCTCCGTAGCCAAGGTGGCCGACTACTGGTTGGACGTCCTCTACAGCCGGGGATCCAATCTGCCCGACTCGGAGCTATTCGAGCTGATTGCTGAGAACAAGAGCATGTCCAAGAAGCTGGAGGAATATGGTGCTCAAAAGAGCACATCCATTTCCACGGCCAAGCGGTTGGCAGAGTTCCTGGGCGAACAGATGGTCAAGGATGCGGGTTTGGCGTGTAAGTACATCATCTCCAAGAAACCAGAAGGTGCACCCGTTACGGAGAGAGCCATTCCGTTGGCCATTTTCCAGTCGGAACCGAGTGTCCGGCGTCATCATCTTCGTCGCTGGCTTAAGGACTCCACGATGGGCGATGCGGATATCCGAGATGTTCTGGACTGGAACTACTACATAGAGCGTTTGGGTGGAACCATACAAAAGATCATTACCATTCCGGCAGCTCTGCAGGGATTGGCCAATCCAGTGCCCAGAGTTCAGCACCCCGATTGGTTGCACAAAAAGATGCTGGAGAAGAATGATGTGCTGAAGCAGCGCAGGATCAACGAGATGTTCACCAGTAGGCCCAAACCAAAGCCATTGGTTTCTTCTGAGGATAAGCTGGCGGATATGGAGGATCTTGCCGGCAGGGATGGGGGTGAGGATGTCGGCGGGCGACCCATAGTCACAAAGAGGAAGCGGACGCAATTGGATGACGGGGAGGAGGATCAAGAAACTACACCGCAGGCAACCACTTGGCGCCAGGCTCTGGGTGCTCCTCCGCCTATTGGAGAGACCAGGAAAACCATCGTGGAGTGGGTGCGCTTCCAGAAACGCAAGTGGAAGTGGCAGCAGGAGCAGCGCCAAAAGAGTCGGCAGACCAACAAACGCTCCCGTGGCGATGACTCAGCTCCGGTGGCCAGAGCAACAGGATCGGCAGCTACCCTAGGCGGCTTCCTGCGACGAGCCCAACGTACTCTGCTGGACCAACCCTGGCAGATCCTGCAACTGGTACCTATCGACGATCTCGGCCACTTTACCGTATGGGCCTTGATTGGGGAAGAGCTTCACAGAATAAAGCTGACAGTTCCGAGGATATTCTACGTCAACCAGAGGAGTGCCGCTCCTCCAGAGGAGGGTCAGCTGTGGCGCAAAGTGAACAGAGTTTTGCCACGCTCCCGACCCGTTTTCAATCTCTACAGATACAGTGTCCCGGAGCAGCTTTTCAGGGACAACTCGCTGGGCATGTTGGCGGATTTGGCCACGCCGGATATCGAGGGCATCTACGAGACCCAAATGACCCTGGAATTCCGTGCGCTGATGGATATGGGCTGCATTTGCGGAGTGCAGCGCGAGGAGGCACGGCGGCTGGCCCAGTTAGCCACCAAGGATCTGGAGAGCTTCACCATCGAGCAGCTGGAGCAGCGACCCCAAACGCAGGTTAAATACCTGGCGAGTGCGAACCATAGGATGCGGAAGATCTACCTGTACCAACACAACACCCCGACAGCCAAGAAGGAGATCTGGTCCCTGATCCTGATGCCCAGCAAGAAGGGTTACATATTCGCATTGGACACAGTGCGAGCCAATCAAATGCCCAACATGCGGCAACTGTATACTGCGGAGCGTTTGGCGCTCATTAGAAACTTGACTACCGCCGAGCAAGACAAGATTCCTGTAGAGGATTACACGTTTGAGGTGCTCATCGAGGTGGATGTCAAGCAGATCTACAGGCACATCCAACGGGCACTCACCACCTACAAACAGGAGCACCAGGGACCGACGATTCTGTGCCTGCAAACAGCACTGGAGGCGCGAAAGCTCAGCCTGGCCATGCCCATCTTACTGGAATTCCCCCAGGCTCAGATCCACATCTCCGACGATGCCAGCTTACTGTCGGGACTGGATTGGCAGCGACAGGGGTCCCGGGCAGTCGTCCGGCACTTCCTCAACCTGAACAACGTTTTGGATCTGATGCTGGATCAGTGTCGGTACTTCCATGTACCCATCGGGAACATGCCACCGGATACCGTGCTCTTTGGAGCAGACCTTTTCTTTGCTCGCTTATTGCAGAGGCACAACTTTGTGCTCTGGTGGTCGGCCAGCACCAGGCCGGATCTGGGAGGCCGGGAGGCGGATGACAGCCGGCTGCTTGCCGAGTTTGAGGAGAGCATCAGCGTGGTGCAGAACAAGGCGGGCTTCTACCCGGACGTGTGCGTGGAATTAGCGCTAGACAGTCTGGCGGTTAGTGCCCTTTTGCAGTCCACCAGGATACAAGAAATGGAAGGAGCCTCCTCGGCGATTACCTTTGATGTGATGCCCCAGGTTTCTCTGGAGGAAATGATCGGAACGGTACCTGCGGCCACGCTTCCCAGCTACGATGAGACGGCTCTCTGCTCGGCAGCCTTCCGAGTGATGCGTTCCATGGTCAATGGGTGGCTGCGTGAAGTCTCCATCAACCGGAACATCTTCTCCGACTTCCAGATTGTCCACTTCTACCGGTGGGTGCGCTCCAGTAACGCCCTGCTGTACGATCCTGCCCTTCGCCGATCCCTAAACAATTTGATGAGAAAAATGTTCCTGCGCATCATCGCCGAGTTCAAGAGGTTGGGAGCCACCATAGTGTATGCAGACTTCAATCGGATCATCTTGAGTTCCGGCAAGAAGTCTGTCTCAGATGCCTTGGGCTATGTCGACTACATCGTCCAGAGTTTGAGGAACAAGGAGATGTTCCACTCCATTCAGCTGAGCTTCGAGCAGTGCTGGAACTTTATGCTCTGGATGGATCAGGCCAACTTTTCGGGTATCCGGGGGAAACTGCCCAAAGGAATTGATGAGACGGTCTCCTCCATAGTCTCCACCACGATGCGAAGAGATCCAGAAGTGAATGAGGTCGAGGAGGGGGATGATGATGAAGATGAGGACGCGGAGAACCGAGATCCCGTGGAAATCGTCGAGACCGAGGCCGATCAAGAGGAGGAACTGTCCCTGGAGCTCAATTGGACCATCGGGGAGCACTTGCCGGATGAAAATGAATGCCGAGAGAAGTTTGAATCCCTGCTTACCCTTTTCATGCAGTCGCTGGCCGAAAAGAAAACCACTGAGCAAGCGATTCGGGACATTTCCCACTCCGCTTTTGACTTCATCCTAAAGCTACATAAGAACTATGGAAAAGGAAAGCCCAGTCCCGGCCTGGAACTCATCCGCACACTGATTAAGGTTCTGAGTGTGGACAAAACTCTGGCGGAGCAAATCAACGAGCTGCGAAGAAACATGCTGAGGCTGGTCGGTATCGGCGAGTTCTCGGACATGGCCGAATGGACGGATCCCTGCGACAGCCACGTAATTAACGAAGTGATCTGCAAGGCCTGCAACCATTGCCGGGATCTGGACCTCTGCAAGGACAAGCACCGTGCCATGAAGGACGGAGTGTAAGTATAGCTGCTCCGTATCTCACCATTTATTCTCAAACTATATTTTGTGTAGACCCGTGTGGCTTTGTGCCCAGTGCTATGTGGCTTACGACAACGAGGAGATCGAAATGCGCATGCTGGACGCCCTACAGCGCAAGATGATGTCTTATGTCCTGCAGGATCTGCGCTGCGCCCGCTGCAGCGAAATCAAGCGCGAAAATCTGGCCGAGTTCTGCACCTGTGCTGGCAACTTTGTACCTCTCATTAGCGGCAAGGACATTCAAACGCTGCTAAGCACCTTTAGCAAAGTGGCAGTGAACCACAAGATGCAGTTGCTCCAGCAGACAGTCCAACAGGCACTGAACACGCCGCGTTAACTTGATGTTTGTTGTGTTTTAGATTATAGAATTTGTATCTTTAGCATATGAATATATTTTAGGCGTTAAACGAATTGCATTTATCTTAATTTTTCCACCCTGTTACAGACACTTCATTCACACTGTTTTACAAACTTAGGGCTTTGGGTTTTCCGATTTTATTGGATGTGTTAAGACGTACCAAGACACCTTCACCTCTTCCGTGTACTTGCAGACGAAATCAGCAGCAAAACTTAAAGCAATTAAACTAAGTCATACGCGGTGTGAGGCCTCTAGTTGGCAGGCTGCGAAATGGGGTCGATCTTGACATCGGGGAACTTGAAGTCGGGGAACTTGGTGAAGTCGGTCTTGCCGTCGCTGCCGAACTGCTTGGCGACACGATCAAGCTCGTTCTTAATCTCGCGCTCGATTTCGGGGCTGGGGTCCACCAGTTTGCCGCCGCTGTCGAATGCAAATAAATTTCATGTTAGCCATCCGAATGATCATCCTTGACTACAACTCCTACCTGCTCTTCTGCTTGTACTCGCGCACTTTGTCCAGGAACAGCTGCTGGATGGGATCAGAGGCCTTGTTCAGGGCAGGGGCCACGATGGCGATGTTGCGGCGGGCTTCGGTGCGCAGGACACGCACGCCATTCAGCAGGGATTGCGACAGCATCTGGAGAGGATTAGAATCAATTAGAATCGCGGGTTATTCATATGTAACCTTAAAAAGGTTATGTAATATGATTTGTTGTTTATAAGATTCCTGCCGGTTTCGAAAGCTGTCGTCCCTACTGGGTCTCTGTTTCAGCTTTCGGTTGCCCTCCCAACCCCTTCAACTTTCTTCATAATGCTACTTTTACCTTAATTTCCTTTGCAATTGCAAACTTTCGCACGGAAAACAGTCAATTGTCAGTTCACAATGGCAGCTTAGATTAGTGATGGCACATGACCGATTCTTTTAAAGCTGTCGCGACATAATCGGATCGGGTTGGACAATTTATTAATTTTTTTAAATTAATTTAAGCTTATAATATATATGTTCAATATCTGGAAAAGAAAATTACCTTTGACTTTGCTAATTATATTTATAAATAGGTAATTTGAATGATGTCCGCGCTTGAAAAAATACCAGCTACCAGTGGGACCATCAGGTGGATTGCACCTGGTCACACTGTCCGTTCCATGTTCCACGTCAAGCGCCGGAAAAAAACACGACTTGCATTTATTTAATTTACCTGGCGACTTGGCGAATATATTGCATCTAAGATGGTGAGCCTGCTGCAGGAAATCGACACCGAGCACGAGGACATGGTCCACCATGCGGCGCTGGACTTCTACGGCCTGCTCCTGGCCACTTGCTCCTCTGATGGCAGCGTCCGCATCTTCCACTCCCGCAAGAACAACAAGGCGCTGGCTGAGCTCAAGGGCCACCAGGGTCCCGTGTGGCAGGTGGCATGGGCGCACCCCAAGTTCGGTAACATCCTAGCTTCTTGCTCATATGATCGCAAGGTGATCGTCTGGAAATCGACGACGCCCCGGGACTGGAGTAAGCTGTAAGTATTGCGGGCCACACACAAACATAGGCCCCCAAGCACACCAATAAACAACAGATGCGTTGAGAGAGTCGACTGATAGATACCTTATGTTTGCAAATAAATCGATGTATAAATCAATGTTATCTATTCGATGTTAAATACTAGTTATACTAACATCAATCTAAAATAATTAAATATATAGTTAAGAAAGCTATAAGGTATTCTAGTTTAGAGAACCAATATTGCTTTTATCAGTACTTGGTACCCATCGCACAATACATTTAAAAGACCTCATGTTGTACATATGTTTTCGGAGCTGTTATCATTTGCTCGGCTGCCACATCTAATCTTTGTTCTTCTCTACTTGCCGCATTTCAGTTATGAATACAGCAACCACGACTCATCAGTGAACTCAGTGGATTTTGCTCCCTCGGAGTATGGATTAGTTCTGGCCTGCGCCAGCTCCGATGGCTCGATTTCGGTGCTTACCTGCAACACGGAATATGGTTCATGGGACGCTAAAAAGATACCAAACGCTCACACTATTGGGGTGAATGCCATTTCATGGTGCCCGGCTCAGTCGCCTGATCCAGCCTTCGACCAGCGCGTCACATCCCGATCGACTGCCGTGAAGCGTTTAGTCAGCGGCGGGTGCGACAATCTCGTGAAGATCTGGCGTGAAGATAATGATCGCTGGGTGGAGGAGCAGCGTCTTGAGGCGCATTCTGATTGGGTGCGCGACGTGGCCTGGGCGCCGTCGATCGGCTTGCCCCGCTCGCAGATTGCCACGGCCTCCCAGGATCGGCACGTCATCGTTTGGACCAGCAACGCAGATCTTACACAGTGGTCCTACAATGTGCTGCACACATTCGACGACGCCGTGTGGAGCATTTCTTGGTCCACCACCGGAAATATTCTGGCCGTTACCGGGGGCGATAACAATGTCACTCTGTGGAAGGAGAATACCGAGGGCCAGTGGATCCGGATCAACTATGAATCGGGCACTGCCATCCAGTCGAAGCAGCCGTCGTCGCATCATCCCCATTCCCAGCACCCTCAGCAGCAGCAGCCAACGCAACAGCAACTCCAGCAGGCGCCTTCGCATCCGGGTCCATCCTCCGACTCGGAGCACAGTTCGAACCTGTCCAATTCGAACCTGTCGAACTCGCAGCTATCTAATTGAACTGAACTCCCCTTCAATTCTCGTGCTAAAGTTGTGGTCAAATGTTATCTTACGCAAATACAATAAATAATATACGCATTAAAGTTCTCCCCATATAATTATGTTCGTTTTATCCACGAAACGATTGCAAAATATTGGATTTAGTAAATAAATAACCAAGAAACTTTATTGAAAATAAGAAAGTGAGCGAGTAGTTTCTAGGGGAAGTTTAGTTAGTTCCTTGGAAAACGGCTCACGCTTAGTTCTAGTAATTAGCATTAAAAGGAAGAGAAAGCGAGTGTTGACCTAATGTACCACGTTTTGTAATTAATACGTCTGCTCGAAGGAAAAGTAATCACGGACTCTATGCGAAATTGCATAGAATTAACCTGCTTTTATGGTACATTGACTCGGGCCAGCGATTAAGTCGCTCCGATAATTAGTCATAGATTAGGCTATGCCTGGGTCGGACCCACTAGTACAGGTGAGAAAATTGAAAATCCATGAAGCCGGACCACGGGGCCCAGCTACCGTATGCCCTGTATCCGTTTGTTGATACTTTTGGTAAGTAATTTTTCATTCATGAGAACGGAAGTTACTCATTTCGTGTAAATTCGGGACACGTGCCGCGATAAAACACGAAACAAACAAACATTTTGCTAGAGCCAATAACTTGGATGGGTGAAAGGTGGAGGAGCCATCATGGAGGTTCTTCCGTGTGGAGTTTCTCGCCTGGGTCTCTTATCTTGTTTCGCTTAGTTTTCGAAAGTTTAACTCTTTTGATTTGACTTTGAAACAACTTCCACTTGAACTGAAGTATTTATGGCTTGGATAAGATCGTGTTTTAGTCAAAAGAGAGTTTAAAATATTAAGGATCAATGTCCTCGAAATACTCTATGATTCCCAGGTATTGTCTTAAAAGCCAGATGTTGTTTTGAAACGTTTTAAAACCAAAACTGATTCACCCACCATTTAGAGTAAGTGCTTTTCCCCATTTACCAGAAAGTGGAGTTGGGAAGAGTGAGTAATCGCCAAAGGTCAGGCATTTACATTGAGATTGCTGTAATGACAAACAATTGAAGATTGCATGTCCTGGCGGAGGAAATTGTGGTGCGACCAACGCCACAGCAAATCCGAATCCGAAATAATTGCATTTTAATAATACAACAAGTGAAAAGGCGATTAAATTCAGGCACTTTTTAATTTGAATTCCAATTAAGGAATGTCACTCAGGATCAAAGCTCCGGGACAAGTTCACTGCTCTTGAGGGCGGTGCGGGGTCTCCCTAGAAACCTTATTAGAATAACTTAGCAAGGTGCACTGGAATTCCTTCGGTTTTTTGCTGATTTTTTGCAAGTGTGTCCCGGGTGGGTGAGTCGAGGGCTATAGCCACCCCATAGTACTCCAACTAATTGTCGGTCACTTCGGCTGTGGGCCAAATATTTTGAAGAAGCCAAGAAAAAAAAACGATTTCGGGCCGAAGGAGCTACCGAACATTTTGATGATGTCATGGATTGCGTGCAACCAGGCCGTCATCAATGGTCTCGGACTAAGGACTCTCCTCGGACCAAGTACGGTTTGCATGGGCAATTTTGTTGAAGAAGTTTTTGGCGCTTCTGGGCTACCATAAGAAATGGTCGTAACCCATAATCAGTGCGGTTTAATCGTGTTCTGACCGCGGGGAGCCCAACTCCAGGCCCTTCTTCCTCCAAATCCCTCCACTGACCACATAGCTCTGCTCTCCACTGGCTCTGCTGCATTGATTTTTTGTGCGAGTACTTGGTTCCTGCGTTTTCGGGTTTAATGGTCACCTCTCTGGAACTTTCACTTTTTTGATGTGCGTAAATTTGCATATTTGTCGGGTGTACCAGGGTGCAGGGTGGCCACAGACTGTTCCATTTCACCCCACCTGACCATGCCCCTTGCTTTTGAATGAATAATGAACTATGTCCGACAGTGATGACGCCGCCACTAATTAGTTTTTTTCGTCTGAAGATAGGTCATTGAATTCGTCACACATTTTTTGTTTAAATCACTTTTGTGGAGGTATTTTGTAGCACATAGAATAGGGAATATTCTATAGCCTTCGTAGGTAATTTACAAGCATAGAGTTAGGGTTTATAGTTGTAGTTATAAGCGCTTCATTTCATTTTTATAAAGCCCTTAATGATTCCATAATCTTATTATTCGTCCTGAAACTTACAGTTAGTGTAAAATGTACCACTTCATTTCCACCTCCAGACTTTGTGAAAATTAAGCTATTTTTGAAGTCACCCTCTAAGGATCAGAATTCCTAGAGCTAAAGCAATGACGTCCTGACCTGACCACGCATGAGTTATTTAAATATGTTCGTGAGCTTTAGCATTTCGCAGTTATGTTAATGTTTTTCTTTATTTTTTTTTAGCCTGGGCCAACATGACATGCTACTGGTACTGTTCTCGAGGGCAGGCCACACTGCGTATACGTAATATACGTAACGGAATGGCAAAAGTCCCCCAAAAGTGTCGCTCCTTTGCTAAAAATCAAGGTGTACATTAACAAATGAACTTGAAATAATTCACAAAACAGCTTAGAAGGGTAGGACGAATATTTAGCATGCATTTGGCTGCATTTAGGTGGCAATGGAGTGGCCCGAATGACCGAGAATGATAAATTGGGAAAGTCATGGAAAGGTTATTTGGTCAAGTGTTGGCCAAGAGACAAGGCTAACAAGGAGCAGTGGCTATCGAAGCTCTCGCCTGGCTTTGCATGCAACTTTCGGTGGCAGTAAGACGACCTACCCTCAGACCCTCGTCGGTCCTTAGACCCACCTTTGACTTGGTAGTGTGTGCATGTCCTGGAACGCACGAAAACAAACTTGCATGCCAAATTGGTGAAAGTGTGTGTCTATATGCAATTAGACCTGGTCATAATATGGAATTAAAGGACTTAAATTGGCATTCTTTGGAGCCGCTAATGCCGTCCTGGCTTTGTAATCAGCAGAACTATGATGACCTCTAGGCATGAGTACACCCCGAATGAGATTTCGTGAGAAAATTATATATCGCTGGTTGCTAGACGGAGAAACTCCAAAGTCGCACTAATTAATCATCAGTTAAGACCAAAAACATGACGCCCAGATTGTTGAAAGGGAATAAGTTCTTTAATTACAATCGCCTGATGGTCGGTAAGGGCCTTACCTTCTCGAAGGCGGCACCTTCAATTCGCTGCAGTCTCTGATTTGGTCAAAAGATTCCGTGATTTTTCTATATAATTTTCCTGCTTGTTTTCCGTTTTAGCTTTTTTTTGTGATTTTTTGCTGCGACTGTTGGCCAGGAACATTTATCAATAACGTCAAGAAATAAATATCCAAAATAAATTTAGGACTTTTGCCGCATGGTAAATTGAATCAAGTGGTCCGGCCATTTTTTCTGAATAATAATTAAAGAAAATTTATTTATTCATTTAAATATGTAGGTACCTTTTTGTACTTCGTCTATACATATCCAGCTATATTACATTTCGCCTGACGCGTTTATGGACGATTTGCGTAGATTGTACGGTGGGTAATATCGTTAAAATATGGAAAATGGAATGTTAGTTAATATTTGCGAATCTATTAAAATATATATCATAAGCGAATATAAACTTGAATAAAATTAAAAGGCTTTAAAAGCGTATTTATCTTAAACATTATTTTGTCTATACATTACACACAATGTATACATATAAATTAGAGAACTTAAATAAAAAATAAATTTAGTATATCCCATCGTTCTTGGACTCATAGAGTAATTTATCCTAATTACTGGATCCCCCTTGGATTTTCGTGAATATTTTCTGGAAAGCGTTTCCGTTCGCAGTGCGTGTAACAAATGAATTCACAACAAGAGCAATGTGGCACGTTTAGTAAAGGAATATTTGTTTAGGTACTACTTCTACGTACGGAATGTTTAAGATTAAATAAAAAACTAAATAAAAAATCTATAAAAATAAAGAGTATATTATAATTGAGAAAAATAAGATTCAAAGCCTTTCAATGCATTTTCTAGTTAATTTCCAGAATGAGTTTTCTTATCAGAGGGTCTGTCGTCGAGCTGGTTGGGGCATCTCTGGGTGTTCGTTTAAGTTGGAGGCAAGGACAGGAAGTCTCCAGTATCTACATGCTATCAGTTGTTTGGCGTTGACTGGGGCTCTGAGTCGGTTATAATGAAATTTGATAGTCATAGCTTTTCATTTTTCATAGAGAATTGTTTGTAGTAGTCCCCAACCCACAAAGTCAAGCTAATTGTTAATGCTGTCGCAGCGATTACAAAAATCGTTTATAAGGCGATCGAGGTGGCTGATAAGGAACAGCACAGCCTGCGCACCAGAGCCTGACATTTTCCACAAACGGAAACAAAGAGTTGGGGGCTCGGCCAAAAATAAATAAACGAAAGGAATTCGTGTTGGGGCAAATTGGGGAGAATTTCCATGTCGAGGAAACCAAAAATTGACCTCAAAGTGTTTTGTTTCTCGGTGTAAATTATTGACTTTGAGTAGTAACTGGCTCAGACAACGGCAGACATGGCCGAAACATTCGCATCCGTTTGCTGGCCTGTTCGATATTCCCCGCAAATGGTGATTTATAAAATAGCACCTGGGGGCGTGGCCTGCAACCTTTTTTTCCTTTTGTGTTTCGGTTGCAAGTTGCAACATTTGTGGCTCTCTGTTGCAATGTTTGAAAGCAACAAGCAACCCACTCATCTTGGGTAATTCAAACGTAATTAGGGCCATGCACCGCCCATGCACAGAACTTGAAAAATAATCATAAAAGCCAGCCGCGAGTGAGAGAACTCGGCTAAGAATAATGGCCAAAATAACTATTTGCCTTTGAGTTGGCTGTTTTTGTTGTTGTTTTTGGTGCGTGCTAATGTTACACTTTATTGTGGTTGCTTCTTGTTGTTGTTGGGCCAAAACTCTGCGGGCCCCCAAAAAGTAGGCTATGCAATGGCTCTAATGCCTTCGTCATTATTATGGCTCGCATACACACATACCTAGTACGTACACCCATGGGCCAGGACAACGACGACGAGGACGATGAGGACGAGACGAGGTCGCTAAAATAAAAAGCCCAACAAAAAGCTGAAACTGCACGAAGGTAAAGCCAAACACTAGGCTAAAACAACTAAAACGACTACGGCCGCACAAAAATCCATCTTCGTTAACAAAACTCGCTCACGAAACAACGAAGCAGTTACAAGTGCGTTCGAGCTTACCTGCCACATACACTTGCACAAATTATATGGACCTGACAAGTTCAAAATCTGCCCAGAGATTTAAGCCAGCTCCCTCCAGCTCCCTGGCAGTCACCCTCCCGCCCGTAACACATTAATGTAGTGGAATACCCTGCCACACGTCGAGGGATCTCTTAATTATGCATTCATGTTTCTGTCCTTCCGGAATTGGATTTTATGGATGTCCTGGTATCCGCGAAATTATTTAAGCTGCGTTTCTAGGCTCTAAGCATTTCTTAGGCTTGCATTTAAAAAATATACTTCTTAAGGTTTTAACACAAAAATGAAATCAATTCGGAATAATCGTAAATAAATGAATATTCATTAATCCAGTAGCTTGATTTTTTTTGTAATTCCAAACTTTCTTTGTTGCAAAAAATCTTAGACGTAGATTTGGCCAAGATATTTTTATTGAAACAAGTTTTTTGGATGTGTACAAATTAATTAAGAAAATTAATTTATACATAAATCAATTCCAAAAGGATGGGTATGTTGCGTGCACTATTACTTTTAAGTATTACTTTAAAGTATTAAAAATTCAAACAGAAAAGAAATATGAAAATGATTGCAGGAAAATGTTACGATTACATAAAATATAATGTTTAAACTTTAACTTTCTAATGGATCATTTTTAGTGGTATACAAAATTACAATAAAAATATATCTTAAAAAGGAAAAATGTCGCAAATTAAGGGAACTAGTCAGTCGCTGTGTTTGTTTCTAGAAACGCGAAAGGGGTTCTCTTCTCAGGCTGAACTGCGGGATAGTGAATGCGGGAGCGGGAAGGTTGGTGGCTGAGTGTAGTGGTGGGCAGGATGGGGGACTGGAGGACCGGTGGGTGGCGTCAGTGTGCGCGAGCGCCAAGTAGCCCAGCGAGTCAGCAGCGACGTCGCCCCAACTTAAGCTCCGTGTGCGCCGCGAATTCTTCACTTGCATTTTGAACGCGCAGGCGACTGGTTGGTGAGCTCAAGAACCTCCGAAGACCTCGAGACCAAAAGTAATCCATAGAAGACCATCTGAAAAACACATTAATATTCCCAAATACCCGTACATCCGATTTTGTTGGAGTGACGCCTTTCGTGCGGTTTTTGCTTTGCTTCTACGGGTCCTATTGCACCATCCACCGGAGCGGAAACAGTTTCGGTGTGAAAATTTGCATAAAATTGGCCCGAGAAAAATTAACAGACTTAAAGCCTCTGGGCAGCCCTTTCCGAGCTTCC
Source organism: Drosophila atripex (assembly GCA_035045925.1). Classification (NCBI taxonomy): domain Eukaryota; kingdom Metazoa; phylum Arthropoda; class Insecta; order Diptera; family Drosophilidae; genus Drosophila; species Drosophila atripex. Next base: position 644,271 of record JAWNOP010000022.1, on the reverse strand, counting down.
GAGCAAAGTGCGTGAAAACCTCGTAGTCGTCGGTGGCCTGTGATTTTATATAACAGCCGAAACCCGGGGGTGCTACGGTTTAGGGTCTACTTGAAGCTCGATTTCGATTTTTGGCACCTCCTCGCGTCGCTCTCACTTCAAAATGCAGCCCCTCAAGCGATTCACACAGTGCGGCAGCCTTACCATGCTGTTCGGCATCTTCATTATACTATTCGGAGTCAGTTCCACGGCACTGACCACCTTTGGCAAGACCAACAACCAGCCGCCACCCACGCATGTTCCCATTGGTAAGTCCTATCCTACAGAAGGGGGAAACCTTAGAAGGGGTTGGTAATAAAAAATCCAGTCGAAGTGCTTGGCAAGGTCAAGAAAGAGGCTAAAAACCGGAGGGGTCCTAATTGCTAAAATGGTAGAAACTTTCCAGAACTAACTTAAGAAAATAGCCAATTAAAATTAAATAAAATATATACAAGGTTTTAGGATTTCTTTTTTAAGAAGGGGTTTTATATTTCTATATTTATATTTCTATATTTCATCAGGTTTTATTTTCTGTATATCTAATCTACATATTTGTATAGTTTCTTCTTATTTAATTGTATATTTTAATTTCAAAAGTTTTTAATTTGAGTTTTAATTTCCCTTTTTTAGATAATGAATCGGAGAACCAACACAACTATTTCCCCTTTTCTAGTATGTTGGAAACGTTTACATACAATATTGTAAGCTGGAAGTAGTTATAAGAATCATTAAAGATCCGATAGTTAATACCCAATTAATACTCACTCATTGCTAGCTAAACCAATATTAGCAAATAATGTTTGCCTGATTCCATAAATCATGTATCATTCGATTGACTTTGGAGTCACCCATAAAAAAGCGGAATAGTAATTATGGCAGAGGGCCAGCAATTGAATGACACGGCCCAAACAAATCCCAGTACTAACACAAATCGAAAATTGATCAAACAAGTCACTCAAGTACAATGACAACCCACGCTCCTGTATAAATCTGGATCCAGCAAAAGGAGGAGAAGACTTTGTGGGTGGGTTGGTAATAGGATTGTGATTGGAGTTCGCAAACAAGTCTAAATGGTAACGATTATTTGTGTCAGCAGCAGGCAGGGTCAACAATCAGACAATTAGTAGGCAATTAGTTGGGATAACTGATAATTTTAGTTTGTTTACCGTTAATTAGTGTATTATACTTACAGTAAAAGGACGAGAGTGCTCCAACCACGATGACTGTACGGCGATAGATCGGACAAGCTGCGTCAAGGATCCCAACGACTACAGGTTCCGGTGTCTCTGCGGCGACGATTCGGCTCCTTCAGCTGGCAATTGTCCTGATGTCCTTAAAGGTAATCTAAACAGGATCATATCTACATATCTTTAGACTATAACGCATAGCAGTAAGACTAGCTACTTTTCTAGAATCCTTCTGAAAATAGAACAACCAACAAAAAACGCCAACTAATTGCTAAGACATGCACATTACATTTATTATTTAAGAGGCTGCTGCTGCTTTCTTGTAGGCCCGCTCTGTGATGGGCCTCAAGTGGCAGATACAAAGGTGGCAGGTGAAAGGGGAAGGTGTCCAAAAGCTGCCTCCTAAATGAGAATTAAACAAAGCATCCATCCAGATGGATACCCCCCACCAAACCCGTAGCCTCTATTTGCCAGCCTGCTTATTTATTTAGTTTTCGTGCGCAATTCACACTTGTTCTCCTTGGGCTCGGCTCCTTGGCTTCTTGGCTTCTTGGCTTCTTGGCTACTTGGCTCCTTGGGCCCTGTCATTGTTTTTAGCTCCTTACTGTATGCAGGACATTCTTGAACCCGACCTGTAAGGCAATTGCGATGGCGGAGGCTTTTGCTTTATGGCGGCGCAATGTCGATGCCGGATTTATGTTAGAATGTCGTGACTGCGACTTTGGGGGGAACCGAAAACGAAAACGAGGCAACCAAATGAGCGGCAAATGGTAATGGGAATCGCCGCAGTGCCAATTTGTGACATGCACGGAGTAGGGCCTAGAAGAAAGGGCCTCCAATATTTTCATACATACATATATGAATTCTTAGTTGCTTGACATTGAGTTTTTTTATTTAAAAAAAAGTCTGACAGATTAACAAGTTTACCAACTAATTAATAACTAAATAATTATCTCTCATAGGTCTGCGACACAAGTGCAACAGCAACAACGACTGCGAGGATGGAATGGTATGCCAGTACGAGAACAGCAACCGAACTATTGGAGTGTCAAAGTTCATGTCCAGCAAGACCAAGCTGTGTCTCTGCGACAACGACAACGGATATGTGGAGGACATTCTGCACGATATCTGCAGTGGAGGTCAAATAAAAAACACACATGCTAAAAACAAATCGCCAATTTTCAATTTTAAGTTTGATAGAAATTCACCTATTAATTTTAATTTTTATTTTAGATAATATAGGACTATAATTATTGTTTTTTTTTTAGTTTAATAAATATATTTGGTATTAAACTTGTTTGTTATCAGTATTTTTTAGCAATGCACCCATTGAGGGTTATTAGTATACAATTTATTTTTATTTTACAGCCAATCTTCAGGCTCTGGTTAATATCCTGATGTCCATCTGCTCCTTGCTGGCGCCCTTTGTGGTCTCCGCCCACATGCGAAAGCATTTCTAGAAGGCCACTGGACCCAATCGAAGTCGTAGATTGGCGATAATTTCCCCTAGTGATCCATCAAATGTGCCTCAGTGAAACCAATAACAGAAACCGAAATCATCGTCCCCGTCCCTCACCAAAGTTCATTCAAAGAAAAAAAAAACAGATAAATAAAATGATCAAAACAATAATTTGGAAAATAAAAAAGATTAGAAACATACAGTTCAGTCGCCACTAGCCTAAAGGTCGTTCTATTGAATAAGTTTCATATATACCACCGTCAATTTTATTCGCTTCTCACTAAAAGTTGCGTTATACATATATATACAATATACATAATTATATTATCTGATAAATGTTTTCTATAGATCCCCTATCGATTAGAATATTTACCTTAAATACCAAAAACCAAAATGCCTGCACCATTTTATTGTAATTTTATAAGAATATGAGTCGAGGAAATGAAATATTTAATAAATATAGATAAGCAATATTCAGATCGCTTGAACATTACAACACAAATGTAAAACATTTTAATTTTTTGTACTCGAAACATCGAAAAATATAGCTTTACGAGCTCACAGCCACAATCGATTATAAAAGTAAAATATAATAAATTCATTTCGATATTACTACAACTTTGAAAATTTTTTCAAAACTAAAAAGAGTTTCAGGACCTTGCAAAATACATATATCATTGTCATTGTTTTCTCCGTAGTTGTTATATATATTATTTAATAAAAACCTTTAAAAAAATTACCTATACCTCTTTTTTGAAAATTATTTTAATGACAGAAATAAAAAAAACGAGATAAGAATATAGCTATGTTTAAATCAGGGGTTTGTTAAGCTTCTCTATTTATTTTCTGCTTATTGTGTTGTTTTTTGCATATCTATACAAAATCTTTACAGTGAATACATATTCAAAATAATGAAATATACAACTTCACTACTGCCCGGGTGATATCATAGGCAATCCAGTGCATTTCGACCATATAATCCCCTTCGGGAAATGCAAGTAATTTGGTGACTCTTTCATTAATGGTCTCCGTCGTTAGCTTTTCTACAATAAGATCGTGCTGAAATGAATTCGATAATATATAAATTTTTCACTAATTTCAAAAATATAGTTTGCTACTCACATCATAAGGACACGAATGATTCATGTTGGAGATTTCTCTAATGAAGTCAAAAAAGTAGTTAGCAATGGGATTTGCTTTTCGGTTCCTTAAAAATTTACAGGCATCGACAGATATATTGTATAAAAAAGGTCGATATCCATTCATTCGTTTGTATAATCCAAATTTTACCTATAAAACTCTTGCTATTAGTCATACAATTATTTTAAAGTATAAAACTCATGCCACCTTAACTTTTGTTATGGGTACTTGGAAGAGTAGTACTTTTGTGGAAACGTATTTGTAGGTTCGATTAACCGCTTTTATCCTGCAATACTCAAAATCCGTAAAATCCTTATCCAATGAAGTACATTGGAAGTTGGTGAACTCCACTCGAGATTTGATCTTAAAGTTTCGTTGAAATGCATATGAAAATGATTAAAATTGAATGTTTTTATTCGCTTACTTCATTTATTATGGAAAATACCAAAAAAAAGGAGAGATAGTTTTTGACCGACAGAACCATTTTATTACAGATTCATTTCACGTTTAATTGAAAATAACCCATGTATAGATTTGGATTGGGTTTTCTACAAACTGCTTTATAATTACCTAATTTGGGTACTTAAACTTTACAAAGTATAATTTTCAATCGATTTTTAATGATTTTTGTGGGGTCCACTGTAAAAAAATATTATTCTTAAATGTAGATTAGTGGAAAACATGGCTAATCATTTTATTTTGTAGCTATGGGATACAATATTAATTGGAAAAATGTTCATCATGTCAAATCCGATGGCCACATTAAATTTTAAGGATTTTCTCATTCTCCTATTTTTCTTCTATGTTTTGGAAGTATCTAAAGACAATCAACTTGAAAAAATATTTAAACTTTTTTATTAAATTATACAATGAGTTCATGCAAGGAAACAGGAAAATAGAATATTTCTATTTTTTAGGCGTTCATCAAAAAAGCAAAACCCAACAAATATGTAAAATGTATATTAAATATTTATATTAATACATACATAAATTTATTTGAAACTATAAATAGTAAGTATACTATTATAATGTCAGTGAAATATAAAGATAACCCACTAATCGTGTGACATCTTGTGGCATCCAATGCAGTTCGAGCATGTAATCCCCTTCCGGAAATGCCAATACTTTGGTGATTCGGTTATTAATTTCCTCCGTGCTAAAAGTAAATTTCTTAAACTATTAAACAATTAATAATCACGTAACATCATAGGGACAGGAATGATTCATATTTGAGTTTCTCTAATGAAACTAATGAACTAAGAAGTAATTGGTGATGGTACTGGCTTTTCGATTCTTAATAAATTTACATCTATCTACGGAAAAATTATCTAAGAATGGTTGATGTAGTTCATTGTATATTTTTATTTTTTCATTTTGGTAATCTCACTTCATTTATAACACCAAGTAACAGCAGAGAGCAAAATCTATTTGATATTTCATCTATAAACGTTTCTATCTAAATCTAAATCGAAAAGGTAAACCCGATTCGTAAATGACCTTATTTATTGTGCAGCATGTGCTGTTAATAAGTGAAGAAATACATTTAGACGTAAATTTGAACCTTGGCTAATCTATTATTAAAGAAAAAACAGTTTGCAACATTTAATTTACTGATTCACACCGTTATTCAACCTTAATCGATCAGCAATCACTTTGTCAAATAACCGGCATTGATTATAAATTTATTCCTCTAGTTAAATGCAGCATAAAAGTTATCAATATGTAAACAAGTTGGAATTTTGTAATGCTAACGCCTTTCGCTGGCCCCCATTTGACCAGATGTTTACTTTCAAATTTCTCTCAAAGAGCGACGAGAAAAGGGGTAAGAGAGACAGTTTAGAAATGAGAAATGAGGAAACGGCTGTGGGCGAAAGCTTTTCCAAAGCTCGGCTCAAAAACAATCGGCTCCAGCACGTCCAAGCCCAATTACAAGCTCGGTTGCCGGAGAGGTGACAACTTTTCGGGGTGTTCCAAAACCCCAACCGACAGTTACGTCTATTTACCTTTCGGATTCGGCTGTGCGATCGCCGGACAAAACTGAAACCGTGCGCAGCAAATAAAATATTAACATAAACATAAACTTTATTCTTGCATTTTGGCTGCCATTTGCATGAGAATTTGGCATTCACCAATAATATAAAAAAATCGAACCACGTAAATAAATATTCATTAAAATTATCACTATTAGAACCCAGCAACAGTGAGAATTAAATTTGAGGTGTGCGTCGCGCGCCAAAGTCAAAGCCAATAGAATCGTATTGCGTTTCCGGTGGCTCGCATCGTTTGGGCCGAATTCAATAGAAATAATCGAATAAAAAAAGAAAAAATCACAAGCTTCGGTTAGTGGAATTCCTCATCTAATTGGGTCATTTACTTCCCCTCGCCAGCGAGTGAAAAGGGGTAAGCCCACGAGCATTTTTCTGAACTGACATCAGACATTAGTTTGGCAACCGAAAAGTGTTTACCTCTGTTGCTAAACTCAAAAGTGTGTTTTGACTTTTTGCAAACACTGACGCAATTGGAACGGTCGATTAACATTTAGCACTAATCGGTTACCAATTTATTTATGCGCCCTCCAATATGCTAATTCGTTTTAAAAGATGCTATATAAAAAGTGCTAATTTCTTGTTAACCACAATGGAGTGCGAATTAAATGATTCACTGAAACTTATTCATTGAAACATCGCAAAAAGTTAGCTGATTCCCTAAAATGTAACATTATCCCCTTATTATAGGCACTTAGAGGTATTTACTGGATCTTACTTATAAATTGTTTTGAGTTGCACAAAAATGGCAGGCATGCGGCTGGGGAAGTGCATCATTTGATTACGTGACTCAAACCTGAGTACGTGTCCATAGGGCTGGTTCCACCAAAATAGTTTAATTTGAATACTTAAATGTTTTCTAAATATTACCTCATGAACAATATATATTTAATTGACCTTTTGTAATCTGGAGAAATCCATTTATCGATTAAGTTTGCCATAATATTCTTAAAACCATGCCTGGCTTTCACCTTTCATTAAGTTCAATTTGTTTCGTAATAATCCAAAAAGAACACTCACAATAACTGGCAGATTGAACTGGATTTTTTTGGTTTCAAACGAAAGACCCGACTCGGAAATTCTTAAATATTTTTTATTCGCTACATCTTGATCGCGACCGCATAGATAAGATTTCGCACAGATGAGGTTTTTCGTTTTCATTGATGCGTAATCGTCTGCGCGAGGGAAACGCGTTTTGCATAAAAATCGCAAACTTATCAAAAGTGTGCGCCATAAAATCCGAGTATAAACAATCAAATCATAAATATTCAAATTTAATCAAACAAAAGCCGGTAGCAAAAAAAAATACTCCCCTTCCAAACGACTGTCGTCTAAGTCGTCTGATATGGATTGTGAAACCCGTTTTATGATAATTTAATGGAATTTGCTTAGCCAGCGATTAATCACTTATTCAATCAAATCATCAAGCAATCAAACGTGGGAGTCCTAAATGAGAATTTAACGGGTTTCCTAACTATCTTCAGGTGAACGTTTCCCATAGACTCTGACAAGAGTTCACAGCAAATAAGCTCTTGTCGGTACTTGGTAAACAGACTATTTTTAGTGCATGTCTCGTTCATAGAATTGAACAATTGAGCCATTGATGGAGCTCTGGAAAAATAAAAAACCAATTTGAATAGGTACTGTACACAATATAGGCTTCTAATTCAAATCAAACAATAATGGAGGCTGAGCACAGAGCTAACGTCTTGCCATAAATTTCGGTTGAATTTCAAAGTGTGACTTGGCATGTGACTCAATAAATCATCCCACTTACTGCAGTAGAGTTTTGTTATAGTTTCATAAATTAATATTAAAGGCTATATTGGGTTGAAAAGTCACGTTCAATGGGTTGCAAAAAAAAATTCCTCGTTGCTCAAAATATGTGTAGGAAATATATTAACTACAACAGCTTTTTTTAAGCCATGTATCAAGTTTTCCTCCAAAGATAACAAATCGCATATGGAGCAGAGATCGCAGTTGGCCAACGTGTTGTATACGTGATTTTATAACGATAAGCCATAAGTGTGCAAAACCCATGCCGTCTATACCCTACCTCTTTTCCGCTCCCTACCTGCACCTTTTGAAACACAGCTTTCTGATATGATTTTTGCCAACAAGCCAACAAATCAGAAAACCAAACCAAAACGAACGGAACGCATTTAATTGAAATGGGCGACAGTACGTTGTTGGTTTTGTGGAAATTGGTCAGTGATGGGCCACGCCTCTGTTGCTGGTTACGCCCTTTATGGCAATTTGGAAGTCATGCGAAATACGTTTCGCAATTGGCCCTGTAATTTAAGCCGTCAAATAGTCAAAACAAAAATAAAAAAAAACTAAGCAAGTAAGAAACAAAACAGAAAAAAGTGAGCAACAAATGTAATTGAACAATTAATTGAACATTTGTGCTTCCTGTTGGCTATCAGCTCCATTATGAAGTATTCAGTTAAGTTAAGGGATAGCAGGCAACGAACTCTCGAAAATCTCAGATTGTATAAATATTTATATATTAATATTAGGGCCAGAGGTCAAGCACGTGTGTCAAAGTTCAGAGCACTTATGAGCCACCATAAAACTGCGAGCATCTAAGTGCCAGTGTAAACAAACTTAAAAATAATAAAATAAAATAAAATAATCACTTTAAGGAAGTTATAATTTCCAAGCAATTAAAGCACAAATCACGGCAATTTCGCCGCCTACATTTCTTTCAATTTCACACACACCCACCCAAAAAAGTCCCCAGCCAGCAGGCACTTACTTTCTAAGTGCGGGTTCATAAATAGTTAAAAATAAACCACAACAAAGGGAAATGCCATCAGAAAGGGGGTATATACATATATATAGTGATCGGGCGCCCGGTTTGTTTGACATCATCCAAAATTAGCTGAAATTTCGGCAGCTCAGAGCAGTTCATTGAGATCAGTATGAAACCAGTTACCGGCATCTTGACGTATTTATCTAAAACAAAAGCAATGGTGTTACATCTTTGTTTTTGCAAATAAACTATCTGCCACTTGACTGATTGTGTTCGAGTCATTGGACTGCGTTTAGGAAACAAAAATGCACAACAAAAAACTGGCAAAAAAAATCCCAAACATAAACTGGCAAAAAACGTGTAAGATAGTTAGAACCGGTGAATAAACGGCTCAAATATACTCTGTAAAAAAAAGTACATTTTTCATAAAATGCGAAATTTTATGGAATAATATATTTTGGATTGAAATTCATAGGCGTATTGATAATTCAAGCCGGTTTCAGCCCAATCTACTCAACCACTAATGGATATAAAAACAACGAAACCACTTGCTTCTCCGTCTCTGAACTTGGCCAGACTATAAAGACAGTGATATTTATGGCCTTTTATCACATAAAGCCCGTTTCAATTAATTTAAATAATTCCATTTGTCACAGCATCAGCTGTCTAGGAAGTTTTTTGGCGAATTTTTGAATTTCGAAGTTCATCTTGAATTCCAAGTGCAATGTTTAAGCATTAAAAAATGCCGTAAATTAACAATTTTATAACCATAACTTCTCAAACAATAACAAAACCTTTACCGGCCTCGATGACTGACAGGTCCATGGAAAGTTTCAATCTATTCCAAAACGAAAATTCATGTTTTTCTCACATTTTATGTGACAACCTTTCAATGCATTTCTGATTGGGAACCACACTCTTGTAAATGCACTCTTTAAAAAAAGAAAAACAGATGATCGTTCCAAAGGGCTATCACACAATTTATGCCCTCCGTTTCCATTTAAAACAGACTCGACCCCAAAAGCTATCACTAAGCCGTGCATTTAAATATTTATTTATCCATGACATTTTTTTGTATCGGCTTTTGTTTGTCGAAAGAGCAAAAAAAAAGAAGAAGACCCACACACACAAGGTGTCAAGTTCATTATGGAAATAATCAGAATTCTTGCAGAAACTATTTTTAAAGTAAACGTCGGATTCCTACAGTTGGGTAAAAATAGTTGAGAAATAACACATAAGCTGTGTTCTGTGTAAAAGTGAAAGAATAATAACTTCGATATGTGTGAATTGTCTATTTTTAGGAGAATCTATAGGATATATACATATTTATCTCTAGAGATAATTATTCTATTAGTGCGGTGACTATTAGTGCGGAGTTGCGAGCAAAGATACATACTCAAAAGGACAAAACCTGAACTGTTACGACTCTCATAAAGTTTAAAAGCGGGTTAAAAAATAATAAAATTAAATATTATAGGTATATGAAGATACACAAGGCGCATGAATAAAATGCAAGAGACCCGAATCATGCATATAGGGAGTGATTTGGCTGGTGCAGTGGCAGGTAACTGGTCAAATCTGGTTTTGGGTCAGCACAAGATGTGTTAACCTCTACCTGGCCATCGTTTAGAGTGCGTACTACATAGAAGTTGCCTGCGGACCCAGAAAATTACACCTGCATTCCGCCATTGAATGGAAAATTTTGGGAGTAAAAAAAAACCAAAAAATCTTATTCATTCAACCTTACAATGTATGGGACTCCCCCGTACCGTAAACTTTCCATTCCCAAATATAGGGGACGAATATAATAAACAACCAGTGACACTGGTGGTTCACGAGGTGAGCGAGTGTTTTTAAAAATTGCTGAGCCAGGTAAATAATTGCACACTAATTCCAAAAGAATTTACAACTTCCTTTCTTTTGGACCTATGTTCTGAAAAACAAACCAGAAAAAAAGCATAAAGTGATACCCAATAAGTGCCGCAAAAAGGGAACCAAAGACGCAACTACCTTTCCCATTTCCCCCACCCGAAGCGATTATCAGTTTAACAGGTGACCGATCATCCCGGTTCCCAAAACCCTAATAGAGCCAGAAAAACAATATCCACACTCGAGTCGAAGCAGCGACTCAGATACTCAGATAGTCATGCATTCAGATACCCAGATACTCAGGCCTGAGACCCGACTCAAACGTAGTTAGCAAACGATGACGGAGTTTTGATTTTTATAAAAGACAAGGTCCGCATCAAGTACAAAACAGTTTCGTTCGAAACGCTGCCGTGTGAAGAGCCAAACAAGCGAGCAGAACCGAACAACGAATATCTTTCAGATAGTTTTCGGTTTCGGTACCAAAAAAATCTCAGACCCATTATAGATGCACCCCGGCACCCTCAGTATAGCCTCAGTATAGGATTTAGTTTTGCGCAACTGGTGTCATTCGGTGTCTAATTAACTTGAACTTCGTACACGCAGAGTGTTTGTTTTGATTAGCTGCCACCCCCCAAGAGGCGGACTCTAAAATGAAGTCGAATCCGGCTTCGGATCACGTATATTTCAACGATGGCTTCAAGTGCTCAACGATCAGTATCCAAACGAACCTCACGGAACAGAATGGAAGTACCAAGGATGGTTCCCAAGGATCCAAGGAGTTCATATGTAAGTTACAACTTAAAATTATAAATCTTTAGCGTACAATTTGTTGTTAAAACTTAGATAAATCGAAATGTGTTTGTATGTTTAAGTCAAAAATGGAGTAAAGTATTCAAAATATTATATTTATGATTTAAAATGAAACATGAATCGTTTAGAAAGTTGATGAATTGGCATTTGAATAAAACGACAAGCTTTTTAACGATATACTGTAAATACAATTATGGTAATTCGAATAATTCCACAAATTGTCATTTTCCAATTATTGATGAACTCTATCAATTTGTTAGGTAACAGCTTCCCAGGCTTTTTTTATTAAAAATTAGATTGGTGATTTTATAATTAGTTCCTCGCCAAACGTAATTAAAGTGCCCCACTGGAATTCCGCGAATAATTTTTCACAAATGGAAGGGGAAATGGGCGAGTTGAAATGCAATTGTTTTTCACGATTTCTCAGCCGCTGAGCCCTGTCTCAACCTTGGCAATGAAATTCGCATAGATCATGGAAAACTTTCGAATGAAAAACACAAGCAAAAACAATACCCCAGAACAAACTGAAATAAGAGGGGGAGAATGGCTCGTGTAGACTTTGGGGTGCTGGCCAGAAGAAACAGATCAAGCTTAGCACTCGGTAGAACGTGATTATGAATCAGAAGTGAAATGCTACCGTTATCGTTGCCAATTTAAAAATTTCATTAAACTGCATTTATGCAAGCGTTTGCACTTATTTTTTTTACATACTTACATATTTTATTTAACCTCTACCTTAAAACTTTATCTACGAATATTTACATTAAAGCTATTTGTTTTTATCAACAGTAACTGAGGATGGCAAAAAAGTAAAGCCCCCGCTTAGCACCCTGGAATGCACCCGCAGTTGGCTACAGAATTGCGGCCGCAGGACCTTCAATCGCAAAACACTGCACAAAAGACTGCCAATACTATCCTGGCTTCCCCGCTATAATAGTCAGGATGCAATCGGTGACTTGGTGGCGGGTATTACCGTAGGTCTTACGGTGATTCCTCAGGCACTGGCCTATGCAGGAATAGCCGGATTACCAGTAGCTGTAAGTAAATATACCTTTAATTTAAATTCATTGGTTATTGTTAACTGATTTCTTCTCCTGACTTACTTAATTTTAGTATGGTCTCTATGCCTCCTTTGTGGGCTGTTTTGTGTACATCTTCCTGGGAAGTTGCAAGGATGTGCCCATGGGACCCTCAGCCATAGTGGCACTGCTCACCTACCAGGCAGCGCAGGGTTCATGGCAGAAATCGGTGCTCCTGTGCCTCCTCAGTGGAATAGTGGAGCTTCTGATGGGCCTCTTTGGACTCGGATTCCTCATTGATTTCGTGTCTGGCCCAGTTTCTTCCGGATTCACCTCCGCCGTCTCGCTCATCATTCTAACATCCCAAATTCAGAGCGTACTGGGGATTACAGCTAAGGGAAATACATTCGTGGAGATCTGGACCCAGGTCTTTCACAATATTGAGCACACTCGGGCAGGTGACACTGTCCTGGGAGTTACCTGCATAGTTGTGTTGCTGCTGATGCGCAGTCTCTCCTCTTGCAAGATTGGACCCGCCGAGGAGAGTGAGTGTACACCGTTCCAGCGGGCCGTAAACAAGATCCTCTGGATTGTGGGTACTGCCAGGAATGCCATTCTGGTGGTGGTTTGCTGTCTGATGGGCTATCTGTTGCACAGCGAGGAGCATGGCGCCCCCTTCCGTGTAGTGGGTGACATTCCACCTGGCCTGCCCAGTCTGCAGCTACCACCCTTTTCCCTGAGCGCTAACGAGACAAGTAACGGAGTGGGACAGGGATTTGTGGAGATGGTGCACAGCATGGGATCTGGTCTGGTGGTCATCCCACTAATATCCCTTATGGAAAATATTGCCATTTGTAAGGCTTTCGGTGAGTGGTTTATGAAGAAAATACCTCGAAAGGATTCTGACAGACCATTATTTTTAGCCAATGGAAAGCCTGTGGATGCCTCGCAGGAACTGATTGCCATTGGTACTGCCAATATCTTCAACTCCTTTGTGCAAGCCTTCCCTGGAACCGGAGCCTTGAGCCGCGGGGCAGTTAATAATGCAAGTGGTGTGCGCACACCCCTGAGCAACATCTACTCCGGCGGTTTGGTGATGATTGCCCTGCTATTTCTCACACCATACTTCTTCTTCATCCCGCGACCTACTCTGGCCGCCATCATTATATCCGCTGTGGTGTTCATGATTGAGGTTAAAGTGGTCAAGCCTATGTGGAGATCAAAGAGTGAGTGCAACACATCCGTAGATAGCCGCATCATTTAATCGAAATATTTCAATCTGCAGAAAGCGATCTAGTACCTGGAGTCGGAACATTCGTAGCTTGTCTCGTTTTACCTCTGGAATGGGGCATTCTCATTGGAGTGGGACTCAATGTGATTTTTATTCTCTACCATGCGGCACGCCCCAAACTTACCACCGAACTTTTGACAACCCAGGCGGGAGTGGAGTACTCGATGATCACGCCAGATCGGTGCCTAATCTTTCCATCAGTGGACTATGTCCGGAATCTGGTCAACAAGCAGTCCATGCGACAAAATGTTCCTGTAGTTATTGATGCCTCCCATGTCTATGGGGCTGACTTCACGACGGCAACCGTCATAGACTCGCTGATTAGCGACTTTAATCAGCGTGGACAGCTACTGTTCTTCTACAACCTAAAGCCCAGTATTTGCGCCATTTTCGAGCAGGTGTCAGCTGCGCAGTTTGTGGTCTACTATCAGGAGCAGCAGCTGGATGACTTGCTGAAGGAGCGGAACTATGTACAGAAACGACTGGAGACGGCATGACCTCTTAAATACGTGATTTAGTCATAGGGAAAGTTGTTTACGTTTAGTATTGTAAATAGTTAAGGTATTATAAGTAGAATATGTAGAATTAGACGCAGCACACAAACTATTAGTAATCTTAAGTCGCCCATATTTTTTACCACTTACTTTTGAACTTACTTATAAATTAAAAACGATTAAAGATTTATAAAGTTTTTGAAAAGTGAATTCTGCAATCATCCTTCAATAACGTCTTCCAAAGCTAAGTCTTAATGATGCAAAATCCAGCAATCCCTGTTTGTCCGGCCGGAGGAGACCTCCACATCCATATTGCACGCGTATTTTGCTAAACTAGTAGTGGATCTAATTTATTCACAACTGTTAAAAAGATGAGTTAGTCAAAAAGATAAAATGATATCCGCAGAAAAGTTGAATAAAGTTATCACTTAATGCCGTTTACCAGAAAATAGCATTTATTTAGAGCATAAAGTCGACTGTAAAAAAGATATAAAATAACCGTTAAATTTTTTTGAATTTTAAAAGTGACACAGTTTTCCAACACTTCCTAAATACCGATAGTTTAACGGTGTGAGCAGTGCTGTGTAGGCCAATGAAAGACAACCGTTACCCAACACCTTATTTATTCTCACGTGTAGTGAGTTAAACAATTGTTTTCCCCCAATTTTACATTTTAATAACTAAAAATGAAGCGGTTGAGCGACGAACGTGCTAAAATCCTGTTTGAAAAGCTGTCCAAATAGTGAGTGTAAAACAAAATTCTCAGACCCCTTATGTATAATCGTATTTGCAGCATTGGGACAAACGTGAAGCAGCTGATAGACCGCCCAGATGGAACCTACTGTTTTAGGGAGCACAAGGATCGAGTTTACTACGTTTCGGAGCGTATCCTAAAGCTGAGCGAGTGCTTCGGCTATAAACAATTGGTGTGTGTGGGAACCTGTTTTGGAAAATTTTCCAAGACCAACAAGTTGAAGTTCCACATCACCGCGCTTTATTATCTGGCTCCTTATGCTCAATACAAGGTGTGGGTAAAGCCTTCATTCGAGCAGCAGTTCCTCTACGGCAACCACATCCCCAAATCTGGACTAGGTCGTATCACGGAGAACGCCGGGCAGTACCAGGGAGTGGTAGTGTACTCCATGAATGATCTGCCGCTGGGATTTGGTGTATTGGCCCGTTCCACCACAGATTGCAAAACCGCCGATCCCCTGACCACTGTTTGCTTCCATCAATCGGACATTGGCGAATATATTCGCGCTGAAGATACGCTTTTCTAACTGAAGAAACTCTGAAGAGTTTATTTAGATGTTAAGTCCTAGAAAGTCTTTAAATGTTTTTAGCTGTTAGTAGCTATTATTTTTAGGTAAATAATAAATCTGCTGAGATACTGAACATTTTTTTTCTTTTTGATATATCGAAAAATTCAAGCTGATATATTTCTTCAAAACATCTCCGATTTTTGAATGCGGTTGAAAGTGTGACCAGGTGGTAGAGACAATATTAGTGATGTGTTTATGGTTTCAAAAACAAAGGAAAAAGGAATTATTTGTAGATTCTTAAATGGTTTTTTATTCCTTATAATAAATATTTAAATTTTTTACTATCCCCCAATTTCTGTTATAAATTAATCGGGTATAAAAAAACATAACGCTTCATACCATCCCTAGCACAAATGCAACTCTCGGCGGCAACAAGAAGCAGACACAAAAACAAAACACTGATTTCTCTGTTCACCCAGTCCAATTGTTATTACATTTTGCATTTTTTGGAAAAGGACCTATAGGCCCCTATAAAAATATGAGCCATGCGGCTGCGTTTTGGCTGCTAATGCTGCTGCAAGGCACCTTAACAGGTAAGAAAGTTGATGCCTTGCACGGCGGTTACATTTGATGACTAGAATACACCTACGCCCAGTCTTCGATGTCGAGAAGAAAAATATGTTACTACTGATGATTCATCTAATCCTTCGTTTTTTCGAACAGCCCTTGGCGAACGAACGCGCGATAAGATGTATGAGCCTATTTTAGGGGCCAGTTGTTTCCGTAGATTAAATGGCACGCACCAAACCGGCTGCTCCTGTAAGTTTCAATAAGTTTATCGTCTCTACCGATTCCTTAATCTCTTGATTTCGTAGCTACATATTCCGGCTCTGTAGGCGTTCTGCATCTAATTAAAGTCGAAGCCGACTTGGAATTCCTCCTCGGCAATCCGCCATCGCCGCCGTATGCCCCCCTGATACCACCACATTTGTTCACAAGAAGCAATCTAATGCGACTGAAAGAAGCCGGACCTAAGAACATCTCAGTGGTGCTGCTCATCAACAGAACAGATAAGATGAAACAGTTTTCGCACGAGCTCAACTGCCCCAACCAATATAGTGGAATCAATAGCAGCGAAACGTGCGATGCTAGCAATCCTGCAAGTAGCTGGAACCCCTGGGGCACAGGACTGCTACACGAGGACTTCCCCTTTCCTATATACTATATAGCCGATACGAAGGAGATCGACAAGCTGGAAAACTGTTTCGAAAAGTTTAACAATAAAGACTACGAAACACACGCCCTGCGAAGCCTTTGTGCTATTGAAGTTAAATCTTTCATGTCGGCTGCCGTTAATACAGAGGTGTGCATGCGGCGTACAAACTTCATCAATAATCTAGGAGGCAGCAAGTACTGTGATCCTCTTGAGGGACGAAATGTATATGCTACCGTGTATCCCCGCAATTCTACACAGAACGCAATTGAAGGGACAAAGACGGACGAGAAGTTTATTTTAGTTACATGTCGATTGGACACCGCCAGCATGTTTGATGGCGTTGGTAAGTTTTTGTACACACAAGAAATATTTTATTATGTTTTGATTATCACACGCTTTTGTTGGGAACAGGTCTTGGTGCAATGGATTCAGTAGTCAGCTTGGCTGTGTTTACTCAGGTGGCGAACCTTTTGCGACAGATTCTGCCAGCCCAAAGCTCGCTACCCGATACGCGTCGTAATGTTCTATTCGTGACATTCAATGGAGAATCCTACGATTATATTGGCTCACAGAGGTTTGTGTACGACATGGATAAGCTCAATTTCCCCCCAAAATCGGCAGGCGGCTCTCCCATAGCATTCGAAAACATTGAGTTTATGTTAGATATTGGCACACTAGATGATATTGCTAACATTAAGTTGCATGCCCTCACTGGCACATCGTTGGCCCAGAAACTTCTTGAGAATCTTAACACGTATGCCAAATCTCCAAGGTACGGCTTTAATATAAACATACAGTCGGAGATGAGCGCTCACATACCACCCACATCGGCGCAATCATTCTTACGCCGTGATCCAAAGTTTCCAGCTTTGATTCTGAACGCTCGCCCAACAAACAAATACTACCATTCCATTTACGACGACTTGGATAACGTTGACTTCGTTTATGCCAACACTAGCCAGGATTTTACAAAACTTGTCGAAGTGGAAGATTTTAAGACTTTAAAAGCAGATTCGCTGCAAATGAAAGTGCGCAATATATCCTCCATTGTGGCGCTAGCACTTTACCAAAACCTCACTGGGAAAGAGTACACCGGTACCAAGGTGGCCAATCCTTTGTTGGCTGATGAGCTGCTATACTGCTTTTTGGAGTCGGCCGACTGTCCGCTTTTCAAGGCCTCATCGTATCCAGGAAGTCCAACGGCATTGAAGCTCCCACCAATGCGGTAAGACTCTATTATATTTAAAGTTTTTAGTTTTTCTAAATATTATCCCATCAAATATAGGTACATAAGCGTCTTGGGTGGTTCCCAAGAATCCTCCGGCTGGACATATCGTGTGCTAGGCTATTTGCTATCGCAGTTGCAAGTAAAAATACCAAAGGAAAATTGCACCATTTTGCCATTGCACTTCTTTGCCGGCTATAACAATACAGGAGAGTGTCGACTGACTACCCAAAACTATAGCCATGCCTTGAGCCCAGCCTTCCTTATCGATGGTAAGAAAATCACGCATATCAGTGGGCCACTGCAATTAAAAATCCTGCTATTTAAAGGCTATGATTGGGCATCCGGTCAGTACTCTACATGGACTGAATCCACCTGGTCGCAATTCAGTGCGCGCATCTTTTTGCGTCCGTCCAATGTGCACCAGGTAACCACGCTCAGTGTGGGCATAGTGGTGCTCATCATCTCCTTCTGCCTGGTGTACATAATTAGCTCGCGCTCGGAAGTCCTCTTCGAGGATTTGCCGGCAAGCAACGCTGCGTAAGTCTTCTCAGCTGCATCGCAAAATTCATCATCAAAATCTTCGTTCAGATTCCTGCATTATATTTTTCGTTTTCATATCGTATTTATTTGAGTTTTATTGTTTTTAGATTGTTTGGTTGATGTTACGACTACCAGAGAGGAGTCATCCAACGTGTTCAACTGCTCATTCCTAAGATTTCTGCATGCAATGTAGTTAAGTTAGCACTCAATTTAATTACTCTCTGACCTGTATATGCCCTTTTAGGTTGCCGCCGCCGACGGCTTGTTAGTCCAGAGGAAATCCTTCAAAAGGTCTAAATCCGGAATTTTATGGGCATTACCGCTACTAAGATTGATCTGAACAGCATAGACACACTTAACAAAAAGACACTAAAATGATATTCTAACTTTTCGGCTAATTTAAATCAATAAGCAACACATTTATTTATATATATTTTTGTAA
Organism: Drosophila atripex; assembly: GCA_035045925.1. Lineage (NCBI taxonomy): Eukaryota > Metazoa > Arthropoda > Insecta > Diptera > Drosophilidae > Drosophila > Drosophila atripex. Next base: position 625,496 of record JAWNOP010000022.1, on the reverse strand, counting down.
TTTAAACAATTAAAGTTAGCCTCTAGCAACTATATTGTATAATATGTGTAGACATTTAACCAATACTGTCTCATTTTAAAATCTTGTTCAACATTTCACGACCCGCTCTGCATTGTACATAGAGTAAACTAAACAAAAATCAATTGAACCTCTAAAAATGCCAAGTTCGAGATGTCTGTACAAATAATGACGTACATAAAAATTGAGTATAAACCGCAAATAAATGGAAATATTTATATACCTTCTGCATATTTTGCGAATGAACTTATTGATCTGAAATCTTAACTTCATAGAAGACAAATAATTATAATTAACCTAATGAATGCCTTATATAAGATTAATAAATTTTGATAAGGTGTAAAGAATAATTTCTCTCTTTGGTATGTTTCAAATAAAACAGTTAACTTGATTTCTTTCACAGCTCTCAGTTGATCCAGTCCTTCAGTTTAGTTATCATTCAACAATTGGAAAAGATTTCACCCTGACAATACGCCCACAAAATTCTTGTTTTTAATAATTTAATTAAGCAAACCCTTTTGCCGGAGATTGGCAATGGAATCGGCAATGACCCCGGCGGATTCCTTCAAATAACCTCCGCTTAGCAGCATTACCACAGGAATTCGTAGTGTGCGGAATGTGCTGAACACCAAACGATCCCGCTCTACAACGCCCTCCGGAGTTATGGCTAAGTTGCCGAGAGGATCCCCCTTTAAAACATCCGTCCCTGCATTATAAATGACCACATCCGGACGAAACTCTGCGAGGGACTGCATCAGGCAACGGGTCAGTTGACGCAGATAGTATGCATCTTCGGTGTGGTGTCGTAACTCGACGGCACACCGGATACTCTGCTTGGCCGCATGATCCTTTGGATACACAAAGGCATTGTACATGTCCAGTATGTAGACAGCGGCCACGTTGGTAAAATCGCGTTCGTGTCCGTTACCCTGGTGGGCGTCCAGATCGACGATCATGATGCGGCGCACACGGAATGGCTCCTGCTCAAACAACCGGATGACGAGGAGCGAAATGTCCGCATACGGACAGAAGCCGCCGCCTCTGTACGAGCAGCAGTGGTGAAAACCTCCACCCAGGTTAATGGCCCAGCCATAATCCAAGGCTAATTTACCGGCCAAAATAGAGCCTGCGGCCTGGAAGCGCATGGGTCGTAGGTAAGAGCTTTGGATGAATCGATTTGGAACAAAGGCCATCACCGGCACTTCGGCAATGCAGGCCACATTTATGCTCCATTCGAGGGACCTCAAATAGTCCCGGGTGTGGATGCGACGCAGTTGGTCTTTGGTCAGCTCCTTGGGCTCATAGAAGCTGCCGTCATTCAGGTTAAGTTCGGTGCATAGGATCTGTGAAGTGTTCTGGATGGAAACGAGGGTAAATTTGAAAGTATACATACACACCTTCTGAATGTGCTTGCCCTTGGCCGCATCGAATGGGTGCAGGCGTTCAAGGCCAGCGAAACGCACCGCATACTTTTTGGAATAGACAATCGGCAGTTTGCTTGAGGACCTGGCATCCTCCCTTTTTACCCAGACCACTTCCTCGGACTCGATCTCCTCGTGGTGGACTCGCTCAGTCAGTCGTTTCATGTTTTTTTCGCCAATTTAAATAGATTTTCGTGAAGGTTACATCCGACACCAGTTGAACTTCCTACGCAGCTAGAAAATGCAACTCGGAAAGTGTTTAGGGTGGGGGTTGATGGGGTGCATCGTCAGCTGTGGCCCGGAAAAGCTTTCAAGCTTTTTCCCAATGCATTCAAACACGCTTGGCAGTTTTAAACATTTTCTATTCAACTATATAAAAAAGTTTTTTACTCTATTCTCGATAAGGGATGGTTATGTCTGAGAGTAAGTGGAAAGGGTTGTGTTTTGATTTCCGTTAGTTGTTTGATGATTGGGGGGTTTTGGATCGTTGTAATACTATCCCCTCCTTAAATTCTTTATGAAAATTTTTTAATAAGGAATACTCTACTTTTGAAAATAATCTTATGTACCTCATCATTTTTTAATCACCTTACACCCCCCCACCCATCACGCTAACTAAAATCATTTTCAAAAAAATACTAACAAAAAAATCTCATAATCACCTCCATAAATAAACCAACCCTAAACTCCATATCCCCATCCTCTCTCCCTATAATATTATTCTCTTATTAACCATATCAAAATCTAATTCTATCATATTCTTTATAATTATTCTCTCTTTTATCTCTCTTACCAAACAAAATCATCCTCAATATTACTTCCCCTTTGTCTAATAACCCTATCTTATTAAACATCAAAACAAATCTTATTAATATTATAATCATCTAATATATTCCATCATAAACCATAAACAATACAATTCAAAAACTTCCACTCCTTCAAATCTCAATCAACATTCAAAAATCTTTTAAATTACTTTTATACTTACCCCTATTATTTCCCCATTTTTCATCTCTTTATAATTTCCTTTCTTAAAAAACAATTCCACGTTTCTATCTTTCACTTCAAATTTAAATCACCTCACTCTCCTTTTTCATAATTTTCATTTTGATCTTTATTTTTACATTTATTTTCAACCGAAAAAAATATTTCCAGGTGTCTACCTTTCATTGTATCAGATTATAAAACTTTTTCATATCAACTTATCTTCCACATAATATAATCTAATTTTCAAATTTTGTGAACTCTTTCATATCCTATACCATCTTCTACTAGTAATTTCGATCTCAATATTTCTTTTCTAACCAATTGTAAATTCAACTAACCATCTTGATCCATTTTATTATTTTTGTTTACCTAACATATAAATATTTAAGTAACTTTTCTTCATCCAATCTGTAGAGTTCTATAAAAACAAATTTGAAAAATCAAACAATAAAATTTTCTTTGATCAAAAAATAAAGTCAATACAATTTTTCACGTATATTTTACTTCTTTTTTCAAATAATCTCTTTCTATTCTCCTCAAAATTACAAATATCCAATAATAATTATAATTTTGTCATCGAAAAAGATTTACTTAAAACGTCATATTTTTTAAACCTTAAAAGTTTCTCATGAAATTAATTATCTTTTCGTAAACTCGATAAAAAAAGATACTGATGTTTTCATAATTTTGTTCCCAAATTGGTTTAATAATCCATAAAGCCCTTGAAATATAAATCTTCGTCATTATTATACAACAAAATTTGTCCACATAAAATAAAAAATGTCTTTTGCTAACGTTCCGTCATACTATATTTATTGTATAATTATTAAAATACCACTAATCATACTATCTTCATTTCCTCAAAATAAAGACTGAAAACATAATACGCTCTAATCGAATACAATTCCATTGTCTTCCCCAATAACTCCTGCGTAAATCATCTTCTTTTGAAATGTTCTCTATTTCAATTATCAGCCTAAACGTCCTACATAATTTCCTTCCTTTAATTAATCAACAATCAAGACTAAAATATTCCATTTTCAATTTCATATATCTTTAATATTTAACCAATATGTAGATCATTAATTAAATTCTCCAAAAAATCAAACCCAACTACGCAAAACTCTTTCAAGTAAAATTATTCAATCATTAATCTACTCACAACTTCTACCTCTACTAACACCACACCATCATAATCAAATTTTCAAAATCATATCTAAATGATCATTTATATTAATCAAACTCAACGTAATTAATCTTTGACATTATTTTTGAACCCTCTTAACCTCATTGTTACAATTTCAAATCTCTAACAAACTTCTAAAACCAAAACCAAAAAATAATTTAAACTTAAAAAACAAACTAATTTATTGGTTTTTAATCCTCAAATAACCTAAAATCTTTCTCTCAGAATCATATCTAATGAAAAATATTTCTAATCACAAGACTTTTAAACAAATTCTTTAAGGAGCGAAAAATAAAAATCATCAAATAACCAAATCCTAAATCAAAAAATCATACATCGCTGAAAACAAACCGAAACATCTAAATCATATTCCTTCTGGAAAACTTTGAAATCTGTCCATTCAATAAAACCCTTTGCCAACAACAAAAAACATTCCTAACATCTATATTCATCCAAATAATTATCGTCAATAATCTCTAACCTCTAATCAAACCAACAAATTTAACCCGACATCCATCTGTACTATACATAACACAAAAAAACGACAAACCTGTTAATCAATCCTATTATTCTCTCATTCAAAAAAAAATCTCAAAAATCTCATTATTATTTTATTTATTTCATTTAATCAAATTTCACCCTCAAACTAAATCAAAACAAAATCCGATTTCCTCACTTAAATCATCTCGAATATAACTATTTTTAGTCTTTCCAACGTAAATTATCCTCTAACATTAAATTTTTACCTTTATAAATCAAAATCATTATAAACAGATCTCCAAAATCTATTGCATTAAAAATAACGTCCAAAAAAATCGTAAATGAAAATCTTGACAAAAATTTTTTATAAAAATTTAAAAAATCAAAATATCAAAACAACCTACTTGAACTTAAATCTCAAATAAAAAATTCAATAAACAACGAACCTTCAAAACAAACATCATTATCAATATTATCTTTTTTCTTCCGAGCTTTCAAAATTCAACTATTCCATGTCTGGTCTATCTGTTGTCTAATTTTGAACATAACACCGAAAATTTAATTACCTAAATTTGAAATCAAATATAAATATAAAATCTATGAATCAAAGTATTTTGTCTTTTAAATTATCCCACAAAAATTGACTCCATTTCCACATCATAAATTCTGTCCCTTAATTAAAATAAAAAAAGACCAAAAATCATTCAACACTCAAAAATTAAAACATCACATCAAAACCTACCCACTTAAAAATAACGTATTCAAAAAACACTCTAATTCACGAAACTCCTAAATCACCTAAATCTAAAAAAACATTTCCAAATCCACAACAACAAATTTACTTGTCTTTTTCTAAATCATCAAAACTACAACTAATAAATAAACCATATCATAATGTTTAAGTAATCACAAACTTAATCATCCACTTGAACTACCGCCAACAAGAAAGCTCCTTGAAATCATCAGAGACGAGTTGTTTGAAATCAAATCAACACTATAAATACTAAAACATATCACCATCAAATTCAATTTTACAGAAAATGATCATACTCGACCTCGCAGCGATGAACTGTCAGAGCATTAAATTATTAAAGGAAAGTTTATTAATTGTCACTCACACTAGAAATCCTCATTCGTGATTTCACTAATGTTTAAAATGTTTATAATCTTTTGCGGATACAATAAATTCCGATGTATTTATTCGATACTTAAACACGCGAGGATAATTGTATCCTACCGACTCGCAATTATATGTTTTAATTCCCGATTTAAAATAAAAAAATAAAAATTTTAAGACCCATGTCCAAAAACGAACACTACTTATACAGTTTAAAAATGCTACAAAGGACAAGTTAAATTTCGGTTTCTGTGGAAATGACTTTCCCTTCACTTAGATAAACTGGCCGATTGTGGTCATTTTGCAATATCCTGTAGGTGTTAAGGACACGCTGACCATGGGAGTTCCGCAGTTGCCAAAAGTTTTGCCACTAAAATAATCACAGCGGATAAATTAATGAATAAAAAAATATTCAAAAACTCACAAGCTCATGGGGAATATCTAGGGGTGTTTGAAAAACAAACCAAATGACTGCTTCTGCACAGGGTGGAGTGGTGAGTGAACCTACAAGGATAATATCTGAGATCCTGGAAACAGATATACAAGTACCACAAAGAGCAAACCTTGGTAGCTTAAATATCGCCCAGTGTCCATCCCACCAAAAAGATCTTCCAGAGCTATGCTCTTCCCCAGATGTTGATTACTTTCTACCGCTGATATTTCGGATACTTGGTGGAAAATTTCGTTCAAGGCTAGTGACTCAGTCTCTGGAGGCTAATATAGTTCAGGGTGATTAGGCCAAGGGACTAAAATTAATCAACTTAACCCACTTTCAAGTTCCTCAGCAATATGGCCAATACAGCAAACCCATTTGGATGACGACCAGCTTCATTATTGGTTTCGTAGGTGGCATTTTTGTGGACTATGTGCATCTCGCCGTCGTAGAACATCCCATCCACATTGTGCTCCGATCCCCGGCTCTGTTCGGAGCCCCAGTGGAAGTGCAGTTGCTGCGCCTCGAAGGTGTGACCATCCTCGGTGCTGATGCAGACGGATGGCTGCTCTCCCTCCACCGTCTTGGGAATTCTCATAAGCACGGTCAGACCCACGTTAATAACTGATAGAGGATCACACAATAGCTTGTTGTAATTTTTTAGCTCCAGTTTGGGTACATGACTGGTTGTGGCCTTCGGAAAAGATCAATATTTTAGGAGTAAACTAGAAAATGTTTGAATTACCCACGTTATACTTGCAAAGTGCGATTGGGGATTGCCTCTTGCCACCCTTAATGTTCCAATCTCTTCCATTTTTATCGTAATTAAATCCAAAGTGACTTCGCGTTCCAGAATTGGTTAGTGCAAAACTGCGAGCTATTAGAAACATAAGCTAAACAGTGGTTACGAAAAATTTTTAGAGCAATTTACAAAATTTTTTACGACGGACTTTTCACTACTAACATGACTTTATTTTAAAAAACAGTGATAAAAACATAAAGTAAATATTTTTTGTGTTCAGTTTAGGGACAGATGTATAGCTTTTTCTCCTCCAGCTTCTTGGCGTTTCTTTCTATTAAATTCTGCTCCACAATACGATCGCAACCCTTATAAATGTACTTTATGAAAAAGAATAAAGTCTCAAAAATGGCCACCATGCAAAAGCCCACAAAGATGGACATAATATTTCCGATTGTACCTGTATGTGGAAGAAATTTGTTATCCCTGTAAATTAATATGTTTGTTACAATAATACTAACTGAAGATCTCGAACCAGGCATTGTTTAGCAAACGGATGTAGTACTGGGCGTTTGGATCACCAAAGTAAACCCTAAGCACGGATATATCTTCACTGAACTGAGTCTGGTTGTTTTCATCCACTTTTAAGCTGGCCAGATAGTTGTCAATGGGCAGAGAGCTCATGGATACCCGATACTGGATATCGTTGCAGGAGGGCAGGCATTGGGGACAATAAAGAGCCTCCTCGATTTCCCGCTCCAATCCTTCGATCAGATTCCTTTCCGTCATTACATTACGCAACTTGACTGGGTATTAAGGAAATCTCAAGGAATAAGGCCCTAAAATTCAAAATATAAAGCTTACACAAATACTGGTTGAGGCAGGGAAGATGACTCAAGGTGCAGAAAACCACTCCATCCAAATTCTCCACCAGCCGCTGAGGGAACTGGAAGGGCAAACACCGGCACAGGGCAATGATGCTCCGTATGCGACACCTGGTGATGCAGTTTGGAAAGGTGTACACAAAGGCAGGTGCTTTCGTAGCCTGTTCATAGGATGATAGTTGCATCTCGTATTCGAAATAGCACCGCCGCTGAAAAGATGGCGATGAAAAATGTATAATTTTCCGTCATACAACAAAAACCCACGCCAAATGGAGAAAACGACTTTAAGCTGTCATCCGTGTCCACCACTCTAGCATAGATCTGAAGATAAGTATCCTCGCCTTGTCCTGGAAACATTTCCAGGGTATTCGACGAGCTGACCGTAGCATAATCATCAGCATTGTGGATCAAAACTATATAGCCATTGGTGTTCAGTATGGGGGCAAAGTAATCCGAGTGACTGGAGTTGAGAACCACGGTGAGGCCTAGTTCGGGATTTGCTAAACGATTTTTAAAGTTGCGCTTCTTAAGTCTGAAAAGAATAATTAATTTAGTTAAATTAATAGTCAGAACCCAGGTACTTGCATACTTGTTCTCTGTATTAAAAGTGCAGCAAGGCCCATACATAGTAAGCCTTTCCTTAAAAACAGATTGGCAGGGTACATCCACATTGGCCAGAGTGCACTTCAGGACATAATCCTGGCAGCTGGGAGTAAGCTAAGCAAAAACATACAGACACAAATTTTAGAACCTGCCCAACACGCTTACCATTTTCATAATCCTCCGAGTGTCGAAGAAGGTCTCATTCTGCCAGGTTCCAAAAACGTCCAGGAAGGTCTGGAAGCTGACAAAGTCTTCGGAGTCAATAACTACACCCACATGGACGTAGAAATCGCGCAAATAATTCAAACGCTCTAGGTAATACTCGACAGGACGGGTTATTGGACTACTATATCGCCTGTAAAGTATTTTTATTCCTAATCAATCATATTCAAACTCGATATTCGATAGGATAACTAACAGTTCCTCGGCATACTTGATGGCCGCCTTTCTCGAAATGCGATTGTTCGAGCAAATGGATACAGCGGGAAAGGGGACATTCTCCACAGGATAAAGGGGGTCCTTCAAGTTGGTCACAAAGGACTGGGCCACGAACTGTTCCCACGTAAGCGACAGGACGACCACCAAGGACACTGCAGTAACTGTGTGCAACAGCAGCCAAATTAATCTAGTTTGGAAAATAATTTTATAAAAATCAAAGGCCCACACGGCGTATGAGTACTATTTTGAAAAACCTTTCTCCCAAGGTTAGATCCGGGGACAATAGCTTGTTGTATCCTTGAAGGGATATATTTTTTAACAGATCCGTCATATCCAAACAAAAAGCCGAACCGAGCGACTTTTTGCGGAGTCCTTTCAATTTATTCTCTTTGTCTGCCTTTGGATTTTTAATCCACCAAATGGCATTGGATGATGTGCTTGGTTTTGCCATTTTTACCACTTTTAGGACTGTCTTTTCTTTATTGGAAAACCTTTCTACTTCACTGCTGACTCAATACTGGCACTATCTGTTTCTGAAGGAAAATAGGAAGCATATTTGTGCCTCGAAAACTTAATTTTGGGCGTAACTTGCTGAGGCACTTTATTCATTAGCGCTTGGTTAATTATTCGGTTGATTTAGCTTGGTTCATTTATTATTTATTATAAGTTAACCTATCTTAGAGATACATATCAGTTCATTGCTTAAAAACCTGAGCCGAGTCTTGAAATTAATAAAACTACAATTCATTCCGAGACATTCGGAAATTAACGTCTTCCACCGGGCCAGAAGGGCTGGCCAGGATAAGTTCGGGATCCAACGAAGGCATACTGATTGGGATTGTGAACTCGGGCAATGTCCGTATAGCTCCGGCCACCTCGAGATGGGGCTTGGAAATATCCACGTGCAGGTGAAGAGGTTACCGTTGCGAGGATAAGGCACAGGACCACCAGTAGTTGGCACAAAAATCCTTTGACTGACATGGCTGCTCAAGAAGTGCTGCTCGATAACTGAGTGCAGTTCTACCGATGGCCGGCCTATTTATATGGATATCGGCAGCTGATCAGTTCTTGCCGTTCTCAGTCGTTGGCTTATCAATCAGGTTTTGGTAAGACAATAAGAAAAACAGCAAAAGCAAACTGCAGCAACAAAAACAGCGAAAACCCCTGGAGAATTGCTGTGCCGCTCACGTAGATCGCTCAGCGTCGTTTTTGTATGATATAGCTTTTTATGATCACTTTGTGATCGTTTTTTTCTCAATATTTACTGACACGCTGCCCGCGCAAAGTCATTCACACCGCTAAGCCCGTTATGCCGGCCCAGGCCGATTTTTAGTGATTCAGCATATATAGCCTACCCGATCTTGACTCTAATTGACTCACAGTGAATGATTTGGATATAGTGGCAGAGCTCGAGCCAAGTTAAGCAGCATAGCATATGTACATGCCAGTAGTTTCACGTATTTAAATTCTAATTAACAACTCTGACGGATTGTAGCAATGACGTCGTAGGTGCGCCATCAGAGGTGTTTTGCTATTATTTGCAAATTCTTGCATAAACAAGTGCCATGTTTGGTACAAACAGTTGTCACTGACTTTAAGCCCGATGTCTTCCTTCCTGTAAGGTGGCTTGGAATCTGGTTTCTGGCTTTAATAAGTTTTACTTCCTCAATTACCGGCAGGGGGGAAGTCCTAGGCGACCGGCAGCTGCATTGCAATCTGAATCATTTAGCCTGAATCGAGCTTAAGTACTTCAGCAGCATCGTTAAAATGGCTATATATACCACACTTGTACGCCATGAGTCCAGTCAGATGATGCCCTGGCTCATTACCAGATCAACCCGCAAAGTAATGCTTAAGTGTTTAAGGAATTTCGTAACTGGCAATCAAAAGAATGTCGTTATGTCAGACAATTTTTAAATTTAATGATTTTTATAATGAAATTGGAACAAATTTCCAAGAAGACTATAGTATGGAAAGTGACTATAGTATTGTAACAGAGTGTATAATGAAATGATTCATTATTAAATTGGAAAAATATTACTAATTTGGTTGTTGGGAAAACTTAGAAGCCTCATGGGGACTTTAATACACCCGGAAACTGTGTAAAAAAAATCCAGTACATTTTTTAAATCAACATAAATGAAATAGTAATAAAATAGTAAAAGGTAAATCCCAAATAACAATAGAATTCATACTTTGAGCTTTTGACTTACATAAATTAATCTAAAAGTAAATATAAATATATGTTTCGAACTCATTGAAGGAATCCCTGACGGGGACATTACTCCAGAATCCCAATAACCTGGCAGAACCAACCGAGCCCCAATGGAGGCGCGACACTATGGAATCTTATCATCAGTTCAGTCACATTTCAGACGCGATTCACTGATCACGGCTGCCCACTAAATGAGGATTCAGTGATCATAAATCTGTTGCTTAACTTAAATAGCGGATTTATAGAGCTAAAAATAAAATTAAACCACTTTGGGATGGATGTAACTTTCGCTGGTTTTATTTCGATAATGGGTAATACTTTAGACATGAACGCGAACTTAAGATAATTACGGGTAACTTAACCCCAAAGGGGGGAGAAAGGTGTTCGGGGTAAAAATCTAGAGCCCCCGAGTCCCACAAAGCCATCTGGCTTTAGGACTCTAGCTATCTGGGAATAAGTACGTCCCTGCCGCTGACCCGATGTCCTCTTCCCTTTCCTAGGATAATTGTTCGAGGAATAGGATGGGTAGTTGTAGCCATACCCTCCTGCATAATTGCTGTAGTCGTAGTTTCCATAGCCAGAGCTTGGATTTCCATAACTATAACTTCCGTAGGATGGATTTGCGTAACCATAGCTTCCGTAGCTTGGGTTTCCATATCCATAACTGCCATAATAGTGGCTTCCATAGCTCTGAGTACCACTATTTCCCCTGCCAGATTTCCAGGACTTCCAAAACAGTGCAGTGCTCCATTCTGGACAACAGGATAAAACCAGAGCCAGAATTGTAAAAACAGAAGAATGGAGTTTCATTTTGTTTCTATTTCGAATCACTTAAAGTTCTGACAGTCCATCCACGCAGTTCTCCTCTATTTATACCCTGGAGAATGGGAATGGGATTGGGAATGGGATTGGGCACGGAGTTTGGATGGAGGACCAGTGACACATTATTGTGGTCTAGCTCATTTAAATGGTTTCTTTTTATTTTTACGTTTTCGTATTCCCATAAAAAGCGTCGGGATCTCTGGAAGATTAGCCTGGCCAGTGGCTATTCAATGCATTATGCTGGATTTATTACACCAGACGGATTGGCACGATCAAAATGCGGAGCACGCGCCACTCACTGGGCTGGAAGACAGAGCAGTCGCAGATGGTAAGTGGACAATATATGTACAACGGATATGCCCAACCACAACAAAAAGATCATAATCCATCACCAGCTAGATCCATTTTTATTTGTTTAAGCCAAATAAAACGGTTATGTTGTAACTGACCAAATTAACACTTTTTTTCATATTAAGGGAACTAACCAAGAGACATAAAATTTAATTATTTAATTAAACATTATATTATATTATATGATTACATTAAAATATATTTAAATAAAAACATTCAAAAATAGTTATTCATCCTTGGCGGCAAATTAATTCCCCATTTATTATGTATTTGAGAACGTAACATTATTTCAAATTTAAAATCATTGTTTACTTCGTTTTGAAGACGAATGAAGACGCGATGATCGCAGATAGTCTTCCAGTCTTACTATGACTCTCTGTTCCTCTCACTCTATCTCTCCGTCTCTCAGATCTTTCTCTGGTTCTCCCAGATGATCGGGGGACAGGTTTTTCAATGTTTAATCAAGCATCGCGGATAAGCACTAAGCCGGGAGTATGAAATCGCCTCCAGTTAGAATCCACCTCTCTCGGCGATCACTCGAAAAATGACGCGATCTTCGCCAGCATCGGTGACTGGCAAGGCCACCTTGATCGCATTCCTCTTATACCTCCTAATCCCCACGTGCCGCGGGCAGTTCGCCTTTTCGTCGCCCACAGGAGGGGCAGTGGCCTCCGCCGGTGGAGTCACGGTGGTCGCTGAACTCCCTGGACTCGGAGCACTAAATGGCTTGCTCAATGGATTGAACCACAACCTATTTCCACAGCAGCAACAGCAGCAGTTCCAAAGGCAGCAGCAGGGCCATAGGCGTCGGATGCCAGGTCCAGGACATGGACAGCTCCAACAGCAACAAGCTCCACCTGGCTGGCCGCCAGGCTGGCAGTGGGGAGCTGGAAACAACCAGAATCAGCCGGGATTCGGATGGAACCAACCGGGAATAGGACAAGGCTGGAATGGAGGCGGTGGCATGGGTCCGGGATGGAATGGCGGCGGTGGAGGCATGCCACCAGGTTGGAACAGGGGAGGTGGAGGGTGGAATGGTGGGCCAAGCTTTAATGGAGGCGGCGGAAGAGGGCCCCCACCAAGACCAGGCTGGAACGGAGGAGGAGGCCGCCCGCCACCCCCACCAGAATGGGACGGAGGAATGGCTCCGCCTCCAAGACCAGGCTGGAACGAAGGAGGAGGAGGCCGCCCGCCACCACCACCGGAATGGGACGGAGGAATGGGTCCCCCAGCAAGGCCGCCTTGGAATGGAGGTGGCGAACCGCAACCCCCACCCGAGTGGAACAACAACCAACCAAATCCCAACCCGCCTCAAAATGATTCGGTTGATCCAAGGGAAGAGAGCACAACGCCTAGTACCGCCATTGTGCCGGTAACGCAACCGACTTTCCAGCCACGCCCACCGATCAATCAGCCTACAGAGGACACGCTAATCATTGGCACTAATCGACCTCCGCTGGTGCCGCCCCAGAACCCCAGTACGCCATCACCTCCTGTGCCTTTGCCGACAGTAAAACCCTATTCTGCCGCGGAGGTGTCTGAGGAACGGGACATAATCTTTCCCAGCTCGGCGCAGTACATCCATTTGCCCGTCGAGGAGACCCGTTCCGTGCCAATCGATGTGAGGCGGAGATGAATCTCCGGAGCGGGACTCCCCGCACCTACACATGTTGAACATTGGGAAGACTGTTGTGTAATTTCTCCGCTCAAGATCGTTTTTGTGGCTGAAAAACTGGTTTTTTGATAGCCCGCGTGTAAACAAAGAACCCGACGCTTGACGAAGATTCACGAATTTTTTAATAAATTATAAAATAAACAAAAATATGAATTAACCGATGACTGGATGGCTGGACAGAGGCAGGGAAATCATTGAATCGAATCGTTTATGGGAATGCTAGTAACCCCACTGCCTGTACCCACCAGGGGATGACGTCGCTCCATAATGATTAGGATAGTAAATGGGGCCTTCTGGATTGTAATAATCAGGACGAGCAGGTTGCGGGTAGTACCCGGAGGAAGAATACACAGGCCTAGGTTGACGATTGTATTCTCCACCCTGTGGGCTCCCATATTGCTGGCCATATCCTTCTCTATAGCCATGGTTGCAGTCTGGCCTGCCGTGTTGTGGGTATCCTCCTTGGTGATAATGGGCCGAATCCTCCAGGCCCTCCAACAGGATCTCGGCAATCCTATCAAATGTAGGTCGGCAGTGAATCGATGTTGCTAGGATTAGCAGCAGAACCACAGCTAGCAACTTCATATTTAGGTTTTTAATTAAATTTTGATTGGTGGCTTAAGGTTTCAGTCCGATTTTATAGCAAGCTGAGAGCAGATAAGGAACATGACAGAAAACAATTAGAAGAGCCTTGAGCTATGAACACAATGGTTTCCAATGCTCATCATTTAATCTGGTAAACAAGGTTGTTTGGAAGAGCTTTCTTTAAATGAACAAAAACAATAATATGTATAATGAAAGCTTGGGAATTTTATTAAAATATTAGTGTTGAATTTCAGTAACATAATATACAAAGGGCTTGCAATTTCAGAATTTTGGTAAAAATTGAAAATTAATAATTCAAATTTCTACTACTCGGAGAACGAAGATCGGGAATGGTAATAAATTGCCGTGGTGTAATTTGTTACTCTTCGTAGAGATTGGGTTTGCAGGATCCCAACTCCTGAAGGATGACTTGTAAAGTAAGAAAAGAAACCGACATTTAACTGTGAGAGTATCTAAGCTTTGGCTGTGCCAAAGTCAGCTTAATTTTTCTTGTTTCATAAATAAATCTAGACATGTTCCCATACCTATCTCTCTTTTGAGTTCTCATTGATAACCCTCGTAGTGTTCACTGAGTATTCAAATATGTTTAGCAAAAGCTTCAAAGATTTAGTTTCTTTGTAAAATTATGATCAGCAGGAATGTAATCAACCTGGTGACTCTGGTCCTTGTCCAAATAGACAGAATCCCAGCCCAGCTAGCCGTTAATACTATAATTTATCATTATGATATTACTGACAAAATTAAAATTATAATCTTTAAACAATTCACATTCACATCTTCCCTAGCCATTGTCTGGTGAATTACATCCAAGTAACCATCTAGATTGCCTAGATTTGCCCGATCCACAAGAGTTGCTGCCACAATTGTGGAAGCTTCCTAGTATAAGGATGGCAAGACCTACCTCTTCAAGGGATTGGGATACTGGGAGTTCAGTGACGGCCACTTGAGAGTGGCTTATGCGAATCCAAAACATCCAGGAGGTAGATGAAATAAAAGGGAAACAAGATTTCTTGAAGCAATTTAGATTTAATAAATATTTAAAACAAAATTTAAAGGCTAGGCTAGTTAGGCTAGTAACCGCTTTGTTTGTAGCCTCCGGATGATGAGGAGGCTCCGTAGTATTCCTTCGACTTGTGAGGATAAGGGACAGTTGCCTTATGAGTAGCCGGTGGTGGAGAGTAGTATGCAGGAGCAGGTTGCGATGGCGGGTAGTAGCTAATGGGAGGATGCACTAGTTGCGGTGGAGGATAGTAGCCATAGCCCACTGTTGGTGGTCCATGCTGGTAGCCGTAGGCTCCTCCATAGTGGTAATCGTACCCGTGTTCGTAGCCCTCTTGAATTAGTGGTCCCGGTCCTGGGTGCGGATAACCTCCTGGATAATAATGAAATACAAGGTCTTTCATAGTAGCCACAGAATCCATAAAAGCTTACCAAAAGTGGGTCGACAGTGGACAAAGCTGGCCAGGATTGGCAATAGTATCAAAGCAAGCAACTGCATCTCGGCGTATGCAAAAAATTAGTGCAATTTATTTGACATCCTCGTGCTGCTTTTATAGGCTGCTGATAAGAAAGATGAATGAAATCGAGTAGAATAACCTTGGCGACTGAAAACTAATGCTATATTATTGTACTATTAATATATAGTATACACTAGTCTACATTGTTGGTATGTCTAGCATGTAAACAAGGTTTCCTGACCAATCTATCTTCTAGAATTTAGAGTCTAAAAATATAGAAATCAAAAGTGTGCAGGATTGAAGCAAGTATGTTTTGGGAATTCCCCAAATATTTTCGGACATTGCGAATAATCTTTTTTTTTTCAATAATAACTATAATAATCTTGTTGTGTTTTGTATTGCGTCACTCATCTCCTATGATTTTTACACTAAAAACATATATAAATAGATACTGTGTTGAATATTTTAGTCTTAACAATAATTGTTCTAAATAAACTACTATAATTTGGAAAAAATTTGGCTGAATAATATGGTTAATTATTTTTATAGGCTGACATTCATAATAATTTTTTTTTTAAGTGCAAAACCTCTCACACGTTCCTAAGATCTTTCAATTGGCGTTAGACGTGCCACTTATCTGGTCATTGGGACCCCGGTGATAACCCCCCAAGCCGCTCTTCTTGGCTCTCATCTCATCCCATCGTCGAATTAAATTTTCGCTTCTGGCGCATTAAAGGTTTAGTCTTAGTTACGACGCCATGGCCAGCAGGAGGGGAATCACATTCGGAGCTGTTCTAGGGCTGTTCATCTTGGTGGGTTTCATTGAAGCCACTCAGTTCAGCCGCGATGAGAGCCGAGAGGACCAAAGAACGGAGTTCAACCTGGCATCCACCCTAACTGGAGGCATTTCCAGCAGTCGCCACCGCCAGGGTGCTCTTCTCAACACCAATCTGTATCCACCTCTGGGCCTGGTGGGTGCTGGAGGAGGTTACACCGGAGCAGCTGGATCAGTTGGGTCTTCTGGAGGGATTGACTCGGCCCATGGCCATGAAAATGGAGGCACTGGAGTGAGATTGGCCAGTACGAACAATGTCGTTTTCCCTGGCGCCCACTCACCAAACCCTGGTGTAACCATTGCAGGAGGACAACCGGCTCCGGCATATCCCCCACCCGGATTTTCAGGGCAACAGGTTCCGGTTCCATATCCATCAGCACCCGCATATCCGGCAGGAGGAGCTTCATACCCAGGTGATGATTTTAATTACCAGAATAAAAAAACCCCTTATTTTGTTAATATTTGAAGGTGTCCCCGCCGTGTATCCGGCCCCCAGCGTCCCTGCGGGCTATCCGGCCATGGGTGCTCCTCAACCTCCAGTGCAATTACCTGGCAGTGTCCCAGCCCAACCTGGTGTTACTACTGCAGGCTACTATCCCGGTTATCCCTATCCAGGAACATACTTGCCACAATATCCAGCTTATCCGCAGACAGCTCAGTTACCCGCCTATGGCGTGGCTCCAGGCGCAGCAGTCCATCCTCCGGCCACAAGCACCCAGAACGTGCACCGTTATCCTGATCATAACCCACAGGATCCCAATCACTGGGATCACCACTTCTCCATGAACACCGAGTATAAGGAGGATGGAGTTCACAAGGGACCGTTCGGAGTCCTTAATAACCACAATGCCTTCGGTTATGGCAGCGGCTATGGGGGCGGCTATAATGGAGCCTTCAACTCGCCGGCTATCTAAGAACCTGAATGGTGTCACCGGGGAATGGAGAATTAATAGGAGGAGGAGTGAGGTCTGTCATTCGAGTCGTAGTCATAAGTTGGCTGCTCCCCCTTTTCGCTAGCCGAGGGGCAGCTGCCGTATCTTTAATAAGAAATAAACTCGATTTCTGCACACCCAACCGAGGTAATTAGTTGCCAGTGACCGATAGACCGGCCGACGGACCGACCAAGCGAGCGAGCGAGTGAGCGACCAGTTGCACCTTGAGCAAGACACCCAGGGATCCGTCCCCCTGAACCGGAAAAATAAGGCAACATGCACTCCGCCACTCTCATGCAGACAGATAACCTTACACACACATCCTTTTGAATGTTGAAGAACCTACCTGGCTGGCAGGCAGTCGGCACAAAACGGAACACAAAAAAAAAAGAGCGCACAAAGGCAGGACCACGGACGGACGGAGGACTACAAGGCAGCGGTGGTGGTAGTGGTAGGAAATCAGTGTCATGGGGAGACTGAGACCGATTCAAAGACGGTGGTGCATTTGCCTCGAAGGGCGAAAGAAATGGAAATGGAAAGGGGAGGACGATGTCTTGATGTCTTGCGGCGCATGCGCAGCCTGCCGCGCAAATCCTTAACAAATTTTTGGCGCTAAAATGACAGACGGGCGCGCCAAAAGCGGAGAACTCCGTACCCTAGGTATACCTACACACAAAACGACTTATACTAGCTGAGATTGTGTATGATTTTGGGTGGAAAATATTGGAGGATTTTACCTGTAGCTGATCGAACCAATTCCGGACAGGGTTTGATGTCCTTTAGGCCTTCAGATCTCAGCTGTGTGATGATGAGCGTGGAAAGGACCAAAACAGCTGACAAAAACATTCAAAGGACCATGAATCCTTCACTCACCCTACTAGGATTCCGTTGATTGTCTTAATATTATAAGAATTTTCCATTTACCTTTGACCTCTAACACAGTTTAAGGACTCTTTTTTGCTATAGGAAGATTAAAAGAAAATAGGAATCGAAAAGAAAGAGAATATAAATTTCTGAGATTAAACAGTTCGGTTTTAAATCCAAACTTAGTTCTTGTGGTACAAAACACAAGCAGAGTTCCTGCTTTATAAGGGAAACAGACGCAAGATCATAAGAATTGGCTAGTTTTTAAATTTTATAAAAATACTTATGTCATCTTTGAATGGGCATTTAAAAATGTTTATTGGTTTTCTCTGGGCAAATGCGATACATACATAACATGGCGTACATAACTAGTTACTGGAACAATGCAACGTTATCAACTTTCATGGTGAGGCGAGGAATGAGGTGGATTTAGGAGTTTAGGAAAGGTGTGGTCGTGGTGGTAGAGTGACTTTCGAGGGGGTGGAGCGGGGATGGCGGGGAACCGATGGGAAGGGCAGGGGCATCCATGAGTGGCTTAACAAACAACAGCATTAACAACGAGTACAGCAGGACAACAGATGCAGATGCAGTGGCACATACGCAGGACGAGGGTTGATCGAGGCGGCGCTTTTCCAGGTTGTACAGAACGCACGTGCCTCCGCTAGTCGGTCGCTGGTATCCTAGCAGCGAGCGTTCATGCACATCCGTGTTGAATAAATTAGTTGGCGATCCATGTCTGCTTTAGTGGCTTATGTGTTAGGTTTATTATGTAAATGCTGGAATCTCTTACAGCTAGCGTACACTTTAAAATATAAATCGCGGCCAGATTGTTGTAGATTCGAATGTTAATTAAATAGTTTAAGTTTCCCTGCTTATCTTTAGGTATCTCATGTTTATGATTGTGGAATAGGTGTGAAATCTAAACAAAAACGTAAAAACGTGAGAAACATTAATGACTCTTATAACATATAATTTATCCAAAAACATGTTGATAATGCAAAGGTCACAATAATAATTAATATAAAATATTTGTGGGGACTACTGGGGGACTAGGAAACTAAGATCAGGGTTAAAATTTTTAAAAATTCGGTTAGACAAATTTGTGGGGGGTCCGTTATTAAAATGAGGCTGGAAGGGGGTGTTTTCTATTTCTTTTTTTTTTTTGGTTTTTTTTTTTTTTGTTTTTTTGTTACATCCGGGGAGCTGGAGCGCCTTAGCCTAACAGAAGCGTATCATATTTGCTTTCGTATTGAATTTGGCTAAAAGTTTGAGAGACTGTCCTACGACAAATTGCTTTCGTTCAGATCCAGGTTGTTCTGGAAGAGCTCCTGGTTGGTCAGCAGCGGCACCTTGGCGACCTCGTGGAAAATTTTGTGCGAGTACTTGTTCCGTATCGTCTTGATGGCCCCTCGCGGCTTGCGGTGCAAGCCCGCATTCAGCACCGGCACGATCTCGGCAAACTCCGCCAGCTGGTACCCAGTGTAGTAGATCAGGGTGGAGCTCCAGGTCTGCTTCTCTAGTTGCCCTGTTCCACCGTGCATGCGCAGGGCCATATATAGAGCGGCTGACGCCATTTGAGAGTCACTGAACGCGATGGTGGCGTAGTCCATAAGCGAGAGCTCCAAAATGTATCGAGCTAGCGTCAGAGTCGGCATTGGCACCTTGGCGCACCGGGCATAGCGGCGCAGAAAGCGGTAGGAGAGCGGAATGCCCAGGTCGAAGTTAATGACGCGAAGTGCCTCACGCTCCATACCCACCAACTCGTCGTGGTTATAAGCGCCGTCGCAGATGTAGAGGAAATCGTCGATTAGAGGTGGCTGGCGCTCGTCATACTTGCAGGCGATGAAGAAGGCGGCGGCTCCCAGCAGTTGCAGCTTCTCCTTTGCAATCACCTCGCGGTTGAGGTACAAGTCCACGATCTTAACGGCAAGGTATAGAGTTTCGTGGTTCAATTCGAAGGTCTCTTGAACCTCGACCATCCAATCGACCAACAGGGTTCGCATCCAAGTGGTCAAGTGCTTCTGGCGCGGCATGTAGTCGCCGATGGGAAATTCCGGTTCGCGCGATTTTAGGTAGTTGAAGATATCCATGGCGTAGTGCGAAACCTGGAAGGGATCATCCCAGTTTTTGCGATCGAAGTCCTCGACGTCCAATGGCACTGGCTTGATTGGCACCACCTGGCTGGCATCCACGGTGGGCAGAATGAATGGTTGCTGATCAGTCTTTTGCTGTAACTTGGCGGAGCGCCGACGAGCGGCCTCGAAGTTGGCCGATAGACGCATGGAATCGCAGCCTGACACATCCTCAAGGGCGGAGATGTACAGGCTGTCATCAGTCTTGTTAAAGTCATTGGAGATGCGGCGCACTGGCTTGATGGCAGCCACCGGGGGAGCGGCCAGGTTCTGCATCGGCGGCATCAGCACAGGAATCTGCATCATGGGCGGATTGGGACGTGACGCTTCAGCAACCTTCTTCCCAGGAACTGGCTTCGGTCGTGGTTTAGGTCTGGCCATCGCCTCCTCGATCTTGTCCAGAACCTTGTGACAGGCCTCCACCGAATCCTCGACTTTGCTGGAGGCGCGCGTCACCATCTTGTTGGCCGTGGTGGTGGAGGCGGCGGTGGAGAAAACATTTATGGTCAGGTTGTCCTGGTTCTTAGCATCGAGAAGGGCCTGCAGCTGCTGGGCCGTCGGCTTCTTAACCGCCGATTCCTCCTCCTGCTGCCCGGGATGCAGTGTCATGATTTTCACATTGTTTGTAAGGTTGCCCAAAGCTGAGCGCTTTATTTTCTCGTTCTTAACGGGGCTGTGATCCGCCTTGCGCTTGCCGCGAGTCTGCATATTCTCCACGTTGGGATCGATGTTGTTAGCTGTGGCGCGCCGTGTTAACGCCTTCCTTGTGGCAGCCCCCAATGCCAGGAGAGGATTGGCGGCCTGGTTCTGGAGGTGACCGCTGGAGGCAGCCGCCCGGGTGGTTGCCTTTGTCGGCGCCATTTTTCAAAAATCTTTGTGTGAGTGCCTGCGAGAGCGTTCTCGTCGATATTGTTGTTGTTGCTGCCGAGCGGTGGTCCTCCAGTCGCTTTGTTGTTGCTCCTTTTCAACGGCGTCGCTTCTCTTCAGATCCTTTGCGCAGTTTCAGCTTTATCTCGATTTGTACGGAGCGTGCGATCGGCTGTTGTTGATCGGGCGTAATCACACAAACTCACAAAACGATTCTAAAGTCACGGCGCTTGCTCAGTTCCTGATCTCTGTTCTGTTCATAACGGCGTTTTGGCAGATAAAGAATAAAAATCGAAAAACAGCCGCCAGGCAGACGCGACGCTAGAGATGGGAATTATCGATGGTGGTGGACCATCGCCTGCAGGACCGCCATTATTAGTGTGGTTTGCGCGCCTTGCACACCAGTTAATTTTTTAAAGTTGTGTTCAAAAAAAAATTTATATAACCATCATTAAGTTTTTTTATAAAATATTTTTTTTCTGCATCGAAAAATAGAAATAAATTTTTGGATCGATTCTTTGTGAATTTTTCCGTAGGATTCCTTTGCAGATTGGGAAGGGCATGAGAAGGCTTATTCAGCCCACAGCGACTTCTATATCTTTTATCAATTTCATCCGATCCTCGAGCGGAATACCTAAAAGATTCGTGGATCAATTCCTTACCGATTTGCATAAAACCTACAAATACATTTTTGGATAGATTTTTTGTGAATTTTTCCTTAGGAAACCCTTTAAACAGCGATGTCTATATCTTTTTTACATTTTTGAATCGTTTTTTTGTGAATTATTCCCTACGACTCCCTTGAAAATTGGGAACTGCGTGAGAACGGCTTATTCAGCTCACAGCGACTTCTATATCTTTTTCAATTTTTATCCGATTCTTGAGCGGAATACCTTAAAAGATTTGTAGATCGATTCCCTACCGATCTGCATCAAAACCTAGAAATATATTTTTGGATCGTTTTTTTGTGAATTATTCCCTACGACTCCCTTGAAAATTGGGAACTGCGTGAGAACGGCTTATATAGTCCACAGCGATGTCTATATCTTTTTCAGTCTTCAACCGATCCTTGAGCGGAATACCTTAAAAGATTTGTGGATCGATTCCCTACCGATCTGCATCAAAACCTAGAAATATATTTTTGGATCGTTTTTT
Organism: Drosophila atripex; assembly: GCA_035045925.1. NCBI lineage: Eukaryota > Metazoa > Arthropoda > Insecta > Diptera > Drosophilidae > Drosophila > Drosophila atripex. Next base: position 603,279 of record JAWNOP010000022.1, on the reverse strand, counting down.
TGTGAATTTTTCCCTACGACTCCCTTGAAAATTGGGAACTGCGTGAGAACGGCTTATATAGTCCACAGCGATGTCTATATCTTTTTCAGTCTTCAACCGATCCTTGAGCGGAATACCTTAAAAGATTTGTGGATCGATTCCCTACCGATCTGCATCAAAACCTAGAAATATATTTTTGGATCGTTTTCTTGTGAATTTTTCCCTACGACTCCCTTGAAAATTGGGAACTGCGTGAGAACGGCTTATATAGTCCACAGCGATGTCTATATCTTTTTCAGTCTTCAACCGATCCTTGAGCGGAATACCTTAAAAGATTTGTGGATCGATTCCCTACCGATCTGCATCAAAACCTAGAAATATATTTTTGGATCGTTTTTTTGTGAATTTTTCCCTACGACTCCCTTGAAAATTGGGAACTGCGTGAGAGAACGGCTTATATAGTCCACAGCGATGTCTATATCTTTTTCAGTCTTCAACCGATCCTTGAGCGGAATACCTTAAAAGATTTGTGGATCGATTCCCTACCGATCTGCATCAAAACCTAGAAATATATTTTTGGATCGTTTTTTTGTGAATTTTTCCCTACGACTCCCTTGAAAATTGGGAAGTGCGTGAGAACGGCTTATATAGTCCACATCGATGTCTATATCTTTTTCAGTCTTCAACCGATCCTTGAGCGGAATACCTTAAAAGATTTGTGGATCGATTCCCCAACGATCTGCATTAAAACCTACAAATAAATTTTTGGATCGATTATTTTTGTGAATTTTTCTCTAGGACTCCGTTGAAAATTGGGAACTGCGTGAGAACGGCTTATATAGTCCACAGCGATGTCTATATCTTTGTCAGTCTTCAACCGATCCTTGAGCGGAATACCTTAAAAGATTTGTGGATCGATTCCCTACCGATCTGCATCAAAACCTAGAAATATATTTTTGGATCGTTTTTTTGTGAATTTTCCCTACGACTCCCTTGAAAATTGGGAACTGCGTGAGAGAACGGCTTATATAGTCCACAGCGATGTCTATATCTTTTTCAGTCTTCAACCGATCCTTGAGCGGAATACCTTAAAAGATATGTGGATCGATTCCCTACCGATCTGCATCAAAACCTAGAAATATATTTTTGGATCGTTTTTTTGTGAATTTTTCCCTACGACTCCCTTGAAAATTGGGAAGTGCGTGAGAACGGCTTATATAGTCCACAGCGATGTCTATATCTTTTTCAGTCTTCAACCGATCCTTGAGCGGAATACCTTAAAAGATTTGTGGATCGATTCCCTACCGATCTGCATCAAAACCTAGAAATATATTTTTGGATCGTTTTTTTGTGAATTTTTCCCTACGACTCCCTTGAAAATTGGGAACTGCGTGAGAACGGCTTATATAGTCCACAGCGATGTCTATATCTTTTTCAGTCTTCAACCGATCCTTGAGCGGAATACCTTAAAAGATTTGTGGATCGATTCCCTACCGATCTGCATCAAAACCTAGAAATATATTTTTGGATCGTTTTTTTGTGAATTTTTCCCTACGACTCCCTTGAAAATTGGGAACTGCGTGAGAGAACGGCTTATATAGTCCACAGCGATGTCTATATCTTTTTCAGTCTTTAACCGATCCTTGAGCGGAATACCTTAAAAGATTTGTGGATCGATTCCCTACCGATCTGCATCAAAACCTAGAAATATATTTTTGGATCGTTTTTTTGTGAATTTTTCCCTACGACTCCCTTGAAAATTGGGAAGTGCGTGAGAACGGCTTATATAGTCCACATCGATGTCTATATCTTTTTCAGTCTTCAACCGATCCTTGAGCGGAATACCTTAAAAGATTTGTGGATCGATTCCCTACCGATCTGCATCAAAACCTAGAAATATATTTTTGGATCGTTTTTTGTGAATTTTTCCCTACGACTCCCTTGAAAATTGGGAACTGCGTGAGAACGGCTTATATAGTCCACAGCGATGTCTATATCTTTGTCAGTCTTCAACCGATCCTTGAGCGGAATACCTTAAAAGATTTGTGGATCGATTCCCTACCGATCTGCATCAAAACCTAGAAATATATTTTTGGATCGTTTTTTTGTGAATTTTTCCCTACGACTCCCTTGAAAATTGGGAACTGCGTGAGAACGGCTTATATAGTCCACAGCGATGTCTATATCTTTTTCAGTCTTCAACCGATCCTTGAGCGGAATACCTTAAAAGATATGTGGATCGATTCCCTACCGATCTGCATCAAAACCTAGAAATATATTTTTGGATCGTTTTTTTGTGAATTTTTCCCTACGACTCCCTTGAAAATTGGGAAGTGCGTGAAAACGGCTTATATAGTCCACAGCGATGTCTATATCTTTTTCAGTCTTCAACCGATCCTTGAGCGGAATACCTTAAAAGATTTGTGGATCGATTCCCTCCCAATCTGCATCAAAACCTAGAAATATATTTTTGGATCGTTTTGTTGTCAATTTTTCCCTACTACTCCCTTGAAAATTGGGAAGTGCGTGAGAACGGCTTATTGAGCTCACAGCGACTTCTATATCTTTTTCAGTCTTCAACCGATCCTTGAGCGGAATATCTTAAAAGATTTGTGGATCGATTCCCTACCGATCTGCATCAAAACCTAGAAATACATTTTTGGATGGTTTTTTTGTGAATTTTTCCCTACGACTCCCTTGAAAATTGGGAACTGCGTGAGAGATCGGCTTATATAGTCCACAGCGATGTCTATATCTTTTTCAGTCTTCAACCGATCTTTGAGCGGAATACCTTAAAAGATTTGTGGATCGATTCCCTACCGATCTGCATCAAAACCTAGAAAAACATTTTTGGATGGTTTTTTTGTGAATTTTTCCCTACGACTCCCTTGAAAATTGGGAAGTGCGTGAGAACGGCTTATATAGTCCACAGCGATGTCTATATCATTTCAGTCTTCAACCGATCCTTGAGCGGAATACCTTTAATAATTTGTTTATCGATTCCCTACCGATCTGCATCAAAACCTAGAAATATATTTTTGGATCGTTTTTTTGTGAATTTTTCCCTACGACTCCCTTGGAAATTGGGAACTGCGTGGGATCGGCTTGAGTGGCCCACAGCGATTTTTATATGTATTTCAGTTTATATCCAATCCTTGCGCGGATTTTGTGGATTGATAATCTATTGGTTTTCGTTAAAAGCCTGCTTTGACTTCTGATCAATTTTTTTGTAAATTAATGTAGCTAAATGTATTTAAAATAAAAAAATATATAGAAACATTTAGCTAAAGTGGAAATTAAGAGTTTCCATATCGAAAACCTATTAGCCCAATCTCAAATATCGTTGTCATCCGGAAGTGGGGCTTCTTCAAATTTCCGTATTTGTTCCCAGGTGAGATGCGACGGTTTGATCATTAAAGTGGACGCCTTGCAATAAGGGCATTTAAGGATGTCTCCTGGAATAAATGCTTTCAATGGATGTTTGTAACAGATTTGAGCAAGTCGACCGTGAATGAACTGATGACACCTTCCACACTCATTAGCTATAAGGGGGCGCATACATATGCACTGTCTGTGGGGCTTGATCTCGTCTGGCAGCTTCAGCTTAAGGTCAATTGGAGGCAGAGTCATGTCCACGTTGTATCGCCGGTCGTTGTTAATCTCTCCCTCCCATTTTTCAACTTCGCCCCTGTATTTCTTTGGCAAAATGGTGACACCAAGCGGCGATGAAGCGTTCAAATCAGTGTAACCATTACTTGAGCGACCAGCAGGGTTTGTTCTCATTATATGACTAGACTTATGTTTGTATTCCATTTCGAGCAGTGCAGAAAATTTAAAACAAAATGAAATAATTTTGCTAGAAGGCAAAATTTTACTAAAGAAGTTTTTCTGACGCCAACTTTGATTAATTCGCTATCCAGAATGTTTCTCTATATAACGTGATAGTTCGATTCTTTATCGAATCCATGAAATATTCATTGAGGAAGGTCTGTAGGACACCATATAAATCTACCGTATGAATTTAAAAATACGAATTTACTGTAATTGATTTTATTGGAATTAAAAAAACTAGCAAAGAAACGTTAAAATCAATGATTAGAAACTACTTTTTACTCTTGTCCTTGTCCTTGATCGTATACTTGTCATAAGACTTGGTGGGATCGTATGGTTCCCAGCGACTGGCGGGAAAGATGTGCTTGTTGCGCTCATACCAGGAACGGAGTAGGACTTTTCCGGCGTGGGATTCTTCCTTTTCAACCGAGGCATCGCTGATCATGCGCACATCGTCATGCACATCGAACTGGAAGAGAGGCCCGGACTTTCCACGCGCCTTTGTGACAATGAAGTCGTAGAATGAGTAGTGATGGGGCAGGATTAAATCCTCCTTGACGTACATGAGCTGGTCGGCCATGACGGTCTTCAGTTCGATGAACTCTTTGCGCAGCAGCTCTAGACACTTTTGAAGGAACTGGTAGATGGAGTTGCCCTTCTTCATGAGTACATTTCGTCGGTGACCAGAGCCATCCCAGTAGCTGAACGTGATTGAGATGTCCTCGTCCTTTAGCTCCGCTTGCTGCATGACCCATTCTTGACGTAGTTGCTCTCGCAGTCGGTTTTCGTGCTCCTCGCGCTCGCGGTCTGGTAAAAATGATGTGTCCACGTCGGGGTTTTTGCATATCTTTTTTTTTTTGACCGGTACTATGTCGTCCTTCATGTCAGTCCACTTGGCCTTGGGCTTCTCCTCCTTTTCCAGCTCTGTATCGTTGTCATCATCCTCCTCCGCATCTTCATCATCGTCCATGTTAAAAGACAAAGCCTGAATTTGCCTCTTCTGCTTGTTCTTTTCCGCCTGTATGGCCTCCAGGGCCCGCTGCTTCTCCCTATCTTTCTCATCTTTCTTCTGGGCCAGCTTTTTTTCTCGCTCTCGCACTATGTCTTCCTGCTTGGCCTTCATCTCGTCCAGCGTAACCAGACCGATAGTCGAGGACTTGAGCTGTTGCTCCACGGCATCGTAATGGGTGGCAAATTTGTTTTCGATCTTGTCCAGCTTCAGCTCCTCCTCAATTTTTTTCTTGCGGAACTCGATCTCCTGCTGCTGGATCTCGCGTTTCTTCATCAGTTGGGCGGCGCGGCCCGCCTCACTGGCAGCTCCCTTGTAGTGGGCCATCGTTGGTAGATTGTTTGTTTATTTACTTTTATTCTGTAATTCCGTAAGGAGAATGAAACTGTACTTAATTGTTGTTTACTCTATTGTTGTTTCAAGTTACAACGTATCCAAAAAATTTTAGACAATCCTAAGCTCCTGCCAAACTTAAGAAGAGAAGGGTTTTTATTTACTTATTATATATTCGTTTTATTTTCCAATTTAAATGTATTGCTTTATTTATTGTGGTCAGCTGGAAGATATATTCTAGAGGTGGAGAATAGAGAAATATCGATAGAAGTATCGATATGGCCAGTAACTACTTATCGAACGACATAGTTTTTTTTTCAAGCCAAAAAATATCTAGCTCTTTAGTGCCATCTAGCGGTGGAAGTTGGAGCTTATAAGCTTTATTTAAATTGTAAATTTAAAAACTTCTTTAGTTAAAAAAAAACATTTGTAAAATGAATAAAATCCATGTAGTGCAAGGAATAATAAATTTTACTTTATTTTTAATAAATAAAGTTAACAATAATTTGTTAGACATTTTGAGTACAATTTGTATTATTGGTTTGGGAAATAATAAGGTAAAAATAATAAAATTATGTGAACTATTCAAAAAAAATTGAGGAAGATAGTAACGATTCCAGTCAATTTGTAACGGCTACTTTGAGTTTTGAAAAAAGCTCTGACTGTTCGTCCTTTAAAGTCCTTCCGGCAAGCTTCCATCTGCGTAGCCAGTTATTTGTGTTTGGCCCATGCCGTTGGCCGTTTCAGTTACATCGGAACTTTCAAACCCATCGGTTCAACGCGCGCATCCAAATACCGCCACGGAAGTGTTAGAAAAAGTTTTTGAACCCGAAAACAGCAGTTAAATGGTTCGAGAGAAATGTAAAGTGTTATTAAGCCAAGGATCAAAGTGTTTGAAGTTTTGGCTATTACATTTTGTCAAGATTCAGCTGGCAGAACCTGAAAACGACTCCGAGCGATTTTCGTGTGTGCCCAAGAAATGTTGTATCCTGGTATTTGGCAAGGACATTACGGACAAAGAACTGTGCCAAAAGTTTAATTGGTATTTGGACCTGGATGGTGCGGGGGGAATCACTCGAAATGATTCGGAAGCGGAAGTGCCAAATAGAAATGCCATTTAAGCCAGACGAGCGATTAGGATTAGGATTCGGGATGTAGTCTGGCTTGGAATTTGGTCATGGTGCGCTGCGATTTCTGGGAGGAACGCCATAAGAATGAGAGATCTCCCGACGACACTTGGCGTCTGCGTTGGCGGTCCCTGTTCTTGACATTGATTATATTCATGAGGCCAAGTCATAAATTTGCCCCGACTGCCTGTTTACGAGGATGACCCTCCTCCTGTCTTCCATTTTCTGTCTCCCTGCCTCCTTCGAGATGTTGCCAAGTTGGACAGAGTGCCAATAAAATCATTAACTGTTGCAGCGCATTAAATTCACAACCCAGACGCCCCTGTCGTTATTCAGGCAGCAAACATTGTCATAAAACCTCGACCCTCGACCCATTCAACCCGTCTCAATATTTCATCTCCGTTCGCCAGCGGAGGTGTCCTTTTCCACCGCAGGGCGCCCTCCTCCTAATTGACGGGGGCGTGTGAAAAACTATTAAAAGGCCGTTGCGCCAAGCATCCTGGGCCATAATTAATGGCGACAATGACTTGATCGGCCGATAATTAATTTATCGCCATTTATATTGCCAAACTCACACATGGACACCTCCACCCTTGATTACCGGAATGGGGAATCCACGTCGCTCCCACGGGAGCTCGTAAATTTCCCAAGAAAACCCAAGAAGTTAGAACTCCTCAGCCTTTGGGTAATTGACTTTAATTCAAGGGTCCGAGCGGCTGGGGTGAAACTTTCTTGTGGCAAGGAGAAGTCCAGGAAAACTTGTTTCTGGCCAAGTTCGCGTTGTGTTCTATTTTATTAACTTGGCTTTCAGCTCCGTGTAACGCACATGCTGCCCGCCTATAGTTTTGGCCACAAATTGGTTTGCCCATTTGAATACTCGGCTTTTGGTAAACAAAAAATTAGTTTGTCGAGTATAATTTGTTAGGGAAATTATTTTTCCATGTAGCCTACTTTTTTTCTCTGTGCACAGCCAGCAGTGCGATGAAAGTTGCCAAGAAACTTTTGGCTGCGACAAAGAAATCAATTGAAAATTATTGAAACCTAATTTCCCAAATGGACTGAATACATAAATCAATAAATTAGGCATTTTTGAAGGTGGGGAACAGCCATCATTAGGGAAGACCAATTCATTTTTTTAGGGTTATACAAATCGATCCATTTGCTCCCCGACTACTGGAATGCCTTACCTGATTTCATTGAAAAACCAATTTGCGGAGCGTGGATTCTTTGTTTGCACAAGCATTTCATAATAAAATTGCATGAAACTGTCGTTTTTATTGAATTTTCTCTCTCTCCAGCCCACCCACCTACATTTATATGTGCTCACAGTCTGTCCCCGCCGGCCATTTAAGTGTGTTCAAATTGTAAATCTCCCCTATGCCATTTTGTATTGATTGATAAAAAAACATGAAGCTTTTCGGTCCAGTGGCCCGCAGTGAACTGTTAAGAGCGGCGAAACTATGCTGATAGGATGCTTTGTCCTGTCGGGACATACCCTATTCAGGCTGTCCGAGCAGGTGTTGGCGGATATTGATGCCATCGCCGCGATTAGGGCATTATTCAGTAGCCCTTTCTCCGTGCAATTAATAGGAAAAGGCGCGGATTTCGGTGTAATCCCCCGGGCAGGAACACAGACAGGACCTTCTCCAGATGCCATCGTAAAACATACTTTGTTGGCTTTATCCTCGCGCTTTTTGCGCAGATCCTTGCCGTCGCAGTCCTTGCCTTGATTTGCGAAATTGTTTTTCTCGCACAACTTTTAGCATTGCGCAGGCCATGGCATGCCGACAAAAAAATTGACACAATTTAAACTTTTCTATAAACAAAAGCAGTGCAGAAAAGGTTAGCCAAACGAGCCATTTGTTCTATCTGCTGTTTACTTCCATTTATCCCTCTTTCGCTCAGCCCTTCCTGCGGTGTTTTTGTGTGTTGTGTGTGATTTTATTTTTTGGCAATGGCAGTTTATTACAAAACATACACACAACCGATTTTCGGGCGGGCTAAAATCTGTCAAAAGGGTTTCCTTTTCGTTGGCTGGCTTCTCAATTTCATTTAAATTGCGAACATTTGAAACAATTTTGAAATAGCATCCGCACACACTCTCCACCTCCCCACACACATGCATTTTTTACACCAGGCTGCATTCTGCGGCTTTGGCAGAGATTTATGCAAGCTTTTCATAAAGCTGACAACATGACGTATGATTAATATCGCTGCCAGCTCGCAGGACTGTTGTTTTGGTGCATTTAATTAAATTTGCGAGAGTTGATTAAGTGCTCATTTCGCCAGGCAACAGCCGAGTATAAATAAATAAAAAGTTTACCAAGTACCCGTATTTTAAATGCATATTCGTATTCCTTGGCAACAGTCTCCACGATCCACGCTACACACTCCACGAATGGAAATAATTTCAATTGCCTCTAAAAATATAAACAAGAAGCTCTAAAATAATAGCTGGGAGCAGGAAATGATGTAGGGGGGAGGGTCGGAGCAATATTACGTATACGACATGCACTCGATAAATTTGTGCATTTCATGACAATGACGTCGCTCGATGTCCCGGCAAGGATGTTGGCTGGCTGGTTGACATTTCTTGGCCTTTGTTGTTCTTTCGTTTAAGCCATATGTGCTAAAATGCCAACGTTCATTGCAAAGCAATTAATAAACTTGCCTGCAATTGCCCGCCATCTGGGGCACGCTCGTATTACAATATTTATGACATTTTCAGTAATTTGAGTTATTTTATTATTATTTCATGTTATGTGCACGAACAATTTTCATTTTAAAACATAATTAAATTCATTTTAAGCCAGGGATCCCAGAAATAGCTCTTTTGATTTGTGTAACTTTCGAGTCCTATATTCGACTTTCAATTAATTTTCATCGTCCGGCTGAGCTTTGCAAGTTGACCTGCCCAACCAATTAGAATGACATTCTATTTTACGTTTGTTTTCCGTGGCCCGTTTTAATTCATGTTTTGCTTTTAATTAACGGCGCTAATTAAGGATGCCAGCAAAGTGAAACAATTTCCCGACGCACTTTTCAAATTTACGCAATATCCGGCTTAGACCGAAACATTGCGAAATGGCAATCCCACCATCTTGGGTATACCTCCTTGTAATCATTTCGAATGGGATTTCAGCCCCTTTCCCGCCCCTGTTTCCCTCTGTCAATTAGTATGATATCCTTGGGGCTTATCGCGGTCTTATTACCAATTCGGTTCCTCTGTCTGCCCCACTTTTATGGTTGATTAATGCCCGAGATGTGCAGTGGATTGCGCCAGGAGCAGCAGCAGCTGGAGGGGCACGATGGAAGGGAAGAAGTTTTAGCCAGTGGAGCAGCCAAGCTGGCTAAAACAATCGCAAACACAGGGAGCACATTGATTTGTACCACCTGGCTTGGGAATGGCCTCGCTCGCCCAACGGAGACGCATCGTAAATCATGAATGTAAAAGTCGTGCTGGCAGCTATCCCCTCCCAGCTCACACCGCCAAAAAAAAGCCATAAAAATATCTGGTCGATATTATTACGTTAGGGCAATAAATATTTATTTATTAAAAAAAGGAGTACTTCAGAATATTCATATGTATGAATCATAAAAACACAAAATATTTGGCTTTAAACTGCTTTTTAAAGGCCATACATATAGAGCCTTTTAAGCGTCATGTAATGGGATTAGTATTTCCACTAGTTCATATCTATAATTTCTTCCTGTGCACCACTTCCCCCATCTTTGAAAGCGGCAATCCTGCGATTACCAAACTGCCGGTAGCGATTTTATGGCTTTAGTATATTTTTGGCCAGTCTGTTGCCAAAGTTTTGCCTTCGATCTGTTATTGGTTACAATAGACCGCTTGGCCTGACTTTGTAGGCAAATTTCCCACTGCCGAAAGGTGTTTGGAGGCGAATCATAAAAAGTTTTCCCATTCCTGATCCCTTATCCCCGCTCTGTCCCGGCCCCTCCTAATCATCATCATTATTTTTCTTTCTTTTCATACACGTACTAAAGCGGAAACATTCATTCACGCGAACTAATGAAGTGTCAAAAATGGGCGTCCCCAAAAAGTGTGCTACGCTCTTTCTTTTTAAAAATATTTCACAGCACCCATGAGTGTGTGTGTGTGTGTGTGTGTATGGTGGGTGCGAGGTCATGTGACCTTGGACTATAACTACGAGCGAGTGCCGACTAAAATAGCTCCATAATGTCGAGGTGGGGGTCCTCAGATGTGGGTGTTTGTGCGAAAATGTTTGCAGTTGAAAGCGAACACGGCAAACACAATATAGTTGCAGCGAACTGCTTCTGATGTGAATGGCACTTCAAGTCGGTCCAGTTATAGCCCACTATATATATACATACATGGATGTATAAATATGTACACGTTCTGGGGCAATTCAATGCCCTTTGGTCTGATCTCGTTCGAACTGACTGCGGATTCCATAGCAATAGCTTACAATTAGTTTCGATTTCATTATGTTTAGTTGTTTCCCAAAATAAAGAGTAGTTGGGTGGGTAGTCTGCTGGTCCCTGGCAAGTCCTTGTGGCTCAAATTGAACGTAATTGTCTTTTCTTCTCTCTCGTTTCGCATTCCTCCTCCACTCTAGTTGTCTTTGATGTGTTCTCCTATCGAATATGTTCCGTTTGCCTTGCTTTATTTTATTTTGTGGGTGATTTGTGTATCTATTTGGATTTTGGAATGGTTTTTTGGCTACACAGGAAAATATACAATACTATGAAAAGCACACAATACTGTGCTGGTAGTATTATAATACTACAAGTATTGTTCCTCTCAAAGTCCTTCCTAGATTTGAACATTTTTAATACCACACTTCCCACTTTACTCTAAAAAGACCTAACTTACAATACTCTTGTTTAAATTATGATTTTATTATTTCTATTATTTTTTTTTTCTTGTGCAGGTCTAGTCCTGGCATCGATTTGGTTGTGTAAGCGATGGTGGATTTGCTCATAGGGAAATTACATTTGTAGGTCGTTTAGGGCTGGCGCCTTCCCTCCACCCTGGGCCCGCCAACTTCGCACATGGCCCTGTCAATATTTGGCCAACTCCGACACCAAAATGTTTGTCGATTGGGTTTTCTTTTTGTTCCCCCCTCCCTGGGAAAAATCTGTACGTCTGTCATTTTGGTGGTTTTTCCTTATTTTTTTTTTGGGAGTACTTACTGCTTTAATGTTGGGATTTGTTTACCGAAGCGCGAATTCGGTTTATTTTGGGCGTCTTGCCTTCTGGCCAGGCCCAATCTGGTCTATCTATGTATCTCACGTGTTTTGGTATTTGCCTTTGAGGGGATTTCCCCAATCATTTTTTTTCCGGGAACTGTCTGTTGTCTATCCGCCGTTGCCGTTGCCGTTTGCCGGCTTGCCAATTTGCGTTTAAGCCAGAAAAAAAATAGAATCGGTCTTTTGACCGACAATGCCAATCAACACGCAACCGCACGTGTCGGCTCCGTGAACCGCTCCTATTTTTTCGCCCAAAATGGCAAAAATGGTCAGTATTTACGAGCTGTATCCTTGGGCAAATTGTTATTCAGTATTTAGCATAAATATCCGTACTCGTTCGAACTAGGTGTGTGGCGGGTAACTTTGATAAAATCCATTACTAAAGTAATTAATTGTTTTCAACTGACTCACTCAACTGGTGGGGGGGATGGACTAAAAATCGAATTTGATTTGCTGGCAAATTGAGTTTTGAAAATGCACTCCTCAGAGTGCCAGGATATGTAAACATAATCCTGCCTAGGCTCTCACTCTAATTTCACAATTATGCCAACTCAGGCGTTTTCTGCTGTGTCCTCGAAATGGAAATTTTGTGTTTGTGTTTATCTTTGCCTTTTCGTTACTGCCACTCGAGGGTCCTGGGCGGCTTGAAGTAAAACATTAATTGTGTTTATCTCAAATTCCATTTCCAAATTGCTTTGCGGCTGATTCAATTAGACTGTCAATTAGCACTTTTGACAGAGGGTCGAGAGCGACACGAGCTTAACCCCAAAATGCTTGGCGTTCATCAATCGCCTAATCACTCTAGTGACCCAGCACTCCACATTTGACCCCGCCCGGATGCCCAGCAAGTGAGGTCAAATTGTCAGTCTTGCCACGGGCAGACATCATTCTGATCCCGGCTAATTATATCCCTCCTGCAGTGGCAACATTACAGGACTCACAATGGAGCTTCTGCCCTATAATTTTAAATTGCACAGGGCCCAGGGATAATGGAAATGGGAGTTGCCCATCGTGGTATACGCAATGTACTCTTGTAACATGTTACGGCAATTCATTTGTTGATTAGCCACGGCAAAATGTTGCCAGCGAAAAGCCAGAAAAATAGAATAAAAAGCGAATGGAACAAGCAAAATATTGCCCCGGGCCCCGGGCCAGAACTGTGCCCAGAATAATAAAGCCACAAATAATAAACAACGAAGCGTGTCCGCGTTCGTGTCCTGCTTTCATGTTGTCGGTGCTTGCAGTCTGAAATTTCAATTTAAAAGCTTGTAATTTTTCAAGGCCCCAATGGCTGGGTTTAAGGGGCTGTAGCACGGGCGTGTCCTGGCCTGGTTGTCACTCGGTTCTCAGATCCTAGTACCCACTACCCACTACCCACAGCCCAGTCTCCAGTCTCCAGCCTCATCCACATCCGCCGTCACATCGCACACATGTATACCGGCCCTTTCTCCTCAAAAACATATAAAATAGAACAGACAGTAAAAGTTCCAGCACGAGAATTTATTTCGACAAAACTTGTCGAGGAGCTTAAGGACTCGAACCTGGGGAATAATATATGCTCCAAGTTCAAGGAAATATGTTAATCGAATTTCAGGGGAATTTAATGGAAGGGTTCTCTTGTCTCTTCCAAGGCAACTGGCTTCCATTCGCTTTACTTTTCAATTTTCAGTAACGTTAAAAGTAAAATTTTCGTTTTCCTAACTTTTCCGATTTTCTGATAGCCGACAGACAACTATTTTAGCCAGTTATTACTGTACTGTGTCCGCTATTTGGCTTCTATGCTGTTTTGTTTGTTTTTCGCCAGCTGCATGCAACGAGGCATGAAATCTGGGCAACCTTTGCTCGCTTTTTTATCCCCCGCTCTCTGAATGAGAGCTGTTTGTCCTGTGTCCTCTGTCCTGTGCCCGAAAGCTATAAAACTACTGCCTGCGCTTGGTGTTTGTGTGCCAGTCAATGGGCGGCCTACAATTTCCACTAAACAAAAACATCAAGTGGAATGAGTAAAGCTAAAGAAAACAAAACTTGCCAACTTGAACCATAAATGCCGGCCAAGTCAGACGAAAGGCACTAGCACAAGCGTCCTGCCAAGCACACTCACATACACTTCAAGGCTGGCATTTTCATGGCTGGACGCCTGATTGAAAATAACGCTCATACGCCCCGTTGTCTGGCTCCCGGCCACGACTCCCCGCCAGGTCCATTTTTCTGGTTAGTTTCATTGGATGTAAAGTTTATAAATACGGGGAACCTGAGGCAGACCCCCACACCCCTCGGAAAATTAAAGTCCCCCGGCAATCGCAATCCTCTTAAGGCGTCGCCGCCTTGTTAACATGTCGCATTTTAGCCGCATTACTTACGCTCGCCCTGTCGCTCGTTTTTGGCGTGTGCTTTGTCTTAACGGCTTTTGTTGTTAGCCCGGCACTCGGCACTGCAAAATTGTACTCAGGAGCTAATACTGCGGCCCGTGGCGAGATGAGGCGATAAGGCCGTATGCTGAGTGGCAACTGACTTGATACGGCCAGACAATGGCAGACAAGCAACCAAAAGTGGCATTCTGGCAGGTCAGCAGGGACCGACCGGAGTTGGCTAAGATGTATGTAAGTCACTCTGCCGGGGGCCTCTCTACGAAAAACAATGAGCTTCGCAGGCCACTTCTGGCTAGGTGTATCGATGGTGTTCGCCTCAGATAAAGCACCAGACAGAGGTCCTGCCGATGAAGCCACTCATATTCCATGTCAGTCTGTCTGCTTTCGAGGCCAAAGGCTTCTGGAAATTCGAGCAGCTGAGGTCTGAGGAAAATTAACAGAAAATTACGTGATGGATGGATGAGTCATTGATGAGATTTTTTCAAATATCAGCTTACAGAGCTGCAGCAGTTTTTACTTTAAGCTTTAACTTTTGATCTTTATTCGACTTAAAAATAATTCCCAAGATGGTTTCAAGTAAAAAACTGATAAGTTCAAGTAATCCCAGATGTTTCGATTTATACTTTAGGTAATAAGGCATAAAATATGCGCATAGCTCCCATGGAAATAACTTCCCCGATGTCAGAAAATATCATTTTCCTTTTAGGGGCTTTAAGTTGTATTTTTAATGGAAATAAAACCTCAATCTGATTAGTCTTTATATAACAAATTAAAGGACTAATCTGTTATGCTTGTAGTCATAATTCCTCATATAAGCCTTGAATGTGCTTCTCCCAAATCCCAATTAGTTCAATCTACACTCCACCGATAAATATATACGTTAGAATCACCACAGCCGCTTGTTGACAATTAGTCCTTTAAATTAGGTGGGCGAACCCCAGTGGGTTGAGGTCCTGTGGCTGCTGTTGTGTGAAAATTGATTGCGCCTTTCGCTGCCCCACTGGGTGCCCTCCCATCCCAGGGTCCTGTGCCATCAGGTGTGGCAGGCAGAAGCTAAAGCCGAGCAGCTCGTTAGCTTGAGGTGTTTTGGTGTTTGCCTTCCTGGCCGGCGGACAATGAGACGAAAGCCGAGTAATTAAGACAGAGACAAACACTCAACGGAACCACTTAGGGGAACCGCTGGGGGGAGTGCGGCGAGGGGGATTGGTGGCAAAGGGCGGTCCCACACAAAGGACAAAGGTCAGTGAGCCACTTGGCTCGTGCTTATGCGCCTTTTATGCTGCAACTTCATTAAATTTTACTTTTATGAGCGCAAACAAATCGTTAAAAAGATCTCAAAGCTCCTTTACAATGCCTGCCACGCCCCTCGTGCTGCCATCAGAGGCAGGCTGGATCGGGGGCAGGAAGTGTAGCCGGACAACGGTACTTTTAATTACTTTCTGCATAAATTTGCACTCATTTCCGCCGCCCTGCCTCGTCCTCTCTGGAGAGATGTCTGGACCAGCTGGACGCTAAATGGAAAACAAATTTGGAAACAGTCTGGGTCAAGACAATAGAGCTTTATAACTTAAAGCGCAAACCATAGCAGTTTAGTGAAAATAAAGTTAACTATCGGAAATACAGTTTACGTTCGTTATTCGTTCCAAAGTATTATTAATAATTTATTTTGCGCATCTACTTCGTTTACCCGAAATTATATTTGTTTTTTGAACACGTTGGCTTGTGAGCTCGGATTGTATGAGAAAAGAATTATGCAAAGGAAAGTGCAAAGGCGAAAGGTCCTGGAAATGTTGGCCCATAAAGGGAGTTGGTCGCGTCCGCTTTATGTCTGCCACTTGGTGGCAGTACGCGGCGCTTAATGCTCCTGTTCGTCCTCCCCTCGCCCCAGTGCCAGTCCTGCTCCTGCCCACGCACATGTGCGAATGTCCTTTGGGTGTCCTGATACGAGCTGCTATTGGCTACCCTCCGCCCTTTCAATGTTAGCTGGCAAATTGTTATTTAATTATGGCATCCTTGCTGAAAACGGCTGCTAAGCACTGCTAGACTCCAGGACTCGACACCTTCTCTGGGAACCGTGCAGCCGGTCACGTAGCAGTGTAATGGCGAATAAATCAGCAGCGGAACCGTTGCAAGTGACATCCCACCAGCCGTGTGGTTGTGGTCGCCCGTCCACCGTCCACCTGCCCAGGATGTGTCGCTCATCGTCCTGCCAAGCGAGCGTAAAATGATTGACTTTAAAGTCAAATTGCGCCAGCCAAGCAACTACATAGCTCGATGCCACGGGCGCGCCGGAAATGACTTGCAAAGTCGGAGGCCACGTGGGCACAGGCTCGTCCGATTCGCAGCAGAGCTTGGCATGACATTCAATTAACTCGATGCCGGGCGGGTCTCTCCACCTGGCCAAAAGCCAGCGTCAATTGCATTTAGCAAACGCCCGGGAGGCACGGGACTTGCAAAATATTTCGGAAATTAATCCACCTATCATCCCATGATGTTGGACAGAACTAGATGGAAACATTCATAGCCCGGCGGCAGTTTGGTTTTCAGTTTAGGTTTGTTTGCAAATACTTTGTTGGCCAAACACAACGAGCATTATTGGATTATGAATTATAATTTAAAAAGCTAAAAACTGCATACAATTAAACGAAGAGCATCAAAGGCTTCATTAGTGTTCGATTGCAAAGAGAATTGGTTGAGAATTTACGGGCAATTAGTTTGCTGATAATGAAATGATGTTTAAGTTTTTAATAAATACAGCTTAAAGCATTAAATCCTATTAATTATGACTTTAAAGATTAAAGCCTAAAACTAAGTGGCAGTAGTTTTGAGTATTTTAAATAATTTATCAACCTTATGTACTTAAAGAACGATAAGCTAATTTATCAAAAGAACATAATGTTATGTGGCGATTTAATTAATTTTTCCCCTCTTTGCCAGCTAGCTCCTGTATTTTTCTACACCACGTCCTGCTTGTCTCTCTAGTCCTGCTCACAGGAGTCTGACATCCATCTGCACTTGACAGCTTCCGGCTGTGATTATCAAATCAAGAAATAATTGCTTCGTTGCCCTCATCAAACGAGTAATGGCTCCGTTTCAGTTTCTCTTCGACTCGAATCCATTCGATTAGAGGTTTCTGCTCAAGCAGCATTTTGCTGTAATTATTTCAGTCGTATCAGTCTCATCAGGAATACAGATGACCGGGCTATCCTGGTCCGTGTCCGGGTCCGTGTCCGGGTCCGTGTCCGGGTCCGGGTCTGACCCAAATAAGGCTTCATTATGATCTACCAGCGGAGAGTTATTGTCAGCTCCAAGGACATGGCTATCGCCGCGCAGCTCGTAAATAGTTTTCGATTGCGGCCAAGCAAATAAGTCAATATTAAGTTATCTGTCGAGCAGCACTAAGGCGCTTTTGTGGCATGTCCCTCAACTCTCGGCTCAGCTCGGGTTTTCGGTTGCACAGCAATTTCTTATCCTTTATCAAGGCAACTGTCGCACACAGAGGATGTGCGCGTTCGAGTTCGAGGGTGTGTGAGTGCTGAAAATGTTTTCAAAATCCACTCAAGCTCACTTAGAAGTCAGTCTGTGACAGCAGGTGGAAAACTTGACGGGAGAGAGTGGGGGAAAAGTGGGTGGTGCCGAACCGTCAAGACACTCAACTGTATTCTGGTTACATTCTTTGGGATTCCGGGGATTACCTTTCCCCTTTTGCACGCCAATAAAGCTGACAGTTAATCCGTAATTGATCTGGAAAAAGGTACGATTATGATAATGAAGCTGACAATGAGAATGCTGATGAAATCCGCCAGCAAAACTCTGCTCAAAGGACTCCCACTCAAGTGACCGAAAGCGAAGACACTTTTCTTTTCCCATTTTACCCGATTCTCGCTTATTCCGCCATGTCGCATTCGGTTAAAGTCCCGCATCCTGGAAGCCACATGAATTTAAATTTTTATTTGACATAAAATAAAAGCAAGAAGGTGGCAAGACAAATGTCCTTGGGTTTATCCCTCCCCTCATTCCACTCCCACTTATGGCTTATGGGGAGATTCGTTTATGGAAATGCGTAAAACGCCAAGAAATTCTCAACTTACCTAAGCAGCAATAACATCAGATCATAAATAAAACAATATCATATGAATGCATATACCCAGCGTGTGTGAGTCTGGTAGTGTCTTGGCATGGGTGTAATGTTGTGAGGAAGGATGTTGTGTACAGGACATAGCCAGGCAGTACAAGTAAGCAGAAGTACATATTACGAGTATTTGCTTCTTGGCACGCAATTGTCAGGCATACAAACGAGTCAGCTGGGAAACACGTGCAGGTCCTGCCAGGATATGTAAATCTACGCGTGTGTGCGCATCGCTATAACCATGTTCCGTCTTTGGTGATAGTGAGAGTATAACTAGAGCGAGTATAACACGAATCCTCGAGGCGAGAACAGCATCGTCATCGCAGGCAGTAAGGATTCGCCAAAGGACTACGCAGCCAGCATACAAATGCCAGCGCTGCCAGCAAAAGTTGTTGGCGGCAAAATAACCTGCCACTAACAGCAGCAGAGCAGCAGACAAAGGAGCAGCTAGCAACTACCAGCAGCGAGGAGCATCATCATGGAGGAGACTGCAGCGGGTCCGGCGAAGAAGAGCGGCACCACTCTGTCGGTGGATCGGGCCGCCTTTCTCCTGCTGCGCGTCAGGAAAGTGTTCAAGAAGAAGCGGCAGCAACGCAAGGAGCGTCAGTAAGTCGAATGTTTGCTATTACTTAACCGCCACGGGGGGCGGATGATACATTGGGGCTTTTGAGGATAGATGGGATGGGGATAGGGATGGGGCTAGGATTTGCCGGGATTTGCCAGTCAGCCCAAGGCAAACAGTATTAACAGTCTGTTTGAACGCCGGATTGAAACTGGATTGGGACGCAATCAAAGGCGATTTGCTTGACAACGAATAGCCGAACGGGAGCTCAATAGTTTTCCATAAAGTCCACAAACAACATAAATACTAAACCTATTTAATTTTGAGAATTAAAAAGTTTCAAGTGCATCTTTCAAGGTAAAACCTATATTAAACATCTCTTAAATTTAATCATTTTTAAGAAAGAAAAAGTCCATCAAACCTGCCGAATGTATTCAATAAACCTTCTAAGAGCACTCAACCTCTGCATCTGTCCCATTTGAAATTCCCAGGAGTCCCACAGGTCTCTGCCATTGCATCCAGTTTTGAAGCCTCAAAAAATCGTAGCTATTTGAAAATGGCAGCATTTGCTGCGGAAATGAATGAAAAATGTTCGCCCTCCTTCGGTTCAGCATTTATTTTAGCCAGTCTTGGCACTGCACTTTCAATTTGCCAGCCATCGTGTGGATGCATCGTGCGAAGGACCCTCAAAGTTTCTGATAAATAGCGCGTGGCACTTGGCCCCGTACCAGTCTCAAGTCTGGAGTCTTCAAGTGGGCGTGGGGCAGGGGGCGTGGCCAGGTGGCAGTCTCAATTCCCATGCACGTCCTGCCAGGTATTGCTCATATGTTTGCCGGGAAGGCACTTCGAAAGCAGCTCGTTAGAGAGATTCTCCGCAATGCTGGTCTTTATCGCAGTATTTATACTGCACTGCTACGCTTCGTGTATCCTTCTTCTTAGCTCGCATCCTTTCAAGCAGTGGCAATAGCAAATTTTAAAACATTTTTTCGCTCTTCTGCAGCAACGTAATGAAAATGCTTTCGCATTCTCAACATTTGCTGAAGCAAGGACTCGAGGCAACTCGGCGGAAAAAAACGGGAAGCTTCAAACTCAATTAGGCACGAGCCATCCGTTTCCGGGAATGAAGGGTTGTCCTTTTCAACGACTAGGCTCTCTCGTTTAAAGTTCACTCACTTGTCCCCAAGTTCAGTTATCCTTTAACCCATCGAAAGCAGTCCTCTGGAGATAGAAGGGGCGGCGGCATCTGATGATTTGATTACACGAACAACATCCACTCTAATTATGCACGCACATGTAAACACAGCGCCAAATGCAATTACACGTCTCACACACACACACACACACGCCGGATTACAGGGCGCACACACTGCGTATGCGTAATTTGGCAAAGCCTTTCGGCTTAGTTGGCCTTTTTTGCTCAGGCCCCGTTGTTAATATAAGCCGAAATACCGATGTTTATGCTGATGCGGTCCCCCCAGAAACTTCTTCATTAGGTCCAGTGTCGTCCTGTCCAGTGTCGTCCTGTCCAGTGGTATCCTGTCCTTGGGTGCCGACAGGAATCCCTAATTGGGCTATGCAAATGGGAGAAGATATAATCGTGTTCTGCGGCAGTAATTGAATCACAAATTATCTTAGCCGAGATCGTCCAGTGGTAATCGAGCCCTCGACCCCGGCAGTATAACGTTTCATATCCTTTTGATCTCTTTGGCATTAACTCGTTTTATGGTAACACTTCCGGCTGCCGGGCTGCTCATTAAATAACACCTTCCGTCGCATATGACTCCATTATCAGAGGAGGTGTAAAATTTGATGCAGGCCCCATCTTAAAACACTTTTCACGGCAGTTCTGCCAACATGTTAACCTTTTTTTCGAGACACCACCCACCCTCACTGCCTCGTTGTGAGTAATGTACGATTTACGGTTACGAGTATTTCACGTCAATTATGTAGATCCGCTTTGAGTTATGCGAGTGGGCTGTGCCAGATCCCGCACCCTTTGGCTCCCCGCTAACCCTTTGGCTCTTGTCCTCTTGCCCTCCTGCTGAGACCTGTAACAGCTTGCCTTTAGTGGGTGCTGTGGCATTGTGTGTGCTCCTTTGTGCCCCAAAAGCTCTTGAGAGTGCCTGGCGGGAGACCTCAAACCGAAAGCTGTTTCATAGAGAGAAATAAAATTTGCCTAAAACTGGTTTATTTAATTTTCGACAATTAAAGCATTTTGAAGGCGGTACAAACATAAAACTAAAGTTAAATAGTCGCATAACCATTAAAATTTCTAATCACAAAATGGTGTAACTCTGAAAATTGTATTCCGTGTACTCCGTTCTCAAAGGATTAGGAACAAAGGGAAACCTTTTATAATAACTTCTTCTATAAATTTCAATTAAAATTTCTTCTAGTGTGCCGCCTGACG
Source organism: Drosophila atripex (assembly GCA_035045925.1). Taxonomy (NCBI): domain Eukaryota; kingdom Metazoa; phylum Arthropoda; class Insecta; order Diptera; family Drosophilidae; genus Drosophila; species Drosophila atripex. Next base: position 582,298 of record JAWNOP010000022.1, on the reverse strand, counting down.
AAAAAAAGAACAAAAGCACGGCGGCATGGGTCCTTTTAAAAGCTTTACTTTTAAATTTTACTTTGCAATATTCCGCCGAAGCATTATGTAATTTTCTCCTTATTTATTATGTGTGGGCATTGTGCTGTGTTGCTCTTTTTGGACTCTTCAACAATTTCGCATGTTTTCCCAAGACGTCCGCTGATGTTGCCACTTCCCCCGCCCTCCTGCCCCTCGCCCCTCGTTCCGCAAGGACGCAGATAAATTGCTTACATGATTCCTTGGCTGTTGCTGTAACTTTTGCTGCAGTTTCGACTCTGAAACGGAGAAATTGCTCCTAAAGTGCGGGTGCAGTGAGTGCTTATTTTTTTGCTTTTTTGTTTTTGAGTATCCTTGGCAGGGCGCAATTGAATGTGTTGTCCTGTGCCGGGATCTCTTGTAAATGCCTCTGGGTGGGAAAAAGTTTTGCTGATTTCTGTTCGTTTGGCAGGACTCTGCCATCATCATCAATATTGCAGGCGACTTGTTAGGACTCTGGCAGATATTCGGACGCCTTGGCAAAATGTCAAAGTCACAAATAAATCAAATAAAAAGTTTCCAATTTTTTCCTGATTTTGTGATTCCCATTTTTTTGCATACGGATATGTTGCGTGAAGTCCAAGTGAGTGGATGGGGCTGGGCCCATCCGGTTGACAATTGGCAGGACAGGACTGTTCTAGGTCCTGGGCCGGGACACATCTGGTGTAGACGTCGAGTTGGGAACATCCAGTTTGAGTGCCAGGAATTCAATCACACATCAGGCTGCAGCAATTGAGAGGGCCGTGAGGGGGGAGCCGGCAGCTGTCGGCGTCAGCGAATGTGAATCCTGTCGAGTGTGCGTTGGGGGGCCATTGTGCCGGGCCTGAGAGGTGTTGAGAATAATTTCCACACAACAATCAAATGAAATTCACTGGCGAGAGCAAAAAATGCGCAAATCGACAGCTGACAGTGACACTCTCCACGGACGCAGTGCATCAAATTAAGGATTCTATGGCATTAAATTGAAAGCTTTTGTCGCCCCAACAACTGCATAATTGAAACTGTAAAAGGTTTGATTAATTTTGAGGATATTAAAATGGAATAAAATAAATATTGTGCGGTTAGATGGCTATTATTGTGTCAGTTCCAGTTGAAAAGTAATTTGTTGAAAAGTAAAGCTTTAAATAATGGCCGGAGAAGACTGACGAGTTCGGGCAATGGGGCATGCAACCTGGTGGCACATGCAAATGAATCGGAAATGGCACGAGGAGGAGAAAATAATTGCATTTACTTGCCACGCCCCACTCGTCGCACTTAATAAATAATAGCATTAACTTATTATTGTCACTTTCTTTCCTCCAACTGCACCCGGGTCCTCCTCAGACGTAATCCTTTCCTCACTTCTCAATTTCTCATTTCTCTGTATCTCCTTTCCGTTTCTTTTTTTAGGGCCCAGCAGAGTGGCGCCGCCGCTGGCGGGGCAGGCCCGGGCGGCGGGTCCGGGTCGCAATCGCGCACGGGCAGCCGCAAGCTGCCGCCGCCATTGTTACGGTCGCGGACACTGCCCGCCATTATTGTGCCAGGACTTCCGGTCGTCTCGCTGCACACGGATAAGCAAACATTTCAATTGGGTGCGTATTCTATTATTATATATTTTATTGAATTGTAAAGAGTCGGTGCGTAAATGGGTTGTCTTTGTTTATTTGAACCTTTTTGGGCAAAACTAATGTTATGCCCACCACTGTACTGGTGCGTAGAGAATGAAACATTTTAATTGAGATAACATTTCGAGCTTGGCTCGGGTCGAAGTGAATCCGATTGATTTATAGCTACTTGGTCCCGAACTGGGTCAAGGCTGTAGGACAAAAGGCCAAACATCCTTTCGCTTCGATCCCTTCACACAACCAAATATATCAGTTTAAAGTGTAATAAGGCTCATTCTGCAGCCAGAATAATTGCAAATTAAAATGTGACGGGATAGCCCATTTCCATTTTCCGTGCAAAGTACATCAACAGAAATCCTTCCCACAAGGTAACAGCCAGAAAGCAAATTCATATTACAATGCATTGATTACATTTATCCCCAATCGTCGCCGGAGGCTGGTTTTTTGTCCTTTGTAGCTGTAATCCTTTGAAAAGGCCACTCTTTCGAAAAAAGTCAGTGAATTTGCGGGACACTGATATTGCTTTTGCTATCCATTTTCACCGCCACGAGGCATGTGTGGGCATAACATGTTGTGGCAGCAGAATTTGTAATTAAAAACTTTTGACAGCATTTCAGCACGAGTTATGATTAATATAATGAAAGTGCATTTTACGCAGAAACTAACGCATGAACTGGTGCTGCACTCTATTTTCCATTTTCCCTTTACGGTCTAACTTGTTTTTCTACCAATTTTCCATTCGCCCACACAGACGAGCGGTTGCTGGGCACCAAGAGTCGCAGCGGCAGCGCCAGCGGCCATCGGTGGTCATCTCTGCTGACGCGTGGCACTAACCACAGCAGCGGCACCAGTGGCGGCAACAATGCCTCCAGCAACAACAACAATAATAACTCGCATTTGGCTAACAACAATAATACACTGATGGTGAAATCGCTGAATCTGCCAAAGGACGATAGCAATTTGGTCTATAGGCGCAAGTCCTCGGGCAGCACTCCGCACCATCACCAGCACGCCCCCCATCAGCAGCACTTGCAACAGCAGCAGCATGCCCACCTCCAACACATGCAGCACCTGGGGGACAGCTCGCTGTTCCAATTGTCCGACGACTTTGAGTGCCACGCCGACGGTTCCCTACTTCTGAGGTAAGTTCTTTGGGGTTTTAGAAATATTTCTGCGCATAAATAGGGAGGATAGATGATGTCTATATCTTTGATAATTTGTATCTCATTTTGAAACAGAATATCTTCATATCCTAACCTTTAATATCTAATAAGATATCCTTTATGATGTAGCTTAGCTTTCCTTTATGATGTATTCCAGTCATTAATCTCTATACATTTTATTCAACTCCATTGACAGGATCCCCGCACCACATGTAGTGGCAGCGCGTGCCTATCGGCTGGCAGCGAGGAAGAGAGCCGCCGCCTCCTCAGAGGCATCCACACCACTGTCGCGCGAGCCTACCCTCCACGAAGTACCGCTAGCCGAGGCATCCGGCTCCGGATCGAGTACGACCTTCACACGGCTGGCCAAATTGCTGCATCAATCAACCGCCCTGGCTGGGAGGTCAAGCCTGCAGCCTCCGCCGGCAGGTGACAATGTGGTCCACAGTCTGGGACTCGGTCTGGGCCTGGGTCTGGGCGAGGAGGCGCCGCGTCGTCTGTCCTGGGAACGGTGCGTATGCGTAATTTACAATCTCCCCTGGCACTCAAAGTACACAGACAAAAAAAGGATACAAGTTGTTATTTTTATGACTGACATTTTCGAATGACATTTGCTCATAAAAGTAGATCATTTTATTGCCAATTTATTCAAAGAATATTTATAAATAGTGTATGATTAATGTCCCGTTTCTCGTCCTGCATCCTTTTGCATGCGTGGACACTGCGTGGTCTGTCCTGTCAACTTTCACCTTGACTGCCGGCGAGCTGGTGCAATTAGCTAATTTCATTTACGCCCCCAAGCTAGAAAGCTGATCTCGGTCATGTGTCTCTACGTCGGACACCTAATGGTTGCTCATATGAGGTTGGACGCACTTACGGATGAAGACGAGGACGAGGACGAGGCAGGATGAGACGAGGACGGGCGAGGTGATGACAGGCGAGCAGCTTGCCCTACGGTCGAGTGCGGCATTTGTCTTCATTCGTTACGGTTCACGGCGGACTAATGGAGACACATGCAGTGGCAGCCAGGATTAATCCGCCCCGCCCGGGGCTCCTCTCGATGTTTTCTTAATTAACGTCAGACTCTCCAAAGGATAAAATGCACAAATCAAACCACAGCTGGCGGTCTGGCAGGTGCCAGGATTAAAGTGTGTTGGGCGAAGAGTCAGTTGGGAGTTTAAAAAAGAATCCAATTTAAAAATGCATGAAAGAATAGTTAACCGCGCTTGTTTGGTCGAATAATAGTTAATAATTAAACTGAGAATTTCAGATCCTGCTAATTTCAGGTTGGTAATCCCAAATGCACATGTACCGATTTATCGAACATGTCCTGATTAATTATGTAAACACGTTTTCCGGAAATAGTTCGGGCATCGTCCATACGTCTTAGCCCAACTCGGGCAATATCACATTCCGGGGCCACATGTCCCTGACGGGTGTAAGCAATTTACGAGCAGAAAGATTATGCCTTGAACTGTGCTCGTCCACTTCAGAGCAGACCACTTGCCAGTGACCATGGTCGAGAGTGTAAAATCATTTTGGCAAACATGCCGCAGGAGGTACAGAAGGACCTGCCTCCCACTTTGCACCCACCCCATCCCGGCCATTGATGGCAACTACTAGTCTCTGGCTCTCAGCAGGATGGCAGGACACAGGGCCATACAAATAAAAATACAAAAACTCAATTAAGCGTATCCAATAAAATCAAATATTTATAGAAATGATATCCCGGATACTGCATATAATATTGTTTCAACAAATGTTTTCCTCTAGGAACTATTAAAGCCAGACAATCCAAACAGTGTTTACACTTTTTTCGCCGTGCAGATCCCAGATCCCAGATCCCAGGGCGCTGTTTTATGTGTTTAAACTTTGATATTTTAAAATGCAAAAACCGAAAACTGAAACAAAAGGAGTCCCATTTCGGGGCGGGTTATTGCCGTCGTTGTTGTTTGGTTGTCCTGTTTGTGTTTGTGTTTGTGTTGCGTTGCGTTGCGTTCCGTGGCGTTGCTAAATTTAGAGCCAACGAGGTTGTACGCAAGTAAAACACTGCCAGTAAATGGCAGAAACAACAACAGCGGACTGGAAGGCAGCAATGCGCATAATAATAAGTGCAAAGCCCAGCCAAGGATGGAGCCAAGTGAAAACTGCTACCCAGTTAGGGTCCTAGTTGGGGTTTCTTTTTCCCGACCTCACTGGCTTAATTGTGAATGCATTATTCATGAGTCAACAGCAGCCGATGGAAGCGCAGGAGGCGAAGATTCCAAATTCTGAGCTTAAGGAGGGATCACTAGAATCGAATGCCCAGACCAAAGGATACCCGGTGTTTTTATTCTTTATGAATTGTGTAGAAGTATATTAATTGTCCGCTGGCAATTGCCAATAAAAATCAAACATTTTTAGGACTCTTTGAAAGCATACATTGAAATACTCTTCAAAAATCGAATATACCCCTGAATGCAATGGCTAAGAGGTGCCAAAAGTGGGCGGCTAGAAGACACGAAGCGTAGCCAATAAAACAGTGTCCTGCCACCGAGTTGCCACTCTGATGTTGGGGATAAAGTTTTGTGCGTCTTGTCGCCGAGTCGTCGCTGCTCCTGTGGCAGCCACTAAACTAGCTAAGACAACAAGATGCCACTCGAAGTTCGAGCAAACGAACCATAAATGAAATTGCGCATACGTCATGTGCGCCCGCTACTGCCACCGCCTCCGCCACCGCCACCGACCATGTTGCCACAAAGTCAGTTGCGAAAATACAAATACAATGACAAAACTCATTAGCTCGGTTGTGTGTGGGAGGTGTGGCGCGACAAGCAGGATATGTAGTGTAAAATTTTATAAATTGCATGCGGCTCCGCGGCTCTGAATGAAAAACGCAAAAATAAAGTTGGCCTAAAAGCCTCAGCAAAGTCCCATCGTTTTGGATGTCAACATCAATTTGTGTGGCATGGCCGCCATTCTGTTTCTGATTTATTTTCAGTTTTACTTTGTGTCTTTCGAGGGAGGGTTGTGTGCGTGCCCGAGCGGGTGTGTGTGTGTGTGTGCCAGTGTGTGTGATCCGCATAAAAGGTCGGAAAATGCGAGTGGAAACTCTTGATGATGAGCGACAGACAAACAGAGCAGCTGTGCCCCTGAAAGCATCCACTGGCTAAAGTTGGCGCGGCACTCATTAGGCCAAATGTACGCCTCATTTGACCAGGCCAAAAACAGAGACCCAGCTCAGCCCCTCCCTCCCCGCAAGGACATATCGATCCGCACTCATTCACAGAGTCATTCGTCTCTCTTCCGTCCCCAATGCACTTTCTGCTCACATCCAATTACTTTGGGGGCGAAACCAAGCCATGTCCCAGTCAATTGTTTTAAGTCTGCCAACCCACATCCGAATCAACTGCCAGCCAGCTCCTATTAGGCGGATAGCCCGCACTAGGTTGACAGTTTTTCCAAAAAGGAGCTTTAAGGAGCCATCCGGTACCATGCCAGGAACGAAAATCTCTATAGAATTTCACGCCACTTAGCCGAACAACGCCAACCAAATATTCAAACAACTGCCACACCCATAAAGGATTGTGTGTCACCTGTTCGTAGCACATTGCCTGGAAATCTCCCATCTTGTTTGGGGGAGAGTTCTGGGGAAGTATAAATAAGGTGCCAAAATGACAGACCAGCCAGGCAGAGAAAGACACTCAGAATAGAGCAAGGATGACACTAAACAAAAATATGTTGGATAAGGGAAATTCATTTCCTTTAAACTTTGAGACTATAAGGATTACGTAGATAGTGACCCTAATTTTATAAAGGAAAGTCAGCTGGCACCTATTTTAATAAATATTTTATTTAATTTTCTAAAAGTTCCATTTCCAAGTGTCTCCGACGTGTGGGGAAAACCTTTCACCTGCAGAATGTATTCAACCTTGTCAGGCAGAAGACCTGACACTGCTGTTTATATATTTTTCTAACTTTGAGTTCCATGGAGAGCCGAGGAACAGGCCAAGTTTATTTGGCAGAGCTCTTGACTTATTGCCGCCAGTTGGCTGTTAGTTAAAGTGCTTGGTCTAAGTTAATAATAATGATCATTACCATCGACAGCCGAAGCAGTTACCTGAGGTTTGTTGCCAAACAGGCTGCAATATCGGGCGGTTAAGAGGACAGGACCGCACCGGCATATGTAGCCTGTCGGCTCTCATCTGCATTTTCAGCCTGCCAACAATGAGGTTGACAACTGGCAAGGACAACAAGCCGCAACAGCCAGCCAGCCAGCCAGCCAGGTCGAGCCAACTACGGTCTATACTTGCCGCCTGTCGGCTGGCTTGAAATGTGTCTGTGGTTTGGGAGTTTCTTCAGTTTCCACTTTCAAGCAACATCCCCGCCCCAAGACCCTCATGTCTCACCCCCACCGCCCATTCCCACATCAGCCATCAACGACGATGACGAGTAGAACTTTTGTAATAAACTTCGGTAAGGGGTGGAAAGCACTCTAAAAAATACGGAAGTTTATAAAAAAAAATATATAAAACTTGGTCAGCGATAAATTTAAATTATTTTGCAATTTTTAACAGCTAAGAAGTATCGGGACTTTATTGAGACTTTATAATGTAACTTATATAAGTATTTTTTCAAGTATTCAAAGGGAAATACCAGGATGACTTTCAAAGGGTTCCTCAAGGACTGGTGGCGGGAAGCACTACGTTTGCCGCTTAAAAGCGTCGTAATTTGATTGAATTTGCGTTGATTAAGTGTATTTAGCTGTTGGCAATTTATGAATGTGTTTAATTGCAAACTCGCTTAATTGTCTCGTGGGCAGAAGACACATAGTACGGAAGAGCTGCCTTCGGATTATTATGGTTTCGGATTAACTGAATTAGCGTGTGTACAAATGCATCCTATGCGGCTTCAGCTTCTGCTACCCCCCCCCGATTCTTTTGCTCAAATTAACTTTACGAGGGCGTTGAGATTGCCGACAGCTTTTGCGGTTTTAATTGAAAATGTTGCGCATACGACATGTTGTTCAGACATGCTACAAAACACCCACCCCCAGTGGTATTAATATGTGAGCTGTTATTGGAGGACGAATTGGTTGAGTGACGTTTGCATAGAGAAAGTTGGTTCAAGGCTGGGGCGTGCTTAATGTGGTCGAGTTTCCCAACTTGACTCTGATTATGCAAATGCTGTAAATGAGCAAAAGCCATGGGAGGGGCAACTCAATTTGTGTGTGCGGCTTGCAAATTAATTCAGGGTTCTGTAAACACAGCAAAACATGCTGCACCGCCGCGGAAAACTCAAACGCAACAAACTTTTCTTCAGAAAAAGTTCAGTGTTGAATCATGAACTGCAAGTTATGGCCTCCCACTTTTTCCCACTCTCCGCGGACACTGTTTCAAGCTCTCAAGCAGATGGCAAATTAATCCATTACTAGGCCGCCAAGTGGCCCGTAAATTGCAGTTTACTTTGACCCATCAGCTCCATCACTTACCTCGATTTGCAGGCCATAAACTTGGCCAGTCATGGGCAACGGCAACGGCAACGGCCAACGGCCAACGGGAAAAGCAAACGAAAAAGCAAAAGCGTGCCAGTCATCCACGCAAGAAAAGTGCGGAACAAGAGGCAAGATGCGGGAAACTGCTTGACTTGAATGAAGAAATACTCTTCTTGGCCAGATACATGACTTTGTCAACATTATCCCCAGAACCACATTAGCGCCAGCTGGTGGAACACTGAGAGAAAACAGATGCCAGAGCAGCCAAGACAACCAATGCGTACTTCTCAAATTTCGTCCCAAAAACAAACCATCTCAAAAATGATGTATTCTAAACTACTCAGCACTGTTGCAACTATATAACCTTTCCATTTCCCACTGTGTCTTAGAACCACTCTATCTATAGTATTGCCCCGGAGAGCGGCTTTCTCCTCTGGCGTGGCCATAAAAAACGGCCACATTATGGCAACTAGGCCGGCCAGTGACCGCGGCGACACTTAATGGTCTGTGGGCAGCTCATTAAAATGTCCGACAGCGTCAAGTAATTACGATACTCTACAAGTTTGCACTATTCCCCATGTAATACCATCCCCCGTTCCCAGTGTCCTCTGCATAATCCATTGACTTGCTCGTCGTGTTTCATGACTTTGGTTTCTGTGTCTTATTGGTTACTTTTTGACCCTTTCAGGCGCAAGGACAGCAGTGCTCTTCAGCGGTCCGCCAGCATCGACTCCTTTGCCGAGATTGTGTTTAGCGACCTGCCGCGCTCCTCGCTGGCCGTCACGGCACCAGGTGGCTCAATGGCAGGTGGTCCCTCCCCCTTCAGCAAACGGCCCTCGGCCAGCAGCCTCTACTCCACCTCCACGGGCTGTTCCTTTGGCCCGCAGGCGCAGGCCCAGCTGAATGTCAATTACGGTGACTCGGCAGCCGGATCCGGGTCCAGTGGCGGAACGGGCGGAGGACACCCCACAGCAGGTGGCAACGGAGGTAGCGGCGGCAGCGGCAGCAGGCGAGAGAGCATGCTGAGTCCCTCGTCCACCAGGCGCTCCAAGCTGACCAGAATCATAAACGGTGAGTGCGGCAAATCGGATTCGGAATCCGCAATTCCTACTTAGTTTTAGCGGCGATGCGTGCCATATTGATAGTCTGTGGCAACACCCAGAGAAATATCTAGTAGCTTTGGATATAACAGTCATATATTTCATTTTTCAGATTTGAATTGAATGTACCTCTTAAAAAACATAAAATTTAAAAATATCCACTGTAACCCCTTTTTTTCCCTTATATACTATTTTTCCCCCCAACTAGGACATCCTTATTCCATTACTATTTCGTTAGGCAGCTCCCAATGCCAATAGGGCAAAGGAAGTGGGCGGAAGGACCTCTTGGTCCTCGTCATCGATGGCTTATTTATTTCGCTGCAGTCGACTGATTGAAATTCAAATGCGCACTTGAGTTTTCCGGATGAAAAGCCGGGCAGGCGCGGCATTAAATCGATTGCCACTTGGCCCGAGAGCTTTGGGCCCGCAGCTCAAAATCCGGGCGATTGGATCCGGGGCAGAGCAATCTGTAAATCACGGACAAAAGTTTATTAAATAAAACAGACCATCTGTAAAAGCGTCTATTAAAGAGGAAACATTCTGAGTCGCCACACGGACGAAAGCTAACTTAAAGTTCGCAACTAGTTGGGGCTTAAAAGTTGTGCCTCAGTAGTACCATCCTGTGGTTCAATTGGCTGAAAACATAGTTACTCGGGTAAAATCCAGAAGTGGTTTAGTTGCAACAAACTTTGAGCAGCTCATGATCAAACTTTCAACCGAACTTGCACTTCAAAATCTATCAGAGCGGAAACGTTGGACCAAGAAAGGCATAAGCGCTCAACGATAAATTAAAAATGAGTGAACAGAGCTGATTATATTAGGCACTGAAAAAAGCGCCTTTTATTGTAATAATATCAGAACATCCGGGGCAGTATGATAATCATAGGGAGCATTTTACACCCACACATACATATGTACACAAAGCGGAGTTCGTCTATACGTCATTGTGATAAGCCTGAGCTTGGAATAGTAGAAAATGGCGATCTTTCCCTTTCATCTTTTATCGTAGCTTTCAGTGGTGCTGTCAAAATAGCTAAATATATTTATATTTGTTAATTAAAAACAATTAAAAATTGTAATTTAACTTGTAAAATGTTAAATTTTACAAAACTAAAACAGTTAAAAATTTAAGTAAAATTTAGTTCCCTTTTGGCGGCTTTTTCCAATGGATCCCGTTAAAACGGCTTTTAGTGCTAAAAATGGTCAGCACAAGCAACTAACTGCGAAGCGCTGCCCATTAATGACCAACGCCAACGCTGACGCCAACGACAACGCGACGCCGACGCCGACACTAACAGCGACGTCAGCGTTTCCCCACGATCATTGCAACTTCGCTCTCCTTCTCGCTCATTCAACGATCGTCTTTTGAGCAGAGCGCTCGCGTTTGCGGCTGCGGCGTCGCGAATATCAAGTATACGTTTTCTTTTGAAAAGCGCTGGCGTAGCACTCTAATTGGCGCATAACTAGCCCGTCACATCACACAAAGTGAAGTTATTGGCCCAAGTGCTGAATAAGATCGGATTATTTGTGGATTTGTGAAAATTGTGTGCAAGGGAAAAACGCGTCTTCTCCGGGAGTCGTTTCTGCTTCAGTTGCTGCGACGTCGAGTGTGTGTGAGTGCCTTCTACCTGTTTGCGTCGCCGTTGTGTTGGTGTGCGAGAAGGAGAGAGTCACCTGAGTTACCTGCGCCGCCGTAGCGGGAGAGCCGAAACTGGCTGGCGGTGAGAGCGGGAGCGTGTCTGTGTGCGTGCGAGCTGTTGCTGCTTAAGAAGTGTCAAAAAACTAAAGGCGTCGCTTTCGTTTAAAAAAGAAACGTAAAACAGTATTACAACAAAAACGAATATAGAGCCGGACTGCTGCGGGCCAAAGAGAAATTCGTGTGTGTAGATTTGCAATGTTAATTAAATATTACGTGCCACTAAAAACTGCAATTTGCTGGGAGACATTTTGGCTCTAACGGTAATTGGATTGCATGTCCAACTCTCGTTGTTATTCGTGTGTCTCCCCAACAACAAACACACACTTACGTGCATTACATACACACACACACACACACACATAGCTCATCGCAACAAACGGAAAAGACAATTGCAAAGAAGAGTTCAGCGAAAGTGAACTTTTGCTTTTGATGTGGTGGAGAGGAGGCGAGAGGGAGGAAGGCAGGAGAGCGGCCAATTTACTCACGTGTCTATCAAACTGTCTCCTGGTCGAAGCCGCTTCTTCTTGCTTGCCTGCTTGCCACTGCAACATAATTACAAGTGGCCTGTCGCTCGCACTCGCACAGCCACCGAGAGGCCCTGCAACTGTAAAAAGCTTTTTGCAACTCGACTGATCTTTGTTGTTATTTTTTGTGTTTTTGTTGTCTTATTCACAGTCGACGTTTTTCATTAAAGTGGTTTGTGCTGCAATTTTAAATACGTTCCCCACACAATGAACAGGTAAGCTCACGCAGACCCATGCACTTCACCACAAACACGCACACACACACACACACAGACACACAGCCACACACAATACGAACACACAAAGCCAGCCTCTTACTTTGTTGTCGTCGAGGGGGGAGTGGCAGTAGGGTGGGGAGGGAGAAATATGCAACGGCATGAAAAACTTGAACTATTGCAACATTTTTGCGTTGTCTTGGCTTTTGAAAAGCAAGGTTTATTCACACCGCAGGAAAGTCAAAGTTGTCGGCGTCTGAAAAGGAAAAGGTTTCATCTCTTACTTGGAAAATCACCCATCCTCCATCCCCCTCTCCCCCGCCCATAAACCATACTATCCCAGCATTCGCATTTCTTTTCCCAATATGAGAAGCTGCAGCTCTGCTTGCGGTATGTTTACTGCATAGCTGCAGTTGACAGCTGGAAACTTGGCTCAGCACGCAATTTTCCGACCGCCACCCACTTTTCCGGGCCACCCCTCTTGAAAATTGAAGCCGAAGTTCACGTTGACCATTAATATTTCAACGGTTGTTTTTGGCCGTTGTTTCTATCGCGGTTCGTTTAGCAAAACAAGCCCGTAAACCCCTTTCCGGCCACCGGCCACCGCCCGGCTCTCGGCTCTCCCCACCCACAAAGTTCAAGTGACGTACGAATGCGCCTCACATTTTTTGGTGGTTTTCGTTCGGAGCCCGGAAAATAAAAAATATGGCAAAATGAAAGTTGGTGGTCTTTAAGGAGAAAAGCGTGGCGAAAATAAGTTTGTTTCTGGGTGTCATGCACAGGGGGAAATATTTCAGTATCTTACCCAAAAGGTCAGATGATATACCACTTTATATATGTAAGTCCCTTAAAGATCATAATCTACCATGCTCCTGAATAAGTAAGATATTTTCCTCAGTGTTGCCAAGTTCTGCAGCCACCTGGAGAAGGTGGGTTCTGGTTTCGGAAGCACTTAGGACCAAAGTTTCCGAGCGCTATTCTATTTTATTTGGAGTACTTATTAAAAAGTTTTAAATGTTTGATTAAAAAAGAATTCATCGCAAAATTTGTTGCGGCACACTGGTCGTAACTTTTACCAATTCTTTAAGTTTGTTTACCCTCGCCTCTTAACTTGGCTATCGCAGTTGTTGGCTTTGGCAGGCCAAACTTGCGGAGCTCGTGGCAGCTCATGGCAGCTCATGGAAAACAAACATAAGCAACAGAACAACAACTCATTCTGAAAGATATCGGTTGTCGTCGATGTGTATTGTATAATATGGGCAGATAAGGCTCTAGTCTATACCCAGAACCCAGTGCCCACAACCCGTGAAGTAAATACCTTCGTATCTTCGTAGGTGTGTTACCAGTGATTACGGTAGAATGTGTGACTTGAGGCGCTGCCGGACACAGTTCGCCTTCTGCGAAATGGGGCAATAGCGTGACTGGTGCGGTAACCAAATTTGAATAACAACAACCGCTCTGATGCGGGTCGGGAATGGGAATGGGAATGGGAATTCGGAAACAAAAGACAGCTCTGTGAGCAGTCCAATTTATCGTATGACAAATCTCGATCTCAAGCTCATAATCACTGCTTTTAGGGTCACTAAGACCGAGAGTTATGCAGTCAGCGTTTTCTTGAACTTCTATCCATTGAATGGCTTCATTAGCACCGGATCTAAAGCGGCTCCACCCACGACTGACTCATTAAGCGACGGTTCCTAGCGGGACGGTTCCTAGAAACGTTAATTTATTGAATCTCAGCCTGTAATGGGAGTAACTCTTTAATGCCCGAGCGTGGCCCCTCATCGATTTTTGAGTTTCAAACAACGCGGCCCAACGAGTCATGCAAATTGAGGAGCTAAAATGGTCTTCCATCAGCCGCCAGCCTCCAGGCAGTGCTGTCAGAGCTGGGGACTAGGCAGTTGTCTGTTTAATCTAATCTTTAAACGTGTATAGACTTAACTGAAATCTTTGGGAAATGTTTGAAAAAAAAAAGCTGAACTGCCGGCACTACCTTTCAACCCGGGTGACCTCAGTCTCTTCTCCAGTTACCTCAACCTTTGGCCCGCCTGTGTCTATGGCTATTTCTTTGTGCTGTTCTCATGGAAATCGCTTCACAAAGCAGATAAGCGAGTAAAATCAATCAAACGACTTTTATATCAAACAATATAAATGAAATGCTTGCCATCGTCGTTGTAGCTCTGATTCTTGCGCCTTTATCGTGCGACGGTTGGGGGCATTCTTCGGAATTGAAGTTTCGTTTGTCACGTTGAGCGCAATGAGCACGTATGGAGAGCCCCCACACGGCGGGATAGAACCCCCCAATCCCACAACACGGCTCTGCAGCGGATATCCAGCAACCATAGATACACAAACTCACACCCAGTGAGTGTTTGAGAATGCAAATGAATGGCTACGCTCGTTCGTACATCCATACATACATATGTCAAATGCTCCGGGCCTGCCGCAGAGGAAACTTGGGCGACTTTTGAACTTAATGCCCTCAAAGGTCACACGAACAGATACACGCACTTGGGAGGTTGAATTTGTGTTTGTTGCCGCATGACCCAAATGTGTCACGAGAGTATTTTGTTGTTACAGGGTATTGTGGGTGTCTGTGAAACTTTTAGGATGCGGAAAGGATTAAGGAAATTCAATACGCAATTGTAAATAATAGACTTTGGCCTGGTTTTGGCCCATCGGTGTCAGGAAGGCTTAGGAGCCTTTGAAACTTGTAATTCGCATTTTTTGTCATCCAAAAATTGTTGAGCAAATTAGTTCCTGCGTAAGTAAGTTAAAACTTTGGTGTTTATTTTATCCTTTTTAATAGGCCGGACAGCCGAACCCGCATGAACTTTTCAATTTGCGGACCACAAGTCCTGACGACTAAAAAAGAAATCATCGCAAAAAGCCAGATCCCTTTATGCACGACAGATTTGCGCCTTGACCCAGCTCAGGAAGAAAAAAACCCAGCTCAGAGAAACGTAAAAAAAAAAAATAAAATAAAAAAATTTGCGGCCAAAACTTTGTGCAAATCGAGCTGGATTTACATAATTTTAAATGCTGGCTTATTGGTTTGTGTTTGTTTCCACAGCGGATCAGGGCGCAGGACGTCGGGGGCAGACCTAAATGGCCAGGAAGTCCAATCGGAGAGCGAATGTGACGCGGTCAGAACGTTTATTTCCATTTTGGCTTGGACTTTTTCTGTTCGCTCTTTCCTTTTTCATCCAGTTTTTTTGTCGGCGTTTTTTTCTATGAGAGTTTCCATTTGGCGATAGCGACGAGGGTCCAATTTGCATATCTGATTAATATGAATACATTAGTTTCGTGATTTGGCCCAGTAAACCAATAGAATTAAATGCGTTCCCTGATTGCAGAGACAAAGGTCAAGTTGTAGCAAGTCTTTCACCCACCCACTCTGTCGTATCCTCCGGACTGGTCGGATGCCTTGGGGGTCTGGTTACTTAAATTCAATTAGCGTTTCCGCCTAACTCCGCCGTCGCCGCTCACTCATAATGCGATTTGCACTCGAAATCAGAGACATATAAAATATGCTTTTTGTTTGTGCTCGCCCGTCTGCCTCCGACTGCCTTCTCCGCTCCTCATTTCCAGAACTCGACTCGCTTTTATTGAGGAAGCGACAAATTTATTTAAATTAAGTCGAAAATGCCTCGGATCGCCTGGCTGGGCTGAGCTGCCTGACGGCTTGAGTGTCTCGTAAGTTTCTTAAATGTGTGGTAGATTTGACAATTATGACAGCGCAGAATGCAAGATGAAATCGGAATAATTTACGGAGGGCCCCCAGAGCCAGAGCCCCTCCCCAAGGGCGCCCAGGGAAGGCCTGTCGGGATACACCCCATTATTGGGGCTCTGTTGTCGTCTCTATTAAGTGGATTATGTTGTTGTGTCTGCTCTGGGAGCATGGATGACCTCTATCCTGTCCTCTCACATCATCGGCCCTGGCCCGGCCCCCACGGCTCCTCCTAATGCTGTCGTCGAGAGCCTTTGGGCTGTGATTTATGTTGGGCAATTTCGTGCGGCGTAGCTTCATAAATTTTATTATCCTGCAATTGCAAACCGAGAGCCCGGAGCCCCAATCTTGCTCCTCTTTTTTCGCCAGTTTATGGGTCAGCAAATTTTATTTATTGCACACCCTCAATTGACAGTTTAGTTTGATTTTAGAGGCGAGGGAGTGACAGGCGTCCAACTTAACTCCGTGACAACATCAGCAGGATAGCCCTAAGCTGATGCGGAGCGTGCCGAAGGCATTGTCAGTCATCTTTGAGATTAAGTAGGGAATGATTTGTTATTTATAATACTTGTACTGTTTGGCTCCAATCGGCTACAGCAATTGTGATAATTACCGATCCGTGGGGTCCATTATAATTAACTTATCAGAGAAGCGTATTTTAACTTTCAACCACAAGCTCTGGCTAATTATCAATGCTAGTCTTATCTGAGCCACTGAGATGAGTAATTATTCAAGGCTGTTGCTGAAGACCTAGTGCGGTAGACAAACAGATTAAGTTTCAGTGAGTAAATTATTAATATGTTTACCAATCAAAATCCGAACCTTTATCCACATATGTGGCTGGGCTGACTCACTGAACTGCATTGCCCTTCGGCACTGACCTCGCCCAACCGTTTAAATATTAATAGACAGTTCCCGAGACTTACTAATTCTCCGTATTCAGGCCAGTTAAGTGGATGTTGACAGGTGGACTAAACAACAATCGTGCGACAGTGTCTAAAATTAGCAAACAAATGGAAATTTGAAGAGACAATGAAACCAGTTTTTCGGTTCGATTGGGGGCACATGCTCCCGCTCCCATGTATCGCCCAGCCTCCGTCCCTCGTCATCGAGATTCCAATTAGTTTTCCACTTTTGTGCCCCGCGGCATTTTCCAGGCTAATCAGGGGTCTGACTCCTAGACGCGACACAAATTCATTTGTTCCATTTGTCTTCATTTCCCCGAGGCGACGACGACACCTCGTCGATAAATCAGGACGAGCCATGGACCCTCCAAGGACCTCCTCCTCGGCTATTTGTTTTTGGAATTCGATGTTCGAAATACCGGATAATTGATTTTACAACACCCCCTCACACTCGCACACACACACATGTAGACAGCCACGGAACTCGCGGCATAGCATCCTTAGGATTTTGTTTTTGGGCTGAAATCGTCTTTTGGGAACCGCGGCAGCTTAGGGGATTTAAGAGGCAGGTATGTATGTGCATTCGAATGCCTAAATTTAAACCAAAAGCGCGAAGATCAGTACACACAGATCAAGTAGAATGAGTGAGCGATATTTCCTGAAAAAAAAACAGTGTTTAAGGGTAGGTAGAGGCGCAGAGGTGAGAAACGGGAGAGCAGAGGCACGACAGCTACCTGAGAGGTTCTGGTTCTACTTCCCCACACAGGTGAGGGTAAAAAAATAGAACCACAGAAGTTATTTAGGCTGGGAAATGGAGAACATATTGGACAAGCTGTTGTAAAGATTTGAATATTATAATTTAGAAAATTTAAACATTATTTCCTGACCCGTATACTATCCACTATAGCATCCTTGTCAATTTATTATTAAAATCATGCCAACACAACCCAAACTGTACGGTCAGGGGTGATCGGAATGAGATTTAGGGGCAGAGAGAGAAATCCACAAACAGAGAGTTCCTGTTCGACGACAATGGAATCACTTCTTCTCAGTTTATTTTTGAAACACGCGACGCGCACAACGGAAAGTCCTGCCGTAAAAACCGAATCAAAGTCGGAAAATTTGTGTCCCGCGAGGGAAACACACAATCGCACAAAGAAGTTATCTGAATAGATCATATAAAATATCATAGAAATAATAATGGAGCGCCGCAAGGCTCTGGGATCATATGCCAAGCTCAGAGACCAACAGACGATGGCCATGACGGAAGCGGAAGGAGAGCCAGCCACTCCGGGGAAGGACAATGAGAGCGGCGACTCGCTGCCCGCCCTGCGCCGCTCTCACTCGGTCCGCTCCTCCCTCCGGAAGCTGAAGAGCAAGCTGCACAGCCCCGCCCTGCCGCTGCAATCGCCCTTCAAGCTTCGCACCCAGCTGCACATGCGCAGTCGCAACTCCAGATCCGCGACGCTGGACAAGAGCCGGGCGGCCAAGGCACTGCGCATGCTCAGCGATCTGGACAAGGTGGCCGTGCTGACCACCAAAGTGAAAGGAAAGAACGAGTTTGTGCCCCTCAAGCGGGAGATGAATCCCCCAGCCGGCGACCAGGAGGAGCTGGGCATCGAGCGGCTGATGAGCACTCTGCCAGTAGGTGTCGCGCTTCCGCGAAAGGCATGCAAGCTCCTGCAGATCCCCGAGTGCTATTCCCGTCCCCCTGGTACCGAAAGAGCTCCCAAGGCGTCTGTGGACTCTGACCTGGAGCGCAGTCTCAACGGCGAGGAATCCAACGGAGTGCTGGCGGACATCACGAGGAATGCCCAGCAGGGCATCTACGGAACGACGCGCATGCGCACGGCTACCATCCGGAAGCCGATGCCCTACTTGAACAGTCGTAGGTGTCCTTTCAAAGAGTGTGATAATGAAAGTCTAGGATTTAGGGAACCAGGAGTGATTGTAGTGAGGGTAACAGGATGTTTAATCATTTATGATTTAAACAAAAAACAGTTTGTGAGGTTGTTGTTCAGTTTGCGTTAAGAAGGATATCCATTCTACCTGGAGAGACATCTCAAATCCTTTCACAAAATCTTTATTTCTAATCCATGTTAGCCTGAATTGGAGTGTCGGAATAGTGTCTTGGTGGCATAGTGCTTTCATTTATTTATGTGTCCAGCATTTTTATTGCACATCTATCAAGTTTTGATTTGAGGTTTTTATGCCCCAGAAGTGGGTCAACGAACTATTCGGAAAGGGAAGACAACAGCAGCTGCGGAAGGGTAGGGATTCCCAGGCCAGATAGTCCGTGAATAATCTTTATATCTCGAAAGCCATTTTCTAGTAACTGGTTTGCATTTGTCTTTGCCATTCCGAAGATGGGAAGACTCGCCCGTAAAGCGAGTGGGAGACGAGGATGAATACTCATTTCATGAGCGTGCATTAATACACAGAAACACAGACAGACATGTGCAGCCGACATAAACTGGCTTAATCCATGGCCAAATCGGGTCGTTAATGTTGTGTGCTCTTCCAGATGCTACCAGAGCGATAGCAATAAAGTCCCCAATACGCCGCAGAAGCTCCCCATGAGCAGCTGTCTGCGCTCTCCGGCGGTCTTCGTCCGCCAGAAATCGTTCCACACGCTCAACGAGCTGACCAGGTTCTGTCAATTGAAAGTGTCCCCCCATCACCATCGTCACCAGGCCAGCCCATCGTCATCCTTGTCGGCCTCGGCCCAACGACAGCGTCGCCACAGCCACTATGCCATCGATGGTAAGAGAGATCGGTAGTGCTCGGAGTAGTTCTCGCTCCGCCCTTAACCCGTATTCCAACTAAGCCCCCATAAGGGGTAATTAACTGGGCAACACTCATCATCATTTTCTCACACAACCCACATCTATACTATATGGATCTATACTATGTGGTGTATCTGCTGTACAGAACTGCAACTGAAACGAAAGAATTAGCGCCAATTAAAGGGGCTTCACTCAGAAAACACATTGAAGAATACAATGTTTCTCTTGATAATGATTCAGTTTCAAGACTAAATGTGACTTTAAAACTATTTCCAGTCGAATCATATTGGAGTGAAGAAAGTATTCTCATGTTTTTCTGCCCCAAAAATGGGTGGGCGGATTCGCTGACATCTCGGTGGGCTTTGCTTGGTTTGGGTTTTGGGGTTTCGGGCTCAGGTGGGTTGGCTGCTTTCATCGCGTTGCATGGTCGAATCACTTAACACATCCACACATTCCGAAACACATCCAATACTCGCCACACACCCGCAATAACTTGCATCCACAACGGTTTCTGCATAATTAATTTAATTGGCTTTGGTTGTCCGGTTTGCATAGAATAACGGCGGAGCTGCATAGGAGAAACGGCATTTATGTTTAATATTTAATTAATCGCATTCGCAGCAGAGAACCCGCAACACAGCTATTACTGTAATTAAATTACGTTCTCGCTCGCACAAAACATACAATAGCTACCTATTCGAACAATAAGTAGAAACGTGGTGCTCCTGGCCATCCAGCATTGTAAATATTTACACTCGCCCCCGAGCTTAATTTCTATTTAATTTTCATTTGATTTTCATTTTGCATTCAATTTGATTTCCCTTATTTATTTTTATTCGTCGCTCGCATTCGTCGCAGACAATATATTGCCCAAAGATAAACGTGACAGCAGCGACATCAATACCGACATCGATAGCGTTAAGTTGCGTGAGAAGCGTGAAATTACGGGCGCCGGAAATAACAACAATAACGAGGACACCTATCCGACCTACTACCCGGCGCCGCTGCTCTCCACCAGCCGCTGGTCGGAGCAGCTAACACAACATGCAACGGTAGCCAAGATTCGCACCGCCATCTCCTGCCACTCAGAGGATCTCAAGGAAATGGAATTCCTCCTGCCCCAGGCGCGAACCGACGCGCAGACCCATGCCCACCCCCACGCCCAGTCGCAGTCCCAGCTCTGCATTTCGAGGCACTCCCAGCCCAAGAACGCCAAGCTACGGGATGACCACGAAGACACCGGATCCTCGTCGCCGGACTCCCCGACCCTGGGGGCCGGAGATGAGAACGCATCCGCCAACGGCCAGCAGCTCTCGGTGCACAGACAGCCGGTGCAGCTGCGAACCAAGAACCCAGGCAACACTCCCCATCCGCGAGCCAGCAAAATGTCCAAGAAACAGCTGAAGTTGGCCCAAGCCCAGCTGGACAAGCTGACGCAGAGCAATCTGCACCTGCATGGTATGGTTTTTGTAACTTCTAGACCCCGAATGGCACGCATCGCCACTGAAACTAATTAGAGTTAAGCTAACATCCAGAACTTAAATAGAAGTACTAACCTCTTCTCAAAACTATTCGCAGCTCTGTTCTCGGCGGTGGAGCACGGGCATCTGGAGAAGGCGCGAACTATCCTGGAATCAACTGATGTGGATGTCAATAGGTAGGCTCTAGGATCTATATATGTTTTTTGTGCAAAAGTTATAGAATCCATTCTCTCAGCATCAACAGCGACGGACTCTCCGCCCTGGACTTGGCAGTTCTAAGCAATAACCGCTCCATGACCAGGATGCTTCTCCAGCACGGCGCCATAGAGGGCTCTCAATGCAAGTGATTCTCGAGTGAATCTTAAGAATTGCTCTTTTAACCGATCCATTTCAATTGCAGTCTCCGTGGACACCATTGGAACGAAACTGAACGGCTTGCTCAAGGACGCCGAGTCCCGCATCCATGATCTGAGTGGACCGGAGGGCCTGTGCCCCCCCATCTTTGCATCGCGCCCCTCCATCTCGAGCATCATAATTGGTAAGTGGCCATCGTGGTCGATTTAGGGGAGCACTTAATGAGGTACTCTACTTTACTCTGCAGGCAACTCGAGCGCCTCGGTCACCGGGTGTACGGGCAGCGAGGTGGAGAAGCAGATAGGCATCTGGGAGAGACGGGTGAAGGGACTGCGCCGCCTGCAGCTCGGCTGGGATCAGGCCAGGCCGCCAGATGCACCCGCCTCCGTGGTCGTCGACGTCACCGGCGACAACTCCATCAGCGTCCAGATCCTGGAACCCTTTGAGGGAGCCATCGGCACGAAATTCAAAGGTAAACCGCAGGCAGTGTTTGCCGCCACGAGCTGTGGCTGTCGCCAGGCAGCGGATTGGAATGGTGCTTGTGATTGAGGTCAGGCCACCAAGCTGCGGTCAACCCACATCCTGATTTGGAGTGGTTTCGCTGCGCGCAGGTTGTTGGTTTAGGGCAGGTTGGGTTGAGTGGGTTTGTTTTCCTGGAAACCAATTGTAGGACCACTCCCAGCTTTGTCATTTAATATTAAGCGCTCCGAAGGGTTTCCTTATGAATTAATGAAAGGAAGTCATCTTTGCGGGAAACCCTTTCCAAGTTCTGGCTTCTCGCCGTCAACAAGGTTTAAATATGAGAAATTGGCGAGAATTTGGAGACCTATTTTTAAATGTTAGCTAGTAGTTCATCCATATTATAGTCAGAATGTTTCATTCACAGTTCAATGGTCCACCCGCGCGGACTTCAACAACGTCGTGGGCGAGAGCGAGCTGCTGGAGTGGGTCAGCTTTCACGGCACAATGGGTGCCCAGTGCCACATATCGGGCCTGACCCAGGGACGGCGCTACTTCCTTCGCGCAGCCTGCGGCAACGTCAAGGGATGGGGCGCCTACCGAACTTCGGTGCCCGCCAGCGTTGTGCCCTCGAGTGAGTTCCATGATTTATGGTCGAAATAAACGGCACATAAATGTTTTCCCTTTTTTTTGTGAACACAGCCTGGCGGGATTTGGACAATCGGGAGGACCGTTTTGTGGGCCGTCACCGAATCCTGGACAATCTGTTTACCGCCGTGCGCTTGGCCCGACCCGCCGATGTCTCCGAGCTGACGCTAGATCCCACGAGCGGCCAACGCCGCAACCCGAAAAAGAAAACCACCATCAAGCAGCTCTTCTCGGTGACCTCGAAGTTCCAAAAGACTCTGAGACGGTGAGTAGGATTAGGATATAAATTATGGAATCGACTAACAACATCTTTATTCGAATAGTGGCATTTACTTTTCCTGCATCGTCCAATGCGATGACAAAGTGCTGGTGACTAGTGAGGACTTCCCGCCCGTCATCGAGGTGGACGAGACCTATCCCAGTGCCCTGTACATGGACTACTACTGGCTCATGAAGGTGGCCTGCACCTGGGACGATGTAAAGTCGCTTAGGACCGACATGGAGCGGAATCTCACCTCCGCCGTTCACTTCCGCACGAAGCTCTTGTCTGCCGTCTGCCAGATGCAGAGCGCCCTCGGCTTCACGGATCTGGGCCAGCTGTACTACAAGCCCCTGAGGGATGCCCAGGGCACTGTGGTTCTCACCTGCGTACAGTCGGTTAAGAGTCAGAAAGCGGTATCCATCCTCAATTCTCGGTGGCTGCCAGTCAGCAAGCTACAGAAGAAACTGGGAGCCCTGCACGAGGACTACACCATCAATGAGCTGTTAATATCATCAATTGGAGATCAGTTGCACTATCAGCAGGCGGCACTCCAGCGCCTGGAGCCGGGTCTATATCTGGGCTACCTGAAAATGCAGTGCTCCATGGACCAGATCCAGGTGGTGGTGCCGGTGAAGACTCCCAATGTCTTGCCCCACTGCAAGGTGCGCGAAAACAGCCACATCACGGCCGAAGAGTGGCAGGTGCTCCACCGTTGCAACGGCGATCCTCTTCGTTTGCCGTTGGACTTCAGCGCACAGGAGAAGGAAGCAGCTGCCGGAGCAGCTACGACGGAGGTTCAGCGCCTGTTCCTCTACGATCTCACCAATGCAATGCACAAACTGTTTGCCAGCATGAACATCAAGGCTGCGGATGCGGCCACCCACCGCCTGTACGACGTCGAGGTCATCGAGCACAGCCCGGATATCAGTTTCCTGGTGGTCTGTCCCTCGGCCGAAGCCTCCTGCGCCGTGCCTGGTCAGTCGGAGCTGCTGCTCCAAAGAGACGACCTGGCAAGCCTGAGCATTCAGGCGTTCGAGATGATCCACCTGCGCACCTACCAGCCGGCGATAATACAGAAGTACGCCCGCCTCTCCTGCATCCTGGAGCTGGACACTGGACTGGCCACGCATGCTCTCCGGGAAGCCTTCTCTAGCAGCGAACTCCAGGCGGCCAAGGAGCGGCTGGCCACCCTGCAAGAACTATCTACAAGCCTGACCCTGGTCTGGAAGAGTGTGCGCTGGCTGATGGATGTGGTGGCCTACGCCCGTAACAAGAGCGCCCAGCCCTCGCTGGCCATGCGAGAGATCCTCGACTTCACCCAACAGCGGCAGGAAGAGTCCGCCGTAACCATCCCCGCCAGCAAACAGCTCCTCCAGCTACCCATTCGTGAGACTAAATTCACCAAGGCCGGAACGGGACGAGGCAGCTGGCCCGGACCTGGCACCAGCGAGGACCAGGCGCAGGCCAAGCCAGAGCACTCGAAATCCGAACAAAACTTGGGACTAACTGCTATCACCCCGGTGGAACCTTCTGCCAAGCAGATCCAGCATCCCCAGCAACAGCAACAGCCATCCCAGACACTCCAGCAGCACCAACAACTCCTGCAAGTGTCCACTACCAGCGAGTACGCCGGCTCCATGTGCTCGGATGTATCCTTGCGGAAGAATAGCGGCGACTCCATGAGCTCTACGTATACGGCGCGTAGCTTCTACTCCGCCGTTGACTCCGTCTCGGACGGGAATAGCACGAACAGTATGTTTGCCATTCCGCCCTCGCGCTCGGATGACACCCTGGCGGATGCACTACGTCACTCGCAGACGGTAGCTGCTCAGCGGAAGCGTACCAGCTCTAATATTGGATCCCACCCCACTCCGCTCATTACGGTGCACAGCTCCAGTTCGGCGCCGTATCTGGCTGGGTCGAGTGTCTCCCTGAAGAGCGGAAACGGAGCCTTCGCCACGGACCTGGAGCATAAACCCCTGAAGCCCGCGACCAAGGCGGCCTCCAGTGCGAATCTGCGCGAAGGCGGGCCCTATTTGAAGAGTACCCTGGCCGAGCTGAGAGCCGTGGGTGGCGAAGATCCGGTTCCTAGCACATCGAAAGCATCGTCCACCAAAAGCCTGTCCAGGCAGAGCAGCGAGGAGGACACGGCGAGCTGTTCCAGTCTCAATACGGAACAGACGTCGGGCATCATCCAAGTGTACACCGCCTACAACACGGGCCTGGCAAGTGGAACCAGTCTCAAGCTGCACGTGACTCCCAAGACGACCGCCCGCGAAGTGATCAACCTGGTGGTGAAGCAGCTCAACATGGCCGTGGTGCTCAAGGGCAACAACGGGCCCATCTACGGGCCGGAGTTGCTGGAGAACTTCTGCCTGGTGGCGGTGATAGGAGCGCGAGAACGATGCCTGCGGGACGACTTCAAGCCCCTGCAGCTGCAGAATCCATGGAAGAAGGGGCGCCTCTACGTTCGCAAGAAGCACGAGTTGCTGGCCGCCATTGAGCACTCCAACCGGAAGTCGCATTTGATCTAAACATAGGAGACATCATGACACATCTCCAGAGGTTTAAGTTTGTTTCTTATCGGTTCGGTTTTTGGAATCCCCCCTCCAGAGCTCCAACTTCCCCAATGATCATTGACCAATTCCCCGTATTAGACTGAATTACCTAAGTATGCCGCACCGGCAAACTGATGAAATTGTATTTGAAATGGTATTATATTTTGAGTAGTTATTATACATCATCCGACATTACCCAATCACAGACCCACTCGAAAAGCGCGAATCAGAATAAAAAGATGATTGTTGTTAGTTGTTATAGAGAATAGAGAAGGTTACATCCGTACATAAATAGAATGTATGTTATATATAAATATTATGTATAAATATTTATATATAATATATTAATATTATATATAAATATTATATAAAAATATCAATGTATTTTATTGTATATGTATTTTGTAGTTTAGTAAACAAAATGTTTTGATTGTATTTTTGTGGAATTTTTTAGGGGCACACTTTTGATCTAAATGTTAAATTGGTAAAAACTAAAAAAAAAAAAAAACAAAAAGGAAGTTCAAGTAACCAAAGACAAAAAACTCAACAGAAAAGATGTCAATATGCATTTTAAGTGTCACTCTTGATGTCTTGATGTGTGTGTGTGTGTTTTTATGTCTGTGTTCTTGAAAATTGCAATTCCCTTGAATTAAAAAAATACTTTAGATTAGTATGTACAAAAACAAAACAAAAATCACACCAACAAAACGATAACGAATACTGAAAATATTTTTTAAAAATATATTGGCACAACAAAAGTTGAAAAATCTGCAAATTGAAATTTCTAATATTAAGAGTAGAACAGACACCCCACAGTCCCGGCTCAGACTCGAATCCCAACCTTATCTTCTCCAGCAATATGCTTAACCACAGATATCCTGTCGACCCACTTAGAAACGATTCTATTAACTAGGCTATCGCCACAATGCATAGCCGTATGTATGTGTCTATGAATAACTACACTAATCTATTCTCTTTCAATAGAAAATACCATAAGAAAATTAGAGAAAATTCTTCAGATATTCGTTGTGAACCGTAGACGACGGAAAGTAGTCTCATCGTCAAGCTCATGTCCCAAAATTAGTTGATTTCCGTTGGACGGCAAGTCGGCAAATTTAGATTGAACTCGGGGTCGTGAGAAGAACGTATGCATTACATTTTGAATCTTATGAGAAACTAGACGAGAAAAATTACTTTAGAAGAATGTGCAACACAGAGTCCATTACAGATATCGAACTATTTAAGATGTCTTCGACCAAAAAACAAACAAACAAACAAACGATTTTTGTACGTTTTCACTTGTTTTGAGATGACGACACAGGCGATTTTGATACATTTTTACTCTATGGTTTAAAAGTCCTAGGGCGCGCCACGAACAGCAACGAACGTAGTTAAGTTTTGACCGCAAATACTTACGCCTCTCCTTCCACCCCATTTGGCCCATTGCGTTCTACCACAGAAAGGGAAACAGCAATCCCGGTTTCAAATTTGTATTACAGCCACCCCAAACGCCGCCACCCAATTGCCTCAATTCGATTCGATTCTATATGAATGGTCCCCGGAATGGTCGAACGAACAACGAACGAATGGAAACAAGTTCCAAACTGACATTAAGTATCCGCCAGTTTTTAGTTTGTTAATTCGGAATGGCAATTAAGCGATTTAAATTGTCAGACAGCGTCCGTCCCCAGCAAAGAGCGTTGGTTTTCGAATGCAGCTAAATTATACAGAGTATTATTTTGAATTGCGATCTAGTGAGATTAGTTTTTACGATGCAATCTAATTGTAGCTAATTGTTAATGGTCCACAAAAATGCGGAGTGTAAATGTAGCCAAACGCATTGTACGATAAATGTTGTAGTCCTTCCGCGAGGACACCAAAAAACACATCAACGCAGACAATTCCTGAAATTACTAATTAGATATACATACATACATATATATAGAAAAGGGAAAACCCAACCAGTTTAACTCAGTAAATTCATTATCGACTCCCAGTGTACATTATTGGTGTGTGTGTTAACTGCTAAACATATACGTCTATACCAAAATAAACGATTAACTAGGCGACAAGTGTTGGCAGATAGTACGTGTCTTGTGCGTTGCGAAAGGCCACTAGATTTGCTAGAAGGATAATGTGAGTACGGAAGCATTCAAAGAATATTTAATTAACTTAATAAAGACTCAACAATTGTTATGGTGTAATCACAACAAATGGGTTTTTGCTTTGGGAGGTGGAGTGATGGGAGGGGGAGTAGTCAGTGGAATATTCTGGAGCTCAGATACTATTAATGGATACGATAGTCACAAAATTGCTAAATCACTCGGCTCAGCTCAGCCGGAACATAATAACGGATGTGCTTTAAAATGGATACGGTTTATGGCCACTCGTTACGTATACGCCCTGGTGATCAAGCGCTTATCAACCGACTGCACTTGGATGCGGTTTTGCCTTCTAATAAGCCAGCAAAAATATTACTAATACTGATAAGGAGCTGATTACGCCCGATATGTGTGGCAATGTCATTTCACCAGATACTCGGAGTGGCTGGAGACATACATATATTCCAGAGCCTTCTTTCCACTTGTTGCGGCAACATGTTGCTAGCGTTTATTTGGGACGACGATGCGTCATCGCGGGAGTTTGTCTGTATTAGAATACCATGTTAGTGACGAAACAGGCCCCGGAGCTGTAAAGATCGCCAAACAAGTTATTTTGAATCACTATCGCTCTCCATTAGTTTGCCTCTCTTTTTTCGAAATGGGGGATTTTGGAAACACACAAGTCATCGCTGTGGGAGAGTCAGAATACTGCGATAAGAGTGCTGACTGTTTGTCCATTATTTTTCCAACGCATATCTCTCTGTTTTTGTGTGTTCGAGCACTTTTATTAAGATACATATTAGAAGCGAGCACCCATAGTCCTTGAACTTTGGCCTCAAATTACTCGTTCGGTTTGGCCAGCTACCCCCTCCCCATCCATCAAGGCTCATTAATAAACCATTTGTCCACGAACTTCCTCCAGTTGGCAATTAAACGGCCCACTTACAGAACTCACTTCACCTCATGCCTCACACCTTGGAAACGATTTCCAATCTTAGCTCACTCCAGCGGAATACGGCACTTGTAAATTTTCGGGCGCTGATAATTATCAGACACCTCTTTATTTTTGTTAATACAAGTATAGTATTTTTTTCAAATTATTATTAGCCACGTCTTGTGGGGATTTATGGCCTGATAGCATCTAAATCAGCAGCTATATATTTAATATATCTCCCGCTATATAAAATATTTTAATCAGCTGAGGGTTTTTTCCCCCTTCCACTTCTCCGGCTCGTTGTAGCATCGAAAAGCGGGTCAGCCACGTGATCTGGATAGGTCGCCGGGCGAGACGCGTCTGCCTTTAATTAGATTTGGCTACCAAGAGAAATAACGAGCAGCCATCGCCGCCACTGCCAGAAGAAAATCGCCAGACACAGCTGGCCTGCAATTGTCTGAGCATTCCAATTACATCCACTGGACGTATACTTAATTTACCAGCGAGCCAAACCGGTTAGGGGGGAATCGCCACCACTGACTCTGATCCCAACTGGAAACGAATGACACAGAGGAGCTGGCCGTTTTTGAAACGCTTTATGTTCAGAATAGGTTCGAAAAATCGTTTACAATAAAATCAATCAATGGCGGTTTTGTATAACAAACAATAAGTACACCACTACACACAGTATACATAAAAAACATAAAAACTATAGCCTAGAATCTGATCGGATATATTAAATCTAAGCGCTCGACCGGGAGGCTCCGACGATATAGCCCTTGGCGGTGAGGACGCCTCGGCAACGGACGTGTACTTGGTAGCGCAGTGACCAGTCGATAGTGTAGCCAGGTGCCAGTACAGCGAACTGCTCGTCCTGCAATAGCTGCTCCGGATCGCTGTGCGTGTTCAACTGGATGTCGTGGGCAGCGCAGAACTCCTGAAGCTCCGGCGGCACCACACAGCAGGTGGACAGATTGACCTGCGCAATGGTAGGAGCAACCTGGGCAGATTTGTGCAGCTCCTCCAGCGCAGCGGCATCCAAATCGGCGATGCCCAGCTGTGTGATTTTCTGCTTGAGAGCATATTGCTCCAGTGACTGGTAGAGTTCCTTCAGCTCAGCTACTCCCTGGGCACCGTTCTTCAGACTCCAGTTGCTGGCGGTGGAAGGAACGGTACTGCCCTCGGAACAGGGAGATTTTGCCGCCGTCGATGTTGTGGCCGTTGCCGTTTCGTTGGCAACGCTGTTCACATTCGGGTGGTATGCCAGCACCACATTGTCCACGTGCGTCACATTGAGTATATTGAGCAGAGCTTCTACGGCCTGCTGAGCGCACTCCCTCGAGTTCCGGTTGAGGAATATCTTGGCGCCAATGCTGATCTCGTTGCGCCCATTCTCCGTCAGCCGGCTGTTGAGCTCCTGGGTGGCCCTCTGCACACGGCCGTGCGTCTCGTCTATCTCCACCTCGACCACCACGCGCTCCTCGCTAGGGTCGCTGTGGAGGGTTACCTTCAGGCCGTCGTAGAGCTCCTCGTTGGACTTGCGCTGGCCCAGCTCGTTGCTGATTTCCAGCATGTTTCCCGTGCTAATCACCACATTCTGGTAGTTCTTCGTTATTGTGGGTATCATGGTGACACTATTTTCCTTTTTCGGTACTTGCAAAGTGTTCTCTTGACTCGGGGAAATCGGGGAAATCTTCGGGGAGCTGCAGGTTTGCGTTGTAGATAGTGCACCCTCTCAGGTGTATTCTCAGGTGGATGAATCGCGAGTGTTTCGAGAGCCGAGAGTCTGGCCACTTAAATAGCCAGCTGCGGGTTAGTAGATAGTAAATAAAACGCAAGTGTTGGGAAATGACCAAAAACGCTGCTTATCCGATGATTTTAAATTAAATTTGTATGATAAAAATTTTAAAAATAAGATTAATTTGGTAGTTTATGTTTAAGTGGCAATTATTACGATCCCTGATTTTATTTGTAAGGAAATTATAGTCCTTGCTCATTGTCGTTTCAATAGTATCATCATGAATTTTATCTTTATACGTTAAATTATAAATTTTTATTAAATACGTATATTTAATAGTTTGTATAATTAAGAATGATGGTTGAATATCAATCATAGGTTTTATTTCACAAAATAACTATAGTACGATAGTTTCTAAAATTTTTTGCAGCCCTGGAATGGAGATTTGAGTTGCCGCCAACGTCAGTTACCCGATATACCCGGTTCAAATTTAAAAATTTAAGTTTTTTCAAGAGATAAAAAAAATACTCAAAATAAAACTATTAGGTTTTGCTAGGCTTAATATTGTAAATAATATTAAGCCTAGCTAAACCTAATAGTTTTATTCAGACACATTTCTATGAAAGTTGCCTATGACATTTCTCTGAAAATTTCTTCATAACCCTATTTAAAAATATAATTTTGTACTTCCGTGTAAGCTGCCAAAACGGTAGCGCCAAAAATGAGCTGAGACTTTTCGGGAGGACTTTTTTGACCGCTCCGTAGAATTTTAAAATTAGAATGTGCCGACGTGCGGTGCGCGAATGGCTGGTCCTCCTCACAATGGAGAAGTATATTGGCAAGTTCCTGGAACGGGGCTACGACAGCATCGCCAGCTGCAAGAAAATCGTGCTAAGCGATCTGGTTATGATTGGCGTGGAGGATGCCTCTCACCGGAAGCTACTTCTGGCAGGTGTTCAATTTTTAATAAACTGCCCAGAACGCTTTATGTGCCTGGAGCCGTGCGAGCTGCACAACCCCACGGATGCGAAGATTGAGGCGGTGTCTGTTCCGATACCGGAACTCGAGTCTGTCAGCAAAAGCCCCGATAACTTTGATTTTTTCGACAATAATACGGGCGAGAAGGAACGCGATATCCTGCTACCACTGCCAAAGCCAGCTTCCACTTTCAAGAAGTCCGGTATTCCAGTATTTTCAAAGTCAACTTTTTATTCGAAAGAGGAGCAGCCTTTGATGCCGACCCTTGATTCGAAAATTACAGCGGCGGTCAAGGCTAAGATGATGAACCTCACCTGTCCCCAACTGTTATATCGCCACGTGTCGGACGTAGATCCTGTAACCTACACCAACGATGACATTACATATCAGAACGAAGCGGCAGAAGTAGATTGCACAATCAGAGAGGACGATCCGGACTTGATAATTCTCGATTAAAATACAAATGTTTGATGGTTTCTGTCTTGAAATTCATGTAAACTATTAAGAAATAATGGCAGGCGATTAAAAAAGAAACATAATTTAAGATCATAGATTGAATCTAGTTTTCATCAATTTATTTGGGGGGAGCATTTTGGGCTTACTTAAAAGTAATCAAAGGGTTCAACAAAGCGTTTAACAAATATTTTATGCCTCGCATCAAATCCTGGAGACGGGCATCCATTGGCGAAGTGGCCACGGCCCGTTCGATGCTTGCCCTTCGTAGGTTTTTGGACTGGCAGTTGACGCACTCGATTGTCTTTAGCTGCACCTGCACACTATCGGATAAAAGTCGAGAGTTTTGCAGAGTTCCGTAGAAGATAACCTTGTCGCCTTCGTTAAGGAGTCTAGTAAAATTTCCGAAGTCATGGTGAGCTCGCAGAATCACATTGCTGGAGGTGCAGCGACCTAAATAACGACCTGCATTGTTTGAGCCGACTTTCAGGAGTAGCTCGTATTCGTAGCGATTCCACCGGTGAAGAGTGCAACTTCCGCTCTCTGCCTTTAACGCCTTGAGAACACCTTGCCATTCCTCGCACTGGGCATCCGACTTAGGATCGCACTGGAAGTGCTGCGAGATGTTCTCTCCGTAAACACACCGCATTATCCTTGCCAGCCATACAGGAAGATAGTTGCCAATTACATCCTCCAGCATGTTGGTTACCTTGGAGATCTCCACCTTGGCAACGCTGCCCTCCCAGGTGACTGGTACTCCGTTCAGGTGAGCGCATCGGAGTTGGGTTTTTATCTTGTTTGGTTGTTCGTAGACTGGTTGGGCGCATAGTGAGTGAAAACGATCCCACTGCAGGGTTTCCACCTCTGGCAGCGAATGAAGTCCAGTCCTGGGAATAGCGTTGAAGCGTGGAGTGTCCTTAAAATTAGATGTCATGTACGGAAAGACCAATACGCAGGCTGTGGTGACGGCCATGATAAGCTGAAATAATATTATTTGGATTAATCTTGATTAAAAATGAATTTTAAAAAGTAACACACCTGAAGCATGGTTATATACTTTTGGGTGGCTCGATTTAAAGCCAGGATACAGGATAGAACCACCACCAATCCACATGTGATGGCAGTGCTGCCCCAGCGGAGCTGCTCGCTGGCCAAGCCCAGACTATCAATGGCGACGAAAACAGGGACGAGTAGAGCGACAATCCCAAATAGTGGCAGGAACAAGACAATCCCGGCCAAGCCGAGGGCCGCCCGCATGACTCCAAACATGGTGGCGCTCTGCGAAGTGGCGATGCATACCTGCAGCCAGCTGAGAGTTACGCAGTGCGGAATAAGGTAGGTATACACCCCGTGCCAGCGAGATCGTTTCGCCATCATTACCAAGAGGACAGGGATGAAGAGGTATAGCGCTGTACGGCAGTTTAGACAAAATTCAATACCATTTCCTATGACAAACGATGAGAAAGTGGGCACACGTAGGTCCAAGAAGCGCCAGCGGGTGGAGACCACCTCATCCATCTCGTAGGGATACTTAGCCAGCACGTTAACAGCAAAGGACACAATCACCAGCCAATCGGGGAAGAGATGGGATGAAGCATACATCGCCACTCCCATGGTGAGAAAGGTAAATGCACCGGAGAGGATGGTTAGCTCAGAGTGCGGCAACCAGGCGTCAGTGACCAGTGGATACACAATCAGGTTGCAAATGAAGGCACAAAAGTAATACAGATACGGTTTCATGTTGTTGCGCAGGAATCTCTGCTCCGCGATATCTGCTTCGATATTATTATCACCGTAACTGAGGAACAACCCCGACCAGATCCGAAAATCCACGAACTGCTGCTTGGTCTTTAGCATCTTGCAGGTGGCCCAGATCATGACCCCCAAGCTGACGTAGTAGCTAACTAAGGGAAGCATATGACGGGTGCTCCACCAGGAGAGAGCCACCAGAATGCTACAACGCACACTTAGAGGTATAACGTTGGGAATGGACACAATCACGTTGAGTAGGCGGTGGTACAGGAGTGTCAAGAAGATGAGCGGGTGGAATATCATGCGGTAGAAGCAGGGCACATGGTCTAGACTCCGCGGATCCGGCACGGATAACGTTAGCGCCTCATTTACACTGGGCATCTGTCCAGCACTATAGTTGGACGCGGCGGAGACCAAATGGTCTTCGGTTATGAAACGTCGTCGTCCCACATTGGAAAGACCAATGGTAGCCCTGTCCTCCAGTGGTTCACATTCGGGCTCCCGCTCCGTCTCCTCTTCGCTACTGGATGAAGAACGATCTTCACCGCGTCGGCGACGTTTACGTTGCATGTTATAGATGCGCCGCATTTTGCGTTCCAGCTGCTTGGGCGTGATGTGCTCGTTACCGTTTGACAGACAAGCAAAGAGCTCCCGGGCTGCTTTTCTAGCTGCCCGCTCACCTGGAGTCATGGCCAGGCACCGACGCACTTCATCTGCGTTCTCTGGCGTAATACCACTACCATTGTTGTAGCACTGTTGCAGTAATTTCGCTGCCTCCTCGTGTCCATTGTGTGCAGCACTCACCAGCCAGTTAACTGCTTTCTGGTTCTGGTTTCCATTGGCAAGATTGGGTTCTGAAGAATCAATAATCTAAAGGAAATGTTTCACTTACATAGAAAAGAACTTACCTATGGCATTTTGGAGCA
Organism: Drosophila atripex; assembly: GCA_035045925.1. Lineage (NCBI taxonomy): Eukaryota > Metazoa > Arthropoda > Insecta > Diptera > Drosophilidae > Drosophila > Drosophila atripex. The sequence goes on along the minus strand of JAWNOP010000022.1, from coordinate 548,397 downwards.
GTTCTTTGGCCAAGTCGTACTGCGTCTGAGGGCATCCTTCCTCGGCGATGTGGTGCTTAAGTTTGTTGAGAGACGCCCGATCTGTAAGAATTTTTTGAATGAGAGGTTTTATGATAGAGTGGCGTTTTTGAGTTCACCTTCGAGGTTCCAACGCCTCCGCTTGGTGACGCCTGTTGGCTCATTTTGTGTCCAGGTGGCCATTCAAATTAGCTTTTCGGTTTTGTTTACCAAATTATGTGAAATTCTGGTGCGACCTCCAATAGAGATGGGAAATGGTCGGTCACGAAGATAGTCACGAGCTTTTCACAAAAGCTTGAAGATAAAATTACCATCTATAATACATAAGAGGCATAAATGCAAGGTATATTCAAAAGAAATTTTTTCCAAACTTATTTGAAAAGTAATTGCATGGCGACTGAATAACGATAATATCGATAACCGGTTGCTGCTATGACAATCCCATCACCAACTTCTGTGCCATCGTTATCGCTTGAACCATATGCTACATGCCGGTCAAATTGTTTACTATCGCGAAAATATATAATTGTTTGTTAAGTAGCGTTTAAATTAGCCTCAGAACAAAAATATGGAAAGGAACATGCAAAAGCAGCTGTACGGACTATCAAGGGAGTCGTCTCCGGGGCTGCGACGCTACAGCATGCCGACAGGCCCAACGGCGGATAGCACGCGAAAATCCTTTTTTGGCGGTAACGCTAGCAGTGCTCAATTGTCTACAAACCTCAAAAAGACAGCTCTAAGCAACAGGTAATGGGTCCCAAGTCTAAAGCGTACATTTTGTATAATCTCCATTTTACAGTCGACACAGCCTCTCCATACGCTCGACGCAGTCCATACCTGGAATTCGATCCGATTACAATGTGGTGGAGAGCTATGGTTGCCCACTACCCGTGGTGGTGAATGAAGCACTGACTTTTGCAGGCGCAGGATCTGCAACGGTTACCGCCAAAGTGGCCCAAAATGGCTGGGCTTGGGTAATTACTATATTTCTTATTTTAAAATAAAGAACCTAACATATTGTTTTAGGTTGTCCAAGGCCGCCGGCTCCTAATCTGGCAGTACAAAGACCAAAGCAAGACAGGATCGCCTCCTCGTGCTAACAAACCCACAGGCAGACGAGCTGGTGGCCTGGCTCAGTGCCGGGAGCTAACACTCCCGTATAGCGATTTGGGTCACAAAAGCGATTTGGTCAGCGTATTCCAAACGGAAGGTCAGCAAATGGCCTCATGCATATCCGTTTCTGCCACCGGAGATGTGCGCTACTGGTCGTCTATTGCCCACGACGGAAACTCAGTGGATCTTTCGATTCTAACTGGGCAGGAATTCGTTCAGTTGCTGAATCTCCCAAAGCAACAAGGATACCTGGCTGTAACGACAACTTGCAATTTGGTATTCCTACGGGTTGGTCTCACCAATGGGCGCTACACGCTCCACCATAAGACAATCAAGCCAGCGACTAGTATTTTGGGAGGCTTTGGCAAGAAATTCGCCTCAATTTTGATTGGCATGAATACAGGAGGAGACAAGGATCAGGTAAGATGTGGCATTTGGACATACTTCTCTTATTAACTTTAAAATGTATGTCAGGTCTTAGTGGGCATGTGCTGTGAAAGCAATTCTTCAGATGGGGAAACTGTTGTAGCAGTGCTATCCGACAGAGCGATTCAGCGTTGGAGTCTCACAAACAAGGGTAATGCCGAAAACCTCATATATGAGGACGGCGAGATTGTGCGCCGAATACGCGATGAATTCAAACAAAAGTTCTGGAACGTTCGTTTGCCGGCTGACAACCTTGAGATTGATATGCATTTGCTAGACTTTCATGTCGTAAAAAATAAGTCGTACATTTTGGCAGGAGCCGTAAATGCAGCTCATGCTCCTCAAATGTGCTACGCACTTGGTAGGTTTGACGGAATCTAGGATGCTAGGATCGAGATAGATATTTATCATTCAATTGTTTCAGTCGTGACCAGTCCACAGGCGGAGAGCGTAGTCCTGGAGTCATTCACACCGCTTAAGATTACCAAGTTCTACAGCCAAAAATCCGAGGAGGATTGCCTGAGTCTGCGATTCGTAGTGGGAAGTGGCCACATTTACTTATACACACCGAAAGTAGTGTATCCCCTGCATTTGACTAACGCAGTGCCCACCGCAGAATTGGAAGCGGAGAAAATAGAATTCCATTTGCACGACGACCGAATTTTGAGTGCCGCCATCTGTAGTCACTTACCGCTATTTTTCAGCCGTACCCACGGATTAGTGTCCATCACGCCTGGCGATTTTGATGGAACAGAGTTGCTGAACATGAGCACTTGCAACACGCCAGACCTGTTCGCTCCCGCTTCCTTCAACGCCAGCTTTGGGGGCTTGGCGGATCAAAGTGCGCTTTCAGGAAGCTCCAATAATCTGCACATGTTTGAGCTAGATCCGGATGATGTCTATAATGAGCTGGTCGACGAGGTGGGCCAGTTGAAGGCTGCCTTCCTCTACCAATTGAAGCGTAACAACAATATGGCCAAAACCATTGTCGGCGATATGATGCGCACCATCGCTGACGTCGATCGCACTGGAGCTCCTTTGGATGCGTACAAGTTGGACAGAATAGTAATCACCATAGCCGAGGACTTGGCCGAGGACTTGCCAATAGCCGATCCTCGTTGGGAGGAGGCCGTAGCCGATCAGGATAGCCATCGCCACGCCTTGGGAAGCTCTCGTTCCATGCAGATCATCAATCAGCTCAGGGATAAGATCATTGCTTTCCAACATTTTATCACCTTTTTGCATTCCAGTGGCGTTTGGGAAAAGGTAACTTTGGCTTTAAAAATTAAAACGAAAACAGTTTAATTTTATTTAATTTAATTATATTTTTCTAGTTAAACGCCATACCCTGTGGCAGTAATGTTCTGAAGCCCACCAGCTTTGTACTATCCGATATATGCGAAAAGATCGTGGCTGCCATGGCATTGAGATCGCTGCAGAACAAACTTCCTAAGCTGATTGAAGAGGCCATTGATGCCACCGTTGCCGTGTGGGACGAGAAGCCACATGGTAGTCTCACCAATCAGGATATATTCTATGTAAAGCTATGCAAGTTTCAGTACGTATTCGAGGCTCTGGCTGACATTGCCGACGATCGGATTGCTGCCCAGAGCCAAACCACGGTATCTGTTGCGCATTTCATCACCGACATCAACTCCATTGTGCTGGACACGCTAGGACAGGTGTTTAGGCATCGGGAGCAGCATGCCAACAGCTTCAGGCTGCACAACGACAAGTTGGGGTCCTTCGAGAATCTTCCCTGGACAGCGATGGCGGGCAATGCCGGTGTCCGCGACACACTAACTCGTCTTATCGATATCAGTGTGCGTTACGGTGGTCACTGCGTTAGCGAGACGGATCTAAAGCATCTGCTGTACCAGCAAATATTTGAGATGGTAGATTTGGTGTTGGACGGCCGGCGAACCTACTTGGAGAGCGTGCGCGACTCCGAGAAGTTCAATGTGCTGCAACAACAGTTCGAGGCTCAACGGAGGGAGCTCATTTCAGTGTTAAGTAAGCTCCTGATTTTCTATATTTCTTTTCCCAATTATTAATTTGAAATATAATCTTTCTTTTTAGTCAAAGATCGGCAGTACGAGTATGCTGCTAAGCTGGCTGAGAAGTACTTGGACTTTCAGAGTTTGGTTGTCATCTGCGACGAAACGCAGGATAAAGAGCGCTTGGATGAGTACACCAACCAATATGAAGAATTTGACTTTTCGCAATTCGCCATTAACTGGCATCTACGCCAGAACCGGCACGGAGAGGTCTTCGAACGCTTCAAGGGAAACCAGACAGCACTGGCTCAATTCATGCGCGACCACCCCTCTCTGGGCTGGATCCAGCTGATTTTCAACGGCGACTTCGAGCGGGCGGCCAAGGTTTTGTACGAGCTGGCCCAGTGCGAGACCGAGTTTGTAGCACGCAAGAAGTCGATGCTGTCGCTGGCCAAGTTGGCTGCATTTGCGGCTGCCGACTCGGCCGACTTGACGGCTCAGGTGGAGAAGATCAATTCGGATTTGAGCCTGGTCGAATATCAGGCGCATTTGGGTCATGACATATTGACGACTTTTGGCTTCGACGCAACGGAGCAGAAGGTGCTCAAAGCAGAGGAAATTATCAATGTGAGACCATTCGGATTTCGTGACTGATTCGTCTTATTTAAAGTTATTTTCTAACTTGCAGATGTTCATCGCTGAGGAGAACGACACGGCCACCGAAACAGAGTTCCGAAAGGCCCTGGAAATTCTCAACTATGTAGAGCAACCCTACGACATGCGACACAAGATCTGGTGCGCGGCCATTAAGCGGGATAATTGGACGGATTACGACCCAAACAACGGCGTGGAATATATGCACAAGCTGCTCTTCTTCAAGATTATCGAAATCTCGCAGGTGATGGGCCAGGAGGCGGACAGCTTCTTGCCGCCAATGGAGGACTTCCTGGAGAGCGTGGAGCTGGGCGACTTACCCCTTCAGAAGCCGTTCCAATATCTGTTGAAGCTGACATACGAGTATGTGGCCGAAATGTACAGACAGCTAGACGACATGGAGGTCTAATCGTGCGACGCACACGCTATTCTATTAAAGTTTACGTTAAGAGTTCAAGATGATGGGTGTGTTCTTGGTCGGTGGACAGTTGGTAGCTTTGTTGCAACGTTCAAACGCTGGCATTATAAAATATTATAAACTAAGTTGCTTTGTCACTGCGCCGCTCTGCCGGCGAAAGTACGTGAAGTGTGGCGAGCGGAGTGCCAGCGGAAGCCCGCCAAGTGTAGTCGCTACTCTAAAGTCGCCCTGGTGGCAGTCGCCGCCAGTGTGCATCATCAGTTTAGCTCTGATCATGACGGACGAAACAACACCGCTCACTGCAGCAGCGGGTGGGTCTGGATACGTTGTCCTGCCGCCGGAGTCGACCAGGTCTTACCAAGGACCTGACCGCGTTTTTCCTGGTGGTGTTTCCCCGCGCTCACGTCGCAACAGGATGCGGCAGTTCCAGTGTTGCATGGGCATTACTTTTATGTGAGTGGACTGAAAAATGATTTAGAACTATGAGGTGGTTTGCAGCTGCTGTACAAGTTTGGAAGATTTCTTTATTTTTCTGTATGCTTCAAAAATGTATGAACTGAAGCAGGACTAACTTTCAAAAACAGAAAATACTTCCATTCTTTCGTAAGTGTTTTGAGATTCCCAAAGATTTAAAAAAATGTATATTTAATTTACTGGCCATCGAATCGAAGAGAAATTGAAGGCATTGGAAAAATGATTGGCAATCCCCCATACACTGTGGTAGTGGTGTTGGGTTACCTCTTGTTGGCCCATTGTGAACGTTTAGTCTCCCGTAACCACGATGTGCCAAACCACAAAGTGATTTCACTTTCCCGCCCGCAGTGTCATTGTAATTGCCGCCCTGTGCTTGGCCCTGGTCTTCAGCGACTCTCTCGGAGGCTCCGACGGGAGTCCTAGTTTTTTCTTTGTGGTCAATAGCACAGATGGTGAACTGCCGCCAAGCCAACCACTACCAGACGAGCCGGCGGCAGATTGGGCCCTCAAACAGGCGGCTCTGGGTCATCAGGATGGCGTTCAGGCCGTGGGCGCCGGAATAAAGGCCCTGGGGGATCGGGAGATACTGGAGGAGGGACTTCAACCCAACGACGTGAATACACCCGCCTTCCGGCACTATCGATCCTTGAGCACTAATCCGGAGGCCAGAAAACTGGCAAGACGGGGCTATGTGGAAAACCAGGCCACCTTGGACATCGCCAAGAGATTCAATTACACAAAGCAGCCGGGTCGCAGCAACATTGGCTGGGGGCCACGCATTGTCCTGCCGGATCCGACAGTCCTGCGACTGGATTGCGACTTCAACGCTCGTTACAGGCGATCCACAGGTGTCTGTAATAACAAACAACATCCACGGACCTTTGGAGCTTCTATGGTTCCCTACCGTCGCATGGTGTCGCCGGACTATGCGGACGGCATAGCATCTCCACGGGAGAGTCACCATGGTCGCCGCCAGTTGCCACCTGCTCGGCAAGTGTCTCTGAAGATTCATCGTTCCAGCTACGAAACAGATTCAAATTTCACCGTCATGCTGGCAGTTTTTGGTCAGTTTATGGACCACGATATCACGGCCACGTCGTTGACCACATCCCAGGAGGGCGAGTCGATTGATTGCTGTGTCCCGGAGACCCGGAAACAGCATCCAGAATGCTATCCGGTAGAGATTCTTCCCGACGATCCTTACTATCAGCAGTACAACATCAGTTGCATGAATTTCGTACGTTCTGCCCCTGCGCCCACTGGAAGGTTCGGGCCACGGATGCAATTGAACCAGGCGACGGCGTTTTTGGACGCTTCCGTGGTATACGGCAACTTGGAGCAGCGTCAGAGCCAGCTCCGAAGCTTTATCAACGGGTCGCTGCGGATGTACATCACGGACGATGGTCGGGAGCTGTTACCCATCTCCTCGAATCCGGCGGATGGCTGCAATCGGGTGCAGATGACCCGACAGGGCAAGTACTGCTTCGAGTCCGGTGATGACCGGGCTAATGAGAACTTGCTGCTCACTTCCATGCACTTGCTCTGGGCCAGGCACCATAACTATCTGGCCCGAGGACTGCAGGATCAGAATCCCCACTGGGATGACGAGCGTGTGTACCAGGAGGCCCGTAAGATACTCGGCGCCCAGATGGCCCACATAACCTACAATGAGTTCTTGCCCGTCCTGCTGGGCAAGAACCTCAGCGAGGCCAAGGGACTGCTGCCGGACAAGGATAATCTCGATGCACCCGACACTTATGACCCAGAGGTGGACCCTAGTATTGCCAACTGCTTTGCTGCGGCTGCTTTTCGATTTGCTCATACCCTTCTACCTGGTCTGTTCAATGTCTCCCGGGACAACAGCAGTCCCGAAGCTGTGGAGCTGCACAAGATGCTCTTCAATCCCTTCTCCCTGTGGGCGGAGCACGGCATTGACCACGCCCTGATGACAGCTGCGAACACGCCCGTAATGAGGGTAGATCGCTTTTTTTCGATAGAGGTTACCCAGAAGCTGTTCGAAGGACCAGCCGAGGACATGGTTCCTCTGTGCGGTCTAGATCTGGTGTCCCTGAATATACAGAGGGGGCGCGATCATGGGATTCCCTCGTATCCAGTCTTCCGACGACACTGTCGCCTGCCGCCCGTGGACACGTGGGAGCAGATGGCTCAGGCCGTGGATAATGCCACATTGGTTTCTATAAGACAGATATACGAGTGAGTTTCAGAGATCTCTATATATAAAGTCGTATGCTTAACGGGGTTTGTTCCTTTTATATAGGTCTCCCCAGGATGTGGACGTGTATACGGGGGCCCTCAGTGAGCCGCCCATGGAAGGAGCCATTTTTGGGCCACTTCTTAGCTGCATGGTATCCGATCAGTTTCTGCGAATCAAACTGGGCGACTCCCATTGGTATGAGCGGAAGGTAGGACCTCAGAGATTTAACAAAGGTTTGTGTCCTTGAAATACTTCAAGCCCCAAAGAGTAAATAAACCATTTTCCTTTTGGCAGCGCAATTGGCGGAAATCTATAAGACCAGCCTGGCCGCCATCATATGCCGAAATTCGGATGGAATAACCAGAGTGCGTCAGCATGTCATGCAGCGGCTTCGGGAGGAAGGCAACCCTCAGATGGACTGCCAGGACATAAAAGGATTTCATTTTGATCTAGGACCTTGGTCAGAAGCCAACCAAGAGCCCAAGTTGCACAGATCGGGAATGGGAAGAGCTTCCACTTCCGTGCGGGTAGTTTCCCGCAATTCCACCAAGGATCTTAAAACAGCCAATGTTACGCTTCATGTTGATTAATTTTGAGAAAATCAAGGAAAACTTTATTAAAAAATAATAATAATAAATATCGTAGCTAACAATAAACAATCGTCGGTGCCATGGATAATGAATTTAAAATGGATTGTTTGTTAGTTTGTTTGTTAAATGCTTAATAGTGATTTTATTTTTGTATTTATCTAAATTCTATAGCCCTACCCACTTATGACATAGTTACTTCTTAAAGGTATATATGATTTTCCTTTAACCATTTGTTAAGCTGCGTTTATAATCATTTAAAATTAAGAAAATATCTCAGCTTCGGATGCGAACAATGACGACTGCAATAATCTGGTATGTAAACAAACACAATTGTCCCACAATCAATTGGTTCCGCCGAGCAACATATTGCGGCTTATCGCATCTACGGCGTAAACACGTAGTAACTGGGGTAAAGTGTGAAAGCCGCATCCATCACCAGTCACCCGCATCCGCATCCACTGCACCCGGCAAGCCAAACAAATGCATCTTGTGCGTGTGGCTGATGCAATTCATCGTGGGGGATTGCAGCATCGCCACAAGTTCCGCAGATTAGTCGGCTCCGGAGGCTACAAACTGGCCAGCAGTAGCTGGGTGGTGCTGCTGATGGAGGCGGTAGTGCCATTTGTGGACAGGAACAGTGGGGCGGGAAGTGTTGTGGCAGTGGCATTCCCGCTAATTGCTCTGTTCGGCTGACAGACATTGCTGGAATAAGCCAGAGCCAGTCCGGCTATCAGGGTCAGCAAAAAGGCAAGTCCCAGGCCCCCGAAGCAGAGGCGTCGCACTTTTTGCCACCAGGGATCCAGGGCAAAGGGCAGCAACTCCTCCAGTGTCAGGCCGTAGGAGTAGCTGGAAAATGGGAAAAGAAAATGCTGTGTAACTTAGTTATTCCTTTTATTGAAATGCGAGGAAAAGCGTTTACTCTGCCGTTGTGTAAATGGGCTCATAATCCCCTGGATTCTTGCGCGTGGACGGCAGGACAATAATGTGCTGTTCCTGTTGATGATAATGTCCTTGCTGTGTGGCCAGCAGCGCTGTTTTCTCATTGCAGGACATATTTGCCTTGTTAAATACCGGTATTATTTGAGTGTAGGGCTTGCTTGGTTCGTAGGATTCCTAAAAAAAAGGAGTTTCTTTCAGAAAATATTTTAAAACACTATTAATGAACTGATATGAAGGTACTTTTTTGTACCAGATAACATTTACAGATAGATAAAGATTAGACATAGCTTTTTCTTCTTTATTATCTTTTTATCTTTGTCACGATTTCTATGGCAAAATGTACAAAGATTTGTAAATGCAAAGAGGGTGTCATAAAGTTGTGAAACTCCTACACCAACAGATTCTACCAACAGATTGGATGCCACTTGGCGGACTGCTCGTAGGAGTGCAAACACTTCAAAGCACCGAGTGCAATTCCACGGGAACTGCTCCGTGGAGAACAACTGACGGACAACTGGCGACTGGCTTTTGTTTTGTCGCAACTTTAATTAGCTTCCATCTGGGGTTGCTCCATCGCTTAATGGCTTGATAGTCTTTGTGTTCGGACTCCTGTAAACAACTTTATCTCTCTGGCTTTTTGTCATTTCTGTCTCTTCGCCCTTAGCTTCGCGTTATCTTGATGAGCTTTTTTTGGGGCATTACATAACAAACGATCGTCCCCCAGTTTCCCATAGCGATAAGAAATTATTCAAGGAAATGAAATGATTTACATTAAATAAGCAAAAAATGTGAATACAATATGCAGCTAAATTTTGGTTTCGGTGTAGCTGGAATCTTACCGCCATTTCCGCATCGGACTTGGTTCTCAAATAAACTATTTATTTAGACCAATTTGAAAACAGAGTTATATTTATGAATCAGAGCATCAGTCCAGTTCGATCTTCATCAAAAGTTTTGAAAATGTTAGCAACAAACTTTCAGCTTAATTTTCGGTCCAGATCGAACCGATCCTTTGAAAAATTTCGAAAAATGTGTTTTAAACATTTTTGTTGCCAGGTTTTGATTAAAAATGATGCTAAGAGGAAATATATGATATATATGATCTTCCCAGCATTTGCAAAGTTATGAATATTTTTCCATCGCGAAAAGTGAAAAAATTGTAACTGGATTATTTATCCTCTATTTTTCGAAAATCAAAACTTTTGAAGCACATTTTAGCGAATATTTTTGTTAATAAGAATAGGAATAAGAATGTTAATAAAAAAAAGATATTTTATCCCATTTTTCTTGGATAAACCCATGGATTAAGTCGATTAAATGAGTTGGTTTAATGTGTAGTTTATTGGTTTTCATTTTGATAAACATGCATATGGAATACAAATAAGTATACATCGTATGCAGCACTGCTGAAATTGGGTAACTGAGCCCTAGTAACTCTGGGCTCTAGGCTCTATTCAATTTTGGGTAAAACATTAAGCTTTCTTCATTCTATCATCCCGCTGCTTGAGTATGATCTCGTAGTGAGTACTTTAATATATATATATATTTCAAATGTGTAGATTTCGTTAGGGTATTTTCTTATAACGTACTGAGAGTGAGAAAAATTTTGGTTAATGTGTGACGGTTAGATCTAGATCCACTCCAAGCATATGCTACACAAACTACATATGTGTATGGTATTCGATCTATTCGATTATTCGTCTAGTATAATTCTAGGTTTGGATACTCTTGAATTGTTTGTTCTGGATGCACGAGTTATACGTTTGGTTAAAATCACATTCATAAATATATATGTAGCTAAAAATGCAGGTATAATTTTAATTCGAAAATACACGATAACAAATAACAAATGATTAATATTGTACAATACACATACATATTAATTGTTTGGTTTTTGCATCAAAACATATAGATTCTCGAATCCTATTAACTAGCGTACATCTATGGAATGGATTTTGAAATTTTAATAAGGTGTTAAAAATTAACAAAGGGGAAACACTGAAAACTGTTGACACAATGGAAATAAAGGGAAAAGAAATGAATAGATCCAATCGAATACATTTCCCAAAGTCTGCTCACTTTTCTATCCAAATACTCGCTCTACTCAAAGTTCTTTAGAAGTACCTACATCCTACGTCGGAAGCACTTTAATCGTTTTATTTGCCTTTGCCATTAAAGATAATCGTCTATAGGTAATTCTCTGTCTGTCTGCAATCGCATATATGTATATATATCATAACTGGTTATCCTTTGCTTCATATTGTTCGGCACTTCTATTTCAATCATTATTCGCACTATCCCTACCATGCTGTCTAATATATTGATTTCCACGCCATGTATACATGGCGACAACAATCTTACCCTGACCCCTGTTAACTGCCGTAATGTATGCTTTCTTTTTTGGATCTTTAAACCCTAAACTTATAGACAATCTATGATATCGTCATCTGTCGTCTTCATGTTAAAAATTGGAAATGAAAAGGCATTAATTGAAATAAATTTAAAAAGAAATTTAATTAAAATATCTAGCAGTAAACATTGACAATATAATTTAATACATTATTTTTCCATGGTTTGTATATTTATTCATTTGTTTCATAGTTCGTATATATTATATATATATATATATGTATGCGGTATTTAATTATCAATTACGTCTAAATTTGGCGCAGTTTTCTCATCAAGTTCCCCATACAGTTGTGTGACCCCAAATATATATATATTACAAATTTATGCATGTGGATATAAATATCATTAGGTTCTTCCACTCCCATAAATAATTTTCTAGAATTTAGCTATATGAAAAATAGTACAACACTATACAAAAAATATGTACCTGCTCATTACATTTTGATTACAATCAATTTTAGTTACTTTCGCATTTATTTAATATTTAGTATTTGTTATTTGGTTTTGCTTTGTTTTTTTTTTGTTTTTTGGTGTTTGCCCTTATATCCAGTAGTATATTTATCCAGATTTCGATCTCCGATCACTGCCAGCGACACAAGCAAAGTGAAAGTCTTTTTTAAGTAAATTGATTAGTGCTCTCAAGTCCGAGTAGTGGTCTTTCTTGCTAGTCTCTAGGTAAGTAGTGCCGCCATTTGCTCTATTTGGTCAAAGTTAGTGAAAAATGCCGTAACTAGTGGTTTGGATTTGTGTCGATAGTGAGTGTGACTAGACTAGAACTAGTTGCAGTGGAGGCTCCTATTTGGTAAAGAGTAGTTACTTGTTATTTGTAGCAGTAGATGGCTAAGTAGCGGTTACGACTCTTCTTGGCTAAAATTGTTGGACTCTTCTAAAACTTACACATGTATTAAATTAACAATGGTTTTCGGCAGATGGAGAGACATTTATCGAATTAAAAAACGAAAAAATAAAATAAAACTTAAGCTCCCCATAGAGTTTCAACCAATTCCGATAATTTGTTGTCTATCATTTTTGGCTTCCTTTCCTTGTGGGTCGATTAAGTACAGCTTTAACAAACAACAACAATGACTTAGGTTGTACACAGAGTGACATAATAAATATAATCGTATTTAATAATAAAATTAAGTATATATGGCATAACAATGAATGATATCTCGTTTACAATTACAAGATTGCTGAGCCGTGGCAGCCTTTCTGTATTTACAATTCATAATATGAATAGAGACAATAAAAATCGGAAAATATTTTTTGTTTTTTCTATATATATAAGCCTGACTTAAACCTAGTTAAACATTACAATTTTACTTTTAGTATTAACATAAATTTTACATAATAAATATAATTGGGTATATAATCGCCGAGCGCCCATATACACCATTAGTTTACATATAAAAATTGCTTCCTGCAGCATCTCATTTCTCATTCGCGGCCGGTTAGCCAGTTTTGCTCAAAACTTGTTCCAACTTTCATTGATACCATACTTTGCTGAAAACTGAACGCCAATGCAAATAACAAAGCCAACGCCAAAATGAAAGCAATGCGGTTTGTTGAGCTCCTTAGATCTGGATGACATCGTAGGCCTCCAGTGTGCAAATGACCACGTAGGAGACCCATAGAAATACCAGGATGCCAGCGCTGATATACTTGCTGACCGTTGGACCACCTAGCTCGGCTCCGATGCCCTTGGTCCAGCGTCGAACCATGATCAGCAGGATGGCAATTAAAGCCTCGCCGCAGAAGAGCGCCACAGCAAAGCCAATTCTGAAAGAGATTTTGTGTGGAATTTTGAAATATGATAACTTCAGTCAAGGTTCTATAGCGAAATGCCATTATTAGAGGCAGAAGGTACTCACGTTCCCGGCTCCACGTTGAAGGTCAACCCTTGGGCGCTGTGGTAGACAGCTGCGATGGTCCAAGCAAGGCCGATGCCCAGAAAAACGTTAACCGCATTGCTGCCCGTGACGTTGCCGATGCAGTTGTCGGCCCCCTCATCGTGCTTGGCCGCTATCATGCTCGCAAAAGTGTCTGCAAAAATGAAATTTTAGACGCATCAGCTATCAGATGCAAGGTCTGGGAGGCTTAATTGATATCTAACCTGGTATACTGGTGCCCAGAGCAACGAACAGAATGGCGGTTACCGAGTCCTTGATGTTGAGGGCACAGCCGAAATATGTTGCGGCATCTCCAATGACGGCTGTGATGACGCCAATGACGAATATCGATACCACAAAGGTCACATAGCCGCCGCAAATATCTACGGGTTAGTTACAGTTAGACAACACTGATACGGAAAATGATACCCGCAGGATCTCAAAGGCTGGACGCTTACCTGTGGGCGGCACAAATGCAAAGAGAACCTTCCAAAAGAGGCAGACAAAGTGGCTTATATAGCTGAAACAGCTAGGCACCTCCTCCTCTACGTCATCGTCGTTATCGAAGTCGGTTTCATCAGCTGGAAAATGGGATGAATTGTGTTTTGAATGAAAATTGGGTTTTTAGGTGATTCTTCCTTACATGGCAGAACCGTGAGGGCATCTTTAAACTGCTCCTTCCAAGAGGATGTTCCAAGAACTGCTGAAACGTTTGCTTTGGCCACCAGTTTGTCCACTGTAGCCTGTTTAGGAGAAATAATAAAATATTTCAGAGGAATTCCCGTCGAAGCTACACTATCGCTTTCAGTTTGCTAAAACTTTTTTTTAGCAAGATTAGACCAAATACCCCCTGATGACCGTCCCTGAGCGTACATTACGTATACGCCACCGAGTGAAAATAAAGACCAGTCCATAAAACGCACACGGACACAAAACAAACAGAGCACTCAACATGTCATTTGGAGATTTGCACACAATTAGGTGCTTATTTGCCATGCACCTGAGCGGTTAATGGTAACTCGATCTGGCGACTGGATAACTGACACGCCCCTGGCCCATCCCTACCCCAAACCGAAGGATCCTTCCCAAAGGGGAAATCATTCCGGGTGTGACTGTCTCACAGACACATTCACTTTGTCCTGGCAATGTAAATTGTCTGTGGGAGTTGGACACCCTGCCAGAGTGGTCGGCGAGTGAATTGAATTGCTTTTCATTTGCATTGTGCTTTGAGCGTGGACTATGAGTCCTCCCCGAGTCCTCTTGCCCTTTAGTGCTTTAGCCCCCGACCCCGTGAAACCCTAGATACTCACCTTAAATTCCTGGCTCTCGCGAATGCGCACATAGGCGGTGGTCAGCTCTCCGTTCCGGGGCTTGCTCAGCAACAGGATGCGATCCAGTTCGGTCAGGTCTTGCGGTGACTTCTTCTCAACTTCCTCGATTTTGGCTGCCAATTCATCGTCTAGGCCGGGGTAAATCGAAAATTAGATATTACTGATTCGGATGGGGGCTGAGTTAAATGTCACTGTACTGCATGCAGTCACAACCCCACAAAAGAGTAAGAGTATCTTATGAATACGTGAGACGAGGACAACTATTGATAGACACAAAGAAATATATAGGTGGTGATACATAAGGTACAGACAGATGGTGAAAAATAGACCAAGAAACATAGAGGTTAAAGCGGAGAGTTTCGCACTTAAATAAATAAACACACACGCATACGCTGGCAATTAGTTGGAAACTAATTAATAGCATATGGTGATGCGGGCTTTAATTAAAAAAAAAAAGACAATGTATACGGAGGTACGGAGGGAGGAAGCCAACCGAGGGAGGGCAGTAATTGTAAAAACACAAATCGAAACTCATTGAGAAGCCTTCAGCTCAGGCCAAATTGGATTCCTTGTACACTTTCTGTGTTGGCGTTTCAATGAGCTTGCAAAACATTTATGCTAAATTGCCATTAGGATGCAATTGAGTGGAAAATGAAAATTGATAAACTGCATGTTAAAAGGACTTGAAGGAGGTCGGATAGAGGGTAGAGACAGCGCACAGATTGAAAGACTGATAGATTGAGAGAACCAGGCATGCATAAAGTCACAAGTTCATATAAAAAGGTCCCCCAGATATTGATGACTCACGAGTGGGATCTCCAGTGTGTTCGTGTTTTTCTATAGACACATCGACAATCGACAATATGACAAGTACGAAGGATGATATAGTGGTGGTGGTGGTGGTGGGGTAGAGTTCAGAAAATCGTTGTTAAATGTTCTTAATCATGTTGGATATTGCTTCAACAATCACTTACTAAATATTCAGTTAACGAATATGCGATGACATTTCAACAGTTTTTAATTGGGGTAAGCCGGGCATAAATTAATCGATCTTGGTTGGGTTTTTTTTTTTTTTTGTCAGGATAACAGCACACGCACACACATAGAACAGCAAATAAACATATATCGACATATACTGTAACCAGAATCTGGCCAATAAAAAGCTCTCTTAACTCTAACACACAGATACGAATAAAAATAAGAAAACTCGACATAAACAAACAAAATGCTCAAGATATATCAAGCATTGGGAACGCAGCCTTTACATGTGTGATCATCAAACGAGTAATATTACTTACAGAGGCGTATTTGATTGGTGATTTTTACCGATATTTATCGATCGATACCGTGCGTATTCAAATCGGGTTCGAGCAGCGATTCACAACAAGGTGAGAGGAGCGAGGAGCGGGCACAAGCGCGTAATACAAATGTCCGCCGAGCATAGAGATTAACCATTAACCAAAAGGATTACCAAATAACTGTGTCCCTGTGACTAATTTTATTTTTAATTGAAGACGAAGCCCGTATGGATTCTGCGTGCTTGCTAAGTGTTTATATTCTTATATCGATTACTTTACAGGAAGCTTGAAGCTTGCATTTATCAAGTGGGTGGCTGCTGCGTCGAAAAAAGCGCAATTGTTCGGGTTAAATGCAAATGCTGACACAGATCCAGATGCAAATGCACTTATACACAGACACACACAGCTACAGATACGCTTGCATACGAAGATACAGATACTGACACGAAGATACAGATACGATAACGAGGATTATGTATACGACGTGTGGGTTAATGACCAAAACAATTCATCAAAAACTAAAAAAAATGTGAAAATGAAAAGGCGCATTCATTTTTTGCACAATATTTCTTCAGACTTTTTTGCATATTTGCATATTTGTTTTTTTTTTGCATATTCACTTTTAACTGAACACTTGAAGTTGATCGATATATGGGGATAGAATGATGTTTACATACCAAAAAATCGATTGAAAAATGATTCCTTATTAATGTCATCTGCGTGAGGAGGATTGTACATGTTTCGTTTGGCGTTTACGGAGGTACGATTGATACGATAGGTTCGATAGGTACGATTGGTTCGATTGGTTCGATTGGTTCGATTATTTTGATTATTTCGATTGGATTAGATAAACAATTATATGATGAACAATTACATGGTTTAGTTACAAGCAAATGTATCGATGGAACAGATATTGGATTGTGAGTGGTGCAAGTGGAGGTGGTTTCAGTGGTGCTGGAGGGTGGGCATGGGGATTTTCAGATGGGTTTACGCAGTTCGCTAGTCGATACATCATTCCACATTGGGGGATGTGAGTTGGGAGCTATGCTAACATCGGTGATTTATTAAAACATAAGACTCAAGACACATCATAAACTTCTCCTGTCCTTTGCCGAATCACAACTCAAAACAAATATTTACAGTAAAGGATACGAGGATACGAGGACTAGAAACTAGGGGGGGAATGTGACTTGGGAACACATACTAAACACCATAAACACAATATACGCAACTAAATTAGGGCTATTGTTTATTCTCTTGGGTACCCAAACACAAAAGGGAAACGTATAAAATGAATTTGCACTTTTTTGCCCGCAATTTCCGCACTCGCTGAGAGAAAGAAAGGAGCACAAAATAAATTCTGCCCTGGCAACAGATCCTGTTGCAACTCAAGAAACCAAAAACCTCGGTTCTTCGCGTTTTCACCCCCCCCATTTTTCACGTTTTGCGCTTTCGTGTTCAATTAAAATAAAATTAATTAATGCACAATTCAAGGCTTACAGTAGTGAGTGGAATCTAGAAGCATAAAGAACACAAATTAAAAGACCAAAAAGTATAAAAGTAACCCATGAGTCGAAAGGATGCGAAAAGACATACGGAATATCAAGTAACAATTTTTCAAGTTTTCAATTCAAATGGGAATTTTTCCATTTACAAAGTTTCATGTTTTCTTTGTTGTTCGGTTTGTCCACCTGGTTTTTTTTTTGTAATTTTTTTAAACATTTTTAGGGTTGAAGCGAGGAAGTCGAAAAAGAAAAGGTTTCCGTGGGAAAAGTTTTGGAAGGGCGGGAAGTTCGGAAAGTAGACAGGGAAGGTGAGGGTGCTGCCTGGTCAGTGTTGGTGGTGGTGGTCCGGTGGGTCCACGGTACATGACAGATAAGAAACTTGTGCCATCTTCGGTGCACTTCTAGCTGGGCTTTCTATCTTTATTCACTTTTGGTTAGCATTGTCAGGGTTGGGAGTGGGTAGTGGTTAGGATTTCGGGTGCGGACTCTTTGGGCATTTTGGGAGCGGGAGACTCTGGTGCATTCGGATCAAAGCTTACCTGGAGCCAGCCGTGGTTCCCCAATGTGCACTTTGAAGCTGACATCCTTCTCGTAGCTGCTCTCCTCCAGAATAAGGATTTCGATGGATTTCCTGCAATGGATTAGGGACAAGGATTAGCTCTCAGCCAGGCCAATAAATGGAGTGTAAAGTGCCATGTGATGTGGGAATTGGGAGGTGTGGTGTGTGAGGTGCTGAGTGTTATCGAGTGCACATAAACCAAGAACCTCGGCCACTTTGATTAATGCTCCTGCCTTGGCTAAATGGCCACAATCTTGACACTCGAAACAGAGCTTCGAATTTATTAGGCGGCATTAAGTGCGCAGCACTGTCCCCCTTCCGTGTGGCTTGTGTAAATACGAAAAAAATTACGTATACGCCCAGTGTGTATGCGAGCGACATAAATATTCGCATTATTCATGTGTGAGGAGGGTAAGCGCAATAGCGTTCGCAGCACAGTACACATCGGATAAAAGGAAACAACTGACAGAATATCCATCTAAAAAGCTTAAATGTACGACTCTAAAAGCCAATCTTTCAACTGATTTCTACTACAAACTTATCTGGCATTGGCTTGGATTTCTGTCAACACGCTATCTCCACTATAGTGCCGAGTGACTCAATTTATAATTGCTTCTGAGAATTTGTTATTTTTGGCCGTAAATATCGACAATTTGTTTGCCTGCGACTCGACTCTAAAGACTAGCAAACATTTATTTGGCGATAGCGATAAGTTCAAGTGTCCAAGCACAAGGGCGAACTTTAAGATTTGTGTGTATTCAACAGTTGCAGTTTTGCAGCGCCACGGGCACTTTCTTAGCTCTGCTTTCATTTGGCCACTTTTCCTTTGGCCAAGTGCAAACCAAGGTCGACAGCCGCCCCTCTCCCCCGCGCTGGACAACTCAACTTTAACCTTTTTTGCTCTGCGGAGTGGTGGTTGGCATGGCCTGGCAGCTGCTTTTCTTCCATTTCAATGCCTTTGCATTTCTCAGCTGGATATTAAAAACAGAAACCGGAGGAAAACCGCCCGGCGAAACCGTCACCTGTTTATGACCCGGATTTTATGGGTCAAAATAAATGGGAAATGCGGTGCCCGCCGCGACTCTTCCGCGGCTCACTTTTCCATTAACCAGTAACCCATTCACGTGCCATCGTAAGATTTTCCAGCCTGATTACGTGATGGTCATTGCCTTTCCCATAGCCCCGTAATTCCGTAGTTCATTGGAATTCATTGGAACTGTAAGATGGGGGCGGGGACCTTGGGGTAACCCGGCAACAAGTCCAGGGCTCACGTGCCAGGCAGTTCGCGGCCAAAGCCAAGCCAATAAATCTATAAAATTTGTCGCTGGCCATCGTAAATACGGAAAGTAAAAGCCTGCGCCCAGGCTAAGGGAATCAGATGGCGCATTAGATTGGATGAGATTTATGGAATCTACACGTCCACGCCTTATCGTATCTTATCGCTGCCAAATCGAATTGAATCCATGCTGATAGGGCGTGTCGGCCAAGTGGCGGAGATACCCCGTCCGGTTTAGTCTTCAGCAAAATGTCCCGCGGGTCAAACGCAGCTCTCGTCGTAGTCCTTTTGCTGGCCAGCTCGTGCTGGTCGGCCCCGGAGTGCGGCCGCAATGCGGAGCAGTGTCACGAGCACAGGATGCATCCGGATCTTCCAGAGCCGGAGCCAGTCCCCGGCCGGAAGATGCGTGTGGTCGAGGGTGAGGACACCAATTCCTATTGGCGGCAGCAGGGTATCGAGTTTGTGCAGCAGAAGCTTTCTTCTCAGCCCAACAAGCGCCAGGCCAAGAATGTGATCCTCTTCCTGGGTGACGGCATGGGCGTGACCACCACCTCGGCCTCGCGGAACCTTCTGGGCGGCGAGGAGAAGTCGCTCTCCTTCGAGAACTTCCCCTATACGGGCCTCTCGAAGACCTACTCCGTGGATAAGATCGTTCCGGACTCAGCCTGCACGGCCACGGCCTACCTGTGCGGGGTGAAGGGTCAGGAAGGTACCATCGGAGTGAATGGACAGGTGCCGCGCACCGACTGCACCGTCATGCTGGACGAGAGCACCCACGTGGACTCCATTGCCAAGTGGGCGATGGATGCCGGAAAGTGGGCTGGTCTGGTGACCACCACCCGAGTGACACATGCCTCGCCCTCCGGCGTCTATGCCCATATCGCGGAGCGGGACTGGGAGAACGATGCCGAGGTGGCCAGCGACTGTGGAGCCAACTCTGGCGTCCGGGACATTGCCTACCAGCTGGCCCGCGGAGAGGTGGGCAGCAAACTAAAAGTAATCATGGGCGGCGGGCGCAAGCACTTTGTGGCGGCTAGCCTAGCGTCTTGGGGCGAGCGGACCGATGGCCTCGACCTAATCGAGGAGTTCCAGAAGGAAAGTGAGAAGAACGCCTATGTAACCACACTGGATGAACTGAACGCCGTGAATCTGGAACAGACGGACCGCCTGCTAGGGCTCTTCAACGAGGATCACCTGAAGTACCGCATGGAGACCACCGAGGACAGTCAGCAGCCTACCCTGGAGCAGATGACCCGCAAGGCCATCGAGTACATGAGCCAGAGCGACCAGGGCTACTTCCTGTTCATCGAGGGAGGTCGCATCGACCAGGCCCACCACATCAACCAGGCGAGGATGGCCCTGAACGAGACCATTGAGTTCTCCAAGGCCATTGCTGCCGCCCAGGAGTTGACCAGCGAGGACGACACGCTCCTGGTGGTCACCGCGGATCACTCCCATGTGTTTACCTATGCGGGTTATGCGGTGAGTAGTTAAGAGGAGCTCAGCAGTAACCTTTAGGTTGGGGCAATGAATAAATTAACATATTCGCTTATTTTTCAAGAACCGTGGCTCGGATATTTTCGGAGAGGCTCCTGTTAGAGGACACGACGGTCAGCCCTACATGGTTCTGAGCTATGCCAACGGACCCAGCTATGAGAACTTCTACGACACGGTGACCAAGGAGCGCAAGGATCCCACCACGGTGGTAAAGGGAGAGCACGACGACGAGTTCCCATCCGGAGTACCCATTGACATGGACTCGCATGGCGGCGACGATGTCCCAGTCTTCGCCTTGGGTCCTTGGGCTCATCTGTTTACGGGAGTTTACGAGCAGAGTACCATTCCCCACCTGATGGCCTACGCATCCTGTCTGGGCGAAGGACACACCATGTGCAGCTCCTGAAGTCAGACTCCAAGATGGTTAGAACTTAAAAGTGGAAATAAAAATTATCTTAACACAGCCCATCAAAACACCATCTTTGTTTTGATTCTCCTCGTTATCAGAGTACTCATAAGGAGCCCCGTTGATAGCCTGCCTGATATTAACTTCTGTATCGATCCAAAAGGTTTGTTTTTTTGGGGAATACCAACCGATTAGGCGGATTAAGTGGAGCTTTAGGGTTAATCGATTTTACAGTTCTCCACTTCATGTATCTTATCGCCAAACCCAATCGAGACCCCAACGAATCGCCGATACAAAGTGCCCGGAATCTCGAAACTGAAGTCAGTCTTCAGCAAAATGTTCCGCGGTCTGAACGCAATCCTCGTCGTTATCCTTGTGCTGGCCGGCTCCTGTTGGTCGGCACCGGAGTGCGGTCCTAATGCGGAGCAGTGCCGAGAGCACAGGATGCACCCGGACCTGCCGGAGCCCAAGGGCAGGACGTCGCGCGTGATCGAGGGCGAGAACACGAATGCCTACTGGCAGGATCAGGGCAAGCAGTTCGTCAAGGAGAAACTGGCTTCTGAGCCGAACAAACGGCAGGCCAAGAACGTGATTATGTTCCTGGGCGACGGCATGGGTGTGACCACCACCTCCTCGGCCCGGAATGTGCTGGGCGGCGAGGAGAAGTCGCTCTCCTTCGACGGCTTCCCCTACTCTGGATTTTCCAAGACCTACTCCGTCAACAAAATCGTCCCGGACTCGGCCTGCACAGCCACGGCCTATTTGTGCGGAGTGAAGGCCCAGCAGGGAACCATCGGCGTGAACGGCCAGGTGCCCCGCTCGGACTGCAACACCATGATGGACGAGAACAACCACGTGGACTCCATCGCGAAGTGGGCCATGGATGCGGGCAAGTGGGCGGGTCTGGTGACCACCACCCGCGTGACGCACGCCTCGCCCGCCGGCGTCTACGCCCACACCTCGGAGCGTGACTGGGAAGGCACCTCGGACATGGGCGACCGTTGCAAGTCGGACACCGACTACAAGGACATCGCCTACCAGCTTTCCCGCGGCAAGGTCGGCAGCAAGCTTCGGGTGATCATGGGCGGAGGACGCAAGCACTTCACCGGACGCAGCGATGGCCTTGAACTGATCGATGAGTTCAAGTCGCAGAGCGACAAGAACGTGTATGTGTCCAACCTGGACGAGCTGAATGCCGTGGACATGACCAAGACCGATCGTCTCATGGGTCTCTTCCACGACGACCACTTGAAGTACCGCCTGGAGAACAGCTTCGACAGCCAGCAGCCCACTCTGGAGCAGATGACCCGCAAGGCCATCGAGTTCATGAGCCAGAGCGAGAATGGATACTTCCTGTTCATCGAAGGCGGCCGCATCGACCACGCCCACCACTACAATCAGGCTCGCCAGGCTCTGAACGAGACCGCCGAGTTCTCCAACGCCATTGCCGCAGCCAAGGAGTTGACCAGCGAGGAAGACACCCTGATAGTGGTCACAGCGGATCACTCCCACGTGTTCACCTACGCAGGATATGCGGTGAGTGACTAAACCCATTTCCATTGGAATTTTACCAAGTAATCTGAGGGCTCTAAAGTCCAGCCAACTATATAATTACTTTACGACCTGTTCTTCAAAGAACCAAACAAGTTCCAGTACCGTTTTTATCAGGAGGTGGTGGTACTTCTTGTTCTCAAGTAGACACTTCATGTGCCACGTTTGGGGAATATGCAGGACCACCCAGTTTATATCCCCCTAATCACTAATGCACTTAATCGTCAGATAAAAACGAGAATACTTAGAGATAAAGCAATCTCCTGATTAGGGCCTCAAGAGCACTTTTACATTGCTGTGTTGAAAATTTGTGAAGAACATGCATGTATTTCCGAACAACTTCTCATTTACGTTCCATTTTTTGGCAGTACCGCGGTGAGGATGTCTTCGGTATGGCGCCGGAGCTTGGCGAGGATGGTCTGCCCTACACCATCCTGAGCTACTCGAACGGACCCAGCTACTCCCATTTCTACGATACGAACGAGAAGCTGCGCAAGGATCCCAGCACGGTGGTGAAGGAGGACCGCGACTCGGAATATCCCTCGGGAGTGCCCATGGGCAACGATTCGCACGGAGGAGACGATGTCCCCGTCTATGCCGTGGGTCCCTGGTCGCACCTGTTCACCGGGGTGTATGAGCAGAACACCATTCCCCACATGATGGCCTACGCCTCATGCGTGGGCGAGGGGCTCACCATGTGCAGCACGTAGGATGGACTCGAAGTCAGGAGTTGGAGTTGAAGTTGGAGGCAGGACCCCTACATGCCGTGCCATGCCGCTCGGCCATAACAATTAAGTTTCAAAGCTCATTAAATCCGGCCAAGAAGCAAGCGGCATTTGCATTCGCCTGCACTTGAGTTTATTATGCGAACGCAAACTGCAAATTGAATTAAAGCGACGACTTTTCAGGGAAATTCTTAACTGGGTTACACTTCCCTGTCCCTGTCCCTGTCCCTGGCCCTTGCTCCTCCCTGTTGGGGGCTTCTCATCATCGCCCTCGTAATTCACAGTTTGAAACTCATCAGGGCTGGGATGTGAGAGAGTTGCTCCTTGGCCCTTGACTTTTGGTAACTTGTTCGCTTCCCTTGCGTGCGCACGCCAGAAACTTTTGGTTTTCGGGGCGTGGGGTGTCCTTGGAGGAGAGTGGCTTGCGAGGAGGCGCCTTTCGGGGCAAATGTGGAAATTTGCAAATTGCCACGTTTTGGCTCGTGCCGCGGCGCCATTAAAGATATTAGAAAACAGACTCCGTGTAGGGTAGCCAGCTGAGTAATTGCGTATTTGCAATCAAATTTTTGCATATATGCGATCGGAGGGCAATTAAAACAATTACTTGACATGCGTCATCGCTGACGGGCTGACTAATTTGAAAAATTGGCCACGCAAATTGGCTTCGTCGCTGAAAAGGATTCGTCGAATGCCAGAGCGTTTCCACCTCAATTTCCGATTCGATTGAACGCTTTGCGACGGATACGGATATCGTTCCGCCACACTCATGTGTTAGAAATGGCAACGACAACGACAACGGCAACGGAAAACATGTTGGTGGGTCGCGTGAGCCAAGACCTCATTTCCCCTCATTGGGCCCACACTGCCGCAAAACTATATAGCAACTATACCGAATCGACTAACCACCCGCTCAGTTGCCCTGCCATTCAATGCCAATTTCATTCTATTGGCTGGGCCCTAACCACTTCCGCCGTTTGATTTCAATGGCCACGACCATTGTTGGCCGAGAGCACCCGCATCTAATCCCCCCGAACGGCGACGGGTAACGGGCCTATTGATTTTGCAAAACCATCAAGTGAGAGGGCCAAGAACGAGCCGGCCTGGCCAGAAGCGACACAGAGGCCAATAAGTGGCATGGTCAAAGCCACGGTCGGGTCAGTCTGGCCAAAGCACCTGCGTGGCCAACAGGTGCAATGGTCCCAATGTAACTTAAAAATAGGAATACTCTTCCGAATAAGTCAAGTTTATGGAAGCGCATGGAATTAGTGCCAACTAGTAGAACATCTATCCAGACCTCAGTCCCAGCTCAGAGCCCATCTCCGACAATTTGGTTAGATGAGCTTGTAATCCGGCGATTACAGTCGCCACCTTCGCAGACTGGATGTGTCTGCTTCAGTCCCAGACACACAGGCTGATGCCAAAGAGCTCAGGCTAATAATCCATAGGATAGGTCCGCATCCGGTGCTCCTGCCAGCTTGCTCTCCCAGCTCCAGCTCCAATCCTAAGCGGCTCAATTACCTGTCCCGGCTCCTGGTTTCCCATTTTCTCGTCACGCAAACTCACTGAATTTCAAGAGCCCCAATCCGAGGTCCCCTGTCTCCTAGTCCCCCGGAATACCCATATGGTCAAGCACACATAATAGCATTACTTAGTCAATGCAGGGAGGAGGCCAACCCTCACAGCCACGGTGATACTCAGAGAGGGCGGCCGGGGATTGGGGTCCCAACTTTTGCTTGAAAATAAAATTAAAGAAAAATACAGCAATTTGCATAGCAATGAGGAGCGTACAGGTCCCTGGCGCTGGGCGGGCAGACAGAAAGAAAGGGACTTTGGGGCGGGACTAACCATTAAACCCCAATTGCCAACTCTGGCAAACTTGTGCCTTTTGTGGGTTAGATACGCCGCTCCCAGCTGAACAGGAGGAGAGTCACCCAGCCCACTCCCACCCACTTTAGTATTTTTTTCCCCGTTTTTGAATGACGGTGCTGCTGCATATCATATTATTGGGACGCAGCCGTGTGGCTTTTGAGGTTTTGAATTTTAAATTCAAATTCAAGGCGAAATGTCCAAGTCACCTGGGTGCGGAATTCATTTTGCCACACTGCGGGAAATGGAAAACCCAGACCGAAAACTGAAAAGTGAAAACTTAAAACTGAAATTTGAAATTGCGACAGGGAAGCCTGCGGGCATATTGGAAAATCCATATTGGAGTGGAGACAGCGGGCGGGCTAAACCCATTCCTGGTATTTGAATGCGATATGCATCTATTAGATTTAAGCTCCTGCGGCTGGTCAGTCCATTAATAATTCTCCCTCCTGCTCTCAGTAATTATTAATGTGATTTTCGCCAGGCGTCGGCGTTTAATGGAATTTCCAGGAAAATGCAAGAGGATGTGCGGGCGGAAATTCAACAAGAAAATTGCAGAGTCCTGGCGCCAGATTGATTGCCACTTTGGGGAATTCAATTAAAAGCGACTGCTGGCCTTCAGTTGTCGCTCGATTTCAATTAAAAGAGGTTGTGAATTGGATTTAATTGATCGTAAATGGTTGGCACGTAGAAGTTATCGCGGAATGCGCCTCTCGAGAGGTGCTAACGACTGCCACCCCAGCGGCACTTGTTTCCCAAATTAATAATTCAATAATTTTGCATCCAGAACGGGCATGTGAGGGCATCAAGGACTCACTGATTGCCGCCGGCCAGGAGCAAAGGTCAAGAGCAGTAGCCGTAATTTAATAAATTGAAATCGAAATTGTGTTTATTTTGAAAAGACCACTGGTCGAGGGCTGTTGTTACATCAGTCTATCAAGGCTGTCAAATATTGACGGAGTAAACGCGATGCTCATTTAAAATTTATTTAAAATATCCGAGGAGAGCTGAAAAGTTCATCGGGCCCGGGCTCCAAACTGGCCTGTAATGAGTTCCACGGACTGGGGCTGGCAGTTAAATTGAGCCCTAATGGAGCTAGTCTATCATAATGTCAATTTGTTTGAGTTGTGCAAACATTTCAACAATCTGGCCAACATGGAAAGGGCTAACCAGGCCGTCAGACTAAGCCTAATTGTGCCTATTAGGCTGGTGGAGGCTTAAAGTTCAACTTTAAAGAGCTCCCTGTCCTGCGAAACAATATTTGAACGGCCGACCTGTCGCCTGTCGGGAATGTGGGGGGGCCGGTCTGAAAACTCAGATAGCAGCAAATTAAATGCATGTCGGACAAATGAGCGTGACCGGAGTACACAACAAAGAGCTACCTTTCGCCAAAGACAACAAATTATACTTGTTGAGGCGCGAAATGAACAACAACACCAGAAACCAAAGAGACACTATCTGCCCGCCGACAATGGCGACAATCGAATCGAGTAAATAATAACCCGCCAGCTAAATGCGGGCTAGGGTGGTGGGGCTGGCATGTGGCATGCAGGTGGTGGTGGCAGGGGCAGTCTTCGTGGTAGGGGCTGGCCCTAGTCACGTGTCGCCAGAGTCGGGGGCCACCCTGTCATGTTGGATAACAAAATAATGCCATGTCATAGTATGCCCCCCTTTGTTTGCAACTAAAAACGAACAGTGTTTTGCCACAAAACACTTTTAAAGGTAACAGTTTGTAGTTCAAATAGAAGTAATAGGAAAGGTTATTTAATAAAATAAATACTATGATTTAGACACGTGTTATGGAAAATAAGAAACATTCTTTGGTCTAATTAACCAAGCCACAAGTCTTGAATCATTTTAAGAAACATATCAAATATTTATCTTGCCCGCAGTTGGATTTGATTTGATTTGATTTGATTCACATTTCAGAAAACAAGCCAACAAAATACGAAATGAAATCAACCAAGTTGCCTTTCCCATCGAGCCAGCAGTTCAACAATATACGACCAAGGCTGGCCATGACAAGAGTTTCCAGAGTAAATAAACGTGAGATGTTTTTCTGGAATTTTAAATTAGCGTTTAATTGGCCGCAACCGCACACAAGTTCATCTCCCAGCGGCCAGCACGTGTGCAAGTGGCCAGATTTGGTCGTAAAGCCACTAAACAAACTCGCAGCTCGCCCTCGCAGTTCCTGGCCTCGTTTTTGATGTTTTTATTTAGACGATTCGGGGCCCTGGGCTCCGGGGGCAGAACAGATGCTATAGCATATAGCCGCGCCACCATGTCGTATGAGTAATAATTCATTCATTAAACGGCCGTAAAGTAAACATGGCGGGGAGGAAACATTTTCGACGGATATGATGGGATATGAAGGCTTAACCGGGGCTGTAATTACCTACTTATTGAGTTGTAATTGCAAAAGTTGAAGTAATTGCTTAACTGAGCTGAGCATTCATAAGCCAAAGTTTTCGTCCGAGCGGCATTCATTAGCTCCTTGTCGAGTCCTTTTGCTCCGCCTTTGTGAGTCACGGGACTTTGAAAAGTTCCTTCAACACAAAGCCGGTGCCAGGGCAGTGCACAATTAATTAGAGAGACGCCAGGGCGGATTCCTGATAACGAGGACGGTCCTTTCGCCTTTTGTTCCTTGACCTTTCATCGAATGCAAATCGAGTGGAAGGCCAAGCTCCTTAGCATCCACAAATCAAATAAATACGCCACTCCTGGTTGGTTGGTGGCTTCCAGAGTGCACACACTAACCGGAATGGAGTACGCCAGTTTTTCCAATTAACCGGGCTCTTGGGGATTTTATGATGCACTCTTAATTGGACGGTAGATAGCGGCTCCTCTGCCAGATTATTTTTAGTGGCAGTCACTCATAATTAGTATGGTTTTCGGGTCCTTGCCGAGAGTCGCATTAAGGTAACGTTTTAATGAAGACGCAAACGAGTATGCCGAGATCCCTCCTCCACAACTCGCAATTGGTCCTGACATGTGTGTGGGTGGTGTGCATCTGCGGTTGGGCAGCCTTGTGTTTTGTGTTTGTGTTTGTGTTTGTGTTTGTGAGGCTGCCTGACCTTTGATATTGGCTGCAAGCTGTGAGCTTTGTACTCGACTTGTCACTTGTCGTTCCTTTCTGTTGGTTGGGTGGCTTTCTGTCACTGCCAGCTGGTCCTGGCATTCCTGGTTTATTTGGTTGCCGCTTTTCGAAAACATAAATCAGCCGCAGATTGATATGCCACAACATGCTAGCAACAGCTCAGCACACACCTGTGCCACCTGACACTCTTTAAACTGCAAAGAGCAATGCAAAGTGCTCGAACCTCAGAGACTCGGATGAGAAATACACATCTTTCCTGCAACTGGGCTGAGGAATAACAAATGGATTTGACCTTAGGGCGAGCTTGACATTTTGCGAAATAAACATTTTTATAATTGACGCTGGCCAAAGTGCCTAAGTCGGGGAAATTGCTTTCCAAAATTAATGCCGCTTTCACCAGTACTTCCTCTGTTATTAGAAAACTTTGCCCAGAGCTGACGAGGTTCAGCAATTACCGGGCAAATCGCAATTTTATTGCTCTTTCCCGGTACTTTAAGGCACTTTTTAAAGACTTTTGGGCCAACAAGTTGAAGGGGTTGCCAAGGTGGCTGAGCACCCCTTTCGAGCAACAGATGCCCCTGGATAATAATGCTACTGTTCTTCCCTCTGATGTCATAATAATAATGAAAATAACAGAAACAACAAGCGCGAAAACGAGAACGAGCCAAATAAAAACAAAAGTAAGCAAAATAAAGGTTCTTCTTGATGAACCCGGAACTCGGGGCCCACTTCATGCTAACGATATCCAGATAAACATGGGAAGCCCAAAGCCCAAGAATCAGCTCCACAATTGACATTGGCTTGGACGAACAGACAGACAGGCGGACGGACAGGACTGCCTGTTGCCGTCCTTTCGGTAATTTATATGCCGGGCAAGAAGGAGCAAGGACCCGGGACGAGGCCCAAAGCAAATTGAATCGCAAATAAGAAACTTTGGCCCCTTGGCCCGATCGAATGCCAGATACCCTATTTCCCTTCCATCGCCCGGAATCCGACTCCGTTCGATGTGTCTTCTAAGCCGTAAACAAATTTGTATTTGTGGGCGCTTTAAAAGGAACTCACATGGAAAGCCACAGTTTGTATCCTGTCAAGGCTTTTAGGAGTCTCCCTTGGCTGTGCTGCCGAGTTGGAGACTTTCTAGCCAAACAAATATGGCCAATAGCTACGAACTATTCAGACTTAAGCTATTCAGTATTTTTGTGGCTTAAAGCAAAAGTTAGAATCTGAATTTGCGAGCTGCGCGTATTCCATATTTGGCAACACTGGCGCGGTTAATATTCCCGCAAGAATTCAGCTCCTTGTTCCCAGGTTGGCAGAGTCCTGACAACCGAGCCGGGATTTGGAGAGCGCCTGAGTGCCCCCGAACGGGCCCTGCTGTTGCCGAGGGGGGCCGGGGGCACTGCGGTTTCTGCCCCTCTTCACGCTCACATGGATGGGAAATGGCTGGCAGTTAGGCAGTTTGCCACAAAAGGGAGGCAACAAGCACTCGGAGGCAGACTTCGCTTACTTGTCAGTCAGTTAAGCAGCTGGGCCATTCCGGGAATTCGCCTGGCGGCCACAGGAAATGCTACATGAAAAGTGAAAGCAAAAGCCGCACACGACGATGATAACTTGTAAGTTGGTTAGATTTCATCCTCCGCCCCTTCCATGCCCCGCTGGAAATAGCATAAATTTCAATTTTAGATTATGTGTGCTTAATAAAATATTTGTTCGTATCTCTACAGTTTCTGTACATATTTTACGTTTGACTTTTATGAGCACGGGCTTGGCTATGCATTCATAAAAATATAAAAATCGTGTTGGTGAAGCCGAAGCCGACAGTCTTCAGCGCTCAAAGTGAATCCTTAATGTCTCTCTCAGGAGGAGCAGGAGCACCAGCAGCAGCATTTAGGCCATGTGGCAAGCCATCTAAATTACGGCTAATTAACAAATGCCACGCACAGCAAAGTTGTCTGGAAAACCTGTCTGGTTTAACTAATGGAAGCGTTGCTTTTTCGGCCCCCGGAGGCGAATCCTACGAAAATTTGCGCGCAGCAAAGTAGGCAATGGCTTTTCAAATACATATACATACATACTGTTTCCCATTCTGCCCACTCTGCCGCGTTGCAAGTGTTGGTTATTTAAGACTCGCCTATAACTCAATCTAAATGTCCCCGACTCCGGCCCCAAGCAGATTATACAAATTTATGCAACAGTGTTGGCACTTTGCAGCCCAGGTCCCTCGGCCGCACACGCCTCTTCAGATTTTTTTTATGGCATTACCCGCAACTACTGCTGCTCCTACTGCTGCTGGTGGTGGTGGTATTCCGGCTCCTTCTTCAGCTCCTGCTGCTGTTTTTTATGACGACCGGCTACATGGCTACATGGCTACTGCTGTTGCGCATTTCCGCTAAAAACTGAACTGGCTGAAAGCCGGCAAATGTCTGTGGGTATCTGTGGGGGAGTGGGTGTGCATAGCAGGGGCGGATTTTGATTTCGTTTAAGTGAAAAGCGAGCAGGCCTACTGGCGAAAAGGAGAATTTATTGCAGACCCCGCCCCAGACCCCAGCCCCCAGCCGCACGCATCAACTTCAAAGCCGGGGATGGGCCAGAAATTAAATTTGGGTCGCTTTAAAGCAACCGTTTAAAGTGATGGCCATTTAAAGATACATCAAAACCTGTTTAATTGCGAGGAGACGGGGCGGTCCTAGTTTATGGCAACGGCATTTCCGTGAAGGAGTAGGACGTAGGACGAGAGCGTGTGCCGGTGCCCCGGAGATGCCATCGATGTGTGTGGGAGTTGGCATTGCGCCAAGCACAACTGGCAGCATTAAAACAAACATTATTACCAATGGCACCGCAAGGCTTCAACTTGAGTGGCTGTAAACGCTACACAAAAGGCCCGAAAGGATCACAAGGACGTGCACTTACTCACCCAGGAGCAGTGGCGACAATGAAACGTTTTAAAAGTTGCCAAATAATTGCCACACAGACACGGGACACAGGACACAGTTGCATCTATGTCCTGGACAAGGACATTAAAAAGTGTTCCAACTGTCATTGTAAATGGGAAAACAGTTTAAGCACTGACTCCAGCACCAGTTTAACGAGCACTCGGGGAACGTTTCGCCAGGACCCGCCAGGACATGCCCAGACACGCCATCCTCTTCACACATACTATGCCCAAGTCGTGCAGGGAAATAATGCCGCACGGCGTCGTTGCCACTTAATTCCTGTAAGTTTTCCCCCGTTGATGCAACAGAGCTTGCCTCCAACTAACAACAAAAACGTGCCCGCCTCTAATTGTCCTTTCCGCTTTCGTTACATTATTACTTAATAATGCAGAGACAGCCTCAAAAATTCATGCGACGTGTTTCAAACAATTTTGCGCGAAACAGCCTCGGGGAAGGGATAAAAGGGCCTTTGTGGCGAGGAGGGACAGACACCCCGAAGAAGGACTGCCGCCCATAATGAACTCTAGTTGCACTTGGAAAAATTTAAGCCGAGTTCTGTGGATACAAAAGAAAGTTTCCTCTTTGTTGTGGAAGTGTAAAAGAGCCTGTCTATAAACTAATTAAGTCAGCAAGTAACTAAATCATGATTAGTCCCATCAAACTGAACCCTGTTGCCAGATTTTCGGGCGGCCTAATTCCCAGCATATGCCGGCCATTCGCCGGGGCCATAAATCATCTTCAAAGGCCAGGATTCCAGCCCAAAGCTGGAACAGAATGACATTAATAGACTCGCATGTACATACCGTATGTATGTATATTGGGCCCGGCTATATGTGGCCCGGTTGCGTGTTTTGGGGCATTCGGACATGCCCATGAAAACCGCAGAAACATATGCAAAAGCAGTTAACTGAGTGCGCCTGTCGTCTGCCAAATGTTTGTCAAAATGAATAAATTTTGCAAAATTGATTACAACTCCGGGCGTATCTGTGGGACGTTAATGTCTGGAGGGGATGCCGCCCAGCACGCAGCCAGCCAGGACAATTGGGCCACCGGCTGCGGACGCACACAGCAGGATGTATTCGTATATTTGTTTGCAGCCATAATGGATTCATGGAGGATGGAAGGCGTTTTGGCACAACTCCGGCGAAAGCCGTTTGCCGGCTGCCAGCTGGCCGAGTTGGCAATTAAAAGCCCCAATTATTCCCGACTTTAATCGATTCGCGGGCCATTCGCTCACGCACCGTCGACCTGTCTATTCCCAGGGCGGAAATTGCAAGTTTGCCGAAGGATACCGCCGGGATATCGTTCGCATTGCGTGACATCGATTGTTGGGCTGTGCCGCTTAAAAAGCAGGGGGCGTAGCACTTATGGGTACAACTTGGCCCACTTTATGTTTCTGTTAACACATCGGAATAGAACTTTTGGGTCACCAAGTTTGGGGTTAAGACGGCTAATGGCATCAATGAGAAAGTTCGGCTAACTAGTTGATGACTTTTAGTTTTCTCTTCGAAGTATTTAAGGTGCATCTTTCTAAGGTATCTAGTTTATTAGTTTTGGTTTGAGTTCATAGTTCAACTACCTATAACTAATTCTATAACTAAACTGTAGTATAAATACTAAAATAAATACTAGTATAGGTTTTAAATGATATGGAGATATGGAATTTAAAACTTACTCTGTTTCATTGTTCTCGAAAACGATCTCGCCATGTGTTTCCTCGTAGTCCTTGCCCGGCGTGGCGGTGCCGGCCTCCGTCCAGTAGGGCACAATTACGGTGCCGCGGGCTCCCGAGTAACGCATAATCTTTACCTCGTAAAGACCCACCGACTCGGAGATCTCGAAGGACGAGTCCGTCAAGGCAAAGATGCCGGCGTGATCGTCGTCCAGGATCATGACAGTGGCGATCTGCGGCACGGCCAGTTTTATATTCTCCGATGGATTGAACAGACGGATGTAGAAGCACTCGTCCTCCTCGAAGACGTCGTCGTCAATGACCTCGATGCGGAAGCGCTGCTCGTCGACGCCGGGCGGGAAGTTCAGCTGACCCCGCTTGCCAACAAAGTCCGTGCCGGCCGAGGCGGTGCCGTCCTGGGTCTCGTAGGAAACGGTGGCGTAGTTGGCGATGTCGCCCCGTCGGACCACGCGCACCTCGAACTCGCCGCAGTTCTCCATGACGGTGTAGTGGCCGGGCTCAAAGTAGACGCGGGTGGGCTCGTCGCCGTCATCGTCGTCGCTCGGGTGCAACTGGGCCTTCACCTCGGTTAGGTCGCTGTGGGCCCGCTCCTGGATCTTGCGCATCAGGTTGCCGCTGCCGACCATACGGCGGGTGGCCTGGATGCGGTAGAAGGCGCGCGATTTGTTGCTCCGCGCCAGCACCTGCTCCTGGGCCATCATCTCGAGCTGCTCGAGTTCGGCGTCGGGATATTTTTGGCGCAGCTCGGTCAGCACTTGGATGTATTCGCGACGAGCCTCGTCGAAGGCCTCCGCCTCGCCGCCCCGCGTCGTGGGGGTCGAAATCGAGCCACGAGGGCCGCCCTTCTCCGCATCCATTTCCACCTGGTCGTGCTCGCCGGCGACGACGGTGCCGCGCTTGTTCACCCGGTAGTTCTTGTCCATGTATTTGTAGACCAGCAGCCGCCGCTCCGCGATGTACGCCCAAAGCACTGTGAGCGGGAAGAAGAGCAGCGTCACGATCGCCTCCCACACAGCGATGATGCCGGGCGTGAACACCGACAGGATGAGCCAAAGCCACACGTAGGCGAAGATGGAGAATGCGGCCGTCACGGTGAACACTCTCAGATGCCGGATGCGGCGCACCTCGCCGGTTGGTATCCAGATCATGCACACCGCTATGATCATGAACAGGTTGTAGGCGGCGGACCCAACAATGGTTCCCGGTCCTAGGTCACCGCTCTCAAAGTCCTTGGCATAGATTTCGATCACCGAGAGCAGGATTTCGGGGGCGCTCGAGCCCAGGGCCATCAGCGTCAGATTGGCCACCGTCTCGTTCCAAATGCGGACGTGCATCACTTGTTTCTCGTTGTGGGGACCGCGTACCACCACCGCCCGCTCGATGGAGGTGATGGCCTCGATGGAGGCCATGAAGCGGTCGGCAATGATGGAGACTCCGACGAACAGGTAGACCAATAGCAGGAAATAGACGAAGCCGCGCACGAGTCGGTCGCCTATGGAGATGTTGCGCTGTGGCATCCATAGGGGCAGGACGAGGCCCTCACTGCACTCGCGCAGCTCCTCCTCCTCCGGACCGGGGGAATTCATCGGATCGTCCTTGTTTTCCTCGTCGATCCGCACCGGCGCCCCTTGTTCGCCCTCCTCGCCCTGACCCGCCTGCCGCAGCCGCCGGCTGAGGAAGTGGTCCCGGCTGAGATTGCTCCCGCTACTGCTCGTCCCATTGAGGAGCGTGTACCGCTCGTCGTTCTGCTGCACCTTCGCCAGCGACTGGGCAGTGGCGTAAACGAAGATCACGAATAGTGCGCAGGTGAAGATGGATTTGAGGAGCAGCTGCATGGTACTGCGTCTCTAGTAACTGGTTCTACAAAGTGTTAGTTTAGATTGGGTTTTGGGGGTACACTACTTCTCCTGGAAGCGGGATCTCCTCCTCCTCTTGGCCTGTCCCTGGAAGCTTTGTTGCGTTCGATTTGGCTGTGGTTTTGTGCTGGTGGTGGTGATGCTGCTGCTAGTTTCTAGTTGCATATGATGGTGACACTATGACGTGCTACCACGCGGAGGCATTCTCGTTCAACACTCTGACGCAGTAGGGCCGCTGCACCTGCGGAAGACAAGTAATCGGGGGCATTAGAGGCATCAGAGGTTTATTATTTAGAGGAGGATATTCTTGTTCTACAGAGACCTATTCTCGTGCTGACTATTTCGGGCGCATTGCATCACAAGTGTGTCGCCATGCCGTGAAATGACAAAAACCAAAGAAATCATCCAAGCAATGCCAATGCGAAGGTTGCAGAGACACGCAAATAGTCGCTACAAGTGCCCGCCCAGATCAGCATCCGAGCCATCACAGAAAGAAGCAATCTGACTTCCAATAAGGCAAAAGTTTATGTAAAATTCAAATACTAATTTGCAGCAAAAAGTATTATAGAGTGAAGTGGATCCTTGCTTAGTTAGATTAGTAGATTAGATTAGTATCCTGCTCTTCCACAAAGAAATTTAATCTGATTATTTGTGTCCTGGAGCCGGGAAGGAATGTCATCTCAAATGGGAGACCAAATTTAATTAACTGAAAGTATTTCTGGCCAGGACATTGCTAAATTGACCAAGAATGTTTTATAATTTTATTTGAGATTTGTTCCTTTGTTTCGCTTTATTTCCCCACCATCTGATGGGGGAGGGGCTTTGAGCTGTGCCAGCGAGGCAACTTGTTTTCAGCTGTTTTGTGTATTTGCACGAAAACGAAATTAAATACGTAAATAGACAGCATAAAACATAAACAAAATGCAGCTATAAATTTGCCAGAGCTGGCGGAAAACTACGGCCAAACAAAGTACATTTTCCGAGGAAATCCAGAGCAGACCCAACCAGAGATGAAATGAAATTCAGCTGAAGAAACTTTCCTGCAAATGAAATGGCACAGCGAGGGCAGGCGAGGCAAGTGCATTGCTGCGGGGGCGTTATTCCCAAAATCGATAATGTGCAATGCATAAATCGCCAATGTCAATAACGGGCATAAGAACCGGAACCAGATGGGAAACCGAATGGGGAACAAGGCTCATATAAATGTTGGATGGCGACGAAAAGCCAACAAGTGACTGACAGGGCCAGCCAAAGATGGAATGCTCCACCGAAGAGCTGGTCAGATTTTAACGGATTTTGGATATGATTTTTATACAGTTTCAGTTCAAGCTTTATTAAAATGATAACGAAGATTTTATATCATAAAAAATATGATAATTTAGATCTATGTCTCTTAAGATCCTTCTCCCATAATATGACAATTCCCAAGCATAATTTTCCCACCTAGTCTAGCCCAAGAGACCTATGGAATATTTACAGCTTAGTTTCGTGGAAAATTTTGTTGGTAGTATGCTGTGCTAAATGCCTTGTGCCTGGCTTCGAAATCCAATAAATCAATATGCCCGATGGTTTATGACGAAGGGGCTCTGAGATAATCATCAACGTTTGCATTAATTTAGCAATTACAACAAGAGCTGGCAGCAACAGCAACAGCAGCAGCAGCAGCAGCGATATATGTATGTTTGTCAGCATGAATAGATAGGATAGGCATAGAGCGAGACGGAGTGATAAGGGGGGACCGAGTGAAAGAGATAAAAAACAGCTGGTGAGCGAGGAGGAGAAAGGTGGGGCCGGACAAGGGGGTGGGAGAAAGCACAAATGAAGATGAGCAGGAGAGCCCAGACAAACAGACGCCCCTGGGAGCCCTGAACATATGCTGCTTCAGCTGGGCAGGCGTTCCAATTTTTTTTCTCCCCCCCTGATTCCTTTTTGCCCCGACTTTCCATTTTCCGTTGCAGCGGTAAATTGCATTTGGCCAATATTGGAAAATTGTTGCACGTCGAGTTGAGAGATTGCAAATTAATTAGAAAGCTTCGCCCTCGACCGGACACAAGGGCAGAGGCAGAGGTAGAGTCAGAGTGCCCTCCGGAGGTGCTTACATTTCCTTGAATAGCAATAGCTTTATTTATCAAGCCGATGCTCCTTAAAACTAAAATAGCTTTTAGTTTTTTTATAATTAGCACGAACACAAAAAAATTAAATAATCGAGCGTCTGGCGATCGAACGCGCCGCGTTTCGCCAAGGATTGCGACTGAAACTGAGCGAATATGAAAGAGTATGAAGGTGGAAATAGAAATGGGAATAGGAATGGGCATGGGCATGGGAATGAGAACGACGAGCATGAGAATTCAAATGGCAATAGAAAATTAGACAAAAAATTAGAAAATAGAAATAACGAGAGTGGTTCGGGAACGGGAACTGCAAACATACATACATACATACATACATATGTATGTACATATGTAGATGAGCGGTGTGGTATCGAACGAGCGCCAATTTGTTTACTTTTTTCCTCGTTTACATCTTCGGCCATAGAATCGGATGTGTGATCCAATTTTCCGCCATTCTCGCCCCAAGTTCAAGGCGCATTCCCGTCCCACCAAACAGCGTCTAGTTAATCAAATTGGCTGTAAACCCAGAGTTCCCTGTTCAGGTGCTCGCATATTTAACCCAAGTTCACCCCCGTTTGCTCATTTCGTCCGCCTGGCACAGAATTCGGATTCCATTTTTTCGAGCAACGCTATCGAAATCTCAACCGCAATCGCAATCGCAATCGCCATCGCCATCGCACGACTAATCCTCTGCCAGTATCCCCACATTGCCACCTGTCTCTGGGGCCAGTCGGCCTCTCGCTTCGTTCCGTCTAGCCAGGTCTGGTCTAGTCTCTCTCTCTATCTCTCTATCTCTCCATCTCTCTGTCCTGTCTGTCTGGCCTGTCTACCCCAAAAAGTGTCCCCTCTCTGTCGGCATTTCTCTGTCATGTCGCCCCCAGTGGTTCATAATTATTTTGCTTTGTTTCATGCTCGGTGCTTTTTGCGGTTCTGCCAGCCACCTACGATGGGAAATTGGGCGGAATATGACAGAAACTTTGAGTTGAAGAAGAAATTACCGGACCAGCTGTAGGGTGTCGAAAGGTGAATGGAGCATATTTGAACAGAAATCTCTGGACTATGGACTACAAGCAATTATTGGCTAACGTTGCTTAATCGAATGTTTATCCATTCGGCGGAGAACAATAGCCATTGAATCTGCACTTTCAATATTCGAATAGATTTTTGGATTCATGAAGCAGAGCCAACAGCAAATCCCCGCATGAGAGGTACATTTAAAACATTCTAAAAATAACAAACACACATAATCTCTAATTGTAAAACAAGCAAACTAGCACGAAATATTTCAATGATGTTGTTTAAATATAACATCTTATTTCAGATCGGGGCATCGTGTAATTAAAGGTCTAATACGTTTACAATCGCACTATTGGACCTAAATACACAGTTCCCTCTCTCTGACGAGTCTTTGGTTAATAATCGCGTGTTTTTTTAGGGTTTTGCTCTCGGCCAGATTTATTTTTTTGATACTGCGGTGGGCAGTGCAGTTTCTGGTTTGTTTATTATTGTCTGCGGCCTTTGGCTAAGTTTAACAAAATGCAGGCAATCATTTTGGGTAGCCATGCCGAGATCTGGCTAATTCGGTTGCCCGTGCGCTGGCTTTTCAAGAACACTTTCATCGCGAACAAAAGAGGCGAGTGCTCCCCAGATCCGCAATATGCCAGCCAGCCAGCCATGTGAGGATTACAGCATTTCGTGTTTCTATATGCTAGGTGGCCACACATAATTTATTCGCATATTTTCCTCAGCCATCGCTCGGCTAAGCGGCTTTCGTGCGCATTTCATTTCTGTTTCATTTCTATTTCCACATCTCGACATGTCGCCTCAGCTTGCAGAAATACACCTGCTATCAAAATAATGGTACTAAAAATACCACAAAAGATAGGGGGGACTTTGGGCAAAGAAATCTTACTACGGGAGGGCTGTCGAGTCTTCCCTAGTTCATAAAGGATGGTACAGGATGGTTCTAATCCCCTTGCTCCCCACTGATAGGGCGGCTCGGACTGTTGGATATACTTACTCTGGGCTATACTCTGGACTTTGGTCTGGGGTGGTCTGGACAGGCTGGGCCAACGGGCCAGTTGCTTGAAAGGTATCCGCTGGATACGGGCTGAACTCCCTGGAGGAGCTGGATGTGGAGATAAGAAGAACGCCCTGCACTTTGCCTCAGACGTGACAATGCATAGTTTCTTCCGTCCGGTTGGTCGGTGGCTTTCGCTTGCTTCCTGGCAAGCAACTGAGCTGCCGCTCATCCAGTTGCCAAAGTCCGTTGACAGCTCTACTGGCACCGACGATGAGATAACGGTCTGGCCACGGGCTCTCGGACGGGACGGGTGGATGGGGAGGTGGTGTGGCGACTCACCTTGGGGTCCGCTCTCGGTCCTTTCGGTGTGTGTCTTTTAATTAAAGCGTCAGCTTCGTTTCGATTTTGATATTCATGAAGTATAAATCAGAGCCGGTTCGCTTTCCCATCCGCACCCGCACACGGATCGCGTGCCATGTGTGGATCGTCGCTATATCTCCACTCTGGCAGCGGATATCTCGAGCTCACCAACACTCCCCCCGAACACTCCTCACGATCGCCCCTGTCCATTGGTATATAAAATACATATTATAGACTATATGTACTCTATGTTTATGACGCACGAAGCGGCCTCAGATACGGCGACTCGATAGGGAGAAATACAATAGTGGCTTCGGCATGCCGGGCGATAGCTGAACAGCAATTACGCTGATAGCTACCCTTCATCTTGATGTTCTTGCTACGGGGAGTAAGTGTTATATGATCCACTTTTAATCATAAGGAGGACAGCAGTCTCTTAACGGGTCCCGCGTCACGTCCTATCTTCCAGTTACCATCCACAATTACGCAATTACTGATACTGAGCCGAAATAAGCCATTACCCAACTGGCCTAAACGTCATCGTTTGGCCACCGCAATGGCTGACGAATTAAATATTTATCATAAAGCCCGGCCAACCGCAACCAAAGTTATCAACATGATACGCTTACCGAGTTTAAATCCATTTCACTTTTTGCAGCTTTGACTTTCAGTCTCTAGTTGGCCATATCCTTTCAGGGGGGGACAGGAGTGGAGTGGGGCAGGACTAGATTTGTCAGGCTGCCATGACAGAGGTATTTGGATTCGTTATCCTAACAAGGGATAGCCCGACAGTTTTCGGTGTTCGCCGTTCGATGATTTCGGGGATACAATGGCAGTCCTCACAACAACGGTGACGGAAAATGACATGTTTAATGCGGGATCGAGTGGGAACAGTTGGCGATGTCAGCATATTTCTGCCTCCCGTTTATTGGCGACATTTTGATATTGTCCTTGTAGCTGTCACTGTTGCTGTCGCTGTTACTGTTGTTGTTGCTGTTGCTGTTGCTGTTGCCGTTTCGGGAACTGTGACGCTATAACAACAACAAGTTTGATGACGGTCGTTATGCGAGTCGTCGATTTGAAATGCCTTCTTGTCACAGAACTTCTCAGTGCCACAGTGTCCTTATCTGATGTGTGTGTGTGTGAGTGCGTGACAGTTCTATGTGTGTGTGTGTGTGTGTGTGTGTGGATTGGTGGTGCAGATGTGTATCATGTTGTGTTGACAGTTGAACGGCCACACACCCACCGCCTTGCGATTTCACGCCTGTTGTGTGTTGTCAGAGCGTAAACTGTTTATTATTTAACAATATCCTTTTTTTTTATGTCTCTCACTCTGGCAGTGTGTGTGTGTGTTTGGAGCATTCTTATTTATTTATAAATGTATTTCACACTTCTGCAAGGATACGCAAAGGGGTCGAGAATAAAGCTCTGATTTAAGATTTAAATAGTCGGGCGTTTAGTCATCGCACTGAAGAAAAATGTTTTAAAAATAATGTTTTCTGAAATATTTCTACGAACTGGATATTCAGAGTCGGACTAACTAGTAACTAGTGTAGGTGGGAAAAGTCAAGAAGTATCCTCATAAGAACACATATTTTCTTCCTGTATAACCTTTTGAAAGCGAGTGGGCGTTAATGGGCGTGTTCGAGCCACTCGACTAAGCAGCAGAGCAACAAGGGGCACATTTCTCTTATATCTCCGGCGAGAACGTGAAGCGGAAACTGCTCTTAAGCAACCCGCCTGAAAGTAGACTACGCAATCCAGGTCGTATATCTCCTAGTTAATGTCAGAGTGTGTGTTTCTGTGTGCGTATGTGTCCATTTTAGCCAAGTTGGATGGAGACCGCAGATGCGTCGGTTCATCTGCCAATTATGGGACTCCGTATCGGCCGCGGGCATCGGCGCAGAATTCGCCTCGCTGGGCGAGGCAGCCAGGC
Organism: Drosophila atripex; assembly: GCA_035045925.1. Classification (NCBI taxonomy): domain Eukaryota; kingdom Metazoa; phylum Arthropoda; class Insecta; order Diptera; family Drosophilidae; genus Drosophila; species Drosophila atripex. The sequence continues at coordinate 507,232 of JAWNOP010000022.1, read as the reverse complement.
GGCAATGCAATCAAGGCCTCCGCGGCATCACATTTCAACGCATCATCTCGCCGCACATCACAAATGGCTGTCAATGACATTGATTTGATTGCAAATCGCTCCAGCTTTAAATGTCAGGACATAGTTTAGTCGTAGTGGGTCGTTTGGGCCACTGTCATCTATTTCTGATTCAGATTCCTGCAGCTCCTCGAAGGCCGGCCCTGCTCTGGTCTGGGCCAGCATTAGTCACGTCCCGTTTTTGACTAATAGCCTTTTCTTGTGGGGCTTCCATTGTCGCAAAATGACAACGAAAAGGCAAATACATACATTCAGTCATCTAGTCGAAGTTAATGCGAGTAGTCGTCGTCAAGCCAAACACACAATCATATCTCTTCCACTAGAGCGAATCTCTCGAGTGATAAATAATAATTAACAATGCCCGCTAATCTAGCTTGAGGCGATGAGCTCGGATAATATATGGGTTTGAATACGCTTATCTGTTCTTAAACTATACGCTTTAAAGTACAGTTTTATGGATGCAGCAAACTGGGAATTTAAATACGGAATGGGGAGCATGTTTCTGGTCACGTTATTACCACTTTCCGGGCGGATAGAGTTGCTGGCCCTCCCAGAGGAACATCCCAGTCTGGAGTTTTTGGGGGAAAGCAGCTGCGTGCCGCATAAATATGCGTGGGTGGGGTAATGTCGCAGGGGTGGTATTGATTTTTCAGCCCTAGCAGAACGGAAGGAGAAGACCCTGACATGCCAAAGTTGGCTTAGATAGCGCTGTTAAAGTTGTTCGCCATTGCCATATCAAAAGGCGGCTGGAGGGGGCTGGGTGCTGTTGCACAAACTATGTGTATTTGCTGCCAAACTTGGCCTGTGATCGGGCTGCCATGCGGGGGATAACTTTAACTGAAACAAGTCGGCCCGTTAGGGCGCCAAGGAGTTGCCACTGGAGTCGACAATTTGCCATGTGTCGCTGGCAGGTTTCGACATCTGATGGATGGATGGATAGATGCCTGGCCGGATAGACGGATCGCACCAGATGTTTGGACAGGGCCCCGTCCCTGGCATATATAAAACGACGGCAATCGGTCAGTGCATCAATCAATCTTTCAATGAATGAAAATGCTGACGCAGGGCTTGATTAAGTCGTGGCCAATCAGCAGAACAAACATTTGGCCAAGTGATTTCGCTATTTTGACCAACAGTTTCTGGACCATGTTTCTCCCATACTCGCTAAAGACCGTACTGAGTATGGCATTGTCGTGTAATTTGTATGCTTGCCTTGGCATGAAAACAGCAACGATGTTGCAAGCTGGCTGGAAAATCGCCGAGAAAAATCACATTATCCCAACGCCATCAACGCCATCAACGCCGTTATCATTGTAATAATCATTGTGGCAGTGGCCTGGCTTCACGGCCGGAGCAACAGTTTCGGCCCACAAACAAATTGTTATGCCCCGCCTTGGAAATCCATTAGAGCCAGAATGGCGCCCCATAGCTTACCAAGGCTAGTACGAGTTCGAGTATATGGCATGTAGTTTTTGGCCCGGAACCAGGGCGGATGGCGGGAGCAAGAGGCAAAAGCCAGAAGGACCTCAATGAACGGGGAAAATTGAAATGGAAATTAAGTTCGATCGGGGCGCAGAAGATGAAGACGAGTTCGGAGCATGTGTGGGTGCTCTAAACGACTCACAGACTCGAAGCGAAAGCGCTTACACTTTTGAATTATTCACCGGGTGAATAGCAACTGATTATGCCCTTTGCCGGCGTCTTGGACCTACGGCCTTGATGAATATTTCAGACACGCATCACTTCCACTTAATTGAAATAAGGATGCCGGATTCGTGCTAATGTGACAGAGATTAAGCCCGAAGAGTTAATTGAAAGCGTTTCAATTTCGTTTCTTGTACGAGTGTCTCGGAATCCAAATTCATGATGACATAATGCAGAGTGGAAAATTTCTAAATATATAGTTTGGACAATATTTTAATGACTCATACACCTTGTATCTCTATTCACACAAGTTATATTTATTTTTAGTCACTAGACTGTTGAGTTCTTGACAGCTCATCAAGCGCGTCTGATAAATTGGGTATTGGGTAGAACTTTAAATACATTCCATTTACTATTACAAAGCCTGAAATTGGGACTACTCTGAGTATGACAGATTTCTTTGTGGGCCCGAGTCTGTTGTGCGGTGTTTTTTTCTTTTTTTTATCGTGTATCCTGTTAAGCGGAAAATTATCATTTCCTTTCAGCTGTCCAAAGGGCGGTTGTGGGGTCGGCAGATATGAAATGAAAAGGTTTTCACTTTGGTTTCCGTGCTGACACAATGCCAGTTGCTGCTCCGACATTTTCTCCTGTGTATGTGAGTATGTGTATCCGTGTCTCTATGTGTTTGCTGTGCCTGTGGCTGTGGCTGTGGCTGTGCGTGTGTGTGAGTGTGTGCTTAGGTGCGTGACAACGGTAATTTAGATATCCCAATATCTTGTTCTTTTCGCGCGTCTTTTGTTTCGCCTGCCAAGCGCCACAAAAGCTGACTTAAGGCTTGGTTGTCAACGCCATCGCCGCCATTTTCTGAATCTGTCTTTCGCCCGTCCGCCGTCCCCTGCCCGGCCATTTCCTTTCCACTTTTTAGCCGTTTCTTCTCCTTATTTATGGTCTCTGGCTTTCCCTTTACATGGTCTTGTTGTTGCACTGCCCGATTTTTGTCGTCTTTATGGAATTTTTATCTCTTTTAATTTATACTCGCGCGCTCCTTCCATCATCGCAGTCGGAATTTAATTGCCCCAAACGCTCCCACTTTATGGACAGGCAGCGTAATCGAGTGCTTGGCTTGCTTTCTGGGAAAGCCGCTTGCATTTTATGCTCGACTTAGAGTAAGCCTTGAATTTCAGCATTACTCAACATACTTTATGGCTCGCTGCCCTTAATCAAATCGCCAGCAGAATCGCCCAGCTCGACGCTCTTCGGTCTACGGTTTACGGTTTACGGGGCGTATGCGCAATTTGATGCCACATGCAAGTTCAATTTAGCAGCAAAAATAGCAGAATCGTCCCTTTCTGGCTACTTTTTTACTGTCAGACGTATGATTAACTCTGCTCCTGCCAAGTCCTGCACAGACTTTACACCCGACAGGATTTTTTTATTGCGGACCTGGTTTTTGTGCGAAAGAATTTTCGTATGCAGCTTCAGTTGCAGCAGCAGCAGCTGCTGATTCTATGGCATTGTGTGGAACTCAGACGTTTCTGCCTTTCAGTTGCCATGGCTGCCGCAACTGTAACTTTGGCCGTGTTTACTTCCCCATTGTTGTTCAATTGGGTGTTGGATGAGGGGGCGACTGGACCTGGCCTGGCTGTGGAGGGGGAGAGGGGGGAAGGACCTGCCACGCCAGTTTCATGAATCAAACATGACCAAATCTTGTTATTTGCAGTTTCCTCCTTCTGGTTTCTTTTATGTACACATGTGCGCGGTTTATTTTTGCGTTAGCTAGAAAAGTTAGACTTTTCCCCAAAAAAAAAAATAAGAAAAAATATTTGGAAAAGTTTCGTATTTTGCCACTGTTTGCGGCTGGCGGGCTTGTGTGCCACATGCAAGTCATAAGCCTTTGAGTGCCTGCCGCTTTTCTCTAAGCCTTTAAAGCGGCGAGCACGGCGCTGAGCTGTGTTGTGGCTGGGCAGTGGCTTGTAGGTTTTAATTGCACCTGAATCAGCTAAGAGCCAACAGCTGCAAATTAATTTACGCATTTGAAAGCTTGCATCTACTGGATTTTCTCTAAACTTATCGCTCAACTACCTCTTTATGTTCTTATCGGGAATTGACAGTCTTTCGAGTACTTTGGAGTCATGGTGATGCTTGGTTAGTTGCCTAGATTGATTAGCTAGTTAATTGCCACCATTTAGATAAGATACCATCTCACAAGGCGGTCTGCTCGGCCCGGCCCGGCCTGGCCCCAATTCGTAAAAGTCCCAGGGCCGACCCTTTATTCAATTGTGTGGCAGTGAAAGGAGTCCAATAAATAAGTGAATGAATGAAAGGATATTTATTTGTCCGAAGGGCAAGGGGCAAGGCAGACTCAAAACTGAATGAAAATGGTAAGCAAATGTCAGGCGAGCGAGGCGGACAATTTGAGTAATATTGACAAAGGCAAATGCCACCAACCACCGCCCACCCACGTCACCCCGAACCCAACCACTGCCCCGTCGCCTAATAATAGGAACAAAACGTGCTGGAAAAACAGGCACAGAGCCAGTCAAGTGGCTTACTGACTTTTGAAGGAGTCGCGAATCGCTTTCCACTTGTTTACTTTTGCCTACAGTTCGTCCTCTTTTTTTTTTTTTTTGTCTTCTGAGGCTCTTCTGCGGTGCTGCATGTCTTTTGAGTCGCACAAAAGACTCAATTAGGCGTCGCAGAAGACAAAGACAAGGCGGCGGACAAAGCCATATGGTGGTGGTGCTGCTGCTGCTTGGCCCAGAAGTTGCCGCTAATTCGCAGACAAAAACGAGGCCTCGGCGAGCTTAATCGATAGCGAAACGGGAAACAAACTGGCAATTGTCACGGACAGGCCGTTGTCAAGGTAAGTCCCTGTCAAGCGGCATACGTTGCGTATGCGTAATGCTCAGACTAGACCTGCAAGACTAGAAATGCGTACGAATACAATACCTACCGGCAATCGAAGATGAAGGCGCCAGGCTGGCCAAAATGAGCTGCTACTGATGCTGCTACCGATGCTGCTGACACAATTTTCGACGCTGCAGAGCTGCTTCTACTGCTACTGCTACTGCTGCAGCTCACAGATAAACACGCACACAGCCAAACAGGACACACACAGGATGCGCACACGAAGCTGTTGGTGGTGATGCTGCTGCTGCTGCTGCTGTTGGCCGAATTTGCAGTTGCGCTTGCCACGAACCCGGAGGCTGTTGAACTGCACCACTTTGAAGCACTCTGAACCGAGCTGAACTCTTTCTGCTCGTACGTATGTATGTGTGTGGGTATGCCACTCGGACGCGGAATGAGTGCTTAGCTGTGTGTGTGCATGTGCAGTTATCCCTTTTAGTTATCCTCTTTCAACTCTGCCACTTTATTACACATTTTCATCTTGGGCTCAGCCGCAGCTGCAGCTTCTCTAGCTCTGGTCGGTGCCGTTGCCAAAAGTGAAAAGAGGCGGCCGGCGGTCAGAAAACAGGTTCAAATGTCGGCGACCGCAGGCGCAGGTCCTGCCGCTATGTCCTGTGCTGGCTTAGGTGTGTGTGTGTGTGTGTCCTGTAAAACTTTCCCAAAAGTATGCAAAGATATTTAGCCTAGTTTCGGCTTGCCGATTGTTGTTGTTGTTGCTGTTTCTGCTGCAGTTGGTTGATTTCTTTTAGTTTTCGTCTTTATCGGCGTGTACATTTTGCTCTCAAAAGTCTAATTACATGATTCGTTTTTATTCATTTTCTCTCGAAATTTATTTATGGAAGATCATTTCAATAACATTTAACACTGTCTGGTTATTTGTTTTAAAATTTTGTTGCTATTATTGTTATTGTTATTGTTCCACACACACACACACATACAGGCACACACAGACACACAAGAGAGAGTGTGTGTGTGTATCTGTGTCGCTGTGTAGTAAAAATAGTAAAACGCTCGGCACTTAAAATAGGAGAAGCACAGCAAAACCCGTTGCCGCTGTTCTCTTCCGTTGGTATTATTATTTTGCTAGCTGTTCTTCTAGTTCTTGTTGTTGTTGTTGTTGTTGTTTTTATCGCTGCGTGTGGAAATCACGGAGAAAAACGTTACACGCTCGAGCGCCGGATAATGAAAGACTAACGGCACCGACCAGCGAGCCACTAACCGACTGCCATACTTTTCCGACCGCCATCGAGCGCAGCCGAACGGACCCGATCCGGAGGCGAACGGCTGAGCCGAAAGCGTCCAATTGAGAGGCCGGAGATAAGGTCCCAGAGTGCAGAGTGCACAGGATAAGGAACGGTCTGGCAATGGAACACGCCGCCACTGGCCAGCCGATAACAACGGTACCGCTCTCTTTCACTCTCTCGCCCAGTCGCCAGGTGCCCCCTCTATCGGTACTCTCAGTGGTGCAGTTTCGGTGGCGCATTCCGAGGGAGATGGGACAGACAAGGGGATGGATGTCTTAGACAAGCAAGCGCGTAAGTTTTTGACGCACGTGTTAAGTCGGTTGGAAAAAGTTTCGGCTCAGTATGCACATATGTACTCTTTACCCGAAACGCTACAACAACGATTCTCGAAAAACGAATGGCTAATAATTTCTGGGCCAGAAAACTTATTTGGGAAGCTAATGATGTATCCACAGAGCTAATAAATTGTACATATTAATGTCGAAATTAAGTATACGACACGTTGTAACGCAGCCGTGACTTGTCATAGCTGAAACGCTTACCAATAAATTATAGGTTTAATTTTTAGGCGGTAATTGGAGTTATTGCAATTGCATTAAGTCATCAAGATTAACTAGCTGATAATTAATAAAAAAAATAAGTTTTAAAAATAAATTATATCTATGTAACCAAAACTTTTACAAGCATTATATACCCGTCTTTAGAAAAGTAGCGTATTTCTCTGCCGTCAAAAGGTAGGACCCCCAAACAAATGTATTTTCTGCGTTGGCGTCTGCGATTGCTTTAGGGACCCCGACGGCGGTTGACGGGCCGCGAACACCGAAACAGCGAACAGCTAGCTGTGCAAACCGTCGTAAAAATAAATAAGCAAAAACGGAAATTAATAAGACCCAAATGCCGCCCCTGTCGCGGCGACCTCCCATTCCTTGGCGACCCTGCCGCGACAATAGCAACAACGCTGCCAGCCATTGCTGTAAATACAGCCATAAATACGTGAGCCACACACACTTATACATATATAAGTGAGTGTGCCTGTAACCTTTCCCTGCTCTATTATATTGCTTAAATTTTTTTTGCGTGTGCGCCTTTTCTATTTGTATTCGTTGCGGAACTCAACTCATTCGCAGGGGCTCACCGGGCGTATGAGCAATATATTTATGTTTATGGCCTCATTTCGAGTTTGTTTGGGAATATAAAAAAGTCGCGATTTTTGGACGACACGTAATATTCAGTAAAGTAATTTAAAAACAGTAATTCATGAAACTGATTAATTGAAGCTATAAAAGATCTGCAATACTGTTTGTAAACAGTAGGTTTCCTGAAAATTTTGATCGAATTTGTAAACCAAATAAAATACATTTTTTGTTTAAGTTTTATTTATGTAGTTTTTTTATTTTAATCATTGTTTAAATCTACAAATACATTTACAGCGGAGGGCGAAAGAACAAAAAATTAAAAATGTTTACTCATTGTTTTGTTGTTACATGCAAATTGTTATTTCTGCGTGTTCTTGACAAATTTGTTGTTGTTTTTGTTTCAAGTTCTTGCTTTTGTTTTGTTTTTGTTTTTACCATCAAACGTTTATATAATTTCTGCATTTGTTTATAAATATTTGTAGTCCATATTATGAATTTTCTTTTGTTTTTTGCTTTTGTCCTCGTTTGGTTTTCATCTTTTCTTGTTTTGTTTCGTTTTTTTGTTTTTTTAGTTTAGTTTATATCTCCTTTACATCAGCATCCATCGATCAATATTATTAATTACTCAATATAATTTGTTAACAACTAATAATAATAATTTTGTTTAGTTTTTTATTCTCTTTTCTTTCATAACTAACATGCCATAATTATCGTTATCTTCAATGCTAATGATCATCTTCACTAAGTTAGAAAACAAGACAAGTGGAAAACAAAAACAGCAGCGAATTATACTCATCGACTCTGCGTCCGCGTGTACGTCCGCGTGTTTTTCTCAGTGTAAGGGTGTGACCCGACTCTGGCTATTGAAAGTCTGCAGAATGCGAATATCGCCTCCTGATTAATTTTTCACAAAGTTCAATTAGCCAGCGGCCAGCGGCATTGGCAGCCCCACTCGTATGATAACGACAATGCGACAAAGCTTTTGTTGAATTCGTTGAATTTCAATATCGTGGCCAACAATATGGCCGCTCAACCGTTAGTCCGTTACTGTCTCTGCACGAATGTGTGTGAGTTGTGTGGGTCTGTGTAATTAGGGAGGGGGCGTGTGGCAAAGGGGCAGTGGGGAAAAGCGATAAAAACAATCAAAGAAAAAGTAAACACAATACTGCCTTGGGCTTGCCCCATTTTGGGGCGCTGTGCCGTGTAAAACTTACAAACATTTATTTTGTGGATGTTTTTTTTTTTGTTTTTAATTTTTATTTCGTACTTTTTGTTTTTTAAATTTTTAGTTGTTCTGGGCTTAGGTATCGGTAACGGTATCGATATCGATCTCGGGGGTCTTAACCCCTCCGTATCTCTGCATTTGTTTTTTTGGTTTTTCGGGCTTAAATGCACACAAAGCATAATATTGCATGTCAATTGGTTTAAAGGGTTTATTTATAAACATTTAGTTGGTTTTTTAGTTTTTAACAAATTCTCCTGCAGACCAGCGGCCAATTAACCCAACGGGTATCCTCAAAACATCGATCAGAACCCGGATCCGGCTAATTGAAGGGCTGTGTATTGCTAATTCAACGCGCCGCAGATCGCTCGATTTTGGATTCTTTTCTTTTTTTGGTGTATTGTATAGCTCCATTTATATAATCAAATTTTCCATATAATATATGTGTGTATATATATAAACAATTATATTCCTTGTGTCGCTTGGTTTGGGTTTCTGTTTTTTACCATTTTCTGTTTTTTATCATGGTTTTGTTTTTTTTTGTTTAATCTGTTTATATATATATATCTATATATTTCGTTTTTGCTCTTTTCTCATTTTTGTTGTTCGTGTTCTTCTGCGCTAAGCTGCGTTTTTCACACACAAGTTTGCAAATTAATTTCTGTTTTTGTTTTGTTTTTGTTCTTGGGTTTTTATTGGGGGGTTTACTCTTCACGGCTTATTTGGTAACTACGCTAAGGTTTTCATTGTTTTCTTTCCTTTTGTTTTATTTACGCTTCGTTTTATAATTTTTCTAAACTTCTTATATACTTTGTCTCGTCATGCGTTGTGTATCGGTGTGTCTGCCTGTGCTAGTGTGGGTGTCTGGGTGTCCTGTGCGAGTGTTAGTGTGAGAGTGTAGGCGTGTTAGTGTTTTGGTGTGTGTGTGTGTGTGTGTGACCTTTCTTATGTTATTTTTGCGGCACTTAATGCTCACTTCGGGCTGTTGTTGTTCTTGTATTTATTGTTTCAATAAGCATTTGCTTAAATAATTTGTTTATCCATTTCGTTACGTTAATAATTTTACTAAAAACATGTCTTTAATGTTTATCTGTTTTCTTGTTTTTTTTTTTCTTTTAAATCGCTTAGTTACTGGTTTTTTTCTCTGGTTGTGTGGTTGGTGTTTCTTCGAAATTGTTTGTTCGCTTTTGTTTTGTTTTCATTTTATACTTTATTTAAATCTTATTTTTAGCTTTAATTTATAATTTAAATTTACTTAAACGTTTAAAATAATTATCGCTTGCATTTTGTTTCTCCTCGTTTTACTTTAAATAATTAAATTAAAAAAATAAAATATATTGTAATATGTTCTTGCTGTAGCTTTCTGTAGCCGTAGCTGTTGTTGTTGCCGCTGCTGCTGTTGCTGCTGCTGCTGTTGCTATTACTGTGGTTTTGTGGAGTTTGTGGTTCATAAACATTACTATTTGTTGCTCTGCATGGTTTTTTGTAGGTTGGTTGGTGTTTGTGTGTGTGTGTGTGTGTTGGTGTGGGTATGTGTTCTTTTTGTTGTGTGTTTGTGTGGAAGTGGGCATTTAATAGTATGTCTCCTGCTCCAACCAGCCGCCGGGGTTGCGACGCAAGTAGAAACGACGGGTCTCGTCATAGATGAAGATGGCCAGCGCAAATGGAATAGCCGGGAACCACCAGACAAGTCTATTAAGAATTATACCATTTAGCAATCTGTTTTCAATCGATCCGATTTTATAGGAATACTCACTTCAGGGGGTACATACGCAGACCCTTCTCCATACCCGGGCAGTACGAAAGGAACGCGGCCAGCACGGTTTCAAAGACAAGGCCAAAGTTCAAAGCCCAGTTGCGCATGCCCTGCTGGAAGATGGAGTTACGGCGCGTCTTACAGATGATCAGATCGGCCCACTGCACAACCACAATCGAGATAAAGAAGGCAGTGTGGCAGGTGTACTCCAGGGTCTTGCGGTCGCGGTAGGTCTAATGATTATATCAACTTATTAGGTTACATCCATAATCGATAATAGATTTAAATGAAACACTTACCCATTCCTGTCCATAGGAGTCAGTTAGATCGTTGACAGCCTTCGAGTCCCACATCTTACGAATGCCAAACAGTTTCTTGGGCAAGAAGCCGTTCTCAGCCATGATGACGAAGTAGACGAAGAAACCGGCAGCAGCCTGGATCATACCGATTTGTCCATAGGCCATGGAAATCAACCTGAGTTATTCAAACGGGAAAGGGGCACGATGGGAGGGTGGAGAAAAACAAAGAATCTCGTTAGACAGCGCTAAAAAGCAGGCTATATATTTTTTTTAATTGTGTTGGGTTCGGTTTGTTTTCAGGACGCAAGACACTTCTCGTTATGGATTGTCGGCTATTGGTAAAGTTTTCGGGCATCGGACCGCATCTAAAACATGCGCGGATTGGCCAAGGTTTTTGTTTTTTTTGTTTACATCAAAGGAACAAAATAAGGAATTATTTTGTAAATTAGACTGTCATTGCAGAGGAAGATACAGAGTGGAAGAACACGTAGAAACGAAAAACACAGAACATTTAGGGGAGTAGGAGATTAAGAATTGAAACAAAAACCCTGCCCAAGAACCGCATCCGTCTTGTGCAGTCCTCGACTCGAGTACGAAATCGGTACTCGCGGTTAGTCTGTTAGATGGGTGTTAGTGCCACTTTACCTTTAAGCTCGTTTTTATGGATTGTTTAAGCAAATGAATGTTTATCGTTTTGAGATTTAATGGTGTTAGACTTTACTTTATACAGCGTGGATTGTGTCTGAGCGAATCTCATTTGAATTTAAGATTTTTTTTTGTTGTTTTTAATAAAGAGCGCGCAAAAGCAAATCGTACTAGTTATATGCTCTGCAAAAAGCGTGAGGGCGCAGAATCGTTTGAATTTTCTCTTGTTCTGTTTTGGCTTTCTTATATTTGGCATTTGGATGTGGATGTGAAAATCTAGGTATTGTTAATGCTAGTCGAACATGCAGCTTTATGTACAGGACATACAGGACTAACTAAGAAACATGCAAGATAGTGGAAGCGTGCCAGTTATAACTAGGATAAGCGAATGCAGCTCAGATCTACGGTCGAACAGGTTTTCACATCTGTTCGTTTACTTACTTTTAGGGAAGATTCGAACAAAATTAACATAACACATAAGGCAATCATAAACTTACACTTAAACAGAAACTTAAACGTAAACGTAAATAGAGAAACACGTAAATGAGAATTGCACACAAGAAATAATAATAAATCTCCATTGCCGGTTTTAGTTAACAAAATACCCCTCACATTCAGACTTACTGCGACTTGGCACTTGGAACCTGGCAACTTGGGTGGTACGAGACTCTCTATAGTATAGTTTTGATTATAACGATTTGTGTGTGGTGTATCTAGATTCTAGAACACAACTGAAGCGATTTTCGGTTTTCTTGTTGGCTCGAACAAACTCAACTACAAGTAACACACTAACTGGTCTAAGAGTAACAGCGGAAGCTTCCATTTCATGTATTATAGATATTGTTTTGTCTTTTCTTGTCGATGATTGGTTAATGTCATTTGTTTGCTGTGGGTGTGGGAGTGTTTTTATATCTTGTTGGGTTTCTATGCAGGCGAGCGTTGGAGCGAGCGAGCGTTTTTCTTTGAACTAACTTCGCCAAAAAAAAAAAGTCAAGAAGCAGCTGTTGAGCGAATTTTCATTGTGAAAACTACAGTTTGCAGAACAGATACTTGTAATTTCAGTTCCTGAATCTGTGTAAGGACCGACGGTCGTTGTGCGAGTAACACACCAACAATTAAAACACATAGAGTTGGGGATTTGAGTGGGGGAATACGTAATAGGTATTTAATACATTTGAGAACATAAAAACCGGAATTTCAGAAGCAAGTGTTTAGAATTTGAAGAATATAGAACACAATAGGGTAAACAAAATTTTTTTTTGTTTTTTTTTTTTTTTAATATATAAATAATTTCATTCCACATTGAGATTTTCAGAACGGAAACGGAAATGAAAAAAGAGGAGAACAGGTCACATAGAAACAGGAACGTAAGGAAACTATTTAATGTGAAACACAAAACGGTAAACTTTTGAGGTAACGGTAAACTCTTTCGAATGTTCATGTGTGTGTGTGTGTGTGTGTGTGTGAGGATTTTGAGGAATTGAAACAAAGAAAAACGCAGGAACGCATCAGCAAACGAACAAACAGTCGCAGGTTTCTGGATGAAATTTTGAATTTGGCATTCCGGTTCTCAGATCTATTGATTTTCGGCCAAATGGCGATGCAAGAAACGCGACCACACATCAAACAAACTTCAAAGTAAAGTAAAAAGATGGTTGCATGTTTGTTCATTTTCTAGTTCTTAACTAATCAACTAAAAGAATGTTTAACACTTTGGATAATTGTATTTTTTTTGTTTTGTTTTTTTAAATAAAACCTTAGCGTTAAGTTTGTCCTGACCTGCGGTTCACCAAGTTGTCGCGATACGGATCTCTCGGCTGACGCTTCATAATATCGCTCTCGGCTTGCTCGTAAGCGAGTGAAATGGCCGGAATCTTGCGTTTTATGGCAATTATGTTTAAGTTATTTATGTTATTTCGGTTATCAGTTATCGGTATTTGTGCAAGTTGCAAGTTTGTTAGTTGGTTGTTTTGATAATCAAAAGAAAGACATAACAAGAGTTGAAAGAATGTAGGGAAATACAAAAGGAAAATCCGATTAAAGTTTACAAATATATGTAATAATATTTGTATAGAAGATTCATATAAATATATGTATATACTTGCGGGCGAATAATAAAATACTTGTTCTTTATACGCTAATTAATAATCGCTAATAGATCATTAAAGATAGACAGAGTTTTATGGATAGGGGGCAGTGTTGAACAGATGCCACCACCATGTGGTACTGTATCTGTAGTTGGAATGTTGAAAGTATTTGGGTATTTTGTGTTCGGATTTTAGCTCCCGCGAACTTACGAAGCTAAAACTAAGCTAGGGCAGAAAGAGCATAGAGCACCCAGTAACAATAAAATCGAGATATATATAGATGTATATATAGTAAACAGTAGGAGGTAGTTGAATGGGCAGTATTCGGTATTCGGGGGGTTTAAGAATGGCTTAGAGCTTAATTTCTTGTTACAAATGTTTCGTTATTACTAATGGACAATTTTGGCCGTGGGGATGTACTTATTTTTGGTTCGTTTCGAATGGGTTCGAGTTGGTTGTATGCGAGTGTCGGGCAACTACAACTCAAAAGAGGAGGTTGAATGGATGACTGATTCGGAGAGATCGGGTACAGCTCTTGCCTGATTGATAGAATGTGCGGAATGGATCGATTATAGTCTAAGATAGAGTCGTGAATGAGGGGGTGATGTTGAAATCGAAATTGTTCTACCGATATAATAGATTAGCATAAGTAGAAACGTACATAAGTTCGATACAATATACAGACTCACTAAGTTTAAGTTAGGCCTGCTCTAGCATAGAGTTAAGATCTAAGATGAGGAAAGTTCCGAGTCTTTTTTTTCCCGAGGAGAAAATTATCTCAAAGAACTGGAGATTTGTTCCCAATTCTTTTGGTCGTCACTTACCTTCGCACCGTAAAAATAAACAACCTCTTAACAACCAAATAGAACACAAATGAAAAACTAAAAACAAATAATAAGGGGATTGAAATACTTAGTGGGAAGCATAATTCTGTTATCAAAATTGTATACAAAATTCGGTTGGATACCGGAGATTGATTAGAGAAGAAGAGAGAGAAAGTGATAGAAAGCGAGAGTTGATCAAAACTAAGCAGAAGAAAGGAAAGGCGAACTAGCTGGCGACTCTATGGCCGCTTAGAGAAGATTCTGTTCCAGTGTAAGATTTCTATTTAATTTGTGTGCAAAAATATCCTTACTATCTTATAGTACTGTACGCCGAATGGCCTTTCAAAATTACGTTAATTATTTGCAGAGGGCTTGAAAAAATTAGCAAAAATCAATGCGAAAAAAATTTGATTGTATGCATATGAGTACGACTAAGATTATATTTTAAAAAAAAAATGTATACATTGCTTATTTGAAATAATTAATTCCATACATAGAAGGTATAATAGGAATAAAGGACAAATAAGGAAACATATTATTGTTTGCAAGAAACTAAAAAGTAAATGACAACCATCGGACTGGCAGCCCCGAGAGATTTCTCAGAGAGTGCTTAGGGATAGCTTATAAAAGATATTGGCGAGTCTTCTATAAAAACACACCTCCGATGACATATATTGTAATGTGTAAGACAATATGACTAGACTTTACTTTTTTGTACTATCTGAACGGAATTGTCAGAGACTAGGAGAATCTGGAATATATAATAAAGTAAATGAAAAATAAACCGAGAAGCTACCAAATCAAACATTGAACATAAAACATGGAAAACACTTGTGGAGTTAATTCCAAATAATCAACATTCAACCAAGGAATACTTAAGCTATTTGAAAATATTTAGTTAGTAATAGAAAGACAGAGATATAGCGGATATATAATAGAGAGAAAGAGAGTAAAATGATTGAATTATCTTCGACTTGTAGAGAGAAAGAAAGCGTTCTTTGATTTTGACTTGCATTGAGCATCCTTGGCCGGCCAAGGACTCAAAATTGAGGTACAATCGTATTCAATTTGCTTTTCATTGCGTTGAAAGTGAAAAATTTGAATATTTTGTGGTGGCTAGAGTTGCGGAAGAGGCAATTGATTTGCAATCGGATTCGTATTCGTGACATTCACGATCATAATAAAATTGGATTCTTGCTGTTTTGTTGATTGGTTGTTGTTGGTTGGTTGGTTGGTTGCTTGCTTGCTTGTTCAGGTTGATGTTGTATTTTATGTTGATCGGCTGAGGAAACTTTACCTTTCGTTGACCAGTTTATCTTGGAATGGATTCCTCGGCTGGCGTTTCATAATATCGGATTCAGCCGTCTCATAAGCTAGGGAAATAGCCGGCACCTAATTGTGCGGACGACGATCGTATTTTGGACGGTTGGTTTGTTGGTTGGTTGGTTTATCGGGTGGTGGTTGGTTGAAGTGGAAAAAATAAAGTGAAATTAAATACGATAAATTGTGGGAACATAAGCGTCTTGACTTTCTTTCTTCTTCATTTGGGGACTTTATGGGGAAACCCTGAAACTCCGCTGCTAGGACAGGACAATCCCTCTGCCGACCACTCTCGTTCAGTTAAATATTTATGTATGTATTATATCTTACGATCTAGAATGCATAACTTAAAGATCCGGCTTAAATCTAACTTAGATTGCTGCAGAGACCTAGGGACACTTCTTGACAGGTGGAGCGACGAAAACAGAGTTAAACATAATGCGAATTCTCGAGTTAAATCATGGATAAAAAATAAAAAATTTGGAATTTGAATTTTGGTAATTTGGTTGGGTTAGTTGCTACCAATCGAGTGCAATCGACAGTTTTGCTGTCGAACTTTATTGCCAAATCTTACAAACTTAAAATCCATTACAAATGCCAATCAATTGATCTAATTCAAATAACGTCGAGTGGTGGATCTTACGGTTAACTCAGTGTTTGTTACACCACAAAATGAAAACAGAGTGAGCGGTATGTTAGGTGGTTTGGTTTAGTTTTTAATTTATATGGTTTAGTTTTTTTTTTTTTGGTGAGAAAATAACGAAATACGACGCACACCAATTAACATTTAGAGCGTTTAGAGAATGGCGGGATGAAGTCGGTAGTCGATCGGGCTAATATATATTGGGGATATATATTAAAATCGGGGTGAATTGTACAAGTGGGAGATGTATGTAAGTATACATTCTGTATATATGGTAGGGAACTTTAGAAAAGGTTATGAGATAGAATGCTTGGGGGATTGTACTGGAAATGTACAGAACAGATGCATTGTGAGGAAGATATATATGAGATATGGAGTAGTATATGAGTATGTATAATGGCAACGATCCTCCACCGAATGGATTTATGATACAGAGATCGCTCTGATTCTGATTCTGATTCTGAATTTGAGTTAGGAAAGCTGGTGTGGTGGCCATGTGAATTGATGACAATCTTAAGAGTAAGTTTGGGTAGTTAGTAAGCCATAAACGTGGCAACGGCTCGGTTAGTAGGTTGCGATGCCTTCCGTTTAGGGCAACTTATGCTAGTTACAATCCAGCCACATACACATAAGACATATGCTATATTTATATGGTTTTCTCTCGATTTGCGCTTTATCTTTACGTTCAGACTTTGATTTGGTTGGTTTTTAATTTTTAGTATTAGTGAGATTAGTGTGGTGGGTCTGGGCGTGTGTGTGTGTGTGATTAGGAGTGTTTGTGTGTGTGTGTGTGTGTGGTATTGGTATTAGTGTGGGGTAGAAATTGACTTGATTGGCACCTTGAGTTCACTAATTTATCGTTGAAGGGGTCACGTGGCGGACGCTTCATAATATCGGCTTCGGCGTGTTCGTAGGCCAATGAAATGGCTGGCACCTAGGTATTGGATTATGGCAGGTGGTAACATTAGCAACGGTTTTACAAAAGTTCACAAGTTCATAGGCCTAGTAGCCTAATAGTAGTGGCTTAAAGATGTACGATAGCTAGAGTTCGGGGGGACTGACTGTGATGAAGATAGAGAGTGAGAGCACTTAAACTACTCTTTAGCCTAGGCACTGGCGATGGGTCTGCGATGGGCAGCTGCTGCCCAGGCTAGCCGGGTTACCTCTCGTTCACCAGGTTGTCCACGTCCGGGTTGCGGGGCCGGCGCTTCATGATGTCCGCCTCGGGTCCCTCGTAGGCCAGCGAAATGGCTGGAATCTGCTCGCCAGTGCATTCAGCCGCACAATTCACATACATCGATGTTAAACAGGTCTAGTTCTTAACAATTAACCAAGTATTTGGGGAGTGGGCTACAACTTTAACATTTAACTTGCTCGCATTGACTTAATCGCAACGTTAACTATTAACTTCATTTGGGGGTACGGGTTGGGGATATGGTCTGGAGGGCAAAACTCACCATGTCGGTTCCCAAATCGATGCACAGAATCGTCACAGTTCCCAGTGGCAGTGGTATGTCGCAGAGGATGAAGGCCAGGAAGGGTGAGATTTCGGGAATGTTGGAGGTCAGGGTGTAGGCAATGGACTTCTTCAAATTATCGAAGATCAGACGACCCTCCTCCACACCGGTGACGATAGAGGCGAAGTTGTCGTCCAGCAGAATCATGTCAGCAGCCTGCGGAGTATCGGATTGTAATCTCATAAGACACACAACATTCGGGAGCAGAAACACAACAATTAGCGCATTCATTAGACTCGAACTTATAAGTATCGAAATGATAATCCAGGTTTACAACTCACAGAAACGAAACACATATAGAAAATCATCACAATCAACATGCTGTGATCAACTAGTAAGAGATCAAGATATAGATTGAAATATATATGGAGGAGGAGGGGTTTGTTTTTTTCTTGAAGACATTGATTTTTTAAACTTTTTTTTTTTGGCCGAATGGATAACCAATTTTTGTGGTATTTGTTGTGCGGAATCCGGACGAAAGTTTACCTGCTTGGACACATCAGAACCGGCGATACCCATGGCAACACCGATGTCGGCCTTCTTCAGGGCAGGGGAATCGTTGACACCATCTCCAGTCACGGCCACAATGGCTCCCATACGCTGGCAACCCTCGACGATGATCAGCTTCTGCTGGGGCGAGGTACGGGCGAAGACGATCTCGGTGTGGTAGCGGAGGATCTCATCCAACTGCTCGCTGGAAACATCACGCAGCTCAGCACCATGGACGACGGCGGCCTTGGCCTCGCGGGGGTTCACTTCGGAGATGGGGATATTCAGGCGCTGGGCAATGTCCTCGACAGTTTCGTTGCCCTCGGAGATGATACCGACGGATTTGGCGATGGCCTTGGCAGTGATCGGGTGATCGCCGGTAACCATGATGACCTTGATACCGGCCGAACGGCACTTGGCCACGGCATCGGGCACAGCGGCACGCGGAGGATCAATCATGGACATGAGACCGACGAAGCGCAGGTTGTCGATGGGGAAGTTGATGTCGTCGGTGTTGAACTTGTAGCCGGAGGGATACTTATCGGAGGGCAGCATAAAGTCGCAGAATCCAAGCACACGCTCGCCCAAGCCTCCCAGTTCCATGTAGGCATTGTTGAACGCCTCCTTCATCTCCTCGTCGAGGACCTTCTCCTTGCCGTTGATGAAGATGGTCGAGCAGCGTTCCAGGATACGTTCGGGAGCACCCTTCATGACGAGCAGGTAGCGTGGGTCGTTGGAGTCCTCGGTCTCGTGGATAGACACCTGATACTTGTTGGTGGAGTTGAACGGCACCTCGGCAATCTTCTTGTTGCGCTTACGAATGTTCATCACATCACCCAAAGCCAGTTCCATGCACTTGAGCAGAGCCGCCTCGGAGGCGTCTCCGCTGACCTCCTTCTTGAGAATTGGCACACCTTCCTGACCTCCCTTGAACTCGGCACGGTTACAGAGAGTGGCAATGCGAGAGAGCGCCTTGAATCCAGGGCTGGTTCTATCGTATTGAACACCCGACTGATCCTCGGTGGTGTCGGCCTCGATGATCTGGTTATCGAACCACATGTGAGCGACTGTCATTCGGTTCTGGGTGAGGGTGCCGGTCTTATCGGAGCAGATGGTCGAGGTGGAGCCGAGGGTCTCCACGGCTTCAAGATTCTTCACCAGGCAGTTCTTCGATGCCATACGCTTGGCGGTGAGGGTCAGGCACACAGTGACAGTGGCCAGCAAGCCCTCGGGCACGTTGGCGACAATGATGCCGATAAGGAAGATGACGGCGTCCAGCCAGTGGTAGCCGAGGATGAAGGCAATCACGAAGAAGGTGACGCCCAGGAACACGGCCACGCCGGTGATCAAGTGGATGAAATGGTGGATCTCCTTGGCGATGGGTGTCTCGCCGGTGTCCAGGCCGGAGGCGAGGCCAGCAATGCGGCCCATGACAGTGTGGTCGCCACAGCTGATGACCACACCCTTGGCAGTGCCCTCGACGGCGTTGGTGGAGAAGAAGGCCAGATTCTTGGTCTCCAATGGATTCTCATGGGTGAACTCGGCGCCGCGAGATTGCGGCTCCGACTCGCCGGTAAGCGACGAGTTGTCCACCTTGAAGTTGCGGGCCTCGATGATGCGGATGTCAGCGGGGATACGGTCGCCGAACTTCACCTCAACGACATCGCCCAGGACGAGATCCTCAGCGCGCAGCGTGAGTTTCTCGCCCTCGCGGATGACGGTGGCGAACTGGGGTACCATGTTCTTGAACGATTCCATGATCTTAGAACTTTTCGATTCCTAAAAATGAAGGATAAAAGGATGTGTGTTTAGAAAACCTGAAGAGATTAGACTCTTTTTTTAAAGGACACCCACCTGATAGTATGAGAAAATGCCCGTCACGATGACGACAGCGGAAAGTACAATACCCAGATACAAATTATCGTCGGCCGGCTCCTCGCTGGTGCTGGCCTGGATCGAATAGGCCACGAAGCAGAGAATAGCACCGATCCACAGCAACATGGCGAAGCCACCGAACAGGTTCTTGCAGAACTTCACCCACTCGGGTGTCTGCTTGGGTGGCGTCAGCGCATTGGGACCATCGCGCTCCAAGTTCTCCTTGGCCTTGGCGTGACTCAGACCCTGGAGGGTCAAAAATTTCATTAATTTATGTTAAATTGGGAATATCAAAGTGCCACTCACATTCTCGGGATGTGTCTGAAAGCGCTGATACAATTCCTCAGGAGAGATTTTATGATGGTCGATATCCAACTCCTGTTTGAGATCATCCAAATTCTCTTTCTTTGCTGCTTTGGCCGGCATCTTGCGTCTTGACTGTTTGTGTTCGGAGGAGTGGAGCGGAGAAATGGAAAATGTTAGTTAGTTGTTCGGGATAAGGTTACTGCAGCAGCGATAGGACCCACAAGCCGACACATATTTCGATTTACTTCATGCCCGGACTTAGACCAGGATTAGCCATAGAGTGTATCTTTAGTACTACGACAGGTTGTGTGTTAGGTTAAGGAGTGAGGATAGTCCGATAGACCGAAGGAACCGTTTAATTAGACCTCATACCACTAGGAGATAGTTTCAGTTTACCCTGGACCCCTCGAGAGGTCATCACTTACCCTTGGCTGGTGTTAGCTGGGAACAATATTCGTAAGCTTGGGTGTTATCGAACAGGTTCTAGCCCCGTTCCGAAATGAGTGCGAGCGTGAGAATATTCGAAATGATGTACGGGTTCTACATTAAACTAATCTACGGCATGCCAAGTGCGCGCTAAACTGCGCTCTTCGATCGGGTCGGGAAGAGCACGTAAAATGAATTGAGGAGGTGCACCAAACAAATGACAGGCAATTACACAAAAGCTTGTTCCATACTGCCCGTACAGAAAACAAAGGAAATAAAAGCAAAAGGCAAACAAATGAGTGGGAAAAAAAAATAAAGAACTGAATGAAACTTTACTTTCTCACCCGTCGCTGCTAAATATACGCGATTACTATTGCAGGCTGACCTCGGAGGAGCCGAAAATCGAAATAAAATAAAAAAATATACTACATATGCACATATATAATATCTGTAGCGCGGCGGAGCAGCTGTCTGGTGTCTGGCGTTCTATCTTTAACAGTGTCTATAAGTGTGCTGTCCTATTGAGAAGCACGCGCAATGCCTTCAGCTTTCTTTGACGTCATAGTTGGGGGTTGCCATGCAATCAAGGCGAGGAAAAAAAAAATAAATAAAATGTAAAAAAGCAAACAACCAAGTAATGGCTGTTTTGAATCTATTTTTCTTTTTTATTTTTATTTTTTGAAAATCTGCAGAAGACTCTCTCCCGCTAGAAACAAAAAACAAATAGGCTGGGAGGAAATGTGTTGCCAAAAAATATGAAATGGCCAGATTATTGGCCATGGTTACACATACTGACAGCAATCCTATTTATAGATTTCGCTAGCATTTTGGGGATTTGTGTCTTTTTTTTTCTTCTTGCAAACTGCACTAAATGTCAACTGCACTCGGTAAATGCCATTGGAAGGATGCCCAAATATAAATAAAATAATAAATAATAAGTGCAATCAGTGGCAGGATGGGGGTTAGTGGAGAGAGCATAAAACCAAAGCGGAGAGTGTGAAAAGTGAAAGAGTGAAGGAACATAAATATGCTAGATGATAGATACATATACGTATGTGTGTAGTTTTGGATGTTGGGCGAGTTGAGTGGGAAAATTCGATTTACCTTGTAGTGACCATCGGCCGTGCGATTGTCGTCATCGGTCGCTATAACCGTGGCGACTCGATAAGAGTCCGTTCTCCCTTGCTACGCGGATGAAGGTTCGGTTTGTGGTTTGGTATTTGTGGTGCGGTGGGTCGATAGGTTGTTGGGTGGTGTTTGTTTGATTGATGATGTCGATGATGGGCGCGAGCAAACAAACGGGCGAACGAGTATAAACGAAAAGAGATACAAATCAAAACGGGAACAGAACATAAAGCGAGCATAAACAATACATACACTAGGCTATGACTAATATATTATATATTGTATCTGTAAGGACTAAGTACTAAGGACTAACGACTATGATAAACATAAAATGCGTAAATGGATGAGTAAATAATTAATATTTACTAAAACTAAAGATGTTGCGGTCACGCGATTGTTTTGATGATTCAGCGCGATGGGCGAAAGTTTCCCTCCCAAAGGACAATGAATCATGTGTTATACATGACGACTTCCAATAGATACTGCTTCCGCGCGGGAAAGCCGAATTAGCCTTCCAGGCAGTACATTGGGCCTTATCTGCCATGCCTCGTGACTCATTGTATTCGCGTTATTATTATTTTAAAAACAAACACTTTGGAGCAGTCAGCGCGAAAAACAACTCAAAAGATATGCAATACAAACACAAGTCCGCAATTTGTTTGGCCATGCAAGCTGGGTGGGTCAGTGGGCTGAGGGGAGCGGGGAGCGGGCGATCAAATCAAATTCAATTAATTAAAAATACAAATGTCTCGGGAGAAATAGAAATGTGTGTATACGCAAACCTGTCCCGCTCACATGGCGGCCAGAAACCCATAATCGAATGTCTTACGCTTTGTTTGGCTTTCGTTTTTGGCTCTTTCGGTTCTGGCCGGGCGTTTGTGATTTATTTATTTCATAAAATATATACAATTTGAGGTTCAATTGAGGACGCGAAATAAATCGAAAACAGGACACAGACGGTGGGCACTTAGAACTGAAGGGTACTTGTATAATTTTTTATTTGTTTTTTATTTTTGGGCTTACGCACTGTGGCAAGTGTTCTGAACAACGACTATTGATTCGCCTTCTTGGCGGCTCTCGTATCTCGTTATCTCCGCGTCGTGGGTTTCCCTTTCGCTCTATATGATTCTTTCTGTATTTCTCTTAACTGCTAGACAATCTGGAGCATGGAGCGGGGATTAAGAGTTAGAATTAGGGTTAGTTAGTGGCTTAATGGGTAACTTAGGCTTACACGCTAGACCTGCCCGAGTGTGCCAAACAATTGCCAGCCGTGACTTTCCCACAATGGTGCTACTTTTAATTTCCCAATGCAAATTAATTCAACTAAATCGCGCTTTTCATGCTTCAATTGATCCGAAACAATGGCCCGAAATCTGTTCAGGCAATTAGCGGGGTAAGGGTCTGGGGTCCAGACCAGGATGGAGATCGAGGCGATATATATAAATCAGAATGCGACAATGGCTGGGTGGCTGGGCCACAGAAATGCTTACATAAGCCAGCGAAATGGCGAACTGTGGCGAGCGGCAAACTGACAGATACAAACCACTGCCAGCTACAAGCAAGCCAATTAGGCGAATAGATACAAATGTATCTGTGGCTGCGCTCCAGCTGCTTCCCCACTTTGGCTGAACGGTTTGCGCACATTTTGCCGCAAACCATTTGGCATTTGAACTTGAATATCAATTTACAACAAACAGCCAGAGGTAGAGCGGTCGAGCGGTTGGGCGGTCCAGCGGTCCAGAATTGACACGCTAATTGTTCAATCAATGCAAAAGCAAAAGTATCTGGGAAAACGTGTAAGCTTGCGGGCGCAGCCGACAGCCGAAAAACGAAAACGAGCGAATTAAGCCACAATTGTAAGTAATCGTCGCCGTCACATGGCGACGATCATCGCTTTCGTCGGAAGGTGCATGCATATGAGCCTAACCGGCACAGGTGAGTGCAAGTTGGGTTTGAACCAGTTTGGAACCAGATTGAGGCGGCTCGGTTTCCAGAACAGGTGTAACATGGGGGACGCCTAGCTGGCCGTCTAGCTGGAATACGGAATTCGATAAGCACAATGCATTCGCCTCGGAAATCGAAACTGTTTAGATATCTATGTAAGTTTTTTTCCGACGATCGCTAGAATTGACAAAAAAAAAAAAATTACAAAAAAGTTTCCAAACTGAGAAACCAGTTTCTGGCTGTCGAGATGCATTTTGATTTATCTTGTTTTGTATCCCAAATCCAGACGAGATTAACTCGCTAATGACCGCCAGTTGCCCCGCGGCGAGTTCGTCTTGAATAATATTAGCAGTAGCCCGCTAATGATCTTCCAATTTTAGCAGAGGGACTCTTGCCCACCCTCCCCTGAAAAGTGACTTTCGAGTTGTTTTCACAAAACTTGTAACTACAAGACCCAAGGCTCCGCCAACCCAAGGGCAGGGGTTATGCAACCAAGGTACATATGTTCCCTGTACAATAAAAACAATACTTAGAATGAAAATAAACATTAAATTAATCATGCCAGGGGGCAGTCAGCGTTAATTAAAGGCGACTAGTTGGATACGTAAATAATGTAAGGTGCTTCCGAGCTGGTCGTCAGCTTCGATTACCCACCTGAGCACTCATGGTGCGGATTCCTGTTCAAGCTGTGCGATGAACAGGCGACAAAAATGCAAACGAACAAATAAATTACGCTTAACAAGTAACACAACAAGTAATAAAAACGAAAATCAACTAAAGTTCAGAACTAAAAAACTGAAATGAGAAGAAAATGCAACAAAATTAGGAAAATGAAAAAAATGTTAAGGGGAGTCGAGCTTATGCAACAATCGTAAGGATACGCGGGCGCTGGAAGGCGGACGAGGCGGTGTGGAGCAGCAAGTGGACCGCTGGAAGGCCGTGGAGTCACGGGAAAGTGGATGTGTGGAAAGTCGAAATGGAAGTGCTATGTGGAAATGCAGGCGGCTGGAAACTGCAGCCGAGTAACGGCACGCACACACAAAAGGAGAGTTTTGGAGCCGCGGAGAGAGCGATTTTGGAATCCAAGGAAGTTGCGAGCGAAAGTGAGCGAGCTTAACGGTAAACAGCGCAGTGAGAGCGGTTTCCGTTAGGGGCGCAAGCTCGTACTTTTCCAAGACATTTTCCTGCTCGGGCCCCACTTTTTCTTTTTTCTGCACCGCTCCTATGCTGCGTGGAATTATGAAACCGCTGGCGGGGGGGCTGGCTATAAGCTATATCCACACTCGTGTGGGGTGGCCAGGAAATTACTGCTATTCCAAAATGTAAATCGCGACAATTGAATCTAAACGATTTCATTGCCACAAAACCCCATACGTCAGATGGACGGAGGAAGGAGGACAGAGGAGGATGGCGAAAAAAAAAAGCGGCGCAGAGGAAACGGACGGACATGCGTTTTTTTTTCTCTCATTCTATTTTTTCGCTTGCCGTGAACGCCAAATTGAATGCCAAATCAAAAATTAGAAAAAACATTATTTTTGCAGACGAAAAAATCTCTTACAAGCGGGCATTTATGAACACACACACACACACTCACACACCAAGTCACACAGACAGACAGACAGACAGACAGTCACTCTGCCGTTCAAAATTTTTAGAGAACTCTCGAAAAATGCATTTTTGAAAATATTTTGAGATTCAGAATTTGAGATAGGGGCTCCCAACACTCGGCCCCTGTGTTTTGGGTTCATTTGGATCCCCTCCGTTGGGTTCTACGATGGTTACGAATACTGGTATATATCCATTACGCCAGGCATGAAGTTGAGAAAAATCGATTCCGCACAAGGACGTTGGTGGGCGGCGGTGGGCGCTGCAGTTGAGCAGACATGGAAAGTTCTCAGTTCTTGGGGATTTTGTTCGTATTTTTCTACCTTTTACACGTCGGCTGCTATTACACAATTTTTGCACTTGGCGTTGCGAATTCTGTTTTGGGGGCTTTCGCAGAAAACTACCCCGTTAGCAGTATTGAACTTGTTTTTGCACCGATACCGATACCGATACCGACTCGATTCGAATTTCGAAACAACAAATACTGATCACACACTTAATCTATTTGAATTTTATATTTTTTGGTTTTTTGGTTCGAGCTCGGACTCGATTGTCCTGCTGCTGCTTCCTCCTCTCCTAGGCTGGACTCAATCGATGCACAGTTATTGTGTAAGCAGAGCAGCGGGCACACCAGCGCCGGGGGGAGCGGGCGATTGGCGGCGGCGGGCGGGCGGTAGGGCGGGCGGTAGTAGCAAGCTGTACTGTACACCCGACAAGACGAGAGAGCTGCGAGCTGACTGCGGACTACAGTTGGACCGACTTTCCCAGTTCGGTAACGACGCTCGACTGAAAATTGTGTAGCCCGCCGCGAGTGGTTATGCCTTCGTGATTTGGATAGAACGTTCTGCGGGCGCTCGCGTCGCCGCTGCTCTGCTGCTCCACAACAGTCTTCGCAGCGAAAAGCTTTCGCCAGCAGCCCGACTACACTCAGAGAAAAGCTACCTGCTCTGCTTTATTTTATCTGGCGGATAATTACACAAGTATCTGTTTGGCAGAGAGTATCTGTTTTTTGGAGGATTCCCATGGAATTCCTTATCTAATGCCCTGCCAATTTTTTTCCCACTGTAGCCAGATGTTAGACCAGCTCTCTTTCAGCCAATCGCTCGCTCTCAGCCACTTCCGCTCCCGCGTGCGAAAAGTGCACAGTGTATCGGCATGGCGGAGAGCTTTCCAGCCGAAAAATCTATGGCAGTGTGACAAGTGAGGCAGGCAATGGGCGGACCGAGGGGGTTGGGCACTTCGAAACTGGAGCAGCTAGGGGCGGAGGAAAGAAGTGCGGGCAAGAAGCATAGGGGTTGGCTGCGCAGCGCCGAACAGCAGAGCAGCAGAGAAAGAGCGCAGCACTGGCGAGCAGCGGAATGTGTGTCAGTCGGAGAGAGACTAGAAGCAGCAGCAGCAGCAGCAGGGGAGGGGGCCAGGGGGGGCGGCAGAGAACGAGCAAAAATCTACATAAATTGTATAACGAAAACAAAGCGTTTTTGATAAAAAGGGCAGGCCAACAACTTTGGCATTTCGGAGCGACTATTATCGAGCCCTTGCCTTGGTGACGTCACTCTCCCAGCAGTCAGTAAGCAGCCCACAGCCCCCCGCCGCCCTGCCAGAGTGATGTCAATTATTCACCTCCACTCCACAAGATGGACACCCCCGAGGCCCGAGGAAACATCCCCAAAATCGGTAAATCAATGTGGCTCGTTAGCGAAACCATGATCCCATATTCAATATACTCGTGCGAATCCCAGAGTTCCACATTCGGGACGAGGATGTGTCCTAACTTTTGTGCTTACTTAACACATTCGGAGAGAGCGGAGTGGGGAGTGAGGGGAGGGCGGGGTAATGCCACCACCCCCAGTGGCTTAAGGACTCAAGCAATATCCGTTTGGACCTTGAGTCTATTTCGGGGCTCTGGTAACTCGAGTTTAATTACAGAAAAGGTCGCACGGCCATCACCAATACTGGCAGGCAGGCAGGCAGGCATGGCATGCGTGGTCAGTAGTAAGTGGTAGTACACAGAGAACAAATTAATCAAGAAATCTGAAACTTGGGACAAGGTTTTAAAGAGCCAAGTCCTGTGTGCATGGATGACTCCTCTCCTTACATAATAATCGACTTTCTCGTCTTTTTTTTTCTCGCTCTGTGCCAAGAACACGGTCGGAAAATCAATAGACGACATCGTGCCAGCTAAAGCAGCGGAAAAACTGTGTGTGTGTGTGTGTGTGTGTGTGTGTGTGTGGGGGGGGGGGACTTGGGGGGAGGCTTCGCTCCTATCCTATCGATCCGATCCGAGCCGAAACCATCAAGATTTTCTTTTCGGAATCGGGCACGTTTTATCAAATAATCCAATCGCATGTGATATCCGTCCAGGGAGTGTCTCGGCCGGATGAACTTTGACTCAATTTTCGGCCCATCAGCATGGCCATAACTACACATGGCGGCCAGGCTGCGGGGGTGCAGTGGAAATAAGTAAACAAATTCCGAGTTGGCCTGGAAAAGTTCTGCCTTTAACATAGAAGTTATGTAATGACACGCCAAAAAACACTTGGCAACCGGAATATGGAATCGGAGAATGCTCGTCTGCCAAATGGCCTCCAAACTACACACTCGGCTACATAAATAACGTTATGAACTGTTACTGGCCAGATATCGCCGCGATGACCCATGGGATGGAGTACATACATATGTATGGGGAAGAGCAACTCGTGCCGGCTTAGTTTTATAGAAAAAAAAGGAGGGTAGCGTCACAGAACTTATGACAAATGGTCAAGTGACGCAGAGGAGGGGCGGAGTAGGCAGTGGACAGATGGACAGTTTCATCCACCAATCGGTCACCATGACGTCTCCAGACGGCGGTCTACATGGCAGTCATTGCATTTCAAGTAAGCCATCGATCAGTCCATCCAACCATGTCAATTTGGGTGCTTCGGTGCCTGCCACGTGTCGGCTGCCCTGCCGCTCCACCATCCCCTCGAGAGGCGGTCCCTTGGAAAATCGATATGCAAATTATGAATGCGGTTAAAAGTGGAGAGACAGCCGGCCAATTATGACTTTTAGGCAAAATCAATAAGCGGGCCGGCGCTGATGGCTCTACCAATTGGCAGGGTGTGGAAAGTCAACAAGGCCCATGGCAGTAGCCCGGAGTCTGAGCCAGAAATTATACTGGACAGTGGGTCTATCAAATTACTGTCTCTACACGACACCTGGAAGTTAGGACCTGGGATATTTTTACAATATAACAAATATTTAAAACAATAACCATGTCTGATGAAGAAACCCCTTCATTATGAAAATGTTACGAAACAAAGACTGCGGAGGAGTTGCAGTTGCAGCTCTGCTTCAGAAAGGCGGCTAGGCGTGCAGCTCGTTTTGGCAGCCAATGGCTAAAACTTTGGCCCAAACGCTAATTGCCATTGGCAAAAGTGGATCACTTCGACAGGGAGTGGAGTGGGACCTCGCTCCGGTTACATAATATCGTTCATGACCTGGGCCCTGGAAATCGGCTAGGCGGCGGCAGTTCCGGCAGAGTGCAGCATAATCGCCGCGCATCCCAGCTGGCGGTAGCCAGTTGTACTTGGGCATTGATTAAAATGTGTGACCCCCGCCGACCCGGTCTACCCCCCGCGTAGGTCACCATTTTGTATGAATGGCAGCCTCATTACAACGGTCATGCGAGACGTTATGTGCCGCCTCCTCGTTGGCTATCCAGTTGTTCTTGGGCCATTTAAATCAGAGGGAAAGACACGATCCGGCAGCGTGTAAACGGACAACGAGTAACTAGCTAGTCTATGATGCCATTCGAAGCAATTTGCTCGCCGCGGCTCGTAGGCGTTTGCGACAATGGATTTACGAGCATAGCTCGTCTAATTTGCGCCATTCGCATTGTAAAGAAGCGACCATCCATCCATCCATCCATCCAACCATCGTACTGCCCCTCCCAGAGTCCTCCACAATAGTTAAAAAAACAAAAAAAAAAGATGAGAAAAACCTTAGACGGCGACAACGATGAAGGAAAGTCACTGGCATCTCTCGGCGCACAGAGCATTGAATGAAATGCCCCGGAAAAAACCAATTGTTATTCCACGTTTAATTTAGTAGAGCAATGGAAAGCATAAGCCTCTGCTTTTGCCTCCCACCGCCCACCGCCCACAGGCCTTAGGCCTCCATGCCTCTCAACCTCCATCCCCATCCTCCATCCGCCTTCTGAATCCGATTTCATGGTTTGCGGGAACGAGCAGAGCAGCTGACTGGGCTGCATCGTTGTGGGCGGGCACAGTCTTGGATCCAGCTCATCCCATCCCATCCCATCCCATCGCAGCGTATCTCATAGATACAGATACGGATACAGGCACAGATACGCTTTGTGGCTTTGAGTTTCAGTTGGGTAATGCGAACCGCCGGAGACCGCCCGTCCGAAAATGGAGCAATAAATTCTAATCAAAATTAAAATATACATAATAATAAAGTAAGTAAAGAGCCATCTAGTATTGTCCCGCCAGCCGGGTTCTGTAGCGCGTGTGTGCACTTGTCATTGCCTCAAAGTTGGATGGTTCTTGGGCCTGGAGAGGGGCAATCTGGATCGGAGATGGATGGATGCTGTTTCAGATGTATTTCCCGAGTCTTCCGAAGGCCTTCTTTTGGCGAAGAAGCTGCCAGCTCATCTCCATAAAGTCCACTGATAGTGAGCCACGGTGGGTTGGCAACTTTTCAGTTCTTATCAGTCTGAGGTTCATCTTTCTGTTGTATTTTGTTTATGTAATAGGCAGTACAGATTTGTATTTAAGTTTAGGCTTTCAGCTGTTCTCAGTAAATAATTATTTGAAAATAAATTACACATCAATGACTAATTGAGATTGGTGGTTTTGCTTCTGATATCTCATCACATTATTCAATTTTATATCAACTACGAGCTACAGTTATGAATGTATACAGTGATGTGAATAATGCCTGGCAAAAAATAGAAATAGATCATTGTTTCCCCCCTCAAGTTGGCAACAGTGCAAAGTGGCAACAGTGCGAGGCCCAAAATCGATACGGGTGTCCACTTGTGGGTGTCTTGGGGCGGACTAGGTGGGTGCATCGCCGGGCTGACACGCGCCACCGCTCAACGAACCGCTTGCCACTAAATCAGCCCCAATTGAGAGCGTACTGGTACTGGCTAACCTACTTAAGCGGCAGCCGTCAAAGCCAGCCACGGCGGCGATTTGTGACACGTTGGCACGTCTAATTGGAAGACAGTGGGAACACATATCCACTCCACTCTCGAGGCGATGCACAATTGAGGCTTGAATGCTCCCCAGAGCCCCGCCTCAAGGTTGCCGGGGCAAGCCGAAAATACCTGGTAGCCGACTATCACTGATTGGAGCGTTATCAGGTATCCGTTCGCTATCGGAACCATCACCATTGCCATCACCAGCCTATCTGCTGACGCACTTCACCCGGCAAACGACGCAAACCAGTTCGAATCAAGTGCCGCGAACCCAAAACCAATTACACCTGTCGACGGCAATTTATTTGCCCGACTTATTCGCAGCCATTATTTGTCATTATGGCCAAGTGCGATAATTTGATTCGGATTCCAACCCGGTTATTTTCGGCAGCGATCGACGATCGGCGATCACACCAGACGCTGGCAAGTCGATTGCCAAAAAGCTGGGCAAACAGTGTCCATTGGCATTGGGCCGCTGCCTAATTTGTTTGCATTTGCAAGAGCTGTGGAACTGGAAAGCCACTAGCCAGCGTCAGCAGCCTGTATTAAATTGTATTTAAATTAAAACAAATTACGGAGAGGCCGATTGTATGGGTGTGCAAGTGGCGGCAATTGTTGATATTGTCGTCACATATGAGGCATTAAATTAAATAAAAATTTATTATGACGGTTTAAGGAGGGACAGACAAAGTGCGAATGAAAAGATACAGCTGCAGACTCAGATTGAGATTCACAGGCATTCAATTGAGTTACATACGTGGATGGATCTTTTGGAAATCTCCAAACAATCTTTCAATTGCCAGCAACGATTCTAAAACTCTTAAATATTCGCAGGTAACATCCGAGTGTCTCTCTCGTGATGATTTAATCGAAAATACTCTAGTATAGATATGTTTGAAAACCATTCCATTTTGTATTCATTGAGTATCCAAGTGGAAATCTCATGGAATCTCTTGGCAGACCAATCCAATTTTAACAAGTTCGAGCGGGATTTATTTATTTACTCGAACACAATGATCTTGCCTGAACACTCAGCAAGGCCAGCCGGCCTTTTATTTATGCTTTCCCATTGGACATGCCATGGAGGAATATGAAATTCTTCTTGGAGAGGAAAACTTGACGGTTATGTCATTTCCACAGACAACTGCCCAGATTGTCCGGTAATCTCGGCTCAGCTCGATTACCTCCTCCCACAATGCGTTCGGTTCGTTCGGGGTAATTGTGGTAATTGCTAACCGACAGACAAAGGGACGATGTGCTACTCGTAAGTGTGTTGCTGAGATCTGGTTATCTGCTCGAAACTCGTTTGAACCGGTCTGGAGTAAGAGTTCCACCTTTGAATTATAATAGTTTTGAACTACAATAGTATTATTCGGCTGAGAGTTCCGAAATCAGGTCTACTCCAGGTAGCAAGCTTCGATGATCGATGGACCCATCCAGACACCGAAAGCTAGAACCACCAACCCAAAAAGCATGGACAATCGAATGAAAACGAAAATAAATCAACGTCCCGAGTCCCGGACTTAATCTTCAAGTGTTGAGTTTGCTTTTGTTATCTGATAAGTAGACTGAAGGTAAATACAACGGCCACTTCCACAGCCAGATACAGATACAGATACAGATACTTCTGAAAGCGGAGTACCTCGGACCCCTGGCAGTGGGTTATGCAATGGTTGGGCAGTAATTAAAGCCCTCCCCATTGACGCAAGCCATCCCCATTGAGGGTGTTGAATATCGCACCGAATCGAAACAAATCGGAGTCCTTGTCAAGTGCAATCTTTTTTCATATATAGATGTTGGAAACTGACAGCAAACAGACAATGCGACACAGCGCTAATTATTACAGAGAGAGAAAAAAGTGTGTGCCTTTTTGAATATGACAATTGTCTAATGGCTAATGATAGTAGGGAGCCATACAAAGGTGTTAAATATTTGTAATCGTAAATCATTTCGAAAAGATAAACTTTTTCCGGTAGTGCTGCCCGAAGGCAGACCCCTTCCCCCGCCTCTTGCACTCTTGAACAGGCCCAAACTGTTCGCCATTGTCACTTGATTAGATTTTTATTGGCGTGTAATTGAATTAAACTGGCCAATATTATTTTGTTGGCACGCTTTGATTGCCCCACCGGCCAAAGACATGCGCCGAAAGCAAGTCACCACCTCGGGGAAGACGCTTTTCTGGTATTTTCCAGTTGTAATTACTATCGCTGGCGCTTTTTATAGCCTCACGGTAAACTGTTAAATGGTTAGGACTACGAAAAGCAATGCGAAAACAGAGGCATACTCTGTTCTAAACTCTACGCAGAGACAGAGAGGGAGGCCCGTCCCAGGCAGGTGCTACACAGTTACCAGGAAACACCGGTACCGACCATAGGTGTATCCAGGAATGTGATATATGCTGATTAATGTAGTGTACTATACTATATATAGACTACACCAGGCAGTGACTTGACATCCACATCCAGTGTGTTTGGCAATAAACATTTAACAGCTTTATCTGCATTTTGGGAACTGATAACCGCTTGGATACAGATACAGATACTGATACGACATACGACGAGTTCTTCGGCTGGCCCTCAATTCCCCGTCATTCACACAGGGAGCGCGAATCAAGAGCAAGACAACTTCATTATCACGGGTCCTGGTGTGTGTGTGTGTGTGTGTGTGCACTTAGAGCAGCATCAGATTGTAGTTTCTTGATTTTTGCTGGGCTTTTTTAAATTGACTTAAATTGAAAGCGCATGACTCAGCATACGGAATGAAGATACGGCGGCTGGGGGTCGCCACGGGGAGGGGCCATAGCTCAGCTCTACGCTTATTTTATGCGTGAAACCATAATATACAGTGGACGTGCTTGGCAAGGTAATCATTAGAGTCCAACTTATATAATAATATCGTAAAAATAAATTATATTTAACTTGAAATTCTTATAAAATAAAATCTTACAAATACAAGATAGTAGAGACAGAAGAAAGTAAAATATATTACATTTTGCCCCACTGTGCCCTTAACTGGCATAGAAAAGTTTTGCATACTTTCAGGCTGACAGCCGCGTGTGTGCGTGGCAATAGATACTCGTGTGAATGTGTGTGTGTGTGTGTGTAGCCGCCCTGCCCTCGGACAAGCCCCAAAATCAATAGAAATAGGGCTGATGTATCTGTAGCTCTAGCCCTAGATGGCGTACGAGGACTCGGGACTCGAGACTCGAGACTGAGACATGACCAACATCAGCCCCCAAAACGAAACTCATTAGCGTCTGCGGTGTAATTAACTGGCGTCACCATTGGGGGTTTTTCGGTAATGGCCATAATCGGCGGGAAAGAGCTATAGGCTATGGGCTACATGGCGAAGAATGCGAAAAAAAGTACGCCTTTTTACGTAAGTGTTCGGAGGGGATGTGTGTATGTGTGTGTAATTAGCAGCGCACGACTCGCCCCAATGACACCGATTCCGGAAAGAGGAAAAATACACGGAAAATGGAAAAATAAACTGTAACCAAATGTAAATGTTACCGAGGGGTAGTTTCTATGTGTGTGTCTGTTTTATTTTTTTTTTTTTAGCTACACAGCTAGTGCTCGAGATTCCAATAATGAAATCTGCGAGATGCGGCGGAATTGGGCAACGGGGCGTGGTCGGAGAAGGGGGCCGGCCGAGCAGGCTCCACCGAGCAGGCCGTCGTCGCACCGGTTATGTAAGCCGAAAAATTGGAAAATTTCCAGCTGCGAAAAAAAAGAAAGCTTTATTCCCCCTGGAAGGCGGGAAAGCGGAGATTGCGCATGCCAGTGGCTAAGGGTTAATCGCTAGAAGCAACAACACAACATACGGCCAGTGGAAAGCCTCGAAGGCGAGCCGAATGGAATGGCCGAAGCACACCTGGAAGGCTGTGAGAGCGTTAGAGAGCCTCTGGCCCCGCAGAGAGCACCTGAACAGAGAGAGAGAGAGAGAGAGAGAGTTCCGCGCACTCTCTTTCGCATTAGAATTAACTCCAGCTCTAGCCGCAAGAAAGAAATAAAATAGAAACTCGAAAGAAGGCGATTTTTATTGATCAGCCAGCGGATTAGGCCCACCCAATAGGATTAGCGCCCAATCCCTTAGATACCAATTCCTCAGATCTTCAGCTCCACCCAGTTTGTGTTGTTGGTTTCGTTAAAGTTTCTAACGTCTGGCTTGAGGGTGGGGGGAGGGGAGCGAAAACAAATTAATAATACTTGGCAGCGTCTTAGGGCGTCGCCGGCGCTGCAACGCCAACGCCAACGTCAACGGCGACGCCGAAATGGGAGTAGCTTTGCTGGATCGTTGTTTTTATTGTTGTTGTTTTTGGGGGCCACCAACAAAACAAACAACAGCACACATCACACAGATACACACGCACACAGCCACAGCTCTATTTTTTTCCCACCTGAAAACGCCCGCTCAGCGTTTTGGGATTCACTGCGCGACGTAGCAACCAGGAGCCGTTCTTTCGGCCTTCTATTCGACCCACTGACGTCACAGGCCCCCATTGTTTGCACTGACTCGGTTTGGCACTTAATTAACTTAGTTTCGTTGCTAATTCAGGCTTAATTCGAGAGCTCACCTCGTAATCCGACCTTAGCGCCATGTTAGTTACTCGAAATGTAGGGTTGTCGAGATTTGTAGGGCTGTTAAAATTTTGAGGGTTGCCGTATAGTTTTTTGATTTCGATAAAAATACGTTTTCGATTACCTTGAGCACATGGCCTTGCCACATATAATTTCGGTTTTTGATTTGCTTAGCTGGCAACTTTTTGAAGTTGGCGGCTTAAATTTGAATGAGTCCGACGGAATCTATGCATGCAATCGATATTATTATGTTTTTGGGTTGATTAACGTCGTTTCTTCTTTTGAGAAACTTCCAGCACCGTTTCTTTAGCTGTCATTAAAATTTGTATAAATAGCGGTGTAAATCGACCTAGCTCGGCATAACTAAATTTACATTGAAATTGTTCAGAGCGAAATATTTTTGGTAAGTTTTACTTCTCTTAAAATCTTATAATTTTAATATTTATTATTAATATTATTTATTATTTTTATTTAAACATAGCTAAGTGCTGGGGAGGAGCCAGACCATCCATTCCAGGGCGTCTAAGATTTCGGTGCAGTGCGAGTACCTTTCTTAAAGATTTTAGACGCCGCATCGCAGCCCCATGATTTGCCTGCACAGGCCGGTCTTCTAAATGGACGAATTTATTTCTTGTAAGTGAAACTAATCTTTACATGTTATAGTAAACTAATACCATACCCACACAGATGCTAGAGGAGAAGAGCCAGGCTTGAACATTCTATTTTCTTCATGTGAGCCAGGACTTTGCAGCTCAGTTTCCAGAATTTCAGGACAGGACAGGAAAGGAAATCTCCGCTGTAGGCAACAGCCGTTTCTCCAGGATTGCGTCAATTAAAGACTCTGGATTTGTCTCGGAATCTTATCATGTTGGTGTAAAACCCAATAGTCGTGAAGAAGGTTCCTGGGATTATGATCTTCCACAGCCTTAGGAAATATCGATACTGGAATACAACATAGAATCCTCGCAGTCCAATTAAGCTGCAGCTTAATTGGGATCCGAGGATTCGTGGAATTCCAAAGGTTCGGCAAGCATCTGTAACCGAAAACCCGGGTATTATAAAAATGTTTTTTTGAACGAAGAAATTGTATAAAAAGAAATATAAATTGATTTTTCTTGTAGAATGTTTTTATTTTCAACCAGATAAGGCTGCCATATATGGTTTTAATTATATTTTTCAAAAAGGTTAGCTTGTAACGGTCAAACCTCTATAGTTCAGTGTTGGATAATGCAGTGTTGGACGTAAATGAAATTTACATTGCCTGTCAAATTGCGTGACATAAAAGCAAGCAGTTTAAACACGCCGAACTGCTTGATTGCGAACGACAAGCAGTTTTATAACTTCAATTTTCAAAAAATTTGAGAAAAATCGCGAACCAGAAAGTGAACCGCAAATAAAATTGACTTAAAATTGAATTTGTACATTAATAATATAAGAAAATTAAAAAAAAAGAGATGGACAAATTTTAAGAGGTGGAGGTTTCTTATGTTCGATTTTAAGGATTTTATGATTTTAAATCCAGCGTATTTCTCTAAACACTAAATGAGTTTCTTAAACCTGTTGTTACAAATGTTTCTCATCCTCAGATAGCTTTATTGGCCCCTTGCCTGTTATTTCGGGCGTTTACAAAATCTCAATTGGTTTATCCGGTTAATTAATATTTTGGAATCAATTGTTGTCGACACAAGCGCCAACAAGCCCCCACTCCGAACGAGTCCAAATGCTGGCAAAAGCCAAATGACTTTTCCGCCCCTTTCGCCACAACACCCCACCACCTTGCCGTCAATCGATTCAATATCCCTTGGCCATTAGATGGAGCCGGCTCGACTACAAAACTGAGCCCACATAAGCCGAAAGGAAAGCGCGTCCTTGCTGCCGTCGCCTCGCCTCAGGTTTTGGCTTTGGCTTTTTCTCAAACATCCTGAAAGGCCCAATCAACAGGTGAGCCAGGGATGTGTGTGTGTGTGTGTGTGTGTGTGTGTGTGTGTGGCCGTGTTTGTGTGTACTGTGTGGTGTCAGTGTATTTGTGGTTCAACAACCTGGCCGAGAGCCAGGAGTCAGTTCCTGTTAAGCAGCAGCAGGTCCTGGCAGGCGCCGGGGCTGTCGGTGTGCGTGAACAGCAAATGGCGAGAAATAAAACTGGAATAATTCAATAGGAGGCGTGGCACGCCCCGTTGCCCAGGATGGGAGTGAGAGAGGGGGAGAAAGGAGCACCAGTAAGGCAGCTTCATTTCTTGCGTAATGAATGTCCTTAGCAGGCAGGGCACGTTTCATGTTTTTTCGTTCATGTTTGCTCGACCAAACCCCAGTTTCCACTTTCTACTCTTGCCTCCCCCACCTCCCCCCAGAGAGTATCCTGTAAGGAGGCTGCCCATTAAAGCTGCTCCAGTTCTGGGCCCCCCTTTCATGCCCATTTCACTTAAGTTCATTTGGCAATTTAACACTTTCCGGGCACGCATCACGGAGCCAGGGACCGGGAGCCGAGCCGAGCCGGGCCTGTCGTCTTAATTTGCGTCGTTTTTTCTGCTTATGCTCATAATAAATGCAAAAAACAAATAAATTCTTGGGACCTGACTCGGCCGGAGTCGGAGCGGGAGCCGGAGCCGCTGGAAATGCCGAAAATATTTGCATGCAAATTCTTGACCTCGGCCAAAAGCAGCTCCGCTCCGTCAACCGCAATTTCAGTAAATTTAATTGAAGCCCCTTCGCCTGCTCATGCATATTTATTAAGCGCCGGCCATCCAGAGGGGAGTGGCGGGGCGGCGGGTCGAGCAACAGTTGCCGCACATTGCGCATACGCCGCGTGTCCCGTCCAGGAGTAAGTTTGTGGCGCAGCTCCAACTCAATTTAGCCACCCGGCACTAGCCTCCGATTATGCTAATGTTGGCCGGAAAAGTGGGAGAAAATTCAGTTTCGTTACCCGGGAGCGTGGAGGGCATAGGCAGGACTTTTCAATAAAAAAATAAGAAAGAAAAGAAAAGAAAAGAAAGGTGAGCGCTTTTATTTCGCTCTCGTATTTTCGCATTACCAATAAAAGACAGCAGGAATTTGCAGCACAAGTTTCCTCCTTTTCGTTTTTTTTTTTTTTTTTGGTCCTGGCTGCCTGGCTGCCTTTGCTTGCTTATCGCGTTGACTTTTTGCTTCCGGTCTTATTTCTTGCCTTTGGACAGGACACCGCTGCCTGTCTGCCGTATAACAAATAGCAAACTGTCTGTCTGTCGGCCTGCTCGTCCGTCCGGCTGGTCGTCCGAGCCTGTCCCGGCTCGTCAACAAATTGTTGCTCCGCCGCTGCGTCGGCATTCGGCCGGAGCTCTCTCGGCTATCAACATTGCGCATACGCCGTGTGTGCGTAAACTGGCTGGCATGCGGCCCACTGTGCCCACTGTACTATGACAAACTGTACTATGGCCCGTATAACAGGAGCCGTACAGCAGGAGCAGCAACAGCTGCTGGACGCACAGTTCAACGACAGTCCTCGTCTGGTTGGGTCCTTAGGTGCTAGAACGCGGCAGAAAGCACAAAAATATCAAAAAAGCACAGCCAGCACATCTCATATCTCAGGAGCAAAAGCAGCAGGAGTGGCAGGAGCTGCACTTCGGAGCCGGAGAAGCAACAGAGCTGGCAGATCCCCTTAAAGTTATTCGGCACAATTCCGCAAAAATTTTGGGTTGACCGTCTCGCGAAGTAATAAATCGAATCCCGGTAAAAAGTGACAAGCGGAGTGGAGTTTCGGGTGCCAGAGCAGCAGAGCGGATTAATCCTTGCGTAGGGATTCGCGGACCGCCCAGCGGCATAAAATGATAAGTAAGTGTACCGAAAAGTATATTGTCAAAAATTATGGGAACATCAAGCTAAAGGCTAACGTTCTTTCAAAACAAGTCTAGTCAGTAGTGTAGCAAGTCAGAGCAGGTCTAGTAACTAGCCTAACCTAATGTCCTTAAGCATCAAGACGTTTCAAGGACATTGCTTGTAAATTGAAGCAAGCCCGATATGAATCAAAGTGCCAGGCTAATAAGTGTGCTTTCCAATCAACCTGGACTCATAAAAACCTGTTTTAGTCTCTGTCCTCTTCCCCATCCTTCGTCCTGACGTGCCACTTCACATGTTGCGGCTGTTGCACGAGCGTCTGTTTAACGCCACTTAATGTCCTTTCTATTTACTTTCCGCTCCTCCTGCGTGCCCCTGTGCGCGACTACAATGTGTGTGTGCGCTGATGATTGCACAAAGCTCTAAAATAAAAAAGGGCTGGGGGAAAGAAATAAGGACATACACGCCAACACTTCTGTGTGTTCTTGGCACTCAGCACTCTCGCAGGACAACAGTATCGTGCGAGAAAAAGTGCGGTGCGAAAAACGGGAAAAGTTTCCCGCGGCCGCGGTCGCTGCCGCCTAGAAAAACTCTAAACAAAAGTTGGAACGAGCAACAGCCACAACATCGCGGAACAACATTAATTTACGTGCTAAAAGCGGCCTTGAAAACTTGCCGTCGTCATCGGGCGGTAATTGTGCATGAAAATGAGGATCGTTGGGAAGGGGGGAAAGGGGGGCAGGTGGTGGCGGTAGGTGGAAATTCTAGTCCAGGACTAGCTACTGCATTTCAGCATTGAAAGCCAACATCTTCGCCAGCACAATACCTACATAAGTAGCTCCCAGGCACCGAGGAAGAAAAGTAAAATTGGAAAAGTTCATTAAGATGAGTCGAAGCTGGCAGGCTCTCGCTTTTCACTTTTTCTGCTTACTAATTAGCAGTCGGCCCCCAAGGAGGGGGGCCCCGTCCACTGCCTTCTATAATATTATCTTCGTGGAGCGATAAAGATTTTGCAATTACAACTTATTTCCTCATTTTACGGAGATTTACGAGAACGAGGCGAGTGTCCTCTAAGCGAGTGATGAGTAAATCAACTCTGAATTCGCCAGCTTAACCGAAAAAAAAATACTCGAAGAAAAGTCGAAAGCCTTCCCAAAACTTTTTATATGATTCTGTTGGACAAAAAGCAAGTGCCAGAGTGTTTTTTTCGGGTGTAAATCAACACAAAATGTCAGGGGTTAACACAGAACACTGAAATAAATTCTTGGGAGGTATCAATTAGGAAACAACTGGGTCCTTAGAAAATTGGTCTAAATATACAAACTAGAGATCTTTAACTTGAGAAATCAGATTTTTTATTTATTTCTTATATTTGTTTAATAAAAATGATTGATGAAAAATGATTTAATTTTCGTTCTAAGTGTAGTTAAGCGTTCAATGATCTCGGTTTAAAAACGAAGGGGGCCATAAAATGTCGTCAGGAAGCAGGACAGAGGCGGGGAATGAGGATAAAGCGCCCCCCTTCCCGGACGGAGTTAATGAAACAATGCAGCGGTTGCTTAAAGACTTTCTTCAGCCCCAACCCCCTTCCTCAGGCATCGCGGCAGCCTTGCAGCACTTTTCATGTGTGCTTGTATGTGTGTTTGGGAATTTTACGAGACACGCTTTCTTTCTGCTTTCTCCTTTCGGCAGAGCCTTTCTCGGCTGCCTTTGTCGCTGCTGCCTTCATTTGCCAGTGCTGCTCATTTGGATTCCCATTTCGGGTTGTTGTATTTGCTGGTTGCTACACCCGCCCCGCCCTCTTCTCTCCCTAGCCTTCCCATCCTTCTGATGCCCCTCTTGCCACACGCCCATTCAAATCGGCAGTCGCATGAAATTCGTTGAGATTTACGCATATATTTGTATGGAGTTTACTCACTCGCCGCCAGAGAGCCCCTTGTTTTCCCTGGTTTTCCCCACCCGACTCGCCCCTCCCCTCTCGATTTTCCCCCTCCGGCTGCCACCGAGTGGCGGGGGGACAAGTCCAAAAACTCAATTGCGGCTTTTTATGTGTAATTCGCATTTTTGTTCGCCTTTGCCTGGCCGCGCCACTACGTCGCTTTCATTGTCGTTGCTCTCTGGATATTATTTTTTAATTTAACTTTTATATTCGGGGCTTTTGGCATATCCACCCAACAAAAACAACAACAACAGCAAACAAACAGCAGCAACAACAATAAGCGCAACTGAAACTGCCATGCCTCGCCTGTTTACTTTTATGGGCCAGTGTCTTTTGATTCTATAATTTGCTTGATTCTTGCTTTTTGTTCGTTTTATTAAAATTAATTTAAATGCGACAATCAGCGTGAAGCCCAAGCCCAAAGTCCGAAGTCCCAAGTCCTGAAATCCTCAGTTCGGGGTCCTCTGGCAAAAGGCAAACAAAAGTCCGTGGAGCAACCGGAAGGACAACAATGCGCACAACGGCATCAGCGGCTTATGTTAATGAGCACTTACAAGCTGTAATGACGGTGTATGGGTGGTAGCGGGGTGGGGGGGCCGACTGCAAATGGACAGGACAAGTGGCCGGCAGGATGACAAAAAAAAAAATGGACAACAAAATTTCCAAATTATGCAGCAGCCCAGGGAATGGCAATGAGCTTTGCCTGTATGTTTAATTAACACTTTAAAACCATCGTTTTCCTACATAAATTATGTGATGGGCGTGTAAAGGACATACAGGATATTAAAGTAAAACTATAGTGCTGAAAATAATTTAAAGTTTCCATTTGTCTCTCTCAAATAACTGTGAAAGGATACCTTATCCATCAGGATGAGGTGATGAGGTGGCAATCATACAGCTCCTTCCGGCGGCTCTCATCGCATTTCACACCACAGCTGCGATGGCAATCCACAATCCACAAGACGATGCCAGCCATATTTGTCATTTTATCAATACGAGTATCAGGATCTCTCACATGCACACACACACACACACACACACACACACAAATGCCCACATAAAGACAAGGACACATCTGTCTACAATACGTATCGTTCATGTTGTCCTTATTAGACTTGTATCCGTGGCTGCGGCAGACACATCGCTCAATTTTTGTTATCCTTTCTTCGCTTATTGGCAGCGGTTGCAATATTTCAACAGGCAAATGCCACACCCCATAACCCACCCAGTCACCCATGTACATACATACACGAATACATAGACATATATGGGATATGTGTTGCTCCCTTAACGCGTTGCTTCGCCTCGCTCGCTTGTTGATGGCACTTTGTCATGTATTCGACAAAGAAAATTGAAAATAAAAATCGTTTCTCAGCCCCCCGGAATCAAATTGTGAAGTTTTGTAAGCAAACACTTTGTCCTGATGGGGAGGGGATGGGAAATGGGAAAAGTCTAAGGAAAACCAAACCGCACACACACACACACACACACACACAGAGGCACAGGCCCACACTCACTTGCTCAAACGGGCATGTGCAAATAGTCTGCGAAAGCGGCTAAAGGTTTCTTTTGGAGAGCGGATGGAGCACTCAGCCTGATTTTCCCATACAGTGCTGGCAGGAAAAGTAGAAACTAACATTGCACCTGAGCTCCAAATCGAATCAACGTATGGTAGTTTTTTTATTGTTTACTTAAATAAAGAATATATTGGTCGTAGATGGGTCCTCTCAGGTCCTGAAACTAAAATAGAGAGACCAACTATGTTTCGTTACAAGAGGATACAAATAGAATTTATCCCGCAACTGTAACAATTAAAAAAAGTTCTTAGGAAAACACTAGAATTTTAAGAAATATTTATAATAATATTTATTTATATTTATTTCTTCGAACTGCAGAGCTATGTATGTTAGCCAAAGTACTCTGGGCAACTACATGTCCTTGTTAATGCCGAGTCCTAGGCAAATTGAAAGGGCTGTGTGCCAGCGGCTTATGGAATTATTCCTGGCATTGCAGCGGTTTACTTACATCAATTCCATATCGTGTGCGTGAGTGTCTGCCGACTGCCGACTGCCGGCTGCCGGCTGACATTTTCAAACGAAACTCGCTTTTCAAGTTCATATACACACTCCACTCTATGGCACTCACTCACACTCGTGTCCGGACGGACTGACACGGATGCTGGCAGTTGATACTTTTTCCCACACTCTTTATTTTTTTAAATGGATCTTTCTCTTATCCTTGCTATTTGTCAACCCCTCCAACAGGAGCCCGGACTCCAGAGTAAACTACATGCTACATCCATTTTCCCCGGCTGGTCTTTAATGGTGCCTTTTTTTGTTGGAATTTTTCTGGTTTTTACTCAGATTCGGTGGCCGCACTCAAATTTCGAGTAAAAGTACCAGCGCCCCATTGCGAAAGTGGATATTGCAATTCCCGTTTCTTTTCTATTCCGCACCATTTTCATTGTTCTTCGTGATTTTTTGTGGCCTTTCCGAAATGAAAATTTTTCATAGCATACATTTGTGGGCAATTTTCAGTTTTTGCAGCGCTTGCCATTCGTTCCTTTTAATTTCTCTCTTTTTTTTTATTTTTATTTTTTTTTTGCTTTTTGTGACATTGTGTTATCCTTGGAGTGGTCTATTGGTCACTTTATTTGCAGCAGCAATTTGGCCGGCTCTTTTCTGGCATTAGGTTGCATTTTTTTTTGAGTCAGTTGCCGCTCTGATTTATAGCCGGCAAATAGAAATTGTAATTGGTTCTCGTTTGCCACCGGAGGACGAAGGCTAATTACACGCTTTGCCACCGAAAGTGGATTTACGTTGTGGTGCACTCCTTTTCCGCATGTGCCCAGAAGTGGGTCAATTTTTGCCTGTCGACCATAATGCAATGGGAACGATAACGAAGCGATGTGTGTGTGAAAATGGGCGGATGGAAGGATGTTGGGATGCAGTTGCAGTTGCAGCGAAATGTTTACGATGTACACTTGGAAATACAAATTCAAATTCAATTTTTCAATGAGAAATTTGGGTAATATTGCTAAGGGCTTGAGCTCAACCTAGCTGAGTCTAAAACACACCAGAGCCTAAAAATATTTCTCTTTAATGTAGTCCTTTGATGTTTTTTCTCTGTAGCCTTCAGCTCGTTTTTAGGGCCACACAGTTTAGACATTTTACGCAAAAGCAATTACGATTACAGCCACTGAACCCATCCCCATGTCCGTCCCCAGCCCCTCCAGCAACCTCCACCCATGCCAACTGCCATGTTCATGTCAAA
This sequence comes from Drosophila atripex, assembly GCA_035045925.1. Lineage (NCBI taxonomy): Eukaryota > Metazoa > Arthropoda > Insecta > Diptera > Drosophilidae > Drosophila > Drosophila atripex. The sequence goes on along the minus strand of JAWNOP010000022.1, from coordinate 463,362 downwards.
GCTGACTCCGGCCACACATGCAATTAATAGGAGTGCGATCGCAGCAGACACGCACTCTTGGCCGTGTGTGTGCTTTGGCCAACTGTTGACCGACCCTATCGGCCGGGAACTTGACTTTCGGCATGACTCCCTAAAAATCTGAGGAGGGAACTGCGCTCAGTGCTCAGTGGAAAGTCACGTACCAACTGTTGAAAACACATCGTAAAACGTAAAACTTTGCTCTGCTCGGCTCGCTTAAAATGCACATAAAATGGCAGTGGCGAAAAAGGGTTGTCAGTCGGCCCTCCATTCCGCTGCCCCTGCTCCTGCTCCTGTCCCCGTTTCATAAGCGTTGTGTGCGTATGACGTGAAAATTTTCCAAAGCTGTTTTCCCAGGAACAACTCGGAAGCCGAGTGCCGACTGAAGTTGAGTGGAGAAGGAAGAACAAGGACGAAAAAAAGGGGCCGCGCATTATATTTTATGTTTGAGATGGGGCGTGCACACAACTGGGGCAGCAGGTATGCTAAAACTGCTGTGCAGTGATAATGAAGTTAATGCAGAGGGGGAAATGGAAAGGCAGCCGGCAGGACTCTGCGAGGAAAGGCAATGGCCGCCAAATAGCAATGAAGGTGTTGGGCTTGCCAACTGAGGCAGAAGCCATAGTCGAGGGGAGTAGGGAGTAATTAACTCACATGCGCAGCATAAAGCCGACTTATACACACGCACACACTGCCCTTATCCCCCTGAATAATTCAGAGTCCTGCAAAATGTGTAAATCGAGCATGAAATTTGATTTGACTTTGCCTGGCGACGACGACTTTAAAGTTCAAAATGTTGAGTCAAAATGAAGTCGTTCGCAGCAGAAGCAGCAGCACCAGCGAGCAAAAACGAAATCTGTATCAGGTGGAATGTGATTTTGGCAGCTTTCCGGACGGATTCCCATCACATTTATGCAGACATTCATTAAATGGAAAATGCTGGAATTCCTCGTCACGGAAATGCAGACTTTAAAGTCGCCATGGCAACGGAATTGCTTTAAATTTAAATGCGAAAACAGCGGCTGCAATTAAAGCATCAGCCGGGTATTCCATAAATCAGTTTATTAAAGTTTAATGTGTCAGAGAACACCATAATTGCATAATTTGATTCAAACAACAACGTAATTATTTAACACAATGTTACAACTTGACGAGCAAATAGTTATTCGGAGGATAGCCGCAGGAGGTATTCCTAAAATCAAACAATTTAACAAGGATTCGATTTGGATGGTGGCTGTCACTTATTTCTCCTCCGCTCCTTGACGAGCAACTGCATTGAAAATACAATTTGTAAATTCAATTAATTTGTTTGCCCAGCCGGTGTGCTGGGTGGTTTGGTGGGTGGTTGGGTGGCTGATTGGTTGTGTGGTTGGGTGGTTTTCGGAATGTAGTTCTGTGCTTGCCATCAAAGTTAATCTATTGCGCCAACAAATTTCTGTGACTGAAAGCTGATATTTTAACTGCTGCAATTATTTGTGGCCTTAAATGTTGGTGCTGCGCCACTTGTGTGCATTGCATTGTCCTGCCAGCGGGCTTATTTAATTTGATTAAGCCCGACACTAAACTAACAGAGGGAAGCTGCGAGCTCACCATGTTTGCACACACATATCCTTTTACACACACACCCACACCCACACACACCTCGAAAACACACAGCAAAAAATACATATTCTCATATGCCAATGGCCAATGAAAGTATTGCTCTACATTTCATTAAGTTTTAATTAAATTCACAGCATTTGCCAGCCATTTCCCCAACAGCGTTTTTTCTACCATCTGCAGGTCCTTCCTCTGTTTATGTGGCACACTTTTTTTCGGGTCAACGGGAAGCGGCGGGAAGGTTTGTTTTTCATTTTACACTCGAAGGAATGTGCCAGACATCTAATTTATAAATTAATAAGCAGTACAGTACTTTTCTCTCTAGATATGTACGTACCATACTATAGGAATGCAAATACATACGCTCCTAAAATTACATTTATACAATATTATATCTTTAGTCCTTTAGCTGGTATGTGCTCAACTTAAGGATCTAAGGTCTTTTCGTAGAAACATATCTTTGGTTGGGTAATCGAAATTCCGGCTTAAGTAGTTAAAAGAATTATATATAATATTTAAGTTTTTAGGGTATCTCCGGTTCTGACTTATATTTTTCCCCATTATCCTGGATGCGTGTTTGTTTTTACATATGCAGGTTGTGCAAACAGCCGGTAGACTGACATGAAAACGTGCCAACGTGGCCTGCTGAACTTCCGCGGATGCAGTTGCCCTCGGCGGCTGGTGCACAAAAAGGACCTCTCGCTGGTGGGGACAGTGCGTGTCAAAATGGACGCTTATCGTCACAGGATGGGTGTCAGGACACCCATTCAATCAAGTTGCTTTTTGTGGCACTAGAACTGGAAAGCGATGCCGGGCTAAGCACCTCTGTCCCTCTCCTTGGCGGTTTAAGCCATGCCACGCCACACCCCCTTTTTTTGCCTAACCACATGTTGCCATTTTTGCTCGCTGGCGGTCTCTTTTTTGTTCGTCTTACTTTAATGGCCTTGTGCCCTGCTGCGTTGGCATTTCGCCGCATCCTGCCACTAGAGCTATCCTTCCATGGGCGATAATCGATTCGGGACCAACAAGAATGACAGCAAAAATGGCGCGAGGGAAAAGTATTTTTATGAAAACTAGTACTATCAGTTTTAGAGCTGTGTGTGTATAAATTTAATAAATCTATTAGAATCAGGACTATAGTCTTCTTTCATTTAGCTCCAGGTAGAGTCTTTAAGAGCCAGTCTCGACTCTACCACTCTTAGTGACATGGCGGAAAATGAAATGAAAAATTCCCGAAATGCAGGAACCAAGTTTTCTTCAAACATAATTCGAGCGCCTGGGGCTGACTTGCTTAGCTGCACATTATGGACGGTGAAGAGGAACCCTTCGTCTGTGGCATCTTCGACTGCGCCAGTTTAAAGGTTTCAAGAATAAGCCGGAAAGCCAACCCCGTTGATTGCCCTCCAGCTGACGCGGGACTAATGGAACAGTCAGAAGCATTTGCCGGATTATTGAGCGATTCCAGGTCAAGCTATCCTGGCTTAGGCGATGCAACTATTTGTTTAGTCCGCAGCTAAGTTTTCCCATTTCCATTTCGGGTCGAGTAACTTTCATTGAAATCGGGATGGATGGTGGCCTTGCCTTGCAGTCGATTGGGTCGGGGCTAATATTGATTCGATTCTCTGTAGTCGTAGTTCGGCCGAGCATACTTTTCTAGTTCGCTGTGAGTTGAACAAATTTTCGAACAGGTGTTTGAATATCTCAGCCACTCCAGGACACCCCCCGTCGGAGCAACTCGGGCGCATAAATCAAAATGGGTTTTTAAACTGCGCGACTGGTCGGGGATTAAGCTGGGACATTCAACCAGGCCCCATTCTGCCATTCTGCCAGGATGCGCCACGCCAGGAGCTGTGCCTCATGTGTGCGAGCTGCCGTAAAACACAAACAGGCAACCACAAATATTTTGAAGCCCGACGAGCACGATGACAGCACGATGGCGATGATGACGATGGCGGTGGCTGGATGGGTGGATGGCATAAAACTTGTTGAATTATTTGGTCCTGGGACAGGACCTGGCTTTGAAAATTCTTTGGCAGTCTGCCCGCCTCGATGTGCCTCTCAGCCGAAAAACCGAATTTTTTATTATTATTGCAAATTAAAAAAGTTTACATTGGCTTAACTATGTGAGTGCCCAGACCAGGGCCAGGGCCAGGGCCAGATCCAGAGCCATACTGCTAACTCAACTATGTGAAAGCCAAGTTTTAGCCGAGAATGACTAAAGTCTGGGTATAAAGGGTGGAGGGGCCGGAGTGGTAGATTTTTGGCTGGAGGCTGGAGGCTAAAGGGAGATGGAGAAACGATTTGCAAAGTATTTTCAACAATTTTTGCCGCAGGCTCTGCAAAAAGCCGGCGTCCCAAAAACCCATCATAGTCAGCCTGTCTCACCTGACTACCTTTATTCAGGTGGCACATAGCCTCACCTGCCCCCTACCCGCCCCCATCCGCCCCGCCACCGGTTCGCTACTCAGCGGAGCGTATTAGCAAATTAAATTCCATTTTCGCAGGTGGGCGTCTGCTTGTGATTATGAACTCGCAGGACCACCTACTGGGTATGGGTGTGTTTTCTGGTCAGCCAGGTGTTGGCTCTTTTAAATCCGATTCCGAGCTGATTCCGAAGGTATTTATTTCTGCCAACTCATTAGAAAAATTGACATATCCTCATATCCTGACAAAAGGAAAAGCCAGAGCTAGAAAAATGCCGAATAGGAAAAATAAGGCACGAGACGGAAACTCACATCATCCGGCTGGCTTGTCGTTTATTGATGGAACGACTCGGGGAATTGATTAAAAGGCATTGTCAGACCCGTGGGCTTAAGCCACGTCAATGCACAATACACACACGTCCTGAGTCCTTATGCGGACGGACCTCGTATCCGGAGAATGCGAGGAGGGCGAGGTGTCCACACACGTAGTATGCATATATGCAGCGGGCTTTGATCTATCTCCGCGTTCTCGGCACAAAAGCAGGGCCAAGAACTTGTCTAACAATTTGACGCTTTAATCCCTGTACTGCGATGCCAAGAAAAATACAAAAAAAAAAAGGCCAGTAACATAAAAACAGAAAAACAGAAAACTGAGAAAAATCTGAAACAGCTCCTCGTCTACGCTTCGATTGGCCAGAAACCGAGATTCATTCCAACTGGCAGGGATAGCCTTCTGAGCGTGTATCCTGTACTCTGGCTGCCTTTCATGTGTCCTTTTCTGGTGTCGTATTATGGTAATTCGTATTGAGACCGATTACATGCCACATTCGAGCGTAAGAGTTTTCCACTCGGAATGTGAAAACCTTTGCAGCTCAATTTTCATCTCACATTCGAATGAAACTTAAACGGAAGCCAGATTGCATATAACACGTTTTAATCCTTTTAAAAGATAAAATAAATACGGTATTTTGTATAAGATTATTTATAAAACAGTCCACAAATTAATGTTTTAAAGAAAACAAGGTTTAGAGAAAAGCTATGGCATTTTGCGATTCTCTTTGAAAACTGAACACAGGACTGATGACAGGACTTTGCTGCTTTGTGTTGGCGCTGAAAACCATCGACATTGAACCCATCCTGATGCTGATGCTGACCGATGGAGAGTGCCAGCTCTCAGGATGGTGTCCTGCCAGTTCCTGGCTGGGGTGGCGAGGAATTCCATTAAATTAAATTGCATTTGGCCCGAGAAGCGCGGCCTTTGTGCGGGCATCTTCCTTATTTGCCGTCTTCTGATTTGCCACCTGGGACCCCTGCATGTAGGCCATAATTTAATAGTGTCTCAAACCAGTTTATTGCAGCTGCAATTTAATTTGCATGCCACATCCCTTCCTTACTGACTTCCCTCCTCCTCCTCCACCACGCAAAACTCACGGTCGAGTCAAGGGCTTTCCCACATGAACTGTCGCTGATTCGATTTGAAGCTCCCCAGTTAATCAATTGATTTTACCTTCAGCTGGCGGAGAAGCACCTGTTGAGCGGTATCCTGGCAACAGGAGAACTGGAAACTGGCGACTGGAGAGCAGATTTCTCCCATACATCTGCAATCTAATTCAATATGCATTGATTGCTAGTGCCGCTGTCCTGTCCTGATGCTTTTATTGCATTCACTTGATTTACGAGGGAATCGAGCATGCAATTCTCTGAGAAAACAACTATTTCAGTAAAAGTTATGCCAAGAAGTTGATTGGATTGTCCCCATTAGTTTTCCACTGAAAAAAGTCAGTCATGCTTGCGCCGCATTAAATTTTCAATTGTCGCCGCGACTTAATCAATTTTGATTGCCGGGCTCCGCCTAATCCTTGAATCGGAACATCGATATTAATGGTCTTTCTCTGTAAATCTTAACGGCGAACCATTACGGGCGATTACTATGCGGATATTGTGGCCGGACACTCCACTCCCCCTCCACTTCCGTTCTGCTCCGGGGAGTGTGCGGTCAGTTTCTGTGGTCGTTTGGCATTTTACAGGAAATCAATGGACCGCCCAAGGGGGCGTAAAATTTTATTAGCGCAAAATGATTTCATGTGCCAAATATTTGCCAAAATTGACGCCGACTATGCTCGGGCACTGCTGCCCCAAATGGCGCTGCTAATGGCGGACATTAACGGGGCGTATGCGCAATCTGCGTTGTCATGCAGGACACGCGTCGGTCCTGGAGTTGGCTTTAAGTGCACTTTGTCCTTAATCCGTGTGCGTAAGGGTATGTGAGTGGCTGTGTCTGCGTGTCCGTGGCAGTGTGTCCTGCCTGCAGTTAATGTCCGTTTATCGATGGGCGCCAATAACGATTACGCCGCCAGTTGTCCTCAATTTTCGTAGTTATTCATAAGGGAGAACACGACACAATCCGAGTTGATAAATTATGGTTAAATTAAGTTTTAATTTACTTTTAATAATACCTCTGTAAACAGTTTTGAATAAAGGTAAGCGAGGCTAAGGCCACGATCTTTTCCAACAGCTGGCAATGCCCCACAGCGATGGCTATATTTCTGCCAATATTGTTCCGATTCTTGAGCGGAATACCTCAAAAGAATCATGAATCGATTTATTGGCATTAACCACTAAGAGAATACTGAAATGCAGAAGTGGAGATCGATTGTCTATTAATTCAGTAATCTTTTATGTGGTATTTTATTAAAATGTTTCTTTGATTTATTTTTATTTTTAGGCATTTGGTACAACAGTGACCACCGCGATTGGGTACGCGTTGCCGGACGATAGTACCCATTGTACCCTGTCAAAGGGTTGAGACCATCATCACTGCGCAAATCATCCTCCTCCAGCAGCAGCAGCATCAACAACGCCTGCCCTCCGCCGCCGCCCACTCCGCACCAGGTGAACTCCGCCACAGCCGCCGCCGGCAGCAGCACTCCGCCTCACTCCCAGCATCCGCATCTGCATCAGCACCCATATCCGCATCAGCATCAGCATCCGCATCAGCACCACCACCAGCACAGGCGCAGCAGCAGCTCCAGTCACACCAGCCACGCGGAGAGCTCGAGCGGTTTGGCCACAAAACCGGCCATCAATTTGCTCGGTAATCAGCTGCAGGTCAACTACTTTGAGTTCCCGCCCACCGCTCCAGGTCAGGCGTTGTTGGTCAACAGCGGTCGCACCACAGCCTCCACACCGTCGCTGAACAGCCACCAATACCAATACCAATACCAGTACCAGTACCAGTACCAGTACCAACACCAGCACCAGCCCGGAGGCACCCCTGTCGGTGGCAACTACAGCTCGGCAGTTGCCAAAGCGGCTGCATCCACCGCCTGTGCTCTATTAGCGACGTGCCACGTGTCCAGGGAATCCCCCAAACCGAGGCAACAGAAGCCACAGCCCACTCACTCGGAGGAGCTACAGGGCACCACAAGCAGCATGGGTCGACGCGAGATAAAGCGCTCCAATACGAGTGGCTCCACCACCAGATCCTACGACAGCGGCAGCGGTAGGTACCCATTACACTCGAAGAAAAAGGAGTCTAAACAGAATTGCTTTAAAGTTGAAAGCCATTAATCCTTGCATTAAGTTTCTTCTACTGAAAAATACTTAAAGAACAGAAAACAGATCCATTCAATCGAAGACAATTTCAGAAAATAAAAGAGCGGTGGGGTGGTGCGGTGGTGTGAGGTGGGCGTGGCAAGCCGTAATCGCCTTACGTTCTGTGATTGGGTCCCTGAATACCACGGGAAATGACATTAGGCTGGCAAATTAACTCAGCGGAGATTTGTTGTCAAGCTGCCGTTGTCCTGCCTAAGACTATTTTCTGAGCTGAGGTTCTGAGAGGTGTTAACTGGGTGGTGGGTGGAGGGGCAGCAACATAGGAAGCTCCTTCAGTCCCAAGTGAATAAGAAATAAAGTAATAAAAGAGAAGAGCTTCAATAAGAACAATCAATTGTTAGGAAATTAGTTACTGGGACACTTTGACTGCGACTGGGGGAAAAAAATGAAATGAAAAGAAAACCATCAACGCTTTCCGCTAATTGTGAAAAGTTAGTTAAAATATAAATTAAAAGTTTTCACATCTAGGCCACCAATTAACTTTTTGCGGAAATTGAATAAAATTGTAATTAATTAACGCTTATTCGAAAGTATCTTGTATCTGAAACCCATCTAGTCATCATAATAAAAAACTCTTACATTTTAACCAAAACAGTTGATGAATAATTTATTATTTCCGTTTATCAAAAATAGGACTGCCTTTGCACCAGTCATTGTTGCAAGCCGCGAACGAAATTCAACTGACTAGATATGTTTTTCGAAACTATGAAATACATTTGTGAAAATTAAATGGGGCTTTCCCCTAAATACTAAACATAATTCGCGAGGCAGACTTCGAAGAGCTCACTGAAACACTGAATTTTTCGCAGTTCACGAGCAGCCGGATATGATGTTCGAGAGGCTCTGATCGCATCCATGGTACTGGAAGCAGTCGTAGGTGGAGGCCAGGTTCCTCAGCTTGCAGCATAGCTGCGAGGCACGGTGGCACTTGCTGCCCGCTTGGTAATCATACTCCTGGGGATACTGGAGGGTGTCTGGAAGGATACGACAAGAGCGGGTTAAAAGGGGGTGGTACTGTCGGGTTAGTGCGGTTAACCCCACCTTGTCTGAAGGATGGCCGGGCGGGTGCGGCTGGGCGGGCGGCGGAGGAGGGGAACGACACAGAGGCGGCAACTGGGAAGGCTTCCTCCAGGATACCGTCGGCTGCAATTAAGAGGCGTCAGCATGTAAACCATCGTGCAAAGTGCAAGTGCTGGTGCGAGTGTTGTAATGCTTGTTATTTGGGGTTTGTTGGCAATGCGGGGCTATGTTAGGTATGACTGTGCCTTGGTTATGTAAGAGCTTGTTTTCGCCAATTGAATGGGTCTGTTTGGGCCGCAATTAATGCACAACAGGCCCTAGTTGGTGACTTAACGAGCACAAGCAGTTGGGACTGCATGGAACTAAACCGTGTATGTAGTGGGGTGTCGAGATACTCTCATATACTAAAAATTCGTTCTCTACGAAGGAGACATTGTAATGATATCCCCTAGAACTGTGTCCGGCGCCCTCCCATTGCAGTTGCAGGTGTAAATTGAGCTCTGCGGCCTGTAATAGATGGCCAATTAAAAGATAACCCATCAATGGGCCGCAGGACCCTGCCAGTTAATTGATATGGCTGAAGGGATTGTGTAATTGCAATTGAATTGAGGCTGGATTACATGGCGGGACAATCGAATGGCAGCCAATTAAGCAAACATATTCATGTCGCAGAGTACATTGCAATATTCTTAATTGAGTTTTTGGTTTCATGAACTCGATGTGCCGATGAATGAGTTGATGATTGGACCAAATTATTTGAGAACAAATATGGTTAGTGTTACATCTAGTTTTTTTGTTGCCAATAAGCACATGGTTAGTAATTTGATTTAATAAATATATTTAGTTTTTACCAAGTGCCAGTTTTTACCAATGCCAGCTAAGCGTACAACAAATAGAGCTACAGGGAAAAATTCGCTTTATTTACAAAAGTTAGGTTCTAGAAGGGTGTTTAAAATTAATTAAGTCTGTGCCGGGAATGCGGAAGGCGGATCCTGCGGCAGGACCTCTGTATTATTGATAGGTGTCCAGCACTTTGGACAACGAACCGTCAAACACACCCTCGTCGGCGCAGGGATTTATGTCCCAGAAGGCGCCGTTGCATTTAAACTCCTCGAAGCAGCTGTACCGGATCTTCCTGCTACCGCTGGTGCAGCAGTTCACAATGGCCCACACACAGCTGGTGACTTTCGGGCTGCTGGTGGGCGGCTGCTGTGCGACTGGTTGCTGGGCGATCGGTCTCAGGGTCGGCAGGGCCACCAACGGCCTGCTGGTGCTCGACATGGGGCGTCCTATATTAAATACATCACAAATAGTTATGGTATAGGTAGCGATAGAACAAGCCTTCAAAGTTAAGCAACCAAAATCACCGGGGGTTATTGACAATTCGGAAATGGCACTTAAAGCGTTAAGAAACTGCAAAACCTACTTGGGGGTGGACTGACAATCCATGAGGGTCGAGATGCAGGAGACCCACCATCGCCGAATGAATTGCTTTCCGAACTGCCTCGAGGAGGAGGAGGGCTGGATGAAGGAGTACTGGGTCTAGTCTGATTGAAAACAGAGAAATCGGCCAGGGAGGGATCGGAGTTGTGGAACAGGAAGTCATCTCGACTGCCCACGCTCACTGGCTGGCGATCTTCCTTTTTCGTCCAATTGGGATTCTTGCCGAGATAAATGGGCTTCTTGCCCGCCACCGGTAACCTGAAATGGTTCGTCAAGGATCTCAAAAGGACTAATCCAAACAGATGCAAAGACGGGCATTACCGTGACACATAGTAGATAGGTGGGATGTTGTTCTGGGCATAGGGAGAGTTATAGTATAGACTCGGCAGGTAGGCCTGTCTTCGCTGGCGACTGTGACTTTGGTACTTCTTGGGGTACTTCATCAGCCACTCCTCTTTGACGGGCTTCACCAGCTGGATGGCGTCCTGATTGCTGACAGGACCCGTTTTCAGATCGGAGTTGAGGACAATCGGTTCGTCGGACAGGATATCGAAGTAGATCTTCTTCTCCTCCGACTTGGCCGGCTCGGTATGTCGGTGTGTCTTGTGGTGCTTTTTATGGTGAACACCAGTATTGGCATCTTAAGTGAGGAAAATCGTAATTAGTATACTCAGAGATTGAAATTTGTATATTTCTAAGCTCACTCTTATCTTCGGTGACAAAATCCTCCTTGTACATGATCACCGGATGATCCTCCTGGAAGGCGCCATCCACCATTTTGACTTCATGGATCTGGGAGATTAGTTGCAGGCAATTTAAGAAAATATATTGGATTTCCTTTGGCATCCACTTACCTCCACATTGTCGGCATCCGGTGGAATGATGGCCAAGTCGCTGTCGTCCTCAGCGACAGGATGTCCTGTGGCCAGGACACCGACCGCACTCACACACAGAATCAGGGCCAAGAAAATGCTGCCACAGGGCAGCGCACTTCGATTCATCTCCTTCAGCTTGTCGGGGCGGGTCTGCAATTGGCAGAGAGCAAAGAATGTGCATTAGTTCAACTTTTATTTTTCAGTTCAATCTCAATTATGTACTTGACCCAGCCGGAAAAAACAAATCACAAAAAAGGAGGAAGAAAGGGAACCTCGAGCGAACATCGCACAGCCACGTTGGGAAAGTTTAAAAGTTGTAAATTTTGTTGCGGTTTGTTTTGTCGGCTTCTGACCCCCTCCGACCTCTCAGTCGCACCACCCAACCCCCCACATCGGCCCAAGGATAAGGATTGGGATAAGGATCGGGATCAGATTCTGGTCTGGCTCAGTTCAGTTTGCTTGGGCTTGGCTTTGAGGTTTGTTTTAAATTAGACATCAAGTTGAGTTCAATTTTTCTTGGCTTTTGTTGCATGTTTGGCTCTGCGGTAAACTTTTGAATTACTTTCTCTGGCTTTCGGTTCTTCTCGGCTTTGTTCTTTATTTATGTTTTTTTATTTTTCGTTCTACTTTATTTTATTTTTTAGTCCCGGTTGAGGTCGAAAGTTCTCAGCCATAACCCACTGTGGTGGTTGTCCTCCGAGCGTAAAAAACTTGTCCCACACCCCCGAACACCAAACACAATGGCTAAGTACTTTGGGTATTTTCATATTCTAATGCACACACAGTTGCCACAACTTTGGACTAACCGATTGTCCGAAATCGAAATGAAATGTTTTTTTCAAATATTCCTTTCACTTGGCCCGTTTGAATTGAACTGAACCGAGTACGTTCAATTTCAACTTAATATAAACGAAAGATAACACTTTGAACAGCTGCTGCGCTGTCACTCTCTTAGAGGGTTCTCTGAACAGATAAGGAAATTAGTCATCGTGCCAGGTATTCTTGAGAAGGAAAAACTCGTCAACATCGAGACTAATAAAGTTGATTTTGTGACTATATATTGACTTAACCGGGACGTCATTGCAAACAACTGCTAAAGTAGAGTACGTTTCCAGAAGCACACAATCTACTGAAGACAAAAGTCATGGAATTACGAGCCAAGATAAGAGGATGTAGGAGAATCGAGCACAGAAAATACCTTTTCAGGCCATCAATTGATTTTATTAAGCTTGAATTTTTATTTCGACCAAATGTAATTGGAAATTCCTCATCTGTCGATTGGGATAATTGAATTTTTGCATAATAATTGACCAAACAGTTTGCATATTTTGTCCCAACGATTTTGCGGTGCTTGCAACATTGCCATGCCAGGATAATCCATTTCTGGGGTCAAAGCCCGATGCGAATCAACTAAAATAAATTTGCCGAAACACATTTCCTGCTTCCTGTTGCATTCGTGCAGCCCATAAAAGTATGCTAACTGGCGAGAGCCTTCTATTTTTGGTCGGTAAACACACACACACACACACACACACACAAACACATACAAATCCACCCACACTCGGGCACTTGGCCAGAACCGTAAAGGCAATCGGCTTGCTGAGCCTGCTCGCTGGAGCTGAAAATATCAGGTCGGGACCCAGCCACATAAAAACTGAAGCAGCAAAACAAAAACGGCACAAAAACTCGATTCCGAAAATTGTGTGAATAGCCAGCGGAAATTGTAAGTTTGTTGGGGGAATAACCCTCAATTTGTTGCAAAAAAAAAAGCAGCAATGACAATTAAAAAGGTAGAAAGGGCTGATGAAGTGAGCCACAAGTGGCAGGAAAATAAATGAGCATCGAAAACAAACAAATGGGAAAATAAAATTGCCAGCCACCCCATCATAAATATGAATAAGCTGCGAAATAAGTATTTTGTGCTAACCTCACATGCTATATGCTGTTTTTACGCACTTATGCCGAATTGCTGATGGAACTGCCATTAAATATTCCATTTTAATATTTCACAGTAAAAATAGAGAGCCCTCTTAATTGGTTTTCGAGTATTTTTTTTTATTTATTTTTAGTTTGTATTTCTTTGAAAGCAACCGAATTTTCGACAGTCATGGCAGTTTTTGTGAATCTACAGGCTGTCGAATGGATTTTATGCTTTGGATTTGAAATAATATTTTTAGCCCCGAGTAATTCAATTTGGTCGAAACGAGTGTTTTGGCCAGAAACTATGGCTGCTTTACAACAACATTTGGGCCTCGCTAAATTCAAACTCTGTACTGCTGGCGGCTTTATTTAATTGGATTTAGTCGGGGGGGATTTTGTCAGAGAGTGGGCAACCATCAAAACTCAGGTGAAGAAAGCCCGAACGGTGCCAGGGTCACTGGATCCATGGCTCACTACTGGCGAGGAGGGGGAACCCCTTTCAGCACTGCCTGCCATTAGCAATATTAAATATGACGCTTTCATTAAGCCAAATGTGTTTGTGCATTATTCATGGCCCCATAGCTCTGTCCATTGATAATTTAAATAATTATATGCAAAGTCCTGACGGCTCTCACCTCAGCGCACCTGGGCCACATGCACTACTCTATAGAGTACACCAGTATGTATGGGGTGCACCCCCGCTCGATGCACTCTGACCGAAGGCAAATTTAATTTCAAGAGCGCCAGAAACAAAGTAGCCGCAAAAAGGGGGTCACATATACGAACGTCGATTACCACTCATTAGCAACTTATCGGCAGCGGGGCGAATGCAATTTCAGGTCCTGGCCAAAGCCCTGGGCAAGATGATGTGGTCAGCCAAGTGTGGCAGGCATCCACACCCACATCCACGCCGACTGTGGCAAGCAGGCAGGTCCTTTGTCGCTTTTCAGAACAGTTGCCGAACGGCGGGCAAACTCATAAAGTGGCGCGGAAAATCGGTTTTAGGAACATTAGAAAGTCGCAAGGAGCCAGATATGCTTGGACTTAGAAGTAGGGATACAGATACTTCACTTTAATCGTGGAGCTGGGCAAACACCCGGAAATCTTCGATCAGGGCCAGTGCTGCTAATTGATATGGAAATTCGGTTGCTGCCCGGAGGCGTCGAGCAAACTCATCAAAGTCGAAAAACTCATTGCAGATGCGATTAAAGGCAAACAGAGCACACCAGTTGGGTAAACATGCAGCGAGGTAAGGAGGAGATGCTTCAATCGGCAGCATATTGAATCCTCACCGCTTGCTCTGACCTAAAAATACGCAATAAACGTCTCTGGTTTTTATTTTGTATTTTCTGGACCGCCTCGGCTTGCTTGGCTTTCATGATGATCAGCGAAAAATTGTAAGTGAAAATCCCCCAGAATGTGATTTAAAAAGCGAACAAAAAAAGTTTATTATTTCTGGCGTGTGTTTATGCGGCTCTTTTATGGTCTGCCTTTATTTTTTTTCGTATTTTTTTTGGTGGAAAATTTGTTCATAAATTGTTTATGCCTCAGCAACACGTGGCGACGTTTGAGGCTGCCCTGGCTGGCCATTGTTCCTCTTAATTGGCTCAGGAACCAGGACATGGCCACAAAAGGCAAAATGCGAAGGCATCCTGTATTGCATTTCCCCAAGTTCTATTCAAGTGTCAAAGTGTCGCACATCAAGTCAAGTCACGTAGTTGCACCGGCAATGGCAATGGCCGTAGCATGCAAATGGTTTTATGAAAATCCAGGACATGCCATACCGGATCCAATCCTGGGCAGCCCGGGCATAATTGAGATGTCCTGACGATGGGTCGAATCAATGGGTGGTCAACTGGGGGATTGTAATTAAGCCGGCTTGACCTTTTTCCTGCATAAAGGTTGTTGCCACCGAATGCAGCAAGTGCGTAATGTGATTTGGCCAGCCAACGATGCGTATGCGTAACATTTTCAGCCATCACAGCTGTATTTTTTCACTGTTTTTGTTTGTGTGTTTGTTTCTGTTTTTCTGACATACTTTTATGGCGTCGTATTGATGCACCTCACCACACACCACACGATTTCCCTTTCATTTTCTGTTTTTGTGAGTGGTATTTTCATTTAACTGGAATCTGGCATCTTGGCCCCCAGGCCGACGGCCGGCAACTTTTCTTATTATTCGTCGGAAAGCGAAATTTATGCGGCACGCACATGAGCAGCAAACGGGGGCACATCAACCGGACAGAAACATTGCGAATGGAAAATGTTTTTCTCGTTCTTGTCTCAAGTTTTGGCGGCTGATTCGGGGAAATGAGAAAAAACAAATGGAATACGCCCTTGAAAAACTTGAAAATATAAGCCACCTTTGAGAGATAGATTGCGCTGGACATTTGTGGTGCAGCTATTATCCTTTCACCTTTTGGCCTGAATCGAAATCCGGTTGACGGCATCGAAAAGTTTTGCCCCATAAAGGATGTGTAGCAACACCCGTCAGGGACATGGGGCAACAATAGATCCCCAGTGCAACGAGCTGTCATGGTGTCCTGTGTGCTGTCCTGTTCCCTGTTGCTATTGCCAGGGCCGGGATGACAACAGAAAACACAGAGCCTGACACAATCATGCGAACTTTACCGACACACAAAACAGACTCCATGCAGCACAGGGGACATCAGAAGCAGTCAAGTTTTGTCATCTGACAGCGGCACGAGCCACAAACGAAAATAACGCAAAATACCGACGGGCTTCAAAGGGAATGGGCCAATGGAACGGGCTTGCCAGAACAATATCAACATGTTAAAAGGCACAACAAGTGCCCAGCCCAGCCAAGTCTGCCCGCCCAGCCAACCACTCGGTACTTGCGGTCCAAAAGCAAGTCCACTTCAAGTGGCGCCACTTTTGGTAGCAACCACTTGGCCACTTTGCTGCAGTTCTAATTGCAAAACTTGCGCAAAGCCAATGCAGACGAAATTATATGCACTCAGCGGCTCAGTGGCATCTCCGGGTCTTTGGGTCTCCGGGGAGGAGCATAAATACTGCTGCTGTCGAGGAGCGGCTTAAACCGGTCTACTCTTAAGTGGCTGCAACCTGGCAACCTGACAACGGGGCATCCTGGCAAATCCCTGGCATGGGAATGTCACTGGCAGCCTGTCCGTATGAAGTATAACTGAAAATAGATTATCAGCCAAGGTATTTCCCCAGGACTTCCCGCCCTAGCCCCATTCCCTGCCCCCACCCATCTTAAGCACCGCCAATTCGCTTAATTGTTATGTCAACGCCCGGCCCACGCGGCGTATGATAAATGCTCCAAAGTAAACATCTGTGCTTACAGACTGTGCTTACACAAGCAGCCAGGACTCACTGCGCCCTGGGCAGCCCCAACAGCATTTTGTTCCCCTCTGCATTTACATCGGCTCAACTGTCATCCGGCAAATAGCCGTTTTTATTCGCCAGGACGAGGGCCTCAGGCTCCGCGATGTCTAGTGATTTTTATAAAATTAGTGAAATGTTTCGTTGATACTTTCAACTCCCCATAGCAAGGGCTTATATTCCAATAGAATATAATTCCTGAACAGCAGAAACCTCAATCCCCCCAATCCTAGAGTAAAATATCTGTTATACAACTGGAATAATGGTCTGCAGGGCGGGGCTTAACCTTTGTGCTGGAGGTCCTTGCTTTTTGCAGGCTTCGAAGTGAAACTAATAATGTCATTCGTTGAATGCCAGGATGCCAGGATGTTGGTTCAACTGTCGACCGAGCTGGGAACGCACAATTGACAGCTAAATTGTCTGTCAATTTGTCTCGCTGACTGGATGCGTTATCCTGTCGATGGCAGTGTGTGCGTGTGGCCTGTTTTGTTGGCCATTGTTTAGTTTTGGCCAGCACTGACAGATTGCCATTATCGTGGCTGCCATAGCCAGTTGGCATTCCAGTTGCCGTTACATACTGTTGCTTACTGCTGATGCTGCATGGCACGCGTCGCTTCCGCATTTGTGTGGCCGCTAAACTGCGGCACCAATTGGAAGCCTCGTCCTTTGTCACTCTGCATACTTGTTTATTTTCTGAGGGACCACAAATACATATGTACGGCTATATATAATATTTTTCTGGTCTGCATCGCTCTGAATAGCAAAGTTCAAACGGTGGATCAACTAGCCAACAACTAAACTCCACACTCGACAGGATACAGGATACAGGATGCGCCCCATCCACTTCTTATCCCTCATCCGATGTCTCCGGTTTTTGGGTCTCATGTGTGCTCTTTGAGTCTTGCGCTTCGTTTGCGTCGCATTTGCGTTTTGTTTGTATATCTTGGCACACGTCTATTTGCGTTGCCTGTCGGGCCTATGGTCCCCGTTGCCTACGGACGACAGGACCTTGGCAAGGACAAGGACAAGGACAAGGACAAGAGGCAAGGATTTGCAGTCTATACATGTCGCCTGCCTTCCGACTGTTTGCCCAACTGTGGCGTTTGGTGGCAGTTTCTTGAATAATGCAAAATAGTAGCATCAAATAACGGCACCAAAAGTGACTTAAAGTTTTAATGAAAATGCCAGGCTCGAGCAAACACACCAACACAACACACACACACCGCACACCAGTACAAAACTTGTCCACACACGCACACCAGCTCACTTGCACACACTCTAAAAGGCTCACTTCCTCGAAAGCGGCGCAAACATTCATACATTAAATATTAAGTGGCTTTATAGCATTGGCCCGTAGTGCATATTAAATTTACACTAAAAAAAATGAATGAAACCCAAAGGAGGACGCTGTGTCCTCTAACAGTAAACAGTAAGCCTGCTCCTGGTAATTCTCAAATATTAATTCCATTCCATGCTTCAATTCAATTTAACAACAAGCAAATTGGCATTTGGCTTTGAAACTTTAGCTGCCATTTGGGCCCTGGTCTCCGGACTCCAGGAATTTATGGCCAAATCAAAGTCAACAACTTGTCGGGGTCTAGCCCCCGCAATAACATCGAATGGTTGAGGCTTATTGATTGAGCTATTTACGAGTGTATGGCAATAATAATTCTGCTCTACAGCTCCAACTGGGCTAGTCCTCCGGACCACAAACTTTTGTGCGGGTTCTGCCACAATATTAAGGTGTCTCGGTCATGTTCGATTCGGCCGTGATAAATAGTGGCTTAAAAACATTTACGAATTTGTTTTGGCTCTACCTGCATATTTTCATGTTAATTTAAATGCGATTGTCTCCTCATTAGGGCGGAAATGGTATTCCCTGGAATACCACAGCATATTTGTGTTTTGAATGAAAATATTTACTCAGCTTTTGCTTTTAAAAATGTATCACTTTCAGTCGCCAGGGGGAAAACAATAGATGACACTTGTTAGATCACTTTAAATATTTATGAAGCCAACACACCCCAGCCTACAAGTCAGTTCATCAGTGAAATGCATTTTGAATTTGTCACCCAGCTCGGGGATGCGGTGGCACGTTGCACGATTCCAATAAATCTGGGGCGTGTCAAAATTTCCGACTTTCCGATGATTGATGTGGGCGTTGACGGGGGCGTGACTGCAAAACCGCTGACTATTCAGACGCCCCCGACCCCGACCCCGGCCGAAAAATGCGGCCAATTAGTCAAACAGAAAACGTTTTCGGCCGCCTTGTCAGCCAGCCTGTAGTGGCCAAAAGTTGCCAACCTATGTAGTCCTTGCCGGCACGGCCAACTAATTAAAACACGCTGAGCAAACTCCCCAGCGGGCGGGAGTGGTCTGGTGGGAGGCCTAGAAGGACTAGGGTTGGGATTGCCATTGGGCTTGGGATGAGATTGGGATTGGTATTGGGGAGTGGTAATAAGCACGTGCCAGTAGAATTAGTGAGGTCGAGACATCGTCATCGTTGCACAGGAGAAAAATTGATATTTTTATTGAAACCAATATGTCATATTTTAGTAAAAATTTTTGTAGACTTAAGTAATCCTGCAGATTGTAGCTTACGCAGTGCAAATATGTTTCCTTCTTCCTTTTATTTGTAATACGGGTCGTATACGCAATTTTTTCTCAGTGACCCTTTACGCGTTCGCTTAATTCCGTTTATTCGTGGAAGGGGCGTTGGCCACGCCCTTGGCATACAAATTCAGTTCGGGATGCGGAAGGTCAGTGGTCTGGCCCCTAATCGAGAGTGACGAGCACTGAAGACGAAAACAATCCCCGATTTTTTCAGGTAAACACTACTGCCGAAAATCGAGTCGCTTCGCAGGTGTGATTCATTTCGAAATTCAGCTTAAATTCGGGTGATTAGTAATCAGGATTTCCAATGCTGACAATGGGATATGGTAATTGTGATGAGCTGGAGTGACAACTAAGATTAAGACACTCGAAAGCCTCTCAAAGATGTTAGAAATGTTGACGGCCGTAGAGTATGATCTCATGCGCGTGACATATTTGGGGGCTTAAAGTCATTACAATACCATTCTGGTCCACGGAGCGTGACCAAAAACGCTGAAAATCTTCATGGGTTTTCGGGGACTTTGAACTCGAAAATCACCCAAAAGTATCAAATTTTGCCCATTAACCTGCGGAAATGCTATTGGCCACCTAGATAATCTTTTGAATGGCACTCGTTTCTAATTAGACGCTGGGAAACCAGCTTCTTTATATTTGTTTTTTTATTTTTTTTGCTATTAAAGCAATTTGTGCGGGTACCCTCGCCTCAATAATACTATAATTAGCAAACTAAAAAATCACCAGCTACCTGAAGTGTGAAGCCAAAAAATGGAATTTGTGTTTATTTGGAATCCCACCTAGATTTATGGCCTTATGGAACCAATTGGTTTATAAATACATATATCATGAAATGTAATTAGAGTTTATAGCGTATATTTTCTAACTCTGGAAGTCACTCGATGGTAATTAAATCGATTTTATCAAAGCAGGGTAATGGAATGCTTTTGAAACAAGAGAGGGGCGTAAGCATCAAGTTAATTGAATTAATTGATAGCTCTCATTCCAGATACTTGCAACTGCGTCTTGTGTCTCTCGCATTGATTATAAAATTAGACAAAAGGAGCTTTCAGTTACCTGCTCTATAAAAAATGGAACTGGTTTCCCCCTCGATTGTGTCATGGCTGAGTTCTTAGCTGGTTGGCATCACCTGTGCATCACTCTTGTAATGCTGGTTGATGTATTTACAAAATGCAAATTTTAATGATCTAAGACTATGAGTGACTATCCGGTATTTCCTGGCTGTCAGGCAGAAATTATGTTTCCATACCCATAAACCGCAAAAAACCTAACCACAATTCTTGTGGGACATATTTGACAAAGCCAGGTGGAGCAATAAACTGCCGACGCGTGCCTGTGGCTTAGGGCTTAGGGCCATTTAAGTCAGAGCGTTTTGAGGGAAACTATTTCAGTGATTTAAGATTAGTTTTTCGTCGAACCGTGTGATTTCTTGCTCTAAAAATAAATGTATGTATATCCTCTAAAGTCACTACCAGAACTTAAAATTCATGGCCAGTTCTCATGCAGTGACTAATTGCGGTGGAAAACCGAGAGTCATGGCATTTCCAAAACCTACGACCGATAAGGGGTCTAGTATCTTGTACGTCACTTGCCTGCAGAAAGGAATCTTATTGAATGAAGCCCCAACAAGTAAACAACAATACAAAAAATTAAAACAGAAACGGAATCTACCATAAAGTCCGATGTAAATAGGGGCTCGAGTAAACAGTGTAAACAAAAAGCGAGCACGCCGGGGGATTCCAGCGTTTAAAAAATAGCTATGAGTGAGCCCATTAAAAAAAGAACAAGACCGAAAGGTTGAACTTGAAATATTTGTGGGCCAAAAGGGCAAGCACACACACACCCCATCACAGACACAGAGACTGAAACAGACACAGATACACACGTGCAGAGGTTTAATTATGTGCCAAGCGAAAAGTTGCGGCTCGTCTTTATCTTTGAGATACTTTCTGCTCCACGTTCCACGTTTCAAACGACACGTTTCGTTTGTTGTTGGCCAAAATGATGTGCCTCGCTTTCGGTCTGCGGCCAAAAGAAACTGCCAAAACACAAAAGACAAACAGCCACGGCACATTCGGGGGCCCAGAGCCAGAGCCAAAACAATATACACCCAAACATATGTACCTTAATACACATATGTTGACGTATTTTTTGTGTTTTTGCCAAATTAGCAACAACCGGTTTACGCAGGTACTCTGCTTCGCTGGAAGAGCAAAAGCCGAAGAGTTGTTGGCCAAAAAGGGGAGGGGCTGAAAGCGGTAAGCGGTAAGCGGTAAGAGGTAAGCTAAAGGCAAACAAAAGCCGTTTTGCTCATTAGTCGTTTGTCGTCTCTCAGTTCGTGCGAGCGAGCCAAGCAATCTCTGGCATCGGACTGGAGGTGGGTGGCAAGGTCGAGAGATATGTCTCCCGCCCATCTCCATCTTCATTTCCCCAACGAGGGATGTACCTATTAAAGATGCTTTGTCCCATTGAGCCAGAGCAAGTGGCTTATTTATGACGGTGAACTCGTCCCGATAACGATAAGCGTTTATTCCAGTTTAAAGCAACAGTTTCAGGAGCCCACTGGGCTACTCCACTCTGCCACCAGCAAACTGCAAAACAAGTTTAACTGGCTAAGAGCCGTTTTTTCCCACACGACCAACTGTTCTGATCAATGACAATGTCCCCTGGAAGTCGTGATATTTATCCGCAACTTTAATTTGTTGGCAGGCATGCAATAAAAGGTGTTTGGCTATTATCTAATCAATAACTAAGTTCCCTAGCCGCCCTAGACACAGTGGAGCTTATTAGCTACTATGAGTTCTTTCTGGCTCTATCAACCAAAACAATTTTAAATTTTTTATATAATAGCCACGAATATGAATTTAATTTCGCAGAAGACTCGGCCATAGGTTATCGGTATACTTTTAAACATTAAATGAGAACATTAATCTGTTCAATTGTCGACTTGACTCGAGCATAGCTAAAAATATGGATTATTAGTCTGAGCATAAAAAAATTCTATGGAAATCGAAATTTTATGCAAATCAGCAGAAATGTTGGGTAAATAGAGATAAGTTTCAGAGTGAAAAAATCAGCACACGACCGAGAGAGCCAAACATGTATTAATTGCGCTTTTTATATGGAAAATTGTTGTATTGGCAAAAAACGTAAGCCAACTGGTCGGGGGCCGAGTTAATAAATCAGAAAAAAAAACTGCAATTAATCCGCATTCAGATAAGGGCGATCGAGAGGAAAGAAAAAACTTACCTTTATCTGGTAGCTTGTATCTCTGGTAGTGTATCTCAGCGTTTCGTATCTCTATCTTGCACGATCTCGCGGATTCAATTCATTATAGAATTCGCACTGTGTAGCTTTTATGCTCTTCTCTTATTTTTAGCAATTAAAACCAATAAAATTGCAATTTAATTTATGATTGTTTCGCTTTTGTATGTTTTTATGTATCCGTATGTACTGTGGTATATTATTTACTTGGCTCTTTGTTTGGGCTTGTCACATATCGTGCTCACGGTTACTCGTTTTTTTGTTTTTGTTAACTTTTTGTTGTTAATTTCTTTTATTTATACGTTTTTTTTTTGTTTTTGTTGTATTTATTTTTTATGTTTTTCTCCGATCTCGGGGTCGGGCAATGCTTGTCGGGGATTCTCGACTCTGTGGCGAACTTGTTGGAATGAACGAACTTATAATTATACTTATACCTCTCTCGCCACCCAATCCCAAGTTACCCGATTCGTACATAGCGTTACCGGTTCGCACCGAGATCTCTCTTGGCAACCGCTCCGAGCTGGGAAGTAACAAGAAGAGCGAAGACTCCGGTTCCCGCCAGAAGACCTCTCTTCGCAGCTCTCTTCGAAATTGAAATATAAATAAACCTATTCATTGACACTAAAGCTAGCTGTACTGAGCAAGATATAGTGCTAGATGTAGTGATTTCGGTGCGATCAAAAGTCTCGAGTCTCTGACGACACTCTGACGAAGTCATTCCAAAGTCTTCTGGCCACATCCAGGGAACCGCATCTGCGGGATTCCACCCCGGCCCCATGCCCGAGTCTTGCAATGAATCACAGTAGGAAGCTGACAATGAACTGGCTCTATGGCCACAAAAGGCAATGTTTCTGACGGAATCCACAGATGGCCGTCTGACGAGGCTCTAATTAGAAATTAGCACGCTTCAATTGCAGTGCATTTGGATGCTTGGATGCAACGCTCGACTTATTTGCAACGTTTTAAGTCACCAACAGAGACAGCTCCTAGTCCGCCGCCAAGCCCCTTGCGGACTGGCACGACCCACACAAACCAAGGCCCTGAAATCTGTCACGTTTCGCCAGTTTTGAATTTACGGACCCACAAGCCTGATTGAAAATGACGAATGCTAATTGCATTTCTGCCATCTCAATGAAAAGCCCATTAAGCAGACAGCCCACAATAATTCTGGAATTTTCCCATTCATTAAAAGGTATAAGAAAATTATTGGCAACGAGAAAATGGAGGCGTGTTTGCTCATCGGGAAATAAAACAGAAATCGGATGTGAATCAACTTTATTATTTCATTAATATGGAAATCTGTCAGGAAGATATAATATAGCAATAACTCGCAAAGATCTAATTCATAATTTATACCTAGTAACTTAAAAAATATTTGTATTATAATTGTGTTTCAATAATAGTACACTAAGAAATGTCACTTAAATTCCGAATAAAAACTTGTTATAACGTAAAATAAATCCAATCTTTCAATATGTCATCGCTTTATGAGGACTTTTCATAAAGTTTTTATATTAGTTGTAGCAAAAATTTAAATAAATTATTAAAATTCTTAATATCTTTATAATAATATTAATTCCAATCAGTTAAAAACATAAATTTAAAATAATTTTAAACTGTGACAGAAGCAAACCGCACATAAGATAGCCATCCAATTGGCTTGGCCTGTGGTGGTGCGTGCTGAGCAGCAAGTTTCTTATCAAAATCGTGTTTCTCGCGGGTTGTGAGTTCGATTCCCAGCACTGACAAAACCAACTTATATTAAATTCCTATAAATAAAGAGAATGTTAAGGTGATGGGGAAAATAAAAATACCGGTAAAAATTAGTGGTGATGTGTAGTACTTGAAAAAGAACTTTAATTATTATTCAATGCGACTCATCATGGCATAATAGTTTGACTTTTCCCATAGCCGAACAATTTCCGCATGGATCGCAGATTAATTAAAGGTTAATGCACGTATATACTGACATTCCAAATTATTAATGACAGTGTTTCGTGTAATTTCCGAACAACCAATTTTTATGACCACCTTTCTTTCACCACGAAAATCATTTAATTTGTATGCATTTTATGCTTCCACGCTGCAGCAACCACAAACTTTGTCGGAAAGTTCACGCAGAGCGTGCGGCGAATCGTACAGGATGTGAAGGATGAGGGGGCGCCCAGTGGAATGACTCGGGACGAGGTAATCGAGACGAATGAGCGTCTGAGATCCTTGCGCCTTCGCCTGGAAGAGTCCTACGAAACGGCCAAGAAGGCCCTGATCAACCTCATGAACAAGTACGGCGATTCCAAGAGCCAGCGCAACATTTTCCAACGCTATCCGATGCTCAAGCTGATGATTAAAGTGAGTGCAGCTTTTATGTTTGAAAAGAAACTGAATTAAATCGTATTAAACCTACAGGAAGTGATTCGCCTGGAGACCCAGTACTGGACCTTGGTGGACATCCCGCGGCAGGAGAAGCAGGAGACGGTGCCCTCGTACGTGATGCGCGCCTGCTCGATCATGGAGAAGACCCAGAAGTCCGGCGAGGGGGTGAAGACCTCCGCCCGTTTGGCCGAGGAGGCCGCCGAGAGAAGGGAGCGCATGGAGCGACTGGAGCGTAAGTGAATGGGTCTTAAAGCCGGAAAGAAAAGGTTAAATAGGCCGGCATCCTTTTTTCCAGACATGACAACGGCCCAGATCGAGCACGAGAATACGCAGCTGATAAACGACTTGTACCGCTTACTGAAAAAGTATCTGGGCCTGCGGCATCTCATCCGGGTGTTGAAGGTGAGCCGAGTGTCCGGTGCCCCAGGGGGACGACATTCTTACTGTATTGTTAATCCCAATCCGTATCTGTATCTTTTCACGTGTGTGTGTGTGTATGTGCGCGGGAGCAGGAAGAGTACGGCAGCTCGAAGATGTATCCGATATTTCCACGCTACACAATGCTGAAGGACATGATAAAGGGCATCATGCACGACCCGGACTACATGGAGGTGTGCCACGAGACTCTGGCCAACGCCAACTGAGCCGAGGGCACCGGAAATGGCAGGCGTCGCATGAGTGTCATTTGAGAGGGCCCAAAAACTACAACCGATACAAACAGCAGCATTCGCAGGACCTAGGACCTAGGACCTCGAGCTGTATTCGCATGCGAGTTTCTGTCATTCCGGCGTGATTTAGAAAATTCTGAAACAATAGCCTCCCACAGCTAAGGAAGTGGGGGGTTTTGTTTTGACTTTCCCCTTCTCTTCTACGCCCAGTCTCTTTCGGCCCTTCTCTTCCAGCCCACACTCGAGGCAAGCCAAACAAGCAAGCAAGCTAATCAAATAACTAACCGACTAACTACTAACTAAAACTTGAACTAAAACCAGAACTATGTATATCCAAGCCCCACCATTACCACCCACTACCACCAAACTGAACAAGCAACTATTTACACTACATTATCAGATACAAACACTCGAATACTCTTCGGCACTTAAGTGCCAGCAAACAAACTAAAAAGGCATTTATTTTAATGAACTTTTGAGAGGAAACAAAGTAAAACCTATGAATACAAAGGAGAACCCAAGATATTTTTAAGATCAAGATACATATGCTCAAAGACGATAAGCTCGAATGCGAGTTTATGGCGAAACCGGAGTTTGTGTAATTTGAGCCTAATATTATTATGCCTAGGTATACACCGATTATATATGTATTTGAGAAAGTAACCAAAACTAAAACCTATCTACAGCAGCCGAACGGGAGTATAGAGGCTAGTTAAAGGACTCCTTGATTTGGCTTGACTACGCCTCGGTTTTGTATCCTTTTCTAGTCGATTAGTCATTATACATATTATGTAATTACCAAAGTGTATCAAGCTATATTATTGAATAATTCCCACGCCTAGATGTATTACTTACCTAGTTAGACAATATGCGGGAAATATTCCCAATCGATGTGAGAACTCGTAACACCTTTTAGGCAAACACAACACCAATGCGAACACCATATCCTAGAACCTAACATGTATCCTTGGAACCCGGTGTTACTGTCTCAGTGGCAGAAAAATGCTTTATGTGTGTCTCAGCTTTAAGTCCCACTGCAACTTGCCAACGTGCAACAAATCGTGGCAACACGACTCCATAAGTTTTTTGAAATGGGATATATGTATGTATTATTGTATTCGTTGTTGTACATACCAAGTAGCTTTCTAGCCTCCCGACACGCCCCCTTATCCCTTCGAACACAAGAGACCAAAAGGAAAACCTAGACGAGCTTACAACTTTCAACGAGAGCTAGAAAAATCCACAATTTCCATTTATTTTTTCCTATTCCATCTGCATCATGTACTATCGCTACAAAGTCTCTGGAAACTAAAAGCCATTCTCTGAAGCTAAAACACTCTACCGACACACCCACCGATACTCCGATGACACCGTACATCTCACAGTTCACACATATCCGTATGTGCATAAGTAGATCGGAACCAGATTCCAATGACCGCAAAGCAATTGAGTGCATAAATTAGTGCTGCAATTGTTTTTGCCTGTGTTTGTGTACATTACCATCATACGCCTGATGAAGTCCGATTACTGCTTCATTTTGCCCAGGACAATGAGTTGCTTTAAAACAAACACGGACGCTTTAAACCAAACCACTCTGCCTGCCTCCCACACTGGCCTTTAATTAAAAAACACACAAATATTTAAAAAGTACATCAGCTAGATAAACACTCATCATGAATAAATCAAAATAGATAATGAACGTTGAAAACATAGTAAATTAATTATGCAGAATCCATACTCTAAAGTGAATTAAACAAAATTTCATTTAGCCGAGTAAGTTTAAGCGACGCGTTTTGTTGTTTGCGTAGTTAAATGTTGAGCATTAAATTTGAATTAAAATGAATTTAAAAATGTTAGTCTCAATTGGCATATATGTGTATGTGCTGGGGATAAGCCACATAATACATGATACTTACAACCGTAACAACCGATATATTAAACCATGCAATTATAGCTAAAACTAATTAAAACTAAACCGTAATGATCAGGTATTAAAGTTATGACGTTTAATCAAAATGTATTACAAAGTGTGTTACAGCATGTGTGTGTGTGCGTGAATGTGGCCAATACAAGCGCATTGCAATATAGAATATAGATTGAACTAAAACCAACAAAAAAAAAAAAAAAACGAAAAATAGTTAAAGCCAAAAAGAGTTTTTGGGGCGATATTGCTGCATACCAGTACAGAGATATAAACTATAGTTATATATTATGATATTCGTATTATTGTACAACTTATACACGATCGACAACATCTACACGTACTCGTATGTATACTCTATTTATACACACAGACCCACACGATCAAAGGATACCTGGGCTGTTGGTAATCCTGCAAACCAAACTGCAAACAACAAATGAATAAAACAAAACTTCGTACAACTTTACCTTTTCAACATCTCAGTGTCTAAAAATGATTAAATGTATCTCCGCAAAGGAAGTTACCATTATATTGGATATATTACTAAAACTAAAATATATGTCAAGACACTACATAATATGAGGAAATCGATAAATATATTGATATTCAAAAAGATCTAACTAATTGTTTCATTTTTTTGAAAAAAATTATTTTGGGAGTATTCACCTCAAGTGAATCTGGCGCCATCTAGCTTTTGGGTTTGCAAAGCTTCGAAAGCTTCTTGTGTTAAGTTAAAATAATTATTTCCATTTATTACTCTTAACAAATGCAGTTTAATGAATAAATATTTTAAATAAAATGTTAAAAATAAAACTGAAAACTCAAGTTATAATACTAGAAGACTTAGAGATAGCTTTGAAATATTGAAAGATAAAATATAAACTACATTTTAAAAGACGCTTTGCGTGGCCTTTGTAAAGTCTCCAAAACAGACGACATTTTTTGGTGAGAAAGCTTCGTTCTGTCCAAAAAAGGACTTGGCTATAATCCTGCTCTAGAACCGCATGCCTAGAGCTTTCTGTATTTTACTTCTTATCCTGTCGCTCATGCTTCTCAGATACTTCCGCCTCAGAGTTGTCATCCGGAAGAGAGTCCACGGACTGCGAGGAGCCCTTGGACTTGGAGCTGGCATTGGAGCGTGAAGAATTCTTCGGATACTTGACCGCCTTGGTGTTCCCAGAACATTGAAGTATAAAGCGTATTTCGTCCAGAAGCTCCGTTTTGAAGTTCACCTGACGAGGGAAAAGGATATATTACGAGTCCTTTTTGCAATGTTTTGAAAGCATATCGTGCAGACGGATAAACTACGAACAAGCATTCCAAAAATGTTTTTTAGATTATGATTTGGGGGTTATATACATTCGTAATATTATTGGATGAAATGAGGGGTTTTGTGTGATATCTGTTGGCTCCGAGTTGTGGCCTTTTTGGGAGCTGATGAAACAATTCCGTTTACAATACAGATTAGGGCGCCCTTTTCGCCGCCATTTTTAGTCACATAATGGTGGGTGGATGTTTAGACCGCCACCCATTTAAGCGGTTTACCTTGTTCTCCCGCGCACTCAGGTAGATGCTGACCACGCAGTTAACCAGGCCGTAAACGCTGCCAAAGCAACTGCCCACGAACATGACCAGGTAGACGCCACCTAAATTGGCGAAACCGAGCGAGGAGGCGTCCGAATCAGCTACCTCCTGTTTATTTATTTTTTGTTTTGGTGGGGAATTTCAAACGATTTTGTGGATAAATTAAAGTGCTTGTTTTTAGGTGCCATGGATGTGTGTGCAATGTTGGCTAAAGGCTGCAGCTAATCGATTGGAAAGCCAGGTACTATTTGACCTATACCTGGTTCTCGTCACTGCGCTCCTTGACGCCCAGCACCATCTCGAGCAAGGAGACGAAAATGCCAAAGAAGGAGCCCACTCCCATTACCAGAAAAACGCCGCCCAAGTTGCTTATCTCCAGGGCCACAGCACCGGCATCTTCGGCTGCATCCTGTATGTTGCACACACCCCCACAAATGCCCCTGAGCTATCAGAGATCGGGGGCTTTGTACTGGAAGGATACTTACCGAACAGGCTCCACCGCCGCGTTTCTCCTTCCACCACTTGGTTTTCATCTTAGTCAGAACCCCTTGTTCCTGCATCTCCAGAACGGCCTGGCTAAGGGTGTCCCGATATGGCCAGTCTGCGGATATAATCTTTATTAGGTATTGTGTGTTTTTAGAGAATCCTGGGCTCACTTTTCCGCATGGCTATGCCGTAGCCCTTCTCGTCCAGCAAGGGACCCACTTGGGTCAGAGTGCAGCGCCTTTCGGTGATATACTCAATGGTGGTGGACTCCATCAGAAAGGCGTAGTTACTGTTCTCCACTCGATCTACTCCCTCCTGATTGGACATTGTCATAAACTGAGGATTGTCCCGCATGAACTCGTACATTCGTTGATAAGTAGGATAGTTGGACTCCTGAATAATAGAAACTAAAAGAGTTTATGAACCAAACTTAGGTTTACTCACCTTGAAGAAGGTAAAGGTACTCCCACCCACTTTGGCGCCGTAGTTCACCCCTCCTTTGTTCTTCGACAAATCATCGGCATTGTCAATGGGAGTTACTAGAGACTCGACCGTTAAAAAGGCTGCCAAGTTGGCGGTATAGGAGGAGACCAAAATCAGGGTGAAGAACCACCAGGAGGCGGCCACAGCTCGGGTTGAGTAAGCCCTTAAAAATAATTATTAAGTAATGTATTTTCAGTCAAACAGCTCATGTTGCTTAATTGCTTACTTGGGTGCCAATTCGGAACCTTGTTGCAAAAGAGCACCTACGGAAAACCACAGGCAATTGGCAAAGCTAAACTGATTCTCCAGCTCAGTGGGCTCCTCGATGCAAGGATATGGATTGTCCCATTCCGCAGGGGACAGGCGTCCCAGGACAAACATGCTAATGGACACGCCCATGTAGGCCAATCCCAGCCAGAGCCAAACTTCACCGGAAAATGGTGACATAAAGGAGAAAAGCTTCGGTGGCTCCTTCATGGGTTTTCGAAACAGAATTCCAATTCCTAAAATTTGTACAGAAGCTGATAAATATAACACCTATTTTAAGAGGACTGTTCTTACCTAAACTCATAAAGGGTATTGTGAAGTCCACACCACTTTCTCGCTCCGATGTCATGGTCAGGTCAGTGATGCCCATATCAGCTCGCTAATTAAATATAAAAGCATATTTTACTTATTAATTTAAGAACAGTGTAAACTGGCGGTTATTTGTCAAAAATGCATATTTAAATATCACGTATACGCTCTGTGGACACTCCAGTGCCAATCTATAAATTATTAATTTTTATTACAAAGTGCTGGCCGTGGAACTGTGCACAACTAAAACCTTAGCATTAATGATTAAAAATATGAATATGAAAATATATATCCTCGCATTGAATAGTTCTTTAAAATGTCCAAATTCTTTAATGCCATTTGGTGTAATTTTCAGACCATTTATCTTGCAGCCGAAGGACGTGTTTCATGGTGCAGAGACAGATTAATCACTTAACTATAAAAAGAATTAATTTGGCCCAATTTAAGTCACAAGCATACTGAAAATAGTCTGTCATTTATGGCATCGATAACGACGATGTCGGGATTTATGGCCGTTTAATGTAAATCAATAAACCCAACCGAGACAAAGGATAGTCCCGGGCTGATTAGATTTATGAATGCTGATTTATCGAAACTCACATTATCCATTATTTCACGCAGCATGCCGTTCCACTCTCCGGTCTTGGGGTCGATTCCGCCGTACTTGTTGTCCGGCTGGAGGCGAAAGGTGTAGCTGAAGCCGAGCTTCTTCGAAAGTTCATCGATGACGTCGATGCCGAATCCCTCGAACTGATCATTCCCCTCCAACTTCTCGGAGGTCTCCTTCAGCATGCCATATGGCTCGCTCTGGCACGGACAAAAATAAGTCGAAATCAGGACTAAGGACTCTGGAGTTTAGTCAAGTTCATGCACACACTTACAATGGCCGTGACGACGACAAAGCTTTTGTTCACCAACGAGCGCATATCCGGCTCTAAGGAGTGCGCCGGGGCCGGGCGATTCTGCTGGAAGCCATCCTCGCCGCTCCATTGGCCAATTTTCTGCATCCCGGACACCGCCAGCTCAATGACTTCCAGCTCGAAGTCGGTGCGCAGACCCTCGTAGTCGAAGCGAATAGGACCCGTGAGGCCATTCAGTGTCAACTGTGGACCGGCACTCGGTGCATAAGTTATTCAAAATCGGGCAGTTATTCACACGGTTGGGAAAAAAGAGAGAATTTATTGGTTACAGATATTTATGCAGAGGAGTTAAGTATTTTTTTTGTAGAATAACAATAAAATAACTCTAATTTTTTTTAACAAAATTACCTATAATATTAATATACCAATCTAGAGTTAACTCACCGACTTCATGTAATTGACGAGCGTGTATCCCTTATCCCAGGCACTGTCATCGTTGCAGCTGAGCGCCACGGGCCGGAAGTTCACATGCTTGTAGGTCTCGGCCAGCAGCTGAACTCCGTCGTAGACCAGGGCCATGCTGTTGGTCAAAGGACAGGACACTGGCGGCGAGTAAGAGGGGATTAGGGGTGTGAAGGATAACGTCATTTATCATTTCTTCTCCTCGGTTGGGCGTGGGCGGGGCAAGGGCCATGAAAATGCAATTCAATTATTTAAATTCACTCATGCGAACGGATTTAGGATTTGCATAAATTGTCTGGTGGGTGGACAACGTTTGGGTGTCGGATTTACCATTCTGGAAGGGCTCCTCGCTCTCGTACAGAGCCTTGGCCACCTCCAGCACCTGCTCGTTCTCGGGCGACACCAGACGGAGTCCCGTGATATTGGTGCCGGCATGCTGGTACGGCTCCAGGTCCATGGTGTGCCAGTCGAGATTCCCTATGATGTACCGATACTCACTGGTGACCAGGCCCACCTGCTGGGCCTGCTTGAAAAACTCGGGCAGGGTGCCCATGGAGCCCACTACCACGAACGAGAAGTCCGCCGAGTTTCGCACCCGCCGCAGCACATTCCTATAGTTCCCGTTCAGGTCTAGCTCATAGCGACGCACCGTGACAGTGGGTCCTGCGGTGCCGTACATCTGGATCAGGTCCCGCACGGTGGCCAAGTACTCGCCCGACTCGTAGATAATGGTGAAGCTCTCCCAGCCCAGGGCGGCCACCATGTCCCGGAGGGCCGCGCCCAGGCTGGTGGGATGGGGGTGGAGATTGATGGTCGGCAGCTGGGCCTGGAAGTCCCAGCGCGTGTCCAGGAAGGGCAGCTCCTTGGCGTCGCAAATGCTCATCGCGTGACGGGCGGCCAGGTTGGTGGTGGGTCCGAAAACGGCCACCAGATTTTGCTAGACAATTAGAGTGGTTGGTCGAGATTTTGGCAACATTGTGGCTAGATTTATGAGCCAAACACTTCAAGGACTTACCCTGAGCATCTTGCACAGCTTCTTTGAAGTCTCAAATGAGCTTCCCGGCTCAATGGCAGCGGACACGCCGTGAAAATGCAAATCCTCGTTCTCCTCGTTCGCCTTGCTGATGGCCAGGTGGAAGATCTTCTCTAGATCCGGTTCCGTGCTCTCGTAGACGAGACCTTCACACACAGAGAGAGAGAGAGAGAGAGCAGATAAACAAACATTATTTGACTCTTTGTTTTGCTTGGCTCTTCTGTTTATATTTTTACTTGGCCCACGGTGCGTATGCGGCATAAAAATACATGACACATTTGCAAATGCCGCGCTGCAAATTCCTGCTTATGTAATGCGAGGAAAATCTCGTTCTACTCACCCACATTGGTTCTCTCCGCTTTACAGAATAGCAATATAGAAATCACCAGAAGGAAACCAAGTGGAAGACCTCCCCCGGCAGACTCTGCCCTTCTCCGGAATTGCATTCCTTTGCCGTCGCGAATGGTAATCGAAAAATTCATAAATATTTTCAGCACTCGCGTGCGCTATGAAATTCGGCAATTATTTCCAATTAATTGCGCGATTGTTCGCCGTTTTTGTTCGGCATCTAAATTTGCATATTTCTGCAGGCTGTCCGTCGCGACCGGGAACGGGAATGCGATTGAAAGTGGCCAAGAGAACTGCGGCCCAGAGGCAGCCATATGCCACCAATGCGGAATCAGCTGATAAATTCGCTCGGGGTATTTTTGGCTTTTATGAATGAAAAAGTTTCGGCATTTCCGGCCAAACTTTCTCTAATTGAATCACACTTCAGCTCCATTGGCGCCCAATCATTGGTGGCCCGGATTAATTAGATAGGGCTTCATCATTTTTAGCGCCAATTTAAGCCGGAATCGGATTCGGATGCCCAAACAAAAGTCCAACTCTTCAGAAACTTGAAAATAAATCTGCCACAGCAACACGGAACGTGCACGGAATATTCCGCAGCAATTCCACGGCTAATGGAACTGGACTGTTGTGGGGTTCAATGGGAGATATCCTGTTCTGGGACGGAGTCCTTGGCACTACGTACCGGGGTGTAGGGATGGGCTAAACGTAAATAAATAAAACGAAAACGAAAATAGCCAAGTGCATAATGGCGAGAGGAGGGAAAGCCACGAGGCGAGAGATTGAAAACAGCTTTCTGTGAAATTTGTTGTGGCGCAACGGACGTGCAACAAGCGTCGATAAGTGCAACAAGAGAGAAAAATATGGGGAGTCCGAGAGAATGGGGCAGAGTGTCTGGCACAATGGCTGTAAACAAATTCATGGCATTTCGCTCGACCTGCTGGGGCACTCGGAAAAATTGCTATGAATGATGGGAATGTAAATTTCTATGAAACTCATAGGATGAATGTAATCTTGTACCCAATTTTTTGCAGTGCCGTTGTTCGGGCCAAATGGTGGTGCTGTTATTGCTCTTGTCAGGGACGTGCAACTGCAACTGCGCTCCACTTGTGGATTTTTGAAGGCCCATTTAGAGCATGTAAAGCGAGGAGGAACCATGGCCAAAACCAGTCCAGACCAAACCAGATACAGTTGCCGAGCATCTCTTATTTTTAATAATGACGCTAAGGCAGAAATGTAAAAATTACAAAAAGCAACTCTTACCCACATACACCATGGCATAAAGCCTGGCAGTCGTGCCGGAAGGTTTTTGTATTCCATACTTTCGGGCATGTCCTTCGCACACAATGGCAGGACGAGGGCCGTCCAAAGTGTGGCAACAGGGGAGAAGAGTGGGCCGGGACCAGGGGCTAAAATGGATGGGCATATGAACGGGCGTGTTCGCTAAAGGCAAACTGTTGATGTCATCAGTGAATAAAATCAACGTCAGGCACACAGAGTGCATTTTTTCAGCTTTAAATTAACGGCTTAAAGTTACACCTGACAGTTTACAGGATTTTTAAAGCGATTATGAGCAGCAGGGATCTGAGCCCACATTCAAATATACATAAATATATTGTAATATATAGTCTTCAAAACTTCAAACTTCCATTTTGCTTAACTCCGTTTATTTTTGACCGATCTGGTAATGTTATACCTTCCTACTTTTAGACTTTCGAGTACTTTCATTCCCAATCCAAACATCACCACATAAAATCTGACCCTTTTTCACCATCATGATCATAATTTGGGCCAAACATCGAACCGATATTGTATTTTTCGATATTCACAATATTTACCATGCATATCGAAAGTACTCCTTTTCCATATCTGATTTCAAATGATTAAAATATTTCATAAAAAGTATCTCACAAGTTGTGATCAGGTGGTCAAGGGTCAGGGAATCCACAATTTGGCACAAATTATTTCCGCAAATGACCCATAACTTAGCTGATATCAGATCAACAAACTATCGTGCATATGTTTCGAATGTAATATCTTCGGGTCGAATCATTTATAATTGAAATCTAGCCAGCTAAATTTCGAGAGAATTTGTTAAAATATATTGTAATAAGGCAATAAAAGCCCTGCTTGATAAATGGTGTTTCTTACCCTGATATATGGTCGAATATGGTTGAAGAAGTATTAAATTTTCCATCTTCGCATGTCTATCTTGGCCAACTCGTTTTTCAATCAGGAAACAGCCCAATAGGAATCAATACAATCTAAGTAGAATTTTATGGAGAGGGTATGTATTCTTCGTCTCGGCCCAAAGTGGCTTCTTTTTTATTCTTTGCACTTCTTCTAGGCATTTTTGTCCGTCACCCTTATGGTGTTAAATTGCCCAGCAGCCCGGTACTTGCATTTGCATTTGCACTTTCATTCGCGCTCGCATTCGCATAACCGTCTACCGGCGTCAATGTATCTTGAGGATACGCATGCCGGCACTCGCTGAATGCATTTCAAGCTCGGAAAATCGCTGGCATTATGCACACACACACAGCAGCAACACTCTGGGTGTTTGGTAAAGTGCTTGGGTTCGGTTTGGTCCTAAAATCACCTTGAGCCGCCTTAAGCTGAAGGCAATTAGTTCAGAAATTTTCAGATAGGTGGTAGAAATTATAAGACATAAATACAACAGATCCAGTGGGCGCACAGCTTCACCTTGTTTTTTAAGAAACTCAACTTAGAAGAATACGAATATTTTTGGGTCAATTTTGAATTATCTAGAAGCTCAATATTCTTTTGTTTCTCTCTTGAGAATGAAAACATACTAAATAGACGAAAAATGACGTGCAAGGTCACTTCGTACACCCCTGGATCTAACCATTTGGTTCTGTCAATATTTGATACCTTTTGCATACAGAATCTTATTATTGATTCAGCCAACTGAATGATGTGGAACTTGGTTGCTGATTTGATTTGATTTATTTTGACATTGAATTTTCGGGGCGTGCCAATTGGGTTTGCTCTGTCAATGCCAAAAATACAGCCGGGGAAATCAAATGCACAATTTGCTCACTGGAAACTTGATTGGCACGACGAGGGTGAACCTTGTTGGCAGTCGTGCGTCTATTTTTGGGACATCTAAACGGTTTCAACAAGGTCGAAGTGGAAAAGGACAAAAGCGCTGGAAGGGCTGTCCTTTACGCTTTATTACTTAGGTAGCTTACACAGCCCATTAAGGAGCATCTTCGGCGGCGAGGAAGAAGCAGTGACAGGACCCAAAGGTAAACATGCAAACAGACCAGAAATAGCCTGCAAACGGCGTTTTCTGTGAGTGGGGCGACAATTTGGCGCGTTGTCAAAACAAAGTGCTTCAGCACATAGATACAAACACACATAACGATGCACACTGTGGGTGTTTGTGTTTGCGGACAGCCAGACTGGAAGACAGACAAAATCTATTTGAATCGCTCCAGCCAGACAAGCAAGGAGCATTCGCAGAAGCCCCGGAATCCGCAAGAGAGCAACCATCACAAACACGCACACATACATTTACGCAGTGGCAGGATACACCCTCACTCATACAAAGTAACTCACACAAGTGCAGGCAACACGTAATGGCGCGTAAAGTGTTGCGCCATCTTAATGCGCGCCAAAACCCGCAAATTCATGTCCGCGAATCCTTTTCGGTGGGTAGGCAGTCGTCTGATAAGGAGCAAAGGCATTAGCCGGAGCCTGGGGAGCAGGAGGAGATAGAAGCTGGTGAACCGCAGGAGTGAACGGAAACGGAAATGATTGGAGTAAGCCTGGCAAACTGAAAGGGGTTGAGGGCGGGTTGAATGCTCTAAAAGCCATTTGGGAGCCAGGGGAGCCAAGTTTTCATTGCAATTAGTACTAGGTTGCTGTATTGGTGTCTACACTGAAAAACTGTTTTGTAGCACCGTTTATAGACAAAATTTAGGTGTGATGAAGCGTTTTCTATGCTCTTTCATTCTATATTTTGAATCAGAGTGTCCTTTTTATATTACGTTTATTTCTCGCCCTGTATGCGATGTGTATCTCAGTTCTTTTCGGCCATGTCAAAGGGCTAACGGAGTGCGACAGTGAGAGAGAGCCCATTCGCTGGGGCCTGGTCCCCATGTTGTTGTTAATTCAAATGCAGCGAGTCTCACGCAAAGGGCTATTTTCAGGATGCGTGAATTTTGAACAGCACAGGAGCTATGCCAAAAACAGCTAACAGGTGAGCCAGGCGAGGGCAGGGCTGGCCAGGGCAGGACAGAAGAAGGGCAGTAGGGCCCTAAAAGCGAAAGAGAGTGGCCCAGTTGGCGCTGGTCCAAAAATTGGCCAAGGCAGCCGCCCCAGCCAGGCCAACCAGTTGCATTTGCTGGCATGTTGCTGCTGCGGCATGTTAATGTCAGTGTCACGGTGTCAAATTGTCAGCGCCTGTTGCCACTCCAAGGGAGAAGGACGAAGGGACGAAACCAGGATAGTTGGCATGCCAAAGCACAAATTATGTGCGACGCCTTAAAGTATGCCATGTGCCATAATTTGCTGTGACATCGCTGTGAACTTTGCTCGGGTGAAAGTTCCAAAAAATGAACACATGGCACGTCCGCAGAATGCTAATGTTTGCCAAGGACTACAAGGACTACAGGTCGGGGGGACATCCGAGTCTCACGCATGAGGCAAAACAGTTTGTCTTGCCACAGAGTAATCCAGCATATTGGCCATTAAGTATACGCACTGCGGGCCCAACAAAAAAAAAACCCTCATCAAATTAAAAAGGATGCGGGCGATGGCGATGGCGAAGGCCGAACAACCCTTGCGGCGCATATGCCAGGAATATGCGTGCACATTTTTGAAATTTAACCACTTGTTAAACAATAATATCCAATATCAAAACAAACCCAGCGTGTGCGCAGCCAGGAGAGCTGATTCCACAGAACTCTCGGGCTCTCTTGGCGGTTGGTTCTCTTTCCCCAATGCATACACACAAATGCCAGCCAACGGGCGAGTGCGATGCGCCAGAGAACTTTTGGGCCAGGCCAACAGACTCGGGAACAGTTCCACAGTGGCACAAGCCCAGGAACAGTTCCATTCGAGACGTGAGCGAGTTCGGACGCGTTTGGCGGACACCAAGCACCAAGCAATCCTGTAAACAAATTCTGTTAGGCGAAGGACTCACCTGCACAGTTCGCGAGTGTTGTGTGTGCCAACCATATGTGTGTTGTTGTGATTCAACTCGATTAATCAGAAATCGATCAGGACTCAGGATGCCAGAAATCGTCGAACTGAACGTCGGGGGCGTGAGCTACACGACCACGCTGGAGACGCTGCTGCAGGATAAGAGCAGTGTGCTGCACGAGCTTTTCTCCGAGCGGGATGCCCTGGCCAAGGACAGCAAGGGCAGGTACTTCCTGGACCGCGACGGTGTCCTCTTCCGCTACATCCTGGACTTCCTGCGCGACAAGGCGCTCCACCTACCCGAGGGATTCCGCGAACGGCAGCGACTTCAGCGCGAGGCCGAGCACTTCAAGCTCCAGGCCATGCTGGAGTGCATCCGCGGCGAGCGGGATGCCCGTCCACCTGGCTGCATCACGATCGGCTACCGCGGCAGCTTCCAGTTCGGCAAGGACGGGCTAGCCGACGTAAAGTTCCGGAAGCTGTCGCGCATCCTGGTCTGCGGTCGGGTGGCCCAGTGCCGTGAGGTATTTGGCGACACCCTGAACGAGTCCCGGGATCCGGATCACGGCGGCCCGGACCGGTACACCTCACGGTTCTTCCTGAAGCATTGCTTCATCGAGCAGGCCTTCGACAACCTGCACGACCACGGCTACCGCATGGCAGGAAGCTGTGGATCGGGCACCGCCGGATCCGCGGCGGAGCCGAAGCCTGGCGTGGACACTGAGGAGAATCGCTGGAACCACTACAACGAGTTCGTGTTCATCCGGGACTAAGGAGGAGCTCCCACTCGACCACCCCACCCGATCCAGCTCTCTACCCTTATGTTGCGTTAGAACGGGATCTGCAGAGATCCCACCGAAATCAGAATTTAATGGTTTGAGTTTCAACCCACCTCTCTCGATTTACGAATGGGAACATTTCAAGTGTACAACTAACTAACAATCCACGAGAAACGAAAAAGTGTAGCCAATTGTTGACATACATAGATGCATTACATATACAAATTAATGGAGCAATAAGGATGTGCTAATTTTACTTTTATTCCTTCGATTGCCACGATAATTAAATCGTTAAGTTACGAATTGCGAACTATTAAGTCCAGAGGGCCATCAAATCGAATGTTCTAGCCAGATGTGCATCAGAGTCTTTGATGAATTGGGATTTTCTGGTCAAGAAAAGCGAAAAACAAAGGCGGGAGGTAAACTAAAACAAAGCAAACATTTTATTGGCCCCAAAGTTTTCCTTAATGCAGTCCAGAATAAACACGACGCGATGGAAACAGAAAGCAGAAAAACAGAAACCAGAACAGATTAAATGAAATAAATTGAAACGAAACAATTAGGAAGAACCACGCAACTGGACAGAAGTATTTGTGGTCAATCAATCACACTATGTAATTGTAAAATCTGAACACTGAACAATTTAAACAATACGGGTTAATCATTGAAACTAACGAAATATTGTAGCAACAGATACCACAACCGACAGCCAACTCTAGCTCTAGTTCGGCCTATCTAAAGTTTTATTAGTCTAATAAATGTCGAAACTTGCAAGAAGAATAAAAACTTACATATAAAAGTATAGGATAATATATGTTGACCTAGACAGAAAAAAGCAGCCTGCAATCCATAAAACTCCACTCCAAAATCAATATTAGAAATACATTTCCTAGAAAGCCACACAACGGTTGTCATAACCAATGTCCTTTGGCAGCAAGAGGGTCCTCTTGAAGCGTTTCCGATTTGGCTGGATTATTATTGTAAGCTTGAATCTTGCCGAGGAAACTGACATTGACTATGATAGAACGCTTTAGAAATCAGAACTAGCAACACTCATAGCGATGCACATAATTTAATGCAAACTTCTATTCGGATTTGATTTATTTGTAAATCGTAACGATAAATGCCAAATTTCACACGGACTTCCAAAATCATGATGGGAATACAACACGTACGAAACTAAATTTGCTGAACTTTACAAGACCCTCAGTTGATATTGATATTGATTTTATTCGCATTGGGAGCGGACTCATAGCAATGTTTTTCGCTGACATATCTAGCATCGCGTTTTCAACATTTCCGCAGGTTTGTTGTTTGTCGGACCCATAAACATTTATTAATCGCAGCGGTTGGACGATTTGGCGGAAAACTCAAATAAAAATGGAAATGAAAATGAAAATGAAAATGCCGATGCGCAACATTGAAGAATATTAAATATTGTATAAACTATAAATTCCTTGAGTTGTGGGTGAAGAGGCGCACTGCACTGCATGCGTAATCATTAACGATAAAGTGGTCATAATATGCATGAAAAACAAATGAAAACTATTAAGCTCCATTATACACTGACGCCGAGGACTCTCCTTGTGAGTTCGGGGCTCTTACACAGATAATATAAATCGATATATACATATATCTACATATACCTAATTATATATATATTAAAACAATTGTCGATATTGAAAGTATCTTATAAATGTTTAGTCTTACATGTAATTGAATCCAAAGTTGAAGGGCTAGGAGG
Organism: Drosophila atripex; assembly: GCA_035045925.1. Lineage (NCBI taxonomy): Eukaryota > Metazoa > Arthropoda > Insecta > Diptera > Drosophilidae > Drosophila > Drosophila atripex. The sequence continues at coordinate 422,705 of JAWNOP010000022.1, read as the reverse complement.
ACGGAGGACGGAAATGTATTGTATCATTAATTAAATTAAACTGAAACTAATTTAAATTAACGAAAAACGAAAAGTCAAATGTATTTAGAGAAGCGCAAAAGTAAAACTGCTAAAATAGCCTATCATATGTATGTAAAGAGGTATAACTTTCGAGATGCGAAAACCAACAATAAATTAAAGAAACCAACAACGAAGGTATCCTTAATTCGGGTCAGCAGGTGAGGGTGTCTCCCTTCAGGAGGTCCTATTTTACAGCCTCACGCTGATTAATAGGGCAATCTATGGCAGCGGCACACAATTTTCGCTGCTGCATTATTAAATCCAATGAATAAATTATTTCGGTCGCAAAACAAATTGCCTGACATTGATAGCGACAAATAAAAGTTATGAACTGCCAGCCTCGTCTTGCGACAGCTCATTAAAATTGACGGCTAAACAAATAAAAATTCACAAATGCAAACACAACCATAAAAGAATCAAATATACATTGAAAATAAAACAAACAGTCGGACGACCTACAAAGACAAAAAAACACAACAACATAAGACGTCAAACAATGGCAAACAAAAGTTTTGGAGGAGCGGGTTGGGAGAGCAAATATCAGCCAGAAAAAGTTGACAGGAACAAAAATGTACATATATAAATAGCTGGGAGTCGAGGGACCAGAGATGAATGGAGGCGACCGTTAAAGAGTCAGCGAACAATTCCTCATTCTTTTAAATTCAAAACAGGCAACAGTCGGTTACTCGACTGTAGGGGCTATAAGGCAGTAAGGGATCCAGCAAAGGTCCTGCCAACAAAACGTGCAACGAGCACGGGGGCTACCGAGAAATGCTGAAATTAAAAGGGAGAATGCTTTCTTGTTTTTCGCAATTTTCCTCTTTCTCTTTATTTTGATGCTTGTGCGTGTTGAAGTGTGTACTTGAGAGCTTTGGAGAAAGGTATACCAATAAAAGTGGCCCGGGCAGGACGGGCCGGGCCGGGCCGGGCTCGGGCAAGAATGCGAAGGAGACGAAACGAAAGTTGGCGCCAATCGGAAATGCACTGCCTAAAAGCCAAGCCAGGCTAGCAGGATACGAACCCTATGAGCAGGTGGTATGCCACCTGCATACTAAGCAACAAGCGAGTACTTTTTTCTAGAGGGTGTGGGTGTGGATGGGCGCTGGATCTGGATCTGGCAGTTATTGACTGTGCGAACTCAAGATGTACACAATATGCAAATCGCGGGTCCAGAATGAGGTAAGTCAGCAGTCAACTTGGCTCAGCAACGAATTTCGGTATCTGCTCTGCGCATATAAATTACAGAGGAAACACTTCGTTCTGTTCATACATATACATTTATATGTACGGGTAATACATCCACCCTGCCACCCATCCGAACACGCACTCGCTCTGGGCCTGGAAAAGGCGGCAGGATGTGTGTCAATTTCTGGGCCTGGCAAATGAAATGATGCCTTTTTGTCTCTCACGCTAAATTACCTTGATTTGATTTTGTCCATAGCCAAGTTGGCCCCGTTGATTAACATTTTCCCGGTGCTCAGACATCATCAGGAGGCAGCAGGCCACAATAGGACCTCGCTGAGCGGCAGGCACCCTGTCATTTTCAATTAGTTTCAACCGGCGGAGAAAAGCGGTCCCTTGGCCAGGTAACTCAGTAGACTGCTGGAGGCTTGGAGGCTGGCCAACAAAAGGCACAAGGCCTCATCATCAGGAGTGTCATCGTCATGTCTTATTAATACAAAAATGGTCTTGGAGCATATGCTTTAAGGATGGCTTGAATATAAAACATTATTCTTTTTAAATGTGAAAATAGTAAAATCAATATATATGTTAAATTAATGTAACCAACCGTATGGTACGCTGATTACCAGCATAATTACTAGATTAACTGGCTTCGGTTCAATTAGCAGTATGTCGATATTATTTTTTAACCGCAGAAAATATTAAACCAACATGGAAGAGCAAGCATATTGAGATACATCCTCATTGCACGTACACATGTGTTCACCACTTGGCCAACTTCCCACGCAGTTACATGGCCATAATGACCGCATCATTCACCATAGAGGTCCCGAAACCCTGTTTACAACTCTTATTTGCCGTTAGTTTTAAAGGCCTACACGTGCGCAACGCAATGGAGGTCATAAAATAACACTTCGGGCCCAGAGAGGCGAAATAACTATCGTCATGACGCTTTCGATGGCATTGTTGGTGGATAAAGCAAGAAAGGGCCATTTCATATAAAAACTAGACCTTAAAAAATATAATAAATTTAAATTAATTAAATAATAAAAAAAATAACATTTCTCACGTTGCCTCCTGTGAGGGTTGAACTCACGGCCTTTGGTTTACGAGACCAACGCTCTACCACTGAGCTAAAGAGGCGTTGAGAAATGCGACGCCCAATGCGTTATACAAGCAAAGGCAGGGAGAGAGTTTGTTTGGTTTACTTAAGTGAGAGCTAATAATAGCAAGAGAAGAGTGAAATTTAAGAGTAAAAACAAGGGCTGTGAGAAATATAAACCAACATATAGCTAGAAGATCGTGAGTCAGGATCTCGATTTCTTATTGTCAACAAAAATATACTCAGCATTTTTAATTAAACATTTTTCGAAATTTTTTCAATCAAAACTTTGTCAAAATTTGTATATTATTTGAAACTTATTTAATTTTAAAGTATGGAAAATAAAAATAAAATAAGATAATAATTAAAAAATAAAAGTATTAAACTGTCGTTGCCTCCTGTGAGGGTTGAACTCACGGCCTTTGGTTTACGAGACCAACGCTCTACCACTGAGCTAAAGAGGCTTCGACGACGCGTTCGCCAAAAGGTGTATAGAAAATAACGGCAGGCTAAAGAGAAGGGGGCGGGGCCCAATCCTTAATGGGCGTGCGCACTGTGAGGATTTTATAAATATTTAGTTTAAAAATTAAAGGCTTGCGTCAAAATAACTGTCTTCAATTAATGGCTTTATTTATCTTTGGTTTTTATCTTGCTAGCTTGCGACAAGTCTGTTTTTGAGATAAGATATTTGGCAATTAACTTAACAACTTAACCGCCCTCTCAGATGACTTCCCGCACACCAGATGGCTATTAACTAATAGACCACCAAAAGGCTGTAATTGCAAAATGCATTAGACAGTTAATATGCGGCTATCCATCATGATGCCAAGCCGCATACTGTTCGTGATGCTTGCAATGTCTCTCCTGTTGTTGACCAAGGCCCAAACACACAAAAAAACATCACTCAATGTCAGGAGCAAGGGCCAAACAACACACAGACGCTAGTGTGGCTTTCTGCATTATGTGTGTGCCACAAAGCGGAAACTCTTTGTGGCAGGCTCCAAATGAAAGTATTCTCCCCCACCCTTGCGAAAGAAAACTAGCCCTAACATAAATTCAAATGTTCCCTACCTCTGCTTTGGTCAAAGCCATTAGATGTTGCCTGGCCTTGGCTTTGTTTCAAACCAGGCAACTCGAGCAGCCAATGACAAATTCACTTGTCACACAACACAATTGCGGTGAGTGATGGCGCCCGCTCCGAGGACCCTGGCTGAATGGATGGGTCTGGAGAAGGCTATCCCACAGATGTCTGCGATATGTGAGTGACAATTCTATTAGTTACAAATTGAACGGGACAAAGGTATACTGCAAAAATTGAACAAACAGTTCTACGATTTGTTACCAGTACCAGACTATACTCTATTACCTTTTCTCTTTGTGTAAAAGCCAAAAGGTAGGCAGGGCCAAACCAACTAGCAGTTGGGGCACGCAAAAGAGCCATTAACACCAGTCATAACTAGGGCCATAAACAGGGGGTCCTGGGCCACAAAGTTGTGAACTAACGAGTGCTCGGGTATACAGCGATAAAATCGCGACTTTGTAAAGGTAATCCCCATAGAGGTAGCTCTATCTAAGAGCCCAGATACTGTTCGAGCGTTTAATCGTAGCCTCTTAAAGGCATAAACAAGCGGATTATTTGTTCTTCAGAACTTGAAGGGCTAGGTCCCATGTCATGACCGTGTGCTCGCTGGCGGAGTGATTTACGCAATGGCGTTGGCCAAATTAATTGCCACTAATCAAGTGATTTGAATTTTTCATGCACGAGCCTCGTAAAAGGGTTTCTCTCCCGGTTCTTCCATAAGTTCCCATTAGGAGGCAGCATAAAACAATTTATGGCGTTTTATAGCAACACTAATTGCACGCAAGCGCGAGGTCCTGATTAATTGCTGTCAAAATGGAATTAGGAGGAGCACTTGGCTGCCAGCGGTGGCTGGGGAAGACTGTAAGTCCTGCCACATGTTTATTGATTTTTGCGTCCCAAAAACAAAACATACAGCCCTATACACACCCTCTGATAAATGAAGCGAACGGGGAAAATTTATAACCAAACTCAATGCCAAAACAGCAGGCGAAAATTAAAGAAAACGGCTCGAAAAGCAAGACCGAAAATCTTTGGGCCTGGCCAAGAGCAAGAAGCTAATTTATTGCATGTTGCCCAACAAGTTGTGACCCGTGGCATATGCTGGCCAAAAAACATCAGGGCCCATTAGAACTAGAAGTTTCTGGGATGTTTGCGGGTTGGCATCTTCATTTGGGGTTTGATTTTTTGAGGGCCAAGATCCCGGCCAAGCTGTGGAAATTCTTGAAGCGGCAAGACCCGTTACTGATTAAAATATTTGCGGTGGATGAGCGGTTCCGATTGGCTGGGCGGGCTTAGAGGTCACCTCTGCTTCAGGCTCATTTGCATATCGCATTTACCTTTTTTGTTTTTATTTTATTGGCCAGAACGCACTATTTTATTGTCATTAATTATTCCGACTTCCAGATGGTTAAATTCAAATTACACGCATTTCAACAGCTAATACAATTTGCTGGTCGCACGTAATATATATTTATTTATGGCCGACCGTAAATTCAATTGCTAAAATAATCAAAAGTCGTCCAAAACAAATTAAACGCCCATGCCGCAGCCATGAACACAGATAGATATAATGGGGCAGGGATGGCAGGGCGAGGGAGGAGCTCCGTTAATGAGGCACGAAAAACAATTTGACAAAAGCTGCGGCTACTGGCCGGGTCCAAATTACCATAAAAAATGCATGAAATTTGCAATTAATAGAGAAACAGACAGCCAGGGGAGGTTGTAATTAATTGAAGTGCAAATAAACAAGGCACGGAAACAGAAGTAACCGGAAACGGCCTGCCCCGATGGCTCTCCCCGGTTCTAGGCAGCTATTTCTGGTCTATTCGCAGTCCTGGCCAGGGTCCTGCCAGGCCAGTCATAGCACAAAGTCGCCTGTCACTCAGCCAGCCAGTCAATCAGTCATCGTACCAGCTCTCTCTCTTGTCTCTCGAATGCCATTCACACATATTTGAATAATGAAATTACCTGGGATGCTTTCGGTGTTTTACTTTTTTCCACTTTTTTTACGATTCTGTGTGTGTGTGTTGTGGCATGAAAAGAACAAAGCACAAAACAAACTACGAACACACTCGCGGTGAAAGCCAGGACACGGCCAATGACGATGTCCTGTTTGGCATGGCACTCCACACACCCTCTTGCCTTTGTGGTTTTGCTTTGTGCCAAAGGACGTCAATGGGTTTGTTTTCGGTTTCTGTGCAACCGCCATCCTTTATCCTTTGCCACACTAGTGACAATTAATTTTTCGATATAAAAACGAAACAAAAGGATGCGTTTTTAGATGCAAACGGGCTTTCAATGCTCGTTGATCTTAAATAGGTTACCAGTTTTAAGATCAGGGATATCTCTAAGCCTGTCTTCCTCTAGGAATTTATTTTTAATAACCAAAAACTACTACGTGTTACAACTTTTTTTCGATTTTCGATGACTTTCCATCAACAAATACCAGGCTTTACCCAGTTTATTAGCTCTTATAGTCCTGGAATGTAAGTTAATTCCAAGAAAATAGACTTTCCTCAACCCTCTGTGCTCGCATAACTCTGAGAAGTAATTTCTAATAAATTTCAAGCGAAACTTTAATCGGTTTTCACATGCTTACATGCATAGAATTCTCAACTAGAGGTTAAAGCCAGCGGTTGCAGGACATTTCCCGGCACGAACATAAATATTGGCAATAATGTTGGGTATATGAGGCCAGGTCATATCACCCGGGCTTTGTTATAACTAAACCCGCACAAGCAAACTCGGACACACACAAATAGAAAGGACCCACAGCCGCTGGCGATTCCATGAGACGGCTCTGCTGCCGTTCTAATAAATTCGATTAGTTTCTCGCACACACACGGACACACACACAGTGCCACCCACCCACTTTGATGGTGAATTATTGATTCGTCCTTCGGCTCGCATAGCTTCATTAATAATTTCTCAGTGGCATTTAAAAAAAAACGGCAGAACGGGTGAAACCTTTGCGATTGAAACAAGAGCCGTGGATAGCCATTTTAATGAAAAGGCCAAAACGTAATCGAGTTTAAGCCTGTTGAGAGCCATTGACAACCGAGCCCAGTGGTTTTGATAAATGTTCGTTGGCCTTCCGATTCGGATAGTGAATGAAATTCAATCGAAATTTGTGTGCGACAAAGTGAAAACTCCAACCAACATTTCGCTTTCGGGGAACAGCCAAAAAAAAAGTAAATAAATAAATAACGAACCGAATGGTAGACTGAAACAAGCATATACTCCGATATGCAGAAAAAACCGCAGGTCTAAATAAAATGGCTGCTCCGGAAACGGAAGAGGAAATCCGTCGCATTTAAATTTGTCGGAAAGGAAAAAAGAGAAGCGGCCATGGAGCAGAAAAAGGAGAAGCCTTGAGGAGCAAGAAGCGAGAAGAGAGAACAGCAGTGGCATTGGGAGCAAGAAAATTAGCTTTGAGGACTCAAGGCAGAGGCGTGACCGCGAGAGGTCGAAGGGGGAGCTACCTAACTGCCAATTGGCATGAAAATTCATGCAAAATCAAAGCAAATTAAAGTGAGAAAACCGAAACGAAAGTCACGAGCTCGAAAAGCCATTCGGCATAAAAAGAAAATCCAGGAAACCAGAAACATGTCGCACACGTTCAGCCATGGACGAAGCCAAAGGAAAGCAAAAAGGCCGCAATCTTCTCCTGGGCCATACAATTTACAAAGTAAAGCCCATAAATTGCGAATTTGTCACAAGAAATGTTTTTCTGGTAGCCGTTTTAACGGTATTTTGAAGCAGGAAAATTAAAATAAATCACAGCGTGGAAGGGAGAGCTCGGGGAAGTGGCACAAAATAAATGATTAAGACCTCCAACGTGGCGTATGAGTAATGTAAAGCTTAGGTCTATTTTATTCTGGATTTGGGAGGCTTACTCTTGAGTGCATTTTATTTAAATGGCCATTATTCAATTCAGAAATACGGGAAATCTTTTATAATCGGCTTTAGTGCTTTGTTTATTTAATCACAAGCCATAAATAAGCTGTAATCTTTAATGTTTTGATGATTCTGCATTATGATTTGTAGCCCAAACTAGAGGGTCCATGAAATGAAGCTTAAGTTTGCTCTGCCGAAACTTTCTCAGCTTCAAGGAAGCTTCATTCAAGCTGCCGACTGAAAGAGGGTTGAAAATGTACATAAAGGTAGAATAGGGATACCTGGCTGCTGCCACAAAAGTTTTAACCAGGAGCGTGTATAGTACATACAGCATTATCGAATTCCGATTGGCAGAAATTGCAATTGATATTTTCCACACGTTGCCCTCCTTGTGCTGCGAAGTGCCAGAGAGCTTACAAATAAATGTCGCATATGGTTTCTGGATCTGGATCGAAATCGAGTCCCTAGTAATGTAATTAAAATGCCATTTGCTACGGCAAACAAGTGATGTACATTCAATTATCGGTGGCAGAATTCGAAAATGGAATTTATGCCAGTGCTGGTTCCAATTGAAATTCGATTATTTCTCGCAAATATTTAATTAAATTTAATCATTCCGTGGCTCATGGCTTTCAAAACTTTAAAGTCGCTGGCCATCCGTTAAATGAAGTATACGCCACGTTGGCCCCACAGAACACAATGCAAACTTTTGTTAAATAAACAGCGAAGGGCAACAATAAGCACTTTTAACTTTGATGTTTGATTTTGGAGCAATTTGCAAACACAAACAAGTCCCAGCGTATTCCGCCACTGATGGACCGAACAGCAACAATGCGTAATACACAATATATACGTAATACGTATATATTTATATATAGAGTACAGCAGCTTCATTTATTGACTTTTTCTTGCCCGGAACCCGGACAACTTTGTTGTCGTATTTTTCGCCATAAAGCGCAGGCAGCCAGCAGGCTGAAATTTATGAAATTTTAGGGATGCCCGGACTCACGCAGTCCAGACCAAGGACCAATAAATCATTTAATGTGATCCCAGGACGGCATCCGGTTCGGCGTGCAGGTGGGCCCGCGTCAGGGCCGAGCCCACCTGATGTTCATTTTAACGTTTTCCGGCTGTCCCGAAAACACAACTTGAAATTTCCGCCGTCCAATGGGTGCACTGCATCGATAATGATGTTCTCCGGCAATGTTTATGGGTTTATCAAAGTGAAATATATGTATTTTTTGCTGGACTCTCTGCCTAAATTATTCAATTAACAGTTGCTTCGATCCATTTCCCCAGCCAATCAATAAACGGGAGCATCTGCTTATCGGGGCGAAGCAGGCCGGCGGGTCACCGGCGGGGGTCACCAAGGCGTGACCTTCAAATATCCTTTCACACATTTACCCACCGCATCGCACCGCTTCTATCCTATATATTTCTTTAAACGCCCCACATTAAGTATAAAAAATGTAATAGGTTTCCTTTATGGGTCGCACGCTTGGACGCTGTTCAGGTTCACCCTGTTGGCTGTCGGCAAAAGAGGTGGCCCCCCCCCAAGTGAGGGAGGGATTTTAAGGGTCTCTCCTACACCCTTAATACAAATTTCAGCATTTTATGACAACCAGCCAGCGGCAATGGGAGCGGCAGCATTCGAATCGATAAGCAGTTTGAAGCCTTTCAGATTTCAATTGTTTCGCTTCGCTTTATTGTCCCTCGGAAATTTTTTATGATAACCAAATCCATTTCAATGCCATCAAAAATGTATGAAATGGCTTAAGAGGGGAAATATGGCTCTTACACAGTGGGTAATAAATGGCGGAGACTTCGAGAGCGGCGGAGGAACACGAAACGCAATTATTAGAAATGCAAATGCATCCTGTCCCAAAGCAGCCGTAAAATGGCCAACTAAAAATGGAAAACAAAACTTGGCCGGCTCTCCGGCACTCGCCCCCCATTTAATTTAAACTTCATCTGCATATTCGGTTATTTTCATGACTCTTAAGTGGGCCGGACCGAACGCCTCCAAGTGGCCCGGCTCAACTAATTTATTAATGCAGAATGCCGCTGCCAACTTTTGAATTTTAATTATTCCGCAAACCGCGCAAAGCCAAAAACAAGGTCAAGTCAGAAAAGGGCCAACGGAAATAGCAAGGAAACATAAAAAATCCAAAATGATGAGGCTCATCTCATACTACGAACTTTAGATGCTCTAGAATAGGGTATATTTATGCCATAAAAATTAATCAAACTCAAACTTAATATAAGCTTTTTGATTTTTCATTAAAAACCTTTCCTAGCCCATTACAGTTAAATGCTCAATAAAAATTGCATGATTTTAGAGCGCCATAAAAATGCAAAGAACGTAGGGGAGGAATGTTATTTACCTCAAGGATATATATCTTCGATGCTCATTCAACATTACTCCCCCATTAAATCGAGACATTAATCAGCGATGCCATTTGGGAGTCCATTATGGGAGAGCTACGAGACAAAATACCTTCGGAATCGAGCCCAGTCTGGTAATATCCAGTGGAATCGTCTAATTAAAAGATATACAGCCCATCTTGAGTTGCCGATTCAAAGCGAAATGTGGACCGACAGAGACCGACAAAGAGAAGGCAAGAACGAGAAGCAGGCCTAATCTTCAGCTACTTATGGCCCGGCTTGAATGTCTTTCGGTTCGCGCTGGCTGGTTTTTAGGGCTTTTGTGCTCCCTCAACACGGTTTTATGGCTCGGGGCTCTTGAAATTAGCGCGTCCGCCGTCCAAGGACGAGTGCCTGTCCACCTTCCCTTCCTTTCACCCTCTCCCTGACTGTCATATTGATTTTTTGGTATTTTTTTCGGTCCAAACTCCATGGGGAGAGACCCTAGCCTGGCCAGATCATAATTGAGGCCACAATCTCCGACGTGACGCGCTAATTAATTTTATTGGGTTTAAAGCAAAATTCGAATATTTCATGCCGTTTTTAGCCTTGAGTTTAATTTATGCGCGTTTGGCTGACAGTTCTGGCCTTAAAGGAAATTAAATTCATTACGGCGGACACAAGTCCTGGCCAAACTTTCACTTAAAATGCCAGTGATTTATTCTCCCGTCGACTGACTACTCAACAATTTCCAGAAACACTATTTTGGCCAGAAACAGTGAGGAAAGTAAAATTGGATTTCGTTCATATCCTTTATCCGTATCCTCGGCACTTTTGGCAACGTGTCAAGGGCAAGTTAAATTTGTAGAAAATTTCCAACTGGCAGGCGGCTGAGAAAACAGAGAATCCTTAAAAGTTGGCGGACAAGTTTCGCAGCAACTTTGTTGTTAGATTAAAAGCATTTCCGGCCAAAATGGGAAAGTTCTTCCTGTCTCTGAGTGTAGCTGTGTAGGTGCGACCACTATCTATCTGTGTGAGTGTGTCTGTATCTATGTCTGTGTGTGTTAGCCAAAGAGCCAGAAAGTCGCATTCAGTTGACAAACAAAATGGAAGTGGTGACTAGCTGAAGCAAACCACTGCCGCCGGCAATAAAAATCTATTACATTTTGCGAGACACAACTTTGATTTTACGAACTGTCAAACCACAGACATTCATACATAGATACGCTTGAAACCAGTATCCTTATGCCTTATGCCAGTATCCTTATCTGGATTCCTTTGCCTGGCGGTCTGGCCTGGCAAAGTGAAATAAAAACCGACGCTTCAAAGTTGCTGTCAAGCACAAAACTTATGCAATGGTTTTATGACGCAGCACCAAAGGACATTCGGCGAGGATGCTCAGCCCTTCAAGTAGCTCACATATAATATACATTATGTAATAAACATTAGGCACTTCGTTAGATCTTTTTTGCCTTCCAGCCAGAGCCCCCGGCCGACATCAAAGCCAAATAGTTTGATGGGTTGTTTGAGAATTTAAGTAATACTCCTTTGGGTGAACGCAATTCGTTAATAAAAGCAATACATTTGGGGAATTCTTTTTAGTTTTTAGTATAGCACTCTATAGGTCCCATTTCCATAATCACGCAAATAAAACAAATGCCACAAGTCGGCTTGCTCAGGGATTTTCCAATTTTTTTATTTTCCACCTAAAAATATATATATATATGCATGTCTAAGCGGGCATGGCCCAGACAAAGGACGAAAAATCCGGATATAAAAAAACAACAACAATTGAAAATCGCTTGCGGAGTAAAGTGAAAACTTTGACGTTGGGGGAGAAATTTGTAGACCATTTGCCTGGATCATGGATGAAAAAGAAAAGTTTTTAATTTGTTCATCATGGCGGCAAAACTGAATTATCATTCAACGCGGAGCTACGCGGAGGTGCTGATGCCGGATTACCCTCATAATGATGATGGTTCATGGGTGATGGGTTATCCGAGGGGATGTGCCGAGGGTTGTGGGCGTGGCAATCACCCTCTTGTGTACAATTGCACTGCCATCATGTGCAGAGAGCGGAAAATCACATGAAAAAGCCAACTTGAGCCCCATTGCAATGGAGAAAACTTTGCTCAGCGTTTATGTTAAATTTGAGTTAATTAGTTTGATTTCATGCCTCAAGTGTCAGGCGGTCCAACAACTACGGATTGCCAATTCCATTTGCCAACTCATTAAAACTTGGCCAAGTTCTTGTGATGTCCCGGAAAATGGAGAGCGCTTTCTGACGTCCCTGGGAAATGAATGTCTCAAAGGCATTAGTCCTCAGCTGCGGAGGTCAGCTTTTATCAATTAGGTCCTCTGTAATTTTATAAACTGGAAAATGTTAATTAAAGTTTAGAAAAAGACAAAGAGATGTACTTACTTTCATAACTAGGCTTGATTTACTTACTGGCTGTGACAAGTGCGTATTCAAAATTATGTTAATTTCATTTGGGTTAAGAATGGTTTAGAAAAAAGTATACCATTCGTGGAAAAACTCAACAAGTAAACAACTGAATCAAATGGATTCACATGACAGCAATGTAAATGCGATATGTAACATGTAATTTCATTGCGCTGACAATGAAAATGACAATGACAATGGCAGTGGCAGTGGCAGTGGCAGTGCCACTGTGCCTCCGTGGAGAAAGGTGATGATGAGGCTGTGTCCTGTGGACATGGATGCGAATAATTGTGGAATACGTACCGACAAGGATGCTCATGTCAATGTCAATGTACACGGACGCATACCCAGGACGCCCAGGACACAAGTCTCTCTCTGTGTTTCTCACTGATTAGTGCGGTTGAAGCGACAGCAACAATCAATATTAATGCATGTCAGCGCCCAGAATGTGCGACTGTGCTAGTGGTTGTGTGCAAGGACATTTCCGTAATTATGAGCCCATCAACGCAATGTAGTTGGCTCTCGGCAGTGCCGTTAATAATTCTCGATTTCTCTGTGAAGGTATTGACAGAGCCCTGGGCCAAATTATGGGGGAAGCTGGGGGGATCCTAAGCGTTCTGAGGCAGAAGGAGAAAGGAGCCTCGGCCTCGTCATCATCAACGTCAAATGCCGCCTGGGAACAATTTGAGCAAAACTTGGCTGGCATCCTCGAAGCTGCTCCCAGGAGCTGACAATAAATATTTTCGCTCGGCTGTCTGGATGAAAATCAATACCAAAATACTTACAACACACACTCCCAGATACACACACAAAATGTCAAGATACATTTTCATTCAGAATTTCCATTTCCCATTATTATTATTTACACTGACGCAGTTCTGACCACAAAACCCGAATCCCAAAAACAGCAAATTGCATTTAGTCGGCCTGAAACATACTGGTGCATAAATAAATTCCAGTGACGTCAAATGGACCAAGTTCCATTTGGAAAGTGGGCTGCTAGAGTGGTCAGAAAATTGAGCTAGGCTGGGCAAACATTTTGGGATCTAATTTAGTGTTTTTAGAGAGGATAACGTATAAACATATGAATAATAAATGACATGTAATAGAGATGTTTTTGCCTAGGTTGCTAATTATAATTAAATCCAGAGTCAGATGTACACATGTACCAATAGATTATGCAAGCCCAACACAAATTGTACACTTTTATATTGGATAGACGTCATAATTATTTGAACGTTATGCAAAGGGGCGTTGGGTGGATAGACTTTGGCTTTCTAACCCAAAGCCACTTGATCTTTAAGAACTTCCTCTCGTTCGGCCATTGAAATAAGAAACCAAAGAAAGCCCGAGGAAAATCTCACCTAAGAGCTGTCAGTCTGCGGTCTCTCAGAACATACCCAACTCAATTTTCAATCCGATACAATAAAATTGTTAAAAAAAAAATAAAAAAAAGAATACAAGAGACAGGGGCGAACAAAAGGCAAAAAAGTAATTTCGGCAGCTCTAAATCTGTGGCATATTACACAGGACTCAGGTCACGGCACGGACCAAGGGCTGGGAAGAGAAATCTGATCCACTTAGTTTCCGAGAGAAGGCAATAAATTCTTATGAAAACAGTTGGGGAGCGGCGACACGTCCCTGTGCAAAATGAATTGAACTTTTGGTCAACGTGGAAATTGCACTAATATTTGGGCCTAAATCGAGAAAGGACGAAGGCCAGCCGGGGGCTGGGCCAAAAACAAACAGCTCCCTTCGATATTTATGTGTGGAGAGGAGTATGGGTGGGGTGGGGGGTAGACCTGAATCGAATAAGCTCTCCGACGATAGGCTCTGAAGAAAATAAAGTGCAAACTGGCTGGGTGTGCGTGTTCGTATTTGTGTTTGTGAAATCCCGCAAGGACACTTGGCCAGTGTCGAGCACATAAATTTTCGGCCAAATTTTCGCCTGTTCCTGGAAAGCTTAAAGCCCTCCAAATAACGTGAAGGCGACCAGCCAGCACACAGGTGGAGGCTAGAGAGTCCTGGCCAAGGACTTGTCGTCAGACGATAATTGAAATTCAGTGTTTGTGTCACAACACGAAAGCCAAACTTAAACAAAACAGAAGCCGCTGGCACAAAGTCAGCGGCAAGCCAAAAAGGACATTAAATTAAGCCTCCTGCCAAGGAGATCAAAGTTTCGCAACCCCACTCTCCAGCGCCTCCTGCGAAAGGGTGTGTGCGGTTATACACGTGCTCGGAGGAACCTTTTGTTGATGCAATAAAATGGTGAGAGTCTGAGCCTAAACAGAGTGAGGCCGAGTAAGTCGACATGCAAAAAGGATACACGTTGTAAAAAGCGCATAAACTTTGCCGAAAGTGACAAACAAAGAGCAAAGTCAAGTCGCACACAAGGACCCTCCCCAGCCCTAGTCTAAAATGGAGGAGGCTAAGGTGTCTGGGTAGGTGGGCGAAATTGAAGCCGCCTTGATGGCCTGTAAATGGCAAACTTTTCTTTTCTTTTCGGTTTCCCAGCCTCCACCTTTTTTTTCCGCTCAGGTGCTAAAACTTTATCAGCATATGCGTGTGGCGAAGGAACCACTCGAAAGTGCGGATGTGTATGTGTTTTTGGACCGCAGGACGAGAAACTGAGAAGGAGGAACAGACAGAAATCGTGCCGAAGTATCTATCTATTGTACTCCACAATGTTGTGCCTTATCTTTGCATTTGAATTAGATGCCAGGACATAAACAAACGAAATTGAATTTTCCCGCAACAGTTTTCGGGGCGTTTTCGGATCCCACTCCTAGGTTTAGCGATACATCCATATAGTTTACATAATGGTAGGAGGGCTCTCTGAATAGATACAATACAAGTTTCTCCTCGAGCTCTCATACCGGATGAATATGTAATGTTTAGATAATACACATTTTCAAACAACAAATAACTACGAAATCTCTTTAAACTTGATGAATATTTCATCGATCTGGGCTTATTTCGACTGTTTAAATATTCTATTTTTGCTCTTGCCTTTAATAAGGCTGTCCCCAACCACTCTCCCAGTTTACCAGTCCTCTATAACCTGATGGCCTCCCGCCAGAAACTAAAAAGTGTCGTTACTGCTTTCAATTTTCTGCCAGCCATGAAACTTCGAGCGGCACTTCACTGGGCAATCCTTTAAAGCCAACTACTATAAAAGTTCGCCCATGTTCCCCGCATCCAGGCCGGATGAGAGGGGCAACATGTTCCCGGCCATGTAAATAGTTGAGGGTCATGGTAATGAGCAAGGGAATGCCAAAACCGAAATCCTAGACGCGCCCTTTTTCAAGATGCCCGTCCTTGTTGTGTGTGTGCCTGCAGGACATTTCGTATCAGCGAACTCAGCTTTGTCCGGAGCGACTTGAAACACTTGACATGGCAAAAATGCTGATTTTATTTTGTGTGCCACATTGTCACATGATAATCAGGCCGATATGGGCGATAATATAGGAGAGGATAGACTCCACCCACTCACGGGGATAGAGTCCTTGTAAGCAACGGCTTAGCCAACGGTGTGTGACATGGCCCAAAGCAAAGCTTATTTCAGTCACAGACTTCATTCTGCACTGGGATAATTAGAATGTATAAGGAGCCAGAATCCTTTATGGAAGGAGAAAAAAATGTATACCTTCAGAGCTTACTATAACATACTTGAATATCTATAACGAGTTTTATATCAAAGTAAGTATCGAGTCTATACTATGTACCTTCTTCAAGGCCATAAAAAAAGCTTACCAACTATTACATTTATTTTCTATTTTGGCTGTCAAATTCTTGGCAACCCATTTGCAAACTACTCCATATTTAATCCCTCGAACTTTTGGCAACTGCGATGGCCTTGAAAAATATGTCAAGTATAAACTCTTTGCCTTTCCATTGAGTTGGCCATGAACAAATGACAGATTTCTTTCATAGTTGGCCATGAAAAAACTTGTTAAATTTCCATTTGCACCTAACCGGACCTGCAATCATTTCCATTTATTTGTTTGCGAGCCCCCGAGCTGAACACACTTATATACGAAAATGGAAGCTTTTGTAGTATTTGTTTATATTTATTTAATTTTTTTAATTTTGGAAATATTTCTTTTTGGCTTGGATTTTTATTTATTTGAGTAAATTTTTATTTTTAATAAATACCCAGATGTAGGGAAAACATTTCCCTGTATGGGCGGCCTTAGCATGCACTTTTTGGTGTCCTAGCCGCCTTCTCTCCAATGAGGGCTTCGCATTTTGGACATTCCGCTTTCTATTCCCGTGGAATCGAAAGCCTAATGCCCAGAAAGCGAGGCTCCCATTGGAGAGAATGCTGTTATTGATTCAGATGAATGCCAAATTTATTTTTGAGCTCCCGAGCTGTTTAAATTTATTTCATTGTTTAAATTTTTTCATTTTTAATGAATACCCAGATGAAGGCAAAACACTTTCCTGCCTGGGCGGCCTTATAATGCACTTTTTCATGTCCTAGCCGCCTTCTCTCCAATGAGGGCTTCGCATTTTGGACATTCTGCTTTCTATTCCCGCGGAATCGAAAGCCTAATGCCCAGAAAGCGAGGCCCCCATTGAAGAGAATGCTGTTAGAGATACGGATTAGTGCAAAAAAAAGGATCAAAGGATATGAGATCCTCTAATAATGATTAAACTAAAACAAATATATATAATAATAAAAATTATTCTATAATACAAATCCTAAAATAAGATATATTTTAATTTCATAAAGTAAGCTTTTATTTTTGAAGTCTTCGCCCAATATGTGCCCAGCATGTGGCTGAAAAACCATAAACTTTGCTACGCTAAAGTCAAATGCCACAGACGCAGCCACACACTCAGTTGTCCTGTGGCAGTGAGTAAACATAAAATACCATCGAAGGACCCTGTCAAACACTTTCGACACTTGCACAGTAATTACTTTCCACATGCCTTGTTTCGGCCAGACAATCAAAAACTTTGTGCTAGCGAAAACAACTTTTTCTAGCCCAACATCCTAGCCAAACAAAAACAAAAAAATTCATTTAACACAGAAATTATAATTGCGAAAACTTTGCCAAAAAACATTCTCGTGCAGTCCAGTTTCCCGGGTGTTGATTGAATTTAATGCAAACTTTGTTTTTCCAGATTGAATGAATAAAGTTGCAGAGATTCTGAGCACTTTCTGAGCGCTTTAAGCCTTTATCTGAAAAGTATTTTAAAACATTTATTTTTTTCAAAATGCAATGCTCCCGGTGAGGGCGGTGATGAATATGCAGATTTTCGACATAAAACTCTTCAGCCCAGTGTATATTTTACATAAAGGAATATTCTGGTAAAATTTTTCTTTTTCGTTTTTCCATGATACTTTTTCAAGAAGGATTTCTGGCCCACAGAAATAGGCTATGGTTTTTTCTTTGAGATTGGTTTAAATTTAAATGCATACATTTTTTTTTATTTAATTCTCGAATTAAAACTCGAAAATGTAAAACCCACTGGAAAACCATTGAAGTCTGAAGTGAGACTATTTAGCAAAGAGTTTAGATCCTGCCGCTGCTAATTGAAACATTTAAACTCAAACAACTGCTCACGGGTACGTAGCAAGGATATGGTGGGAACACAGTTGACACTTTGCCAAGAGCTGGTAGCAATCACACTGATAATACATTTTTAATAGACCCTCAACCGTTGTCAGCACTTGTGAGCTGAAATTACACAATCACAGGACGCGAGCGAGCGTAGTCAGGAGCAAGGACTCGCAGCCAGATGTTCTGTGTAGGTAAGCTGTTGGCTGTTATCCCGTTTAAAATGTCGACAGGGCTTTCAGGGGTGTCAAGGGGTGGTAAGAAGGACTTAAATCCAGCACCCCGAAACCCAACCCGCACAGAATGGATGGGAAGGGTTAACAAGCTGAGAGCTGCGAATCCTAATTGCCTAAATCTATCCCACATGGCCCACACAAGCTGCCAATTTGTAGGCCGGCTCTTTAATTAGCTGACTAACAGGCTGTCGGCTAATTAATGAAAGCGGCTACATCCACTTCGGGCGGAGCGGATTTTTTGGGGATTTTTGTCGCCGCCATTTGCATAATGTGGCCAAATCAAAGGCAAAGGTACTGCATGACCTTCAGGTACTTCAGTCGCAGTGCAGTTCTCTTGCATTTTTAATCAATCGCCTCCACCAATGTAAATAACCTTCGAGCTTCCAATTCAGACATCCAACTCAGCCCAGCAACGAACGCGCGTGGCATGAATAAATTAAAATGATTTCGTGCCACATTTTTCGCAAAGATTTATTACAAAGCGAAACAGCCAGGCACTCGACTACATTGAGAGTCCTGATGCCCCTTCTCCTCTTTCTTTTGACTCCAGCCTGATGATGATGATGATGATGATGATGATGATGATGACGATACAGATGATTATGGCCCGTCTTCCTTCCTTTTCCGATTTTCGGCTCCTGGCAAAAGATTGTTGCATATCAAATGGCGCCTAAGTGCTGGGCGTGCGCCTCCACACAAATCAAATCAGAATCGAAGGAGCGTCTGCATGGTGCTTTTCGGCCTTTTTACGGCCCCGACTCCATTTATTTAAATTCAATTTTATATTAGCGGCACTCACTTTCGCCTTTATTACCAATGGAATGGCTTACAAAGTGGATTTGGAGGCGCCAATAAAGACTCCTGGCAAAGCCGCCCCAGGTCACAGGAATTGTAGTGGTCGCTCAAGGGCGTGTCTCGACACCAGTCCGTACCAATCCAAATCCCGTGGGATCCTTTCAGCGTCAAGGCATCCAAGCAGCTGACAAGGAATTAGACATGTACGTTTTTTGTCCATTTTTCGATTTCGATTTTTTGTTGCATGTGCCACTCCAACAGCGTCAGTGTCAGGACAGCGTGACATTGCCTGTCGAATGCACGGGAATGATAAAAGTGTCCTTGAAACATAGATATAGAAAAATGAGCAGACAGGCAGAAACGGGAACTGTCTCTCTCACTCGCTAAAAGCACTTTTAGTCCTTTCCGCATATATTCAGGCAATCATCTATTAAATTGCAAAGTGAATCGAATCACCAGGTGGAGCATAAATAATTGACAGACTTTTAGGACAAAGGAGAGCCTTGCAATTTATTTATGTAATTAATTTCCAGCTTATTAAATATATAATAGTTATTAATTAATTAAAAGCACAACAAAAGACAAAATAAATAACGTTCTGTAGAATAAACTTTTTTAATTAGAATCCTGAAACGACAGGAGACCGTAGACTGTGTTTGTGGAGCCATCTGGTATGAAGTTTCCAAGCCACCAGGAAATTCTGCATGTGGTATGCCAATTCAGATGCCAAATAATAAAAAACATGAAACTCCAGACCGGCAATGGACAGCACTTACATTCCTTTAAGTAAGCTTCGCATGGAAAATGCATTTCATGTGCTGGACGAACGGCTACATTTTATCCACAACCATATTTTCTTTATGGTATTTCGCTTTTATCTTTCTCCTCGGAGGGCCGAAATGACTAACGGCCAGAAAACGTATTTACATTCAAGGGGAATGCGCAAAGTCCTCTTGACCCTGGAATGCAATGGCTCCGGGCTAGCCTCCACATACGTATATCTTACTTTGCATTATTAACATTATTTGGCCTGAATGTCAGACGAGTAAACCATGTCAGCATTTGTGGCTTTCCATACGCATTGGGATAATCAAAGAGCCGCCCGGAGGCCAAACAGATGAAGGCCAGACAGCCTGACAGACGGGCAGCCAGAGTGACAGACGGGTCCGAAGAAAGTGGAAAGTCAAAGAACCAGACATTGGCTTGACCTTATATTTCTTGGTTCGTGACTGCAGGATGAAAGAATAGAAATTGCAGTATCATGCCCTGAAGGGCAAAAGCGAGGAGTCACGCAGTCTTACTTGAATTTGGTAAATGTAGAGATTAGGTATTAGCAATATTCACTCCATTTTGTAAACCCTTTGCTTTGGGCCAGATTCTTACACCTATCATTTTCATAATGCTCTTTAAAACCACCCACACCCACACCCACATCAAATATTTTCCGTGCACCCTTGATGCTAATAATGCACTGCATACTTTCGGGAGCACCTGCTTGAAAAGTGCTCTTTCACTTTAATTTGAAATAATTACCGCTGAAAGCCAACTACACTCGGAGTCTGCAATTTATATATGCATGTATGTGTGCGGACTGTGTGTGTGTGTATGTAAACGTGAGAAAATTTGTTGGCCATGTGCGCGTTATGTTGAAATTAATGAGCCAGCCCATTGCTCTACTTCATTGCCACAACGCGTGGCGACAACAGACGAGGAAACTGAGGAGTGCCAATGGGGGAGGGAGATGCGGGGGAGGCGACAAAGGAGTGACAGTAACAGAGGGAGGGGGGAGAAGTGTGTGGCCAACGGTGATGAAGTCGCACAGACAAAGGCGGAAACAAGCACAACCAGCAGCTTCCGGCCAATGTAAATAGGGCTCTAGCCGAAAACCACTGGCAAAGATATGCATGATTACACATACAGGCAGCCGACACATAAGCGGACACGCAAACACACATGCACAAGTATACACAGTGAGAAAAATAACTGAATGAAGTACATAATTCGATGAATAATCAACACTGGATTCAATATTGTTTTCTGAGTGTACAAAGAAAGGCTTTCTCCCATACATGTGACGTATGCCGCTGGCACATCTGACTGGAGCAACTCATTTGCCAAGCAACAGAGCCTGATGATACTTTGCGCGACTCGCTACAATTTTCCCGCAACGACATTCCGTATTTATGGCCAAAAGCACACACAACCCAAAAACATACACACTATGTGTGTGTGTGTTGGGAAGGAGGGTATATTAAACGGAAATGCTGTTGTGTGTTATTAATGGCCTCTTTCTTTTGTCTGTCAAATTGATAATACTCTCACATTTACGCGCCTGCAATTGGAGTCGCCAGTGGCAGGCATTTACCCATCAGAGCCATTTTGCATTATCCTTGCAGTTCGGTCAACGGCATAATGGGCTTCCTCGATTTATTTACTCCTTTAATACGGTGCCTGGAACGTCCTTTGTGCTGTGTTTAATCCTTTTCCACTTCAGCACATTAAAGGAGCTTAAAATGAAATTTCATAAATAACGAGGATTAATTTTTGAATGGAAAGCGATAATCCTTCGAGTATGGTCTTGTATATTACTCACATTATTCATACAAATCTTTTCTTGAAAATATGAAATTTTACTATAATTTTTACCCACTTGAACTGCTATTTAAATTAAGTTTAAAGTGTTCTACTGACCCATTCAAGTTTTTGAAAAGCTCCAAAAAAAAGCACACTAACAATAATAATAGCTTTGCATTTTATTTCCGTGTTTTTCCACCACGACCTTGAGGTGTCCAAAAGCTTTAAACATTGGGGGAGTGGCAACCTTCTGTGGTCTACTCTCAGCATCCACTGCGCAGATGTAGGAACTGTCAGCCGGCTTTTGGATGCTGCCACATGCCACATACCACACACCACCGCCCACCACTCACCACCCACCACCCATAACAGCACGTCATTCTAAAGGGGGTCGGCAACAGGATAAAAGAAGGCGCATCCCACTCTCAGTGCTCAGTGGATGTTCCATCCTCACGGAAAGCGGTTGAGCGGCATCTCGGATCGGAAACCGAAACGATAATAAAACAAGATATATAAACAGAAGGGCAAGAAAACTTGCCGCGTAGTGAAAATGTGTTAATTGCCGGATAGCCGGAGTCAAAGTCCTGCTGGAAAGTGAGAAAACTACGAAATATTACATCGAATCAATGAAACCTGAAACTGCCAACGAAAGCAATCGGAAAATGCGGTCCAGGCGTAATCTGGTCCTGCCGCTGCTGTTCTTGCAACTAATTTGCAACTGCCAGATAGCCCAATCTCTGCCCGATATCATAAAGATAGGTGAGTGGCCAAATATGGATGCAATTGGGACATCCTGCTGATGCCCAAGCACATGTATTTGATGGCAAAACAAAAAAATCATGCCAAAGTACGCATCCGTATCGATTTTTTTTCACGTCATAATCAAGAGCGCGTTTGCCTGTATGAGTGGCTGTGTATGTGTGTGAGTGTGAGTGAAAGGTGTACGAGTGTTTGTGTCTATGGGAGCGTGTTTGTCTTTTGTTTGTTTTTATTTGAACACTGCGGGTAGCCCTCCGGCAAAATGGGACAAAATATTCAAGGCGTTAGCAATACTTTTCACTAAAACACGACAATGCCGTGAATCCATCTATCTGTATCCCCGCAGGTGGCCTCTTTCATCCCTCCGACGACCACCAGGAGCTGGCCTTCCGCCAGGCGGTGGACCGCATCAACGCCGACCGCTCCATCCTGCCCCGTTCCAAGCTGGTGGCCCAAATCGAGCGCATCTCGCCATTCGACAGCTTTCACGCCGGCAAAAGGGGTGAGTACTTCATGGGGTGGACCGTTTTTTGGGGGGGACACAGGTGATTTGGCCCGATTCCCCAGTGCCCCTGTTCCCATGCCTTGCCCTTCACCTGGCACTCTGTGGAATGCATATTTGATTTCGTCCAAGTTCCCTTACAGCCTCCACCCCCCTCATCCGCAACGCTTTGTTTGCAATCTCGTTTGCATCTGATTCGCCCTTTGTTTGTGCTCACATTTGATTTGCGATTTATGTTATGCTAATTGCTGCTCTGGTTTGGGGTTATATTCTGTGTCTCGTTGCGGCTACATGGGAAAGCACATCGTTTATTCATACACAGTTATTTTCGAGTATTTCGGGGCCAAAGACGCATTCAATTAACCCAAGGATGTGCGTTTTACTCAAAACTCAAAGCTAGAAGAGGGTATGAATAGCTAATGTACTTAGGACTCTTTACCATGGTATCCTTTTTCCTCCCAATTTCCGCCAAGATAAACCCTATTATTAGTATTTTAAAAATGTGTTTTCCAAATGTCCTATGTAAACAATCACTATTACAAACTGAGATCTAACAAAATTCCCATCAAAGTTCCTATTGTGTAAATAAGATTCATCAAGATGTTTCAGAAAAATATCAAATACTGTCTCCCTAACATATACAATCCTTTAAATTCTTCATAAAATTGCCAAATTTGTGTCTAGTATGAGGTAATGATGCAATATTTCCTGGTGTAGAGTTTCCTTATTTGAAACTTCAAACTTAATGTATCCGAGGTAAGGGAATACTCGTCCGGCACTTGATAATCGTTAAAAGCTGAAGCTGAGCCAGCCAACTGTCGAATATCCTGTGATAAATGAGACACAAATGACGCTAAAGTTGGGCAGCAGAGCAATGCACAAATGCCGAAAAAAATACCTTGGAAACCGGCTTGGGTTGCCCATTGGCCGTAGGGTTGGATGGCCACACGGTTGGATGGTCGGAGAGTCCTGAAAGAATGCACTTCAGCGTGTCAGTAACGAGCCTCACTCACACACACGTACGAGCAGTATCCTTGCTGTACGTTAACCGCATCACCGGTTATTCAGACCTTCGGGGAGCACCTGCACTTACACGTGCTTAGTCGGTTTGATGAGGCAAAAAGGATGCTGACAGGAGGCAGACAAACCAACCGATGGGGGAAGTTGAAAGGCAGAGGACCGAAAAGGTTCTCCGACAAAATGAAATTATGTCATACTGAAGTGCATTTTAAATATGCGAACGAGGCTAACTGAACAGCACAGTTCCAAGCCAAAGACAACCATATTACTGGGCTACTTGGGCTCGTTTTTACTTTTTGATCCTTTCAAGTCGCTGCACGAGATTATCTCCCTCGCACAAGCAGATTGTGTGAGCGAATTGGATTGGGATTGGGTATGGGAATAAGATTGGGATTGGGATTCGGATTGGGATTCGGATTGGGGGCAACATGCCAGGCACATTACTTGAAAATCAATTTGCGACTTTTAAGCTCTTTGGGATTTGGGTTTCACTCAATTTGCCATAAGGAAAGGATATCAGAAATGCGGGCCAAAGTTTCGCCATGTGATAGTCCCGCAGATATTAAGGAGTCGTTTATCAAAGCCAAAAAAACAACCGAATATTACTTTTGTTTGTCTTGCAGTTTGTGGCCTATTGAACATTGGTGTTGCCGCCATTTTTGGGCCCCAGTCCTCGCATACCGCCAGTCATGTGCAGAGCATTTGCGACAACATGGAGGTGAGTAGGACCGCGAGTGGAAGGAATATGCCTGCCATAAACCCCATTTATTTCGTAAACACACTCGTTGCAGATTCCCCACTTGGAGAATCGCTGGGACTACCGACTAAGACGCGAGAGCTGTCTGGTGAATCTTTATCCCCACCCTAATACGCTCTCCAAGGTAGGTACAGGTGCATCAGCATTCCCGCCCCATCCTCTGTTGCATTGTTGATGTTTCCGCTTGTGTTCGGTCTTAGGCTTACGTTGATATCGTGCGACATTGGGGCTGGAAGACGTTCACCATAATCTACGAGAACAATGACGGCATCGTGCGGCTGCAGGAGCTCCTCAAGGCCCACGGGATGACCCCCTTTCCCATAACAGTGCGCCAGCTAAGCGACACCGGAGATTACAGGTAAGCCATTTCAAGCGCATCCTGTCGGGGCGAAATTTCCCTTGACTATTCACATGCAAATGCTTGCCAATTGAGTTTCTCAATAAACTGGAGAGGCAAATAATTATATTCCGTTTGATTTATTCATTTTCACCTACCAGACCGCTCCTGAAGCAGATCAAGAACTCGGCGGAAGCTCACATTGTGCTCGACTGCTCCACGGAAAGGATCCACGAAGTCCTGAAGCAGGCCCAGCAGATTGGCATGATGAGTGACTACCACAGCTACCTGGTCACCTCACTGGATCTCCACACAGTCAACCTGGACGAGTTTCGATACGGCGGCACCAATATCACCGGCTTCCGTCTCATAAATGACAAGATCGTCTCGGACGTAGTGCGCCAGTGGAGCGTTGACGAGAAGGGGATGATGCGCTCCGCCAACCTGACCACCGTGCGCTCTGAGACAGCTCTCATGTACGATGCAGTGCATCTGTTCGCCAAGGCGCTGCACGACCTGGACACCTCGCAGCAGATCGACATCCACCCGATTAGTTGCGACGGTCAGAGCACCTGGCAGCACGGGTTCAGTTTGATCAACTACATGAAGATCGTGGAGATGAAGGGCCTGACGAACGTGATCAAGTTCGACCACCAGGGCTTCCGAACGGACTTCATGCTGGATATCGTTGAACTGACTCCAGCTGGAATCCGGAAAATAGGCAGCTGGAACTCCACCCTGCCCGATGGCATTAACTTTACGCGAACCTTTAGCCAAAAGCAGCAGGAGATTGAGGCGAATCTGAAGAACAAGACCCTGGTTGTTACAACCATTTTGGTAGGAATAGAATTATTTAATTTATTGGAAAAGGATTGAAACTTTGTTGTCCTTGTAGAGTAATCCATATTGCATGCGAAAGGAGTCCGCTGTACCACTGAGTGGAAACGATCAGTTCGAAGGATATGCCGTAGATCTGATTCATGAAATCTCCAAGTCGTTGGGCTTCAATTATAAAATCCAACTGGTACCAGATGGAAGCTATGGCAGTCTCAACAAAATGACTGGGTATGGACACATTCCGGGACCTGCAGAATCATATCCAATCTAATATTATATCTAATCCCTTAAGTGAATGGAATGGCATGATCCGGGAGCTTCTGGAGCAGCGTGCGGACTTGGCGATAGCGGATCTCACCATCACCTTTGAAAGAGAGCAGGCTGTGGACTTCACCACGCCCTTCATGAATCTGGGGGTGTCTATTTTGTACAGGAAGCCCATCAAGCAGCCCCCGAATTTGTTCTCCTTCCTGTCGCCTCTGTCCTTGGATGTCTGGATCTATATGGCCACTGCCTATTTGGGTGTGTCTGTTCTACTCTTCATCTTAGCCAAGTGGGTTATATTAATTACCAAAATCTTGGGCCAAATTTAACATTTTATTTATTTAATAGATTTACGCCTTATGAGTGGCCAGCTTACACAGATGCCCATGGGGAGAAGGTGGAGAGTCAGTTTACTCTGCTGAATTGCATGTGGTTCGCCATAGGATCGCTGATGCAACAAGGATGTGATTTTCTCCCCAAGTGATTTTCCATTTCTTGCTTTTTTATTTTCTTTTTATGAAATTGATATACCCATTTTTATAGAGCTCTATCCACCCGCATGGTGGCTGGCATTTGGTGGTTTTTCACTCTGATTATGATATCCTCCTACACTGCCAACCTGGCGGCCTTTTTGACCGTGGAACGCATGGATTCGCCCATCGAAAGTGCCGAGGACTTGGCCAAGCAAACTAGGATCAAATATGGTGCTCTAAAAGGAGGTAGTACAGCAGCTTTTTTCAGGGTAAGAATCCCAACAAAGTATTGTCCGAGACGATCTTCTGAAATATTATTTTCAGGACTCCAAAATATCCACCTATCAGCGTATGTGGTCCTTCATGGAGTCGGCTCGTCCGTCGGTTTTTACGGCCAGCAATGGTGAGGGAGTTGAACGAGTGGCCAAGGGAAAAGGTGAGCAAGGCTTTAAGCAAGGATAAAAGCTTGATTTAAAATGTATTTTCCCAGGATCCTATGCTTTTCTGATGGAGTCCACGTCAATTGAGTACGTGACGGAACGAAACTGCGAACTGACGCAGGTGGGCGGAATGCTGGACACCAAGAGCTATGGCATAGCCACTCCCCCAAGTGAGTACTAAAATCGGGTATTCATAGACCAATTGATGATTAACGAATGGTGTGTCCCATTCACAGACTCGCCTTACCGCACGGCCATCAATAGCGTCATACTTAAGCTCCAAGAAGAAGGCAAGCTCCACATCCTGAAAACCAAGTGGTGGAAAGAGAAGCGTGGCGGTGGAAAGTGTCGGGTGGACACCTCCAAATCCTCCTCGGCGGCCAACGAACTGGGTCTGGCAAATGTCGGCGGTGTGTTTGTGGTCCTAATGGGCGGCATGGGGGTGGCCTGTGTGATTGCCGTTTGCGAGTTTGTGTGGAAGTCACGCAAGGTCGCCGTGGAGGAGCGCCTGAGCGCAATACTAAATGAATGAGAAAAGTCGTAAACCCGGGACGAATGGGTCTAAGCAGTAGATAGGTCCCGGGTTCGACTCGGTTCGATTAAATCAAAAATGCAAGTAGTATCGAGAGTCGGGGGAAAGTGCAATGAATGAAGAGCCTGTCGGAGCAACATATATCACCAGCAATAGTCAAAAATAGACAGTTCTCGGTATCCCACGCAGCAATAATGTTAACTGGAGCCACCAATGAATGATAGCACCACACTTTTAAAGGCAATTATGCCGGAGAGGCCAGCTATTAATATACATTGAAGATACATACGAGAGATATGTACATTATATACACAAAAATATATATTTATAAAGGTTATATGTACTCCCTTTCGTAAGCATACTCGTACTAATCATTAACCTATACACTAATGGAACAACAATGCAACAACTTGCAACAAATCGAAACGAATCGTATTGCATTTATATTTGAAAGCATTTTTTGGGAATTGACCTATAGGCGTAATTGTAGCTAAATTATATATATACATAAATACATAAAAGCATGCATATATAAACCAGAAGACACGATCGACAACTCTCTCTTAACCCTAAGAAACAGGACACAATTTACAAGCAAATCGAAACCGACGTTTTCAACGAACTTAGCCAGTAGAACTAACCTAAGTGAGTTGTAGTTCTTAGCTTAGAAATACTTTCCTTTTTAATTCCCCCTTTTCCCAGCCCTCTAGCTACTGTCCTCCCCTAATATATAAGATTGTAAAATGTAATTATTACCGCTCATACAGGCAATTCTGACAATTTCATACAATACTTACAATTAAATAAAACAAGTTAACAAAACCTACTGACTTTCGAGTATCTATTCGGGTATGAACACCTGGGTTCGATTTGACATTTGATGTGGTTTGTGATGTCGACGCCTAACCGCAAACCGTCAATCAGCTTTTCCAGGTTTTCCACTTTCCCTCTTTCTGTTGCATTAAATTTTCATGGGCTCTGCACACGCTTAGGGCTGCAATTCAGAAAGTGGCTGCTTTTAATTGGCTCTTGTCTTATCAGTGCGAGGTAACCTCGTTAGTTTCCGCCATGCGGGCTCCTCAGTCGCCTTTCGGGCATCCTGCCACTATGCGGTCATCCTTTTGCCTCCTTTTACTTTGCGGACTGCAGCTCTATATCCTGGTTCCCATCGAGGCCAATGACTTTTCCTCGTTTCTCAGCGCCAATGCTTCGCTAGGTAAGTTGTGGTCTTTACATCCATACAGATTTGTTGTAGAAACTAATCCCATTTACGGAACACGAAGCCGTTGTGGTGGATCACGAATACATGACCATGCATGGCCAGAATATTAGGGCCCATTTTGAGAAAATCCTGAGTGACATAATTCGGGAAAATCTAAAAAATGGCGGCATCAACGTTCGATATTTTAGCTGGAACTCAGTGCGTCTTAAAAAGGGTAAGATTTTAATAAAATACCTTGAAAGGTTAGTACTTGATAGCTATGGGGAACAGATTTTTTGGCTGCTATCACGGTAACGGATTGCGAAAATACGTGGAACTTTTATAAAAACACTCAGGAGACCTCAGTCCTGCTGATCGCCATCACAGACTCGGATTGCCCTCGACTTCCGCTCAATCGAGCTTTAATGGTACTCTTTTGATTATTATAAAATATACATTCTAGATGGGAATAATATTTAACATCCATTAGATACCTATGGTTGATCATGGCGACGAGTTTCCGCAGATCATACTTGACTCGAAGGTTCAGCAAATTCTTAACTGGAAGACTGCTGTCGTTTTTGTGGACCAGACCATATGTGGGTATCCATAAACTAAACAAAATCCATAATCTAGTTTAAATAATACTTATTAGTGGATGACAATTCGGTGCTGGTTAAGTCCATTGTACATGAAAGTACCACTAATCACATCACCCCGATCTCCTTGATCCTCTACAAAATAAACGACTCCTTGAAGGGACAGAAGAAAAGGTCTGCTCTTCGTCAGGCTTTGGCACAATTCGCTCCTCCCAAGCACGAGCTAAAACAACAGCAGTTTCTGGTTGTTTCCAAATTCCACGATGACATAATCGAGATTGCCGAGACATTGAACATGTTCCATGTGGGCAACCAGTGGATGTTTTTTATTCTGGAGCAGGTCCGACGTGACTTTGATGCCGGCACTGTGACCATAAATTTGGATGAGGGCGCCAATATAGCATTCGCGCTCAATAAGACCCTTCCCAATTGCCAGGACACTTTAAACTGCACCATCTCAGAGGTAAGCCTTGCCCTGGTCACGGCCATTTCCAAGATGACAGTGGAGGAGCAGTCCATTTACGGCGAAATCTCTGACGAAGAATGGGAGTCCATTCGCTACACGAAGCAAGAAAAGCAGGCGGAGATCCTGGAGTACATGAAAGTGAGTGGTGCTTTTTGATTACTGCAACAGTATAATTTATCTTTTGATTTGTCAAGGATTATCTGAAGGCCAATAGCAAGTGCGCAAGTTGTGCCAGATGGCAGATCGAAACAGCCATCACCTGGGGAAAAAGTCAGGAGAATCGGAAGTTTCGGGCAGGTGAGGGGATCATGACAAAATATCCTTAACATTTTATTAAGTCAATAAGAAACAATACTTAGCACCCACACGCGATGCCAAGAACCAAAATTTCGAATTCATTAACATTGGCTACTGGAGTCCTTTGCTGGGATTTGTCTGCCAGGAGCTTACTTTTCCCCATATCGACCACCACTTCCGCAACATCACAATGGATGTGGTGACGGTGCATGTGAGTCTTTGAACCAGGAATATAATTTTTATATATTGGTTCAAATCGCTCGTAGAATCCTCCCTGGCAAATTCTTACAAAAAATCGCCATGGGGTTATTGTGGAGCACAAGGGGATTGTCATGGAGCTCCTCAAGGAACTAAGTCGTGCCTTGAATTTCAGCTATTACCTACACGAAGCCTCTAACTGGAAGGATGATTATTCGCTTACCACAACCACGAGCTCCAATGAGAGCGTAAGACCTTTCTTTCCTAATTGGGGAGAAGGAGGGATTTCCTAATTATACTTATTCTATTTTTTACAGGATGAGCTGGCGGGCTCGATGACTTTTCGCATACCATACCGCCTAGTTGAGATGGTGCAAGGCAATCAATTCTTTATGGCCGCTGTGGCAGCCACTGTGGAGGATCCCGACCAGAAGCCCTTCAACTACACCGTTCCGGTTAGTGTGCAGAAGTATTCCTTCATCACCCGACAGCCGGACGAGGTTTCCCGCATCTACCTCTTCACGGCTCCCTTCACCAACGAGACCTGGGCGTGTCTGGTGGGCATCATCCTCCTTACAGCACCCATGCTGTATGCCATCAACCGCCTGGCTCCGCTGCAGGAGATGCAAATAATTGGCTTGTCAACAGTTAAGAGCTGCTTTTGGTACATCTTTGGAGCTCTACTACAACAAGGAGGAATGTACCTGCCACGGGCCGACAGTGGCCGCCTGGTAGTGGGTTTCTGGTGGATCGTGGTGATTGTCTTGGTTACCACCTACTGCGGCAACCTAGTTGCCTTCCTTACCTTCCCCAAGTTTCAACCGGGCGTGGACTACCTTAATCAGCTGTCACGCCACAAGGAGATTTCGCAGTATGGTCTCCGCAATGGAACCTTTTTCGAGCGCTATGTGCAGACCACGACACGGGATGATTTCAAGCACTACATGTCAAGAGCTCAGATCTATGGCAACTCCCAAGACGAGAACATAGAGGCGGTGAAGCAAGGGAATCGCATCAACATCGACTGGCGCATTAACTTGCAACTGATTGTGCAGCAGCACTTCGAGCGGGACAAAGACTGCCGGTTTGCCCTGGGCAAGGAGAGCTTCGTGGACGAGCAGATTGCCATGATAGTTCCGTCCCATAGCGCATACCTACACCTAATCAATAGCCACATAGACAGGCTGTTCCGCATGGGCTTCATGGAGCGCTGGCACCAGATGAACCTGCCCAATGCCGACAAATGCACTGGCAAGAGCTCCCTGCGACAAGTGACGAACCACAAAGTGAACATGGACGACATGCAGGGCTGCTTCCTGGTCCTCCTTCTTGGGTTTGTGGTGGCCTTTGCCATTGGATGCGGCGAGTTCTGGTACTATCGTCTCTACGTTCACAAAAACAATCGCCAGCCACCGAGCAGCGTCTTTACCACTTGAAAGTCATTTTACGAAATTAGGGTGTAGTGTTTAATGTTTGAAATTACTTTATGAACATCATTCTGCAATAAAACATAGCGACTGGTTCATCATTCCCCGACTATCTCTCTTTACGTGGAGTTGGCGTTGGGACCACGACGACGACCGAAGCCCTGGACAACGTTGACGAAGCGGCGGTTATACTGAATCCTGCGCTTGGCGCGTCCAGTCTTCTTCTTCTTCTTCTCCTGCTTCTCCACCTTGGGGGTCTGACCCTTGACCTTACCAGCACGAGCGAGGGAACCGTGCACTTTACCACCAAGCATGGGAATGTTGATGTCCAACTCGAAGGAGCTGAGTGCGGTCACAGGTGTCTCGTTGGCCAGGGTGGTACCCTCGCAGGCGAGGCTGAACTCCTCGCTGTTGAAGCCATGCAACTCGGCGAATTGGTTCTAATTGGAAAAGAGAAAAATTATTAAATTATTCAGCTCTAGCCACTTAAGCAGTTTTAGCGAGTTGGAGGTTAGGGTCGCCCCGTTTGTTGTCACCTCAACTCCTACAGTCACTTACCTTAACACCGGCAATGGTGGCATCCTGGGACACCTCCAGGGCCTGAATGGTCTCTAAGCCACGTACGAAAAGCTGCATGTTGATTCGCTCTGCAAATAAACCGTGCAATTTTTTTCCATTAGTTATCATTTTCAAGCAGCTGGAAACACGTGTGTCAATACAGTCACTCGTTTCGGGCAGATTTGCCACTAGCCAATTGGCATTTTATGCCAGGCCCACTCAGGAGTCACTCGGACACTCGTTTTTAACATATTTATCATAAATTTTGTTTATTTTCATAGTTTTTTAGACAAAAATCGCGGGCCTACCTTGTCACTAGATGTGCGGATCGTCGAAAAAGAAAGATGGCCGAAGCAGAGTTGCAAAACTATCGGTACTTTAGGGTTACCAAGTGTGCTGCCATTTTCACCCTATCATTAAATCTATTTCGTTTTGTTTTTTTTTTATTGTTATTTATTTTGAAGTTTAAATATTTAAAATTTAAGACCTTTTTTCTTAGTTTACTTTTGTAATACACTCAAATTTGTTTATACTATCGATATCTTTTATGCCCTTGGTGCTGCCAACCTACGTAATTCAAATGAGCGGGGCTGCCGGACTGATTTGATTTTGGAGACCCTAGGCGGTTATTTAAACTAAAAGGGGGGGTTTTTAAAATTTAAAAAATTAACTAAATACCAATCTTTAAAAACAAAACTATTAAAAAGGAATGTAAATATGGAAAAATCGACTTTGCTTCAATGGATAGAATGGCACAAGTGAATTATAAAACTCTATCAAAACTAAGTAACAGGTATCGTCAGAATTCTTGCATGAAGAAAGATATGAATGCACTCCAAACAAGCGGTTGTGATATAATTTACAATTTTTGAAACAATATTATATTGTAACTAAATAGAACCTAAAAAAATATAAAAATTTTCAATAAAAAAATTAAATGAAGTAACCTAGTTCATTCATTGGATTCAAATCGTTGCCCTTGAGCCCTAGACCACAAAAGACCAGTCTGGCTGACGCCCAGCTAAGCTCGGACACCCCGATTACCTCAATCTACGCAAAAATGGGAATTACGTTAAGCCCGGAGCCACTAGTCCGCCCGCGCCTGTCTTGACCCAGTTTTGAATGTGTCTCTCGTAAGGACTCTCGCATTCAAATGCAACTGCAAAATGTGCTTGCGCCTGCGCTTGTCCTTTGTTTGATCCGCAGAAAGGACTCGAAGGACAGAGCCCTGTGCACGAGGGCTGTGTGTTATTCTACGCTATTAGAATAAATATTGCCGCATTGTTTGACAAACAGGACTAGATTAGTAACATAAACATTCTCTCAATGAATGCAAATCATAAGCCGATTTAACAAATTTGCACGAATTATCCGCAACTAATGAGTGTGGCTTAGATTGTTCGCCCATATCCTTCGAATCTCTGGATATTAAAGCGGAACTCTTCAGTTTATTCTGGAAAATTTTAAAGGTGCCCTTAATATATTTCTTGCCATGTATGGAATATCCCTTACCGATTAAAGCAGATGTGACATATAATACGTCCCCTCCAATGTCCTTAACCCTTTATTACCAGCTCTCATCGATGTCTATATGAGATAGCCAAATGGCGCATGCGATCCTCTTTTCCTGTTGTCCACTTTGATCCAAATCCTAAGGCTATTCCCTACTCATATGATCGGATTAGTTTGGGATTAGGTTCAGACATCTCGTGGATTTACGTAAACTCATTTGCCAGGGCCTTGTGGAGAACAGACCTTGTAGGACTTGGGAAACGCATCGGAAACTATCTATCCCCACCTCCTCGGCCGCATCGGAAAATGTTCATTTGCTTGCTTTTCCTGCGCAGGAACTGATGCCGCTTTGTAATCTGATATTTTGCATGTTTACAAACAAAGGCAGCGGAAAAACAAATTACTCTTGACCATAAAAACAGCGACGGTAAGAATTGCAAAATCGGCTTAGCCTGCCCCTCGGCTCCCTTTTTGTGTTCAATGTTTGCCGTTTTTCCGGCACGCGAATTTTCTCATTTTCATTCACCTTTATATCTTTTGGCAAAAATTTTCCCATATGGGTTTGATTTTCGGCCACATACTTATCATATCTGGGGATGCGGTAGCGTTTGATCCCATTGGGGAAGTATGATTTTGGGAATACCATGAAAGTCAGATAGCTTCCGCCTTAAAATTATGAAATATTAAATTACTCAATCCATATGCATGTCAGGTGAAATTGATACGAGGCTTACATTCAAGTAGGAAGTGTATTTATTTATGTATCTAGAACAAGACAGCAATACAAAACAATACTAAGTAAAATTACCATCTTTGAATAATATACGATTTAAGTTTATACATGCATGTTTAAAAAAAGTTTAAAAAAGTATAAAATTTGAAATGTTAAAACATAGTTTGATCAACATAGCTTGATTAACAGCAATTAATAGCTCATTTTTACTCTGATATTAGCAATGCTGATTTGGAAAAAACAGCTATCAATGAAAAAAATGCAATATTTTCAACATTAAACAATAAAACATAATATTTTCCAAAGTTCCTTGGTCTCGGAATATATTTTATTTGTGATTTTACCAAATACACATTTTTGGTAAGAAAAATCTTTAAAATAACATCGATCTTAATAAATTACCCAATTAAAATATTTAATTATTTTTTAGTAAAACATTTAAATTTGTTTTATTTGATTTTAATTTAGTACTACATTAAAATAATTAAAACTATATTCTATTTACAAGAAGACACTTTTGTAATCGATTAACAGCCATCTTGGAACTAGGCTCCAAAGCCAAAGTCCTAAACTATAACGATATTTTCCGGTTCCGGACTGGAGGCGTTGGAGGAGAAGGTGGAGTCACAGCTCTCGTCCTTTTCCCGCTTTTCCCGCCGCTCTCGGGCTCTTCTGTTTTGGAACCAGATCTTCACCCGAGTATTGGTCAGTTCCAGAGATTCAGCTAGCTTGTTGGCGTCCTCTGCGCTGAGGTAGTTGGACTCCTTGTAGGCCCTTTCCAGCGCCTGCAACTGGGCAGGCGTGAAAGGGATACGGGGCAGGCGTCCGGGAGTCCTTTTGACGGGTCCAGTCTGGCGGAGGGCTCGGGGCAGCTTGGGCGGATGATAGCGGGTGTACTGCAGCCAGTCGTAGAGGGGCAGCTGGCCGTCTTCCGGGGCCGAAGGAGGAGATGCCCGAGCTTTTACTTCCTTGGTGGATTGAAAGGCGTACGGATGGAAGGGCAGACTGCCTCGTAGGCGTTGCAGGACTCCTAAGGAAGCATTGGTTCCCACATATCTATCGCCGGCTCGGTTCAAAATATAGTCGATGCTGAAGTCACTCATCCTGGCGATTCTTTCGTTGCGCTGGTTCAAGTGCTACTGCTGAGTTTGTTGCGCATCCCCTGGCTATTTATGGCAGGACAACACAATGCCTGGGCCGCCATTTCCATCTGAAGATTACACGACTATCTGTCCTTGTCTCGCAGGACGAGACCGGCCCAATCCCAGTGCAAATCTCCTTCGGGAGCAGCGAGGCGTTTAATAGGCGTTTCCCGGCATTCAACATATCTGGCAGCCAGCCAGGTAGGCAACAGAGCCCTGTCCTCTTTTTTACCCTTATCAGCTTCCAGATTATAACCGCAAAGGCAATAAAAAGTATACAACCGAACCAAAACTGAATGAACTGATTGCCTCTGATTACCCATTAAGTGGTAATAGCTTCTGTTTATGGTTGGTTCCTTAATTCCCTTTCCATAATACAGGGTAAATTAGTTTAGCCATTTAAATGAAATAAGGAATATTTATGTTTAATTTTTTTAAACAAAGAATCCATTAGATAACTAACTTTATAAGACTCCGATTTGTTACATTTTCACCCTGTCCCCGATGAACTTATCCGCTGCCATGTTTTCTGGCACATCCTATCAGATCCATGCCCAGCAACCATCCCTTTTTCAACCATTCCATGTTAAAACAAGTTAAGCTGATAAATTTTGATGTGCGTATATTTTGATTGATTCGTAAATTAGTTTTCACAACAGTTTCCATTCCATGTTTGCTGGCCACCCTTGATGCTTCATAAAGTATCAATTTCATTGTTAATTTCAAATAATCATTGGATAGCCGGCATATGGCAAGTACTTATAAAATAGGAAAGCGCACGGGGTCGGAGATCTGTTCATGGCATGGCGTACGAGTTTATAAATATACAATTGTGTCACTTAATGCTTAAACTGAGTTCTCAACTAGCTTGTTTTATTGTAATAATGATAAATAGGGTTTGATACTAAACTTTGCGGAACTACTCTTAAAGACTACTTAAACATATACAGTATAACCTGTCTATTTTATTTTCCACGCACTGGGCAGTTTTTTTGTAGGAGCTTACGCGACTAATGGAGGGCATCTCCACCTCGACGGTCTCGCTGGCATTGTTGAAGGAAACAGTGGCCTCGAAGTCCGCACTTCCCTGATTCACCTTAAATTTGGTTCGATAGACCCCCACCTCGACAAAAGGAGACTCTTCATGGTAGTTCCTATCCAGGTCTATTTTCATCTCAGTCCTGTGGATGTATTTTAGTGTGAGGTTCGCACAAATGCCAGTGAGATTGCGGTCCTCCAGATAGCCGTTTATATTGCGGATAACCAGAGGAGCAATCCGCTCAGTCCACTTGGCTGATACTGTCTTGAATGGAACGCAGGTGCAATAGTGCTCCGGAATGCCGGCATCTTCGCAGGTTCGCTCCGCTTCCGCCACCTCGAAAAGGGAGTGACATTTGGGGCAACTGTGGGCCCTGGGCCATCGCGGCGTATTCTTGGGATTGCCCAGATCGATGATATGCACCAGGGTGTTGTACAGGTCGTAGTTGGAGGTGAGCCGTCGCTGATTTTGCTGCAGAGCACGTGTGTATTCAGGGTAGTGAGCTCTGAACCATGGGGGCAAATAGATGAACATCGTGGGTAGACGACTCTCCAGGAAACCACTCGGTAAGTCCAATAACTCGCCATATCGATTCCCATGATCGGAGAGAAATATCACAATGCTTTGCTCGTAAACTCCATCTGCTTCAAAATCCAAAAGATATTGCAGCACGAAGTCCTCCATCTTGGAGGGCATCTGGTAGTGGTCGTGACTAAAGCTATTCGTCCAGAAGAGCCCCCAAATGGGTCTCTCGTCCACATACCGACGCACGAATTCGGAACCAAAATCGTAAATATAGCTACTGGTGATCCTTCGACCTATACAGTATTTCATAGTACACTCAGGACACTTCCATTGTGGCAGTAATGCCTCGAAGGCCATTTGGCTGGGACGCTGATAGTAGTCAGTGGGTCGCTCCACAAAACCCGGTTTTATGTAGTTAAAGGTACTCATGTTGGGCTCATCCTCTGCGAGGGCCGTTAGGTAGCCCGCCTCGCGAAACATTTTCCACACGAAGGGATAACGATCCATGCAACCCCTTTTATTGAAATCGCAAATACTGTCCTTAACGGAGTCCAAGCTATGGCCAGTCAAAATGGCCATCAGATTGGGAAAGGTGTTGTCGCCAACCTAGTAATTAATTTATTGCATTATTCAACCTCAAATTAGGAAACAATTTCTTAATCCAGCACCACCTACCTTGTTGAATCCTTGCATTTCGTACCAGCCCTTGCGAGTAAGAAAATTGTAAGCCTTGGGCATGGTGCGTCTCAGATTAATCCTGGAGAGATTATCAATGCCAAACATGATGACACTCGGCTTGCGACGCCCCGGATCTTCCGAGGATTGGTTCGTGGAAGAGGGTTCTGTGTATTGGATGAGTGTAAAGGCATCCGCCTGCAGGATATGCGAGGTATTGCCCAAGCGGTGGCACGTTGAGACTAGTCCCTGAACATGTCGCGGCATCACATAGTCCTGTGAGAAGTACTTAGCTTCCAAGCTAAGGATTAAAAATCCGAGTTAAGTAGAATAAACTTTCAAACCTTTACAAACTCACACATCGTAGGCATCATGTTGTGAATTTCGAATCACCTCCTGGTAGAAACAGTTATATTCAATATTACTCGAATTAAGAATCTGGGAGGCCAAGGTTTCATTGATATGCAGTACATAGTGCCTACTGACTTTATTATAAATCGGGGTAACTAAGGCGGAATCGTTCGAACAGGACTCAAAAACAAGTGGCTTGTAGATCGCAGTGGCTGCAGCATCGAAAGGATCCACATAGGGTATCTTGCACTTGTTGCTCTCAACAAAATATAGTGACGAACCCGACTCCATATCCTCTGTGTTGCCAAAATCGTAGCTGTCATTACGCAAATAGGGCCTAATAGTATTTTCTACCAGATCTTTTTTCTCTTCAATCAATTTATTACGTAAATTGTTCAGAGTATTTTCACTGTTTTTAGTCCCATAATCCTTTGGGACCAAATTATTATTTGGCAGGACGAATATAATAATCAAGACCACAAGACAAAAACCAAGACATTTGTAAGCAAAAATCGGGGATAGCATGTTCTACAGCTAACAAAACTTAAACACCAACTGTGGAAGAGCAAACAACAGTGTTCTGCCTTTAAAACCTTGCAAACTAACATACTAGTACATACAATTTTTAATCAGAGATTTATGACAACCATTCATAGGGAAGCACCTCAACAATCCATATCTATTAAGCTTTGTTGTCATGTTGATTTTTTTAACTTTAA
The DNA here is from genome assembly GCA_035045925.1 of Drosophila atripex. Taxonomy (NCBI): domain Eukaryota; kingdom Metazoa; phylum Arthropoda; class Insecta; order Diptera; family Drosophilidae; genus Drosophila; species Drosophila atripex. Next base: position 384,041 of record JAWNOP010000022.1, on the reverse strand, counting down.
AATAAATACAATGTTAAAATGTAGCTGTCACCTTTCGTTTTGAGCGAATTGGTATGGATAGATAGAGGGAATGTTCTTAGAATACTTTCAGCAAAGAGCAATAGCCGATATTTCATTAAATAGATTTCAAACAATATTAATAATTATTTCCTGCTTATTATTTCCTGATAACCGTCTGAAGAAATATATATAATTATAATATTTAGAACCCGTTGCTAAGTGTTTCGGACGAACCTTCTGCTATAAAGGTGGTTATTAGATGGTTATTATAGATGGTGGTTATCAGAAGCGGGACCTCCAAGAAACTAATAAAAATTGATTAGGTTAAAATGCTAAAATGTTTTAGTTTTTTACAAATCAAAATAAACGGTATGATATTATAAAAGAAACTATTTTTTTAATTGCTTTGTGCGTACTTTTATAGCGTATCTTAATTAATCCGAGTTTTTTTTTAACTTATTATAGATTAATAATTTGTAAGCTAAAGAGTGACAGTTTTGCGATAAGATAGAAGTTTTGCAATCTGGTACTTGAGCTACATAGAATATCTCATATTAATATGAGATTAGAACTAATTCAAGGGATTCTTTGCCCATATCAGCTGGAGCAATTACCCGAGAATCTGCCAATTGTCGTGTAATTGTTAACTAATTTTCCATTGACACAATCACCGGGCGGCAATTACCTCTGCGGAAGTGGAAGTGGTTGCCAGCAACCAGTTATCCGGAACAAAGATGGTCCCTGGTGATAGGGAACAATGGCCACGAGATCCGATAGATACAATTGGAGTATTTATTCTTGCGGTTAAAATGCCAGGCTCAGCAGATGCAGAATTTCTTGGCTTCTTTAACCGAAGTGCATTGCGATTGACTGGCATACGCTTCCAACCGACTTATGCTGGGCACGGAGACTGTCACGGTTTGCTTGTCGGCGTCCCAATCCGCCGTAGCCTCGAAGAAGGCATTACCCGGACTTGTATAAAACTGTACCAGATAGGCACTTGAGTTGCTCCTGCGCTGGACTGAATACACATAAGAAAGCTTCAGCTTCTGGCACTTTTCAGCTCCTTTCTTCTCTGCCAAGAATCCATTGATGGCCTGCACTAGTTGTTGGGATATGCTTTTGGCAGTGGCATCAGTTTTCGAAACGGCCATAAAACTATCACATCCGCACCAGTGCTCATCGATTCCGGCCTGGTGGCAGCTCCGGGACCAGTCCACCTCTTCGAAGATACTGTGGCACCTGGGGCAGCTGTTGGGGCGAGGCAGTTTCTCCGGCTCCTCGTCCAGGTCCAGGATGTGCCTAAACGTAGCGTAGATGTCGTACGGTGAAGTGAGGCGATTGCGGTTTGCTTCCAAGCTCTTTACAAAGTGTGGATACTTCTCGCGAATCCATCGGGGCAGTCGGATAAACATAAACGGCAGGCGCTCTTCCAGGAACCCGCTACTCAATCTTCTCAACGGTCCAAATCTGCTGCCGTGGTCACTGAAGAATACTATGATGGTGTTGTCCATCACGCCATTTCGGTCCAGTGTCCTCATGTACGACACCATCCGGGCGTCCATTGAGGATGGCTGGGCGTAGTTGTTGTGGCTAAAAGTGTTTGTCCAGAACATTCCGAAAAAGGTGCGGTTCCGGTTGACCCTGGTGAACTCCACCGCTAAATCATAGACGTACTCGGAGGCCAGCCTTCGTCCCAGGCAGTGCGGCATTCCACTGTCGTAGGTCGCGTTCAGCTCCTTCTCCACTGCCAAGATTAGTGGACGGGCGTACACATCCGTCGGCGGAGCGCGAAAGCCCTTAATCAGGTAATCGAAAGTGGAGAAGGCGCTCCAGTCCTCGGCGAATGCTGTCGTATAGCCCTTGGCCTTAAAGTCTTTCCAAATGAACGGGCAGGCGTCCAAGCCACCCACCTCATCGGGCCGGCAGCGGGAAATGGCGTACGACTTGTTGAACCCTGTTAGCACCGCCATCAGATTGGGAAAGGTATTGTCGCCCATCTAAAATTGCAAGCAATTTAATTAGTTTATCAGTTAAGAAAATAGAAATGAAGCAAGAAATATATTTAATAAATATTTATTATTTAGTATTTTGTACTACCACTTGTTAGCGTATCAACGCTTGTTTTGGTATTGGTTTGAAATGTTAAAAAAAAACAGCAGACACTTAATGAAGTTCTACCCACATCTGCCTAAATTACATTATTAAAATTAATCTTTTTTTTTAAACCCTACCTTATTGTAACCCTGCATTTCAAACCAGTGCTGGTCGACCAAGTACTTGTACATGTGGGGCATGGTCAACTGGAGGTTCATCCGCGACACGGAATCGATGCCAAGCAGCAGGACACTAGGCCTTCGAGGCCCGGTCTTTGTAGAATCATTTCGAGGATGCACAAATGCGAAGGCATCTCTTTGCGACACCTTTGCGTTCTTCGGCCGACGGCATTCGGTGATCATGGCTTCCACATGCCGCGGCACTACAAACTTGTCCTCAAATTTAACGCAAGGATGAAGCCTGCAAGGACATTCGCTGTCATTGGTTATATGTGAATGATATTTTGTCATCTTACGTGTAGTGCTTGTCGGCTTCAGTCCTCTTTCCCGCCCGCACGATCTGCTTGTAGCAGCACGAGGCGCCTCTCTCGTTCTTGTTCAGGCTGTAGGTGCTGTCCGTCACATTGAAGTTTACTGTGATCATGTCAGGACTATGGTCGCACACAGTATAATATTTCCTGTTGTAGATCTTCAAGATATTTTTGGCAAATGGATCCGGTTGGAGCATTTTACACTGAGGGCTGTTAACAAAATATTTTACGTTCGTATCCGTTTCCAATGGATAACTGGCATTGAGAGTATTTTCTTGTAGATAGTTTTCCAAATAGCTCTCGATATTTAGATCAGTCTGGTCAGTTACGGACCCATCACTACAATTAACATCGGGGGCCCGTGTAAATTCATCTGGTGTATATTTCATATAATTTGTTGTACTTTCCTCCGTTTGAAGGTCTACGGAACTGTCGTTTCCTTTTTCGATAAGGCCACTTATATTATGCTGTACAATAACCGGGTCACTATTTTCTAATACAATATCAGAACTATTTCGGGATCTTTCCAAACTTTCCACCATATTAGTGGCCCGTTGTAAATCTGAGTCATCCTTAAAAGGTGTTGGAAAACTGAGCGTAGTGCTCTCAAGCTTATCCTTGGCAGGATTCCATGCATAATACACTATAGTTAATGTCATAAGGATACACAAAACATATTTCACTATCAGTTGAAGGAAATTATTATTATTTTCCTCGATCGTTCGACAATCGTCCACAGCAATTACATGGTATTTAATTTTCGACATGATAAAACGTCTTATATTATAATTTCCGTTCGTAAGTATGAGGGCAAGTGCAGCCCCTATATGTCCGTTCTATTCACGATTCTATTTACAACTGATTCCCGAGTCAAATATCAATGGGTATTATCAAATAAAAAGCGGCTACACCCGAGGCTTTACATTTAAGGGGTTAAACGCATTAAAAACTAACAAAAATCAAGTTTTTTTTTTGCTTTTTCATTATGTGCATATGCAATTAAATATTCTTTTAAAAATTAATTATTTTTTTAATATTCAGAGGGCAGATCGAGGTTTTAGCAAAGTATCTGATCTCGATTTCTCGAAAACAGCTCAACGGACCAAATATAATATTTCATTTTATGGAATTTGGAATTTCTCTCTTTTTTGAGGCGCGCAACGGCGTATAACCCCTTAATCAGAGAAGCCGTCAAATCCAAACAGTAACTACTCATTTTAATGGCAAGTCGAGCCAGCAAGCTCTTTAAAAAGCTTTTTTTCAATTAAGATAAACAAAAAGCTATAACGAATGATGGATGGTAAGCGATTTTAAACGATTTTTTAATATTCTTAACATTTTATTTTCATTAATGGAGATTTGAGGCATATTCTCCAGGCAAAAGACTTGTAGCACTTGAAGTAAAGAAATTTATTTTATGAAATTTTATCATAATTAGGTAGTCTTCCATACAAGTCTGTTTTCTTCAGTATTTTTTTTATATCATAGCACAAAAAATATTTATATAAAATCTAAAATTAAGTTTTCATGGCAATTGTTAAATTTGCATAGTTTTTATTATTCTTTACAATGGATTCCCATAGTAGGCGCAAAAACTCACGATCCACGATTAGTAACGACTTCGAGCCATGATTCAAGTCTATGTGCATTATTCATAATTAGGAACTTCGCGAAAAGCAATGGCAATTGAGCGCTCATGTGCTAATCACTATTTATTTATAAACGACACAAATAAAAAATTGCAAAGATATATGAGCTGTTGAAATCAGCCGAACTGACTTTATTTTTAGTTTTTAAATGATACAAAGAATTTCAAATAATATCTAAAAGGTAGGTATTCGTATCAGCGTTTCGAATTTCAAAATTTAATATGCGAATTTATCGCATATAAAATATTTTAATTGCTATTTTTGCTATTTTTGCTAAAATTGCTATTTTCGCATATAAAATATTTTAAAATTTTATATGCGAAAATAGCAAAAGCTTCTTCAAGTCACTATATGTAGAATAAGATTTGTAATATTGTTTGCTACTTAATTGCAAAGGCAAACATATATGTTTGAATATAGTATGTACATAAATACAGGTGATTAGACATTGAAAAAGCCATTGAAAGTGTTAATTATTTGTTGCTTTATCCAAAGCACGAATGCATTCCTTGGAACACAAATAAAATGTAAATTACATGCCCAAATTCGAACACTACAAATAATAATTTATGACTTAACTGAAAGCTATTCAGAAATGTTTTATAACATTTTAGTAATCGAATTTTTTTAGTTTATAGATGATTGCAGCTCCACGGAAAATCCGTTAGGTATTCTTCTGCGATCTGCAGGCGGAAAAAATTGCCTATATTCTGGCCATCTATAGGATAGATCTTTGTCGCTGGAGTCCACCAAGTACGGCACTAGTCTCTAGACCACCCTCCTCGAAAGCAAACGATGCCAAAGTTTCGAGAAAATGAAATCTCTGCAAATCTCCCAACCTCTCCCATAATGATGACTGCATTAAAATAATACAAGATTTTCTATTTCATTTTATTAAATTTTGTTTAAAAAGTGACAAGTTCAACAAACCAGTATAACCTCAACAGTGAACAGTAATTTTTATTAATATTTTGTATCCAAGAAGCATCCTTAATAAATGACACACTTGTACTCCGGATCCATAGGGGCCTCTTGAGAACAGTTGTAGACCCAGGAGAACTCCTGGAAGTTGGACAGCGATCCAATCACCCTGTATATGCTGGGAGCATGATCGTCAGTTTTAGCCAAACTTGATCGAAGAAGGGTATGGACATCGTCGCACCAAAGTTGGGCATATCCCAGAAAGAATATCTGTCGACTGTTGAGGTCCAGTCCCTTCATGGTCTCCCGCTCCTTTCGCTCCTCCGTCTGCTGCCCCAGCCACTTCTCGTAGGCAATGTAGGCCAACTTGACCCCGGCATTGTCCGCTATGTTCTCTGATTGATTCTCAGTTTCTGGCAACACAGATCCCCCATACTTGTAAGCATGATACTGGGCTTGGAAGCATTTCCTCCTCTCTTCAAACTCATACCGGCTCTTAATGTCCCACCAGGGAGCCAAATTGCCAGAAGCGTCGTAGCTCCGACCGTCGTCATCAAAACCATGCACCATCTCGTGGCCAAGAAGGTAGCCCAAAGTGGCGTACTTAAGCGCCTCTGGGTACTCGTCGGCCCAGAAGTAGCGAGGCTGGAGTAGGGCCACTGGAATGGTGATGCTATTTTCTTGGATATTGTAGGCGGGCGTAAAGCTGAGTACTTCGGTGGCATCTATCGATGTGCCTGGTAGCTTCAACTTCTCCACAGTTTCCATAGCCTTGGCCGAAAGCAAATGCTGGATATTGGCAACGTAGTTGTTTCTATCGATTTCCACTGGCCCGAAGAGCTTCTCGAAGTCCACCGAATCGTGGGAGTTGATGTGAAGTTCCATGCGGTCTAGTTTTTCGATGGCCAGCTGCCGGGTGGAATTGGTTATCCAATCCAGTTTGTCGCCCTTCAGGTGCTCCCGGAAGATGCCCCGAATTTGTTCCCAAACGGAAAACACTTCCGCCTCGGCTTTGGGACTGCGATACCGTTTGTACACCAGATGCTCAGTAAGCTGGCCAAAGTATTTCTTGGTCTGGCCAACGCACCACTTGGATACATCCTCGTTGTTGGAATCCACCAAGTAATCCTCTAGAAGGTGCCAGAGGATATAGTTGGCCTGCGTGTCCGAAGGAGTTCTCCCCATCAAGGCAAGAGCGTTGTCCAAAAACTCATCATCGACGACGTACAATGTTTCTGGGATATTTTCTACTCCGAAAATTAAACCGAAGAACTCTGTAAAGTTCAGGTAGGAGATGTATTTCTCCTCCAACTCGGCCATTGAATAGAGCGAAAGACCTTCCTCAAATGAGTTGGAGGAAACTCCTCCAAAAAGCCTATCTTCAAAGTTACGAAGATTTTTAGCTATCTCTTTGGCTTCCTTGGCTCCCACACCGAGGTAGTTCTGAAGGTCCTTCGCTGTGCTAGCTTCCTCTAAAATATTTAATATGATAGAGTCCTTGAAAGCGGAGCCAGGTCGATCCGGAGAACTGAGATAAACTCTGTTTATCGATGTGTTCCTGATGTCGTGCATTATTTTGACGCCGAAAATAAGTCCCGTGCCGTACTTCTGATGGATTCGAGCTTCGGTTCGCCACCAGTTAAAGGCGGAGGAGTTCCATTGGGCACCGGCCACTGCCGGCATTTCTCCGAACTCCCGGTAGACATTCTGAAGTGCCACCTTATAGAGGACATCGTCACGGTTCGCAATGCTGCAGGACAGGAAGAATCGTTGAATTTTCTTTTCCAGGTCTGATTGAAGTTTCTGGGAGCGTAATAGACGCAGGAGTCGTCGGTTGAAGCCATCAGAAAGTAGCTGGAAAGTGTCTGTAATAGTCCTATCCAGCAGCAGTGCAGGATTCTGGTGATTCCAGTTGCCGCAGGCGTACTCGAAGAAGTTCTCGCACGGCGCCACCTCCGGCTTCATCATGCCTGTCATCGCAGCCACTTTTGCGGCGGCGATTATTTGTTTGGCATAGTCCGAGGTTAGGTCATCGGCAAATACGTTCTCCGTATCCGTGGGCAGGGCCAAAATCGGAACTTGTAGGACGAGGAGCCACCAGAGACGACTGATCATGATTCCGCGCTAAACTCAACTGATTCTCTGATCTCTTTCCATCGCAGCCGACGGTGGGTGAGGGCCGTCTAATCAGCTGCATTTGCTTATACAATCTCCATAGTGCTGGGGTAGGTCAACTGCTTATCTCCTCATGCTTCCGGCGACTCTTGAAGTTCTCCCAGTGTCATGTAAATCCTCTCTTAAATATATATATTTTTTTTAATTGTATACTCTTTTGTGCATGAATGCGAAACCTGTTTCAACTTGCTTCCCTATTGCAACCACACCTATCGTCTATATCATGGCCATTGTGCACGGTCTGATGCCCAGGAACTGCAAGTATTCGGATTGGTGTTCCTCCTGCCACCTATTTATGAACATTGAGAAGGAGGAGAACGTCTGCTACATTGGGTGACCCAGTGTTTCGGTAAGTAAGATTCGCGCGATAAGGATCAGGGAAACCAAACAATAACACTGCTCGGAAGCGGAACCACAAGTTTATTTCAAATTTTATGACACAAATGTACATATGACGTAAGTTTGTGACGGCGGGAAAGATCTTGTTAATCTCAGTACATTGCACATCGGTGGGGGGGACTCAGCTTGGTCTCATTCCCGCACTGGAAGGCCTCGGCGAAGGACTTGCTGTTGGCCATCATGACGAACACCCGTGACTCGTTCGGCGGATGGACGCTATTCCGAACAAAGGCTGGACGCCGCTCCTCCAGTATATCGGAGCACATCGTCTGCGCCACACTGAGGTAGAACAATTGCTGTGGTGACTGCGGCATGTTGGGCAGTGTCTCCGTGTCCTGAAGCATGGAATGCTGCTCCAGCCACTTAGCGTACGTGGCATAAGCTATGCGGATGCCCACATTGTCGGCTATGTTCTCGCCCTGGGCCTCCATTTTGGGCAGCTTTAATCCACTGTATCGCATGTCAGCGAGCTGATCCGCCAAACAGTTTTTGTCATGGTCGAAGATCAGTTTTGTATCGGGGCTCCAGGAGTCGCGGAGGTTGCCATGGTTGTCGTAAAGCCGGTTGAGATCGTCAAAGCCATGGGCCAATTCGTGGCCCAAAAAGTATCCCAAAGTTCCATATTTAAGTGCAGTGGGATAGACATCGTCCCAGAAATAGCGATGCTGCATGTACATGGCTGGCAGCACCACCATATTCGCCTCCGTCGCATAGAATGGGGACTCAATGACGCCATCGTAGTAGTTTTCGCTCCTGGAGTTCCGCATCAGATCCGCTTTCAGGTTGGCCGCCTGAACGGCCAGCAGTCGTTGCACATTGCCGTAGAAATCCGCCGAACTGATCACCAAGGCGCCGTACTGCTCCTCAAAGTTCATAGGCTTGCCGCCGGCTATCTCAAAGGTCATATCCCTGAGTTTCTCCAGCAGCTCGTCGCGCGTCTGTTGCTTCAGCCATTTCAGGTCATCGGATGTCAGTATCTCCTGGAAAGTGGCCTTGAGCTCGCGCCACAGATTGTTCAGATCGTTGGGTATGTACGGACTCTGTTGGACCAGAGAGTTGTAAACCAGGTGATCCACCACATCGGGCATAAGGTTGGTCAGTCGCTCGGCACAGATCGCCTCCTGATGACTCTCATCCATCTGGATTTCGTAGTCCCTGAGCAGGCTCGATAGCATGTAGTTGGCAAGTATTCTCTTGGAAGTGCTGGCGAGGATCTTTTTCAGCTGGGAGAGATAGTTGCGCCCGTTTTCGTAAACGGGAAGATTGTATTCGTGTCCCAGCCAGGTTTTCACAAATCGGGTCATATTTAAAACACTTCCATAAGTATCACTCATGTTGCTCAGTAAGGTCAAATGATTCCTTAGCCTCGGATCCCGGTCCTGGTTCCAATCCTGCACGTTGCGCGACAGCTCCGCTTCCAGATCAACGATCTCTTCAGCCGTTTTGAGAGCCCGACCCTCCGGCAGTCCTAGTAAATTTCGAAACCTCATCTGCATCTCCAGCTTTTTGGCCAACTTTGCCGACTCGTCTATTGGCACAAGATCGTTCCTTTGGCCCAAATATAATCGATTGATCTGAGAGTTTTTATAATCAGGCGAGACGTAGACACCGAGTAGAGTTAGCTTTCCATAGCGGCTCAGAAGCTGGGCCATCGTTTCCAGTGGATCAAAGTCGATGCCAGTCCAGGAATCACCTTCCACGGCGGGCATTCCCCCAAACTCCCTCAAGACACTGATGATCCGAGTCCGCTGGTGGATTCTCAAATCCGTCGTGTCCAGGCACGACTCGTAAAAGTACTTCACAAGTGTCTCCATGGGCCAATCCGTGCTCATTCTAGGTTGGTTTAGCAGTTGCCTCACCCTCCGCAAATAGCCCGCGAACATTTCCTGACCGATACTAGTATCCTTCTCCACGGTGGCGCCATTAAAGCGTGCAAAGTTGCCACAGGCATACCCGTAGAAATCTTCACAGGGATTGACGTCGGTGTCCATGAAGGAGAGCATCTGCGCGGACTTGGCGCTCCGCATGATCTGTTGCCCCTGGGGCGTGGTCAGGTCCTTGAACACTCTCCCATGAACGGCAGCGCCGGAAAGTTGTTGAGTAAGTGTGATTAGGATTAGGAAGCAGCAGGTGGAACGGACGTAGTCCATCGTGTTTTTTGTTCGAGCTTTGTTTTCCGACTGAGACACCTTATCGGAGCTGCACCACTATCATCGCTTCCGCTCTCTTTTTTTTGTATATTTTTGTATTGGCAAAGTACCTTGCCCCTGGCCCCAGATACTTCTCTCTGTTTGCCGCCGGTGCTCATGTGGCTCATCATCATTTCCTATTTCCTGCTCTCCCTCTGGATTCTCTATAATGTGAGGTATCTTTAAGTATTATTTCCATTTATTTCAAAAATGTTGACACAAGCTGGGTATGGTTAGGCATTCTTTTAATCAATAAATCGAATACATTTATAAAACGGTTTTGATGAAGAATAAAAGGTACTTAAACGAATCATTTAAGATATTACACTCTATGATCGGCTCAATATTAGCACAGATGTAGGCTTCGCCATCCGCCATATAGACAGATTCCAGACGGATTCATCATTTTCAAGGGAGTCCATTGAAAAATTTAACAAAAAAAAACTACATAAAAACTTGCTCTAAGCTTTTAATGCAAAAAGCTTCATAATTATTCATAATTATTTTAAGATACTCCACTCAAGAATCGAATCAGTATTGGCAGAGATATAGCCATATTGCCACATAAGGTATTCCACATAAGCCGTTCTCACACACTTCCCAATTTTCTAGGGAAAAATTCACAAAAAATCGATCCAAAAATTTAGTTGTAGGTTTGGATGCAGATCGCTGGAGAATCGATCCACAAAACTTTTAAGGTATTGCGGTCAAGGATTGGATCAAAACTGAAAAAGATATAGACATTGCTGTGGACCACATAAGCCGTTCTCACGCACTTCCCCATTTTCAAGGGAGTCCTAGGGAAAAATTCACAAAAAATCGATCCAAAAATTTATTTCAAGCTTTTGATGCAGATTGGTAGGGAATCATTCCACAAAACTTTTAAGGTATTCCGCTCAAGGATCGGATCAAAAGTGAAAAAGATATAGACTTTGCTGTGGACCACATAAGCCGTTCTCACGCACTTCCCCATTTTCAAGGGAGTCCTAGGGAAAAATTCACAAAAAATCGATCCAAAAATTTAGTTGTAGGTTTGGATGCAGATCGCTGGAGAATCGATCCACAAAACTTTTAAGGTATTCCGCTCAAGGATTGGATCAAAACTGAAAAAGATATAGACATTGCTGTGGACCACATAAGCCGTTCTCACGCACTTCCCAATTTTCAAGACAGTCTCAATTTCCCAATTTTCAATGGAAAAAATTCACAAAAAATCGATCCAAAAATTTAGTTGTAGGTTTGGATGCAGATCGCTGGAGAATCGATCCACAAAACTTTTAAGGTATTGCGCTCAAGGATCGGATCAAAAGTGAAAAAGATATAGACTTTGCTGTGGACCACATAAGCCGCTGTCACGCACTTCCCAATTTTCAAGGGAGTCCTAGGGAAAAATTCACAAAAAATCGATCCAAAAATTTAGTTGTAGGTTTGGATGCAGATCGCTGGAGAATCAATCCACAAAACTTTTAAGGTATTCCGCTCAAGGATCGGATCAAAACTGAAAAAGATATAGACATTGCTGTGGACCACATAAGCCGCTGTCACGCACTTCCCAATTTTCAAGGGAGTCTCTAGGGAAAAATTCACAAAAAATCGATCCAAAAATTTATTTCTAGCTTTTGATGCAGATCGCTGGAGAATCGATCCACAAAACTTTTAAGGTATTGCGCTCAAGGATTGGATCAAAACTGAAAAAGATATAGACATTGCTGTGGACCACATAAGCCGTTCTCACGCACTTCCCAATTTTCAAGGGAGTCCTAGGGAAAAATTCACAAAAAATCGATCCAAAAATTTATTTCTAGCTTTTGATGCAGATTGGTAGGGAATCATTCCACAAAACTTTTAAGGTATTCCGCTCAAGGATCGGATCAAAACTGAAAAAGATATAGACATTGCTGTGGACCACATAAGCCGCTGTCACGCACTTCCCAATTTTCAAGGGAGTCCTAGGGAAAAATTCACAAAAAATCGATCCAAAAATTTATTTCTAGCTTTTGATGCAGATCGCTGGAGAATCGATCCACAAAACTTTTAAGGTATTGCGCTCAAGGATTGGATCAAAACTGAAAAAGATATAGACATTGCTGTGGACCACATAAGCCGTTCTCACACACTTCCCAATTTTCAAGGGAGTTCTAGGGAAAAATTCACAAAAAATCGATCCAAAAATTTAGTTGTAGGTTTGGATGCAGATCGCTGGAGAATCGATCCACAAAACTTTTAAGGTATTGCGCTCAAGGATCGGATCAAAACTGAAAAAGATATAGACATTGCTGTGGACCACATAAGCCGTTCTCACACACTTCCAAATCAAACAATAGCCGCATTCTCTGCAATGGTGGCCTCGCTTTCTGGGCATTAGGCTTTCAATTCCGCGGGAGTTGAAAGCAGAATGTCCAAAATGCGAAGCCCTCATTGTAGAGAAGGCGGCTAAGGACACAAAACGGCGAAAACGGATCCTGCTCAAAAATCAAGCCGTCTAACCGTGTCCTTTCCAAGCTGGTAGTGCAAGCCCACAAAATTACTCAGGAAGGCAACTTATTCAGGGTTTGAGATACTTTTCCATGCCAAAAATACTTTGTTTTCAAAAATGAAAACTAAATAAATAAAAAAAATAAATCAAAACAAAGAAAAAACCAAAAAATAAAACAAATAGGTAAAAATCAAAACCTTTCAAACGAATTGCCATGTTTTGTGTTTTTTTTTTTTAATTGACCTGTTCAGCTCGGGAACTTGACGGAAAATGAATTTATGTGATTGCATGCCGGTGTAGGCCAAATGGAAATTCAGGAAGTTTTCCATGGCCAACTGTGTGAAAAAGTTGACATTTGTTGACAAAACAGGCCCTCTCAGTTTCCAAGAGTCCAGGGATTCAATAAAAAGTAGCTAACAATATGAAAAAAGTGTGTTGGTAAGGAGATTTATATTCTATAAGTTATAGAAATTATTACATATGGAGGTGTGCTGCCTAAGATATAGCTCCGCTAGATTCACCAAAAAGCGGTGTATTCACAAAGTAGAAATGGTTTTTTGTTTCTTTTTATTTCAATAATTTAAGTCATTTAAAAATGTACATGTACACAAAACTTCATAAATTATAAATGTTTAAGAAACGCATTACAAATGCTATGCATGTACAATATCCAAATCTGCCAAAGATTTCGTTTCATCCTCCCGACTGGCAACCAAAAAGATTCCAGCCCCTAGAGGAAGTAAAAATGCAGCTGCATCATGACAAAAAGTACATAATTTCGGTTTTAGTTTTAGTGTTATACATAGCATAAATTACTTAGTACATTCAATTTGTAATGTCATTTCACGTTTACACTTAATGTTCTGTTCTTACGACTTTTAGCTAAGTTTTCTGTTACATATTCTGCATGTACGCTTCTATATCGGTCCGATAGGGTCCGCATTGCTACTGTTGGTGAGTTGATTGGTAGGTTGGTTGGTTGATCGGTATATATCCATTGCTTATAAGATCCAATGCATAATACCTTGGATGCCGCACTATTCGGTTAATGCAATAGATTGGCGATTGCTCATAACAATTCTAATACATATGTATGGTAATAATTTCATCAACGACTGTTTTTACTTTAAACGCGATCCGCGATGCGTTCCTAACTTCGCTGTTAATCTATATATATGTTAAAGTATATACGTATATGCTTGTATACATATGTATATATCTGCTTAACGACTTCCTATAGTGCCCGCCTGCCCTCCGGCCGCTTACGCGTTGATGTTTTCTACATAGTTCGCCGGATACAAGCCGACGCGCCCATTCATGCGTCCCTTGCACCAGCCTTGTTCGTCTTCATCTTCAAGCTTCTCGAAAACATCACCTGAAAGTGCAAACCAAAGAGGGATTAGCAACGTCATCATATGGAAGGCTTCGGCATTCGACGACTCGCTATGCCTCGCCAACCCTAGCCGTGCCACGCACCTTGTTTGAATGTGAGCTCATCACTCTCAGCGCCCTCGTAATCGTAGAGCGCTTTGACCGGCACGCCCGGCTCACCGTTGTCCACCAGCACGTTGTCGGCCTCATCCCACTCCTCCTCCTCCTCGAACGGATTTGAATCTACTTTGCCGTTGCCATTGCTGCATCATGCGAATGTATGTATACAAATTGAAATCAATTAGTTCAATGAAAATGAGCGCATTCAACGCGACGTGTCTCCCTGGCGAGCAGTCGAGTGTAATTCTAAATAATACAAACTGTTTCAACTTACGTTACGCTCGGATTGCGATTCGAAGCCACCGCCACCGTCGCTGCTGCTGCCGTCGTCGCAGTTGTTGCTGCTACCGCCGACGCTTTGGCTTCGGATGTGGTGCTTGAAGACTGGGTGGCCGATATTTCGCTCTTCATGCTAGCTCTGCTGCTGGCACTGCCCACGGTGCTGGTGTTCTTCTTCAGGCTGTTGGTTGAGGGGTATTCCTGCTATAAAATATGCCCAGTTAGTTACCCAGTTGGTTAGATACTTAAATAGACAACGCTTACGTGCACATCCTCGGCAACAGGTCGCTGATTGATGAGGGTGATGGGTGCTGCCGGCAGTGCCTCTTTTGATTTGTTGCCCTTGGCAATGTCACGGAACTCCTCCGTGTATTCCTTTATTTTAAAATATATAGTATACATTTAAAAACGTTTCTTCACTCTATTGGCAGTCATAAACTCACCACAAATGCCGGCCAGTTCATAGCCATGTTAATACCATATTTATTCGACCAAAATTTGAGGTCTTTCTGCTGGTCCGCATTGTTGATGGTGTGGTAGAATTCTTCGTAGATTTGGGGCAGGCTATTAACGAAAGCGTAATTAGTATTTGTTCATTTGCAATGTTTTCAAAAAGCATTAAATACCTTTGCACTTTGGTGAGGTCCAGACAGGCGTGCACATTGAACAGGATCTCCTTGAAGAACTCCATCCGCGTCTTCTCAAAAGTTTGGCACTTATCGAACACAGATGTCATGTCCTCGATGTATACAGAATTGTATTTGGTGATTTCGGCAATGGCCTGCTCGTACTTCTCCCGACACTTTTGCACTTGATCTTTGGTTTTCTGCACTCGATCGTGCATTTTCTTTACCTGCCATTTGAGAAATAAATCAATTATGTGTTACTATAGAGCATATAATTTTGTTGTTTATGTTCAAATGAGTTTATTAAACAGTCTAATCAAATAAATAAATAAATTATGGTAACCCACCTGATCCGGCGATAGCGAGCTGTCGGCATTAGCATTACGCTCCTGGTTGGTAGCACTGCGCTCCGTCTTGCAGGCCGAGTGGTAGTCGGCCTTGGCCTTCTCCACCTTGGCCAAAAGCTTGGCCCAGGGCTTCTGGGCCTTCTTGAACAGATCCTCCAGGTCCTTGCGCTCCTTGATCTGCATTAGCGTGTGGTGGTAGTTCTCCTTCTGCCAGGTTTTGATCTGGGTGTTGACATCGTTGCAGAGGTTGTCCTTGATCTTCATGTGGACATCGCAGATGCGTTCGGACTCCGTTAGAACGCCCTTCCAGGCCGCCTCGGTGGTGCCGTATTCCGGTCCTGCCAATTAAAAGTAAGATTTCAATATCACTCTTCAATGAATCCATCCGCAATTATTAATTGATTACAAATGTTGTCACCGAGTTGAGGTGATTGGCGCTGACGTCATCGTGGGGCCCTTGGGTACTGGGCTTATCTAATCAGCCACAGCCACAGCCACAGACGCCGCAACTGTAGCCGCGAAAGCGAATATCGAGAAGTGTGCTCCGGCGAGCGTATCATGTTTAGGGTGTATGGGTGTGCCGATCGAGGAACAGCGCACATTTTTGGAATTTTTTTATTGGGCGCTAACAAAGAGCGAGCACCGCAATCAAATTTGTATGATGGTCGGTCTTATAATTGGCGATGCACGAAACTTGTTTGCCTAACGACTCACTAGTATTCCCAATCGGATGAGCCACCCCGCCCCTGCCGTCCACCTGACACACTCACAGATATACAATATAGAAATTGAGACGCTTAGCACAGAAATAACTCGTTCTATTTTCCCCGTCGCATTGATTTTCGAAACCATTTCAAGCGACGCTTTGGTGCCGGTTTGGTGCTCCGATGTGGGCCGGGTAATGGGCCACTGGCCAGCGCTTCTGCTTTTGCTTCCACTATTTGTATCTGTATCTGTATCTGTGTTTCTGTTTCTATCTGTATCTGTGTAGTGTATCTTTGGCTAGACGCAGCTAGGCAAATTCCGCACAAATACTCTCTGCTAGGATGGGGATCGAGGAGGGAGGCGGTCAGGGGGCGGAGCTAGTAACCAGCCACTTTTGCAATTGCCCACTGCTGGTTACTGTGAAAGTGGACACGGAGAATTCTGTGCAGAGGCGGTCACAGCAGCAATGAGGCAAAGCGGTTGCCAACTTCGCCAGCGCTGTACTCAATTTCATTTCACGAAGAAGCCGGCACACTGTCCCGGATATCCGCCAAAAACGGTAGGAGACCCAATTAGGCAGATAAGCAACTGGAATTCATCGAACTCGTAGTACTGCTGTTTTTAGTGGTAGGGAAATAGGAAGAAGCTTATCAAGAACCGAACTCTTTTTCCCGCCTCGTATTGCTTGCTATGCCATTGTTTACACATAATAGGCATTTATTTCCCCCATGTTTTTGCTAAAATAGATGAAAAATAAATAGAAAACAGGCCAGGGATTTCCTCAATCCCAACTAACCGTGAAAAGCTAAAGGCTTCCTGCGCAAATCTCAGTTTTGCGGATAAACAAACCCATAAGTTCCAAATTCATGGCTCATTAACATATTTTAATAAATTGGGCCGGCATTTTGGAACCACAGTGCGAAGCTTTTTGTGCCGACAAAAACGAGGTAACAAAAAAAAACGCCATTAATAGCTTAAGCCACTTATCGCACAACGGCAAGCACAACAACAGCAATGGCCAGAATGATGTACAGAATGTGGCAAATAAGAAGAGTCAGCGGGCCGGGCGGCAGAGTGTGGGAAGACAACGTGACGCTTCTGCTGACGCCTCAACTGCCAGCGGGTCAGTTGCTGCTCCACTGGGCCGAGCCACGCCCCCACGCCACCTACCCACCTACCCCATGCCCTCAAGCGAACGAGCGTACATGTGTAAACACATGATCAGGGGTTACATGAGCCAGAGAGACTAAGAGTGGGAGTGGGACTGGGTCTGGGAAGAGATGTCTCATGCCCACCCACGATTCGCACTTACCTTTCTCAATGAGTTCAGCCCATTTCTTCGACCAGGCGCGCAAGCTTTTCGCGTATCCCTTCTCGATGTCGGCCCGCTCCTGCACCAGTTGCTGTAGGTCATTGCAGAGTCTGCGTACGGAATGAGACAAAAATCATAATAATGGAAACCGGTTTGGGTTTTCGGTTGGGATATGGGTTTGAGTTTCGACGGATTCAGCTGGCAATGACCCAGCGGGACAAGTGTTTATACAGAGAGAGAAAAACTATAAAATTCATTGAAAGTTTTTTACTTTTTCTGGTGAGATGCGTGATAGAAAGTGGAGTTCTGAGCTTAGCTTTTCTCTCTGCGTCCGGTTTTTCAACGAAAACTTACTTGTAGCCATCTTCGATACGCTTTGTGGCGCGTTTGTAGTTTCCGGGCTCCCAGAAGGACTCGCTTCCAGCCTGCAGGAGCTGGTCATCGCTGTGGTGGGACATTTCCTGTTGGGGTCCAGTGACGAGATGTTAGTTAGATCAAAGTTAATTAGTCGCACAAGATAAACGCTTATGGGTTTATTCACAAAATATGAGTTTATGTTACGTAAATAGACGATGCGGTAAACAACAATTAACCACAGAACAGAAACAGCAACAGCAACCACTACGCCACTCTTTGTTTATAAGCAAACTTGTATTTTTTTTTGGAGTGTTTATCTTAGCCCAACAAATCGCTTGCCGAACAATATGTACTCCGAGCAATTGTTTGGCTAATTTGCTTTTCGATTTTCAGAAATTCCTATGCACTGAAGCAACAGGTAGAACTTTAGTTTGGAGGTTGTATTCCTCGGACCCTCAGGGCTCATTGATAAGGCTTATCGCGAAAGGGGGCCTAGATTCGGATGATTCATTGCCAGAATGGAGGGAGATGGTAGGAGCTGGATATCTTATCAGGCGGTTGCTTCACTGGAGGAGTTTCCTGCATAATCCGTCCGCCAGCTGTTTGTAAACAATGCAGACCCGATGCAGACCCACTCACTGCCCGACCGCCCGACCAGTTGCCGTAGTCATTGGAACTTAATCACCACACGAGCACAAGCGGAGATTGATGACACGGTGGGCGAGTCTTGAGATGTTGTGTCGCTTTGATTTGTCAGCGATTTGTTGTCATCATTTCATTGCCATCGATGCGCTTGCGGGGCTACTCTGGCTCTGGAGCCAGTCGGGCCTGGCCATCAGGTTTTTCTGGCTGGAAATGGCATTTTATGGCCACTGCTGTCATAGACTTATTTAGCATGGCGGGCTCTGTGGCTCTGCGCTTTTCGCGAGTAGAAATTTCCAACAGAAAGTTTACAAACAGGTTGACGCATACTTCGCATATTTGAGAAGATAGATAAGCAACTTCCAATACATCTATGCATACACACACTTTCGGCTAACACGTCGGGCGCGTCGTGGGGCGATAAGCGGCGGCGGCAGCCACCTGCCCTGCTCTGCCCCTCCTCCTCCCCCCACACCGACCGATCGCCCACAAACTAGTTTTTATCTCCGAGATTGAACTTCTCGTTAGGGAACTGTAAATATTTGCATCTTATCCAGGAAGACCTTACATAAGGTCGGACTGCGATTAAACGGCAGTGCCTGGTTAGATACTTTGCACTGATTTGGCGAACGAAGAGCACCTTCTGACCGATTGGGTGTCTGTTGTTGCCACACGCACACTAGCTCAGGGAGAAATTCCGCTACACCCAGCGATTCGTTTACACGAAATGTTCTAAGTCCGTTCGGAGCGTGGCTCCTTTTGTTGTTGCTGCTGCTTCACCGTTCCAAGGCATTTCGATATACATGCATCCGCGACCGTTGAGCCCACCGTTTGGTGGCGGAGGAGCACCTACCAAGTAACAAAATAGCGAAAAGCACTACACTCGAGTGGGTCTGAGAAAAATATCGCGTATCCGTATCCGTCCAATTAAAAAAAAAGTCGCGGAATAGAGATGGGAGTTTCAGCGCAGATAGTTTTCATCGGTATTCTTTGGTATTTTTGTTTCAGCTGATTTCTTCGGTTCTGTTTTGCCACTCCATCCTTACCGGTTCAAACATTACCGTTTGGTTTAAAATTAACATATATCTAGCATCATCACTCATCATTATAAAAAATAATAAACTAGATTTAAGCTTATTATGCTATACAACAATAAATAACAAAATACTACGGTCACTGAGAAGTTATCGAACCAGTTCAAATTATCGAACCGGTTACCCGATAAATCAGTTAAAATTTTAGCGCTCAACTTATGTATTTATAAAAGACATGTATGTAGATTTAGGAAAATAGAAAGGTAGATTAGGAACCCTAGGAAGGGCTCATGCAATACAATATATACTATACCTTACTTCCAACTACATGCCAAAACGATTGCATTATAAGACTTAAAGGCTCGATTATTGTGTCCATCTGCCCAGCCCTTCCAACCAACAAACTCAACAGAACAATATGGAAAGGTATGTAATTAAAAACTAAATTTTAATTTTTCTGACAGCTAGTTCAAAGACCATCCTCCCGCGCCACATACGACAGCATGAACTCAATCTTTCGCACCAGCTGCGACAGCTTTGTGCGGTCCAGTTCCACGCTTCCGCTGGCCAAGGCGAACAGCTTCTGGAACTCGGCCTCCTGTGGATTCTTCCGTTTGCTCAACGCCTTCGTCTGCTGCAACACGTGAAGGACATCGCTCAGTGCAGCCAGCTTGTTCGTCTGGGTGGCCATCAGCTGCCGGGCGTCTTGCTGCAGCTGCTCCCTGCTCTCCACCAAAAAATTTGTGCCACCTCCAGCACTTCCTACGGCGGCAGCACCTGCCGAGCTGTTGCCCGTGGTGATGGCCTCCATTTCCACGGACACAATCGCATCTTCGGCATCCTCGAAGTTTGTGCCATACTTAAGAGTGGCGCTGAGATTGACCAGATGAGCTACCGCCTCGCTGGCATTGGTCCGCTGCTCGCCACCAAAAAACCGTGCCACACACGAGTAGGCACTAATGATATTCCACAGGTTGTAGTGCAGGCAAGGTGACGGTTCTTTTTTGCAAATGTCTGAAAACTTGGCTATGTTTTTGTGAATTTCTGGGATGGGATTGTCTTTTTTGGCCTCTTCTTCGGGCGTGCAAATGACCACTATCTTGGAGTTCTTCGGCTTGAGCCACCAAGGCTTGTAGTCGGGCATCAGCTTCATGATGTCTCCACTGGTGATCAGTTTTTGGAACTCCTCCTGCTCCTCAGCCGTCAACCTGCTCCACACTTCGTCGGCGTCGTTGATATCGATGCCTTTGAGCCTGGAAGCGATGTCTTCTTCAAATTCCTCCTCAACGGGCTCCCCGGGCACATGATCTTCCCCATCTTCATCGTCTTCACCTTCCGGTTCATCGTTATCATCCGAATCTATGGGGTTTTCCAGACCGTCAGCATCAAAATCCTTGGGATTGAAGCCGGCATCTGTTTCTCGCATTCTCCTAAGTATGTCATAAATCTTTCGCATATCCTCCTGACTTTCCGGAGTAGTTGCAGCTCCCGCCAACTCATCCTGTATGCAGGATTTGTAGAACTCTTCAGAGCACTTCAGATGCTCCTTCGACTTGTAGCATCCCACGCTGCAGTACAGGGCGTTGCACTTCGGACAGGTGTACTTGAAGGACTCTGTCCGGCAGCTGTGGGTGTTTCGATTTTTTTAAAGGATTTTTAAGGGTCCAGAAATGTGTACTTACAAGTGGCATTTTTCCGCGGCCTCCGACATGGTTTGTATCGCAATGTAAACAAATGCGCTTTTCCAAACAGCTGTTGGATTCGGTAAGACCGTGTCAGGTAGATACAAAAATACTAAGCCCATACACTGAGTTATATTTTTTATTTTTTAAAATTAACAAGTTTCTGCAGATTGTTATAGGAAATTCTTTTAAAGCCACAACTAATCAAAAGCCAATTAATTTATTCATAATCAATTAGTCCTAATCAAGAGACATGTTTCACTAAGTGTATACGTTAAGAAATGATTAGATGAATTAAATTGGATGATACAGCAAAGAAATAGTATATACCATTGAATATATAAAAACTTAATAATAATATATGAATAATTTGTCAGAAAAACATTAAAGTAATAAAATTTGAAACCAAACTGACAAAGGCGTTAGGCCAAAACCCGTATCTGCCGCTATACTAGCACCTCTGGCCTCACTGACACCAACGAGACACATTACACATTCGCAGCGTGCTCCGAGTTCAGAGTTTCCAACCGACCCGACGACTTTCCGCGTTCCGTGCTTTTCCGCTCCGCTCCGGGAAAATGTCAGAATCCAGCGCCATCAACGGCAACCATTACGAACAGCTCCACCAGGGCCGCACCAAGATGTACAAGTCCAAGGTGGCCGTTGTCCTGGGCGCCCAGTGGGGCGACGAAGGCAAGGGCAAGGTGGTGGACATGCTGGCCTCCGATGTGGATATTGTATGCAGGTGTCAGGTAAGAAAAAAGGCCAAGAAGTGCCCTAGACTTATAAGTGATAAGCGTCGAGGCAATCAGTGTCTCGGCTTGGTATCCTTGGGTCAAGGACATCCCGCCAAACAGACGGGCGCAGATCTCAGCATCTGCGTATTTCACCAGCGGCGCGTCATTTTCTTCACTACAACTATTATCGCTCTTTTCGAGCGCCGCATGCTTGGCCTGCCTACCCATTTGTATTTATCAATTCTGGGCCCGCCATGTGGCTGCGTCTGTGTTCCGCCCGTGAGCTGTTTGTGCAAGTGTTCGTGCGAGCGGCGCATGTGTGGGGCAGCCCAGTTCCATTCTCGTTCTCAGCCAGCCTCGTTCTCGCCTCACGTGTGTTTGTGTGTACGCCGTAGAGCTGGCTGCATGGCGGATTTATGGCCAGATTTGGTCACCGAGGAAGATCGGGGTGTACTGTACTATATAACGAGTATGATATCTTTTCCACTTATGTTTTAAATTATAATCTTGAAAAACTTATAAAACAATGTATCTGATGAGGGCTACTACTATCTGTATGGCAAGTGTATCTTGTAGATAAAAATGTATCTTTGAAGTTCCGTGGCATCTGCCAGATACAAATTGATACTTATAGCCCTAACACTGCAATCTTGGCTACTTTTCTTTAAATCAGAACTATTATTCAGTCGGAAAGTCTGCCAGCAATGCTGGCGCAGCGAAATTCGTCACCCGCTCCGACCATCTCTTTCCCACTACCGTCCATTCGGTCGCTTTCCGTCTCCCTCTCCGCTGACGTTAATTCCCATCCACACGTCCACATCTGTTTTGCTTGCTCAGCGTACTGCCAGGTTTACATAACCGCCGAACATCATTCATCCATGGAAGCTAGAACCACTACCGCGAAGTACCATCCCAGCAGAATCCTTTCGGCCTCCTGGGAAGCGGGGATTCCTAGAACTTCCATGAGCATGCCGGGTAAACATTTGGAATATCTGGCATTGCGTGCGTTCTACTGGCTTTAATGGATTGTTTATTCCGGCCAACAACTTGTTGATTTATGCTGGGTAACCGGACCACCACGCGGTTCAATGCACGATATGACAAGGCGGAGAGGGGAGCGAAGGAGCTGGGGTGGTCTCTATGCAACATTGTGACTCAGTTGAATCGATGGATGCCCTATGGCTGTTATCAGTGCCCTTATATAATACCCAAGTATTCCCAATCCCATAGCTATTATCGCACCCTCTTCCTGAGTCACACGACTGACACGCCCCTTGGGCGATTCCTATTCCGAATCTGATTCTGGTTCGCCTATTTCGATGTGATAGGCCCCGGACGGGAACTGGGACTGTGCCTAGAGTCCGATCTTTCCACTTCCTCGTATCTTATCGCCCGTAAAGACCCGTAACCGTAACCGTAAGCCCTCTCCTTGGCACTGCGTAAACATTTTGATTATCTTGCTTTTGGTTTTTAGCAATGATTTGTGAAGCTCCAGAAATTTCCCTGCTCTTTATTATTATTATTTGTTTGCGTCGCTAATCATTTGTATTACTATATACATATATCATTTTTTTTTATAAATGAAAAGAAAACAAAATGTAAGATTAGCAAAATATGTAGAAAAATATATGAAATCTTGTACAGTTGCCAAAAAAACAAAAAAAATAAAATGAAAAAAAAAAACGATCATTGAAATATACTGCCTACCATGTATCCGTGAGATATTCTATGGAAGTTTTCTGTATTTGTGGAACGTTTTCATTTTCGTTTATTGTCATTTGATATTGGTGGGCACGTGGGGCCAACATCCATTCCCATTCCCATTCCCGCAATTTACATTCTAGTCGAATATATTTATTTATTTTTCACACAACGTTTTGTTATTTGTTTTCCTCTCCGCCGCCGATAGAAAACAAACAATGCTAATTTTGTATATCAACTATGTATATCTATGTAGCTGGGAATTTCTCGACTCATTTATCTTCCCTTTTTTTTATTTTTTCTTCCTATAGGGCGGCAATAACGCTGGACACACTGTGGTGGCCAATGGCACCGAGTTCGACTTCCATCTCCTGCCCAGCGGCGTTGTGAACGAGAAGTGCGTCTCAGTGATTGGTAAGTCGGTAGCCAGGACCTAGGCTATACAAGGATAAGCAAGATCGTTTTGGCAAGAAAGCATAGCATGCCCACAAGAATATAGAAGAAAAGTTGTCAATGAAAGTAAGCAACCGATTTCTTTCCACTTTTGTTTTTTTCTTCATTTAAAATTTAAATTTAAATCTAAACTGAATATTTTTCGCATACAGTATAGGTCGTAAATATACGTTTTGTTTTGCTTTTAGTTTTTCCTTCGGTCTGCGGCAAACGTATGTACTATACATATATGTATATATATATATATATATGTTATATATCGGGCAGATGTATGGGAGGAATTTCTGGCAAGATTCAGTGCATCATTGACATTGGCTCGTGGGTCAGTTGGCCTGTTTTTGTGACTTTGAAACAGCGCCTGGCCATGAAAACGAAAGGTTTTCTATTTGTGTAGATGGGCAATTGAGATAATTGAAACTGGGAGTCGGTGGGGGAAATGCTTACTGCCCCCTGGGGTGGTGCCTGGCAGTGCTCGAGTGACGTCATGTCACGGATTGTCACCGTCAAGGTCGTGTTTGTCAATAATTCGCTACTTTGTCCTGCTCCTCTTTTTGGCTTCAAAAGTTTAATCGATGTTGCAGGAGGGGTGGGGGCGACATTGTTTGCCAAGAGCAACAACCGAACCCGCACCGTCATCGCTTGTCACAAGACTAATTTATGAGATAATCAGAGCCCCCACCACCACACACTCAAGTCCCCCACAAAAAAGATATCGTTTATGACACACGGACGCCCTCAACCCGCTCACATATAGCGGAAAATTATTCTAATCAGGCAATTAACTTATTATTTTTAATTTTCCACCCGCTCAGGGCTCAAATTCAAACGACCCCGGCTCGCGTGCCCCGGTACTATGATTTCAAATTGCTGCCATGGATTTCTAAGCGATCCGCCAACTCTATTTGTTATGCAATTACCAAATTCCCCCGGCTATAGATATCATTGCTGAGACCCCCTGATTCTGGTTCTCCCATATGGTGGGTGGCTCCACCCCGAATTGCATCTTATCTCGAGCACTTTTTATAAGAACCCCTTAAGAAATTAGAGGTATTAGACCATAATTCTGTCCAACTATCAATATAATCTTCAGGGGCTGATTGTGTTATTGGTTCTTGGAAAAATATAAGACGCAATTGGCCTAAAATAATTAAGATTCAGCTGTTTTTGAAATAAAGTTACAAGCTATTCGTGACTTATCTAAGAGCTGCAGACTGCAGAAACAATGTAGTTACTTGGCGACTGGTGGGGGAAGAAATGTATAATATTACTCATTAAAAAAGCGAGGCCACTGCAGATGGGGGGAAACTACTGTAGTGTCTAGACTCTAGACTGGAAATTATGAGTACAACTTTTTGCTTGTCGCCTTGCAGGCAATGGTGTCGTGATCCACCTGCCCTCGCTCTTCGACGAGGTGCTCAAGAACGAGGCCAAGGGGCTGCAGCATCTGGAGAACCGGCTGATCATCTCCGACCGCGCTCACCTGGTCTTCGACTTCCACCAGCACGTGGATGGTATGCAGGAGGCCGAGAAGGGAGGCAAGTCCCTGGGAACAACCAAGAAGGGCATCGGCCCGGCCTACTCCAGCAAAGCCACCCGCAACGGTATTCGAGTTGGCGAACTTCTGGGAGACTTTAATTTGTTTAGCGACAAGTAAGGATTGCCAATTAAATATAAAGGATCTAGCACTTATCTCGAAATTCCGTAGGTTCAAGTCGATTGTGGCCACGCACGTGCGCTTGTTCCCATCGATTAACGTGGATGTGGAGGCGGAGTTGGCCCGCTACAAGGACTACGCGGAGAAGGTTCGCCCCTACGTCAAGGACACCATTTGCTTCCTGCACACTGCCCTGCGCAATGGCAAGACCATCCTAGTCGAAGGCGCCAACGCCGCCATGCTGGACATTGACTTCGGCACATATCCGTACGTGACGAGCAGCAACTGCAGCATCGGTGGTGTGCTGACCGGCTTGGGTTTGCCCCCGCAGACCATTGGCGAGGTGATTGGCGTCGTCAAGGCCTATACGACGCGAGTGGGTGACGGACCCTTCCCCACCGAGCAACTGAATGTGAGTGAAGCACCTAACATAGATTTAAATAAAATTCTAACCCGATGCTTTCCCTTTCAGGATATTGGCGATCTTCTCCAGACAAGAGGCTTTGAAATTGGAGTGACCACAAAGCGCAAGCGCCGCTGCGGCTGGCTGGACATACCGCTGTTGAAGTACACCTCGTTGGTCAACGGATACACTTGCATCTGCATCACCAAACTGGACATCCTGGACACGCTGCCGGAGATCAAGGTGGCTGTGGCCTATAAAAAGCCTAATGGTGAGAAGCTCGATCATTTCCCCGGAACCATCGCCGAGCTCGGCGCCATCGAGGTTGAGTACGCGGTGCTGCCCGGCTGGCAAACGTCCACCGAGCACATTCGCAACTTCAAGGAGTTGCCGGAGAATGCCCAAAACTACGTCCGATTCCTAGAGAGCGAGCTGACCGTCCCTGTGCGCTGGGTGGGCGTCGGCAAGGGCCGAGAGTCCATCATCAATGTGTGAATCGAGTCCATCATCAATGTGCGGCCGATGAAGCCGGGGTGCCGACGTACTTATGCCTACGATATGTGTGTATATGAGACGGAACGCTTTACAGCCCATTAATCTAACCAACCAACCACAGATACAGATACAGACCTAACCCACAAATACAACTAATATTTCGACTATCTACAATATTTGGACACAAATTATTAGCTTATTGCTTCTTTAAGTTATATTTCTTAGTCTTTGATGTTCACAAATTTCATTTTGAGCGTAGCTGTTGTGGCTCGCACGCATATTTTACTATACTATAAATTGTTTTGAAGAGGACCTTAGTTTTTAAGATCATCAGGTGCAGTTTCAGATTTTGTATGCTATGGGAAGCAGATATTTTTTAATGTACAATAACTAAATGATGTTGTTTTAATATTTAAATACAACAGTGTGCTCTGACTTGTGTAATTGTGTCGCAAGATAAATACATTTTAAAACAAAGTGAAGTTTTATTTCTTAATAGTATTTAAGTATAAGTTTGAAAGTTCAAAAAAGGTTGTTTGAAAGAACTATTCGATTGGCAGTAATGTTATCGATTGTTCTTATCAGATATTTTGGTGGGTAAATTTCATGTCGTCTGGTCACACTGCCTTACTACCTGTTTGATTTCTTTGATTATTTTATTTATTTTCGTTACTTCTGTTTACCGTATTTGTTGTTTGTGTTCTCTACCTTTTTGTTATCAAACTAAAAACTTAAACATAATGGTGAGTTAAGAGATTAGTAAAAATCCTTTCCTGCGGAAAGTAGAACACTTTCTTTCTAACTGAATGAACTTTCCACTTGGCTGCCCCCATTAACCATTTTTTATGCAACTTTCTATACCCCAAAATGTGTGTTTAGGCTCGCTACTTCAAAGAACAGGACATAGATGGTGTGTATTCCTAAAACTCATTCATGATTCATTCTGAAAACCTTTCTTATCTACAACCTACAGAGTTCCGCGAGTGCTTTTATCTATTCGCCCGTTCGGGCCAAATCAACAATTTGGACGAGCTAACTGTGAGTCTCTTTCCCAACCCTAGCGACACACACCAACGAAAGTAATTAACACAATGTTTACTTCTCCGTTCAGGTTATTATGCGTTCCCTGGGTCTTTCCCCTACCATTCAAGAACTGGTTTCGTATCTTAAGCAGAAGAATGGCAAGATGAGTTTCGCCGACTTTCTGGACATTATGCACCAACACTCCAAGGTGGAGAGCCTGCCGGACGAGGTGATAGCTGCCTTCAAGGCAGCCGATCCCCAGAACAAGGGCACCATATCGGCCAGGCAGCTGCGCAATCTCCTCCAGAACTGGGGCGAGGGCCTGTCCATGCGCGAGGTGGACAACATATTCCGGGAAGCGAATGTCAACAACAACAGCACTGTGCGATATGCAGACTTTGTTAAGATTGCTTGTGCCCCAGTTCCAGACTACTATTAGACTATATCCGGGTATGAGACATCCTGAGAAACACATTCCAGTACAGCACGCCCCCACAATCCGCACAATATTCAATAAACAAAATGTATTTAGGTAAAGTTTTGCTTTTTATTGGAAGGCAAAACCCTACGCCGTAAAAGGTAAAAACTTCTTAGTTGGCAATGGTGACCTCGACCTCTACGCCGGGCTCGATGTTGATAGAGGTGATCTTCTTGACGATCTCCGAGGGGGAGTGCAAGTCGATGATGCGCTTGTGGATCCTCATCTAGAAGTAAAGTAGACGAATTAGACAATGTCGCGGAATAAAATACTCTTCTAGAAGCTAAATGATCAATTTGTCGAATTCGGAGAGCCAAATTGTGAGGCGAATCATCAAAGTGGACTATGAGAACACGTTTAGTCTGGGCAAACCATGAAGATACTGCGAAAAGGCTGGTGTGGGCCTAGTCACGATATCAGGTCTGTCCACTAACAGAAATACTAGTTAGTTTTCGGAAGATGAACCCACCTGGAAGCGATCCCAGGTCTTGGAACCCTCACCGCAAGGAGTCTTACGGGTGGTGATACGCAGGGTCTTGGTCGGCATGCGCACTGGGCCCTAGAATAGATACAGAGGCATGTATTAGTTAACAATTGAGAAATAATTTGAAGATCTGTAGACTGAACCATATGTACTCTGACCCTGAGAGAATCAGGCCCAAAGTAATGTCCGACTCAGGCATTTTCTCTAGCATTTATTAATGACTAGGCTAGGCGTCTTGCAGGCACGCGAAGCCTCCAGGTAAATGCCACTTTAGGAAACTGGATGAGAAGCACTTTACGCACCTTGACGCGCAGGTTCTGGTTCTTGGCACCGTTGATCAGGTCACGGCACACGTTCTCCAGGGAGCGCACGTTCCTGGAGGTCAGGGTGATGCGGATGCGGTGCACAGAGGCAGAATCGCCGCCATGGGGCTTCTCAATGTCCTTGGGTGCAGCAGCCTGCGAATGGAGTATCAAGTGTTAGTGAGGTTATGTTGTTTAGCCGCCACGTGCAGAGGTTTTTTGCCATTATCACAAAAAATACGCTTCTGCCCACAACTTCCATGGACTCTGCAGGACATCGGGTCCTTATGCTTACCATTATTTAGCAATTTCTCTGGTCGAGGTATTCAAATCTTTATTTTTTGAGCAGCGCTGAACCAGTCGGTCTTGCTGTTAGAAAAAGAAGAGAGCTGGCCACATATTTTGTTGGTGGAGGTGGAAAAACAGAGGTGTTTTTTTTTCATAATTTAGTGTAGCCAACGAAATACCCTGAACACCCTGTGTGAGTAACTCATATCTGGTCACAACTTTCTATTTTATTGGGCAAGGGAAATAAACTTGCGAATAATAGAATTTATTTTATTTTAAAAACCTTTATAAATTCAAAAAAAAGCCGAATACCAGAAAAAATACCACAGATTTTGGGGGAAATTCCTACTGTTAACAGGAATGTAAACAACAGATAAGGGGTTTTCCCTAAATTTCGCGGGTTTTTGAAAATGTTTATTTAAACTTCTCAGTTTATTATCAAATGAATGACGAAGAGATGCTTGGAAGTGTTAATATAAATTTCTAATAGAAATTTTAAATTTATAAATAAGCTGGATTTTTTAGGGCGAATTTTGAGGGAAATTTTGCTCAACATCTGGCAACATTGGAGGCCAATCTGATTGGAGTCCAATCTTACAGAATAACAGAAATTTTAACAGATTCATGTTAACAGCGAAGTGCGTCGGACCTTTGTTGTTGGCCCCGGAAGTTTTCGATTTTTTAAAGTTCTCCGAAAGTTTTTTAATTAAAAACGCAATAACCGATTAAAGCAATTTCTTCTCGCTAAATAAACGGATTAAATAAAGTTATTAAAAACATAAATTATCGAGAAATTCAACTTTACGAGGATAATACATTTTCAAAAGCAAACGAAAAGTCCTGGCGCAAAAAAGTCCATTGCAAAGAAACCCTTTTGGGCCATTAGCTGATTAAACCGTAAGGACATGTGTGTTTCATGAAATAAAGCAATTATTTTTATAATCAAATACTGTGCAAAATATAGAAACTGAATTCGCGAATAGTTGTTTTTTTTTGTTTATTTCGAAACCCCTCTAAAACGGCAACCCTGGCCAACAGCTGATCGCGACTTTTGTTGTTGGCCCCGATAAGTGCGGAAAAGTGCGGAAATCGCGGAAAAGCCCACACTGCAAATAGCAAAGTCCCACAAGATATTAGCACGCCAGAAAGGAGAAAATTAGCGGGCTGGCAAAGAAAGGAGAGTGACGACACGAGTGCAGCTTGGGGACCGAAATTCGTATTGATTTTCTCGTGTTTGTGTGTGCGCGAAAAGGCAACAAAGGCGAACCAACCACTTCGAGTCAACCACTCCACCTAGCTGGGCGATAATCATTAACATCGCAGCAGCGGCTTGCCATCGGATCAAAACCAAAGTCAATAATGTAGACAAGTAGCTGGTGCGCGTAGTTTTTGTTATTAATCGAGCCAGAGCGAGAGGGGAATAGAGGGCGTCGCAGCATCCCCCCGACCAACAACAAAAGCGAAAGTTTCAGTGTCGCGCTTTGCTAGTGGCTGTGTGTGCGAAAATGGTGGACAAGAAAATATAAGCAATAATAAATGCAAATCTGCCCCCAAATGTCCCCAAGTCAGTGAGACTCAGGCTCCAACACAGGTAGGAGGGAGTGGCCGA
The DNA here is from genome assembly GCA_035045925.1 of Drosophila atripex. NCBI lineage: Eukaryota > Metazoa > Arthropoda > Insecta > Diptera > Drosophilidae > Drosophila > Drosophila atripex. The sequence goes on along the minus strand of JAWNOP010000022.1, from coordinate 353,543 downwards.
TTGTGGAAGCGCTTTTTTTCGGCAATATATTGAAAGCAAGCAGCAAACAAAATGTGGATACCATCGAACAACAAATACGGCGTTGGTGAGTTGAAGTAAAATTAAAAAAAAAAAACAGGGAAAAGGGAAAATACATGCATCCCCCGTGCCACCCATCCATCCACCCAACCACACCCTCCCCCTTCCCGGTGTACGTCACGTGCGTCGCCTTTGTTTTTATTGTTGCCTTTTGAGGCGATTCAGAGTTTTTTCCGCGAAACGCCGGATACCCAACCACCCCCGCAGTGTCGGGGAGGAAAAGCGATTTTTCTGCTTATTTTTGTACACAAACTGTTGGCAGCATCATCATCCCCCCTCCCTCGCTCCTCACTCCTCACCTTCTGTGCTTTTCAAAGAGATTTTCCTGCTTGTTGTGGCTGCCACGCTGCGATTTGATGTGTTTATGTACAGAGTGTCTCCCGCACGCTGCTTCCATCGCTCCTTCGCTCTCCGGCCGCCTTCCTTGTCGCCTTGCCAATGGCCTCTGCGACCGACCAGGTGTTGCCAATTTAAATTCTCTCGTAATTACAGTTAGTCGGTCGAAGTGGTCAGACCACACTATTGCGACAGGCATGGACTTGTTTGGATGACAGCTCTCTTGCCAGAACAACGAAAGTAGATCTTGGCTACTCGTCAATTGCTTTCTTTCCACATTATCTCCGCCATTTGTCACACTTTTCGCTTCAATGGCAGTGCCTAACAAATTGCCAAGGAGGCGGGGCAGGGCGGAAGACTGTCTTCTGATGCAGCACCAAGTTTATTCAATTCATTTAGTGCCGCTTCAGTGGTTTCATTTGTTGCCCAGATAAGCGCCAATTTCATTGTTGTGGCGATGCCCTACCCCAAGGCATACTGATTACGTTAAGAGGCTTGAAAAGAAATGCTATTCTTACTAATTACAAATCATTCTATTAAATCTTAAACTAAACATTAATCTTAAGTTTGTTTTGTTCTTTAAGCAGATTAGAAATATATTACTTAGTCCTGTATTATGCTGAAGAGTGTACCATATTCCATGTGATAGCTGCCCCAGTTTCCCATTCTCTGTGGCTTCTGCGCTCACTGATGCCTGCCCCACATTTAACCCCTAAAGACGGACACGAGCAGCGGTCAAAGTTCACACAAATCAATCAGTCAGTCACCGTGGAGCTTGCAGAGTAGAACCCCAACATCATTAGCGCTTCGAACTGCCGTCAAGCCAACGCCCTAACCTTGCACAATGCCTCAGACCCTGCGTCCTGCCCCTCGGTGGCACTTTTCATCTGCAGTGCCAGAGCCACGTGCTGGGCAATGACTTCATTACCAACGCACTCATTGTCCGCGTCCCTGAACTGCTCCCCACTGTAGAATATCTACAATTGCATATCTGCATCAGAAGACAAAGTAAAATATGATGTGCGAAGAATTACTGGTTTTATTCACAAACAAAAAATACAACACTATTACTAAGCCTATCTAATCTCTTTCTTTGTTTAAAATATAATGAAATGTAATTCCTCAATTGCGCACCGAGTCGAGTGCACAATGGAGGACAATTTGCGGAGCAACCCTCGAGCCCAGCCATGCGGGTCAGTTCCCTTCCATTCGAGAGTTGCCAACTTAGATTTGAAGCTAAAAGTTTACGCAACATTCTCTGTTTTTTTGGCAAAAATGAATAATTTTTTTTTTGGGAGAGTTTGAGGCACAGCCTGAGGCACCGGATGTTGCTGCTGCTGCTGCTCTGGCTTTCTTCCGCCGCCTTGTCTGGCTGCCTTTTCCAGTGAATTCCGTTGTCGCAGCGGCAATTTCAGTTTCAACTTTAATTTAATATTCATTTTATGCATTTGGCCAATGGAGCTGGTCACAAATTTGTGCAGCGCTTCCTTTCCACTGCGCACACACGCTCACACGCACACGCACACGCACACACCCCACACCCGCACACCCATGAGTCCGCATAAAATTGATTCATTTCCATTGTTTAATATGCTCGGCGGCAGGGTATTTGCTTTTCCTGCGAGTGTGAGTGCGAGTGCGAGTGGGGAAGTTGTGAGTTGTACTTCCATAATTCGTCTTTAACGATTTATTTATGAATCGCCTTTTGTGGGCCACCATTCAGGGGGTGAGGGTGGGGGTGGCCACGCGGCGTATGATTAACAATCCGGACACACGCACACTCGAAAAAATGATCAGCCCTGGGCATGGGCCGATGGGTCGCATTATCGGTCACACTGCCGGATGGACGAGTGCCGGATGGAGGATTTATGGAAATGCCTGCCGGGTCGACCTGTCCACCGTCTAGGAGGGTGGCTCTGCTCCCCCGTCTGCCAACCCCATCGATAAGCCGGCCAGATAAGAGCCAACTGGCTGTTACCTGTCCTCGGCTCAGCAGGCGATGAGTTCTTAAAGTCGTCAGTGAGTAGTTTACAAATATTGTCAAGTACTTCCGCAGCGAATAGGCAATTGGCCATAACAGTTGCCGTTTACTGATCGGGTTGACTGACTTTTCGATTTGGGGGAACATTTGGGGCTAGCTCGCAAGTGGCCAGCTCCAAATGGTGGCCATGTGGATGGGAGAAGCTCATTTAAATGCAAAATTACAAAAAGCAAACAATCCGGTCTCTCTATATATATATATATACATATATGTATATATGTACATGTATGAAATGCATTTAATTACTGTAATGCCAGCCATAACGAGCCACAAAATGGATATAGTAAGCAAATATTTCCGAGTATTGCACATCACGTAGCTACATACATACATACATACATACGTACATATGTCATGCCAATAGATACAAACATCCACATGCACACTTGTTCTCCAACCCAACGGCCTCAACTCACAATTAAAATAAAGCCCAGATGACAGTCGATGGGAGGGGAGATTCGGAGTGGCAGCATCCATTCAACCAACTCCATTATTCAGACAATGGCTGTGATAATGACATCTGATTGACATTTGGGTCATGCTTCCTGCCACGGACAGGTGGCCAGAGATTCCTGTTGGCAGTAAAGGGATTAGGGCATCCTTGCTTCGATTTAATATTACTCATGTTCTAGTAATCTTGAACGGGTGTATGATTCATAATTGCTTTACAAAGTGAGTCTACTTTGCTAAAATACATCTATCCCCTCCTCAAAAATACTCCTAAGTCGTATTCCCCAGGTAGAAATTGTTCAGATAGTTCTACTTATGGAATCGTATCTAAAAACTGAGTCACTTCCTGGCCAACTAGCAGAGTGGCGCAGTGGAAGCGTGCTGGGCCCATAACCCAGAGGTCCGAGGATCGAAACCTTGTTCTGCTATCTGGAGTGTTTGATTTTTATTTTATTTTACTCTTGTTGCAGTCGAGCTGCATCCCCAAAGGATCAAGGATAATGAGAACCTAGGCATAGGCCGTCCACTTGACCCACATTGTGGCGGTTTCCCTTTCCACTGCCGACCTCGCTTCAACACAATTAATTAATTAAATTCTTGGGCCTCCTCGGAGGTACTTGCGGTGTGAAGCAGGGCCCCCCTTCTGGCTCTCCTGGCACGCTCCCTCCGTTTAATCCATTTGTAGTCGAGCGTCTGCCGTGGCTGTGGTTCCAGTGCGCGCACACACATACGTACATACATACACACATAGTTGTGCCAGGCAGGCAGCTCCCTCATTTAATTTAAAATTATTTTCCGCCTAGCTCCTCCCCTCATGCCAGCCGGACTAGCCTGCACTTGGCTTAACGACTTTTTTATTTAAATACATACGTTTGTTGACATTGCGGACTTGTTGGAGTGAGAGCATTGTGTGTTCCTCGTCCTTTTCTGCTGGGCTCTGGACTAAAAGAGTGATGTAAGCCAAGCCTTTTGGGATATTGCATTCATCGCAAAAGTAATTAAAGGACTCAGGCCCCACCAGGATGATCCTGCCAATTTCCAGTGGCACTTCAAGGCGGCTTTATGAAATTTAATATTTAAACTTTCCACAGCCAGCCCTAAAAGGCTCATTAACAGGGCGAGGGGGTGCACTGAGAGAAAACAGAACGCTTTGCAGGAGGCATTACTAGGGCGGGCATGTGTATTAAATTATATTGGAGCCTGTTGAGAGCAATTAGCTGTGGCTCTTGTCTCATAATAACAATTAATAAACTGCCTTTTAAAGCTCAACCTCTTCTGTGGGCATTCCCAAGGAGCAGGGCGTTTTCCGGGTTAGTTGATTGCCAGACCGACGCCTGCCTAATGTGACTGACCTAAATAGTGCCTCCGCTTGGCTGGCACTCTGCCTGCTCCGCCCGAATTGCTGGCTACACGGCGAGAAAATATGGCCCATATAACTCAGCAATGGGCGGGGGTGGGAGTTCATCTTAAAAAGTCACAACTCCAAGCTATTAATTTTAGGTGGTTTTTTCTTTGATCTGCTCCCCTGCTCCCTGGCATATTCATTCATGTTACCACCTACGATTGGGGCGGGGGACTTGTGTATGTGTGTGTGTGTGTTTTTTTTCCAAGTGCCACTGTTTATACACACATGTGTATGGGTGTGCTCATTTGGTGGAGTGTTTGGCTGCGCCAGTTGAAGTGGCATGGCGGGGCAGAAGCCAGAAGCCAGAAGCCGAGAGAGATCTTCAACTGGCATTTTAAATTATAAAATTCTTGCTATTTAGCATCTCCAGAATTAATTTAAATCAGACTACCGCCATATTGAAGGCAGTTAGAGGCAACTGGCGGAGTCGCAGCATAAAGCACTCGCAGTAGCGACAGAAAAAGCAAAGGCAGAAGCAACAACAGGAAGCAGTTTGCCCATTTTCATGGCACTGAAGCATTTCATTTTACATCACTCCCCCGCCATGCCTCACTCTGACTGTCTGTCTGTCTGACTGCCGCCTGCCTGCTCGCCCGCCTGGGCGTGCGTTTTATTAGCTCCTTTCGTTGATATGCTCATGCCGTGCTCGCTCGTTTGTCTTTCAACAAGGGAACACACATCCACATCCACATCCACAGCACAGCAGCTCCAGCAGCAGAAGCACCACCCTAGCCGGGCCCCGGGTGCTCCTCCTCTTGCGGCGCCTCCCAGACTACAGAGTGTGCCTTGCATTTGTAATTGATACACGTTGAAAAATTTTGAAGAGAAATCGGAATCATGCAGAGGAATTGGGATTATTTAGGCAATTCGTCATGTTTCTTTTTAGAAAAAATAAACTCATCAAATCAAAAGTTTATGAAGAGAAGACTACACCAGATGGCAATGGCTACCATTTCGCATTTTTGGAATTCTTGGCAAGATTTGCTTCCAGTGTAGACATTCCTGTAGCCACCATATCACCAGCCAGCATTGCGGATACATCCAGCAGCCCAACTCCTGCCACCAGCTTGAGCCTCCAGCCTGGCTCCGTTTGGTGGAGGAGTTGAGAGCCAAAGTGTTCAATGGCCCATTGTTCCCCGGACCTCTATGGACATACCTCCTATTGAAACATATTTTCTCTTCATAGCCATTTGCCTATTTATAGTTGAAGTATTTATTGTTGCGCCGCCACTCGTGGCATGCTCAAGTGGCCACTCGGGGAGCACTTTAATTGCCACGCCGCCGCCACAGTCCATCCCGAGGCAATGTCACGGCCAAGAATGAAACGCAACTGGTTGCAATCCAGTGGATTCTAATATCGTCTCTTCCTGTTCTCATTTTCCAGCCGTCCACAACTGGCACGGCGATGTCCGCTTTGGCCTGGCCCTCGACGTGGGCGATTCGGTGGACATTGTGGAGGAGTGCACCCACTGGTATCGCGGCTCCTGTCCCCGAAAATCTCGGGCGGTTGGCATCTTTCCCAAGACCTACGTCAACATCAAGGACCTCACGAAAATCGATCCAGTTGTTGCCGAATGCACGCAAGTCCTGCGCGAATGGTCGGAGATATGGAAGCGTCTCTTTGTGGTAAGTTTTTTTTAATAATAGTTTAAGTATTATTAATGATAAATTTATCTCATTTTGAAGGATCGGGAGACGTACAAGTTCCAGACCCTGCGAAAGGTCATGTTTTCCATATTGGAAAGTCGCCGAGAGCTGCTGAGTGCCACCATGACTCAGGACCAGACGCTGGAGCTCCAAATGGTTGTGGTTTCAAAAATCGATTGGGGAAATCGGTAAGTTAAAAGTATAAAAAATAAATATACCGATATAGAGATAGATTAAGTGACAATGAATAAACACTTTTGATAAAAAAAAAAACAAGAAAACTTCCACGACAATCTATGAAAGCCATGTTTCCGTTGGCAGTTCAAGGGCCACCCTTGTTATAATTTTAGAGTTTTAGATAACACGACCTTGTCGAAATCCGGCTCCGAGACCTATGAACTACAAATAGGAAATACGAATGTTTTGCTGAAATTGTATATAGAATATTTATTACAACTTTGAACTTAGATAGCGCGGGTTCGCTTTTGCTTTATGTAAAATGTGTTCTTTTCTAGCAATAATCACAATAATTTTGTTATAAACAAAATTCCTTAAAATTACGATATATCTGTAGACTAAATGTTAGGACAAAATAGCGAGAGCATCGTTTAAATATTCGCAATCTTACGCTTAATTATTCACTTGATTACTACAATTTTTTGTTATAGATCAACGTTTCGTGAGCGTGGGTGAGCGGTGACCGGTGACCAGTGAGCTGTGAGCTGCAGGTGTGGCTGCAATGGCTACCTGTTAAACTTAAATGTATATTTTAAATGGCGCATCATGGTATATGGAATCCTTCGTCCTCCTACTTGGTCTGTCGACTTCAACCTACAAATTGCACGGTCTGCGGTGTCCCCTAAATCAGTATTCTCCCCCGTTTGCTGTCTCACTCATTAGCTCCCTTAGTTTTCATTTGATTTTCATTTATTTATTTATTTTTTTTTTGACAAACTGCACCTGTCTCTAGCCTAGGACCGGGATTCAAAGACACTATTTTCTTTATAATTTTGCTAAATGTATATTTCGCGTAGAACTGTACTGAGTTATCTCCGAAAGGGCAATGTTGATTCATTTCGTTTTCTTGTCGGCTTGCAACAGTCTCTTGGTGGTAGAAATGGAAATACCTAACTTCATGACACAAAACTCTATCTTTTCCTTGCTTTCTATCTCTATCTCTCTGTTTCTGTCTCTGTCCCCCTACAAATATTATTGAGAAATCATTGAAATCGTTTTTGATGAAGCCACTCCTGAGGTGGGGAAGTCGGCTTATGTCTCGGTCTCCTTGCCGCCGCCGAAGCTCTCGACCGGCGGATAGATCGGATGGCTGATGGGGTTCATTTCGAGGGTCGAGGGTGCCGAGGGGGTGCGGGAGGCGCCCAGCAAGCCGCACAATTGCTGCAGCATGTCGCTGTACGACCTTGTGCTCACATTCTGGCTAAGGAAGTGCAAGATAAGGAAGTCGCCAATCTGCAAGGGATAATAGTCGATTAGAGGCATGTTCCTAGGGATATTACAGGATAGCGCTCACCTCCAGGCGCCTGACCAGGCCGGCGATCTCCTTGCGCTGGCCGGAGCGGTAGGAGCGCTTGATGATCGTCTCCCGGGTGGTGGGCATCATGATAGTCACCAGTGAGTAGAGCACAGCCCCGCCAGAGATAGTGGCCAAGATAATGAACCAGAACCTGGACAAAAACAGCAACCCTTAGTGGTAAGACGTAGAAACCAAAATCCAAACACCTACCACAGGAAGATGTAGATCTTCTCGTTAAGGATGTTCAAGGCCAGGACACAGAGGGTGTCGTGCTTCTGAATGGATCCGCTGGGACCGTACTTGTGGAAGGTGCACTTGGTTAGTCGGGGGAAGATCTCGATCATCGGATCGTAGCGCTTGTCCTGGTCCATGTTGGAGAACTTGACCACGTCCGTGCCGTAGGACATGAAAGCACCGCCCAGAAACTTATCCACCATGAAAATATTGACGATCACATTGACGAAGTTGAGCAGCTCGCAGAGGAAGTAGGCAAAGGAGTAGCCGTTGTGGGTGTTCAGGCTGTTGACGAAGTACTTGAGGATGCGGTCCTGGCGCTCCCGTCGGTAGTCATCCGGCACACTGACCATGCCGCGCAGGCCATCGGTGATCATCCGGATCTTGCCGTCCTCCATGTTCTTCCAAATCCAGTGCGGCACATAGAACATAAGACCCTGGAAATGATGTTTATTGAATTGAAGAACTCGTGACTGGGATGTGTGGTGTCTTTCCAAAGTCTCACCTGGAAAAATAGCACAAATGGCACCCACTGGTAGTAGCTGTGGTAGCGCTTCTCCTGACCATAGTCGTTGCCCAAGCCCGGGGCGGCCACGTCCGTTCCGATCTGCCGGTGCTGCTGTCCGGGTATCGTGAACGTGTAGGTGATCCAGCAGAAGGTGTTGATGACGTGCATCGGTATGGAGCCGTCGTTGATGCAACTTATGGGATCGCCTGAAAGTGCCAGAGATAACGATAACTCGTCAGATACTCGTACATAGTATATGTATGTATATGTATATGTGCACTTATTCGCTGTGTAATTTAAATCTAAAGAAATCCAAGTGCATTCCACGCGGCCATGTCGTCCGTCAACGTCAAGTGCCATTAGAGCAATCTCTCTTGATTCCCCCCTCCTCCTCCTCCTCCACGGGGCAGCAACAATTTGTCGGCGATGTGGGTGCGGTTACAGTTACTGTTACGTGCTCAGGTAGACCTGCAACATTCGGGCCGGACCGACTGCCTTTTAGGGTGTGACCCCCCGCCCACCCACTCGGCCGGAGGCAAACAAAGTGGATACAAATAGACCTGCAGGCGGCTAGGAGGGCGGGGAATTCCCAGAACCAAGCGTCAATATTTAACCGAGGTTTTTGTCAGTTGTTCGCTTTTAGAGCACTTCTTTTAATGCACAAATATTTGTCTCTGGTTGGAGTCTGGACTTGAAGCTTTTTAAATAGATTTCTTCAAAATATATTCGAATATTTCGAAACTCAAGCAAACTTGCTGATTAAAACATTCAATGACAAATAATAGGGCATAATGTCAAGATCAGCTGAAAGTTAATCAGCACGTTTTCGTCTGTTTACTCGAACGATACCATTTAGATGAGAATGATGAACAGTTTTCGAAAGTAAACTCGAGAGCGTGGGAATCAAAAGGAGTTTATTAAGTGTATCATTTTACCAAATAGCTCACTCCGGGCCCAGCATGAGTCAGATACATGTACATGGATTTTCACGCACAGGCCACCTCCCGGGGCGACCAGCAACGAGGCACACATATGAGTCATATATGGTTTATATCTTTAAAGCGAAATCTGATCAACATGAGATGCTTTGGTTGTGAAAGCCAACCAAAGTTGGCTCAGTTTGTAGTTCAAGTCAAATTACATCGGTTATCGAGCTGCATTAGCAGCCATGTTGCAATTGCAAGCACAAATAACTAAACTGGGTTATGCATTCATATGCTAATCGCCTAAATGGATGCACTAATTTTCTTTTTCATAGTATTGTGTGTGTGTGGGTGGGAGGGAGGTGCTAACTTACCAATCAGATTGTTTGCGGTTACGATGATGCAACAGGTGAAGAGAATGGCTGTCGTGATCCTGTAGTGGCAGCGGAACACCATGTTGTCGATGACCGCCTTGTCCAGCAGATATCGGATCTTGATAAAGCCGGACACGGCCGAGACCATGCCAAAGACCGCCATGTTGTTGGTTGGTTGGTTGGTGCTGCTGCAACGAAGCTAACTGCAAGATAGGAGAGAACAATGCTGTTACAGAGAGAGAAACTATTTGTATTTGCTATTATAATGGATGATATATCGCCCCATCCCATCTTTCAACCAAATCCTCCATCGAAAACACCTTCAAGATAAGAATACCCTCATAATTCTCCGAGTGCATCAACGTCATGTTCTTACAGTTCTCCATACATAATTGTGTACTCTGTGTACCCTTGTGCGTTATCTAGGACAGACATGACATATTCCAAATTATTTCACCACGTCCCAGTCCCAGTTCCAGTCCCAGGGCCCAAGCCCCCAGGCACTCGCAGTACATGCTCGTATATAGTAGTACATATTTCCTCTCCACTCCCAATCTATGTACCGCCTTTCTGGTCTCGTCTGGTCGGAATTCTGTGCGATATCGTCGACAAGCCGCACTTACAATTAAGTAAGTGCTGCTTGGGCAGTGCCGGAACTGTTTGTTCGGAGGAACATGGAGCTCCTCCCCGCCGCTCCTCTATGAGTGTGTGTGTGTGTGCGTTGTGCAATCTAATCTAATCTCTCCGTTAAGCCCGTCGTCTATTAGGTTGAATGCCCTGCTGCCCCCCGACCGAAATCCCATCCAATCGCTAACAAGTTCATCTCAAGAAGTGAGCTCTCAGAACCGGTACGGTACAGCTTTTTTTGTCAACCCACGCATAAATTTCACTTTGTCCCCATACCATGGGCTATGGACTCCTCCACCTCCACCTCCCCCTCCACCCAGCCCCAAACCCTTTCCCAAATCTTTAATCTTTTGCTTGCTGGCTGGATGGCTGGTGGGTTTTGTTTTCTTTTTTTTTCCCCATTTTTTCGGTGCTTTTTGAGATTTGGAGTTGGACTCGGCAATGGATCAGGTTCTGGTTTGCTTTCTTCTTGGCTCTTTTGTTTATATGCAAATTTTTTTCATTATTTTTTTTTTGTTTGTTGGCTGGCTGGCCAGCAGCAGAGTCTCGATCTCGGGCCATTGTGTGTTTTGGCTGTATTTCATTTCGGCACGACAGATCATATAACTCCAGAGCAGGCACACACACACACACAAGCACACACACGCTCTCTCTCCCGATTTTCGAATATGTTTTCGAACATGCGCATTTCGAAAAGTATCTGTATCTGTATCTGCGCAGCGGCAACAGCAACGGCAGCTACCTCCTTTTAAATGCATCTCAGCTTCTGCACACTGAACATTCAATCTTACCACGCACACACTCGCACTCACACTCACACTAGCACTCACACAGATACTGGAAGAGAGCTCACTTCACTTCATTTCAACTCAACTTCAATTCTCGACTTTTTTTTTTTTTCTTACAATACGTTTTTCGAAAAAGACAAAAAAAGAAACTGGTTTTAAGGTATTTTCTTTTTGGGAGAGAAGAGAGGAGAGGTCTTGCGAGCGATCGGATCCGATCTGTTGCCACTGTTTCTCCAGCTCTGGCTCCAAATCTTCAGGCTCCCAGCTCTCCCGTTCTGTTTCTCTTTTTGTTTAAAGTATTTTTTTTTCTTGTTCGATGTGCTTCTGCTACCAACATTGGCAACAGGCAACTGAGAACTGGCAACAGGGCAACTGGGCAACTGGCAACTGGGCAACTGGGCAACCTGCAAGTTGGCCAGAACCAAACCTAACCACCGTACCGAAGGCGACCCCTTCGCACACTTAAGTGATTTCTTTGCTCCTGCCGCATTCTCCCTGCCGTATTTTGAGTGGTTTATATGCCGTGTTCTCCACTCGCATTTAAATTTATTGCTGCCACTTTGACACTTTGGAAACTCGTTTTTGTAGCTGCTGCTGCTGCTGCTGCTGCTCCGTTGCGGGTCATTAATTTGCCAGCCAAACAGCTTGTATTTATTATTTTTGCCTCATTTTTGCGAGATAACTTTTTTTTTTTTAGTTAGTAAAGTGATGTGTGGCTGTTTTTTTTCGGTTGATTAGAGGCTTGTTTGCCTTTCGAGTTGTTCACAATGTTTCAGATTTTTTTTTAGCTGTAGCTGCATTGTTCAAGATTTCTATTATACACAAGTACAAACACTCGCACACAGACAGCTGGTACTGCATCCGTAACTGCATTGGAGGCACGGGTGGTGGTGTGCGTGCTGCTTGGTGGTTGCTGCTGCTGGTGCTGCCAGTGCTTCTCATTGCCTCAGTGCTCAGTGGTGCTGAGCTGTGATTTTGATCAGTGGTTTCATTATGATTGCATACCCGTTCGTATCTCGAAAATGTGCAGCTGCTCTCAGCGGCGTTCAAAAACCTACTGACGCCAGTACTTGCGGCCCAGAGCCACCGAAACCGAAACCGAACCCAAACCACAAGTCGGGCTCGCTCTCTCTTCCTCCGACTCGCTCTCGTTCTCTCTCGGTCGGGTTTCCCTCCCCGTCGAACTGAACCAGCGATCGCAGCTGGTTCCAGTTCAGGGTCTTGAAAATACGCTCAAACTGCATTTGCATTCGCTCGCTGGCAGTACCTGGGAGTACCTGAGAGTATCTCTTACCTGGCCCTCCAGGTAGACCTCCTTCGCTCACGTCCGCTCCGATTTTCCCTCGATCTTGAGCCAACAGTTCTTGGGAATTGGAAATTGGTAATTCCATTGATTAGTTAGATCACAGCCAAGAGGTAAGAGGGGATTTTGTTATCTGTTCTACAACTCTATCTGTATCAGATCTAGATCATGGCTAGGAGCCAGTAGGAGAAGAAGGGTGAAAGGGTCATTAAGCTTTGAAATCAAATGAAACAAAGTGGTGCGCTTAATATCAATATTATCAAAGAAATATAAAGGTTCCTTGGGAGACAGATATCATTTCCCATAAAGCTGAACCTCTTATAGGTTCTGCAAGATCATCAAAGATATCTGGGTGCCATGGCAGTATACCTTAGCGACTCATTATAACAACATTTTCCAATTAATTCCAAAGAAGTTGAGCTGACTGTCCGTTTAATTTATCGTTACTTGGATGGCACAGGAATCCTTCTGCAGCCGCCGCTCTCAAGTGCTCCCAAGTGGGTCTAGGGATCTATCTGTGCTCTGTAGGGTTAAATGTGTCGCTGATCTGTCGATCCCCGCACACATACTATCTACATACATATATCCTGGGCATACTCGAGTTCACGAATACACTGGCATTGGGTCCAAAATGAAGATCCATTTGCATGCTGAGAGCTAGACAAGCAACGCAAAACTTGTTACCAAGCATTCCATCCAAGCACCTTCCCCTCCAGGTGCCACTACCAATCCCAATCCCAAGCCAAAGCCAAAGCCAGAGTCAGCTCCTTGGCTGCTGGAATGACTCAGCTCAGTGTCTTTGGCTGGCTGGTTCTTTAGTCTTGGCCATAATGAAATGGCATTTCGAAATGGCTGCTGCTGCTGTTTCGCGATGGTGCTGAGCTGGTGCTGGTGCTGGTGCTGGTGCCGGTGGTTTGGCTGCTGCTGTTTCCATGTCCTGATCCACCACTCCGCGCTCCACTTCGCTTCTGGCCGCCTCCTCCCCATCCTTCTCCACGTTGCACTGTGTTTGTTTATTGTCAGTCGCTGCCCGTTGCCTGATGCCGGTTGCCTGCCGGGTTGCCTGTGGCCTCTCGCCCCAAGAAATGTATCTGCGAGCTACACCTTTTATAAAGACATTAAATACAAAATATATGGCATGTGTGATTGTGATACTGTGCCGTGTATCTGGGCCTCAGTCGAGGCGACCCATAGATACAATGCCATCGAACGTGTTGGTGTTATTGCTTTTGTTTGTGGTTGACAGCTCTGCTTATCGAAGTGTAAATAATTAAAATTTTCTGTATCTTGTTGCGTCTTCTTGAGTTCCTCTTCTCAGCCCTTTTCTGTTGTCTCATATCTTCATAGATTCCCAACACTTCCAGGCCGGGCTTAATTAAAAAAGTATTTGTTTGGCTCCGATAAACGGAGCTACCTACATCGGCTTTGGTGGCAGCCAGATGGCAGCCTTTCCACCTGCCCGAGAGCTTCGGGTCAGGCACTTAATTAAAAACGACTTAAAGTGTTTATTACCAGCAGGGCTACTGTTTCGCGGGCGCACGCGCTCCGCTCATATTTGTATCCACGAGATACCATATTCCCGCCGCCGCAGCGCTTCATTTGGTCACGTCAACTCGCCAGAGCCAGAACTCTGAGCCAGGCGTAACAGAGGTGGCTTAAATTGACCTGGATTGGGGGGAGTAGGTGTAGGATATATGTAGAGGAGGAGAAGGGGAGTTGAAAATTCCCCGAAGATCTTTCGGAGATACTCTCTCTCTATTTGCTCTTTCTCTCTGCCAGGCAGTCTCTACTGGTTCCAGTTCCAAAAAGATGATTCTCTTTTGTGACGCTCTCTCTCTCTCTCTTTCTCACCTGAATTTCACCTGAGCTGGAGCCGGAGCGAAGCCGTTTAGGCCTCGTTAACAGCAAAACGGCTTCTTCGCCTTATGCTTGTAACCTCTCGCTCTTTCTCTATAGCTCTCTCTCTCTCACCTGTACATCTCCGACTCCCTCTCTGCGTAAGCCAGGTAGAAGTTCCAGCGTAGCCGAGGTAGCAACATCGTCAACGACGTCGGGCCACAGCAATGGCAACGGCAGCAACACATTGCTGATGACGTTGGACGACCTGAACCTGGCTATGGAACTCTTGGCCTGGCCAAGCATTTTTCTTCTTCTTCTTCTTCTTGTAGTTATTCTTCTTATTTTTTGTTGGCTTTCTTCTGCCCCATCGTCTCGGTCGTCTTGGACTTCTTCTCGCATGCGCCACCGGAATGCCGTGAACCCATTAGCTGTGTATTTTTTGTGTACTGGGTAGTGGGTAGTGGGTACTGGGTACTGGCTGGTTTGGTTGTAAGGAGCCCAAAATTTATGCGTCATACGGGCCATGGAATCATCATCACCACCATCATCATCATCATCGTGGACATGTAAATTCCTCTCAGCTGCCACTGTTCGAAGATCGGGGCACAGCAGGCACGTACTGGCCATAGATAGTGTGAAGTTAATGATCGAACCGAGCCATTTAGATACGATCTTTGTCCGTAGAACTCGACTGATTTCTTGATTCGGAGCCGGAGAGCGACTTTCCAAAACTCGTCCACCCAATCGAGTTCGTGACAGGTTCTCCGACACCGGCACCCTTGACTCTGATTCATTCAACGGCGATTTGCATGAGTGGCACGGTACGGTGGAACATGATATATTCCCCTATTGTTGTTCCATTTAATAAAAAAAATTGTAGTACCTGTACACTTACTTTTGTTTTTGGCAGATAATGATATAAAAACTTTTATTCAGAAAAGATATTGTTAATGTATTTACGACTTTCTTATCGGACATAATACGCTATATATAGTACTATTATTATATGGTATACTAAGGTTGATTCTGTTTATAAATTGCTGAAAATAAATCCCCGAAAAGTGCCTAGACTCTATGGGTTCTATTTATGGGAGAACGCTTCTGTGATTAATGATGATCGTCCATGATGACTGACCAAATTTGTACTTAATTCTTGGCGCGCCACACGACTCCGTCAAGCGACAATTAATTACGAATGCGTCAACTTCATTAAAGCTCAGATGGTTTTCCAAACAAACCGAGGACCTACCTGCCCATTGGGTGCCCAGTCCCCCCTCCCCTCAGACATTGGGACTCCCACGATCCATTAATATCTCGTATCGGAACGTGACAAAGTGTGTTTTCTGGGCTTGCTTCCTATTATCGCAATAACTCAACCAGCGAATGCTTTCCAATCTTTGCAGTAAATTGGGTCTGGACTTGGTGCCGAGGGAGGGCCCGTTGGCGGTGGATCCGCACAGGATCGGGATTGTCAAGCTCTACAATGTGCACGTGAGCAGTGCCGACAACGCCAAAGCCTCCTCGGTGAGTGAGAAATCCCAGATGTTCCCCAAATGATGTCGATTCGAATTAATTTATTGCTTTGCAGAGTCGGGGAACGCTGAGGCGGAAGACCCAGCGGAAGATCCTCACCCATCATCTGTACTTTTGTATGCGGGACTTTGGCCATCGGATTGGCGGCGATGATGCGGAGGTCTACTTCTTTCTCTACGACGGCACGCACATGCGACCGCTGTCGGAACGGTTTCTGGTCAAGATCTCCAAAGATGGTTTCTCCAACTACATCGAAAAGTTGAACAGCAATTGCACGGTGTTTACCGACCTGGGTGAGTGCATCTCCTTCACGTTCTTCTCTCATTCTTGAAATTAACAAACAAATTAAAATATAAAAACAGGCGCCGCCGATCTCAATGAGGATCTGCATCTGGTGGCCGTGGTGATGCGCGTAGGCAAGATTATCCAGTCGGACTCCGTCAAGAAGATCGAGAAGAGCGGCACGCTCGGACATGGACCCACTTTCCGTCGTCCGTTTGGAGTGGGAGTGCTGTCGCTGGCCGACATCGCCCACTTCGACAGCAGCCTGGAGCAGTCCTCCGATGAGAGGGAGTACAACTTCAAGCTGTTCCAGAGCGAGGAGAAGGACTTCCATCTGCTGCCCGAGCTGATCATCAAGAAGTCAAGTGGCAAGTACTCGCCCATCCAGACGACCCAGGGTACTCAGGGCATTGTCGTGTCGCTGAAGCTGCTGCACGGCGGACTGGGACAGGCGCGACAGGAGCAACCCCTGCTCTTCCAGGGCTCCACGATCACCAGGAAGATGGGCTTCCCCGACGTCATTATGCCCGGCGATGTGCGCAACGACCTGTTCCTCACCCTAGAGCGGGGCGAATTCGAGCGCGGAGGCAAGAACACCGGAAAGAATATCCTGGTGACCGTTGTGGTGCTGGATGTGACGGGCAACGTCCTCGCCGACTGCCTATGGGGTGCCTCGGGGATGGAGCCGCAGTCGCAATACCGCTCCATGATCCTCTACCACCAGAATGCCCCCAGCTGGAACGAGATGCTGCGCCTGAGCGTCCCCATTGAGAAGTTTGCCACGGCTCATGTCCGATTCGAGTTCCGGCACTGCTCCACCAGGGACAAAACAGAGCCGAAACTGTTCGCCTTCAGCTTTGCTCGGCTCATGGACATGGGAGGCGCCACTCTGAGTGATGGCCAGCACGAGCTGTATGTGTACAAGTGCGAGGATCCCTCCAAGCTTCAGGCAGCCAACTACCTACGACTACAGTGCCGACCGCGGGATGCCCAGGCGAAGATGGACTGCGGCGGCTGCTTCAGTCGTAGCTCCAAGGAGGTGTTCGTCCTTCGCTCCCTGCTATGCTCCACAAAGCTCACCCAGAATGCCGATCTTCTCTCGCTGCTCCAATGGCGAACACACCCCGAAACAATACAGGACTCCCTCACGGGAGTGTTGCGACTGAACGACGAGGAGCTGGTCAAGTTCCTGCAGGACGTCCTGGACGCCCTGTTCGCCATGTTCTCGAACGAGGAAGGCAACAGCACCCAGCACTCGGGACTGGTCTTCCATGTGCTGGTCAGCATTTTCAGTCTGCTGCAGAGCAACAAGTTCCAACACTTCCGGCCCGTGATGAACGAGTACATCGAAAATCACTTTGCGGCCGCTTTGGTCTACAAAGGCCTCATCACCTCCGTGGAGCACATGGCTGTCTTCATGACCAAGGCAGAGCATCCAGATCCTTTCCAAAAGTGCTTCGGTTCGCTGGAGTACATCTTTAAGCTGCTGATCCAGTCAAGGAAGCTCTTCGCACGCGCCACTGGTGGGCAGTACGAGGACTCGTTCCGGCGCGATCTCCACTCTCTGTTCACCGCCCTCAATGGAATGCTGGCCGTTCCCTCCTACGATGTCATCATTCCCACCCAGGAGGCGTTGCTGAACTCGACGGGCGTGGTGCTAGAACAGCTGAAGGACACCCTGCCGGCGCCGGAGTTAGGAATGCTGGCCCGCAACATGCTGGATGCCATACCAAGAGGAGCGCCCATTCGCTTGATTCAGGCCAAATTGCATGCCGTCAAGGATCTGGTGTCTGGGGAACTGTTCCATGAAGATGGTAAGTAGCTTCTAAAGATATTTCATTCCAACTGACTTTGACATGTCCCATATCCTTAAAGATTCCCGGACGGTGGTGCTGTCGGTGGCCTGCAAGCATTTGCGGATGCACCTGGGCCGACGCGACGAGCTGCGTTTCTGCGCCGAAATTCTGTCGGAGATTCTCAGCCAGCTGCACGAACTGCAGAAGGAACAGCGCGATAAGGTAACCAACACTCTGCAGCACGATCTTGATTCGCTGTGCAAGAACATCCTGGGCATCTTGATCCGTACGATCAGTATTATTATGGAGGGGTCCAATGCCGTGCTGCCGCAGCTGGTGGCCTGTCTGCTGGGACTGCTGCAGCTCCTCGACGAGACCCACTACAAGCGGTATTGGGACGAGCTGAGTCCCAACAAGGATCCGCGGGATCTGAAGGAGTTCCTCAGCAAGTCCCTGCAGGTGTACGAAGACCTGCTCGCCCAGGACTGGCATGTCTTCCCCAACGATTGGCTGGTCATGAAGCTGGCCGCCAACGATGTGCTGCGCATGTCGCTGGAGGAGTTTGCCAAGCCGCTGGTCTACCGATTTCTGGGCTCACAGGCCTTCGATTCCCAGTTGTGGTGGTGCTACTTCAGTCTGGCGGTCTCCTTCCTCACCCAGCCGTCGCTGCAGCTGGAACAGTATAGGGAGCCCAAGCGACTTAAGATACTCCACTCGCATGGCGATATGCGGGTGCTGATGGGCTTCCAAATACTTAGCATGTGGTCGCAGCTGGGCGAGCAAAAGCTGCACTTCATACCATCGATGGTGGGGCCCTTCCTGGAGGTGACCTTGGTGCCGGAACCCGCCTTGAGGAAGGCGACGCTCTCCGTTTTTTACGACATGATGCAGTGCGAGCAGGTGGGTGTGCTTCGGACTATCTCGTAGAAGACCGTCACTTAAAGATTGCTTCATTAATGCAGGCGGCTCGGGGCTCGTTCCGTTTGGTGGAGAGCGAACTGATCGACAAGCTGGATCTGCTGATCAGCGGGAACAAGGGCGACGACGAGTACAGGGAGCTGTTCAGCACCATGTAAGTTGCCAAAGCACCTTGTGTGCCTTATTGCCAATGTGTACATAAATGTTTGTAAATGTCTGTAAATATACATATCACTTCACCTTCATTGCAACCGCCATCCATAATTAAAGGGAGCATCTGAGCTTGGTGTAAGTTGAACTCTGTGCAATATTATTCCTTCCCTTAAGCGTAGTTTGACCTTTCTCTCCGTCAGTCTTTGTTGTCGGTTTCTGTTTCTGTTGTACTTTTGATAATTTTGTTGCCACACTTATCCATTGAACCTGTTAAGGCACTCACTAATCGTATCTATTGTGTCGCCAGCCTGCTGGAGAAGGTGAAGGTGGAGAACCCCAACTGGAAGGAGGCCGGCATTGCCTTTATAGGTTCTGTCACCCGGCTGCTGGAACGACTGCTGGACTATCGCAGTGTGATGCAGGGGGAGGAGAACCGGGACAAGCGCATGACCTGCACTGTGAACCTCCTCAACTTTTACAAAAACGAAATCAATCGCAAGGAAATGTATCTCAGGTATGTGACACTCCCTCGCAAGTGGCTTAGGTTGTTAATTAATTCATTTTTATTGCCTTTAGATACATTTACAAGCTGCACGATCTACACCTTCAGGCGGAGAACTACACTGAGGCGGGCTTCACCCTCAAGCTATATGCCTCCATGCTGAGCTGGGATCGGGAGACCCAGAGCATTGTTCCTTTCGATAGCAGCGGCCAGCCCGAGTGGCAACGCAAAGAGCAACTATATCATGAGGTAGGTCTAGGAATCGCCAATTTTAAAGATTACATTTTTAATTTCCTTTCAAGATCCTCAAATATTTCGACAAGGGAAAGTGCTGGGAAAAGGGAATCCCCTTGTGCAAGGAACTGGCCCAACTCTATGAAACACGTCGCTTCGACTACAACAAGTTGAGTGAAATACTCATTCAGGAAGCCAAGTTCTTCCAGAACATCTTGACGCAGTTGCGGCCAGAACCGGAATACTTCCGGGTTGGATTCTATGGAATGGGTTTGCCACTCTTTGTGAGGGTGAGTCTTGCAGATAGGTTCTTGTAGACAATTCCTAAACCGAATACTCCAATGACAGAACAAGCAGTTTGTTTATCGAGGACTGGAGTATGAGCGAATAGGCGCCTTTACGCAGCGTCTCCAAACGGAGTTTCCCAGCGCCCAGATCCTGAGCAACAACAGTCCCCCGGACAATGCCATCCTCAATGCCCCCGACCAGTACATACAAATCAGTAATGTGCGGCCGGTGGGCGATGCACAGGCGCTGAAGACGGCAATGGTGCCAGTGCCGGAGAAAATAGCTAGGTTCTACGATGTCAACGATGTCACACGATTCATCTACGACCGTCCCATGTACAAGGGCCCCGTCGACAAGGACAATGAGTTCAAATCGCTGTGGATAGAGCGCACTATCCTGGACATAGCCAGTCCACTGCCCGGCATTCTGCGCTGGTTCGAGGTCAAGCAGAAGTCCATGCTGGAGCTGACCCCGGTGGAGTATGCCTGCGAGATCATCAGCAACGCGGGCAAGGAGCTGTCCGAGCTCATTATTCAATACAAGCGTGATCCCAAGCGCAACATCAATCCGTTCTCTATGCGCCTGCAGGGCACCATCGATGCTAATGTAATGGGTGGCATTAGCAAGTACCAGGAGGCTTTCTTCTCGGAGCAGTTCCTGAAATCGCCGCAAGGTGCTGGCCAGCAGGCGAACGTGCAGCGCCTAAAGACTCTGATACTGGAGCAGATACAGATTCTGGAGCAGGCCCTGGAGCTGCATGGCCAGCTGGCGCCCACGGGTGTCCAGCCACTGCACAATCGACTGTTGGAGCGCTTCTCGCAGCTGAAGCAGAGTCTGTCGGGTCGCCTTAAACGCCAGCACTCCGAGAGCATTGTGAACACACCACTGCCCCCGCTGCCCACGGAGCAGCGAGTGGTGCAGGCCAGCACATCCGCCGGCCTGAATGTGCAGCCCATTGGGAACTATGTCTACGACCTGGATGAGATCTATACGAAACCAGGTGACACCGTGCGGCCCGTGGATCCTCTCAGCTCATATCAAACACTAAGCAAGGAGAGCCTCACGATTCCCCTGGAGGAGAGTACTGCCCCCCCAGTGCCGAATCGGCCGCGGTCCCAGAACTTTATTGCCAATGGGTCCATGGACAGCCCAGAAGTTCCTCCCAAGCGTCAGCCTGCTGCGAATTCGCCAAATGCTCCTCCACTGCCCCCCAGGGGCATTACGCCCGATAAGCGAGCATCGAATCCAATGATCTTCAATGACTTTGGCAATGCAGATGCTGTTGGCCGTCGTCACTCCTCCCAGCAGCAGCAGCATGGCCAGAAATACTCAGTTGTGGACATAAGCTATGATGATCCGGAGGCGGATCAGCAGCCGCATTCGTTGCCCCCGAACTTCCAGGATGCCAGCGGTGGCCATTTAAGCGTCTGCTTTGCACCCAACGATTTTCGCGACTCGGGAATATCCACCACCAGCTCCAGAGAACTGAACCACATGAATCTCAATAACCTGGGCGAAGATCAGTCGATGATTTCGGTGCACCATCGGGAGCACTGTCGCATCAGCAGCAACGGCAGCCTGGACATGCACGTTGGTGTCTCGATGAACATCACCCAGCGGGAAAGTTCGACGAGTTCCTTTGACGTGGAGGATCTGCCGGTGCCGCCGCCTCCCATTCCGCCCAAGTCCTTGGCCGTGACGAGCAACGGTGTCAGCTTTGCTGGAATCGACGAAGCCCACTCACCCAATCCAACCAGCACACAATTCAACCACAACCACAGTCAGAATCCAAACCAGAATCATTCCATAAACAATCATTTGGGCCAAGAGCAGCAGAATGGCGGATCAGATGGCTACAGCCTGCTGCAGCATCCGGTAAATGGGTTGGCCACTCTTCCGCCACCGCCTGCTGCTGTTGAGGCCGCACCATCCACAACCGCCGTTGCATCCTCATCTAGTCACCAGCACGATGGCGGCACTTTTTGAGTTACAATATGTCGCTGCCATCATCCACCCGATCAGCCTCACCAGCCACACAAGCCATCCTCATCCACATCGACGTCGGCCAGCACGGCCACCGAAACGGGGAGCGAGTCCACGGATTCCAGTTCGTCCACGACCTCAATGACACCGCCCCCGCCACCTCCACCGCCTCCGTCGTTCAGCCACTACCATCAGTTCCAACAGCAAACGACGTCCCACTACTGCCAGGACTGTTTGTCGTCGCCGTCGCCACCGCCCAGCACTGTCATAACCGAGCAGGCTCAGGTCCATGCCACGCCGGGACTCTCCACGCCCCAGCCCCACATCGAGCACTGTTCCTGCGGCCTGAGCTTTTCCGTGGTCCAGGGCCAGGAGGAGCATTCGGGCCAGAGTCTGATATCTTCGAGACTGTCCACGCTGGAGCGGTATCAGGTGGAGGAGCAGGTGTCCAGCTGCCAGCACCACCATCATCACCCCCAGCCCAGCCAGGATGCACACGCGCAGACGGATTTCTCCTACGCCCAGCGCTAGACACGAAGGTTGTTCCGGTTGACCCACAGAGAGTGAGATTAGAGTTCGCCGTGATTTTTATTGTATTTTTTTAGCTATGTTTTAAACGAACTATTTTTAATCGAATATTTTTTGGTGCCAAATTTTCGCTGCAAGTCCAAAGCGCAATATGAAACAAACGTTGTAATTATATAGGTTGCTAATGATTATTTGTACGCATTAAGTTGGAATTTTATTTTATAAAAATTATACATTTGTACGGGGAATTGTCGGGGCTAAAGTTACTAAGCGAATCAATAAGCTAAGATGAGAATAAAGATGAGAGTATTATAGAAAATGGGAAATCAAATACTAAACCAAATCAAGAACGCTAATCAAAATGAGAGAACAACGCATCAAATATACAGAAACCTAAAGATATGCAGAAAGTCAAAAAAATCCAAGAAGCCGACAGAAAGTGCAATGCAATCTTACTTTAAAAAATATAAACGAATGAATGCATATATACACGACTACTACATATTTATTAGGAATTTTAAAGTGCTACTAGCTTCATAAAAGTCATATAGGTTTTTCACTCTTGTACATTTTTTAAATTAACTATTTATAGTGAGTCTGCATATATCCGATATGTATGTATGTATATCGGACTATTATTTACGACGCGCATCAATCAAAAGCGTTGAATCATATTTAAAGTAATCATAAACTAAACTAGTCACCCACTCGAATAAAAATTAAAATAAATATTAAAGCAAACGAGAACAGATACATAAATGCATGGCGCAAATGTAAGAATTTACTAAAGAATTTAATAAATTATAAACGAGAAGATATTTTATTTCGTGGACTGAAAGAACGGAAAAGCGGACCAGCGCTGTTTAAGTTTTTGTTTTATTATTTCTTTGAAAATTTGTTTACATTATTCGTATAATTGTTACTTACGACTAGCAGCAATTTTAAAGTTTCAACTTTAAACGTAAAGCATCGAGTCTTCCTATTTATTATAGAGGCCTGCAGATTTTCGTTTAGATCGAGGACTTGTTTTTTGCGGATTTCAGCCCACAATCAGGCTAGTTATTGCACAGACGGACATATTCAGAGAATGGGGCCTCGCATGGGAGACTAAAATCCGTAAAAAATATGTCCTTTAGCGAAAAAAATTCTAGGCCTGTTTTATGTTTGTCGTTCCAGGGAGGGGTGGTGTAAATTATTCACTCTACGATAAAGGATGTACTCATAATAATTGTTCGCATTGGTTGGAATAAAATAGAGCGACTGTCTGAAGGCTCACTATCGTGTTAGTTATCTGGGATTGGTTTCTATAAGTTGTGTGTATACCACCTGCCTACTTCATGCTTAATACCTAGGGTATTCGTTAATAAATATTGCGGTTCTATCCATATATTCAATGCTCGAGGAGCTCAATAAATACTTGAGGTTAATATTGCGCAATCAATTGACATAAATGATATAAACCGAATTCATATCGAACTATGTATATATAGCCCTCACTACGTATGCTGTACGTGATTCGTTGCAGTAGCAGTAGGCTTTTGCCAGAAGATTGTATTTGATTCCCACACCCCACCGGAAATCCACCGGGAAATACGGTCAACTCTAACTACCTAGCAGCACTACGGGTATCCACGACCTCCGGCATCCACAACCGCAGCAACTGAGTGATTTATTTTAGATTCGATTCGCTTCGATTAGTTCACAACTATGCACAGATTGGAGCTTCCAACTAGGCTTACTTACACTACCACTAGCTGCCAAAAAATTAACAATTTGCATATCTAAAAAAGATCAACTAGGAAGAGATTAGCTTATAGGTGTGTTTCTTATTGTAGTTCATCCATTCATCCATCGACGAGGTACAAAGTTATACAATAGATATATGTACGAGTACTTGAAATTAGATGTGTTTGTTGTCGTAAGCACAATGAGGTACATGTGTATCAACATTATTTAAATCATTAACCGTCCATCCTTCGTCCGCCATCCATCCTGTATACTGTAAGGGATTACCGTGTTTTTAGCGTGAAAATCCGAAGACTCTGTTCCATGTTCCATGTTCGTCTGGTCGTCCGTTCTCGTCCTGGTTCTGCGTCTCGTCCCAGTAATTATATAACCTTAATGCTTAATACCACAGTCGAAGTATGTACTATTTGTAAATACACACACACACACGCACACACGGTTCACATATGCATGTGTGTATGGCCTATACCCTATTCCTAGATATACATATGTATATTGTTACTGCAACAGCATCTCCGCTCTCTTATACACGGTATATTCAAGTAGCTACTTTCCTATCTTAGCTTCAATGGTCTATCTAGTCGGCTCTTCAGACACTATGCGTCGCTAGTGTCCGTCGACGGGACCGGGAGCGGGTGGAGGTGGGGGCACAGCCCCTCTTCGGCGACGCCAGATAAGGGGGGCGATCAGGGCGCGGATGACACGCACGGACCGCACTCTCCGACGGGCCAGAAGCATCCAAGGC
The DNA here is from genome assembly GCA_035045925.1 of Drosophila atripex. Lineage (NCBI taxonomy): Eukaryota > Metazoa > Arthropoda > Insecta > Diptera > Drosophilidae > Drosophila > Drosophila atripex. Next base: position 328,748 of record JAWNOP010000022.1, on the reverse strand, counting down.
AAGGGCAGCAGCACCAACGGCAGCAGCCAGTAAGCGGGTCATAGTTCCACGTGGCCGAGGGCCTGCTCCGTGGCGTTGGCGACCGTGTGGCAGGTCTGGGTAGACATCCACTCAAAGTCCTTGATGGTGGCCTAACAAGAAGTATACTCCAAAGATTATGGATGCAAAGATAAAGATGTTATGGACCCACCTTGTGCATGGAGTAAACGGCCACCACGACTAGAACATGCATTATATTGTGGGAGTTGAGATAGAAATCGACCACGCCGGGAAACCACTTCTCCGGGATGCGCATCGCGCCGATAGCACCGCCCAGTATGGAGACGCCGTCCTGGAAGCAAAGGCGGTTAAGACATTGGATTAGAGGATTGGACGGGGCATGGTGGCGGGTGTGTACTGGGGCCGCTGGGCAAGTGTGTGTGTGTGTGTGTTAGTATATAGCGGCTCTGTCCATTAACTCGTATGTACATATGTATGAAAATGTGACTTACAACTTCAACCTATGCGCACCGAGAGAGAGAGAGAGAGGCCAGCCCAAAAAGGTTTTTAAGTTATAGAAAATAGCAGTTAGTCAATTGGAATGCCCGGACATACGCACCTGCAGGTAGACATGGGAGAGGGCCATGTGGCTGCCGCCCACCATTCCCCGGATGCGCAGGAAGGTCAGGATGGAGCGCATGGCGAAGGGCAGGGCGAAGCACAAGCGTCGCTGCCAGGGCGAGCTGGCGGTCAGGGCCTACACGGGAGGATCATTAACGATTAACATCTTCAAGAATCCTTGATAGAAAGTATAAGATTGAGAAAAGCTATCCCCGGTTGAGTCCGAAGAATCTACATATGTATACCTTGATGTGCCAGTTACCTTTATGGTTATTATTTCAAAATAATTAATTCGGTTATCATTTAAATAATCATTCAATTAAATAACACGGACATGCAGAACACATTAAACTTGATGGATGGAGGTATGCTTCTCCACTTTGGGATAAACTTAGTGACGAAAATGAAAATAATACACGCAAATACCTCACCTTATAGAGACCCCAGAGGGAGAGCACGCAATAGGAGATGATGATGAGCCACTTGAGCACCGGCGGAAAACAGAGAGTAGTGGCTGTCACCAGAGGCAAGGCACCTGCAATGAAGTGATGTATAGAAAAAACAGAGAGCGGAGGCGATGACTACGTCCGAGCTTCCTTATCTAAACAGACACTTGCGGATGACCGGGTTTACTGGAGCAATCTATGGCGGGAGTTTCCAGCCACAGGCCACAAGCTACAGACGCCCGAAGAGCTTTGAACTCTGAGGAGCAGTACAGTGGCTTGGCGAGTGGCCAGTTCGGAGGATATCTATGGCAATGCGCCACGGATTGTGGCCGTTTAGTTCCAGGAACTAAAACTACTAAATACGGTCACAACCGGCTGCACAACAGCAATGGTACCTGGAAGAGCGAATCTAATGCTGATCTTCGCTCTTGAAAGCACCTCTGGAGCAGCCAACCCGTTTGGCCTTTTTCCGGAATAGTCGCATCCACCGAGTCGCCGGTGTTCATCGTGATGAGCCCTTTTGATGCGGCAGTCAGACCAGACGACATAACCGAGATCAGCTCCTCAGTCTGGGAGCTTACGTCATATATTAATGTCCCATAATTTTCAAATAAAATTTTAGGTCCGCTACCGAGAAGTGATTTTATGTTTTTTCCCCAAACCTAATCTTGCGAACCCTACTCACCGAAGCTCTGGCTCACCCAGATGCCGACCATGTCCAGTTTGAGGAGTGTGTAGTAGACGTTCTCTCCCTTCTCGATGTTCATGAACAGATGATAGACGAAGCTGCCGCACCAGGGTGCCACCGAACCGAAAACGTGGCAGAACGAGAGAAACTTGTAGCCGCTGTCCCACGGCATCAGGCCGGGCACAATTGCCAGGATATAGAAGATAGGTATGGCTGCAAACGGGAAGGGAAACGGAAATTACAATTCGCATTAATGGTATTTTTATATTTAACATTAAAGAGAGTCGCCTAAGGTTGGAGTAGATAAGGAGCGTTCTGGAATTCTAGGAAAAGGCCGCAGATAAGACCGCTCTCAGTCGAGAAATCAGTCGAGTTTCGCGCGGCATCATGATCAGTCGTCTGTGGTGGCTTCTCATTCTTCAAGGTTCTATCCTGGCCCTGCCAACAGAACGTTCGGAGAACGTGTATGAGGATGACCTAAACTCCGAACATGCCAAAAGAATTATTCCCGCCGCCAAGGTGTCTGCGATGAAAGTCATGATGAAGCCGGAGGTGGCGCCCTGCGATAACTTCTATGAGTATGCCTGCGGAAACTGGCAACGCCACAATCCTGCCCAACGTCTTGGCATCCTTTTGACTGACACTTTCAAGCCTCTTTCCGGTATCTTAAATCAACGACTGCTGCATCTGTTACGCTCCCAGACACTTCAATCGGACCTGGAAAAGAAAATGCAACGATTCTTTCTGTCCTGCAGCAGCGTGAGCCGAGACGATGTCCTCTACAAGAAGGCCTTCGAGAGTGTCCACCGGGAGTTCGGCGAAATGCCGGCAGTGGCCGGTGCCCAATGGAACTCCTCCGCCTTCAACTGGTGGCGAACAGAAGCGCTAATCCATCGAAAGTACGGCAAGGAACTTATGATCGGCGTCGAAACAATCAACGGTATGAGCAACACGTCGATAAACAGAGTTTATCTCAGTGCTCCGGACCGACCTGGGTCTGTCTTAAGGAACTCTGTTTCAGAGGAAGCCAGCACTGCCGAAGGATCTTCAGAACTACCTCGGTATGGGAGCCAATGAAGCCAAAGACCTTGCCAAAAATGTCTATACCTTTGAGGACAGGCTTTTCGAAAGTGGCTCCAACATACTTGAAAATAGTCTTTCACTCTATACGATGGCCGAGTTGGAGGAGAAGTACAGCTCCTATCTGAACTTTACCGAGTACCTCGGTTTGATTGTCGGAGAGGGGAATATCCCGGAAAAACTATATGTCTACAATGTCGAGTTTCTGGACAACACTCTTGCCTTAATGGAGAGAACTCCTCCGGTTACGCAGGCCAACTATATCCTGTGGCACCTTCTAGAGGAGTACTTGGTGGATTCCAACAACGAGGATCTATCCAAGTGGTGCGTTGGCCAGACCAAGAAATACTTTGGCCAGCTCCCTGAGCATCTTGTGTACAACCGGTATCGCAATCCCAAGGCCGAGGCGGAAGTGTTTTCCGTCTGGGAGGAAATTCGGAGCATCTTCCGGGAGCACCTGAAGGGCGACAAACTGGATTGGATAACCAATTCCACCCGGCAGCTGGCCATCGAAAAACTAGACCGCATGGAACTTCACATCAACTCCCACGATTCGGTGGACTTCGAGAAGCTCTTCGGGCCAGTTGAAATCGATAGAAACAACTATGTTGACAATATCCAGCATTTGCTTTCGGCCAGAGCTATGGAAACTGTGGGAAAGTCAAACTCTCAGGGGCTCCCAGTACTCGGCTTAACGCCCGCCTACAACATCCAAGACAATAGCATCACCATCCCAGTGGCCCTGCTGCTGCCTCGCTACTTCTGGGGCGACGAGTACCCAGCGGCGCTTAAGTACGCAACTTTGGGCTTCCTTATCGCCCACGAGATGGTCCTTGGATTTGTAGGCGAAGGTCGGAGGTACGACGCTTCCGGCCATTTGGCTCCCTGGTGGGACTTTATGTCGCGGCAAAAATTGAGGGAGCGGAAGAAGTGCTTCCGAGACCAGTATCATGCTTACAAGTATGGTGAATCCGAGCTGCCGCTAAGAGAGAATCAATCAGAGAACATAGCGGACACTGCCGGGGTCAAGTTGGCCTACATTGCCTACGAGAAGTGGCTGGGACAACAGACGGAGGAGCGAAAGGAGCGGGAGACCATGAAGGGACTGAACCTCAACAGTCGCCAGATATTCTTTCTGGGATACGCCCAACTTTTGTGCAGCGATGTCCATCCAGTTTATCAGTCAACGGTGGCCAACTTTTATGACCATGCTCCCAGTATGTACAGGGTGATTGGTACCCTGTCCAATTTCCAGGAGTTCTCCAAGGTCAACAGCTGTCCTCGAAACACCCCCATGAATCCAAGGTACAAGTGTGCCGTTTATTGAAGGTGGCCCTTTGATATTAAATATTATTTATAATATTTATGTATTATTAATATATATAATAATATTTATTGTTTGTCTGTCGATTATATTGAATCGTCAAGTGTATCTTAATAAAATCAAAGAGAGAATTTTGCAGTACGCTATCTAATCTATATTAATGGTAAATAGGTGACACTTCTTGGGCGCCATCATTTGGTTTCCGCTAATGCAGGCGAAGTCCTGGCCGAAGGCGGGAAAATTGGAGAGGGCTCCCAGAACGCGCAGGGCATTCGGCGTACTGGTCTGCAGCAGGGATTCTTTTTCCCGAAACTGCTCGTTGGCGTCATTGCACCACAGCTGGCCATAACTGAGGAAGAACAGCTGCCGAGGAGTGTGGTCCAGCTGCGGCAGCACCTCCGTGACCAGGGCAGAGGAGGCCAGCTCCGCCAGGTAGCGGCGGTAGGCGTGATAGGCCACCTGGATGGCCAGGTTATCGGCAATGTTCTCTGCTTGGAGATCGCTCTCCGGCAGGTACTCTCCGTGGAGTACGCAGTCGGCTGTACTGGTCCTTGAAGCAGGCCTTTCGCTTCGAGTATTGGGCGAAAGACTTGGCATCCCACTTGGCGGCGTCTTCCAGGCTGTGCGCCAGTTCGTGGGCAAGCACCGTGCCGAGGCTTCCGAAGCGCACGGCTCTTGGATAGTAGCGGGACCACAAAATGTTTGGTTGGAGCAGCGCCACCGGCAGAAGGACTCTCTTCTTTACAGGATCATAACTTGCCACTGTTTGTATCTTCGGCTTGGTGACGAGACTCTCCCGACTCTGCACGGTTCTCAAATTGTGAAGGTAATCCCGTGGCTTGATTGCCAAACCCGCGAATTTCTCCGTGAAATTTATGTTGACGTAACCATTGATCACCAGCTCGGTTTCATTGAGCTGCCCCAGCAGCTGTGCTCTGGTGTCCGTGGACAACCAATCCGCTGAAGCGTTTTCTAGGACACCTCGGAAACTCCTCTGAATTTGCTGCCAGACGCCGTTGATATCACTTAGAGTGGCGGCATCACCATATTGCTGGTAAACCATATTTTCCAGCAGCTCCGGGAACTGCTCCCTTATGCGATTCACACACTGCTCTACGGGAGATACGGTTCGATCGTAGAAGAAGTGATCCAAAAGTTCGTAGAATATATAGTTCGCCAGCACACGGGGTGGCGTAGCCACTACCACATCGGCCAAGTGGGTCATATAGCTGGACACGTGCTCGTAGATAGTTTCATTATCCGCCAGTTCCCGTTCCAGGACAATTTCCACATACTGGGTTACATTGAAGATCTCCGAATAGGGCTCGTCCAACTCCTCGGGTGTGCGCAATTTGGCCAAAACGCCAACTCGCCGGGAGAGCATGCCCTTCGCCAGGAGCTGCTCCAATTCCGTAATCTCACGACCTGTCTTAAGGGCCAGCTTGGGCTCCACCGCGAGGTGCCGCTCCAAGTTCTCGGCAATGGATTCTGTACGAGCGCGGCTGTCTGGTCCGGGCAGTATTTGATTGGGCTGACCCACATAGATCCGATCAGATTGTAGCTGGAGAAGCAGCACAATGTCCAGGCCATATCTACGCTTTATTTTTGCCACTGTGTCCAACCAGTCGAAGGCATCCTCGGCCCATTCCTGGCCCGGCAAACTCAAAACCGGCATGCGTCCAAATTCCCCGACGATTTCGTGCAGTTGCCGCTGATACAGGTCCTCCGGAGTCTGGCGGTAGAGGAGGCAACTGGCGTAGAACTGTTTCAGTTGAAAAACGGCCTCCGCATCGGTTTCCTCATTGGGCGGCTGCTCCAAGAGGCGTTGCTGCTTGTGGCGATAAGCTTTCACCACAAGCTGCTCAAGGTTCGTCTCCCGGGGATGGGCATCGTTGGCCGGATTTATTAAGGGCCATCGCCCGCAGCTGTACTCGTAGAAGTTGTCGCACGGCTCCTGTTTCGGGTTGATGTAGCTGCGCATCTCGGCCGACTTGGCCAGGCGCATTAGACGCTGCACATAGGCACTGTCGTTGTGCTGCGAGATCAGCTGCTCCTGCGCCTGGATATGCAGGTCAATGGTCGGCTGGGAGAGGAGATGGCCTTGGACACTCTCCGCCAGCAAGAGACACACCAGTGTAGCCAGAAACGGCAGCTGCGGCAACATGTTCTCCATTTGAAAACACTCCGAGGGCAACTAAACAGACGGCTCACCACAACGCACTTCCGCACCCCTGAGATTGAGATTCCAGCCAGTGAGCCAACCCAGAGCCGGAGCGGGAGCGGGAGCGCTCTTATCACCACTTTGGCTTCCATCCGAACGGGGGGCGTTCAACTGATTGAATCGCAGCTCACGTTACTGAGCTCGCCCAGTTCCCGCGAAATTGCCGAGGCATTTCAAAGCCGGATAGCAATTTGTTCCCCAACACTTTACTTACTTAATTTTTTATGGATAAACTTGATAAAAATTGTTAATAGATAGACATAGTTTTGATATTCACAACAAATTAAATCTCTATTTATTTTCGTGAATAACGAAGAATGATTTCTAACCCATTTTATTAAACCGATCATTTTCTTAGAGAGATATTTAAGATATTTAAAGTGTCATGAAAAATAGTTACCTTCACTTTACAATTATTAGTTGATAGAATGTAATGTTTGAGACCAAGATTAATTTGTATAAAACCCGTTCTCATTCTCACTAGAGTCAGTGCTACATTTAATACACAAGCCTACAAATTCGGGAACATTTCGGGCTTATTATTTTTTAATGGGGGAATTGTTCCTTTCGAATTATATTATGTTTAGCTTCAATAGGAGTTTGGAACATTTCAGAGAAAATACATCAAGTGGTTATTTCTACGAGAGAATCGCCAATATCGAATATAGTTGGACGATCTAATATCGATCTCTATAGTTGGACCCTTTGTAGTCAGAAATTTATTCTTCTGTGTGATGGCCTGTTTCGATTTAAAGTGTAATACCGTCTACAAGTGTACAAATATGTACTTTCCCTTGCCAATAATTGATTCTTTTGTTTGAGATAATAAAAATGCCTGCTAAGGCAAACAACAATTTGATGTTCACCTAATTCTCATTCTCATTCATGCCATTTGTTTGGATTCAATACAACACAGTCTTACAAGTTCTGGAAAATATTATTGATTTTCAACTGATTACTTGCTTCTTATAGAATTTAGTTACCAGGACAAACTTCCGATACAGTCTCAAGCCCAATATTTTTCATAGAATTATGCAAGTATTTTGAAACATTTCCGAAAATTATATTATCTTTAAAAAACAACAACGGCAAAGACAACATTTATGAAACTTTTCCATGAACCTATGGATTTTAAGAGAAATAAAGCCATAAATTGAATGAATAAAAAATAAATTGAATTGAAATGAAACTAATAAAGCATCTCCATCGATAGGAAATTCAACTAGAAATTAAACTAGAATGCAACTAGAAATTTTGAATGCAGTTATTTAGGAAGTATTTCCCATTTATTTCTCTCCAGAAAGCCCCAGTTTTCGGGACTGTGTTGGTTAGTGTTTTTCTTCTCTCCAGAGAGGAAGCTCACGCGATAACCCCGCGAGATCACCTTTGATTTAGAAGAAGCGCCAATGACGGCGATCTCATTGGATGAAGTGGATGCGTGGATGGCTAGTCGATCAGTGAGATTGTCACGAAAAGGTTCGAGATGAAGGTGCTCTGTGCGTTAATATTGGTTGCTCATGCAGTGGCCAACGGGGAAAACTTAAGCCAGGACACTTGGTACACGCGGGCAGTGAAGCGCCAGGCCAAGGCTGCAGAAATCGCTAGCTTCATGAACCAAAACGTGGATCCGTGCCAGGACTTCTACACCTTCGCATGCGGCAACTACGAACGCATCAATTCAGCGTCAAGTCTGCAGCTAGTTTCTACAGGACTATTCGACACCTTGACCAAGGGCTATAACCGCAAGATCTTGAAGATGCTGAACACCCCGACGGATGAGCATGACACCGCTGAAGATCTGCAGGTGAAACACTTCTATGAATCATGTCTCAAGATGAAGGATCTGCTGCCGGAGTACAGTGAGAAGCTGAGGAGGATCATATCCGAATTCGGGACGATGCCAGTGCTCGAGGGAGACTCCTGGCAGGAGGATAACTTTGACTGGGTGGGGACCGCAGCCAGGATGTCGTACAGATACGGAATTTCACCGCTGATCGGCGTGGACGTTACTAAGGACTTTGCAAATAACAGCATCAATAGGGTATACTTGGGACAGCAGGATTTCCCTCTGGAATCTCGCTCCATGTACATTAGCAATGAGACGGCAATCTATCGGAAAAAGTACGAGTTCTCCATAAGGCGTTATCTGCAAACTTTTCTTGGAGTCGAAAAGGGACTGGCGCAACGAACCGCTAAGGAGCTAGTCAACTTTGAGGTGGACCTCGCCCACGGATTGATAGATGAGTCCGACGGCCAGGATATCAAAAATCTAACCGAGCTGTTGAGTGTGGCTGAGGTCAATAGCCGCTACGCCCCCACCCTGGACATATCGCGTCTGGTCTCCGTCACGCTGGGCGAAGAGCTGACCGACGATATCTACGAGTTCAGCGCTCCCTATCAGCGTAATCTGGTGGAGGTTCTTAAAAGAACTCCCAGCCGAACCGTGGCCAACTACATTTACTTCCGCCTCATCTACGAGTTCATCGAGACGCCGTCCGATACCTTCGAGAAACAGAAAGAGGAGTGTGTGTCTATCGTCAAAAAGGTATTCGCCAAGAACCTGGATAATATGTTCTACAGGCGGTACAACAATGACAAGTCTTCCGCCGAGATTGAATCCATTTGGCGCCAACTGAAGGCCACCTTCAGGGAGTCGCTGCGCTCGAATGCCCTGCTAGACTGGATCGAGCGACCCATCCGGAATCTTGCCATTGCCAAGCTGGAGGCCATGACTCTACAGGTGAACAACTACGTCGACCATAACTTCACCGCGGAGTTTGAGGGCCTGAATCTGCAGAGCACAGACTACGTCGAGAATGTCCGCCAGATCAGCCTGTTGGCCGCCCGCCAGATGCGGCAGAGGCTCCACCATCCTGCGGAACCTCTGGATGCCGGGCAAACGCTTAGCTATACGCCGGCCAATATCCTGATAGAGAATGCCATCAAGGTGCCAGTGTCGCTGCTGCAGCCCTTCTACATCTGGGCCGATGTCTATCCCAATGCGATCATGTTCGGATCCCTGGCCTACTTGATTGGCCACGAGCTGATCCACGGCTTCGATGATACCGGGCGGGGATTCGATGCCCATGGCAATTCGCAGGATTGGTGGGACGAAAGGTCGAGCAACAGCTTCCAGGACCGGCGGAAGTGCTTCTCCAGGCAGTATGGTAACTACGTATACCATGGAATTCAGTTGAAAGAGTCCATCGGGCAGTCGGAGAACATCGCCGACAACGGAGGCGTCCGGCTCGCCTACACCGCCTACAGGAAGTGGTACGACAACCAGCTAGGAGCAACTGCTACACTGGATCTGGAAAAGGAGCGTCTGCCCACACTAAACTACTCCGGCTTGCAGCTGTTCTTCATTAGCTTCGCCCAGATTTGGTGCAACGATGTTCATCCCAATGTGAGAGCAATGCAGGTATCCACCGATCAGCACATGCCCGGCCAGGTTCGTGTCATTGGGTCCTTGTCCAACTTTGACCAGTTTTCGGAGGTCTTCCAGTGCCCAGCGGGCTCGCCCATGAACCCCACGGAGAAGTGTGTTCTTTACTAGAATCTGACAGTGATTCTTGGTGGTCCAATACTTGTGTATAAAATATGTAGTGCATATGCCAAAATAAGTACAATAAATGAAAAGAATCGAATATCCATTTGTGGAAAAACCACTGTGTCTTTAAAACATTTGAAATAGAAACATAAACAAGTGGCAACAAAGGCATAAAGTGACTTGCAACCGACTGTTAAGTAAAGCTAATGTGGAGGGGGTCTGCTTCTGCTTCCTTATGCATACCCTGGCATGAAGGTGGTTCATTAGAAATGCCAACCTAATCTATTTACGTGCCTCCACTTGGCTTTGGCCGTGATTGTTGTTACGAGACGAGCCAAAAGAGCCGGATCGATAAATGAGCAAGTGGCGACAGGTGGGAGGCGGAAGGTGGATGGAATATGATGGGATGGGGGGATGGGGCAAACGGAAAGGTGCAAGTTGCAAGCTGCAAGCAGTCAGGTGGCTAATGGCGGGTGGCCGGGCACTCACCATGTGTCAGTATGTTGATGGTCTCGTTGTGCCAGTAGAAGAGGCTGAGCAGGCAGCCCTTGAAGGTCTGCAGGGGCCGATATCCTCGCAACACATAGGGATTGAACTGAAGGTACTGCGGCATGTCCTGCCACTGGAGCAGCTGGCCCACACTTGGTGGCGGACTAGTCGTGGGTGTGGTGGCCGGGTGGACTGCCGGAAAATGTTGATCTGTGGCTGGAGTTGCTGTTCCCGTTACCTTACTAGTTCCCATTCCCGTTCCCGGTGCAGCTGTGGCTATGGCTGTGGCTGTGGCAAGCAAGGCAGACGTTGGCGTTGTGGAAGCGTTGGCGGAAGACTGTGATGTGGCGGGATTGCTTGTTGAGTCCTGAGTGGTTCTGGTTTCGACTGCTGGTGATGCTGTTGCGGCTCCTGATGCTCCGGCCTCTTTGGCGCTATTGCAGGACTCAATGGCATGACTATCTCCTGAACGAGAGGGTGGAGTGGGTGGCGGTGTCACCGACATGGCCTCCACAGTGCTGCCCAAGCAATCGCAGCCTGCTCCACTTGCGGTGGCAGGACTTGTTCCTGACCCTGACTCTGACCCCGATCCTGATCCTGATCCGGATCCGGTAACGAGAGCGTAACTAGCCTTAGAGCTGCTAAGGAGAGGCGTCTTTCCGTTGCTCGTGGGACTCAGGTCAACGGCGACGACAACGGCGGCGGCAGCAGCGGTGTCCATGCCTTGCGGATGCGTTGAGTCCTTTTGCGAAATCGGTTTCGTTTCCGTTCACTGGGCTGCTCTTGTTCCAGTTCCTGTTCCCTTTACCTTTACCGTTTCCGTTTCCGGTTCCAGCTGAAATCGAAAGAGGCGCGTAGGCCAACGTCATGAATTATAGATCGTATATGCAGTGAGGTTGTTACGTAGGATACCCATCCTGGCCCAACTGCCCCACAAAAAAAGCACGTGTATGCGAAACCGAAAGCGAAAACGAGACCAGGACAATGTCAACACACACAGATACAAACACCAACACACTCCCAGCTGCCTCGTGACCCAAAAAAGGCCTGCGCCCTCGCTTGAGAGTGTGAGTGTGAGTGTGAGTGTGTGTGTGTGTTAGTGTGTAATTGAATATTCCATCTGAATCACGCGAGTCTCGGATTAGGCCCCACAAATACAACTGACAGAGCTCCCGGACCCGGGCAAAAATCGATAAGAATACACTCACATCTTCCATGGGAGGACACGAGGAACAGGTTCCCTGAAAGCCAATCCCTGCTAGGATGCTGCCAAGGTTGCGGCGGGACAGCCCGGAATGCCTTTGGGATTTTAAACCGATGCTACGAGCAGGGATTTCCACTTGTCTGGCGGTCAACGATGTTGCAACCGTTGCTGCGTGGGCGGGGCATTGGAATTTCTGGCAGGGCGCCACGCACTTAATTAGGCTACCATTCGATTTACGATTCCCTGGCCCAAATGTCAATAGAGGCTTAAAAAAATGGATATATTCTATGCTACGCAGGATGCTTTTTTCCAACGACGCGAATGCGAGAAAAATCGCTTCAATAGCTCAGGAGACCGGAAATCCGCGCACACGACGGGGCTCGTCAGTATCTGACTGAGCGCGTGGGCACGATAACGATACCGTTATTTCGTTGGCGTATTGTTATGCAATTTAGTGAAACGGCCCCCGTATTCTTCTTAGGCGCCAAAACTGCGCAAGCGCAGAGCTAACCACGAGAAAGTCAGCTGTTAATAATACATTTCTTCCCCAGATGTTTTATTCTGAAAAGTATTTTGAAAACTTGTTTTATGTATGAAGGATATGTCTAATTATCACTTAATTTAAAGTTAAATGCATTTTTCGGGGGGAATCCCAGGGATATAATAACTTCGTACAAGTTGGCAGCGCTCTTGAGTGCTCTTCCCTTTTAACAGTATGTTAAGTGTTAACAGTTTAGGTTAATTCTAATTTTCGAATTTTTCTTAGACATGATTAAAATAAAGTATGCTATTTTCGTTAAGCACATTTTCGTTTTGGCCATCCTGTAAACTTTATTATTTCAATGCACTTTTCCAAGAGTTTTAAGAGTCCATTTTGAATTGTATAGTCAAAAAATGTTGAATCGATTACTTTGGCTACTAATCTCAGTTTAGTAAGCTGTAAGCAGTTATTTACCCGTGTTTTGTTTGTTGACGGTGCCTGCGACGTAAGTGGGGACCAGCATAAGAGCAGCCCGACATTTAACATTTTTATAAATTCAAATGTCCGCTCAAATTTCCTTTCCTTGAGATGAAGAAACATTCGATGTTTTCAAGGAAATATCGATAAACGCGGATTTTTGAATGGACGACCACCTCTAGAATCTTACGACCTTCCGCCAAAAGAGTGTGGAATTCAATTTTCAGCGGTTGCAAAACAAAACAAAATTAAATTTAGTTGGACATCAAGGTGGTAAATCTTTGTCCCCACCAACGGTGGAGCACTGCGCGGAGGTAGCTGCTTGCCCGGGGGCGCCCAAACGAACCCCAAGTAAAAAAAGGCGCCAAAAAGAAAACTGACGCAGGAAGAAGAGTACACGCAAATACGAAGCGATAACCACATGCAACTCCAGCCGAACAAGAAACCCATGCACCTCAACGGCGAGAACAGCCCACAGCAAGCGAGACTCTCCTGGCCAGCCTTAACGCAGCTCCTGAGTGGACTGTGGCAGCGCCTCTATTTGCCCCGGTCACCGTTCCTCGCGCTGCCGGCACCCCCTCAACTGCCGCACCCCTCGCCGTCTGCGCCAAATAGTACGCTAAACGCTGAAGAGGTAAGATAGCGGAACTAAGCCATTGTAGCAATCAGATACCTGCTACCAGGTATCCAAAGCACCTATACAAAAACAAAAAATATCTAGTTTGTGTTAAAAAAAATATATCGATATATTTTGATGTATTTTTCACATCCCTACTCTACCTCACAGACGTGGTGAATAAAATACCAAGTGACGTGAATTTTAAGCAAAAAAACAGGGTTTTCGTGGCGATCATTGCTACCATAGCGTGTCCTGTCAGCCCTGAAGGCATCCTGTGTGCACACAAACCCAGGAACGGAAGCAGCAACACCAACAAAGCCGATACGACAGCTGCGTAAATTGGCCAGCCAAGACGCCAAGCAACAACAATAGTGCGAGTACAACAAAAATCAATTTGCGCGCTGTTTTTCCACAAGCCAGCCCGTGCCAGGCCCCAAAAAAAGAAAACACTAGTTAAAAGGTACATGTTTGGCGAGGTTTTCCGTCGTTTACATCAAAGTGCGTGTGGAAAGCTTGGGATTGTGGTCTGTTTCTCCCACACCAACGCAAGCGTCGGTCAATGCAATTTGTGGCGTTGCGATGTGTTAGTGCCAGCTGTATGCCACTGTACTCACCTATGGTGGGAACAGTTATGGCACCGCTTTCAGTGGGCTTATGGGGTGGGGGTTGCCCTTGCCTTTCAGTTCAAAGATATTCGTGCGTTTTAGAAAATTATATATATGTTACAGAAGGAGTATTTGGTATTTTTTTCCAGATGCCCAGAACACGGAGACGCCACCACTCAAGGGATCGCTCCTCGGCAGGAACAAGAGACAAGCGCCGACGTTTGGATACTGGCGATCACTCGCCACCCCCAGCAGAGGCCCCGTCGCCGTAAGTTCCGCCGCAAACCCATTTTCCGTACTCTTTGCCTGCTCTCGTGCGGATGTGTGTGTCTGTGATTGCTCAATTACACACACAACTCGCAGCAGGCAGCGTAGCCACCAAATCTAGGTACTCATTCACCTTTTCTATTACCGCAAACAGGCCTCGGATCACCAAGACACATCACACCCGATCGGCAGCGAAGCGGCGGAGGCACGAACTCGATGCCAAGAACTCATCGCAAATATCCAAGGAGCCAACGTAAGTAAATCGCCTGTATGATGCTGTTGTATGCCCCAAAGTCACGTTCTTTGGTGCTCTAAGAGGAGCCGAATCCACGCGAAAGCAGTCTATGGCATCTATAATAATTTTAATTTATAAGATTTGAAATGTAATGGCTACTTTCGTGTATAGTTTTTAAGACCAGAAATCTTACATTGTTGTTTAGTAGCAGTTGTCTAAGTAACTTAAGATGGTTAATCCTGTTTTAGGATGTAAATAGGTACTTGCCTTAGTTTCTAGACATTTTCACATTGTTATAAGAGTCCCTTTTGTTTTCCTGTAGGCATCTTTGAATATCTCTTTCCCCAACTATGATAATGAAATTGTTAAGGAAATCCCTGGTCTCAGTCTGTTACAGGTAAACTGGCTCTGCCTACTGATCCATGGGTATTTCCACAGCTTTCCAAAACGTATTTCAAGAGGCGCGAGTCACAGTCGGAGAGTCCTGCCCACGCAGTCTGAGCTCCTTGGGACTCGCTTTCTTTCAATGGCTTGTTAACGGTCGTGTCTTTAATGGTCCATGGGGCCATAAAGATGCAGCAGGAGCAGTCAGAGAGACAAATTAACATGCAGCCGTAAATGGCAAGTGAAATTTGTGCATTGTGCAGTTCCTGCCAGTGAGGAGTCATCTTCTTGACTTGGCTTACTGTAAATTAATGCCGATTCGTTGGTTTCTTTGTGCTGACCCCTTTTTCGGGAGGCTGAACGCGACCGTAGGCGTTGAATCCTGGCGGGTTGTCCGTTGCATTTCCTTGCCTTAATTTATGCGCCTGCGTATTAAAGTCGCATTTGCATATTACTCAAAACAACGCGCGCGCAGACGCAGACGCAGACAGACGACCGAGGCGCGTCGATGTCGCATTTATTATTTTTTAATACACTTGCCATGGCCTTTTTAGGCATGACCAGAAAATCAGTTGTGCAGCCAGTGCATCTCTCCGCCACCCCGGGAAGTTTTTTCTTCTCTGTTTTTATATCTTCTTAATCAGAGTCGCGGTGTGTAATTTATACGGCACTAGCAGCGACCGCTTTCTTTGTCGATAAAATGACGTTTTCATGCCTGGCAGTCGCTGGCAGTTGTTTATTAACCTTTGCATTTGTTGTTTAACACGCTTGCTAAGTGTACAGCAGCCGGATCAGATTAATCGACCTGGCCCGGCCCATTACTCAGTCCGGTGGTGACATCTTGCAACGCGGAAGTGGCCGAAAAAACAGCCACAGTCCCCAAATATGAAAATCAAACAGAACGATAATGCCGTGGAAGCGGAATAGTCTCCAAAATGGTTCGCTCGCATTTCCGCTTTCCTCGCCGACGATTTTATATTTATTGTTTTCGATCATTTTCAATTTCAATCATTTTTTATTCAAATTACAAGCCGTCAATTTGGGGCGCACGCATGTGGCGCGGTAACGGCGTGGAGAAGAATTCCCGCCTCGCTCATCGGATCGCCTGTAAACTGGAAATGCGCTCAGCGGAGTCGAGCAGCACCAGCTCCCTCCCAGCCGAGGAACGACAACCGACAATCGAAAACCGAGCCCCAGCGACCGACACTTGCTCAGTCGGAACGACAACTCACCAGCGAATGGAGGTGCTGGCTTCTGCGCTCGTCGTCGCCGCCGTCGTGCAACCGCCGCCAAGTGTTTTGTGAAAGAAATGTATAGCAAATATCGGCTAAATTATTGTTTATAATTTTCAACAAAGTGCAGCTGTCAAGTGGACGGCCGTGTGTGTTCGGTGCATACTGAATAATAGAGCTAGTCGTGTGATTTGTTTATTCATATCCTGGCAAAAACAAAAAAATAATAATAATGTGTCTGCTTTGGAATTTCAATTCAAATGGCCACAAAAACCACATCCAATAATTCTCCGAACTTCCAATGCTATGCACACTTTTTTGTTTTAGTTTTTTTTTAGAAGATTGAGATCAGGCAGGAGTGGGGGCAATAGAAGGGGCTAACTAACCACGATAAGATACCAAAACCCAACTATGACGGCGCCTACGACTTATCAGAGAACACGGTTCGATGCAGTCATGGGAGAAGCGAATACATCACAACCGGACGTGCTGATTGTGTTTTTATTGGCCAAGGGATTTTGCACGCATTTCCGATATTCCGATGTTACTCATCAGCAGGGGCTGCCCCCCCCTCGCCGTCGCCTAGCGTCGCAACAACTTGTTGTTGACCCGTTTGGGCTGGCAGCTTGTGGTGTTTCCTTTTTGAATCAGGTTAAAAAAGTAAAATTGTGAAAACTGGTCGGCGGAGGACCTGTTCGCTCCAGCCGGGTCTTTGAGCTCTGGCTGTGGTGGAGGTGCTGGCGCAGGCGCAGACTCCACCAACCCACCGACACTTTCTACCAACGTATTTCTTGCTCTTCCATCGAATTGCATAAAGCCAGAGTCTTAACTGGTTGCGTTTTGGGGGTCTTATCAATGAACTTGCCAGTGGCCAATTGGATTTGCGGCCCGACTAAATCGCAGCCAAGGTTCAGGGCTATTTTGGTGGCTAATTCAATTGTTGGCCTCCTCCAGCCACCTCGACGTTGCTGACAGGCGAAAAAAAGGTGGTTGAAAATGAAATGCGGCCGAAGACGAAGTCGCACAACTGCTGCACCTGTCGAGCGGGGGTGGTGTTTCTCTGGGGCAACTAGTATCCACTAGCCAAGTCATAAGCCATCGGGAACGTGTTAATTACACGCGAGTGTTTAAATCAGAGGCCAAAAAGGAAAGAATTTGATGACAGTTTGTATTGAAGCGAAGGCCAGCAGAGTAGTTGCATTAAATCGCATGAAACTGGGTGTAGTTCAGAGTAGTTTGTAGGCGACAGGCCGAGTGTGTGCACAGCATTGGAAATGAGTGCCATATAATTAACAAATTCAAACACGGCAGCATTCAAATGATAACAATAAAGCCCAAGATAAGCGATCTTCGAAGTGCACGCGTTTAAAGTAAACGTTCACCAGTTTAAATTTCAACGCCAATTCTAACAAGATCACATACAGTATCCACAAGATATACAACAATAAAATATACAAGGAAAATAACAAAAAATCATCGCCCGAAGCCACATCTGAAATTACGAATAATTAACCAACAAGCGAGTTTATTTAACAACGAAATATAAACAAAAAAAAACAGAAACAGAAAGCTAACGAAATGCCCGTCGTCGGACAACAGTATGGAAATGGCTTTCGGCCATACAGCTCCTTTCGAGTGCCGCGCGGCAGTTGTGGCTACAACAGCAGCTCCACCACCACCAGCAACAACAACAACAACAGCAGTCAGGTGGGAGCCACCGCCGCCCAGCCCCTCAGCAGTAGCGGAGCCAACAGAGCGATGGTGAAATCTGTGACCGGTCGAAGCAATAACCCGGCAGCTGGATCCTCCTCTTCGTCCACAGCCTCGTCCTCCTCCTCGATCCACCAGCAGGGGGTAAATGGCAGCCACTTTGTGCGTCAGCAGCCCTGGAGGAGCAGCTACTGCAGCAGCAATCGCCACAAGCTGCAGACGGAGCCAAACACCCACCAGCATCCACAGCCGCATCAGCACCAGCACCAGCACCAGAGATTGGTCACCAGGGGCAGCGTCAAACCCCTGACCCCCAAGCTGATCCGTCGCATTGAAACCACCTGCTCCTCGAATTCAAATCCCGCTGTGCCCGCGAGGCACTGCAAGGCGAGGGCACCAGCTCCGCCGACCAGCCAGGCGCCCCGACCCGTGACCACACCCAGCACTGCCAGGAAACAGTATCAGCCACAACAGATGGGCACTCCGACCAGCCAGAAGCGGACCCACCAGTCGACGGTGGCCAGTGCCGCCAAGGAGAACTATCCGGTGGCCCGCTTGGGCCAGCGCTCCAGCAAGAACTACCCGGCACCGCAGCCGCCGCTTCCAGCGCGCAGGCAGCCAGCTAACAATGATCTCATTAACGGAGGAGGAATAGGCGGAGTAGCCGCCAAGGCCACTCCTCTGGCTCAGCGCCGGCAGTTGCCGGCCACGCCCAAGTTGAGTCTCAAGCAGCGCAACGGTGGAGAGGGGGCTGGCTGCAGCTCGACGGGCTCCAGTGACTCCCACGACTCGCCGCGTCTGAAGAAGGCCTTCTCGAACAAGTTCCCCCAGGGCCTGCCCTTCGAGGAGGAGTTCTACGGCCGCAACCGCTCCTACTCACAGTCCTCCAGCAACTATAGTTTCTACAGCTCCGTGGGCGCGCCCACCACTCCGCATGACGACGAAGACGATCGGGACGGAGACATTGAGGAGAACGGAACGCGCATCCGGGATGAGGACGATGAGTTTCAACGCAAACCGGCCACAGACGAGTCCCTCTACGTGGACTTTTCGAAGCTTGTGCAAACGCACCAGCAGCGGCAATATGTGCCAGCTAGCTCCTGGATACGGGCCTCCCCAGATGAGGACGAGTTGGTGCAGCTGCGCAGCAAGCCTAGTCAGCTAACGCCGGCGCAGCAGCGAAGGAGGAACAGCAAGTACGCCCGGTCCATGCACGAGTACTTGTACAGCGATGACCTGGGAGATAGCTCCACAACGAAGCATCGGTTGTCGGTGGTGGATGAGCCGGAGGACGGCTACTACAGCTATGCGGCTGGAACCCCAGAACCGCATCCCTCGCCCCCGCGAACAGACATCTATGTGGCAGCAGCCTCGTG
This sequence comes from Drosophila atripex, assembly GCA_035045925.1. Lineage (NCBI taxonomy): Eukaryota > Metazoa > Arthropoda > Insecta > Diptera > Drosophilidae > Drosophila > Drosophila atripex. The sequence goes on along the minus strand of JAWNOP010000022.1, from coordinate 309,760 downwards.
GGCACCCAAGCCGCTCTATCCCGACCGCGTGCTGTTGCCCCCAGCGGATGGCAACAACAATCACCACCAGAAAACGCAGCAGCAGCAACAGCAGCGTCGACGGACGGAGCTCTTGGGGTCCACGACGAGTGAGTATAAGTGAGTATCTCTTCAGTATGCGGAAACCGAACTCGAAACTGGAGCTCTAGCCTTGAGTGGCAGCGCCTGATGCTGACTAAGCGTTCTGTCCGCACTTCATTAAAAGCCACCACCTCCTCCTCCTCCTCCTTCTCCATCTCCTCATCCAACTCACATCAGTCCCAGCTCAATCTCGTTCTCGATGATGTTTGCTTTTTGTTTTTATTTCATTTTTGTTTATATTTGTTGGCGTTGTGCCGCTACGATTCGGTTCAAGATCTCCGCCAAATTTGGTCAAGCACACCGCCCCTACTTGTGAGAGTCGCCGCTGAGTTGTGGTGTCCAACTTGGAGCGAGCTCCATTCGGTTGGCTCATTAGGCAACCTAAGCGCCGGGCCGGGCTGGGCCGCCAAATGCAAAGCTTTTAGCGTTCTCTGTTCTCGAGTGCGGGGCGCACTTCATTTGGTTGAGCCATTTTCCGTCCTTTGTTGACTTTGTTGACTTAGGGCTGCCCAAGAGTCTTAACCTCGTTGGGCACTTTCCCGCGTAAGATGAGTTCTTGAAGAGGCCTTACGACTCGGAAACTTAAATATGGTAGCTTCGATCAATTAACACATTAGTTTGAGTTTAAAGGTGCCATTAAGGCTTTGTTATGCCAAACGCTTCTCTCATAATTATATACTTTGGTGGCTTATAAGCCCGGCCATTATGTCAGCAGCAGAGTCCTCACTCTGTCCACACCTTGGAACTGGAATGGTTTCTCTGGGATCTCCAAGGGAGGGGTCGCCTTTTAGCTTTCCGTTTGGTATTCGGTTGACTTCTGTATTGTTTTTTTTTGTTTTTTGCCGTTTGGGTTCATTTATCTGACGTTTATCACGATCGAAACAAACCGGACCTGTCTCCGCAGACCCATATACGATCATAATCGATGCTGCTACTGCCGCCGCCGCCTAACTACTAAAAAAAAAACAAAAAGCTGACACCGAAGCTTAGATCTTGAGCTTACAAATCTCGATCTCGGCCGATTTCCGACAGCGCAAGGCGGCAGGCCTAAACAAAATATGAAACCAACACCAAACCCAAACAAACCAGACAATCGGAAAACAAAAGTGAATAATGGATGCAGCTCTCAGCACTGCCAGTCGAAATGAATTTAATGTTATTTTATTGACTTCCTACAACCAGTCAGCCGAAAGGTGATTGACTACGCCAGCAGTTCAAAATAAAACATAAAACAAATACAAAATAAATAAAACAATGCAGTCTCCGAGAGATCTTCTAGATTTAATTTAAATTGCATAAAAAAAAAATCGGTTTTCATCGCCGCTTCCTTTTACGTATCCGACCGATCGGCTGTTAGCAGGCTGGCATATTTAATTTGGCTTGTTCGCTTAACTGTTGTTTGTTTTCGTTAACAGTAATGGCCGGCCAAAAATCGGGTGGATGGGAGATGGGTGGTGGGGGTACCAGGGGCTGGGTACAATCTCAGTGCAAATTTCATTACGTTCATTGAACCGAACGATCTCTCCCTCGATACTCCTCGCCACCGACGGCTGCCAACTGACTCAGACACTGGCGGGCAGCTTGAACCCGCCCGACATGACCGTCAGCTGTGAAAGGCGAGCCAAGTGACACTTCCTTCTCCTCCAGTGGCAGCCCCCCCAGCTCTTAAGCTGACGCACAAAGGCCTTTCCATTATTTGCTGTACTCATCTCACTTACTTGAAGTGCTTATTGATGTCTTGGCTGGTTGGTTGGCTTGGCTTGACTTGGCTGGCCTGGCATGGTCCGGCCCAAGTCTTCTGTTTGCGCAGACGCAGCAGCCATTCAATGACCTTGCAGTTGGCCAACGTCACCTCATCGCTTCGGCTCCCTAACCCTGCCCGACTCGCCCTCAATTCCAACGCCACCCAAATGGATTTGCATAATCCCGCAGCTGTGTTTGGGCTGCTAACATACTCGGGCCACTTAGTCATTCTTTGTTCATAATTCCAGCCTTTCTTCACTCGCCGGTATGTGTAACGGCACTTCTTTTGTCATTTAAGGCGCTCGATCAGCCCCCACTCCCCACTCCCCCATACCCTTTGGCCTTTGGTTCGCGGCCAAAATTCCGGTTTCTCATTAAGGGGTTTGCTAGAAGACAGAGATGTATGTCCAAGTGTACTGCTCTGCCTTCTGGCTTAATCAATGAGCAGCCAAACAAAAGCACGCATATGGTTTAGAATCTTATTAAGAATCGGGTGTCACTCGAATATAAATAGGAAGCAAAGACAAATGGGAATTTAAAGACGCGATTACCTAATGATTTGGAAATATTATCTTTAATAAGCAATTATTCCATATTGGGAGTTGTGGGAAGTCGAGTTTGAATGATGGATTGGGATTTAATGGAGGAGGACTCTACCATTTCCGCATCATACTATTTCCAGAAGAAATCTGGGAGAGATTAAACAAATCCATGAACTATGAAAGCAGTCCCTGAACCGTTTCTTGACACAGTTTGGAGTTTATTGATCCATAATTTTTGAAAATTGATTTTGAATCTCATAAACTCGCAAACTGTCTATCAAAAGTTGATTATTTATTGAGCCGACAAGCCATAAATAGATCACGAACCATGATGTTCGTGAGCCTTGAACCATCCCAGGCATTTCGGGGGCTTTTATTTTGTTTTTTGTTTAAACGCATAACTTCAAGTGACGCATAACTTCTGCAGTTCATTGGAAGCGAAAATTCATATCCAATTGTTAACGCTTTTTTTTATTATTATATTTGTATAATTTGTATGGCTGTGTGAGGGGGACCTGGCGGAGGGCAGATCGCATATGTGCGCTACGCTTTGCTTAATGTATTTATGGCAATTTCAGGGTCAGCACAAAAACGCCATACAACCAATAGTACAACAAATAATAATAAAAAAGAATACAAATCTCTCGGGCCGCAACAAATGTTTGTCGGCAGTTGCAGGCACTCAGCGTCGCTGTTTGGTTGGTGGGTTTAAAGTGTCTCAGTCTCAGTCTCAGTCTCAGTGGCAGCCTCAGCTGTGCTCTATGTATGTAAATCATGGGGAAAAAAACTGGTTTTCGAATGATTAATTTCATAATTCAATAACGCGCCGAGAGCGTATAAGAAACTATTTCCATGGGCTCTACCTGGTATATATGTACCTGGTATCTCTCCACCCGTCCGAAGAGTTCTCGTTCTGAAAATGTCACAACAAAGAATTTGCAGCAGGTTATTGTTCTTACCGGGTCGGACTATCTGACTTGATTTTTATGCTCGAAACTACTAATTGTTTCTGCAGATTCCTTATCGAGCCAAAGGTGTACATGATTCGAACAAATGGCATGCTGCATGCCATTAGGGAAGTCGGTCAAGACTTGTTGCCTCTTAATTGCGCCATTCACGCGGCGAAGGAAACCAAATTGGCCACCAGATTCGGTCAAGGTCGTCACAATCTCTCTAGGAAGTGCTAGCTAGTGTCCACATGTGCTGTGCGGCCATAAAGGGGATTGGCCGGCGACTCATCTGTGAGTTTGCCAAAAGACGAGGCTAGCAGAAAGCAAAAGTACACAGAACCCCTGGAGTGAGTGCCTGCCTCAAGGGCAGTTCGCTGAGTAAATATGGGTGCGATTCCCGCATTATTGCCTCAAAGCCATATGCATCCTTGGAAGTGCCAAGCACTTGCTAAAGTGTGAACAACCCTTCTTGGGGTGAGATTCCCAAATCTTATCTTGTTTCCCACAGACTGTCGCAACTTATCGCTTTTCTCTTGGCAATAAAACAGTCAAAATTGGAAAGATTACCCAACCAGAGATTGTCCAAAAATTCTGGAGAGATAATCGATTTAAAAAGCATAGTCGGAGTAGCTACCGCAGTATCGTAGTTTAGAGAATAGTGTCTCCACCTGATATCTTATCGCGTATTCCCCCGCCAGTATCGGAATTTCTTCACTTGACAGCGACCGGCGGCGACCGAACCCAAACCCTTTGTTTACTTTCCCGAGGCTGGCGTTCTTTTAGGTCAAAGATATTATTATTTTATGGGGTTTTTATTAGTCAAGCTTTCGACCTGTCGGCCGTCCGCGCATTATTGCCTTGAGTGAAATATTGAGCCAATTACCTTACACAACACCGAGCCAAGCCAAATGTTCCAGGCCAAATTGGGAAGGTATTGTGAACTTGCTTTGCCATTCGCTTCCTACTCTCTTGCTCTCCCCCACCTGGTGTGTCCAAAATCATCGGCTTTAGAGTTCTGGATCTCGAATCTGACTCGAAATCGGAATCAACGAATCATTAATATCCAATTACAGTTTGGCCATAAAAGCTGGTCTAATTTGCACGCAGCGCGTCACAAATCATAAATCAAACTTGTGAATGAGCATGGCCAGAGCTACCAGTGAGGTAGTAAGCGGCTTTTCCGCAACAGACGCCAGTATTCAGACGGAAAGATTAGATTTTTTATTTTGTTTTTTGTTTTTTGGCCAAGAGGCTTTCCAGCCTACGATGGTGTGGAGGGAGCGTGTGCGCTCAAGTTGTTCAAGATTTCGTTCAGATGTCTTGGCGCAGATGTGCGAAGGCGTTTTCGTTGAGCTTTTGTCATGTAGTGGATAGAAATACTCGGATCCAGCTAGATAGATACACTCAAGCTGCAGCTGTGTGCAAACGTACTTGTAGTCAAAGTCACTTTCAGCTTCAGCGTCAGCGTCAGTTCAGGCCCGGTCGGTTCTGTGTCTCTCATAATTTGTGCCCAAATTTAGACGCTTTTTGGGGGCCACGTGGGCGACGGACACAAATTTTCGTAATCGTTCATTGAGAGTTGGCTGGCTTTGGGGCTCTAACCTGCCTTATTAGCATATGGCTGCTTGACTTCTTGGATTTTGGATCGGATCTCGGATATCCACTCCACTATATAGGTCAGTTATCGCTCGAGCATCAGCTGATTCATGCCAAGATCGCTGCCACCCACCCGCTGCAGCACTCTTTCGGATCTCGGATCTCCGGGCTCTGTCTGGGGTGGGTGTGGTGTGGTGTGGTGGTATAGTGGATGTAACATGAGCACGAACATGAGCTGCCCGCCGAGCTACCGATGTTATTGACACAGTTTCTGGCCTCGATCGGTGGGATCGGGGCTCAGTTAAGGTAGTGTAGCCTAGTACTGCCGCAGTATTGTGTCATTCCTCTCGGACCATGAAGTACTCTCAAAGGCATTTCGCCGAAGGTGGGCTGCTGCTACCAGATAGCCAGCCAGAGGTAGCCATCCGGCCATCCGGCCGAGTTGATTAACTTGATTGGTAACGCAAAACCGATTCGCCAACACACGTCTCGCTGATTTGCCGGCTATGTAGAGTGTAGAGCTCCCTGGCCTGGCCTGGCTTAAGAATCCGGAGGCAAAGGCGAGCGTAGAGTGTGGAGCGTGGAGCGTGGAGCGGCTTAACGGCTGCCAAGCTGCTAAGTAGCTTTCCATGTCGTCCATGCGCTGGGCGTTGCTCCAAGGACGGCCATTCATCCAAGCTAGCTGTCTAGGTGCTGCTGCTGCTGTTATATAATAATTCTCGAGCGTGCCATTTACTAATTAGCGATCACCTTTCTCTCTGGCTTTTGTTTTTTGCAGTTTTGATGACAGCATCTCATCCCGCCGACGCAAGGAGCGGTCGAAGCGATCGCACCGCAAGTCCCCAGCCTCGAGCCGGCGTCAGCACAAGAACCGTTACAGGGATGAGACCTCCCACTCGAGCTCCCGTCGCCGGCACCGCGACCGGGCCAAGGATGAACGCGACAGCGGACGCAACAACCGCCAGTCGCAGGCTAAGGTAAAAACTTTTCATTTTATATCCATCCCACACATAGCAAACAAAGTGAAAATTGTAGGAAGGGCAATGAAAAAAATCGGCTAAGATATATAGTAGTATATAGTATACGAAGAGCAACTAAAAACGGCATTTATATACAAGTTTGATGAACAAAAGAACAAATAAATGCCCCCAAACAAATGCCGAAAGCAAAACAAAATGGTAAATGAACAAAATTAAGCAAACCCCGACAGAAAAGACGAGAACGAACCACCTTACCTTACCTTATCCTACCGTACAGATGGATGCATTTGTAGCTACATAGTTGCCGTTTTGTCCCCTTGTAGTGCTTTGCCAAAATCGCCGCCGACTAATTGATCAATTAATCGATCGGTTCAGTAGCATAATACACTTGAGTACCATCTTCCCCCGCTATGCTGTTCTTCAAGCGGTATCTGGAGAAGTCACAGCAGGTGGCCGAGCACTTTGAGAACTCGCAGATCCCGTGCTACATAAAGATGCGTGACCTGCCGGCACCAAAGGTGGTCGATCACTGTCGCGATCTGATCTTGGCCAGCTGCCCGCTGCGCTTTATGCAATACACCGAGGACTGGATTGTGGTCGAGTACTTCGCGGACCACGACAGTGACTATCTAGTAAGCGTCGCCAGGCTGCATGTTGTGTTATCAGAACCACCCCACCCTCCCTGCGAATACCTGTTGACTAACCCCATCGCTTCACGCGCCCTGTATTGGTGTTCTCTTAATCGTCGAGTGGATCGGTGGAGTGATCAGAACCATCGCTATCTTCTTCGCCGACTGCTTATCTTTGTGGCAGCGGGCTAAATTTGTCATTAGATGTGTCGCATTGCACAGTGTGCCGCATGCGATTTGGTTTCGGATGCAACAGTGGGTATGCCAAAGTGCACTTTTAGCATGAAACGAAATAATTACAACTCCAGTAGTCACTCGATGTGGACTTCAAGGGCCACAACCACCTGAAACTTAAGTTGTATCAGTCCCCTGATAAGATAGTACAGGGAGATAGATTGAAAAGTAGAGCAAAGTTATGAAATATGTTGGGTGGGTGGGGAAGCATGAACTCTATTGCTCTTAGAACCTGTGTTGGGGTTGGAAGCATTTCACATCCAAATAGCCTTTAAATTCATAATCAATTAACCATGACCTTCTCTACAATAAATTTCACAGTTTTCTTAATTAATCAACCATGAACTCTTAATGGCGAAATTCACTTGACAGACAGCCGCTTATTATCATAAAAAAAAATGAATAAAACTTAGACTGCGAATGAAAAGCGAAAATTAAGCCATCCGAGTCGTAAAAAAGTGAAATAGAGCAGTTTAACAATTATACTTTGCTGTGGAAAGCTCTTAATTAAGCAAGATCTCTATAGTTCCCGTTCACTGTGGATGGGTTGGGCTCTCAGAGCCCGCCCCTCGCAGGCCCGCGCACATCTAGCCTTCCCGCTGTCCTAGTTATTTTCGTGTTCAATTGATCATTTGACATTAACTCGGTGACGGGCGGCTAGAGATAGTGCTGCTGCGACTGCCTGCTCCTCGCCAGCTTTCTGCCAGTTGCCCAGGCCGTTGTCGCCAATTAAGTGGGCTGGGCCAAGCGCATAGTATTCCCGCCAAGATTCAGTACTTTCGCCAGTTGGAGCAGCGGCTCATCGTCCAGCATGCGGCGGCGAAAAACGGCTGCGGCCTGGATGATCTGGGCGATGGAGACGACCCGGACTTTAGCGATGACGAGGAGCGGGTGGCCGTCACCCGGTGCCTGCTGATGAAGCGCCAGCGCAACCACTTCGATCTGGTGGCCCTCTGCGATATGCCGGTGGACAAGTACGAGGGCGACAATTGGATCGTCGAGGAGTACTTTGTGGACCACACCGATGACTACTTAGTGAGTCTGCCGCCACTGAGGCATAGATGAGACGGTTGTGGTGGTTAACAGATAAGGGTTTGTTTTTGCTTTGCATGATTGTCGTTGTGCCTTGTCTGTCATCCTCCTTCTGATAAAAACATAATTTCTCATAAAATAATAATAGTTGAAGTCATCATCAGTTAAGGTATTAATTATTTATTTATAGTTCTTCAAAGGTTTCAACGTAGAATGAATAATTAGTAATGGTAGAATAATTAATAATAAGTGCTAATATCTTGCCCCCAACTATACTAGGCTGAGGGCCTAGTCTCTCCCATCTCTCGTTTTCACACAAATCTTTCTCCTACCTCCTGATGAATGAGAGGTGCTTGGACTTGGGGGATTCCCTCTCAGTTCACTGCGCATGCTCTCGGCTCCGTTCTTGCCATGCCCCAAGGCTGGCCAAGAAGCGCACAGCTGATGCCGCCCGACGGACGAGTACACTCGCATCCGTAGGATGCGCGCGCATCTTGTGGATACTTGTTGGGCCGTGTGTTTGCCATCCGCTCCACGCTGAGACTGTGTGCGCCTTGCGCCATTGGAAAATTATAAAAATACACTCTGCTCTTGCCTCTCCCGTACCGAGCACTTTTCGGGTCTGAGAATTTTCAGTTTTTAGGAAACTGAAACTGAAACAGAAACAGATTGAAATCTTCGCTTGTTGACTGTGTGTCGGCTGCCACTGCTCCAATAAAAGCCATATAGCTAGCTACATATCGCTTGGGTCGTCTTCGTCGTGTAACGGTACTTGGATCATCTGTCCCTCTCCGGACTCCCGCCCCCCTTCCGTGTCCCCCACTCTCGCGAGATCTCTAGAGATCGCTTCTCTGACCATCTCGCTCGTCGCCTCCTTTCGCGCAATTTGTTTATCGAAGTGTGGTGTCTGTGTGTGCGTTTGTTTTCTCAACGTTTTCGGCTTATTATTTTAGTTTTTTGTTTTTTTTTTCGGAACTCAGAAACCGAGTAGATCGATATTTAGAGGTGCATACACGGCGTATGAGCAATAGAAGAACGCAATTTACACACCGCCAGGAAGGTGAAAAGCTAGGCAGGCTGCTAGAATCCCAGTCCAGCAGCAAATAAAAAACGCAATTTCAAACAATTGATGCGGTGGGCAACCGTGACATAATCAAGAAGCCGTCCGAGCACCAAACCTAAAAACTAAGAACATTTAAGTGTTTTAAAAATAAAATCGGAAGCAGCGCCGGCAGCACAGCGTGTCAAGAAAAACGAATTAGAAAGAAAAACATCAAACAAAAAACAGAGTGTTAAAAAAGTGCGCGATATCCATCGTTCCTCGAGAGAGGTGTGCGAACTGCCGAACCGCCGAGTTTGTTTAAACTTTAAACAAAACAAAAAAAAAAACGATGCAAGATATGAAGAAGCAAACTGTTTTATTGACCCCCCCGGGAATCTATGTAGATGAATCCCAGCTGGGAAGCATCCCCGAAAGTTGATGGTGAACTTTGCACTTTTCCATCAAGTTTGCAATTAGCGAGTCGATAGATGCTCATAATAGAGTCATCTCCGGCGGAGTAGCTCCCCGGAGGAGGACAGCTGGGCGGAGGATGCGGCGGAGAAGACAACGCAGCGACCAAGCAAATCAAAACAAAAACCCAAAACTAACAAACGCAAAACAGCAATTGGAGCACACCACGACACAAATGTACACACAAAACTATCGTACATACACACGAGCGTAAAAGTATATATATAGAGTGGATTATTCATCAGGCCTGCTGATCTCCGCCACCGCCCCACCGCCACCTCCTCCTCTGGCTGCCTCCAATCTCCTCCTGCAATCCTCCACCACTTTCCGCTTAGCTGGCGTCTTTTTCTATAATTTTTCGAAAGCTATTTTCGGATGGCTTGCATTTATATTTAGTGGCCACAACAAGCCCATGGCAAAAAATTCAAGATACAAACTTGTACATAATACAATTTTTGGCCATATGATGATGCCGACCAAAATAAAAGTCAACTGGGGTGGAAAACTTGTTCCCCCCATAGAGTCGTCGTCCATGTGTGTAGTTTTTCCATCGCCCGGTACCCAGAGTACCCCGGTACAGTGAAAGCTAACCCAGACGGAGATCGGGCACAGAGATCGTGCAATTAATGGAAAACCAAAGTGAATTTAAAATGCAATTAGCTCGATTCGAATCAGAGATGATCAGAGTGGCGAAATAATGAAAAATCGACTTATGAAATAGCTGTTTGGTGTCTGGTGTGAGGTTCCACTGTACTGGGAGGGAGGCAACCGCGTCACACGGACACTGGGTTGTGTGTACTAGGTAGAAATGCCCGGCTGCGCCAATTTGCGTGCGTCGTCTTTTGGTTTTTCTATTTGTTAAAAATAAAAACAGATTTCGAACAGGAGATTCTAGAATGGAGGAGGGTGGGTTAGTGGATAGTGGGTAGTGGGTAGTGGGTAGTAGGTAGTCGGTAGTGGGTAGTGGGTGGAGGGTAGAGGGTCTTGGGTCGTGGGTGTAGGTTTCTCATCCAATGTACCCCACCGAGATATCACACATCAGACAAATGATTTCTCCAGTGGCGCGGGGATATATGTGGGGGGACAAGGTGCACAGATCTTAAAGGGGAATCTGTCGGCAATATATATAAATGGGATTATATTGTTCTTTGTGTTCATGGCGATCAATGAGCTCATTGCCTGTTTACGATTTGTAATTTGTATATGTGCCCTGCTCTATATACCAAAACAAATTGGGCTGTCGGGCCAAAGGTACCTACATATATGTACATAAGGCATCTTATACTTTGAATATGTGTGGGCGCCAAAGGAACAGTCTCTGTAGTCTATTGACGACCATTTGGGTTAATCAGTAAGTCAAGTCGGCGAGGCAGTTGCCAAAATGCCAATGAGACATTGACATTGAGCGTGCGATCGATCCGATTGGACCCGAATCGATCCGGTCCGATGGCGCAGGTTTCCTTTGCCACCAGTTCTGGCAGCCTCGCGAGTCTCGCCCAGCCCGTCAAACCCAACGCAATTCGAGGGAAAGACCAGTGCCCGATTAGATAACCCATTGACTTTTTCCCCCTTGGGATCCAGAACAAATAAAACCAACATTATCCAGCGAGAGAGAGTGTGAGAGGATAGGCCGAAGATCACGGAAGAGATCATGTCCAACGAACTCAGTGAACTCATCGCCCTTGGCTGCCCGGACCTGGGCTCCCAGAAGCCAGTAGAGTTGATACTGAACACGGAACGACGTCTAAGCATCAAGCAGATGACCGCCACGGATCTGGCCAGTCTCCGGGCAGCAGCGGCCGCCGAGGCGGAGGCCAGAGCCCGGATGCAGGCGGAGGCGGAAGCCCGGGCCATAGCCCAGGAACAGGTGCGTATGGCCCGCGAGGCTGAGGCCAAGGCCAGAGCCCGAGCTGCCCTCGAGGTGCAGGCGCAGTTGCAGCGCGTCATGGAAAGTGAGAAGCGTCGGCAGGAGCAGGAGGAAAAGCTCAAAGATCAGGAGGCAGAAGGTGGGGACGAAGAAGATCCGGAAGCAGAAGACGATGACCCGCCCAAGGGCACATTGCCTTCGAATGCGGCGCCTCGAGAACGAATCACCTCGTTGCCCAACATCCTGGATGACGCCATGGAGATGCACTTGCTCAGCGTTTCCCAACCCAAGGCCACGTCCAAGGATGAGTCCTCGCCAGAGAAGAGCCGCTCCCACATAGCCGATTCTATCGAACTGTTGCGAATGCAGCGCGCCGCCCGGGATGCCCGATCCCACAATCGTACCCGGGAACGTTCCATATCCCCGGCCGGACGTAATCGCGAGCGGAGCGCCGCTCCCGATCGCCTCCAGAGCTCGGCCAGCATGAGCAGCTTGGACTCGGCGAGCATCAGTGTCTCGGCTTCCGTCAGCAAGGCGGCTAGTCGACGCGGAAGCACCTCCAGTGCCTCGGGAGTTGAGCCTCCACCTCCGACCGCTTCTCTGGCTTCCAAATTCCCACTGTCCAAGACGGTTTCCGCCCCGAACATGATGAACCGGCGGAAGAGCAGCCTCACATCCATGTTCCCGGGCCCCTCGCCATTGGTGGCGCCCGAACCATCGCTGCACACCAATCCCAATGCCCTGCCCCCGGACGAGGAGCATCTTCACAGGCGCCAGGAGGACGGCTACCGCGAGATACCCAGTGGAAAGATGGTCCACCGCACCAAGACACCCCCGCCGGTGGGCGCCAACCTGGGAGTGAGTCTGAAGCGGGTGCAAGCTCCCAGTGGCTCGATCACAATCAAGCCCAAGGAGTCGCCCATGCTGGGCGTGGTGCTGCGCAAAGTGGAGAAGAAGACTGTGCCGCAGAAGAGCATCCTGGACGACGACAAGCCCCTGTATCACTTCTCCATAGTGCGCAGTGATCACAAGGAGCACGTGCCCGCCCAGAAGCCCAAGCCGAAGCCCGCTCCTCCGGCCGCAAAGCCCAGTCCTGGTGGCATTCTGACCGGACCCCAAGTCATCCGGACTGCCCAGCCAAGGCAGCCGGTGCCCGTGAAGCCGCAGCGCCCTCAGCCCGGAGTGCCCATCACGATTACCAAGATCGAGGGCGACAAGATAATCATCATCAAGAAGATAGTGGTGCCGAAGAATAGTAAGATACCGGAGCAGTATCTGCAGGTTGGTCGCGAACGTCCTGGTCCTAGTCCTCGTCCTGTTGGTGATCGTTCTGGTGTCCGATGTTTGTTGGTGTCTCCTCCTTCGTCCTGTATGTCCTTTGTTCGAAATCTGTTTTTATAGAATTTACCTCGATGGCAGGAACACAAGTCAACACAGAGTAGGGACTTCTCTTAGCATCGATAGGTTTATTGATTCCATTTTTTTTTTTATGAAACTAGAAAACTTTGAAACTTAACGCACACACAGAACACTGATAAAAAAAAAACAAAAGTTCGCGATCGGGTCTCGGTTTTCAACGAAAACTCAATACGTTTCGCAGTTCGCGCCTTTTGCTCCTCTAGATGAGTGAAGATGCGGGCAAGCCAGCAGTTGCAGTGCCCCCAACGGCTCCACCCGCAGCCGCAAACCTGAAACCCAAAGAGGACACCACCCAATCCCAGCCAGCAGCCATGCAGAAGCCCACGCCGCCGCCCGCGAGTGGCCAGCAATTCTTCCAAATGGTCTCCCCGCAGTTCGCCTCGGTGCTGTCGTCCAGCATCCCGGAGAGCAAGTGCGCCGTAAGATCCCCCATATCATCGCCGCTGGCCATACGAAAGAGCCGCCCGCCGATGCTGCCGGCGAGTCCCAAGTCCACGCCTCCTCTGCCCCGGAAGCACCATCCCCTGGCCTACAATGCTGCCACCGGGACGATAAGCAGCGCCTCCGGTTCGGCCTTGCCCTCGCGGCTTATGGCCACCATTGCCTCTAGTCCGGCGTCGAGTATATCGCTGTCGTCGTCCAGTTCTCCCTCGTCGTCGCCCCCGCCGCCGGTGCCGTGTCGGGCGCCCAAAAATGCCGCCAAACCGGCAGCTCCGGAGATCAGTCTGGACAAGTTGCTGCAGCAGCAACAGGAACTGGAGGAGAAATCGGCCGCTGCCACGAACAGCGCCAAGTTGGATGCTAATTTCTACGACGCCGAGATCGAGATGATGAACAAGTATCTGAAGAGCCTGCCCGACTACAGTGAGCTGGACAGGAAGCTGCACCAGGAGTTCCAGGAGTGCGAGGATCTCTACGACAAGCTCAAGCGCCAGCAGCACCCATTGGCGAAGTCCAACTCCCAGCAGTCGGTGACGAAAACCGCCCCAGGAGGGGCAGTGGGAGGAGGTCTGCCCACCATCTCCTCGGGCGGCTTGTCCAAGTCGTCGTCGATTAACTTTGCCCAGAATCCCAGCACTCGTGGAGTGGCCCCCCGCATGGCCTATCCCTCGATCTTTGCCCAGACCAGCGGCGAACCGAAGCTGCAGCGCAGCATCTCCAGCTCCAACATGCCACTGAGTACCCCGACTCCCATGCGGCCGCTGCCCGCCAAGAATGGGCTGCAGAGCGGCTCCAATCTGTCGCTGAACAAGCAACTGATGAACGAATTCTGGAGCGAGAACCTGAACAGTTCCCAGAAACGGCAGACCCCCAAGCGCACCTTCTGGAACTACGAGAAGATTTGTGGCGCCCAGTTGGGGGATGCCGGCCAGCCCTTCAAGGTGGACGCCAAGACGGCAAAGAAGCTGGCCATCTTTGATCCGACGGTGGCCGAGGCGGCCCAGAAGGAGCTGCAGCGTCCGCAGCAGAACAAGCTGCAGAAGAATGCCTCGTTGTCGCACCTGGATCTCAAGGTTCGTCAGGCGGTGACCAAGGACGATCTCTACAAGCTCATTTGCAACGAGCAGTCGCCGTCGACGGCGGGAGGTGCTAGCTTTGTGAGCAGGGTTCCTGTCAAGCAGCAGCAGCAGCCCCAGCCGCCCCAGACCCAGCAGCAGCAACAACAAGTACATCCGCTGCAATCCCAGGCTCTGCCCAAGAGCGTGTCCATGACGCATGTGCCGGGAGGAGGAGGAGGACCAGCCCCCCTGTTGCGGACCTCGAGCCGCACCCACATACCCTGCTACATGAAGCACTTGCCATCGCTCAGCCGGAGTACTTCCAACTCGGCGATATTGATGTCATCGCAGCCGCGAAAGGATCAGCCGCTGACAAAGGAGGCTCCCAAAGCTGCTGTCCCGGCTGCAGTGACCACAACCAAAGCCGGCGGCGTCCTGAAGAGTTCCAGCAGTTCCTGTGTTCCGTCGCCTAGGTGTGCGGCTGCCTTCTTCCGCCGCCCACAGGAAACGTACAACCCGCAGCCAGTGGCGCCCAAAGAGGCCCAAGTGGCGCCTCCGAATGAGAACACTGGGAATCCCGGCGACTCTGTGTCCCTTGAACGCAAGTCGGAGAAGAGCAACAGTACCATTAGCACTAGCAGCTTCACGGTGACCAACTGTTGCACCACTCACCTGCCGCAGCTCTCCAAGTTTACCTCTTCGTTCCACATTGCCCCGACCCCGGCCACTGCCACGACCGCAACGGCAACTACGACGGCGACCTCAGCCACCAGTGCACCAACTACGGCAGCCACATCAATCCCAAGCGAACAGCAACAACAACAGCAGCAGCAGGAGACTGGTGGCGCTGCAGCTGCCAACTTGGAGGTGCCAACATCGTCATCCTCGTCATCGGCCGGTTCGTCAGCGACCACAAAGCGCCAGAAAGATGTTGACAACAAGCTAGAAAAATGCTTGAACGACATGCTAAAGTTGAAGACCAACAACGCCACTAGTGGCAATGGAAACGGCAACGGCAACAGCAACAGCAACCACAACGGCGGCAATAACAATGCACTCATGTCGCTGTCGATGTCGATGTCGCAGTCGCAGTCGCTGGCGGCAGAGGGCGATCACAAAGAGCCGAAGACCACGGGCGAAGGCCCCCCGAGCAGCAATAGCAGCAGCAACACCAACAATGGTAGCAAGTACTTGGGTGAATCGCAGATTCCCGTGCCAGTGCAGCTTTACGATCCACAGAAGCCGTTGCTGCAACAGCAACAGCAGCAACAAAGGATCTGCTATCCGATAGGCAAGTCGAATTCTACCTCACAAGTGCCCATGGGTGGATATCAGAGATTGTTGCAACAGCAACAGCAACAACAGCAGTATCAGGATCAGCAGCAGCAGCAACAGCAACAACAGCAGCAACAGCAATATCCTCAGCACAAGCGACCTTTCCTGAACTGGAACAGCTTCGCCTGCTCGGCCATGAATGGAGCCAGTGATCCCTTCATGCAACAGCAACATATGCCCCACCAGCAGCAACAGCATTTGCCGCACAAGCTGCAACAGTCGTACTCCTCCTCGAATGTTAATAAGCAAACGCCCAAATCGGGCCTGGCCATGTTCCTGCAGAAGAATACCAACAAGGAGAATAAATTTGGACAGCCTTTGTCCCAACAACCGACTGGGATGATGCCGCAGATGTACGGCTACCAGGGGCCCTCGAAAATGGGTTATCCGCGATCGGGTGGGGGAGCTCCCCTGACGCACTCTGTCTCCTTCAGTTCCGCCCAACGACCCTCGGCCTTGCACTTCCACCAGCAGCAACAACAGCAACAGCAGCAGCAGCAACATCAGCACCCCCAGCAACAGCATTCCAACTATGGGCTGGGCATGATGAGTCGGAATTACTATAATCTGCCCAAGCAGCAGCAGCAGCAGCCGACGCTGCCGGAGCGGAAGCCGTTGCAGACCTTTGATCCGTATGCCTATCCCAAGCCGAATCAAATGCAACCGGTCAAGTACCAACAGCAACAGCAACATCAACAGCAACCACATCCGCATACGCCGTTTGTGAATGCTTCCGCCGGCGCTGGTGGTGGGGGAGGTGCTGCTGCGTCTGGGCTACAATATGATCCAAATACAAATACGCAATTGTTTTACGCTTCTCCGGCGGCGTCATCCTCTACGGGCGTGCAACCGCAGCAACCGCAACAGCAACAACAGCAGCAGCAGCTACAACAAAGCAATTCTGTCATATTCAATCATCAGCAGCAACAGCAACAGCAACAGTTACAGCAGCAAAATGAAATGTCCAAGTCCGCTTTGGGACTGCATTTCATCGAGGTAGATTCTATATATTCCGCCAAAGAACTTATTTTCGACTTTTTCTGCGCTTGTGTCTTGTATGTTGTAGCTTGTGTCTTGTGCCTCTTGTGTCTTGCGATTGTGTGCTGTAGTTGCACATATGTAGTTGTAATTGTATTGCAAACTGCCCACTACTAACAACAAGAAAATGCCTCGCTTTCCGCTTCTAAAAGAAAGTTTTCCCCGAAATAGACGACTGACTCATAGGTGGCTCCAAAAGGCCTCCGACGAAGACGATAATTACGATGCCCCCTTGCGTTTGATGGCCCCCAAGTTGCTACTTCCTGCACTTGTGGCGTTTCAAGTGTGATGAGGCGTTCCCAAGAACAGCAACAGAAACACATAATTTCCCTCGCCCTTCCCACGCCCGTCTTCTTGTGGCAGTTGCACTTGTCGAAATCGCCGACATCGACAACATTGCACAATCGACTGCGAGAAATTCAATGTCAATTTCTTTCGCGGACTTTGCGGGCTGGCTCTTCCCTATAAATAGTGATTCTTCTGCTGACCCCGCCTCCGCCCCCATCCGCCATTAATTTATGTTTATTTGTTTACCTGATTGCGGCGAGTGCTTAACAATCTGCTGGATATGATGAAGATGCTTTGCCTTCCAGGAATTTTTTCAATTCTGTTCAACTAATTTATTGCCGACTACTGCCGAACTCTCAATGCCATGTAATTGTTTTAATAATTAAAAAACACTAAACAACACAGCAACAAAACAGCGAAGGAGTGCTCCGCCTTCAGCGGAATCCGATGTCTAAAAATATGTAACACTCTCGACGGCTCTCGTGCTCTCTGGGGGCTTGAGATGAACGGCATAGACGACTAGCAAACACCCTTACCTATGAAGAGAAACTTGTCAAGTGGTAGTTGCAATTTGAAAAGGTTTTCCAAAGACAAAGAATGAAATTACTATTTACTATGATACATTTTAAGTTGATCCTTTTACCCATGTAGGTAGGATATGTGAGAGTCTGAACCACTAGTACCGCATCTAATGGCTTTCTTCGGCGGCCAGTTTTGGCTTCTTTCCTTGGGCTGCCCCAACAAGAATAGAATCGGGAAAACACTCTCCCGCACGGACGGATCACGGGTCCGTGTGTTCTCCCGCCACAGCCGTGCTCTCGCTCGCCCCTGTCACTCTGCTGGCTCCGACATCGCCGATATTTTCAATCTTTATAATTAGTATTTGTGGCGTGCGCTTTCGTTGATGTTGCGCTGATTTCGGGTTTGTTTGTTTCTTCGGACGCCTCGAAGACGTCTTCGCCGAGAATCGCCAGGGAAACTGAAATCGAAATTGAATGGCTCAGAGTGCGTGTTGTGTTAATTGTTGAGTGTCTCCGAAGAAAGGCTTCATAATCTCCCGATCTCGAATGGAGTTCAATGTTGCCGAGTGCTGTCGGGGCTGTGGAGCAGCAGCAGCAGCAGCTACAGTGGGAGCAACAACTGCTGGTGTTGCTCCTGCTGTTTTAGAGTCTATTTCCGTCGAAGCTGCCGAATTCTCTTACAATTTCAATTATTTTTACACATAAATACGCTCTGCTGTCTATTATACCAGAAACTCAGCCACCAGCTACGTACCATATTGCTACTTCGAGCACCGTACAATTCATTTTCTATTTTATTCGAATCTACAACAAAATCACAACGCCAAACGCTCTCGCCCCCAAAACAGCACAACAAATACCAGAAATCAGTACAATTAATGAAATAGACCAAGTCAGAAGAGCACGATCCGGATCCGCGGCCGTATCCGCCAAAAAAGAAAAAACCAAAATTCGGACGCGACTAGACGAGTAGTAGTTTCCCACAAACACAACACCCACCCACCCAGCGCCACCACCCACACCCACCCCCACTCATCCGCCCGGCCGTGTGCTAAGTGCTAAGCGGATTGTCGTCATTTCGCGGAGGAGACCCACGCGAACACCAACCAAGAAAGGGGCCAAGACGAAAGAGTAAAGGCCACAAGAAATGGCCACATTTCTGAATCGTTTTCATCGCGAAAAAAGCGAAAAGATTCTGCCAATCGCCGAGAATGGGAAAACAGCTGACTCGGAGGCGTCTGCAGCGTCGCAGTTGCAGTCGCAGGCGGCAGTGCAGCAGCAGCAGTCTCAGTCTCAGCCGCAGCCGCAGCCGCGTCCGCAGCGACGTTATATGCGCAGCGCCACTGCTGCCAGCGTCACCCAGCTGCTCTCCGAAAGCTGCAACAGTCTGCTGCAGCGGTTTCGAAGGAATCCGAGCGAACGACCTGATAATAAACAGCAGCAGCAGCAGCAGCAGCAGCAGGAGCAACAAAAGCAACAGCAACAAGAGCAACTGCAACAACAGCAACATCAGCCACGCAGCAATCGGTAATCGATGCAAAAAGAAATGAAGCAAAAGATTTATAATTTATTTTTAATTTTGCGTGTAGTTTTTTTTTTTTGTTTTTCCTCCGTACGTTAAAACAAAAAACAAAAAAAAGTCGGTCAAAAATCGCTCGCGTCCGCACTCAGATCATCATTTATTTTCCTTCTATTTTCATGGCACTCGCCGCCTCGGTTTTAATTGCAAGTTTAGTTGCAGTGCAGCAACGCGCTGCTCCGCCTCGCTCCGCCGCTGAAAAGCATCTCGCCGCGATCTGCGATATCTGCAATCCGCAATTCGCAATCCGCAATCTGCAATCTGCCAGCTGAGAAGGCCAATTATGTAAACAGCTCGAGTGCGTTTGTTAATCGCGTTGAACTCGCGCTGCCAAACTCCCCGCTCCTCCAGGGCCGACGACCACGGAAAGTGTGAAAATCGCATTGCCATAAATCGGGAATAATTCCGGCGACAGCCGGCGACTGGGGCTTGATTTTGATTTGATGAGTTGGATTGTGATTTATCTTTATATCACTTTGATTGTGGGCCGTAAATCAAGTGGAGCTTACCAGAGAGATCCCCACAAGCATTCCCATATGCGACATGCTACCTGAAATTGTTAATTAAAAGCCATTATTTGGATATTCCATTACTGCCTCCAATTAATTGCAAAATTATTCTTATTAAATGAAAAAAGAAAAAACTTTTGAACGAGAAAAGTTTGGGAAAAGCTTGAGAGCCGTGGAAAGCTTTCCTCTTGACCGACTCTCTTAACTTGGCCAACACAGTTGCGTTGCGTTGCGCGATTCTCTTGCCATGTGCCCAAGGGGAATACCAAATAAATTCTCTAGATTGCTCAAGACCCTACTCTGAAAGATCGCACTTCCTCAACAACACCGACACACTCTCTCTTTTTTGTTTTTGTGGTTTTTTTTTAACTGCAATTGCTCCTTTATTATTCCGTATTAAGATGCGAGCCAGTTAACGTTTAAAATAAAACGTAAATGCTGGCTGGCCCGCTTTGTTCTTTTTGTTTCTTTTCCGCCAAACCAGAATGCCAGCCAGCAGCAGTTTTATTGTTTCCCTGGCCCGAGTTGTGTTTTGTCGGCGAGAGTTCAAGGCTTTCCCGCAAAGACTTTCGATCATTTCCCGGTTAACCTGACGGAAGCGACGACTTCTGCCATTCACTACCTACTATATATGTAATAGCATATATATAAAATGATATCAAAGTGAAATGCATTCAGATGAAGCGTGCGATTCGCGTGCGTTTTAAATCCCATGTCCTCCCTCCACTCAGTCAGTCGTCCAGACAAAAGAATTATTTTGTATCGAATTGGGGAATCTATTCTATATCGCGATCCACCACCCACCCACTCGTCTACATATGTTTTTCGGGTACGGCTCTTTTTCTCAGACTCACTCGCTCGTGTTTTCCTGCTCTGGCAAGTGCGCAATATTTTCACACTTTTCACAAAAATAAAAACGATTCCTCAATATTTTCTGACCGCTGCCGCAGCATCAGAACCAGCACCAGTATTTCCCTCATCTACTTCGGTATTCTTCGCAGCAGCCGCCGCCCGCCAGCGTCGCCCGCCTCTTTCTTGGGGATTGGGGATCGTCGCATGAATTTTCCGAAAAACTTTTCCTCAGTTAATTTTTGGTCCGTGTCGTGGCAGCGCGCCGTTCCGTCCGTTGTCGCGAGTCGCATGGATAACCGTTTCCAGGCATTCGAAATCGGAATTCGAATCTAATAAGTTGGGTTTCTCTTTAAAGTGCCGAGGAATCGAGACGCAGCAGCTCCAAGACTCCAACGAATGACACCAACAACAACAATAACAATAACAATAGCAAGGGAAAAAGCGGATCAGGAGCTAATCAGTCCCAGAAGCAAAGCAAACGTCGCCGCAGCTCGGACAAATCTTCCACGTCTAGCCGGAGGCATCCGGAAGGGGAAAGGGATAGGGAACGTGATCGAGAACGGGACCGGGACCGTGATCGAGAGATGAGCGATCGCCATAGACGGTACTATGCAGGCGGCGGCCTTGGCTCCACCGCCGGTCTGGGCTACCATCCCAGCAGCAGCGGGAGCGGCAGCAGCGCCGCCCTGATGGGCCGCTACCAGAAGAGCTCCACCACAGCCAGCGCTTTGGACAGACTCCGCACCCACCTGAGTCCGGTGGGTGGCTACTACAAGCCCCTGATCCGGGGCCTGGGCAGCGGCGGAAGGCGGGACCGCGACCTAGACGATGTTAGTATATGTCCAAAGGGAAAGGCGGCCCAAAAGCGAGCGGTGTGCAAAGCAACGGGAGACGTCGCCCCCCCACCAGACACAGTCCATCCAGTTCGAGACTCTGTGACTCACTTCTTGGGCATTCAAAGTTTGGAAAACACGATATCATCTCACCTGTCCCTGCTCAGGAATGAGTCAGCCAAAGACACGAGTGCCAGTGGCAGTGGTGACTGCCCTAAATAAGTGACATCTTTTTTAGAGGTTGGGAAATGTGCGCAATTAAAGTGAATGCTTCCATATATTATTGCACTACAGATCCTCTACCCCTATTGCCACACATATGCATGATGTGGCTATAGAAGTTCGCCCACCCCCCTCGTATACCCAAAATGCTAGTGTGTGGGTTTATTTTATAGCACTGCTGCTATATAGGCTATATATTCTATATCTTGGGCATCATTCTTGCCGTGTGCGTTTACGTTGTCGAATTTATTTTCGATTCCAACACATCGCAGCGGCGTTTTCCTCTCAATTCCTACTATATTTTTGTATCTCTGCTCGGCACAGATGTGTGTATAAAGCTATTCACAATTTTCACGATTTTATATATAAACTTTGAAGGTCGTCGCGCCTTGGACTTTTTTTGTTTAGATTTTCGGCAGGCATTCTAAATAAAAATAAAGGGTATTCTCCCGCCGCCTACCTATCCGCCATCCACCATCCCTCGGCCCGCCTTCTAGCTTCTGGCGGCATGGCCAAAAATACTTGGCCGGAGAAAGCCGGATAGAGTGGCTTTAATTTTTGGTGAAATTGTGCGAAATGAAAAGGCCGAGCAACCCCATAATTAGCCATTGCCGAAAAGGCCATTTAAATGGGTCTAAGTCAGAGTCTGAGTCGGGGACTGGGTCTGGGTCTGGGTCTATGTCTGGGCCTTCTTCTTTCGTGGAGCGTAAAAAGTTTTACGCCCGTCACCGTTGGTTTCACACGAGCGCCGCTCTTAAGCACTTTCCTTCTCCATTAACCCCCACTGAATCCGAAACTGAATCTTAACTGAAACCACTACACAGCGACGAGATCTGCTCTTGGACAAAGACAGAACACCCACCACTCTCACCTCAACCGCCTCCTCGTCCACCGGCGGCAAGCAGTCGGCCATCTCCCGGCTGGAGAACAAATACTCGGACATCCTGGAGAGAGCGGCCGGCAGGCGACGGCACGAGGAGGATCGGGACAAGACTCTGGAACCGGACGACTACGGCGCCAGCACCAGTAGCGGGCTGCTCCGTTCGGCCACCTCCCACCAATTGGCCAAGTCGAAGCTGTCCTCCAGCTCCTTCAACGCCTCCGACCGCAAGGAGCGAACGCCCTACCGAACCCGGGCCCAACGGCAGCGCTACATGGCCGACTCCACCGACAGTGGCTACCTCACCAGCGGCAATCGTCTCCTGGACGACAGCTACCCACTGGATTACGGCCAGCGGTATGATTACCACGACGCCCTGCGTCTGGGCGGGGCAACGGGCTATCCGTCCAGTCGGTATGGTCGGCGGGGTGGCGAGGAAGAGGCGGCCCCCTCCCAGCGAACCGCCAGAGCCTACGGCAGGACCAAGACCATGGAGGGGCTGCTGTCTGCCGACATTCAGACAGACCACCACCCGGTCGAAGATCGTCCGTTGAACTCGAGAAACCGCTTCGCCCACCGACGCAAGGAGCAGCCACCGCCAGAGCTGACCGCCGAAGAACGCGAGATCCTGGCCGATGACCGCTCCTCGGAGGACAACGCTGCCATTTTGATGCTGCTGCGCGAGGACAACCAGTTCCTCGAGGCCAAGAAGTTCGAGGAGCGGATGCGCAAGCGCCGGGACCTGAGGGATCGGGTCAAGCGGATGGAGGAGGCGGCCGAGGAGGCAAAGAAAACTGAGGCGGCAGTGGCGGTCGCCGAAGCGGAGGCTGCCACTCTGGAGCTGGAGGCCAAGAAGGCCAAGGAAACGGCAGCAGCAGCAGCAGCAGCAGCAGGCGGCATCTGCAACGGCAACATCAGCATCAGCAGCAGTAGTGGAGGCGCCACTTGAGGCGCCCAAGAAGAAGTCGCGAACCAAAAAAGTAACTAGTGACGATAGCGATGAGAGCACGTCGGAGAGTAGCTCCGACGAGGCCGAGACAGAAACCGAGACCGATTCGGCGGCGCCCGGTGTGCAGCCACTAACCCACACAACCACGCCACAGACAGCCAATGGCTGCACCACCACATCCACTTCTTCTGCCACAGGCACAGCCAACACCACCACCGCCACTACTTCCTCCTCAAACACCACAACTAGCTCCTCCACTCTATCCACTAGCACTTCCGCTCTATCTTCCGCTAACCACACGACAACGGCAGCGGCGGCGGCGACGACCCCGAACCACATTGGAACCACCAACCAGAGTCGTTTTCTGACCACCCACTCAGATCGCAACAACAATGATCTCGCCAAGTACAAGCCCGGCAACCAGCTGATGCACTCCTCCAGTTCCGGGGCCCTGGCTTTTGGCGGAATCGGGGCACGGATGGCGGCGGCGGATGCGAGGCGGCAGCAGCAGCGCTATCAGGGTGCCAGCTCCCGCACCGCAGCCGTGCTCAGTGAGTTCGATCGCTACAAGCCAGGCTCCTCCGGATCAAGCTACCTCCAAGACTCGTACGGAAGCAGCAGCAGCAACAGCCGGCGCTCCAATGCCCTGGGCCTGGGCTCCTCGCTGTATCCGCAACGATCCCACCTGGATAGCTACCAGCATCAGCAGTCCTCCTCCTCCTCGTACCTGCAGCAGCACGACAACTATTCGCTGGCAAAGAGCGCCACCTCGTCGGCGCTGTTCCACAGGTCCCGCATTCCAAAGACACTCTCGACCTTTGTAAGCAGACGACTCACCTACCGCCCCCACCCCATGGGGATCCTTAGCTTGAGCTTTAAATTGGCGCCGCCTCTTCTAACTGCAACTGCAACTGCAACTTGTCCTTGGCTTCCAATGTCCTTATCCCTGGCTACCAGTCTCCTAGTCTTTTCTCAGTTGCAACGAAACTCTACCCCCTCTACTACTACCATTACCGAAAACTTATCGCCACAGACTACAGAACAGAGCATAAGAAGCAATCGATTCCATCGACTGATCTCGTGCTCTGCCACAGCAGACCTACTAGAACAACAAAAGCTAACACTGCGCGCTGCGGATTACATGTTCCATGTTTCGTGTGTGTTCTGTTTCACTAACCGATGCCTGCTCCGTTTTGCATGAATTTCTGACAAAGTAAGAATTATATATCTGACCACAAATTGCTTAATTTTGTTCCATTACAATTTTTTAAACAGAGACAAAATTTAAACAAAAAAAAGGATGTTGATGAAAAACAAAAAAGTGACAAACCGAAATGGGTTCGTTATTTTTTTCATTGCCCATTAAACAGGAGCACAAATGGGTGCATTTCCTATAAAGATATATATATATAATACGTTATATATACCATATATATACGATATATGCCTATTTGCCATTTTATATATGATATTGTTTGTTTGTAAATGTTATGATTATTATTAACCATTTTTGTAAACACAAATCTCAAAAATTTGTCCGAACTAATTTTCTTATCGAACAAACGAAACGTATTTTTCTCGTGTTTTTTCTGAATATGATGATGATGATGATGAAAATCACAATGATGATGATGGGTTGATGTACATACTACTTGATGGGGATGATGATGATGATCATTTTGGTTGGTTTACGTTACGGGATGTCTACGGCTGAAATGGAATTTCAAAACGGAATTGCGATTGTTGCGGTGCCAACGTGGGATTGGACTTGGAATCGGACATGGAATCGGGATTGGATCGGATCGGATCGGATCTCCGGAATGCAATTGATTTGGCTTGATCATCCTCTGGACGACCCTCTGGACTTGGCCCCCTCCTGGAACTGGATCATCCCCCCGCGGAATATATCAATTTTTGTTTCTTTTTTCTCTTTCTTTTTTGTTTCTTTTTCTCTCTTTCAAATTACATACTTTACCACACACGCACACACGCACCTTATGTGTTCGTCTGTATCTTGCAACGTCAACAACAACAACCACCACGCCCCCAACTTCGCAACCCACTACCAAAAAATCGATCTCGCTCGCAAATTCTTCGTTTTCCTCGCAACACCACCTTCGACTGCGCCGCCGCCTCCGCCGCCCAACAATCGCAACTGCAACATCTACTGCTGCACCCACCCTCCCTCTGCAATCACCGTCAACTGCAACTCGTCCCCGTCGTCGTCGTCGTCCTTCGACCTCCGACCTCCGACCCGACCCGACCCGATCGATCGCTTGCTCGAACAGACAGCAAAGCCCGTCATTCAAGATGATGCTGATGGTCACTTAATTTACCACACCGGAGACATTCTCCATCACAGATGTTCGTGACAATTTTTTGTTTTTAATTTTTCCATATTTATGTTTAGAAAACAATCAGAGCAATCAGAAAACCCACAACCAAAATGACTCCGACCACAATTTAAAAATGATCAGAAAAGCAAGACACTACTCTTCTACCTCTTGTAACTCTCCCTAAGTTCAAAACTATTTCCAAGTTTTCCTTATTATTTCTTAATTGTTAAATACAACCAGACCAGATCCAAACCGTGTCGCGTGCATTTCAGAAATTAAGTTACGTTTTACGAGAAACCCGAACTGAAAAAGATAAAAAGAAAGGAAAAGCAACAATCGCAGAGATTTCACATAATTTTCGTCAGTTTCGCGCAAAACTTTTCCAACATCCGAAATTTGTCTTTTTGATGACTTTTTACAGTTTAATTGTTGCCGGCAACATCAATTTCCCCATTTCCATGACATTCAGCTGGGAAACTCGCACGTACACAAGCAGAAACTTTGGCGCCCTAATTAACGAAATAATATTGAAATAAGAAAACACACACAACCTTCCGTTAAACACTTAGATTAAAGTCAAAACGAAATTAAACGAAAACATAGGTCTACCTTGCCCAGACCTCATCATGAAGTATTCAGTTACAGCTACAGGTTTAGTTCTAGAACCAGAAAATAAACAAGTCAGCTAACGTTAACACACTCGAAGGACACTGCCCGAAACACTATTATAACTCGTCTTCCTTTTCCCGAATTTCAGATAAGATCATGGCCACACTGGGCGAGGGTACTTTCGGACGTGTGGTCAAGGTCAAAGACATGGAGCGGTAAGTCTGATTACGCATTGGCGGTGGGTTACAGTGGAGCAATAAAACATAACGTTCTATTTTTAAACTCCAGTGATTACTGCATGGCCCTGAAGATTATAAAGAATGTGGAAAAGTACCGCGAAGCTGCCAAGCTCGAGATTAATGCCTTGGAAAAGATTGCCCAGAAGGATCCGCATTGCGATCAGTGAGTATTTTTCAAATATAATGATAGACATTAAATCAAATCCTAATTCAAAATTCCATTACAGCTTGTGCGTAAAAATGGTTGACTGGTTTGATTATCACGGGCATATGTGCATAGTTTTTGAAATGTTGGGATTAAGTGTTTTCGATTTTTTGGCAAGTCCTTCTATAATATCTTCTATAGCTTCAACTAATTCCATTTTTTATAGCGTGAGAACAACTATGTGCCATACCCGCTGGACCAAGTGCGCCACATGGCCTATCAATTATGCTACTCCGTGAAATTTCTTCATGACAATCGTTTAACGCACACAGATCTCAAGCCGGAGAACATACTTTTTGTCGATTCGGATTACACTGCTCACTATAATCATAAGCTTGTAAGTATCTGACTTAACCCCAAAAACAGACTTCCAATCATTCATATTCAATATAAAATGAATTTTGCAGAACCGCGAGGTGCGCCGGGTAAAGAGCACGGATGTGCGTCTTATTGACTTCGGATCGGCCACCTTTGACCACGAACACCACAGCACAATTGTCTCGACGCGACATTATCGCGCGCCCGAGGTCATACTGGAGCTGGGTTGGTCACAGCCCTGTGACGTTTGGTCCATTGGGTAAGTAAACACATACATATAATAAATGATGAAATTTCGTTGTGTGCGCTCTCGTATTAATTTTAATTTCTTCATCAGTTGCATCTTGTTCGAACTCTATCTGGGGATCACGCTCTTCCAAACGCACGACAATCGCGAGCACCTGGCCATGATGGAGCGCATCTTGGGACAAATACCATATCGCATGGCACGGTAATACAATGCAGCTCATGCTTTCATTTCCCAAGGCGCAGTTCCCTTCACCGAAATCGTTTAACGTGTAGCAATCATACTCTTTACAGCAAAACCAAAACAAAGTACTTCTACCATGGTAAGTTGGATTGGGACGAGAAGTCCAGTGCCGGGCGCTACGTTCGCGACCATTGCAAGCCGTTGTTCCTGTGCCAGCTAAGCGATAGCGAGGACCACTGTGAGCTCTTCAGTCTAATCAAGAAGATGCTGGAGTACGAGCCCTCATCGCGCATCACGTTAGGTAAGCAAACTGGCTAATTTCGGAATAAACAATTTATCCTAACTGGTACCATCTTCATTACAGGTGAGGCCCTGCGACATCCGTTTTTCGACAGGCTGCCTCCTCACCAGCGGGTGGGCGAGATGAGTAATAAGCAACCCCTCTCGTCGGGCAGCAGCAGCCGCGAGCGCTCGCACAGTCTGTCCAGATGAGAATTACAGCGATTTGGTTATTGTTGACAGGCAACGCTAATCGATAACTCAGTCATGCAAACATACACACAAGGCACTAGAATTGTAGATTAGACCAACAACCAAACAACCAATCGACCATCCATCAAACGGCGATACTTTCTATATTTTATTTTAAGTCCAAAAGTCCTATGCTAAATTTTTTTCAACTTGACTTGTATATGAATATGTTTCCTATACAAAACCCTATTGATCTATTGTTTGTTAATACAAATCCTGCGCATATTGCTGTGCATTGTACTGTATCATACCCCGCCAAACAGTGTTTTGTTCTGTACTGATAACCAAATCGTGTAAAATATTGATAGTGCGGTGTTCTTCACCCGACACTCGATCATCCTAATTGTATATGTCTTGAAATGTGCACACCTATACACATACTTAGAACACACACACACACACACACCCCGAGGAAGAGGGGCTACCCCCAACCGACTGCAAACCGAAAAAAAATTGAATATAAAAATATAATTGTAAAATAAGAAACTCGCTTACACGCTAGTTGAAATGCATCCCCATATGCAGTCCCTGCCACGGGATCCAGACTAATATGTAATTAATACACCATTTTGAGAGCGTGAACCTGTAAGCTAATTCATGCCATTATGACATAAACACACAACACACACACACACCACCCCCTCGCATGGGGAGAATTGTAAATGTAAAGAGCAATTGTTATGCCGCCCTGTGTACACCACAGCGATCGCAGCGCAGCGCAGCGCATTTTGTGTAAATTCAGTAGCAGCTCAGAGTCATCTCTCTTAGAATACGTTTTTCAAATGTGTAGAGACCATCGCCGGCCTGTTTTGTTCGTTTTCGTTTTACTATCGAATATCGAAAGATCCAACTCATACACATTGATACCGCCAGGCATGTCTTGCGTGGGGACCCTAGAAGGTATATATGAATATACTATACATACTTAATTCAAATGATTGTGAGTTAGTTTAATATTACATAAATATTAATTATAAATTACATTATTTGCAATTTAACCCGATGAACTAGAATATAAGATAAAAAAAAAAAACAATATTGTCAAGTTATTAAAATTGAAATAAATCCTAAATAAAAAGAAATTATTGTTGAATTTTTATTTTATAATTAACTGGGTAATTAGTACGCTCTTTTGAACCTACAAAGTATTTTTTGAGAAACGTTGCATACTTTTGTGGGCTCAGGCGATGAAAAATGGCGATTTCGACCCCCGCACAGCATTGAAATACCCAGCGATCAGAAACAATGGCGGACAATCAGCTGCTTCAGCGATGGCCGCTGAGAGAAGAGAGCGCAGCTGATGCTCCACCATATGACTGTTATACGTGTTGGACGCTGCGACACTGTTCTATTAATGTCGCTGAAAACTGTTATACTTAATGCTGGTATGCTCCTGCTAAGCTTTTCTGTTTGCCTGGTAACATCAGCTACAGCGCAGTGAGAATTTTGAGCGATTCGCCCGCGACTTCCGTCAGCGATGGTCGCTGGCGTTTGGCGTTTGGCGGAAAAATGAGTCATTTCAAAACCCAGAAACAAGACTAAGTTTTTGATTACTGTTTCTTTTAATTCTTTATTTGTTTTGTGTGTTTCAGCTAAATGTGATTTTGTTCATGTATTTTTTTATAATTATAATTTTACAATAGTTTCAACTAAATAAATAATAACAATTTATAAATACAATTTCTCTTAATTAATCACCATAATATGTGTTTTTGTATTTCATGGATAATTTTTGTGTCGATTCGCCAGCTTAAATAACATTTTGGGCAGAAACATGAATTAAAATTAGTAGTGTGTTTTTGATTTTTTAGTTAATTGCTGAATTATGCATTTTGTTGTGGGTTTTCGCTTTTTGATGGTTATTCGGCTGCATTAACTTAGTGGCTAAATATCGGCTTAAACTAACTATTTATAAAAATATGGCTTAGTCTAAAAATTGCAACGAAAACAAAACCTATAGAACCAAGGATCTATACGCAATAAATAAATACTTAACAATTAAAAACCGTAGCTCGTGTTGTTTACTATTTACAAAACAACATAAATCGGCGCTCCTGGAGAGGCGCTCCTTTTTTTTAGAAGCAACAGAGGACCTATCGCCTGCTTATTGTTTGAATTCTTTGTAACTTGATTTCCATTAACATTTTCTTTGCTGTTTTATTGTCTATTTCGAAAGTGTGGCAGGGCATCCCGGCCGACCTAGCCGCCCGGCGACGCAACTAAGCAGAGGGAGTCGTCTGTGGGTCCGGAAAACAATCATTACTAAACAACAACAAAACCCCAAAGCTGCGGCCAAGGATGACTACTAACTCTTAAATCCTATGTTCTATACTCGTAGTACTCGTACATGGAAAGGCTCTATCCTATCCTATCCTATGAAGCCCGGATCTACTGCTTAGGCCCGATGACGAGCCTGTAGTTGACTGTTTGTGTTGCTGTTACCGTCGCCGACATCGCCGACGCATCGGCTGGTCATTTGGCCAGCTTCAGGGCATCCGGCGAGCGTCCTGCTCCGGGCACAGTTCCTGTTACGGCGGAAACAGCCGCGGGCGGGGCGGGAGCAATGCGTATCGGCTTGGGTCGCTGCTGATTGAAGAGGACACTCAGCGTGGCCGAGGTACCGTTGCTCAGCACCATACTGGGCCCACTCGAGCTGGCCTGCCGCTTGCTCCGTGCCACTCCATTTGGTTTGATGTTCGTTGAAGAGGGCTGTGGTGGCGACTGCTGCTGTTGTTGCTGTGGTTGATGTTGCTGCTGGTGCTGATATTGCTGTTGTCCGGCAATTAGAGTTGCTCCTGGGGAAGCAATGCCACCACTAGACGAGGATGTGGCTGCGGGAGTCGAGGAGGCTGAAATGTTATCCAACTCAGTCATTGCTTCTTGTATGGCCCGCTCGAGTTGCGAGTTCAGTTTGCGGCTCCTTTGTGGTCGCAAGGTGGGTGTGTTGTATGTGGTTGAGGTTTGGTTGGTTTCAGATTGGGTTCGGGTTGTTGTTTTCATTTTTTTTTTTTTTCGTTTTCGTTTCAAGTGGGGTTGTTGTTGTTGGTCATGATGATGTGATGATGGTTATGCATATACACACACAGAGTTATACACGTTGGGGTAGTTGGCAGGGCAGGGCAGGGTTTAATTTTTGGATTTGGTTCAGCGCATATTTAAAAAAGAAACAAGAACATTAATTAGCAAATTAAAAGTCGAATGTAAACAATTATTAAATAAATAATTCATCGATTTTAAATGCCGATTTATCTCTAATAGTTTTGCAATGCAAAATAAAATCTAGCTACGGAGCAATAGTATTCTACAAATTACATATTAAATTCAAAATAATTTCAAATTTCTGGTCCAAAAATTCTTATAAATCTACAAATCAAGTCTAATGGATTCAAGGCTATAAAAACTTAATATTTAAACCATAAAGATTGGAATTCAAAATTAAAATTTATACAAATACTAAAAGCTTCTAACTAAAAGATAACTAATCATTATAAGGCAATACTGTACTAGCTAGAGTGCTGGTCTGGTTTTCACCTAAAGCCGGGAATATCCTAGAAATCATCTGCTTCGGATTAAGGCCCCCCCTCTCTGAATCATTACCCACGATCCCCAACCGATGCTCACTTTCTGGTATCCTTCTGGGCCTTGTGGTGCGCCTCCAGGCCCTCGGAGAGGCTTTGCAGCGAGTTGACCGGAATCAGCTCGGAGGTGGACCGACCGCCACCCCCGAACCACTGCACCCACACGTGGTCGAACAGCTGGGACGGCGTGCACACGCCATCCGGCATCTTCACAATCTTTCCGGGCCAGGCCGGATGACCTCGGGCTGGACCCCAGATCAGTTCCCCAATGGCGAACGAACGCGGCGGCATCAGACCCCCAGTGGATGTCGGCGTGGCACGAGCCGCCCCTCTTTGCGGACGCCGTGAACGTTTCGTTGGCGTTCTGATCCCCGCCGGCTTCTCTGGTGGCTCTGGGATTGGAGTGGCTGGTGGATTCGGTGTCAGCAGCTGCGTGGTGGTTGGCGACTCTACGAAAGGCACACACACATAGAGACTAGGGCTACGGCCTTTTGGGTTTGGTTACTCGGTAAGGTGGTCCCAGCACCAGCGAAGGATTACAAACTAAAACAAAGGATGCTTAGGTGCAGGAGTGCAGAGTTCATGCAGTGGCCAAATGAGTGGAGTGATGGTTCTTGTGCCGTATTAGAGGGTGGGTGCAGTTAGTCAGCAATGGGACCTTACCCTGGTAGTCAACGTTAGCTACTTTTTGGCTGTGGAGCAAGGTGTTCGTGTTGGAGATGGTTGAGTGGTTTGGGAGGCGCTGCACCAGGTGGCGCGGGGCGGCGATGGTTAGTGGTGCCGCCGAAGATGACTGAGATGATGATGTTATGGACATGGATGCGTTTGTGGAATGGTTATGAGAGTGCGGCAGCCGCATACCTTGCCCTTGCATCAGGCTCATTCCATTCTCCAGAGCGGTTGCTGTCGTGGCTCCCTGAGAGTTGATCTGGATGCGCCTGATCTTCGTCTCCGAGTGTTTGTATATCCCGCTGGGCTGAGTGAACACGGTGGCTTTGGAAAAACAAAAGTTAGTCGGGTTTCAAAAAGGATTTCTAGAACTTACTCCTCTCACAGTCCGTCGACGAGGGCGACTGCCTGCTCTCCACACTCTGTGGGGAGATGGCAGCATCCGGTTCGGAGCTAGAAACACATTGGACCTGGAACAGCAAAGCAAATCGATTAGATCAGAGAATACTTTGAATATCATGAGTACTTACCATGTCGCTGCCAGTACTCCGGTGACTTGGGGGCCGTTCCGGACTCCTTGGACTGCAGGTGGTGGTGTCCGGTGGACTGGCCGCCGTTCCCTGGCGACTTAACGCCGACTCTGTCACATAGGTGGCCTGTGGCGGATGCAGACCTATCTGCGTGGGCTGCGACGCCTGCTGTGGCTGAATCTGGATGGTGGTGGTCGTGGGACTGGCCTGCACGAAGGAGGCCCCGCTCTGCTGGCCCGTCGGCATCACCAGGCCCATCGGCGTGGAGTAGATCTGTCCAATGGGACTCAGCTGACCATTGGCCCCCACGATGTACTGCTGGCCGCCGGCACTGGGCGAGATGAAGGAGGGCTTGTTCTGCGGCGAGGGAGTGCGCAGCATCACGGGTCCTTGCGGCGTCAGCAGACTGGTGGTGGGCATGTTCTGGATCTGCAGCAGAGTAGTGTCCGGCGCCATCACCAGCCCAGCTGGCATCAGCAACTGCTGGCCGATGAGATTAACCTGCTGCAGAATCTGTCCGTTCTGGAGCAAGAGCTGCTGGGTGGGCTGTGGCGTCGGCTGTGGGCTTGGCTTGTTCACCACAATGCCCTGGATGCCCGGACTGAGCTGGAATTGCTGTGGAAACTGGGGAGTAGAGGCTGCTGCCGCTGCAGCCGCCGCCGCTGCTGCTGCCTGTTGGTGGAGCAGAGCCGGTGCCTGGCTGGGGATGCTGGGCGAGATCTGGGGCGAGATGGTTTTGGCGGGCGAGCCACTGGGCGGCGGAGTATGGCACATGGAGCTCTTGCGTTTCCGAGCTCTCGGACGCTTGGCTTCCGGCGAACTGATGATCAGGGTCTGCCCCCCAGAGGGCTGCTGCAGGGTGAGCATTTGCTCCGGTTGTTGTTGCTGCTGCTGTTGCTGTGGTTGTTGCACAATGTAACCTCCATTGGCCAGCGTGTTGAGAAGCACTGTCTGCGGTTGTGCTCCGGTTCCGGCCGTGCCCGCCTGCGAGGTGATGATCTGGTGGTGCAGAAGCTTGGCACCACCGGTGTTGAGGATCACGGTGCTGCCGCTGCTGCCACCGATGGAATTCCCGGCTGCGGCCACTGACGAGGGCTGACTGACAATGAATCCACCTCCCGGCTGCGGATGCAGTTCGGTGGCCTGTTGCGGATGCTGCTGGATGATCACCTGACCCTGTCCCGGCTGGGTACCCGGGCGGTGGTGTTGCGCCGTTTGCTTGTTGGCCGTGGGAATGACCAGCAACTGACCCGACGAGGTCATTATCAACTGCCCGCCTCCAGGAGCTCCGCTCATGGACTGCAATTGTGTCACTCCGGTAGTGCCGCTGCTCAAGGTCGTGGTCACGGGCCGACCGGTCACTGTGCCAGTTGCCGCCGTCGTCGTTACTATGCTCCTCGTCATCGTGGCCACTGTACCATTGCTACTGACCACGACCGGCAGCCGCTGGCCGGTGATGATCTGCGCTGGCTGCTGTTGCTGGTGCCGCATCACCCGCAAGTGCGTGGGCATTGTGACTGAAGCTGGAGCCGATAGACTCGCCTGGGGCTGCAGTCGCATCTGGAGGACCTGCGGCTGCATCGGCTGCGGGGGCTTCGGCGAAGCCGAGGGCGTACTCTTGGCCGGATCAATGGAGTCCGTTGGCGAAGAGAGACTCTGCCGAGGGCTCTCGTGGCTGGTGGATATAGCTCCCACCTGTTCCGGTCGCTTTTCCGCCGGCTCTGTTGTTGTGCTGGTGGACACTGGCGACTCCTGGGGAGCGGGCACAATCGTCACGCTGGTGATCAGCGGTGTCTGAGGCCGGGCAAAGGCCGTATCCACCTGCAGGCTTCGAGTTCCTGGCTGCGAGTTAGTGGCAGGGGATGACTCCGTGTTCTCCCACTTTCCATAGAGCGATAATCGACGGATCTTCTGGCGCTGCTGCATCAGCTGGAACTGCTGCTGCTGCTGTGCTGTTGCTGCTGATGCAGTTGCTGTTGCTGGGAGCTGTGGACAATGGGCTCCTGGGGCAGAGCACGAGCCGTGGCGGTGGTAGTCGTCACTGGCTTGGCCACATCCAAGCCCACTCCCAAGGTGTTATGCAAAAGGGCTGTTTGCTGTTGCAAATACCCGGCCGGGTCGTCCTTGAAGTTCGGTTGCTGTTGCTGGCTGTGGGTGGCTGTGGCTCCTGGCGGAGGCGGAGGCGGAGCAACTGGGCTGCTTTCTGGCTGCTTTATCACATGTCCCGTGGCCGGACGTTTGGCGACTCCTCCCCCAGCTTGTGGCTGACTAGTTGGCATCACAGTCGGAACCATGGACACGGCCGTGGGCGGTGTTGTCGCAGTGGGCGTGGTTCGGACAGGTAATTTGTTATTGCCGTATTTGGGGCAATCAGCGTCTGCAAATGGAGCAACAAATTGAA
The DNA here is from genome assembly GCA_035045925.1 of Drosophila atripex. Classification (NCBI taxonomy): domain Eukaryota; kingdom Metazoa; phylum Arthropoda; class Insecta; order Diptera; family Drosophilidae; genus Drosophila; species Drosophila atripex. The sequence continues at coordinate 274,784 of JAWNOP010000022.1, read as the reverse complement.
AAGGCAAAGTCAGTGAAAGGTCAAGAGATTGTTGATTCCTGATTTGGTTATGCAAAGCGCGTCGCGTCCTTAAAGTGCCCGCAACGTGTCCTTTTCCCCAACAACCACAACAACAACTTCAACAAAAAAGTGCCCAAAGGTCGGGTAACTTTCTGACAGGGGGAGGGATGTGGCAAGTAAATGGAGATGAATGTGGAGATGGAGGAACAACCCGAATAAAATCAAAACACAAGCGTGCTGCGCCAAAGGGGTTTGTTGGGACATCAGCCCCGAAAGGCTTATCAGCGTAAGCATATAATGGGAGACTTATAATTAAAAAGCTTTGCTTAAAAAGAATGCAGAATCACCCCCAAGAAATAAGTACAAAAACTCAATGAAACCAACCACAGAAAATTTAAATCCATTCTGGCTGCAAGCTAGCAAGAGCCAAGCTATTCAGCAAATACCTGCCGCACCCGCACTCCCAGACCACTCGGCCTGGCCAGCAACTTCTGAGCCACCCGGTGGCACCACCACCTCACCACCTTTCTGCAGCACCACTCTTACCACTCTGGGCACCCAGTGCACCCTGGACTCTTGCGGTTCGCGAAAAATTTCTAAATCGTTCGAAACTTTTGCTTTGTGCGAGGTTTTTAATGCGACGCTGATTGGACTTCCCGACTCTCTGACTCTTATGCACAGAAAAATATAAGAGTTGACTTTATTTAAAAAAAAATCTAAAATCCTGAAGAACTATTGGGAATAATGTCATGGCTGCTCTTAAAGTCTTCTGTGTCGAGCTATTTATTTTTCAGTGTATGTAATAGAGGATTGCTTCTGTCTGTCTACATCGCTTTGGGTGTGGGCGTCGGCGGCGAGTGGGCGTGGCTGATAGGCGGTTCGCAGCGGACGCGCCCGACTAAACTTTTGCCATCAAGTCCCTTTTGTTTCAATTAACCTTTTCATTTTAAAGTTTCTAACTATGTTTGCCAAATGTTTGCCTCAGAGTACCATCCCGGCCATCCCATCCTGTCACTGCGTCCTCCAAACTGGAATGAATGTATGTATGAATGAACTTGCTGCGAAACCCTTTTCCCCAAATTGGCAACAGTTTTGCAGTTGTTTTGCCTTTTTCCCTGCACTCTCACGCGCACTCGACACTCGCACTCGAGCAAATATCTCAAATGGAAATCAAATTGCTTTGAATTGCTGGAAGAAAGCCCCTTTCAAAAAACGCTCGCCGGCTGCCCGCCAGCTCGCCAGCTGCACAGGATGCTGATAAAAAGGATGGGGTGGAACTTGAATTGCTGGCGGTGTCAATAGAATAAAAGTTGGCGCAAGTGTTTCCTGCCGAGTCCTGAATGGGAATCCAATACAAATAATCCCAGGACATCACGGCAAGTATTTATATCTCAAAAGTGAGCATGGGAGTAGTTTCAAGTCCCAAAGTTGCAGCAGCAGAGATTTTAAACCGAATTCAAATGTCCTTTGAGCCTTGTTTGGTTAACAAAACTTTCGTAAAAGTTGCTAATTGGCTTCCTGGCTCAACAACAACCAACTCGTCATGTATTTTGCGTCACCTTTAAAGGCGGAAAGTTACTATTTTTAGGATTTAAACAGCCCATTCCCAAAAACAGAAGCTTGCTTTCCAGAACCGCCCGAGGCGATCTCAAGTGTAAATGGTGTCCAGCAGTGGGGGTCTTTAATAAACATAACATTTATTTATCGTGTTGCTTCCACTCGTCTTAAAGAGCCTGCAGCTGTTGGTCGGCTGATAGTCGAGGGCGGTTGGGTGCATGGATGGTTGGATGGATGGGTGGCTGGGTGGCTGGGGAATGGGTTCTACAATGTCTTTGACTAACACGTTGGTTTGTCGGAACGCGTTAAGTTCCTTTGACTGTTCGCACAAAAGACAAAATCAAAACAAGCTGAAGAATAGCGCCAGGCGGGGGCCGCACAGAAAGCAGAAAAAGAGACAAAGAGTCAACAAACGATGCGGGGGACACACATATCCGAAATGCACTTCCTGCCAGGACTAGTGCACTGCGGAAAAGCGTTTAGCCAAGTCCTTTATAGACTGGCATTCAGTCTATTTCTTTTTTTCTCCGTGCACCCTCCCACCCTGTCCTGCCCCCGCCCTTTGAACGCCATTTTAAGCTTGTTGAACTCGTTGCTTTCGCCGCGTTGTGTTTGTGTTTGTGTTTGTTTGCCTGCTTGCCTTGCGTTTTTATCCTTTTCTTTGCTTTCGCTCTATATGTTTATACATATGTATGTACAATGTGTAGCTATGTCTATTTATCTGTATCTGTATCTGAATCTCCCACTATGCTGCTGCCTGCCACCGTGTGCGTGGCCCGGCGGCTTCCCTGTGTGCAGTTTCACTTTATCATTGTCTAGGCATCGTTTTTCACTTGACAGAAAAAGCAAAAGCAGCAACAGCAAAAGCAACACTGGCAGTAGCAGCAACAGCAGCAGCCAGAGTCGACATCGAGCACCTTTTCCACAATTGCATCAGTTTGTGCCACCACAGGCGACAGTTGCGGGTAAAAAAATAGCTATGGATTAACCTGTCAAAGCATATTTTTCAAAGCATTTCCAGCAAAGCACACTTCTATGCAGGCGAATAAATCAAATGCAATTAAAATGTATCCCCGTTTGAATAAGAGCTTCAAATGAATTGAGATTATTGTTGTGACCTTTGCTATACGCATACATACATGTATGTAAGGACATCTGTGTATAGGTTTCTGTGTTTGTGTGCAGTTCCTGCTGTGCTCCATTTTGGCATGTCTGACTTTGCTTTCCTTTGCTTTGCTTTGCTTAGGATTTTCCTTGGCCCGGCCTGAGCTTTTCGCACGTATCTACACTAGTTTTCCTTTTGGCCTGACCTCACCTCTATCCTCTATCCTCTGCCCCACTGTCCCCTCTTTCCGTCAACCCTCTCCCCCCCCCCTGTGCATCCGTCTTGCGCTTCGTCTTGCTTGTCGTCGCTTTGCAGTTGCGCAAAAATGCAGGCATCACATTTTTCCGTTTTTCCATAGCACACTTTTGTGCATTGCAAGCGCCCGCCCGCAGGGTCGCTTTGACAGCCAGGGTTGCCATGGCGCCGATAAATAAAGGAAACGGACGGAACGCCTCGTCCCTGTCCTGCCATATGAAATTCGAAATTTGTCAGGAGGACCTTTCCCTCGTGTGGCTTGATTGGCTTCATTGGGAAGTTATTTGATCATAAGTATGTTTGTAAGTCCGTAGTCCTTAATTATGTTTCGCATATTTGTAAAGATTTAATTTCGAATCAATAGATTCGAAATAACAAAGTCACTGCCCCCCAATTCAAATGAAAATTGTTTTCTTCTCACCTTTGTTGGCCAATTCATGAGTGGTTGTTGGGGCTTGAGCCGGGGGTGCTGCTGTCGCTCCTGATGTTGCTGCGACAGGCGTAGATGTTGTCGCCGTTCTGGCTGTCGATGTCATCAGTGCTGGGAACACATCGCTGACAGCTGCTGGCCCAGATACGGATATGGATACATCTTTAATGCCATGCGCTTGCTGTTCTTGTTGTGGGGATAGCTGGGGCGGCTGTGGCTGCTGCGGCGGTTGCTGGTGCTGCTGAGATTCAAGAAATCGCCTTTGGTGCAGGCAAGGTGTTGGCATTGACGCGGCTGTGGCTGGCGACTCCGCTGCTGCCGGCAACTTGAGCGGCATGTTGGGCACCTGCAATTAGCATAAGGCAACAAATTGGCATAATTAGTATAAATGCCATGCAACAATAAAATTAGTCGCCGCCACTCGGCACACAATCGACGATAATGACGGCCACAAAATCCGCAATCCGCAATCCGCGAGCAAGCATGCTTTGCCGCCTGCTGTCAAATAAGTACGTACTACGTATATGAAATCGAAAATTTAATCAACCAGCTTGGAATGCCAAACACACATACCGGCCGGCACACACACACAGTGCCTCTATTAATTTGCATGGGAAACGTGAGTGGCATTCCCTAAAAATTAGATAAGCGCTTTGGGGCGCCGTTTGGCGTTGAGTCTTCTGAGTTTCCCTGTAATTACGGGCGTTCTATTCTAAGTTCTATTATAAGCTCTTGATAAAGACCGTTCATTGTTTTTATTCAGCGAATGTGTGAAACTTAAAGTATTTATTCGCTAAAGCTAATCAAATACAGATTTTATAATTCCGTTTAATCAATAATCCTGCTCCCTCACCCTTGCAATTATGTTTAATCATCAAAGTATCGAGTTGATTATTTTTGCCCGACCTTGCCCTGAGGCTTAGGCACAGTCCAATTAGCGTTTTGTAAATGAATATACCGCAGACCCCGTCCGGAGTACACATGTAATCCAATCAGATGCACCAAATTCATCATTATCGAGTTGGGCAGATCAAAGAGTCGCAAAAGTTTCCATGGCGACCGTGTCAGGCCCACCCCCTTTTCCCATTTCCCTTATCCCTTATGGCAGCAGGTGCGCATGGAATTTATGCAAATGAGTCGCCGGCAAAAGGTTTCGATTGGCAGGCCTTTTTGCCTCCTCCATGGGGGAACTGATCCAAAAGGTAACTGAGCGGAGAAGGGGGCTCCACGGTGGATGATGATGAAGAACGACCCTTTTGGGGCCGTGCACTTTTTTCTGGCATTTCAATCAGTGGACGGCAATTGCTTCATTGGCTGGGCAAGCGATGGAAACGTGTCGCAACCATTTTGGGTCAGCAATTTGTACAAAACACACTCCGGCCAGAGCTGCAACCGAAACGAAACGGAACGGAACGGACCTTTTAGGTACCGATGGCAAGCAGCATACAAGTGAACATTCCGCAGACCAAAGTTGGTTATTAAACATTAAAATGTCTCACTGAGGAGGTTTTATGGCCTCACCAGCGACTGACCAGGCCAAAGGAGCCAAGTGCCGGGCAATTGGAGAAGGCAATAAAAAGTGGGCCCCAGTAACCTGACGAACGACCCGAGACGAATGCCCCGGGGAACGGTGGATGAGTATGGGTATAGGAATGGGCACTGAAATTAAATCATTGGCAACCTAAGTAGAAGATAATGAAACGTGAAACGGGTGGCCATCTCGAGAGTAATTGCTTGATTGAAGTTCCTTACAGATTTGCTGGCTCTTCGGGTCTTCTCAATTGAACTGCCCCTTTTCGAAGAGCCAATTTATTCATTTCCTAAACAAACAGCCATTCGTCGTCAGGTCTTGAAAAGCTCGTTAAAGTTTATTAATTGGCCACGCCCAGCCAAGAATGAAATAAATCCATTAGAACAGATCCCTTTCCAAATCCTTGTGCCTCCAGCCCGAGTTGTCTGGACTGTTGCAGCAACTTGTGCTTCTGTGTTGCCTTTGTGGCAGCTTCAAGTGCTGTTTTGCTGCCGTAGCTTTGGCTGCCACTTAGTCAAAAGGCAGTTGGCGTCCGACTTGCCGCAGAAAGCAAACATAATTTCAACTTGTGAAATGCAATAAAACCACAGCTCATCCCAGATCCCCCTAGAAATGCTAGAAAACCAGAGACTACTCACAAACGGACAAACAAACAAAAATGGATGTAGAACATTTTCCGTTTGCCAACTGGGTCGTCGTCTGCTGCTGTTTCTGCCGCCACCACAGAGAGCTGCCTCTTGCCCCCTGCCACATCCCATCCCATCCCAGTTGTCTGACTCGCAAATTATATACACACAATCCCTACACACACACACACACATATATACATATAATAAAATTGCACAAAATAAAAAATACCAAACGCAAATGCAATTGCAATCAAACGTTGCCATGGAGAACAGACGCCGGTTTTCGGGCAGAAATTTAATGCAACTCCCGAACATAATATCCAAATTTAATTGCCATTTAATGGAAAAATAATTAAGCAAAACTGCGCCCGTTCTCGACGGATGTTGCAGCTTCTGTTGCTGACAGCAATGAGTGCAGCTTCAGTTGCAACTCCAGCAGCAGGAGCATGAACGACTCTCGGTTGGCTCTTTAAATTGGTCAAAGATTTAAATAAGACAGGAATTTCCTATATTGCTAGTAGATTTATTCGATTTGAGGAGTTATTTGTTACAAAACTGGTTCGTATTAGTTTACAATTTTAATTAGCCAACCACATGCCCATGCTATACGCCTGACTTATTTCCTGTTTCCAGAAGCCCACAATTACCTTTAAAATAATTACAAGTTCCTTTATTGACAATTACTCTCCGCATTGATGGGAGCCAAACCGAGCATATCCTTGCTGCCCAGGATAATGGACACCAAAATGGTTATTAGCGCCACAGCAGAGCCAGCGAAGCGATGAAGCGACGCGTTGACACTCCACCAAAGCGTGCTGCTAATGAATACTCGAATTACATACGGACAAGCGGACAGAGCGGACAGACGGACAGTCGGACAAGAGGACAGAGAGACAGACGACCCGAACGTATACATAATTGAAAATACATGGAAGGTTACATATGCATATATACATAGTTATATATCTGCAATATTTACATGAACCCAATGGCCGTATAGCATGGCCGAAACATGCATTTTGCATATTTGACGTATTAACTGGGCTTATATCGGGCGGCAGCTGGGGACAGGAGGAGGGCCAGAATGGAGGCCAAGGCGGGAAAGGGGGCGGGGACAACACGCAACAAAATGCCAAACGAAAATGCCAGCGAAATACCAACAAACATTGCACTTTTGCATGCATAATTGTGAAAATTAAAACGAACTGTGCCAGACACCAGCGTAAGGGGGTGGCAGGTTGGGCAGGTGACCGGTGGCCGGTGGCCGTTGGCCAGGTGGGGGTGGTAGGCGTTTGGAGGCGTGGTCGAGTGTCCAGGCAATATGCAAACGAGCTGGGCAAGACTCAGTGCTGGCGGCGGCGGTAGCTGGACAACGGCAGGGCGGCAGGTGCGAAGCAAGCACAGGTGCACGGTCGGTGTTGCTTTTCATTAACATCATAATGATGGTAGAGCGGTGGCAGCCTTAATCCTTTCCAGGACGATGGCGTCAGACTCGAGCTCCGACACAAGCGCGGAGGCGGATGCGGATGCGGACATGGACATTCGCTTGGACACGGTACCTCCTTCGGGCAATTGTGCGCGCACTCACAACAGGAACTTGCGGCGCTGCCGGATATGAGTAATCGCTCAGTCACGTCCCCATCGCTGCATTGCCAAGTCCTGGAGGACTGCAGAAAGATTTTTTACTGTCCAACCCGCCTCGCTCTTGCTGAACAGCAAAACACAATACAGGACACCGACCAGCACAGCCCCGACACTGCTCCGTTCTTCGTGCATGACGTAACCCACAACGGAAATCGCTCAACGTTAGTTGGGCGCGCGTGCAATTCCTCTGGTTAATGCTCGACGGCTGCCTGAGGGGGAGGTGGCGGGCAGGTGGGCAGGTGGGCATGTCCTGGGTCTGCAGGACGCCCATTTAAACTCAATTGAAATGCAGAAGCCGGGAAAGAACCCACCCAAAATGTATAAATTTCAGTGCCCTTGTCACTGTTTACTGCGACAGGACTCACTTTAAGCGGAAATTAAATCAAATTGAGACGACAGTGCACTGAAAAAAAAAAATACCACGCTAAGCGAATAATTTAATTTAAAGTTTAAACTGATTTAAATAAATTGATGTTGATTTACGTTTTTCTATAAACTGGACAACTTTTTGTGGCTACAATCCGAACATGTTTGTTACTTTTGCGGCAATCAGCCATCAAAGCATATTAAATATCACTTTCCTGGCTACAAAGGACACAGGTGAAGCCCACCGACTGCCGCCTGACATCGATATCGATTGGTGGGACATAGTTTTTTGGAGGCCAGTTGAAGAAGTCGCCCTGAAACACGAACTCTTTTTCCGCAAGAAAGTTGAACAACTTTTCACAGTAAATTACAAGGTTCATGCCAGTTAACATTGGACACCTGAAGGACCACGCCCCTCAACCACTGTGCACAACAGCAGCTCCAAGTGAACCAAGCCTCCCTTTGGGTCTGCACCCCAGGGTCCTTTTGCACTTGAAGTCCTGCCAATGGCACTGCCACGCTGTCTGCTCATGGCGCGTACAACATTTAATTTGGACTAATGAAGTTTCTATAAAAAAGAGCGTCTGGAATTGAATTTCTGCCACCAAAACTGCTAAAATACAGCCAGTCAGCGAGGCAGTCAGTCAGCCAAGTGGGGTGCCAAGTCAAGTCAAGTCAAGACGAGTCAACTGAAGACGCGGCAAGTGAAGTCTTCCTGCTCACAATCGAGTGACGTGCAAATTACCACCGAAAAAAAAAGAGCTGAAAACAAACGACTACAGAGTGGCCAAGATGCGGATGAAGATCCGCGGAAACAGGCAGGGAAACCAACAAGAACAACAACTAGAACAACAGCAGGCCCCATGAAACATACAACAGCACACCACATCGTTTCCCATACCACCTTCCACCTTCCACCTGCCACCTGCCGCCTGCCGCCTAATTGTTTTAGTTGTTGTTCCATGAATATGCTAAATTGTCTGCTACAGTTCTGCCGTGGCCTCGCTCTGCAAATGTTTATAAATGCAAATTGGCCGAAAAGTGCAGCACAGCAGCGGCAACAGCAGGAGGAGAACACCAGAACCCTGGATCGTGGATGACGGACGTGCTTGGTTGCATTTCGGCGTCAAAAACAGGCGAGAACCGAAAGTGCCGAGGAGAAGCCATTAACTGCGACGACTGGGAACTGGTGGGGTTTTTTGGGGCACTGTTGATTGAGGAGGACTGAGCATGGGGATAGCCCTGAATGAACAGTCCCGAATGACTGACAGACTGACTGACAACAAAACAATGCTCGGCGATAGCCCTCCGCGATAGTCCGTCCGGGCAGGGCTCACTTTCGTTTTCTGGCCCTGACACCGCGATACGCGGCTGGTGCGATTCGTGATTTGCGATACGAGCTCCGGACTCAGTAGCTGCGGATAGCCGCTGATTGGCAAGTAACCTTCACGCACCACATTCAGTTCAAGTCGGTTGGCAGCCATCTGGGTCGCAATTAAGCGGGTGACAGAGGTGACATGCGGGTATCAGGTTACAGAGGTGACAAATGTGAATCAAAAGATAAAAAATTTTACACGAATCACTTTAAAACTAAATATAGTTCGATAGTCTGTTTGCCGCAAAGCCACAAAATCAATATTTTTAAAAACAAAACCCCTTTGTTGTGTCGCCTCTGACATTTCGAATGCGCCTGTATGCGTATCGCGTATATCAGCTGCCACAAAAACAATTATTTTGTTGCTTTTATTTTTATTTTTATTTTTTTTTATTGAAAGCTGTAAATTTTTGAAACAACGTTGCCGACGCGACTGACATCGTTCGGCGCTGACCTTCTCAAGTTTGTTTGCTTTTGTTTGGCTCATTGCTTTTGCTTTTGCGTTTGGCTTTGCTTTTGTTTTTACTTTGGAAACGAGCTGAGGCCAAAGTTTTATTTGTTTGCCCAACTTGCGCCTGGGACTTGCCCTTGCCCCACCCATTTGTCCCCTCTTAGCACCCCACGGTTCACAATCCACAACGATGACTCTCGGAGGCCTGTGGCACTTGTGCTGCAAAACGCTGCGTGCAATGCTCTCGAAATAGAAATCCATTGGGGACGCCTTGTGAAAAATCAATTTCAATTGTCTCGCACTTATCGAAAAAAACGAAAAACGAGCAAGGAGAATAGAGTTCGGGGTTAACCGACGACTGTACACACTTATGTACGTATTCATTCAACTTTTGGCAAATAAATGTGTTTTTTAATACAAAAAAAAATAGTAAAAATCAAGTATACGCCCTGTGTGTCCCTTAGCGATTCCTATATCTCTGTCAATATTTTTTCGATCCTTGAACAGAATACCTTAAAAGATTCGTGGATCGATTTCCCATCGATCTGCATTAAAACCCTCAAACACATTTTTTGAAACATTTTAAGTGAATTTTTCTGACTTCCTTTTCTGAGAAAACAGGGATATGCCCCAGATAGCCCACATCGATGACTATATTTTTGTTAATATTCATCCGATCCTTAAGCGTCATACTTTAAAAGACTTGTGGGTGGATTGCCCATCAATCTGCATGAAAATCGAGAGACAAACTATTTTAAGATTATTACTATTTTAAAAATTAATTACATTTTTCTGGTGGACTTTAAGAATGGGAAATATTAAGTATACGCTCTGTATGGTCCTAAGCGATGTCTATATCTTTGCCAATATTGAACCAATCCTCAAGCGGAATACCTTAAAAGATTCGTGGATAGAATCCCCATCGATCTGTATTAAAACCTTCCAACACATTTTTTGAAAGATTTTAAGTGCATTTTTCAGATGGACTTCCTTCAAAATTGAAGAAAAGGTTCATAGAAAATCCTATATCTTTGTCACTATTTATCCGATCCGATTGAGAGGAATATATTTCTTGTCGATCATTCTTCATTAGGTTGCACGACATTAGAATACCCTCCGCTAGGGTATAGAGGTGGAAAACAAAAACGGCCGACCAACGAACGTTTCACGAAACGAGTCAATCTTTTGCGCTTTGTTTGTTTTCGGTTTTTCATTTGCACTTAGCAATTGAAAATTTCAATTGTAAATAATTGTTTAATTATCGACAATTGCAGCTGACTGGCTGAGAGCTGAGAGCCGAGCAGCACAACAGCACAACAGCAGACAACAAAGCGTTCGTTTAGCCTGGCTGCCTGGCCTCGCTCGGGCCACCCATTTCCCCATCACCCACCGACAGCCATCAAAAGGCCATAAATCGAAATCTGAGTCATGGACATGGAAATATGCGAATGGATATATGGAAGGTATACATATATGGGATAATTAAAGAGCCAGAGTCGAAGCCAAATGCGCTATAATTACAATGTACAATGTATTTCGCTCGGTGCGTATGTCTAATCAACCACATGGCGTATACGCAATCCACATTACGTATACGCCGTGGTGTCGGATAGTCCATTATGTGCAATACATAAATTATGCATCAATCAGTGTGGCCAGCCTAATCGGATTGAATGCATTTCCATAGCGCGACATCGTTCCATTGAATCGAAGATGAGGAAATTAGTTTGCCATTCAGACTGAATCTCGGCCGGTTGACTCTAAACTAGTTATGTGGCTGCCACTGCAATTGCAATTGTCTGCCGGCAGCGGCAGCCTCTCTGCTCCACTTAACATTTTTCAGCTTCAACTTTCCAATCGCAGCCACTAAAGCGCTCAAACTTTGGCAGCTAGCCCCCCGTATAGTCCGCCGCGACATCATAATTTGCGGGCCCAAGCACGGAGTGGCTGACAAGTTGCGCCTGCCAAGCAATACCAGCTCCGATGACTGACAGCCGCTTTGTCTAGCTCTGGCTCCGTCTCTGACTCTGGCCAAGACTTTCACCGACGAAAAACGCACACACACACACACACACACTCACATATGTCATACTGGAAAGCCGAAACCGAAAATGGGCTGAGAAAGAGAAAGACAAACAGAGAAGAGATTGAGAAAAAGAAATCCCTAACCTACCACACCTCAAAAGCTCAGAGCTCCCAGCTTGAAGTTCCGCCGAAAGAAAGAAAGGCAGTTAAGACGACAGCTCGAAATTGGCCATAATCAAAACAGAAAACAGAAACGTAGACCTCATCATGTTCGACCATCAATCATGGCCAAAGAGAAACGCGCGTGGCAAGTTGAATGTGCCACAAAATAATAAAATGGACAAAAAAGGGCATCCTTAAGGGAAGGAGGATAAAACAGTTGCCACACAGTCCCCGATACCAATCCCCAGCCAGGAATTATGGCCAACAAAGAGCACACACACGGACACAAGACACAGTCATCGACTTGTGGTCAGCAGATGTGAGAATCCAACCAGAAGACAGAGACCGACAACTCTCGGTTAGAAAGGGACAGGACGAAGGGGAGCCGGGAGTCTGGAGTCGGGACTATCGGTGGCACAATGAAGTGTTTAGTAAACAAATTGCGGTTGCCTTTGATAATACGCAGCTCAGCTTAGCACATCGAATGGAGGCTGGAGGGTCGAAGGCGGCGGGGAGCTAAGCGATGCGCAGCCAAGTGGGTGGAGGTGGTGCGGGGTGGTACGGGGCGGGGTGGGCGTGGCTGGGATGAGCCAAGTTATAAGTGCATTGCACCGAAATATCGATTGACAGAGCAGCTGGAGCAGCAGCAGCAGCAGCAAAGACGACAATCAAAGCTGGCGGGTTCAGACATTCAACTTAAAATGCGTGTGTGTGCACTGAGAGAAATGTTTCAACTGGTAATAACACTGGTAATTCTTTGCCAAGATGTAGGTTTGTTTTTATAAATAAAATTACATTTTTACTCTTAAAAGCTTTCGCCACAAAAATTCATAGACAACCATCTTGAAGAGCGAAAATACCGGTGACGAACGCACATACACATACATCGACTAAAACATAAATTTTGTGACAAAAAAATCTATAAATAGTTAAAAGTTAATAAAACTTGCATTAGAATAGATATCAAAATGAAATTAAAAGCTTTCCCGACTCAAATTCCTTGAAATCCAGGTCACATTTTTCCACCCGGTGCAATTTCTTGAGTTTTCTGGGAGCCCCATTAAAAGGACATTGAATGTGAGCGGGCGGTGGGGGCGGAGGGGGGCTATTAAGTGGGGGAGACTGTGGCGGGGCGTTGGCGTTGGCGCTTTGACGGCATCAACGTCACGCAAAAAACCGAAGGGAAACCATAAACTCAAATTAATGACCTCAGCCGGCGGGAGCAGAGACAGTCACTGAAAAAAAGAAAACGAGACAACGGCCAGCGTCGTCGGACAAATGTTGAAAGACGAGACTGAAGCCAATAAGACCTCCAAGAACAACAATGCCGGGGTAAAAATAATAATAATAAGACGACGAACTAAAAACCCAAGACAGAAGCAGAATCAGGAGCAGGAGCAGGAGCAGGAGCAGGAGCAGGAGTGGAGCTGGAGGAGCAGTAGCAGAACAACGGCAGAGCAAGTCCAACTCGATGTCTGGCCGTGATTTACCGTTAACAGTTTTTTGTTGTTGAAAATTAATCTTATTGCAGGCGATTTCACTGCGATTTTCACTGCACTCTGCCACACAAACCTACATGCCTGCATATACCAAGATTTAAGATATATACAAATTGGAGCTGCTCCAGAGCAAAGCGGCAGATGGTCATGGGGAATCAGCTTTCGGCTTTCGGCTCTCGGATCTCGAATCTCTGCTCCGGAGTCCGGGCTCTCCATTCGGCCTGCTCTGTGATTATGCAGTCGACGTTTCAGTCTCAGTCTCAGTCTCCGTCTCCGTCCGTCACAGTCGATTTGTTGTCAAACTGGTTTTACAAATATTTTGCGTTAATCTGGAAGCCCCAGCGATGAGGGCCAGGCCAGCGAGTGGCGGCCGGAGGGCGGCGGAGCTGGGGCATCAGTTACATTGCAGCACAGCTCTCCAGTGAAAGTCTCCTGTGCCCGCCGTGCGCCGTCCGCCATCCGCCAACCGTCCCCCGCCCTCAGCTAGTTAGTGCCCCGAGCACATTCAATTAGATTTAGCTCTGACTCCTCAGATTCAGCTCCAGTATTAGCTGCTGCTATGGCTTGGCTTTAAGCCCCCTTCTGTCCGGGCTCATTCATGGCTCGGTATTTACAGCCAATTATGAGACAAACAAGTCCGACTCGCTGACACCAAATACCTTACCTACACTTAGAACAAGGTCTTAGCAAGTATTGCTTTGATTCGCAAACACCACTCACCTGGGCATTGAAGTCGAATAGGTACTCCGGGCGCAGCGGACAGGGCAGGCCGCACTTGCAGGTACCCTGGGAGAGCAGATAGTCCTTGATCTGGAACTGCGTGCGCAGCGTCCTGCCGGAGGGGCTGCAAATAAAATGGTAGAATGGTAGAGTGGGTTGAAATCCGTTAGTAAGATTAATTAAGCGACAGCCCTCGGGTCTAAACGCACAATTTGTTCTATAGAAATTATGCAATTACCCAAGGCCACTCGCCCGCCAAATGCCCTTTGAGTCGTCGCCCACCACACCGCCGGCGGGCAATTAGCCTGGCCAGAACGAGGCACGAGTGCTAGCTGGCTGGTTGGCTGGCTGGCTGGCTAAGCGAGTGCTTGATTAGCCGCTAATTAGCATAATGGGCATTAACATGACAATGTAAAACGACTATCCGAGCGCATAAATTAATCCCAATCAGAGCCGATCGCAGGGCGAATAAGTGCGCGTCGATCTGCGCATAATTCTACCGTCTGGTAACTGGTTCTCTGCGTGATATCTCTGGCAACAGTGCCCTCCTTTAAAGGGTTCTGTGACTAGGATTTTTGGGGTGAACCAGCTGGGGGAAAATGCGCAACAGTTCTGAGGCTGGATTCTTGCCTCGACATCTGCGAGAACAAAGGAGCTCCTAACTCATACATATGCACACATTTAGCGATTCCGAAAACACGCCTATGCGCAATAAAAAAATTATGAAAAGGCAAAAAATTGATTTAAATTTTGGGCACTTAAATACCAAAATGAAGAATAACTCAAACCCGACACACAACAGAAAAAAAAAACACAAAAAAGGAACCCTGCGAATCAAGTTTGAATAAAACGAAGCCAAGCCCCTCGAACAACATCGAACGGGCGGTTTCCACTTCTTTTCAAAACGACACGTTAACCCTTTAGAGCCCGCCGTTCTCATCCGACTGGGCCACGCATGACCGCAAATCTGACGACATAAATGGGGTTACTTTTGCACAAAAAACCAAAAACCAGAAAAAACCATAGGAATATAAATAAAATAAGGAGGGGAATGAAAAAAGTGAGGAGGAGCTGCTTATTAATTGTAAAGTGTGAGCACGTTGAAGGAATCAAGGGCGCTGATGATGACGCCGTTCGAGAAATGAGTCGAGAGGAGTCTAATGGCGAGGCTCAAGTTCCCAAAACCCATGCCCTGAACCGCTCCCTGCAAAGGTCCGTATGGGAAATCTGAATAATGCATGAAGTGTGAAAGCGGCAAAGGCATTAAATGAAACGACGACGACGACGACGACAGCAACAGGAGCTACAGCAACCTCTGCTCTGGAGATATGGATGGCGATGGAGCTGGATCGGGTGAAGGAGCTGGAGAATCAGCAGAGACAACAATATAATTGAGCGACAGAAGCATCAGAGAAACGGCAGCAACGAGAATCGTGTTACGGGTTAAACAAGTATGCGAATTGTCAATTGAGTAGCCCTTTTAGCTGGCCAAACAGGAGATGCTCCCATCTACCATCTACTCCCAGTGTCGGTCTCAGCCTCATCTTCATCCTCATCCTCATCCTCATCATCTTCATCAATGGCAATGCGAAACGGAAACTGGTTCTGGTTTGTTTTATTAATTATTTTTAACTACTTACGAGGCCCAGAGGTTTTTCAGACCGACTCTGACTCTGTCCGAGACTCGTTTGAGATTGGAAAAATCGATGGCAAGTCGATTGCCAGACAACACGATGGCCAGGTCCTTCGGGAGGAAGGAAGAGCAAGAGGTCGAGGGGGTAATGCGATTGAAAGAAACGGAGAATCATCAACGCCAAAAGCTTATGGCTCAATTTGGATGCAGCTGGCGTGGCGAGAAGCTTAAGAGCCCACCGCTTACCACTGGGCCAGGTTGGCCTGAGAAGGGTGGGATTGGATATGGGTCTGGTATCAGTAGAGTTTCAGAGTCAGAGTCATGCAGAGAACAAAATAAGTCGCAATAAAAGCAAGTTGAAGACACCTCTTTAAAGGTAATTGAAATTTTTATAGAGCCATACAGTCCATGGGGGACTGTGGAGAAGGGATGGCCTTTATGAAGGGATTTTAAAACAAAGGCTGGTTCCTGTTCCTACTTTCAATTTCGCAGCGCATGTTCCTCTCGGCGAGGAAAACTCTATATTTCCTTTCGGTGTGCCAGACCGAGAAGTTGGCAGCTCATTAAATTCCTTTTCTTCTCCTCGCACTTTGTTTTTTTTTTGTTTTTTTGTGTGGTATTTGCACAAAATGCGCTAATAACGTGAGTGGCTCTGACTGCGGCAAGAACCGCAGGCATCTCCTCCTCTGCCCCATTGCTCTGTGGCCACATGAAAGGCGTTAAGCTAACGAGTTAAAATAATTTAATAAATTACACACAAAACGCCAAGTGCCAAAGAGGTACTGTCGAGTGGCCATCATCATCTGGCAACGGCCTCCTCCTTTCCCCTGAGACTCTGTCCAAATAGGTGGAAACGCTGCACGCCCCTGTGACCTTGAGGGCGCCCTCGAGCCGCGGCAGACAGCTGGGTCTGGGACTGGGACTGGGGAGTGGGCCTGAGCCTATTACTAAATTAATAATCCCAAACAGAGCAAACACAAAACCGTCAGCACTAGCAACAGAAACAACAGCAACATGGCCTAAAGGCGAAATCAGCAGCAGGACCAGGCCAGATACTCTGTGGCGCATGAAACTGTAAAAAATTATCGCACAAAGGCAGACGAACGAGGTGGAGAGAGGCCAGGAGTGGGTTGGCGATGCCAACGAACCGGGGCAATCCTTTCAGCCATCCGTTTATCCGTTGTCCTTGCCAGCCATGTCCTTGACAACGCAAAGGAGCAGCCCACAAAGCGGTCGGAAACAGCCAAACGAAAAGTGAATCATGCCCACGCGATAAACGAATATGTATTTTCGAAGGAAGGCATCTGCCCGTCTGCGGCTGAGTCATCGAATTTTAAATGTCCTATTGAGAAGGAGTTTAATGGGACTTTCATCAACTTGAAGATGAAATACAAGCACAGATAGATCCTAATAGATTTATCAAAAAGTCCCAGCGCCGAATCAGAAAATGGGCTTTCCCACGATGCTACAGGGAGACTCGAACGACAAATTCGCGCGGTGGGCGTTGACCAAAGTCAACAAGCCAACACTAAGCCGGGGGATTTGCAACGAGTGCCGCCTAAATGTGAGCAAAATAAACACATTTCAAAGGCCGGAGAATACCCATGGCTGAGTGTCTCCGTCTGCCTGTCTGTCTGTCTGTCAGTCCGGCTGAGTGACTAGCCGGCTGACTGACAATGCAGGCAGGCAACGCAGGACGGACCTCTGCTGATGCAACCTACGCGTTCGTTGAAAGGTAAAATAAAAAAAAAGAAGAAAAGGTAGAAGCGGACCAGAGGCAGCGGGGTGTTCGCATTAGGAAAATTGAAAACTGCTTGAATCGGACAGGCTGGACAAACTATTCCGCATTCTTTTGCGAGCTGGCGGGGCGCTTTCGATTCGGCTCGAGTCGCCCCTCGATCGGCGATCTCCAGCTGCCGTTTTGGATTTATGATTTATGTGCGCAGTGGGCGGCCTCAGGCATCTCTGACTCTGACTCTGGCTGTGGCTCGGTTGACCTGGTCACAGTTTGTTATACCATATATTTTTGCCCTCTCCTCTATCACATGATTTTTGCAATTATTCCGCCCTCTGCTGATGTCACGTTGCGCCGAAAGCATTAGCACTTGAGCAAACAGCAAGCGGGAAGAGATTCCAAATGCTTGCGCAACAATTATTGATTTAGAACACAATTCGGGTGCAACATTCCTTCCGAGAAACATCCAAAACGTGGACGGAAGCTAAACAAGAAGAGGTATTCATGTTGGTCGACGCCAGAGCCGAGTCACCACCACTCGGCTTGATTGCAGAAGGATTTGTGTGGTTTCCTGAGACGATTTGGCTCTGCCTTTAACCATTCAGCTCCTATAATATTGTAAGTGCTCAGACTTAAAGTAAAGCCCGCCTTTTTGGGCATTTTCGTTCGTTTTAGTGCGCCCTTTTCAACCCTTTTTTATTTGCAAAATCGACAATTGAAGGTCCGACAAATACCAGCGGAGGGTCTGGAGGGGTTATCTGGGCTTGCGAACCACGAAAAAGAATGCCGGACTCGGAAATTTGCAAGGGGGCTGCCGAGTCGAGCCGTTTGGCAAACAGCAACATCTATAGGAGACCCGGCAGCAACACGCAACATGGAAGTGAACAGCTGCCGCCGCTGCTATCCGGTGGTGGACAATGACAGCGCTTGACACACGATGGCATGTGATCACAGGAGGGACAGAGGACATGGCAACCGAGGCGAAGCGGTGCCCTCAAAGTGTGTCCTGGAAGGGTAATGTAAGTAAGTGAGTGAAATGTGACATTGCCCGGTAAATGGAGTGCGGCGGATAAGCTGCAACATCTTGGCGCTTCAACGACGTGAGCGCAATAATCATGAAGCCGTGTTGGGCCCGTAATGATTTCTGTCATAAGCAGCCCCCAGGCCAGGCTTTAGAAGGCAAAAACAAACAGATTGGGATGGAATATCCCTGAAAGCTTTCAATCTGCCAATCGACCGTAATCTGGGCTCTCACCCATCGCGGAGCTACACAGCTGCGGGCTAAACTATCCGAATGGAACCAGACGAGACCAGTCAAGCACCTCAGAAGTGCCAGCCACTTATGAAATCAACAATTACCCAACATCGGCAATGGCCGAAAGGCAACAGAATCAACAACAGCCACAGCTACGGACTGAGTTTGCACTGAGAGCCCAAAAAAAAAAAAAAACTTGCATAGTTTTCAGGCATTTCCCCCACACAACGAGACAGTGAGAACAATTATAAGTACCCCTCCTGGCAGACATAGCCACATGCTCGCACTCGTAGTCGATGCTTTTCAACATATTTGAGTAAACATTTTATTTGAGTTTGTAATTATGTGTGCTTGATGATAACTCGCAGATAATGCCAGGTAAATATTTGCCTCGACTCGTTGATGGTTGATGGTTGATGGTTGATGGCTGCTATGGTTGCTATTGCTTGTGCTGCCTGGTTGCAAAAACATTTCTGACACGACTACTGCAAACCCCCCAGACGCCCACTAACATTGTGCCACCACCGTTGCAACACCCCCTCGCTCTCTTTATCTCTCTGACCCCTGGACACACTGGCATTTCCTGATCAGGCAGGAGGGGGAGGCCAGAGAGGAGGGCACTGAACATTTTTATGGTTTCTCGAATGCGTTCGCCAGACAATAACCAGATTGACTTTTAGCCCGGGCCCCCAAAGTGCTGTAAATGTCATGTCCGTAGTACGAACAACACAGCCCCGCGGTCGAGTGAATGGCGCTGTCGAGAGTGCTCAACCAGGCGATATCCTGTATCCCATATCAGTATCCGATAGCTAAGATTTTCCTGAACAAATATCTACCCCCTCGAATAGTGGGACACTCACCTGATGTAGGCCACTTCATTGTTGTTGGTTAAGCGACGCCAGCCAGGAGCCAAATTCCCATTGTAGCTAGTATTGAACTTCCTGTTGGTTTGGTTGCTGTTGCTACTGTTGCTGTTGCTGCTGCTGTTGCTGCTGGTGCTGTTGCTGTTGCTGGTAGTACCGCTGGGGATGGGGTTGTTAGCTTTGGCAACATTCTTGGCATAGAGCTGATTGTTCTGACTCAATTGACGCGATGCAATTGTTGTCGGCAGGCAATGCACCGCACTAGCTACAGTGACGGAGACAGCAGCAGCAACAGTTGCCGCCGCCGTCGATTTAACTGGCAACTTTATTTGCGCCTGACGCTGTTTGGCTTGCTGCTGCTGCTGCTGCTGTTGCAGAAGCTGGGGACTGGCGGTGGGGCAGACAAATATATGCTGTTGACTGGTGCGCTGCTGCAGTTGCAGATTCGCCGCTTGCATCATGTTGCCGCTGCCATTCCCATTGCCGTTTACCAAGCCAGCTGGTAGTATCTGTTGCGTATGTTGCTGATGTTGCATCGATGTTGCACTTGTAACGACCCGCGATACAAATTTCGTCTGTTGCTGTTGATGGAAAAATTGATGTTGCTGTTGCTGCTGCTGCTGTTGTTGTTGCTGCTGCTGCTGCTTGAACATATTGATCTGTTGTTGCTGCTGCTGCTGCTGCGTGATGCATCTCGCTTGCAACCGTCTCAGCACTGCCAGCAATGTTTAGCTTGTGCTGGTGCTGATGTTGCTGCTGTTGCTGTTGCTGTTGCTGTCCAGCGGAAGCAGCGGCCATGGCAGCCGTTTACGAGCCTCTCCGCGATTTAAGGGCTGAAAGAGTTGCAAGAGAACGACAGTTATTTAATGCCCACTTTTAAAAAATATTACTAATGCACTTTGGGGGATAAATGCCCGAGTTTAAGAATGCCTATGACACAATATGAGAGCTTCGATTTGGGGTGACTCAGTTGGAGAATTAAATCGCTGGGAATTGCGTAGTTTTGTGGCCATTGACTCGTAAGCTCACTACAGGGATTTCAGGCCCAATCACGTTTATGCGTAATGGCCGATTCCACAGGTCTGAGCCAAAAGCTACATGACTTCCGACAAATACGAGGGCACTTAATAGATATTGCCATTTGGAAACTGGGCAGTCGTATAAACGACAAATCATGGGCAATCTTAGGCCTGCCGCACCTTTTTCTCCTTGTTTATGTTTATTGGCTTGTTGGTTTTTGCCATATTCCGCTATCTGCTCACCTTTTAGCTTGCTTTTCGGCTCGGCTCGCTCATTTGCCAGCATATTAAATTAATTTTGAGTTATTGTGTAAACGAGACGCGGCCATGTCATGTTTATGTTATTTATTTTTTGTTTTTTTTTTTTTATTTTTTGTTTTTGTTTTTACTTTTATGGTTGTGGTTTTGTTTTCAAAAACACTTAATTTCACTTTTTTTCTCTTTTACTTCTTACTTATACTTTGTATTCAACTTTTCCTTCTGTAATAATGCGACAACGACTTTTGTATTTTGCCTTGTGGCTGCCTCGCTGCCCCCACGCCCCCTCAGTTGTTTTTGTTGTTGTTGTTATTGTTGTTGGATGGCTCTTTTTTTAACAATCTGGTGCTCATGACTTCATTTGGAATTCAGAAAACGAACGCCAGCACAGCACACACAGCAGTGGAGAGCAAAGAGCGCACAGCGCGTAAAAGTAGGTGAATGGAGCATGAAGACGCCAGCCAAGCCAGCCAAGAGGGTGGAGGAGGGTGGGTGGGTGTACCTCTGGCTTGGCAGTACGATTCCAGGACGTATCTAGCTAGATACATATGTATCTTTGGGATCGTTTCATCGCTACTGTAACACAATTATTCGCAGACCGACCAGACGCAGACCGATATAATATCTATAATTAATTAATGCGTGCTGTGGACACCACCTGCCCTCGGGTTCTGCTCGAGCGATCAACACACAAACAACAATAACAACAACAACAACAAAGGCAAGAGAGCAGCTGTTTGCCTTGGGCAGTGGGATGAAAACGCTTGTAGAGCTATTGGGCAATGAAAACGCGTGCCTTTGCTGTATTTACTGCTGCTGCTGCTGCTGCTGTTATAATATGTACAAAGTGACCTCAATACGCATTACTATGGGCACAAGGCACACACACACACACCACACCACACACCACACCACGCCACATTCACAATTTATCTGCAGCTGCACTCGTCGGAGGCCCAGCACCAGACTGGCCCAGGTCGTACTCAGATTACACCAAAATACACCGAACGGCAATTAAATATGAATTAATTACAACGCTTTTGATTCACGCAATATTTCTCTATTTCGTTTCTCCGCCCGCCGAGTCCCTCTCGCTCACGAAAATTTTCGCTGCCTTCGGGAAGGCACAGGCACGGAGGCCTTTGGTTGGCCGTATTTCGCCTTTCGCCACCCCCTGGCTCTGACGCTGCCAATTGCCCGATTTACGCACCCAATTACGCCTCGAACTTATCCGCATTTGCTTCACTATTTTGGGGCTTTTTTATGGCCAATCGATTGACCAAATTCCGTGCACTTTCGCGAAAAACAAACGCCCGCACTTTTTCTCTTCGGTGCTCCACGGCTCGGATTCGGGTGCCACTGTGCGATTTTTTTATTTTGTTGGTATTATTTTTATTATTTTATTATTATTGTGGTATTATTTCCGACCTCTTGTTTCTCGCTCCGAACGTGCATTTTGATCTCAACTGGCGCACTTTTGCATGTACCGATTGCCAACCGTTTGAAGTGCGAAACGTATCTCGTATCTTTCGGATGTTTGGATGTTTAACCAATGGCCAGGTCCGAGATACTCAGCTGTTTTTGGCTTGAGCTGAAGCTACTAGTTGCAATCTGGCTTTTTTGGCTATTTTGGCAGCCCTGGGTCTGAAGGAGAACCTCTATTCACCTCTCGCTTGCACAGCCGCACTTTTTCCTTCGAACTTGTTCGAGTTCGATACATGAATTCAGTCCGACATTCTCAGCTGTTTTTAATTGTAGCTAAATTTGACTATTTTTGGCTACTTCGGCACCTCTAAGATATCAGAGCGGTTATTTTGGCCATTTATTAGAAATATATATATTTCAAACCTGAAAAATGGGTTAACATATTTATAGATGCTATTTGCTAAAATCCCAGCTATTGTATTTAACAGTTTTATATCTATAAATATATGGTATATGAACTATTTTGTTCGAGAGCGACACCACTGTTTCAAATTCCTCTGTTCATCGGGCTAGCACAGCTGTTTCTTTCATTCTAACCGGTTCGTACATTATCGATATTATAATATTTTTTTAGATTTGTTCTTAAAATTTGTAGTCTTAATATGTAAAAGATAATACCAAACTGATTCAAATATGAGTTGTTGTTATCATTTTGATAAATTTTTCGATATTTTATAATTCCAATTGGATTTAAAAAGTAACGACCCCTTGTGCGGGCTTTTTCGATAGCAAATTCCTCTACTTTAACCTTCGGTCACTCTGACATCAACAAAAGGCGCGCGGTGCCGGCAATTATTAAGACAATTCGCGAAAATCGTAAATAAGCGGATTTGGTGAAAGGTAAAGCAACTTGCTATGTCCTCCGGCTCCTCCAGCAACGCCTGCAAGCTGCTGCTGCTCGGGCGCTGCCTTCGGGCCGTGCTCCTGA
The DNA here is from genome assembly GCA_035045925.1 of Drosophila atripex. Taxonomy (NCBI): domain Eukaryota; kingdom Metazoa; phylum Arthropoda; class Insecta; order Diptera; family Drosophilidae; genus Drosophila; species Drosophila atripex. Next base: position 251,859 of record JAWNOP010000022.1, on the reverse strand, counting down.
GTGCAGGAATTCAGTTTCAGCTCCTGCTCGTGTTCCTACTGTTAGTGAACTTCCAGCTTCTGAGCCCACTGGACTGGGTTAGCGGGACAGTGGGTCTAATATGCAGCTGGTACACCTGGTTTGCCAGCATTCCGTTACTAGCGGCTGTTGTGGTCTACGGAGTGGCCTTGTGCCAGCAGCACTTGGTGGAGCGCCCCTACTGTCCCACTCGTTACCGATGGATTCTGCATTACGGGCCGCGAAAACTCTTCTTCCTGGGTGCCCACCTTCTGGTGGGGTTTCTTACGGCCTGGCTGTACACGGGCTACCTCCAGACTGACTACAGGTGCGTGAAAAAAAAAGTTTATGAATGCACAATCTTAATTCTTTCGTTTTTTAGGCATCTTAGTTATAAGTGCTACGGCGAGGACTGCATAAGTGGCTACCACGTTTATATGCTTGGCATGGGTCTTACAGCCGGTTGCTATTATTTTGTGTCTGTGCACAAGCGGCAGGAAGTCTCCATCAAGTTTCCCATTGTAGAGCAAACCCTCGGCGAGAAACTTCGTGAGCTGCTTTACGCCACCTTGGCACGATCCTTGGTCCGGTCCATACTCCCAACCCTCAGCTATACCATGGTCTTTTGGATTTTGGGAAGACTGGTTTGTCAGAGATTAAGTCATATCTTGGACATAAATATGGATGAGCGAATGGTAGGCTTTTTTGGTGTTGTGAGCAATGTAAAGCTACTTTTCTATGGCTGGCTGCTGACGGCCCAGATCCTGAGCAACATGCATCTGATGCGCAGCTTCTACGGCATACTGCTGTGCGAGGATCTGCCTCTGGTGATAACCAAGCAAAAATCCGCCTTTGCAAGCGACCAGGAAGTCACATTGGTGGCCGGTCTTGGAGTCTTCAATGTGTACGTCGTTCAATGCCTAGCCGCCAATTTCTTCTATAAGCTGGCAATGCGAAAAGACTCAAAGGAGCGAGCGGAGATCTTCCAGCTAACAGAGCCCGGCAACCGTCCGGCCAACTGGCGGGCTCTCTGCGATCAGTGCCTAGTCATTCTAAACAGCTTTACGGATGATCTGATCGAGTCCATGCAAAAGATTAGTGTGCTCAAGGGAGCCCAAAACCTTCCACTGCCACAAACGATTGATTCCACCAGCACAAGCATCATGGCGGAAAGACTATTGCTGCGCCAGTATAACCAGTTGCACGGTATCCGGCAAATAGCCTCGCCTCCACGCAATGTCGCAATGGATCTGCCGGCTGATGGCATCCGGCACATGCCCAACTGGTGTGAGCGGGTTTCGACGCAACTGGAGCAGGCTCTGCATCGGCTGGTGAACAGAGTTCCTGGAATTTTATACCTTTTCAGCGAGCCGGAGGGTTCTAAAACCAACTTCTTGCTGGTCAACTCCCAGCCCCTAGTCTACGTCACCCAGGCTCTGGCCCAAATATGCGTGGCGTCCCTTAATGAGGACCAGTACGGTGTGGTCCAAAACGATCTGCCGGCCATTGTGAAAGCGATCAACAAGCTACGCGGTGAGCTTGACAAACTGAACAGTGTGATGGGCAACCTACGGGCTCCTAGCTCAGAATTCAACGTTCTACGATCAGCCGTTCGCCGCAGTCTCTACACCATTTGTAACTCCTTCTGCGACTATCTGGGGGATCTGTTGCCACCCGGGGAGGAGCTCCACCAACTTCAGGCCTTCATTCAACAGGAGTAGAAGGATCTCTAGACCAGCTCATCATCACTCATTTTGTAAACTGTTTTTCATCTCTATTTAGTTGTTATCTGCGGTAACAATAAAAATTAATAAATACAACTAGAAACGTACAATAGTTATATACAGCTATTGACTTTTTTACTTAGAGTACGTAATGATAACACGCGATTTGATCATAACAAGCATCAATGAAATGGGCTTCAGGTGAATGTGTTGTACAGCAGGAGCACTTAATGTTCCTCCATGGCCACAGCAAACATAAGCAGAGCCACGTCCTGCTCCAGTTGTTTTGGTCATTGGTCTACTTTTAATGGCAGTGAAGATGCAACGTTGGCCGCCTCGCCGAGCGACTGCTCCAGTTGCTCCGCCACCTCGTCAATATGTTGTAGGGCCTCCTTCGCCTTGCGATTGCGGCCATCGACGAAAATCTGCGTCTCCAGGAAGTTAAGGGCACGGAATGCCATGCCGCCTTGTGGATCATAAAAGCCGTCGAAGCTCTTGGGTAGTCGGGCATTGGCGCTCTGGTCAGGGGTAGTTGGGTCGAAGGGAACATACTCCTGCAGCGGCTCTTTGTGCCATCGGAAAATATTACGCGAATCTGGAGAAAATGAATACCTTTAGACTATATTGCTTGGGTGTACAAGTAGCTAATTAACCTAAGTCAGCTAGAACCCGCGTCATCTCTCGAATCTGGGCGTCCTGTCGCTCCAGGCGAAATCCCATCTCCGTCAGGGTGTTGGTCAGCTGCATCTTCTCGATCTGCGCGGCTTCGTTTTTCTTGTTTTCCTTAGCGGTTTGTCTGTGGGGATATGTCTTTTATAACATGGATGTCAGTCTATTTTACTTCCTAGGTGCACCTACCGCGAGTACTCGAAAATCAGCAGACCAGCACCAATGGCAAAGATGATGAACTCGCCTAGCAGATTGGCACCCAGCTCAATGGCCATTGCCTCGTTCAAGGGCGGTACGTTGACACTCCTTCCGCCCATGTTCAGCGCCCACATCTTGGTCTTCACCTCTACCCAGTTGTAAACTGAAAATAATAAGGATTTAATCACTCTCTTAATCACTGCCAGAGTGTGTTACTTACACTGTGCCGGCGGCATGCAAATGTACTTCCTAAAAAACGGGCTGGACTTGGCGTTTGACTTAAGGACGTTGGCGATCGGCTTGCTGACCTGCTTGATGGCCAAGACGCCGAGCTTGGCCGCAGGAAAGACACCTATTACCATTTCTTTATTTATTCCTGGCTATTACAAAATATTCACGAAGAGCTTTGCGGACTAGTTTAGTGTTACCAAATGTGGGGAGACGCACTAGCCCCATGCGCGAGACTTCGCGTTTTGGCCACACTGATGTATTTGAATCTGCCATTTTGACAGAAGGTGACCGTAAATCAGGACTTTTCCGTTTCCGTTAAAGGTGAGTTGCAATTTGCAAATTGGCGATAAATTTTTCTAAGGAGCACAACCGCAGAACTTAAAAAAAAAATGCCGGGCGTTACCGTAAAGGACATCGATCAGCACGTTATTACCAAGACGTTGGCTGCTTATTTGAAGAAGTCTGGAAAAGTTGTGGTGCCAGAACAAGCCGACTACATCAAAACGGCCAAGTTCAAGGAGACGGCTCCCACCGAGGCAGACTGGTTCTATACACGTTGCGCCTCCATAATGCGCCACCTGTATATCCGTAGCCCTTCTGGAGTGGCTGCTTTTACGAAGATCTACGGAGGGCGCAAGCGCAACGGAGTGCGTCCTTCTAACTATTGTCGCTCTTCAGACGGATGCATTCGCAAGGTAAGGTGCTCGATTTTAGTTCTTTAGTTTTTAATTTTCAAATGAGCGATTCCTTCCCAAGGCTCTTCAGGCTTTGGAGGCGGCTCGCATGGTGGAGAAGCACCCTGACGGCGGCCGCAAGTTGACGCCCAATGGTCAGCGCGACATGGACCGCTTGGCTAACCAAATTGTGGCCAAACAGCGCCAGGCCAGCTACCAGCAGAACACCGTGATATTAACTTCTTAAACTAAATCTTTAAATACACACATACATATGTAAAATTAGCGCAGGGCGCTTTTAAATACAAATACAAATATGAACATGATTTGGGAAATTTTTATTGGCACGTGCACAAAATGGCGAACTTAATTAAAAATGGCTGCTTCCATTACTGACATTGTTAGCTGGTCCACATATCAGTGGCTTTTTGATTTGTAGGAGTCTTGAAACCGCGTACTATGACCTCCGCCTGCCACCACCCGCTGATTTCCTTGGAAGCTTGACTGCAATCTCGGATCTTGTCACATTCTTCGTCCGACTTGTCCAGATTCAGCAAGCCCAGATCCTCATAAATATCGAGCTGCCTACAGCATCTCAGCTCCGCACCCGCACTATCAATTTCATGAAGCAGATGCAAGTGAACATTCTTGCAGCTGCGTGGTAGTTTACTAAGTACATCCTTGGGGATCCAGTTCGCCGTTTCTGGCTTTTGATGGGTGTTTTCCGTGTCTTTGAAGAGTTCTATTTCTAAAAACACATTAGTGGCATTGAGGTCGGTAGAAAAGAGCGTATATAGCTCCTCGCAGGTGAGAAGTCGGAGCAGGGTCTGGTTAATGCGGCCTTCGGGGAGTGCATGATGCTCGCAAAAGTGATGCCTAGATATGGAGTCGTGTGGGATGTGCAGAGTGTACGACTCCGTGGGCATAAAAGTGTTCGTCCCAAAAAGAAACCTCAGACTCTTCACATCCGAGGTCCTGAAAGCATTACGAATGAGCTGTGAAAAGAGTGGGTGGTAAATTACTTGAAATGATATGAAAGGTGAAAGGTGTTCCAGCACCTACCTCTCTCATGTCGCTGATGGATTCCTTTGTCGCCTTAGCCCTGGACCGCTGCTGGTTGAGCTGATAATGGGAAAAAGAGTCCCTTTCATTCAGTTTGTCCTCATTCGACCATTTTTCAACATAATATTTGTAGGTTTTATACACAAAGGGAATCTGGCGGCGTTGGAAGAGCAGAAAGTCCAGAATGCCATTCACAAACTCTGCAGCTGTTCCCGTTGTCAACACCTCAACGTTGTCAAGTTTAAGATCAATGTTCTTTATATTAGGATCCATCTAAAGGAATGAATAATAACAATTCTGTTTTTAACAATTCGCGGCAGAATCCAAACAATAAACAAACAAACAGTGCTGCCTGACTTTCCCAAGCAACCAGATCACGTTGCCAGACAGTTATATTTCGGCCGTGTGTACACACTAGCTATCCAGCCGCAGCCAACTTTGCGTTGGTTATGACTAGTAGAAATTCTGTTTGTTGCCGACGATAAAAAAATTCACAAAAGATTTAGGCAGCAAGAAAGTACAGCAGCAATATGGTAAGACGCCACACAAAAAACCAATGAATTTTAGTTGATTGTAGTACTGCTACAGGGACAAAATCAATCGGCCCAAGGGGGAGCTGGCGACAAGAAGGATGATAAGGACAAAAAGAAGAAGTACGAGCCACCAATTCCGACCCGCGTCGGCAAGAAGAAGCGCCGTGCAAAGGGTCCGGATGCGGCCATGAAGCTACCTCAGGTGACGCCGCACACCCGCTGCCGCCTAAAGCTGCTCAAGCTGGAGCGCATCAAGGACTACCTCATGATGGAAGACGAATTCATCCGCAACCAGGAGCGCCTGAAGCCACAGGACGAGAAGAACGAGGAGGAGCGCTCCAAGGTGGACGACCTGCGCGGCACACCAATGTCGGTGGGCAATCTCGAAGAGATCATCGACGACAATCATGCCATTGTCTCCACTTCTGTGGGCTCCGAACACTACGTTAGCATTCTTTCTTTCGTAGACAAGGACCAGCTGGAGCCTGGCTGCTCCGTCCTGCTTAACCACAAAGTTCACGCTGTTGTAGGAGTTCTCAGCGATGACACCGATCCCATGGTGACCGTGATGAAGCTGGAGAAGGCCCCCCAGGAGACATACGCAGATATCGGTGGCTTGGACACTCAGATCCAGGAGATCAAGGAGTCGGTCGAACTGCCACTGACACATCCTGAGTACTACGAGGAGATGGGCATCAAACCACCAAAGGGCGTTATCCTGTATGGTCCTCCTGGTACTGGAAAAACCTTGCTGGCCAAGGCGGTGGCCAATCAGACCTCCGCCACTTTCCTGCGCGTTGTAGGTTCCGAGCTAATCCAAAAGTATCTGGGAGATGGACCCAAGTTGGTTCGAGAACTTTTCCGCGTGGCCGAGGAGCACGCTCCCTCCATTGTGTTCATTGACGAGATTGATGCCGTGGGTACCAAGCGTTATGACTCAAACTCTGGCGGCGAGCGAGAGATCCAGCGTACCATGTTGGAGTTGCTCAACCAGCTGGACGGATTCGATTCGCGTGGAGACGTGAAGGTTATTATGGCCACTAACCGTATTGAGACTTTGGATCCGGCGCTGATCCGTCCTGGCCGTATCGACCGCAAGATCGAGTTCCCCCTGCCGGATGAAAAGACCAAACGCCGCATCTTCACCATCCATACATCCCGTATGACACTGGCGGAGGATGTGAACCTCAGTGAATTGATCATGGCTAAGGACGATCTCTCGGGTGCTGACATAAAGGCCATCTGCACGGAGGCCGGTTTGATGGCGCTCCGCGAGCGCCGAATGAAGGTGACCAACGAGGACTTCAAGAAGTCGAAGGAAAGCGTTCTCTACCGAAAGAAGGAGGGTACGCCCGAGGGCCTGTATTTATAAGTCTACTATGCAAGCAGATCTACTATGTTCAGTTAATTTTGATAATTCCCAAACACATGCATTAAACCACATTAACATTATCAGTCTCCCTCCTTTGGGGTGTGAATAAATTAATAGTTGCTGGGATAGTTTGTGCGAACTGTTCCATCAAATTATCCAGGTACTTGGTTTGTTTTTCAGACACCTCGTTCAGGGGAGTTCCTTGATTGTTTAAGTATTGGAAGTGCGTCTTATCTGTAGCCTCTGGTAGGTCAAGTTGGTTGAACTTTTTGGATTCGTCGGGATTTGGTAAGTTTTCTGTTTCAAAATAGGCGCTCAGTTTAGCCAGTTCAAAGCCCGTCTTAAAACCATCTTCGTAGCCCCGATCGAAGCTGGCTTGGAAGACCTTCTCTCTTCCATCGGCGATACCATCAACATAGCTAATCTGTAAAATAAAGAGTATTTAAATTCGTATAGGAAACGCAAAAATCAAAAACAGCTGATTAATCCAAAGTGTGGCCATAGAATTATGGCTTCCAGCACGCTTTTAACCCACCTTTGCAACTTTATCCTGAATGCGCTGATAGTTTCTTGAGCTAAGGACATCAAAGTCGGTTTCCTCATCTGAACCTGCTAGCTCGGACATCGTTTTAAGCCAAAATTCAAAACTCAAATCTGGAGTCACTCCAGACCAAAATATTTCGCCAGATCAGTGTGACCCTAATTCACAAAAATATACAAAATTAGACCGTTGACTTGGCATGGAATTGTACAGCACTGAACACATTTAAATTTAAAAATTTTATAGTTATAGTAAGCGAAGCCTTGTTTAATTTTGAAATTCTAATTTTTTGAGTTAGAAAAATGGTTGTAGGCGTCTTTCCATTAGCGAAACTCGGCATGTTAGGTATAAAGCACATAAGCAAACCCATCGGTAATCTAATCAAGCAGACAGCGAAAAAAAATGAGAGCTTTAAAAAGTTCGTCGTTTCACCACCTGCTCGTTGTAAGTACTCCGTTGTCCATGGACGTAACGATATGATTGAAAAGTAGCTGGTTCCAGTATATCATACAATCGATGTGCGTTCCAAGATGTGGATGCTGGGTCTGGGCCAGCCGGATTTCATTCCCCCGCTCACAGAGGCGATGACTATTCAAATGGGCGGTGACATTCTCGGAGAGCTTTTTATTTTCCTAATAGGAGTGTTCTTAATAATGGGAGAAGTCTCCAGGTTTGTGGTTTCAACGTAAGTTAATCTCATGTAGAGTTTTTCACCATTTACAGACAAGCTAAGAAGGAACAAAAAAAGCATGAAATGCATCGCCTCCGTCGAGCAGAATTAGAATCGCGAATTCTAAACTTAACGGAAAAGGTAAACCGTCAAGAAATGGAAATTAATCGTCTAAAACATTGGGTATAGCACTGAACGGTGTAAGGTATTACTTGATCGAGTTTTCAAAAGGTTACATTTGATCGAAAATGTCATTGTTATTTTAGTCGTTCAAATTTCCGTTTTGAAATGGTGATTGGCAGTTTTCCGTTGGGAAAAGTTGTAATTTTCGGAATGAAGCGGGTCAGCACGCCATTTACTAAGCTGCTATTGCATGTTGGAAAGCACTATCCACTCTTTCGACGTGTGGTCATCCACCCTCCAGGACAACTATACCATGTCATGGAAACGCGCTCTAAGATGCGAATGCTCCATCTCCCCCAGCCTCGAAAAATTCCTCCTCTTACGGATGTACAGGCCACACGAATGGGTGCTAATATTCTAGGCGAGTTCTTGGTTGTGATCATTGGATTAGGTATAATTTATTTTGAGGTGACGCGGTAAGTTATTGGAATATTATTTATTGATTTCTTTACTATATTTCTTGTTACCCTAGACAAATGCGCAAAGATAAGAAACTTCATGATGATCACACCGAAAAGAGAAGAATTCTAGACGAACGTCTTGCAAAAATAGATTCGGATGTGGAGCGCCAAGAAAAGGAAATCGCTTGGCTTAAAAAAAATCTTCACGTCGAAGGGATTGGTAAAGACTTTTGTGATAAAAAAGAAGAATAGCCTGCTGTATTAAAATTAATTTTAATGTATGTTAAAGTGTGAGCGTCAAATAAAACTAAGAAAAAAAAGAATATTTGTTGATATTCCGAAATTTAAATATTAAAAAGACCGCCAAGTGGCCTGGCGATGCCAATCGGCTGCTTAGCCATACGGTCACACTGACGAACAGCCGCATCCAAACAAAAAGTAAATATATATCTGCAATCCCCATTTCGAATTCCTCTTGATCGTGTCGCAGCTAAAGCATGTCGGAGAAACCAACGGTTTTGATTTTGGGTGGTAAGTCCCTGGCTCTCAGCCTCCGTCCCCTTTCGAGTCGGCTTATCACCAAGTGCATCGTTTTTGTTCCCCGTAGGCTGCGGCTTCATTGGACGCAACTTGGCCACTTATCTGCTGGACAATGAACTGACGCAGGAAGTACGGATCGCCGATAAGACCCCTCCCCAAATGGCCTGGCTCAACGAGGAGCAGTCAGCGCTCTTCGAGAGCGATCGCCTGGAGTTCTGCAGCGCCAACCTAATAAACGCCGGTAGGTAGCCTTCGTGTAGGGTGACTCACTCATTTGGATGCAACTGGGATGGTGAAATTAATAGATGATACTGTTTGGTTTGGGGCTGTGGAATCTGTGATAGCTGATGAAATATACAAACAATGAATTTCGCTTTAAGTCTGGTCCAACTGGCGGTTCTGTATCATACCGACCCACCCTAATGCATATATAGCTAAACTGGTTCTGGAACTCTCTTCCACTTGCAGCGTCTTGTAAGGCGGCCTTCGCGCCACACCCCACGACAGGAAGGGCATGGGACATTGTGATCAATTGTGCGGCCGAGACTCGTGCCAACCAGGATGATGCCGTCTACAAGGAGGGAATTCTCAAGCTGAGTCTCAACTGCGCCAATGAAGCAGCTAACCAGCGGGTGAAGCGCTACGTTGAGCTCAGTTCCGGCTGTATGAATAGCAGCGAGAAAACGCCACTGAAGGAGGACTGCAAGCTGGATCCATGGACAGGCGTTGCGAAGCAGAAGCTCAAGGTGGAGAAGGAGCTGGCGAACATAGACGACCTTAGCTATACGATCGTCCGTTTACCCGTGGTCTATGGAATTGGAGATAAGCGCTACTTGAGTGAGTGGAAGTCGATAATTGATGTAATTTCCTAGTGGCGGAATGCTAACCACCCATTTCGCTTCGTTGACAGTGCCGCGCATTATAATCGCTGCCATATACAAACACCTCAATGAGACAATGAAGCTGCTGTGGAACGATGCCATGCGACTGAATACGGTGCACGTATCGGATGTGTGCGCCGCCATTTGGCAATTGGCGCAGAGCCCCAAAACAGCCAGCCAGGTGTACAACATCGTCGATGATTCAGCGTCGACGCAGGGCAGCATTAGCAACCTGCTGGTGGATATTTTCGACATCAATGTGGACTACTTTGGCATTGTTATGTCGAATCTGACTAAAGTATGTAATAGACCATATTATTTAGCTTTCATAATACTAATATTTTCGAAAGTTTACTGAATTTATTCTATTAAGTAACTACTATTTATAATAAAATATTTCGTTTTGTAGCTTTATCCCACAGATACAGTTGGTGAAATCAACGACAAGCACATGGGACCCTGGGCCGAGATCTGCCAGCGTAGCGGCATTGACAACACACCTCTGACGCCTTACCTCGACGAGGAGCAGCTTCATCATAAGCACCTCTACTTGGACAACACGAAACTAAAAGACTTTGGCTACGTTCTGCAGCATCCGAAAGTCACCCGAGAGCTGCTTATGGAAATGATCAACGACTATGTGAAACAGGCATTGTTTCCGAAATCTTTGACCCTCTGACTCCACACTCCTCCCGAAAAAGTAGCACCAAGTTGACATGCACTCAGATCAAGAGACATTTATACCCTATATACGATAGGCAAACGATTATTATTGAAATTAGCCATAGGTTTTAACGATTATTCTTGCAATTTTTTATACGATGCGGACCACGATACTCTCCCATGTACGCTGTGCTGTATCTCAGTTTTTTGCCACAAAAGTGTACTTATAGTATTATATAGATCCTTTATATTTTTTTATACATTCCAATTGATCTATCTATGTATACGTAATTGCATACTAGTAGTTATATTTGTATCCACGAGACTAACAATTATATTCCATTGTGATGTGCTAAGTGGCCAACTTCAATTGACAATTAAAATGCACTTTTTAGAGTTTAGTTTTGTGTATATTTGATTATTTTAATGTTACGGCAACGGAGCGATCGTACGATAAACGTGACATGACAGTACGAGACGTTGCGATACATAATTGAAAATGCAATTGCTTCAGTTTGACGCTCATGAACTTAAAAATTACAGAAAATCAACAATAATAAGCTCGCAACTTTTTCAACTTAATACGAAACACGGGCGAAAGTTGGGTTTGTTTTTAGTTTTTTTTTCTTGTTGTTGTTGTTTAGTTTAAAAAGAGTAATTCCGGCCAGCTCCAATTTGCCGTAGATATAAATAACGTTTCGGTTTTGTGACTTTTTCATCTAAAACGGCGGTGCAAGGAGCATTAGCAATAATATGCTCTTGAGTTCGATTGCTTAATTAACTAGTTAAGAGTCTGGGGGCTGATCAGCACACTCAGGCTGAGGCTTAGAAGGCCAGGCCGGCATCGCGGTATGTGGTGAAGATCTTCTCAATGGAGTTGACGTAGGCAGCGGTTCTGAGGTCCAGTCCCAGGTTGTACTTCATGGCCGTCTTCATGATGGCACGCGCCGAGCGCTCCATGGTGTAGTCAAGGCCAGAGTGGACGATGTCCTTCTCGGAGGCGCCGGAGATGCGCTTCTGGAACGACTCGGAGGGGGTCACGGGGATGCGGCCACCCACGCGGCCGAAACGACGCTCCAGGGACTCTTGGACAGATTCTGCAGGTAGCAGGCGGCAGCGATGGGCGGATACAGAAACAGACAAAGCAATTAGTTAAAAGTGCCACATGCTTCGGGGTTCACATTTATATATCACAAGGTTCAAAGCCACGAAAGACTACAGAGATTAGATTCGAGTATTTGGAATGCGGATTCAAAGCAATATATAGTGGATGTTTCAGATGTTAGTCGGTGTATAATGCATGAAACATGAGATCAATGTTTATAAGGAAAACGTAAAAAAAATATAAACGCCAGGACTAACTACAAAAACAACAGATATTACAGAATGGTAGATATGCGAGATTGGAAAGTAATTAGGTCTGCTTTTTAGAGTTTCGATGGATGGGTGGAAACGTAAAAGAACTATTAATAATTATAATGTACCGTCCATAATGACTCTTTCAATTGACTGTTGGACTGAGGCTACATTGGTGACAGAGAAACGGAAAAAAGAAGAAAAAGAGTAAACAACGAATTACTTAGATGATACTTTAAAATTAAATTACGATATTAAAGTCTCTTGTGGTTGGGTGGTTGGGAAAAATAAAATTTGGAAAGTGGAGAACAAATTTAAGATCTGAACCAATCTGGGAAGAGCAATTGCTGAGAGGTGCAAACGCTATTCTGTACGGGTTTGTATTTTCTAAATTATAGCATAATTAATCCATAAACCGATCAGTAATGAAGTGGGATGATCAATGAGCAGAGATAGATAGAAAGATCTATGATGAGCAAGTGCCTTCAAGAGCCTATTATATTTTAGGAGAATACGATCCAAAACTCACCGAGCAGATGGTAGTTGGACTCGCGCTCGTACTTGAAGGTCAGGCGACCGTACGAGACGTGGTTGAGGTTCTTCAGCCACTCGAAGAAGGAGACAGTGACACCACCGGCGTTGATGTACAGATCAGGGATGACCAGGATGTTGCGATCAATCAGGATCTTGTCGGCAGCAGGGGTGGTGGGGCCGTTAGCAGCCTCGGCAATGATCTGAAAGATTAATCAAGATCCTCAGTAAAAAATCTTGGGAAAATATGTAAGGGTGGTAGCTACTAACCTTAGCTTGGATTCTGTGCGCATTCTCGCTGGTGATGACCTTCTCAACGGCAGCTGGAATGAAGATGTCGCACTGCTCGAACATCAGGTTCTCGCCCTCATACGGCTTGGCGTTCTGGTAGCCGACAATGGTGCCGTGCTCGTTCTTGTAGTCCTCCAGCAGCTTGGGGTCAATGCCCTCGGGGTTGAACAGAGTGCCGTCGTGCTCAATGACGCCAATGCAGGTGGCTCCGGCGCGGGTCAGGTAGCGGGTGGTGTGCAGGCCCACGTTACCGAAGCCCTGGACGATGAAGGTCTTGCCACCCCAGCCGGGAGTGGTGCCTGAACGAGAGAGTCAGCCTTAAAATCCTGTACTTGAGTAGAAACCAAAGAAGCACACTCACCAATCTGGCTCATGTAGTTGGCCTCGTTGATGAAGTTCTCCAGACCGTGGAAGACACCGCGTCCGGTGGCCGAGACACGTCCGTGGATACCGCCCTGGTTGATGGGCTTGCCGGTGACACAGGCATGGGCATTGATGTCCAGGTGACCGATGGTCTTGGCGTAGGTGTCGGCGATCCAGGACATCTCGCGCTCACCGGTTCCCATGTCGGGGGCTGGCACATCAACGCCGGGTCCAATGAAGCCCTTCTTGGCCAACTCCAGGGTGAAGCGGCGAGTGATCTTCTCCAGCTCGTGCTCGGAGTACTCCTTGGGGTTGATCTTCAGGCCGGCCTTGGCACCGCCGAAAGGCACATCCACACAGGCGCACTTGAAGGTCATCAGGGCGGAAAGGGCTTTGACCTCATCGCGGGAAACGTCCAAAGAGAAACGAATACCTGCAAGGAAAGGACAATTGCATAAGCACATTACGTATACGACAGGTGTACATTGTTCGGAATCCGGCGACCTTGATGCAGCTTTCATTTTTGGCCCCAATCCAATAGACAAGTGCCGAAAATAGACGGAAACCAGCACGAATTCCTGGCGGAAAGCAAAAGTTTTCCACTATGTTAGAAAATTTGTTGGCTGCTTTTTGGCCGCCAAGCACGTGCCCCGTGAAAATCGATGCATCTGGCCACAAGTGGGGAAACCTTTCGGCGATGGCGCAACAGCCCCAAGAACAAGACCCATAAAGTACTACACGCTTATCTTTATTTGCTTGACACACTAAATGTTTTGATATCTTTGAGAAAGTTCCGATTAGATAAGCAGAGTTTCGCGCTTGTAATTCCAATTTAATAAGCGTTGTTCACTTGTAAAAACTTGAAAGACCAAAGTACTCTGTTTATAGATCGATAAATTGGACCCTAAACGGTTAGGAAACAAGTTCCATTTAATTTTTATAGTTTTCAAATAAACGTGCTAATCACTTTCCTGATGGTTGGACGGGCCCCCCAAAAAACAACACTATAAAAACTAAAATTAGTTTAGTTCTTTTGATTAGACTAACAGGCCTTGTTGCCAGGGTAGACCCAAAGATTGTGAAAAACATTCTTAAGAAGCGAAAAAGTATGGTTTCATTGCCGCATTTTAGTTTTCTTTTCTTTATCAGCTGACTAACTAGTCTTGGGCGTGAAACTTAAAACCTATAAACAAAAATACGATGAGTAAACAAATTTGCAATTACAGATCATTTGCTTCAAGTACCAATGAATCAACAGGTTTTAAAATAAAAAATAATCTACAAATTACCGAAACTAATCGAACTAATGCTGTTGTTTTTTGAACTAATCTATAAGAGATCGAAGGACCAAAAGTCTCTTTAAATAGTCTATTGAAGAGATGCCCTAAGGCACATAATAGGGTATCTTGGGGTTTGGAGAACCTCTTGCCACTTTTTCTTAGCTTTCTGCTGAATGAGCCAAGACGTCAAATCGAATGGAGCCCCGCGGAGCCGAGAACGAAGCCGACTGTACCCAAAGCGCTTGACGACAGCACATTCATTTGCGACGCCCTCTCTATTTGCCGTTTTCGCCTCTTATTTGCTTATGTTTACCATAAAAACAAAATACAAAAAAATATCCAATCGGCTGGAAAACAGCAAGACCATAAATTAAAAAAAAAAGAAAGAAAAAAACAAAACCGGTGGCAACCGGCACTATCGGACGACTTGTTTTCGTTTTTCGCAAAGAGGATTTAAAATAAAATAAAAACAAAATACTAAATACACCAACAAGTTAGAAAGAATCTATTAATGTACCCACTGCTAGCTGCTAGAATATATATGTATTTCTAAACTGCTTATACAATCGGTGCGATAACTTATTTGGGGGCTCGATCGGAGGTGGTACATATAGACACAGACACAAGCCACGTTTATATGTATGCCCCCCATTGGCAACAGGCGACGATCTTTCGAGTAGACCCGACCAGTTCCCCCGGAGTCAGCTGACCAGAATTCTACGCCATATGATTAAAATGTTAGGTGCAAAAGCCATGTGGCTGTGGGTAGGAATGTGCGTTCTACCTAAAATCTGTTTGTGACGCCTGCCAAGATCTTGATGTTATGTTGGATAAGATATGGCTGAAGATAGGACCGGAAACAGGGCATATATAGACGCTTATCTGGCCGCACCCCCAGCTGAGTTGGCACCAAGAAACAGGCGATTCTGATACAGTTTCAGTCGTGATCCAGTTGTTAGTCCAGTTCTCGGGAGAAACATTCCTCCAACTTTTAATCTGAATTAGCATATAGCGATTTCGTTCGAGTGCTACTCTCAAGGGAGGTAAATAAAAGCGAAATGTGTTTGCGATACGATAACTGACAAGTACTTGTGGGAAATGCTATTTGCTCGACATGGTCTGTACACCGGGCGTATACTTGTCGCGACCACTGTTGGTACATCAAAATATACATATGGATAGTGGAGGTAGGAGGGGGAGACATTGTGGCCACATTATCAGTCCAATTGTCGCGCTCGCTTATTTTTCTGAGATTCATCGAGTTTCAGTTTGATAACGGGTTTGTTTTGTTGTGAGGCAATTAAGCCTCGGCCCTTCCCTTCAAGCGACCCACCAATCCAGAGCAGTTCAATGAGATAGAAAGTGGCCCGGATCTGGGGGACTGGGTGTACTACCAGCACAGTGGTACAGCATGTGACTCACTCGCCATCATTTCTTCTGCCGCGGCCCGACTCCATTGGGATTTAATATCTTTCCGTCTGGTTTTCGGGGCAACGTGACCACCACGTGAACACAGACCCGAGATGTGGAGAAGCAACACCCCTAGCAAATTAAAACCAGTTTCTCGAGCGCACACATCAAACATCCAACGGACTCTGACGTCCGCACTCCAGAGGGAATAAAAACGAAATTGGCGAGGCGGTATAGCAGAGGCAATTTCGCCGAAATTTGAGACCGGACTCAATGTATTAAACAATTAACAGTTAAATGGCAGAGCGTCAGCAAATTAGCACTAATTAGAGCAGGGCTAGGTCGAAAGCATAGATCCACTGATACTGCCCAAACATTACTAAGTAAATAAACAAACTAGCAACTCTTAGCACCTCAGATGGCATCCGAAATAGCAGAGGACCATGTTTAAGTGAGTTATTAACGAGGCCCGGACAAAACCGAGTTTCGAACAGTTGGTAACAGGCTGTTTACAAGATTTACGACAAGATCGGACCACATGATCGATCCGACTTGAAAAAAAAACAAGATCATAAACAACTATTAAGGAAGCGTGGCAATTATAATCGTAAACAACAAGTTCCAGGGGCAAAGAAATTTTCGGCTGTTTTTGTTTTCTATTTTTGCGCATAGCCAAGGTCAGAAGATAAGGGGGTCCCTTGTCAAGTATTTCTATTTTTTTTTTTTGGCTATTGATAAGCACTTAACGCTTGGAAACTGATTCTATCACCAATTATACGAGACTCGAAAAGAAACATACAGTTAGGAACAAACAATTACGGGTGCCTGACAACAAGAGGTCTCAAATTTTTTGTCTGCTGATTCTGGGGAGGGGGTGGTGCTATTTTTTACCCGCACTTGACTCACTGTGCAGAGCTGTTCCCATTCGAATTGGAAAGCAAACAAAACACAGGCAAAAGTTCATTAAAAATAGCACCCAGCCAGAGGAAAAAAAAATAGAGAAAACATAGAAACAAAAATCGAAATGAATTCGCCAGCTCGAAAATAATAAAATGTGAGAAAAGACGGCTGAACTGAAAATTAGAAGACACATCCGACACATGCATATGTTTCTTGGGGTGGCGGCACACTTGAAGGGTTTGGAAATCAAATGAAAACACACGTGTAAGTGCCCAGCTCAGGCCCTTATGCAATTCCGTCCGGAATCTAGATTATAGAAAGAAACCCCAAAAAAAATTAAGGGGGCTGGCTACAACGTAAACAAAACAGGCGGCAGAACATGCGCACACTGGTGGCCAGGGGAGGCTGACTACTTTGGGTTACATAACTCGGAATAGCAAGACATAACGTCAGAACTGCCTAATGGAAAAATCGATTTTGCAGCGAGCTGCTGGTTTTTTGGGGAGCGATATGTGTTCCAAACTAAACACACAATTCTACCATAACTGAGAGAAATACGGTCTTTGAGTTGCACAACAAGTTAGAGGGCAACCTCCTATTCCCGGCCCCCAATAGTTCAGGTACTTGCCTCCCTTGGTGGGCGTCTTGTGGGTGCTGTGCTGGGCCCTGTAGCCGGTGATCATCTCGTAGTTGCCAGCATCACGGCGGAGGGGGAAGGCAATCTCGATGATGTGGTCGCAGGGCTGCATCAGCATGAGGATGCCCTTAACCTTTTGCTTCTTCTCGTCGCGGGTCAGCTTGCCCTTCATGTCGTCGACCAGGCTCTCCTCGGCGATTTGGCAGCCGCGGTGGAAGAAGTACTCGACCATGTCGAAGAAACGCGGATCCTTGGCGGTGGGCACGTCCTTTAGACGGTCCGGAATCTGGTGCTCGGAGGCGTAGCCGCGGGAGTGCATCACGGCGGTGGGCAAGGCCTTGGCCAGCGTGGTCAGCTCCTGCTGGCGGATGGCGCCCTGGCGGGCCAAACTCTTCAGGTGATACATGGCTGCTTCTCCGGGTTCTTGACTCTGCTCTTCTCAACTACTTCTGTCTGCTGCTGGACCACCAATGCTCCACAACCGCTTGCTATTGGACGCGCCGCCAAACTGAACGTTTTCAAATTAACGTGCCTATAATATACCATGTATTCCACCACCATTCTTGCGTTTTACTCGCATTTTCTTCGAGTGTTTCTTGTTCGTGGCGTCTGTTCGGTTCCGATTTGAGAGAGAAAGAGAGAAACTCCCACGTTTTCGGCATTTTTCTCGCCATTGCTTTCATTTCCTCTCGCGGTCGCCAAAGCTTTCAAACATGGGGACATGGCGTTGCCAGGGCAAGATTAGATGTAAAGTGTTATCGGTTTTACGTTCAAAGATTATCACTGGGCTGGATGGATTATCTTAAGCAAAGTGTTGAAATAATTGGAAAATCAATCGTGGGAAATCAAATGCTAAGGAAGCTGGATATTTAAACTTTAGTAAAAGTGATTTGGTATTTTGACTAATCAATCTTGAATACATATACTTTTTAATTGAACAATTTTAAAAGCTTTAAGTCCCACTTGGGCCCCACAAATGGGTTTTTTTTTTATATTATCATATAACGTTACTAAATTTATTTAAAGTTTTGGTTATTTAAATTTTCGATATTTCCTCCATCACTAGTGCTCTCAAGCATAAAATCAAGTAATAAGCCTAAGTCCAGTGTTGACTAAGCCACAAAAAAAGCTCAAGCTAAACGGAACCGGTTCACCAGAAGCCCGCCCAATTCAAACTCCAACACTTTTATGTAAACTTAAAAATATAAAAAATCTTGTGGACTATATTTGAAGTAATAGAATATCATTAAAAAAGAACTTAGGCAAGTAGAGTGCTGTTCCGATCGTGGTATATATTGCTAAGTGATGTCCGTATGAAGGCGTCGCCACGCTCCACAAAACCATCCAAGTGCGTCCACAAAAACCAGAAGGACAAAGTCCAGAAGAGCACCTTGCTGACCCAGTCGAGGATGTAGAGGCGCCGCAGAACCTTCCGAGCATGGGGCAGGGTAGCCTCGCTCTCGCCGAGGATGTAGGTGCGCATGCCAACGATATAATTGCTGATGTACGTCTCCCAGTTGACCTGCCCCACTGACGTGTCGAACAGGTCCTGGTCGATACGATTCAACTGGCTGCTCATTTCCTGGAATCTCTCGTTCCTGAATTCCCAGTCTTTAGTTGTGTAGTACTGTAGAAGTTTTAGACCCATCGATACCTTTCGCTGCACGTTCAGCAAGCTGTGGAAGGACAATTATAATTGATATGGTTTCTTTCACGAATAAATCAAATACTTACAATGGCTTCTGGCCAAAGATCAGCAGCCAAAAGTCAATGAAGTAGGCGGGAAGATAGTGAAAGAATATGACGCAGAACATGTGATGGTAGTAGTTCTTCTTGATCGATCCTCCAGGATACCACAGCGCAAAGCTCAGTGGGGTTTCGTAGAAGAAGCGGCGCCCTGTCTCGATACTGTCGCCCCAGGACATCAGAGCCTTGCTAGAAATGCACAGGTTGCAGAACTCCACCCCACTCTGCTTGTCTCCCTTCTCCTGGCTGACCTTTCCGCGCTGATAGCCGCACAGGATCATGCCGTTGATAGCCTTGTCCACTGGAATCACCGTGGATGCGTAATCCGGGTTGCAGTGCATGGACCGGATAACGCCGCGGGCGGCGCCGATCATCAGGCCGGTGGGCCCGTTCACGCCCTCTATCCAGCCGGGCAGCGGTTCGTGGATGGCCGCCGTCACTGCAAGGGGGGTTTGAAATAATAAAGCAATTAACCTGCGGGCATGAAGGCAGCCAGCCACTCGGATACGTACCGATCGAGGGCCTTGTGATGATTATGGGCAGCTTATTGTTGTATCTGCAAATTAAATCTTCCGACAGTGCCTTGCTGTAAGCGTACGTGTTTGGCAAGCCGTTTAGTAATCTGACAGAAAAAGAACGAAACAGGTTATTAGCTGCTAAGTACGAGTACAAACAGAGTCATAAATCCCAAGAGGTCACAACGATCTAATGCTATTCGGATCAGTAAACTACTGACACCAACAAGTGTCACCTACTTGGGGGTAATCTCCGCCAGAGCTGCATCATCCATTGTCTCGACCATTTCGATGATGGAGTAGGGATTCTGTGGCGCTGGATAGGCACGTTCCTCCAGGACGCTTTCATTGCACTGGCAGTAGGAGGTGGACACATGGACGAGGGCCTGGAGGTGACGCATCTTCTCGGCCAGACGGAGCACTTTGAGGGTGCCCACCACATTCATCATCACCATTGGCCGCAGCGGCTGGTCGAAGCGTACATTGGCGGCACAGTGGAACACCACCTCGACGTTGGAGGCGAGTGTGTTGGTGTCATTGGCACTCAAGCCAAGGTCCGGCTCCAGCAGATCGCCCTTAACCACGCGCACCTTGTCCACGATCTCGGGATTCTTCTCCAGCAGCTTGCTAAAGATCTGCAAACGGGGCGTTAAAATTAACAGATACATATGTAGTCATTAGTTAATTGTCATGGTATGGCGTTGAAATGCAATTTGGGCTTGCGGAGTTGCGATTTGGATTTGAAGTTGGCTGGCGGACGGGTAGTTGGATGGCTGGCTGGCTGGCTAGAATCGCCAGCAGCCTAATGGGCCATGTCCACTGGTTTTAACGCCGGCTTAACGGCCAACAATTAAGAGTCATTGTAAGTCTTGGATTTTTTCAAACCAATAATGATCACCTTGACTTATAAACGCCATGGATGTGGCACTGTCTGAGCCGAGTGTGAGTGGGTCGCATTGTAAGACCAAATTTTTGGCCTCTGTGTGCCTTTGAGTGGCGGTGCGATAATTTTGGTAATTTGCGGGAGTCGCCACGCCATGAAACGTTTACATTTTCGCCCCAAGTCGGAGGGCAAACGAAATATTAGTTCGGCTATGGTGCTTCCATTTATGGCATGTAATTATATAGAATTTATTCTCAGACCATGTGCGATTACAGTTTGAAGTAACCAAGGCCAATATTTGTATTTCAATGTCTGGTGTCATCATTTAAATTTAAACAAGCCTTCTACTTGGCATCCGTTAATATGAAATTGAAGCACCTTTTTTTCGTTTGAGCGAACTTATGTCTCGAGTGAATCTAAGAGGCACATCTTCATTGTGGTTTCCGCAACCACACCAACCGATTTGTATAATTTGAGTCGTGTCTTAATAAATAATTGCTCACTTATTGTGAAAATCCAAACTGGGTAGGGGAAAGGTTATTCAAAAGTACCAAATGCAAGCAGATTAATGTTATTATTCCTAATTAGCTGTTGTAACTATACACATGACTTGATGGGGCTTTCGAAGAAATTTTATGGGTACGATCGCCGTTCGATTTGCCATTAAGTA
The DNA here is from genome assembly GCA_035045925.1 of Drosophila atripex. Lineage (NCBI taxonomy): Eukaryota > Metazoa > Arthropoda > Insecta > Diptera > Drosophilidae > Drosophila > Drosophila atripex. Next base: position 230,938 of record JAWNOP010000022.1, on the reverse strand, counting down.
TGTAATTAAAAGCCATAAACTTCCACCAATTTAATTGCAACAACGATGGAATGCACAGAGCGGGAACATACCACACACTTGAAGTACTGCTCCTTGCGAACACTGGGATCGACTCCTTTTTTGGTGCGGATCAGTAAGTAAATGACGTTCAGATCTCCGCAGCTGCGAAGTAGTTTTTCCACGAGGACCTTGCCCATAAAGCCTGTGGCTCCAGTTATTAGAATGGTCTTGTTGGCGTAGAACTTGGCGATTTCGGATTCGCCGCATTCGGCATCGCTCTTCAGTATGTCCATGATTAAGCTGATTAATGATACAAAAAAATAAATATATTTGAAAATAAAAAATAGACCAAAATAATATATTAAAAGTTGTAATATTATAATTATGTACCACTATGATTATGCGTCGAAAGGTCATTTTCGGCATTAAAATTGTTGCTAACTGACCAAAGATGTAAGCTATCAAGCGAGTCCATATCAAAGTTACTATTCGCGGAAAAATCATAGTGTTAATTTGGACCTATATACTTGGTCTATGGAGATATGCAATCAAACATCTAAAATTCTTAATGTATAGCCCGCAATCTTGAATTGAGTGATACTGAGCGAAAAGAATAATGATTATTTTGTGATTTTTATAATTTCTTTGCTCAGAAAATAATAACTTATTTTGATGATTTTTTAAGTTTTCATTCCAATAGCTTCACGATAACTCGATAAAGAAGAATAAATAGTAAAATTTAATTTTACCAAAACAAAAAGTTATTGAAAAAATAATTTTGAGTACCCAAATCGAAATCACACAATAAGGTAAACGGCTCTTAACTTATTAACTAAAATTACATAAAATATTGATAAAAACAATAAAAAGAAAATCAGAACCAAGCTGCTCAAATCGAAATCACACAATAAGGTACAGAGTTAAAACATAAATAAAATTCGGAGAGAAACAAAATTATAGAAGTACCCTTGGCTTGAAGTCGTGCATGGAATACATTATAAAATAAATAAAAAAAAAATTTAAATAAAAATATAAAGAAAATAAGTTCTGGTGTTCACCCCACAGCCCATTATAAGAAGTGACATAGATTTGGGTCTGTAAGGCAGCTTTTATAGGCAGTTCCGACTACGTAATGTGACCGAGACCCTCTCGGTCGGAAAAAGGATGAAATTTCAATTTGGCCAAGTGGTTTAAAAGAGGGCCCAGGGACAGGTACCAATTTGGTAGCCCTGGAGGTGTTACAACCTTTTTGTTTCAAGATCAAGCTGTCGGCCGTTTGTTTGTCTAACCTACTCCGGGCAAAATTCTTGTTCAATGTCAACTTGGACACTGACGAAAGACGGGCAGCGGCAGTGGCAGTAGCGATATCCAGAGACAACAGCAGTTGTTGACCAATCGTGTGTAATTGCCGTGGCCAATTGGGATTTTCGGACTCGAACTCAGTGCCCCGTCTCCTCCGCCTCCCACCCCTGGCCAAAGTGCCTCTCAGCATAGCTGCTTCCCATCACACCTCGCACATCATCTGTTTATGTTTGTAAATAGCGACAAGTTTAAAGACCTGTTAGCGGCCACTGTTTGTTTATTTGTCATTTTTTTCCTTCTTTTTTTTTGGAAAGTGACTGTCCCGCACTGGGTTAATGTCGAGCTTATTGCTGTACTTTGCGTACTTTACTATTTTTAAGTTGGCGCTCTTGGGCAATGCGAGTGCGGGTGGAAGTCCAAGCAATTAGCCAGGCCAGCCATTGGGGCGGATGGCTGATTCGATGGCAAATTCCCGGGTTAAAGTTTTGCTTCACTTTGGCGGTCGTTTTACATGCATTACCCGCCGCTGCAGTTCACTTTTTATTATTTGGGTTATGGGCTAATTAAAGTTTTCTGCTTTTTAGGCAGGAAATTACGATCTCATAAAAGAATAAATGCATATATGTAGTCTTCAGCTTGGGAAACAATGAAAGTAAAAGGAGGTTAGTTTTCGCTGGAATATTTCTCATGAACTATTACTGTAAATATTTTATTCATTTTTAAATTTTCATTTAAAGTTTCTAATTTATACACTATTCCGCAATCGATTTCTTGCTGTTTCTCCTTTAAAATGCATTCGTTTTCCTTTTTCTTTCGTATGCCAAACAAAAGACTTAAGACACAAACTCGGGCGCATTTTGTGTCATTTCCATTGAATTGAGTTTTCATGAGCTTAGCCATTGTTACTACTGATCTAGTCAGGTGCGATTTTCCCTGCCATGTCACGCACACTCATTCACACACAAACACACACACTTTGTGTAGCAAAATCACGCCTCCTTTTCGAATGGACATTCGGTCCCGTAACTCCAAGGCACGCAAATTATGACATTCGCACACTTTTCGTTGGCAATTGCTTTATTTAAGTTGGTTTTCAATGGTTTACTTTGTGTCAATTGCCAGGGTAAACACACACTATGCCAAAGTTCACGGGGGCCTTTGGATGTCGGACATATTTGGCCAAGGCATTATCATCTCCGTGTCCGTGTCCGATCCATCTTACAACTAGATATATTGGCACACTGACCTCACTTCACAGGAGTTTTTGTTTTCGCTGCTGACTGGCGGTGGCGACTTTGGCGGTCTCGAATTGAATCGGTTGAAAACTCAGCGGCAACTGAATTGAAAGCGGGCAATTGGCTTGAAGTTATACTCGGCTAAAAGGAAACTCGGCGGTTCTGCCGGCGTCGCTGTCAGCGCCGCTGCCTCGCCAACGCTAACGCTGGCAAAAAAGTGCTGCTCTGTTCTGCGAACGTGTATGCAGACAGGTGAGTTGGCCTGTCTCAGTGTGTGTGAGTGGGCTTTCCGGGTTGTGCCAGCCGTGAGATGAGCTTGCCTCTCCTCCCGCCTCCGGTCCATAAAACCCCCAAAAATAAAAAAAAATTAAACAAAAAAAAAAAACCCACCGCATCGGAACTCGGGCAGGGCACAAACAATTACACTTAAATTAAAACCAATTAAACGGCACTTAAATCTCTCCAAGTCGAGCAAGGGCAATGCTAATGGCGAGATGCTTGGCAACCCTAGCCCAAAATCAAGATCCAAAACCAAAAATTCCCCCAGCCGCAAAAAAAGGAGCCGGACCAAACCAAGGCCATCCACTTGAGGTGGCCCTAAAAAACTGCATGTCATCCATGGAAGCGAATCAGATGCATGTGTACAGTTATACGATCATATATTGAATATTCTGACAAAGTATTAATATTCTTATGAGCATGGATACCTAAAACGTAATTTATATTTTAAGTAAGGAAAATTTCCATATAAAAACAAAATATTATCAGGGAAAAAAGTGAGAAAGGAATTTTTCAGAAACTAGATTTTTTGACACCTATCTCGATATCTAATTGATGGGGCAAGTCATCAAAATAGTGCGTATTTTCAAGGCAAAAATATCATGTAAATAGAATAAATATTTAATTACTAAAAAGATTATGCGGGACCAAGCTTCACTGTAGTTGCATCTGACATACGTATACAATCGCATCCATAAGTGCATTCGTGCAATTTTTGGCTGTGGAAGAGTTTTGTTTTTGTTTCTGTTTTTGTTGCACTCTTGCGGGAACCTGATCCACGGCTGCAAGCTGTGATAATGGCCAGACAAAAAGTTGTCCCGTCAGGTGAGTTGGTTAGTCAGAAGATAATGGATATGATGGAGGGGCATTGGGGATATGCCTGTGAACGGGCAGGCACAGGATAGCTTGGGGATTTCACAATCTGATGAACAACACAACAATCTGGCCAAGACGACCTTGAAATTCTGATTCAGCATCTTCTCTGTTACGTTTTCGGTTTTCAGTTTTCAGTTTTCGCGCCTCGCCAGCTTGGACATCTCACCTGGTTTGTTGGCCTATGGGCCTTGCGGTTTATATCAGGCTTCCAGTTTCATTTCCCTTTCCTTTGATGACATAATTTGTTTTGGCAGCCCCAGGCCTCCAACAACTACGCCCCAATCGCAGTCCAGCCCAATTCGTAGTTCCACTCTAATTGGTTCTGTAAACGCGCGAGAGAACCGAGGAAACTGTCTCGTCACCAGTCCGCAAATTGCACGACTAACTAAAATAAAACTTCCCAGTTCCCAACTGGGGTTCGATTCTAACTAAGCGGAAGAGATTTCATCACACGTGGCACCCCACTAAGGTTGTTGATTATCGATTTTGGACTCTAGTGACCCCAAATCAACTTTATGCTTTATTTGACATTTAATTCTTCGGCAGTATCTCCCTTCTGGACTCCTCTCACTTCGAATAATTCGATTGTACAGTACCGATGAATAATCCGGCAATTATAAACAGGTTCCTTTGGCGCATGTACTCATATACTATACCAAACATTCGATCAGTTGCTGGCCATCATTATGCAATTTTTTGCAATTGATTACTCCGCGAGGAGTGGGTTGCTGTTTCATTTCAGTGCTTGGAACAAAATGCTTTTCCAAGACCTGGCCCCCCTAAACGAATCGGGATCAGTTGATTGGTCGGCCGACGCCATAAATCAAACATAATGGCAAATGGGCTAGTACAGGTGCTGTTGCAAGTCTACGGAATATACTAAATATTTGCAAGCCGTTGGAGATTCGATTAACAGCTATGTAGAACACATTAAGGCTTGACCTGAGTCAATATAGCAGGTGTGTGTCAAGCAGATATATTTCCTATCCAATTATTTGAGTTTCTCCGCTTGGTGTGAGCTTCCTATTCGTATGATTACAAAGATTGTGGAGATGATCTACAAGTACTTCACTAAGAAGAAGGAAGAATATCTCTCAAACAGCCGGAAGCTGGACAAAACCATCTAAATCAGCCAAGTAAGAAACTAGTTGTGAAACGCATTGTGCACACCAATGTGCATTGTAATACCAATATTAGCTTATCGCAGTTGGACTGGCTTTGGTTAGCATTTCTCGCACCTGAAGCCCGATGTTTACGCATATCAGCACGCAATATTGTCCAGGTACATAACATATATGTACGTATACCATCCACCGTGTGGGCTTGGCAAATGCATTATTTTTCCATTGAAAACAAGTCAACACCCGCTCTGGGCCGACTCTGGTTGTCGCAAAGTGGCATTATATGCATTTAATTAGCTGGGACTCACTTTAAGCATGCTTAAGGTGATTTCCTAAACCGCATTTCGCGTCCCGGTCTAAACTAATATGTATGACAATTATATTATTTATAACTAATGACAGTGTTTATAATTAAGATCTAATTGGCGGGATTGCAGAACAAAGCAGACCATTTAAATGCCTTCTTCTCGGACTAAGGGAATGAGTTCCGCAAATAAACGTATTAATATGCCCCGTATTTATTATTATGGAATCTGGAGACTGAAAACTGATATATTTACTGTATCAAGTTTAATTGGCTATTAATAGTTGTTATTTAAGCGGGTTTTAGAATTGTAACATGGGTATACCAAATCTACGAACCAAAGGTGTTAAATTCGAGTTCATAAAAACGTGTTAACAATAAATATATACCCTGTCTTCTCGATTATTTATATTAGTATACGCAATAAATATATTTTAGTGAATTTATCTAAACTCAACTCATAAAATGTTAAATCAAATTAATTGCAAAAGAGTGACTGACATCAAAGATAGGGTATTAAACAAGTAATTATATGATTTAATGATATTTCTTCAGATAATACCATTTTAAGCCATCTAAAAGAGGTTCATAAATAATTTATTTTTTTTATAAAGAATCAAGATACTTCGAATTCTGAGACATATTTCCTGTCGAGTAAGTTAGTATCGTTGCAGGTGGAAGGTCAGTTCGGGTTAAAAGGTTTAACAACTTGTTAGATTTCCCAATTTACATTAGTCCTGCTAATTAGTTGGTCTGGGGTTACGTTTATGTAAGTATACTATAAGTATATAAAGCTTCTCAACTAAACGTTAAAAAATCAATGCCATCAGTACTTAAAATAGTTCTAGGGAAAACTGTTTATTACAAACGGGAAACCTCATAGGGAATGTACAAAAAATTTACATTTATTAACCATATTTTATTTATTAACCATATTTTATTTATTAACCAAAAAACCCAAGAACCCGTAATATTGAAATAGAAAAGAGCCTACTTAGGGCGCAGCTGCCAATTATAAAACTTTCTATATGGCACTTAGACTTAGAAAAAAGACATTTGGCCAAGATTGGTTTAGGAAAACGGGTACCTAATCGAGTATCTAATTAATCTATCAAAATATTCGCAAAATCGAAACATTAAAATTTAAAGTCGATTGGTTTTAATCCAAGTTTATTGAATTTTAATGTGTATTCTTTCTACCCTATACCTCTAGGACATCGGCTACGGATGACAACTTCCACAAGGATTGCTGCTTCATTTGGTCGTGTGTGACTGGATCGTTCTCTTCGTCGCCTGGTGAGCACCTTCCCGACGCTGGACCACTTTTGCCTTTAATGGAGATAGTTACTGTGGCGTATAAACTCTATTTCTCCCCAACTGCGCGTCGATGTCATAGTTCCAGAGGCAGGAAGGCCCAAAACGGCAACTTTAACACAAGGACATACACAGTCAGGTCGGCGTATTACCATCTTATATATTATAATAATAGGTTCTATATTATAGGTTCAATAGGTTCAATAAATAAAAAAAAAACGTAAAAATTATGCGTATTTTTATCTGGGGGTTATTTATATATAAATATTAAAAGTCAGTTTCAAGTCCAAAGACCAAGCTAAGACTATGGGTGGCCAAAACATTTACTTTGAACTCACTAATCAATGGTCCTGCCAACACCGAAAACTCACATGCAGCTTGGATAAGTACACAATCTATATTGTTGAATAATACTTTCAGCATTTATTTATTTAAAAACACCAAAAAAAGATTAGGTTCAGATAGACATAATCTTAAAAAAGGCTTTCAAAAAACTACATGGTTACGTAATATATAGATAAGCCTTTATCATACAATATATTCAAAGGATCAGTCACCGCTTCGCTCCCCGATGACTAAATGTGGTTTGCTTGTCATATTATGAATCACCGTCTTACTTTTTCGTTCACTGTTTATTTAGAGATCATTAGTTCGAAAGTGAATTCAGACTAGGAAGTAAATAAAAATGAATTGTGGAAAAAAATCTCTTTTGAAAGTAATAGTTATAGGGGATGAGGGTGTAGGAAAAACATCACTTGTGAGACGGTACGTAGACGGACGATTCAGCAAAAGAGAAAAGAGCACAATCGGACTCAACCTTTCTACGAAAGAGGTGCGGGTGGACGATCACATTGTCACACTCCAGGTAACCATAAATGCTATCGCCATTTTTATATAGGAACGTATTTTGTGATAATTGCAGATCTGGGACACTGCGGGTCAAGAACGCTTCTTGTGTCTCAGTAGCTGCTTCTACAGAGGTGTCGACTGCTGTATGCTTGTTTTCGATATTACATCACTCACCTCCTTCAAAGCGCTCGAGATGTGGCGCGACCAGTTTCTTATACAAGCCGATCCTCGCGATCCTGTAAATTTCCCTTTTATAGTTGTGGGCAATAAGGTAGATCTTGTCAACAGCCATGTGGCCAATAATCGCGTGAAAGAATGGTGCCAACGGAATAATAATATACCCTATTTTGAAACATCTGCTAAGGAAGGCACTAACTTGGATTTGGCATTTAAGGCTTTATCTACAAAGGCTCTAGAGCTGGAGGCAGAAGTGGGTACTTTAGTACTTTCATTTAACTCAAGCATAAATTTGATTTAATTTCTTATTTTTTATAGTCCAACGATGTGATTGACACTCCCGATACGATAATATTGAAATTACCAACCAATGACCACAAAAAATCTAAAAAGTGTGAGTGTTGATATAATAACAACGGATCGTAAATAAATAGATCGTCTGCTATTCTTCAATCGGATAATCATTAGCAAAATTATGGCGTAATCCTTGAATGTATTCGACCAACTGAAGACGATGAGTAATATTTAATATATATTTCTCGTCGAATGAGAAAAGGACAACCATTTTTGAATCAGGGCTTCAAGTAGCATCGATCTGCGTCAAAATCGTAAATAAAATGTTGTGCCGACTTTTGGCCAAAATCATGATGTTGTTTGTTCATGTAATAAAATCATTATGTTTTGAAAATATTCAACAAATCGGATCAGATTTTAGTTGGCCAGGTTTTGATTAAATATAATATTACTCAGAGATCTAAGATCAGAAAGGTATAACATTTGTTGATCGGATAAGTATTACCCAAGTTATGGTTAATTTCCTAAAACAAAGTGATGCGGAAAACCCCGTAGGACAAGGTAAGACCGTGGGTGGCCATAGCGTCAACTTTTGCGACACTTTTAAACCAATATTTAAGCTTTCGCGCTTTGGAATGGAGTAGGGATGGAAATATACAAAAAATGAGACACGACGGCACACTATCGATAGTCTGTTAATATTTTCGTGATTTAAGAGCACAGTCGATAGTCGAACTCTTGGCGCATTCTTTAAAAAATGGCATTGTTCTCAAAAAGCCTTAATCTCAATTTCTATATAAATAAGTAATTATAACAATAACTTTTTTTTTTTAAAAGCGCATGTGATTGAATTCTTTATCATTTAATAAGTATAAACTTTAAACGATCATAAAGGTCCTTGAAAAATCAGAGTACATAAGGTGTTTCGATTTGAAAGTCGAATTAGGTTATTATATTAGAGAAACAACTAATCCAGGATCCGCACGAGCTTTCTTATTATTTAGTAGCTACGTCCGAAGAGGGTGTAGAACTTGGGCTTGTTGGTGCAACTGGGATTGATGCACTTGTCCTTGGACGTGATAGGAGCCGGTTGCTCGAACGGGATGCATAGTGACTTAGCGCCCATGGCAGGAGCTCCAGGCTCTGCCTCTTCGCCGCGGGCACTATCCGCCTTGATCTTGTCTTCGCAGCTGATTTCGCCACAGAACGGAGAGAGCAGGATGTTCTTCTGCTCGAGGAAGCCAACAAAGTCTGACCAGTTGCTCACCGTCTTGGTGTGACTGCTCATATCCAACTGAGCCTTGGCCAGCATACTCTCGTGGATCGCTTCGAGCAGTGCGGGAATCTTCTTTTCAACATCGGCCAGTGGGATGGTGATCTTCTCACCGGTGTCACGTCGCACGGCCACCAGCTGCTGAGCCTTTAAGTCCTTGGGACCCACCTCGAGGCGCAGCGGAACACCCTTTAGCTCCCAGTGGTTGAACTTCCATCCAGGCGAGTAGTTGTCCCTGTAGTCGCCTTCGCAACGCACCTCAGCTCCCACCAGGCGCTTCTCCAGTTGCTTGCACGCGTCTAGGAGCTGCGCCCTCTCATCGTCCTTCGTGTTGACAGTGATGCCACAGGGTACGACGATGGCCTGTATGCAGGCCACATGGGGCGGCAGAACCAATCCTTGGTTGTCAGCATGGACCATTATCATCACACCGATGGTTCGCGTAGTAATGCCCCAGGAGTTCTGGTAGACATACTTCTTTTGCTGCGTTTCCGGATCTTCGTAGACGATCTCGAACATCTTGGAGAAGTTCTGGCCCAAGTGGTGGCTCGTCGCTCCCTGGATGGCGCGTCCGGAGGCCGAGATGAATGCCTCCACTGTGGTGGTGTAGTCACCGCCGGCAAACTTCTCCTTCTCGGTCTTGCGGCCCTTCACCACGGGAATAGCTAGCAGGTGGGTGTAAACCAGGGCGTACAAGTCGAGGATATCAAGCACCTCCTTATCGGCTTCCTCTTTGCCGGCGAACGCGGTGTGGCCCTCCTGCCAAAGGAACTCGCGGGTGCGCAGGAAGGGTGTTGGTTGCTTGAATTCCCAGCGCTATTAAATTCGCAAAAAAAATAAAGGTTATCAGCTTAAAGTTCATATAATCACATTATAACTCTCCTACTTACCACAACATTGTTCCACTGATTGAGACGGATGGGCAGGTCTCTGTAGGACTGCACCCACTTGGCGTAAGCGGGATACATGACTGTCTCAGAGGTGGGACGCACAGCAATTGGTTCAGCCAGATCAGAGTCGCCGGATTTTGTGACCCAGGCTACTTCCGGTGCGAAGTCCGCGATATGCGTCTTTTCCTTCTCAAGCACAGCTTTGGAGACGAAGATGGGGAAGTAGCACTCCTTAACGCCCATGCGCGTGATCTCGGCATCGAACCATTGCTTAATGGCTCGCCAGATGGCGAAGGACCAGTTACGCAGAATATAGCAGCCGGACACATCATAGTACTCGATCATCTCACCCTTGGTAATGACCTGCGAGTACCATTCTGGGAGGTTGTCCTCCTTGGTAGCCTCCAATCCCAGGCGCGTTTGCTTTTTCACTGCTCCGGAAGCATCAGCAGATGGTTCTTTTTTCACCGGCTTGGCAGGCTTTGGCTGTGGCTCCTTTGCCGCCTTTTTCGTGGCTCCACCACCGCCGCCACCTCCGCGACCAGCTACGGGGAAATCGGTCCCGGTAACCTCCTTGTACTTGGCCTTAAGTGAAAGCAGCTGGGCCACCTCCGCATCAATAATCTGCTTGGCTGCTTTGTTGGCTTTGGCAGCACGCACCTTCTCTCCCTGAGCATTGATCTGCTGGGTAAGCTCATCCTTGGCAGGCGAAGACATTTCGGCGGGACTAACTTCCTTCTTCACTGCAACGGGCTCAACTTTGGTGTCCGGCGTCCAGTCCTTTCCGCTTAACGTTTTGTATTCCGCTTTGAGGCCGAGAAGCGTTTTAACCTCCGGATCAATGACACTCTTGGCTGCTTTCTCAGACTTTAATTGTCTAATCTTGTCACCCTGAGCCTGAATCTTTCCGAGAACACTTGCAACGTCACTGCCCGAATCTTCTACAGTGAGATCTACAGTGGCCACGGGGGTGCTTGCGGTGGGAACAGTACCCGGTTTCCACTCCTTGCCTGTCAGTGATTTGTAGTCCTGCTTCAGAGCAAGAAGGAATTGGATCTCGGGGTCCAGCACAGACTTCTCTGACTTGGCTGCCTTTAATTGCCTTATCTTTTCGCCCTGGTTGGCAATCTTCTCCAGTAGTAGGTTAACTGCAAGATTGGAAGCTGGTTCCGGGTTCTTCTCCTGTTTTACTTTGATGGGGGCAGCTGCAGAAGGAGCTGTAGTGCCTGGCTTCCAGTCGCTGCCGGTGACCTGCTTGTAGTCCGCCTTTAAACTGAGCAGTGTCTTCACAGCAGCATCAGTAGTGGCCTTATCAGCTTTAGACGCCTTCAGCTCACGCACCTTGTCCCCCTGGGCAGTGATCTGGTCGAGAATCTGCGCCACCGAGTTGTTGGCAGCAGGTGTGGCAGTGGCAGATGGAGGAGGTACAGTGCCTGGTTTCCAATCCTGGCCAGTCACTGATTTGTACTGAGCCTTCAGCTCCAAGAGTGTCTTCACGGCAGCGTCGATCTCCGGCTTGGCAGCCTTCTTGGATTTCAGATCTCTAACCAAGTCGCCTTGCTTAACAATATTGGCATTAACCGAAGCAGCGTCGTTGGTAGTGGACGAGGAGGGAGCAGGAGCAGGAGCAGGTTCAGTAGTTTGGCCTGGTTTCCAGTCCTTGCCAGTGGCCGCCTTGTAGTCCGCTTTAAGGGCAAGCAGTTTCTTCACTTCAGCGTCGACTTGATCCTTGGCAGCTTTCTTTGACTTCAGATCGCGCACCAGATCGCCTTGCTTAGCAATCAGTTTGTCCAACTCGGATGCCTTGTCGGGAGATCCTGCAGGTGAAGAAGCCTTTTTCTGAAAGAACACACAATATTTTCAATGTCAATCAACAGATACGTCTTCGAACTCTTCAGGTTTATAAACTTTTCGGCTACGTCAGCAAGGGTCTCATGCATAAATCAACTACTCTTCTTCTTTTCCCTATCTCTTACGGCAGAAACGCTTGGTGGAAACGAGCGAACGAAAGTGATTCGGTGGCTCAGCATACAACTGGTTTTGGCCCAAAATGTTGGCTGAAGCGAGCCACCGCCGCACATAAGGAGAGAGTAAGAGTAGAGAGAACAAAAAGTTGATAAGCTTGAAAAGAGAAACACTGTTAATCAGCTGATTGATATGTGAGAAAGAGAAATGGGAAATAAATATACTCTTAAGTTAAAATTTCCAAGGAATTTATGATATTAATGATCATAAATACAATATTCCTATTTAACGAATTGCAATGGAATTCGTTTTTATATAAATTTCAAGAAATAAATCAGTAACTCACCGTAGGTTTGGCTTCTGTTGCGGCATTGATCTTCAAGCCAGATGTGGGCACATCCTTGGTATGACCATCCGGAATGGAGAAAAGAATAATCGGCGAGGCCACATTGGAGAAGCCGCTTGGAGGGGCATAGGCGTTGTCCACCTTGAAGAAGCCACGACGTTGCAACTGGATAATGTCGCCCTTTTTACACTTCTTCAGCTCGGGATCGCCCAACATGGGCACCTCATCGCGGGTCTTGTGTCCAATGAACTGCTTGAAGTCCTCGTCCTTTCCAAGAACAGCCTTGCTTATGATGTTGTCGAAGTACACACAGAAGGTTGGAGGATAGGCGCTGGAATCGTCCTCTACGGCCAACCACGTCAGCTTGAGGGTCTTCTTGAAGTCCTTGTTCTCCAAATTGAGAGCTGCGTCCACGGAAGTAATGGTTCCTGAGGCATCCTTATGAACCTTCTTGATCATGATGTTGCCCCAGTTTATGAAGGTGGCATTTTCTCCCTCCTTCAAAGCTTCGGCATCAACGTAGTCGATATAAATTTGAGGTCCAAGTGAAACCGTTTTCTTGCCCAACGATTCGTCCTTGGGATGCACAGAAACTTGCACCTTCTCCACCTTGGCGCCAGCCACATTCACAATCACGCGCTTCTCCTTCTCCAAAGCCGTGTAACGGGGAGCGATCGGATCAATGACTTTCTTGTTAAAGGCCCAGATCTTATCCCAGTTCATGAACACCACTGATTTGCTGCTGCCCTGGGCAATGATGAATTCCTTCAGACCCTCCACGGTCATGCCACGGCGGATAATGCCACGCACTGTTGGGAATCGCGGGTCGTCCCAGCCATCAACCAGGCCTGAGTCCACAAACCAAGTAAGCTTTCGCTTTGACAGCACGGTGTTGGTCATGTTCAGACGACTGTATTCCCAGATGTATGGCTTCCTCAGCTTCAGGGCATCGATGAACCAGTAGAACTGATCGTCACGATCGTGGTACTCCATAGTTCGTAGGGTGTGGGTCACGTTCTCGATGGCGTCGACAATAGGGCAGGCGAAATCGTATGTGGGGTAGACCCTAAGCATTGAACGGTTATTGAGATTCTTGTATCTTTTAATAAATATCCTCACTTGTATTTGGTTCCAGTTCGCGGGTGTGGTTCGTTCTTGCAACGGTAGATGGTGGGATCGCGCATGCATCCATTGGCGGACGACATGTCAATCTTGGCGCGCACGCAGCATTTTTGACCCTTCTCGGAGCCCTTCAGCATCTCCTCCCACAAGGAAAGATTCTTCTCCACAGCTAACGGGGAAAGAAAACGTGTTAAATAAAATAAATACAATGTTTATTGTAAATCTTACAGTTGGAGCGGTTGGCAGATTCCACTCTCTGTTCGCGCTCAAGCTTCATCTGCTCCGGCGGCGTATCGTCCACGTAGGCCTTGCTCCCCTTGATGAGCTGCACACAGTAGTCCAGCATGAGGTCGAAGTAGTTCGAAGTGTGCGTGAATACGTCCGGCTTTATTTGCAGAAGCTCCAGGTCCCCAAGGATGACGTTTTCGAACTCGACCGTTTCTTTGGCAGGATTAGTATCGTCGAAACGCATTATAAGCGTTCCTTGGAACGCTTGGGCGTAGTACTGGTTCAGCAGAGCGGCCTTTGCGTGTCCAATGTGCAGATATCCAGAGGCTTCTGGCGGGAATCGCACAACCACCTTTCCCATTTCAGCGCCCGGCAGGTCGACAAACTTGCCCTCCTGCTTGCGCTCGCCGGTCTTGGCGGGAGTCTGTTCCTTCGAGGCTTGTGGGCTCCTTTTCACACGCGCTCCCTCGGGCAGGGACTTTAATACCTTCTGAATCAGAGGCTGGGCGGTGATGAGGTCGTACCAGCGCTGCACATGCTGTGGAATCCCCTTGGCGGCCAGGAACTCGTACCGTGAGTGCATCTCGTTGAAGAGAGCAAAATCAGCAATGGTCAGCTTGTTGGCAACCAGATAAGTGACCGGGGCGATGGACTTGTCCAGGAAAGATAGAGCCCAGGAGATGTCATCCTCGCAGGTTAGCGAAAAGGAAAGCCAGTGGTCGATCTGTGTGCGTTCGATGGCCGTTTCGCCGTACAGCTTGTAGTCCGGGGCAGCTCGGGCCAGGGCACGCAGCACATCGTTGTTGGAGTGGCACACCAACAGGCGGTTATCAGGAAACTGCAGCGAAGTCTCCTCCTTGCTCCAGACAATCTCCACGGGTACGGTGTCGTTGATAAGGTGCGCCGTCGCCAAGCCACCTATAAATTGGAAACATGGGTGGGTTAATTAACAGCACTGACGATATCCGTTTAATACTGATGCAATAAACACCACACTTGGCATGAATTGTATACATAAATAGACTCCACTTCGATTTAACCTCACTAAGTGCACATCTGGCAAGGTCACTGCAGCCGGCTTCCCGAATACTCACTTATGGGCGGATTGTTGAGGTTCGCTTTGAGCTTAATGGACATGGTCGTCGGGTGTTTGTTTTCAAACTAAATTAAAATGATGAAATCGCCTGGATAAGTAAATGGCACGAGTACGGCCAGCTGCTAACGTCTGCACATCCAATAGAGAAGAGCCAATTCGGCTGCAGTGGCGAGCGATAGTTGCTCCGTGAGTGGCCAAATATCGCATGATATTTTATGCTGTTTTTTTTTATTTTATTAATATTTTACTTATTCTATTAAAAAGTATTTTAAAAAACTTAAAAATATAAATTTTCAAAGATGGAGAGTAGGATAGTAATGTTAGGTTTCACTGTACTGGGAAGCAGTTCGCGTTTACACGTCGACAGGTGCCCTGCGATTGGCAACAGCAAGAAGAAGAAGAATTTTCTATGTGTGTTTTGTTCAGTTGCTGCATGGAAAATTAGTATTATTGGCCATATTCGTAAAACTAAAGCACTTAAAACACTCAATACACAAGGAAAAATCATTCAAAATGGTGAGCTTCAAGAAAAGAAAGGGGAAACTAAAGAATCTTGACTCAGTTCAGTTCGAAACCTTGTGTTGATGATGCGGTGGCTTCAGGTGTGAATACATGTGATGGTGTGGGTGTCCGATGACTATGTCAATGGGGAGCTTCTGTGGCCTAAAAAGATATGAAAAATTAAAGAACGAGGCAAAATCAATAAAGGTGTGGTGTGAATCTAACTGATGTTCCCTTTCAGATGCTCTTCATGCTGCTGTTCAGCCGGCAGGGAAAACTTCGACTGCAAAAGTGGTACATGGCATACCCCGATAAGGTGAAAAAGAAGATCACCCGCGAGCTAGTGACCACGATATTGGCCCGGAAGCCCAAGATGTGCTCCTTCCTGGAATGGAAAGACTGCAAAATTGTCTACAAAAGGTGAGATCTGGATTTTCCAGTTGCAGGATCAAAATAACCATCCCTCTGTTTTATTTCTTAGGTATGCCAGCTTGTATTTCTGTTGTGCCATCGAGCAGAACGACAACGAACTGCTGACACTTGAGATCATCCATCGCTACGTGGAGCTGTTGGATAAGTACTTTGGCAGCGTAAGTAGCTATCAAGTTGGATGTCATATTTTGGTACTTATAATTTCCTCTCTTTTGTCAGGTCTGCGAACTAGACATAATTTTCAACTTTGAAAAGGCGTACTTCATATTGGACGAGCTGCTCATTGGCGGCGAGATCCAGGAGACGTCGAAAAAGAACGTACTTAAGGCAATCGCCTCGCAGGATCTGCTCCAAGAGGTCAGTACACCCGAGACATATGATCTGTAATGCCTATACGGTTGTGTCACTATCTACCTAAACCGGATATTGTTAATTGTTTTACATATTTATTCAACTCGCTGGTTTTTAGTTTCGTTACTTCTTAGTGTTTGTTTTTGCATCTCTATATATATTTATATGCCTATCAATAACGTCTACAATGTCATACCTCATGAGAATCATAATTTTCTTTTTTATACTCTACTCTTACCTACTTCTCGTTCTTTTTTTATCTAATTTTTGCCTTCAAAACTAATAATTATACTACTATGTACCGAACACACCTCTAACCACTCCCAGCAAGAAGAGTTCTTTTACTCACTGCAATAGAAAATAAGTGCGGTGTGCGTGTGTGATTGCTTGCAGCCAAACTGTCATTACTCTAAGTTTCGAATCTGATGTAAACCACCTAGCCTGCACACACGCGCACACCACAGTCAGTTTGTTGAAATATCATTGCATGCCGTCCTGAGTTCCAAATCTTGCCTACTCGAAAAAGAAGCGAATTGTGAGCATATATCAGGAATTATTTAAAAAAAGCCGCAGTATTGAACTTGCCATAGATGTTGCTGTGCCGAGAAAATCTTAAACGTAAATTTTAGTTTGCCATCAATCAATCAGTAGTTAATGAATAGTATAATTTTTGTTTTATGGCCTTTAATTTGGTAATTACCCTAACCCGAATCGTAGCGTCCAGGCCTTGGTAGGTTGGATTACTTTGCATGATCTTTGTAGCTGAACAAGTAACTAACTAGAACCGATGCTAAAGTATACATACTCTTGCCATACCATATACCATATATAAATGTGTAACCCATGTTCCCTTTCTCTTGTTATTATTAACGCTTTCCCTACCCGCCACTGCATAAATCGATGTTAACACAACTACTACTACTACCACCATCCAACCACCACCAACAACAACCACAGGACTTCAATGAGTATCTCAACTAAAAAAAAAAATTCAAAATATAGAAAAAGAAAATAAAGAGTCCCCAAAAGAAAGCAACCCCACCCAAAGAAGCAGTGTAAAGACCATTTACTCTTACTCGCGATCGGCGAAGAGTCTTAGTGGAGTGTCGATAGGTCAGATCAGTCAAACCTTCGCCCAGCTGTATATATGTGTATTGTATATTGCCCAGCTTTCACCCCCTGCGCTGTGATGTTCATCCATATATGCATTACCTGTTTGAAAGTTGTTTTCATGCCAAAGCGATTGTGCCGTGAACGAAACAAACTATAAAAATTAAACAAAAAATACAGATCCTTTCTGACACATTCTACTCACAACTAAACACTTCTGCTACAACTCGTACTACTACCACTACCACTACCACTTTTTCTACTACTTTCTTTTCCTTCTACTCTTCTCGTTCTTATTGTTCTTATTCTCTGTACTCCAGGACGAAGCCGTTGAGGGCACTTTAAGAGACATTGGACTTCTCTAAAGAACTAGAACACCATAGAACTTATGTAGTTGATATTGCTAGCACACCTACACAAGTACACAAGTACACAAGCACACACACACACCCAGACACCCAGACACCAAACCACAAACAGACTCAGATATATGTACACCCACCTAACACCAGCAAAGCGAAACGTGTGCTGCACTTGGCACCTACCAACTCTGCTCCATCCAATTACCTCTACACGTGTGTGTTGTACAGCACTGAGCGCTGTTTACTCAATACTTAAAAATGTATGCTAAAGATGCAACCGAAGCAGCCTGAGGCTCCACAAAGCAATAAACCCACAAAAATACAAAGACCATATAGTAAACATCAAGAGCATCTGGCATATGGCTTTCCATACAAACACCCTCTCACGTAAAAAACACGTCAAATAGAACCGGCAAAGTTCATGCAAATCTAGCCAACCTCACGTAGTTCCATCCGGGGTTTCTTCAACGAAATTAATATTCTATTTCCTATCTACATTAAATAATCGAAAGATCATTCCAATCAATCACCAAAATGGGCAATAACTAATTTAGTGGGGAGATACATGCAATACTATTCTTACCATAGAAACAAGTAAGCTTTAATGTTGAAAAAAAAAAAGAGTTCGATATTGTTCGATGATTGAAAATTGTAATAATCATACCTTAGTGGTAACCAAATAAAGTCTAGTTTATGTATATCTACAAATATATATATATATATATGTTTATGTATGTGTGTTGTATGTTTTAGCCAAATTTTCTGTGTTTTGTAACTGAAAATGAAAAAAAAAAACAAAAAAATTAAGTAATAATAAAAACCAAGTATTTTTCAAAAATTATAAATGTACTTGTGTGCTATATAGTATATGATTATGGTAAGCTAATGGTATAACCTTAATTTTGTATTTAATTTTATTCTGTATTTTACCTATGATTGTTGTTTTTGCTGTTGTTCCCGACTGGTTTGACTGCTCTGACCTTGACCTCTGAACTCGCAATGCTCAACTCTCCACCGATCTCCACTGTTCTCCACTGTCTATGTTTCTATCCCACCTTGTCTGCCGTTGTTTTTAGTTATTCCCCGTAAACCCCGTTTTCTATAGCATACTTTTGTGGGCTCGTCCCAGTATTGAAGCTTTTCTTTGGTTTGCGTTGTATCCCGAGTTATTTAAATACATTTTGTAGTCCACGTAACTGAAGCTAAGCATTCTCCCATTGCAGGATGAGACCCCGCAGAGTTTCTTCGATGATCATGGCCTTGGCTAAGTTGGCTCCCATAAGCAAAATTATATTACTTATCGAACCCATTTCAAGTCGCCTTAAATGTATGCGTGTATTTGTATTTAACGTAAACCCGAAAAATGAATGGTTCTATTATTATTTAACCACCCTGTGTCAGCATAAAATATAGTGTATAGAAATGCTGTTAAACGTACTCCTAATTTTCGCTTGGCAAATGCAATTTGCAACAAAACAACATGTATTCTACCATATATAAGCAGCAATATCCTTTGCTCACACACATTCGTACTTGTAAGGAATAATATAGAGATAAGCCGAGTCAAGCGAAGCAAAACTATTTATCGACGGTGTGCTCAACTTTTTAGTTGTAAGATTAAAGCTCTCAAATATATGGAAATTGCTGTACCCGAAGTAACCAAAAAAACATCTGTTTGCTTTCTAAATAACTTGCGACTAAATAAAAACTGTACTGATTGTGAGTGTAACTAATGTAAAAACTTTTGGAACTCTTAAGGGGTTGGATGGAAGATTTTTTCCAAATTTTGAATTATTTTGGAGAAAAGTTTCAATTTTTTGGACTTTTTGCGCCCCCCAGTTATTTGGGCACATTTTTTTGGCTGCGAGTTGGCAGTCCATCGACCAACAAATTGTTGATTTCATTTTTATTTAGGGGGCGGGCGAGAGAAATACGGCACAAGCGCTGGCATCCTGGCTGAGAGCCCCGAAGAGAACACCCTTGCCGAGGGAGAGCCGGAACGGGAGCTCCCACTAATTTCCCCCTGTTTGTTGTTGGGACCGTGGCGCCCCAAACACCCGCACTCACCTACAGGAATAAGTGCGCCGGGAGAGAGCTGCGAGAAAATTTCGGCCCAGAAACAAGCATGTAGGGACAAGAAGGGATGTAAACAGCCTAATAACGGTCTATCGATAATATTAAATATAATTAAGTTATGTTATTAAAATTATAAAAGCTTGTTGTACATATTTATAAAATTTACATATTTTTATTTCTTCTTTTCAAATAGATCGTCTGAAAGCCATTTGTTTTTGTTTTTTAGGAATTACTTCTCTATTGTATGATCATTGTAATAAAAATTCGAAAAAAAATTATTTTTTGACAGGAAAAGTTGTACATTTGCATAAGTTTCCTCTCCCTAAAAATAGCTAAAGATACATTTTTGGAAAAACTGTATCTGAAGTTCGATATCGATATCTGACGGATACAAATTCGTCAGTTTTTTTGGGAATACAGATATCGATACTATTTTGGGGCAGAGCGCCCCATCAACTCAAGCGGAGCACAAGCACACACAGCAGCTAGCAGCTAGGTGTGCTCTTCCGTACGTAACGGTTACAATTACGGGACACTGCCATTTTCAGAGGGCACCACATCCAAGCACAGGAAAATTTTCACACACACACCTAACACACTCGCAGCAAAAGGTGTGCACGGTGTGTGCGGTGCTATTCGAGCGGTGTTCGGTTGAAGCAGTTGTAGGAAAAACTGAAAAACTGAAAAAGAAACTTGTGCGGTGAAAATTTTCCATCTGCAAATGTCGCTCCTCCTCCCCCAGCTCGAAAAGCGAGTGAACCGAGTGAAAAGCCTGAAATGGGGAAAGGCCATCGAAGGCGAAATGCAAATGTGTGGAAAATTGCATAGCGAAATTAAGTGAAAATCTCGGCAGCGGCAGCAGTGCTCGGGAAAATTATGTGTGCAAAATTTTGCAGCTTCAAAAAATATATGGTACATAAAATTCCTGTGTCCCTGTGTGCGTCTCCCTCTCGCCATCTCTCTCTCTCGCTCCCACGGCGACGAGGTTGTGTGTGCGCGTGAAAATTACGTTGTCATATGTGCCTCTGGTGGGCCAAGTGCTGAAAATTTCCAGGCTCCGGATGAGCCAGCAACTTTAGCATAATTATGGCCTCTTTTGAGTGATTAGCAATGAAAAAGCCAAAGACAAGGCCACACAAGATGCACGATTGTTCGAGTGTGAGTGTGTGAGTTCATGTCGGTGTGTGTGTTAGTGTGTGTGTGTGGCAAGGAATCAAGCCGCGCCAGCAAGAAAAAAATTCTCTATCTATTGCGATTTGCTCATGCGGCCCGAAAAGAGCGAAGCGCGCAGCATTTGCAGAGGAGGGGAGCACCAGGAGCGATGGGGGCTAAGGAGGCGGCGATGTGGGAGTGGGTCTCGGTATGGGAATGGGATTTAGATTGGAAGGAAGGGGGGTGGCTCGTATGGGCGCCACCATGGCCCCAGTGGGTGCGAAGTACCGTTGCTGTGTCTACAGTAGTAGAGTGTGTGTATACACACACTCACTCACACAGTCTCCGAGCTCTATACATTCCCCCATAAGTGCTCGGTCGGCACTTGTATTTTCATCTCGCTTCTGGGCCTCCCATTAGCATCCATAATTTCCATTTTCATTTCAATTTCCATTTTATTCTTTCGTTCTGGCCAATTTGCCAAAACAATAATTTCCCCCGATTGGAAAAGTAAAGCCGCAAACTTTTCAACACCTCCCTCTCACCACCTCCCTCCTCCCTCCTTTGCCCTTTCCCGCCTGGCCAGGCATTTGTTGCAAAAATTTAGCTCGTTGTGATTTATCCTTAAACTTGGCCACTTTTCGCTCAACCGCTACGCCGTGGTGGAGTTGGGTCCAAGGTGCGGTGTAGTAAGGATGTGAATGTGGTGGGATACCGAGTGCGCATGTCGCACGCCTGGTGGCCAGGACATGGACACACAGGACACGGCCTAGGGACGTGGTATAGGGACATTCCACGTCGTCAGGCTGGCTCCTCACACAGTTGCGGTACGAAAAAATAGTTCTGCCCAAGTCCAAGTTCAAATACTTGCTAAGGGGTTTCACCTTAAACTGGTTTCGCCAAATCCTATTAAGTTCAAAGTCATTACCAGAAAGTGTGTAGTGGCTTATTATCGTGGAGGGTTCTTCTCCTTTATTATGAAATGAAATGGTTATTGGAAAGGAGAGTCAAGTTAGATCCTTGTTATAGGACTATAGTAGGTTCCGGTGGACACCACCTCTTAAAATGGAATCCATAATCGAACCCTTCGGTTTCTGCGAAAAATCATCTTTAATCCTTCCATTATACACTCGCTCGCAGAAAGTTTTGCTATTTATGTGTGATTTCCGTTGAGTGTCCTTTATTGTCACCAAGTAGAAAACTTCAAGTATCGTTACCTTTGTTTCCGTCTATTATTAGGACCTCTATGATATAATATTTGACTGGATTGTCCTTGGCCATCGCCATCTCGTTCACGGCTTTGGGCGGTTGGGTTGGATATGGGGTGTTGATTGTAATTGGCTCATCACGGAACATGTTGCATACTTGAGGGCGTCGCGACTATGGCAATTAATGGAAGCCTGAATTGAAAAAAAAAGAAAATTCCCACTGCAATTCATGTCTTTCTCTCCCATTCTCCTACCTGTCTGGCTCTCTCTTTCTGTTTTCCCTCCCCTCCGGTGATACACGCTGTTGATATCATATTTTTGCCACTTCTATTATTATATTGATGTCTACTACTTTTTTATGGTTCTCAAAAAATACTGGGAACTTTTTTAGCCAACTCACCACGCATGACGCGCGCTTTCTCTCTCCCATTCGCTTTCCCAGAGACACACACACAGACACAAGCTCTCTCTCCATCATGTGGATTTTATTATCGGGAAACGTTTTCGCTTTTTTTTTTTTGAATTTGCTGTTTTTTTGGGAGGTGCGGTGCTTACGTATCCATCGAAAAGTGGGAGGTGGCGTGGAAAGTGAGGCGCCGAGTGAAGCAGAGAGCGAAGTAAAAGAAATGCTACATTAAATCACAAAAAAATATTTATGTACTAATGTATTTAAGTTGAATGTAATTGCAAAATCTGCCCACTGTAGTGCATCCAACATGTTGCATAGTGCGCAGTTGCATCGGGATTCACACTCGCGCTCGACTGCGCACCTTGCAACATGTCGTGTCGAGCGAGAGGCAAAGAGGAAAACCCATAAGGACCTCTCGTTCACAGGACCCGTTTAAAACGAAGTGAATGGTGGCGAAGGCGCGAAGCAGAGACGCTCTCGAATAATAAAATTATCACTCACCAGACACAGAAGCCACTGAAAGTGTTAATATCTGAAAAATATCATAAAATAGCATACAAAAAACGTAGCTGCCGTTGTTTGAGAATTTTCCCAGTGAAGTGAAGACCTCCCGCCGAGTAAAGTGTGCCTACGTGTGTGCCTGTGCAAAGTGCTATACACAAATTAACGATAAAATAAACGCATAGATGTGGAACAAATAATTCCAATAAAGATCTCTTGAATAAATAGTAATCAATAATTTTTTTCCTAGTGCAGCGCCCAAAAATTGTAAATATTTAACCGAAAACAGCAACAAACTCACCACCAAAGAAAGTTAAAGTTAAATAAAGACGTTGAAACCAAGCAAAGATGATAAAAGCCAAAAAAATATGATACATAGCCAATATGTATATAGAACCTGTAACTAATATTCAATTCTAACTAAATGATAACCAAACGAGGAACTACTGTCACTGAACGAACCGATCCTGGCAAGCAAATGTCCGGATAAGGGAGCCGCCACCTGACCAATGGATGAAAATGCAGCCGTCGTCGTCGCCACTTTTGCCGTCGTCGTCGTACTCCGTTTCCATTTCGCATCAGCAGCAGGAAAAGCAGTCGGGAAAGCCACACCACCAGCAAAAGCAAAAGCAGAAGCAGGAGCTATCGGAGCTGACCGGAAACGAAGTTTCGTCCTGCCACGGCCATTCCAATCGCACGTCCTCGATCGGTACGGCAGCGCTGCCTCAGCCGGCGTCGACGTCAGCCGCACCGGCCGCAGCGGCCTAAGTTGCCAACTTGCCGTCAGATTCCCACTTCGAAATAGCCCAAGAAAGCCGATATTGCAACAGTAACTGCAACCTCAACCACAAAAGCAACAAAATCACAAAAAAAAAGCAAACCAGATAGCCGAGAAACAAAGGCGGAGAGACAGAAGGATAAAGCGGAAACGGAAGCCAGCCAGGGAGAGCGAGAGCGAGCGGGCAGCGGACACAGGCGAACAAAATGGCGGATGGTGGGCATTCATTCGTAAAGAAGACGTTTCATAAGCCAACATACTGTCACCACTGCTCGGATCTGCTCTGG
Organism: Drosophila atripex; assembly: GCA_035045925.1. Classification (NCBI taxonomy): domain Eukaryota; kingdom Metazoa; phylum Arthropoda; class Insecta; order Diptera; family Drosophilidae; genus Drosophila; species Drosophila atripex. The sequence goes on along the minus strand of JAWNOP010000022.1, from coordinate 207,100 downwards.
GGCCTCATCCAGCAGGGATATATCTGCGAGGGTAAGTACAAAGTAGCCATATTTAATGTTGGAACTTGGATCTATAACCATTATCCAACACTAACTCCCTTGAAATATTGTTGTTTTTTCCAACATTGGGCATGGGTCCTCTGTCTGAAAGGAGAATTTCTGTTCAATCTTCTGCAATAGAAATAAGTTGTAATTAATGAGCACTAAACACTGGCGAGAAAAGGCAACACGCAAATCATCGAATATCTTCAACGGCTGGGGCTGTGGCAGTTGTAAAAATACATTTCGTCTAGTTTTGAAAATACTTTTTAAATTGCCATAAACTTGGAATGGAAATGCGGCCGCTGATGATGCGGATGGTGAGATTGTAAAAACAGAGACTTGCACAGACATTACAATAACAAGGATGAATACCGAGGAATCTATTTGAAAAAGTTATTTAAAATTAATAGTTTTATGTAAAGATATATATAGATAGGGGAAAAAAGTAGGGATTAAAAAAAAATCTACTTCGTTCTAACAAAAACTTTGTGTTTTAAATGAAAAGTTCACTTCTTTTCGTACAGTGCTCTTTTAATGGCAGTCTCAACCTCATACCACATGACCAATGGGTCATCCCATAGATTGTATAGATTCTGACAGGCAGGGGCAGCACTCGCATACAGTATAGTACTAACTATAGTATTGAATTGGGGCAGCATCATGTGTATATATCGGGGCTATTTGCGGCCGAGAAGTGTGCGCGTTTGAACTTTTCCAAATTGTGCGGCTGTTGGCCGTGTCCGCCGTGACGTGAGCAGAACGCCAACGACGTCATCGACAGCTCCGATTTGCTCTGTGTGGCATATATCCGTATGTATATGCCATGGCAATGGAAATCTCTAAACCAGAGCACATCACTGGCACTGGGAAGTGTAAGAAGACCCGAATCGAATCGAATCGAATCGAATCGGATCGAAAAGGAATAGAAACACAGAACATTTGACTCTCCCAATGGGAAACGTGTTAGGCGCCTCGGATCGTGATGTATTTCCTTGGGCCCCGTCCCCTCCTATAGTTCCTGCCTTGGTTGTTTATTTTTGCAATTTTGTTCATGGGATTTGCGGATCGTGTTGTTGCTATTATTATAATTATCGCGAATTGCGCTTGCCATTTTATGTTTATAGTTTTGCCGCAAGTGCTCGCCTTTCGGCCACTTCGCATTAATTCTCAGACTCGCAGATTTCCAGCTGAACCGCCATTAGCATCATTGGCACTATTAACACATTTTAGAGGCAGTATGTCTACCAGAATTGAGTGGGCTGGTGGGAGTACGAAAGGTGCATAGATCTTTCAAACGAAACAATAAAGTATCATCCCATAAAATGTATTGCTTTGAAAATGTTCCTAAAACCAACCCCTATGCACTTCGTTCCAAGTATTCTCAGCGATCCATGTCTTGCTCCGCTGATCGTCTTTATTGCCAATTCAAAAGATATATAAGAATGTATTCTGAATGAAATAAAAAATTCTGTTTAAAGGCACTCATTCGTATACTTTTCGATTGCACCAATGAACTTTATGGTGTTTTTCGTCTGCTGACCAGACGAAGGAATCCGTTTTGTTTTCATTTTGCTCGCATTTGACATTTTCAGTGCATTTGGCGCTCTGTTAATTGCTGGCAAAACATCCGATATTTATATTAAGTATGCATATAGACACAGTATACAGCGAATTATACTGTGCAGGCATGGCGTGACGAGTGCGGAGCGAAAAATGTGTTGCATACCCTCGAGGGCGTCGCTCTTTGGACGCTCATCACGCATACGCCGCGTTGGTCGAACCAGAAAATGGAGCAACCAGAGGCGTTGCTGAAGAGGACGCGCCAAAGAGACGTCATAATTGAGTTGCATATTTAATTGGACCCTAGTTGGATTGGTAGCTGCAGTTCGAGCTCTCTGCCACAGAAACTTGCCCAGAAACAGAAACGGAAGCCGAAACTGAAACTGAAACCGAAACAGAGCTGTGCTGCCTCTCCTACTCTCGAAAGTAGGTCAAATGCGAAATGCACTCTCACACATAGACAAACATGCAAACGAACACACTCACACCCACACCCACGACACGCCCACAGCCCGCGGGCAAGTTTTCAATTGGTTTTCCAAGGGAGGCGGTGGTAGGTAGGTGGCTTCCAATTGCAACAGCAACAATTATCAAGAGCAGCAGGTGCGCACCTAAATCAAATTGAATGCATGACCTGTTAGCAAAGGAGGAGAAAGGAAAAAGGGGTACTGCAAGCCGGCAGCAATGCCCATGAACTACCTCCCCAACCCCCACCCAAACCCAACCGATCCGAATCAGAATCCGAATGTGGTGCCTCTGCCGATAGCAGCGAAGGGCTAAAAGTGCGTCATCAATGGCCGCCATGGAACATGACGATGCCGCCAGCGGAACCGAAAACCGAATGGGGTTTAACGCATAGGGGCTTGGGGTGGGGTCGATGTTGAGGTTGGGGGTTTCAGGCTGTTTTTAGGGTTGGGGTGGACACCTGGTGGTTGGCAGTTGGGGGGACTTGCCTTGTTAAATGCCTCGTTTTCGACGCCATTCATTCATAACCAAAGTGAGCGGAGAACAACGAGAGCATCAACAAAGGAAAACTTTTCAAAGCGATAAAATAACACACTTTAGAACAATTTTTACCTCGCAAACAATGGAAATACTAATATATTTATAGAGTACACTGTGTGTTTTTGTATAAGCTTACAGGAAAAAATGCTATTCCCTTTAATAATTTAATTACATTTTTTGAAATGTTCTGTAGGCTAACAAGTCCTCTATATGTTAAAAATAAGAAAGGTTTTTAAAAGTAGATAGTCGTCAGGCTGTCTGGTTAATCGCTGAACTATGTATGTATTGAGAGAGTAGAGGGAAAGTGGAATGAAAAATGGAAAGAGGAGGCACTGCTGACGTTGCAAGCCTGCCGATTCAATCGAAAAATTTCCCAACTTCGATTGATTTCCAGTGGAGCATAAAAATGATAAAATTGCATCCTTGATTTTATTTGTGATATTCAATTTTTAAGCTGAATATACATGTTATCATACTTAATATAAAATAGGAGAAATATTCAAAAATTTGACATTATATTTATAGCATTTCTAAACAATAATTTACATAAATTAAAAGATAATTATTCCATTGTTTGGTTTGTTACATATACATTCATATATATGTAATGTATTTATTTTAAAAATGTATAGAATCACATTTTTTTAAAGCACTTAAGGAATGATTTCGTTCGTATAAGATATGTGCCTAATAACTGTGTTTAGGTGTATGCTTATTTATTATTAAGCCTCTCCAGCTATTTTTAATTCAAGGCAGTTCTGCTGCTGCGATGCTTCTTCGTGGTTCGCTGTATATGCTGGTGCTTCACCTCAATTGAATTGTATAACTCTCCTCGGGCAAATATCAATTTTAATTGTGCTTCCTCTTCACGCACTACGCATGTCAACTTGTGCGTATTCAATTGTCCCTAACCTCACACTTGCTTTTGCTTTCCTTTCGTCCTTCCCCTTTCTTCTTTACCGCATTTCTCCCAATCAACTTCTGTCTACGTGTGTGTGTGTGCGTTCTTTGAATTTGGCTTTGTGCTTCTTCTACTCCCTTACTTTCTCGCGCTTTTGTTATTCTTGGTTTTATTGCCCTGGCCAAGGAAGGAAAACGAAATGAAACGAGGCAAAAGTAAAAGTGTGTTGAGTTTCCAAACCAAATTTCCCCCCTACAAGCTCACGCACACACACACACATTAAGCGACGGATGGCCGAAAGAAACTCATTTCAAAAATTTCCCCATGCGTTGGCGTCGCTGCTTATCTACGTGAAGAGAAAGAGAAAAGAGAACGGCGAACGGTGAAAGGAGCAAGGGAAATGACAGCGAGAGAGAGAGAGGGCACACACTGAATTTTTGGTATACATAATGCAGGCATGCAACAAACTGAAAAGTACATAACAAATACAGATCTTAGCCGCTGACCCACAGGGCGTATACTTGCTCAGCTGTTGCTTCTGCAGCCACCCTTCTTTTTTTTCACCGCACGTGCACCAAAACAGCAACAACAGCAACGCTAATACAAATGGCGAATGTTAGAGCAGGACAACCGCCAGTTATGATTGGCCTTTCAACTGCAATGGAAAAGCGAGCGTCACGTTCGTCCTCCGTCTGCTTCTTATTCTTTGTTGCCTTCTTCTGGTTGCATTGCTTGATGGTGGTCTTCAGTTTTATTTATAAAACGACCCAAAAAAAAAACAAGAAAAATCTAAAGCACATTCACGAGTTCATTCATGACGTCAGCGTTGCGCCTCAGGTCAGCGGCCTAGTTTTCTGCTCCTGCTTGCTTACCCGCTGCCTTGCACACACACACACTAATACACACACAAGTAGACACTCACACGGAGAAAGAGATAATTATGCATTTACATACAGACACGCGCATTTGAATAGAACTTTTTACGCCACGCTAAAAATAGAACTATGATATCTATGTTAAGTTGCAGCACGAAAAACAAACATACAAACATAAGTACTATAAATACACGGTCGTGTTGCAAAGAAAGTGCTGCACTTATGCCTCGAATTCCATTTTTAGGGTTGGCTTCTCGTACAGGTGGACATTGTTTTTTGTTTTTTTTTGGGAAAAAGTGGAAGCAGCTTCCAGTGTTGCGAAGCATTCTCCTTGGGGCCAGCCACCCACCACAACCACCCATTCTCTTTATTTGCTTGCTGGCGTAATGCCTTGGCCACTCAGCTCGTTGTATGCCCCGACCCTCTGTGTGCCCGCCCTGCGGGGAACTTCAATGAATGCGCCGTCGTCCGTGAACTCGGCAACTATGAAACTATGAATGGCATGCAGGCTGCCAATGACGCGGTGACTTTGCGGTTGCCCAAGGAGAGGGCCATTTACGGTACAGTGGTGTCGTGGGATTTGGTATCCAGTTAATAGGACTGTTGCTCTTTATATTCATTTCTCAAAAAAAAAAAAAAATAGATTTAGAACCAAATAGCTAGATTTACTCTTATATACTAACCATGCATAAAAGGTATTTAGAGAATTCGGTGCGTATACGTAATATTTCATTTTCTAAGGGCAGGGATACAACTAAAACGCAGTTTATTTAAAAATTGCTTAAAACTAACTATTTGAAAACCAAAAGACATCCCACAAAATGAGTTCCGATTGAGTAATATCTCGAATACGTATTGGCACAAATGCCTGCTCCATTTAGATAGGCATTCAAATAACTTGTGAACTTTTGTCGACATGTCCTATAACCGCATCTCGTTCCACCTCTTGCAGTTTGCAACTTTATCATCCACGAACGATGTGTCAGCAGCGTGGTAACGCCCTGTTCCGGCATTGCTCCATGCATTATAAAGGTATGTAACCAGAGCACTCTGACACACACACACACACCCTCGCCTGGGGAATGAATATAACTGTCATGTGTCATTCCGTACAGAATCCCGTTGCCCATTGTTGGTCCGAGCCAACTCATCACAAGAGAAAATTCTGCACAGTTTGCCGTAAGCGATTGGATGAAACGCCAGCGGTGCATTGTTTAGGTAAGTGACAGTGTGAGTGAGTGCCCCACCCTGCGTTCTGTGTCCTGTGTCTCCTATGTCTCCTAGCCGTCAGGATTCGTGTCAGTCACATCAGTCAGTTGAGCCATTGAACAACGATCCTTTGTTTGAATAAGCGAGGGCATAATTGTGCAACTACCCGCAAAATTTAACTCTTATAATATGAGTCTTTAAGTCTTTAACTTATATTTTTTTTATGTGGAATTCCACAGTCTGCGAATATTTCGCGCATATTGAGTGCCAAGATTTTGCCGTACCCGATTGCACCGAGAACGCCACATATGTGCCCGGCAAGGAGCTGCTTAATGTGAAGCACCAGGTGAGTTGGAGGCCAATCATGGAAGTGAAACAAGATACTAATACTTTTCCATACAGCACCACTGGCGAGAGGGCAATCTTCCATCAACGTCCAAATGCGCCTACTGCAAGAAAACCTGTTGGTCCTCGGAATGTCTCACTGGTAAGGACCCTGAATTATGTCTCATTTGAAAGGTTACTAACTTTGCAAGTAACTTGTCCCTTAGGCTATCGCTGCGAGTGGTGTGGCATGACGACCCATGCCGGATGTCGCATGTACCTGCCAACCGAATGTAATTTTGGTATTCTACAACCTATCTACTTACCTCCGCACTCAGTCTCGATTCCGCGCACCGAGGTGCCCATCGAGGCCATCATCGGCGTCCAGGTCAAGTCGAAGACGACGCTCGTGCGTGACTACTCGTGTCGTAAGTACCTCACCTAGTTACTCCTGTCTAAAGGGATAACCGGAGCACCCACCATTTATCCCGATCCATTCGATTAACAAAGCAAATATCCTAATGAGCCGCGTCGTCTGCTGTCGGAAAGGAGCCAACTTTCGTGTAGTTGGCTCCTCTCCTCAGTGCATGCCGGCACAGTTCACCCTCTATATAGCGATATACCGTTACTCACCCATCCCCAACAAGTTGCTCTTGATGTTGTGTTGTGTGCACACACATTCCAGTTCGAAAAAATGAAAGAAAAATATTAAAAACTCCAATGATCAGCCAATCTCACATCGCTCCAGCTCATCCAGCTCATTCAGATCATGGCAGACAACTACTTCTCACACCACATACCCATCCTTTTAAATCCACACGATTTTCCTTTGACATTTTTTCCCTTTCACACAACTCTTTTTGATTTTTGATTTATTTTTTGTGTTTATTTGTTCTTTTCTTTTCTTTTCTTTTCTCTCTTTTTGCGTTTTATATGCGTGAATTTGCATTTTCGGTTTCGATTATGTCTATGTGTGTGTGTAATGGTCCCGGCCCGGCAGCCAGTCCGGATTTGAGCGCCGGATCCGGAGTGCCAGCTGGTGGGGCGCTGGACCTGAAGGAGCTACTCGAGCTCCACAGGCAGCGACGCGAGCAATCGAAACAACATTTTCTCCTTTCCACGCCACCCACGCCCACATCCTGTGGCTCCATCTCGCTCTGCCACTCGCCCACTCCCTCCTCGATGACAGTCGGCGAGACGAGCAACGATGCGGAACAGGAGCCGGATCAGGGGCAAGACCAGCAGGAAGGAGAGGAGCCGGAGGAGGAGATGACGGAGCACGACAGTGCCTTGCAGCTGACCACCTCCACCTCGAATGTGATGTTGGGTGCCCTGCCAAAGTCGCCCTCGGCGAACTCCTCCCTGCACTTGCTCTACACGAGCATCTTCCGGAAACTGGGCCAGGGAAAGCGACGACGCAAGAGGGGCTCCGACGGGGGAGGCATCTCGCCCAGCGAAGACGAGGACGATGTGGATGGCGGAGTCTGTGATATAAGCGGTGGCGATCTCAGCGACGACTACGACCACTGCGATGTGGCGTTGCGGCGGCGTTCGCTGCGCTCCCGCCATCAGCGGGATGTCAGCGAAACGGACTACCACGGCGATGCTGAGGCGGACGCAGAGGGTGAGACTGCGCCGCGGGAAAGCTGCTACGAGACCTCGGACACTGGTGGCGAGCTGACCAACACCGACGACCTCGACAGCAGCCTGAATCTGATCAGCAACCTTAGCTATAATAGTAGTAATAACAGCCACACCTCCAATGCCCCAGGAGGTGGGGCGCCAGCACACCCCTTGCCACCACCACTGCCCCGGGAAAATCCGGACACGCCTTGAGCGTCCAGGGAGGACGCCAGCAACCCAAGACTGGGGCTCTGGCCCACGCCAAGCCAAAGCCCAAGCCCATGAGCCACATGCACAAGGCCCAGGGCAAAGGGGGCTCTCTCAGCTCCCCCCTCTCGAATTCCAACTCCAGCGACTGCTCCTCCGCCTCGCCATCCGTGCCGCCCACTCTGCTGCAACTCTCGCCGGTGGGCAGGAGCAAATCCTTCCAGGAATCGGCCGGGACGACGGCTATCTCACGTTACAAGAAGTACGGACGTGGCCTCTTCCAGCGGCGGCGCTCGAAGAGATCGCCTAAGAACGCCTCGGCGGTGCCGGGGGGCAAGAGCAATTACAGCCTGGACCGGCTGTCGCAGAACATCGAGATTACCATCCAGGACGAGGATGGCAACTACCAGCCGTACGACGACAACTATCACATGTTGGCACGCCGCCTAGATGCCACGGACGTTGATGACGATGTCGGCTTCGACGATCTCTATCTGGACGACCGGCCGATCGGTGGGGCCAGCGACGACCTGGCCGCCTTTGCCGGGGACATCAGCGACGGGGGGGCCAGCAGCCGGTCGCGGGCGAGTGACGCCAGCGATGGTCATGTCCTGGGCCGGCTGCTCCGCCACGTGCGGCAGGGTCTCTCCGTTGGCTGGCGCAAGCCGCGCTACCAGAAGCGCAGAGGTGATTAGCCAACAGTTCTCTCTCCCTCTCTTACGTTTTCTTTTTTTCGACTCGTTTTTTTGTCCTTTTTGTCCTGCTAACAGATAAAAAATAAATTTAAGAACAAATTTTGGGGGAATCGATCCGATCTCGGTTTCATGGTCCTTAGTTTGCGCTAACAACTTTTACTTTTGGTTTCGGTTTCTGTTCTGTTACCTGGATTTTCGTTCGAGCCAACCAAGCCACCCCCACCCACTAATCGCTAACCATCGAGCCACTAATCATCCACCAGGCACCATTCCGCACCCCACATTGCAAATCACTAATCATTAACCCACCACAGCCGCATGCCAGCAATCGAAAAAGTTGCCAGTAATTACTTAGGGTTAAATATTGAAAGCCTGGCTTAAAAGCTTATTGTATTGGAAGGCTAACTTACTCACTTGCCGAATACTTACTCGAACACTTTTTCGAATGCATCCAAGTGTCTAACAGCTTCTCTGCTAATAAAATATGTACTTCGTGTTCCTCCACCCTTCTTGAGAACAAACACTGAATGAATCTCTTGTGACCCTAATAGCACGGAGCATATCCGAGGAGTTCAGCAGCGGCGACACTCCGCGCTTCAAGGACGAGGAATCGGCCAGCAAAACCGAGTCGGGACATGGACCTAGCAGTGGAGGTGGTGGCGCAAGCGGAGGAACTGGAGGCGGATCTGGGGGAGCAGGCGGCTCGTCCACTGCTGGGGCATCGACTGGAGGTGCTTCCACTGGCCACTACAGACCCGAATCCGGCAGCCACAAGTCAGACAAGTCGGAGAAGGATCGCGAGAAGAAGGAGAAGGAGCGCGAGGAAAAGGATATAGGTAAGAGTGGCTGAAATATAATGAGTGAAGTGAAGTGGCTCCTACATAACCCTGAACCATGATATCTATGAATATCCACAGAGATGATCAAGGTCTTTGATGGCAATAACTCATTCCGACGCCAGCAGTACCGGGTGATCATCGTACAACGCACATACACGCTGGAGCAGCTGCTGACCACCGCCCTGCGGGCATTCCACATCACCCGCGACCCGCAGGCCTTCTACCTGACCGACCTATACGCCCCCGCCGGTATGGAGGATGCTCCCCTGCTAGACCCCACGCCCGTGCTCAATCTGACGCACCTGGAGGGCAAGCGACCGGCTATGTACCTGCGGTTCCACGATCGCGATCGTGGCCATGTCCGCGTCTATCCCGGCAAGCTGCAGTGCTCGATGCTGGAGGATCCCTATGTCAGTGTTCCTGTAGATAATAGCACAGTTATTAAGGATTTGATTCGCGATGCCCTGGACAAGTTCGGTCTGCAGGATAACCAGATACAGGACTACAGGTGAGACTCATAATTATGTCAGTATTATCTGGATTCGACTGAAGACATGACTTTTAAGGTGTTCGGAGGTACTACTCGATCGTGGTGTTACTGAACGCATCCTGTCGTGGAACGAGCGGCCCTGGGATATTATGAAGCAGCTGGGCAAGGACTCGATTCGCCAAATGGAGCTGATGCGCTTCTACATGCAACACAAGCAGGATCCGCATGGCCCCAATATCGCGCTATTCGTGGGCAACCTACCCACCGGACTCTCGCAGCGCAACTACGAGCAGATCCTCAACAAGTATGTGACCGACGAGAACAAGTTCACCAGCATTGGACCCATCTACTATGAGTACGGATCGGTGGTGCTTACCTTCGAAGACTCCCAAAAAGCGGTAGGTTTTCCCAAAAATACGTTATGCTATTAGATCCTTGCTAATCCTGGGGCTCATCTTGCAGGTTCGCGCCTTTTACAATCTTCGCGAGACGATCATCGAGGACAAGAAACTGCTGGTCCTGCTCCTGCCGAACATCGAGCCCAGCATGGTGCCCTCTGATGTCCGGCCACTGCTGGTCTTTGTCAACGTCAAGTCCGGCGGCTGCCAGGGCCTGGAGCTGATCTCCAGCTTCAGGAAGCTATTAAATCCGTATCAGGTCTTCGATCTGGACAATGGTGGTCCCCTTCCAGGGTAAATAATTTGTTTGGCTTCTATATTGCTTTGCCTTAACAGTTTCTGTCTTGTTTGTAGTTTGTACGTGTTCCGGCAGATAACCAACTATAAGATCCTGGTTTGTGGAGGCGATGGCACCATCGGATGGGTGCTCCAATGCCTCGATAATGTCGGCCAGGACTCTGAGTGCTCTAGTCCACCTTGCGCCATAGTTCCATTGGGAACAGGTATGTACCCGAGTCTCCTTCCTCCATCTAGGAAATAATTGAATGATTTGAAAGATACATATAAAGATCTTATAGAGACTTATAGAAATGGAATCTAAAATATAACCGACTCCTCCTTTAGGTAACGATTTGGCTCGCGTTTTGTGCTGGGGCTCTGGCTATACCGGTGGCGAGGATCCCTTGAATCTGCTCCGCGACGTCATCGAGGCCGAGGAGATTCGCCTGGACCGCTGGACGGTTGTCTTCCATCCGGAGGACAAGCCCGAGGAGCCGGCAATGAAGGCGCCCTCGCAAACAACCGGTAAGAAGAAAAAGGCACACCAAGCACACCTATCGCAATCGCAATCGCAACAAACCAATCAGCATCATCAATTACCGGCTCTGACATCGAGTGATATATCAGGTCATTTGGTGTTTTCAAAACTTCGTTCGTGTGTTCTTTCTCTACGTTACTCCACATAATCGTAAACCCATGTCCAGTGTGTCTAACCTCCCGGTCCTCCAGAGATCCAGTTCCAGTCCTCAGACCTTCCATGTTGTAATTAAACTCCGTGCTTATTGGCCTAAAAAACAATCCCCAATTCGGCTGTAATATTTCGCTGGTTTCTACCAAATCCTAAGCCCAAAAATGAATCCATTAAGAAACGGTCGGTTTATTTGGCCAGAAACCTATAGTTGGGAAACCATAAAGTTCTCAATTATATGCGGTTTTCCTGGCCATTTAAACTACCACTCGTTCCACTATAGTTACCCACTACTCCCAATTAGATACTCCCAATCACAGTTTGGTATCTGATGAAAAATGCTGTTTAGTTTCGATGTGTGTATAGAAACCATTAGAGGATACCTGCATGCCAAATCAGGTAAGGTATCATCCCGCAAAGTCCAGGCACTCAGAGAAGACCTCGAAATGTCGGGTAAACCTTAGCTCATTATTGTACATTGTATGTCCAACTCGATGTTGTCATTTGTTGTTTGGTGTCAATATTGTGTGTCGACCCCAATGGAGATCATGACTCAACTAATATTTACCTCGGTGTCCTTGCCCAGGTGGAGCCCAAAACGAGGACAACTCGCAGATCTTCGTGATGAACAACTACTTTGGCATCGGCATCGATGCGGATCTCTGCCTGGACTTCCACAACGCCCGCGAGGAGAATCCCAACCAGTTCAACTCCCGGCTGCGCAACAAGGGGTACTACGTGAAGATGGGGCTTCGCAAGATTGTCGGCCGCAAGGCGGTCAAGGATCTGCACAAGGAGCTCCGCCTGGAGGTCGATGGGAAGATTGTGGATCTGCCACCCGTCGATGGCATCATTATCTTGAATATACTAAGGTGAGTTTCTCATCTCACATACATTGCCACACAAAAACTTATCATTTTTTTGGTAGCTGGGGCAGCGGAGCCAATCCCTGGGGTCCCGACAAGGATGACCACTTCACCACGCCCAACCACTACGATGGAATGCTGGAGGTGGTGGGCGTTACTGGTGTCGTTCACTTGGGTCAAATTCAATCCGGAATCCGTACGGCCATGCGCATAGCTCAGGTACGATGACAGTATCTGTTTCCCCTCTCAATTTAACTAATTTTGTGAAAATCTGTCCTTAGGGTGGCCATATTAAGATACACTTGAACACCGACATGCCCGTTCAGGTGGACGGAGAGCCTTGGATTCAGAGTCCTGGAGATGTGGTCGTCCTCAAGTCGGCCCTCAAGGTAAGTGCTCCCGTTCGGACTTTTCCTTTGCCCTTTGCATGAGTCCTTTTTTGTTCCATTCTCCAAGGCATGCCAGCTTTTTAAATTTCAAGCAATTTATACTTTAATTCCAAATAGTTAACATTTAAGCTTTGAAACATTCCAATTCAGCTCATAAAAGCGCACCTTTGTTTTTGAACTATTTGTTTTTCAATTTCAAATTCGACAAAAAGAAACAATTATTGATTTCACTTGATTTGAAAAAAAGAAAAGAGATACTACTTGACAGTTTCAGTAAAGTTCTAAGCCGCGTCTTGGGAGCTACTAACTATATACATATGTATGTTTTTAAGGACACAACACTAGGAATGCGTATGATTTGTTGTTTTAGTGTAATATTTTGACAAAAACAAAATGGCGATCGGTTGGTTCAAGAATGAGATTCAAAATTAATTCTAAATAGTTTCTATGGAGAAATTAAAATAAGATTAATTGCAACCGATTACCATCCAGTGCGTGTGTGTTGGATATGCGAGTTCTGTATGTTAAGTTTGTAATTTGTCCCGTTGGTATAACTCCCGCCCGATATGTCGTAATTAATAGAGCACACACCAACCCGGAACACCAAAGGCCACCTCTAACCCCCAACCTCTAACCATGTAAAATAACCACCCAGCCCAGCCACGTATTTTTCTGCATTTTTCGTTTGTTGATTGTGGAGATGGCAGCTAAAAACCAAAATAAAAATAATTCGAAAACATTATGTAATCAGAAAATGAAAAAAAAAACCAAAAACTTTGTAGTGTTCTATCTGTTTAATGTGTGTGATGAGTGTGTGTGTGTGTGCGAGCGTATGTTTCTGTCGGATTTGACAATGTGTGTGTTTTATGCTACATTCAGGCCACCATGCTGAAGAAAACGAAGAGCAAGCGCCGCCTCACCGAGCCGCATATTTCGCCGGCGGTCTTGAGTCTGTCGGTGGTGCAACAGCAGCAGCAGAGCTCCCCACAATCGCAGTCGCAGTCCCAGCAGCAACTGCAACAGCAACAACAGCAGCAGCAGCAACAGTCGCAGCAACTGGCCGAGAATGGGGAGAAGGAGTCATCCTTGGCGCTGCCCGCTGGTTTTGGCAGTACCTAGAGCTTGGCCTTTGGCCTTCGATATTGGTTCTCCTGTTTATTCCCCTAAAACAAAAAAAAAAAAAAAAAAACAAAAACACTTTTAAAACTAAATAGAAATTAACAGAGTAACTCCACTAAAATCCAAAAAATATATAACCAATAACCGATAACAGATAAGAGTAGCTGAGAGGATTCAGGGACAAGGCATCCAGAATTGGCAGAAGCCATGCTACAAACAGAGATCCTTCTTCCAAGCCTAGAGAAAAAGAAACTATAAAGCCATAAACAAAAAATAGAAATGTGAAATGTGAAAAAATCAAAGTTGAAAAATAGATGTAAATAAAATTTGGTGCTGTCAAGCTCTAAATATATACTTAGAACCACCCACTGCGAGAACACAACAAACACCACCAACCAGAAACCACCCACTGCACAAGAGAACTGTGACCACCGCTGTTGAACTTGAACTAGCTAACTTAATCCACCACACCCCACACTCAAACACACCACAGCAAGCCCAGCGCATAGAAGTTTTCTACAGTTTTTTTTCTTCCTTTTGATCCTTTCTAATTTGATTTTTCTTGGAAAAAGCGCAAATGCAATGCCATAATTCTTCCACTTTTCTTATATATTTTTTTTTTAATTTTCTTTTAACAATGCAATGCTTTCGTAAACCATCATCAGTATCAAAAACCATTTAGTTGATTGAGTTCCGTTGCATTTTGCCTGATTTGTCAGCCAGTTATGCGATTCTAGCTTTTGAACTACAAGCATTTCTACCGATTCTAATCTAAGGCAATCGAAATTAATTTCCTTTACGTTTACTCTCTCTGTTCTTTACTCTCTCTTTTTCTCCTTCCTACCGAAATATATAAATACACAAAACTAACACACCACCCATACGATCCGATCCGAACATATCCGATCTTGACTTTATGATAAACAAATATTTTAACTCATTATGCACCGGATGCTTGATTTCCGTTTTAAAATTTCAAACTATCTCCCAACTTATCTCTCCCTCTAAAAAAATAAAACAAAAATTATAAACATAATTGAAAATTACCCGATCCAGGCCACCATGTTGAAAAAGAACAAGCTGAAAATGAAACGCCGCAACACGGAACCCACCATGATGGTGGCCGGCTCGGCCGCCCCACCATTGTCCCTGGCCCTGCCGCCCAGTGTCGGTGAGGTGGGCGTGGCCGGTGAGGTCGCCGAGGCAGGCGATGGCGGGACAAACAATACGGATTTCTGAATATGGTACAGCGAGCGTCTGATTTAACGTGCTAATTCCAGCGCAGAACCAACTGCAGCACCGCCCCCACAGACACCACCCACCCACGATAACCCACCACCCGATCCCCCACCCAAACCACCCAGAAGCAGAACCAGAACCAGAACCAGATGCCGGAGCAGGAGCAGCCAGTAACCATCTCAGCAGTCCACCACACTCACATACTCTATACTGTATAGTCCGCAGCCACAGAGCAGGCAACTCAAATCAAAAGCTGTAATCAAAATTACTTCTTACTTCTATATACATCTATATATTATATGTATAGAGTCCAGTCCATATTTAGCCAAATTTTAGTAGCTCAGCCGCCGCCTTTCCATGCCTCTGAAATAAGTACGTTAAACTCAAACTGCTCGAACCAACTGTCTGCCCCTCTACTAGTCCCCGAAAAAATCGAAAAAAGAAATGCAAACGGATGTTCGGGGTGGCAGAAACAACTAACTTTAAATATAAAACAATAGATGGTAAAAACGGTAGTCCGAAGAATAGAGGGATTTTATTGAAAAACAACAAAAAAACCATAAAACTCAGCAATAGTCTGGCACAATTAAGTTCACAATTATGTTCCTTCAGCAGAAACCGATTAGTGATACCGTTAAACAGAGAGAAGCGCAAGCAGGATTAGCAAAAGAAACAGGGAGATCCCAAAGAAACAAAACAAAAAGTACAAAATTGTTAAAAATTGTTTGTTATAACTAAAGGAAGGTAATGAAATCGGAGAGAAAAGAATACCAAACTATGTCAAAATGGAAAAACGGAACCGGAATTGTTTCGAAAGGAAAAAATAACAATATACACCCAGCTAGGTCAAATATTAAAAATGTACAGCAGATGCGAGAAAATATGTACGAAACTTTTTCTCAATTTTGATTCGATAGGCAGATATTGAGAAAGAGGTGAGGAGAAATAGGAGAAAAGTGCAAATTGCATAGTTGGCTAACACACTAATTGGGACGCAACAACCGGAAATTTGAAACCACAGGCCGGGTGCTTAGCATTCGAGCCGTGGGCGATTGAACCATAAACTAAAACCTGGATTGTGCAATTGGTATGCATTTTCTCCGCTGCTGTACTTTAACAAGAAAACAACAATAGTTATTGAAAAAAAAAAACCAAAAAAAGAAAATGCATTTTCGAGTGTAGGAAACGTGGGCATCGCTGTTAACCCAGCGCTGCGTAAGTATTTCACTTGCATTTGTCTAAGAAGGAAATGAAAAACTTTTTAGGATGTCAGATCCTTCAGAAGATAGCAGAGAAGGATGCAGGAGATGACGACGAGGAGTAGAGAAAATGATGTAGGAGAAAAAAATAGGATGAAAGAAGAAAGAAAAAATCCGAAAACTACAATTTCAACTTTAAAACGCTTATAATGAAAAACAATTTTTTAAAGTTTTATAACTAATTTTACATTATGTCTTATGTACACACACGATGCGGATCGAATCGCGACTAGGATGCCTCCTTCGGTGGGTCGAGTGCGAATCTCCCGCGCCTGCGGATATTCGCCTGCGCACTCGGCCCATCCCTGGTACACGACACTGCGTGGCGGCCGGTCCAGCTGGGTGTGCGAATATCCGGATCCGGTTAGGGGGCGTCCCCTCCTCACTTGGCTTACGGCAGCGGGACGCACCCAGCTGGTGCCTGCCGTCCAAACAAGGCCACACACAGGCGACATGCCCACGAGAAGACCGTTATTATATCCCCCGGGAAGAGCCATCAGGGGCTCGCCTATTGCCATGAAGCGACACGGAAATCGCATGGCACTGGTCACCAAAATCCAAAAATCACTCCCACCTGCCACACCCGCCCCTCTCACGAGGCGGGGGGGGCGACAGGGGGGCTTTTGAGCTTATCAAAGGAACAACCACTCACCTCTTGCGTTCAGCAAATCACCTCGACCGGCTGCGATTAAGGGGCTCAATGCTTGGGGTTAATCGGACAACACTAGACCGATTTCCGTGAACTAAAAATATAGGATGACCCGTCGGACGCTTCATCAGATGGCTATGCAATGGATAAACGAAGAAAAACGCGCGCCAGAGCCACTGTTTTTTACATTTTAAACATTTTGCGATTATTTAGCTTAACGAATTCGACACTCTCCCATCTCAGATTGCGTAGCCATTTGGATTTCACAGCGTTGCGGCGAGGCTGTCCGCCATTATCCAGGCATCCAATCCAAAGTAGGGGCTCTGCCCCAAAACCGAATGGAGCCTGGACCGATTAGCCCTCGGCAATTTAAATCGCAGCCCGCAGGAGATTTGGATTTTCACCTCATTTCGTACAAAGATAAACCGTAACAAAAATACACTGCACATCGTTTTTTACCACCCTATGTTATGTTTTTTAAATGTATTTAAAAAAATATATATATAACAAAAAATTAAAAAAAAAAAAAACAAAAAAAAAAAAGAATGAAAAAAACCAAAAGAATAAAAACCAAAAAATCTAGCCTAAGTTTGAAAGGAAATTACTATAATATGCTATTCAAAGAAATCCAAAACATAATTACCACTGAGCCAGTAAAAATACTATTTATAGTACATACATTGATGTAGTGTTAAATATAAGCAAAACCGAAAAAAAAAATTACGACAAAAAACAAGAAAAAAATAACAAAATTTCAAGAGCCAAACAAGAATTTGTTTCATAATTGCCAGAATAAAACAACCGAAAACCAAGAAAGAATCCAAGCAGTCGTAGATAAAGATGCAGGTGGGCATCGCAAAGATTCAGATACAAATCCATAAGTGTACAAGTAACTATTTTTCTCTATACCAAAGTAAAATCTCCACCATTTTTGCTCCACATTAAGAAATAACTCGATGCAGGCAAAGATTGAATTTGGGAACGAATGTACCGCTACCTAGTGCGATAATTGCCAAGCGAACAAGTTCAACCAAATCTTTAAGAAATTGTTAATTGATTATTACAACAGACTACATCAACAACCAGAACACACACAAACAAAAAAATAACTGCAAAATAAATGTAACTGACATAACAGAATGTTGTATTATTGGTTTAATTGTGGAGGGGGCTCCTAAGAACACAAGTAAGTATCAATGTGGATGCTCCTGGAGACGGGGCGTATGAGTAACATACTCCTTTAAGGGATGGACTTTAAACCGAAATTAGGGCAAGGCCTTTTAGGCAGATTAGCAGAGTCTGAAGTAAGTCAGTCAGGATATAAACCAAATATTCTTTTTCTATTTATAATTTTATTCAACTAGATATGTAAAATGGAATATTCGATCAAATATACATATATATACAATACATATCACTTAATAGGCTTATACATTACTAACATAATTTCGATTTTCAAAACACACGACTACTGCTTACTACATAAATACGGTACGCTGATTCTGTGTTTCCGCATCGATAACTAGGATGAGGACTGAATGGCATACGATGATTATAATGCACATTATGAGAAATACGTAGAGAATTACAAACTGCTGGCTGCATACAGATGCACACAACTATTTGTTTTGTTCAGAGTCTGAAGAGGCATGGGAAACAATCGGGGGAGTTGACCTGCCGTCATGCTGCTGCTGATTCACCAAGCGCTGGCGCTCCAAATACATGGACACCTTGATATTTCGCACCTGGTGATTGTCGATGAGTTTCAGTAAAGCGATAACGCCAATTCCCACCGAAATGGCGAACGATCCCCAGGCGCCAAACTGTTTATAAAATAATTTAATTAGTTATTGCAACGATATATCTGGGATAAAACTTACTTGGGTCGTGCCCATTTCAATGTAGAAACCGGAAGTATTGATCTTTTCCGTATCGCCCCGAATGATGTTTTGACCAGCGGAAATCTCGCAGGAGGGAAAGCGTTGGGTCATGCCATCGCACCAGACAATAAACCCAAGGGTAATAAAAATGGCTGACAGTATCGACATGGCCAGCATCCAAATACCCAGAACCACATCAATGAACAGTGCTATAAATGACGCCTCCTCCTTCATGCGCGCGTATCTATTTAGAATAATAATACAAACAACCATTTAAGAGGTAATGAAATAATCAAACATCTACAAAATCAGGTTAAAAAAAAACTGAAAGCCCAGAATGATTACCTGTATATCTGGACCACGGAAATGACAAGCAGGAAAAAGCCAGTGATAAGCGGAAAATTGCAGAAACCACTGGAGGCCCACTGGACGTCGAACATACCGTCCTCCTCACGCCATTTTCCAGTAGTAAACAAAAGACAGTGGCCGCTGCAAGGAATGTAATAGAATTAAATTATTTACTAGGCGACGGAAAACTGCGCACTTCCTTACCAGAATTGGTCAAGGTTGATGAATAGCGGCACGATAATACAGAGCGACAGGATGAAAAGGATGACATGTCCTGCTATTTGGCTGAGCAGTAAAACGTTGGCCAAAGCCATTTCGCTTTTTTATCTGAAAAATTAATGTTTGGCGAAGAAAAATTGCAGCTGTTTCCGTTGTGTTGTCCGATATATCGTCAGGTATCGGTCAGGTGCATCGGTATGCAATTTATCGATAAATTTCCGTTGCCCTGGTCTATAGATCGACCATCTCTAGTTCGTCCTCAGCTCGTAAAAAAGTGTAAAATTTGTTTACATTAATAAAAGGTAAAAAAGTGTACTTAAAAGACATTTACGGTACCCTATTGACCTAAGATAAGAAAATCCAGGCTGAGGGGCTTTTGACAAGTGTGTGGGAAGTAGCATGGGGGTGGGGAGTGTGCTGCAATGCAGGCAAGAAGAACAAAGAGCAATTAAAAGCCATGGGTCGTGGGAGAGAGAGAGAGAGAGAGAAGAGAAATGGGAACTGCAGCCGTCGTCTGGTTTCTCCCCCCACCCCCACCAGTAGAAACGAAAGGTGAAGATCGCTGGGGAGAATTGTATACCGATTGAACAGCACTCTTCCATTTGCCATCTCCCTCGTTCGCAGACGAAGCAAAGGCAGAAGAAACTGAAAAGAAAGCAGACCAGCGGACTGCAATTCGAAGTCGACGACGATGTGCTTATGAGCTAGCCAAGGACCAACAGGACGGCCAAGGAAGCCTAGGAACAAGGTCTGCGGATTCGGAACTGGAACCGGAGGTCAAGTCGCAGGAGGCAGAAGTGACCTAGTTTGGCAGGCTGAGGAAGGTGAGTGGTTTGTGGTCCTTCAACACCAACAACACTCACTTACATTGATTGCAGTACAATCCCGTTAAGACTCAGGCTGTTCTGTTGTGTTTATCAAACTTGGAGCATCAACGTGCACTGCCATTAGCTGTAACCTTAATAGATATACTTAAAGTAATTAGTGAACTTGACGAGCAGAATGTCCAATTCCCACTACAACTATCAGCACCAACCGCACTCCGGTGGAAATCACTCAGGGAGCAACGGGGACGGTGACTATCAAAACCAGCAAATGGTCCACCATCCTCAGAGATTGCTCAACGGTCACGGGATGAAGAGCGTGGCGGTGCCGGACATGTGCCTCTTCTGCTTCGAGGTGCTTGACTGCGAGCTGAACAACATGGACGGACCGGGGGTGCCTCTGTTCAGCAACGATGCTTACCCGCTATTCGTCACCTGGAAGATCGGTCGCGACAAAAGACTGCGCGGCTGCATCGGCACCTTTAGCGCCATGGAACTGCATCATGGGCTCCGGGAGTATGCCCTGACTAGCGCCTTTAAGGACTCACGCTTCGCTCCGATCTCGCGGGATGAATTTCCGCGTCTAACAGTGTCCGTATCAATCCTGCAGAACTTCGAGGAAGCTCAGGGTCATTTGGACTGGCAGCTTGGGGTGCACGGCATCCGGATCGAGTTTCTCACGGAGCGTGGATGCAAACGCACTGCCACCTACCTGCCGCAGGTGGCCACCGAGCAAGGGTGGGACCAACTGCAGACCATCGACTCGCTGCTGCGCAAAGGCGGGTATCGGGCTGCCATCACACAGGAGATGCGAAAGTCCATCAAGCTGACACGCTACCGCTCGCAGGAGATCCAGATGCACTACAAGGAGTACCGAGAGCACCAAGAGCGTCGCGCTGGACAGTTCGGCAAGGTGCAATGCTAACAATCGCACATCCCGGGGCCGAGACGATGATCCTGGCTGAGGGCAGGCCTAATGGCAGTCGTCCTCCTTCTGCTGCTAGCCTTTCAGTTCAGTCCAGCTTGGCGCCCGCTCGCTTGAATCAATTTTAAATCCATATAACTTCTTCAAAAATATATATACCATTAAAATGCTTGACTTACTTAAGCGGCCAACCCGTAAGGAAACAAAGAAGAAACCGACACCTACATTGCATAAACGTTGATAAGTACTAGGTTCAGACTTCCCAAACACTGATTAATTTCATTGATGTTGTGGCTGCGGCCCTTGCTGGTTTCTATTTTAAATCAAATACACAACAAAAGAATATAAAACAAGCATATATAGGAATATGTACTACCGAATCAATACAAAACGCATATATGTAATTCAAGTAAAATGTTCAGCAATTATATTAATAGATTTAACAACTAAACAAATTACATTACTAATTCTAATTCTATGCGCATTAAATAAAGATCGACGCCCTTCGAGTCGTGCAAGACAATGCAAAATATTGTCTCTCATTACCTCCCGGGAGTGATCAAGCGAGTTTGAGTCTCAATGGTTTGGCATTACAAACTGTCAATGTATATTATTTTTGCATTATGTTTATTGTTCCATTATGTTGTGCGTTGTTACATGGTTTTGTACTTCTAACTCTAGTCGATAATATCGATATATGTTTTCGGCATTACATATATTATGGTATAATCTCAACAGGTTGCTATGGAATCGGCCTCTTGGATAAATTGCTTTAAAAAAAACTGCGCTACGCAGCAAGGCTAATCAAGTGGTCTAACAACTAAGCTAGTAACAGAGCAAGTTAATCTACATACGGCTATAGCGACGAGCAAGCGCTCAATAATTACTGGAATATGGTGTACATGTGCAGCTGTATAATTTGTATGCATATATTCAATATATATAATATTGTGTAAATCGCGTTGATCGCAATAAAGTATGAGTCCATTGAGCTAGCTTTTGAAAAAGCATTATTATTGTTTCGACAGATCGATGTGTCAGCGGGTCAGCAAATAATTGTAATTTTCTCCATACCCTTTTTTTTGTTTTTCAATTTTTATGGCAGTTTCGGTAAATCAAACTATGGAAGCTTCAGTGTCCGAGCTGTAAAATGCAATTTCCCGATAGCTTAGCAAATGAAATGACGTATACATCCGTAAATGTAAGTTTTCTCTGGTTCCCTACCATCGCGCCCGGTTTCAGTCTCAATGCTTGCACAGAAACTGCTCCAAGCACTGGCACTAGGTGGTCGATAAGGCATTCCACTCGAAGCGCGGATTCTTCGAGTGTGTCACCGGAAGACACTCTGGCTCTACCAGTTTCCACACCCCATCCACCTGTTCCACCGTTGCCAGGCTACAGTACGGGATCTTGTGAATGACCTGCCGGAGCTCATTGGTGCTCCGAGGACATCCTCCGGTCAACTGGCGGGAGCAGGTGTCCAGCGTTGTGGCATGGGCCACCACCAATATATTCCCGGCTGAAAGAATTTTACATTCTAAGTATCGAGTGCAAAGAAATCCTGAATCTTTTACTCACTTGTACGCTCAAGCAGTTGCAAAATCACCTCATGGTTTCGTTCGTAAAACTGCTCTGTCGACTCCTTGAGGCGAACGGTCAGGTCTGATGATGGCTGCACCGGCTCATAGTCCAAATCAATATCATATTTGGCTTCGATCAGCTCGTTTTTGGACAGCCAGTCGGGCACTCCACTGGGATACCAGGCCATCCACTCGAACAGGCCTGGCTCAAGTTTTATCTTCTGTTTGCCCTTCAACTTCAAGCCCTCCAAGGCGCTGGTGCACGTCTGGATGCAGCGGTACGAGGGAGAGCAATAGACATGGTCGATCTGGGCATCAGCTTCAAGCAGCGCTTGCCCAATAAGACTGGCCTGGAAGACACCCACGTTGGTCAGTGGCGAGTCGTTTTGCCAACCCTCTGGACTATTTTTCCGCCTCGGCAGGGTCTTGGGCATGTTCAGATCCTTGCGCATGTAGTTTCCAAACTCGTCGAAGCAGTAAGGTATCCAAGTACCGAATGTAAAGTCGACGCGCTCCCCATGTCGCATGATATAGACTTTGCGGTTTTTGGCGTGCGAGGCGTCCAGCAAGCCGGGTTGAAGCGAGTGATCCGAGTGGACACTAAGCGTGTCGTCCGGTCGAGGGGGCTGCACAGGTGGCGGCTCCACTTGGATTTCATCTACTGGTTGCTTGGACATTGAGGTGGAACAGGAAGACATATTGGTGGTTATCTCTATGGTAGGGGTGTTCGGATTATGCTGGTGAGCCAAATTCTGACTATTCAATAGCTGCACGGAAGGCAATTCCAGACAGGGCTTTAGGGTTTGTCGCAAATACTTCTCCACGCTTTGTTCCGATTCCTCAAAAGAAGATCCTTCAATGATCTCCGGATGTGTTGCACCTGAAGGTGAAAAATAATTGACAATTAAATCAGATGCCATATAAGGAACAATTTAAAGGTTTTTTTTTAAATCGAACAATATTTGCTAAAAGCGATCCAAGCTTCTGCTGCCAACTCTGCCACTTACGGCCCGGTACCGTGACCCGTAATGATTAATAAGAAAGTACAGACTAAACATGACTAAACCAATAAATGTCTATGCTTTCAATATCCAATAATTATTAAAATTACCCCAAATCTAATCAGTAAGATAACATACTTTGTTGCAAGTCGCGCTGCCGGTCCTCCGGTTCCGTTGATAAGCTACGTCCGTCCACAATATCCAGGTCCTCGGCTGAGGTCAGCGAAGATGCCACACTCTTGGAGAGCTGCACCACTCGGTGTAGGGTCCAAGCGTCGGACTCGGCAGTTCGTTCAGTGTAGTTGACTGGTAAGTGACCCGTGCTTCCAGTTAACCAGGAGATACCCTCTGCCCAGCCGTCACTAGAGCTGTCCACCACCTCGCTGTTCAAGTAGATGTAATCCCCGATACGCAACTCCAGCTCATCCGTCTCGTGTGGATTGTGCGGATAGACGACCTTTTGGACCTGCAATTAGGGAATCACAAATTAGATTTGATTCAGGGGGATTGCACTGGTATGTGTGCTAACTTGTTTGGTTGCGAGTCGCGGATCACGCGAATAGAGGCGTAGTTCCCAATTTGAGGCGCAGCTGGCGTCTAGTGTTTCCACGAGTGCTTTCAGTGCATTGAACTGTGCCTGCGGGAACTGGTAGGCGAGAGTCAGGTGCAGGCTCTTTACGTGGGGTTCGAGTGAAATGGCTACGGGGTAGTCAGAGGTTATTAGTGGAAAGAACGCCGCTGGGCGGGATAATTGATTACTGAACACTGAACGTGAGTGTCACAGCGGTGCTGCTTATATGCGGTTGAAGGAAATAGGATGAGTCGACACTTTGATAAGAAAATCATGCAAACTAAAAACAATCTTTGGGCGATTCAATAGAAAGTTTTGCTTGCAATCGACCCACCCTAAGAATTTTCAAGATATTACAGTAAACAATACAAAAAATTTTGAAGCGTCACGAAGAATTGCTCTAATCAGTTGTATAGATTAGTAAATTATCTACTGGTGGTGGTAGTGAGGCATGCATCGGTTGATAAGCTAGTGTGTTCTTAGGTGAGTAATTAATTTTTGACTAAGCTAATGGCTTACATCGACTGCTGCGGGGAATACAGCGAGTGCCCGAGGATACTGCTCCGCACCAGGGGAAGCATGCCACAATGGCGTCCAGCTGCTCGTAAGTATCGCTAATGACTGCATCATTAACCAGATCCGAGTCCAGTTATTAGTGGGACAGGCGTGAAAAAAGTAAGACAACATAGCCGTAAGCCACTCCGAAACTTGGAAAACCGTGAACCGAACCGAACAAAATGTAAAATAAAGGAGAAAAAGAAACAGCCCAAAGAAAGTGCAACCAACAGAAAACAAACTGATTGGAGCGTACTTGAGTTGGACACCTCCTTGACGTATTGGAGAGCCAAACGCTTAAGGTAGTTAGCATCCTCCTCCGCTACAAAGAAGCCCATAAAGTTCTGGCTCATGTATGGCTCCAGCTTTAAAGGACGATCAAGAAGAGCACCTGTCATGTCCACCACCTGCTTCAGGGACTTGGACAACTGTAGCGAACATTCGTCGGGCGCCTATTTAAAAACAAAGGAACGTAAATTATCTGTGCCACTTATCGCAGAGCAAATGTTCACCTTGAAAAAGGATACCAAAGTTATGTGTGGCACGTAGTTGTGGGCACCGTTCCACCCGCACATCTGACGGGACTTTGCCCAGAACTCCTCCAGCTGTTGCAGGAAGGGGCCGGTAGGACATGCGTAGATGATATACTCCCTGGGAGCACATTCGTCCAGAGTGGAATCGTTCACATGGGCCAGCAGCCAGTCAGAGGCTATTTGCACCCCCCGGTTTCCTGTCGATGCCAGAGCTTTCTCCCTGCAGGGTTGCAAGTAAAAAAATCAATAATGAGGCTCCTCTTCAGCTACTTTCATATAAACCAGGCTGCGAAAAATAGTGACAACTTACGCCCTGTGCCTGGGAAAGCCCATTTGGAGCAGCGTCTGCAGCGGTGTCAGGTGCTGTTTCGAGATGCAGATCCGCGTAGGCGTCTGACTCTTGCGCGGCGGAAGCGTGGCCATGTCGGTGCTCCTCAATGATTCCCCGATCCTTTTTTTCTTTCTACTCCTTTCTTTCAGATCCTTTTCAGTGATAATTTTGGCAAAAAGTGTTGATAATAAGTTTACCAATGTTAGGGTTGTTGATAATGTATCAAAATGTCAATATATCGATATTCTTTTGTATATATATGCTATATTTTATATACTACTCGATTTTTCTTGAAGTGGTTGGTTCGTACATTCGCTAAATGTTCCCTCCGAAAACTCAAAGGGAAATTTATAGGAAAAATATCATATGGAGTAAGAAAATACCAGAAAGCAGATTGCGCTGAAGATGTGCGTTTATCGATACATCGATACACTCATCTCTACTCTCCACCTCTACTGCGTAATTAACTAAATATTTTTCTAAAAAAGAGGCGACCACAAGAAACTAATCCAGACTGTTCACCTGTTCAACGTAAGTGCGCAGTGCCAAAGACGTAGTGAAGTGTATATTAAGGGGTGAGGTTGTTATGCACCCCAAAGAAAGTCGTATTTTTCCAAACAGAACAGCTATAGGACTCCAATGGAAAATGTACACACAACACAAAGAGCCCGCACACCGACGTACCTTTCTCTGCATTGGTAGTGGTGAAGAAAAACAAGTCACTTTTTGGAGCTGTCGGGCGGGGCGGGTGGTTGGCTTAATTTCGCACTAATTTAGCACTATTTGGACCATCCGATGTAGAATCTGTGGCCATGAAATGGGCGTTTTCTGGGCCCCCCTTCAATTGCATTGTTCGCGTATTCCTGTCGATTACGCTGGCAGAGTGACCTCGTCTTTGTGTTCGTGTGTGTGTGCTGCGCACTTTCTCCGCCTCGCGGGAGTAATGTTCAGTGATCAGGCTTTATCGCCCGATGCGGGTAGGCCCGCCCACCCTCATCCCCTTCCGGCGATCACTCATTGTGACCACTGACGATGAGTCAGTGGTCTCGAGTTATCGTCCAGCTCAATGGATCACTGCTAGGTGCAATCGTGTTATCTGCACTCCAAAGAATTTCCCTTTACAGCTGTTGTCGAGCCGTTCCTGTTCCCTTGTCCGCGCTTAATCGAATTAACGCCAAGTCCGAAGTATTGCGAGTATTTTTAACTCGTCTAATCGATACACCTTTCCTCTTGCAGCCAACCAACCAAAAGCACCAATCCAGCAAACAAATTACTAGTACATCGAAATGGCAAGCCGCAAGAAATCCCTGCTGAAAGTTATCATTCTGGGCGACAGCAGTGTCGGCAAGACCTCGCTCATGAATCAGTATGTAAACAAACGATTCTCCAACCAATACAAAGCCACAATAGGAGCCGACTTTTGCACAAAAGAGGTAGTGGTAAACGACCGAGTGGTCACAATGCAGGTAAGCAAGGATCTTGGCCCGAATAGTCACAATATATTACACTAATCGACATTTTAATAACCAGATCTGGGATACTGCTGGTCAGGAACGCTTCCAGTCGCTCGGTGTGGCCTTTTACCGGGGAGCCGACTGCTGCGTGCTCGTCTATGACGTTACGGCGCCCAACTCCTTCAAGAATCTCGACTCGTGGCGCGACGAGTTCCTCATTCAAGCCAGTCCACGTGATCCTGAGCATTTCCCCTTCGTGGTACTGGGTAACAAAGTGGACCTGGACAACCGCCAGGTGTCCACGCGTCGGGCGCAGCAATGGTGCCAATCGAAGAACGATATACCATACTATGAAACGTCCGCTAAGGAGGGAATCAACGTGGAGCTGGCGTTTCAGACTATAGCTAAGAATGCCCTGGAGCAGGAAGCGGAGGTCAGTGC
This sequence comes from Drosophila atripex, assembly GCA_035045925.1. Lineage (NCBI taxonomy): Eukaryota > Metazoa > Arthropoda > Insecta > Diptera > Drosophilidae > Drosophila > Drosophila atripex. Next base: position 179,782 of record JAWNOP010000022.1, on the reverse strand, counting down.
CACTTTGAATATATCAATAGCCAATCATATTATATAATTCCTATCTTTCACAGGCTGACGTTGTAAATGATTTTCCCGATCAGATAATTTTGAACTCGCAAAACAATCGTCCTGGCAACCCCGACAACTGTCAGTGCTAATGTAATAACGCAGCAAGGATAATTACACAATCTATATTATTAAATAATATTTCCAACATAATATTGATCAAGAGATGCAAGAAGTACGACGGACGACGGAGAAGAGTGTTCTATGATTAAGTAAAACAATTTCAGCAAGCAGCATAGTAATTAATTAATTGATAGGATGCAAAGTTCAGATTCAGATAGACATCATCTAACAGCAGACTCCTTAATGGCCTCTGGCAATGGCTTGACCCAACCAGACTAACTAACCCATCCAACCGTTTCACAAGGAAGTGTCCTCGTATTAAATATTCATATACATGCCCGCCTTCCTGTCTAGTTCTATTTTTCCGTTTAATTAGTCAATTTTTGCACGCATCGTCTGGCTTTTGCAAAAGCAGCTACAATTGAGAATACAATAACAAAGTATCTTCGAAAAAAAAAAAAACAAAAAAATCTTGTGATTGTAAATTAAATAAAAAATTACTTTTTTAATGTAATTATCGACATTATTCCCAAACACTATCGAATCGGCAGCGCACGGTCCTTATCGGCTTAGCTCCAAAAAACCCATTGCAAGACATTCGGGCAACATTTTGGATTAGTAACTATGTTATTTGTGTATATCCTATGATTATAAATAGTATTCCATGTAAAATTTCTCCTTGTTTTTTGGTAATACACATGTAAATTGCGTATATTTGGTATGTACTTTATTTCACTTATTAACAATACGAGATATACTTTGTTTAATTTACAAAATAAACAATGAAGAATTTACAATAAATCGTACATCATTAAGGTTAAATAAAAAATGTGCTTCTTATTGAATGCGAAACGGTCAATATCTTTCCCATAATCATAAAAATTGTTTGTTGGACCAGTACGTAGATTTCTCGTAGGTTTTTCTGTCTTTTTAACTCCATGGGAAGTTGGACACTTCTATGACGTGGGGAAAATCCTCCTCATTGAGCAGGGACACTCACTTCTTAGAGAACCTGGAACCGGTGCAGTGTTCGCACTGGATCTCCTTGAACTTCAGTCCTGCAGTCCTCCTTCAAACGGCTTCGAATATTAGGATATAGTCCTCCTTCAGTCGTGTTCAGATGTAAATTTCCATCTAAAAATAAAAAAAAAATTAAAAAAATATACAATACCAACATGAAATCATTATTTTCCGTACCACCTTAGAGGAAGAGCGCGTTTTTTTTAAGTGGTTTCCCCTGGAGGAGGAGGGAAATCAGCCGGAAGTCCTGCTTCCGGTGCAGTTGTACTTGGGGTGCCCACTACGACAGTGAGTGCTGCTACTTCGTTGGGGGAGTAATTTATGCCGGAGAGGAACTGCTGGCTGGAACGATCCTCCGAGTGCCGCAAGGACCTCGAGTCCCTGACTGCCAAGATCAAAAGACGCTACAACGTCCTGGCCATATAGCAGCGCTGCAGTTGCAGAAGCAGGTCAGAAGAAGGTAATTTACCACGATAAAGATCCGATCACGGCGACAGAGCCGAGACCAGAAGATGTCCTCGGAACCGGAATACACAGAGGACTATCCTCTAAGATCTATCCTATCAGAGGTAATATCGGAAATTTTTAAGGATTCAGATTTAATGGTGAGTTGAGGAAGTTATTAAACACGTATTAAACTGTAAATAATATCCTTTTAATTTTTAAATAGCCCGCCCAATGAAATGGATGTTTTAAAGTTTATATTTTCGTTTTCGTTTAATTTTTATTTTAATTATATAATTTATCAGGTAAGATTTTTTTTATAAGCTAAGCTTTTTAGCTTGTTTTTCATTAAGCTATTAAAGTACGTGATTCTTATGAACTATATTTGCAGGATCCGTCATCGCGGTTTTCCATGATGACTATGTGTTATTTACTTGAAATTTCATGGATTATAGTCATCATTTTTTGATCCCCGCTTAGTAGGAGACCGTCAGTTCGAATGTCAATCCAGACCAGGACGTAAAATAAGATGGATTTTGAAAAAATCTCTCTTTACAAAGTAATTGTAATAGGTAATGGTGGTGTCGGAAAAACATCGATTGTAAAGAGGTACGTGGAACGACGCTTTAGCATTACAGAAAAGAGCACAATCGGAGTCGACTTTAGCACCCAAATGGTTGAGGTTGATGATCGTGTCATCACTCTCCAGGTAATCATAAAAGCCCTCGCCATTTTTTAAAATGATCGAATTCCAAACTACTTCCAGATCTGGGACACTGCGGGTCAAGATCGCTTTTTATCTCTTAGTACGTGCTTTTACAGAGGTGCCGACTGTTGCATGCTTGTATTCGACGTGACGTCACGCGCCTCCTTCAAAGCACTAGACACGTGGCGAGACGAGTTCCTTATACAAGCTTTTCCTCGCAATCCTATGCATTTCCCCTTTATAGTGCTTGGTAACAAGGTTGATCTTGACAACCGCATTGTGTCTAAACGTGAAGTGAAAGAATGGTGCGAACGGAATAATAATATACCCTACTTTGAAACGTCTGCTAAGGATGGCACTAACTTGGATTTGGCATTTAAAACTTTAACTACGATGGCTGTTGAGGTGGAGGAAGATGTGGGTACCCAAATATTTTATTTTTAATGAGCAGAATTAAAAATGATGTTTTTATTTCAACAGTCCAACGATGTGACAACCTGTTCAAATACGATAATTTTGAAATCGCTAAGTAAACATCCTGAAAAATCCAAGTGTCAGTGTTAGGTTAATCCTATATATCGTAAATAAATAATAAGATAATACCGTGGGTGGCAAAATATTTTCTGTGACACAAAAGCCAATAAATGAGAATTAAGCTAATTCTCGTCGAATATGAAAAAGAAACACAATTTTTGAATCAGGACTTCGATCTGCGTCAAAATATTGGGAAAAGCGATACATGAAATTTTGGGTAGATTTTTGAAAATGAAAAAAAGCGAAAATCGCGTAAGATTTTAGTTGCCCAGGTTTTGATTATAAATAAAAGTATTTAAAAATATAAGATCAGGAAAGTATAACATTCGTTGATCGGATATGTATTTGCCAAGTTATAATTAATTGCGTGTGGCAAATTAATGCAGACAACCTCGTAGGTCAAGTTAAGACCGTGGACCGGGGTAGGCCAAGTTAATTTTAGAAAATAAAATGAATCAAAATAAATAGTAAAAATATATTGGGCATGGAAAATTTTAAATATTGCGGCAAGGGTGCAATCGATTACTATCGATTATACGCTTAACGCACATTAATAATCGAAACAGTCAGCTGTTTTCTGTATTGGTATTGTAAAACAGAGGCATCATATATTTTCTTTATTGTTTTATGTTTTTGTCGAATTCCTCTTTTATTAGAAGAATAATCTGCATAACAATAAAACCTGGAAAGCGTTACGAAAAAATATAACTTAATTTCTCTCGATTATAGAACTCGTGCATAGATTCCTTCAGGAATCCATTGTGAAACCAACTTCATTGAATCATCGAGGAATTCCTATCCTGGGAAAATCCCCGCTTAAGATAAATTTATTCTGTGTCTATAAATGTTTCTTAGTCTATTTTTATCATGACAGAGTATGGCAACTACAATTGTAAGTAATGAAAAGTGTTGTATCTTGGTAATTAAATAAATTTTTTAATTTCTACAGACCAATATGACCAATCCCAAGAACAGCAGCCCATTGAACAGCTCATTTCCACTATCAGAGGTATTACCTCTTCTCCCTATTTCGATGGTAAAAATTATTTAAAACTGCAAATATATTTAAATTTTACAGAGGAAAATGAAGACTTGCGCGGAGACATTCAGTCCCTTAGAGTCGAGATTTCTAGGCTCGCGGATGCAATTACCAATCAGACTGCTTTCATGCAACAGTACGTGAATATAGAAAGTGGCAGGACGATGATGGAGCCTGTGGAAGCCCCAACCGTATCTATGATTGAGCCGATTCCAGTCAAATTTCCCATAAGTTGTGACTCCGATTTATTATGCCTAAATGAATACATTACAGTGGATACGAGAGACTATTATGTATGTAAATATATTTTGATATTAAACAAATTTTTCCAAAACGCATTTTTTTTTTCAGGTGAATCGAATGAAATCGATATTAAGCGTTGGAGCTCTGTCTAGATCGCTAAAGGGCATTTTAACGGCAAAACTTATTATGGATTACAACCTTGAAGGAGTTAACAACAAAAAAGAACTTCGATGTTACGATAATTTTATATCTGCTCTTTTCGGTAAGCTTATGATTTTTACAAAAAGGACTTTTCTGGAATGATAGAATTGTATATTTAGAGGCGATTGAAATGGTAAATACCACGGGAAACCCCGAAAAGTTACTCAGACAGGCGCTATCTTGTATCAAGAACTCATACACCAAAAGCCGTTCGAAGGAAAAGAATCTTCTGAAGGAGAGAAATCAGGCGCTGTCGTGTAGCAAGAGCTCGTCCACCAAAAACTCAAAGGAAAAAAAACTCATGAAGGCTGCCGATCCTATATGCACGGAATCGATAGTTAACACAACAACAAATATTGACTTTCCCCTTAAATCTGAAAGCGATATAATTTTAATAGATTCAGAAATGCAAAGAAATGACCATGCTGATTACGTAAGTGAATTATTAAAGTCAAACCTTCATTATAACATGGACGTTTAATTTATTTCCAGATAAATAAAATACATCGTTTGCTTGGTACCGGAAAACTTTCTCAATCTTTAAAAAATGTTATGACAGAGGAACTGATCAGCGACTTCAATATTCTTGGGCTTAATTCTAAAAAAGCACTTAACCAGTATTTAAACTTTTTTCCCAGTCTTTTGGGTAAGTGCACTTGCCCTTCATATTTGATATATTTATAGGTTTCGCCCTTATATATGAATATTATTTTGCTTTCAGAGGCGATCCGTATATTGGACCCCACAAAGCCACCTGATTTGTTACTTACCAAAGCAATGATTTGCGTTAAAAATAATTTACACAAGAAGAGAAGTAAAGTAAAAAGATTTAAGACATATGGAATTTAATAATAAAGTTCATAAAAATATGTATTTTTTATAGCACAAAATAATAAATAAAAGATATTGACCAAATCAATTAATAATAAATTTCATTTTAGCACAAAAATTCAAATAATCGAAATTTGGCGCTCAATCTGAAACTGCGTTTAACAGTACACTGTTAATACCTAGAAGAAAAGTACCATATGTTTTGTGGCGTCGAGTGTTTGTTCAGGAAAAAAAAGATTATTTGCCAAAATAAATATAAAAAACATCACTAATTCTATAAATTCTTGCTCAAAAACCAAGTTTAATCCTGACTTGTTGATGTGAAACACAACTGCTTAATGTAAGGATCATAATTCACTTCGGAATCATTGGTGAATACTTCTCCTTGTGATTCATGCATGACTAAAACATTTGAATCACTAGGGTGAACTTTATCCACAATGGCAGAAGAAGGAAACACACTCCGTCATGGCCAGCAACAACCCTCTGTTGAAAGCATATTGGCAGTAGTTCGAGGTAATAGTCAATATTTCATTTTCAAAACGATAATAAAAACGGGTTAATTTCCATTTCTAAGATGAAAATAAACGAATGCATGAGGAGGTTAGAACACTAAGGAGTCAACTGAGGGAACTGACAGGTGCTGTATCCATACAGTCTGCTTATATGCAACAATATATGAAACAACAATTCATGCCCCAAAAACCCGCGACCAAAGCCGTTACGAAATTCAAATTTCCTTTAGAGTCCGAATCAGATCTTGTGGACATTGAAAATGCCATCACCGAGGATAATCGAGACGATTGTGTAAGTCAGTATATCAAAACGGTTGGGAATCGAAAATGATTAGTTCTTGTATATCACAGGTAGCACAAATGCGATCGAAAATTTTCAAAGTGGGAACCCTTTCCTCATCCTTGACAAATATTATGTCCGAGGGAATTTGTGTGGATTATAATATAGAAGGAATGCATGGAAAAAAGAAACTGCGATGTTATACCAACTTTTTAAACGCACTCTTGGGTAAAGAAAATTCTAATTTTATTTTTACCATTCTAATAAGAGTTTTAATCTTCTCTAGATGCAATCAAACTGTATGATGCTTCCGAACCAGCAATTAAGCAACTAGGTCGTGCCATTTCAAACGTAAAAGACAAAATATCCCGAAATAAAATAAAATTGGAAAAAAATTTGAATAACACTGAGGTAGTTTACTTGGATTCCCCACCGATTGATTATAGCTACGATGATGCCGACACGATGCCGTCAAATGCCGATTATAAAGATTTAAACGAAAAACAATTAATTACAAACCGCGAGGAGGTATACCTGATAACTGAACTGGTTGATGAAAGTGCATCGAAATTAAAAGTGATAGCATTTCCAATACAATCGAACACGGACTTAAAGAAAGTTGACAATGAGATAGCCAATGGTAAAAAAAGGGAATACGTAAGTTATTACTAACTTGTATCTGATAGTTCTCATGAATATTTTTAAATACTCTACAGACCGCAAAATTGAAGTATTTGCTTAGCGGAGATATTCTTGCTAGAACTCTCAAAAATGTTATTTCGGAGGATCTTATTTTTGATGGCAAATCACGCAGGACAAGGGGAAACTTAAGAAATATAAAAATATGGAAATATGAACATTTTAAAGATGCCCTTTTAGGTATTTATGTTTAAATCTTTCATCGGTATGACCATATCTAAAAATATGTATTTCAGATGCTATTCAGAAACTTCACCCTAAGGAGGCACCAAAACCACTTCTTTTAAAATCCTTGACAGCCATAAGAAAACACGATTATGACAAACAAACGAAAAATGAAGCCTATGACGTTCCAGATGAGGAAGATCCTCTTATGCACACATAGTTACTATAGAAAACATATTTGTCCAAAAATTCGTGAAAAATATAGTTAAAATAAAACATTTAATTTTTTGTTAGATTAACAGTACATTTCATTAAAAGAACAGAGTTCTGTTAGGGACGGAAAACAGCTGTTTCTGTTGTGAGAATTGGAAGGGTCATTTATTTACTTACTTCATATAAATGTCGCACATTTCGCCAGTCGCACCGCCTCCACCACCACCGCTTCCCTCGGTCCCGTTACCACAGACGCCCGCCGAATTGAAGGAACTCCCTATTAATATTGCAGTGGACGAGTGCACTTGGGCCCAGGAGTATCCTGAATTGCAAAAAGGGTGCTACCTCAGTCGTGTATGCCAATATGCGGCTCCAAAACGCTGCCAGTACTACTCGGTGCCTAGTAAACTCCAGGTGGGGGCTAAGGATAAGTTTCCGCGTACTTATACTCTTTACTTACCTGTACTCCTTCAGGTGGGACCAACTTGTGGGTTGACAGCCCTCAGCATGTTGCTTGGTGGGCAGCCAACGGCCGCGGAACTACTCAATGAATCCATTGGGCAGGAGTACACCCTTAATGGAGAGCTCTTTAGTGCCCAGTATTTGTACGAGATCACCCGCAAGTATTTGCAACAACGCGGTGCCTGTCAACTGCACGAAGGTATCCTTAATTGCAATAAGGTTAAGGAGTTGCTGCATGCAGGAGGCTGTCTTCTTGTACCGTATCCTTTTATAAAAACTCAATACTTTAAGTTTGTTTTAAGACTAGTTTAAGATGCGTTTTTTTCGCGGCCGCGTTAACAGCACCGATTTTCAGTAACAGCACCGTAACAGCTGTTGAGTCGCGAGTTTTCTGGTATTTTTTAGTGACAAATTTACAAAAAGCATTGTGTTTCGCACAACAAACAGAAAATTATTAATATTTATTAATCAAGAACCGTGAATTTGATTTTGTGATGGCCACCGAAGAAGAGCAGGTATGTACAATTTACAGAGTACAAGAAAATATTTTTAATTCACGTACTTGCAGCTGAGTCAGGTTATTTTGCCGGTCAAGGAGCCACTGGATCTCATCCGCTTGAGTTTGGATGAGAAGGTATACGTAAAAATGCGTAACGAGCGGGAGCTGCGAGGACGGCTGCATGTGAGTTTATTTATCCGGCTATTCCTAGACCTCTAATAACACTCTACCGGCAGGCCTTCGATCAGCATCTGAACATGGTTCTGGGTGACGCGGAGGAGACGGTGACCACCGTTGAAATCGATGAAGAGACGTATGAAGAGGTTTACAAGACCGCAAAACGCACCATTCCTATGCTGTTTGTGCGGGGCGATGGCGTTATCCTTGTTTCGCCGCCAATGCGGGTTGGCTAGTCAGTCTAAATAGGATTTAAGTTAATTGTCCCTCATTTATATGGCCCGTAATTATATTGCTTAATAAAAGTTCCAAAACAACCCACTTGAGAGATCGAAGTTCTTATACTTGTACCCTTTCTATAATTGGTTATCCTTAATATTTAAACCCTTTAAAATATGCAAAAAAAAGGTATGATGCGGATGTGAACCACGCACCTTGCCTTAAGTCCGGCCACAGAGCTCACTGGGCGTTGATCGTAGGATTTCTGGTGGATAACCAAGATAAGGTAAGAGTCTGGAGTCAATTTGTAGACCTGTCGTATTATATTACCACTTTTCCGCAGTACTATGTCCTGGCCCGCCATGGAAAGACTCGTAACTTGGCCGTGTGGTCCCTTGAAGCTCTTAGCCAAAGCAATGCCAATCTTTTAGAGTTCGCCCAACCCAAAGGCTACCCGGATAGTGAATTTCTGCTACCACCTGGAGGAATCGCAGGACCATTAGGTCTCAATGAGCGCTCCATCCTAGTTAATGGCCTGCCACAGCAGGTTCTGCACGTGTGCTAGGCGATTGACAAATAAAGAATCTTGACCGTTTCATATGTAACTTTTAATATATTTAATAATACAATTATAAATTACACGACTTACAATGCAGTTCTTTTCTTTAACTCAACGCACCTCGAACGTCTCTTCCATTTCTCCGTTCAATCGGGAAAAACACACAGGGAGCTTTGGGGGGTCGCAACTACTACGGTGTGGGATGGGACGGGGATACGAATGCGGGGATATAGAATATATATTGTACATTTATGATATATCGAACTGTCTTCTCTTTTGCAATGCGATCTATATAGATTTACTTTGTGTATACATGTATAAATTTACTTTTCTCAACATGTGCTAGCGCTAGTACTGCACACTTTGAAATTTTCGAAAATCACAACAATAAGAGTAGTACACAATGGTTTGTATATGGTTGATTAGATAGGAATACTACATATTTGAATATAGTACGTATTGTATATAATTTCACATATAGATATTTTCTCTGATTTAGGAAGTATATAGACGACGGGTTGGTTAAATATGTCAAGTTTTAGTCAATTAGTTAAAGATTTCTGCATAACCTTCAGATAGTTGGCCAGCCGGGAGCAACGATTTTGAGATCAGGGAGCCTACTGCCCCGATTCCTGACACGGGGATACGGGATATACATATGCTATAACTTGCCAACAGGCAAGAGCAACGTGTTTATAGAAATTTTTGAAACGGTAACTACACGACGTTTAGTTTTAGCTCTTGACTTTCTTGTACAGGATTATTTTGATACGCGTTGTTCATCTTTGACGAGTTTTTTTTATAAATTACTTTAAGCATTTAATTTTAAACTAGTAGAGTGTCTCTGGTTGTTGGGTCTGTGATGTGGCTCGAAAGGAATTGATAAGTTCGCAAGCTGCGCGCCGAAATGAACTTAACTTAACTGGAGTACATACTAATGGTTTATTAACTAAAAATTTACAAATACTAATTATAAATAAATTATCATTCTTTTCATTTAATAATATTTATTGCCACGCAAGTGTCTGACTCCCTTGCTCCAAGCACGTATTTTTTTTTTTGTATTAAGTTTCAACTTTTTTGTGTGTGTCTCTGTGTCCTATCGGGGAACGTAGCGTGTCCCGTGTGAGCGTGGGAATTGAAATGACTAGGATAATTCGGCACAGGACATGGGCGTGCAGCCGATGAGTGCAATGGGAAAGTTCTTAACATGCGTTTGCCATTGCGACGAGACTTGGAAGAACTTCACGCCCGTCCACTCAGTACCATCGATGTACACTGTAATTAAATTATTTAAATAATTAATATGGTAGTCCATTATTTGATATGGGTTTAGAGATCCCTAACCTCGTAGCGGCACTGGATGCGATTGCTTGGGTGAGCAAATTAAACGGGCCACACCCTCCACACACTGCTCCTTCTCGAGATCACGCTCCTTGTCCTTCTTCTTTCCAAGGCGCATAACTGAATGGAAAACAGGATTAGAGTATGCTTCAAATGAATCGTTCATTCCGGCAAACTTACTTTGCTTCTGCTTCTTCTCCTTGGTGGCGAAACTAACAGTCAGTCCATTAAACATATCACCCAATTGCTGTGCATGCTGCGGCAGTCGCCACACCTGCAAGTTCCTAAACGTACTCTTAATGCTATTCTTGCCGCCGGCATCGCCGCCCTTCGAGCCACCGCCGCTCTTCGATTCCTTGGCATGTCCCTCGCCCGGCCGCACCACCGGCCAATAGTCCACCTGGAGCTCCACAGCCTCGGCGGCAGCCAATGCTCCGCTGAAGGTTTGCTGCTGCAGAGACGATGGCGTGCTCAATGTGTCGCTTGCAATACGCTCCCGATGGGACGATGCGGACGAAGGTGGCGTCTGTAGCGGAGGTGAGATGCGTCCCATGATCAGTTGCTGTTGCTGGGGCGGCGATCCCGACACCACGCCGTGCACATTGGGAGAACTCTGGCTACCGATAGGAATAGCCGAACTGGAGCCCAAGCCCAATGCACTGCCGATAGCACTGGAGGCGCCTGCATTCTCCTCCAGATCCAACGAGGCTTGGGCATCCAAGTAACCAATGCGTACATCCTGCAATAACATAATTAAGGTTAGTTTCCGTCGTCGGCTTCAAATCCATGTAGAATTGATACTCACGCTGACAAACGGCACAAAAATCTGGCAGGAGTCTTCGTCCTTGTAGTTAACCATGGCCTCGGCAATGGGAATCTGGGTGCAGGGTCCAGCTGTCAGCAAGTATCGTTGGATGCGTTGCACCAGCTCTGCAATGTCCGACTTGTTCACACCGGCTGCATCCGCCAAATTGGCTGTCAAGGCGGTAGCATTCACGGTAGTGACGGCGCTGACTGCCGCCGCCGTGGCAGCCGCTCGTTCGCACAACTGTGTCCAATTGTCGGAGCCGAACATGGCGGCATACGCCTGGTCCATCTGGCTGAGGTGGCGCGCCACATTGCCGCAGCTACCGCCGATCGGTACCAGATAGAAGCGCAGATGGTTCAGCCAGTCGGGCGGGCGCACACCCATTAGCTCCACGTAGTGCCGCAGGGTGGCACCCTGCAGCCAGTCTCCGCCGATGAGCAGCACCTTGACCGTGTGCGGTGGCTTGGCATTGGAGTTGCAGCTGCAAGATAAGATTATCAAGTGACTGGCATGGAGAGTTGGGAATGGAACACTTACTACTTCTGGATCTTGGCCATAAGCGCCTGCAATACCGCCTTGACCTCGGCCGTGTTCTGCGGCACGAAGGCCGGCTTGAAGGAGTTGGCGAATAGCGTGACCAGCTTGGCCAAGAGCCCACTACCACCCAGAGCCTCCGGCGGACTGATGATGGTCAGCACCTCCGGTATGACACTGTCTTCGCCGGCGAACACGCGATTCAACTGGTCGAGCAACAGCTTGCGTGGCTCCACATTGGTGGGCGACAGGCAGGTCTCCAGCACGGACCTGGGCTCAGCACTCAGGCTCAGGGTGTGCTTCCTTTTGCCGCCCCCCGAGGCATTAACAGCACTGGCGCTGTTGCCACCGCTTCCCGTCACCACGACGGGTGTATTGCTGGAAGTCCGGAACAGACGTGATCGCTTCTCCGTCTGCGCGGGTGTTACCAGGTTGCCGCCACTGGCCATGCTGGCGGCCACGGAGCTGACTGGGGTTAGTTGTTGTTGCTGCATACGCATGTAGTCCTTGTCCCGAGGCGGACTGTTCTGGGGATCCGAAGTCTGGCCATCATTATAGCCGGTATTGGCCTCGTTTCCGGAGCTGTCGTTACCACGGTCTGTGGGGGCGGGACAAGTGTTGGTTGAATATATTAGTCACTCATATCACTCAGATGGAAAACTGGACAAGTTGGGTCTCATCAAGAGGAGGGATGGGACACAGCATACATTAAAAGCAATTTCTAACCAATGTTATTCGATTAAGGAGTTACGATTCGTTTCATTCAGTTAGTAATTAAAGCCCGTTAAAAATTGCTTTCAGTTTGAATGGGTTTTTACAGACCGGGGTACAAACACTATTATTATAATGACCACAAGTGAAGTAAGTATTGGGGGATTGTGATGTTCTTGGAGGGAAAGGGGGACAGACATGCGAAGGCCACTAAAGCCGTGGAGCAAACAGAATCGTGAGACAGACCGGCGGCCACAAATAGTCTTGTCCATAAATAGATAGCCCCGCGAAGAGTCACCATCCATTCCAAGGAGCCCGCGTAAATAAATAATCAAATAAAAAACACGGACCGAAAATATAATAAGGCTTTCATTATTTTACGACCAAGACTGGGGTGGGATGGGGGCGGCTAATGGGTAGGGAGGGTGGAGCAGCCATTTTCCACCAGAGGTAGAATTTTTCAAAGCCGTGCGCCGATTAATCAAAAACGAAAAAAAAAAAAACTTGAATCAAAATAAGAAGGGAACGCACGACACGTTAGGTGAAAGTGAAAGAAATGGGGGGTGGGGGGACAAACAAACTCAAGACTTTATGAGGTGGATGGGGGGTGGGGCGTGGGGAGTAGGGCGACAAGCCTGCGATTAGGGCTACATTTCTCAAGGGTCTGACGTCTATGTTGAGCTAATTGGGAAACAGCTCCGAGTGCGTCGGTAGGTTCACATATGTACATATGTATGTACATACCCTCGGAGGACTTGGATCTATTTTGGGCTGCAGATTAATGGGGAGTTTATTTTAGGATCTTAAAACATGCACCTGATATGGGGAGAACATGTGTTTACTACACACCGTACGTACATACACACCCAGCGAAACACAAACAATCAATGAAATTGACGCACAAATCAAAGGATTCCGCCCGGATACCGGGGCCTGCAAGAGCATGCAAGAGTGCAGAGCCGTGTGGTGCAACAACAAGAGTACATAGAAAGCATACGGTTTACAAATCCAGTTTACATGTGACTGTGTGTGTGTGTACTGCGGTGTACTGTACGCGTGTCGGGGCTGTGCGTGAGTGTGTGCCAAGGCGAAGGATTAGGGCGTTGGACCAACCTGAACATCAGGGAATCTCTACTCTGTTTGATCTCCAGAGGATCATGCAATCTTCCAGAGATTTCTTGATGTTTCAGGTTTCAGGTCCTGGAGATGGATCCTGATTTTTATTTACAAACAGACTGTACATATTTCTGGAAAAATGGTATAATGACTGCAGGGGGCGGCGGGACAATGCATGTGTGTTCTATAATTTTGATTGGGTTGAGATATTGAGATATACTTTAGTTTTAGTTTTCATTCGATTTTTGTTGTAATGTACACAGACCTGGTGTTGTTGCCGAATTGTTATTGTTTGTTAAATGAATGCATTTTTGGTTTTTGTTATTTTCAAGATTGTAAGATGAATTGGTCAATTGGTCGCTCTTATCCGATGATCGGCGCTCAGAGTTTCCTGCAAGAGAGATTTGTTCAAGCCATGCAAAATGTATCTTTCTGTTGTAGTTGTTTCTGGTTGTATTTGTTTTGTTTTATTTGTATCTGGAGTTATTGTATTGTAATTAAGGTAGTATGGTAGCTTAAATTTAGGCCAAGCACAACTAATTAATTATCGTACAAGAAGAGCCTTGACTTACAACTATTTTTTATTTTTTTTTTGGCAAAAGCTACATGTGATACTCGACTGTTCGCTTGAAAGAGGCAACAAGGACTCTGCTGGTCAACAGGACAATTAACTGTCTCTGTGCTTCCTATTTTTTTTCTGCGAAACAATTTGTCCTGTTGAGCTGTGAGTGTGTGGCAGTGTGTTGTGTATGCGTGTGTGACATTCCTTTGGCAACCTTTTCTGCCATTTCAGCCTTGACCCAAATTGCCAACAATGGCAGAGTGGCAGAAAGGGCAGACCCGGACAGACACAAAGTTTTAAAAAATAAAACGTAAAAACAAATCAATAAAATTCCACAAGTTCTGAAAATTTGAAACATTTGTTTACGGCTGGGGAATTCTTCTCCTCTCATTAGAAAGCGATTTGAATTAATTTTTCGCACTTTTTGCCAAGCAAACAATTGGAATTTATGTGGAATCACAGTGTGTGTATGTGTGAATGTTATTCATCAAAATATTGAAAAAAAGGCAACGCAACGCAACAATAACGCCCACAAATTTGGAAGGCAAGGCAACGCAACGCATCGAAAGCAAGAACGTATGAAAAAAAAAGCCAAATTCAAGAGCAAACGTCGCTTATTTTGAAACTCCAGTTAAGAATACATCAACAAAAATGCAACACCCTGTCACGCAGAGCTCGGACACTTACCCGCTGGTCCGATTCCGGGTCCGGAACCGCCGCCAGCCAGTCCCTGGCTCAAATCCCCTCCGTTGCCGGTCATGTTGTCGTGCAGCATGATCCGCGAGTTGGTGAAGAAGGGACGCAGCGATGGCTTCGGGGTCGAACCCACCGATATACTGTCCATATCCGGGCCGGAGTCATCGCCCTCGCAGCAGGACAGCGACTCCAGCTCCTGGAAGAGTGCGTCCAGATCCCGTTCGCCGCGGAGGGCCGCCACCGTTCGCTGGTGACCCGACTCGCCCTCCAGCTCCTCGCTGACCTTGAACCGCCTCAGCAGGGCCACGATCTTCTGCTTGAAGTTTCGCTGCTGCAGCGAAATTGTCTATAAAATGGAAGTAAGTAAAAATGTAAATTATTTATTATTATTGTATATTTAAATACCTAATAGTATTAAGATTATGAGGCATGTTTTTTGGGGTTTTGTTATCTGGATGAACGGATAATAAAGCCTCCTTTATTGCCCCTGGTTTAGGCCTGCTTTTATTTGCTTTTGGGCCATTAATCTCAAGGACAACGGAGCTGTTAAAATATATGCCAGCTTCATTCCCTTTTAATTGCCAGCTCGCTTATATTTTTTCCGGTTTTTATTCCGCAGTATTCCTTCCCCCACGCTGGAGCTGTCATTAGCCATGTTTTTATCTACAACTGGCTTCCAGAACGATCCTGCGATACAAAAAAGAGTCCGAGCCAGCCCCATGCAGAAGCCATGACAACTAAAGCCGCAGGCTAATTTTACACCTGCGCTGGAGTGGGTGAAGGGACGAGGAAGGGCATGTGGCAGGGAGAGAGCCATAATTGGCCCAGGCAGCTGAGCCGGGCCTTAAATATTTAAGCAGGCAGCTTAAGAAAGTTGTCTCTGCTGCCATTAGGGCTCACTACATGAACCGAAAAGAAGCAAGAACTCATCAATGAAACATGAATTTTCTAATTATATTAGAGCCAGAAGAGGCCAATGGCAAGCCAAGGCAGCAAGATGCGGAAATTCTTGCGATTTCTTGTTTGTTGATCACCAACCCCATGGCCCTGAGATGTGGTGCTGTGGTGCCTTCGAAGGTATGCCACCCGGGGGCAGCCAAATCTAGGCGAATTGAGTCGACACAATGCTTCGACACGCCAAGGTCGTTCGCCCGCCGCCCCAACAATTGTCAACTATTTGCCACAGAATGCTAGAAGTAGAAGCATACTAGGCGGCGACATTTCTGATGCATATTTCATTGGGCTGGCCCGCCCTAGGGTTCTGGTATCTGGGTTAGCAGCCAGGAACTGACAGAATTTCGCAATGGCCAAGAATGAGGAAACCCCCGACCGACAAAGTAAGGCGAGGCTAATCATAAATCAACGATTCTGGCGCACAGTATGCAAATTGGTAATAGTTTATTAACAAAATATTAACAAAAAAAAAAAAAAAACAAAGCCAACTGTTTTCGTTTAATGTCTAATGAATGGGTCTACCAATCCAAACACACTTGTAATCTATATAGATAGCGGGCAAATGATATTTATTCACTTTGCATAATGAATTTTTGAACCGCCGAATTGAAAACCTCACCCCCCTCTCCCCAAAGTCCACTGACGTCGTGTTGCCACGCAATTATATCGAACCATAATGAAAGTGCTGCTCTATGGGCTGTGGTCTGGGGACAGTAATTTTTAGGCGCGGAATCAGAACAGCTGGCCAAGATTACACGTTCCGATTTGAACTCGATTGACTCACCCGGCTAAACTTGGCCCGTGACGAGCTCTTGTCCTTCATCTCGAACTCGCTATCACTGTCGACGCCCACGCCGGGATGATGGTGCTGGATGCCGGATGGCACTAGGGCGCAGTCTTCGATACCGGAGCGCTGCAACTTGTTGCGATACTTGCGCATATCATGCTTGGCCGGATGGTTGTAGTCCCTCGGATCCTTGGGATCGTAGCCACGGATGAGGCCCAGCTCGTTGGCCTCGTCGTTGAACTCGCCGGAACTGAACTCGACCTCCTCGTCCTCGTCGGAGTACTCAGCAACGCGATCTGTGGAATAGAATAAACGTAATTATAATCGCTTGGATAAGACTTCAATATCCACTAAGAATATAGCTATACTAGCTACTGCGATAAACGGCATGGCCTGGTGGTGGTGGTGGTGGGGTTGGGTTGTTTTGCTTTTTGCGTCGCTATTGTCTTATTTGCTTCGCACAGTTTATATTGGGTAAACAACACTTTTATTTTTCATTTTGCATAACACATTTTGAACTGAATGTCAATCTAGTTGTTGGCTCAAGAATATAAACAATTTCTATTGAATAAGAACCTCAATTTTGGGATATGTTTTGGGGGATCAGTTCTGTAATAACCAATGAACTAAAACAAAATGTATCTTTTCACCTTTCCAAGGTTCCAGATAAGCAACTTCCACTGTATCACGATTTTAGGAAAGCGATTTTAACAAAAAGGCACGGTTTTTTGTTTCGTAAACTAATCACAGATAACACCTGCAACGCTCGACTGTATCTCGGTCTGTTTTTTGTTTCTTTTTTAACTGCGACTGCGATTTATCTGTTCATCTGCCGTATTACTGTGTGCTGCTTATAGCTTTCTTTCTGTTATTTTCTTCACTCTTCGTTATGACCAGTTGCGAGCGAGTGTGCTCCGCTGAGCGCTTGTCGGCCAAATGAATGAACCGCTTGGCGGCTCCACATGTTTTGTTGTGTACTTGCGATGACGTCGAGTAAATGAGTGAGTGAAAGAGAGCCGCCGGCAGGGTCAATAGGGGGAGAGCCAGCTGAGCTGCTTGCGCACCCAGAGAAATACTCAAATCAATATGAGCAATTGCCGTGCGCAAATAAACGGTACTTGTACCACTCTATCCCACTCACTCTTAGCTAGTGGTGGGGCTATCTAAGTGTTAGGGCATGCACGGCTCTCACTACTCGATATTGCTAAACAAGTGTCAAAAGCTCGCTGGCATGGGAGGTGCTCATTAAAGCTATTTTTACGCTGCGATTCGGGCAATTGAACTGGGAGGGTGCAATGTCAGAGCAAGTGGTTAGGGAGCGCCCTACCACCCACTCAATCAGCTCATCGATACTACACAGATGTCTCTCTTTCCCCACATGGGGAACTATGGGAAGGCGTCTGGACACGATCGTGTGAACTAGTTTCGAGGGGGGAGCACACACTCACTCAGTCACATCGAGGGAATTACATTGTTTGCGATAAGATTTGTGTCACCGCCTTCTGTTGGTGTCACTTGTTGCACTCCGATTCTCACCCCCCCTCCTTCAAAAACCGGCTACCTATTCCACTCCCGTTTACAGTCCATTTTAATTATGAGTCTCATCTGCTTTTCATTCTACCCGCCTGATGGAGGTTAAGAGGGTATTATTGCACTTTTGTTACGCACTTTCCCTGGCTTTCCACAGCGCCCAAGCCCAAGCACAAGCCCATCCATCTCATCTGGACTTGAGAGCCAGTGCAATCAATGTTCTAACAATATTTGTACAACGCCTTATCGTGTTATTTCTTTTCGGTTTCAATTTGCACTTGACTCACGTTCCTCCAGAATTAGCACTGATAAACAGTGCTTTTATGGCACTTAGTGGTTACTGGCGAAGGAGAGGTATCTGCCAGTCGGTAGACCCTCAGTTATTTATCTTTTCCAGTCTTGTTTGTTTATTTGCTCGCATGTTTTGCCGTCGTTATCATTTCAGCCGAAGCTATTCACCGGCCGGTTTCTGTCTGGCGGTGTTAGTGGCGGACTATCGCGTGCTGGGCGGTGCTAGTGGAATAACGCACGCAGGTACACCCCCTTCTGTGGGTGGTGCCGGGCCAACTGGAGGCCCAAGTGTAACTTTTGACAGGGACAGAGCCGCCAAGTGATAAGTACGAGAATGATTAAAAACGCAGCCAGCACGGTAAAGATGGAAAGAGAGAATGATTAATTGAGCCAAAGCAGAAGCTGCATTCCTGTTTATTGGCCATTATTCCCATCTTTCCCACTTGGCGTGTTTTCCCAGCCAAAGTGGAGCACAGACCGGCCAGAGAGAGAGAGAGAGAGTAATTATTTTGTTTGTCTTGGGTCGTCTTGACTGCAATTACGCCGACAAGTTAATGATGTCTCCCTTGGCGTGGTCCTCCCTTCGCTGATTCTTCCTTCTATAATTGCATGCAATTCCCAGGCACTATAATGACCTTTTGCCTGTCTAGGCTTCCAGGAAACCGACTGCATACTGAACACGTCCGGCGCACCCATCACACCCGCCTCTGGTCCAGGAATTTTCCACGAAAACGGCTTTCCACATGGGAGAAAAGCCAAACTCACGTAAACAAGCAGCGAGCGAGAAGACAAAGGCAGACAACAGAGTATGGCCGAAAGCAACCGAAGATGTGTCATGGCCACAGTCCTCAATTCAACACAGCCGCCCAGCACCCACCACTCGCCCATCTCACCACAACGCACAATCATCCCATGTTGGTGCCACGCTGGGTATGAGTCATGGAAAGCGTATTGAAAAGCGACGAACGACATTGATTTAGTGTCTGTGCTCTCGGCTTCCTTGCGAGAGGTCAGATAAACCGCAACAGCAGCCGGGCAGAACGATTTAACACAATTTGGGCCAATTCTCTGACTAATATTTAATCTTAAGGAATATTTATAGCCACTTACAAGGTATAGAGATGAATAGTTTTTGTTTAGAATAGTGTCTAAGCGGATTCAACTCTGGGTGGTAATGATGCCAAGATATTTTTGAATTAGATTTTTAATTTGAATTTAATTCTGAATTCCACTTTAGGATCAGATGAAAATTGGCCAAGACTATGAGTTAATCATGAATATGGAATATAGTCGATCGAATTATGTATCTCCAAGTCGATAGCTTAAATCTGAATGAAAAATTGGACATGCTGGTTAGAGATGTCTCTTTTGACCAAAACTATAATACTCTCTGCCAGGCTATGCAAATTATTAATCCATCCATCCTTGAAGATATCATAGCTCAAGTAAACAAGCCAGAAACTGGCACAAAAAGGCAAAACATTGGGCTAACCTTGGCCGGCACACGAATCTCGTCATTAGCCGACAGGCAATAGCAGATAGTGGATAAAAGTAAGAGGGGGGCTGGGCCACACTCTCGGCATAATTTACGCATTTCGCCATTAACCACTCAATGGTGGGGGTAGTGGGGGTAGCAAAAAATAAAATACAATAAAAAGGCAGTGAGAGGGGTGGTCGTTAGTGGCAGCCTCCTGGCAGGGAGGGCCGCCCCGGTCCCTCCTGCATCCATTCAGTGTCGGTTCTGCACAGCGTTTATCTCTGGCACTCAAGGAAAAATGACTTAATTCCTGTCGTTGCGACAACAGCAACAAAATACGAGAAAAAAAAGCTGCCAGAGCTGTCATCAGCAGAAGCTTCATAAGAAGCCAAATGACGGCCAGGAAGAGGGGGAGAACAACAAGGAGCCGATGTAGACAGGATGTGGGCGTGGCCCGGGTCCCTCTCATAAATTATAATACCTTAATCCCAGAGCAGAAACAAAAACAGATGGAAGAGGAATCACAAGTTCTATGATTGATCTGCTTTGTTGGCCAAGTTATTTGTGGATGGTATCATTTGGAGTATCCTTGCATCGGGAGGGACTCGTCGAACTAAACTATTTTTGTTGCTGTGCTCACTAAGCCCTTCTAAGTAATGACCATGGAAAATTCATACAGAACAAACACCCCAATTTAAAGTCCACCCACAAACAAGTTACGCCCCCCGCACTGCCGCCCACTTCAAGGCGCGTCCGCCGACTGCTAATGGTGCCTGACTCGTCCTGGCACCGACCCGGCCAGGAGGCCAGAGGAGGCGGTGTGAGGTGCGCCGGCCGAGTAGGCATACACACATTCAACAAGCACCACCAGCCTGCGGCAATCCGCCACACACCTAGAAACCACCGCCCACGTGCCACCCACTGCCCGGAGAGCTGATGGTGTTTTTTTGGAGGCCGGACTGCCGCATAAAGAGAAAATCAATACCCCGAATTGGGGTTGAGGCAAAAAGGTTTTCCCCTCACTCCTCACCCTAGGTCGTTCTGCTTTTGAATTCCATTTTTGCAAATTAGAAAGCGAGACCCAGAGTCATTTAGCAGAGCTGTCTGGTGTGCTGTGTCCCCTCTATCGGGACAGTTCATTTAGCTCGGGTTCAAGTGCTGACCCTCAAGGTGGTCGAGAATACATGCATGTTTGAATGGGACTGTCACTGCCACCGAAATGGATTGAACTGCGAGCCAAATTCTCGCTGCCTTGGCCCACTGCCAAGGGGCAGAAACCATTCCTCTCGAGAGGGATCCTCCACGACGATCATGATTTATGGGAAATGGAGGTGATTTACAATCGTTAACTAGCGAATTCCAGTTGGTAAAGCAGTTGCCATTTGGGAGAATACCAATGGAGGCTATTGAGGACCTCTTGGAAGGTGGTTATCCAATTTTCACTCTCAAAGTAGTCCCATCTAGCAAGTCCTCACTTTCAGATTCAATTTTGCATGTATATACATTTTTAAACAGCCGACAGGCAGGTTAAAGGTTAGATGCAACTGGCGCATTGCCTGACCTTTACCCTGGTCCTGGCCCTGACCCAGTGATGCCAAAATCCAGGAGAATCTTCCCCGCCCCGCTCCTTTCCCAACATGCCTAATAACTTTCCCAGGAGCCCGCCCTTTTCCATATCATCTCATCACACTCTCTGCCCTCCGGAGGGCAACCAGATGGGGAAACCGCCTGGCAAATGAGTTTTCCACTCGCTCTACGTTATTTTCATAATTGAATTTCCTCTCGCCGGAGCTCCGGTTCGCTCTCTATGTTTGTATTTTTTTTTTGGTTCGCACGCCATTCTCTTGTCAAACAAAAATAGCTGAAAAATACTTTCAATTAGATTGCCATGGATGAGATGAGGCTTCTCTGTTGCCATGTGGAGGCCGGCCGTTTCAGTAGCCATGGGGAAACTTAATGGCGTAAATTCGAAATGCGTGTGCTCTTGCCGCCTCTGACGTCACTTGCTGCCACCTAGCGCTGCTCCATCATCTCCATCATCGCTCCGCCACCCCCAGAATTGTTTCACAAGCAATTACCATAAACATCAGCTCAAATTGAGAGCACCATCTGATCTACGCCAGCGACCAGGGACAGGGACAGCCACTCATCCGTCATGGAGTGGAGCAGCAGTCGATTGGTGTTCTAATCTCCAGACTCCTGCCTCCGCCCCCGCTCGGGCCATTAATTGCCCAGTTTGCGTCATTAGCACTTCCATAATCTTGACTGGGCCCTGGGACTCGTGGGTCCACCACTTATGCGTGTATTTTATGGATTTGGCAATAAATTCGTTGGCACTTCAGGGAATGTCCATCGAAGTTTTGGGATTAATTTTAGGGACTCACCTGCCAGCAGGACGCTGTTGTTGTTCTTATTGTCATGGTCAACTGGAATGGAAGAGACGCGCTCGGCGCGCAGACAGGCCACCACGGTGCCCGGCCTGCCATTCTTTCCGGAAGCCGTCAGCTCGATAATCATGTCCATCGACTTCTGGAGCACTGCGTCCATCCGGATGATGCCCTCGGCCAGTGTCTTGTAGCCCAAAATGGTGCGTGATTTGTATTTTTTGCGGCGTTGCAGCAAAATAACCAGTCTGTTGCCATCTCTCTTGATGAAATGCGGATACTGCAGGCTGAAGTGCAGATCCAGTTCGGTTTCACTCAGAGGCAATGCCACGCCCACGCCTACGCCAGTGCCTGCACTGCCGGGCGCCCCTGCAACGGCCGGGGAGTTGCCCTGCAAGGCGGCCGAGGAGGTCAGGGCACTGCCATTAATGGGAATTTCGTGGCTGCGCAGGGTCCGCTTCGAGCTCTGCATCTTCACGGCCAATGAGAGCGAGGTGGTGTCTCCGGGCAAGGGGGACAGAATGGTCAGACGAGTTATTGTCAGCGAGCAGAGTCTGCAAGGGAAGAAAAGCGATTAATTAGCATAATTACTAGAAAATGTCCATTCTAATCTTCATTAGATATTAGCCATTTGATTACTAACGATGTCACTATCGATTATCCTGTCATACACCTGTGTCACCACTAATCAACAGCTTTTAATCAACCACCTCTAGTACAGTTACCTCTAGTACTAGTCCTTGCTCAAAAATCAAACTAGTTACTGGAAAATATGTTGTTAAGTCAATTTTTCCAATGCGCTGAGCAATCGATCATTGAAATCTAACCAAGAAAACAATTTCACGCCAAAAGATTTTCGCTGCAACTTGCAACGCCTGGAAGGCGCAGCAGAAAAGCCAAAAACTAAAATGCAATGAAGTGGAAAGCAAAAGTTGTATAATGGAAAACGAAAATGAAATAAAAGGAAACTATGGTGGAAAACATATGCATGCCAAATGCCCCCAAAATAAAGAGAAAATACTGGGAGAAAATATGTATGTATGTACATTAATATTAAACTTTTCTGTAGATGATTTTCAAAGGAAATTCTCCATCTCTCCGATGTCAGATTTAATGGCCATTATAATCGCTTATAACTAAGCCATAAAGGAAATTGGATTTCAGTTTTCGTTTTACTTTTTGCACTGTCACAAAAGCAACTCCACAAAATCATATTTTTCAACATTTTTGGCAGCACAAGACAAAGTCCATGCCACGTAAATATGTACATGGGTATAAATAATTATTTCCTGATTAATTTCTGCTTTGTAACGGCCAGAGCTCGGAGACAGCGGCGATTCAGTGATTACGCACTCTCTTTTGTTGGAATTGCTCACTCATCTGGCCCAGCCTGCGGGCGAGGGCGAGGTTGATGAGGATGAGAGATGAGGGATGACGGGTTGGGTTCCGTCTTCCGTTGGGATGGGTGGGATCTTAAAGCACGGGTGCATCATCAGCAACGGGTGTAAAAGAAATGCAAATTTATGCACTCTGCTCGAGGCCCTCTGACTCTGACTAAGCAGATGGCCACCCAAACCACCCAATCATGAGTGGAGTCTCTGGATCTGGGGGTCGTCGGAGCTATGGGCCATACCATTGATTGCCAGACAATGGCACCCGCTAATTGAATTCCCCATTTCCAATGGCAGCTGCAAAACGAAAGCGCGCGGATTGGAATGTCGGCGAGGCCAAGTTCGGATTCGTCGGCGCGAAATTAATTTCTTAATTAATAATTCAAAACATTCGTTTCATCGCAACATGCTAATTTCATGAGGCATCTATGTAGGGGGTGGTATGCGGTGCAATCTATGAGTTTGACCTATTTTTATCCTTCATAATCCAAATCTCATAAAGTAGGAATTTCAACAATGAAAGCTGCCTCTTATCCGGTAGATAAGAATGTTTATTAATCCATAAAATATAATATTTAATGTGAGTAAGGCCTGAGTACTGCCTTCTTTATATATTTCCGTATTTGTTTACTGCCTCAGAACGGCCGTAAAAATAAATCAACAAATCAAGTTTATCAGCATAATTATTGAGAAATTCAATTCCAATCCAATGTGTGATCTGCATTAGATATGAGCATTTAAATGACTAACGATGTCAAGCCTATCGCTTCACTTGTCATAGACCCAGTCCACCACCTTTTACAAGCCCACCTCTATCGCCCATGGTCCTCCCTTGGAAGCAAAATCGAAATGCATTTGATTTGCATGCACTTGACATCTTGCCTTGCATGTTTTTCAATTGTTTGTTAAAAATAAGCTGACATTTTACTGTTTTTATTCTGGCGACTCGGACGGTTGTATTTATAAACCAAAACAGAAACCAAGGGGCGCGTTTGTTGGCTTACATTATACGATTTTTATTCGTTTTTTTTCCCCCCGTTTGTACTTTATTTGATATTTGTTTTCGTCGGGGAATGGGTGTCTGGGCAATGTCAATGACTGGCCGAGAGTGCGGAGCCAAACAAAGCTCCGATTTCGGTTTTAAAATCGCGGGCTTTTCTTTTTGCCCGTTTACGATTTTGGCATTACGTTTTCAGCCAATTTTTTGCTCATTTTTTCCCTTTATACGGCTTACTTTTTTTTTCCTTTGCGTATGAATGACACACGTCGATTGCCGCTGCCGGAAAGCATTTTCTTATTTTCTTCTTATTTTTTTTCGCCTTTCGCGGGGAGTCTTTATCTCCCGCGCAGTGAGTCTTTTCGCTTTCTTCGGCAAGTTCATTGTCCGCCAAGAGCGGCAGCTCAAGCCGCGAACAATGTTTTCTTTGTTGCGGAGAGCTTTTGATAAATGACCAATTGAGGTAACAGAGGAGGCACGACGGACAGCATATGAATTATGGCCTCGAGGGATTGATTGACCCTCCGCCCTGGATGGAGCTAATCTCTCATCGAGATCTACTCTCCCAGCCACTCAAACTAGAAGCCAGGAATTCGTGAAGAAATTTTAGTATAGATTTCATAAAAAGCGCCATTGATTGATCGGTTGGGGCCTGAAACCAATCTCTCGTCGTGTAAATGGGTTACGAAAAACACAAAACACCTTCATAAGTTGACTTAATTGGAAATCAGAGCAATTACCCGGTTAAGCACTCGACAAGCGTCGGAAAGTGCCGTGGGGTATTAATTACTTAATCAGCAACTGCGGATATAAATAGTAAGCGGCGGCAGCGATAGCGGGGCGTATACTTGATAAGCCGGCCCCCACAACCGAACCCGATCTGAATCCTCCCTGCCAAGCATCGAATTGGAACTGATTAGTCGGAAAAGAGTAGAACGAACGAAATGAAAGTGCAGCACAGAAACAAATTTAAATCGCAATCAACCAAGAGCAGGAAGAGCAGGAATGGGACTTGGACGGAGAGCCAGAAACTGTGTCACTGGGGGAACGACAGCCATATCCCAGAGATAGGCTGATCTCTGGGAGACTTCAATTAATGCTAAATATTTTGCTTGACATCTTCAAAGTGCAGTGGCTGGAAGCTTGAATAAATTTTGATATACGAGTTCATATTGTCACTCAGACATGATATCATTCGGGGGAATTAGTGGATGTGATCAGAGTCTGGGAGACCGGGACTGCCACCATGAAGCTATAGGTTGCGTGATCGCGTCCATCCCCCCTTTTTGCTCAGTGAGCTAATTTCCATTTGCTTTCTCGCCGCCGATCATCTATTGTAACTTACCAGTTGCCGTGTGGAGGCTGTTAACACCCCCAGACAAACGGACAAACGGACAAGCGGACAGGCGGACAGAGCTATAAACTGGCTGTTTTGTTAACATGTTAATTTGCAGTTTCGTTTCCGCTGTTAACCGACTTGTGGCCGTGTAGACTCGCAATGTGTGTTATGATTCACAATGATAGCCGTCGATAGGGCGCGGGGGCGGTACATGTGCCATGAGTGGCTCAACTGCCTCCAGAGCGCTCCATAGAGCTCTATGCAAATTGCACTTTGCATTTCCTGCAGCGACAAGTGCCCGTCTGATCGTCGCATCTGTCCGGGTGGCATTCCTAGACAACAAAGACTTGACCACATTAGCCGGTCTGGTAAGTCCCATTACAGACAACAGATGTCAAGCTGGGTAGGAGTCTGACAAATAACCTTAAGTACACAACAGGTCGTATGAGTAATTTCCAGAGTATGAGCGATGAACAGGGCGTATGATTAATATCAGTTTCATTTTTTTTTTTTTTTTATGAAAAACTCAATATATTCCAAACGAATTGAATATGCGAAAATGGACATAACAAGTCCCCAAAAGTTAAGGGTATTTCCGGCAATCGCCTAATGTTCCATCCCATAAGCTAGTTTATGTCATTTTGTCGCGACTTATGGGGCAACTTTTACGGTTTCATTAAAGCGTGTTTATTTGGTATCCTTTTTTTTATTATTTTCTTGTATTTGCCTTTTTTTGCATTTTCATTTTCATGCCGCTTGGGTGCCGTTTTAGTTGATTTTGAGGCAAGGATTGCGAACATGAGTCACGGCCATGGGCTCTGAGCTCTGGTCCGGTTCGGAGCTCTCCACTTGCCGTCGGTTGGTTAAATGAATTTAAGGCACGACACATGGCTATACACCGGGCGGAGGAAAACCGGTTTCAACCGACAACCGACCAAGTGGGTGCCAAGAGAAATGGACGACACGAGAAGTGCTGGGTGCTGGCACTGGAACTAGTCTGGGCCGGGGCGGCTCCTTGGGGGCGTTTAATTAGGGAGCACCGAAAGTTTCCAGCCTAGGCATTACTTGGCGCCCGTCTGCCGTTGCCCTGGGTCATTGCATTATTGATCAGAAACAGAAGTAGGAACTGAAACTGCAACTGCATACGGAATGCGTGGCTAGTTTCCTATTCCGGAGAGCGAACAACCAGAGAGCTTTACTTATGCATGCCAACTACTATTCACGACACCACGACCAGCAGATCCGAGGGACGAGGTATCTGGCTAGCTAATTTATGCGAGAATTACGCAGACCCTGACTGACGGACAAACGGACAGACAGACAGACAGGCGGACAAACGGACGGAGGGACAATGCCCGGAAACGGACGGAGCCCAAACAATAGCAACCGAACCGAAGGCGAGCTGCAATTGAATTCGAAATGTTAAATGGGAATGTGTTTTTTGGGGACAGCAGCTACCGAAACTGCCACAGCGATCTAAACGCTGTCCATTTAAATTCTAATAACCGAACTAGAAGAGTGTTTGTGGAAAAGACCCAAGCAGTACCTAGTGTTCTCTGAGATACACACATATACCTAGTAATATTCTGAACTATTATCAGGAAAACTGATAACTAAAATGTCATTATTCCCACAAGTCTATAACCTGTAATGCCCCACGAGTTCAGTAACCCCTCTAGACCTGCGCCAACAGGGTACGAAACAGTATGAAAATCGATGTAACTGCCGTTAGTAATTTGCAACAATTATCAACTAAATTGCACTTTAGGTTTACGTTCTCGAAAGTCACAACAACTGCGACGGCAGCCACATACGTTTAAAGCCAAAGGTGGGTGTGGCCCCAACTACCTCAACTAGGCCCCCAACTACCCACTTTAGGCCAGCTGGAAAGGTTACTCCGGTTCATTCACATCAGAACCATATCGAATATGACCAGAAACTTATGGGCTATCAATTATTAAGGGGCTGTAATAAAAAAAAACCAAAAAAAAAGTGCCAACAGAAATAGTTTGAGTGCCTTTCCTTTTCTCTTCTTTCCATTTTTTTTTTCAGTTCGCTGTAAATATTCTAAACATCAATTAAATAGCAACGACGAGGAATGCAGCCGATGTGGTGGCTAAAAGCGGTTCGTAATTATTTTCACACCTTTTGCGTTTTCCACTTTCGAGCACCTGAATCATTTATGAGTTCTCCCCGGGGCCTGGAACGGGGACGGGTCTTTCGTGGCAAATGGGGTGTGGAAAGCTTCCAACCACTGGGTTGGGGGCAATGCGGTTTCAAGTGACCTAGGACAGTTCTGCAATTGTTGAACACTTTTCAAGACCTAGAAAATGAATTTAAAGCCAGAAACTCTCATCCATTCGCACCCAATTAATTGCCAATTGAAAGATAACTAAACTATTTATTATCCCGGAAAGCAATAAACAATTTTCAGCATGACTAGCCGTAGTATTTTGATGCATTTTTTTATATTTAGTAGCCTCATAAGGAAGTTCATAATTAACTCCATTTTCCCTGCACTTTTCCCAGCTTTATTGCCGCATAATACGGGAGTAATTTGCTTTCATAGACTGACGTATCTTTTTTTTGGCTAAATTTCATTTTTTCGGGTGTTTGCACTTGAAGCCTAATTGGCGAAGGTTATGACGTGGCCTTTACGAGCTAATTAGCTGACATATAACACCATCTAAGCCAGTTCCAAGTCGTGTGTGGGAGAAGAGCTGCTTTGATGATCAACAGAGCTGGAGCTCCCACAGCTCTGACACATGTCCGACTACCGCAGATGACTCACAGAATTCATTTTTTGTTTTCTACATTTTTATTTAATATTTTCACAACTCGACGTTCCAATTGAGCGATCTCCTGCCCTGTCCCTCGCCTGTCCCGTCCCGACTAGAACTCATCGAGAATTCGTGTGGCACACAGATATCTCAGTCATTTATTGTTTTTATTATTTGAACATATTCCAAGTCGCCGCACAATTCGTTAATGACCCATATATCATATGACCCGGTACCCGCTCACTCGCCCACAACTCCACCTCTGGCTGTGGCTATGACTTTGGTATGGCTTCCCCCTTGCCTTTGGCTCCGACTTCATGGCTAGAAGAGCAAAAGCAAAAGCAATTTGCCAATGTCACTCGATTGATTGCATAAGGTATCGATGCCATAAGCCGATCTGATCGAAATCCCTCCCCAAGAGCACACTCATAAGAGCTGAGTTGAGTGCCTAATCCCCTGAAAGGGTTTTCAAAATTTCATATTTCAGTAGTGGGTGTAGAACGGGGATTATAGCATATATGTACCTCCCATTAAATCATTTAAATTCTTCTGATGACAGCACCATTTAATAATAAAACTAAATACAATAAACTACGGCAAAGTGTCCCACCCACCCTCGGAAAACAAACAAATTTCCGATTTCTTGTCACCCGAAACACTAATCCCGGGGACATTTGATGAGCAAGTGGCACATCAAACACCACGCGGAAAACCCCGGAAAATGTAAAATTTAAAAGGTGGCAGGTAGGGGCGTGGCTTAGTCCACAAGCAATGAAAAGCAAACGAACGACATCACGCCGAGTTAATGGGACGAGCCACTCCCAGAATCAAGAATCTCAAAGTGTTCGCCGCTGGAGAGTGTAAGACAATCCAATAAAATTAACTGGCGCCCTGACACTAACCGGCTTGGCGGCCCGGAAAAATCGAGTCCCTCCCACATGAGGCAACACCTCCTTCATTCAAATTGGACGCTGCGTGGGGTCCCCAGGAGCCCAGCAGGACATGTGTCTCCTCAGACTCGTTTCTCATTTTAATTGCATTTTGGAGGCCGGCCTGTTCGTTTTCGGGCAATAGGCCTCCAGAAACTATTCGGGAAATATGATAATGGAATTATTCCTGGTATTGTTTCATTAACTTTCCATCCAACCCACTAATCGGCGAATATAAAACCTTATTTCCGATTCGAATAGAACAGTTCTCCCCTCTCCGCTCGATTGGCCAGAAAAATATATAAAAATAGCACCAATGGAAGCAGCTCGTCTTCGAGGAAACCGACAGTATAACCATAAAGTGAGAATTATGATCTGCCAGAGCGTGCTGGGACTTATGAATACTTTGCTTTTGTTTACAGCCAAGTTGAAATACAGGAGAGATCGGTAAACAGATCAGATCCACATATACTTGAATGTCTGGGCATAATGCGACGCTATATAAACAACGAGAGTCTTTTGTTTATATCTGACAGCCTCAAAATGAAGAATTCCTTGGATATTTCCCATTTTTTAATTGCCCAGATCCCAAATCGCATTCACTTAACATATTTTTGTGGTCGAATCACCTTGCGATGAGTTACCAAACCCGTGACTCAACCAGTTCTTAGGTCACTCTTATCAGTCTGCAAGTAATATCAGGAAAGTAACACCCTGTTGGGACAGTAATTGTTGAAGAACGTCAATAAAATGAAGATTTTCAGGATTAGTCTGCTTTAAACTTTCACCCGACAAACTTGTCGCACTGAGGTTATTATCAGAATTTCTTGCCAGAGTCTCCTTGACAAACAACTCACACAGTCGACTTTCAAATGGAATTTCTCGTTAACGGAAGAAGATTACACAAATCGGTTTAAATACTTTGTTGCCAAGCCAAAAGTCAAAGTTTCTGAGGAGAGGTACAAGCCAAAACCACCACCCACCAGCCAACCAACCCACCAGCCCACAAGAAGGGGGCAGGCAGCTCAACCACAAACTGTGTCAAGTGAGTTGCCGAGAAGCTGCCAGGCACTTTTCATACAAAGTTCAGCTCTGGCTAAGTTTTTATGTTAATGCGCAAACTATAAACTGCTTCTCTCGTATTTATTAACGAGAATCATCTGCCGGAATTCGTGTCAAGCCTCAAACACTCAGCCGAGTGGACGAGCGTCCGCTCCAATTCCATAATTGTTCAAAAAAAAAAATGGCAAGCTAGTTGCTATTATTTTTGGCAAGCGGCGCATGCCGCTATAGCTTGGCCGAAAATAAACACTTTTAACGAGAAACCTTTCACTTTCAAATGGCGGCTTTCTTCGAGTGAGTCATTCGGTTCAACAGCTTTTGCGTTTTTCAGAAAACTAGACAACTCCACTTCGAACAGATTGTTCGAATGACTCCATCTAATGTCTAAGGCCTCACCAAGGTGCTTTGATTTGCATTTGTCTTTAAAGCAATTTAGCTCAACTACTTTGAGCCGAAATTTGGGAGTTTAAATTGTAAAAAAAAAATAGGAAATCGATAGCGGATTAGTTTACTAATCTATTGTAGCTGGGCCCTAACTGTTCAGCTGGGTGAAAAATCAGTGAACATTTTTCCTTTACTGCCATTTGGCTCAATTACATTGTTAAAAATTTGAAAGTTTAAATTATAAAATAAAATAAAAAATATAACCAATCACTTGTAGCTGAGCCTTAATAAGTCATTTAGCTTGCCATCAGATAGGTGAAAAGTAGGCGAACATTCATGACTTTATCACCCATCTGATTAAAATTTATTTCATTTCTTCAATAAGTTGACACTATCTCTATAAGAATCTGAAGTTTGAGCTGATTTTGTCATGAAATGATTATAGAACTTAATTCTCCCAAAATCGATTACTACATCGCTTATCTTTCCACTGTAAACTGCATAATTATTAAAAAAGGCTTTATCTAATCGCTTACATTATCTTACCCATCAATTTGTCTTACACGTAGCTGATAGTTGTAATAATAGCATGCGATTAGATTAGTAGCTGTTCTAGTTAGGCCCCATAAGTGCAGTGTTCCATTCGGTTATTGTTCAACGAAGTCTATGAGACCTCACATCTATAGAGACTGAGAAAAGTATAACCCATAGAGACTGGGAACTGGCAGGCTGAGAAGCCAAGAAGGAAAACCATTTTGGGTTGAGCAACTTTGAATGCTTCTTCCTCCTCCGATGCTTAAAACCAGCCCAGCCCCGGTCGCCTTTTCCTTTTCTAGACGACGTACTTTGTATGCTAATAAATTGCACTTTTATGAACAGCTTTCGACGGGAGGCACTGCAGACAGTAGGGCCTCTCTAGAGAGGACTGAGAAGCCTCAAGAGATGGCCAGTCTTTCCAAACGAGTCATGACTGTACTCCAGCCACACTATCCACATGCAGATCGAAGAGGTGGTGCAGGTGTCTGGTGTGGAGGATGGAGCTCCGCGAACGATTTATGCAGCTGACATCCGTAGCTCGTTCGGCCTGTCTGCTTTTGGCCACATGGGGGAGCGGAAGTTTTCGCCAACTTGCCTTCTTGTTTGTGGTTGTTGTTTTTGCTCCCGTTCGTGTTGCCACTGCCGCTGCAACTCCACTCGGGCGAGTCAACAAACTTGACGTTGACATGCCTGGACAATGTCGTGGTGCTCCACGTCTCCGCCTCCGTCTCGAACTTGGACTTGGGCGAGCAAACAAAATGGAAAATCCAGTGCAGCCAGAAGCAGTTTGGCCAACAGCGGATGAGTCAACGGTCGGGAAATCTGGACAGGAGCCCATCTGGACGGAGGGGAGAACAACAGAAGGCTCCACCACCACGGCAGGAATGACGGCAAGAACAACAGACTGTCTTTGTTGTCGCGGAAATGAATTTTACTTTGTTGGCATTGGAGCTTTTGATCAGAAGAGGATACAGAAATATCTTGATGTAGTAGCAGTTTGGGGGATAATAGTTAAGAATAGTGTGCAGAACTATTCTTCAAGCACACCTTAATAATCTGTGCTTTTTCTGCTGCCATGATTGCTTCCGAGGTGCTTTAATCCCCACCTGACTTGGTCACCCATTCCGGGGCCAGTGCTGTCAGCCTCCATTGGACAACCTCCCGCCTTCCCGCAGTGGCCACAACCCGCAGTCCGCAGCCCACAACCCAGATTACATTGAATTTAATTGACTTTCCTGCTGCACTTTTTCCCTCCCATCCCAGCCCCTCCCTCCGAAGAGCTGTGGGCATTAGCACGCCACCGACTGGAGATCGCGGCTAATGCGCTTAGAGGCGATGCCACAGGGGCGTGGCTCTTCCCGTGCGTCCCCCGCCGCCGCCCAAGCACTAGAGAATGTGGGTCGAGGCTTGGCTTCTGGTCTGCGGAGAGGCCTCTCCCGCACCCGGGAGGCGAAAAGAAGCAGTTCGTTTAGAGGAATTTGGGTCAGCAGCGAACGCAACAGGAAATCGATTGGGTTCGAGCTTCGGTTTCGGTTTAGGTTTCTGTTTTCATTTCGTTTGGGAAACTAGACTTGACCGCCTCTCTTTCGTGTTCTCTTTCCAAAGTTTATGGCCTGACAGTGGCCAGTGTTAGGGCTGCCCGCCTCCACAGTTCATGGTCCACACCGTCTGGTATCCACCGAACCTAAAGCATTCGGTCATGGCCAGAAAGGCACAGCTGCTGATTCGTCGCCGGCAATCACGATGATGCAGATGGCGATGGGACAGCACCAGGGGCAGAATAAAGTAAATCCCATTAAAAGTGCACATTGAATCAATTTGAAAAGCCATCAGCATAAATTGCCATACCCTTGGGGATCTCTAGAATGGGGATTTAGGGCTTCACAGAAAGAAAACTAATAAACTATGAGGTTTTTATTTTATTTCTACAAGAAGATTGTTGTTAAGTTCTATATTTTTGTGTCATTTGTTATTTTGGGATGGGCTCTATGGCCAGATATAGACTCCTCTAATACCCCTTGAAATTCCACATGAAGGACCTGAAATTCCGTTGACATAATATTTCGACACAAGCCGAAAATAATAGCCTTTCAATGCAGAGGAAAACAATTCAAAAGAATGGAATTCAATTTGTCAAGCACAGATACAGATGCAGATGCAGATACAGATGCACTTGCAGGTACACAGATACAGATACATGACCAAGAGATACATGTGATGCTCTAGATATTGTTTCGGGTTCTGTGCAAAAAAAAGAGCCCCCGAACAGATGACAAAAAAAAGTTCAAGGCTACCATTTCGTGGGCAACACGCGCTACCAGCCAGAAACAAAAAAAAATAGAGAAAAAATGAAACTAAAAATACAATTTTAAACAACTGCTGTCGCTATTAATTCTACTTATAGATACAGATACTGTAGGGGCAGTTGGCACGATCGGTGGCGGGCCCCAAGAGATACAAATTGGATCTGCAGAATATGTCACAGAACTGCTATTTCGGTTGGCTTGATTCGATTTCTGGTAAGGCATTGGCGCAGTTTATAATTCACAGCCGAAATGATGAGGAAGACGGCCATCAGAGGCACATATTTTTGCCAATTATTTATAAATAAAATCAGACAGAGGTGGGGAACTGGGTAGAAGAGAGTTCCGCCAAGGATCCATATCATCAATCCATCAATCAATCCTTCCATCCATCACCTGGCCTGCTCCACTTTCTTCAGAAGAACATGGAATTGCATAAAGTAAAAATAAATCGAAGCCAACCGCAGACCGAAAATAAAACGAACCTATCCCAAGTACTTTTTTATTGCGTGCCCCGACCGAAAATTGTAAAATGCAATTCAGTTTTGAGGTCTTCAGGCAAACCTCGACATTACCAGTCTAGATAACGATGAGGACACCGAACATGAAATTTATGATTTGTTTTCTCATTCCGATAAGCCAAGTAAACGGATGGAATAATCTCCAGAAACCTATGGATATATGAGGATAGATAAGAACTACAATTTGAACAAGAAACCTATTGCATTTCCCCAAAAAACACTATCACTGTCACAAGGGAATAGAACTCTCCCACTAGTCCTTTTCTTCTTAATTAACATGAGAAAAGTTTGGGGAATAAAAACATATGAACAGCAAAGCCATTTCGTTCTAAAAGCAAACTTTCCTTCAAGGATAATTGGCTCCGGTTCGAACTTGAATGCATTCCGGACCCTGACTTTGACACTGGCATAGATACTCACCCCGATATGTGTAT
Source organism: Drosophila atripex (assembly GCA_035045925.1). Classification (NCBI taxonomy): domain Eukaryota; kingdom Metazoa; phylum Arthropoda; class Insecta; order Diptera; family Drosophilidae; genus Drosophila; species Drosophila atripex. Next base: position 144,994 of record JAWNOP010000022.1, on the reverse strand, counting down.
CTAAGTGTGTATCTCCCAGTGATTTGATTTGAGTTTGATTGCTCTGAGGGGTCGGCCGGGCCGGGTCGGGGCCAGGTCCAGACGGGTCACGTACGGCTCGCAAATGTCAGAGAACGACCAGGCAACCGCGAGGAAGCTTTCGCTAATGCCGCGTGAGTCCTAATCGAAGTCTGGATGTGCTGGACGTGACGCACTCAGGCGTAGAGGAAATAAAAATCAACATAAAGATACTATTTGCTCAACCAGCACTGCCGAGAGTTGACAAACTATGACGACATATAGTGGGCAGGAGGGTGTGGGGAGGCCGAACCATAAATTAAATTTGCTTTCAGCTGCAATTAGCCAAAAAGACAGTGGTTGTAATTAACTATGGGGAGGACTGTATCCGAGGGGGCCTTGGTGAAAGTTTTCTCTTAAAACTCATTTTGTTTTTGGGAGAAGAGTTCAAAGTTGGTGACTGAAAAATTGCCAATTTGCCTGCTTAGCTTCAGTTTCTAATTATAAGCCAGCCGAGCGAGCAAGCGAGCGCATAATTATAAACAAACAAAGCCAACCCAAATGCGAAATGTATCTGGGAGATACTTGTAAGGCAGAGACTGTTGTGCGGTTCATGACCTTTCGAGAGGAACCCATCTGGCCTTGGCCATCAAATATTTAGAAAATACTTTTGGTGGCTTATCGCCCTGACGGCTAAGAGACCTCTTCAAAACACACAAAGGCGATTAAAGTCGCCAAAAACTGCGCCTCACCTGGCCCAGTTTCTGGCTTCTGCGTCGCAACAATTACGGATCTATCTCCCCGGACGACAAATAGCCACTGAGTCACTCCGACTCAGTATGGAAATGAGGCGCCGGTTCTTATCAGCCAGAAGACAGAAGAACGCAGAAGAACGGCATCTGAAGACCCCATTCCGGGGGGTTACTGGGACAAAGTGCCAGGCCGTTTATTTGCTAGATGGTCCTAAAAACAAAAGCTATTGTATATTATGGCTTTAAAATAGTTTCGAGAGATACAATTACTTTTATTTATGAATGGACACGCGAGGAGGAAGGGTGGATTGTATTTCCACCTGATGGCTGCAATTTTAAACACATTTCAGGGTAACAGATACTTTCGATCGGGATATGGTTTCAAGAATCCAGAGAGAATTGCTCGTTGAAACAAAGGAGGAGTTTAGAACGCTTATTGACAAATTCCTAATCTCTGAATGACTATTCTGAACCGGACTAGAGCTCCTATCTGTCGTTCAAGAGCGCGTAGCTCCACAATCAGTATATTTTTTGACCCAAAAGGGTCAAGATTCTCATCGAAGGCGAGGAGGGGGCTTGAAATATGAGGCAAATAACTCAACTTATCCAACCAGGCCTCTTAAATAACAGTTACCACTCTTGCCCCGATTTCCTTCGCTGTTTGGGACCACTAAAAATAGCCACGGAAAGCCAAACAAGCCAACAAGCGAACGAAAGCAAGCCCCACAACAAATTGGCAGAAAGCGCCGCCTCCGCCGCGATTATGTAAAATGTTTTTTGTTTACAGTGTACACCGTACTCACCGTGGGATGCAGTTGGGCGGCGTCCGATCCACCTCCCAGGCGGCGAACAGCTTCATGGGCACTGGCTTCTGGCTGGCACTGAATCCGCCGCCGCTGCCGGACAGTCCCGCCGAACCTGGCGCACCACCGCCGGAGCCAGAGCCGGCTGCCCCGCTGCCAGTACCACCTCCGCCGGGCATGTTGAGCGGTCCGCTGGCAGCACCACCACTGCCGCTGCTAGCCACAGCGGCGAATTTATCCACCAATTTGGACGACTTATCGACCATCTTCATGGTGTTTCCCTTTGTGATTGCTCTTGTTTGTTGTTGTCGTCTGCTAGCAAGTGTTTTGGATTTCAAACTGAACTGCACATTATTCCGTTTCACACTTGGAATCGATGTCTATGTCTCGGGCAGGCACATTATTTTCAGATCCGACAGTTCCACACAAATTTTCCAGACGACTGTTGTTGGAAGTAGCAAGTACCTACTAGCTCACAATTTTTGGGCCGACGACGATGCTCATTCACATGAACCGGGACGGGCGGGGCATGCCACCGCCTCAAAGTGTGTGTAGTAGTATACACAAAGAATCAAGAGAACGGGGAGTTGCTGCTGCAACTGCAAAATTCACTCGCACGGAATCAATATACACGCGCGGGGGTCCGAGAATACGTAAACGCAGAATCTGTTGCGGATTAGGCTGCTCGGCTCGGATGCGGGAATCGGGTTACGAGCTCTGATTCGGAAGCTGCTTCTGCTGTTGGTGCTGCTGCTTGTGCTGCAGCCGGGCACGTAGATCGTGTTGGAGCTGCCGCGGAACAACCGTCATGCTCCAAAGTAGACCTGCGAATGGGCCCAAGTTGTTTGCTCCAAGTTAGGGGCCCCCAACTCGCTCGCTGGCTGTCTAGCTGTGGGCTCTCTCTCTGGGGCGCGGGAGCCAGCTCCAACAATAACAATATTCGCAAATGCTGTGCGCACTCCCTGCGCATATAAACAAAAAGAAAACGCCACGAAATTGGCGGAGCTCTCGCACCAGTCGGCCCGCTCTCGCAACTCAATGGGATTCGTTCTTAGCAATTACATGTTTTGCGCAGGCAACGCGAGACACTTTGTTTGACCAAAATATTTGTTGCTTGTTTATTGTTCCACTAAATATTTACGAGTTTACATTCAATTGGGGAACCGAAAAATAAATAGAAATGTCAGCCTTGCCATGTCGAGCGGACTCTCTTCACCAGCCGCTTTTTCTAGCCATTTTAAGCGGAAAAATACTGCTCAATACTGACGCCTTAAATGCAATTTGGTATTAAGCTTTGACTGTCCGGCAACACTGTTGTAAATAAAAAAATTCAACATAAATTGTTTACAATCTGCCGGTGGCGATTAAAATCAGAAATGGCAGATGCTTGGGACATAAAGTCGCTCAAATCGAAGCGGAACACCCTCCGCGAAAAGCTGGAGAAGCGCAAAAAAGAGCGCATCGAGATCCTGTCCGACATCCAGGAGGATCAGGCCAACCCCAAGAAGGAACTCGGTAAGATTCCGGCAGGGCAACAAGTATTCAGGCTTCTGACCCTTTTAAACTGTACATTTTCAGTGGAGGCCGACCTGGAAGTGCAGAAGGAGGTTCTACAGACGCTTAGCTCGTGTTCGTTGGCCCTGCCTATCGTGTCCACACAGGTGGTGGATAAGATACCCGGGAGCAGTCTGGAAATGGTCAACTTCATACTGGGGAAGTTGGCCAACCAAGGCGCCATTGTTATTCGGAAAGTCACCATCGGCACAGAAACCGGCTGTGAGATCATATCCGTGCAGCCCAAGGAGCTGAAGGAGATCCTTGAGGACACCAACGACACCTGCCAGCAACGGGAGGAGGAGGCCAAGCGCAAAGGTTGGTCTACTACAAAGACTATTCTTCAGATTTCCATAATTATATTGCCAATTTCAGCAAGCGACGTAACTGAGGTACCAGAGGAGGAGGACGTGGAACCACAGGAGAAAACTATTAAACTGGACACTAGTGCGGTTCGCAAGGAATCGACCAGTCTGGATGCCTCCGATGACATTATGATGCTTCTGTCCATGCCATCCACGCGCGAGAAGCAAAGCAAGCAGGTGGGCGAGGAAATCCTGGAGCTCCTGACCAAGCCCACAGCCAAGGAGAGATCCGTGGCGGAGAAGTTCAAATCCCATGGTGGGGCACAGGTGATGGAGTTCTGCTCGCACGGCACCAAAGTGGAATGCCTCAAAGCGCAGCAGGCGACAGCCGAAATGGCTGCTAAAAAGAAGCAGGAGCGAAGGGATGAGAAGGATGTGGAGGCGGTAGTGAATGCCAAAACTAAGACCTCGGACGCTGGAGCGGAAGATGGGGAGATCATCGTAGAGTCGCTGAATAGTTGTGAGGCCGAATCGCAAGAATCTACAGATGGCAGCGACAGCTCCAGCAGTGAAACACCGGACAAGTGCACCAAACTGCACTTCAAGAAGATTATCCAGGCCCACACGGACGAGTCCTTGGGGGATTGCAGTTTCCTCAACACATGCTTTCACATGGCCACTTGCAAGTACGTCCACTACGAAGTGGACACCCTGCCGCACATCAACACCAACAAGCCGACGGATGTGAAAACCAAGCTGAGCCTCAAGCGCAGCGTCGACTCCAGTTGCACACTCTATCCGCCGCAATGGATTCAGTGCGACCTGCGCTTCCTGGATATGACCGTTCTGGGCAAGTTCGCTGTGGTAATGGCTGACCCGCCGTGGGATATTCACATGGAGCTACCCTATGGCACCATGTCAGATGACGAGATGCGAGCCCTGGGAGTGCCAGCTCTCCAGGACGACGGCCTTATCTTTCTGTGGGTCACAGGACGAGCCATGGAGCTGGGTCGGGATTGCCTCAAGCTTTGGGGCTACGAGCGCGTGGATGAACTTATCTGGGTGAAGACGAACCAACTGCAGCGCATTATCCGTACAGGGCGGACGGGTCACTGGCTCAACCACGGCAAGGAGCATTGTCTCGTGGGTATGAAGGGGAATCCCACCAACTTGAACCGCGGCCTCGACTGCGATGTCATCGTGGCGGAGGTGCGGGCCACCTCCCACAAACCGGACGAGATCTACGGCATTATTGAACGCCTGAGTCCGGGTACCCGTAAGATAGAGCTCTTCGGGCGCCCTCACAATATCCAGCCCAACTGGATCACACTGGGGAATCAGTTGGACGGCATCCGACTGGTAGACCCCGAGTTGATAACTCAGTTCCAGAAGCGATATCCGGACGGAAATTGCATGTCCCCGGCGGCGGCCAGTGCGGCGGCAATCAACGGAATCCAAAAATAGAAGAACATTTACCTTTTCTAAGCATTTAGACCTCGACAATCCAAGACCTTACTTAGACTTGGTTATGTATGATAAGATATGATATTTAATTATTATTAAAGCCTTTTAAAAACAGAAGTTAAAACAGGTTAACGCCACAGACAATGTGGAATGTAACTCATTCATAATTTATTTTTACAGGAACTTTATATATTTATGTTCCTTGTTTTAAAAACACAGTTATCGATGTGTAGTTGTCAACTAGTTCGTCTGATACCGATAGATATCGTAATATATATATTTTATATTTAGTATATATTTTAGTAGTGCTGGATAATTTCGGCGAATGTTTGAATATTTTGAACAGTTCAAAATTATATTCGAAATATTTTACACGACATTGCAGGTCTTAAAATTATAATTGTCACAATTGGAATTGTTAGAATAAGAAGACGCGATTCGAATTTTGATAAAAATACAGGTTTCTTAAATTAAAATGTTAATTAATTTAATTATGCAAACATAGTAGTAGTATTATTATTATTATTACTGCTTAATGAAAATATATATATATTATTCGTATATGCGCACGATAAAATGATTTGCAAAAGAAATTGTCGATGTGGCAACACTTCATGTAGTAGTGACGTCACACAAAGTGTAAAGCCCCCACCTTAAAAACAGCTGAGCCCCAGCTGCACAGTCTCCCGGTATGTTATATCAGAACCGAAAACGTGGATTGAGTTTCTTGCGATTTTCGCCAATTTGATGAATTAAAAGAAGTCTGAATATTTCTTCACACATTCTGCTATGCAGCAAACAAGGCGCTGCATCAGTCTGCTGGGCGTCGCCCGACATCCTCATTGCCTGCGTCCGTGTTTTTGGGCAGCACCTGGCATCCGGCAATTGCACCGGGCGACGATTGCCTTTGCTCGGAAGAAGCAGGAGACCAACGTCTCCACTCTTTTTAAGCCGGTCCAGGTACAAGCCAATGTTGATGTCGAGGACGTCGGTTCAGAACTAGTTGGTAAGCTGGAGAAAGCGGAACTCTTGAAGATCCTGAACAAGTTTACTCAACGCCGGGAAATTAAAGCACTATGCAGCGAAAACGGATTGGATTGTGAGTTTCCATTATTTGCAAAATCATTTCATTACCTAACCCATTTTAATCCCTCTTTAGCCTATTTGCAGCAACAGGCCTTTGGTTCGTTCCGGCGATATTGTATCGAGGCGGAGAATCTTCCGGTGGACCTGCACATAACATTCAGCGACATTATGCAAGGAGCAGGACACATCGACGATATATTTCCTTACTTCCTCCGTCATGCCAAAACCGTGTTCCCGCATCTTGATTGCATGGATGATCTCAAGAAGATATCCGATCTTCGGCAGCCGGCCAACTGGTACACGAATGCCCGCGCCATTACCCGAAAAATAGTTTTTCACGCAGGACCCACAAACTCCGGCAAGACGTATCACGCAATGGAGAGATACCTGACTGCAAAGTCCGGTGTATACTGTGGGCCTCTCAAGTTGCTCGCCACGGAAGTGTTCAACAAGGCCAACGAGCGAGGAACTCCGTGCGACCTGGTAACTGGCGAGGAGCGAAAGTTTGGCATAAGCGAGAACTCCCCAGCGAACCACGTAGCATGCACGGTGGAAATGACATCGGTTAACACTCCGTGTAAGTTTATATTTCCCAAAAACAAAACAATGTATTCTAAAACAATTTTTCATTACAGATGAAGTTGCTGTGATCGATGAGATCCAGCAGATCCGCGACCCCCAACGTGGCTGGGCATGGACGCGGGCGTTTCTGGGGCTGATTGCCGATGAAGTGCACGTCTGTGGGGAGGCCGGGTCATTGGGACTCCTAGAGAAGATTTGCGAAACCACCGGGGAAACTGTTGAAGTGCGCCGTTACGATCGACTTACCGAGTTGACCGTGGAAAACACAGCTCTGGGGTCCCTGGACAACGTCGTACCGGGTGACTGTATCGTCTGCTTCAGCAAGCATGATATATACACTGTTTCTCGCGAAATAGAGGCCAGGTGAGTAAGTTTCCGCCAGCGAGGTATTCTGTTATAATTGTTCTTCTATTAGAGGAAAGGAGGTAGCCGTTATCTATGGAGGACTGCCGCCAGGTACCAAACTCGCACAAGCCGCTAAATTTAATGATCCCGCCAATAGTTGTAAAGTAATGGTAGCCACAGATGCGATCGGAATGGGTTTGAACTTGTGAGTAGGAGAGTCATAAGTCGTTATTCATAAGTCGACATACATAAATGAAATGTTTATCTCTTTATAGGAGCATACGCCGAATAATATTTTACTCCTTGGTGAAGCCGACAATGAACGAAAAGGGTGAGCGTGAGATCGATACCATTTCAGTATCCTCTGCCCTTCAGATAGCTGGGCGCGCTGGTCGCTTCCGGACGCAGTGGGAGCATGGTTATGTGACCGCCTTTAAGCCAGAGGATCTTCAGATCCTGCATCGCATATTGTCGCAAACACCTGATCCGTTAAAACAGGCTGGCTTGCATCCCACTGCCGATCAAATAGAACTCTACGCCTACCATCTGCCGAACTCGTCGCTTAGCAACCTAATGGACATTTTTGTTAATTTGTGCACAGTCGACGACTCGCTGTATTTCATGTGCAACATTGAGGACTTTAAGTTCCTTGCTGAGATGATACAACACGTTCCTCTTCCTCTGCGAGCCCGCTATGTCTTTTGCTGTGCTCCCATCAACCGTAAGATGCCCTTTGTGTGTTCAATGTTCCTCAAAATAGCGAGGCAGTACAGCCGCAACGAACCCATCACCTTCGATTTTATAAAAAAGAACTGCGGTTGGCCGTTCAAGCTGCCGAAAACCATTCTTGACCTCGTACACTTGGAAGCTGTATTTGACGTGATGGATCTATATCTTTGGCTAAGGCAAGTTTTTTTTCTTAACTAAGTCATAATATTAATAATTAAATATTTTGGTACAGCTACCGATTCATGGATCTCTTCCCGGAGGCAAATAACGTGCGAGAGGCCCAAAAGGAGTTGGACGAAATCATTCAGCAAGGAGTCTTCCAAATAACTCGACTACTCAAGAACACTGAGGCCAACCAGGACGGAGATGTATCGAGCTACACCGTGAGGCGGATAACCCATACCAAAGAACCTCGTATTCCCAGTGCGTCGCGGGGTCGCCTTACGGAAAGATTGCTTGCTCAGGGCCTTCTGACGCCGGGAATGCTGAGTGAGTTGCGCAAGGAGTGGGACGCCCAGCAGGTTAGCCAATCAAGTGGGAGTGCCAAGGAGTCTCAGGACACAAACACGGATAGTGACGACGAGGATAATTTATCCGGAAACAGTAAAAAGCTGAGGCGGAAGCGCAAAAAATAAGTGATAACTTTAAGTGATAGAAGTGGTAGGCTAAGGAATAAGCTTTATGTATAGGTCAGTTGTTTTATATAATATATTTTTATTTTAAGTGGCAATTATGTAATATTAAAATTATTTTTTGATAATCAACGATGACAATTTAATTGTTTAAATTGAAGATTAGAAAGATGCGATCTGCTTCAGACAAAAATAATCACTTCATTAGCATTTAATATATGGAGGGAGATTCTACTCAGAGCCTGAAATACTTGACATTAAGTCCGCGCTTAGTGGCGAGGCTAACGGCTGTCGTACTCTCAAAATTGGGAATATTTGTAATACTGGCATTTATGCTTTAACGATTTAGATTTTTTGATAGTCCCTTAGCTGTCTAGCCTCACCTGCCTCCCGAAACATATTCATAGACTTAGCGTAAAATTCTGTTTGTTGCAACAACGAACACACGATCACTTGAAGTGTGACTATAAAATATTCGACATTTAAAACATATAGATTTTTAAAAGATACAAATATTATCTGTTACAAAATACATTCATATGGTTGTTCATATAACTAATATTAAGTTTTTTGCATTAGAATTGCAATAGTTTAATAGATGCTATCTGCTTTTGGTATTTGTTTTTTTTTTTTTTTTTAGTTTGAATTAAAACAAATTAGTACCAATCAATTTTAAAGCTTTCATATCTCTGTGTATAAGTTAAACTTATGTACTTTCAGAAACAGTGTCCTGTCATTTATAGAACTCTTAAGAATTCAATCATATGCAAGTTCCTGACCGAGCCCATCGTCTCCGATCTTCCAATCAGAATAGTAGAGCATTAAGAAAATTTTCCTATTACCATGACTGCAATACTTGTAACGTTCATGTATCCATATTAGCTTATATCTTATCAACTTCCACTTCCAACTTCCCTCTCCGGTTGTACATCGATCTTTGTGCGTTCGAATTCTAAGGTACCGATATTAATATTTTGTCAGTATATCAAAAACTGGAACATGCGCATGGGCCTTGATCAAAATCACAAGAATTAATTATGTAGTTAGGTGTTTCGGGTATGTATGCATGTAGGATTGCAGGTATATTAATATAAAGACAGGGGCGCACTCACAAATATACCGTTAAGCATTTAATTTAAATTTTAAAATGTATGTAGTTTTAGGAAAAGTTGGAGTCGGAGTTAGTTTAGCCGGACGTTAGGTTGGTATAATTATTTTAGTTAGTTTATTTGTGAGTGCGCCCTTCCTTGCATATATGCATATTATTATATATTTTTATCGACTACAATGGTTTGATTTTGTTTTAATTTTTATCCGTTTTTAATAAAAAAGTGCTACTCTTAAAAGACGTCGTGTTCTCCGTGTTAGGCTTAATATTTTAAGATACGATGCAGAAAGGTTTTAATTACAAAAATTCGACACTCGAGACAGACCGTTAGTATCTGCCTCATCGGCTATTTAGTATTATTCATTATCACAAACAATCATAAAATTCAAATTGAGTAATTTTTAAGTATTTGGCTGCCGTTCACAAGCCATTGCGTATAAAATTCCGATATTCTAGGTTCTCATTTTCGTGTATCTCACATTTTATCAAAAAAATGTGTGCCAAATGGTTTACAAATACAAATATTCCTTAGCCCGTTTCGGGCCAAATCCAGAGGACAATCCAGGCCTAACGGTCTGAATAGTCCTGCCGGCTCTCAGTTACAACAATTGTGGTCGGTCCTGTTTGGACCGCCAAAAAAACAAATCACAAACTTCGCGCTTGGCCTCGGCTCTAGACAAAGTCGAGCTCGAGGCCCGGCTCAATGTCCACTGCAACGGCGTTGTCTGCAGGGAATTGGTCACCGTCGTCCTCGGCATACGAATCCTTCGCAGCCTTCTCCCGGGACCGGTCCTTGAAGGCGGCCAGGCCCAGCTTCCGGAGGGCCTTGCTGCTGCGACTCGAGGACTGGCCCAACTGCTCGAATCAGGAATCGACCAAAACGTGCCATCGGGCCAGCATCTCGCCCTTGGGCATCTCACACACATCCGTCCAATGCGCCACCTCCTCCGGTCCGGACGAGTTCAGACCCAAGCTGAACCAGCCGACCATCTCATTCTTCTTCATGTGTCGCTTCGCATAAACAGAGATCATCAGCGTAACATCGTTGAGCTGGAAGAGAGCCACCTGGAAGGCAAACGTCTCCTTGAAGAGTGGGTTTGGCTGGCCCCGGCGGATCGAGGTCTTGGCGCGCGATATCTCCTGCCCGATACTGCTCACCATGACCATCTTTACGTAGGTGTCCGGAGCCTTGTTTAGGGATAGGCTGCGGAACTGGCTGCCCTTAATGACCTCCACGCTCAGCCGACCTGTTACTCCGTTATAGCTCAGGCCCAACAGCAGCTCCGAGACACCGCCATGCTGCATGGACGATGTGGAGCCCGCGCTCTCCGACCGCGCCAGACTCAGGAGATCGCTGGTGGAGCCCAAGACCGAGGATGTGTTGCGCGGTTCCAACGGCAGCCACAGGTTCGTTTCCAGTTCCAGGTCAACGGTAGCGAAGCTCACATAAGCCTCGCCAATGAGACGCTCCTTGCGCAACCGCTCGCATCCGTACAACCGCACCCGCAGTCCCATGTTGTTTACGTCCTCGGGATTGACGCGATGGAGCAAGAAGCTCTCCATGTACTGTGGGTTCTCGCCGCTGCGGATCTTGGTCTTGAGCTTCTGCTTTTTGGTGGGCAGCATCAGCATTCGCACCTGGGTGTGCGTCGGCTGTCCACTGGCCAGTGGCGGCAGGCTGCGCGCCTGCATCACGTGCACCGTCATCTTCCGCATTGGAGCGTCGTAGAGCAGCGAGAGCTCCAGCTCGATTGGGCCGCGAGGGGTAACCTTTGCATCGCCGCCCACCAGCATGTCGTCCGACTTGATCGACCGGAGATCGCTGGTGTCAAAGAGGGGTTCCTAAAAAGGACAATATTTTATTAAAAATTTAACTTTTAAATAAAACCAAGTCCTTACGTCATCGTTGTTGTTGTTATTGTTGTTGGTGCTGATGGTATTGTTGTTGTTAGCCACGCTGGAGTTGTTGTTGTTGCAGGAGTTGGACATGGGCACCACAACGGAACTGCTGTCACGCTCCTTGTCATGCTTGGGCGGCACCACCACCTCGACCCTGTGCTGATACCTCAAGGCCTGCGTCTTGGCCCGATGATCCGCGTACGGATTTCGGTAAGACGACGCCGGGTGAGAACCTGTCAATATGTCCAATTCAATCAATAGTCCTGACACGTCCTCAGCCTGACGCTGCTTACCCTTGCTCTCGCCCGTTAGGATACCGGTATGACTGTCCACAGAGGCCTCCATGGAGTCGTTGGAGCTGCACTCGCTGTGCGACGACGGGATGCCGACCTTACCCCTCTCGGCGACTGCCAACGGGTCACGGGTCACGGTTACCCGCTGCAGGTCGGACCCGGCTTGATGGTAATTGAAGCTGTGGGCTGACAGGGGATTCGCCTGGTTGATTCCCATGCCGTAGTTGCCGTGCTTATCGCCCAGCTGATGCTGCTGGTGCCAACGCAGCCGGCGCAGAATGTCCTCCTCCGAGTCCGAGCTGGTGTTCTCATACCGCCGTTTCCGAGCTGTGATGGCACGCGGATTCAAGGTTAGATTAAAGAACCTATGGGGGAGCCTGCTGGCCTATTGTACTTACTAATCTTCTGGACGCACTTGGCCGCCAAGTGGCGCTCGTCGCAGCAGTTGATGGCATGGCGGTAGTGGAAGCAGCACTTCCGACTAATGTAAAGAAAGAGCAGGAGCAGCAAGACCAGCACCCCGAAGAAGACGCCGAGTAGCGTGGTCACTTCTACAGTGCCTGTAAGGGAAAGTGCCGTCAGCTGGAAGGACACGAATGGGGGTCGGGGCTACAGGCTACGTACCCAGAGTGGGGGTGCTATCCAGGCCAGAAGCAGAAGTGACAATCATATTTGCTCATGCGACGGTCGCGGCGATTCCAACTCACTCTCACTCTCTCTACCGTCTCTACACAAACCTCATTGCGGCAGGTGGAAATCCCAGAGCCTCGGTCGCTTTTGTTTTCACTGCAATAGGAAAGTGAAAGCGAAAGCTCTGGATGTGACAGCGCAACGGGACAGGATAAAGGAAATCGATTTTTCGCAGGGGAAATGGCTGTGTCTCTGCCTCCACAAAAACTTTTAATTTGCGTATTTAGTATTTCGTTTTACTTTTTTTCGCCACTATATTTAAAATAAAAAAATATATCTTTTGCTGTAACTTTTTTTTTTTTTTACTATTAGCTATCTGGTTTTCACTTAAGGATAATACATTCGTAGTTATTCATCTTTTTGACGATGTGCGAGGTAGACGCAGATACAACTCTTAAATAATAAACCCGAAATATTCTTTGAAATTATTTCTATTGCGATAAAATGTGGTGTCCTTACACTCTACAGGAAAAGTGGCTCGGAAGGACTGGAGAGCTTAAACCCTCTACCCCAGATTGTGTACATAAAGCGCTTGGGAAAGCTTTGCTTTGACAGTTGCATGACAGAGAGTCGCCTAACAACTGTTGCTTATTTGTATTTGGGTCGCAATGGATGGAACTAACATCGTTATATATGTATATCTTTCGAAAGATTCGAATTTATCCTTTTTGTACTCGTTTCAAACACGGAAAATCATGGAAAACCATAAATTCAATATCTAACGAAATATTCTGTAAATCAACATCTCAATGGTCTAAGTTTCGAAACGAATTTAAGCAGAATTTATCCTTTAAATACTTCTTTTCTATTTCATATCTAAAATTGTCCTGTTAGTAGACTGTTATTTTGGAATGTTCATCGATATCTTTTCACACGTCATTTGTCAGCAACCTTTTGGCATCCAGAGTATTTTTAAGGGCTACATATTTTGTTTATCAATAAAAATTCTAATCCAATAAAAGGTTTATTTCTTTTTAATTAGGTTCTTATCTTCGAAAATTAAAAACCCGCGAATGTTTCATTCTACACTTTCCATGTACCCCTCCAACACAGGGTGGCTCGGGTATGGACTGTCGTTACTATGAAATACTTAGTATTTTGCTGGTATTTTTCGTAGCTGGTGCTGTCATGAGTTACCGGTAATCAAGAAAGGTTTTATCAACTAAAACAAGTTATTTTTAACTGATAATCATAAACCAACATTTAGGACTTAGACTTTGTTTACATGGAAATTCAATTGTGATATATCGTAAAACTTTATATGAACAAAAAATTGTATAATTGTATGTTAATTAATAAATATTCTTCAGATTTAAGATTGGAATTCAAACCCATTACAATCTCGTTACTTGTAATGCAATATTTCATCGCACACTAGTGCGACGATAAAATCTATTTAAGCAACCAGCCGAACTCTCTTTGAAAAGTATCGAGAGAACCATCGGATTGTTTGCCAGCAGAAACCCGACGGATAGCTACGCGTATCTTAGAAATTTAAAGAATTTCTACGCACAATAACCAAAATATTTCGAACTGTGTTTAGCTCAGCCCGGGTTCGGTTTAGCTTCGTATGCAAATTTAGTTATGTGGTGCTCGTGCTGTGATTAGTGGTGTTATCTTTTTTTGCAAAAAACTGGCGCTAGGTCGTCTAAACTGCAACTGCCTCCGAGTCCCCTATAGTCCGTCCAGCTACCAGTACGCCCAAGTACCCCCCGCGCTTTATCCGAATTCCGTAAAAGCCAGTGCGTGACGCAAAGAATCCGGAATGGACAATGGCAGTTTGAGTGGAAATAGATGATTTTAAAAAGGCAACCGCTATTGAGCAGTTAATTAGCATCGAAGCAGCCTCGTTAAATAGTGGATAGTGAACAGTGAACAGTGCACCCACCCATCCGCCAACTGGCGCTCCAATTGCGGACCGGCCGTAACGCGTAGGTAACTTGGATAATTGGCCGTAGAAACCGCTGCATTCGCACTGTGATTTGAGAAACCCTGAGAATTCGCCCCGCCCACAGCTCCACAGCGGACGGAGGCTAGGGCGGTTCGCCGACGACGACGTCATCCGCAATATTTTTCATTTCATTTTCACAACCAATAAAGGGAAAGGAGAGAGCGCAAGGGGTGCCTGGGAAACTCGATAGTTGCCTTTTGTTGTTGGAGACAGTGGCGCATCCACAGAGGGACTGTCCCCCAGCCGAGACATGTTATCTGTTCCGTGGTAGACTCTCCTGAGAAAATTCTCTCCAAATGTGTCTGTTTCCGAGCATGTGACCGACCGGCGGGGGTGGAAGAAACTGCGGTTCTCGATGAACGGAAACGGGAGGGGACGACTCGAGGTCCCCTCCTCCTCCCACTCCGCCACATTTCGCGGCCATATGTGCAGCTGCTCCTTTCATTGATCGCCTTGGGTTATTAAGTGCTCTCCGGCTGGTGCAACAAACCAAACAAACTCCGCGAGTGGCACATCGCTCGACATCTCTACGCCTGCGACTCTGTTTTGTTTTTATTAGTGTCATTAAAAATTTGTTGAATGGAAAGGTCAATACACAGCGCACTCTAATGGGGGGAGAGCTAGCAGCTCGACTGACCAAGCCAAGAGCGGTGGAGTAAACCGGTTCGAGGTTTGTTTTTTGTTTTGGGTGAACTGCCTAGATTCCACACTGTTCGTTTTCAAAGTCTCTTATCTGGCACTTTTTCACATGATTCCCATCGGCGAGATAGTTACTACAGCGGCGGCGACTGCGGCATCTCCTCATCATCTACAGGGGGCGCTCCATGAGCCGAATACTCTAAAATTTCTTGCTGTGATTGTGGTTTTTTTGTCATGCAAGACGCGATGCTCACCTTGCCAGCCGAATTCATGGGCACATTGCCAAAATAGTGAAACTCTGTGCTCGATGTCAATGCCATTGTCGGGCGGTCGGCGAGGGTCCCATTCTGTTCCACCGAATTCATGGATGACGAACACACGATATACCCTAAGATGTGTCAGACTCCAAAGTGTCAGGTTGTGGATGAGGAAATTGGATTATTATAAGAGCTTCAGTCTATAAATTGGAGTTTCTAAGAAATTATCGTATTCTAAGTTAACCCTGGAATTTGGAAATGTAAACTTTTTGTCTTCAAAAAATATCTTCTATGTATAAATGGGAGTTTTTCAGGAATCAATGGTATTTTTAGATAAAAGATAAGGTTTAAGCTTAATTCATAGTATAATTTGTATACCCAATGCATATGGAATTATAAGAATGCTAAACCCATTCTTATCAACGAACTTATATCAAACATTTCTACGCTATCTTGAAATTAAATTAAAAGTAGTCGCGCTTGTCGCAGCCGCGCAATTGTTGCTGGCATGCTTTTCATGTTTATGATGCTTTGACTTTCGCCTCGTCAAGCGCCAAGAAAAGTAAAAACTTAATTCACTTTCAACCGAATGGTGAATGGCCGGGACTCAGCCAAACCAGAGTACATGTATGTACATATGTGTATGGACATTAATGCGAAAAGTACAGACACAAGTGTCTTTGGAGGGTCTTCATAAAAGGAAATGATTTCGCTCCATATTCGTGCTTTAATTTCTTGATCGAGAAGATCGCTTACCAAAGTGTCACATCAGTGTCTGTGAGAGCGTTTAAGCTTTGGTTTAGCTTTAGTTTGGAGTGTATATATACCACCTTGATTTAATTAGTGTTGCCGACATTGAAGCCCCCGCAAAATCTGCTGGCTCATTATAAATTTGTTCATAGTTTTTTCCGCTTGTATTTTACTATTTAAGTGTAAGAAAGACTAAACGCCGCTTGACTTTTATGGTGTCCAGTTATGAAATTTAATTTCCTTTTAGCCAATTTCGATAAAGAAAAGCAAGTATACTAGATAGACAGGCCATTGTACGAAAGGTAACACTTTGTACCTGCATAATTGCTGGAAGCGAAGCGTTAAAGTGTAGCAGCGCTCTGTTAATTCTCTGAAAAGAAACTTCTAAACAAAAACTGAAATTTTTCATTTCCCCCAGATCCCCAGAGGCTGGCGATTGTACTCTGTCATAAATGGGAACCCAGCAGTAAGACAACACAGGCATTCATCTCGTCTTATGACTTTGTTGATGGCATGCAAATGTTTTTTTTGAAACTTTCTCAAGGAATTAATGAATGAGAAGCGCCAGTGGGGAAATGTACATATGTACATTCCCAGTACACACCATTCCGAGCCATCCTTGACTGCCTGTCAGTGGCGGGTGGTATGTAGTGGTGGCGGCTTCTCTTCAGAGCTCTCAGTATGTATGTGGATCAATGCAGTTCCACGTTAAGCGATTGTTTACTTTTTGTCAATAAATTGGTTTCGGTGTGCCATGGCTATGCGACACCAACTAACCGCCTGCAACCACCACAAAGCCTTACAAAGTTGCTCTTGCAAATTGAGAAAGAAAACGGACAGGTGTTTTCCGGTTCTGCACACTTGATGGTTGCTCCAAATGCTCTTTCCTTGTCCGCACCGTCCGCCACTCATTCCCATTCATTCGTTGTGCCATTCACTCCACTCCCCTGGCTGCCCAAGGTGCACTGCGAACATATCCGCTTGTGTTTTATGGTCGAGTGCCGAATCATAGGAACGGAAAAACGACGCTAAATAACAAGTCTCTGGCCTTACTTTCGTTACAGGAGTCGCGTTTGAAGCGTTTTGCATGAGAAGATGACAACCACAGTCCAGATGGAGAGGAACCCCAACGGCGGTGGACCCGGGGCCATGGAATCGGCCGGTGAGGCTCCCCCTACGGTGGCAGCCGGCGGCGAGAAGAATGCCTCCATCGTGGGCGTGGCTGGCCAACAGAAAGGTGGGCTCGGTCTCGGGGAACTGAGGGTAATAGCCCTAATGGCACTTAATTGTGATAGATACATGGACAGGAAATCATTTGATTCAATAATGAACTTTCGATGATGGTTAATCATAAAACAGTTTCATAAATCACCGACAAGGCATTAAGTCGTTTATGATCTGAAGTCTCCTAAATGTCAGTATCGTCCGTAACGACACTTGCTCTCAATACTAATGGCTTGATTTAATAAGTCAACTTATTGTATAATTGAAATGGTAACTAAGGCAATCAACTAGTAAGAAATTTAAGTCCAGTTTCCGAATCGATTTGTTCAGCCGTATGATGGGTTCACGGTCAGTGATTGATTTAATTTCGGGTATTTCTGTTACGAAATCGAAACACGCGATCTGGCATTGAAATTGGATAAGTGATGTGAACTCGATTTTGATTTTAAACAATGTATCAGCGCTAAATTGCATTTTGCTGGGAATTTCCAACAACTAGAGACTAGAAATTAAAGTGCCTGCAGTTCTAATACGTATGTTTTTTAAAACAATGTTCTTTGTTTTAATTATTTTCTAAACTATTCATGAACCAGCTCTATAAAACTTCCCTACATTCCTTACAAACCAGTGCAACTTGATAGTAGACTATTAATTAGGAACGCCCTCAACCATGACAGCCCGGAGCACATTTATCCACATGTATGCTAAATTTAAACTTCAGCGACATATGGAGGACGTTATGGTATGAAAGGGTCGCCTTGGAATCGAAGAGCGGGAGAGCTGGTTTATCCAGAGCGCATTCTCCAATGGAATTGAATCTCTGGGCGGACAGTACCAAGGGGGTTTCTCCGGTTGCCCTTAAAAGCTTCGCATAGTTTTAGGAAAACTTTGCAATCGGTTGCCGCTTTTCCAAAGGAAGCGCTCACACTCGAATGTCCAAAAGGCAAATATTTACCCACCAGAAACCAAAACAAATCTGGCAACTGAATAACCAACGCGAAACCCAGACAGAAACTCGTTTTCAGACCGCGGCTCCCGCGACATTTTTGCGGCCTGAAATAACTTAGCCCGAGAGTCAAGTCGTGTTGGATCGGTTTTTGGGCGAGTCGAACGGAGCGCGAGCTCGACTTGGGCCAGTGAGTCATTTGCGTTTTTGCAATGCCTGGCTGCAGTTCGTCGGGGGTGGAAAGCCGTAAGGTTGCAGGCTTATAGTACCAATCCCAACTAACAAACATACATATGTCTTTGGTCTTCCACCCAACAGCACTGGATGCTGCCAAGCGCAAGAAGCATAAATCGCGAATCACATCTGCGGCCTCCGCTGCCGAAATGCAGGCAGCAGCTGAGGCGGCTTCTCCCATCAATCAAAATAATTCGGGCAAGATCAGCAGGGGCGGCGGTGTAAGCTATTCCAAGGACCATCTCGATGCCTGGCTGGAGAATTGCCTGCGGGATGCCACGAACGCCCAGTTGTCGTCTTCGTCAGAGTTTTTGGACTTTATACCGCCCACAGCAACTGTTCCTAAGCCAATGTTCGTGAGTCAGGCGGGAGCTCAGCCTCAGCAACAACAGCAACAGCAGCAGCAGCAGCAACAACATCAGCAACAGCAACAGCAACAGCAGCAGCAACAACCATTTCCAATGCGTGCACAGCCGTACGGAATGGGCACAGGCACGCCCTTCAGCCTGGGGATTCAGCGCGTGAGTATCAGTCATTAGGGTAAACTGTATGTCGTGAGCCGGGCCCAATAATTTCACTTTCCCTCGCACAGCAATCGCACTCCCTCTCGCATCGATAC
The DNA here is from genome assembly GCA_035045925.1 of Drosophila atripex. Classification (NCBI taxonomy): domain Eukaryota; kingdom Metazoa; phylum Arthropoda; class Insecta; order Diptera; family Drosophilidae; genus Drosophila; species Drosophila atripex. The sequence goes on along the minus strand of JAWNOP010000022.1, from coordinate 126,135 downwards.
CCGATGCTCTTCCCACCCCAGAGCTTCAACGGCTACGGCATGGGCTACGCCGGGGACAGTGGACAGGAGTTTGCCAGTTTGCCGCCACTGGTCAATATGATGGGGAGTGGGGGTGGCGGCGGTGCTAGTTCGGAGCACGAACCCAATTCCACAGACGTGTTGGACGGAAGCGGCAGCAATCCTAATTTCAGCAGAGGGTAAGAGGGCCGTATGGAGGACCAACTAGGAGTGCTAACTAATGTATGTTCTTCAGCTTTCGATTCAGCGACCCCTGCCTGCTGAACCCCTCCGACAATGACTCCAAGGTGAGCGGTCAGAATACCCCGGACCGTCGCAACGGCAACATAGGTGGCAGTGCCTGCGATCTGGCGCAGCAGAACCAGTTCTTCGCGGCGCTGATGGAGCAAATAAAGATACTACACGACACCAATTCCAGGATATGTCAGAATCTGCACGAAACAAAAGGTACTGGTCACAAAGTCTTCCCTAAGAACCTATGTACCCCTTCATTTCTGCTTAGCGACTATAGAGCTTCCGAATTCCTCTTAAAGATATTTGTATTACCTGCTATTATCATTGATTTTTTATCTATTACCACCCGATCCTCTTTCTATGTATTTGTTGCACCCGTAAACACAAACACACAGTCGATATTGAAGCCTTAAAGCACGCTCCTTTTGGTCATCCCTGGACGCCGTCCGGCGTTGGGGGCATGCGGCACCGTAGAGATAGCTTGAGCGGACTGAGCACCCAAAGTCAACCGTTGGTATTTGGCGGGGGACTAGGCGGGACGCACAGCCCGGCACCCACCTTCCATTCAGGTACAGCCCAGGCGGTACAATCGGCACGTCCCGCCCTCCAGGATACTAATCCCCATCATTGCTTTCTTGTTGCAGGTGCCTACACGCCTGGCATGATGACCGATGTGGTGCGAGAGGTTAAGGAGGCGGCTCGCGTACGAGAAGATGCACTGCTCAGCCGGTAAGCATCCACTGACTCCGAATCGGTAATAGATACTTAACCATTGGACGTCACTTACAGGGTAAAGTCGATGGTCGAGGAGCGGCAGTGGAGCTTCAACGAGGGAAACGTTCGTATTCTACGGGACATTGACGAACTCAAGGTGAGTGTCCAACTGAAATTCACTTTTTCTGGTCGGTGACCCTTCTAAGTCGGTGATTCACATTTCCAACAGTCGCACGTGATGCAGTTGCGCCTGGAGCGGAAGGAGACAAACAAGCGGCTGACGCACCTCGAGGCGGAGAACAAGTACCTGCGCCAGGCCCTGGCCAGTTGCTACAACCAGCGCCAGTCCTATCAAGACATTATCTACGAGAATGATCGAGCTCGGGGTGCCCGGAAGCCTTTCCCAAATGGTGGTGGAGTCGTGACTCGGCGAGCGCACTCCTTCAATCTCCACTACGGAACTGTGCATCAGACACCGACCCAGGCCACGCATTCGCTGGAGGAGGACGACGAGGGGGAGGAGGAGCACGTACTGGAGCAAGCCGAGCTGGACAGCGAAGTGCAGTCGGTGGTCACCAACAAGCGACTGTCCTGCTCCAGCAACGAGTCCCGCAGCAACGGAATGCCAACGCCACCAGTCAAGCTTCACACTCAGCCCGTCACGCATGAGGGCGGCCCGCAGTCAGTAAGGAGTCCGCCGTCGTTTGCCCTGATTTCGGACCAGGTCGACCCGGCACATCCTCCTCCCCTGCTGCCGCGCAAAAAGGAACACGCCCAGATCAAGCGAGAGCTCAGCGAAGCTGCCGCCGCACGTAAGGAGGCAAATCAACGTATAATTGCGTGGGTGTAGTCTATGCTCTATTCCGTAATCTAGAACTAACCAAGCACCGCCCTATTTCAAACGCATGCCAGTTCTTAGCGCACCCGCAACCCGAGCACCTACCTAACCACTTACCCCCATCACCTCATTACATCCCTGAATCTCGGTGACTAATCACATGACACTTACATACTTTGCATTTCTGTTCTTCTATTTCGGCGACTTCTTGTGGCAACACTTTCGTGTACTGTAACAAATGTGTAGCCTTGAAAAATTGGTTAAAGACCTAGGCGCCCAGGTGGCCATGGCCAGCAGCGTTCCAGCTCCAGCACCAGCCGCAGCCCCAACAACGAAATTCAGCGTGGCAGATGGACCCGTCACAGACTTATAGTTTTAGCTGCCGGCCCCCCAAGGTTCGAATAGCCAGCGACGGGTGCGCACAGTGCGCGTAACTTACTTATAGCAACCGGATCAGCGGAAATGGCCAGCTCGACGAACCTCCATCTTTCGCTTTAAAATTATTTATAACTCAATAACCTGTGCATAGGCCAGAAACTAAATCATCCAACTCATCGTGCAAAATCAGAGTCCGTAGGCTAGCACCAACAATGTTTCCATAACCCAACCAAACCCCTCCTTAAATTGTTACTAAAACTCAACTAGAGGTCTTAGGAGTATTTAAAACTAACTGAAAAAAATATAGAAATAAAATGAAAAACGTGTACCTATACTGAGATGAACAAAAATCAAATCTAGATCGTACCGACGACGAATAATTGTTAACTTACCAGAATGTTGAATGCTTAAAGAAGCAAAGTTAGAGGTCTAACTTTGGATAGTTATATATACCATACTTGTTAAGTGCCATTCGATTAATTATAAAGTATATTTAATAATATATTACTACAAACGTGAATAGACTTTTATTTCTTTCTTCATACATATATTACATACATATATGTGCATTTATTAAAAACAATTCGTCCAAGAAACACTCATACATTGTTAAGAAACTAAAAGCTTAAACTGTTCCTCCACTGGCGGCCTACCCAATGCGTCCAATCCTCGTTGTTCTGTTCGTCAATCCGTGTGGTAGTGGGAGTCGAAGTGGGTGTGGGTGGCCTGCCTCTATTGACGGTTTTAGCGGCAAAAGCCGACTCATTACACATTACATCGCATCTATGAGTACGGATATAGGTTAAAAACAATGTCACTATCAAGCATATGATGAAACTATGAGAATGCGATTAATTATTGTGTAAATAAAACTTTAAATGAATGCGAAGAACAAAACTCGTTTTACATACATTGCGCCGCCATGTCGCTGCTATCGATTCCGAGCATGGCCAGCTCGTCTAGCTCCGCCTGGCGGCGCAGCTTCTCGCTTTCCGACAGCGACTCCTTCGGCTCTGGTATGTCTAATGTCTCCGTCTGATTCGTAACGGGCTCACAGTTCTTAACCTCCTTGGCTGGTGGACCGGATGGAGGAGAGCTCGGCATGGGAATGTCATCTGCTTCGATCTGTTTAAGGCTTTTGGTTTGGGGTTCAGTTTTTCCGTTAAGTGCCGGAGATTCCTTGTCTTTCTTGGGTTCTTTCGACGATGAATTGGCAGACTTTGATGCTTCTGCCTCCTGAATGGTCACTAAGTGGATTCCCTGCTTGGCCAAGTCATGAAGGTTGTGCTCACTAAGAACCGGTTCGTCCTCGACAATGGTGGTAACCGTTTGGGGCACACTTGGTAACTGACTGCTGTCGTCCGCAGCCTCCGCCGCCGACCCTTCGCTTGGGAATATAATGTTGAGGGCTTCGGCTAGATCCTGGGGTAATGCCCCGTCAGCTGGCTGAGCCGCACTGTCCAATGGACGCGCCACCAGATCAGTTTCCGGCTCGTCAATGCCAGGTGGTAGGACATCGTTTTCTCCACTTTCCCCATCCGACTCTTCTTCGTTTTTCTCCCGGTTTTCGCCATCAGAGCCATCACCCGGAGGCGGTGGAGGCGGGCAGCTCGTCATCAAGTTAGCGAATTGCACAGGATCAGGCATGAGTTCGTCGTAGTCCATCATCATGCCAGCATCGGGGTGGAAGGGGGTGCGTTGCCAAAGGCGTCCTCCATCATAGCCATCTGAATTTGAGCTGCAGTGGGAGCGGCATGACGCGCCACCATTTGTCCGGGCGGTCCCACCATAGGGGGCGGTGGCGGCGGCGCCTCAAAGGTGCCATTCGTGTACGCTGTCGGGTCGAAATTAGTTGCGGCCACCGGCTGCTTCTTGAACACTGGCATTTTTCCAATAAAAGGCAATTTCTTGCCACCCGGAGCCACGGTCACAGTGGTCTTTGCCACCTTCGGCTTGCCGTCCGTGTCCTTCTTCTCCTTCTTGGCTTCCTGCTTGCGTTCAGGCACAGTGCGAGGTCGGAACTCGGAATACTTGACCACTGGACGCTCCACCCTCTCCTCCGAACGACTGCGACTGCGACGGCGACGACCATCACGTGACCGACTCCTTCGACTGGATCTCATGGGTGATCTCGAAAAGCGTCTGCGGCCACGACTCCGGGAACGACTTCGGGACCGCCGCCTCTCCCGATCACGATGGCGATCTCTGTCGCGGTCGCGATCACGACGATCTCGGTCGCTGCGACCGCGACTGACGCTCCGAGAGCGACTACGTCGCTTGGGACTGCGCGACCGGCGACTACTGGGACGCCTTGATTTGTCATCCGCAGCGGAGGCCGAGTGCGGTGCAACACTCTTATGCTCCTCCGCCTCACGAGTCGGCTTGTTCTTAAGCTTTCCCTTTAATTGTTCCAAAAATTTTTTTTCGCTCTCACTTATCACAGGCTGAACGGTGTTCCACTGCTGCATAATGGCTTCATCCCGTTTCTTTTGCCCCTCCACTGGCTCCTCCCCGCCACCGCCGGCAGACGTCCATTTACCACGCGCGGATTCCTTGGTAACCGGAGGCGGCGGTGCCACCGAATGTGAATGTGTTTCTGGCTTAACGGAGCTCACCGGTGCTGCCTCCTGTTTCCGCATGGTGACGCGAATGGAATTGGCGTTCGCCGGCTTCTCAATCGCACCACCTGATGGCTCATCGACGCGCTCCTTCTTTGGCTGCTGATTCCGTTCGTCCTCCGACGAAGAACTTTCCGTCGAAGACGATGAGCTGTTCGCGTCGGTTGCACTTCGCTTGCTTTTCTTTCCATGCTTCTTTTTCTTTTTCTTCTTGTCGCTGGAAAAGGTTACATTTTCAAATTTGAATAGAGTTTCAACCTAAAAGCATAGTTCCCATACGAACCTCTTTTTCTTCCGTTTCTTGGAAGCCTTGTCCTCGTCCTTCTTGCTCTTTTTACTCTTCGAATCATCGCGTTCCTTCTGCTGTTGGTGGGCACGTTCGCGATTCGTCTGCCACTCGATTTCATAGTTGGGAGTTTGTTCGATGAACAACTACAATTAAAATGATATGGATAAATAGTATTGAAACATCCTTCTAAACAATACTTAATTTCAAGCGGTAACCACCACAAGGATGAAAAACATTGAAATATTCAAACAAGAATGCAAAACTAAATTTAAATCGTTAGTGTCTCATCGTGAGTTTCCTTTAAAGTCTTTAATATTCACCCCATTAACCATTTTAACTGGCACTTCACATCAGTTTCACTGCAGCAATAAGAGCATAAACTTTATTGGCTTTTAGTGATCACCAGACCAGGAATATTAGTCCTATGGGGTGTCAAATTCAAACGACTTCTCTCAAACAAAAAAGGAAAGGCACATGCGATTGAACATTTGGCATGGTTCCGGCTTGCTTTTCGTAACAATTTTAAACGCATTAAACTGCGAAAAACTATACATAGTTATCAAAAAGCAATAGCAGATCCCAAAACTAACTAGACAGTTTAAAAATTAAGACAACTCACCTCGTATTTGTTTGAATGGAGCCTGGACTTCAGATGAGCGGAAGCGCAATGGAGATCGCCAATCCAAACACTGCACAGTTTGCAGTACCAGGCGTTGGCTGGGACAAGAAACTGCATACCGCGAACCGGCACGCGCTTAGAAGGTACATTCTCATATGTCGGAAAGGGATCGTGATCGATGCCCACATGCCATGGGGTCTCTATGGTTTCACGATTCATGTGCTCCTCGGAATGCAGATGCTTCAAATAGTCGCGGGCAGATTTCGGGAATACATTGCAGTTCTCGCACCAATGCTGTTCAGGATCGAAAAACACAAAATTGTAATTTTGTGCCGCAGCTGTGGCTGGCTTTGCATCACCCTGCCTGGTTTTCATGGTCTTGATGGCGTGGTGCTTGAGTCGGTTAGTGGGACTGCCTTCCGCATCACCATTCTCTTCTCCCTCCCCATCGGAGGAGGACTCCGACGAACTACTTGACGATGAGTTGGAGTCCGAGCTGTCGCCGGAGCTTTCGCTTGTAGTGTGAGATCGACTCACGGGTTCTGGGTCGGGCTTCACCGTGGGCTTGGGCTTGGGCATTTCTTCATCTTCGTATCCAATGATGCCATTCAACATGTCTATAACATTCTCGATCGTGTCCAACTTCTTCTTAATTTGCACCTGAAAGAACGATATTAAATAAAAGAAGATTAGATTGCTGTAATTCGGAAGATACTGTCTCTAAGTAGCTTCGAGTTACCTGCAGACGATCGTTTTCCTCAATGAAATTTTTTGTGGTAGGAGAGGGCGGAGCTTCACCGGCAGCCAAGTCTTCCCGCTGTTCCTTAAGGACCTTCATTTCCTTTTTAAGAAGCGTCACTTTCTTCACGTAGTTTGCTCGCTGTTTCTTCAGCTCGTCCTTCTGCTTTTCAGCCTCTTGGGCAACGGCTGGCAGCCGCAAAATGGGCATGGGGAAAGAAAAAGAGAAACCAATTAGCTAACACACTCTCCAGAAAAATAAAGGTTAAAATTTCATTTACAAAATGCATTCTCGAGTGCATTTCACCGGCTAGTTACACACGGATGCGGTCGCCGGATCGGATCGGGTAACGCTATGACCGCGTCGTGTTTGCTTGTTCTGCCTTTTCCTCGATGGGGGTTGGAGTGCATGTTGGGGGGTGAAGACGGAAGGCGTCCAGCAGGTCGGAATTGCGACTTTCGACTACGGCTACATAAAAACGGCAAATGTGCGCTTTCAAAGCGAAACGGAATGATATGTCTTAGCCCCTTGGGCGGGCTTATCTGTGTTTGCTCTCGCAGCGCATTAGACGGCTATATTTTTGATTATCTTTACAATACATTTTCGATATTTTCTGGGTTGCGAGTCTTTTGCGCGCATTTAAGTTACAAGTACAAGCAATCATGACAATAGTAATAAAACATATGTGAGAGGTTTGCATGTGAATTTTCGTAGTGGACACAGTAAAATTCATTTGAACACTTACCGTCCGACGGCGGCAAACCTGCACCATCGATGGCAGGCGCTTTTTGCTCCTCCTCCAGATGCTTGATAGCTGGGACTTCCTGGCCCGACTGCTGAGGCGCGGCTAGGGCTTCTGGAGCTGGAGGCGGCTGTTGCAGCCAGACCTGTTGACCGTATTCTACAAAAAAATATTGAAGTTACAGTTGTTATTCAAGAGATTACAGGGACATCGAAGGTAGTTACCATTTACGCCCCAAGCGCCCGTGGGTGGTGGCCCATAGGGCGTTCCGAAATTGGGCTGGCCAGTGGGACCTGGCATTACATATCCTGGTGGCGGTCCTTGCGGTGGAAACGCGTTGGCTGGCATACCATACTGATGGCCGTAGACGTCCGCAGGCCCGCCGTAAGTTCCCTGGCCATACATTTGGGGTGGCATGACCCCATAACCAGGATTCATTTGCGAAGGTGCACCAACTTGCTGATGAGGCGGCGGATGAGGGGGCGAAGCTGGCTTATTCTTGGGAGACCAACGACCAGACGGACTCACTCCGCGACCGCCTCGCCGCGGAGGAGAGATACTTCGTGAGCGGGAGCGTCCGTATCGCCTGCCTCGACGAGGTGGAGAACGTCGCCGGTCAGGTGAACGGCGGCGATCGCGATCGAACCGCCGGCGAGGGGGATAACGTCCAAAATCTGGCGAGTCATAACGCCCCCTGCGAGGAGGAGTTGGCGAGCGCGACACCGAGCGCCTTCGCCGTGCGGGTGGAGATCCTGCGTTGCGGGAATCGGGGCGTCCACGAGACGAGGACCGTCGCCGTGACGTTGAACGCCGCCGAGAGTTCGACTTGCGGTTTTTTCCTGACCTTACACTCCTGTCATCACTTTTTTCGTTTCCGCTTTTCTCATCCACGCCGGGTGGCCCTGTAGGCAGGTCAGCCTGGGTTCCCGGACGGTTGTCCGCCATCAGCTTTAAACCCGTGTCTACATCCATCGCCCAGCGTTATCTTTGTCTTTGTTGTCTTTGCCACTTCCTCTTAACCTTTTTGTGCGCGTCTAAGATCAATTGCAATTTTTTTTCGCTGCGACATTAGAGTTGTCACCGGTTAGCCTTTTTCACGGAAATTTTAGTGTTGGAAAGTTAAAAATAAACAGTGTTTCAAAGGAAAAAAACGGTGGGGAAAGGTAGCCTAATTCCATTTTTTTTAAACAAATTTATTAGTTATTTAATTTAATTAAATTGTTAAGCTTTTAAACTGTTTTTGGTTTTATTTTTTATTTCTGCTGCTAAACCTATTTTAGGCCATTTATGCAATTCTGTTTTTTATACTATCGATATATTGATCTAAATTTTCCTCCCATCACTTCTAAAATTGTTGCAAGTGTAATGGCGCCATTTTCAAATTAATTATTTCCATAAGGGAGTTTAAAGTTTAATTAATATAGTCGTATGATCTTATTTTTAATTTTTCTGATCCATGCATCCATAGTAAGGATTCCATATGCAGCTGAAGAAATCTTTCAATTTTATGGGCAACATAGTTTTTCATGACTTCGCTGGTTAAAACGTCGTCTCTTTTTAGTTTATCATCTTTAAATTAATAATAGCTTTTTCTGTGGTTTATTAAATTAAATATTCTTCGAATCTCTATAGACGACGTTGTATTCGTCTCGAGAGGTCTTAACAATTTTTATTAATATTTGAAACCATGTTTTTTTACAACAATCAAATTATAGTTCACTAATAGCACATCCCGTGTTTAAATTTAATACAACTGTGAGAATTCTAAAACAAGAAGTTAGCAAAAACTGGTTGTTAAAAATGTGTTAATAGTATGTTGAAAAATACAATAAAAAACAAAAATGAATAGTTTTTCAAATGTAATCGGAAATACTCATTTTAGTCATAGACAGAAAGAGTTATCTAGTCAGTGCTCTTCACAGTGTTTACTTCGATGCCAATCTCTAAAAGCATTTTCTGATAATATAAAAGTTCAGTTTAGTTTGCCTTTGCAACAAGTTTGCTATAAAAGGCGCTGGGGGAACTCCAGTTGGCCAATAGATTGTCGCAAGATGAAACTACAGATTGCCCTCTGTGCCATCCTGGTGGTTTTTTGTGGTCTTGTCAGTGCCTACGAAGGCGATGGCCAGCCCGGTTGCAAGACCCAAGCGGAGCTTGAGATTAAAGTTTTCCGCAACAATTGGGATGCTACATCGTACTGGAAGTGTGAGGCTCTGAACGAACCGGCCACCGAATTCAAGTGCCCCGCAGACACCGGTTTTGTGGATAGTCTCAAGAACTGCGTTGGCTGGGAGGAGTGGGAGTGGGAGCCACCAGTTGCTCCTTTGAGCGAAGCGGACCAGTAACAAAACGCACGAGCAAAAGTGCGAAAAGCAAAATGTGGTTATCCAATAAATGAAAAATAAATTACTGCGTTAGGAGGCAAATGCAGAAATTCGTATTATGAATGAAAGAATGTAATTGGTATTTAGTCTCTTGTACGCAGGCCCCAAATGGAAGTGCGACGCGTTCCTACAGTTGGACGGGATACAGAACTGTGTATGAACTTATTGATCCCCATTTCCGGCATTTGTTTCTCAAGGACTTCCATAGCTGCGTCCGACAGCATTCCAAATATGTCCAAGTAGGTGAGGGACGGCATACTCTTAAGCTCTCTGGAAACATATTTTCAAAGTTAAATTCGTCCAATTGCACATCAGACTAGACTCACATGAATTTGGAAGCAGGAATGAGATAGCAACGAGAAACAGATAGGTATTCCAGCATTTTAAATTTCATAATGGCCGGAATGACGGCTGGAGTAAGGCTGTTGCAATCGGAAAGGTCAAGTTCCAGGAGCTGGGGGCAACGTTTTTGCAAAGTTACTACATCTATGGGGAAAAATATAAATTATTCATTCGCGTAAGGACCAAATTTGACAATTTCACTCACGAGAGTCAAATAGCACGCGCCGACATCCTGCGACATTCAAGCGAATAACATTGGGGGTGATGTGAGTGACCAATGCCGTCACAGCGTCTGCCGTTAGATCAGTCCAAGATATGTTCAAGCTGCTCAAGTTGGTAAGAGACTCCATCAACAACCGTACGCTGCACGCAGTAAGACCGGACGCCATGGTAAGATTAACAGCTTCCAGAGATTTATTCTGTGCGAGCTCCGCGCATATGTTATCATCCAGGTCGTTGTTTTCCAAGCTGACCTTTTTTAACTGACGACAATGCGAAAAGAGCATTTGCAGAGAGCCTTTGCTAATGGACGCCATGCTCAAGTCCAGATATTGCAGTCTAAACTTAAAATCACCTGATGGCGAAAAAGCTGGATCCTGAATCTGTATGACAGACAAAAGAATGGGAAGATGTATTGGCATTGACACGCGGAAGTTTAATTGAGATACTTACACTAACTTGCGCCAAGCGCAGGACCAGAACACCCCGACTCATGATTTGCTCGAGGGCTCCGGGTCGCAGAGTGCGCAGACCAAGGTCCAGGCGCGTCCACAGTGTTTCATCGCGGGAGCAGCGATTAAATCGCCGGCAAACGGTGGACAGGCGCAGAAGCGTTTTCTTAGGCAGCCATTTGAAAATGTCTAGCACTATCTCGTCCGACAGTCTCTCGAAGTAGTTGATCCCGCTGCTGATGTGGGCGCTCATAGACGGTGTGCGGTACACGAAGAAGCTGTCGGTGGGAACCAGACGGGCCGTCTGAGGCGGAGGCACAATCACTGGTTTTTTGGCCAGGCGCATTTGAGCTTGGCGGCTAGTCGAGGGTTGCATATTAAGAGGGGCCACCGCATCGCTTTGGTTGTTGCATGTGACTGCAACCAGGGGGTTGCGCAAGCGTTTGCTTGGCGAGTTGGAGTTGCTCCCAGTCTCGGAGCCGAGGGCCGAGCGCTTCACCTGTGTCAGGGTCTGCAGTTTCTCGGCCGATGTGCGCAAAAGGCGTTGCTGCGTATCCTCAATGACGGTTGTATTGGTGGAGCTACTGTCCAGCGTAGTGTCTGCTGTGGAACTCATGTTCAGACGCTGCTGCTGATGGTGCAACATACGCGAAACGTTCACGTAGGGTGTTGTCTCATTGGAGTTGTCATCGCTGGTGGCACTCGCACTGACCGCCAGTGCAATGGCTGACAGGGCCGACGAGCTGCTTTCTTCGGAGTCCAGCATACCGATGCCCATCTCCTCGAGGGCCTCGTAAGTGAGTGCTGACGGCGAAGAGGGCAGTTCGTAATGACCGGATTTCGTGGCAGAAACAGCGGGTGTTGGGCCGCATTTGTTGGTTGAGCGTTTTCTGCAAGGGTGGCAGGGGGAATCATTAAAAAAGCGCATAGCTGGCTGGTGCTTGCATCAGCACTGAGGTCAAGAACCCAGTAATTAAGCTATTACACTTTCTTGACCTCGTTTTGTTCACTTTGGCTCTGTGACGTCACGGGACGAATTTGCATCGAACTGCGGTGTTTCGGCAAAGTGTTCAGAAACCGCCGATGAAAAAGTATTTACCTAGTGATAGGACACAGATTTTCCATGTTTTCCGAGCCCCGGTGCTTGCGGCCGCTCATATTTGCACGAAAACTCCGCGTTCTCCTTTTTTTTACCGCACAGACAAAAACTTCGCGCTATTTTTACCGGGCTGCCACCCAATCGACAGGGTTGTCAAGAATGTCAATCGTATTTTCCGAATGTCACGAAAGTTCTAATATTTGCCAATGCCGATAAAAAATGACTCGTTATTATTCCTCTTAAGATAGAATTAAAAATATATCTTGAATTATTCATTTATTAAGAGAATATTCCAATTAAAAACAAATTAACATGTCAGGTCTGGCAACGCTATTGCACAAGATGTGACAAAAGAGTTACCGTATTTGCACAAACAAGAAATCCCGTTTACACAGAGCATATCAGCAAGACAAATAACAAAGATTAAACAATATTAACATTGTTGTTGTTTTTTTAAATAAAGTCAGGTGAAAAACAAAGAGTCCTAGGCGACATTATTCTGCTGTGAAATTGAAAAGAGTAAGAAAACACATGGACTATAGACCCTTGTACGATCGCTTTCAATTTCACCGAACTTTCTTTGTTGCAGTTGGAGTCTGGCATTGGCAATTTCCCTTCTATATAAACGGTGAAAACCGTCACTAGCCGTTTCTCCGGACCTGCCGTTGGCCTAAACAACGTTATCAAGATGAGCATGCGCACACGTGCGTTGGTCTTCTCCACCTTTTTCGGCAGCTGCCTGGCCATCGGACTGCTGCTGGTCAGTCTAACTACCAACCACTGGGTTCGTGCAAATCCACGGCGGAAATCCTCCTCGGAGGCAGCGGGAGAGGTGAACTTTGGCCTATTCTACGGTAGCCAGCAGTTAAATCCCGGCTTTGGTGTGCGTACCAATCCGGTTGACGGTAAGATTTTTCTGGGTGCCTAATAAGAAAAGTACATTTTGTCACAGTAGCAGTAGTTAGCACTAATTATTAATTATAAAGCCTTTTTATAAAAAATTTAAAAAACTTCTATTAAAACTTCTAAAAAACTAAACGACTATTTTCTGAAAATATTTTTTCATTTTAAGAAACGGTTCAATTTAAGTAACACTTGTAAGCACTATTGCAATCTAATGTTAGTATTGTACAAATTGTATCAAAAATTGACTTAAACTAAAAAATGAACTACAAAAATATAACGATACCTTTTCTCAATTCACAGTATACACATTCGTTCGCACGGAAAACACTGAGACCAGCTTTTGGCTATGGCTTCTCACCACTCTTGGCACCGGGTTCGGTCTTCTGGCCTGCGCAGTAGCTGCCATTGCTGCCGTGCTGAAATCCGCCTCAGGAGCCAAGAAGGGCGGCACTATGGTCCTGCTCCTGGCCGCCAACATATCAGCAGCAGGAGCCCAGGTTGTGGCATTTGTGTCCTGGCTGGTACAGTTTTTCCAGTACTTCACCCACAACGTGCTTCTGACGGAGCAACAGCAACAGCACTGGTACAGCACAGGGCTGGCGTATCTGGGCTACAGTTTCTACTTGGTCGTGATCTCCACTATTGTGGTACTCCTCAATATAACCGTTTTGCTGTATGCGAAGCGCCGGGAGCTCCGAGATCGCCTCCGCCTCGAACCGCCTAGTGAGGACAAGAATCAAACCGCCATAATGCTCTACTAGGATAGGCAAAAATCCTCAAATAACCTCAACGGGCCTACTCTGACATGGACATGGAAGAGAGTAGCGACACTAAGTAATCTCAGCGGCTCAAATATTTGTGCCTTAAGGACGCCTATTGCTTGCCAAGAGAAATGGCTCACTTATAAACACTCACTTACCAATATACATTTACTTAGATGTACCCAAAGCAGAAGTATTTAGGCGTTTCACCGGCCTCATGTGGAACAAAGCGCACGATCAATATTTATATATACACCTTATATATACACTTACTTTTTGTATACTCGAATGACCTTTATGTACTCTGAATTCTTTACTCCCAATGCATTTTTATATGTGCTTACTTACGAATACAACACCAGTCATTATTAAGAAACAGAAAACACCGACGCTTTGTTTATTGATTGATCTGTCAGCTCAAGGTGTAGGTTGTGCACTTTTTAGAGCAAACTCCCCGGAGAAATGGGATGCGACAGTAGCACACGCTACGCTGCGGGGAAACATCCGCATCAGAATCCTAAAAATTCCACTAATGAATCAATTAAAAAAGAAAGCCATCTGGGTGGTTGCGTCTTGATGAATTGCCTGGAAACTGGCTCTTTCCCGAAATGTCACAACATTCATCCAACTGCAACTACGGCGTTCCAGCTAATTACTTCTAAGGATCTGAAACTCAGTAACCCGGACCACACGGTGTGCGGCAAATTCCAAGTGTCATCGCATAGAATTTCGCAAAGAAGTTAATTATCTTTTTTACTCCAATCTAAGGCACATTCGTCCTTCTGAGGGCCCCTGACGGATGGCTGTTTCCTTTCCAGGACAATGCAATGTTTGTGCATCATTGTCCTGGGCTCTGGCAAGCACTTCCTATTGCCTACTATGATCGAGCCAATTATGTCATCATTAGTTTCGATTAGTCCTTAGAGCTCACGTTGATGGGAAAACGACCGGGCACTTCCGGCACCACCTACGGTTTGTCCTTTGGATGCCCGCTGCCCCGCTGGGCGATTCTCGGGTGCTGTTTTGGTTTGGTTTTCGGTCTGATTTCAATGAAATTGCGCAAGAATGATGGACGCGTTTTTGATCGAGGCTCGATCGAGGCATATCCTTCTGCCATCCGCAGCAGGCCCCAAGGGAAAGCGAGGAATATTTCAATGTTTTCATAGCCACTGGGTTATCTAAGCAAACAGCTTAGGACCATGTGTCAGGACCTTCCACTCTCCGGTTCCTACATCGAGGTACAAATCAGACATATGTATGTATAGGGAGAAAACATTATGCAAGTCGCGGCGTTAGGATTAGACCACAAATTGCGTACATTGGTGAGGTCAGATAATGGAAAGACAGGCTCATTAAGACCCAAACCCGGGCCAGATTACGGGCCACACAATCGACTTATTAAGAGTGTTTATGCAGATAAACTCATCGTTTAGCGAGTGTCGGGACATACCCACTTTTCCGCCTAGGATTGGCGGACAGACCCATGGAAAACACGATCGGAAACCGCTAAAGCCGCCGGATAAGCACCTAAGCTCGAAATCTTGTGCAACTGCGATGCTGCCGAAACCAGGCTGTGCAAACACAATTAACTGGAAAGTCTCGAAAGATTTATCAATAGAAATACCAACTTCCAGACCATCGACCATACATAATATTCCACCACCCACGTTGCCCAGGCAGCCGCGAATACGTGGAACTGTGGCACCTTACTCCCGGAAAAATCCGCTTGTTTACACGAATTGGTCTTTATTTTATTTTTTTTATAGATCAGGCCTATAGACTATGTATATGCCTATCATTGTGAAAGTATTTCCAGCAACCGCAAAACACATATTCGAAAAGAAAGCCAACAAGAGGGCCAGACAAACTGTCTCCTATTCTTGCTTGGCTGTTGCTCCTGCTGGCCAATAAATTTCCCAATTAAATGGATCCTCTGACACTTTGTATGAAACGTCAGCCCCGGCTACTACCCCCCGCCTTCTCTCGGCTGTGTTGTTGTTACCATCTCCTTCGCTCTGATATCATCCCTATCGCACTGCCTGAGGAGGTCCTGTGGCCCAAAGGCTGAATGAGGGATGAGGGTTGTTGGGTTGTTGTTGGGCGAGGGGTTGAAAACAGACATCGCACTGACTTGCCATGGACTGGCGCTGTGAAAGGTAGCAGGACCCGTTTAGCTACGCTGCGAACCCACCAAGACAGTTGACTCCATTTTTTATTCCTCCTCACTCGTTGCTCATTTCGATCCTTTGGCAATTGTTTGCTTTTTCTGCACTGTTTCTCGCCCAATTGCCATGGCCCGGCTATTGTAGAATTGCGAAATTATGGCCCGAATATTTCTCTATTAGTGGCACAAAAGACATTTCAATTTCTCACTCCGAGCTGGCTGGGTGGCCGCCAAGAAAGTGGTCCTGGTTCGATACCATGGCTGTGTTGCGAAATTTTTTTGGACCACCCGAAGTCTCTTGTTTGGCCTTTTTGTGGTCTTGAATGGCTGATAGGATAGTGCCTCCTACGAGGCAATTGTTCCAAGACGTCACTGGGTTATTGATAAACGTCCCACTTTCTTGTTAGGAAGTAACTTCTTTCACACTCATGATACGAGGGTATTGTCTGCGAAACAAAGGCAACTTTCTTATAACCAAGTTTATTGCAATATTTGTTTATATTTTGGGTTCTATTTAAAACAATTTTGTTTCAGTTTAAATTGAGAATTATAATTTTCTAAAAGGGACACGATGGCAATTAAATTCTTGTATACAATCTGGATAATAGCACCAACAATAAATGTTTTTCTTCATTTCAGCAAAGAAATTGAAAGGTTAAATACCTTAAGTCTTTACTACAAAGTCTTAAACTACAAAATTCAATCTCCTCAACCCTTCCTCGCCTATAATAATCCGATTCCTAAGCGATATACCTTAAATGATTTGTCGATCGATTCTCCGCAAATCTGCATCAAAAACTGGATGCAAAATATTTTTTCGATTTTTCATCCAATTTTCTTTGGGGTCCCCTTCAAAAAAGGTGAAAAACGGATGTAAGGCCAATATGTGCCACTGCGAAGACTATATCTTTGCCAATAATCATCCTAGTCTTATGCGGGATACCTTAGATGATTTGTCAATCTATTCTCCATAAATCTGCATCAAAAAGTGGATGACAAATATTTTTTACATTTTTCATCAAATTTTCTTGGGGTCCCCTTCAAAAAAGCTGAGAAACAAATGGAAGGCCAATGTGAACCACTGCGAAGACTATATCTTCGCCAATAATCATCCGATTCTTAAGCGGGATACCTTAAATGATTTGTCGATCGATTCTCCGTAAATCTGCATCAAAAACTGGATGCAAAATATTTTTTCGATTTTTCATCGAATTTTCTTGGGGGTCCCCTTCAAAAAAGGTGAAAAACGGACGGAGGGCCAAAATGAGCCACTGCGAAGACTATATCTTCGCCAATAATAATCCGATTCCTAAATGGGATACCTTAAATGATTTGATAATCGATTCTCCGTAAATCTGCATCCAAAACAGGATGCAAAATATTTTTTCCATTTTTCATCAAATTTTCTTGGGGTCCCCTTTAAAAAAGGTGAAAAACGGATGGAAGGCCAATGTGAACCACTGCGAAGACTATATCTTCGCCAATAATCATCCGATTCTTAAGCGGGATACCTTAAATGATTTGTCGATCGATTCTCCGTAAATCTGCATCAAAAACTGGATGCAAAATATTTTTTCGATTTTTCATCAAATTTTCTTGGGGTCCCCTTCAAAAAAGGTGAAAAATTGATGTAGGGCCAATATGAGCCACTGCGAAGACTATATCTTCGCCAATACTCATCCGATTCCAAAATGGGATACCTTAAATGATTTGATAATCGATTCTCCGTAAATCTGCATCAAAAACTGGATGCAAAATAATTTTTTCGATTTTTCATCGAATTTTCTTGGGGGTCCCCTTCAAAAAAGGTGAAAAACGGATGGAGGGCCAAAATGAGCCACTGCGAAGACTATATCTTCGCCAATACTCATCCGATTCCTAAACGAGATACATTAAACGATTTGTCAATCGATTCTCCGCAAATCTGCATCAAAAACTGGATGCAAAATATTTTTTCCATTTTTCATCGAATTTTCTTGGGGGTCCCCTTCAAAAAAGGTGAAAAACGGACGGAGGGCCAAAATGAGCCACTGCGAAGACTATATCTTCGCCAATACTCATCCGATTCCTAAGTGGGATACCTTAAATGATTTGTCGATCGATTCTCCGTAAATCTGCATCCAAAACTGGATGCAAAATATTTTTTCGATTTTTCTTTAAATTTTCTTGGGGGTCCCCTTCAAAAAAGGTGAAAAACGGATGTAGGGCCAATATGAGCCACTGCGAAGACTATATCTTCGCCAATACTCATCCGATTCCTAAGTGGGATACCTTAAATGATTTGATAATCGATTCTCCGTAAATCTGCATCAAAAAGTGGATGACAAATATTTTTTACATTTTTCATCAAATTTTCTTGGGGTCCCCTTCAAAGAAGCTGAGAAACGAATGGAAAATAAATTGAACCACTGCGAAGACTATATCTTCGCCAATGTAACTCGTGGAAATGTAACATACAACAATGAAATATTTATAACAGAAATGATCCCGATGAGAAATGTACACTTCAGACTTAAATTGCCGAACGCCTATGTCAATCAAATATCCTTTTATAAATGGCCAGCAATAACGAAACAATTAAAGGCAATAGATTACCACTATGAGAAATGGGTGTTTGAACTTGTTGGAGTGCCTGGGTTTCGACTATTTACCCAAGTGGCCAGAGTAACAGATTTGGATCGGTTTCAATCGATGTCATACATTATAATTCATTGTGTCACTTGTGCGACGTGGACGACGTCGCACTGTCTGGGAGATGGAAGAAATATTCTCAGGCGAACTCACAGGTAGGAGACAGGTAGATGTGTGAGAACTGCACGCCCCTATCAAGCGGACGCATTTGGCATTGTCCAGGAGTTTTATTGAAAAACCTAGGACCCGGAGTTGCCCACCGGTCTGCCATGGTGCACCAAATTGGCTTCAGAAATGCAGCCCATTGTCCGATCGACAGGAGTCACAATGAAATTGGCCAGGGATCGGTCGATGGATCGGCTCGTTCGCAGAACGAATTTCATAAACGAGCGTAAGTGCAGACACAGAGTCTGCAGAGTCCTATCGTCCTGTCGCATTGCTCAGGTGGGCCCATCCATTGTCCCTATGAATGACGCAACTTGTCAGGTGAGTAATGTGGAGAGTCCGAGAGCAGGCCATTGTCCTAGATTTCGATCGACGAAGGGACTGTGGGAACCCTCTTCGCCAGATATCAGTTACCCATGGCATTTAAAAATTAGTGTCCTCCAAATATCGATCTAGGCCATTGGGTTTCTGAATGCTATTTTGCTAAATTTTACCCAAAATGACTTGTGGATTTGAATCCTTTGATGGGTGCGGCGGGTGTCGGCTTTGAAATCGCCGGCATGACGGGTAATTTGCCAAATGGTTCAGTTAACGGGTTGTGACACATCCTGTGGAAATCATTAGTATGCAAACAAAATGGCGAAATGACAGCCCGGCCGTCCATTGTTCCGCTAGAGCCCATTCATAAGTCGAATTCGTATATCGTTGTTGAAATTTTTTGTATTTTCTGATGTAAACATAAATCGTATAATGCAACTCTGAATATTTAACTATAGAGCCTTAAATCTACGTACAAATTGTATATTGCTCGCAACTCTGCATTCAGCGTTTCAAAAAGTGAAAATATCAGCTTAGATCTAGTATATAGTATAGTTTTATGTATACATATATGGGTATACATATCTCTTAAATCTCTTAATCGCTTAGCATATGAGAAAGGATCACTTAAGGAGGTATATTTACACATGTGCGGGAACTAGTCACGTAGCTGGAAGTGTAAATACGCTTTAAAAAATAAATATATCAATATTTGAATATATCGTCGTGGGTCGCGGTCCCTCAATCCCTCCCTGTCTTAGAGATTGATAGTGGTTGGATTGAGATTGCGCCAGGTACGGCTGAGGTAGATCTGTCCAAGATTGGTTATTGGCCGGCATTGTGTTTCGTTTTGTGGAACGTTTCTGTTGAGACTTTAAAGCGGGCAAGCGCTTCACAGATAGCTGGGAGGCGGCATCATCCGTGGGTACCATCTTCTTTCCCGCTTCAGTAGCCGTACAGGTAGGGGTACATGGGCACAAAGATGGCCGGGCCCAGTTGGCGTTCCTGCGGCATGTGCGTCTTCATGTGCTTCTTGAGATGGTCGCGGCGTCCGAACTTCTTTCCGCAGGCGTTGCACGGATATGGACGGAGCCCGGAGTGGATGCGCTTGTGGCGCGTCAGTTCCTCGTTGCGGGTGAAGGTCTTGCCGCAGGTGTCGACGTCGCACTTGAAGGGGCGTTCGCCTGTAAGGATAAAGGAGATGCGTGAGTTAAGCTGATCCAGAGGAGGATGCGGTTGTGTGTAAACTTACCGGTATGGATACGGATATGACCCTTGAGCTGACCGTTGTTGGAGAAGGCCACGTCGCAGTGCGGGCACTTGAACTTCTTGGGGCGCTGCTTGCGGGCGTTCAGCGCCTTCAGCTGAGCATCTTCAGCCATGACACGGGCGTACTCCTGCTCCATCAGGCCCAGGGTGAAGGGATCCATGCCGAAGCCTGCGGCGGCAGCAGCAGCGGCGGGAGTATTGACAGCAGCGGCAGCGGCAGCAGCGGCGGCGGCGGCATAGTAGAGGTCACTAGCCGGCGGCAGGAACGGAGCCTGCTGCGGCTGAGGCACGGCGGAGGAGGGGCAGGCGGCGTTGGTCGGATGGGGGAAGGCGGGCTGCGGCGCCACATCCAGCAGCGGTGTGGAGGTGCGGGTGTAGCTGCTGTGGTTCAATCCATCCTCGTAGCTGGACTTGCTGCTGCGCGACGAGGAGGACGAGGCGGATGAGGAGTCGCGGTCGCTATCGTGTCCAAAACTGCTGCTAGCCAGCTCTGTCTTGATGGTAAGGGTTCCTGGCTCTGGCATCGGCTCTGGCTCCATTTGGCGTTCCTGCTTGACGGCCCGGGTCGCCGGAGCGGGGGATTGGCGCTGCGTATCCCAGGGACGGAATAGGCGCGAGTAGGTTTGGGGAGGATGCAAGTTAACCGTCGACATTTTCGTAGGTTTCTAGACAAGAGTCTCCTATTTACGTCACTGAAGCACTTGGTAGGTGGGTTGTGAAAACACTGTACACGGATTTCGGATTGGTTTGCGAAGGCAAGCGAAGCTGTGTGTGCGCTGCAAGATCTCAACTCGAACTGAGCTCTCCTTCGCCGCCAGCGCACAATTTAAAGAGATTTCTCGTTCATTGAGCGCGGCCAGGACTCCGGCAGCGGAACTACCTAGCTGCCTACCTACGCACACACACACACACACACATATATATACACATCGTACGCACACATACGCGCGCGCACGTCCTGCGCTCACGTACCCTCCGCGAGGGTCGCTTCATTCATCGATTTGTTGTCTGTCTGCCTCTGGGTTGGCTGCTCCGGGGTTGGTTTTTGCCACTTTCCGCTCAATAATGGCGGCCTCACACGCACACACACCACTGCACGGCAGTACATAAGCATTTTGTATATGAAGGTCCTGAGTAGTCCTGCGGTTTCCTCAACTTTCACTTTCAAGAGGGGTTTTGTCGTATTTTTTTCACGATTTAACCAAAAAAATATATATTTCTAAAATTGCATTAGATCCATAATTAAATTTATAATTATAGCTTAAAGATTTAAGATTCTTTGGGAGTTTTTAATTAATTAATTCATTGATTAGAAAAGTAATTTAGAACAAAAATATTATATTAACTTAAAAAAAATCTACAGTCTTAAAAATCTTAATTTAATATTGGTTTACTAAAAATTATTTAGTATTAATTTATTTATTCAAGGTTTAAATATATTTCCCCCTTAACTCGTGATATCCTCTCTACCTCTCACTATACTCCGCTTATGTACAAAATATATAATCGTATAGTATCTATTTTTGCGGGAGATTCCCCGCGGGGTGGCTTCGGATTCGGCTGGGAAACTTTAAGTGAAGCATTCACGATTAAGAATTATACGCTTACCCACCGCAAACCCTCAGCGCCTCCCGGGCTGTTGGCAAGGGGGCTTGGCGTTGGCCTCCTTTCCCGTTCCCATCCGCATAGTCATCCCCCGGAGCTTGACTTCCCCGGAAACAGACACAGAAACCCTGTTAAATTTGTAACTCGGTTATCGGTGGGTCGGTTATCCTGGCTCTGCCCAGGCAGGGATGGCAATTTATTATTGAATTAAGTGCTTCTGTCGAGGAGGGATGCCGGCGACACTACCAAATATGCAAAGTGGGCTTCGGGGATGGGACAGAAGGACAGCAGCGTCCATGGATACACAATAAGCCACAAAAACACAAAAGTTGTAGCTATTGCCCTGGGGGGCTTGACACTCGAGGGCTGTTGCAAAAGGTTTGAGCTTGTATAACGGCGCCATCGTCCTAAACTTTATCTCTTGGGGATGCTCCCAGGCAAACTTTACTATCGTTGGTAGGCGTTTGCCTAACGCGATTCGGGCCCAGATTAATTTCAGGAGATACGACGCACAATCCACAATGTGGCGGAAGCGAAAGTTTTACATTTGAGTGCACCCAGATATTTTGTGTGAATACAATGGTTTTCTTAAAGAACTTTTATTTTTAAATTGATTTTGAAATTTAGCAATTTTTACATTCATTACTTAATATTTTCTGTTTAGTCTTAATCTTGAAATAGATGGATTATCAAAGTTTTAAGCATTAATGTTTAAACTTTAAAGGGCTAGAATTGGATGGTCCTGAATGAAAAAGAACTCGATTTTCAAAAATAGCTTTATTCACTTCTATATAAAATAATGTAGCTTTATTAAAAAATATGAAATAATAGAATGTAAGATAGAATATATCTATAGATAGAATATATAAATAATAAATGAAGTTTTCACAATTAAAAATACAATCAAGATCAAGATGGTAAAGCAGGATAAAAATCTAGAAATAAATCTGTAACGATAAAGAAGATTTTATTTTGAACAAATAAAAGATTAAGTTAAAATCAAATATTTTGTTTAAAAATCCGAAAAATAATCGAAATTTTGAATGCAAAAATGAGTTCTAAGAAATGCTGAAGGAAGAAAGGAGTTTCGATGGGAAAACATAATTCAAACTACTTTTGTGATTCTAACCCTGATACAATACATAAAATTACTTTATAATGGTTCTAAAGTAATAATGATTAGTTTTTAAGCTAGAATTAGCAGTTAAATCTCGATGAAAAACCATGTTTAGAATAATACATGTATTAAAATCCCCATTTGCCGAATTTGATTAGAATTGTTCCTAGTTAATTTTAATATTCGACTATTTCATTTATCCTTCAAACACGCTTCCCTTGAATTAAACCATAAGATGGCCTCAATCTCGGAAAGCTGCAATAGCAAATCCCGCGCTCTGTAAGCCTTCTGCCCTCTCATTTAAGACAAAGGAGAAATCATTTGGATTAAGTGCAACTGCATTGTTCTGCAGCGCTAATGAGTGCGGCGGCCTGCCGGGTGTCTTGGATGTCTTGGCTCGGATTGTATAGGGTTAGGTAGGCATCCGGGAAGGAGGAGGTTTTAGTACCTGCCATAAAGCGCAGATTTCATTCAAGAGTCCGAGTCCAGGTCGAAGGATTCATTCATAAACAGGGATTGACAAGAGCAGGGCCGGCGATCTGGGTGGATCGGTGGGTGGACGGGTGGTCGAGTGCAGGGATCAATGGTGTCGGTCAGGTAGAATCGTAGTATGTGTCCTGGGTGGTGGGTGGTGGTGAGGTGAGCCATAAAAAATCCACAAGCTTATATTTGCGTAGGCTGGGACTTAGGCTCGGGACTTTCCCCTGTTTATTCTTTAAGTAATGAGCACTGGAATTTCCGAGCAATAGTCTCAAAGATCGACGACTGATCGTAAACTGCCACCTACCTAGCACAATGCCGGACTCGTAAACGGTAAGAAAGGAAGTTATAAAATAATTAGATATCGCAAGCCGCCTGGCCAATGGCCATTGGCCACATTCATTCATAGAATGCTGGGATGCGGTGCCAAATACCTGAGCCTGCGCCAGAGCTAGACCTAAGGAGCCTAAGGACTTGTTCACAGGAAGGGCACTCATCAGATAAGCACAGGGCGTCATATTCATATTTAGATTAATTAGGAAATTTCACATGAGTGCCACCACGCCACATTTGTGGGGAAAGTACGCCGTCTGTTGGAATAGGATAGACCCGCGCCGGCGACGCAATCAGGGGAAAACACATGTGCCTATCCTAACCAAACTCCAGCTTGGCATCGGAACTTGCCATCCTGTTGTCCTGTTTATCGTCCTCCTAGTCGCATCCTCAGATAAGCCTCCGGCTCGATAGTCGTGTGTGATTTTGGCCGGTCAGAGGAACCAAGATTAGGTGCAATCCCAATCCGCACCAGATCAGGATGAGTACATCCTCTTCAAGGGAGACTGTATTAAGACTCGATCCCTGCTTAAGATTCAGCCGCTACTAGGTTCAATGATTAAAGTTTAATCTATGATTTATTGAGTTTCTGTAACAATTCGCTAGACATTTAATACATCTTGATCTGAAAAATTCAACATAATCTTTATTATTCTATTTAAAATCTTAAATACTACCTATTAACTATGTTTCAGTTGAATTTAATCGGTTCTAAAAACTGGTGGGAATGGGAGAAGGCATTAGCTATAAAACTGAAAATCCTATTTGTGAAGAATTAAATAGAAACTTCTGAGCACAAAATTGAGATATGCATATAGTGAATATTTCTTCTAAATATAACTTGGTTTTCGGTTGAGAGTGTCTTATTCTAAGAATTATTATATAAATTTAAAGCGAACATACGTAAATGATAAATAATAATATTTATTTGAAAATCTTCAGGTTCAATAAAAGTTCTCGGTTATTATTATTATTTGAAGGAAGGTTTCTTCAGAAATACTTTTGGAAAGAAAAGAAACACTATTTACAATTTGAAAGTTTTCAAATATTACAATGTTAAAACATGTAAAATGATGTTAAAAATAATTTAAATAATAATAAATGAATTCTTAACCGGTGTAAATTATATTTAAATATCGGATTTTACATATATAGATTAAAAATATAGAAAAAAAGTTTACTAAAAATTTGTTGAAGAGAATCTAATATTTTTATGTTTGTAATGTTTCCATGCTCCCTGTGAAGAGAAAATAGTATTTTTGGATAATATTATATTTGTATTTGAAAAACAATTCTTGCAGAAAAACTGTACAGATGCTCCAAGTCGGTCGAGTCCAGGGAAGGCATCAATGGGCGTTCCAAGGGCAGCACGCATCTGGACGAAGTGACTGCCCCGATATGGGTGTGAATGGCGGCTCAAACCGAATCCGAAGGGGAGGAGAGTTAACTTGAAGGCAAGAACATAAATCAAATCTGTTTTATTTTTTCAAGTGAATGCACTCGACTAATTCCTGCGGCGAACGCGCCAAAATGGGCCGCGGACTCGACCGCTTCGGTTGTGGTTGTCCTTTTTGGGAATCCGTCGACACAGAGCAGGGCCAACAAAAGGAAGGTCCCAATAATACACAGACACAAGTATCGATGAACATTTATCCCGTGACACCGCGACTCGCCGCGAGCGACCACAAAAGCAACCCTGGCCAGGAGGCCTTTCTCACTTCCCCCGCCGCTCGCTCGAGTCATGATCGCTGCTCCTTTATCCTCGGACATCCCCCCCACAAAAACCACTTTCCTTTGGCGCACGCGGCCATCCTTGGTTCGGGTACTGTTTGGGGCATGCCACGGCGGCAGCTGGGCCAGCCCTCTCGCTCTCGCATCCCGTCGCCGTGTATCTGTGTGCGTGTTAGCAGCTGTGGAAGAGGGCAGCAGAGGACGCAGCAATGGCGTTTCCAGATTGCCCCGCCTCCTGAACGCGTTTCGGGCGCGTTTTTTGTCGCCAGCACAGCGCATTGAAAGTCAAAACAGTTGTGAAAATCCTCGACAAAATTTCAATTTCCTTTCCGTATTCCAACCACTGAAATAGCACTTAACCCCAAATCCAATAATCCGCTTGTAATGCAGTTCATTCAGACGACGACAACTGGCCATTGTCCTGAATGTCCTGCGGCGTTTTTCCATTTGAATATCCATGCGGGCAAGGATGGCAAAGTGTTGACCTCGACGTGTAATCGTTCTATTATTAACAGATCTCTCCTCTCGCTGTCCCCTCGAAACAATGTCACAGTTGTGCTGGACTGATCCACTGGCTACCGACTAAAGTGATATTTTATTTACCTGGCCGGGATTAAACGGATTGTCGGCTTACAACACCTTTGAGGGCGCTGAGATTGGAGTGGGTTAAGTTTTGGCAATACTGCTAAAATCGGAAAATCGGAGTAAACTTTGCCATCTCTCTATAACATTGTATTAATTAGTTTCTGTCTTAGAAGAAACTAATATTTAAAATTTGAAATATCATACTTAAGATCACGTAGAACCTTTATATTTCTCTTAAATTTTGTACAACAGATAATTGCATCATACGGACGTATATAATATACATATTTCTATTAATAAACTTCCTTGAATTCCCTTCATCTCAGTTAGTTCATTGAGTGTGGAATGTGGTACGAGTATTCATCCTTATTCAATTGACCGCATGACACGCTTATCCTTATGTATAGCCGACTTAGAGACGGAAATCGTCTTAGGATGGAAGGATTTGTGCCCCGAATACGTGCAAATCGTTAACAATTGTCGCTCCCCCAGCACACCAAGTAGCCGGGAACCAAAGGCAACGGCTCGAGCCTTGATCCGCCTAGTAAACTAAAGGACACTTTCCTGAGATTGGGCATAAGTGGCTGGGTTCGCCCATAATGGAGAGCAAAGTCAAATGCAAATTGAAATGTGCCAAAATGTGACAAAAGACGGGAGTTCCTCAGAACGCACATTCAATGCTACCGTTGTCCTGTGCTGACCAGGACCAGGTCCCGTGCTCGGTGTTGTCTGCAAAGCCTTTTCACACTTAGTTAGTAATACTTCTGTGAATGAAACCAGAACTCTGAAAAGCCGCACGGCCATGCAACAAGATGCAAAGGAACCGTAGAAACAGTAGGAGGTTTGGCCATTGAAATGGGCCAGGTCGATGTGGCTGTCACCCGAGGTGCAATTATGATTGAAAGGTTCGAATAATATCCGATAAATTTATGTTTACCTAACGATCCCGGGTTCTGGTCAGCTGTCAAGTGCTTATATTCAGCCCAGTGCCCTGGCCGTGATGAATGAATGGGAAAACCGTGAATGGCTGCCCATGAATGATGAACTGTTCAGATCTGCACTTCAGAAAGGTGTCCTTGTAGGTGTACGTACACCCTGCAGATTCTCAAAAACCTTGCAAAACCCTCAGAGGGCCGTGCAATTGCGGCTGTTGCAAAATATTGTATTCGAGTTTGATCGATCGGTTTAGCAGAAGTGGGTTTATAAAAATTGATCAAAAAATTTGACTTTTTTCACAAAAAAAATAAAGGGCACATAACAACGTGGGTTTCGTTTGGGGTGATTTGATTGATAAGGCTTCAAATATCAAAGTTTTCGAGCCCTTCTCAAAAAATGGGACATTTGGAGTACGATATGGTCTAAAAAACAAAATCTATCGAGATTTAAATATATATTTTTTAAGGATGTGTCCACTTTATTTATAATATTATAATATACATTATTAACATACAATAATACTAGTCTATAATGTAAAACTAAGTACAATCGTGGGATTTGGAGCTATAGATACTAAGGAATTCAGAGTAAATATGTTAGAGAATAGATTGAATAATATTTGATTGAAATTCAAGGTTTATAGTTAGCCTATATAGTTAAGATAGCCTATATAGTTTAAACAGATATTTAATTACATAGGATATTTAAAAAGTACAGATACATTTATCTTCTTAATAGATATCTTTTGTTACAGTTTTGGCACTTCTTTGAAATGTAAAAACTAATATTCCTGCAATTTGATTATAACTATTCAAGGGACCTATATAGGGAAATTCACATCCTCATAAGTGTCATCAGCGAAAACCGCAAAAACGTCTATAAATTGACATCAAACCCCCCCCCCCCCCAACCCCAAAACCCCACCCCCCCTTTTCGCACATTGCCGTATGATACGAGGGGGTTGGACCAGGGGTTGGTGTCGCCACAAAACCACACCGAGAAACCGAAATACCGAAATGCCGGATAGGTGGGGAGCGAAGGGTAGTAGATAGGGCAGAAAAAGGAAAAAGGGCGAGAACCAGCCATCAACACGATTATTTCGCATAAAATAAATTGATTCCAGTTAAGAGTCAAGCATGTCTTTTGATTCCAGCAGAAGAGCATCGAACACACAGAATAGACAAACCGAAAACAGCGCTTGAAAAATGTCGAAATTTGTCCACAATAAGTTCTTTATTGAGTCCGCCATATACAAAGGATTGCCACATCCCCCTTACCGACACCATGCCCGACCCCGATCCCGATCCCGATCCCGTTCTCATCTCCGCTATAAACCACGGCCCGGCCACTCGACGAAGCAAAAACCAACAAAACAATGGGACAAAAGAAAACTGTGGCACGTCTTTGCTGTCGTCCTTTAGTGTCCTGCTGCATCTGTAAGCGGTGAGCGTCAAGGAGCGTCGGGTAGGCTGTCCCGACACCTTTGGCCGCCTCCTTCCCTCGCCGCGTCTGAATAGAGAGTGGGATATGAATAATGACAGGCGAGCCAATTTCGTTCAGTTGCGTCAAAGGAAGAGTCAGCCAGGATCCTTTCACTCTGACCTGCAGGGCCATTGTCTTGGCTCCGATTCGGATGCCAGTGTGGCACCTTGACAGCCACTCAGGCAGCCACCGCGGCGATGCGGTCGCCAAGGCGGCTAGCTGCTCCCGGTCTCTGGTCCTGCTCCTGCCTGGCTCCTTGCGGTCGTCGGCCAGACCGTCCGTCGCCTCCTAAATTGAGCGTGTGGAATCGATTAGTTGGCGCATTCTCTCCGCCGTATTTCTATTTAGTTTATAAACTTATTTCTAAATCGACGGCCCGTGAAGTAGGTTAAGGGGGAAGGTTCGATTATTTCATTCACAGTGTCGCTTGAATGGAAATGGAATTGGGTTTCTGTGACAAATTAATGAATTCATGCAGCTTGCAGAGGAGCAAGCCCACCATGATGGTGTCTATGGGCTGGATGGGTCAGTTCCAAAAAACTCTGCTAAATAGGTAAAGCTCCAAAACGGTTGATTGGTAAACTTGAAACCTATCAAAGGCATTAAATTCAATAAAAATTTAAATATTCCCAAACAAATATTCCCAAATAAATAATGTTTAAATTTAAAAGACAAGTCATATTTCTGATAAAAACTTCAGCGATATTCAGACAGTTCCTGAGAGCAGATTTCAGATTTTCCGAGAAGTGCAACTGATTCCCGACTTTCGCAGTCCGACTGTCCCCCAGGCGGCAGACAGAAAGTCTCTTAAGAAGTGCCGACTATTGATTGGCCCATAAACCTGTTACAATTGAGAGCTCAAAGCCGTCATATTTCTTGGCTGATCGTGGGCTCTCGAGCAGTCTATTCCCAATTAAAGGAACTGTCAATTTTTAAGGTGTCAACAGGTAAATTAGTCATTGTAAACTTCACTTCGTATGAGTGACGATCCAGGAGGACGAGTCCCTCTCGAGGACTCTTTGTTTTTGCAATAGGGCCGAAGACGGAGGAGCGGCTAGATCAGAGAGTGCGGCATGTAGCAATGTCACGTTGCAGATCAGAGACACCGATGAGTCGCACAGCCGCAATATAAAGGATAATGTGGCAAAATCCAGACAATTGGTGTCCTTAGCGGCACATCAAATGGCGGAATTGTTTGTTTGCTGTTCGATGTTTGGCTGGGACGATGCACTTGACGTTAGCGGGCGGGTCAGGGCGAAAATAAAAGGAATCAAACAAATAGAGACGCGATCCTTCCCTATTGTCTTCCGTAATGCAATTTTTCAACAAAAACCTGCTCAGATCCAATTGACGGATCTGACATTAAGTTAAATGTTTGTAATTAATCTGATTTGGCTTTCTTTTTAAAGTCAATTGACGTCAACAAAAAATGCGATTCACATATAAATCTTACACATCTATTTTCCGAAAGAAAGTCAATAATTCCCGAAAGGGATCAGCTCCCCAAAAAATGCTTTATAAAGAAAGTAGCTTCTATCCGCGCCATAAAATAGATTGAGAAATGGCAATCGATTAGTCACTTTTTGGCAACTTAAATACATGTTTCGAAACTATAATATTCATATTTTTACCTAAAAATATTTTAAATACATTTTTAAAAATTTAAAAATCAAATCTATAAATTTCAACAACTTTTCAATGAATTTCTACAAATCTACTGTCAAGATAACAGCCTTAGTAGTTAAGCTCCAACATCATCATTTCGAATAAAACCTTTGAAACCAGATTTCTCCTAAAGAAATATGTAGATAATGACAAAAATTAAAACAGAGTTTTAGGTATACATATGTTTGATTTTTAATAAATAATAATAATTAATCAAATTTAGTTATTTAAAAGTTTAGATAGTGATTTGATTGCCAGCCAAAATTCTTGGAAAAAATTCTATTGAAGTTTTAAAAGAATTACAAAAAAATCACTGACTAATATTTTTTCAGATACACTCTATAGAGCCACTTGTTTCTAGCTCAATGTTATTAGTCTTAAATTGTTAGTACTTTTGACAAGTTCAGGTTTTGGGAGACAACATTCAAACATTTTATATGGCTTCTGTTAATTATAAAATGGAAAAATTATGAAAGAATTGGCAGCAATGCAGAAATGATAACCAAAAACGTTTTAAAAGGTAAATTAATTTTTCCGGGCATGCCTTGAAAAGCTAAACATAGATGGCGCCAGCTATGTAGTAGCCTACTTTTATGCGTACTTTCACATTTCCGGCGGTGGTGAATTTCGATGCAACATGTTTGAAACGATAAGTTGCAACCATCGCGATGAGAGAGACGCATAGATAGAAAAAGAGGATAGATTGAGAGCACTTAAAAAAATCTAATAACCTTTGATTAATGTAAGTTTAATATTTTTTAAACCTTTTTTTGTATTTGTTTATTCTACTATGATACCTTCTTTAACAATAATATTCTTTACATTCTATAAATCTGTCTAAATAAATTAACTTAATCATAGAAGATGGATCACTTTGAATATACTCGATAAGGATTTCATCTCCCAAGGATCCCCCATTTAATAAGTGAACAGAAGGAGCTTGCTATTATATTTTCCATTCTACAATTTGATCCTTTCTTCTGGCCTAAAGGCAAAGAATTGGTCCTGAAGAATAATAAAAGTATTAGATTCTTGTGTTGGAAAGACGGAAGAACTCTTCTTATCTTTCTTTCGAACTTGAGGGCTAAAGGTCGCACTTGATTTGTTTCAAAATGGTGGGTCACGCAAGGTTGCTGAAATGAAATAACTTATTGTGGACAATATTATATTATATGAAATTAGAATATTTTTTAAAGAAAATGTACATATATTTTTGTGTACTCGTACTCACCTAAAATGACAACCCTGGGTCGTCGGTGGAGCTAAGTCGGCACAGTCCGCTCTCGGCCTCTGTCGTGCTCGATTCGAACCAGACGCAGTCCAAGTCCACGGCAGAGCACCCCACAGCTTCGAGCCCACACACGAAAAACACACAGCGGCCGAGGCACCGAGACAGTCCGGTGAAGGAAAAGCCAAACGGAAGCGGAAAAACTAAAAGTTTAAAGCCCCGATTAGGGACGAACTGTTAAATATTTTCCGGAAATACGCGTAACTAATTGCAGTGAATCGCTTGAATTAAATTGCGTGGTCGGGCTGGTGGAGTGGAAAGGAAAATAAATTGAAAAGCCCTAAGCTCTTTTCTCGCACATGTTTTCCAATGCAACGGTTTTCTTCTGTATCTGTTTTCCGAGAGACCCCAGCCAGGGACTGTAATTAACAGAGCCTGGGCCCCAACGTAGAGTCGTCTAGCATCCCAGCCGTGCAACAAACGCCAATTCCAAGAATCAAAGAAGCACCAGCACAAGGACTACGAAAATGGTAATAGTGATTATGAAATCCTGCTCGAGGAGGTGCAGGAGCAGGATGCTAGGTGCTGGCTTAATCAGCTGAGACCGTGTTTATCCTTCTATCCGCTTGGCGTGGTGCAAATTGCGAGTCAATTGTTAGCTTTCGTCCTCCCAGCCTCGCCATCCTAGTCCTGTTGTGTAGTTTCCGCTTTCGCTTTTCTGCGCCTCCCATTGTCTTGGGCCGTTTGAAGGAAAGCCAGAGCGCGTATGATGTAAGCCGAGTCTCCCGTCCCACATTTCCACGCCCCTACCACCCACTCCCCCTCGCTCCCCCCGTTCAGTCAGTTCAGCCATTTATTTTTATAAGATAGTCGCTCGACTGCAGCCTCCTTGCCGCCTTTCGGGCGTCATTGACGCCGTCAGCGCGGCTGGTTCTGGTCCTTCCCCCCCCATCCACCCCACTCTCCCCCCACGAGCAGCAGAAAACAAAAACAACAAATGTAACTAACAGCAAAAGTCAAGCGAAAAACACTACACCACGAACCACCAACCACCCACCGCCCCCCGCCTGCAGTCCCTTTGCAACCTTACCCAACAGCTCGGAAGAGAGAGAGAGAGAGAGACAGGAGAGAGAACGAGAGCTTCGGGGAAGCTCCACCAAACGCGCTGGGGCCAGGGGGTGGCTGGGGGCCAAGGGTGCCGTAACTGTAAATCGATATTGTGCGGCATGACCGAGTGGCCCACAAGGCGGCCTGGACTGGGAACTGGTAGATGCGAGATGGGAGATGGGAGATGGGATATGGGAGCTGGAAGCGTGGTTGTGTGGTGGCTTCGTTAGTCACTCAGTCAGCCAGACGCCGACGTGGCCACCACATCCCCACCCCCCACCACTCCCGAGCGGCTGTCCTCGTGTCCCGTCGTGTCGTTTAGTAGTTTGTGGTGGAAAAGCCCACTTGCTCTCGCCGTGCCCTCTCAGTCCTGGGCCCTCTCTCTCTCTCTGTCTCTCTCTGTGGCAATTGCTTCAAATTTGCGCTGTTATCACACCAGCGCCAGCAGCACCAGGCAGCAGCCTGCCTTGTTGCCACCATGCCACCAACAACAACAATGCCATCGCAATCGGCAATAACAAAGAAATTTTGCTGAAATTTATTCAAAGACATTCATTGTTGCTTTCCCTAAGCTTGTTGTGTACTGGAGGGCCGCAGGACGATGTCAATGATGTCATCTGGTCCTGTTTTCCCTACTTTTCCTACACTAATCGCTGTAAATTTCATTCCCTCAGCCAAGCGGGTC
The DNA here is from genome assembly GCA_035045925.1 of Drosophila atripex. NCBI lineage: Eukaryota > Metazoa > Arthropoda > Insecta > Diptera > Drosophilidae > Drosophila > Drosophila atripex. Next base: position 93,282 of record JAWNOP010000022.1, on the reverse strand, counting down.
CTTGATCTGGAACTCGGCGGTGCATAAACAGGGCCACCTCGCCAGGTGACATGGTCTAAAGGGGCTCTGTCACTTATTCCACCTTCTCCAGTGGCCTTACACTGTGAGACCAGAAACTAAAATAAGAAATAATGAAAGAAAATTATTTGAAGAATCAATATATCAATGGAAATTAAATGAATTCGATCTGGATGGGTGCTTTCCAAATCCTTATGTTATAATATTTGTAAGAACCCTCTGCTTCCTCAACTGTTTCTGTCTTTTTGGTGATTGTTGGCTTGCTTCTTGACTTCCTTGACTGCCACCGGTCGGCCAGTCACCCATTAAGAACTCGTATTGAATATCAGACAGGTTCAACGGAACAGGGCTAACATGATACCATAGCATAGGCGTTTTAGGTTTTTTGTTTTTTACTTTAAAGTCCAAGACAACAACTCCAAGTCGTTGAAGACATATATTCGGTCGAACAGACAGAATCAGTGCATCTTATAGAGTTGAACATCCCATGTTCCACGACAATTTCTTTACTGTTTTGAAAGCAGTGAGAGTTAACTAACTAGATCATCCCCCAGCCCTCAATCCCGAGTAAACAAATGACTTTGTTTTGTGCGGTGGCTTTTAAAGCAGTTCCCGCCAGCTAAAGCCTGTTATCGAGTTTCCACAGCCAAGCTGCAGCACAAAGCCAGTACACATCAAGCCACACCGGGGCGGTTGGGTTTCTTATCTGAGCTCTTGTACGCTTTCACTTAGGCGGGGGTACTGGCACATCCACATGAAAATGAACCTGGCATGTACAGCAACAACTCCAGGTCTCCTAGAAGAGTTCTTCCTAATCATATTCCATAATCTCTTCACTCACCCACCTAGATTGTACGCCGCCGATCTCGTCGAGCCCGCATGTGGAACATGGGGCTGCTCTTCCTCATCTACTACTGCGTCAGCATCTATTCCGCCAAGGGCGACACAAAGGAGTCCCTGCCCCTGGATGTGGGCAGCCTGGCAGAGGACGCCGGTGATGCCGAGTCCAATGGACTGGACATCACCGAAGCCAACGTTCTTCCGGATACAACCCCGATTCCCGAGGTGAGTCCATTCTACAGCCCAGATTGTTTATAATGGTCTCATTAAACCTCTTTGGTTAGACCCTGTCGACCACACAGGCCACTCCTGTACACGGAGCAGTTCCCACCTGGCGGCCCAAGCGCGACAACTGCACCCCGCCGGCCATCGAACAGTTCCCCCAGCCACTGATGAACAAGTGGGCTCGACAGCACGGCGGCCTCATCTTGCACATCCTGGTGGCAGTCTTCACCTTCTTCGGACTGGCCATCGTCTGCGACGAGTACTTTGTGGCCAGTCTGGATCGACTGTGCGAGGGTGAGATAATAATTCAAAAAAATTCAATCTATAAGGAGTCTATCTATAAGAAGTCTATATTATCAGTCTGTCTATAAGGAGACTCTAAAAGGAGGAGTCTATTCCTCAACAACTATCTACTTTAATTCATATTTCAAAAACATCACCTTCCAAATTATTCCATTTCAGAACTCAAACTATCGCCTGATGTGGCTGGAGCCACCTTCATGGCTGCTGGAAGCTCCGCCCCCGAGCTAGCCACCGTGGTGATCGGCGTGTTCTTCGCCAAGGACGACATAGGAATCAGCGGGGTGATTGGATCTGCCGTCTTCAACATCATGTTCGTGATCTCCGTCTGCGCCCTGTGCTCGGGCACTGTCTGTCAGCTGAACTGGTGGCCACTGGTGCGGGACTGTTTCTTCTACTGTGTCTCTATTCTGGTCATGCTGATAATAATCTTCAACGATGTCATCTCCTGCGTAAGTTCTCCTAAGGAACTCACAAATGAATCCTACTCATAAATAAATCCTTGCTTACAGTTCGAATCGGTGGTGATGCTCCTGTGCTATGTTGGATACTGTGTGGCCCTCCACTTCAACACGGAACTGGAACGCTGGGCCTTGGGCCTGAACCTGCCCTTCAAGCTGCCCAGCAAGGAGGAGCAGTCGGCACTGGTGACCTACAAGAATGTGCCCGAGAGCACCTACACCCAAGGAGGTGGCGCCCAGGGACGGGAGCAGACGCAGCAGACCAGCCTCTCCAAGGAACAGAACGAAGGAATGCCGACGGAGCCGCAAAGCGACTACCAGAACTACAGCGACCCCAACGCCAGCTGGGACCCGAACTCCGCCTGGGGCGAGGAGAACCAACCGAAGCCAGTCGTCAGTGCTAGATTCAATCCGCCGCCGGTCGACGATTGGGGCATGGGTCAGTTCAACCAGGGCCAAGGGCAGGAGAACATGGCCTACAATGCCGACCAGCCCGAGTCTGTGGTAACGGGAGAGGCGGCGGCAGCGGCAGCAGCTTCCAAGCCGGCGGGTACCACGGCGACCGCCACAACCGGAGCCGTTGATTACTACAAGTCCACGGATAAGCAGCGAGAGCCACGGCCCGATCCCCTGATCCGACCCACGGAGGGTGGTCTGCCAGCACTGGTCGCCTGGTATGTGGTCTATCCGATCCACTACCTCTGCAAGAAGACGATGCCCGACTGTAGACAGGAGCAGTACCGCAACTGGTATCCCTTCACGTTCCTCATTTCGATGGTGTGGATATCGTTCTATTCGTACTTTATGGTCTGGATGATCACTGTGATCGGGTCCACTCTGGCCATTCCGGACACCGTGATGGGTCTGACGTTTGTGGCCGCTGGCGTGTCCGTCCCGGATGCCCTAAGCTCAATAGCCGTTATCAAAGAGGGCTTCGGCGACATGGCCGTATCGAATGCAATTGGCTCGAATGTCTTTGATATACTAGTGTGCTTAGGTCTTCCCTGGTTCATACAAACGGCCATCATAAAGCCCGGCTCGCACGTCAACGTAATATCCAAGGGTATGTACACTCCCCCCCCCCCTCAACGTAAATCCCGTATGTCCCGTATGTGCCGTAGTGCTCGTCATGTGTCCAACGTTTGTGGTATGCCTGGCATGAGTGTCGTATGTAGCTGTTATCCTAGCTGATGTAGCAGCATCCTTTGCGATGGATCTCTACTAATCTCAAAGTTTATTCCTTCCATCTCCCCTAACCGAATCCTTGCAGGTCTGGCCTACTCCACGCTGTCACTCTTCTCCACCGTTGTCTTCTTGATCCTGTCCACGCATCTGAACGGCTGGAAGCTGGACAAGCGACTGGGCATCATCCTGATGATCTGGTATCTGTTCTTCATCACGCTGGCGTCGCTCTACGAAATGAATGTCTTCGGCTATATGAACCCACCCGAGTGTCCCAGTGAGTTTGTCTTTCGCGCAGGATCACCCCCGAAAACTGAAATAAAATATTTGCTCATCTTTCAGGCACTTATTAAGCCCCAAAAGGACGATGACAGTATGCACTTATAATCGCATTACCAGCACCAAGTACCATATACATAGATGCATACCACACACACACACACATACATATATATAGAGTCGTTCATAGCCGCAGTTAAAGTAAGACCATCAAATATTACAACAACAACCAAAAGTCAAATGGGCATTAAATGAAGTTGAATGGAACATTTACTAAAGTTAATTAGAGGACAGGAATAATACTCAACAAAAAAAAAAAACAAAAACAAAAAAGGCATTTTACATGGATTTTTACATTGCACCAAAACGATCGAAGGACGATGATGAAAAGGATGGGGAGGAGAAGGATAAACCAAAAGATAAATTATATATACATGTATATTATATTTATTAATATGTATTTAAATTATATTTAGGCAATTAACAAACCGTATATGTACAACAAAACGAAGAGTATACATAAATGATAAATAGAACTGTAGATAGGGAGACAAAAATATATGTAACTAAAATCACGAGAACCAGATACAAGAAGTACTAGCACTGGTCGCTAACTATTTTAGTGAAGGAGCTTGTTAAAAAGGATAACCCGAATCGAAAGCCCCTCCCCAGTTATGTTTTACAACGACAACATAGTTTTAGTTTAGAGACATTCCTGTATAAAGTCCCCTTATGGTTTACGGAGCCACCCAAATACCAGTGGGTTTCCGCTTGGTCGCCCTCAAGGACTCATATGACGAAATCAACCGACCAGAAGCGCCGAATCAGGCGCCGTGGAAAACGAGCAACGAATTTTGATTATAGTTTGTATTTAATATTTTGTTTTAGTTCTTACCTCGAACAAAAAAGAAGAGTGTGCATATTTTTTTTATATATTTAGTCGAAATAAATACGTTTAAAAATACAAATAATACGTCCTAGGTTTGCCGAACACCACACTTAAAACTTATCAAAAAATAGCAATGAAATTGAAAAGTGCAAGGTTACTTAATCTCGAGGCAATTAATCGTGTCAATTTTTTATTGCAATTAATATTAATATCAAACAATATTAAATATATTATAAAACGAATATTGTGCATTTAAAGTCAATTTGTGATGAATTTTAGCACCCAATTAAGTCCTGTTTCCGATTCAATTCATTCCTTTTCCAAATTATTCTCCATTTCTCTCCAACTTTAAAGGTTTCAAAAGTAAAATTTCATGCGAATAATAAATTTTCGAAATTTAAAGCGGGAACACAAATGAAATTAATTGCTTACATGATCTGGAGCTTATATACATAAAAGTATTTAAGCTTGGCATTGAAAAAAGGTTACATCAACGGTCTATCCTTTTTTAAAGTCACCAGAAAAAATTAATTTTTATGGCAATTAAGATCATTGTACTTGAATGTAAACCGGTGCAATTTAATCAATGAAAAATCAAAAGTATGCTCACATTTGAATTCTTTTCGACTCATTTTTATAAAAATGTAATAACCATATATAGTCGAAAGGTACACTAGTTAATGCTTCGAAATTGTTTGTTGTTAGTTTCTAATTAAGTATGCAACAAGAGACACAGTTACACACAATTACTTGGTAGCCATTAATCGAAAGGATTTGCACACAATTAAGGCTCTACGAGTAGAGTCCTCCCTGCAACCGCGCCACCCTGCAACCTTGCAACTAACCCAGATCGATTAGCAAACGTGTCGCCAGATCGCAGAATCAGAATCAGTATCAGAATGTTAGCTGAAAGCAATGTGTAAGACAAATATATATGTACATCAAAATATATTCATGTAGCATACTGGATGTAAATCGTATTACGACGTAGTGAGCACTGCACTGCTATAGACTCGCTCAAATCATAAAACATCGACATATTTATACAAAATAAACAAAAAAAACAAAAACATACATACATATATATGAGAAAAAGCAACTAAAACCTAATGCAAAGGACTATGTCGAAACAAATGCATATATAAACTGAATTCTATCAGTTGTCCCAGCCAACTTCCTGGAGCCGCGCAATCCAATGAAACAGAAAAATACATACATACCTAAACGGAAACCAACGTAACGTTATACAAACAACACTTAAGAACAATCGCCTTTCGAGAATCCCTACGTACCCATATAGCTATAACTTTGTAACTCTATCAAACTTAAGTACCATAAGTGGCTGCTCTTACCACAAGTACAAGGCTCTTCCCAACTCTATGAAATAATGAATTAAAACTGTTATATCCCGGACGCATTGACGACCCATTTAGTTCATGCGAGTACTTCCACAGGACACGCTAGCCTAGTGGACTACATGATGTCTCAGTTCTGTACAATAACAGGAAAGAAAACCTATCCAAACTAGTTCAAACATGCTATGCCGTGAAGTATAAACTCAAATTAGTGTTTCAATGAAAGTTATATAGAAGATTGAATAATCGTTTAATCAGCCGTTGAAGAATTTATGCGTTTTAATAAGCTATTGAAGTTGGACTTAGAAGTCGGGGTTCCATTGGAATTATTTAAAATGTGCATATGTATGTATATCTTGCGAGAGTTAAATCAAACCTACTTCGTGTTATTTTTAATTGTATCTATATAATAGATTCCCTTACTTTATATAATTACCAACGGTCTAGGGGAAAGGATAAACATAACACTGCTCATGGTGAGGACTCCTTCCATGAGCAAAACATATACTATGTACAATAAATATTTAATTGTCACATTTACTTACAAACATACATATGTATAACTAAAACGTGCTACGGAAATCCAATACAATATATGTTTACATCTGACATTTGTGTTAATTGCGACTATAATTGTTTACAAAAACTATATAAAACCTATCATATTTAATTGTGAAGCGTGTTTAAAATAACTTTGAAGCGGCAACTTACACATGCTGTGGGATTTAAACTAAAAACATCAAGTTAAATACATAAAAACTAATGCTAATATACAAAACTGTTGATGTTATGTTTAGTCAAATAATGAATTCCAGAAATAAATGCATAATATAAAAAACACGCTCTTACCATATTCAGATCTATTAACTCTATTCTATTAAAATTCGCCAGGGGCTCCTCAAGAAAAGTTAACGAAAAGCTTAAAAATTTATTTCTCAGATATTGATGCAGATTAATGGAGAATCGCTCAAGAATCTATATATTATTCCGAATATATTCCGCTCAAGAATCGGATGGCTATTGGCAAAGATATGACCTTCGATGGGGGCCATAGTGTCCTTCTATGCATATCCACCATATTTGAAGGGGACCCTCCAGAAATTCTGAGAAAAAATCGAAAAAATATTTTGTTTCCAGATTTTTATGCAGATTGATGGAGAATCGATCCACAGAATCGATCTACAAATCGATAATTTGTTTGTTCCTCCCTTATATTTTTAAAGTTTCTTCCATAACTCCATAGGCGTTAAATGGATAATTTAAGTACACCCAAATCTAAATTTCATTTTTATTTTTTTTTTTACTTTAAAATGTTTTTTAAAGTAAATCTCGAGCTGATTGAATCCTTCATCTTTCCCTATATCCTCTTGATACTTGTTGCGCGCTCTGCGTTCATTTTTGCATGAAACTATGGTGGATCTATTTTATACCGTTATTCCAGTCGTGTTTTATTTTTGTCCAATCTAAGAAACTTTATAGATTCTGTGGCCTCGTCCAATTGAAACATGGCATATGAAATATTTATATAAAATTTCAACATGATCAGCCAGCGGTGCCGCTGATACTTTTGTGATAAAAAATCGGAAAGCTCAAGCACCTGGCAAGCCCAGCTGGTACGGCCCTGAGCAGGCGCCAAAGCTCTCTCTTTTACTTCGGCTAACTTCGGGCAACTTCGTGAAACCCCGAACGTCATGCGGCCGCGCGGGCCAAGTCTGGGCACCGCCACCGCTGATTAAACATTCGAAAAATTTCACTGCCAAGTATCGGTTCGTAAGTTTCTTTTGGCTGGACATATTCAATTTTCTACGCACACACACACTCCCAAGCTGTAAACACTCCAGATACACACGATTGTGTGTTTGTTCGCGGCTACCTGCTACCTGTTCTTTGATTTTGCTGAGTGCGGAGCCCACTTGCGCCACCGATAAGCTTATGGATTTATCAATATTTTATCATAATCAGGGTCAAATTATATAACGGCATCTATTTTCGAATGCGCAATCGGAGAAGGCGATTCTGACAAGTGGAAATCAAATTTGAATTGAAAAAATAAGTAAAGCAAACAAACATGAACAGGCGGGGCTGTCAAGGTATAAGTGGACGCACACACAGAATGTGATAGTGGGAGTGCGTGGAGAGAAGGCCCCCTTCTCATAACTTGTTTACGCGATAAGGCGCCGCTGTTGGGTCATGAACAGCAGCTGATAAGGGGTTGCACCCTCAGCCGGAGAGAATATAAAAATTGTTTAGCTGGGTTGTGGCATAAACGAAATTTGTTTTAATATTTTATTAAATTGGGAAATGATAAGATAACCGTGTGATCTTTGCAGGCACAATCAATTCCACGGCCCTCCGACTACCATGAGCCCTCTTCCGAGAGTTGATATTGACAAGCCCAAATATGACCAGAATACGTACGAGGGCAGGGCCAAGCACTTTTTCCAGGTGACCAACCCCCTCAATATTCTCGCGACCAACGCCAAGCTGGAGGAGGCCCGACGTATTGTCCAGAATTATCGGGCCGGCAAGGACGTTCCAGAGTGCAAGACAATCGACGATGTGTGGCGCGCTAAGTACCTGTACGATTCCGCCTACCACCCGGAGACGGGCGAGAAGCAATTGATCATTGGGCGCATGTCGGCCCAGGTCCCCATGAACACGATTATCACAGGCGGTGAGTGACAGATTCAATTTAGGCTATTTAACCATTTGCTTCCGTCATTTGATTAATCCGAGTATTATGTTTTTGGTGCTCCCCAGGCATGATGGCCTTCTACAAGAGCAATAGCGCCGTCATCTTCTGGCAGTGGTGTAATCAGACGTTCAACGCCATTGTGAACTATACGAACCGTTCCGGCACATCGCCCATCAGCAAGCCGTAGGTACCTCATCCGCAGTCGAAGTGCGCCTGTTCTAAGTTAAATCGCTCTGCCTATAGGCAACTGATAACCTCGTACTGCTTGGCAACCGGAGGAGCTCTGGTCACGGCGCTTTCACTGAACCGGGCCGTGAAGAATATGAATCCTCTTCTGGGCCGCCTGGTACCTCTCGTCGCTGTGAGCGCTGCTAATTGTATCAATATTCCCTGCATGCGGATGCAGTAAGTAATTAATAGCTTCTTAAAAACAATTCCGAATCACCTGTGTCATTCAGGGAACTTCAAAACGGTGTGGTGCTCCTGGATGATAAAAACGATGAGGTGGGCATTTCCAAAAAGGCTGCTTGTCTGGGTATCTCGGCAGTAATACTTAGTCGGATTTCAATGGCTATTCCCGGAATGAGTAAGTGACTCAATTTCTGGCAAATTTGTGAGTGAATTTAAATTTCAATGTTTTTTTCCTCAGCACTTACGCCGATGCTTATGAATGTCCTCGAGAAGAGGGGCTTCCTTGCTAAGTACCCCCGCTCCAACGCTCCCATCCAGGTGCTCTTCTGCGGTTTCGTCTTGATATTTGCCACGCCCCTCGGCTGTGCATTCTTCAAGCAACGTGCAGAGATCAAGGTGGACAACCTGGAGGAGAATCTTCGCGACAAAATCAAGAAGGACCGTCCCGAACTGGACACAGTGTACTACAACAAGGGCCTGTAACAAGGATAGCATTTTTTTCAAAGAGGCACATGTTTATTTCCTCACAGTGCATTTATTAGCATTTCTGTTTGCGTCGCATGTTGAGTTATGATTTAAATACTCTTGAGATTATTACTAGCTTACGTACATATATTTATCGCAAATTCTCAGGCAAAAATGAAAGGATAAAGTAAAACCTGGCTGAATGTAATGTATGTGTAAAAATAGATCAAAACGTGAAAAAACAATAAATTTATGTTATTTGTTGAACTTAAAAGACCTGTGTATTAAAATCTTAAACTTTTCTGACTTAGTTAGAAAATTTAAACCAATTTTTGAATTATTTCCGGTGGACCGCCAATCGGTACAATTTAACAGTTTTCAATATGACCATATTGGGGAAACCACCGATAGTATAAATATCGATACGTCGCAAAGCAAGTGCATAAACAATCGAGGCTTGTTCATACCTAACTGGCTATCTGCTCATCTCGGCTTGAGCGCAGTTTTGTTTTTATTTAATTCAACTTAATTTAACGGTTTGTTTGTATAATTTATATTAAATTTGAAAAAAAAGAATCTTTTACGCTTGGTGAAACATAATTGTGCAATATTATCGAGTGCCGGTATTAGGTTTAAAGCTGTACGTTTAAGGGAGTCCGAATCCCAATTAAGGTGTGGTTGGTTGACTAAGAGACTTTAATTAGAATGGGCGGGGGCGCTTGAAAAATAAACAAACTATTTCGATATTAAATAGAGTTATGCTTATCTGTGTGTCCTAAATACTGCAGTTTCTTTTATCATACAGGCATACGTTAGTGGCAAAACATTTTGTTAGCTAATAATCCAATCCAAGCTTATGACCACGCCTAATCAGACTCACACCAACGAAGACGGACACATCGACACGTATTGGCTCACAAATACTAATTGGGGGCTAGGGGTCGCTAGAATTTGTTTACAAACCCATTGTTTACACCTTTTATTTTCGAAAATAAACAACCGACTCAATTATTGCAGATTTAGAAAAATGTGCTTTAGTCTGTTGGGCTGCTACAACTGAAGACATTTCCACGCTATTCCACGTTCGCACCGAGTTCAAAATGCCATGCAAAGGCCCCGCATTCATTGGCCTCGTAGTGCCCTTTTTATTGGCACTGGCCACCGCTCAACTGCCTGGTGAACTGCCCTTGGGTCAGCCCGAGCAGGGGCAGCCGATGCAGCCGCAGACATATCAGCCCACCTACAACAAGGACTACACGCCACGCTACAATCCGCTGTACACGGGCCAGCAAACCGGACCAGACACCACCCCGTTCGACAATCCCCTGCTCGACAACCGAAATCCCAACGCATACAATCCAAATGCTTACAACACTTACGGTAACCGAGGATTGGGCTCCGGTTCTGTAGACCTCGGCGCCAATGTGGGTGGACCTGGAAATAGTCTGGGAGGAGGACTGGGCGGATTGAACGGCATCGGCCCGCAGTACGACCCGTTCAACAGAAACAATGTCGGCACAGCAGGAGCAAGCTATCGCGACATTTTCAGCGACGAGGACAACTTTTGCCCGGAGTACTGGGTGTCATTCAGACAAACCTGCTACCGGTTCATCCGATCCCCCAAGCGCAACTGGGCGGAGGCGAAGAAAATATGCAAAGCCTACAATGCAGATCTGATCAACGTGGACAACGTGGAGAAGCACGCATTTATACTCAAGAATCTCATACTTCAGAATCATCGGCAGAACCGATTCTTCATTTCCGCCCGTCAGACAGGGCCCCAGAATTGGGTCAACGACGACAACACCCAGCTCGTGCAAATAGACGACTCATTTGCCTTCGACGAACAGATTCCGTGGGAGAATGAAGACCTGCACGACAACCGATTCCTGGTCCAGAACGACCTCAACAACCAGAATCTCAATAATCCGAATCAGTTTTACAATCCCTTGCCCGGCAACGTCAATCAACGCAATCAGAACAACATACGCGGATTTATAGGTGAGCATTAAAAAATAATGATGCGGTTCTTTTAAATATATAATTGTGTTTTCAAGGTCCTAATCAACCGTATGGCGAGAATGGGTACGCCCGTGACCGCGTTGTCTACGCATTTTCCAAAAAGCGAGATCGATGGATGTTTATGCCTGCATACGAAATCGAATTGAATCTCTTTATATGCGAATCGAAGGTCCTCTACAGCCCAGACAACGTAAACATCAAGTTAGATGATAAGCGTCCCTACCACTACGGCCTCGAGATACGCGACATGGAACGCATTCCGAGGGGTCCGTATTTCGTGAAGCAACCCAACGACACGATCTTCGACGTGAACAAGAATCGTTTAATCAACGATGTAACCCTGAGCTGCCTGGCTGGCGGTTTTCCCACGCCCTCATACCTCTGGTATCGGGAAGTGTACGTCAACGACACCTTGGAGTATCAAAAGATCGATCCTTTGAGGGAGGACCGCTACACTATTTCGGGTGGGAATCTGATTATATATGATCCGAAACAGGCGTTGGATCAAGGCGCCTACCATTGCGTAGCAGAAAACAAATTCGGGCGCGTGCGGTCAGAAAGTGCGCACCTTAATTTTGGCTTCATAATGGAGTTTAATCTGAAGCGTTCCGGCGAGACGAGCGAGATGAACTGGGGCAAGTCGATATTTTGCGATCCACCGCAGCACTATCCGGACGTGCGCTACTACTGGTCGCGAAACTACTTCCCCAACTTTGTCGATGAGGATCAGCGTGTTTTCGTGTCCCGGGACGGCGCTCTTTACTTCTCCTTCATCGAAACTGTAGATCGGGCCAACTACTCTTGCACTGTCCAGACCTTGGTATCAGACACCGGTCGCAACGGTCCCTTCTTTCCGCTGCGCGTGACGCCAAACAGTAATTACCAGGCGTTGATTTTTGCCAACACCTTCCCGAAGGTGTTCCCGGAGGCACCGGTGGCCGGCGACGACATTCATTTGGAGTGCATGGCCTTTGGTTATCCAATTCCCTCCTACAACTGGACCCGTCAGGGGCAACACTTGCAGCGCAACTCGTATGTCACCAACTATGGGCGCGTTTTAGTCATTCAGAACGCCACCACGAACGACAACGGGGAGTACACCTGCACCATCACCAATCCCCACAAGACATTGGTTAAAAGCATCCATATCAACATCCAAATGCGTCCTGAGTTCACGATTCCGCTCAAGGATATGATTAAGGATTACAACAGCGACGTCACCTTCATCTGCGAGGCGTTTGCCATTCCGGACGCCAACTATACCTGGTACAAGAATGCAGAACGGCTGGATCCCCTGTCCATTAATCGCGACCGCTACATAATCCAGGACAACGTGCTAACCATCAAGTTTTTGGAGAAGGATAAGGACGAGGGCATGTACCAATGCGGCGCCCAAAATCAGCTGAAAACTTCTTTCTCCTCGGCGCAGCTCCGAGTACTTTCGATGAAGCCGTCCTTCAAGAAACATCCACTCGAAGCCGAGGTGTACGCCGTCTACAATGGCAACACTACCATTGTTTGTAATCCCGAAGCAGCGCCGCGTCCCAAATTCCAATGGAAAAAGGATGGCCAGCTCTTGGGCTCCGGTGGCCATCGGCGTATCCTGCCTAGCGGCACCCTAACTATAGCACCAACGTCACGAGATGACGAGGGAATCTACACATGCATTGCCACCAATCAGGCCGGCACGGATGAGTCTCATGCCCGCGTCATTGTGCTGCGTAAGCTAACTATCTTTAAAGCTTTTAGCTTAAAACCTAAAAGAACCATCTTTTTGCAGAGGAAATTCGCTTCATCCAAACCCCGCCCCAGCGTATTGTTACCAAGGAGCATGACCTGATCTACCTTCACTGTGAGGCAGCCTTCGACGAGCTGCTAGATATAGCTTATGTGTGGAAGCACAACGGCGAGGTCCTAAAGAACGATCACGATGGCACTGGACGCATTGTAAGTAGTCCCATGTTTAATATGCCAGTGCACTTATATAAGCTCATTGCAGGTTGTGGAGTGGAATAGCTTGACTGTGCACAACACCACCATGCGGGACGCCGGTGACTATGAGTGCGTAGTCAAATCGGCGGTCAATGAGATCAACAGCAAGACCAGTGTGGTCATAGAGGGGGCTCCAGGCGCCCCCGGTGGGGTTCAGGTCATTCAGATCAGCAAAACAAAAGCTATTATTGAATGGGTGGACGGGTCCAACAACGGCCGACCCATTCGCTACTACAATATCCTGGGACGAACCAACTGGAACCGAACCTGGGTGAATGTGTCGACCCACGTGCAGGCGCGTGAGGTTGACCGATACACTTCGCGCCAGCAGGCAGAAGTGACTAACCTGACACCCTGGTCGGCGTACGAGTTTAGTGTAACTGCTGTGAACGATCTGGGCATCGGCACCCCATCTGCACCGTCGCCGATCTACAGCACCTACGAGGACAAGCCGTACATCGCGCCCAGAAATGTGGGCGGAGGCGGTGGCAAGATCGGTGACCTGACCATCACCTGGGACCCACTGTTGCCGCAAGAGCAGCACAGTCACGGCATCCACTACAAGGTCTTCTGGAAGCTAAAGGGCGCCCTGGAGTGGGCTTCTGACGAAATCAACAAGCAGGACCACACTGGCGTGGCTGTGGTCAACATTCCGCTCAATAACTATTACACTGAGTACGAGGTCAAGGTTCAGGCCATCAACAGTATCGGAAAGGGTCCAGAGAGCGCCATTGCCGTCATCCACTCTGCCGAAGACATGCCGCAAGTGGCCCCTCAGAAGCCATTCGCTCTCGCGTTCAACTCTACGTGCTTCAATGTCACCTGGCAGCCGATTGACATGTCGCGCGAGAACATACGCGGCAAACTGATTGGGCACAGGGTAAGAATCCTTGCAGTTCTCATTGATTCACATACTTACCAGTTTGACTTTAGTTGAAATACTGGAAGACCACTCACCAAGAGGAGGACGCCGTCTACTATCTATCTCGCACCACAAGAAACTGGGCACTGATCGTGGGTCTGCAACCGGATACATACTACTTTGTCAAAGTAATGGCATACAATGCTGCTGGGGAAGGCCCAGAGAGCGAACGGTTCGAAGGTAAGGCGCATGGAACACTTATAAGAAGACACTACTAATACTAATCCTCTACAGAGCGTACATATCGCAAGGCCCCTCAGAAACCACCATCCTCAGTGCATGTGTATGGAATAAACCCGTCTACGGTACGAGTTGTTTGGCGCTACGTATCGCCCTCGCAGGATGAGGAGCCGGTCGAAGGCTATAAGGTGAGCATCCTGGATCCTTGAAAAAATCATAAATCATAAGCACTCTTTGTATGGCAGGTTCGTATTTGGGAGACGGACCAAAACATGATCACCGCCAACAATACCATTGTGCCAATTGGTGAGAAACTGGAGTCCTACATCAACACCCTGACTCCCGGCAAGAGCTACAACATGCGAGTGCTCGCCTACAGCAACGGAGGTGACGGTCGGATGTCGAGTCCAACGCTACGCTTCCAAATGGGCAAAACAACGCGTAACGCGGCTAATACACGTCACGGCCATAACATAAACACGGCCCTGATACTGAGTACATTGCTGTTCATCTCCACATTTTTTTACACACAACACTGAACAGAGCACAAATCTCGATGCAGCTAATCAGGTAGCTAGGAACAACGTCCATAACAAGAAGGATGCGCACAGCCTTATAGTTTAACTGGAATCCAAGAGTCTCGTTTTTTTTACGTGTACAAATCGATCAACATTCCGTCTTAATTTTAAACCTAAAAGTAACCAAAACGAATTAAGCGATTTAGGCAGTTTTTTTGAAAGCCTCTGCACCGAAATGATAGTTCATACATATGATAACTACTTAGGAAAGTGACCTTATATAAGATTAAGTAGCCCAAAGGGGGAACATTGTAACTTTTACAGCAATTTTTCGAGAATATTTTGGATTCAACAACGAAACAAGTCTATTAGAATAAGATCAAATTCCGTTCACCATGATGTATTGTATTTCCGTCCATTTAAAAAGTTTATTGAAAAAATAAATATATTTGTATTTTTCGTACCAAACATATATGAACGCATTTTTATTGACGAACTTGTATACGTAAAAAGCAGTGTTTAAATTATTATTTTAGGATATGAGATCTATAAAATGAGAAAAAGGAATCTATGAAAGAGATAAAGTGGCTATTAAAAAAAAAGTCACGACCCTCTACATTGAAGTCACAGCTGGTAGAAAAGCTTAAAAAACAATCAATTAAAAAGATTTTATTTTAGAGATTTGATTTTTTGTAACGGACTTTATATCTAAATGATAAAATAAATTAATATATTTTATTTAAATAATATAATATAAATTAAAATAGCCAGGCACCATTATAACTTGTATCCTTTTATTTCTGCATTATTAACGCATTAAAATAAAAGGAAAATATTTTCATAATTAGTTTATGAAAATTGTAAAATAAAAGATATGTTAAATTTATTTATTTGAATATTTTCCCTTCTTTTGAACGCTGTGTTGAGTCATTCATATATCGAAATAAAAATACGAATTTCCCCATCTCTATAACTATGTGACCGTTTTTGTTTTTGTGTTCGTAAAGAAATAAAAGATAGCACTGTTTCTGCACAAAAAGTAAATCTAAAGCTAATATGATTTTATAACGCATGCCAATTCGCGCTGGACTCCTGAATAGACGAACAAGTGATCCGCCCATGGTATTTAAGACAACCGGCGGAAGGTGAGCACAATGTCCATGGTAAATGGCTGGAATGGGTGTGGAGCGGGAACGCACGGAAATGGGAGCAGTGCCTCCTTACAACCGTCTCCTAAATACTTGCGCAGCACAGAACTCCGGCGCGTTGAGGACAACGACATTTACCGGCTGTCCAAAATCCTTGACGAAAACGACTGTTGGCGCAGGCTCATGGCGATAATACCGAAGGGCCTGGATGTACAGGCTTCGAGCGCTGCCGGCGGTTTAAACTTTTCAAATGCCATACAAAATGGGTTCAAGTACACAACGCAGGACGCGCTGCAAATTGACGAGGCGGCTAACAGACTAGCGCCCGACCAGAGCAAGTCCCAGATGATGATCGATGAGTGGAAGACGTCTGGCAAGTTGCACGAGCGCCCAACCGTGGGTGTATTGCTTCAGCTCCTGGTTCAGGCGGAATTGTTTAGTGCAGCCGACTTCGTAGCGCTGGACTTCCTCAACGGTAAGCCAAGGTTAAATTCCAAGGATTCCATGATCTGAAATAAATTTTTTTTTTACAAAAGAGCCCAAGCCAGATCGGCCCAGCGAAGGACCAGCCGCACCTATAAGTCTGGATTTAACAGAACTTATTGACGATGACATGGATGTTGACGGTGACGGCGATGGCCTTAATCCGAGTCCTTCAAATGTGGCTGCCCAGGGAAGTATTGGCCTCAATTTGGATAACTTTGACAAGCATATTTTGCCGCGGAACAAAAGCCTGCCCCAGCCGTCTGAGACTGTTCCTCCCATAGCACCGCCCCGTACCTCTCGCCTGCATAGGGACGCAACCAGCTTAAACAATGCCACCGAATCGACTGCGACGGCGACTGCTGACTGCGACCGGGTCTACTTCGGCGACCACGCCCAATATACCTAATCTAACAATTCTCAACCGCACCGAACAATTAGCGGAGCCGGAGAATCACCCTCGACCGCAAAACATCCCAAATTTATCCATACTCTTAGCAAGCTCAACACCTTCGGTGACAAGGCAGTCCACTTCTTTGGGCCCGCCAAACAGTCAGAATAGCTTGGCGGGTACACCAAACATACCTAAAATTACACTTCTGATTGAGAATTCTGCCCAGATAAGCCAGCCAGCGACGGAAGCAGCGGAAACGAGCTTAAACAATTTGCCCATGATAAGCGCATTAAATCTGAACACTACCAATGGAGAATCCCCGCCCCCTAACAGTGACAGTGACAGCAGCCTGAGTAATGATGACGAGGAAGGAGATGCTGACGATCCGGATGCCTCACTGCGAAACCTGAGCAACTCGGAGCAACAGAACTCTAATAACGATTCCAGCCTGACAACGGTGACTGGCACCAGCGGTGATAACAGCTTCGAAATGACCAACGACTCAAGTTCGACCTCGAACGACGATTATGGCGGAAATATTCCAAACCTGAGTGAACTGCATCCGTAGGGAAATGCGGATGCGCCCGTCCATAGTACCGATTTCAACATACCAGACATTCCGTTATACAAACTAGCTTAAGTTTTGCGTTGTTCAGCCTGCATGTATTTAAATTTTTGCCAACGTCGGCGTGTAAATGTGGACCTGGTCATCTTGTGCCGAAAGCACAAGATTCCATAGAATCTAAGATGCAAACTTTGACGTACTACTTGTTTTTGTTGTATCCATATCACGGCTACTGACATAGTCCATGACAAGCGCGGCGATATCAAATATTTCCGTTTCAAGCAAGCCATAAGCCAATAACCTATTGTAAAGATTTTTGTATCTTTTTTCTAAGTACACATTGTTTTCATGTATAAATATACTGACAAGGAAAAAATGTTTTATTATCCAAATCCGGTGCTATAAATGATGTTTTCATAAATGCACCTTAGCCCTTTGGATGGCCTAAGCTTAAGTCGTTAGACAAAAAGGGCATCGTCTATGAAAGGATTGTGGCACATAATTTATGGAAGTAAACTCAATGAAACCTCATACAGTACTCATCGAAGTCAACTTCCAAAACTTCATAATCTACAGATCTCAAAAGGAATATCAGGGTTTGGTTTGTTTTTGTTTTATTGGTAAAGTTTATGTTTCTTCATATCACAAAAAATACTAAAATATATAATAACATAAATATTTCTTTAAATTATAGTGGTGTTTAAGAAAAACAACTAAAATATTCAAAAACATTTTAATTTTTCTTATATTTTGGAAAAGTCCATAGTTCATTAAAATGATGTATTTATATCGTGAAATACATCATTTTTATGCAAAGAATATCGATATGTAACAACCCTAAAACTCCTAGACTAGTAGAGGTGGGGAACATCGATGTTCGGAGACATCGATGTTTTCATCGATGTTTCTTCACCTCTATAGACTAAAACACCTCCTCGCAGCGCCTCTTGGCTATTTTAATCCGAAATCAGCCAAAATTATTCGCAATATGGACGAGTCGGAACTGCTCTTCAATCTGTTCTATTTCCTATTCTGTATGGTGATCATCTACCCCCCCGAGGAGTTCCAGCGCCTGGGCTTCACCATAGAACAGCTGTTTACGCGGTTCCTGGGTGACGAGTACCTGGACTTTGTGGGCTATCATTTACGCCGAACTTCGCTTAATCTTTTTGTACACTCCTGCCTGCCGTTCTCCTACTTTCTGATTCATAGGCTCAAGTTTTCCGTCTTCGCCACCCAACAACCCCTCGAGGACTCCGAGCTCGACCCAGATTTTCCAATGCCGCAGGAGGCAGTTGCTTTTAAAACGCTCACTTGGAAGACTGCGCAACGGTTTAGTGTACTGGCCGTCCTGGCGGTTCCTGCTTTAATTTTTAACTGGCATCAACAGAACTGGAAACGGCATCCCATTAACAAGACCCTGTCCATGTATTCCAACTCACAGGGAAGCTATAGTGCTGTGGCCCGCGATATTAGCACAGAGTTCCGTCGACCGGACATATACAAAAAGAAACTGAACTCTATCAGCACTGTGATTGCAACGGAGAACTGGATTATCAAGACTACTTTGTACAATGTCCACTTTGCTCACCAGAGCAACACAGCGCTTAGTGTAGCCAAGGTCAGTTACATCGATCTCCTTTATTTTGAAACTGATACATATTACTTTCTTTACAGGCGGAGACGTACAACATCTCGCACCACGACCAAAACGACACGTTGCAGATGATAAGCATCATAGTGCGGCCGATGCGGCAGGGCGTATCAGACTTTCACATTCGAATCAACGCACTGGAATTCAGGAATCTGGAGGACCGGGTAAGGCGACCCATCGCCATTCCCTCCAACATACAGTTCCACCGTAACGTCATCGATCGTTTTGTGGACGTGTTCAAGGCCCAAGTCGCCCTCAACCCCCTCTTTCGCTCGGATGCTACGACGGACAAGTGCTTCGCGTGCATGTTAAACGAACCGAACACCAAGATCCACAAGCAGTGCGCAGACGTGGATCGCAACGGCGTTCCCCTAGCCGAGGATGTTTGCTGCTCCAACTGTTACTGCCGGCCCATGTGGTGCGTGGAGTGCTTGGCCCGGTGGTTTGCTGCCCGACAAACTGAAGTGGATCGGGAGGTGTGGCTGGAGCAGAAGTGCACCTGCCCGATGTGCCGAGCTAAGTTCTGCGTCCTGGACGTCAGCTATATAAGAGAAACCGATATTTCATCACCCACCCAGCCCAGCGGGACTAACTTGTCGTGATCTGGTACTCGGTCAAGGTAACTGATAAACAGGATAGATAGAAACTGCTCTCAAATTGAGCCTCATTCTTTATTGGTCAGATACGATTGTAACCACTTTGACTAAATGTAAGACTTACAATAACATAGATATAAACTTAAAGATATGCATATAGTTTAGTGCAATTATCACGATTTAATACTTTTAAAATCTAAGCAAACTAGCATGCAGGAGATAAGAATTTTTCTTAAGTACGATCGTTCCAAGCATGGAAGGAGATAAGTGATTGTGTGCTCACATGCCTTATTAAATATTAAAGCCAAGGGACATCAAGTCATTTGCGCAAAGTATCGTCTTCCCTGAAACTATTGCAATAAGTCCCTTGCCTTTCCATCTTTGCCTAGTTCACCCGAATCTGAAACAATAAAGCGTCTTGCCATGCTATATGTGCATGACATTGTAGACTATATAAGGAATACGAATAGAATATATAGCCAAATGCTTATGAAGGTGTCGTCTATCTATAAATTCGTTTCGTAAAAACTTTTATAGCTTTCCGCTTTGTCGCGTTGACTTCGCGTCGATGTTCCTGTCATCGCGGAGGATCCGGAAGATCCATTGGCCGAGGGCTTCGCCAGACCACTGTTGGAGGAAGAGTTTCGCACCGAAATCTGGAAAACAAATTGCTTATTAAAACGAGTCGACCGAAATAACAGATGCACTAAATTTTCCCAAAAAAGCCACTTATCATCACTGGTCACAACAATCACAGACGCTCAAAACTAATCAGAAGACATGTTCCATCGACAGTTTATGACTTAGCACATGATTTTAATCAAGTCCCAACGCATTTATTCAAAAAGCTCTCTTGACAGGTTGCTGCCGTAGAACCGTGCACAGCCACTTATTGGTCTATATATAATTCGTAGAACGAACCATTTTCACATATGTTAGCCAGTGACAAACGGTTGCGATTTGTTGCTATATATTTTGGGTATTGGTCTTTATACATATATCGATAAGAGGGTTTTTATTTTCAATATCTGATAGTGATTACTGAAGAGTCTTCATATGGCTGAACTAAAAAGACTTTCGGGTGCGAAGTGTGGTTTATTTTGCTTTCTTATTTAAATTTCCTTTTAAAAAGTCTTCAAATTCATTATTCTTGAATGTTCAAGAAAATATCAAGTGCAGTTTAGAAAGAATTCTAATCCAGATTATTCCATATTCACTATACAAAAAAGGACTATACGTTTTCCAATTTTAAAGAATCTGCCAGGATATTAAAGCTTTAGGCTTGTTCGTAACTTGATTCACAAAATCGTTAGTATGACAGGGTACTTTTCGTATAAAAGATGAATGAAAGCCCCACAAGATGTGTTTGTAAATTTCTTCCAAGTTCAATGCTCAGCCGATGATGACTGGACAAGTTAATAATCCGGCAGTCAATCGATCGGTCAGTGCATTTGGTTGCGTAAGAAGCCCCTCAGTATATAATGCACACCCCTCGAAACAGAAGCCATCCCCCCCAAAATTTTGAGTTAATTAATTTGCCTGGTAATGAAATTGATGCGTTGCCAAATATATGTACTTCATTCGCGTGCCTTTTTAATTCGACTCTTGGGTACTTTTTACCCCCAAAATACATATTATATGTGTATTATGGTGAAATTTAGTCACCTTGTTTTGCGAAGGGGTCCTCGTGACGCCAGTAAATTTATAACGAATTTATAAGGAAAGGCGTGTATGTCGGCTGGAGGGCAGCAAACCATGAGTATGCAAACCAGAACGCGGCCAAAACAGAAACGAACAACACGTTCGTATACATAGTATATTGATCTTGCACTCGACGGGCGCTTTGTTGTCGGGTTCGCTGTGTTTCTGTACCTTCTGTACTTGCAATTTGTGATAAAAGGCCTTTTGCCAAATTAAACAAACAATACCGAAAAGTGCGCAATGTTTCGAGCGCATTTTATGAGATTTTTATTGGGCCTTTTGTCTGGAGTTCGGCAAAGTGTTATTTTTATATAACCCTTTCATGGGTGTAGAGCGGTACTTCTGTACTTAAATGCATATACTAAGGGATTCTACGTCGAGAAAAACAATTTGCCATATCGTACTTTAACCGAGTCTCTCAAACACCTAAAATAAAATCAAAAAGTCCCTTTACAATCTAATCTTATCGCTTAGTTTTCCTTTACATATAAATCTTGACAATACTTCTCGCCTAAGGGCAAAGTACGCAAGAATGGCAGCTTCTACTGGAAGTGCGCACCTTAGAATATATTTTAAAACACTACAGGACCCACTACTTCCACTTATTATTACAATAATCCTAATTTTCGTAATCCAAATAAATAGAAATTGTTTAAAACTCACATTGATAATCCTATCTATCTATAACTATTGATCAAGTTGTATATTTTCATGGAAAATTCACTTGTTGCAATATGGGTCGCACACACCAATATCGGCTCAATGGGCTTAAATTGATAATAAATATGACTAAGTGGGAGTGGCGAACCTTTTCGTTTTCTTTCGAGGATCCGGAGGCACTGTTTACATCAAAAAGTTTACCATCCACCGCATCCCGTTTCTTGTTTTTCGACCGGAAGCGACCAGAACGGGAAATGGAAAAGTTCCGCCATTGATGGCTATACTCGCATCGGTTCTCCTCCTCGTTGAGGACGCTGTCCAAGTAATGTATTGTGGGCTCGTGGGCGGCTGTCATTGTGTTGCTCATCGGCGGCGGCGGCCTTCACCAAAATGGTTTGCAGGTCTTTTGGATACGATCCGAATCAATTGGAACTGATAACAGAAGTCGCGAAAACACTACCGCGATAGGCGAACCCGCACCGCAAATTAAGTTGAGGCGGCGGCGATGACGACAACAATGACGGTAGGGCTCTCACTTGGGCTCATCCACGACTATTTCGACTGTTTCTGTGGCGCGTGTGGTCTGCGACTGCCGACAAGTTCCCATCGTAGCCGCTATTAACCGAAAAAGCGCAGAAACGACAGCGGGCGCTGCACGGCTCTGAGCTCCAGGCCAGCTCTCTGGGACAAAGAACAAACGCAGTTCGTTGGAGTCGGCGATGACTTTTGTTGTCTCCGACGGAGACGGTGGCAGAGACGGCAGGAGAAGGAGAAAGAAAGCAAGCTCCAGACCGTGAGATTGCTCCTAACAGTTCGAGACTGTGCTGGCCGAGCAACAGTACATTATATATTTAAAATTAAATATTAATTTTTTAAAAATGAAATAAAACTCAATTCTCAACACAAAGTAAGACTTAAAACAAAGCCTACAAAACTGTCACTAATCCAAGTTTAATAGCCAAACAATAATTCACTTTCAGAACTTAAATTTAAAATGACATTGAAAATAATATTAAAATAAAAATAATAATATTCTAAATCGTTATAATTCTTAAAAATGGAAAAACCCTAAACTTCAATAGTAATATTTATTCTATAGTTTCAAAATTGAAAAACAAAATAAGCCCAAGACAGCTTTTCTGGCCAAACCCGACATCACTGAGCCTCCGGTTTTATAAACCTATTTATGTTTGTAGATATGTCAGGGAACAATAAGATACAATTATGAATACTCTAAAATATTCCTATAAAGTGTATAGATCTTTAAAGTTTAAAGATTAAAAATTAAACACAGTTTACTCCCGATATGTTTTCCGACAAATATTTTTTTCTTGAGAAATTCAAACAAAATCGAGGGCTCTACAGTGTATTGGCTCTAAGGGTATTTGGAAATCAACATGAGATATCATGTTCCCTCATCCAATCTTCGAAATGCACACCGATAAGTTGCGCTATACCTGTTCTGTCGATGATAAGCGAAAATAGACAAAACTAACACACAACTTGCCAACAATTATAAATGATTAGATCGCTTTTTGGAGCATTCACTTCGGACAGTTCTTTAACAGTATTTCTGTCGATATGGCAAGCAAACTTTGGATCGTTAGATGTATGAGGTGTACATATATACAGATGTGTCCACGAATCGGGCTCCTGGTGAAGTGCAGGTTGGCATCTGGGGGATAGATTTTATTTGCTGAGCAGTGCATGAGGTGGCATGAGGGGTTCATTATCATTGTGACTCAGCATCGCGGCCAGCTTACATGATACATATGTATATCTATAGTATTATTTACACTTTCTTGAGGGATATACAAATATAAGGTGTTAGGAGGTATTACCTCGGTTATCAAAAGACACGACAAATTACCATTATGGTTGTAATTCACCCACAGCCAAGGGGTTAGCATTTATTTACATAGGCAACTTTGTATTTTACAAAAGTGGTAACGTATAAATTCAGATGTGTGTGGAAGCCTATACATATATATTTATGTACTATATCGTTTTTAAATCTAGCAGGGACATGGCGGATATAATGTTAATGGTAACAAAATATTTGCCAATCTAGTTTGGCCATTTGTTTCAATTTACATTTATTTCCCTGGTCAATACACACAGTGCACTTTAACAATAAATTTAGCATGATTTCTACAGAAGCATTACCAGAATTCCAACCTTCCTCTACGCATTCCAGAGGGTACGTGTGTTATTAGCGTATCCTTGCACGTGCGAAAGGCAAAACAATCAAATAAAGACAAACGATAACTTGTAAAAAAAACACTTGGCCTTCACTTAAAAACGTTCTGCTACCTTCTAGACAACACTACCACCACTCTCACCGCGTTGGCGGTCACGCTCGCGATCTCGTGAGGACGCTGCTGGCACTGGTCGTTGCTGTTGGTTCTGCGGCTGTGGCTGGTTCGGTTGGTCCTGCCTTCCAGCACCAGCGGCATTGTTATTATTGCGGTGAACAAAATTGCGAATGTTCTCCTCCGTGTAGTCCACAATACGACGCTTTTTGCGGCGGGCATACTGCTTCTGCTTCAAATAGATCTTCAGAATGCCCTTCACTGTAATGAAGGTGAGACCACCGAGTAGAGTGCGATGCAGTGTGTTGTCTACCGAGTCAAACAAAATTCGTCCAACAATCGACGAAATGGTGGGCAGAAGAAGGGCCCCACAAAAGACCCGGGTGGCAGAAACTGGATCAGACAGGGCGGGTGTCGCCGGGTTGCTGGTGCTTTGTTGCTCGTCCTCTTGGTTTCTGTTGAAGATTTACGATTAAAGTGCTTTTATTAAAGACTACATATGTAGAAGCAAAGCAAGTGTCTTACAGGTTCGGATAGATAAGGTTCACAAAAGGAAACTTCCGGACCACAGTACCGCGATTGCGAATTAATCGCAGCAGGGCATCTTCCCAGCGAATCAAGCGGCCGAGTACCAGGCCAACTGGTATGGCTGGCAATCCGATCAAAAGGATAAGAGGGTCTCCAGCCTCCATTATAGACATACCATGCTCATGGCCCACGATCTAACAATGATACACAACCTTAGTAGTGAGAAAAATAATTATCTGAATGCGAGTTACCTGCAAGAATGTGACAGCTCCGTATGTAACGGCTGTCCAGTATAGGGATCCCACAAAGAATCCCGCTGCTAGAAACGGACTAAGACGCTTGATAAGATTGTCCATCGCCTCCAGAGCACCGCCGAACTTTCCCATTTGCGGGAACACAATAATATACTCCGTTTGACATTGCGGACAGGAGACGGACCGCAGGGCGTTTCCTTTTTGGGTCTTCTCGTCAATCCATCGATAAAGACAGCTTTGGTGCACCCACTTGGTTGTGCCGCGGCATTGACATGGCTTCACCCAAGCCGCGAGCCGATTGTCCTCGTCGGTGGCAAAACAGATCCAGCAGCAGCGTTCCGCCTCCATTTCTTCTGGTTCTCCGCCAACCAAAACTGTTGTCGAAGTACCAACATCAGTCTGTCCTTTGTCGGCAAGGGCAATAGTAGCGGTGGCCGATACAACCTCACCTGAACGGCTAACCACTGTTACGGTTGTCGAGTCATCACTAGCTTCTTGAGCCGGGCCGCCGCTCCCAGGAGCGTCTGTGTCGGAGGGGGGGTCCGCGGCTTTGTCAGACATCGTCGCTGAAAATATCACACAGCTGCACTTTGGGCTTGTTCAGTTGCGTGCAGTCGGACTTCTGCACGTCGGCTCGGTAGTTATTTGTCGATTCTATATTTTCACTGCTGTGTCAAGCGTATGTAAACCTTTTTATTATGTGATTCAACGAAACTAAGGCGAAATTAAAATAATTTGATATATATTCGCAGGCCACATCCGATGGGGTTTCGGTGTGACCAGATAGCCGTTGTTAGATTGGGCTGGGCTGTTGCACACCGCGCTGCTCTGGTCACACTGCGATTTGAAAATTGTTCATGTCCTGGCAGTCCTTTCAATATTAATTTGAATCGCAAGCCCATTTGAGGCAACAAAAATGAAACCTATCGATAAAAGATCCTCCCAAAAAAGTTTTCCCGTCAGTATCACTTTGATTTATGCAAACTGGAAATCTTTTCAGAAATATATTTTTGTAAATGTTCCATCCGAAACGCTAAGGAAACTACATTGCAATTGTCGCGACTATACGCTTACGTTAAATAATTTTTCAAACAGCACATTAAAATTATAACAAGAAAAGCCATTGAACCGGTGACATTGATCTCAGTTGAACGAGACAGAGACCGAATGCTCCCTGCGGGCGGATGGTCTTGGTGCTAGTCTAGTTCGTTGTTGACATTCTGTCGCCTCTGAGGCGTCGCCTGATCCTCAGAGTCCTCATCGTCAAAGCCTGACATAAGGCGGTTAAATATGTCACCAAACATCCCACCCAGTCCCGTCGGACCGACATTAGTGGCTTCCGGCTGCTCGTCAAAATAGATCACTCCGATTTTAGCCACGTACTTGAGGAAAGATGTATCTCGCTTTAGCGATGGGTCGTAGAGCTTTCGCAGGGCCCG
Source organism: Drosophila atripex (assembly GCA_035045925.1). NCBI lineage: Eukaryota > Metazoa > Arthropoda > Insecta > Diptera > Drosophilidae > Drosophila > Drosophila atripex. The sequence goes on along the minus strand of JAWNOP010000022.1, from coordinate 66,794 downwards.
GAAACCCGCCACTCTCTTCGTATCAATGAGCCGGAACAGAAAGTACAGGAAGTTGATAAGGGGCTCCTTGTAGGGAAACTCGTGCCGCAATATTTTTGAGTGAGACCTTGTGTACTCCGTAAAAGTATCCTCTGCGGTTTTGCGGTCCTTTAAAGATAGCTGCTGCAAAACAGCTTGAGCTAGAAACAAATCCACCTCGCTTTGGAAGCCCCTGCTCTGGCTAATTTTGATTAGTACTCGACCGGAGAGGCTGCCGTCTTGGCAGAGTAGGTAGTGATGGCGAGCCGCCTCCACGTTGCCCTCAGTCCAAAACACATGCCCAATCAATTTGTGCAGCACAGGGTGTCCGTACTGGCCATGCAGGGCGGTGCTCCACTTGATAGTTCTTTGCTGGAAGAAGAAAACTTTTTTTATAAATTCTATTTCGTATAGAAGGTTCCAGAACTTACGATCACGGTCTCGCGCTCCACCGTCGCGGCACTGAGCCCACCGATTAGGCCACCCCAGCGGGCTATCCATAAATCTGAATCTTCGGGCTGGGGTCCTCTCTTCTCTAGTGTATCCAGCAGGAGGAGGCATAGGTCCGCCGCACTGCTCTCCTGCCCCTTGGCCATAAGCTGCTTGGCACCGTCGTAGAGCAGGTCCAGACAGTCTTGGTAGCGTTTTTGGGCCGTGTAGCGGAAGTACAGGGTCCTATACATCATATGCGCCTCATAGAATTCACCTCCGGCCAGGGACTGCGCCAACTTGGCCAGGACGCGACTGACTCCGCGCTGGGCAGTCGATGCAGAGCTGCCACTGGCTGCTGTACCTGACTCGGCGGCGGCCATTTCCCCTGCTTGCTCTGTTTATTGCTAGGTTTCAACGCGACCTTTTCAACTTTTTGGAATCTTGATTTTACTATTTTATTGTATTTACATATATGGCAAGAGGAAGAGTGACATTACCAATGAAACGCGGGTAACCCCGTGAATGGTTGTTGCACCCATACATATGTATGTACGTAGATATGTACTTCATTTACGAAATAAATAATTTAGATTCCTTTGTCAACTATATTCTCCCTGCCAATAAAATGAAGAAAAATAGCAAAAATCAATACGTCATACACAATAATAATTTACATAACAATCTCTTAAAGACCTACATATGAACATCCTGATATCTTGTCGGCGAATCCCTGCGAATGGCGAATCCCATGACGAAAAAGAAGAACGGAACAGACCAGCTGAGGAAACAGGCCTGAGATTTGGTGCTTCTTGCCGATCCCTCGCGCAATGGACAGTGAGCTCAGGGAGAGCGACCCTGGAAAGGAGGAGCCTGCGAACGGAAGCCTCGTCCGGAACTTTGCGCCCAATCGATGGGTGAAGCTGAACGTGGGCGGACAAATATACACCACCACCTTGGACACTTTGGTGGGCAGGGAACCGGACTCGATGCTAGCGCGGATGTTTCTCCAGGATGGCAGCATGAAGCCCAGCGAACGGGATGAGCAGGGCGCCTACCTTATAGACCGCAGCCCACGGTACTTTGAACCCATTATTAATTACCTGCGGCACGGCCAGTTTGTCTGCGATTCCAATATTAGTGTGTTGGGTGTATTGGAGGAGGCACGGTTCTTTGGCATATACTCACTTGTAACGCATCTGGAAGAGCGGCTTGGCCAGCAGGACGATCCGCAATCGGACGACAGACCTTTGACCCGCATGGATGTCATCAAGGCCATCATCCAGACTTCTGTCATAACCGAACTGCGCTTCCAAGGGGTCAATTTATCTGGAGCTGATTTGCGAAAGTTGGATTTCCGCAACATAAACTTCAAGGTGAGAAAGGCGACTAAATTGAGAACTGTCCATTAACATATCCTCCATTCCCTAGTATGCCAACATGTCGCATTGCAATTTGTCTCACACCAACCTCAACTATTGCTGTCTGGAACGGGCGGACCTGCAGTATGCCAACCTGGAGTGCGCTCAACTGGTGTCCGTGCGCGGTCTCTGTGCCAATATGGTAAGTTTTTCCACTATCGACTATTTGGAATATAATCACTTCAATCTTAATGACAGGAAGGAGCTAATCTGCGCGGCTGCAACTTTGAAGATCCCACCGGAGTGAGAACCAACCTGGAAGGTGTCAACTTAAAAGGTGCCTGCCTCGAAAGCAGCAACATGGCGGGGGTGAATCTTCGCGTGGCCAATCTTAAAAATGCCAACATGAAGAATTGCAACCTTCGTGCCGCTGTCCTGGCAGGAGCCGACCTGGAGAGATGTAACTTATCGGGAAGCGACCTACAGGAGGCGAATCTAAGGGGAGCGAATCTGAAGGATGCAGAACTGACTCTGATGGTTACGCCATTGCACATGTCGCAGGCCATTCGATGATCAAACTATTTTTTTAAGGAAGGGGACAATACCATGTGCAATTACATATCACATATTGGTTAAAAATAACGACAACACGTAACCATTTTAAATTAAAGATTGTAAATAAGTATGATTTTAACCTTAGATCATAAAATAAACAGTATTAGGATACAACTTTTGGTTTATTTTTAAAATCTTTCTAAACTTCTTAGGAATTAGCTTAGAATTAAAACTGAATTCAAGCATAAATCTATGTTTTCAAATTGTTTTGCGACAACCCGTTAATATACACGAACCTGCCGCTTATTCAAAAATGTTTACCAACACTGATCCAGCCAGTGACACCACCTTGGTACTTTTTTGAGACATCAATCTAAACAACTCGGCGTTTGGTAAAAACAAAACTGAAATAGCAAATAATGAAATAAAAAATTATTTAAAGTCAAACAAGAATGTTCAAAGAACGACTGTGACAAGGAATTAGTACGATAGTTCCATTAGTGCGGTCCCATTAGATTTTCAGTGGCATCCCTTGGTATTTTTCAGGGCATCCAGTGACACCACCCAGGTACTTTCTTTTGAACGTCTGGTAACACCTGACATCGCAGAGAGCTGTTGCCACAAACGTCAAAACGTCAAACGGCAAACGTCAGAAACGTGGTTTTTTTTTGTGGCTTGTGGTTTGTTGGAAGCAGGAGAAGGTAGACGTTGCTCTGTAACTTGTGTAAATTCAGCGAAGAAAATTCTCGAGCAAAAACTAAAAACAGTTCGAGTACGCAACTTATAAACGAGATACGATGGAGAATCAAAGCAACGCAGCTCCCGCTGCCGCCGCCGCGGAGAATGGCGCTAACACCGCGCAGGAGGTATCATCGACAAGTAAGTTATCCCCGTCCAATTGCGCGACGGCGCCGCATAGCTAGAATGAAAGGCAACATGCAAGTGTGAGAATGTTATCATGAGTATTTTGCGCCGTGTTCGCCTCGTCCGTTTGCTAAAAGTGCATTGCACTATTTTCCGCATTTTAAAATGAGATCAAGGGCATTCTCGCAGCTGCGAACTTCGCCAATAAGGCATATTCCCTTGACCCCTTCCCGTTCTCGTTCCCGTTCCTTTGCTCGGCCATTTTACGAACGGTGCAAAAAAGTTGTCAAAATTCCGCCATATTTCTTTCTAGCAAACTCTAGCTGTAAATAAGAGTTGTCAAATAGCCGAAACTATGGGAGCAAAATTGTTGCAAAAAATGGTAATGAAAAGTAAGAAGCGAAAATGAAAAGAGGAGGAGGGGTGAAATAACTAGTGTGTATACATGTCGGTACGCGATCCACCGATTCTGTTGTTGACATTAATTACGTCATCGTGGCGCGCATTCTTGCGCGGATGAAAACGGCAGCAGGCTTACAATTACTAGTTGTCCGGACGCAAATAGTCCGGAATGAATCATTTTCGGCGACTATTTTGGCTGCTCTTGGCCGATTTGAGTTTTGGTGCTCGCTAATGTCATTTCTTGCATGCCGCGCCGCCTCTTTACCGCCGGTGCACACCAGCACAAGCCACTCCTCACATGCATACATATTAATTGAGAAATTCGCGTTTTGATGCGCTCATCGCTGAGCAATGTTTAGTGCGTATGCGAATGTATGTATGTAGGCAGTATGTGTGTGTGTGTGTGTGTTCTGCCGGAGCGTTGCCAACTTATTGGTCATACGTCAATATCGATATTGTGATGTTAGAAATTCATTTGTTCCAACAAGCACACGAAATTTTGCTTTTCATGTGCCCCAGCGCCTGTCGGTTTGTGTTAAAAATTGCCTTTCTACAAGCAAGAACGTACACGTTTTTATTTTGCCCTCATTTTTTTTTTTGTTGGAATTGCCTCGGGTGGCAACTCTACTGCATGTTTTCCATGCAAATTTGTTTCTTATTTTCGTTGATGACCGGTGCCGGTGTTTGCTGGTGCTTTTTCGAGCCGAAACAGTTTTTTGTTAGATTTCTGGGGCGTGGAAACCGGTTTATCAGTCCCAATATCACCTTTAGTCCAGCATAAAACGAAAGTGATAACAACACAGGTCCGTCGGGGGCGATAAGAGCAGTCGGTACTTGGAATTTTTGATGTCAGCAGATTCTACCACAATGTATTTTTTGCATCGTTTCTTTTCTGTTCAACAGCTCAGCCCGTAGAGCCCACAAAGCGCTCTTTGCGCGTGCAAACCTGGAAGAAGATCCAGGAGGGCAAGGTGGGAATTGGATTCAACAACATATTCAACCGTATTCCTGCATTTGTCGATGCCGATAAGGCTGCTTCATTGCTCATCAATGAGGAGGAATTCAAGAAAGCACGTAAGTGTACCAGGACTTTATTCCTAATCACAGGCTTACGTTGATCTAACCCCAATCTGCCCCCCACCTCCACAGAGCACATCAAGGTCAACATTGATCGCGCCTTGCACGACTTCAAGGAAAAAGCTTTGCTGGCCGACAAGTCGGTTTACTTGCCCAGCACTCGTGACTCTTCGGCGCTGTGCCTGAAGGTAGATGTGCCTGCCGATGCCACAGAGGAGCAGAAGAAGGAGGCATTGCGCGTGCAGGATATCCAGAAGTTCCGTTCGGAAATTGCTCTGGACAGTGGTCTTAAGCTTGACATGGTCGTGATCGGCTCTGTTGTGGTTTCGCGCGAAGGCTATCGCATTGGCCGTGGCAATGGGTTCGCCGATCTAGACATTGGCCTGCTCATTGAACTGGGCGCTATCACCCCGCAAACAGTGATTGTTACGATCGTGCACGATCTGCAGGTGTTGGACACATTGCCTCTGAACCTGTTCCAGAAGTACGACACCCCAGTGGACATTATTGTTACACCCACTGAGGTAATCCGTGTCGCCAAGCGTTTGCCGCGTCCCAGTGGCGTTTTCTGGGAGTTGTTGTCAGAGCGTCGCTTGAAGATATTGCCTGTTCTGCAACAGCTTAAGGAGCGCGAGGAGAAGGCCGGAAAGTCGATTTCATTGAAGGAGGAAGACACCGATGTGGAGCAGCATCAAACCAACAGGCGCCGTGGTCGTGGTCCGCTGCGTCGTCGCTTCCAACGAGGAAACCCAGGACGCACCACCTCACAGACTGACAACGAGCAGCCAGGCGTAAGTTCCAAAATTTAATCGTTTTGGTGGAATTTTATAATAACTTTATATATTTTTTTAACAAATAAACAGCAGGAAACTACGCAGAAACGTACGCCTAGGCGTAAGGGCCGTTTCGTTAATCGCCGCAGACGCGCAACTAAGGTTAGTTGGTTATAGACTCTTACTTTATTTTGCAAATTAATAAATAAACTAATTATTGCAGTCTGAGGGCGAACAGTCTGGAGTGGAGGGAGGTGCTAAGAGCGAGGATCGTAAGTTTGATGAAGCTGGCGCTGGCGAGCGTCGTCCGAAGAAGAACAAAAATCGCGGACCGCGTGATTTTTGCATCAAGTTGACGAATTTGACCCGTGATATTCGCGTCAAGGACCTGAAATCTGAGCTCCGCAAGCGCGAGTGCAATCCAATGTCTATTACCTGGAAAGGTAAGTGAAGAAATTATTATTTTTTTTGACGATATGCTGACGATTCTGAATTAACAGGTCATTTTGGAAAGTGTTTCCTGTATTTCGGAAACCGTAATGGAACTCCCAGCACTCAGGATGACGTCGACAAGGTGATGAAGTCACTCAACGATCTTTCGCTGACCATTACCACCGGTGGCGAGTCCGCCCCAGCAACCGCAGCGGGGGCTGAAGGTGATGCCGCTGTGAAAACGGAGCCAGTGGAGTCTGCAGTGCCGGTTCAGACCAAGACAATAAACGTCAACGTCGAATTAATCAAGTTTGGCGCCAAAAAGAGTGCAAGCTCCACTGCCGCCAATGCTAGCGCTGTTGAGGAAGGTACCGCTGCCGGCGGTGCGGAAAATGGAAATGAGGCCGGAGCTGTTAGTGGCGGGGATGCGGGTGGTGCTCGTATCGAATCTGTGGACACCACCACAGTATAGTATGACCCAGGAGTCAGCTCAGCCACACAATGGTTGCGGCGGAAGTCCGCCGGCAGCATAACGTTTGGAGTTCATCGAAAAAAGTAACATTTTGTTTAGAGAAAGTCTAAAAAATATCACTCACACAAAATATGAATATGACATGAACTCCAGACACCCAAAAACAAACACTCACAAACACACCCACACACACAACCATAGACACACATAAAGAACATTCAGCTACACACATGCATACACTGAAGATCATATTTTGCAGCTTGTAGTTTCTTCTCCTTCATTATTCTAACAACAAGAGCAAAAGCAACATTTTCTAACTCAAACCATTGACGCTTTTTTTTAAACAATTGCATTTGTTTTTGCCTAAGAAAAAAACAAAACGAAAATTCGTTGAGCAACTTAACTGAAATTTAAATTAGTTACAATCATTGCAGAAATACTCGTTCCACACACACATAGTGGAACAAAATTTCTATAATATATAATCGTTTACTAACTTGTTCCTGTGGCAGCCCACAGTCTAAAGTTAATGATGACCCTTTCCTATCAATTTCTCATTTCGTTTTTCTCGCCCTTTTTGCAAATAATATCCAGCGACCTATCTCAATTATGCAGTTGACCTGCTTTTCGAGTGGGACACTACGGGTGAAGATAAAATATTCTTAATATTTGTAATATTAATCGCAAAAAACCCAAATAAAACGAAAAATCGTAAACGAAAAATTGAATTAAACAAAAAAACTATTAAAATGTTGCATTTTTGCTGCGAAAATAATTAAAAAAAAAAAACAAATATTGTAATTTTTGGTTAGTGTCTTCACATTAACGAAACACCAATACCCCTAATTATAAATTTTAACAAGAGATCAACAGAAACGTGAAACAGCAATTATACAATGCAGAACATATTATTTACTCTTTTTTATACAAAGAAAAGGCGTTACAAAAAAAAAATGTGAAACATGAATGAAATATAACTTGAAATAAAAACTAAAAAAAATCGAAACATTTGTGCAGTGCTATGCTTAGTTTATTTTGATTTTCGTTTAAAATCTATTTATTTATATGTACAAAGGATCTTAAAACCTATGCAGACCTGTGAAATACCCTAAGGGATATCAAATTTCTTTATATATCATTTATATACATATACAATGATGAAATTCAGCAGAGTTCGAAAAATAGGTTCTGGTACTTCTGTGGGGGTGGGGTGGGATGGATTGGATGTCGTATCGTAAGTTGTCGCTGGGTGCGTGGGCGTTAATTATTTGTGCTTTTGCTTTGAAACCTATAACGATCATGCGGTTCTGGGCTTTCTCTATTACTGGGGGCTCGTTGCCTTGTCCGACGTGCAGCCGCCTGCCTTCTCTGGGTTCAGTGCCGCGTCAGGCACTGTGGTGGGCTGTGGAGACGGAGTCCGGTCTATGAATTCGATGCTTTCGCTATCCTTGCAGGCTGCTCCCTTTGCCCCCGTCGAGGAGGATGATGGCGCGGCGTCAGCAGCTTGCACGATGCTAGGATTGGGCTTCTCCTGGATGGGTGCCAGACTATTGACTATGGAGTTGGCCATCGCCAGCTCCAGCTCGCGCTGCCAGTCGTTCTCCTTCTGCTCCATGGCCTTCCGCTTCAGCTCCTTGTAGCGGTTGTAGACGATGAACTCCTTGACGAGCGCTGTCTCCGGATCACTGTCACGTTGCGCGGAACGCTGCTTTGCCAAACGCTTCTTCTTCTTGTGAAGAGGTCGTGTCTCCACAATCATCTCCTCCAGCTCCAGACAGGGATCACAGTTCAAATGGTCTTCGGGGGGTTTGAAAAGGGGTTTTGTCTTCTTATCGAGGACTTGTTGAAAGTCAATATTCCTCAGAAGTGGTGTCTGATGCAGCTCCTGCTGCGTACTTATCCTGGCGCCAGGGTACGGGGAGAGCAGCTGTAACAAAATAAATAAAACTAAATGCTGCCACTAAATGGAGCCATCATCATCTCACTTTCTGCAGCAAATCGACAAAATTGCTGGACCAGTAACGAGGATAGTGCACTGGAGTGTTGAGAATATTCTTGATTTCTGCCAATGGCGTGTTCGAGTGCACTACGAATGGCCGGGTGTTGCCCCGCATCTCGTAGGCCACCACGCCCAGGGACCACCAGTCAACCGGATAACTGTATCCTGCTGTAAATGAATTGAAAACGTCAGGATGCAGTCAATTAACTACAGCAGCGCCCTATCCCCCACTCATCCTAAAGTGCGGACGGAACATGTATCGGTGTAATTTCATTTTTCCCCAACATCCACTCACCCACTTCGTCCAGGGCGCACAGGAATACCTCGGGCGCCATATATGGCTTCGTTCCCGACATGCTGCAAGCCAAAGCATCCTTTTGCAATCTTGTGGCAATATTAAAATCAGTCAAATGGGCGTGTCCTGTAATTAAATTAATACGGGGATGAGACACAAATTTTGGAACGAGAGTGCACTGATGTTGGTTTAATTTGTTTGGGGAAAGGAAGTTAGCTTTGGGCGGTTTCGATGCTAATATATCCCGGTATACCATATTTAATCCACTTATCGGATAGTCCTTGGAAAGCATCAAGTATCTGTCATAATAAACCAGCTGTAATACTATAATGTTTAGTTTTTTCTTTAAAAGAAATTATGACTGTAACAGTATAGAAAAATAATCCCCAAATCTGCTGTTTGTGTTAATGATACTTTTTTAAATATAACCTTTACATAGTATTATTTAGATTCAAAAATAAAATAAAATGACCTTAATCAGTGAACTATATATTTATAAGTTAATGAACAGAAATGCCACAACTTTGAAGTGTTAACCCTTAAGGGAGAAACTTTTTTCAAAATTAACTTTTTAAGGAACTGTTTTAATCCTAAAATCTCTATAAGAATCGGCCCACTATATCCAATACTTGCAAGAAAAACCTCTTTAAGCCGAAATTTAACTGAAAGTGTGTATAAACTTCGGCTGTCTCAAAAGTTACATTTTCCATTTGTTTTTTGTGTTTAATAACATTTTGGCCACAGCATGTTTCCCTGAATACCTGGCGGGTGACATCCAGTTTCTGTCTGGATTGCCAATGAATAATTTGTGACTGCCCGACCTGACTATCTATACGGAAATACATTTGGGACCCTGGAACACCGTGCACGAATCGATAAATGTTCGAGGTTCGAGGAACAGGAAGGAGCATCAGAGCGAACTGTGGAGGCAGGACGACGAAGCAATTCCTGCGTGTCAGGTGGGAGGGCAACTTTGACACTTTCACATGGCACGTCCTGAATACTTACCGGCATCATCCAATAGAATATTATCGGGCTTAATGTCCCTGTGGACAACTCGTTGCGTTTGAAGGTACTCCAGCGCACTGCCAAGCTCGCACACTAATAAGGCCACACTCTGCTCGGAGAACTCCACCTGCAAGGATGCGGGTTTCTGTTTTAGACAAGGGACCAAATGGGCAGGGTAGCACCACGGAAGAACTTACTCGGTTCTGTAAGTGATATCTCAAATCGCCGCCAGTCAACAGGTCGCAGACCATGAATAAATCCTCCTCGTCTGTGGAAAACAGAAGAAGTTCGTATATGTGTGAGGATTATGGCTTGAAAATAAATTCACAAAGGTAATTTGCATTTTGATTGCCAATCAGCAGCAGCGGAAGACGTATGTATGTAAGAGTATTATAGAAAAAATGGACACGAGGGAGGCCGGAGGTAAAAGGTAGAAAAAACAGATACCTGAAAATTTGCATACGCCAGCAAGGATATGACAGAACAATAAAATATAACTCTACCTTTCAAAGGGATTAAATGGGGATGAGAGTCTTAAATTTTATTATAAAAACATATGATGATAATGATTTATAATTTGAAAAATATGCGACCCTTTAAAAATAACAGAAAAATACTATAAATTAAATTCGAATGTGCAAATTTTAAAACTTTTACGGTACCACTTAGACCTTGAAGGGTTAAGATTCTTTCCTGGACTGTTTTTAAGACTCACCTTGAAATGAAAACCACAAATTGACAAGAAATGGATGCTCCAGCGAGGACAGGAGTTCCACCTCCTTGATGACACCGCCCAGAGCGCCTCGTAGTTCGCATGCCGACCGACTCACATACTTCATGGCGTAAAGGATGCCGTTGTCGCGTTTCTGGACAATGCAAACCTGTCAAGCATATAAGTAATGTATTCTTTGGACCCAACTGTCACTATAATGACCCACCTTGCCGAAACTGCCCTTGCCAATGGCACGAAGAATTTGGAAGTGATCGAAATTGACTGCGAAGGCAAAAGAAATGGCGTACGATTATTGTCAGGTATGGGCCGAATGGGTTAATCCTTCCGAGAGTTCTTTTTCAATCTACCGCCCACACACCCGGTGACTTCCAGCTTTGGGCTTCATTCTGGGTTTGAAGCACACAGCCCATAGTGGGTGGGTTATCAAGGTGGATGGACTTTGGCATAATCTGTCGCAGCTGATGCCTGAGGCGAGGACGCAGGGCGAACGGTGGCAGTGCATCCACCTGCAGAAGGTCCAGGTTGGGATACCTGTACCCTACCAACGCCTCAAAGTGATCCCTATCCATGTAGCTGATCCTGATCTCTCGCAGCCTCTGGCATGCGCAGTTTAGGAGCATCCTAAAGTCCTCCCCCTGTATAGGCACCTCCAGCAGGTTGAGCGCAATCCTGTCCAGTCGCAGCCGCCAAATACTTTCCAAGATGGAGCGACAGCGCTCGTAGGTCTGCAGCATGGCAATCTGGTCGGGGAGCGGGAGTTGCTCCAATACCCTGATCAGACACAGCTCCGGCATCAGCTCCATACCGCGCCTATACCTCGGGTGTGTGTGCGGTAGAAATTGTTCCAATTCTTATATATTTATCCCGTCACAGGTTCTGGCTACTTCGATGTTTTTTTTTGCCTAGTCTAGTCTACTACTTACCATCGTCGTTGCCGAGCAGACTCGCGTCGGATCTGCTCGATGTGTTGGCCCCCATAGCACTACATCAATGGCTCCGCCCGCCTTCTTTTTCGTAGTTTCCCTGTGTTGGTTTTGTCGGCGCAACTTCCTCGTTGCCTTTGTTGCCTTGGTGTCTGATTTTCGCTGTCCCACTTTTTTCTATTGTAGCCAAATAGGATGCACCTGAAACAAAAGACGGAACGAATGGAAAAAGTTAGGGCGAGAACAGGATATTCAATGCAAACAACTCATTGTCCTAACTAGGGACGTCAGTCCTAATTGGAAAAAAATAAAATCGACGTTTTCCACAATATAGACCCCAGCGAAGGTTATATCTTAGCCAACAATCATCCGATTCTTGAGCGGAATACCTTAAACGATTTGTAGATCAATTCTCCTCCAATCTGCTTTAAAATCTGGATACAAAATATTTTTTTTCGATTTTTTCTCAAATTTTCTGATGGGTCCCCTTCAAAAATGTGGAAAATGCGTGGATCGAGAATATGGTCCCCAATGAAGGTCATATCTTTGCCAACAGTCATCCGATTCTTGAGCGGACTACCTTAATCGATTTGTAGATCGATTCTCCATCAAACTGCATTAAAATCTAGATACAAAATATTTTTTCGATTTTTTTCAAATATCCTGGAAGTTTCCTTTTCAAAACGTGGAAAATGCGTGGAGGGACAATATGGCCCCCTAAAATGGCTATATCTTTGTCAAAAATGTTCCGATTCTTGAGAGGAATACTTCTTTGAAGATTAATACATCAATCTGCTCCAAATTTTCGAAACAAGTTTAAGCCATTTTATTTAAGTTTCAATTTAATTGCTGTAACTTTTAGGCGCTGAGTTTTCTTATAGGAACCTTGCCACACCAATATTTAAGAGGCCTTTGAAAAAGCTGTCACAATTCGATCTGTACTGTGTTAAAGAACACTTGGTACTTGCCAAGGGAAGTCGAAATCTTACAGGCGACATTGTCCTCGAACCCACTCAGAAAACCTCCTGCGATGAGCTGCGAAGAGTCCATAGACATCGTGGCTAAGGGAAACGGGCGGGAGGCAATCGTCTCAATACGCCAGAATGAGCTGATCCGGAATTTGCGTGCTCTGGTGGCCGTTCGCTTCGAAGAGGCAATCGCTCGTATTGTTTTGGTCTTTGCCGGCGAGGTTCTCCGGGACGTCGGAACGATAAATGGCCAAGGTATTATCTCCGGCGTCACGGTGCACGTCGTTTGTCGGCCAGAGCAGTCCCAGGGCGGGGGCGGCCATGGGTCCTCTCCGGGGGCCAAATTACCACCGGTGAACCTGTTAGAGCGTTTCTTCAAATCTAGGAGCTCCGCCTTCTTCACTCATTTGCTGGACGAACCGGGACTGTTGCGGTCCCTATTGCAGTCCGATCCGCGGATCCGGTCCCTGCTCGAGGAGAATGTGATGCTGCGTCACTACCTGAACAGCGACAGGAACCTGCGAGAGTTGCTGGCCTCTGCGTTTAGTCCAGCTAAGGAGGAGATGAGTCGCCGTCGCGATCTTTACATTCTGCGTATGGAATCGGTGTCCGGTGGACATAAGCTATTGGGTCGCCTGCAAGTCTGTATGCGTCAGAGTTATGAAAACAATGTGGCCATGACGTTTCAGCATCCGTCGCTTGGCTCCAAAGACGGCACGAATCCTCAGCGAGGATTCGAGAACAGGTGCCCCTTACCCAATCCTTGGCAACGCACCGCGACTGCCGCCGACATGGATTGTGCCCAGAACATGGCCGTTAGTCTTAGGAAAAGGTGCAAGCAAGTGATGAAGACTTTGGAGCTCGGTGACATAGGAAAGTCACTAACTGCGGTGCGGGAGCTCGGCGAGTCGGCGGTCTTGGCGCGTCGCATCTTGGAGCGCCGTATTCGTGCCAATCAAATCAACGCCACGAACTCCTCTGCCTCCGCCTCCACTGCCGCCAACAGTTTGGGTGCCACCAGAGCTGGAACAGGCACTGCCATGCTACGGATCAAGATGGGCAACTCGAGAGATGGGAGCTACAAATCACAGATGGAGCAGCTCCAACAAATGGGCTACAAGAACCGGGTCCGTAACATATACGCTCTGCAGGTCTCACTGGGCAACGTGGAGAGTGCAGTGAGACTCCTGGACCATTGGAATCGCTCAGAAGAATGATAAGATCAGTTTTTACTCACTCTGTTTTGTTTCGTTTTTGGCCAAATGAATGTCTTTATATCCGAATGAAAAATGTAACGTATGCAACTGAAATCCATAAAATTAATAAATCTCTGTTCTAGTTCGGAAGTTATTTTAATATTTTAAATGGAATGTCATATTCAAAATAGACCTTTAGGGTCTCCAGCTGATGTTGTTTATTTCTTAAATAAATAAAATATATATGTACGCTTATTAAAGGATTTAAACCTTCAGTAATTGTATTCCCAATCCCTTCTTTAAAGACTCGCTGTTATTACATCAAAAATGTGTTCATCAAACATCTACAGCATTTCCCGCCGGCGCTAATGTTGCGAAACAATCGTCCATTTGCTCCAGCCACTTTGCATTTAAATATTTTATGAAATCGGAAGAGTACAACAGGACAAAGAGCCGAAGAATACACAACTGAGTCCTTTGAAGTGATGCCTCAAAAAGACGGTGTTAGCCAGCCTCCCCGCAGACCACGTTTCACCTTCAAATGCCCAAGGAGATTGGGTGAAATGCAAACATGTTTCGGTTCCCATGTCAGTTACATTCTGGCCATTTGATGCTCAAAGTTACAAACAGCAACCATCATACTCTTAAAGTACAATCCTTTTAACGTACTGCTTGATTTAATTTCCATAACTTAATCGGAGGACTGAGTTTATTGGTCCAGCTTTAAGGAACACTTGAAGCTCTTAAAAGGGGCATCCTCAAGGCATGCTCCCCCAACACGGAAGGCTTTTTTTTATGGATGTATACTTGTGGTGTATCGTTAGGTGACAGACTGAGTGGAAAAAGATATTGGATTTGGGACACGGCTTACCTTAGGAGGTGGTTGTAAGGAGGCAAGCCTCTGAAAACAAGAAGGCTCCTTGAGCTTTCATAAACACGTTTCGTTTTTGTCATATTTTGATAAGCTGTTCATTTCAGAACTCTTCAGGAGTCTAAGCCCAAGATGAACCCTTTTTTATGACTGCCTGGGAGTAGGACGGGGAGGCGGCCCACGCACACTTCATACAAAGTTACACGCCACAATGGTTTCCATAAATAATCCTACAAAATTCGGGTTATTGGGCTGGATTCATCTGATTCATCTATTGATTTTACATAATTAGGATTCGCATGATTTGGTCGCAACCAAAATAGGTCAGACGCCCGATTTCTGTACAGTCAATTAGCTAATGAGCTTTTAATATACACTGTATGGAACGGATGATTCATCAAATGATTGGAATCTAAATGGAGGAGAGAAGAGTAGATCGAAAATCCCAGTGCCTACATATCCTGCCCCGAATGGCGTCATTAATCAATGGAATTGTAGGCCTTAAACACGATTGTCAAATATCGAAAGACGAGCAGTTGGGCAAAGTTGTCACAACAAATGTAACCAGAATCAATCAAAGAGCTCCCACAATCCAGTTTTGTTTGTTTCCCCCTTTATTTTAGGCAGGAGTGAGTGTCCGAAGGATGCTGGTCCTAATTAGAAAAAACTCTTAATTAATGGTCCAAGATGCCTCATATTTTCCCCAGTTCTTTGAACGTGACCCGGTCTCTTGGCCTGAAAAATTAATGAGCGCAAAAAGACAATGCGGCGTCATTCACCTATCCCTCTGTTCATCCAGCCAGCAAGGACCGCCAAGGACCCAAGCCTTCATTAGCAGCTGGGCAATGGGAAGAGCAAACACCGAAAAATCAGCATAAAAATTAGCATATTCCAAAAAGATTTTTATTCGTCCTGGCGCCGTTTTTCCCTTTCGACGACCTCTAATGAGAAAATGCCATGGCATTGTGGCTCAGAACCGAAAAAAACAATCAGTCCATGTTCGCTGAGCCTGCGAATAATGATTTAAGCCGATCCGAACTTAAAACTTTTTGATCCTGAGTGACAGAATCAGGATGCAGGCGAATGACAGTGCGGCAAGTGGCACATTACTCCCTGCTCTAAGCCCCTTAAAGGATTACAAATGATGACAATATCTGAGTCTCTGACACATCTGACTGTGGTCACTTCTGAATCGACGCTTTTGCTTTTCGAAATTTCTCAATTATGGTTTATTTAGGGCCTGGCCACAAAAGAGGGCAGTTTTCAGGACGTTAACACTAATCCTCGACACTAGGGAAGGACTCCGCCGACTCATAACCGTATAATCCGCCATACCGTAAGCTCCCTAACGGTCCAGGGTCCCATAAACAGACGCATTTTATGGCGATTTCCGTTTATGGTCTCGCAGCTCAAGGAACATTTATTATTTAGATGATGTGTCCTGTCGCGTGTTGTGTTTGTTTGTTTTGCATGTTTTATGATTTAAAAATTTGATGACCCCGTCACACTCGTCCTTTATGTGTGAACTTCCTTCATGGAATTTGAGTATGCTGTCCTCCAAGCAGATTGTCTATTTACAGGATTTTTCTGGTAAGCCATTGTGTTTTTCCCAGGAAGTCTTCACGCTCTACGAACAGTGAATGGTCAATCAAGGATCTGGATGTCATAAAACAAAACAATACTTGGAGATAATTTCCATTTTGAATTCGCCATATTGAAGAAATTGAATTAATTACTAACGAGAGCCTTTATTGATGCCAGCTCGGATAACCATAAATTTTCAATGGAACAGATGACATCATCGTCGCCGTCTCATCCGATTCCAGTCCAAGGAGTGGAGAAAAAAATCTATAATTTGAAACGACTTGATGGAGCCGGTGGTACTCATGTTTATGGGCCATTGCTGGGCCTGTTCTCGTCTGAATTAATTTACGTAGGCCGGGAATCAGTAAGACGAAACTCCTGAAATGTCCTCTTGTGCTCGAATGCTTTCCATAATCCAAATCAAAAAAAAAAGTGCGTTTCTCTTCTATTACCGCAGACAGGCAAGCAGTAGTCGATGGGGTGAGGACCATCCTAACCACCCTAAAAGCCCGTCAGGAATCAAGTTGACACGTAAATTCCATGCTAGCCAAAAACAGAATGGAGGAGTTCATTGACATCCCGGGTCGGGGGGTCGTTTCTTTTCATTTCATTGGACAGAAGAAGAAAAAAAAGCAGTAACAGTGTAGTAGTAACCTAGGACCCACACTCTCTACCATCGCAGACAAACACAATTTGCTTAAGTCAGCAACGCACTCGAGGAATATTTGCTGTGTGCGATGGAAATTCTCATAACACTCACAAGATGAACCAAGTCGCTGCCAGGATGCCTTGCTGCCTGGCTGGGAATGGGGATGCGGAGGTTACCACTTTGTTTCCTTTGAATTTATCGATTGGCATTGCTCACATGCACGGCCAAGAACATTGTGCATTTACTTTGTGAATATGGTATGTGCTTGCATGTGCACTGGGTCCCATTCAAATTGCACTTGAAATGTCCTGGTCCGAGTTTCTGGCTCATAACATGCCAAGACATTCCACCCACAACTCCCCACGCCCACTTTCACACTCAACACTGAACAATTGGGGCTACAATAGAAGAGGTCCTTTGAAAAAAGTGGCATCTGAATTTTTTCTGTTTACACTGCCCGAGATAAGAAAGGACTTTTCAAAAGTAGTTCTCAAAAAGTGTCTTGGGATATCGTTCCAGAAGGACAATGTTTAATTGAAATTCTTAGAACTGAAAGCACAGGATATTAGGCTTTCTGAGGCTAACGTTAGGAAGTCCATAATTTCGACCGCAAATGGAATGTTGCATGTTCTTGTGTGCCTGTTCGATGGCGTGTACCTGTTTCGGTAGAACGAACACAAACATATCCTTTATGTTTTTTTCTGCGTCTGCGAACCCTCGATGGATGTAACTGGCGCCGGCAAAAGTCACGCGATTCTCTAGATAAGCACTCACACTGCGATATGCAACGTGCCGCTATTACCAACGCCGTTCCGTCGGCAATTATTTACGTTTTCCGCCGCTTGGCGCCGCCGTATTTTGGTCCGCCTTCCACCCACACCGAGCAAACGTTATCCTCGAACTGGAGCCGCTGTCCTGCTCCCTCATTGTTTACAGTTTTCCCCACAAAGGACCCGTGGCAGAGAGGGCACGGCGCAAGCGCCTGAAACTGGGTAAGGGAGCCAGGACATCTGTCCGCTCTTCTCCACTCTCTTTTTCCAGCCAGTCGCTGGCGGCGGGCCTTATGAATGAACACCAATTAGCCATGCTAGCTAGCAATGGTTTATTATGATGATTACTTCAGATGCGATTATGATTGGGGGTCCCGTTTTTGGCGTTGCCTACTTTCGTGGTCGGCAAAAAGGCGCATCAGCTTGAGCGCAAATTGATTGCGTACATATTTTGCCAGCAGAAGGACTCATCCATCTCCCTGACGGATGAGCCTGGTTCCGGCCGGCTGCGACACTCGGCTCACTGGGCTCCCGGGGTCCGCCCCATATTATTCCACTCGTCTGAAGGGCCCTAATTCAATGCAATTAACTTAAAAATGCTTATAAACGAGGTCTGCATCCGACAACAGGTGGCCCGAGGGGAAAGATGGGTGGTAATCTTTAAAGCCTTAATATCCCGAATAAGTAATATACATATGTACGCCTGAAAGCAGGGCATTCATTGTATAGTTTAAGAATGTCAAGTACATCGTATACATAGATAAATGAAAGAATAGATTCTCCAAAAAAAAAAAAAGGTGCGAGAAACTTTACGGGGTTCGTATTCAACTGACACCCCAAAAGCCACATCCCTTCCCAAGGACTTTTCTTTCATTCCGCTCGACATACTTTTGCGAACTGCTCACATTGTTTACTCGAAATTTTATTGTTTATTCTGCTGATAATGCTGGCGAAGATAGAAATAAGAGAAATAAAACCCAAATACCTCTGTCAGAATATATACGTGTATTGTCTGTATATCCTTCCATCGGCGCTTTGGTAAGAGATGGCTATTTAAATTCAACAAAAAGTCAAAATTGTTTTTCCTTACCCAGCCAAGACGCATAATCCAATGCGGTTTAGAGTGCTTGTGTATCCCAGGGAGTCCTTGGGGAGAGCTATGGTATCTGCGGCATCTCCGGACCTTAAAGCAAGTATTTAATATGGGGCTTTGTTGTTTTTGTTTACTTGGCACACACACAGTGTTTGATTAGGATGGACCTTTTAATTTTCGTTGGGCACATTCTGGTTTCAAATTTTATTTAATTAGTGGAAGCAATGCGTCGTCTGATGGAGCTCTTTTATTGATTCTCGGTGCACCACATTTAATTACCAGCCCCAAAGTCGATTGGGATTTCATTTAATTGAATTCGAAGCGCCATTTAAAAGCAATTTGAAACATGAAAGTTCACCGATGCTCTGGACCAATCATAACGTTTCTGTTACCAATTAAAAAGGACAACAACCGACTCGATTGCATTTCCAGCTTCAAAAGGGCAATATAAAGGCCAAGTATATCACTTGAGGTGGTTATGTCCTTGCTGCCAGACTTACATTTTGCTGGGGTGTATTTATATTGATTGCAAATTGTATCTTCGACCATAACATAATAATTTTAATAGAATCCGATTGGAAATATATAATATTCCTGCCTGGGGCCAGGATGTACAAACATGGTAGGCGCATTAAAAGCTTATGTGAAATTCTCAATAACCACACTGGGAGTACCAAGAAAATAAACATGGAGCTGGAGTTCAAGTTTATGATTCTTTAAATCGATTCTATCAAAGACCAAAACGTTTATATTGAAAGTTAAATTCATCGTAAAGAAATAAACGAGGCCAGCCTCACAACCAACCAAGCAGATGTTTTTAATAAAATAAAATAACAAAGCTGTTGCGTTTTCATCAGTTTTTTATCCTGCAATGGATTTTTATGGCTGCTATAGGATATGTTTCTGTGTATTTGATACCCAAAAAATGTTTATATTTTTCTGTCTTGTTTTATTTTTCCAAAAATTTAAGTGGCAGTATATTTCGATGATCAAAGAAATGTTATCGTTGCTACATATGAACATAAATAAATACCTTGTATTCAATGCCAAACAACTCCTTTCGAAAGAGATAATTAAAATTCCCTCACTTGATATCCAGCAGCCAATGAAAAGTATTTTAAAAATTGCATATTTTTCATATCATAATAAATACATCATATTTTTTTAAGTGCAAAAGCCAAATCTACATTGGCTTTGAAGCTCTTGAAAATATACACTCTGCCGTATTATTCCAGCAGATTGCAAATTAATTGAGACATTTGTTTGGAGCTTATTTCCGCTCATTAAACCGGTCGACAAATTGCAATGCCTGCTCCTCTGGTATTGTTGGCTATTTTCCAATTACACTAATTGTTTTACATTAATAATGGTGACTCCAGTCGTCTTTAGCATCCAAATGACCTTCAGTTGAGGCACCAGTAGCCAAGCGAGAAACTTTCAAGGATCCTTGGGCCAGGAAAAAATATATCTGGGAAGCACTGAGGAAGTGGACCGTAGAAGTCTTCTCTATTAACGCTACCAAGTTGTGTTTTCGAGATTGAGGGGAAAAAAACCAGTGGTTTGTACAGGACGTATGCAAAACGTTTCTTTTCGCTGCTGCAGGACATGCCGGGGATTAGTTATGCATGCATGAGCTGGGACAAGGACTCCGGTTAGATGTTCTCAGTGCTGAGCAAATTTGAGGCAAGCGCTAAAACCAAAACTTTGTCATACATATGTAGTCATAGTGCCCCCGTCACATGTGTATTCACCGTTAAAAGGATGTGGGGACTGGGCTGCTCCTCCACCTTCCTTCACACCGATAATGGAACAACTTTGGAGCCTAGCTGCCACGAGAGGCAATTTGCGAAAAGTTCGGGTTACCATTCAAACTCCCTGTTTTTGCAACGCCTTTTCGTTCGTTGTGGTTAGCCACAGCAGCAGCGCTTCACTAAAGCTCGAACCACCGATAATTACATTCTTCGGTTACTCGCAACTCTGGAAATTGCATTATACCGCCGCACTATTGGCGTGGGAGTCCTGCCGGATGCCCAATTATTGTCTCTGTTCACATATAATATAAATGAATTATATCATTTGTTCTATCCAATTACATTTTAATTTAGTGTGCGTGAGTGTATGGGATTCACAAATTGGTTCTGCGACATACATATTAAATTCAGGGCCATCGAAATGGTCAATTAAATATTTAAAGTTTATTTAAGCCAGATAATCGAACCAAATCCCATGTATTCCAAGCATTCCATATCATTTGACATTTGTGTGGTTTTGGTTGAAAATTACAAAATCGGCTTATACTTTAATTGTGTTTCTATTTTAGATTTTATTTTAAATATACTTTTAGTTCGAAGTATAAACCTGGAAGAGTAATTTTTTTTACATAAAATAAATTTAATTTATAGAGAATTTTACTTAAGTGGAACCGCTTAAAGCGTGGCTAGTTTTCAAATATATATATTCAAAATAAATATATATTTAAGTATATATCACCCCTCGAAAATATCCTTCCTCACTTGCATCCTGTACTAATTAGATTTTCCAGCGGTTAGTTCCTCTGAAAGTTTTAAAATAAGTTTTGTATTTCAATCTAATTTATGAACCACTTATGGAAAAAGTATAGAGCTCTCAGGAACGTAATCAAGTTAGTTACTTTGGCTCGAAAATTCCGCAAACTTCCGCTCGGCGACCATCAATAATTGCCCTTAATGGGCCTGCTGGTTAGGCCGGACAGCCATGAGTCATAAATGTCAATCACTGGGTTCTCCGGCAGGCAAGTTGCCTCCCCCTACTCTTTGGGGTTGGACAAAACAACAAACCTTTGAAACCGCCAGAAGCAAAGAGCAATAGAGGCGCGGAGGGTATGGTATGGTCAGCGGGATGAGAGCTTCCATCCAATTCTGTGGTGTTTATTATCAAAATTTATGTCGTCCTTTGTGGCTGCCGCTGCGGGACATCTGGCATGGATTATTATTGCATATGTTATGATAAGCATTGGCACCTCGCTCCAAGCACCAAGCACCAAGCACCTAAAACCCATCAACTAACTTCAGCACCATGCGGCCCCTGGGTGATAACATAATAACACCGATGCCATGGCCATAAAGGGGTTTGTTTGCTTCTGGCCAACAGCAGCAATTTATTGCTTGTGGACTTAACGTGTTCGAAATGAAGGTTTCGCCATTTTTGGGCATTTTCCGTTCACCGTCCATGGTTATTGTTGATATTTTCGCTTGATTGAATTCATTGGAGGTAAGTGGGTGGGGGCAGGAGTACCTACTGGGAAAGTCAAAAGCTGGCTGATGGGTATTCGGAATTAAATAAATAAATACATTTGTATTACAACTTGATTGACCTAACTTGGCAACGTAATAGTTAAATCAAATCGACTTTCCGCCACTAAATATTTCAAAAGTTAGTATTGCTTTAGTATGTATTGGAATAGGGTCAAATCGGATGAGACTTTAAACTTTGAAAAGTTAAGTTAGCAGTGAAGGTGCCTTGGGCCCTTGAAAAGTCGAGGAAAAGGCAAACATTCTTAGAATTATATTTACGTCTCGTCACTTTCCTAAGAGGGTAAGGATGGTCTTTATTTGCCGTAAACCGTTTCCACATACGCACATTTTAAAGGATACACGACAGGTAAGTCAATAAACAGAAACACCTCTTACATCAATCCAAAGAGATTCCAAGAAAGTTTCCAGTATCTTTTGATGAACTTATCAAATAACAAGCCAAATAAGCAATGGGATTTCCTTCTAAAACTGGTCACTTTTTAATAGAAGTTTATTCTTTTTCTAATTGTTAGTAATAATAATGTTGACGACGTAGCTGCACTTTTCTTTCAATTTAAAGACTTAGAGACAATTTAAACACAAGAAGAACATACAGTTGGTATTTCTTGGATTCCGTGGTTTTAATTAAAACACATTTAACCCGGTTTTTGCAAGAAATGAATAATTAGTTCAGATAATTACAAGGAATGGGGAGAATCGTGGCTTGTCAGAGTTTCTGACATGGTTCTCCGGTACATGCTAATTAGAGAAAGTCGGCAAGTCGGCAACCCACAAAAGATGAGATTTAAAAACTCCTTTCTCCACATAAGGATAATTATAAATGTAGCATACTTTAATGGGCGTCAGACCACTCCTTTTAACGTTTAACCTTTGGCTTTCTTTAAAGATTTAAAGGCTTTTAGCATTTTTGCGCTCTTAGTGCGCTCTACCAGATACCGAAAGAAATAAACACTTTCCGTTCAAGAGAAGTAAACGAAGGCAGATGCCATTGTTTTCGTTCCATTTAATGCCTCCCTCGTATTATATGGCATTCCGGGCAATATAGAACGGCGTGTTCTATCAGCAAATCGGAAACAAAAACCAATCAAATTCAATATAAATATTTGTCATAAAACTTCTCTACGTGGCGTTATTTTATGACCCGTGCCTGCTGCTGACCGGCACCGATTGCCCAGATTGGGCTCCAGGAGCACAGCTGGTCACGTGCCAGGATGATTTCTCGATTAGTAACCTGGCAGTGGCAGCAGAGGCGAGCCGAGGCCCCAAGCCTTTATGTCCTTTGTGACCCAGAGACTGATGCTGGGCTATTTGAATGCCAGGACCATTCGTAATCTGCCGTTCGGACGGCCTAATTGAGCTGTCAGAAGCAAACGGTGCCAAGTGGCCAGCTTTTGCTTGCATGGACAGACATCAAAAGCCGGGCGTCCCTTCAGGACGTCCCGTTTGGCCGCCAAATAAATCCGCCTAAAATGCTAATTTCCCTTCTGGTCGGAGGTATCCGAAAAACAATATCCTGTTTAGGGCTAAACCATCCCAAAATCGCAGTCCATGCTAAAGCATATTCAATTTGCGTTTCTTGGCGACGGGAAATGAGTTTTCCATTTTCATTTCATGTTTCAGGTTCCTGCGGATAAAAAAATCATCCCAGCTGCCATGGGCCGTAGGTCATGAATACCAGGAAGCATCCCGGCCTCGGACGCACTTTTTATCCAACTTTTAACTAATGGCTGGCATTCGTCAGGCCTCACAAGCATATGTATATTCAGAAACCTTTTCGGCGGCACCATCTTTGGAGTGTGTGGCTTGATTGATGGACCATTTCTGCACAGGACCTGCTGCTCCCTCCCAAAAAGGGGGGCTTCAAAAACATAAATCACGTTTATGTTTCAGTGTCGGACAGGGGTGTTTAATTGGAGTAGTCTTACCTTTGCTTATCAACGCTGTGACTGTCGTCTGCCTACATATCCTGTTTGGTCGTCCAGCCGAGATTCGAAGAATCGGACTATGTTTTTGGGTTAAATCGAGTAACCGAGTGCCTTTCCAGGAGCTAGGCACGTGTTTACGGCAAATACCTCACCCACTGACACAGACCTGAAATTGGTAGTCACCGTCGCAACCGCCAACACGCACACACTCATCCGCAACTCACACACTTGAAAATCCTCAAAGGACTCGAATTTCGCCAAAAATCCAGCCACGAGCTTGCGAAACGGACCGCACTCCTAAATGGCCAAAACAGAACTGAAACCATAACACAATTTGGCGTCAGCACCGGGGGGCTGGGAAAGATTGGAGGGGTAGGCGCAGGCGCAGTCCAAAACAAAAGAGAGAACCAAGAAAAAGGACAGCTCTTTAAAGGGTTCAAGTGGCACGTAGAATCGCGGCTCGTTAAAAAGATCTCCCAAGAGAAACTTTAAGCTAGAAATTACTGGATCGATTTATTTTAATTTCAAAGGTCCTAGAATCTAGATTCCATCCATCTTTTAGTTTTCCTCAACCATCAAGTTTTATTTTCTCATAGAGTGTTTTTAAGAACTTCTTTCAATACGCCCGCTGTCAGTTCAAGTTGAAGGAGCTTGCTGGTGACACTTTATATCTGGAAGACACTTTATATCGACACACAAACTTGGGGCATCCAATGGCAGCTTTTGAAATTACGTTTTCGTTTTCCCATTTTTATCTGCAAACAGTGCCATTCCTGTCGCATTGTTCCTATTCTGCCGCCGCTCCTGTTTATACAATCCATTCCCGGCCAGCATTGTGTGCGTCGTCCTACAATCCACTTGTTTTCCTGTTTACCAGTTGAACAATAACAACATATGCTACAATAAATACAATGAAATTAATTGTCACACGATGTACTCGCTTCTAACCAAACTTTGATCCACAAGTGTTGATAGAAAAAGTTTTGAGTTGATAATACATGTGTTTGTTGTGTCAAGTGCCTCCTGGCGATAATTATTATTTTTCCGCATAAAAAAGTAAATATTTCGAAAAAGTCAATTGAAATTCATATTGCTTAGAAAAGCAAACATTTTTTATTAAATTATCAAATAGGAGAATAGTACAAAAGAACTTAAAGAACAATTTGTTGCTGCTAATAAAAATACATTTTGTTGAGTCTAGGATAGGATACAAATAAGTTTTTAAGCAATTTTCAACGAGTTCATCGGCACTTCATGTTAAAAACACTACCTTGTTTAAGCTTATTAATTTTGAATTAATTCCAACTAAATTAACTACGACAATAGAAAAAGCCTAGATGTAAGAAAAAACAATGTTTGAAAAACAATAAGAAAATAATTTTGTTCCCTCTAGCCTGGCGTTGTAACTTTTTCAGAAAAACAAAAAATGTTTTTAATTATTGATTGATTGGGGATTTTTTGATGGGATAGGTAAGTAGCTAGAGGATAGGGGCAGCATTTCTTCTGGTTTGTGGATGTTGTTCAAAGGGTACCGAGTAAATAAACGTACGTAATATATAAATTCTGTTTACAAACTAATATCAAAGTTTAATTATCAACAGTTTAATTCGTGTCCGGCGCATGCTGCATGCGGCTTTCCTTCTCTCTCTCAGGTATATACTATGAATTTATGGGATATTTCTAATGTACAACTTGCATTTGTTTCGTTTCTTTTCGTTACTTCTTTTCAAGTTCCTCCACTTTTTTGTTTTGTATTTTTGTAGCTGTGGCATCAGCTTATTCTTTGTGTTTAAATTCAGTTCCATTGGCTTGTTAGATAGACTGTTAGAAAGCTTTTCTGAGTGGATTCAACTATGTCTATGGATCTCCAGCTAACTTACATGCAATATTTGACTTGTATGCATTACGCGGTTATCACAATTCCATTTCTTTTCAAGTTCTTGTTTTGTTTTTAGCTTCCATTATGGGTCCTAGTCCTAGGGAACTAGTTCTATTGCTTGCAACGCATAGCTCTGTCAACTATTTTACGATAAATTATGAATAATAATCAGGCTTTTGAACTGTACAGCTAGCAACTTTGGAGAATATAATACAAAGTCATTTGTATACATATGGGTAGGATGCTTGCCACTAACTTCACATAATCAGAAATAATTTGAGAACATTTATGATTTTGCAAAAATGTCACATGCGATGCTCGTCCTGAGGTACAGATGGTGCAGCTGGTTGGGCCTCCACAGGGGCAGGTGTGGCCGCCTTTCC
The DNA here is from genome assembly GCA_035045925.1 of Drosophila atripex. Taxonomy (NCBI): domain Eukaryota; kingdom Metazoa; phylum Arthropoda; class Insecta; order Diptera; family Drosophilidae; genus Drosophila; species Drosophila atripex. The sequence goes on along the minus strand of JAWNOP010000022.1, from coordinate 40,842 downwards.
AGAGTTCAGCTTGGCTTTAACACTCAACAAGAGAGCCTCGAACGAGTCATCCCGAGCCTTGGGAGCTGGCGCCTCCTTCGGGAACACATAAGAGTCGTAATTGTTGATACCGGCATTATCTGAAAGAAAATAGTAGCTTTAGAGCGGGTTACGTAGGTGATGATTTATTTACTCACCCAAGTCAGCATAGGAGGCCCGACAAAAGGCACGTCGTCCTCCGAAGCTAATGTCATACATGTTGATTTGCGAGTCCCTGGGACTTGTGTCAATGGCTGTGAATGCGTCCTGCGCCTTTTCGTACGTCACAAAGCCATACTTCATTCTGTAACAAAAGAGTTCAAATCCAACTGTTAGGTCTACTATTCAGATTAGATCAGATTAGATTTTAGACCCCTACCCATTCTCCTTGTAGTGCAATGTTATCTGCTTAATGCTTCCATACGGCAGAAATTTACGGCGTAACATTTCTTTGGTGGTCTCTTGTTCTATTCGGCCAACGTAGACTATGCGCCGCTCCTCCACAGCCGGCTGTGAAACGTTGCGATCCATGAATCCACGTCGATTGTTGTTGATGTTGGTGTTTTGGCAGCCATCGTTGGCGTAGCGTGGATCAGACTTTGGTTGCGGACGTTGCAGGCTATGGTGCGGACTGTGACTCCGACCGCCATCGTGGTCGCTGTTCTCTGAGCCAGAGCTGGAGAAGGATTTGGGTTTCTGGTTTTTGGCACGCCGCTTATTGTAGCTGGTACGACGTTGCCGGCGTTCTCCCGCCTCCGAGTACGAGGACGAGCTGACCGAGCTGCGATGGCGGTGGGTGCTGCGCGACGAGTAGCCGCAGTTTCCAATACTGCTTCCCTCACCAACAGCTGAAGCCTCCAAGTTGCGCAGCTGTTCAATCGAATTGGAACGCGACCGACTTCTATAGGAGTCCAGACTGCTGCAATCCGAAGAAGAACCACTGGAGGAACTCGAGCCATTGGACCCCGAAGCCGAGTCGCGACGCCGTTTGCGATATTTTCGTTTAACGCGCTCCCGCGACTTTCGCTCTGACTTGGGCAGCCCCAAGACGGGGAATTCTGGTTGGAAGTCCGTTTGAGTCTCCATGGTGACCAGTGTCTTGCGCACACGGTCCTTGGGCAAGTGCATTATGATCATATCCTCGCCGTGCTGGGCATTCTTGTCGACCGGATTCTTGACAGGCTCCGATTTCGATGGGAAAGTAGGCGGAATAGTGCTGCCGGTTTGTTTCACCAACTCACTCTGTATGCTGGCCAGCAGAGAGTTGTTCATGTTGGTAGCAGCATCATGGCCATTTGAAATATTGTACAGTAGAACCGACGACTTTAGGAGCGAACGGGGAGATGCTTTACTGATCTGGTTCGGTGGAATCGTTATGTCTGTGTTACTACTAACTGATACTATAATTATTTCCTCGTAGTCCGGGTGGAGTTTGATGCTGGGCGCAGCAACTGGAGGATCTGCAGGCTCCACCTCCATGCAGTAAGTGCCCTTTACAATGTCCTTAAGTGGCGGCAGCTTTGTGACACGCGGCACCTTTGCGGACACACGAGAATCTATGATTTTTAGCTGCTGGGCACGCTTCATCTCCAGCATTCGCAGAACCTTGTTCTTGGCAACAGTAATTGGGTCCATCGGCACGGCGTCCGCCTCCTTGCTCGGACACTTCAGGCTATTCACAATCTTGGCAATGGCAGTCTTCTGGGGAGAAGGAGGTAGTGTGGGCTTTTCAATAGCAACTGGTGGCAATACTTTGCTACCGGCATCCAGCTTCGGCTGCTTAGGTGGAGTTGGTTTCGATTTGGGAATCGAAACGCCGCCACAACGGCGCTGTTTGTACTCTTCCAGATTGAGTTTTCGCTTGGGGACCGGAGCCGGCAACGGCAACGGCATAAGTACGGTTGAGGGCGCTGGTGCTGATGATTCCTTGACCTCATCTTTGACGGAAGCAGCGACTTCCCTCTGCTGCTTCAGCAGGGCCAAGTTTTTACCACCCAAGCCAAGGCCTGTGGCCTTAACTGGTTTCACCAGAGCCGGCTTGCTGCTGGTTGATTTTAAAGCTTCCTGCACTTTTTTTGCTGCCGCCTTGCTTGATTTGGCGGACGTGGCGCTAGTCACTCCCACTTTACGCTTCAGAAAATCGCTCTGTTTCTTGCTGGGAACCAAGCAAATATTTGCCGCTTTCGGCTTGGTCACAGGTGCTACTGGCGGTGCTACTGGAGTAGATTCCACTTCAGGGGATTTCGGCTGCTGTAACGAAATGTAAAAGATTAATGGTTGTTGTTTCATAAAAGACCTCATCCCACTCACCTCTTTCGCAACAGTCGTTGGCTTCTTTGAAGTCTTCGAAGGACACCAGGAAGGGTCCGCCTTAACATTATCGGTATAGCACAAGTCATCGGCAGGTGTGGGCGCTTGGTCAGCCCACGAGGACTCGTCCACGTCGACTACATCGATGGTTTCCACGTCGATAATCGAATCGTCGTCGCCATCGGAGTCAATCGACATGGCAGTCAGGGACTTCGAATGCTGTCCAGATGAACCATGTAATGCTACAGCTTTTTTTGCTACAGCAGGTTTCTTGGGAACCGTCGACTGCTTCATGCGACACGCGTTCAGGTTCTCCGCGAAGTCATCTTTGGTTATAAAGTCAGCTAAGTCAAAATTATTAACGTCTATATTGAGCCCGAAGGCGTCCACTTCTGAGGTTATGGTGTTGGTGCTCAGAGTTCTGTTCTTGCGGTCGCTGAAGCTCTCCAATGGAGCCACCTTGCCGTCCTCGTCCCCGATCTCTTCGTCGTCGTAGTCGCTGGAATGCGACTCGTAGTCCCCAATCGAAGAGCTGTCGGTGCGGGTCCTAAATGTCGAGACGCTGCACTGGCTCTGGACATCCTCCTCCTCCGACATATTGCCAGATTCAATGTCATCGTATTCCACGATGGCGCTCAGTTGACGCTGCTGGTCGTAGAGCTCGACTTCGCTGTCGTTTATAGCCCGATAGACCTGAGCACTGAGCTGGCTGTCATCCTGGTCGCCGAGCTGCTGTCCCACGAACTCACTGTACATCAGCTACGCAAGGAAACGGACACTAGTAGAACCTCTTCGCACGTAATATTTCGAGCTACCAAAACACCTACCAAGTTCTTTCTGTTCTGCAGATCCTCCTCTCTATTGTGATTGAGAAGTGACTCGTCTGTGGGTGCGATCGGCAGAATGCCATTGAGGGTGTCCGTCAACTGCAAACTAAACGACATTTTTAGAAGTCATCTGGACAGTCAGAGCTAAGAAGAAACACTTACTCATCGTTGGGGGACCAGAAGTTTGGCTCTGCTTCGTACTTGACGAAGTTTCCCTCGAAAGGATCCTCATGAAACACGTTGAGTAGTTGGGAATCCATTTCTCTTCGCTCCTACTAGATTGTAGATCTGAAAAACAGACAGGTTACTTCCGAGTTTTTGAAAAAACAAAGGAGCTGGTTCATTGGGGCAACGTTCGAGTTTCCGAAAACCAAGTTATCGTTCTATTTCACATCTCGGACTTTCGTCAGTTTGGATTCAGTAACAGTCAGTGTACCAGTGTGTATTGTAATTAAAAATTGAACCAAATTTTAATCGTATATTGAGGTTGAGATTGTAGTCAAATAAAAAACGTGAAAATGCCAAAAAAGGTGATCACAAGGAGACAGCGCAAGGCCGCTGAAGCAAAGCGGAAGGCTGAAGAGGAGGCTCGTCTAAACGCCAATGCTGCGGGTGCGGTTGAACGTGAGGAGGTGGTTGAAGATGCCGAGGATTCGGGCGAAGATGCTCCGAATCCCACATCCAATGACGAACATTCCCAGGAGCAGCACGACGATGTGCCAGCTATCGAGACGGCACCGCCCGTCTCCGCACCACCAAAGATGAAGGAGTTCTTGGGAAAGAAAAAGTTCAAGAAACTTGAGCGGAAGATCAAGATGGGAATGAAGTGCGCCAAGTCGGCTCACAAGCTCATAGCCGAAGACTGTGAGTCGATCCCCATGGATGATCCCGATAAGATCCCACCCATAGTGAAACTCTCAAACACGTCCAGGCCGCACAACGCTGCGACTATCAACCAAATACTGAACAACACGGCTAATTGGTACGACGACAAGGGCCCTCCACCAGAGGGAGAAGCAATGGTAAAGTCGGAGGAATCAACAGCCGATTCTAACAGCGAGGGGATGACACCGACGTCCGTCCTGCCCCTGGTGGCCAAGATCTGCAAACAAATAAAGTCGCATTTAAACACGGTGCTGCCGAAGCGTAGCGCCTTTCTGACAAAAACCATGCGCGTTCAGAAGCGACACCACTCGGCCGACAGCGAGAATAGGGATCTTAAACGGTTCCTGATTGAACAGAAAGAGCTAAGACTGGGATCTGAGCAGCGTCCCGACGACCAGGACAGCTGCTCAGATTCCAATCAGACTGGAAATTGTGTTGAGGTGCACGACAAGAACCAACAAACCGAGGGAGACTATGTGTACTACCAGGATGCGGAAACCTCCACGCCCGAGGACTTTGACGAGGACCCGCTAGAACCAGAAGCGGAGCCAATGCCGCCAGTTAATGTGTTCGGCAATACGGGATACTTCATGCTCACCGGCACCGAGGAGCAGTTATCGCAACAGCTTGCCGAACTGGCCGCCCGGGACGTTGTCGTCCAGTCGTACCTCCTGCTGCCACCCCCGTTCATGGACAAGGTGGAGCAGCAGCTGACCGACTTGGTCGCTAACCGCGAACAGCTCGTGGAGAAGATGCGCAGTAAACACGGTATGCTGGCACCACCTCGCGAGAAGCGACAGAAGAAGTCGAAGAAGCACAAGAACTAATCCAAATACATTCCACAAAAACAGATTAAACAAATGCATACCAATTTTAGTTAAAATAAATGTCCAACGAGTGCAAGCAAGTACTCCGGATGACGTTTTGAATTTAGTGGGAAATCGTGAACAAGCTGGCAACCCTGTCGGCGAAGTCGGAATCCAACTGCATGCCCGAAAAGGGGAGCGGCGAGAAAAAGCAGCGTGGCACCAGTGTTGCCGTTGTGCCAGAATAAGGAGTATTGTTTTATTTTTTAAATCAAATCGAATTTTTTCATTTGCTTCTGATTAATTTATCTTTTGCTTTAATTATTCTAATTTTTTAAACTAGAAACTAATTAAACTTAGATAAAAATAGAGTTGTACTAGAGCTGTCACATGGTGGCAAGAGAAAGCAACCTGCAGTCTAAATGTCACAATTTTCAAACAAAATATTCAGTCTTTTTTTTTTAGATGTTAGTAGTTTGCCGGAGCATGGCCTAGCATAAAAGGCCTATCGGCCAAAAATAATTCTTAATAAATAATATCACTCGCTGACAACAATAACAAACCACGACTCGTGGAGGAGGAAGCACACCGCACATGTGTTGAGCCCCACCAACCACGTGTATGTGTGAGTGTGCGCAGACGAACGTGTGTGGGTAAATGCCGCCGCCGCCGCCACGCCATGTGCTTTTTATGCTTCACAACAATCAAATTCAATACTTAGTGATAATCGCCACTATCACATTTCACACACGCACGAGATCCGCTGGACACTTTGTTTGGAGAGCTTTTTCGCAGGAAGACAACCCCAGTGGGCACAGACAAAATCCGAATCTGGTTCGCTGTCGATTCGTGTGCATTTGAATTTTGAAACCATGGCGGAGCACCCGCGCCGCTCCACCTGTGAAAGCAGTTCCCCACTACTGTCAGCAGCCTCAGTTACCTTTCTAATTCGTATATGGTGCTCTGCACTGGATGAGTTCTCGTGGTATTTGGGCGACAATCACAATTGTTTTTAGCTTTGTTGCCGCCGTCTGTTTGTCCGTCTGCTTTAACCTCACATGTTGAGCGCCGCGTCTGCAGCACCAACACAAATTCAGTTTAGAAATTCAAGCTATTCAAGCCAACTTTCAACACCGCGCACTTTGGGAACGAATTAAATTCCCAACAATTCGACAATGCACTGCGAATCAAGTTCAATTTCACTCATAAGTTTGTGATCCACACACTGCCAAAAACATGTTCACGTGGAGTTTCGCGGCAGAGGTAGCTTTAGTGTGCCCAGACTGTTTAGGATTATTGTAGTCCTAACGCTTCACTTGGACCGGGGTTGCCATTTAAGCTATTTTATTGCAAGATCTAGCTATTTTTATGAAACTTTTCAATATCTTTAAAAATTTCAAGGTTTGATCTTTAAATATTTCTTTAACAAGAAACTTATTTGAAATAAGTCATACTTATAGTTGAGTTTTTTACTATTTCTAGCTATTTATTTTTTCAATTTAGGTATTCCAGACATGAAATTATGGTAACACTACTTAGGGGGTTCTTCACACTGTGGGAAATAAATATATAATTTTATAAAATAAAATTTTAACTTTTACTCATGTAATTGTTTTCTCATAGAGGCAATTTTCAACATATATTCATATACTATAGAAGTAAAAATAAAATTATATTATCATAGACATAGTTTACAGTTCCTGTACTATTTGGAAGAGCCGTGGGAACTGCTTACCCCACTATATACCAAACAGGTTCATTGTGAGTGACTTTGTAAAATAAACGAAAAATGATTCATTATATTAGAAATATTCCCATGTTTCCTTAGCATGTCAAACTACCCTGAGAGTTTTAATTGAATCCAAAATAGTAAATTCGTAGGCATGATATTAATAATACTATTTATTATTTAGAAACGGATTATTTTATTCGAAAGTACGTTTATGAGGAGCAAATATTTTCAAGTATCTGGCACAAGCAACGGTGTGGTGATATACGAGCCAAATATAGCCCTATTCTGATAAAGTACAAATCGCACAAAATAAAAAAACTTGATTACGTGTGGTGCAGGATGACAATATTGGACATTACAGCTTAGCCACCAACTTTATAGGTCTATAGATGCTTAACGGCGCTTCACGCTAGTCCACTCGCCGTCATCACCGCCTTTGTTCTCTGCAAGAAAAGTGTTCCATGATCATAAGCGTATATTATTTGTCTCACTGTACTCACCCTTATCCTGGGGCTGGTCGCGCTTGGCTGCCGGTTTTTCGTCACGTGGGGCGGGGGCTGTACGCCAGTTGCCGCCTCCACCGCCACCGCCGGCTTCCTTCGATGCAGGCCCACGCTGATCGCCGCGAACATCGCGCCCGTCGCGGTCGCGTCTCTCGCCACCAGGGCGACGATTGTCCCGATCACTCTGACGTGGAGCGTCGCGCCAGTTTCCGCCAGTCTCGCGCTGGGGCTCATCGTTGCGGCGAGGTCCGTCGTTGCGGCGGAAGCCACCGCGGTCACGGTCGTCACGGTCATCCCGGTCGCGACGGGGTCCGTCATTACGGAAGTCACGATCCCGTTCGCGTTCACCACCCCGACGCCACTTGTCATCCCTGGAGGGTGGAGCGCCACCGGCGTCCTTGGCTCCCGCAGCACGCTGAGACTCTGGTTCCCTGCGTACACGCCAGGAGGAATCGGCACCACCATCGTCCTTGCGATCGCGGTCTCCACCTCGCTCAGCTCGCTCTCCTCCACGTTCGATGCGATCGCCTCCTCGCTCAATACGGTCTCCTCCTCGCTCATTGCGCTCTCCTCCACGTTCGCTGCGCTCCGCGCCACGATCGTTGCGTTCGCCAGCTGGAGGAGCAGCACGGCGCCATTCTCCAGCGCCACCAGCCGGTGCGCTTGGGCGATCGCCCCCACGGGGACGCCAAGTGTCGCGCTCCTTTTCGCTGCGTTCGCGTTCCACTGCCACCTCGCGGGCCAGTCGCTCACGGTCCTCCTTGATCTTGCGCTCGGCTTCCTCCTCCTTGGCGCGCTGCTTCTCATATTGGGCACGGCGCTTCTCGTCCTCGGCCTCACGCTCCAACCGACGGGCCTCGGCGGCCGCACGTTCTTCAGCAGCCTGAGCCAGTCGGATCTCCTCCTCCTTGCGAAGGCGCTCCTCCTCCTTTTCACGAAGGAAGGCCTGACGACGCTCCTCGCGCCGACGGACGATACGGTCGGCCAATCGCTTCTTGCGCTCCGCCTCGAGAGCAATCTCGAACTTCTTCAACTTCTCAACGTAGAGAGAGGCACGCTCCTTCTTAAGCGCCTCGAGGAACTCGTCCCTGTCCGGGTACATGCGCTTGAGGCGCTCCTGCTGGCTGACAGCATCCATGCGCTCGGCTATGGCATTCTCAATGCGCGTCTTCTCGGTGGCCTCCCAGAACTCCTTGTCCTTGACCTGCTTCTCAGCCAGGTACTTTTCGAAGAGAGGAATCTCCTCCAAGCGCTTGGCGCGCTCGAAGTAATCAACCTTCTTCTCCTGACTCTTCAGCTTGGATTGCAACTCCTTGGCTTCGCGCTGCAATTCCTCGTTCTCCCGCTTGGCGATCTGCTCGGCATCCAGTTTCTTGATACCTTCCTCGTCCAGCTTGGAGAGCATCTTCTTTCCATGGGCCGTCTGCGAGATTTGCTGCACCTTCTCCTTGAGGCTCTTTTCGCGAATGGCCTGGATCTCGTTTTGGTGGCGCTTCCTCTCACGCTCCTCTTGCTCCTGCTCCAGCCGCTTCTGCTCGGCCAGCTTGGCCTTTCGCGACTCCTCCTCCTGCCGGCGCGCCTCCTCCTCTTCACGGGCATTGTTCTGCTTCTCAATGTACTCCTTGCGATCCTCAATGATCTTCTGCCGCTGCAGGATGCGCTGGTGCTCACGATCCTTGATCTCATGGTAGTGGTGCACCATTTGAGTGCGAAGCTTGGCACGTTGGTCGCGCTCACGGTTCGGATACACGATGGACACGGCTCGGGTCAGCACGGTGGACATGTTGACGAGTTGGGATCGAATCTGCTCCGAGGGCATAGACTGCAGAGAAGGACCGTCGGGGCGGTACTCGCGCTGGCTCTCGGTCAGATCGGTGCCAAAGTAGATGCTGTTCTTCTGGTGGTCGATACGGATCTGCATGTCATTGTGACGCACAGACTCCACCAAGAGCTTCTCCAGCTCGAAAATGTTGCAGAACGAGGCCAGCTCCAACAAGCGCTTGAACTCGATGCTCTCATAGACCTGAGAGATCTGGCGGATGAGGCGCATGATGGTCACGTCCTTCAGCGACTGAATGTAGGGAGTGAGCAGGTTGCTCTCTGCCGGTCCACCCTCAATGATGTCCACGATGGATTGGATGCGCTTGCAGAGGTTGAGGGGGTTGAAGTCGATTTCCAACCAGTTGTAAAGGTTGCGGAAGTCCTCGGACACGAGTTGGGGCACATTCAGTCGCACCTAAAATGATTATCGTGATTACCTTGGTCAGTTTGCTGTTTTCATGTTACTTACCACTTCGCGAATCAGAGAGACTCGAGTAGGCGGCTGTGGCAATCCCAGAAGCACGGCCAGCTTTTGCGCCTTTTCCAGGGGGCTCTTGTCAGCCTCGATGAAGCGATCGAACTCAGGATGAGCCGATGGCAGGGGAATGGAAAGAGTGGCCAACAGGACGTGGGCAGCCATGCGCTGTAGATCGTCCTTCGTAAGGTTCTTTTTCAGCTCGCGAGTCAGCTGGAAAAGCTTCAGAAGAGCGGCGGCGTGGAACAACTGGTTGCCAGCCTTGCTGAAGACCATCGCCAGCTTCTGATAGTAGTTGGCCATGGTTTTGGGCACCGGCGTCTTCTTGGACAGGGCCATCAGACCGTGTATGTCCTCGATGGCCTTGTAAGCCTCCTGCCAGAGCTCCATCTGAATGGCAGAGTCCAGAAGGTATAGCCTGGTGTCCAGGCACAGCTGCTGGGTCTCCACCTTGTTGATCGAGACGCCAGTGGTCTGGTTACTGCTCTTGCAGATGTCCTCCAGATGCTTGCGCAGCTTGTCGCACAGACGTCGGAACTCGCTCTTGCGGTTGTACTTCAGACAGAACTGGAACGCCATTCGGGCAATGTCGTGGTACAGAGCCTCGCAGTGGGTGTTAACGCGAAGCAGCTCCAGGCACTGGCAGTAGGATTCCCAGAGGAACTTAACCCACGGCAGCAAGATAGTGCGGTCCGAGCGGTCCTGGGCATCCTCGCCGCACACAGCGCTCATCAGAATGCTCTCCGGCGTTGCGATGTTGTCCAGATCGTCCAGCTCGAGGACTGCCACGGCAGCGGAAGATTGGGCCTGGGCAGCCTCGGTGTGCTCCTCGGCCATCTTGAGGTAGCCGCGGATCACATTTTCCAGCGAGTTCACGTTAACCAGCTGGAACATGTTGCGGTACTGGAAGAGTCCCTCCTTGGCGATGTGGGACTTCTTCAGCTCCACGCACAAGTACAGGTACTTGAACATGAGCGGCTCGATGACCGTTTCCGAGTAGGCATAGTTCCAGCGCTTGTTACGGAACACTTCCTGGAGCGTGTCCAGCGCCCGCAGGGGCTTTCCCACCTCGATGAACTCTGGGGGCAAACAAAGAGAGAGATGAGAGTGGTTCAGAGCGCCATCGGCGGCAAGAAAGAGAGAGCGGTTGTTCTCTTTGCCACCGCATGGAAAATTTTCAGTTCACTTACCATTGGCCCTTTTTAGGGCATTTTCCGGGCGTTGCGTGTAACGAGCCATGTTAAACGTATTCAATTAGTATGCACTGGCACTTTAAGCTGATTTTGTTACTACGTTTAGGCGGATTTGAGGCCTGGAGATGCTGAAAATTGTTTAAATCTTCGGCTCGCCTACGTGTGGCCTGCAAGATTTATGCAAAATGGCCGAGTTGACGGCACGTTGCGACTATCGATAGTCTGAGTCAGCAGCCGATAGTTGCTGCGGACTCACGGTCCCATGGCAACCCTGTCCATTAATGTAAACAAATACACGCGGAATGGTCGAGCTATGGATTTTGAAAAGAATTCTTGAATAAAATCTATTCAATAGCATCTTTATTATCTTTATTTAATAATTCAATTTAACAGTAAGTTTGTATGTACAATTTTTGCTGAAGTATACAAAATTTTAAATGTTAAATATAATTTTTAATAATACGAAAGAATGTAGAAAGAAAGTAAAATACTCGTTCATCTTTTAGTTTCAGTTTACTAAACCACAATATTGAAAAATGACCAAGTTGTGGCGAAAGTACATTCTGTGGTTTGCCCAAGAGCATGTCGAGTTTCGAATATCCGAATTCCAATCAATTGTTAAAATGTTTGGGATTCAATTTCGACATGTTACCGAACAGACTCTGGTAAGTAAAAAAAAACCAAGTCTCTGCAAACTTTATCGTGTTTGGTGCTTGTAGAAACCTTTTTGGCTGGTGGAGTTCCCCGACGAGAAGACTGCCTTGCTGTACGCCTCCCGGTCTATTGCCCTTCGGGCTATCTTCGAGCTCTACGCGCACTCCAACAAGTATTCCCAGTTTCACGAAAGGCTCCGTGCCCATGTTGACGGAAATCAGGATGAGTTGGCGACATACTTTCAACCTGATACCAGCTTTAAAATCACTGTGGAGACATACAATAAACACTTCAGTCAGCGGGAGAAGATAGAGAAAATAGAAACGATGGATTACCTCCCCATAGAAGGACCTGTGAACCTTAAAAATCCCCTTGTGGAATGGTGGTACATTGAGTTTTGGGGCTTGGACCCCACTGCTGTACCGCCAGAGCCCGAGGAGATTTTGTTTGGCCGTCTTCTGGCGCATGGACAGCGGCACTTGATTAAGGAATTGTCATTAAAACAGCGAAAATTCATCGGAAACACCAGTATGGACGCGCAGCTCAGTCTGTTGATGGCCAATCAGGCAATGGTACAGGAGGGCGATCTTGTATTCGACCCTTTTGTAGGCACTGGTTCGCTACTGGTGAGCGCTGCAAAGTGGGGTGGCTATGTTTTGGGGGCTGACATAGACTACATGATGGTGCATGCCCGCTGCCGGCCCAGTCGCATCAGCCAGAAGATCCGCGAAAAGGATGAAAGCATTCGAGCGAATCTGAAGCAGTACGGTTGCGCTGACCGCTACATGGACGTGGTGGTGGCCGACTTTTCCAATCCTTTATGGCATCCCCGCATCTCGTTCGACAGCATCATCACCGACCGTGGGTATTAAAGTATAATTGTTGGTCCACATTTTGTAACTAGATTCGACTGCTTTCAGCGCCCTACGGAATTCGAGAAGCCACAGAGAAGGTGGAAACGAAAGCGAACAGCAAAGACAGCACGAGGTCCGATGACATGGTACACTATCCGTCCACATCACATTACTCCCTGCAAAGTCTTTACGGCGACTTGCTTGAGTTTGCTGCGAAGCATTTGAGGCTAGGCGGGCGCCTGGTTTGTTGGCTTCCCTTTCACCGCGAAGACTATGACCCGGAAATGGTGCCGCATCATAATAATCTGACCTTAGTAGCCAACTCAGAACAAAGATTAACAGGCAACACGTCACGACGGCTACTTACATACGAAAAACAAAGCCAATACAGCGTGCCAGGAGCGATAAAAGCACCGGTGGCGACGCCGTCAGAGGACTTCAGGAATCGCTATTTCAACAGTGCCTTGGAGTCGCGGAAGGAACGTCGAATGCGGAAGGCTGAGCAACGAGAACTGGGCAGAGCAGAGATGGAGCTGCGAGGGAAAGTTCCATCCGACGGGCGCGCCAAGAAGTGCGAGTTGAACAAGGCTCGATTTAATAAATAGATATTTTAATTAATGACTTTAGCTAGTATGTACAGACGTATGGGTTGCTAAATGGTATCACACACTCTGGAGTCCGCCTGCTCCTCCAAGCGACAGTCAAATGTTTGAGAAAAGCATTTAAGAAGCGTCCGACTAGCTTCCTCGGTACCCACGTGCCGATCCAGTTCCTTACTCAGAGAGGTGACGCCCTTACCCTCGATGCCACAGGGCACTATGTGTTCAAACCACTTCAGGTCGGTGCAGCAGTTAAGACCGATGCCATGCGTAGTGACGTAACGTGAACCGTGGACGCCAATGGCGCAGATCTTATAGTCGCCTACCCAGATTCCCGTATCCTGGGTTGTCTTCGCATTTGGAATGCCCAGACTGTTACAGGTATCGATTACCATGCGCTCCAGCGTTCCAACATAGTTGCGCATGGTGAGCTTGAACTGACGCAGGTGCAGGATCGGATAGGCAACCAATTGCCCCGGCCCATGAAATGTGATCAAGCCGCCGCGGTCCGTGCGATGGAAGTCGGCCCCTAGCTTCCGCAGCCTCTCCTCATCGGCCTCGGTGTAACCCTTCGTCCGTATTCCTATGGTGTAAACAGGATCGTGCTCTTGGAGAACAAGGTAGTTACGAAATTCCGCAGAATCATCTATATTTTGCTTGCTCTTCGCCAGGTGGTTCTGTAGCTTTAATCCCGCAGTGTAACTATGGAGTCCGGCCCGGACCACCGTGACTAGGGGCCGGCTTGTGGACATATTTCTATTAATCCTTTCAAGATAGAAATAGTGACTTTTTGTAGGCGCACCATTGTTCATTAGGGTGTTTATCAACACTAAATTCTGTCGAAGCCAAATTCGACCTTATTCATTTTTTTTATTTCTAAACAGTCTTCCCACATTCTCACAATCATTTTCATATAAAAAAGAACCAATCATAATTTAATGTCTTCTTTATAATTCGATGCTCTTAATAATCATTTTTTGAATTTTTTCCAAACCTAGCAACTTATTATTGGCTATTTTCTGGCTATTTTGCTAAAACTTCAGATCGAAAGTTGGCAACACTGTTCAGCACACTTTCTTTTCGATTTTTGTTTCCGGCTGAGGTATGTACACAAAAATGTTTCGCCTGTAAATAAATTGCCCTAACGTCGCTGCGAGGCATTTGATTGGTCTAGTTAATGCGGGAAACCGTGCTCTAACCGTCCTTTTACATTATGATTCTCTTTTCTATATACCGCTCCCTTGCCCGACCATTGAAATGTTGTTTTGTTTTGGTGCTGATTCTGCAGCGGCAAAATGGTTCAACGCTTGACATTGAGAAGACGTCTATCCTACAACACCCGCTCCAATAAGAGGCGCATGTAAGTTTGCAACTTCTTTTTACTATTAAATTGCTTATGAATGATCCTCTTTAGTGTTCGCACTCCTGGTGGCCGCCTGGTGTACCAGTACGTTAAGAAGAACAAGACCGTGCCGCGCTGCGGACAGTGCAAGGAGAAGCTTAAGGGCATCACTCCTTCCCGTCCCAGCGAGCGTCCCCGTCTCTCCAAGCGCCACAAGACCGTGAGCCGCACCTACGGAGGTGTCTTGTGCCATGGATGCCTGCGCGAGCGCATCGTCCGCGCTTTCCTCCTCGAGGAGCAGAAGATTGTCAAGGCGCTGAAGACTCAGCGTGAGACCGTGGTGAAGCCTGTGAAGAAGGTGGAGAAGAAGCCTGTGAAGGCTCCTACCAAGAAGCCTGCTGGCAAGACCGCTGGGAAAACAGGTGCCAAGGCCGCCGGAAAGAAGCCCGCCCCTAAGGGAGCCCTCAAGACCAAGAAGTGACACTAAAACATCTACGTGACCCACCAAGCTATAGGGCATGGCTACGTTTTGAAATAAACTAAAAACTAGACAAGCGAAAACTAAACTGATACCTTTTTCTCATTGTGATATTCAATATTGGGATATATTTAACGAAATGTTTATGAAATAAGCTTTTTGATTAAATGTACTTTTCGATAAAATGAAAAAAGAAAATATATTTATGTTAAATATATTAATACTCAACAAACTAAATTGAAAATTTTTCTTCAAGAAATAACTGCAAGGCATACTTTGTTTTTGTAAACAGCTGATGAAGTAAACAAGTCGCATGTGCTTCTTCTTATAAAGCCATTCCCCTTTTTAGTTGACGTTTAAGATTGAATTCAACGAAAATTATTTCTATGATGCCAAAAATTTCAAATAAGCCAAACGAATCGTAAGTATTAGAATAAATGAATAATACATGTTAATTGACGTATATCTCAACCAACGTATAGTACAATAAGAGTGCCGTTTAAAACGCCGCATCTCGCCGAAATCGCCTATAAGGTGCTAAGTGTCGACCAGGAACCACGCCGGAATTTCGTCCAAAAAACGCTTAGCTTGGATAGCGACGTACTGGTGGTGCATTTTGAAGCTGACCAAGTAAAAAACCTACGCACAGCCATCACATCCTTCTTCGAGAGCCTGCTTCTCTGTCAGGACACCATTAAGCACTTCGGGGGATCCAGCGTGCCGGATAGCAGCGGAGATGCCGGAACACAGTCCAGCCCCGACTCCGCATAGGGCGGTGTACGGATTTGCCTTCTACATGTTGTTTACGGTGTTGTTCTTCATTTACGTAGCGTGGGCTTTTATACCCATCGAATTCGGTCTCCACTCTTATCTGCCGGATAAGTATTTCGCTGTTTTTGTTCCATTTTTGGTGATAGTATTTGCGTGGTTCTTCGCCTTCATCATTTATCCAGCCATAAACCTATCGATGACGGTGAATGTGGATGCAATTTCCTCTGTGGTGGATCCCAAATTGGTCCTGCCCAAAGGAACTGCTTTTAGCTCCTGGGATCAGCTTAATAATGGGAAAAATTCATCATTTAAACAAAAAGCGCCTGACCCAGTAAACTGCAATCTCTGCCAGACAACACATCAGTCCATAACGCGAGTTCCCATTGCCCCACTTCGATTCCTGGATCTCCAGGAAGTAAATACAGCATATTACAACTAAAAAAGTAACAAGATTTATTTTTTATTTACACCACTTTTATTTTCTGCGCACGGTGGTCCAGCCTTCTTCCGGTTCCACGAATTCTTCAGCCTTTTGTTTTCGAGCTTGGGAGCGAGTCACTCTGCCGCTCGTTGTGGGAGCCTCTTCATCGACCTCCTCCATTCCAGTATCTTCATCGTCTTCATCATCCATATCCTCGTCTGACGAAGAGTCTCCGTCGATGGGAGTGTAGGCGATCTTTACATCCGGACGCAGCCACTCCTTCCCGGCGGGCAGTTTGCTTAGCTCAGCCTCGATCAGCGGATACTGATTCTGCAGAGACAGCTGTTTGTAGCGCAACAGATTCCGGCAGATCTCAGGAATCGAGTTATCGTCGCACAGCGTGTTGAACTCCTGGTCCATTAGTTCCTCCAGGACCTCCTGTAGCTCACCCTGGGTGATGTTTTCGTTTCCTACACAATATTGATATGTGTAGTCCATGATTTCAATGGCCACCTGGCATCGTCGAAAAGAAAGGTTAGATTATTGCGTTTTTTGAGTGAAACAAGGATGTCACCTGTTGGCCATTGCGTCCACCCATGCCATGCTCCACGGCCAGCCGCAGGTTCTGCCAGTGGTTGAAAATCTTTTCAACAATCAGGCGAAAATTCTTTTGGAATTCGGTTTGTTGTGCAGTTGCCATCGCATGTGCTGTTTCAGTGTTGGAAAATAATGTAAGTACATCAACAACACCGATGGTATTCACACTTTGCGCATTCACAACGAATATCAACTGTATTGCGCCAAAAAAAAAAATAACAAAATAAACAAAAGGAGTTAAAATAATGTCGGATGAAGAAAATGTACCCGAAACCCAAATGGAGAACGATGTTAGCGATGGAGCTGTTTTAGAGGAAGAGGACGAAGATGATATGGAACAAATAACAGCCCAAAAGGTGAATAAATAACATTTTAATAAGATAAGATTATTACCTGCTGCTTTCAGGTCCTGGAAATTCTCGAGACAGCCTGGATCAATGAAATGTGCGCCCCCGAGATCCTGCCCAGCCAAGTGGACATGCTAGAGTTGATGGTATCGCAAGTGGCACACATGGAGGAGCAGATGCGCGACCTGGACAAGAATGATTTCCGTGCGGTGGTCCATGGGATGGAGCTGGAGCGCGTTCGCTATATTATGGCCAGCTATTTGCGGTGCCGTCTACAGAAGATCGAGACCTTCACTCAGCACATTCTAAATCAGGAGGCGGCTCGTGATCCGGACGAGAAGAGGCTGTCACCGGAGGAAACTAAATTCGCACAGGACTTCGCCGGTCATGTCGACGAGTACTTTCACAAGGTGGCGACCCAGTATATGCCCAATCAGCAGCGCGGTGAGGCCGAGCTGAGAATCGTGACACCCAACCTTATGAGCCATGTCTTCCTAAAGGCTAATGTGGCGGGTAATAACTACCTCTTAGTTTTCCGTTGTGGTCTTGACTATATTTTGATATTCTTTTAGTTCCCGCTGTGATCGTGGGTGTTGATGACGAGGAGGTGGACATGGCGGCTGGATCTCAGCATATTATTCCCTATCAATTAGTCGCTGATTTGATACAGAATAATCAGGCACAACTAATCTAATAGGTAATCAATAAAAAAAATATGAAAAATTCAATTTATAGCTCAACAATTTTTGAATTGGAATTATTTATACAAATACAAATATTTTTATATAAAGCTGTTTCCATAGCGTAAATACTTTTTATGTATTTTATAATTACTATTAAACTAAACAAAATATATACTCCAACTCCTTAAAAATGGTAATAGAGGGTTAAAACTCTGCAGTGTTGGTTAATGTTGTTGTATGAACAGCTGCGCTTGTGCTTGACGTCACAGAGCACTTCTGCTGAGGTGTTTCGGGCACATACACATCAACCAACTCGCATTATTCTCTCTTCGGCCAATGTGGCGGGCTTTCGCGCGAACGGCAAAGACACTCTTCGATTGTGGGCCACCACCACCACAAGGATTACAACCACTAACGCTGAATCAGCAGGTATTGCAACATTCCATTGGAGGCAATTTTTGCAAGAAGTACCTTTCCGCCCCGGCCCCCTCCACGTTTTCAACAGCAACTTGCAATATGAGTGCCGAAAAGCCAAAGGTTGTGTTTGTGCTCGGCGGACCTGGTGCCGGAAAAGGCACACAATGCTCAAAGATTGTAGACCGCTTCCAGTTCACGCATCTCTCCGCCGGAGATTTGCTGCGGGAGGAGCGATCTCGCGAGGGCTCCGAGTTCGGCACCCTAATCGAGGATTACATCAGAAACGGCAAGATCGTGCCCGTGGAGGTCACATGTTCGCTGCTGGAGAACGCCATGAAGGCCTCTGGGAAATCAAAGTTCCTCATTGACGGATTTCCAAGGAATCAGGACAATCTGGACGGCTGGAACCGCCAGATGTCCGACAAGGTGGACATGCAGTTTGTCCTGTTTTTCGATTGCGGCGAGGATGTGTGCGTCCAGCGATGCCTGGGTCGTGGCCAAAGTGGTTCCGGCCGGTCGGATGACAATATGGACAGTCTGAAGAAGCGCATCTCCACCTACAATAACGACTCATTACCAATCATCAAGTTCTTCGAGGGCGCCGGCCAGGTGAAGAAGATCGACGCAAGTCCTGGCGCGGATGCAGTCTTCGGCGATGTGGAACGCGTGTTCGTGGCCAGCGGCTTCTAGAAATTCTACATTTCCTGTCTGGTTCTTTGTGCAGTGTTATCTTGAATTTCCTACACCCCTCCTCAGAAATACATACATATACGCTTGTTAATGCTAATTGCGAGTAATCAATAGTGGGAGCGGTAGCACTTGTTTTAAACACCTGAGATTGGTGGCAAAAATGCGTTGGATACTTTAACTTTATAGATAAAATAAAATGCTTAAAACCAATGACGAGAACTCTCTTAATAGTTTCTTTGTAGACTGTAACTTTATACCATTTTTCCGCAACCACTTACCTACAAATAAACAAATGAAATGAAAAGTTTTAAATAAAATAATAGTATATTTTTGGAAACGAAAATTTTAAATTGATCTTAACATCAAATAGCATTCTAAAATGATTAAATTGCCTTGTTAGAGTCCCCATTAGGGTTCACAATCGATTTTCCGAACACGCACGATACGAAAAAAAACAAGCTTCTCGATTTAATTACATTCGCTTTTGTAGGAGATACAAATCGGCTTCTTATAAAAAAAAGGGGGGAGGCAGTTGCGGCGGTGTGGCTTTCAATCTTTGCGCAGCTTATCCAGGCGCGCCTGCAGATCCGCATCAGCATCCGACATGGGCGAAGAAGCGCCACTGCCCCCAGCCGCTCCAGCACCTCCCGGTGCCCCTCCACCACCTCCTCCAGCTGCACCACCACCACCCGCAACAACGGCAGCTTGAGCTTTTTGGGCAGCAGCGCCACCGGCTATGGACAGTGATCCTGATGCGGTGGGAAGATCGCCCAGTTGTTCGCCCAACTGGAGGCCCAGTTCGTCGAGTACCTGAGAGACTACAGCGTCCGTCTCCTCCTCATCGCCCTCATCCTCCATTGCGTCATCGATGACGTCGTTGATCATCTCCTCCTTCATGTCCATCATCTCAGACTGCTTCTCAAAGTCCTGAAGAATCTTCTGGATTTGCGGGAGATTCAGTTGCCGGTTCATATTCTGCATGGCTTTGGTGACACCTGCAAAGGTTTGAAAGTTGAGATGATAAGCTACCGAATCAGCTGACAGATGCCCCTACCCTTCATGGCCTGCGCCATTGTGTTCTGGGATTTCAGAGTTTGTATTTTGAGCGACACGGCCTGGATGTTGGCCTTCATCAGCATGAACTTTTTGGCATAGCGACGCGTCCGAACCAGATCCTTGGCCATGATCTTCACCGCATCCATCTGCCCCTCCTTGGCCATCTTTTTGATGTCGGCAATGATCTTCTTCTCCTGCTGCTCCATCTTCATCCGCTCCCGGTCCAGGTCCCGCATCGCCTTGTTCAGCGCCCGCTGGTTCTTGCGCAGCATCTCATCCGGGCTGATCCTTTTCCCGAAAAGCCAGTCCATTTTGTTGCGTTTTTCTTAACTTATTGCTAATTACGACTGGGGAAGGCAAGGAATGACGGAGTTACTCAAAGATTACTCATCAAACGCAAGAAAACAAACGGTCCACGGTGTCAAGTTGTTAAGGTGGTTAGTGCGTGTAACCGCTTCGCGGTGAATGGACAAAGAAGAAGAAGCTGTTGTAAATTGTTAATATGTATAATTGTTTAAAAAATGTGTTAATTTTATCAAAATAAATATAATAAAAATAAGGATGTTCCAAATTTAACTTATAAACACTGATATCTTTATATTTTTTATATAAAAATAAGTTCAGTTGAATACGCCCATGATATGCCGTGCATTGTGAATGGCATTGCGTCAGCTGCTGCTTGTTTTTCAACATGAAAGAGTTTGATGATTTTAATTTCAGCGTTGATAAATGTAAGTTTTTAGAGTTTAGCGACGTTTGGTTTGCTGATAAAACTTGAGTATGTGTTGCAGATACTAAGGAACTGACACGAGAATGCGTTGGCGGCAGCGATTTGCAGCAGCGAAAAAAGGAAATCGAGGCTTACAACGAACAGACAGCGGCTACTCTGAAGCAAACATGCAAAAAGAACTACATGGAGTTCATCCAGACGGCCAAGGAGATATCGCGTAAGATGTTACATCTTTAAAGAGAATATCTTACTAATTTTGAACATAATATTCTAGATCTCGAGTCGGAAATGTATCAATTGTCGCATATCCTTATTGAACAGCGCAACATCCTGGCCACCATGACCGATGGGAAGAGCTCGAGCCACTTGAAAGCAGACAGTGTGGAGACGGAGAACACCACTGCTGCCGAGGATGTGGAAAACAGCCATGCCACCAGGGCGGTGAAGGAAATGGTGCAGGGATTCAACGGAAATCTGGAGGGAAAAACTTTCCTCAACGAAGGTGCCTTGATCGAATTGGACAGCAATGATTATAGGCCCATCCAGCGAGTGTTCTTTTTCCTGTTCAACGACGTCCTAATTGTTTGCAAAGTGAAGCACGACAAGTATGTTAAGTCGTATTAATTTTTTGAGTCCCTAAATATAATTTATATAATATAATCCTTTAGGCGCTTAGACTTCCTCACCGAGTACGATCCGAAGAAAATTGCCGTCATCAACATTAAGGACTTGGATGGCGTCAAGAATGCCATCAATATCATAACTCCTGATGGCTCCAAGATTTACCAAAGCATCACGGCAGCGGGAAAATCGGAATGGATTGAGAAACTGGAGGAGGCGTTTCGCTTCGACCAGCAAAAGAAACCGAAAAAGGGCCAAGCTCCACAGCCACCGACGCGAACCAAACAGCCACCAAAAGCCGATACTGTGGAAAAAGATCAATCACCGCAAAGTCCGACGGAACCCAAGTCCCTGGAGGCCGAGACACCCGAGTGGCTGAGCACGGCGAGTGAGGAGATCCAAACATTAGCTGCCCAGCGGCACTTTGAAGATGCCCAAGAGCTGATCAAGCGCACTCAGGAGTTTATGCGAAGCGAGAATCGTAAGAAGGTGCACCAGGCAGACGCCATTGAACTGAAGGTTAAGCAGCAGGAGCAGAAGCTGATCGATGTGCTGATAAAGGAACTCTCAAATAGCCACAACCGGAACTTGCAAATAGCTCTCAGGGCAGCCAAGAGGCCCCTGAAGATCCTCGTTGAAATGGGACGGTATCGACAGGCGAGCGCCACACTTCTGAAGGTGTGTACTGTGAGTCTCCGGGTAGCGCAACGAGAGGCTCGAAGGAACAATGCGGATATATCGGAGCTATTTTTCTGCGACTTAACGCAGGTGGCCTGTGACTTTCTCACCGCTTTCGAGCAGCAACCGGCATGTGTCAGTAGTGAGTGTTTTCAATATTTCTTAAAAAGCATAGTAATTATGACTTTCTATTACAGGCTTGGTGGTTTGGTGCAACGCCGAGCTGCAGTACTTTGCCAGCCAACTGATTAAACACTACCTGACCAAAGGCACCTCTCTGGAGACGGTGGCCAAGTGTGTAGAGAGGGTACGCAGGCCCTCCACTAAGCTCACGGAAATCGGGTTGGACATAAGCTATCACTTGGAGGGGTTGCTGCGCACCACCCTCGAATCCCTAATCGAGGAGTCCAAGGAGCGCTTACTGGACTCGGTGGGACGGACCGAAGAGAGCTGGCTGCCGTACAACCTCCAAACTAAGTCTAATCTGAGACGATTACTCTTGGAACTGGACGTATTGGGAATTGATGTGAGGGCCCAAACGACTGGGGATACTTGGATCAACCTCACACAGTCCACTGTGGTCTTTATCCGGCACTTCCTCCAGCTCACAGACTACTGCGGCTGTTTGGCCAAGTGCGAGACGCTACTTCAAAGTTTGGAGACACTTTTGAAAGAGTTATTCCTTGCCCAGCATTCCCTGAAGCCACCCAGCGACATGGCTGTTGATGTAGGGTTTCTGTATTAACAAAAGTGTGAAATCTTTTTTAAAAAAAAACTCCCTTTTTCAGCCAAACTTTGTGATGAAAAATAAAATTTTCCTGGTGGACAATTTGCTGCCAATCGCCATCGACAAGTTCCGGCAGATTTCTGGACGCCAGTGCGAGGGACTGCGAGAGTTGCATTCGAAAATGTCCCGTCAACAGGGAGCTCCCCTGCCTCGACAGAGAAGCGTTTACACCACAGATGTCTTTTGAAAACCTAGACGTAAAAAAAACTGTATTCCAGATGGAAGATAATTCGATTACATATAATTTTTTTATTTTTTCGGTTTGCTTCAATTATTTATAATATAATTATATACATATATAACCACAATAATAATATTTGTAAAATTAAAAATCGAAGCGTGTGCTGCACTCTATCTCTTGCTTATTACAATTTCGCCGTTCGCATTATATATATTTGTAAATATATATAAATCGATTCGTTTTGTTTTTTTTTTTTTCAAATATACTCTAAACACTAAACAATTTAGCTGCGTTCTATTTCGGTTGTAGGTGCTGCTTCGTTGGATTAGCTGCACCGTTATATAGGATTTTACAGTTGGTTCCAAAGAGCTTAAGATAATCCACACAATTATCAATCAAGTATTATCTCATCTCTCAAATACATCTTTTCAAATTACATACAAAGCAAAAGCTGAGACTGCTCTGAGCTCTCTGACCCCCCAATGCGAGAATGTATGGGTGTGGGTGTCGGTAGTTGGTGTGTTAAATATAGTCTGTTTGTGTTTCATTTTTTAAAGAAAAACTTAAATTAAATTCTTACTAATTATATTCAATTATATTTATATATGTATATATATATATATATATATATATATATAAACCATTCTTTATGCAAATGTGTGTGTTTATTTTGAGTGTGTGTGTGTGTGTGTGTGTTGGTGTGTGTCAATGTCAGGGGGGTGATTGGGAGGGAGATAAGGAAACGGAAACTTAAAAGTTACATCTGTTGTTTACCGCCTTTCGCGGGTGTGTCTGACTCTCGGATAAATTACAAAAACCTTTTACATGAAAAACAAACTAAAAGCACTCGTCGCACTAGCTCCTATCTGCTCCTCAGCCGTTAATCATAATCTCAACGCTCCTACACTCGCAATGACTAATCCATGCAGACTGCACTTATCCTTCTATTTGTTGTTATTTTATGATGAACGTAGGTAGGTATCGCCGACTAACTTTTCTTGTTTTTAAATTTATTTTTACAACATACTCTCGCTTCTGTTGCTTATTACATTCATTTATCATTTTATTTCTTTCTGGTTCTTGTTCTCATTTTTTTTTTATTATTTTTGTTTTCTTGCAATTTGTGTGTTCAACTTTTGTTTGTTGGTTTGTTTTTATTTTGACTTAGCTTAGGCTTAGTAGCTAAAAGTACGCTTAAAATTGTAGTTTTCTTTTCTTTTATATATTGTAGAATTTTAATTTTTGCTTCGCTTTTTGATGCGTTGCTACTGCTGCTCTTTTTTTGTTTTATTTTTATTTTTTTGTATAAATTTTTATTGTTATTTTAGTTTCCGGATTCATTATAGTACGAACTTCTCTTTGTTGGTAGTTATTTGTTTCTGTTTCCGCTTTTTGTTATTGTTTTTGCTTTTGTTGTAATAAAAACTTGAAGAGCTTATTACAAAATGAAAAAACTGCTTGGATTTGTGAATTTAATAAATAACTTCGTAGACAGTAGCCTTCTTATCGCCCGAACCCGTCACAATATATTTATCGTCAGTTGATATGTCGCAGCTAAGTACGGATGATGTTTCCTTCGACTGGATAAAAATAATAATTAGTTTACATTTTTTATTAAATTAATAAAATAAATATAGTAGCTCACCTGGAATATGCTAGCACCGTAGGGTGTTCGCCATGCGTTTAGCAGGTTGTCTTTGCCCGTGGAAACGAACCATTTACCGCAGGCGGCAAAGCGCAGCGATAGAACGCAGCTCTCGTGCAGATGCAGTTGATACTTGTCCGGTTTCGATGCGTGAAGTACTTCGACATGCGAGTTTTCCATACCCACAGCCAGCCAGTCGCCTAAAAATAATAAATTTATGTAAATAAATTAAAAGAAAGAGAATATATAAACAGCATACCAGTTGGGCAGTAGCCGAGCGAGAATATTTGAGAGCTGAAGTCGTGCTGTTGCAGCTGACGACCTTCGCGCAGATCCCAGGATCGCACCGTGTTGTCCAGGCCACCTGTCCAAAGCCGGCTGCCGTCAGGACTGATGTCGATACAGGAGGCGCCATCGGTGTGGCCCTGGAACTGGCGCACCAGGATCTCGTTGTGCAGGTCCCAAACAGCGATGTTGCCATCGCTGCAGCACGAGAAGCAGACCTTCGAGTCGGGGCTGATGGCTAGGGCGTAGCATGCCGGCGCCGCCGATGTTAGTTCGGCTTTGATACGCGGCGTCGGACTGGCCAGGTCCCAGATAGACAAGTTGGATGCCTCTCCGCCGACAATCAGCGTCCGGCCGTCGGGTAGCAGCTTAACCGAACGGATATAGTTGTCGCGCTGTAGGCAATCCAGTTGACTGACGGGATTCTTGTTGCCCGGCTGCGAAATATCCCACACCTTTACACAGCCCTTGCCGCCCGTATACACGTACTTAGTGGGATTGGAGATGGTCACCGCGCAGACGACCTCTCCATGTGACAGAGTGTTGATCTGACGGGCGTGTCGGGGTATCCCCACGCCCACTAGCGCATCGGGTGGAAACGGAACTGGCTGCAGGCTGCCCTCGCCGTTCATATGGAAAGAGTAAGCACTGAAAAATAAATCCAATTAATTATGCAATTTTTTTTATTAATAAATAGTATTTTTGTAAAATATAATAAACGTACGGCTTTCCACCCGTTAGGGCTGAGGGATGTGGAATGCCATTTGTTCGCACGTGTGAATGTGGATCGTATGGCGGCATTGGCGGCGGTCGTCCGTAGGCTGGATCCGACGGTGGACGCTGGTAGGGATCGGCTGGCCGCTGATACGGTGCACCCGGATAGCCGGCTGGGGGTGGTCCCTGTGGCATCATTTGTTTAGGATTCACGCCGGGCGCTGGAGCCGCTGCGTTTGGAGTTGGTGTGCGTGCCTTGGCGCCCGGTGTGCCCGGCTTGTCCATCTAAATGGTAACACATCATATGTTAATTGAGAGCCATTACAAAATATTCAAATGGTAAAGTTACATCTTTTGTCTTGAGGCTGGGTGTGGAACGTGACGAACTGGAGCCTGAACGTGATGGCGGACGCTCCTGCTTAATACCACTACTGCTCGGCTTCTCCAAACGCTCCCCATTTAAGCTCTCCCGATCCCGGACCTCCATCGAGACATGTTCGCCGTTGGGGCGAGGCGAGTGGGATTCCTGAAAGTAAAGAACACACCGATTAGCAAACAGATAGTATAGAAAACAGCTGTATTATTTGGATTGTGGTTTCGGTAAAGTATTATTATTATTATTTTTTGAAAGGGAAGAGGGATGGTTGCATTGAATCTGGGCCGACACTCAACTCACCATTTCATTTGCAACATCTACGACTAAATCTTGATCGCTTTTCTCGCCTTCATCGTCCTGGAAATAATTTTGAAAAAAATACAAAAACAATATAAAATAAAATTCGTACAAAAGCCCACAATAAACAACAACAACAACAGTAATAACTACAACCACACCAATCACAACAACGAGAGGTATATGTTCTAGTTTTTCAGGATTCTGATTATTTTTTGAATTCAAATTTGATTTTTTGTATACAAAATTGTTAATATATTTTTTTTTCGATCTTAAAAGTTAGGGGTTAAAGGGTTAAGTTAAAGAGTCAGACAATAATAACAACTACAAAGTACATGGTTAGGACTACGGTGGTGAGTTGAGGGACAGCTCAGCTGATATGAGATGAGATGGCATGATAGTCATCGGTTAGAGCAACGCGATGATGAATGATACTGATACGCTTGCAAAACCAATTACAAAACCTGAATACTCACTTGTAGCTTCTCATCTTTTCGGCGCTTCGAGTCGTTCTCTATGTCCAGTGGCGACCGTGTGCGATACTTCTCACGATCAGCCGGCGAGACAGAATTGCGCTGCAGCAACGCCAAATATTTGAAATAGAATCTCTTAACATTATATTATAATCGTAGTACTCACCAGTCGCTCTTCGGCGGCTGCTGGTCCCTCCAAGCCCGTCGGCTTGATGTCCGGCCTGTGGTGCTCTGGCGGCTTGTTGAGCAGACCCTGTGGACCGTGCGGTAGACCCATTGTGGCGCCCAAGGCTCCAAACGGATTCAATGCACCCATCGGCTGTGGAGGTCCGCCCGGTACCTGCTGTGCGTGGATCTGTTGCTGCAAAAAAAACAAATTCAATTAAACCAGGAAGAATCAAAAGGTTTTTCGAATAAAAATCGTGCTTTGTGAGAATGTAAGCATTGAAGTTGGTGTTTTTAGACAACAACATTAACAGATAATAGTCTTTATGGCAGTGATTGGAGAGCATTTGATTCCCAATATTAAATACTATCTCGGGTTAATTAACGAACAGCAACATGTTGGCGGCAAAGTAAGCATTATTTGAGAGAAGAAATATGAACGATCAGAGCACAAACAAGAGGGAGTGGAGTGGATACTTGGTTGCTGTTGTGGCTAGTTGTGGCAGCGGCACATATTGGCGGATGCATCGGCAGACGGCAACACAATAAACAAAAAATAATAAAAACATGAGCTTGCAACAAAAGAAACTTACTAAAAGTTGCTGAATTCCATGTTGCTGCTGATGCTGCACAATGTTGTTTGGATTGGTGGTCGAATGCGAAATCATAACAAATAAGAAAGTAGAACAAACAAACTCAAATCAAATGTGGCCCAAACTGGCACTGAATCTCTGTTTAAAAGTTTATTGAAGCCCTGACCAATCCTATTCCTATTCCGATAATTACAATAGACACTCTCTCCGCCTTAGAGTCTGTTGCCAAGTTGCTGCATCCTCCGACATCATCCACTATCCCCAACTTACCCCAATGATGAGGTTGAGTTCCTGCATGGTAACCTGCTTCGCACGCTCCACCGCTTGGAGCACCTGCTGCTGGTGGTCGGCCTGAAGGAATGGAAGTAGCTGGTTGATCAGTGTGTTGAGCCGTTTGGCAATCTCCGTCTGCTTGTGCATCTCCACGTTAAGGCCATAGGACATCTCGTAGTACTGTTGGAAAGTTTAAAAATCAAATTAAGGATTAGCCAGAAAGAGGTTCACGACAATGAGCATCCCAACTTACCATAACATAATGGCGTTGCATCTCCGTCTTCTCGTTCGACAGCTTCTCGCACTCCAATTTGATGCTGAAATTCACAGGAAAAACGATCAACGGGCAAATTAGTTGGGCGACGGAAGCGGAAAGTTTGTTCTGCAAGGAATGGTCGGTCGGGTCGGTTGGTCGGCGGCACTGCTTTGCAGGTTAATCCTATGACAGAGGCGCATATGGCGTGCCAAACCGGTTTGCTTAGCTTTTTGTTTTACTTTTGAGAGTAAGCCTCAGAGCAGCATCCACACACACACCAGTGCATAGCGGCGAATGCTCAAAATGATCTTAATTTTGTTCCTCAATGGGGATACCTCTCTAGACAGTTCTTGCTTCCTAGCAATTTATGATTATTTCAACAATTCAAGGTTTCTACTAATTAAATTTATGTTTAGAATCTAAGAAAAGCTTTTAAACTCTTCTCATAATTCATTACAGTCAAACTATTGCAAAAAAATACACTTTTTAAGGCTCAAAAGTAAACAATTTGACAAATCCGCTTTAGTCTTGGAATAAATGTTCGTATATCTTATCTTATAGAATTATCGTCCGGAAGTCACTCTCCAGGATACTTGCCTGTGGTACTGGGCTTGCAGGAAGTTGAACTCCTCCTTGATGCGCTCCAAGGTATCGGCGATAGTGAACTTTATCGGGCCCTGAGGTGGTGGTCCCTATAGATGGGTGGGATAGAAGGAGGGATACATTAGGAGGAGGCCGACAGCGAGTGACCAATGGGACTAGGTGAACTTACCCCTGCCGCGGGGTGACGCACCGGTGAGGGATACATGTTGTTATTATTCTATGTTATGCTATTTTGTTGTTTTTCTTTTCTTTTTTTTTTTGGCAGATTATGCCGAGTTGGATGGCGGAGCCAATGCACCAGATCGCTCCGATTTCCGGAAGTCAGAGGACTTCTTCTTCTTTTAGCCCCAGGGCTCCTTCCTGCTCTCGCTTATCTTCCGCTTGTCCTTATTCCCAGCCCCTCTCCGGTCATCCAGTTGTGGTTGAGGAATCCAATTACCCACCGCGAAGCGTAGAAAATATATTTTGCAAGCGTTTTATGGCTCTTGTTTAACTTTAGACGGGCGCTCTTGTCCGCCGCACACTCTACACGACTATTTTCGCACAACTTCCATGCACTTGTTTGTTGTTGTTACGTTCGCTCGGCGGAGTACCGGCAGCTAGTGGGATTCTGGGGATTTCGATCCCATTTTTGTATATGCGTATCCTGCGAATGGGAATTAAACAATTGCTTAGTTATGCTTTTTCATAATTTTGCACCATTTTTTTCGATACGTTCGCACGTACACACACACATACACTCATACACAGGCCGAGCCAGCGAGACACACGCACACCATCACAGAGGCGGGAGCGAGGGTGCCGATGTGTGTGTGAGTGTTTACCGCCGAAAAATCAAGCGCACAGTTGCATGTGGCCCCAGAAATTGTTACGCAAAATCACAGATCAATTTTCTTGGTCGGTCTAATGGGTGGTTTGTATTGTTTTGGGCGGGATGGGGAATTAATGCGTGGAAAATATTGAACTTTTTTTTATCCTAAAGACGGACACTCCGCACAAACAATATACGAACATATACAGACAGACTGCAATTAAATAGGGTTGCCATAACGGTCAAAATACAAAACCGATTTGCACACATTCTTCACACTTTTATTAACGTATTTATGTAGATTTTGGTTTTTTATTTGGTTTATGAGGCCAAATAGCATTAAATAGGCAAAACTGTGCAATTTAAATGCAAACTGTATTTATTGTTTTCACATGGCGGCAACCCTGACTGAGATACGCGCACACACATACATAGGAAACAACGAGTGGCCAAATCGCACACACACACACACACACGCGCAGAAACAGCGCAAAAGAAAATTTATTCTGTGCCCATACAAAAAATAAACAAAAGCAATTAAAAAAACGACATAATGTTAGTACCAGTTCTGTGTCCTGGATAAGCACGTTCTATCGATCACTTTTTGGCGATTCCACTTCACGTTCGCATTTGTATTTCAGCTTGCTTTTCGAAAAAAATCGGCGTACGGTTGTAATTTCTTTTTCGACTTTTCGCCCGTATAAAATTGCCTGTTTCAGCCGACCGACCGCGAAGTGTCTGACACACGGCGTGTATGTGGTGGGCAGCTTGGCGGCGGCGCTCTCTCGCTCTCACTCTTACACTCACACACACACACCCCACTCCCTCCTTTCCATTAGTTATCTCACTCTCCGTTCTACTCGCGCACTCGCTGCTAAACGCGGCTTGTAAATGGCGTTCTCGCCTCAATTTTTTGCAACAAATTGGCACGCCGATCTTCACCTCGGTGGTTTGATATTCCCTTTTCCGTAGGGCCAATTACCAGTAGCGGGGGTTTTCAGGCATCGGAGTTGTCTATTTCTATTTATAATTTCCTATTTTCCTAGCCTCGACACACGCGTCGGTTTCGGGTGAATTTTAAGTGTGACCAGGTGACTCAGTAAATCTGGACCACTTATTATTATTTGCCAATCGTAAGGAAATCCTGAAAAACATGGACTGGTCCCACTTTCATTAAGACTCTTGAATATTTAAAAACAAGACTTTTAATTCTTCCACAAAATTGAAAGAATATTATTCAACAGAAATTGATATCTTTATTAATCTTAAAGTTTATTATTATTATTGGCGCCAATTCGAATACTTTATCGGGCTGCCAACTTTCTTTAAGGGATCAAAGGATATGCCACTTGGATTTGCAGTGTTGCCGGCTTGCCAAAAAATGTATAACGGGAATATAAACTCAAATATATTATTAATATAAATATTTGTTGGCGAAATTTTAAATTATCTCTTCACTTTTTTTGAATACTTCATTCATTTCACACCCAATTAATAAACGGAATTCCATTAATGGATGAATTGGAACAGGATCCCTTCAAGCTGCATCAAAATTGCAAAAAAATAATATAAAAATTTTGATAAATTTTTGTCCAAAATCATGATGTAACCCCTTTGGAAAAATCGAAAAATTGTTACAAAAATTATGTTCCCATGTTTTGATTGAAAATGGTTCTACTCAAAGTTCTAAATTCATAAATTAGCGATGTTATACACATTTTTCTATTAGGAAAATTCAAAAATTAGTACATCGTTTGAGCCTTATTTTATTTGGTCTACATTTTCACTTTTGATCAACTTTTAAGCGAATATTTTAGCTAATTTTCAAACGAATTAAAATAATAATATTACCGGAATACCATTTATGAATCGGAGAAGAATTCCCCCTCAATCTGCATCAAAGAACTGGAAAAATATAACATGAAAAATTTTGATAAATTTTTGGCCAAAATCATGATGTTACCCCTTTGAAAATATCGAAAAATGGGTCAAAAATTATGCTGCCATGTTTTGATTGAAAATGAATCTACTCGAAGTTCTGAATTCAGGAAGGTGCGACATTTTAGGATCTGGCGTATATTAGCGGAGTTATACACATTTTTCTATTAGGAAAATTCAAAAATTGGTACATCGTTTGAGCCTTATTTTATTTGGTCTACATTTTCACTTTTGATCAACTTTTTAGCGAATATTTTAGCTATTTCTCAAACGAATTACAAACGGAATACCATTTATGAATCGGAGTAAAATTCCACCTCAATCTGCATCAAAGAACTGGAAAAATATAACATGAAAAATTTTGATAAATTTTTGGCCAAAATCATGATGTTACCCCTTTGAAAAAATCGAAAAATTGGGTCAAAAATGATGTTCGCATGTTTTGATTGAAAATGATTCTACTCGAAGTTCTGAATTCAGGAAGGTGCGACATTTTAGGATCTGGCGTATATTAGCGGAGTTATACACATTTTTCTATTAGGAAAATTCAAAAATTGGTACATCGTTTGAGCCTTATTTTATTTGGTCTATATTTTCACTTTTGATCAACTTTTAAGCGAATATTTAAGCTATTTCTCAACCGAATTAAAACCGGAATACCATTTATGAATCGGAGTAAAATTCCACCTCAATCTGCATCAAAGAACTGGAAAAATATAACATGAAAAATTTTAATAAATTTTTGGCCAAAATCATGATGTTACCCCTTTGAAAAAATCGAAAAATGGGTCAAAAATTATGTTGCCATGTTTTGATTGAAAATGAATCTACTCGAAGTTCTGAATCTGAATCAGGAAGGTGCGACATTTTAGGATCTGGCGTATATTAGCGGAGCTATACACATTTTTCTATAAGGAAAATTCAAAAATTGGTACATCGTTTGAGCCTTATTTTATTTGGTCTACATTTTCACTTTTGATCAACTTTTAAGCGAATATTTTAGCAAATTTTCAAACGAATTAAAAACGGAATACCATTTATGAATCGGAGAAGAATTCCCCCTCAATCTGCATCAAAGAACTGGAAAAATATAACATGAAAAATTTTGATAAATTTTTGCCCAAAATCATGATGTTACCCCTTTGAAAAAATCGAAAAATTGGGTCAAAAATGATGTTCGCATGTTTTGATTGAAAATGATTCTACTCGAAGTTCTAAATTCAGAAAGGTGCAACATTTTTGGATCTGGCGTGTATTAGCGGAGTTATACACATTTTTCTATAAGGAAAATTCAAAAATTGGTACATCGTTTGAGCCTTATTTTATTTGGTCTATATTTTCACTTTTGATCAACTTTTAAGCGAATATTTTAGCTATTTCTCAACCGAATTAAAACCGGAATACCATTTATGAATCGGAGTAAAATTCCACCTCAATCTGCATCAAAGAACTGGAAAAATATAACATGACAAAATTTTAATAAATTTTTGGCCAAAATCATGATGTTACTCCTTTGAAAAAATCGAAAAATGGGTCAAAAATTATGTTGCCATGTTTTGATTGAAAATGAATCTACTCGAAGTTCTGAATTCAGGAAGGTGCGACATTTTAGGATCTGGCGTATATTAGCGGAGCTATACACATTTTTCTATTAGGAACATTCAAAAATTGGTACATCGTTTGAGCCTTATTTTATTTGGTCTACATTTTCACTTTTGATCAACTTTTAAGCGAATATTTAAGCTATTTTTCAACCGAATTAAAACCGGAATACCATTTATGAATCGGAGAAGAATTCACCCTCAATCTGCATCAAAAAACTAGAAAAATATAACATAAACAAATTGGATAAACTTTTGGCCAAAATCATGAAGTTATTCCTTTGAAAAAATCTAAGATTGGTACAAAAATTATGTTCCTATGTTTTGATTGAAAATGATTCTACTCGAAGTTCTAAAGATCGGGAAGGTATAACCCATCTGGTTCTGGCAAATATTTGCCGAGGTATGTACATTTTTCTCTTTCCAAAAGTGAACACGTTTCGAACATTCATGTTTTTTTCCATAATCCATTTTCAATTCTATTTAAACTTAAATCAAATTAAGCTTAAGAAAGTCGGTATTTAATTTCCAGTTGTTATTAATTTTCTGAAAATAATATATCCCAATCAAATTCCCAATACGTAAACAGTTTCTATTTGTAATTTAAGTAATTTTTTAATTTAATTTGTTCTTTTGCTAATTAGATCTTTTCGGTTGCTATTTTGTTGCCATCACAGTTGGACTATCACAGATGCGTTGGTGTTTCTCCTCTCCCTACCACTTTACCAGGGGCGCCAAAGTTTCTCGCCTTCCACGGGCATGGGAGAGGGCAGAGGGCTGTCGCAGTCACTGTGATATCCAGAGGAGGCGGGACTGAGGGGCGCCTTGTCGAAGGTGCAGTCCATGTAGATGGGGGCAGGGATCTCGTTTGCGGTTTGAGCTTCGTGGAACTGCTGCAGGTTCTTGTAGATGCGGCCGAGGTGCGTCATCACCGATTTGCCCAGGTCGACGCTCATGCCAGGTGTGGAGGCCATGACACGTGACACCTCATTGACGGCGTTCATGTAACCGTTCTTGAAACTGTCCAGGGGGAGTTTGGGTTCCTCGACCTTCTTTTCGGTTTTCTGCTGGCGCATGAAGATCACCGCCGACTCGAGCATCTCGGCTTTGTCCATCCGAAGGATACCATCGTCGCCACGAAGTTCGGCGACAAGTGTCTTGAGGGTGTCCAGGCACTTGTTGATGCGGGCACGGCGCTGACGTTCCAGCAGGGGCTTCTTCACCTTCTGGTAGATCTGGGTCTTGCTGGTGTATTCCATTTTGGTTTGTTTGGCTTTTTACGTATTTTGTACAGGTGTTTAAAAAGTAACGTTTTCAGCGAAGTTGGCTCGTTGGATGTTGCCTTGCTGATGGCAGAATCGTGAGTGATAGCCTCTCTCTGAAGGCAGTTCCCTTTTATACCTTTCCCCGAGCCCCGAAATCCACCCTCTTGTACGCACCTTGCACACCTCTCTGTCGCACCCGAGGGTTGGCCCTGTATTGGCCGTCTCTCTCTAAAGGAACAGCTGCAACACGCTTCGGAGGACAATCCTTGTGGCTCGTGGCGTGGGAACCGAGCTGAAAGTAAGTTTCTCACACAATTTTTTCTCGTTTGTTTTCCCTTTTGGCCACATGCTTCGCTTCTCTTTTTTTCGAGTTTAAGGATCAGGGCACATTTTTGCAGCTGTCGTTGTTTTCGCTGCGTTCGCATTGCTTTCTGGGCCGGTGTTATTATCCTTAATGCATACTTCACTGCCTCATCCTGTCGCTTGATTTGGAATGGCATGACTGTGGATATGGGTATTGGGATCGGAGCCTGGAGAACGATATTCCCACGATACGAGTGGGTGGGGGTAACTGGGATATCTGGTTGTGCGTGGGCCGCTCATTGTTATCCTGCCGTGCCATCTACTCGCTTATTGTTTCATCAATGCCTGCAGACGATGATGGCATAATGCCCTCCTCGGACCTCAGAGCCAAGATCTCCTCTTTCCGTTCCCACACTTCCCCTCGCCGAGTGTTTATTGGACACAATTAGTGGATGTGGCGTATTGGCTTTATGCCGGGTCGCCTTGTCGATCGTTGTTCGTTCGGCGACTGCTGCGCCTTGGGTCGATGGGCTGCACGATCTGGGTTGGGTGGTTGGCAGGGGACTTGGGGTGCAAGTGGGTCAGTCGGGCGCAGGAAGTGTGCATGACTCGTGGCTGAGGTTGAGTTGGAGGCTTTGTGCTGGAATGTTACCATCCACCTCGAATGCATTGTGCATTACGTCCTTGCATCCTCTAATTGGTCTTCAATTGGTGGTAATTATTAAGGGGAAAGGTCAAATGGGTGTTTGGCTAAATCTTCAATATAGGTAGGGCTTTTTATACCCTATTCGGGTATTATAATTTTAATCGAACTTTTATAACGCAGTGGAGTAATGATGATCGACCCTATTATTTATAGTGACTCTGTATCAGGACGACAGGGACAATAGGACAATACATGTCTATGATTCTGTTTCTATGCTTTTTTTTGAAGACTGAGAAGCTTGGAAGTTATTTTTGATCGAATGCCTATGTTATTGTATAGCTGCTATGGAGGCTATTAGGGGACATTACTTATTTTTAAATATATAGACTCTTACTCCAATATTTACAGATTGAATAAATATAAATTGATTCTAATATGTTTTCCCCTCTATCCTGTAGTAGAAAAAAAATGTTTAGAAGAAGAAACATCAGTTATGAATATACATATGTGGGATTTAAACCCGGTCCTCTTTATTATTTTTCGTTTTCTAGGAGATTAATACAATAATTGCAATTCCTGATAAATGTGTCAAATGTATGTTTTAATTAAAAACTCTTATGCAATTAGCAAATCAATAAAGTAATAAATGATTTAATCCATTGGGTATACCATCAAATATTCCTATTGGAAAACATGTGCAATTTTTGTATAATCCAATTGTGAATTGCACAACGGATTCGAGCTATAACCATGCTGAAAAGGCGGATAATGTTTGTTTATAAATCCAATAACATGTTTCAGAAATAAGAAAACTCTTGATAAATTTTGTGTTCATATTCGTGTTTGTATTTCTTTTTTCTCAGATACGTATCTGTTCTTATATGATTATTGAGATCCCTTAACTAGTAAACATTTGTATATGGTAGATATAGTAAAAAACAGACTTCTGATCAATTCTGAGGTGTTGACAAAAGTTATTAAAGCGTGCCCTATCACAGACCTAACTTAAAAGTCTAAAACTTTGTAACGTAACAAATAAATGAGGATCATTGTAAAGCATTTTCTAAAGCTGCGTATCCATTGCGCGATTGCCCGTAGTTGAAGCTGGTGTATCCCGACGTTTCCAGGGTATTTACCAGGGGCGCCACACCTGTCCGGGACTGCTGATCTGCAACAGGGATTCGTTGTCGCTGGCGTAGCCACTGGAGACTGGGCTAATGGAAGAGCACGAGCTGGCGCTGGAACTGGAGCTGCTGCAGACGATGGAGAGTGGAGTGTTCATGGACTGGGTTTCCTCCATGGGCTGCTCCAGCTGGTTGAGGCGCATTCCGAGGTGCGTCATCAGAGTGGTGCCGAAGGCCACATCAACTTTTGGTAGGCAGGCCAGGGCGCGGGACACTTCGTTGGCGGCCCGGATGTATCCGGCACGGAAGCTCTGCTCCGGCTGAGGTTGCTGGAGCTTCGCTTGCTTCAGTTTGCGGAGATGCTGCACTGTAACCTCCAGAATGTCGGCTTTCTCGAACTTGGCATCGCCGGTCTGGGCCACGCACTCGGCCATCAGATCTTTGAGCTCATCCAGGCACTTGTTGATTCTGGCACGTCGCTTGCGCTCCAGCAGGGGCTTCATCACCTTGCGGTACTGGTAGGTCTTGGACATCTCGTATTTGGTGGCCATTGTGTTGGATTTGTGTGTGTTTTTAGAACTCGTTGGAGAAATCGCCGAAGAACTTTTGAGACGGAAGTCCTGAGATGTTGACTGCCCGATGGTTGCGTTAAGAATGTTGTGGCCCGTCTCCAGTTACCACCGCTTTTATAGCTGCACGTGCCCCCGGCGAGAGCGTCTCGTGCTCAGCGCGCGCAGAGAACCGGAGAGAGTGCCATCACCTGCCGAGCAAATTACTCAGCCACTGGGACCAGGCCCAGGCCCAGTACACGATCCTCTCGCCTGCATTTTTGGTGGTAGGTTTTTCTTAACAAACAAGTTTTGAATACAGTCGAGGTGGCAAGAATAGGTCACAGAACATGTCTAAAGAAAAACTATTTGTTTCATGTTTTAATTTTTCTATCTACATTTAATTAAATAAACTAAACAGTATAAGTATGTTTCTAAGACGAAATATATTTATGGAATAGAAAGTTCCTATCAACTTCTCTATGACTGTGATCCCTATATTCCAAAGTCGGCAGGGGATGAAGATTCGATGGTGCAGTGGTGGTGGTATTATGGTGGTTGCACATGCTGCTTCTCTGTGTTCCTTTCCACCGACATTCGAATCGTGGGAAACACTTTGCCCTCAAGTTTCCCACAAGATTTTTCTCGCTCGTTGGTGTTATAAGTTATAATCGGAGGTAGTCCGTGTGCGAGTCCCGAGCTCGAACCGAGTTTCGAGCCCTTATGCACATGGCACAGTGGGCCAATCCTCAGGAACATGTGACGGAAATTCTCCATATCCTTGAAGCAATGTTAGTTTTTTTTACGGTATTTCCAAGCTACGTGAGGTTCTAACTGAGGATTTTACGCATCCTAATTGATAACTTGCTACGGATAGTTCGGACATGTTCAGGGAAGTAACCATTTGGTATGTGATCCTGTCCTGGGTTTTCCAGAGCATGTTTTTCGGAGTTTAGGGACTGACTCGCAGGACTTCTTATGCGGCAAGTACTGAGGTTGTATTCTGCAATTTTAGGAATTTTTAACGACATGTTTGGAAGTTTTAAGGAAGGTGCTTCATGCTGGGCTTGGACTTGCTAAGGTTAATTTGTAGGCCTGGGAACCTGAGTTTGGGAAATCATAGTTTTCTTTAATGGTTGAGGGATTTCTGCTATATAGATGGGAAAAAGTTTGTTTAGTTTCCCACGCAGGTTAACTTTACTTCTCCGCAGGTAATTCCAGGAAATATTAATAGAAAATATATTTGTGAATGGAGCTTAATTTTTTAATGAATTTTTGGGGAAAATTGTCATTGAAACATTTTTGAAAATTATGGCAGTATCTTGCCCCACTGTAAATCTGACCGAGCTACGAGTTCGAGTAAAAAACACTACCACCTGCCCTTCTTCATTTTATTAAATTTTTTCTTGTCAGAGCCGGGCTCAATAGGGCTCTCACCCTCGCTCCCATACTGTATCCTTTTCACTCCTGTGAGTGTGGCATTGCTGTTGTCAATTATGAATGCCGGATTGTAGCTTCTGTTGAACACTTGGGCTCTCCGGCCTGGCCAACGCTAAGTGGCATACGTATAGGTAGGTGTATTGTGTATTCCTGGGCACGTCGGGACATCATCATCATCGTCGTCGTCATCGTGGGACCCAGAAAAGGGATGTTTCGATGGATCGAGGGACATGCAAACTAAATGACTGTACGGCAAATTGACACACACTAAAGATTAAATGTATCGCATTCGTTAACTATATAAACAATATACGTGGCCGGTTTAAAAATGCTGACAGGAAGTGTGTGGCAGACAGGGATGGGACATGGGGCCCATGAGCGGGACGGGACGTTGCGTGCTGAGAGTGTGCTGCACAACAAGCCGTTACAATTCTGTGGCGAGTGTGAGAAAATTTTTCGAGCTGCACATGGCCAGCTCTGTTTTTATACCTTCTTTTTTTAATAGGGGCATCCATTGGGCACGCAACGGGGATGGCTTATTGTCAATGCATTGCTGCTGCCGCTGCTGCCGTGTAATTGAATATGTGTGCGCATCTCTGCGCATGCTCGGCACGCCAAACGCGCGACTGACGCGCGCAGCGGTAGCAAAAAATTAAAACAAAAAGCAAAGGGCCCTTTACAGAAGCTTCATGAGCGAGGCATGCGCAAAAAGCTGAATGAAATGCAAAAAAAATAGTTGGATTTTTTTTTTTTTAATAAAATGCCTGAGAATCTGCGACAGGAAATTATCATTTTGTTGGGAATGACGGGGCGGCCGATTATCATTAGCTGCGATTAGCTCTGATGTCCGGATATGGGGGATATATTCATATTAAGGAGGTTAAGATATCATGGATATACCATACACGGATTATTTAAATCAAAGATAGGTAAAAGTTTAAAGGTTTATCGGATATATGTATATTCAAGGCACTATATTGCCCTGAAGACCTTGAGAGTCCTGAGCTTAGACCTCTTGATTGTTAGTAGTTTTTTTGGCCTGAAACCCATATCAAACAATAATGAATTGTTAACAAATGTTTTACAAATGATCAAGAGGCGCTTATTAATTACGTTGCTTCACTTTTGATTGATTTGTTAGAAATCCTATTAAAAGATTTATTTTCTCAATTAGTATCCAATTAGTGCGATTCGTAGTGATGGTATTGGGAATGCCCTCTGGAAAATGAATCCTAAAAACCCCTCAAAGTAAGACAACAGTTTAAATTATGTTCTCATTGTATATTTTTTATTTTCTTTCTTAACTGCTAAATAACATTTCTTCTACACTATTGTAACTAGCTTTAGTTCATATCACACTGGTACTATATATTTAATATGGCTTAATTTTAACACCTAACGAGAGGATGTCTGCCCCGATGTTCTTGCGTTGCTGCATCCTGACGACTAGTCTGCCACTTGTTGGATCTGCCCCATCACGCAACTTGTTTCGCACGGTAGCTCCATTCATTCATCGAATGATGAGATGTTCTGTGCTATTCATTCATTCACTAGGCATTCGTTTTGGTCACATCTAACTACCGGTTTTGGGTTTATGTTGTCATTATTGCGGCTTTAGCTGGTTCCTCTTGCAGCGACAAGTGATTGCTTCATTTGGTTCTTCAATGATGACTGATGACTCCCATATGGTTGCAGCGATGCAGCTACTTCCTTGGCCATGCAACTTGTGGGATCTTGAGTGCTTCTTCCACTGTTGGTCTTGTGGCTCCTGCTGCAGTTGCTCTTGTTTTAGCTACTGCGAATGCCAATAGAAGCTGCCCGCGGACGTCTCCAAGCATATGACCAGGTGATCCTCCAGTCCTCCAATCTCCCTCAGCATCCGCTCGTTGGCCTGGTTTTGGGCTATCTCCTCCAGACTGTCGTACCTCTGATTATCGTTATTTGAGGTGTTCTTTCCGAAACGCTGCAGCATCTTGGCCAATAGATTCTTAACCTTCGACATGGCTTTAAGTTTTTCCTTCAGAATATTCACTTTTCGAATTAGAGTTCTTATCGTGTTGACTCGCAAATTGCAACTGTTGAGGCTGATGGCAAGTGGCGGGCTTTTATAGATGGGCAACCGCAAACACCACCCAAAACACAGCCCACTGGCAAACCCACCCGACACAACAAGTGCCGCATGTGCCTGCCACATGTCCAAACTTCGCGCAGGAGCAGCAGCAGCAGCAGAAGTAGCATCTCCCAACGTTCGCCTGCCACGCTTTTAGCGCAAGGGACCCCGAAGCAAGCTCAACACGTGCAGCATAATCTCGTTTCACCCCGACTCCTTTCCACTTTTTCCTCGTCCGTTCGTTTTTTTTTTTTTATATTGTTTCAATATACTGAACGCACAGAGTAAATATTGAGAGCGTTGAGCAGTTGTGGTTCCCATGGATAAGGTTCGACAGCGAAGGCCCTTCCCCTATCCTGAGCGTATCTCGTTTTCTGAGGCAAGGGGAAAAGTATCCCACGGTTCGAGTGGCAGCTGTTTGCAATTTAGGCCACAGCCCCGCTCATTTTGGTGCCTCAGTGGTGGTAGTAGCAGTGGTGGTGGTGGTGGTGGTGGTTGTTACTGGGTTTTGACACATATTGCACTTGCTGCTGATGCTGCCTCTGCTGATCCTGCCGGTAAGTTGGTTCAACTTTGGTTAATTGCTTCGCCCGCCGCCGCCGCCGCAGTCGGGTCACGCGTCCCATTCCCAATCGCTTTCCACCTGATTGATGTTTGCTTGCCGGCTCGGAAAGCTTAGTCGCCGCCTGCCGTTCGCGTGGCGTCTGGACTACAAGTGCTCCTCCTCTGATTGGCCGTGGGTCGGTCACGTGTATGAGGATAGCACGAAGTGCTGCCCGCAGGTTGCTTTCCAATTGTGGTCTTGTTTTTGATAGACTATTAATTGAATTTATCTGGGATCATAATTTGGAGTGTTTGTTGTCCGAGGGGGTTGGGTGAGGGTTGATGCCTGGCACGAGC